>OZ014519.1:199141353-201641353 GCA_963966055.1 Lathyrus aphaca | reverse complement strand
AGGCCCAGGCTGCTTGTCTGACAACAGTAGAGTTGTGCTGAATTTCACAATAGAGGGTCTCTGTCAAGTCTTGCCCTCTTGGAGGATGAACCAAAGCATACCCTAACTGTCTCTTAAAAAGCAAAGTGTTGTAGTTGATGCAACCTTTTACTCCAATCAAAGGCACATTAGGATACTGCCCACAGCTAGTAATGATGTCTTTGCCCTTGGTGCTCTTAGTGCACCATCTGATGTCTTTTGATGTCAGGGAAATCAACCTCTTAGCCCAGTTCTTTGGCTGATGAGGGTTAAGGAAAGTGTATGACTTTGTCAAATGTCTTAGCAGCCAATAGTAATAGAGAGGAGCACAGCATCTGACCAGTCTTCCTCTTTTCTTCTCATTCCTCTGGTGTACTGAATAATAGAAGTCTCCAAGCAAGGTAGAAACTGGGTTCCTTAGTAAGAACAGGTGAATGGCACTCTTGCTTACAAACTTTGGCTCGTCTGCAAACAAGAAAACTCCATATATGTTGAGGGCTAAGAGTGCACAAACAGTATCCCAATTTCCTATTGTAGCATGCAGGGTGGCCTAAGAGATCAAGAAATCCAAGTGAAGGCCTGGAACCCTAGCCTTGGTGGTCATGCTCTGATCAATGAGAGCAGGCTCCAAATACAATTCCTTAGCTATGTCTTCATTCTTGGGTGCAACCATCTCAGGGTTGAAAGGAATCCCTCTCCTGATAGGGACACCAAGCAACATGGAAAATTCTTCTAGCAGAGGTCCCAACTGAAAATCTGGGAATGTGAAACACCTAAGAGGAGGATCATAAAACTGCAAGCAAGTATGGATCATGCTCCTCTGGGATGCATCCAGGTCCATGATCATGTCCAATATGCATCCATAATGTACCCTGAATAATGGGACATGATCAGGAGTAATAAGAGACTAGATTTTCCTGATGCCTGTCAGGGTGGGCTCAAAGAAATGGTATGTGATGTTGCTCTTCCTGGAAGTGTCCATGTTGATATTGGATGCTGGTGAAGAAACTGAAGAGAAGCCCTGATGAAGGTTACTGAAGAAGATGCTGGAGAAGTGTCTCTGATGAAGATAGCTGATGGAGAGAACTGGGAAGAGCCTCTGACAAACTGATGAAGGTACTGGAGAAAATAACTGAAGAAGTCTGAGCAGCAGAATGGGTCAAAACCAAACAAAAGATAATAAGGTGGATACCTTGTAAAACAAATAGGCAAATGTTAAATGATGCAAAAATGATGTATGCATAATGATATGCAAAGGGTTTGTGATCAAGTGCTGGATCTGTTATCTGCCTTGATAGGGTCCATGTGTTCATAAGTCCAGATGGAGGCTTAGAAATCCAGTAACCAGGTGGGGGACTCAAATAAAGAGTCACAAATCCAGGGTATCACAAGAACTATCCAAATAATACAACCATAACAAATCTAGTAACAAGGTATGATGAGGCTAAGGGTTCCTGCAAACCTGTAAACATCCCAACCCCCTCACATGTATTGTTCTAGAACAAGGATCCTCAGACTTGGATCAGTTATGAGGAGTGTAAACACTTCTAACCCGGAGGTACAGTGTTTACAATAATCACAAAAGATCCTCCTCTAATTCACCTCAGATGCTGAAGGTCATAAAAAGGTCATCCATACTTAGCAGGTTTCCCATATAGTCCTAGTACTACAGGAAATCCGTAGCACAGAGTTCTCAAGAAGAAACCCATATCTGAACTATGTTTCATATTCCCGCACCAGACCAAAATGGAATGGGAAAGAATATGAAGCCACTCTAGCCTATGTGTCACTCAGGTGCCCGGTATAGGACCTTAATCACTCAATGATCCCCACCCACCAAAACAGACAAGAGATCCAGCACTAATGATATGACAATAGTATGAAATGCATAAAACTGTAAATGAAAGCAATAAATAAAGCTGTACAGAAAGCAATAATTAAAGCAATAAATAAGCACAAGAAGCACATAACACCCCCGTAAACACAAATCAAGCAAGCGCTAGTAGGAACCCACAAAAAGAACCAGAAGCCCTGGTTGCAGTATAAGGGTCCCCAGCAGAGTCGCCAAGCTGTCGCTCCCCCGAAAAGACACCGGGTCAGATAGGGTACAGACGCGAACGGTCGGCGAAAGTAGAAAATGAAATGAAGATGAATAGAGTCGCCAACTAGGCATTTTTATCCCGAAGGAAAGGTAATGCTGCATAAACCTGGAAAAAAGATGGATAAGACGGTTGCGAACCAGAGAAACTGAGAAAGGGGATTGGTTACAACCTGGGAAGGTATTAGCACCCAGATTGTCCGTCGTACTCGACGGGATCCACGCTTAAAAGATTGTGTTTAAAAGGGGTAGTGCATGTGTTATCTGTGTGCAAAAGCTGGAAAAGAATATACAAGTGTCAGTGCAAAAGGTGAGTGTTAAGGAACTGAGGTTTAAAAGAATGCTGGAAGAGGGGGAAGACACAGAGACTTTTGTTCGATAACAGTTAAGTTATGCCTACGTATCCTCTCGTGCAATGAGGAAGTCAGAACGCCGTAGTTCGACTCAAAGAGACTGGAAGATAAATTGAATGTGAACTGTCTACTTGTCTATGCTCAAATGTATGACTCGTCTGGCTCGAGTGCTAACTGTCTTGCATTAGACAGAAGAAGCCAGTTCTCGTTTGTGAATGAGTGTCATGAGAAAAGAATCCCGAAGGAGACGATTATTGTTTGTTTTTGTGTGTTTTCAATCTTTTATTGCTTTTGGTATTTGTCATAAGTTAATGAGCTTAAGCCTAAATCAAGGGTTGTAAACTCATTATATCCTCCCTGATTAGGGATAATGAGAATACTTAAGTATGAGATAAGCATCTCAACTTAATTGCCATAATGATGTAGGATTAAGATCATTAACCTACTTGTGATTATTTAGATGTTTTTGGGTTTTTGTTTAGTGTTAAGTAATGAGTTTAAGCCATAATCGAGGATTAGTGAACTCATTACACCATCCTAATAGAAGGATAATAGATGAGCACACTTAAGCTGAGGAAGATACCTCAACTTAATCCATGGTTAGGTATTAAAGTCATTAGATGACAAGCCTTTATTAAGTGGATTTTAATTAAGGGATGAGATTAAGAAATGGATTTTATGATTTGTAAGATAACTTGAGGGGGACTTGTCCATTAAACACTAGGGTTAGTCCCTTTTAACCATAAAGGAAGAATTAGAACCCTAATGTAAGGCCCAAGTTACAAGTTACTGTCTTAGTGATTATTAGATGGATTGATTAAGAAGTTTAAACAAATTAAGGTTTTAACACTTAGGATTAAAGTTATACTCTCCATCCTAAGAGAAGGATACATGCATAACCCTAATTTCAAAGTCCTAAAACCTTAAAGGTTTAGTCTCTAATGATGAGATGAGAGGAGAGACACAAAGAAGACTCTAACGTAAAAACTAAGGGGGAATAATCACAACCCTAATTATTATCATGCTTGGATGTTCCTATGGTTTGTAAGGCTTGAGAAATATCTTCAAGGAAGCCACCAATGGAAAAAGCAGATGAAAGGAGGAAGAAGCAGAAGAAATAAGTAACTTACTTCATTGAAGAAGATAAGTAACTTAAAGAAAGAAAGTGAGAAAGAAAGAACATAAGTGAGAAATCCCACTCAAAGACAAATATAAATGCAGAAAATATGCATATGAAGAAGATGAAGAGAAATGAGAAGTGAAGGCAAATCCACTTCTCAAATTAACTTACCATTAACCTGAAAAGTTAGCACAAGATGCATAAGGAAAGAAATGAAATGGAATGAAGCATATGCAATGACAAAGATCAAAACCAGAAGCATATACATGATGCAAATGATGCTATGACATGATGCAAAGGCAAAGAAAGTGAAATGAATGGACATACCAAGATGAGATGCAAATGGAAGCATGCTTTGAAGTTTGAAAGTTCATGAAAGTTAATGAAAGGAAAAGAATGCAAATCATGGCAAATGAATGAAGAAATGATCAAGCATGATTCTAACATGTCCGAAGATGTCTAAGATGTCATATGAATGCATGAAATGTCATGGAAAGTTCATGTATGGATGCATATGCAAGATGAATGCAAGTGAAGATGCAAGATTAGGGTTTTTTTGGAAACATGAGATGCATATGACCAAAACAGAAGCAAATGATATTATAAAAAATTGAAAATGCACTCAAAGGAACCCTCAACCTACATTAGGTCACCATTCAAAGGAGGAGTTCAAAAGCTAAACCTAGAAGGAGTTATGACTTTCCTAATTTTCTAGGGTTTTTTGGGTGATCTTCAATGTAAAATGCTAAACAAATTGAAAATGAAAGATAAATTCATGCCAAACATATCCTAGAAACTACATGATATACACAAAACAATGCAAAACGAATCATCTTCAAAATCTTCTTGGTTAGGCAGAAAAGATTTTTCCAATTTAGGGTTCAAAAATAGGATTTAAATGACCCTTAATTCAAATAAAATTCTCAAATGATCATCAAACCTAAAAAGAAATTTGTGTGAAGAGTTTGAAAATGTTTCTAAATGCAAAGGGATGACACATGATTTTTTTGGTGATTTTTAGAAACTTAAATGGTATTTTAATTAATTAAATTCAATTAATTAATTAAAATAAACATTTAAATATTTTAAAAATACTATTTTTATGCAAAATATAAAATAAAAATCATTTTCTGATTAAGAAAAATATTTGGAATAAAAATGCAAAAGGAAATATTTTTGGGATTTTTCTAAGTATTTTAAATAAATTCGTAAAATAAAATAAAAATAAAAATAAAAGTATGCTAAATGAGAGGCTGAGATTGCAAGCTGGATGATCCAGGGGTCAGGAATCAAAGTCCACGTGACTTGAGGTATTCAGATCCTAAGGTCATGACTTAATCCTCTCACTTAAATGAAATCCAATGGCTGTGTTTTAATCTGACCTAATTTAATTAATTAATTATGTTTAGGGTTTAATGATTGATCTTGGCCCTTCAAAACGCGCGGCAAGCACTCATCTAACGGCCAAATTCAAACTCACTTAATTACCTGAGATTAGCCCTAATTAATTTCAGACGGCCGGAACAGTGTTCCGGTCGTCTTCTCCGGTGAGCCAATCATGCCAACTCCTTCCCTATGCTACCCGAGACCCCCTAAAGCTCCAGATTACATCATCTAACAACCCTAAACACAAATCAAGCATCAAAACACATTTATCAAGCATGAACAACATGAATCGAATCAAACAAGTTTTAGGTCAAAAGTTTCAGAAGCTTCATACTTACTCAATACTTAACCATTTGCAAAAATAAACATATCAGCATGATCAACACATCACATAGATTCATTTAGGAACTTAAAAACAAGTTTTTGGAAAAAAAGTTCCTGAGGTTACCTGAGTTGAAGCTTTCGAAACTAGAACTTTCTGGGCTCTTCTTTGGTGTTTTTCCACTCCCATTGGTCCCCTTATGCTTCTGGAATACTTGGAAGGAGTTTATATGGAGTGTTTTGAAGGTTTCAGTTCAGAGGTTCAAGAAATCGTGTTTTTGTTTGAGGTGGTTTCAGGCCAATGTGAGGGGTGGGAAATTATCTATAAGTGATGCTGAGTTGAATGGTGAAGTTTGTTTGATGTTTGGATGGTTGGTTTGAAAGTTTCGAACAAAGGAAGTTTCTTGAGGATTTTTGCAATCTGAATGTGTGGGATGATTCAGGGCAATGTGTTGTGTGTTATGGCTTGCATAAAGTCCACATATCATGTCTTTATAGGTCAGAAGAGTGGGTGTGGGCTATGCTGATTGGTATGGGTGATTTAGCAAAAAGTCAAGCTTGGTTGTACTTGAGGTATGGGTCATGGCATGCTTGGTTGCAAGGGGTGTCTGGCCTAAGCTGAGTTCAAGGAGGTCCATAGGATTGAAACAATGTAGCTGGATCACTTGATGCTAGGGTTTCTATGAGTTTTGCAAATTTTCCCCCTTTGGTGTATCTTGTGATGCAAGGCATGAAATGTTGTGATTCTTTGGGAAATTCTGATCAAAATGATTCATGTAATGTTGTTATGATGTTTAGAAGTCAATTAGAGGTCACTTAGAAACTTGGCAAGTGAATTTGCAAAAATCCCTCTTTGGCATGAATGTGAGAATTATGTGATTTTTGCCAACATTGAAGGATCATAACGTGAGTTCCATGATGAATTAGAACATGTTATTGTACTTTTTGAAAAGGGAAAGACCTAATCTACAACTCTCATGACCAACAATTTTTCATTTGAAGCATTTTTGGTTGAGAAAGTTGAGGTTGAAGAACTTTCCCAAAATGGAAAGTTTTCATTACAAGTCATTTCCATTTTTGGCAACTTTTGGTTTAGCTCAAATTTTTTCAATTTTGAGAACTTCCAAGTACTTCAATGATCAAATAAAGATCATATAACTTCAATTTGATGAAAATACCCCTTTGGTTCCATTGTTGGGGGTCTCAGATGCCCTGATTTTGCTCTGACTTGCTCAAGAAGTTACCCGGTGAACAGATGACTTCCACAATGAATTTCTTCATCAAACTTGGTACATATGATCCTTATAACATCTTAAGAACATTAGAAACAAGAATGTCCCAAAAATTTGGAGTTGAGGCCTCTGAAACCAAAACCCTAATTTTGGTCATTTGTGTAGTAAAAACCCTAGCTCTGCTTCCATGCCTTGCCAGTTCTTGTGATTTCTTGACTTCTTTGAACTTTGAGAGACATAATATGATGATTAAACACTCATGGACCCTATTGGAATTTTTGGAGGCCTTTGGAGTGGCTCAGATGGATCCTTGGATTGCTCAGATCACAAACCCTAGATGCAGATGAATTTGAACTAATGCAGTGAAACAAAATGCAATATGAGATGGTATGCTTATGCTTATGCAAACATGAAAGATCACAAGCCATGGTGTGAAATGAGTGAGGTCAAATTTGGGGTGTTTATAATATGTATATTTGTTGTTGTTGTTGCTATGTGTGGTAAGTTGTTGTTGTTGTTACATGGCATAGATGTTGATATATATTTATGTAATTGTTTAATATATGTAATGTTGTTGTTATGTTTTCTCGATAATGTTGATATACGTCGTTGTATTCGAAAATGCATGTTGTGGATGTTGTTCGGTGTTGTGGTAAGTTGTTGTTATATGTTAGTTGTTGATGTTGATTGTATGAAGTAGTTGTTGTAGACATGTATAATTGTCATTGATGATGCATGGCATATGCATGGTTGGGAATGGTATACCAAGGTAGGATATGTCCATTCGAATCCCAAAGGGGATCGGTGTGATGTTAGTGCGGTCATGAAATAGGTATCATATGTGACCATGAAATAGGGGTCGAGGGTGTGATCATGAAATAGGGATCATATTGGACCATGAAAGAGGAGTCGAGAGTTCTGATGGGAACTAGATCTTGAAATAGAGATTGATATAAGGTACCGCATGCATAAAGTTGGTAGAGTCTCATTGCATAAGTTGTTGTTGTAAAGGTTCAAGTTATCCAAACTTGAAAACTGACGTCCAATCTATGAAAGAACTGGAGAGACTATGTGAGGTTGAATATTATTATCCTCGTGTTTGAGAAGTTGAGAGATCTCTTCTAGAATTTCATCGTCATCTTCCTCTTCAGCTTCGAATACCGGGAACTCCAAGTTGGGAGAAGGAATTGGATCACTTGTTTCAATGGGGTTTAAAATAATTAATCTGTATGATGATGATATCAAGAGAACACATTTAGAGAATGCAAAAGAAATTTTATGCATATTAGTTTTGAAAAACGTTTGTTTTTATTTTTGGTTGTTTTTAGGGATTATCATTTTCTGAAAAAGCGAAAAGAGAAAACAACAACAAGTGCAGAAGTACAGAATGACATTTTATTTATGATTTGTCGATTCTTGAAATACATAGTCCTATATAACAAAGATTTGTCACTTTAGGCTAAGTGAAGAGGATAATTACATCAAGTAAGCCCTATAAAACGTTTCTTGTCATCCGGGAGAAAAGAAAGGTAAAAATAAAACAAAGAAATTACTTTGGAATGTGAATGATGTTTGGGACTTCATTAGACACCCAATCATAATGAAATCCGTTGGAGATGCAGAATTCGGGAACTTATCTTCCCGGAGTAGCTTGTGTGATGACAATGATTTCTAGTGAAGGAGGATCCGCAAAGTCTTCCTTGAATGCTGCTTTGATCATGCGAGAAATTTCCAGTCGTTCTTCATCGATGCTCTTAGGAGAGTCTTCCCATCCAATTGATTGGATGTCTTTGATATCGATGCGGGAACTTGCGGGAGCAGTGTGCTTTACGAGATAATCGTATTTTCCACTTGGTTGTCCCAAGGTGTCCCATGTTTCTGTGGGAGTTGTAGAGTCATCTTCAATAATGACTTTCATTTCCGGTGGTGCAAAGTTGAAGAAGCCTTGTCTTGCAATTCTTTGCAAATTTATCGAGATAATGTTGCAGGTCTCTCGGATTTCCCTGATAGGATTCGCATATGGGTAGATCGTTCATTAAGTCTTCGAATGTACAATCAAAGTTGTTTGTCATTGGAGTGTCTTTCGATGAGTTCTGAGGAGTAACAGGTACTACATGGATTTCTCTATTCTATGTGTCTGGAATATACTTTGAAATGGATATTGGCAAGTCTAATGGCTTGTGTGCTTCATCCTGAGAAATGTATCCTTCCTTATTAAAGTTTATTTTCCATTCGTCATTGGGATATTTAGAGCCTTCCGAATTATTTTCCTCGATGGTATAAACCTCTTGAGATATTGGATGAAGGAAGCCTCCACTGCGGAAAATTTTTTTTAATAGGACCAAAGTTTTCGTCCTTTGTTGTAGGTTTTGTTGCTGCTGAAGAAAAAACAATACATTTTTTTGATTCATTGCTGACGGGAATTACGACTTGTCCCAATCCTTTGATATTGTTGCTGACGAGAATTATGACTTGTCCCCATCCTTTGTTTTTTTTATCAAATGCAATCATGGACCATATATTCTTGTAATATAGGTCATGAGGATCATTTTTAGTGAAAAAGTCAAACTTTGAATTTTTGGTCCAAGGGGAAATTACACTAGATACCCCTGGTTTTCTGATTTTTTGACTGGACATTCTCTGAGGTATTTTGACCTTATGAATGGACTTACATGATGTATATGAGCTATTTAAACCATTTACTATGATATAGGCTCTTGTCCAGATGAAAGTCTTGACTTTTCGTTCCCCAATTAGTCAGAAACTCTAATCTGGGCACTATGAAACACTAATATTGAAGTGATTGATCTCTGCACCTCTTGTGCTTGTAAATGGATTGTCAAAGTCATGTCAACATTCTTGATGATGTATAGAGGTCTTGGATCCTTTCTCTATGAAAACTTTCATCTGGAGAGCATCAGTTGACTAAAACCCTAATTGGTGATTGTGATGGCTCGGGGCCCAGATCACTGAAACTATTGTACTGTCCTTGAAATATTTTCCATCATTTGAGATTACTTAACCCTTTGATAGTGATTGAAAGGTTGAAAATATTCTATATTAATGATTGGTCCTTTTCCTGAATCCTCTGAGGGTCTCAAGAATCTTGATTCATTACGGGGATACATAAACCAGTCTGGCACAGTCCTTTGGTCAGTGGATTCATTTTGATGAGGTGTATATCTTAGGGTTTAAATTTAGGGTATGATACCAACTTCATCAGGTAAAAAAATAAGAAATAAAAAAGTTTCAAAAATGTGATAGTGATTAAAGACCACGAAAATCGAGCTACATGAAAATGGTGCTGACTGTGGGGATTCATCTAAACCTTTTAGATAGAAAAAACTTAAGTTTATGAACATGTTTATATAATGCTTTTATACTAATTTATGTTTATGTTTCCGCAAAATATATGTTCAACTGATATCCTTTGGGGTGTTTTCTCAAAAAATGGGAATGCGATTAATTCGCATCTGGGTGAGCTCGAGTGCACTCTAAGATAGGTAGGGCATAATTGAGATAGCTTTTAGGGAGTCCAATCCCGACCAGGTGAAAGCTCAAAAGTTCCTGAATCAGTCTAGGCATCCGATGTGAAATCGATGTTTATATCAAACTCCACGAAAACCCTACGATTTCCAACCGGATACTCATAAACGCTAAGGATTTAGTAAGCACTTACCCCTTGACCTTGATTTACATGATCTGCATGTACAAAAATCTTTACCGTTGAATAAACCTTTGGGAATGGGTAGAGCTATGGCCTCATGACACCAAACCTTTGAACCCATGTTTTCATCATGTTTTTGTGTGTTGCATTCATGCATTCATCAAAAGAAAAACATTTTTCCAAAAAAAATCATCATAAATTTTATCCTTTAAAAGATTTGAACGAACATCTGTTTCATATTATCTCACTTTTCAAAAATGGACTTTTGCCGACATAAAACCCACAAGTTTACATTCAAGAGTACGTGATTGGAAGATCTGGGAAATCTAAGAAAGCTTGTCACAGATATAAAAGCTTCAGGGAAACGTTTGGAGAACTTTTGTCCCTACTGAAGGTCAGTATGGTAGAAGGTGTTCTTGCTACATTGGTCCTGTTCAAATCTGCCTAATTGGAAGAGTATTCTCAGTTGATAGGAATCCTTATTAATGAGAAAATGCCATTCTCCGAATTGGAAGGAATGCCAAGAGAATCAGCAATTGTCAGGAATCTTGCTTTGGAAGAGTCGAAAGTTAAGGCTCATTGGACTACCAAAGGAGGAGTCGAGGGACTGCCCTCCAAATTTCTAATTGAGAGAGCATTATACTTTTCCAATATCGGAAATATTATTGCATTTGAGTCATCTTAGTATTGCTCATCTATAGGATTTTCTTATTTCCCAATGTAGAAAACTTTGTCGACATCAATGTAATAAATATTTTTCTCATTAGAAATCCAGTTCCTACACTACTCGCAGATGCTTACCACTCAGCTCACTTGAGGAATTTACGCGGCAGAGGAATGATTACTTATTGTGTACCACTTCTCTATAAATGGTTCACTTCCCACTTACCCAAGTCATTAGCATTTTGGGAAACTAAAAGTGGAATGCATTGGTCTCAGAAAGTCATGTCTTTGATCAATTCAGACATTCGTTGGTCCAATCCAGTCTACAACAGAATCAAGATCATCACTAGTTGTGGTAATTTCCCTAATGTACCTCTCATTGGTACCAAGGAAGGGATCAATTATCATACAAACATAGCTAGACGTCAGATGGGATACCCGATGAGAGATTTACCTGGAAACGCTAAGAATGAAGGACTTTTCTTTGAAGAAGGATAATAGCACAAGACTATCGGAGAAGAGATTATGCATGTTTGGAAACATGCAAACAAGAAAGGAATATAATATCTGGGAAAACCAAATAGTATTTCTTTGGATCCTTACCTTCAATGGATGCAAGCTAGAGCATTGAAATTGAGGATTCCTTACCCTTGACAAGGGGTGCTTCCACTGAAAGAAACTATTCTCTACTTCATGAATGACACAGAGAAGCTTCAGATAGCTTTCAACAAAATGCATAGGGAGAGAGACTCCTGGAAAAACAAATATCAAAGTCTTAGCCTAGTGAATGCCAAAATTCAGAGTTTCCTGAAAGAAAAGGATGACCTTATCGAGGTACTTGAGTACCATATCATAGAAAAGGAGGAGCAGTTTCCTGTTCAGGGCAAAGCCGAAACCTTCTACACATGGAAAAGAACTAAAGATTTGGAAGAAGTCTCGCTCAAGAGACAGAAAACAGATTTTCAAGAAACTAAAGTCCCAGCAAAGAGAGCTTTAGAGTTTTAAACTTTCATTCCCGTATTTTGAATAATGTATTGTAGATGTAACTTGTTTCATTTCAATATAAATTTATGTATGATATTTTGCAATAGTTTGTTCAATCAGTTCCTTCTTTAAATAGAGGAGAAAATTAAAAAATATTTTTATCATTGCATTATCATTAATAATTTGCATCATTTTCATTTTTTGTCATCGAGTCTTATTCTTTTAATTCTTTTAGAAGTCAAACTGTCTCATTCGTACAATACTCAGGCCGGTCGCCAGAAAAGAATGGAAGTCCTAGAGGAAGATAACAGAGAGCTAAAAGAGGAGCTCTCTAGTATGAATCCAAATATAGAAAGACTCAAAGAAATGGTCGAAGCTCTGACTATAGCTCAGAATCTTCACTAATGAACAGTGATCTCCGAAGTTGTGTCTGCGCCGATTGAAGAGATATTGTATAAGGATCCGAGATACGAGATACTAAAGGATCGTCCATGGAGAATGCCACCCGTTTTTATCCCGGAAGGATATGATCCCCAACTAGCTGAAGAATTGAGGAATTATATGATCCTCTTCAAGATGCACTAGCAAAGAATGCCATACTAGGAGGTTACAAACTCCCAATATCTAAAGTTCCAACTGCAGTACAAACTATACCATCTCCACTGGTACACATTACCTCAGAAAACCGAAGGTACTCTCATGCTCCAAGTGAATGGGGGAAGGATCAATGAAAGGATGGAAAAATTCCAGAAATAGTTTGCAGCAATGCAACAGTAATTACAATCTCTCAGAGGATAAGAGTTGTTTCGAAGTAATGCAGCAGATATTTGCTTGGTCTAAAATGTTCAGATACCGCACAAATTCAAAGTGCCAGATTATAAGAAATATTAGGGTGATTCTATCCCTCAAAGTAATTTAACAATGTATTCCAGGAAAATGTCCACTCAGACAGACAATCCAAGCTACAAATTCACTACTTTCAGGATAGCTTAACCAGGGTAGCGCTTCGTTGGTACATGAAGCTTAATCGTACAAATATCAACAGCTTCCGAGATCTCGGAAATGCTTTCATAGAATAGTATAAATTTGATTTGGATATGGCTCCCGATCGGGACCAGGTCAGAGCAATGTCTCATAAGGGAAATGAAACCTTTAAAGAGTAAATGCAAAGATGGCATGAAATTGCTGCTCAAATTTCTCCTCCTTTCGGAGAGAAAGAAATGACAAAAATCTTCCTCAAGACATTGTGTTTATTTTATTATGAATGGATGGTTACAAGCGCACCCAATGATTTTACCGATATGGTAACATGGGATTACGTTTAGAAGAGGCAGTAAGCGAACGATGTTTAATAAAATATGTCGACCCTTCAAGTTCAAGCAAAAAATATGGAAGTTCCTTTCCAAAGAAAAAGGAACAGGACATCAGTAACATATCTCTAGGTAAACATCGACAAATATTTGCACCTTGTTAAGAGGTGACGATATCTCCTGTTATTACCTCAGCTATAGCTCTGACACATCAAGCTCAGATCGCTCGAAATTCTTCTAATAAACAACAATATCAGCAAAGACAACAACCTCCTCAACAGCCTCGTTCGCAATTTAACAACAACGGGCATTCTAAGGCTCTAACAATTGACCTTATACCTACAACATATGTTGATTTATTTCTACTCTTACTAAGCAAGGGGCACATTCAGACTAGGATTCTTGTTGCGATTCCTGTTGATGCCCCTTGCATAGCATAAAGTTGATCAATCATGATTTTATCATCAAGGAGGGATGACGCATAACATTGAAAATTTCCTAGCTTTTAAGTACGATGTCCAGAGACTCATCAGGAACGAAGTTTTATCTCTCAAAGATATTAACCCAAATGTTCAAACAAATCTATTACCACAACATGAGAAAGTGTCGGTCAACTAGATTCAAGGTCAGGAATCCAAGGAGTTAATCCACTATCTGCTCCTCTAGGAATTATTCAAAATTTTGGCATCCGAGCGATGAACGCCAATCTGGTTGCACTTCATTTCACACAAAGTCTACATCATAATTTTCAATGGCACGACTATCAAAGTTTCTCTGTCTTCTCAACAAATGATCAAGGGTGTTCCTTTGTATAATAAACACTTTAACGACAAATGGATTTAGGGTGGATTTAACATTATTGTGAAATGGATGATCCTCATATCAACATGGTTCAAATCATCGACATTCGCATAATGAAAACTAGTTTAGTCAAATTGCACCCCAAGCACGTCAGACTTGGATTTTTATCAACGCATGATTACCAGAACTGCAGAGGTTTCTCCGAAGATAATCAAGGGTGCGCAAAAGTGAAAAGAGATCTTCAGGCCTTATTGGACCATTGGTGGCTTCCAATTTACAGGGACAACGAAAATTTTCAGATAAATCTTAACAACGTTACTCCGACTAGACAACAAACTTTCGACGCCAGAATACAAGATTCAGACAGAGTTAAGATGCATCGTATACACAATGAATACAATATTTTACCACCTCAAAGTTATGAACGTTATGAGGTTTATTCCACGGATAAACGAGAATGTGTCATAGTATGCATGGATCTTCGAGATCAAATGGAGCAAGGTGTCACTCGTCTCCAAGAGTCATAGCTCATCAACATAATATAGGAAGTTCAATAGTGTAACTAATGGATTATGAAACCAATAAAGAGATTCTTAATATAATCCCTTTGATCGAAGAAAATAAATTCTTGGAAGTTCCCTTTGACAGCGGATAAATCCCAAGCCAACACCGATAGAGGTTACTTTCGATAGTGAAAGGCTCGTCTAACCCCTTTGGTCATCTACTTATCAGGCTCAGTGCCTTATGCTTCAGAGAAAGAAATTCCATATAAGTACAGACCAAAAATCATAGAAAGAGGGAAGGAAGTACCCCTACCATCTCTTGTCATCATCACTGATATCAGTCGAGTGACTAGAAGTGGATGAATTTTCAACCGAGGAGTTGAAGAAACTACAAAAGGAAAGGAACCTCGAGCTGAGGTCATCAACCCACTAGTGAGTCAGACAAGTAATCCAGATCCCGCAACAAAGGATAAGGATGAAATTCTTAGGCTGATCTAGAGAAGTGAGTATAACATTGTGGATCAATTACTATAAACTCCTTCAAGAATTTAGGTTTTATCTCTTCTACTCAGCTCAGAAGCTCACCGAGAAGTATTACATAGGGTTCTGGATCAAGCCTTTGTAGAACCAGATATAACCGTGAACCAATTCGACGGTATCGTCTCCAGTATCACTAATTTCAACAATTTGGGATTTAATGACGATGATCTTCCTAGAGAAGGAAGGAATAATAATATAGCATTAAACATTATTATCAACTGCAGTGACGATGCTCTAGCTAGCGTACTCATAGAAACAGGTTCATCTCTAAATGTAATTCCAAGGTCCACTCTCACAAGAATGACTATTTAAGGTCCTCCTAGGAGAAAAGTGAGGTTTTAGTCAAATCATTTGACGGGTCTCGAAAAGCCGTTATCGGTAAAGTAGATCTTCCTATAACCATTAGACCTCCCACCTTTCAAATTACATTTCAAGTCATGGACATCCGCCCGACATACAATTGTTTACTCGGCCGGCCATGGATTCATGAAGTAGGGGCAGTGACCTCCACATTCATCAAAAACTGAGATTTGTGAAAAATAACAAATTGCTAACAGTCTTCGGGGAAAAAGCCCTAATTGTTAGCAACTTATCCTCATTCTCGTATTTGGAACCAGAAGACGTCATTGGAACTCAGTTCTAAGCTCTCTCTATAAGCAATGAGGATCAGTCAAAAATAGGAATGTCAATCGCTTCCTATAGAGATGATCTCCAAGCCCTGAAAAGAAACAATATCAAAGGTTGGGGTCAAATCGTAATTCCCATTAGCAACGAGTCAAGAAAAGGTATTGGTTGTTCTTCAGCAGAAACAAAACCTACAACAAAGGACGAAAACTTTGGTCCTATTAAAAACGTTTTCCATAGTGGGGGCTTCCTTCACCCAATATCTCAAGAGGTTCATACTGTCGCTCCCGAAGATTTGCATCCCCGGTACAAGCGCGATTGGTCGGCGAAAGGAGAAGATGAAGGTGAAAGTGAAAAGAGTCGCCAGCTAGGAATTTTTATCCCGAAGGAAAGGTAATGCTACATAAACCTGGAAAGATATGGATAAGACGGTTGCGAACCAGAGAAACTGAGAAAGGGGGTTGGTTACAACCTGGGAAGGTATTAGCACCCAGATTATCCGCCGTACTCGACGGGATCCACGCTTAAAAGATTGTGTTTTAACGGGGTAGTGTTTGTGCTATCTGTGTTCAAAAGCTGGAAAAGAATGTACAAGTGTCAGTGCAAGAAGGTGAAGTGAAATGCTCAGGAATGAGGCTTAGAAAGAATGCTGAAAGAGGGGGAAGACAAAGAGAATTTTGTTCGATAAAATTTAAGTTATGCCTACGTATCCTCTCGTGCAATGAGGAAGTCAGAACACAGTAGTTCGACTCAAAGAGACTGAAAGGTAAATTGAATGGTGAACTGATTGCTTGTATATGCTCAAGTGTATGACTCATCTGGCTCGAGCACTAACTGTCTTGCATTAGACGAAAGAAGCGAGTTCTCGTTTATGAGTGAAGGTGATGAGAAAAGAATCCCGGAGGAGACGATTATTGTTTGTTTTTGTGTTTTCAATCTTTTATTGCTTTTTGTGTTTTCCATAAGTTAATGAGCTTAAGCCTAAACCAAGGGTTAGTAAACTCATCATATCCTCCCTTTGATTAGGGATAATGAAAATACCTTAAGTATGAGATAAACATCTCATCTTAATTACCATGATGATGTAGGATTAAGATCATTAACCTACTTGTGATTATTTAGATTTTTTTGGGTTTTTTGTTTAGTGTTAAGTAATGAGTTTAAGCCATAATCAAGGATTAGTGAACTCATTACACCATCCTAATAGAAGGATAATAGATGAGAGCACTTAAGCTGAGGAAGATACCTCAACTTAATCCATGATTAGGGATTAACCTCATGACAAAACAAGCCTTTATTAAAGTGGATTTTAATTAAGGGTAAGATTAAGAAGTGAATTTTATGGTTTGTAAGACAACTTGAGGGGGTTTTGTCCATTAAACACTAGGATTAGTCCTTCTTAACCAATAAAGGAAGAATTAGAACCCTAATGCAAGGCCCAAGTTACAAGTTAATGTCTTAGTGATTATTAAGATGGATTAATTAATAGGGTTAAACAAATTAAGGGTTTAACACTTAGGATTTAAAGTTATACATTCCATCCTAAGAGAAGGATGTAGGCATAACCCTAATCACAAAGTCTTGAAACCTTAAAGGTTTAGTCTCTAATGATGAGGTGAGAAGAGAGACACAAAGAAGACACAAAGGTAAAAGCTAAAGGGGGACTAATCACAACCCTAATTATTGTCATGCTTGGATATTCCTATGGTTTGTAAGGCTTGAGAAAGATCTTCAAAGAAGCCACCAATGGAAGAAGCAGATGAGAGGAGGAGAAGCAGAAGAAACAAGTTACTTACTTCATTGAAGAAGATAGGTAACTTGGAGAAAGAAAGGGAAAGATGAACATGAATGAGCAAGCTCACTCTAAGGCAATGCAAAATTCAGCAATGATGCATAAGAAGGATGATAAGAGAAATGAGAAGTGAAGGCAAATTCACTTCTCAAGTTACTTACCACCTGAAAAGGTTAGCATAAGGAGAGAAATGAAATGAAAATGAATCATATGCAAAGGTAAATGCCAAAACCAGAAGCAAACACATGATGCAAATGATGCAATGAGATGATGCAAAGGCATACCAAGTGTTATGAATGTTTATAAAAGAGATTGGATGCAAATGAGGCATGCTTTGAAGTATGAAAACACATGTATGTTTATGAAATGAAATGGATGCAAGGCATAGAAAATGTATGAAGAAATGACCAAGCAATGTTCAAGCAATGTCTTAAGATGTCTAAGATGGCATACAAGTTCTTAGAATGTCATGGCAAGTTCACATGTTCATGTAATGCAATGTGAGATGCAAGTGTGGATGCAAGATTAGGGTTATATGAAAGTATGAGATGCAAATGACAAAAACAGAAGCAAATCACATGATACAAAATTGAAAACTAAAGGAACCCTAACCCCATATGATATCACACCCCAAAGGAGAAGGTATAACTCTTAAACTAAAGAAAGTTGTGATTTTTCTAAGTCAACTAGGGTTTTTGGGTACCTTAAGAGGTAAAATGCAAATCAGATGGAAAATTCAAGATAAATTCATGAAAAAATATCCTAGAAACTAAATGCTATATGGAAAACAATGCAAGAAGAACCATCATCAAACCATTCATGGTTAGGCATAAAAGAATTTTTAAAGTTAGGGTTCCAAAAAGGCAATTTTATGAACCCTAAATTCAAGAAAAATGTCAAGATTGGATCAAAACCAAAAAGAAATTTGTATGAATGGTTTGACAATGTTTCTAAATGTCACAAGATGCAATGTGATTGTTTTTGGAATTTTTAGAAACCTAAATGGTATTTTAATTAATTAATTTCCATTAATTAATTTAAATAAACATTTAAATATTTTTAAAATGATTTTTTAATGCAAAAAATAAAAATAAAAATGTTTTTGGGTGAAGAAAAATATTTAGAATTAAAATGCATAAGGAAATATTTTTAGGATTTTTCTAAGTATTTTAAATAAAATGGTAAAGAAAATAGGATTTAAATGAAAATAAAATGAATTTAAATAAAAGTAATCCAATCCAATGGATCAGATTCAAACTGGGGGGGGGGGGGGGAAAGCCTTGACTGCGCGCGTAGATCAATGGCTGGGATGTGTTCTGGAATTTAATTAGGTTTTACAATTAATTAATCAGGTTTAATCTTAATGAGCTAATCTGAGTCATTCACTGCCTAACCCTAATCCTCATCCAACGGCCTAAATTCAAACTTCCCTAATTACGTGGATTAAACCCTAATCAGTTTCAGGTGGCCGGAGAAGACTCCCGGCCGTCTTCTCCGGCGAGACCAAACTGAAAACTTCTTCCCTAGGTCATTTCAAGAGGTCTAAAGCTCCAGATCACATCCTCTAACAACCCTAAGCAAGATTCAAACCTCAAAATTCATTTCTCATGCCTCAAACTAAAGATTCGAAGAAGAACATAAAAATGGTGAAACTTTCAGAAACACGATACAGGCTCAAAACTCAATCATTTTCAAAACCAACAAGTGCAGTGTGATCAGTGAAGCATATAGATCATTTCTATAACATAAAAAACAAGTTTTGGAAAAAAGTTTGAAGGTGGCTACCTGAGCTGAAGCTTTCACTTTTGGAGCTTTCAGACCTCTTCTCTTGTCCAAATCCACCTCACTTGACCTCCTGATGATGTTGGAATGCTTTGATGGAGTTTAGAATGGTTAGAATGAGAGGTTACACTCCAACTGGTCTGAAATCGTGTTTTTGTTTGGCTGGCTTTCAGGCTTGTTTGATGGTTGGGAAATGTTCTAATGATGATGTTGAGTTGAATGGTGAAGTTTTTTTGAAGTTTGAGTGGCTGGACAGAGATTTTCGAAGGTTTTTGCTTAAAGGTGATTTTTGTGAAGCTTGGTGTATGAACTGATTCAGGCTTGTGTGTGTTATGGATTGGCTTGCTTTTGATCCACATAACATAACCCTATTGGCCAGAGAGTGGTTGTGGCTGCAGCTGATTGGTATGAGCTCTATTGTAAAAAGTCAACAAATGGTGTACTTGAGGTATGGGCTCATGTAGCAGCTGTTTTAGGGCACGTCCTGGTTCAGCATTGATCAAGGAGAGCCATGGAAAATGTTTTGGGGTGATGCAGCAAGTGTATGGAAAGATTCATCCCCTTTTGCAATTTTGAAGAACTTTGGCCCCTTTTGAATTTCTTGAAGTTCAAGACATGAAATAGAATGATTCTTTTGGGAAATTTTGGTCACAATGCATTGTATCATGTGTGTATGATGTTTAGAGAGTGATTAGAGGTCACAAAATGGCTTGGTATGTGAAATTGCAAAAAATCCTCTTTGGTGTGAATGTGAAAATTATAGGATTTTTGCCAACTTTGCAAGGCCATAACTTGAGTTCCATAATGAATTAGGACTTGTTCTTGTACTTTTTGAAAAGGGAATGATCCAATCTACAACTTTCATGACCAACAATTGTTCATTTGAAGCATTTTTGGTTGAGAAAGAGGAGGTTGAAAAACTTTCCCAAAATGGAAAGTTTCCATTACAAGTCATTTCCATTTTTGGCAACTTTTGGTTTAACTCAATTTTCTTCAAGTTTGTGAACTTCCAAGCACTTCAATGATAAAATAAAAGATCATATAACTTCAATTTGATGAAAAATCCACTTTGGTTCCATTGTTGGGGGCTTCAGATGCCCTGATTTTGCTCTGACTTGCTCAAGAAGTTACCCCATGAACAAATGACTTCAACAATGAATTTCTTCATCAAACTTGGTACATATGATCCTTATAACATATTGAGACTATTAGAAACAATAATGACCAAAAAATTTGGAGTTATGGCCTTTGAAACCAAAACCCTAATTTCAGGTCATCTGTGTAGTGAAAACCCTAGCTCTGCTTCCATGCTTTCCAAGTTCTTGTGATTTTTGACTTCCTTGATCTTTGAGGGATATAATATGATGAGATAACACACATGGACCCTCTTAGAATGATTGGAGCCCTTTGGAGTGGCTCAGATGGATCCTTGGATTGCTCAGATCACAAACCCTAGATGTAGATGAATATGAACTATGCAGATGAAGCAAAAATGCAATATGAGATGATATGCTTAAACTTATGCAAAGATGAAAGATCACAAGCCATGGTGAAATGAATGAGGGAAAATTTGGGGTGTTTACAGCTTCCCTTATTCAAACATGAGTTAGCTGTGCAGGATCTAAGCGACGGGCTTAACAGACAAACAAGATAACTTGTGGTTGAATACCAAAGACAGTCCAAAATTTGCACTCACTGGGGAGAAGAAGAAAAGGGATATAAATTGTAAGAGAAAGTATAGCATAATTATCAAATGAAGGCGATGGAGGACGACCATCGAGCAGAGGACGACTGCTGGGGATAAAGCAATGACGGGGACGACCGACATGCTGGGGAAATAAAGAAATCATGACGGGGATGACCGTCAAGCTCGGAAAGTAAAGTAAACAATGATGGGGACAACCATCAGGTTTGCAAAGTAAGGTAAAAAATGATGGGGACGACCATCGGTTCAAAGTAAAAAATGAAATATTGATGAGGGACGGTCATCAAAGGTGAAGGACGATCACCTAGCAGGGGATGGCTCCTCTTTATCACGACATAGGACGAATGTCGGATAAAAAAAGTCGATGATAGGGACGGCCATCGGATAAGCATGATGAAGGACGATCATCAAGAGGTGAAGGACGATCACCTAGCAGGGTACGACTGCTCTTTATCACGACATAGGACGAATGCCGAATAAAAAATGTCGACAATGGGGACGACCATCAGATAAGCATGATGAAGGACGATCATCAAGAGGTGAAGGACGATCACCTAGCAGGGTACGAATGCTCTCGGGGTTTATCATAACATAGGATGAATGTCAGATAACAAGATCAACGATAGGGACGGCCATCAGATAAAATGATGAAGGACGATCATCAAAAAGGTGAAGGACGATCACCTAGAAGGGGACGACTGCTAAATATCCTGACATAGGACAAATGTCGGATAGGAAAGGGTTCCAATAATGGAGGCTATGGTGGGGAAAGGGATGAGGGACGGTCATCCAAAGGTTAAGGATGATCACTTGGCAGGGTAAGGCTGCCGAAAGTATCACGACATAGGACGAATGTCGGATAGAAGAAAAAGTTGTTCTGTTGGCGACTTACCGGGGAAATGGTAAACACGGACGAGTGCTTACGCTTAAGAAATAAAGGTATAGGTGTTTGACGTTGTGTATAGATTAAAGATGCGGACGAGCATCCCTAGAAACATGATACGGACGAGTATCAGTAGAAACAAACGCTGGCGCATGTTCAGAGATGATGGTACGGACGAGTACCAACTGGTTAACAAAGAACACGGACGAGTGTCGAATCTGTGGGGAATAAGCGTATATACAAGATACGGACGAGTATCTGTATAAGTATGAACAAGTGTTTGTGAAGTTTGAACAAGACACGGACGAGTGTTCAACTTGCTGGGAAAAGTTTGACACGGACGGGTGTTAGAAGAGAGAGTGTATAAGTTATGAACTTATGAGTGTAAAAGGTATTCTGGCGACCTATGGGGATAGGATGACACGGACGGGTGTCAATGAGAGTGTATTATAACCAAGTGTTTGGTTTGCAACAAGTGTTTAGGCAACTATGCTGGGGAGTGATGACACGGACGAGTGTCAGAAGAGTGTATAGGTATCTGTAATCACAGGGGATGTTTGTGGTTTATATCTGCAGGGGAATAAAATAACACGGACGAATGTCGGAAAGGTATATATGAACATGTATTTGTTGGAGAGTGCAAAGGGGCGCTTTGGCTTTTCTTACTTGCAAGGGAAGCAAGTTCTTATATACATTGCCGGTGGAATATTGGTGATATTTGCAGGTGACTGGTTTGAACCTGACTTGTGATCATGCAAATGTTTGATTTTTTCCGTAATGCTCCGTATTAGACGGAATGCTACGCTTTTGTGGGGAAAAATGATGCAAATGCTATGATTATGCAGAAGAAACTGATTCGGGATTCGGATCCCGCTGCTGTGAAGATCTCTGGCTGATCTGCTTGGAAGGATATCCCAGCTGGGGAAGATCATTAGCTGACCTGATAAGATATATGGCTCTGCTTGGGGGAAATAGATCACTGATAGATCTATCCGGTAAGGAGGAAACCCAGCTGGGGATGAGAAAGCTTCTGTCACTTTGTTGTGTGAGAATTTCAGGCATTGCTCATCTGGGGAGAGGCTGGGACTCTGCGGGGAGATGGTTCTTTTGTCTTTGAGAGACTTGGCACTCTGTTTGGGGGAGGAAAAATCGTTGAACGATCTTCCTAGAGGTATCTGTGGGGATCCCGGCTGGGGATGAGGAGGCTTTGACAACTCTGCTGGGAAAAGCATTCCATATACTGCTTGGAGGAGGTGTGCTGGGGGAAGGGTGCTTGGCATGCCCCATGCTGCGTATTTGAATACCTAGAATCCTGTTAAGACAAAGAAATGCACAAGTATCCTGAGATATCCCTTACCGGATTCCGTCATAGGAGTTAGATATTCCTGGAAGTAAGATTATTTCCTGCAAGCATTTATTAAGAATGGCTCATTTGTTTTATGCAAATATTATATCATGGATATTGAACATTTTGCAAACGAAACAAAAATGTATGAAACGAGGTGTGACTGAAAACTATGATTTTATTAATCTGGGTGCCCTGAACTGGAAAATACAGTCAAAGAAACAAATCCCCTAGAATGAGGAGATTGTTACAAATTGAAAAAGTAAAAGTGCTGGCAATGTTGTTGACACTTCGGTGAGCTTCCTTTGCTATGACCCGTATGACCTTGACGCCCTTCTCATCTTGCTTTCTGAAGAAGGTTGATTCTGACTGATGCTTTATCCTTTCGAAGCTTGCCATGTTGTAAGTGATACAGACGAATTCAGAATGCAGTTGTTCGCTTATTCCCTGATTTTGCGTGGATCGCCCTTTCGGGATTTCAATCCACCGGGATACCAATTTTTTCCTGAGTTGTCCAATGCGGCTTTTCAACTCAGCGTGTGTACATTCTTTCAATTTTCCCTTATTTTTGCCCGAGTCTTTTATTCTGTTTTTGACTCCCCGGGATGCCCTATTTTTGCCTGGACTTACATTCTGTTTTTATGTCCAGCGGGTCATTTTATGCGAAGTATTTTTTAACTGCATCTGAATTCACAGGGGATAAGAAATCTTCACCATCCATAGTAGTGAGCATCGGTGCCCCACCAGAGAAAACCTTCTTTACTATGAAAGGACCATCGAAGTTTGGAGTCCACTTGCCCCTGTGGTCTGTATGAGGAGGAAGAAGTCTTTTCAGTACAAGATCCCCTACTTGGTATTCCCGAAGCCTGACCTTCTGGTCGAAGGCTTTCTTCATCCTTTTCTGATATAACTCTCCATGACATATTGCAGCTAATCTCTTTTCTTCGATCAGATTCAGTTAATTGTACCGAGAACGGACCCATTCTGCTTCATTCAACTTTACATCCATCAGTACCCGTAAGGAGGGTAATTCAACTTCAATAGGTAGGACAACCTCCATACCATACACAAGCTGATACGGTGTTGCCCCAGTAGACGTTCTGATTGAGGTGCGGTACCCATGCAAAGAAAATGGTAACATTTCATGCCAGTCTTTGTATGTAACCACCATCTTCTGCACAATCTTCTTGATGTTTTTGTTAGCTGCCTCAACAGCGCCATTCATCTTTGGCCTGTAAGGATGAGAATTTTGATGTTGGATTTTGAAGTCCCGACACAGTTCTGCCATCATTTTGTTTTTCAAATTGGAACCATTATCAGTAATGATTCGCTCTGGAACTCCATATCGACAGATGATGTCTCTTTTCAGGAATCTGGCTACCACCTGTCTGGTGACATTTGCATACGAAGCTGCCTCAACCCACTTGGTGAAGTAATCAATGGCTACCGGGATGAATCGGTGGCAATTTGAAGCAGTCGGTTTAATCTTTCCGATCATGTCAATACCCCACATGGCAAAGGGCCAAGGTGAAGACATTACATTCAAAGGATTTGGAGGCACATGCACCTTATCTGCATAAATCTGGCATTTATGACATTTCCTGGCATAAGCACAACAGTCTGCATCCATTGTGATCCAGTAGTAGCCTGATCGTAATAATTTCTTAGCCATTGCATGTCCTCCAGCGTGGGTACCGAAAGATCCTTCATGCACCTCGTGCATCAGCAAGTCTGCTTCTTTCTTATCAACACATCTGAGCAGAACCATATCAAAGTTTCACTTGTATAGTGAACCATCAGCATTCAGGAAGAAACTACCAGCCAGCCTTCTCAATGTCTTCTTATCATTGGATGATGCCCCAGGTGGGTATGTCTGATCCTCTAAGAAGCACTTGATGTCATGGAACCAAGGCTTGTCATCTTTAGCAATGTCCATGGAGAATACGTATGCTGGTCGGTCAAGTCTGGATACCGAAATCTGAGGCACATAATTTGCAGTTTGAACTTTGATCATGGAGGAAATGGTAGCTAAAGCATTTGCGAACTGATTTTCGTCTCGAGGGATATACTCAAGTTTGACTGTTGTGAAGAAAGTCAATAATCTCCCCGTATAGTCATGGTATGGAATCAGATGCTCTTGGTGAGTGTACCATTTGCCATTGGTCTGATTGATTACCAAAGCTGAATCTCCGAATACAGTTAAAGTCTTGATCCTGAGGTCAATAGCTTCCTCAAGACCCATGATACAGGCTTCGCATTTAGCTTCATTGTTAGTGCATGCAAAGGTGAGTTTTACCGAGAAAGGCATATGAATTCCTTTGGGTGTAATGAGCACTGCACCAACTCCACGTCCATTCATATTGAAAGCCGCATCAAACATTATAGTCCACTCTTCTTCTGGGTCAGGCCCTTCAGTGTGAACAGGCTCTTCATGATCTTTTGCTTTTAGGAACATGATATCTTCATCAGGGAAGTCAAACCTCATGGGCTGGTAATCATCAATGGGTTGCTCAGCTAGATAGTCATACAGTACACTGCCCTTGATGGCCTTTTGAGATGTGTACTGAATGTCATACTCTGTCAGAATCATTTGCCATCTTGCAACCCTTCCGGTAAGTGCTGGCTTCTCAAATATGTACTTGACGGGGTCCATCTTTGAGATCAATAAAGTAGTGTGGGTCAACATATACTGTCTTAGTCGGCGAGCAGCCCATGCTAAAGCACATCAAGTTTTCTCGAGCAGTGAATAATGTTGTTCACAGTCGGTAAACTTTTTTCTTAGGTAGTATATTGCATACTCTTTTCGACCAGACTTGTCATGCTGGCCCAACACACATCCCATTGATCCTTCTAATACTGTCAGGTACATTATTAGAGGTCTTCCTTCAACTGGAGGCATGAGAATCGGAGGTTCTTGCAGGTACTCCTTGATTTTGTCAAAAGCCTTCTGACAATCTTCGTTCCACCTGACCGTTTTTTCCTTTCTTAACAATTTGAAAAGGGGTTCACAGGTTGCAGTAAGATGAGATATGAACCTTGAAATGTAGTTCAATCTACCTAAGAAACCCCGAACTTCCTTTTCAGTCTTAGGTGCAGGCATTTCCTTAATGGCTTTGACTTTGTCAGGATCAACTTCAATTCCTTTTTCACTTAAAATAAATCCCAGCAGTTTACCAGAACGTACCCCGAATGTGCATTTGTTGGGGTTGAATTTCAGCTGATACTTTCTCAGACGCTTGAACAACTTCAGCAGATTTATCAGATGATATTCTTCAATGAGGGACTTGGCAATCATGTCATCCACGTAGCATTCAATTCCTTTGTGGATCATGTTGTGGAATAACGTTACCATAGCCCGTTGATAGGTTGCACCGGCATTCTTTAGTCCAAAAGGCATTACCTTGTAACAAAATGTTCCCCAAGGTGTGATGAAGGTAGTCTTCTCTATGTCTTCGGGTGACATTCTGATCAGATTAAACCCGGAAAATCCATCCATGAAGGAGAACACCGAGAACTGAGCTGTGTTGTCAACCAATACATCAATGTGAGGTAAAGGGAAGTCATCCTTTGGGCTAGCGCTATTCAGATCCCGGTAATCCACACACATCCTTACTTTTCCATCCTTCTTAGGCACTGGTACAATGTTAGCGACCCACGGCGGGTAACTAGTTACAGCAAGGAAACCGGCGTCCCACTGTTTTTGTACTTCTTCTTTAATCTTCATGGCCATATCCCGACGAGTACGGCGTAGCTTCTGCTTCACTGGAGGACATTCTTCTTTCAATGGCAGCTTGTGCAAAACAATATCAGTATTCAGACCAGGGATGTCTTGATAGGACCAGGCAAAGACGTCGACGTATTCTCGAAGCATGTCAATAAGCTGTTCCTTCAATGAATCTTGCAGACCGGCCCCGATCTTCACTTCTTTCAAGTCTTATTTGGTACCTGTAAACACCCCAAATTTTCCCTCACCCATTCACACCATGGCTTGTGATAATTTCATATGCATAAGTTTAATCATAGCATCCCATATTGCATTTTTGCTTCACTGCATTGTTTCTAAGTCATCTGCATCTAGGGTTTGTGATCTGAGCAATCCAAGAACTTCTTGAGCCACTCCAAATGTCATCAATCACTTAAAAGGGGTCCATGTATGTTAAAGCATCATATTATATCCCCACAAAGTCAAGAAAGTCAAAAAATCACAAGAACTGAACAAGGCATGGAAGCAGAGCCAGGTTTAACTACACAGATGACCTAGAATTAGGGTTTTGGTTTCAAAGGCCATAACTCCAAATTTTTTGGTCATTCTTGTTTCTATTGGTCTCTATATGGTATAGGGATCATGCATATCAACTTTCATGAAGAAATTCCATGGGGAAGGCATCTAACCAAGAGTTGACTTTTTGAGCAAGTCAGTGCAAAATCAGGGCATCTGAGGCCCCCAATGTCCCAACCAAAGGGTGTTCTTCATCATTTTGATTATTTATGATCTTTATTTGATCATAGAATATGTTATAAGTTCACAAAATTGAAGAATATCAAGCCATTTGCAAAGTTGACTTTTTGGGAAAATGACTTGTAATGGAAACTTGCCATTTTGGGAAACTTTTTCAACCCTTGCTTTTTGATTCAAAAATGCTTCAAATGGGAAAACTTTGGTCATGAAAGTTGTAGATTGGA
This sequence comes from Lathyrus aphaca, assembly GCA_963966055.1. Lineage (NCBI taxonomy): Eukaryota > Viridiplantae > Streptophyta > Magnoliopsida > Fabales > Fabaceae > Lathyrus > Lathyrus aphaca. The sequence continues at coordinate 201,613,543 of OZ014519.1, read as the reverse complement.
TCTTTCCCTTTTCAAAAAGTACAAGAACTTGTTCTAATTCATTTTGGATCAAAAGTTATGGCTTGTCAAAGTTGGGAAAAATCACATAATTTCAAGTTTTCCACCAAAGAGGCATTTTGCAAAATGGTATGATCAAGCATTCTAAAGACTTCAAATGTACACAAACTCTTCACAATATGATCATGTGACTTCTAAAAGTCAGAATTGGCCCAAGAATATTGCATTTTGGTGCCTTGAACTTCATGAATTTCCAAAGGGGGCAAACATGTACCAACTTCCAAAAACTCATGAAGCCATGCCTCTACTTGTTACAGCTCATAGAATCTGATCCATATGAACTCCATGATCCCTGCTGAACTCAACCATGCCCCTATCACAACCTCACACTTGCCCATACCTCAAGTACACCTAGACTTGACTTTTTGCAAAAACCCCCATACCAATTCCACAGTGACACAACAACTATTCTGACCAACCAAGACTTTACAAACACACCAAAAGCAAGCCATTTCATATGATCTTGGAGCCTGAATACACACACAAGCCAGCATTCTCATTTTTCACCTCTTATGCAAAACCTTTCGAAACACACAGCACAAGCATCAAACATTCAAACAAACTTCACAAAACATCTCAGCATGACTCACTGATCACAAACCAACCATTGAAACAGCCCAGAACCTCACACAAACCAAATACGATTTCCTCACTTCACTGAACAGAACTCCGCCAATCTCCCAAACCAGCCAATCTCAAAGCATTCTAAGCTCCATTCCATCATCACGAGGATCAAGGGAGAAGGTTTGTGCAAAGCTTGAGGCCAGGAAGCTCAGAATCAGAGAAGCTCCGTCTCAGGTAACATGAAGAACTTTTTTTCCAGAAACTGATTTTTAAGTTCTTGTATGATGCTATGTCTTCCCCTGATCATGAATATGTTGTCGCTCCCGATAAATGGGAATGGCCCCAGATAAAGGTACAGACCCGAACGGTCGGCGAAAGAGGGATGCGAGAACACACATGAGTGAACTCACGGGGAATGAAAAGAGTCGCCAGCTAGGCATTTTTATCCCGGAGGAAAGGTAATGCTGCATAAACCTAGGAAAAAGATGGATAAGACGGTTGCGAACCAGAGAGACTGAGAAAGGGGGTTGGTTACAACCTGGGAAGGTATTAGCACCCAGATTGTCCGTCGTACTCGACGGGATCCACGCTTAAAAGATTTGTGTTTTAAAGGGGTAGTGTCAGTGCAATCTGTGTATAAAATAGCTGGAAAAGGATGTGCAGGTGTCAGTGTAAGAGAAGTGAAGTGTATAAATGTATAGTGTCAGTGTAAGGACAAGAGTGAAATGCTCATGATAATGAGGCTAAAAGAATAATGCTAGAAAGAGGGGGAATATACAGAGACTTTTGTTCGATAACTGTTAAGTTATGCCTACGTATCCTCTCGTGCAATGAGGAAGTCAGAACACCGTAGTTCGACCCAAAGAGACTGAAAGATGAATTGACTTGTGAACTGCTTACTTGTCTATGCTCAAGTGTGTGACCTGTCTGGCTCAGGTGCAAACTATCTTGCATTAGACGGAAGAAACAAGTTCTCGTTTATGAGTGAATGAGATAAGAAAAGAATCCCGGAGGAGACGATTATTGTTTGTTTTTTTGTGTTTTCAGTCTTTTATTGCTTTTGGAGATTTGTCATAAGTTAATGAGCTTAAGCCTAAACCAATGGGTTAGTAAACTCATCACATCTTCCCTCTGATTAGGGGTAATGAGAATACCTTAAGTGTGAAGTCAGATTCTCACACTTAATCACCTTTGGTGTAGGACTAAGATCATTAACCTACTTGTGATTATTTAGATGTTTTTGTGGTTTTTGTTTAGTGTTAAGTAATGAGATTAAGCCATAATCAGGGATTAAACAGACTCATTACACCATCCTAATAGAAGGATAATAGATGAGAATGTTTAAGTTGAGGAAAGCTCCTCAACTTAATCCATGATTAGGGATTAAACTCATGACAAAACAAGCCTTTGGTTAAGTGGATTTTATTAAATGGTGAGATGATGAAGTGAATTTTATGGTTTGTAAGACAACTTGAGGGGGACTTGTCCATTAATACTAGGGTTAGTCCTTCTCAACCAGTTAAGGAAGAATTAGAACCCTAATGCAAGGCCCAAGTTACAAGTGTGATGTATTGATGATTATTAAGTGAATTGATTAAAGGAGTTAAACACATTAAGGGTTTAACACTTAGGATTAAAGTTATACACTCCATCATAATAGAAGGATGCAGGCATAAGCTTAACCACAAAGCCTTAAAACCTTTAGGGTTTAGTCCCTGATTAGGAGATGAGAAGAGAAGACTCAAAGATGACACAAAGGTGAAAACTAAGTGGGGAGACTAATCAAAACCCTAATCATTGTCATGCTTGGTTGTTCCTAAGGTTTGTGAGGTTTGCAAGAAAGTCTTCAGAGGAAACACCAGGAAGGAAGCAGATGAAAGGAGCCAAGAGAAGCAAAGTAACTTGCTTCACTTAAGAAGACAAGTCACTTGAAGGAAGAAAGTAAGATGAAGAAGAATGAGCAAGCTCAGTCTCAAACACAAGACAAAAATGCAGCAATGATGCATAAGAGGGATGAAAAGAAGTTGTGAGAAGTGAAGGCAAATTCACTTCTCAAAGTGACTTACCACCTGAAAAGTTAGTGAAAGAAATGCAATGCAATGCAAAATGAGATGAAATGGCATGATGCAAATCCAAACCAGAAGCATATATGAGATGATAATGATGCTATGAGATGATACAAACATGTAACAAGACATGGGGATGATCATACAAACTTATGGATGCAAATGAAGCAAGTTAAGAACCATGATCATATATGAAATGTTATGGAATGCAAATGGCATATCACATGGCAAATGCAAGATGCAATGACCAAACATGCTTCTTATATGTCTTAAGATGTCAAATGAATCAAATGGATGCACAAAATACTATGGCAAGTCAAGGTATGAATGCAAATGCAAGATGGATACATATGGAAGCCCAAATTAGGGTTTATGATCAAAGCATAAAAAAAAACCAAAATCAGAAGCAAACATCAAGATAAAAAATTGAAAATGCAATCAAAGGATCCTCAAACCTATACTAACTCACTGCCCAAAGGAGAGGTTCCAACTCTTAACCTAATAAAAGTTATGAATTTCCTAAGTTTTCTAGGGTTTTTGGGTACCTTAACAAGAAAAATGTCAAACAAAAGGAAAATGCAAGATCAATTCATGCCAATTTAATCTCACAAACTACATGATATGCTAAACACAATGCAAAAGGAATCAAAGTCCAACCCCTAATGGTTAGGCAGAAATGATTTTTGGAAGTTTGGATCAAAATAATGCTTTGAAAATGAATTAATTCCATGAAAAATTATCAAAATGCATCAAGATCAAAAAAGAAATTTGGTTTGAGGGTTGGACAATGTTTCTAAATGGTTTTAAATGTTTCATGAATTTTTTGGTTTGAGGGTTGGAAAATTATTTTTAAATACCTAAAAGTATTTTTAATTAATTAATTCTCATTAGTTAATTAAAAATAAACTTTTAAATATTTAAAAATATTTTTTAAATGCAAAAAATAAAAACAAAAATGTTTTTGGTTTCTGAAATTAAATAAAAGTTTACACAAAAAATTTCAGAATTTTTAAAATGGTTTTGCTATTTTAAAATAAATGGACAAAAGAAATACAAAATAAATGAATTAAAATTAAAATAAAAGAAAGTAAACGCATTGGACGGATCAGCTTGAAACTGGGGGGAAGGCTGTTGACTGCGCGCGCAATCCTAAGGTCCACATTCAAACTTCCTAATTTCTGATTTAAATTAATTAAATTGAATTAATTAAGTTAACTAAAGATTAGGGTTTCTAATGACAAATCTCAGCCCTCCAAACACGCGCCAGTCTCCCCTAGTCAACGCATCCAACGCTCAGCATTCAAACCACAATTAATGACAGGGATTAACCCTAATTATTTTTAGGTGGCCGGAGAAGACCTCCGGTCGTCTTCTCCGGTGGGAACCCCACCTGAAAATCCCCAAAATCCTCAAAACTTCACTAAAACGAAAACTAAGAACCCAGAAATCATCCCCACATCCCCCTGAATCAAAACCCTAACTCAAATCTCATTTATTCTTCATCAATCAAACGAATCGAAGCCAAACAGTTTTTAGGGCAAAAGTTTCAGACATTGCATACATCCTCATTTTTCACTCATTTTCAAAAACAATCACATATTCATGATCAGGGAAGCATGTAGATTCATTTAGAAACTTAAAAAACACGTTCTGGAAAAAAAGTTCATGAAGCTACCTGAGTTTGAAGCTTTTCAGTTTGGAACTTTCTGGCTTCCCCTCTTGTGCAAAATCAATCCTAAGACTTCCCTTGTGCTTCTGAAAGGCTTGGAACAAATTTATTTGGGCTGGTTTGAGAGTTTGCAGAGGTTCTGTTCAAGGTGGTGTGGTGATCGTGTTTTTGATTCTTTGAGTTCCAGGCTGCTTTGAAGGGTGCTTTGTGACCAGGAAGATGTGTTGAGTTGGTTTATGAAGTTAGTTTGTGTATTGGTGAGTTGTGTGATGAGTTTCGAAAGCTTTTGCTCAAGAGGGTGAAAATGAGAATGTTGTGTTATGGGGTGTCTCAGGCTTGCTTCTTGTTATGTTTGGCTTGCATTTGATTCACATAAACAATTCCCATTGGTCAGATGAGGTGACATGTGCTTTATTGATTGGTATGGGTGCTTTTGCAAAAATGTCAACTTTGTGTAAGAGAAGCATGGGCCACTTTCTAGCTAAGTACAAGGAGGGTGTGCTGCGCAGCATGATTTGAGGAAGGGCCTAGGATTGATCAGCAAACTAGCCAGCAAGTGGATGAGAAGCTATCATGAGTTTTGCAACTTGCCTTGCCTTTGGTTCTTATGAAAGAAACTTGATCCATGGGCCATAAAACATGTGATTCCTTGGGTGCATTCTGAACTTTAAATGTTGGGTGATCATGTTGTGTGGATTAGAAGTCCATTTGATAGCTCTAGAACACTTGATCAAGTCATTTTGCAAAATACCTCTTTGGTAGAAACTTTGAAATTTTGTGATTTTAGCCAACTTTGACAAGCCATAACTTTTGATCAAATATGAATTAGGTCATGTTCTTGTACTTTTTGAAAAGGGAAAGATCTATTCTACAACTTTCATGACCAAAGTTTTTCCATTTGAAGCTTTCTTGAATCAAAAAGTAAGGGTTGGAAAAGTTGCCTAAAATGGCATTTTCATTAAAAGTCAAACTTGCCCAAAAAGTCAACTTTGCAAAAGACTTGAAATTCTTCAATTTTGTGAACTTCTAACATCTTCCATGATCAAATAAAGATCATATACAATCAAAATGATGAAGAACACCCTTTGGTTGGGTAATTGGGGGCCTCAGATGCCCTGATTTTACACTCACTTGCTTGAAAAGTCAACTCTTGATCAGATGACTTCCCCATGGAATTTCTTCATGAAAATTGATATGCATACTCCCTACACCATATAGAGACCAATAGAAACAAGAATGACCAAAAAATTTGGAGTTATGGCCTCTGAAACCAAAACCCTAATTTTAGGTCATCTGGGCAGTCAAGCCTGGCTCTGCTTCCATACCATTCTCAGTTCTTGTGATTTTTTGACATTATTGACTTTTGAGAGGATATAATATGATGCTTGAACATACATGGACCCATTTGAAGTGATTGATGGCCTTTGGAGTGGCTCAAGAAGCTCTTGGATTGCTCAGATCACAAACCCTAGATGCAGATGACTTTGAATCTATGCAGTGAATCAAGAATGTACCATGAGATGTTATGATGGTGTCTATGCATATGAAATGATCACAAGCCATGGTGTGAATGGGTGAGGGAAAATTTGGGGTGTTTACAACTGCCCCTATTCAAACATGAGTTAGCTGTGCAGGATGTAAGCAACGGCTTATCAGGCAAACAAGATAACTTGTGGTTGAATACCAAAGACAGTCCAAAATTTGCACTCACAGAATGAAGAAGAAAAGGGATATAGATTGTAAAGGAAAATAAAGTATATTGTAAAGTATGGGCGACGGAGGACGACCGTCGAGCAGAGGATGACTGCTGGGTAAAGAGCAATGACGGGGACGGCCGACATGCTGGGGAGAAAAAGAATTATGATGGGGACGGCCATCAAATAAAGTTGTAAAATTCTCTGGGGATTAATGAAAAATGACGGGGACGGCCATCAAGTTCATAAAGTAATGCCAGCAACGATGGGGACGGCCATCGGGCTAAAAAGAAAAGGGACCACGACGGGGACGGCCATCGGGTTAAAGAATAAATGAAATAAACAGATGATGAGGTACGGTCATCAAAGGTGAAGGACGATCACCTAGCAGGGGACGGCTGCTCTGTTGGGGTTAAGATGAGGGACGGTCATCTAAGGTGGAGGACGACCACCTGGCAGGGTACGGCTGCCGAAAATATCGCGGCATAGGACGAATGCCGGATAAGAGGTCAACGATGGGGACGGCCATCGGACGAGCATGATGGAGGACAACCATCAGGAGGTGGAGGACGACCACCTAGCAGGGGACGGCTGCTCTCAAGGTTTATCATGACATAGGACGAATGTCAAATAACCAAAATCAACAATGGGGACGGCCATTGGATAAAATGATGAAGGAAAGAACATCAAAAGGTGAAGGACGATCACCTAGCAGGGGACGGCTGCTAAAATATCACGACATAGGACGAATGTCGGATAAAAGGTCAACGATGGGGACGGCCATCGGACGAGCATGATGGAGGACGACCATCAAGAGGTGGAGGACGACCACCTAGCAGGGTACGGCTGCTCTCAGGGTTTATCATGACAAAGGACGAATGTCAGATAAGAAGAAATTCACTTTACTGGGGAATAGTAAACACGGACGAGTGTTTACATCAAGGAAATAAAAGGTATAAGTGTTTGATATTGTGTATAGATTAAAGATGCGGACGAGCATCCTTAAGACTATGATACGGACGAGTATCAGGTAGAAACAAATACTGACACGTGTTCAGAGATGATGACACGGACGAGTATCAACTGGTTAACAGAGAACACGTACTAGTGTTGAATCTGAGGGGACTCTTTTGGGGGAATAGTAGACACAGACAAATGTCTATATTCAAGAAGACACAGTGTATGGATTAAAGATGTGGACGAGCATCCTTAAGACTATGATACGGACGAGTATCAAGTAGAAACAAACGCTTGACGCATGTTCTGAGATGATGGTACGGACGAGTACCAACTGGTTAACAAAGAACACGGACGAGTGTCGAATCTGCGGTGATGTAAATGGTGTATACAAGATACGGACGAGTATCTGTATAAGTGAAATGAGAGTGAAAAGTATGAGTAATATATATTTGAGTGTTCCACCTGCTGGGGAAAGTGACACGGACGAGTGTCGAAAGGAGAAGAGTGTAGTATAAACAAGTATCTGGTATACAAAGTGTTTTCATTACTGTACTGGGGACAATGACATGGACGGATGTCAAGGAGATGTGTATATATCTGTATCCGTGAGTGCAAAGGGGATGTTTTGGCTTTCTGCTGGGGATATGACACGGACGGGTGTCGAGAAATATCTGTAATATACAAGTGTTTGTTTGCAAAGAAAAGCTCGGGCGACTTTTACTGGGGAATGATGACACGGACGGGTGCCACAAGGAGTGTGTATTCGTATTGGTGAATGTGAGGCAACTTCTTTTGCTGGGGAATCCGGGGAGCATTCTGTATATTGTTGATGGGTTGATAATATTCACAGGTGTTTGATTCAAAACATGGCTTATGATTATGCAATATGTTTGATTTTTTGCCGTAATGCTCCGTATTAAGACGGAATGCTACGCTTTGTTTGGCAAATATGATGCGAATGCTATGATTATACAAAGATACCGATCCGGGATTCGGATCCCATTGCTGCGAAGATCTTTGGTCGATCTGTCTGAAGTGATCATCCCAGCTGGGGATGAGATCATTGGTAGATCTGGTGAGATGTATTTGCTTGGGGAGATAAGTCACAGATAGACTCGTCCTTGGTAATGAGGGGACCCAGCTGGGGTTTGTAGAAGCTTTCGTCAGTCTGTTGTGATTCCTTCACGCGTTGCTCTTCTGGATAGAGGCTGGAACTCTGTGGGGAGATGGTTCCCCGGCTTTTATACTTGACTGAGGAAGAATGATTGGTAACTCGGCTGGGGGAGCAATAAGTGGCAACTCGGCTGGGGAGCAAGCACTTGGGTGCTAAGACTGAGTGAGTGTTGATTTGCCAGCTTGCTGGGATGAAGCTTACATGCCCCATGTTGTGCTTTAGATACCTGCAATCCTGCAAAGATAGAAACGTGCAAGTAGTCTCGAGGCATCCTTTACTGGATCCCGTCATAGGAGTGAGATACTCCTGAGTGTAAGTATATTTTCTGCAAGCATGTAGTTTTTATTTTTGAAGATAAACATCCGTATTCATGCAATCAGTTTTTTCCTTTTAAGACATCAGACATTTTTTTGCAAATAAAATGAAATGTGCGAGGCGAAACTTGACTGAAAATCTGCTTTTATTAATTCAAATGCCCTGAATTTGGCAAGATACAGCAAAGGAACATATTCCCTGAAATGAGGAAATTGTTACAAATTGAGAAACAAAAATGCTGGCAATGTTGTCGACGCTTTCAAGGAGCTTCCCTTCTTGCTATGACCCGTATGACTTTTGACGCTCTTTTCGTCTTGCTTTCTGAAGAAGGCCGATTCTGACAGAAGCTTGATCCTTTCGAGGTTTACCAAGTTGTAGGTAATACAGACGAATTCAGAGTGCAGTTGTTCGCTTATTCCCTTATTTTGCATGGATCGCCCTTTCGGGTTTTCAATCCATCGGGATACCCCTTTTTGTCTGAGTTGTCCAATGCGGCTTTTCAACTCAGCGAGTGTACATTTTTTTTATTTTCCCTTAATTTTGCCCGAGTCTTTTTATTCTGTTTTTGACTCGCCGGGATGCCCTATTTTTGCCTGGACTTACATTCTGTTTTTATGTCCAGCGGGTCATTTTTATGCGAAGTATTTTTTAACTGCATCTGAATTCACAGGGGACGGGAAGTCTTCACCATCCATGGTGCTGAGCATCAGTGCTCCACCGGAGAAAACTTTCTTTACTACGAATGGTCCTTCATAATTTGGAGTCCACTTGCCCCTGTGGTCTGTATGAGGAGGGAGGATTCTCTTCAGCACAAGATCTCCTACTTGGTACTCTCGGTGCCTGACTTTCTGATCGAAGGCTTTCTTCATTCTTTTCTGATATAACTGCCCATGACAGATTGCAGCCAATCTCTTCTCTTCGATCAGACTTAGTTGTTCATATCGGGACCGAACCCATTCTGCTTCGTTCAGCTTAACATCCATCAATACCCGTAGAGAGGGTAATTCAACTTCAACAGGTAGGACTGCCTCCATACCATACACAAGCTGATACGGTGTTGCCCCAGTGGATGTTCTGATTGACGTGCGGTACCCATGCAAGGCAAACGGTAGCATTTCATGCCAGTATTTGTAGGTGACTACCATTTTCTGCACAATCTTCTTGATATTTTTATTAGCTGCCTCAACAGCGCCATTCATCTTTGGCCTGTAAGGAGAAGAATTGTGGTGTTGGATCTTGAAGTCCCGGCATAGTTCTGCCATCATTTTGTTGTTCAAGTTGGAACCATTATCAGTAATGATTCGCTCGGGAACTCCGTATCGACAGATGATATCTCTCTTCAGAAATCTGGCTACCACTTGTCTTGTAACATTGGCATAGGAAGCTGCTTCGACCCACTTGGTGAAATAGTCAATGGCAACCAGGATGAATCTGTGGCCGTTTGAAGCAGTCGGTTCAATCTTGCCAATCATATCAATGCCCCACATGGCAAAGGGTCAGGGTGAAGACATCACATTCAGAGGATTTGGAGGCACATGCACCTTATCCGCATAAATCTGGCATTTATGGCATTTTCTGGCGTAGGCGCAACAGTCGGCATCCATTGTGATCCAGTAATAACCTGATCTTAGCAATTTCTTAGCCATGGCATGCCCTCCTGCATGGGTACCAAAGGATCCTTCGTGCACTTCGTGCATCAACAAGTCTGCTTCTATTCTATCAACACATCTGAGGAGTACCATATCAAAGTTTCTCTTGTATAGGGAACCATCAGTGTTCAGAAAGAAACTGCCAGCAAGCCTTCTTAAAGTCTTCTTATCATTGGAAGATGCCCCAGGTGGGTATGTTTGATCCACCAAGAAGCACTTAATGTCATGGAACCAAGGCTTATCATCTTTTACGGCGTCTGCTGCAAATACATATGTCGGTCTATCAAGTCTGGATACTGAAATCTGAGGTACAAAGTTGGCAGCTTGAACTTTGATCATTGATGAAATGGTAGCCAGAGCATCTGCAAACTGATTCTCGTCCCGAGGGATATACTCAAGCTTGACCGTTGTAAAGAAAGTCAGTAACCTCCTTGTATAATCCCTGTAAGGTATCAGATGATCCTGGTGTGTGTACCATTTGCCATTGGTTTGATTAACTACCAGAGCTGAATCTCCGAATACAGTCAATGTCTTGTCCTGAGGTCAATGGCTTCCTCAAGACCCATAATGCAAGCTTCGTATTCAGCTTCGTTGTTAGTGCAGTTGAAGGTGAGTTTCGCCGAGAAAGGCATGTGAACCCCCTTAGGTGTAATGAGTACTTCACCAACACCACGACCATTCATATTAACAGCCCCATCAAACATCATAGTCCATTCTTCCTCCGGGTCAGGCCCTTCAGTGTGAATAGGCTCTTCATGATCTTTCGCTTTTATGAACATGATGTCTTCATCGGGGAAGTCAAATCTCATAGGCTGGTAGTCATCAATAGGTTGCTCAGCAAGATATTCAGACAATACACTGCCCTTGATGGCTTTCTGAGAGGTGTACTAGATGTCATATTCTATGAGAATCATTTTCCATCTTGCAACCCGTCCGGTAAGAGCTGGCTTCTCGAAAATGTACTTGACTGGGTCCATCTTTGAGATCAATAAAGTAGTGTGGGTCAACATATACTGCCTCAGTCGGCGAGCAGCCCACGCTAAAGCACAACAAGTTTTCTCGAGCAGTGAATAACGTTGTTCACAGTTGGTAAACTTTTTGCTTAGGTAGTATATTGCATACTCTTTTCGACCAGACTCGTCATGCTGGCCCAGCACACATCCCATTGACTCTTCTAATACTGTCAAGTACATTATCAGAGGTCTTCCTTCAACTGGAGGCATAAGGATTGGTGGTTCTTGCAAGTATTCTTTGATCTTGTCAAAAGCCCTCTGGAAGTCTTCATTCCACCTGACCGTCTGTTCTTTTCTTAACAGTTTGAACAAGGGTTCACAGGTCGCTGTAAGGTGAGATATGAACCGTGAAATGTAGTTCAACCTACCTAGAAACCCCCGAACTTCTTTCTCAGTTTTCGGTGCAGGCATTTCTTGAATGGCTTTGACTTTATCAGGGTCCACTTCAATCCCTTTCTCGCTTACAATAAAGCCCAGCAGCTTACCAGATCGTACCCCGAATGTGCATTTGTTGGGGTTCAGCTTCAGTTGGTACTTCCTCAGACGCTTGAATAGCTTCAGCAGATTTACCAGGTGGTCTTCTTCTGTGAGTGACTTGGCAATCATGTCATCCACATAACACTCGATTTCCTTATGGATCATATCGTGGAATAATGTTACCATAGCCCGTTGATATGTTGCACCAGCATTCTTTAATCCGAACGGCATCACCTTGTAACAGAACGTGCCCCAGGGTGTGATGAAGGTTGTCTTCTCCATGTCTTCAGGTGACATTTTGATTTGATTGTATCCTGAAAATCCGTCCATGAAGGAGAATACCGAGAACTGAGCCGTATTGTCAACCAATACATCAATGTGAGGTAATGGGAAATCATCTTTTGGGCTGGCTCTGTTCAGATCCCGGTAGTCAACACACATCCTTACTTTGCCGTCTTTCTTAGGCACAGGTACTATATTAGCAACCCACGGCGGATAGCTAGTTACGGCAAGGAACCCGGCGTCCCACTGCTTCTGTACTTCTTCTTTGATCTTCATTGCCATGTCTGGACGAGTGCGGCGCAGTTTCTGCTTGACCGGTGGGCATTCTTCTCTTAAAGGCAGCTTGTGCACGACAATATCGGTGTCCAACCCTGGCATATCTTGATAAGACCAAGCAAACACATCCACATATTATTGAAGCAGGTCAATCAATTGTTTCTTCACTGAGTCTTGTAAGCAGGCCCCGATCTTAACCTCTTTCACATCTTCAACTGTACCAAGATTAATCGTTTCCACCTCCTCCTGATGAGGAGTGATAACCTTCTCCTCTTGTCTCAACAATCTGGCTAGCTCTTCAGGAAGCTCGTAGTCTTCTTCAACCCCTTCATCAACTTGATTGATCGGATTGTCAGAGTCATACGAAGACATAGCCGTGCTGTTGTCGGTGCTGTCTGGAAGGCACTCTCTGCAAGGGTTCAGTTTGTTCATTTTAGTGATTGATTTTAATCTTGTTTAGAAAAGTGAAATAAAGTTGTCATTTTGAAAACATTGCCATTTAATTTTTCGTACAAAAAGAAAAATGGAAAAACAGTGAGCAGAAAAGAAAAAGACTCATTTGCAAAAGATGTCTGATATTTCATTGATTAATCTTGTTGCACAAAAATTACAGATGGCCTGATTACAAAATGAGTCTTGTCATCTTGGGCAAGATGCAAGACTTGATGCATGCTTAAAAAATACAGGAAATAATAATTACTCTGCAGGAGTAACTCTTATAATTTCCTGGGAAGACCAGTTTGAGATATGGCTCCCCGGGATCCTTGGACGAATCCAGCTTTCCAGGTTGCGTTCATCTTCCGACTCATCTTCCAAGTTGTTGACAGCATCGGGGGTGAGCATCCCCCCACTAACAAAGTTGGGCTTCTTAGCAGCCCCTGCTTGATCTTGTTGAGTTGGTTTGTAACCCAACCCAAATCTATCTTCTTTCTTCTCCACAGGCAACAGTTTGCCCCAGCCTTGAGCGTTTCCTTCTTCCACAACCTTCCGGGCTTGCTGGTAGGATGTCATGGAAGTCCCAAGCACAGCAGATGTTTCATTAATATTCAGGGCCTCAAACCCCTGGCTCATGGTCTCGTGGATCTCCCCATCCATCTCGATATATTTGTATGTAGCCAGATGGCTAACAAAAATATCCTCCTCTCCACAAATAGTAACGACTTGGCCCTCCCACTCGAATTTTAACTTCTGGTGAAGGGTAGACGTAACTGCGCCAGCGGCATGAATCCATGGTCTACCCAACAAACAGCTGTAGGCAGGCTGAATGTCCATCACGTAGAAGGTCGTTTTGAAAGTTTGTGGGCCAATTGTTACAGGCAGCTCAATTTCTCCCAGAACTGATCTCTTAGAACCGTCAAAGGCTCTCACTACTAAGTTGCTGGGTCGTAATGCCAATCCTTCATACTCCAGCTTCACAAGGGCTTTTTTAGGTAAGACATTGAGGGATGACCCTGTGTCTACCAGTACATGTGAAAGAACTGCACCCTTACACTCCATGGTAATGTGCAAAGCCTTGTTATGATTGCGGCCTTCCGTAGTCAAATCAGTGTTGGTAAATCCTAGTCCATTACTAGCATTAACATTTCCAACCACAGCTTCCAACTGATTGACTGTTATCTCTTCTGGCACATAAGCTGCGTGCAAGACTTTGAGTAGTGCGTCCCGATGAGCCTCGGAGCACATAAGCAATGATAAAATGGAGATCTTGGAAGGCGTCTGGTGAAGCTGGTCCACTACCTTGTAATCACTTTTCTTGATGATTCTCATGAATTCATCAACTTCTTGATCAAAAGGTGTTTTCAAAGCTTCTTTAACAATTTGCTCTTCTTGCACCATGCTCTTCCCTTTTGCCTTGGCAGCAACTTCTGCTTCAGCAGTGGGTCTCTGAATTTGCGGGGCAAAGAGACGTCCGCTTCGAGTGAAGCCCCCGCCTCCCCCCACATTGTCTATTTGTGGTGAAGAAGTTGATGATTCAAGAGTGATTTTCTGTCCTTCGCAGTATAGATCGGAGCCGTAATGCCAAGGGATGGCATTACTGCTTTCATAAGGTACTGGCCCAGGCACTGTGATAGTGACTGGACTGATGGCAGCTGCAGAAGGGACCATGATAGTCTGTGGATCATAGTATATTGTGACTGGTGCTCTGATAGGAGTGGCATTTTGTGAGTTGTAGGCAGAATCATTTGCAGGATCATAATAAATTGTAACTGTTGAGACGCTTTCATTGTTTGCTGTTGATGTTGTAGGAGACATTGTTGACTGGATGGGTGTTGTTGTTGTATGAGACTCTGAATGAAGGGGTGCTGAAGTTGTAGAAGGGATGTTTGCTGATATTTGGTCCGTTGAAGTAATAGATGAAACATTTGTTGATGAAACTGAAGAATTGTCTGGAACAATGGTTGTTGCAGTTATAGAAGACTCGGGAACTGTTGTTAAGGAGATTGCTGGATTGGTAGGTATTGATGTTGTGATTTGAAGCAGGCCACTCTGGATGAGACCATCTATGCCGTCTCTCAAGTTATCGCACCCATTCACTGAAATGTTGCAATAAGCACATCCTAGCTCACATCCCGGGAACATTTGACATTCAAGGAGTTGAGCTTTAATCTCTACCAAGGGTGTCCGAATCTGACCCACACTGGTTATCAAGTAAGACGGCTTGTCTTCTTCAATAGCATTGATTCTGGGCCCTCCGTGGTGTGGCATAGGGTTCTTGTTAACATTTGGTGGTGGTGCAAAGTTTAGAGCCTTGGAATCCACTAGATCCTGCACTTTCATGTGCAAAGCTCTGCACTTCTCTGTACTGTGGCCAGGTGCATTTGAGTGAAAAGCACACCTGGCGCTGGCGTCATAATTTCTGGGCAGACTGGCAGGATCCGGAGGTGCCAACGTCCTTAGCTCAACCAGGTTGAGTTTTAGGAGTTGTGGCAGTAATGTGGCATAGGGCATAGGGATCGGATCGATCACCCTATTGGCCTGAGAAGGTCTCTGTTGAAATGGCCTTTGCTGATCGTTGTTGTTGGTGTTGTTGTTGTTATAATTTCTTTGAGGAGGATACTGAGTTTGTTGCTGATAATTTTGTTGCTGTGGTTGGTAAGCTGGTTGAGGATGAATTGGAGCGGGAATGGTGACTGCTGCCACAGACCTATGAACATATTGGGGTCTACCTCTGTTGGTATGGATAGCATTGGTCTCACCAGTTCTTCTTGGGCCCACAAAAGGCTTTCTTGTGTTGCTGGATGAGCTAGCACCGTTGTCAGAAATTTTACCCATCTTTAATAGGCTCTCAATTCTTTCCCCAGCTATAACGACATCTGCAAAGCTGGTAGAAGAAAAGGCAGCTAGCCTATCAATGTATGTCCCTTGGAGGGTGTTCATAAACATATCAGCCATCTCCCTCTTTGACATGGGTGGTTGGACAGCAGCAGCAAGCTGTCTCCACCTCTGAGCGTACTCCCGGAAGCTTTCCCTGGATGATTGAGACATCCCCATCGGGAGGGTCCTGTTGGGAGCCATATCCAAGTTGTACTGGTATTGTCTAATAAAGGCCTCAGCCAGGTCCTTCCAGCACCTAATGGTTTCTCTGGTCAGGTGAAAGTACCATTCCCTTGAAGCTCCTGTTAAGCTATCTTCAAAATAAAACATCCATAGCTTTTCGTCCATGGTATATGCCTTCAGCCTTCCCAGAAAGGATTGTAAATGGGTCCGTGGACAGGAAGTCCCGTTGTACTTCTCAAAGCACGGAGGTTTAAATTTGTGGGGAATCCTGACTCCGTCCACTAAGCCCATGTCCATAACATCAAAGCCCAAAGAATTTTGGGACTCCAGGGATCTCAGTTTCTCAGCAATCTCATCTAGCCTTCTGTCATAGGCTTCCTCCCCAGCTCCCATCACTGTGAACTGATCTTCCTAGGGGTCTTCTTGCAGCACTCTGCCTGCAGTGGCAGTCCCTTGCACATTAACAGGGATGTTGATCTCCGGATGAAGGTGGGGTTCATAGACTGGGGGATTAACATGAGGTTGAACTCTCTCATTATTGCTTGTCCCAGCAGTCCCTGGATGAGGGTCTTCCTGATTCCTCCCCTCTACCAGTGCTCTTAACCTCTCTTGGCTTTGAGCCATATTATTCATCACCTCCATAAACTGTGTCATCTGATTCCTCATTTCTAGCCTTTCATTGGCCATTTGAGTCCTGACCTCTGTAAGGTCCTGCTGTACTTGGTCCATTTGTATGTCCGGAAGGTTGTTGCGGGTTGGATATCTGTGTGGACGGTTGAGTGGAAACCCCCGACGTCGAGCAATAGTTCCTAAGATCACAACAGAGTTAGAAACAAAAAACAAAAACCTACAAAACAAAACAAAAGGTTAGCATGCAATGCAGTATGCTTATTTGTTTCCAAGGTATCCGGCTTGGCACTTGGTTTTGACCTTTCCAGACCCTCGAGGAAGATGCTTGTGATGTTGCTTGAAGAATTCAGATAAAACAAAACAACACATATATTACAACAAGTAAATGATACATAGTTTGCTTTTTACAATACATGCCCTCTGAGGGGTCAAAAATACAACATAAAGAAAAGTACATGAAATGAAAGCAACAACAAGCAAAAGTCAAACACCAAGACCAAACTCATCCTCCTGAACTTCCTTGAGAAGTGCTTCAGTCACAGGATCAGCTGGACGCTCTGTGAGGTTCCTGATAAGGAGATTCCTGGTGGTGACAGCAGCAATTAGCTTCTTGTGTCGACTCTGGTCTTTTGACCTCTTCACACCAGCTTTAATCTTCAATTCTGAGATCTCTCTCTAGGCTGCTGCCAGGGCTTCCTGTTGTTCTTTTGCACTAGCTTCCAGCTGCCCAATCTTATCCTGAGTCCTTTTATCCTCCTGAGTACGGGCTTCGGTGATCCTAACCCACCTAGCCTGACTCTCCTTCAGATACAAATCAGTCCTAGCTCTCTGGAATTGGGCCTCTTTGCAGACATTCTTCAAGATCTGCTCTCCAGCCCTTGCCTTCTTAATGTAATCCTCTGACTTTTCAATCCTGGCTAGATGCTCCACCTTTAGCTTCTCTAACCTTTCAATGTCCAGCCGACCGTCACTCCTCTCCCAGAGGGTCTTCTGTAGAGCCTGAGTCAGATTCTCATTTCTCTCTTTCAATTTCTCAAACTCCTCTAAGCTGACAGTTGCTGGAGGTGGTGCTGTGGATGGTCCAGGCACATCTTCAATAGTGAATGGCATTCCAGTAATTTGAGCCCGGGCATGGGACCACTCATAGTACTGAGCTGAGGCCACATTATTGCATCTCCCAAGAATGGTTACCCCCTTAGTCTGCACATTGTCCCAGGCCCAGGATGCCTGCCTGACAATAGCCAGATTAGGCTTGTTCTCACAATAAAGGGTCTCTGTCAGATCCTGTGTCCTAGGAGGATGGACTAATGCATAGCCTAGTTGTCTTTTGAATAGCAGAGGGTTGTAATTGATGCAACCCTTCACTCCTATCAGAGGCACATTGGGAAATTGCCCACAACTAGTAATGATGTCTCTGCCCTTGGTGCTCTGAGTGCACCACCTGATATCATCTGAGGTTAGAGCAACAAGCCTCCTAGCCCAGTTCTTTTGCTGGTGAGGGTTCAAGAATGCATCAGTCTTTGGCAAATGCTTGAGCAGCCAAGTATGGAACAAAGGAGCACAGCATCTCACTAATCTTCCCCTTTGCTTTTCATTCCATTGGTGAACAGAGTAGTAGAGATCTCCCAGTAAGGTGGGCACTGGGTTCCTCAGGATGAAAAGATGGATTGCATTCTTGCTAACAAACTTAGGCTCATCTGCAAAAAGTATGATCCCATATATGCTAAGGGCCAACAAAGCACAGACTGCCTTCCACTCCCCCAAGGAGGCCTTCAGAATAGCCTGAGAGGTCAAGAAATCCAGATGAAAACCAGAGACTCCAGCTTTGGTAGTCATATTCTGCCCAATCAGAACTGGTTCCAGATACAAGGCTTTTGCCACCTCTTCATTACTAGGGAAAGCCATCTCAGGGTTGAAAGGGACTCCACCCCTGATAGGTACACCAATCAGTGATGAATACTCTTCCAACAAAGGTCCCAACTGAAAATACTGGAAGGTGAAACACCTCAAAGGGGGATCATAGAACTGCAAGCAAGTATGAATCAAACTCCTCTGTGAAGGGTCCAAATCCATAACCACATCAAGGATTCCTCCATAATGTTCTCTAAAAAGTGGTATATGGTCTGGAGTAATCAGGGTCTGAATCTTCCTGATGCTAGCCAACTCAGGCTCAAAGAAATGATAGGAGATGTTACTCTTCTTAGGTGCCATGCTGCTGAGACAGATGCTGAGAATAACACTGAAGATGGGCCACTGACAGGCTGAGACTGGTGATGCAGGTGACTGAAGCAGGTAGCTGATAGCTGAAATAAGCACTGATGAAGATAGGCCTATGCTGAAGAAGGGGTCAAAACCAAGCCAAAATGTATGATGGATACCCTGAAAAACAAATAAACACATGTTAAAATGACGCAATGAGGATGTATGCAAATGATATGCAAGGGTTTGTGACTGAGCTGGATCTGATTAATTGCTCTGATATGAGTCCAGGTATTGTTCAAGAAATCCAGATGGAGGTTCATAATCCAGTAACCAAGGTGGGGGACTCAAATAAAGAGTCACATGTCCAGGGTTAAAAATCACAAGAACTGTTCCAACATGGAGTACTCTTAATCAAAACAAAGTAACAGGGTATGCTGAGGTCAAGGGTACCTGCAAACCTGTAAACAGCCCAACCCCCTCACAGGTGATGTTCTAAAACAAGGATCCTCAGACTTGGATCAGTTATGAGAAGTGTAAACACTTCTAACCCGGAGGTACAGTGTTTACAATAACCATAAAGGATCCTCCTCTAATTCACCTCAGTTTCTGAAGGTCAATATTAAAGGTCATCCAGACTTAGCAGGCTTCCCAGATAGCCCTAGCACTACAGGAAATCTGTAGCACAGAGTTCTCAAGAAGAAACCCATATCTGAACCGTGTTTCATATTCCCGCACCAGACCGAAATGGAATGGGAAAGAACATGAACCACTCTAGCCTAGGTGTCACTCAGGTCCCAGGTATAGGACCTCAACTCTCAGTAGAACACCCACCCACCAAAGCAACAAAACAGATCCAGCCAGCACAGTATGACAGTATGATATAGGTAAAGCTATAAAGAAAGAAATAAAACAACTGTACATAAAGCAAAAATAAATACAAATACAAGCACAAATAGCACATAACACCCCAGTAAACACAAATCAATCAAGCGCTAGGAGGAACCCACAAAAAGAACCAGAAGCCCTGGTTGCAGTATAAGGGTCCCCAGCAGAGTCGCCAAGCTGTCGCTCCCGATAAATGGGAATGGCCCCAGATAAAGGTACAGACGCGAACGGTCGGCGAAAGAGGGATGCGAGAACACACAGGAGTGAACTCATGGGGAATGAAAAGAGTCGCCAGATAGGCATTTTTATCCCGGAGGAAAGGTAATGCTGCATAAACCTAGGAAAAAGATGGATAAGACGGTTGCGAACCAGAGAGACTGAGAAAGGGGGTTGGTTACAACCTGGGAAGGTATTAGCACCCAGATTGTCCGTCGTACTCGACGGGATCCACGCTTAAAAGATTTGTGTTTTAAAGGGGTAGTGTCAGTGCAATCTGTGTATAAAATAGCTGGAAAAGGATGTGCAGGTGTCAGTGTAAGAGAAGTGAAGTGTATAAATGTATAGTGTCAGTGTAAGGACAAGAGTGAAATGCTCATGATAATGAGGCTAAAAGAATAATGCTAGAAAGAGGGGGAATATACAGAGACTTTTGTTCGATAACTGTTAAGTTATGCCTACGTATCCTCTCGTGCAATGAGGAAGTCAGAACACCATAGTTCGACCCAAAGAGACTGAAAGATGAATTGACTTGTGAACTGCTTACTTGTCTATGCTCAAGTGTGTGACCTGTCTGGCTCAGGTGCAAACTGTCTTGCATTAGACGGAAGAAACAAGTTCTCATTTATGAGTGAATGAGATAAGAAAAGAATCCCGGAGGAGACGATTATTGTTTGTTTTTTTGTGTTTTCAGTCTTTTATTGCTTTTGGATATTTGTCATAAGTTAATGAGCTTAAGCCTAAACCAATGCGTTAGTAAACTCATCACATCTTCCCTCTGATTAGGGGTAATGAGAATACCTTAAGTGTGAAGTCAGATTCTCACACTTAATCACCTTTGGTGTAGGACTAAGATCATTAACCTACTTGTGATTATTTAGATGTTTTTGTGGTTTTTGTTTAGTGTTAAGTAATGAGATTAAGCCATAATCAGGGATTAAACAGACTCATTACACCATCCTAATAGAAGGATAATAGATGAGAATGTTTAAGCTGAGGAAAGCTCCTCAACTTAATCCATGATTAGGGATTAAACTCATGACAAAACAAGCCTTTGGTTAAGTGGATTTTATTAAATGGTGAGATGATGAAGTGAATTTTATGGTTTGTAAGACAACTTGAGGGGACTTGTCCATTAACACTAGGGTTAGTCCTTCTCAACCAGTTAAGGAAGAATTAGAACCCTAATGCAAGGCCCAAGTTACAAGTGTGATGTCTTGATGATTATTAAGTGAATTGATTAAAGGAGTTAAACACATTAAGGGTTTAACACTTAGGATTAAAGTTATACACTCCATCCTAATAGAAGGATGCAGGCATAAGCTTAACCACAAAGCCTTAAAACCTTTAGGGTTTAGTCCCTGATTAGGAGATGAGAAGAGAAGACTCAAAGATGACACAAAGGTGAAAACTAAGTGGGGAGACTAATCAAAACCCTAATCATTGTTATGCTTGGTTGTTCCTAAGGTTTGTGATGTTTGCAAGAAAGTCTTCAGAGGAAACACCAGGAAGGAAGCAGATGAAAGGAGCCAAGAGAAGCAAAGTAACTTGCTTCACTTAAGAAGACAAGTCACTTGAAGGAAGAAAGTAAGATGAAGAAGAATGAGCAAGCTCAATCTCAAACACAAGACAAAAATGCAGCAATGATGCATAAGAGGGATGAAAAGAAGTTGTGAGAAGTGAAGGCAAATTCACTTCTCAAAGTGACTTACCACCTGAAAAGTTAGTGAAAGAAATGCAATGCAATGCAAAATGAGATGAAATGGCATGATGCAAATCCAAACCATAAGCATATATGAGATGATAATGATGCTATGAGATGCTACAAACATGTAACAAGACATGGGGATGATCATACAAACTTATGGATGCAAATGAAGCAAGTTAAGAACCATGATCATATATGAAATGTTATGGAATGCAAATGGCATATCACATGGCAAATGCAAGATGCAATGATCAAACATGCTTCTTATATGTCTTAAGATGTCAAATGAATCAAATGGATGCACAAAATACTATGGCAAGTCAAGGTATGAATGCAAATGCAAGATGGATACATATGGAAGCCCAAATTAGGGTTTATGATCAAAGCATCAAACAAAAACCAAAATCAGAAGCAAACATCAAGATAAAAAATTGAAAATGCAATCAAAGGATCCTCAAACCTATACTAACTCACTGCCCAAAGGAGAGGTTCCAACTCTTAACCTAATAAAAGTTATGAATTTCCTAAGTTTTCTAGGGTTTTTGGGTACCTTAACAAGAAAAATGTCAAACAAAAGGAAAATGCAAGATCAATTCATGCCAATTTAATCTCACAAACTACATGATATGCTAAACACAATGCAAAAGGAATCAAAGTCCAACCCTCAATGGTTAGGCAGAAATGATGTTTGGAAGTTTGGATCAAAATAATGCTTTGAAAATGAATTAATTCCATGAAAAATTATCAAAATGCATCAAGATCAAAAAAGAAATTTGGTTTGAGGGTTGGAAAATGTTTCTAAATGGTTTTAAATGTTTCATGAATTTTTTGGTGATTTTTAAATACCTAAAAGTATTTTTAATTAATTAATTCTCATTAATTAATTAAAAATAAACTTTTAAATATTTAAAAATATTTTTTAAATGCAAAAAATAAAAACAAAAATGTTTTTGGTTTCTGAAATTAAATAAAAGTTTACACAAAAAATTTCAGAATTCTTAAAATGGTTTTGCTATTTTAAAATAAATGGACAAAAGAAATACAAAATAAATGAATTAAAATTAAAATAAAAGAAAGTAAACGCATTGGACGGATCAGCTTGAAACTGGGGGGAAGGTTGTTGACTGCGCGCGCAATCCTAAGGTCCACATTCAAACTTCCTAATTTCTGATTTAAATTAATTAAATTGAATTAATTAAGTTAACTAAAGATTAGGGTTTCTAATGACAAATCTCAGCCCTCCAAACACGTGCCAGTCTCCCCTAGTCAACGCATCCAACGCTCAGCATTCAAACCACAATTAATGACAGGGATTAACCCTAATTATTTTTAGGTGGCCGGAGAAGACCTCCGGTCGTCTTCTCCGGTGGGAACCCCACCTGAAAATCCCCAAAATCCTCAAAACTTCACTAAAACGAAAACTAAGAACCCAGAAATCATCCCCACATCCCCCTGAATCAAAACCCTAACTCAAATCTCATTTATTCTTCATCAATCAAACGAATCGAAGCCAAACAGTTTTTAGGGCAAAAGTTTCAGACATTGCATACATCCTCATTTTTCACTCATTTTCAAAAACAATCACATATTCATGATCAGGGAAGCATGTAGATTCATTTAGAAACTTAAAAAACACGTTCTGGAAAAAAAGTTCATGAAGCTACCTGAGTTTGAAGCTTTTCAGTTTGGAACTTTCTGGCTTCCCCTCTTATGCAAAATCAATCCTAAGACTTCCCTTGTGCTTCTGAAAGGCTTGGAACAAATTTATTTGGGCTGGTTTGAGAGTTTGCAGAGGTTCTGTTCAAGGTGGTGTGGTGATCGTGTTTTTGATTCTTTGAGTTTCAGGCTGCTTTGAAGGGTGCTTTGTGACCAGGAAGATGTGTTGAGTTGGTTTATGAAGTTAGTTTGTGTGTTGGTGAGTTGTGTGATGAGTTTCGAAAGCTTTTGCTCAAGAGGGTGAAAATGAGAATGCTGTGCTATGGGGTGTCTCAGGCTTGCTTCTTGTTATGTTTGGCTTGCATTTGATTCACATAAACAATTCCCATTGGTCAGATGAGGTGACATGTGCTTTATTGATTGGTATGGGTGCTTTTGCAAAAATGTCAACTTTGTGTAAGAGAAGCATGGGCCAATTTCTAGCTAAGTACAAGGAGAGTGTGCTGCGCAGCATGATGTGAGGAAGGGCCTAGGATTGATCAGCAAACTAGCCAGCAAGTGGATGAGAAGCTATCATGAGTTTTGCAACTTGCCTTGCCTTTGGTTCTTATGAAAGAAACTTGATCCATGGGCCATAAAACATGTGATTCCTTGGGTGCATTTTGAACTTTAAATGTTGGGTGATCATGTTGTATGGATTAGAAGTCCATTTGATAGCTCTAGAACACTTGATCAAGTCATTTTGCAAAATACCTCTTTGGTAGAAACTTTGAAATTTTGTGATTTTAGCCAACTTTGACAAGCCATAACTTTTGATCAAAAATGAATTAGGTCATGTTCTTGTACTTTTTGAAAAGGGAAAGATCTATTCTACAACTTTCATGACCAAAGTTTTTCCATTTGAAGCTTTCTTGAATCAAAAAGTAAGGGTTGAAAAAGTTGCCTAAAATGACATTTTCATTAAAAGTCAAACTTGCCCAAAAAGTCAACTTTGCAAAAGACTTGAAATTCTTCAATTTTGTGAACTTCTAACTTCTTCCATGATCAAATAAAGATAATATACAATCAAAATGATGAAGAACACCCTTTGGTTGGGTCATTGGGGGCCTCAGATGCCCTGATTTTACACTGACTTGCTTGAAAAGTCAACTCTTGATCAGATGACTTCCCCATGGAATTTCTTCATGAAAATTGATATGCATACTCCCTACACCATATAGAGACCAATAGAAACAAGAATGACCAAAAAATTTGGAGTTATGGCCTCTGAAACCAAAACCCTAATTTTAGGTCATCTGGGCAGTCAAGCCTGGCTCTGCTTCCATACCATTCTCAGTTCTTGTGATTTTTTGACATTCTTGACTTTTGAGAGGATATAATATGATGCTTGAACATACATGGACCCCTTTGAAGTGATTGATGGCCTTTGGAGTGGCTCAAGAAGCTCTTGGATTGCTCAGATCACAAACCCTAGATGCAGATGACTTTGAATCTATGCAGTGAATCAAGAATGTACCATGAGATGTTATGATGGTGTCTATGCATATGAAATGATCACAAGCCATGGTGTGAATGGGTGAGGGCAAATTTGGGGTGTTTACATATGTGTTTAGATTTTAAAATGGTGAAGAAACCAGCATGTATGGTACCTCTGAATATTTTCCCGTGTTTCATACTTTGCTTCGATTCAGGCTTGTGAGTGAAAATAAATGAGTTTTGGGAGAGGGGTTAGGTTTAGATTGAGGAGAAGATCATTTTGGTGGAAGAAATTTCATGTTTAATGACCTGTAGCGAAATCTAGGGTTCATGCTCGCCGGAGAAGACGACCGGAAGTCTTCTCCGGCCACCTGAAGTTGATTAGGGTTAATCTGTGTCATTAATTGTAGTTTGAATGTGGAGCGTAGATTAGGCTGACTAAGTCAATCTCCCACGCGCGTGTGTGGCCTGGATCTATCATTAAACCCTAATCTCATTTATTTAAATTAATTAATTAAGATTAGTCGGTTTGAATTTCAACCACTAGATAACGCGCGCAGTCAACTCCCGCGTCTCATCTTTGAATACTGGCCACTGGATCAGCATACTTCTCACTTAAGTTAATTTTATTTTCATTTTCTTTCATTTGTTTTGCACATTTTATTTAAAATATCAAATCATTTTTAAAAAATCTCATTTTTTGCATCATACTTTAAAATATTTTTATCTTTCTGAAAATAATTTTTTTTTTTTTTTTGCATAATTTTCGTATTTTAAAAATATTTAAGTGTTTATTTTAATTAGTTAATGAGAATTAATTAATTAAAATAGCATTTAGGTTTCTAAAAATTCCAAAAAAAATTCATGTAACATTTAAAAACATTTAGAAACATTGTCCAACTCTCAAACCAAATTTCTTTTTTGTTCTTGATGCCTTTTGATCAATTTTATTGGAATTAAGTTCATTTTTAGGCAATATTTTGTGACAAACTTCAAAAATTCATTTCTGTCTAACCTTTGAGAGTTGGATCATGATTCTTTTTGCATTGCATCTTGTATGGCATGTAGTTCATAGGATAAAATTGGCATGAATTGATCTTGCATTTTCCATTTGTTTTGCATTTTTCTTGACAAGGTACCTTAAAAACCCTAGCAATCTTAGAAAATTCATAACTTGCAATAGGTTAAGAGTTGAGTCCTCTCCTTTGGGAAGTGAGTTTGTGTAGGTCTAGGGTTCCTTTGATTGCATTTTCAAATTTTTATCATGTTGTTTGCTTCTGGTTTTGGATTTTGCTTTGTGTGTTGATCATGAACCCTAATTTATGCCTTCCTTTGCATCCATCTTCCATTTGCTTGCATATCATGACTTGCCATGACATTTTGTGCATCCATTTGATTCATAAGACATCTTAGGACATGTTATAATCATGTTTGATCATTGCATCCTTCATTTTCAATGTTGTATGTCATTTGCATTCCATAACTTTTCATGAACATCCATGGTTCAATACATGCCTCATTTGCATCCTTATGCTTGTTTGATCATCCTCATGCCTTGTTTCATGTTTGCATAATATCTTGGCATCATTAAAATCATACTTATGCTTCTGGTTTTGGTTTGCATCATGCCATTTCATCTCATTTGCATTGCATTTCATTTCTTTTGCTAACTTTTCAGGTGGTAAGTTACTTTGAGAAGTGAACTTGCCTTCACTTCTCATGATCTCTTTTCATCTCTTTCACACTTCCTTTGCTGCATTTTGTATGTGTTTTGGATTGAGCTTGCTCATTCTTGTTCACCTTACTTTCTTTCTTCAAGCAACTTGTCTTCTTAAGTGAAGCAAGTTGTTTTGCTTCTCTTTGCTCCTTTCATCTGCTTCCTTCCTGGTGGTTCCTCTGAGGACTTTCTTGCAAACCTCATAAACCCTAGGAACAACCAAGCATGACAATAGTTAGGGTTTGATTAGTCCCCTCATTAGTTTTACCTTTGTGTCATCTTTGAGTCTTCTCCTCTCATCTCATAATCAAGGACTAAACCCTAAAGGCTTTAAGGCTTTGTGATTAAGCTTATGCCTGCATCCTTCTATTAGGATGGAGTGTATAACTTTAATCCTAAGTGTTAAACCCTTAATGTGTTTAAATCCTCTAATCAATTCACTTAATAATCATCAAGACATCAAGCTTGTAACTTGGGTCTTGCATTAGGGTTCTAATTCTTCCTTAATTGGTTAAGAAGGACTAACCCTAGTGTTAATGGACAAGTCCCCCTCAAGTTTTCTTACAAACCATAAAACTCACTTCTTCATCTTATCATTAACTAAAATCCATCTAATAAAGGCTTTGTTTTGTCATGAGGTTAATCCCTAATCATGGATTAAGTTTAGGAGTCTTCCTCAGCTTAAACATTCTCATCTATTATCCTTCTATTAGGATGGTGTAATGAGTCTGTTTAATCCCTGATTATGGCTTAAGCTCATTACTCAACACTAAACAAAAACAACAAAAACATCTAAATAATCAAGTAGGTTAATGATCTTAATCCTGCTTCAGGGTGATTAAGTGTGAGATGTTGACTTCGCACTTAAGGTATTCTCATTACCCCTAATCAGAGGGAGGATGTGATGAGTTTACTAACCCATTGGTTTAAGCTTAAGCTCATTAACTTATGACAAACTTTCAAAAGCAATAAAAGACTGAAAACACAAAAAAAAAAACAATAATCGTCTCCTTCGGGATTCTTTTCTCATCTCATTCATTCACAAACGAGAACTCGCTTCTTCCGTCTAATGCAAGACAGTTTGCACCTGAGCCAGACAGGTCATACACTTGAGCATAGAGAAGTAAGCAGTTCATAAGTCAATCTATCTTTCAGTCTCTTTGGGTCGAACTACGGTGTTCTGACTTCCTCATTGCACGAGAGGATACGTAGGCATAACTTAACAATTATCGAACAAAAGTCTCTGTATATTCCCCCTCTTTCAGCATCATCCTTTTAGCCTCATATTCTTGAGCATTTCATTCCTGTTCTTACACTGACACTTCTCTTATACACTTCACATTTCTTTTACACTGACACTTGCATTCTTTCCAGCTTTGATACACAAATTGCACTAACACTACCCCTTTAAAACACAAATCTTTTAAGCGTGGATCCCGTCGAGTACGGCGGACAATCTGGGTGCTAACACCTTCCCAGGTTGTAACCAACCCCCTTTCTCAGTCTCTTTGGTTCGCGACCGTCTTATCCATACCTTTCTAGGTTTATGCAGCATTACCTTTCCTCCGGGATAAAAATGCCTAGCTGGCGACTCTATTCGTTCCTTCTCTTTTCTCCGACCGTTCGCGTTTGTACCCCTTCTGACCAGGTGTCATTTTGGTGGGAGCGACAGCTTGGCGACTCTGCTGGGGACCCTTATACTGTAACCAGGGCTTCTGGTTCTTTTTGTGGGTTCCTCCTAGCGCTTGTTTGATTTGTGTATATTGGGGTGTTATGTGCTATTTGTGTTTGTATATTTGCTTTATTTACTGCTTTATGTACAGTTATTTATTGCTTTCTTTACAGCTTTATATACATCATACTGTCATTTTGTCATCTGGCTGGATCTGGTTTTTGTTTTGGTGGGTGGGGGTTCTATTGAGAGTTTAAGGTCCTATACCTGGGACCTGAGTGACACCTAGGCTAGAGTGGTTCATGTTCTTTCCCATTCCATTTCGGTCTGGTGCGGGAATATGAAACACGGTTCAGATATGGGTTTCTTCTTGAGAACTCTGTGCTACAGATCTCCTGTAGTGCTAGGGCTATCTGGGAAGCCTGCTAAGTCTGGATGACCTTTACTATGACCTTTAGAAACTGAGGTGAATTAGAGGAGGATCTTTTATGGTTATTGTAAACACTGTACCTCCGGGTTAGAAGTGTTTACACTTCTCATAACTGATCCAAGTCTGAGGATCCTTGTTCTAGAACACCACCTGTGAGGGGGTTGGGCTGTTTATAGGTTTGCAGGTACCCTTGACCACAACATTCCCTGATACTTTGTTTTAATTAAGAGTACTCCACTTTGGACAGTTCTTGTGATTTAACCCTGGATATGTGACTCTTTATTTGAGTCCCCCACCTTGGTTACTGGATTTCTGAACCTCCATCTGGACTTCTTGAACATACATGGACTTTATATCAAGGCAGTAATCAGATCCAACTTGATCACAAACCCTTGCATATCATTTGCATACTCATCATTTGCATCATTTTAACATTTGTTTATTTGTTTTTCTGGGTATCCACATTGTATCTGGCTTGGTTTTGACCCCTTCATCTGCTTAAACCTCTGTCCATCAGTTATCTACCTCAGCTATCTTCATCAGTTGCCTGCTTCAGCTACTCTTATCACCAGCCTCAGCCTATCAGTGGCTCATCACCAGTATCAGTCTTCATCATCAGCATTTGTTTCAGCTCTTCACCAGCAGTCATGGCACCCAAGAAGAGCAACATTTCATACCATTTCTTTGAGCATGTGCTGACTGGTATCAGGCAGGTCCAGACACTTATCACTCCAGACCATATCCCACTATTCAGAGAGCATTATGGAGGCATCCTTGATGTGGTTATGGACTTGGAACCTTCTCAGAGGAGTTTGATCCACACTTGCCTACAGTTTTATGACCCTCCCTTGAGATGTTTCACTTTCCAGAACTTTCAGCTAGGACCTCTGCTGGAGGAGTTCTCATCATTGATTGGAGTGCCTGTCAGGGGTGGTGTCCCCTTCAACCCTGAAATGACTTTTCCCAGCAATGAAGAAGTGGCAAAAGCACTGTACCTGGAACCTAGTTTGATTGAGCAGAACATGACAACAAAGATTGGGATCCCTGGCTTACACTTAGATTTTCTGACTTCTCAGGCCATCCTGAAGGCCTCTCTGGGAGAATGGAGGGCAGTTTGTGCATTGTTAGCCCTCAGTGTTTATGGGGTGATATTATTTGCAGATGAGCCCAAGTTTATCAGCAAGAATGCCATTCATCTTTTCCTTCTGAGGAACCCAGTGCCCACATTACTGGGAGACTTCTATTATTCTATTCACCAAAGAAATGAGAAGCAAAGAGGAAGGTTGGTGAGATGCTGTGCTCCCCTGTTCCATACCTGGCTGCTCAAACACCTGCCCAAGACTGATGCCTTCCTGAACCCTCACCAACAGAAGAATTGGGCTAAGAGACTTATTGCTTTGACTTCAGATGACATCAGGTGGTGCACCCAGAGCACCAAAGGCAGGGACATAATTACTAGCTGTGGACAGTTCCCCAATGTACCTCTAATAGGAGTGAAGGGTTGCATCAACTACAACCCTTTGCTGTTTAAAAGACAGTTGGGCTATGCTTTGGTTCACCCTCCTAGAGTGCAAGACTTGGCTGAAACCCTGTATTGTGAGATAAAGCCTAATCTGGCTGTTGTCAGGCAAGCATCCTGGGCTTGGGACAACATCCAGACCAAAGGGATGGCCATTCTTGGGAGATGCAATAATGTAGCTTCAGCTCAGTATTATGAGTGGTCTCATGCCAGAGCTCAGCTTTCTGGGATGCCTTTCACCATTGAGGATGCACCTGGACCATCCACAGCACCACCTCCAGCCACTGTCAGCCTGGAAGAATTTGAGAAACTGAAGGAGAGGAATGAGAATCTGTCTCAAGCTCTAAAGAGGACCCTCTGGGAGAGGAGTGATGGTCGTCTAGACATTGAGAGGTTGGAAAAGCTCAAGGTAGAGCATCTAGCCAGGATTGAGAAAACAGGGGACTACATCAAGAAATCAAGAGCTGGAGAGCAGATTTTGAAGAATGCCTGTAAGGAGGCCCAGTTTCACAAGGCTAGGACTGATCTCTATCTGAAAGAAAGTCAAGCTAGGTGGGTCAGGATCACTGAAGCTCGCACTCAAGAGGATAAGAGAACTCAGGACAGGATTGAGCAATTGGAGGCCAATGAAAAGAAACAACAGGAGGCTCTGCTAGCAGCCCAGAAGGAGATTTCAGAGTTAAAGCTTAGGGCTGGTGTGAAGAGGTCAAAAGACCAAGACAGGCACAAGAAGCTGACCACTGCTATTGCCACTAGAAACCTTCTTATCAGAAACATTACAGAGCATCCGGCTGGTCCTGTAACTGAAGCACTCTTGAAGGAGGTTAAGGAGGATGAGTTTGGTTTAGAGGTTTGACTACTTTTCTTGTTGTTATTTCCATTTGATGTACTTTTCTTTTATGTTGTATTTTGACCCCTCAGGGGCATGTGTTGTAAAAAACAAATTATGTGCTATGCACCATTTGTAATATATTTATTAGTTTGTTTCATTGAGTTTTCTTTCTCCCAAGCAACATCAAAGCATCTTCCTCAGGGTCTGGAAAGGTCAAAACCAAGAGCCAAGCCGGATACCTTGGAAAACAAATAAGCATACTGCATTTCATACTAACTTTTGTTTTGTTTTGTTTGTTACTAACTCTGTTGTGATTCAGGAATTATTGCTCGCCGTCGGGTGTTCCCTCTCAACCGTCCGCACAGATACCCTACTCGCAACAATCTTCCTGGTATCCAGATGGACCAAGTACAGCAAGATCTGACAGAGGTCAGGACTCAGATGGCTAATGAAACGCAGGAGATGAGAAACCAAATGACCCAGTTCATGGAGGTAATGAATGGCTTGGCCCAAAGTCAAGAAAGGTTGAGGGCATTGGTAGAGAGACAAATCCCAGAAGAACCCCATCTAGGAACTGGAGGAACAAGTAACAATGAAAGGGGTCAGCCCCATGTTAACCCACCAGTATATGGGCCTCATCTTCATCCGGAGATCAACATCCCGACTAATGTGCAAGGAAATACTACTGGGGGGAGGATTTTACAAGAAGACGCCCAAGAGGAGCAATTCACTGTAATGGGAGCTGGGGATGAAGTCTATGATAGAAGGTTTGATGAAATTGCTGAGAAGTTGAGATCTCTGGAGTCTCAAAATTCCTTGGGTTTTGATGTCATGGACATGGGGTTAGTGGATGGGGTAAGGATTCCCCACAAGTTTAAACCCCCTTGCTTCGAGAAGTACAATGGGACTACTTGTCCACGAACTCACTTACAATCCTTCCTGGGGAGACTTAAGGCATACACAATGGATGAAAAACTGTGGATGTTTTACTTTGAAGATAGTTTGACTGGGGCCTCAAGGGAGTGGTACTCTCACTTAACCAGAGCTACAATCAGATGCTAGAAGGACCTAGCTGAAGCCTTCATCAGACAGTACCAATACAATCTGGACATGGCTCCTAACAGGACCCTTTTGATGGGAATGTCTCAGTCCTCCAGAGAAAGCTTCAGGGAATATGCCCAGAGGTGGAGACAGCTTGCTGCTGCTGTCCAGCCACCCATGTCGGAAAGAGAAATGGCCGACATGTTTATGAATACGCTGCAAGGAACATATATTGATAGGCTAGCTGCCTTTTCTTCCACCAGCTTCGCTGACGTAGTTATAGTTGGAGAAAGAATTGAGAGCCTTCTGAAGATGGGTAAAATTTCTGATAATGGTGCAAGTTCTTCTAGCAACCCCAGGAAGCCTTTTGTGGGACCTAGAAGAACTGGTGAGACAAATGCCATCCATGCCAGCAGGGGCAGACCTCAGTATGTCCATAGATCAGTAGCAGCTGTCACGATTCCAGCTCCGATTCCTCAGCAACCAGCATATCAACCACCACAACAACCCACTATCAAAATCAAGTTCAGTATCCGCCACAAAGGACCTACAACAACAATAACAACAATCAGCAGCAAAGACCTTTTCAGCAAAGACCATCACAGGCCAATAGGGTGATTGATCCAATCCCTGTGCCTTATGCCACTTTATTGCCACAACTCCTGAAACTCAACTTGGTTGAATTAAGGACATTGGCACCACCAGATCCCTCCAATCTTCCAAGAAATTACGATGTCAACGCCAGATGTGCTTTCCATTCCAATGCACCTGGCCATAATACGGAAAAATGTAGGGCGTTACAAATGAAGGTACAAGACCTGGTGGATTCTAAAGCCCTCAACTTTGCACCCCCGCCAAATGTCAACAAGAATCCCATTCCCAATCATGGGGGACCAATAATTAATGCCATTGAGGAAGACAAGCCATCTTTCTTAATTACCAGTGTTGGGCAGATTCGGACACCTCTGGTAGAAATCAAAACTCAGCTCCTAGAATTCCAGATGTTCCCCGGGTGTGAGCTCGGTTGTGGTTATTGCAACATTTCAGTCAATGGGTGTGATGACTTGAGAAGCGGCATAGATAGTCTTATCAGAAGTGGTATACTTCAGATCACGACAACGGCGCCTACAAATCCAGCAATCCCTTTGACAACAATTCCTGACTCTTCTACAACTGCAACAACAATCATTCCGACCAATTCATCAATATCATCAACAATGGCTTCCTCTATCACTTCAACAAATCAGATGTCAGCAACCATTTCTTCTACAACATCAGCATCCATTTATTCAGCAGGATCGTCTACAACACCAACAGACATTAATGAAGATATCTCAGCAGTCACCATTTACTATGATCCCTCAAATGTTCCTCCAAACAACAACTTTCAGCAACAAACAGTGGCACCTCCTGCCAGGTCACCAGTCACCATTTACTACGATCCGCACACCATTTCAGTACCCTCCTCTGCAGCAGTCAGTCCAGTTACCATCACAGTGCCCAGACCCGTTCCATATGAAAGCAGCAATGCCATACCCTGGCATTATGGCTCTGACCTCTACTGCAATGGGGAGAAAGTCACTTTGGATTCTTCAGCTTCTTCTCCACAGATTGATAATGTTGGGGGAGGAGGAGGCTTCACCAGAAGCGGACGCCTTTTTTCCTCACAATTGCAAAGACCTAATGCCGAAGCAGAAGCTGCTGCCAAAGCAAAAGGAAAGAGTGTGGTATTTGAAGAGCCGGCTGTCAAAGAAACTCAGAAGACATCTTTTGAACAAGATGTAGACGAGTTTATGAGGATTATAAAAATAAGTGATTACAAAGTGGTGGATCAGCTTCACCAAACTCCCTCAAAGATCTCCATATTATCCCTGTTGATGTGTTCTGAAGCTCACAGGAACGCATTACTGAAAGTCTTGCACGCAGCATACGTGCCAGAGGAGATCACAGTTAATCAGCTAGAAACTGTGGTGGAAAATGTCAACACCAGTCATGGACTGGGCTTTACCAATGCTGATTTAACAACTGAGGGGCGTAACCATAACAAGGCTTTACACATCACTCTAGAATGCAAGGGTGTTGTTCTATCCCATGTACTGGTGGACACTGGGTCTTCACTCAATGTTCTACCAAAGAAAGCCTTGGTGAAGCTGGAGTATGATGGCTTGGCACTGCGTCTAAGTAATTTGGTGGTGAGAGCATTTGATGGCTCTAAAAGATCAGTACTAGGGGAGATTGGCCCGCAGACCTTCAAAATTACCTTCTATGTGATGGACATTCAGTCGGCCTACAGCTGTTTGTTGGGTAGACCTTGGATCCATGCCGCTGGCGCTGTTACGTCTACCCTTCACCAGAAGCTGAAATTCGAGTGGGAAGGCCAGATAATCACCATCTGTGGTGAAGAAGATATCTTTGTTAGCCATCTGGCTACATACATGTACATTGAGATGGATGGAGAAATCCAT
Source organism: Lathyrus aphaca (assembly GCA_963966055.1). NCBI lineage: Eukaryota > Viridiplantae > Streptophyta > Magnoliopsida > Fabales > Fabaceae > Lathyrus > Lathyrus aphaca. Next base: position 201,579,400 of record OZ014519.1, on the reverse strand, counting down.
GAAACTATGAGCCAGGGGTTTGAGGCCCTGAACATTAATGAAGCATCTGCTGTACTTGGAACCTCCATGACATCTTATCAGCAAGCCAGGAAGGTTGTTGAAGAGGGGACTGCCCAAGGCTGGGGTAAGCTGCTGCCCGTGGAGAAGAAGGAGGACAGATTTGGGTTGGGTTACAAACCAACTCAACAAGATCAATCAGAGGCTGCCAAGAAGCCCAGTTTTTTCAGCGGGGGAATGCTCACCCCTGATGCAGTGAACAACTTGGAAGACGAGGAAGAAAGCGACCGCAACCTGGAGAGCTGGATACGTCCAAGGACCCCGGGGAGCCAAGTCCTTAACTGGTCTTCCCAGGAAATTATAAGGGTTACTCCTGCAGAGTAATTATTATTTCATGTATTTTTAAGCATGCATCAAGTCTTGCATCTTGCCCAAGATGACAAGACTCATTTTGTAACCGGGCCATCTTGTAATTTTGTGCAAATGGATTAATCAATGAATATCGGACATCTTTTGCAAATGAGTCTTTTCCTTTTTCGCTCACTGTTTTTCATTTTTCTTTTTGTACAAAAATAAAATGGCAATGTTTTCCAAAATGACAACTTCATTTCACTTTTTTCTAAACAAGATTAAAATCGATCACTAAAATGAACAATCTAAACCCTTGCAGAGAGTGCCTTTCAGACTGCACCGACAACAACACTACTATGGCTTCGTATGACTTTGACAATCCAATCAATCAAGCTGATGAAGGGGTTGAAGAAGATTATGAGCTTCCTGAAGAGCTAGCCATGTTGTTAAGGCAAGAGGAGAAGGTTATCACTCCTCATCAGGAGGAGGTGGAAACAGTTAATCTTGGTACGGAAGAAGATGTGAAAGAGGTTAAAATCGGGGCCTGCCTACAAGACTCAGTGAAAGAGCAACTGATTGATATGCTTCGGGAGTACGTGGATGTGTTTGCTTGGTCTTACCAGGATATGCCAGGGTTGGACACCGATATTGTCATGCATAAGCTGCCTTTGAAAGAGGACTGCCCGCCAGTGAAACAGAAGCTACGCCGTACTCGCCCAAACATGGCAATGAAAATTAAAGAAGAGGTACAAAAGCAGTGGGACGCCGGATTCCTTGTTGTGACTAGCTATCCACCGTGTGTTGCTAATATTGTACCTGTGCCTAAGAAAGACGGCAAGGTGAGAATGTGTGTGGACTACCGGGATCTGAACAGAGCCAGTCCGAAAGATGACTTCCCATTACCTCACATTGATGTATTGGTTGATAATACGGCTCAGTTCTCGGTGTTCTCCTTCATGGATGGATTTTCAGGATATAATCAGATCAAGATGTCACCTGAAGACATGGAGAAGACAACTTTCATCACACCCTGGGGCACGTTCTGCTATAAGGTGATGCCATTCGGACTGAAGAATGCTGGTGCAACCTATCAACGGGCTATGGTAACATTATTCCACGACATGATCCATAAATTGAATGTTATGTGGATGACATGATTGCCAAGTCCCTCACAGAAGAAGACCACCTGGTGAATCTGCTGAAGTTATTCAAGCGTCTGAGGAAGTACCAACTGAAGTTAAACCCCAACAAATGCACATTCGGGGTGCGATCTGGTAAGCTGCTGGGCTTTATTGTAAGCGAGAAAGGGATTGAAGTTGACCCTGATAAAGTCAAAGCCATTCAAGAAATGCCTGCACCGAAGACAGAAAAAGAAGTTCGGGGGTTTCTAGGTAGATTAAACTACATTTCAAGGTTCATATCTCACCTTACTGCAACCTGTGAACCCTTGTTCAAACTGTTAAGAAAAGAACAAACGGTCAGGTGGAACGAAGACTGCCAGAAGGCTTTTGAGAAGATCAAGGAATACTTACAAGAGCCTCCAATCCTTATGCCTCCAGTTGAAGGAAGACCTCTAATAATGTACTTGACAGTATTAGAAGAGTCAATGGGGTGTGTGCTAGGCCAGCATGACGAGTCTGGTCGAAAAGAGTATGCAATATACTACCTGAGCAAAAAGTTTACCGACTGTGAACAACGTTATTCACTGCTCGAGAAAACTTGTTGTGCTTTAGCGTGGGCTGCTCGCCGACTGAGACAGTATATGCTGACCCACACTACTTTATTGATATCAAAAATGGATCCAGTTAAGTACATTTTTGAGAAGCCAGCACTTACCGGACGGGTTGCAAGATGGAAAATGATCCTCACAGAATATGACATCCAGTACACATCTCAGAAAGCCATCAAGGGCAGTGTATTGCCTGATTATCTTGCTGAGCAACCCATTGATGATTATTAGCCTATGAGATTTGACTTCCCTGATGAAGACATCATGTTCATAAAAGCAAAAGATCATGAAGAGCCTGTTCACACTGAAGGGCCTGACCCGGAAGAAGAATGGACTATGATGTTTGATGGGGCTGTTAATATGAATGGTCGTGGTGTTGGTGCAGTAATCATTACACCCAAGGGAGTTCACATGCCTTTCTCGGCAAAACTCACCTTTAACTGCATTAACAACGAAGCTGAATACGAAGCTTGCATTATGGGTCTTGAGGAAGCCATTGACCCCAGGATCAAGACTTTGACTGTATTTGGAGATTCTACTTTGGTAATTAATCAAACCAATGACAAATGGTACACCCACCAGGATCATCTGATACCTTATAGGGACTATACAAGAAGGTTATTGACTTTCTTCACAACGGTCAAGCTTGAGTATATCCCTCGGGACGAGAATCAGTTTGTGGATTTCATCCATGATCAAAGTTCAAGCTGCCAACTTTGTGCCTCGGATTTCAGTATCCAGACTTGACAGGCCAGCATATGTATTTGCAGCAGATGTTGTTAAAGATGATAAGCCTTGGTTCAATGACATTAAATGTTTCTTGGAAGATCAAACATACCCACCTGGGGCATCTTCCAATGATAAGAAGACATTAAGAAGGCTAACTGGTAGTTTCTTCCTGAATACCGACGGTTCCCTCTACAAGAGAAACTTTGATATGATACTCCTCAGATGTGTTGATAAGACAGAAGCAGGCTTGTTAATGCACGAAGTGCACGAAGGATCCTTTGGTACCCATGCTGGAGGACATGCAATGGCTAAAAAGTTGCTAAGATTAGGCTATTACTGGATCACAATGGACGTCGACTGTTGTGCCTATGCAAGAAAATGCCATAAATGCCAGATTTATGCGAATAAAGTGCATGTGCCTCCTAATCCTCTGAATGTGATGTCTTCACCCTGGCCCTTCGCCATGTGGGGCATTGATATGATTGGCAAGATTGAACCAACTGCTTCGAATGGCCACAGATTCATCCTGGTTGCTATTGACTATTTTACCAAGTGGGTTGAAGCAGCTTCCTATGCAAATGTTACAAGGCAAGTGGTAGCCCGATTTCTGAAGAGGGATATCATCTGTCGATATGGAGTGCCCGAGCGAATCATTACTGATAATGGTTCCAATCTAAACAACAAAATGATGGCAGAGCTATGTCGGGACTTCAAGATCCAACACCACAATTCTTCTCCTTACAGGCCAAAGATGAATGGCGTTGTTGAGGCAGCTAATAAGAATATCAAGAAGATTATGCAGAAGATGGTAGTCACCTACAAAGACTGGCATGAAATGCTACCATTTGCCTTACATGGGTACCGTATGTCAATCAGAACATCTACTGGGGAAACACCGTATCAACTTGTGTATGGTATGGAGGCAGTCCTACCTGTTGAAGTTGAGTTACCCTCCCTACGGGTACTGATGGATGTTAAGCTGAACGAAGCTGAGTGGGTCCGATCCCGATACGAACAATTAAATCTGATCGAAGAGAAGAGATTGGCTGCAATCTGTCATGGGCAGCTGTATCAAAAAAGAATGAAGAAAGCCTTCGATCAGAAAGTCAGGCTCCGAGAATACCAAGTAGGAGATCTTGTGCTGAAGAGACTCCTCCCTCCTCATACAGACCACAGGGGCAAATGGACTCTGAACTATGAAGGACCATTCGTAGTAAAGAAAGTTTTCTCAGGTGGAGCACTGATGCTCAGCACTATGGATGGTGAAGACTTCCCGTCCCCTGTGAATTCAGATGCAGTTAAAAAATACTTCGCATAAAAATGACCCGCTGGACATAAAAACAGAATGTAAGTCTAGGCAAAAATAGGGCATCCCGGTGAGTCAAAAACAGAATAAAAGACTCGGGCAAAAATAAGGGAAATAAATAAAAAAATGTACACCCGCTGAGTTGAAAAGCCACATTGGACAGCTCAGGCAAAAATGGGTATCCCGGTGGATTGAAAACCCGAAAGGGCGATCCATGCAAAATAAGGGAATAAGCGAACAACTGCATTCTGAATTCGTCTGTATCACTTACAACTTGGTAAGCTTCGAAAGGATCAAGCTTCTTTCAGAATCAGCCTTCTTCAGAAAGCAAGACGAGAAGAACGTCAAATGTCATACGAGTCATAGCAAAAGGGAAGCTCCTTGAAGCGTCATCGACATTGCCAACATCTTTTTTCTCAATTTGTAACGATCTCCTAATTTTAGGGGATTTGTTTCTTTGACTGTATCTTGCCAATTCAGGGCACATGAATTAATAAAATCAGATTTTCAGTCATGTTTCGTCTCGTACATTTCATTTTTGTTTGCAAAGAATGTCCGATGTCTTTAAGATACTGATTGCATAAGTACAAATGTTTTTCTTCTAAAAAATATGTGCTTGCAGGAAATATACTTACTCCCGGGGGTGTCTAAACTTTTATGACGGAATCTGGTAAGAGATACCTCGGGATTACTTGTGCGTTTCTCTGTCTTTTCAGGATTGCAAGTTTTCAAAGCACAACATGGGGCATGAAAGCTTCCCCCCAGCAAGCTGGCAAATCATTATCTACTCAGTCTTAGCACCGGAGGTGTTTTCTCCCCAGCTGAGTTACCATCCATTATTCCTCCTCAGCCAAGTACTAAAGCCTGGGAACCATCTCCCCACAGAGTTTCAGCCTCTACCCGGAAGAGCAACGCGTGAAGAAATCACAACAGAGTGACGAAAGCTTCTACAAACCCCAGCTGGGTCCTTCATTTACTGGAATAGGTCTATCAGTGACCTATATCCCCAAGAAGAGTCCCATATGTCAGATCTACCAATGATCTTATCCCCAGCTGGGATGTCCACTTCAAGCAGATCAGCCAGAGATCTTCACAGCAACGGGATCTGAATCCCGGATCAGTACCTCTGCATAATCATAGCATTCGCATCATATTCTCCCCACAGAGCGTAGAATTCCGTCTAATACGGAGCATTACGGCAAAAATAAAACATATTGCATAATCATAAGCCATGTTCTGAATCAAACACTTGTGAATACCGACAATCCGTCAGCGATATACAGAAAACTCTCCAAATTCCCCGGCAGAAAGCCAGAGCATTTACCTTACACTCATAAACGCCAGTACACACTCCTCTTGGCACTCGTCCGTGTCATCATTCCCCCAGTAAAGTCGCCCGAGCTTTCTTTACAAACAGACACTTATACTTCCTGACACCCGTCCGTGTCATATCCCCAGTAAAAAGCCAAAGCGTCCTCTTTGCACTCACCATACAAATACATATCTATACAACTTCCCTGACACCCATCCGTGTCGTATTCCCCAGCATAATTACCTAAACACTTTGTAAACCATACACCTGTTTATAATACACCTTTCTCTCTCCGACACTCGTCCGTGTCGCTCTTCCCAGCAAGTTGAACACTCATCTGTACACCGTTCATACTTATTACTCCTGTTTCACTCATACAAATACTCGTTCGTATCTTGTATATACCACTTATGCCTCCTCAGATTCGGCACTCGTCCGTGTTCTTTGTTAACCAGTTGATACTCGTCCGTATCATCATCTCTGAACATGCGTCAAGCGTTTGTTTCTACCTGATACCCGTCCGTATCACAGTCTTAAGGATGCTCGTCCGCATCTTTAATCTGTACATTGTGTCAAACACCTATGCCTTCTTGGATTTAGACACTCGCCCGTGTCTACTGTTCCCCAGAAGAGTCCCCTCAGATTCAACACTCGTCTCTGTTCTTTGTTAACCAATTGATACTCGTCCGTATCATCATCTCTGAACATGTGTCAGTGTTTGTTTCTATCCGATACTCGTTTGTATCACAGTCTTAAGGATGCTCGTCCGCATCTTTAATCTATACACAATGTCCAAACACTTATATCTTTCATTTCTTGGATGTAAACACTCGTCCGTGTTTACTATCCCCCAGCGAAGTCCGCAACAAAGCTTGTTGAACTATTTCCTTTTTATCTGGCATTCGTCCTATGTCATGATACCTTTTCGGCAGCCGTACCCTGCCAGGTGATCGTCCTTCACCTTTGGATGACCGTCCCTCATCCTTTCCCCAGCGGAGTCTCTATTCATTAGACCCCTTTTCTATCCGACATTCATCCTATGTCGCGATACTTTCAGCAGCCGTCCCCTGCTAGGTGATCGTCCTTCACCTCTTGATGATCGTCCTTCATCACTTTATCCGATGGCCGTCTCCATCGTCGATCTTGTTATCTGACATTCGTCCTATGTCATGATAAACCCTGAGAGCAGTCGTCCCCTGCTAGGTGATCGTCCTTCACCTCCTGATGATCGTCCTTCATCATTTTATCCGGTGGTCGTCCCCATCGTTGATCTTGTTATCTGACATTCGTCCTATGTCATGATAAACCCTGAGAGCAGCCGTACCCTGCTAGGTGATCGTCCTTCACCTCTTGATGATCGTCCTTCATCATGCTTATCTGATGGTCGTCCCCATCATCGACCTTTTATCCGGCATTCGCCCTATGTCGTGATACCTTTTGGCAACCGTACCTTGCCAGGTGATCGTCCTTCACCTTAGATGATCGTGCCTCATCTTATCCCCAACAGAGCAGCCGTCCCTTGCTAGGTGATCGTCCTTCACCTTTGATGACCGTACCTCATCATTTATTTCATTTACCTATAATCCCCAGAAAGTCTTATAGCTTTTCTTGATGGCCGTCCCCATCACTATCTCTCATATCCCCAGCCTGTCGGCCGTCCCCGTCACTGTTGTATTTCCCGCATCTTCCCCAGCATGTCGGTCGTCATCTGCTCGATGGTCGTCCTCCGTCGCCCGCACTTTATAGTTATACTTGATTTTTCTTTTACAAATCTATATCCCTTTTCTTCTTCATTCTATGAGTGCAAATTTTGGACTGTCTTTGGTATTCAACCACAAGTTATCCTGTTTGCCTGATAAGCCGTTGCTTACATCCTGCACAGCTAACTCATGTTTGAAAAGGGGCAGCTGTAAACACCCCAAATTTGCCCTCACCCATTCACACCATGGCTTGTGATCATTTCATATGCATAAGTTTAATCATAGCATCCCATATTGCATTTTTGCTTCACTGCATTGTTTCTAAGTCATCTGCATCTAGGGTTTGTGATCTGAGCAATCCAAGAACTTCTTGAGCCACTCCAAAGGTCATCAATAACTTCAAAGGGGTCCATGTATGTTCAAGCATCATATTATATCCCCACAAAGTCAAGAAAGTCAAAAAATCACAAGAACTGAACAAGGCATGGAAGCAGAGCCAGGTTTAACTGCACAGATGACCTAGAATTAGGGTTTTGGTTTCAAAGGCCATAACTCCAAATTTTTTGGTCATTCATGTTTCTATTGGTCTCTATATGGTATAGGGATCATGCATATCAACTTTCATGAAGAAATTCCATGGGGAAGGCATCTAACCAAGAGTTGACTTTTTGAGCAAGTCAGTACAAAATCAGGGCATCTGAGGCCCCCAATGACCCAACCAAAGGGTGTTCTTCATCATTTTGATTATGTATGATCTTTATTTGATCATAGAAGATGTTAAAAGTTCACAAAATTGAAGAATCTCAAGCCATTTGCAAAGTTGACTTTTTGGGAAAATGACTTGTAATGGAAACTTGCCATTTTGGGAAACTTTTTCAACCCTTGCTTTTTGATTAAAAAATGCTTCAAATGGGAAAACTTTGGTCATGAAAGTTGTAGAGTGGATCTTTACCTTTTCAAAAAGTACAAGAACTTGTTCTAATTCATTTTGGATCAAAAGTTATGGCTTGTCAAAGTTGGGAAAAATCACATAATTTCAAGTTTTCCACCAAAGAGGCATTTTGCAAAATGGTATGATCAAGCATTCTAAAGACTTCAAATGTACACAAACTCTTCACAATATGATCATGTGACTTCTAAAAGTCAGAATTGGCCCAAGAATATTGCATTTTGGTGCCTTGAACTTCATGAATTTCCAAAGGGGGCAAACATGTACCAACTTGCAAAAACTCATGAAGCCATGCCTCTACTTGTTACAACTCATAGAATCTGATCCATATGAACTCCATGATCCCTGCTGAACTCAACCATGCCCCTATCACAACCTCACACTTGCCCATACCTCAAGTACACCTAGACTTGACTTTTTGCAAAAACCCCCATACCAATCCCACAGTGACACAACAACTATTCTGACCAACCAAGACTTTACAAACACACCAAAAGCAAGCCATTTCATATGATCTTGGAGCCTGAATACACACACAAGCCAGCATTCTCATTTTTCAGCTCTTATGCAAAACCTTTCGAAACACACAGCACAAGCATCAAACATTCAAACAAACTTCACAAAACATCTCAGCATGACTCACTGATCACAAACCAACCATTGAAATAGCCCAGAACCTCACACAAACCAAATACGATTTCCTCACTTCACTGAACAGAACTCTGCCAATCTCCCAAACCAGCCACTCTCAAAGCATTCTAAGCTCCATTCCATCATCAGGAGGATCAAGGGAGAAGGTTTGTGCAAAGCTTGAGGCTAGGAAGCTCAGAATCAGAGAAGCTCCATCTCAGGTAACATGAAGAACTTTTTTTCCAGAAACTGATTTTTAAGTTCTTGTATGATGCTATGTCTTCCCCTGATCATGAATATGTGTTTAGTTTTTAAAATGGTGAAGAAACCAGCATGTATGGTACCTCTGAATATTTGCCCGTGTTTCATACTTTGCTTCGATTCAGGCTTGTGAGTGAAAATAAATGAGTTTTGGGAGAGGGGTTAGGTTTAGATTGTGGAGAAGATCATTTTGGTGGAAGAAATTTCATGTTTAATGACCTGTAGCGAAATCTAGGGTTCATGCTCGCCGGAGAAGACGACCGGAAGTCTTCTCCGGCCACCTGAAGTTGATTAGGGTTAATCTGTGTCATTAATTGTAGTTTGAATGTGGAGCGTAGATTAGGCTGACTAAGTAAATCTCCCGCGCGCGTGTGTGGCCTGGATCTATCATTAAACCCTAATCTCATTTATTTAAATTAATTAATTAAGATTAGTCAGTTTGAATTTCAACCACTAGATAACGCGTGCAGTCAACTCCCGCGTCTCATCTTTGAATACTGGCCACTGGATCAACATACTTCTCACTTAAGTTAATTTTATTTTCATTTTCTTTCATTTGTTTTGCACATTTTATTTAAAATATCAAATCATTTCTAAAAAATCTCATTTTTTGCATCATACTTTAAAATATTTTTATCTTTCTGAAATAATTTTATTTTTATTTTTTGCATAATTTTCGTATTTTAAAAATATTTAAGTGTTTATTTTAATTAGTTAATGAGAATTAATTAATTAAAATAGCATTTAGGTTTCTAAAATTTCCAAAAAAAATTCATGTAACATTTAAAAACATTTAGAAACATTGTCCAACTCTCAAACCAAATTTCTTTTTTGTTCTTGATGCCTTTTGATCATTTTTATTGGAATTAAGTTCATTTTTAGGCAATATTTTGTGACAAACTTCAAAAATTCATTTCTGTCTAACCTTTGAGAGTTGGATCATGATTCTTTTTGCATTGCATCTTGTATGGCATGTAGTTCATAGGATAAAATTGGCATGAATTGATCATGCATTGTCCATTTGTTTTGCATTTTTCTTGACAAGGTACCTTAAAAACCCTAGCAATCTTAGAAAATTCATAACTTGCAATAGGTTAAGAGTTGAGTCCCCTCCTTTAGGCAGTGAGTTTGTGTAGGTCTAGGGTTCGTTTGATTGCATTTTCAAATTTTTATTATGTTGTTTGCTTCTGGTTTTGGATTTTGCTTTGTGTGTTGATCATGAACCCTAATTTATTCCTTCCTTTGCATCCATCTCCCATTTGCTTGCATATCATGACTTGCCATGAAATTTTGTGCATCCATTTGATTCATAAGACATCTTAGGACATGTTAGAATCATGTTTGATCATTGCATCCTTCATTTGCCATGTTGTATGTCATTTGCATTCCATAATTTTTCATGAACATCCATGGTTCAATACATGCCTCATTTGCATCCATATGCTTGTTTGATCATCCCCATGCCTTGTTTCATGTTTGCATCATCTCTTGGCATCATTAACATCATACTTATGCTTCTGGTTTTGGTTTGCATCATGCCATTTCATCTCATTTGCATTGCATTTCATTTCTTTTGCTAACTTTTCAGGTGGTAAGTTACTTTGAGAAGTGAACTTGCCTTCACTTCTCATGATCTCTTTTCATCTCTTTCACACTTCCTTTGCTGCATTTTGTATGTGTTTTGGATTGATCTTGCTCATTCTTGTTCACCTTACTTTCTTTCTTCAAGCAACTTGTCTTCTTAAGTGAAGCAAGTTGTTTTGCTTCTCTTTGCTCCTTTCATTTGCTTCCTTCCTGGTGGTTCCTCTGAAGACTTTCTTGCAAACCTCATAAACCCTAGGAACAACCAAGCATGACAATAGTTAGGGTTTGATTAGTCCCCCATTAGTTTTACCTTTGTGTCATCTTTGAGTCTTCTCCTCTCATCTCATAATCAAGGACTAAACCCTAAAGGATTTAAGGCTTTGTGATTAAGCTTATGCCTGCATCCTTCTATTAGGATGGAGTGTATAACTTTAATCCTAAGTGTTAAACCCTTAATGTGTTTAAATCCTCTAATCAATTCACTTAATAATCATCAAGACATCAAGCTTGTAACTTGGGCCTTGCATTAGGGTTCTAATTCTTCCTTAATTGGTTAAGAAGGACTAACCCTAGTGTTAATGGACAAGTCCCCCTCAAGTTGTCTTACAAACCATAAAACTCACTTCTTCATCTTATCATTAACTAAAATCCATCTAAAAAAGGCTTTGTTTTGTCATGAGGTTTGTAGATGTTTAGAATTGGCAGAATTTTTGACCAACAAGAAATATTGAATTCAGTTCAGAATGTCCTATCAGATGTTGGGACATTATCAAACAGAGTATAAGAACTTATTTCAGGATGTCACACCAGATGTTGGGACATTGTGTAAATGACTTAAGTTCAGTTTTTCAGGATGTCCCAACAGATGTTGAGACATCTCAAACCTGCTACCAGAATTAATTATTGACTAACTGATCTGAGATATTTAAGGAGAGTTATCTGGAATTAATTATGGATGGATAAAAACAGAACAAGGCGCATCTGTAGGGAGTTTTATTATGAGGATTCAGTTTAAACAGAAGAAATAAATCACCTAGAATCTAGGAAGTAACAAACCCTAATTCTAGGTGGAAGCTGCTGTGTTTTAGAACTGGATTAACCTACAAAAAGCCCAAACTACAAACACCTATTTAATCAACAGAAACTCACAGAATTGAGTACGAATTTCAGAAGACAAAATAGGGTGTTGTGTCTTTAATAGCAGGTTGTTTTTATTGTACCACTTTATGAGCTTTTAAGCAAAAGTGCATTTGTGACTTGATTGAAACTGTGAAGTAAGATCAAGCTGTTTTGTTTGAAGTATGACTTCAATTTTATTAAACTTGTAAACAAGATCACTGTGTGATTGAGGGGGAGTGAGTTGGTACTCATATCTAAGTAGTGACTTAGGTAGAAATTGCATTGGGTAGATATTAAGTGAAAGATTAAACTGGATTGTTTAAGTCTAGAATTAATATTACTTATAGTGGATTTCCTCCTGGCTTGGTAGCCTCCACATGTAAGTGTGGTTATACACTGAACTGGGTTAACAAACTTCTGTGTTGTTTAATTTTCTTGCACTTTAAGTTTTGGTTAAATCTGTCAAGTGTTGGGACATCTCATACCTGATCACAGAATTTCAATTGGCATCAGAGCAGGCACCCTGCCTGTTTATACTGGGTGAGATCTAGGGAATACAAATTCTGGAAACATGGATAGAGATATAGGATCAGTAAATAGACCACCTATACTGGATGGATCTAATTATGACTACTGGAAACCAAGAATGATTGCATTCTTAAGATCACTTGACAACAGGGCCTGGAGAGCAGTCAACATTGGATGGGAACATCCTATCCAAGACACCAAAGATGGATCAAAAGTGTTGAAACCTGAAGAAGAATGGAGTAAGGAGGAAGAAGATTCAGCACTAGGCAACTCCAAGGCCTTAAATGCTCTATTCAATGGCATTGATAGGAACATCTTTAGACTTGTGCATCACTGTGAGCTAGCCAAAGATGTGTGGGATACTCTCAAAACAACTCATGAAGGAACATCAAAGGTAAAGATGTCAAGACTTCAACTTCTCACCACCAAGTTTGAAAACTTGAGAATGAAGGAAGATGAGACAGTTCATGAATTCTACATGAACATCTTAGAAGTAGCTAATACTTCTGGAGCTTTGGGAGAAAAGATGACTGATGAAAAGCTTGTAAGAAAGATTCTCAGATCTTTGCCAAAAAGATTTGACATGAAAGTCACAGCAATAGAAGAAGCTCAAGACATATGCACTATGAAATTTGAAGAACTCATTGGTTCCCTTCAAACATTTGAGATGGGAATGAATGACACAAATGTTAAGAAGAACAAAAGCATAGCCTTGGTGACAAATACTGATGAAGAAGAAGATGATGAATCAGATATTAGTAAAAGCTTATCAGACAACATTTCTATGCTTGGAAGACAATTCAAAAAGATTCTCAGAGGAATGGAAGGCAAATCCAAATCCAGTGGAAGATACACAAACTCTTCTGAGAATAAGAGGCCTTATGATGCTAACAGAAGGTCAAATTATGATGAAAAGACCAGTCAAGAAAAAGGAGTCAAATGCCATGGATGTGAAGGATATGGACACATCAGGAATGAATGTCCTACCTACTTAAAAAGGCAAAAGAAAGGACTCTCTGTGACCTGGTCTGACGAAGACTCAGGAGGTGATTCAGAAGAAGAATCAGCTAAGCATATCACTGCTTTAGCTGGACTATGTGAATCTAAAAGTGATTCCAGTGATGGGGAGCTTACTGTTGAAGAACTTGAGCAAGCCTACAAAGATCTATACAAAAGAAGTACTGAAATATGCAGTGAGGTTATAAAGCTAAAAAAGCTGAATGAGGCACTAGAAGATGAAAAAGCAAGTGATCAAGAGATCATTGACACCTTGAAAAGTGAAGTAAGTCTTCTCAACTCCAAATTGGAACACATGTCCAAATCTGTTAGAATGTTGAACAGCAGCTCAAATACACTGGATGTTATTCTCAACAACAATAAGCATTCAGGGGATAAAAGTGGACTGGGATTTAACAGAGTACATAAAGATGAAGCCAGCTCTAGCAAAACTACTTCAAAATCCATACAGTCAAACAAGATGTCCCAACAGATGCTTCAACATCAAGAAAAGAACACAAAGTCAAACATAATGTTCCAACAGATGTCTCAACATTCTGGAAAGAACAAAATGAAGAAGAAGTATCAAAGATGGAGATGCCATCACTGTGGAAGATTTGGACATATCAAACCTCATTGTTATAAGCTGGATGGATATCCAAATCAGATGTATCAGCAATCTTCTAAGCAGAAAATAGAAGTTACCAAGAAAGTGCTGCATAAACATCAAAGAAATCAGCAACCTCCTAAGCAGAAGACAGAAGTCATCAAGAAGATATGGAGACCAAAAGCTAGCATTCAAGCTGATCAAAGCTACATACACAAGAACAAGATCAACAATCAATCTTGGATATCTACTAATGAACAACACACAGGGCAGAGGCATCAAAAGAAATCTCAACTCAAATGGTCAAAGAAAAGTGCTGCATATATAGCACATACATCACTAAGAGTATCAACTAAAGAAGACTGGTATTTTGACAGTGGATGTTCAAGACACATGACTGGATTGAAGAATCTCCTAGTAAACTTAAAGTCACATTCATCCAGGTATGTAACATTTGGAGATGGAGCTAAAGGAGAAATCAAGGGAGTTGGGACCTTGGACTGTCAAGATGTTCAAAGACTAGATGATGTGCTGCTAGTTAAAGGTTTAACTGCTAACCTGATCAGCATAAGTCAATTATGTGATCAAGGGTACAGTGTAAACTTTACTAAAACTGAATGCATAGTGACTAACAAAGAAAAAGAGGTTGTCATGAAAGGAGCCAGATCTAAAGACAACTGTTACATGTGGGAATCTCAAGACTTCAGTCTTACTTCAACTTGCTCCTTAGCTAAAGAAGAAGAAGTGAAACTATGGCACCAAAGGCTAGGTCATCTTCATTTCAGAGGCATAAAGAAGATAATATCTATGGATGCTGTAAGAGGTATTCCTAAACTGAAGATTGATGATGGTAAAATATGTGGTGAATGTCAAATAGGCAAGCAAACCAAGATGTCTCATCCAAAGCTCCAACATCTGACAACTTCCAAAGTTTTGGAACTATTGCATATGGATCTTATGGGACCTATGCAGGTTGAAAGCCTTGGTGGCAAGAGGTATGCCTATGTGGTGGTTGATGACTTTTCCAGGTATACATGGATAAATTTTATCAAAGAAAAGTCTGATGTATTTGATGTATTCAAAGACTTATGCCAAAGAATACAAAGGGAAAAAGCCAGCTGTGTGATCAGAATAAGAAGTGATCATGGAAAAGAATTTGAGAACCAAAAGTTCTTAGATTTCTGTTCTTCAGAAGGAATCAATCATGAATATTCTTCACCAATCACTCCTTAACAGAATGGGATTGTTGAGAGGAAGAATAGAACTATTCAAGAATCAGCAAGAGCTATGATCCATGCTAAAAAGTTACCTTTGTACTTCTGGGCTGAAGCTATGAACATAGCTTGTTACATTCACAACAGAGTTACTCTAAGAAAAGGAACTTTGTCCACAATCTATGAAGTCTGGAAGGGCAGAAAACCCACAGTTAAGTACTTCCATGTGTTTGGAAGTAACTGTTATATTCTGGCAGATAGGGAGCAAAGAAGAAAAATGGATCCTAAAAGTGATGAAGGGATTTTTCTTGGATACTCTATAAACAGCAGAGCATATAGAGTATTTAATTCTAGAACCAAGGTTATCATGGAGTCTATAAATGTGATAATTGATGATGCCCCTACAGATGTCCCAGAAGATGTTGGAACATCTGCTGATATCAAGATTGAAGCTGAAGAAAAGAATGATCATTATAACTTCACTCAAACTGATACAGGGACAGAAGAATCCAGCAAACCTCCCTCCATCAGAATAAAGAAGGATCATCCCAAAGATTTGATAATTGGTGATCCCAACAGAGGTGTAAGCACTAGATCAAGAGAAGTGATTTCAGGTTCCTGTTTTGTTTCTAAAATAGAACCTAAAAACATCAAGGAAGCTCTTACTGATGAATACTGGATTTGTGCTATGCAAGAGGAATTAGGTCAATTCACAAGGAATGAAGTGTGGAGTCTTGTTCCTAGACCAGATGACATAAATGTGATTGGAACAAAATGGGTGTATAAGAACAAGTCAAATGAACAAGGAGTTGTTACAAAGAACAAAGCTAGACTTGTAGCTCAAGGATACACACAAATTGAAGGAGTAGAGTTTGATGAAACCTTTGCACCAGTAGCAAGGCTTGAATCAATCAAACTACTTTTGGGAATTGCTTGTATCTTAAAGTTCAAGCTATTTCAAATGGATCTGAAAAGTGCCTTTTTAAATGGTTATCTTAATGAAGAAGTATATGTAGAACAACCTAAAGGATTTTTTGATCCAAGCTGTCCCAATCATGTATACAAACTAAAGAAGGCTCTTTATGGTCTGAAGCAAGCTCCAAGGGCATGGTATGAAAGATTGACTACTTTTCTTATCAAGCAAGGGTACAGGAAAGGTGGAATTGACAAAACCTTGTTTGTTAAAGATGAAGAAGGAAATGTCATGATTGCTCAAATATATGTTGATGACATTGTCTTTGGTGGGATGTCTGACAGGATGGTCGAACATTTTGTCAAGCAGATGGAATCTGAATTTGAAATGAGCCTAGTAGGAGAGTTAACCTACTTTCTTGGTCTGCAAATAAAGCAAATGGAAGACTCCATGTTCATTTCCCAAAGCAAGTATACCAAGAACATAGTCAAGAAATTTGGAATGGAAAATGCTACTCATAAGAGAACTCCTGCCCCCACACATTTAAAGCTGACTAAAGATGAAAAGGGTGAGAATGTAGATCAAAGCATATACAAAAGCATGATTGGAAGCTTGTTATATTTGACTGCTAGCAGACCAGACATAGCATTTGCAGTAGGTGTATGTGCAAGATATCAAGCTGATCCAAAAGTCAGTCATCTCAATCAAGTCAAGAGAATTCTTAAATATGTTAATGGTACTTGTGACTATGGCATAATGTACTTTCATGGATGCAAACCAATTCTCACAGGCTTCTGTGATGCTGATTGGGCTGGAAGTGCTGATGACAGAAAAAGCACTTCAGGAGGATGCTTCTTTCTAGGAAACAATTTGATTTCTTGGTTCAGTAAGAAACAAAATTGTGTATCCTTATCTACAGCTGAAGCTGAATATATAGCAGCTGGAAGCAGTTGTTCTCAGTTGGTTTGGATGAAGCAAATGCTCACTGAGTACAATGTCCCACAGGATGTCATGACATTGTACTGTGACAACTTAAGTGCAATCAACATATCAAAGAATCCTATCCAACATAGCAGGACCAAGCATATTGATACCAGACATCATTTCATCAGAGATCTTATAGAAGAAAAAGTGATTTCATTGGAACATGTAGCTACAAATCTGCAGTTGGCTGATATCTTAACCAAAGCATTGGATGCTACACAATTTGAGAACTTAAGGGGCAAATTGGGAATCTGCTTATGTGAGATTTAGCAGTTATGGAGATGTGCCAACATGTCATATGACATTGTGTGGCATAAACCAGATGGCAACACCAGTCTGGTCAAGAACCTTGTGTATTCCATTCCTAATAATTTGCAATGTAACGGCTACTTATAAAATAACAGCTTATAATCAGCTATCCATATTCTCATCATACTATCAAAAGCGAATCACATTATCTTGCTGTTCTTCAGAAATCATCAACCCTAAAACTCTTCATCCATCTTCTTTGACAATGTCTCAAAACCCTAACATTCCTGAAGAAATTCTCAACAAAGAAGACGTGGTTCATGCAACCCCTATTTCTGTAGTACCCATGGAGTCAACCCCACTGGACGAAATAAGAGGAAGTGTTCCTCATGCTAAAAAGCCAAGAACTCCAAAAAGAGCAAAAGATCAAGTCTGCAGCAAATCCAAAGGCATTCCTTCACCAGCAAACATGCCTCAAAAATCTTCTGAATATGTGGATGCTTCAATAAAGGAGTTGGTTACCAAGATCCTATCTGAACAAAGAGTGGTTAATGGGATTTCTATTCCTATGAACACCATGCCTGCCCCTCAAGAAGAACAAACTCAAGCTGCAAAGGACACTCCTGCTCAACAGGATGTCCCAATAGATGTTGGAACATCTGAGGATGAGAAAAAGACCTCATCTGATGCTGATGTTGAAACAACTGAGGACCAGAAAAAGGCCTCAAATGAAAGTGATGAAGAAGAATCTGAGGATCAGACCAAAGCTTCAACTGAAGAAAATATCTCTGCTGATCAACCAGCTGAAGAGGAGAATGCTCAATCTCCTCCTGTGGTAAATCTAGAGCAGGATTCTGATACAGAGATCATTGCCTCTGTAAGACCTAGCATAGCCAAAAGGCTCAGGACTAGGAAAGGAAAGATGCAAGCAGGACATGCAGTTCCTGAGAAGAAGAAAGATACCCCAAAGAAAGACAAGGCCAAAACTGTCTTTGGTCCTTGTAAACACCCCAAATTTGCCCTCACCCATTCACACCATGGCTTGTGATCATCTCATATGCATAAACACCATCATATCATCTCATAGTACATTTTTGATTCACTGGATAGTTTCTAAGGCATCTGCACCTAGGGTTTGTGATCTGAGCAATCCCAAAGCAGCTTGAGCCATTCCAAAGGCCACCAATCAATTCAAAGGGGTCCATGTGTGTTCTTATATCATATTCCATCTCCTCAAAGTCAAAAATGCAAAAGAATCACAAGAACTAGGGTTTGAGTGGATGCAGAGCCAGGTTTAACTGCACAGTTGACTGAAAATTAGGGTTTTGGTTTCAGAGGCCATAACTCCAAATTTTTTGGTCATTTTTGTTTCCATTGATCTCTATATGGTATAGGGAGTATGCATATCAATTTTCATGAAGAAATTCCATGGGGAAGTCATCTGATCAAGGGTTGACTTTTCAGACAAGTCAGTGTAAAATCAGGGCATCTGAGGCCCCCAATGACCCAACCAATGGTTGATCTTCACCATTTTGAGTGTATATGATCTTTATTTGATCATGGAAGAAGGTTGAAGTTCATGGAAATCAAGAATTTAGGGTTTTTGCAAATGTTGACTTTTTGGGCATAGTTGACTTTTCAAGAATGCATCATTTTAGGTCATTTTTCAAGCCTTGATTCTTGATCCAAAAAGGCTCCAAATGGGAAAACTTTGGTCATGAAAGTTGTAGATCTCATCTTTCCCTTTTCAAAAAGTACAAGAACATGATCAAACTCTTCTTGGATCAAAAGTTATGGTGTGACAAAGTTACCAAAAATCACTTATTTTCAAGATATGCACCAAGTGTGAAAATTGCAAAGTCATGAACCAAAGCCAATTGTGACCTCTAATTCATTTCAAACCATTACATAAACATTCTCTAAGTCATAAAAATCAGAATTGAACCAAGAATGCCTATGGTTTATGTTTGGTTATGCAAAAGAATCACATGTGAACCAAAATGTCACAACTTGCAAAAGCACTCATAACATTTCAGCAACTTGCTGCCTTGAATGCTGGACCAAGTCTAGCCTTTCCCTTCACTTTGCTGCGCAGACCATGCCCTTTGTACTTGGCTAGAGGTTGCCCATGCCCTATCTTACAAGAAGTTGACATATTTGCAAAAGTGGCTACACCTATCCATAAAGCACAAGTCACATCCTCTGACCAATGAGAGAGAGTTATGTGGACAATTTGCAAGCAAGACATAACACTAAGCAAGCCTGAAGCACTTCACACCATCACATACACAAAAACACTCCCCTTTGCATTTTGCTTCGAATCCCTCTGCCCAGCCACCAAACACTCAAGCCAACTTCACCATTCAACTCACCTTGCTCCATAGACCACAAAGCACCAAGAACACAAGCCTGAAACAGCAAGAATACCCCATTGCCATTCTTCACCTCAGCCTGCATTTTCCATCGAATCTCTCTTCACAAGCCATGAACACTTAAACAAACTCCACCAACAATCTCCACTCACCTCACTGACCAGAAACCACCCTTTGTTTTGGCCTGAAACACCCTATATCTCAGATACGATTTTCACACTCCCTTGGTCAGAGCTTCTGCAAACTCTCTCAGGAGGGTGTTTAAACTCCAACTAAGCATCCAAAGCTTCAAAGGGAGATCATTGGGACCTGTTTGAGCCAAAGGACCATCCAGAAAGCTCCTGAATCAGAAGTTCAACCTCAGGTGACTCCATGAACTTTTTTCCCAGAACTCATTTCTCTTGTTAAAATCTTGTTGTGCATGTTACACTGATCATTGGGATCTCTTTACTTTTGAAAATAAGCCAGAAATGAGCATGTTATGTTGTTCTGAAAGTTTGACCTAGAAATTTCATTGTTTCGATTCTTGTTTGTGTGTTAGTTTAAATGTGATTTGATGCTGGATTCGTGCTTAGGGTGAGTGGAAGATGATTTCTGGAGAGTTAGAGCTCTTAAAATGGCCTAGGGAGAGAGATTGATTTTGGGGATGGCCGGAGAAGACGACCGGAACACTGTTCCGGTCGCCTGAATGTCATTAGGGCACAATTAGGGTTTAATCAGTGTAATTAGCAAGTTTGAATCTGAGCCGTGAGATGTGGCGGGCAGTCAATTCGCGCGCTGGCCAGTTTAAATCTCCACCCTAGGATTTGAATACTTCTCATTAAATCAGATTTATTTCTTTTATTTTTATATTTATTTCAATTGTTTTGCATAATTATTTAAAAATAGTTAAAAATTCTTAAAAATTATGAAACTTTTTCTTAAAAGTTTTATTAATTTTTAAGACCCAAAAATATTTTTATTTTATTTTTTTATCATTAAAAAAGTATTTTTAAATATTTAAAAGATTATTTTTAATTGATTAATGGAAATTAATTAATTAAAAATACTTTTAGGTATTTAAAAATTACAAAAAAATTCATGAAATGTTCTAAGACATTTAGAAACATTGTCCAACCTTCAAACCAAATTTCTTTTTTGATCTTGATGCATTTTAAGAATTTTTTCATTGAATTAAATCATATTTTGTGCATTATTTTGATCACAAGTTCAAAAATTCATTTCTGCCTAATTAAGAAGGTTTGGACCTTGGTTCTTTTTGCTTTGTCTTATGTTTAGCATGTAGTTTCAAGGATAAAATGGCCATGATTTGATCTTGCATTTTCCAATTGTTTGGCATTTCTTTTGTTAAGAACCCTAAAAAACCCTAATAACTTAGAAAATTCATATCTTGAGATTGGTTAAGAGTTGAGAGTTCCCCTTTGGGCAGTGGTTCATTATAGGTTTAGGGTTTCTTTGGGTAGCATTTTCCATTTTTTATCTTAGGGTTTGTTTCTGTTTTGAGTTTTTGTTTGATGTTTGATTCATAAACCCTAATTTGGGCTTTCTCTTGCATCCTTCTTGCATTCTCTTGCATAACATGACTTGTCTTTGCATTTTGTGCATTCTTGTGATTCATTTGGCATCTTAAGACATATAGGAAGCATGTTTGATCATTGCATCACATATTTGCCATGTCATTTGTCTTGTATGCTTCATAACTTTTCATGTTCATTCATGCTCCTTAACTTGCATCATTTGCATCCATAATCTTGTATGAGCATCCCCATGCCTTGCCTCTTGTTTGCAGCACCTCATAACATCATCATCATCATCAACATGCTTCTGGTTTTGTTTAGCATCATACCATTTCATCTCATCTTGCATTGCATTACATTTCTTTCTAACATTTCAGGTGGTAAGTAAACTTGAGAAGTGAATTTGCCTTCACTTCTCATAACTTTTCTTTTCATCTCTCTTGCATCCATTGCTGCATTTCTATTTGTGTTTGAGATTGAGCTTGCTCATTCTTCCTCCTCCCACTTTCTCTCTTCAAGTGACTTGACTTCTTGAATGAAGCAAGTCACTTTGCTTCTCTTGATCCTGTTCATCTGCTTCCTGGTGGCTCCTTTGAAGATTGTTCTTGCAAACCTCACAAACCCTAGGAACAACCAAGCATGACAATGAATTAGGGTTTTGATTAGTCTCCCCTCATAGTTTTACCTTTGTGTCTCTCTTTGAGTCCTCTCTTCTCACCTCATAATCAGGGACTAAACCCTAAAGGCTTTAAGACTTTGTGATTAAGCTTATGCCTGCATCCTTCTCTTAGGATGGAGTGTATAACTTTAATCCTATGTGTTAAACCCTTAATGTGTTTAAATCTCTTAATCAATCCATCTAATAATCATCAAGACATCACACTTGTAACTTGGGCCTTGCATTAGGGTTCTAATTCTTCCTTAAGTGGTTAAGAAGGACTAACCCTAGTGTTAATGGACAAGTCCCCCTCAAGTTGTCTTACAAATCATAAAATTCACTTCATCATCATACCACTAAGTAAAATCCACTTAATCAAAGGCTTGTTTTGTCATGAGTTTAATCCCTAATCATGGATTAAGTTGAGGAGTCTTCCTCAGCTTAAACATTCTCATCTATTATCCTTCTATTAGGATGGTGTAATGAGTCTGTTTAATCCTTGATTATGGCTTAACCTCATTACTAAACACTAAACAAAAACAACAAAAACATCTAAATAATCACAAGTAGGTTAATGATCTTAACCCTACATCAAAGGTGATTAAGTGTGAGAATCTGACTTCACACTTAAGGTATTCTCATTACCCCTAATCAGAGGGAAGATGTGACGAGTTTACTAAATCCATTGGTTTAGGCTTAAGCTCATTAACTTATGACAAACTTTCAAAAGCAATAAAAGACTGAAAACACAAAAACAAACAATAATCGTCTCCTCCGGGATTCTTTTCTCATCATCTTCACTCACAAACGAGAACTTGCTTCTTCCGTCTAAATGCAAGACAGTTTGCACCTGAGCCAGACAGGTCATACACTTGAGCATAGACAAGCAAGCAGTTCATCAAAGTCCATTTCATCTTTCAGTCTCTTTGGGTCGAACTACGGTGTTCTGACTTCCTCATTGCACGAGAGGATACGTAGGCATAACTTAACAGTTATCGAACAAAAGTCTCTGTACATTCCCCCTCTTTCCAGCATATTTCTTTTAGCCTCATTATCATGAGCGTTTCATTCCTGATCTCACACTGACACATCATTATACACTTCACTTCTTTTACACTGACACCTGTACATCCTTTTCCAGCTATTTTATACACAGATTGCACTGACACTACCCCCTTTAAAACACAAATCTTTTAAGCGTGGATCCCGTCGAGTACGACGGACAATCTGGGTGCTAATACCTTCCCAGGTTGTAACCAACCCCCTTTCTCAGATTCTTTGGTTCGCAAACCGTCTTATCCGTATCTTTCTAGGTCTATGCAGCATTACCTTTCCTCCGGGATAAAAATGCCTAGCTGGCGACTCTATTCATCTCCAGTGAGTTCACGGCTGTGTGTTCTCATTGTCCCTCTCGCCGACCGTTCGCGTCTGTACCTTTATCTGGGCCATTTCCCATTTATCGGGAGCGACAGCTTGGCGACTCTGCTGGGGACCCTTATACTGCAACCAGGGCTTCTGGTTCTTTTTGTGGGTTCCTCCTAGCGCTTGATTTGATTTGTGTTTACTGGGGTGTTATGTGCTTGTTTGTGCTTGTATTTATTTTTGTTTATTGCTTTATGTACAGTTACTTTACTGCTTTCTTTATTGCATTTATATATCATACTGTCATTGCTGCTGGCCGGATCTGGTTTTTGTTTTGGTGGGTGGGTGTTTCATTGAGAGTTAAGGTCCTATACCTGGGACCTGAGTGACACCTAGGCTAGAGTGAATCATATTCTTTCCCATTCCATCTCGGTCTGGTGCGGGAATATGAAACACGGTTCAGATATGGGTTTCTTCTTGAGAACTCTGTGTTGCAGATTTCCTGCAATGCTAGGGCTATCTGGGAAGCCTGCTAAGTCTGGATGACCTTTTAGTATTGACCTTCAGAAACTGAGGTGAATTAGAGGAGGAATTGTTATGGTTATTGTAAACATTGTACCTCCGGGTTAGAAGTGTTTACACTTCTCATAACTGATCCAAGTCTGAGGATCCTTGTTCTAGATCACCACCTGTGAGGGGGTTGGGCTGTTTACAGGTTTGCAGGTACCTTGACCTCAGAATACCCTGTTACTTTGAGTTTGTTAAGAATACCCCATGTTGGACAGTTCTTGTGATTCTAAAACCCTGGACATGTGGCTCTTTATTTGAGTCCCCCACCCTGGTTACTGGATTTATGAACCTCCATCTGGATTTCTTGAACACACATGGATCTATACCAAGGCAGTTAATCAGATCCAGCTCAGTCACAAACCCCTGCATTTCATTTGCATACATACTCATTGCATCATATTAACATTTGCTTATTTGTGTTTCAGGGTATCCAACTTCATCTGGTTTTGGTTTTGACCCCATCTGCTATATTGACCTGTCTCCACCAGCATTTGCTTCAGTTTGTCAGCCATATACTTCAGTTACTTGCACTAGCCAGCCAGTGGCCCACTCCTCAGCATCTTCATCGGCACTTATTCTACTCAGTCTCCAGCATCATGGCTCCAAAGAAAAGCAACATCACCTATCATTTCTTCCAACCAGACTTATCAGACATCAGGAGGATCCAAACCCTGATCACTCCAGAGCACATACCTTTGTTCAGGGAGCATTATGGGGATATACTTGACTTGGTCATGGATCTGGACCCATCTCAGAGGAGTTTGATCCACACCTGCATTCAGTTTTATGACCCCCCATTGAGATGTTTCACCTTTCAAGACTTTCAGTTGGGGCCTCTTCTAGAAGAATACTCATCTTTGGTTGGTTTGCCTATCAGGAGGGAAATCCCTTTCAACCCTGAAATGGTCTTTCCCAGCAATGTAGAGATAGCAAAAGCTTTGCACCTGGAACCTGCTTTGAGTGAGCAACATATGACCACTAAAGCTGGGATCCCTGGTTTTCATCTGGACTTCCTAATTTCTCAAGCTAGTCTGAAGGCCTCCCTGGGGGATTGGAAAGCTGTTTGTGCTTTGTTGGCCTTAAGTGTATATGGAATTGTGTTGTTTGCAGATGAGCCTCGATTCATTAGCAAGAATGAAATCCATTTGTTCATCCTGAAGAACCCAGTGCCAACCTTGTTAGGAGATCTCTATTACTCAGTACATCAGAGGAATGAGAAGCAGAGGGGTAAGTTAGTGAGGTGTTGTGCTCCATTATTCCATGCTTGGCTTCTCAAACATCTACCCAGGACAGATGCATTTCTAAATCCTCATCAGCGAAGCAACTGGGCTAAGAGACTCACTGTCCTAACATCAGCAGATATCAGATGGTGCACTCAAAGCACCAAGGGCAGAGATATAATCACAAGCTGTGGGCATTTTCCCAATGTACCTTTGGTAGGGGTTAAGGGAAGTATCAATTACAACCCTCTGCTGTTCAGGAGGCAATTGGGCTATGCACTGGTCCACACTCCTAGGGTGCAGGACCTGGTTGAGACCCTCTACTGTGAGAACAAGATTAGTCTGGCAACTGTTAGGCAGGCTGCCTGGGCCTGGGATCATGTTCAAATCAAAGGAATCACCATTCTGGGGAAGTGCAATAATGTGGCATCAGCCCAATATCATGAGTGGTCCCATGCCAGGGCCCAATTCTCTGGATTGCCTTTCACCATAGAAGACATGCCTGAGTCATCTTCAGCACCACCCCCTGCCACTATCAGTTTGGAGGAATTTGAGAGCTTGAAGGAAAGAAATGAGAAGTTAACCCAAGCCTTGCAGAAGACCCTCCGGGAGAGGAGTGAAGGTGTGAGGGAGGTTGAAAGATTGGAGAAGTTGAGAGTGGAACACTTGACTAAGATTGAGAAGTCTGGAGATTATATCAAGAAGTCTAAGGCTGGTGAGCAAATTCTGAAGAATGCTTGTAAAGAAGCCCAGTTCCAAAGAGCAAGGACAGACTTGTATTTGAAAGAGAGTCAGGCCAGGTGGGTCCGGATCACTGAGGCCCGTACTCTAGAAGACAAGAGAGTTCAAGATAAGATGGAGCAAATGGAAGAAGCCTTGGCAGCAACCCAAAGGGAGGTGTCAGAATTAAAGATCAGAGCTGGGGTGAAGAAGTCCAAAGATCAAAGTCAGAACAAGAAGTTGACTGCAGCTGTTGCAACAAGAAACCTTCTCATCAGGAATCTCACGGAATGTCCGGCTGATCCTGTGACCGAGGCACTTCTTAAGGAAGTTCGTGAGGATGAGTTTGGCCTTGGAGTTTGATCATTTGCTTGTTGTTTTTCCTATTCCATGTACTTCTGCTTTTTGTGATGTATTTTGACCCCTTAGAGGGCTTGTGTTGTAAAAAGAACAAGTTGTATTATTTCACCTTTTGTAATATATTTGTGTTAGTTTCCATCTGGGTTTACTTCGAAAGCAACTTCAACAGCATCATCTTCAAGGGTCTGGAAGGGTCAAAACTGAAGGCCAAACCGGATACCTTGAGAGCAAATAAGCATAACTGCATTGCATACTAACCCTTTTGTTTGTTTTGTAGGTTTTTGTTTATTGTTACTAACCTCTGTTGTGATATTCAGGAATTATTGCTCGCCGCCGGGTATTTCCCCTCAACAGGCCACACAGGTACCCAACTAGAAACAACCTTCCGGGAATCCAGATGGACCAGATGCAACAAGACCTCACGGAGGTTAGAAACCAGATGGCAAACGAAAGATTGGAGATGAGAACCCAGATAACACAATTCATGGAAGTGATGAACAACTTAGCTCAAAGCCAGGAGAGGCTCAGGGCTTTGGTAGAAGGGAGGAATCAAGATGACCCCCATGTGGGGACTGCTGGCACAAGTAACAATGAAAGGGTGCAACCACATGTTAACCCCCCTGTGTTTGGCCCACATCTCCATCCTGAAATCAATGTGCCTGCAAACATTCAAGGAACAGCTACTGCAGCCAGGGTACTTCAAGAAGATCCTCAGGAGGACCAATTTACAGTAATGGGTGCTGGAGAGGAAGCTTATGATAGGCGATTGGATGAAATAGCTGAGAAGTTGAGATCGCTGGAGTCTCAAAATTCTTTGGGCTTCGACGTCATGGACATGGGATTGGTAGACGGGGTCAGGATCCCCCATAAGTTCAAGCCTCCTTATTTCGAAAAGTATAATGGGACTTCATGCCCCCGGACTCATTTGCAATCATTTCTGGGAAGGCTGAAGGCCTATACAATGGATGAGAAGCTCTGGATGTTCTACTTCGAAGACAGCTTGACTGGAGCATCAAGGGAATGGTATTCCCATTTGACGAGGGCAACTGTGAGATGCTGGAAGGACCTGGCAGAGGCCTTCATCAAACAGTATCAATACAACTTAGACATGGCACCCAACAGGACTCTCCTAATGGGAATGTCACAGTCGTCAAGGGAAAGTTTCCGAGAATATGCCCAGAGATGGAGGCAATTGGCTGCTGCCGTTCAACCACCAATGTCTGAGAGAGAAATGGCAGACATGTTTATGAACACTCTTCAGGGAACGTATATTGACAGGTTGGCTGCTTTCTCTTCCACTAGCTTCGCAGATGTTGTCATAGCTGGGGAGAGAATTGAAAGCCTGTTAAAAATGGGTAAGATCTCTGATAATGGTGCCAGCTCGTCCAGTAGCACAAGAAAGCCTTTTGCAGGCCCGAGAAGCATTGGCGAGACCAATGCCATTCACACCAACAGGGGTAGGCCCCAATATGTTCAAAGGTCAATAGCAGCAGTCACTATCCCTGCTCCAGCTCATCCTCAGCCAGTCTATCAACCTCCGCAACAAAATTTCCAACAACAACCTCAGTATCATCAGCAGAATCAATATCCTCCAAGGAACTACAACAACAACAACAACAACAATCCGCAAAGGCCATTCCAACAAAGACCATCTCAAGCTAACCGAGTGATCGACCCGATCCCAATGCCGTATGCTGCCTTGCTGCCACAGCTTCTGAAACTCAACCTGGTTGAGCTAAGAACGTTGGCACCTCCGGATCCCAACAGTCTACCAAGAAACTATGACTCCAATGCTAGGTGTGCTTTTCATTCCAACGCACCTGGTCACAGTACAGAAAAATGCAGGGCTCTGCATATGAAGGTACAAGACTTGGTAGACTCCAAGGCTCTGAATTTTGCACCTCCGCCCAATGTCAATAAAAACCCTATGCCAAATCATGGTGGTCCCCGAATTAACGCTATTGAAGAAGACCAACCGTCTTATTTGATAACTAGTGTGGATCAGATCAGGACACCATTGGTGGAGATCAAGGCTCAACTCCGTGAAAGCCAAATATTTCCGGGGTGTGAACTAGGGTGTCCCTATTGTAATATTTCATGGAATGGGTGTGAGGACTTGAGGAATGGCATTGACAGCCTTATTCAGAGTGGCCTACTCCAGATCACAACATCGTTTCCGACAAACCCAACAACTTCATCAACAACGGTTCCAGAACCTCCTACAAATGCAACAACTATTGTTCCCGACAATTCATCAGCAACATCAACAAGTACTTCATCTGTCCTCCCAAATGATCAGTTTTCAACAGTTTCTCCTGCCACAACTTCAGCTTCATTCCACTTCGAATCTCCATCAACAACAACATCAGTCCTTCCAACAGTACCTCCTACAACACCAGCAAACAATCATGAAGATGTCTCCACTGTTACCATATTCTACGACCCTGAAAATAACTCCGCCTACCATTCAGAAGATGCTGCTCCCTCCAGAGCACCAGTTACAATCTTTTATGATCCACAAACAATTACAGTCCCTTCAGCAGCAGCAATCAGTCCAGTCACTGTCACGGTGCCTGGACCAGTACCATATGAAAGCAATAGGGCCATCCCTTGGCACTATGGCTCTGACGTGTACTGTGAAGGGAAAAGAATCACTCTTGAAACATCAGCACCTGCACCACAAGTAGATAATGTGGGGGGAGGCGGAGGCTTCACTCGAAGCGGACGTCTCTTTGCTTCACAAGTTCAAAGACCTACTGCCGAAGCAGAAGCTGCTGCCAAGGCAAAGGGAAAAGGCCCGGTGCAGGAAGACCAAGCTGCCAAAGAAACCCTGAAGACTCCGTTCGATCAGGAAGTTGATGAGTTTATGCGAATCATCAAAAGGAGTGATTATAAAGTTGTGGATCAGCTTCACCAGACGCCATCCAAAATCTCTATCCTCTCACTGCTTATGTGCTCCGAAGCCCATCGGAATGCACTACTTAAAGTCTTGCACGCAGCTTACGTGCCTGAAGAGATTACTGTCAACCAATTGGAAACCGTGGTTGGAAATGTTACTGCTAGCAATGGGCTAGGGTTTACCAATTCTGACCTGACAGTGGATGGCCGCAACCACAACAAAGCCTTACACATAACCATGGAATGCAAAGGAGCTGTCCTTTCTCATGTGCTGGTGGACACAGGTTCTTCCCTGAATGTCTTACCAAAGAAGGCTCTGGTGAAGTTAGAATATGATGGATTGGCATTGAGACCCAGCAACCTGGTGGTGAGAGCCTTTGATGGTTCGAAGAGATCGGTTCTGGGAGAGATTGAGTTGCCCGTGACAATTGGCCCGCAGACCTTTAAAACTATCTTTTATGTGATGGACATTCAGCCCGCCTACAGCTGTTTGTTGGGTAGACCCTGGATTCACGCCGCCGGCGCAATAACGTCTACCCTTCACCAAAAGTTAAAATTTGAGTGGGAAGGCCAAGTTGTCACAATCTGTGGAGAAGAGGATATTTTCGTTAGCCATCTGGCTACCTATAAATACATTGAGATGGATGGGGAGATCCATGAAACAATGAGCCAAGGTTTTGAGGCCTTGAATGTCAATGAAGCATCTGCTGTGTCAGGGATCTCCATGTCGTCTTACCAACAAGCCCGGAAGGTTGTTGAGGAAGGAACTGCCCTAGGCTGGGGCAAGGTCTTAGCTGTGGAGGAGAAGAAGGACAAATTTGGGTTGGGTTACAAACCAACTCAACATCAAGTAAAGGCTGCTTCAGAGCCTGGTTTTGTCAGTGGGGGGATGCTCACCCCCGATGCTATCAACTGTCTGGAAGACGAGCTGGAAGAGGAGCGCAATCTGGAGAATTGGATTCGTCCAAAGATCCCGGGGAGCAGTGTCTCGAACTGGACTTCCCAGGAAATTATAAGGGTTACTCATGCAGAGTAATTATTATTTCCTGTATTTTTATAGCATGCATCAAAGTCTTGCATCTTGCCCAAGATGACAAGACTCATTTTGTAATCAGGGCCATCTGTACTTTTGTGCAAACAAGATTAAATTAATGAAATATCAGATGTCTTTTTGCAAACGAGTCTTTTTCTTTTCTGCTCACTGTTTTTCCATTTTTCTTTTTGTACAAAAATAAATGGCGGTGTTTTCAAAATGATAACTTCATTTCACTTTTTCTAAAGCAGGATTAAAATCAATCACTAAAATGAACAAACTTAACCCTTGCAGAGAGTGCCTTCCAGACAGCACCGACAACAGCACGGCTATGACATCGTATGACTTTGACAATCCGATCAATCAAGCCGATGAAGGGGTTGATGAAGAATATGAGCTTCCTGAAGAGCTAGCCAGGTTGTTGAGACAAGAGGAAAAGGTTATTACTCCTCACCAAGAGGAGATTGAAGTGATTAATCTTGGTACAAAGGAAGACGTGAAAGAGGTTAAAATCGGGGCCTGCCTGCAAGACTCAGTGAAGAGACAACTGATAGATTTGCTTCAAGAGTATGTTGATGTGTTTGCTTGGTCCTACCAAGATATGCCAGGTTTGGATACCGACATTGTTGTGCACAAGCTGCCTTTGAGGGAAGAATGCCCACCAGTTAAACAGAAGCTGCGCCGAACTCGCCCAGACATGGCTATGAAGATCAAGGAAGAGGTACAAAAGCAATGGGACGCCGGGTTCCTTGTCGTAACTAGCTACCCGCCGTGGGTTGCTAACATAGTACCTGTGCCTAAGAAGGATGGTAAAGTAAGAATGTGTGTTGACTACCGGGATCTGAACAGAGCCAGCCCGAAAGATGATTTCCCATTACCTCACATTGATGTATTGGTGGATAACACGGCTCAGTTCTCGGTATTCTCCTTCATGGATGGATTTTCAGGATATAATCAGATCAAGATGTCACCTGAAGACATGGAGAAGACAACATTCATTACACCTTGGGGCACGTTCTGTTACAAAGTGATGCCATTCGGGCTGAAGAATGCTGGTGCCACATATCAACGGGCTATGGTGACATTATTCCACGATATGATCCACAAAGAAATAGAATGTTATGTGGATGATATGATTGCCAAGTCCCTTACAGAGGAAGATCACCTGGTGAATCTACTGAAGTTGTTCAAGCGTCTGAGGAAGTACCAACTAAAGTTGAACCCCAACAAATGCACATTCGGGGTGCGATCCGGTAAGCTGCTGGGTTTTATTGTGAGTGAAAAAGGGATTGAAGTTGACCCTGATAAAGTCAAGGCCATTCAAGAGATGCCTGCACCGAAAACTGAGAAAGAAGTTCGAGGGTTCTTAGGTCGATTGAACTACATTTCACGGTTCATATCTCACCTTACAGCGACCTGTGAGCCTTTGTTCAAGCTGTTAAGAAAGGAACAAACGGTCAGGTGGAACGAAGATTGCCAGAAGGCTTTTGACAAGATCAAGGAGTATTTACAAGAACCTCCGATCCTTATGCCGCCAGTTGAAGGAAGACCTCTGATTATGTACTTGACAGTATTAGAAGAGTCAATGGGGTGTGTGCTGGGCCAGCATGACGAGTCTGGTCGAAAAGAGTACGCAATATACTACCTAAGCAAAAAGTTTACCGACTGTGAACAGCGTTATTCACTGCTCGAGAAAACTTGCTGTGCTTTAGCGTGGGCTGCTCGCCGACTGAGACAGTATATGTTGACCCACACTACCTTATTAATCTCAAAAATGGATCCAGTTAAGTACATTTTCGAGAAGCCAGCTCTCACCGGACGGGTTGCAAGATGGCAGATGATTCTTACAGAATACGACATACAGTACACA
The DNA here is from genome assembly GCA_963966055.1 of Lathyrus aphaca. Taxonomy (NCBI): domain Eukaryota; kingdom Viridiplantae; phylum Streptophyta; class Magnoliopsida; order Fabales; family Fabaceae; genus Lathyrus; species Lathyrus aphaca. The sequence continues at coordinate 201,547,662 of OZ014519.1, read as the reverse complement.
TCTCAGAAAGCCATCAAGGGCAGTGTACTATCTGATTATCTTGCTGAGCAACCCATTGATGACTACCAACCTATGAGATTTGACTTCCCTGATGAAGACATCATGTTCATTAAAGCAAAAGATCATGAATAGCCTATTCACAATGAAGGGCCTGACCCGGAGGAATAATGGACTATGATGTTTGACGGGGCTGTTAACATGAATGGCCGTGGTGTTGGTGCAGTACTCATTACACCCAAAGGAGTTCATATGCCTTTCTCGGCAAAACTCACTTTCAACTGCACTAACAACGAAGCTGAATACGAAGCCTGCATTATGGGTCTTGAGGAAGCCATTGACCTCAGGATCAAAACATTGACCGTATTCGGAGATTCAGCTTTGGTAGTCAATCAAACCAACGGAAAATGGTACACCCACCAGGATCATCTGATACCTTACAGGGATTATACAAGGAGGTTATTGACTTTCTTCACAACAGTCAAGCTTGAGTATATCCCTCGGGACGAGAATCAGTTTGCGGATGCTCTTGCTACCATCTCATCCATGATCAAAGTTCAAGCCGCCAACTTTGTACCCCAGATTTCAGTGTCTAGACTCGACAGACCAGCGTATGTGTTCGCAGCAGAAGTTGTCAAAGATAATAAGCCTTGGTTCCATGACAATAAAAGCTTCTTGGAGGATCAAGCATACCCACCTGGGGCATCTTCCAATGATAAGAAGACTTTGAGAAGGCTTGCTGGAAGTTTCTTTCTGAACACTGATGGATCCTTATACAAAAGGAACTTTGACATGATACTCCTCAGATGTGTCGACAAGACGGAAGCAGATTTGTTAATGCATGAAGTGCACGAAGGATCCTTTGGTACCCATGCAGGAGGGCATGCCATGGCTAAGAAGTTGTTAAGGTCAGGCTATTACTGGATCACAATGGATGCAGACTGTTGTGCTTACGCCAGAAGATGTCATAAATTCCAGATCTACGCAGATAAGGTGCATGTGCCTCCCAATCCTTTGAACATCATTTCTTCACCATGGCCCTTTGCCATGTGGGGCATTGATATGATTGGCAAGATTGAGCCGACTGCTTCAAATGGCCACAGATTCATCCTGGTCGCCATTGATTATTTCACCAAATGGGTTGAAGCAGCCTCTTACGCAAATGTTACAAGGCAAGTGGTAGCCAGATTTCTGAAGAGAGATATCATCTGTCGATACGGAGTTCCCGAGCGAATCATTACTGATAATGGTTCCAACTTGAACAACAAAATGATGGCAGAGCTATGCCGGGACTTCAAGATCCAACATCACAATTCTTCTCCTTACAGGCCAAAGATGAACGGCGCTGTTGAGGCAGCAAATAAGAATATCAAGAAGATTGTGCAGAAGATGGTAATCACTTACAAAGACTGGCATGAAATGCTACCGTTTGCCTTGCATGGGTACCGCACATCAATCAGAACATCCACTGGGGCAACACCGTATCAGCTTGTGTATGGTATGGAAGCAGTCCTACCTGTTGAAGTTGAATTACCCTCCTTACGGGTATTGATGGATGTTAAATTAAGTGAAGCAGAATGGGTCCGAGCCCGATACGAACAACTGAGTCTGATTGAAGAGAAAAGATTGGCTGCAATCTGTCATGGGCAGTTGTATCAGAAGAGAATGAAGAAGGCCTTCGATCAGAAAGTCAGGCACCGAGAGTACCAAGTAGGGGATCTCGTGCTGAAGAGAATCCTCCCTCCTCATACAGACCACAGGGGCAAATGGACTCCAAACTATGAAGGACCATTTGTTGTGAAGAAGGTTTTCTCTGGTGGAGCACTGATGCTCAGCACCATGGATGGTGAAGATTTCCCGTCCCCTGTGAATTCAGATGCAGTTAAAAAATACTTCGCATAAAAATGACCCGCTGGACATAAAAACAGAATGTAAGTCCAGGCAAAAATAGGGCATCCCGGCGAGTCAAAAACAGAATAAAAGACTCGGGCAAAAGTAAGGGAAAATAAACAAAAAAATGTACACCCGCTGAGTTGAAAAGCCGCATTGGACAGCTCGGGCAAAAATGGGTATCCCGATGGATCGAAAACCCGAAAGGGCGATCCATGCAAAATAAGGGAATAAGCGAACAACTGCATTCTGAATTCGTCTGTATTATCTTCAACTTGATAAGCTCCGAAGGATCAAACTTCAAGTCAGAATCAACTCTCTCCAGAAAGCAAGACGAGAAGAACGTCATTGTCATACGAGTCATAGCAGAAGAGGAAGCTCCTTGAAAGCGTCGTCAGCATCGCCAGCACTTTATTTCTCAATTTGTAACAATCTCCTCATTTCAGGAGATATGTTTCTTTGACTGTATCTTGCCAATTCAGGGCACATGAATTAATAAAATCAGATTTTCAGTCATGTTTCGTTTACATTTATGTTTTGCAAAGAATTGTCTGATGTCTCTAAAAATACAATTGCATAAGTACAGATGCCTTTCTCTAAAATAAAAGCACATGCTTACAGGGAATATACTTACTCTCGAAAGTACTTATCTCCTATGACGGAATCCAGTAAAGGATACCTCGGGACCATTTGCGCGTTTCCTTATCTTTGCAGGATTGCAGGTATCCAGAACGCAACTTGGGGCATATAAGCTACAGTCCAGCAAGCTGGCAAATCAACAAACAGGCTTAAGATGTTTTCTCCCCAGCTGAGTTACCAACAGCATTCCCCAGCTGTAGTACCAACCACTATTCCTCAGCAAGATGCAAGAATCAGGGAATCATCTCCCCACAGAAGTTTCAAACCTCTATTCAGAAGAGCAACGCACGAAGAAGTCACAACAGAGAGGGAGAAAGCTTCTACAAACCCCAGCTGGGTCCCGTATTATAAGGATATGTCAATCAGTGACCTATATCCCCAAACAGATACATCATTAGATCTGCCAAGGATCTCATCCCCAGCTGGGATGTTCACTTCAAGCAGATCAACCAGAGATCTTCGCAGCAACGGGATCCGAATCCCGGATCTGTGCCTCTTTGCATAATCATAGCATTCGCATCATACTATCCCCTCAAAGCGTAGCATTCCGTCTAATACGGAGCATTACGGCAAAAATCGAATGCATAGCATAATCATAAGTCATGTTGTGAACTGAACACTTGTGAATAATAAACCGTTCGTCATCATTATACAAAAATCCCCACCAGGGTCCCAGCAAAAGCAGTTGCCTCACAAATCACAAACACCAGTATATACACCTTTGGACACCCCGTCCATGTCAAATCACCAGCAGAAAGCCAAAGACATCCTCTTTGCACTCACATATACTTATATATACACTTTCTTGACACCCGTCCGTGTCATATCCCCAGCGCAGTCGTTTACACCTTTATCACCCATACACTTATTAATATTACTTTTCTCTCTTGACACTCGTCCGTGTCACTCTCCCCAGCAGATAAACACTTATATATATATATACCCACTACTCACTGGTACACTCATACAGATACTCGTCCGTATCTTGTATACACCATTTATATCCCCACAGATTCGACAGTAGTCCTTGTTCTTTGTTAACCAGTTGGTACTCGTCCGTACCATCATCTCAGAACATTGCGTCTAGTGTTTGTTTCTACATGATACTCGTCCGTATCATAGTCTTAAGGATGCTTGTCCGCATCTTTAATCCATACACCGTGTCAAACACTTGTGTCTTCTTGAATATAGATACTCGTCTGTGCCTATTATTCCCCAGAAGAATTCTTTCAGATGCAACACTCGTCCGTGTTCTTTGTTAACCAGTTGATACTCGTCCGTATCATCATCTCTGAACATGTGTCAGTTTGTTTCTACATGATACTCGTCCGTATCATAGTCTTAAGGATGCTCGTCCGCATCTTTAATCTGTACACAATACCAAACACTTATACCTTTTGTTTCTTGGATGTAAACGCTCGTCCGTGTTTACTATATCCCCAGTAGATCACCAACAAATTTTCTTTTATCTAACACTCGTCCTGTGTTATGATAACCCTGAGAGCAGCCGTACCCTGCTAAGTGGTCGTCCTCCACTTCTTGATGGTCGTCCTCCGTCATGCTCATCCGATGGCCGTCCCCATCGTTGATTTTTAGCAGCCGTCCCCTTCTAGGTGGTCGTCCTCCACCTCTTGATGATCGTCTTTCATCACTTTATCCAATGGCCGTCCCCATTGTTGATTTTTAGTTATCTGGCATTCGTCCTATGTCATGATAAACCCTGAGAGCAGCCGTCCCCTACTAGGTGGTCGTCCTCCACTTCTTGATGGTCGTCCTCCATCATGCTCGTCCGATGGCCGTCCCCATCGTCGACCTTTTCTATCCGGCATTCGTCCTATGTCGCGATGTTTTCGGCAGCCGTACCCTGCCAGGTGGTCGTCCTCCACCTTTGATGGCCGTCCCCATCATACCTCTTTTATTCCCAACAGAGCAGCCGTCCCCTGCTAGGTGATCGTCCTTCACCTTTGATGGCCGTACCCCATCATCTGTTTATTCCATTTATTCTTTAACCCGATGGCCGTCCCCGTCGTGGTCCCTTTTCTTTTTAGCCCAATGGCCGTCCCCATTGTTGATCACTTTACTTTATGAACTTGATGGCCGTCACCGTCATGTTTCATTAATTCCCAAGAGAATTTTACAGCTTTATCTTGATGGCCGTCCCCATCATAATATCTTATTTTCCCCAGCTAGTCGGCCGTCCCCGTCTTAGCTTTACTTTTTATCCCCGGCATGTCGGTCGTCCCCGTCATCGCTTTGCACACTTTTCCCAGCATGTCGGCCGTCCCCGTCATTGCTCTTTACCCAGAAGTCGTCCTCTGCTCGACGGTCGTCCTCCGTCTCCCGTACTTTACAACATACTTTACTTTCTTTCACAATCTATATCCCTTTTCTTCTTCATTTTGTGAGTGCAAATTTCGGACTGTCTTTGGTATTCAACCACAAGTTATCTCGTTTGGCCTGTTAAGCCGTCGCTTACAACCTGCACAGCTAACTCATGTTTGAATAGGGGCAGCTGTAAACACCCCAAATTTGCCCTCACCCATTCACACCATGGCTTGTGATCATCTCATATGCATAAACACCATCATATCATCTCATAGTACATTTTTTATTCACTGGATAGTTTCTAAGGCATCTGCACCTAGGGTTTGTGATCTGAGCAATCCCAAAGCAGCTTGAGCCATTCCAAAGGCCACCAATCAATTCAAAGGGGTCCATGTGTGTTCTTATATCATATTCCATCTCCTCAAAGTCAAAAATGCAAAAGAATCACAAGAACTAGGGTTTGAGTGGATGCAGAGCCAGGTTTAACTGCACAGTTGACTGAAAATTAGGGTTTTGGTTTCAGAGGCCATAACTCCAAATTTTTTGGTCATTTTTGTTTCCATTGATCTCTATATGGTATAGGGAGTATGCATATCAATTTTCATGAAGAAATTTCATGGGGAAGTCATCTGATCAAGGGTTGACTTTTCAGACAAGTCAGTGTAAAATCAGGGCATCTGAGGCCCCCAATGACCCAACCAATGGTTGATCTTCACCATTTTGAGTGTATATGATCTTTATTTGATCATGGAAGAAGGTTGAAGTTCATGGAAATCAAGAATTTAGGGTTTTTGCAAATGTTGACTTTTTGGGCATAGTTGACTTTTCAAGAATGCATCATTTTAGGTCATTTTTCAAGCCTTGATTCTTGATCCAAAAAGGCTCCAAATGGGAAAACTTTGGTCATGAAAGTTGTAGATCTCATCTTTCCCTTTTCAAAAAGTACAAGAACATGATCAAACTCTTCTTGGATCAAAAGTTATGGTGTGACAAAGTTACCAAAAATCACTTATTTTCAAGATATGCACCAAGTGTGAAAATTGCAAAGTCATGAACCAAAGCCAATTGTGACCTCTAATTCATTTCAAACCATTACATAAACATTCTCTAAGTCATAAAAATCAGAATTGAACCAAGAATGCCTATGGTTTATGTTTGGTTATGCAAAAGAATCACATGTGAACCAAAATGTCACAACTTGCAAAAGCACTCATAACATTTCAGCAACTTGCTGCCTTGAATGCTGGACCAAGTCTAGCCTTTCCCTTCACTTTGCTGCGCAGACCATGCCCTTTGTACTTGGCTAGAGGTTGCCCATGCCCTATCTTACAAGAAGTTGACATATTTGCAAAAGTGGCTACACCTATCCATAAAGCACAAGTCACATCCTCTGACCAATGAGAGAGAGTTATGTGGACAATTTGCAAGCAAGACATAACACTAAGCAAGCCTGAAGCACTTCACACCATCACATACACAAAAACACTCCCCTTTGCATTTTGCTTCGAATCCCTCTGCCCAGCCACCAAACACTCAAGCCAACTTCACCATTCAACTCACCTTGCTCCATAGACCACAAAGCACCAAGAACACAAGCCTGAAACAGCAAGAATACCCCATTGCCATTCTTCACCTCAGCCTGCATTTTCCATCGAATCTCTCTTCACAAGCCATGAACACTTAAACAAACTCCACCAACAATCTCCACTCACCTCACTGACCAGAAACCACCCTTTGTTTTGGCCTGAAACACCCTATATCTCAGATACGATTTTCACACTCCCTTGGTCAGAGCTTCTGCAAACTCTCTCAGGAGGGTGTTTAAACTCCAACTAAGCATCCAAAGCTTCAAAGGGAGATCATTGGGACCTGTTTGAGCCAAAGGACCATCCAGAAAGCTCCTGAATCAGAAGTTCAACCTCAGGTGACTCCATGAACTTTTTTCCCAGAACTCATTTCTCTTGTTAAAATCTTGTTGTGCATGTTACACTGATCATTGGGATCTCTTTACTTTTGAAAATAAGCCAGAAATGAGCATGTTATGTTGTTCTGAAAGTTTGACCTAGAAATTTCATTGTTTCGATTCTTGTTTGTGTGTTAGTTTAAATGTGATTTGATGCTGGATTCGTGCTTAGGGTGAGTGGAAGATGATTTCTGGAGAGTTAGAGCTCTTAAAATGGCCTAGGGAGAGAGATTGATTTTGGGGATGGCCGGAGAAGACGACCGGAACACTGTTCCGGTCGCCTGAATGTCATTAGGGCACAATTAGGGTTTAATCAGTGTAATTAGCAAGTTTGAATCTGAGCCGTGAGATGTGGCGGGCAGTCAATTCGCGCGCTGGCCAGTTTAAATCTCCACCCTAGGATTTGAATACTTCTCATTAAATCAGATTTATTTCTTTTATTTTTATATTTATTTCAATTGTTTTGCATAATTATTTAAAAATAGTTAAAAATTCTTAAAAATTATGAAACTTTTTCTTAAAAGTTTTATTAATTTTTAAGACCCAAAAATATTTTTATTTTATTTTTTTATCATTAAAAAAGTATTTTTAAATATTTAAAAGATTATTTTTAATTGATTAATGGAAATTAATTAATTAAAAATACTTTTAGGTATTTAAAAATTACAAAAAAATTCATGAAATGTTCTAAGACATTTAGAAACATTGTCCAACCTTCAAACCAAATTTCTTTTTTGATCTTGATGCATTTTAAGAATTTTTTCATTGAATTAAATCATATTTTGTGCATTATTTTGATCACAAGTTCAAAAATTCATTTCTGCCTATCTAAGAAGGTTTGGACCTTGGTTCTTTTTGCTTTGTCTTATGTTTAGCATGTAGTTTCAAGGATAAAATGGCCATGATTTGATCTTGCATTTTCCAATTGTTTGGCATTTCTTTTGTTAAGAACCCTAAAAAACCCTAATAACTTAGAAAATTCATATCTTGAGATTGGTTAAGAGTTGAGAGTTCCCCTTTGGGCAGTGGTTCATTATAGGTTTAGGGTTTCTTTGGGTAGCATTTTCCATTTTTTATCTTAGGGTTTGTTTCTGTTTTGAGTTTTTGTTTGATGTTTGATTCATAAACCCTAATTTGGGCTTTCTCTTGCATCCTTCTTGCATTCTCTTGCATAACATGACTTGTCTTTGCATTTTGTGCATTCTTGTGATTCATTTGGCATCTTAAGACATATAGGAAGCATGTTTGATCATTGCATCACATATTTGCCATGTCATTTGTCTTGTATGCTTCATAACTTTTCATGTTCATTCATGCTCCTTAACTTGCATCATTTGCATCCATAATCTTGTATGAGCATCCCCATGCCTTGCCTCTTGTTTGCAGCACCTCATAACATCATCATCATCATCAACATGCTTCTGGTTTTGTTTAGCATCATACCATTTCATCTCATCTTGCATTGCATTACATTTCTTTCTAACATTTCAGGTGGTAAGTAAACTTGAGAAGTGAATTTGCCTTCACTTCTCATAACTTTTCTTTTCATCTCTCTTGCATCCATTGCTGCATTTCTATTTGTGTTTGAGATTGAGCTTGCTCATTCTTCCTCCTCCCACTTTCTCTCTTCAAGTGACTTGACTTCTTGAATGAAGCAAGTCACTTTGCTTCTCTTGATCCTGTTCATCTGCTTCCTGGTGGCTCCTTTGAAGATTGTTCTTGCAAACCTCACAAACCCTAGGAACAACCAAGCATGACAATGAATTAGGGTTTTGATTAGTCTCCCCTCATAGTTTTACCTTTGTGTCTCTCTTTGAGTCCTCTCTTCTCACCTCATAATCAGGGACTAAACCCTAAAGGCTTTAAGACTTTGTGATTAAGCTTATGCCTGCATCCTTCTCTTAGGATGGAGTGTATAACTTTAATCCTATGTGTTAAACCCTTAATGTGTTTAAATCTCTTAATCAATCCATCTAATAATCATCAAGACATCACACTTGTAACTTGGGCCTTGCATTAGGGTTCTAATTCTTCCTTAAGTGGTTAAGAAGGACTAACCCTAGTGTTAATGGACAAGTCCCCCTCAAGTTGTCTTACAAATCATAAAATTCACTTCATCATCATACCACTAAGTAAAATCCACTTAATCAAAGGCTTGTTTTGTCATGAGTTTAATCCCTAATCATGGATTAAGTTGAGGAGTCTTCCTCAGCTTAAACATTCTCATCTATTATCCTTCTATTAGGATGGTGTAATGAGTCTGTTTAATCCTTGATTATGGCTTAACCTCATTACTAAACACTAAACAAAAACAACAAAAACATCTAAATAATCACAAGTAGGTTAATGATCTTAACCCTACATCAAAGGTGATTAAGTGTGAGAATCTGACTTCACACTTAAGGTATTCTCATTACCCCTAATCAGAGGGAAGATGTGATGAGTTTACTAAATCCATTGGTTTAGGCTTAAGCTCATTAACTTATGACAAACTTTCAAAAGCAATAAAAGACTGAAAACACAAAAACAAACAATAATCGTCTCCTCCGGGATTCTTTTCTCATCATCTTCACTCACAAACGAGAACTTGCTTCTTCCGTCTAAATGCAAGACAGTTTGCACCTGAGCCAGACAGGTCATACACTTGAGCATAGACAAGCAAGCAGTTCATCAAAGTCCATTTCATCTTTCAGTCTCTTTGGGTCGAACTACGGTGTTCTGACTTCCTCATTGCACGAGAGGATACGTAGGCATAACTTAACAGTTATCGAACAAAAGTCTCTGTACATTCCCCCTCTTTCCAGCATATTTCTTTTAGCCTCATTATCATGAGCGTTTCATTCCTGATCTCACACTGACACATCATTATACACTTCACTTCTTTTACACTGACACCTGTACATCCTTTTCCAGCTATTTTATACACAGATTGCACTGACACTACCCCCTTTAAAACACAAATCTTTTAAGCGTGGATCCCGTCGAGTACGACGGACAATCTGGGTGCTAATACCTTCCCAGGTTGTAACCAACCCCCTTTCTCAGATTCTTTGGTTCGCAAACCGTCTTATCCGTATCTTTCTAGGTCTATGCAGCATTACCTTTCCTCCGGGATAAAAATGCCTAGCTGGCGACTCTATTCATCTCCAGTGAGTTCACGGCTGTGTGTTCTCATTGTCCCTCTCGCCGACCGTTCGCGTCTGTACCTTTATCTGGGCCATTTCCCATTTATCGGGAGCGACAGTCCTACAAAGCAATGGAGCAAAGTCCAAACACAAAAGAGGAAAGCTGTCACCCCATCAGACTCAGATGTTGAAGCAGATGTCCCAACATCTCCTCCAAAGAAGAAACCAGCACCCTCTAGGGCTTCAACTGCTGTTCCAGAAGCTCCCTTGGACAACATCTCATTTCATCATGTTTCAAGTGTAAACAGATGGAAGTTTGTGTACCAAAGAAGGGTAGCACTTGAAAGAGAGCTGAGCAGTAATGCACTTGAGTGCACTGAACTAATTGACCTCATATCTGCTGCTGGGCTCTTCAAAACAGTCTCCAACCTCTCTCCCTGCTATGAGTTACTTGTCAAAGAATTCATAGTCAATCTTCAGGAAGATTGTGCCAATGGTAAGTCTTCTGAGTTTAGAAAAGTCTTTGTTAGAGGCAGGTGTGTAGAGTTCTCTCCTCAGATCATCAACCAATTCCTTGGAAGAGAATCTGATGGACCAAGTGAACTAGGGAAGACTGATAACCAAGTTTGCAAGGTTATCACTACAAACCAGGTCAAAGCTTGGCCAGTTAAAGGAAAGCTTTCAGTGAGCATGTTGACAAGAAAATATGCCATGTTGAACAGGATTGGTACATCAAACTGGGTGCCTACCAATCACACATCTTCAATATCCACTGGTTTGGGCAGGTTTATTTATGCTGTGGGCACTCAAACTAAGCTGGATTATGGTGCCTACATCTTTGATCAGACCTTGAAACATGCTAGCTCATCTGCAACAAAGCTGCCAATAGCTTTTCCTTCCTTGCTGTGTGGTATAGTGCTAAGTCAATACCCTGGGATCCTCACTGAGAAGGACACAGTCTGCAAAAGAGAAAGCCCTCTGGCCTTTCACTACAAACTGTTCCTAAGTCATCATGCAGCAGATGTTGAAGCACCCTCTGGGACATCTGCAGGTCCTTCAACTGCCAAGACTCCAATCTCAAAGGCTGCATTGATTGCTGAACTAAAGAGCACTTGCAAAGAACTTGAAGCAAGGAAGCTGAAGCTTGAAGAAATCATCCAAAGGCTGGAAAGTGAAGGTGATCAGAAAGCTGCTTCTGATGAAGAAACTGAAGATGATGAAGAAACTGAATGTGATGAATTTGAGTGATCATTGTATGTGAGGCAAATGTAATGACAGCACTGCATTGTATTTCTGGATTAGTGTCTTTGGCCCCAAAATTTGTGTCTAACAAGGGGGAGAACAACAACAACAAAATGTAATGCTGTTTAATTATGAATGAAAAATCTGTTTGTTTGTTTCTGAACTGAATCAGTGTGTTTTGATAAATATTTCTGTTGCAACAAGACTGGATACATGTATGTTTGAGGGGGAGTAATCTCAAATATGATTCAACAGAAAAGTAATGCTATACTCTGATAAAAGAACTTCTGCTACACTCTGATAACCAGAAAAGATGTTAGCCAAAAATTAGCCAAAGGGGGAGTTTGTAGATGTTTAGAATTGGCAGAATTTTTGACCAACAAGAAATATTGAATTCAGTTCAGAATGTCCTATCAGATGTTGGGACATTATCAAACAGAGTATAAGAACTTATTTCAGGATGTCACACCAGATGTTGGGACATTGTGTAAATGACTTAAGTTCAGTTTTTCAGGATGTCCCAACAGATGTTGAGACATCTCAAACCTGCTACCAGAATTAATTATTGACTAACTGATCTGAGATATTTAAGGAGAGTTATTTGGAATTAATTATGGATGGATAAAAACATAACAAGGCGCATCTGTAGGGAGTTTTATTATGAGGATTCAGTTTAAACAGAAGAACTAAATCACCTAGAATCTAGGAAGTAACAAACCCTAATTCTAGGTGGAAGCTGCTGTGTTTTAGGACTGGATTAACCTACAGAAAGCCCAAACTACAAACACCTATTTAATCAACAGAAACTCACAGAATTGAGTACGAATTTCAGAAGACAAAATAGTGTGTTGTGTCTTTAATAGCAGGTTGTTTTTATTGTACCACTTTATGAGCTTTTAAGCAAAAGTGCATTTGTCACTTGATTGAAACTGTGAAGTAAGATCAAGCTGTTTTGTTTGAAGTATGACTTCAATTTTATTAAACTTGAAAACAAGATCACTGTGTGATTGAGGGGGAGTGAGTTGGTACTCATATCTAAGTAGTGACTTAGGTAGAAATTGCATTGGTTAGATATTAAGTGAAAGATTAAACTGGGTTGTTTAAGTCTAGAATTAATATTACTTATAGTGGATTTCCTCCTGGCTTTGTAGCCTCCAGATGTAAGTGTGGTTATACACTGAACTGGGTTAACAAACTTCTGTGTTGTTTAATTTTCTTGCACTTTAAGTTTTGGTTTAATCTGTCAAGTGTTGGGACATCTCATACCTGATCACAAAATTTCAAGGTTAATCCCTAATCATGGATTAAGTTGAGGAGTCTTCCTCAGCTTAAACATTCTCATCTATTATCCTTCTATTAGGATGGTGTAAAGAGTCTGTTTAATCCCTGATTATGGCTTAAGCTCATTACTCAACACTAAACAAAAACAACAAAAACATCTAAATAATCAAGTAGGTTAATGGTCTTAATCCTACTTCAGGGTGATTAAGTGTGAGATGCTGACTTCACACTTAAGGTATTCTCATTACCCCTAATCAGAGGGAGGATGTGATGAGTTTACTAACCCATTGGTTTAAGCTTAAGCTCATTAACTTATGACAAACTTTCAAAAGCAATAAAAGACTGAAAACACAAAAACAAACAATAATCGTCTCCTTCGGGATTCTTTTCTCATCTCATTCATTCACAAACGAGAACTCGCTTCTTCCGTCTAATGCAAGACAGTTTGCACCTGAGCCAGACAGGTCATACACTTGAGCATAGACAAGTAAGCAGTTCATAAGTCAATCTATCTTTCAGTCTCTTTGGGTCGAACTACGGTGTTCTGACTTCCTCATTGCACGAGAGGATACGTAGGCATAACTTAACAGTTATCGAACAAAAGTCTCTGTATATTCCCCCTCTTTCAGCATCATCCTTTTAGCCTCATATTCTTGAGCATTTCATTCATGTTCTTACACTGACACTTCTCTTATACACTTCACATTTCTTTTACACTGACACTTGCATTCTTTCCAGCTTTGATACACAAATTGCACTGACACTACACCTTTAAAACACAAATCTTTTAAGCGTGGATCCCGTCGAGTACGGCGGACAATCTGGGTGCTAACACTTTCCCAAGTTGTAACCAACCCCCTTTCTCAGTCTCTCTGGTTCGCGGCCGTCTTATCCATGCCTTTCTAGGTTTATGCAGCATTACCTTTCCTCCGGGATAAAAATGCCTAGCTGGTGACTCTATTCGTTCCTTCTCTTTTCGCCGACCGTTCGCGTCTGTACCCCTTCTGACCAGGTTTCATTTTGGTGGGAGCGACAGTACCAAGGTTAACAGTTTCAACCTCCTCCTGATGAGGAGTAATCACTTTCTCCTCTTGTCTCAACAACCTGGCTAACTCTTCAGGTAACTCATAGTCTTCTTCAACCCCTTCATCAGCTTGATTAATTGGATTGTCGAAGTCATACAAGGTCATAGCAGTGCTGTTGTCGGTGCAATCTGGAGGATAATCTCTGCAAGGGTTGAGATTGGTTCGTTTTAGTGATCAGTTTTAATCTTGTTTTAGAAGAAGTGAAAATGACGTTGTTCTATTTTGAAAACATTGCCATTTTATTGTTTTGTACAAAAGTGAAAAATGAAAAGACAGTTAGCGAAAAAAGAGACTCGTTTGCAAAAGATGTCTGATATTCATTGATTAATCATTTGCACAAAATTACAATATGGCCCTATTACAAAATGAGTCCTGACACCTTGGGCAAGATGCAGGACTTGATGCATGCTAAAAGAGACAGGAAATAATAATTACTCTGCAGGAGTAACCCTTATAATTTCCTGGGAAGACCAGTTAAGGACTTGATTCCCCGGGATCCTTGGACGTATCCAGCTCTCCAGGTTGCGGTCGCTTTCCGCCTCGTCTTCCAGATTGTTAACAGCATCTGGGGTGAGCATCCCCCCACTGATGAATTTGGGCTCCTTTGCAGCCTCTGATTGACCTTGTCGGAATGGTCTGTAACCCAAACCGAATCTATCTTCCTTCTTTTCTACTGGCAGCAGCTTGCCCCAGACTTGAGCGTTACCGTCTTCAACGACCTTTCGGGCTTGCTGATAGGAGACAATTGAAGTACCCATCTTGTCTTCCTGGGATGCAGCAAATACTTCAGTCGTCGCCTCATTGACATTCAGGGCCTCAAACCCTTGGCTCATAGTTTCATGGATTTCACCATCCATCTCAATATATTTATATGTAGCCAGATGGCTAACAAATATGTCTTCTTCACCACAGATGGTGATAATCTGTCCTTCCCATTCATATTTCAGTTTCTGGTGAAGGATCGACGTTACAGCGCCTGCGGCGTGAATCCATGGTCGACCTAGCAAACAATTGTAAGCAGGCTGTATGTCCATCACATAGAAAATGGTCTTAAAGACTTGTGGACCGATTATCACTGGTAGCTCCACCTCTCCAAGAACAGATCTTTTGGAGCCATCAAAATCCCTGACCACAAGATTACTTGGCCTGAGAGGTATCCCATCATACTCGAGCTTGACAAGGGCTTTCTTGGGCAAGACATTGAGTGAGGACCCAGTGTCTACAAGAACATGAGATAGTACAACTCCTTTTCTCTCCAAGGTTATATGCAAAGCTTTGTTGTGGAGACGTCCTTCGGTTGTTAAATCAACATCAGTGAAGCCTAGCCCATGGCTAGTATTGACATTTGACACTACTGTTTCCAGCTGATTCACAGTGATCTCGTCTGGCACGTAGGCAGCGTGCAGAACATTGAGTAGTGCATCCCGATGGGCTTCGGAACACAATAGCAGTGATAGTATAGAGATCTTTGAAGGAGTCTAGTGGAGTTGATCCACAACTTTATAGTCACTCCTTTTAATAATTCTCATGAACTCATCCACATCTTGATCGAAGGATGATTTATGAGTTTCTTTTGGTGCAGATTCTTCCGGTATCACACTTTTCCCTTTGCCTTTGGCAGCAGCCTCTGCCTCAGTGTTGGTTCTAGGGACTTGTGAAGCGAAGAGACGTCCGCTTCGGGTGAAGCCTCCGCCTCCCCCGACATTATCCACTTGGGGAGTGAGAACCGGAGAATGAAAAAGGAATTTCTCTCTGTTGCAATACAGATCAGCACCATAATGCCATGGTATAGCACTGTCTTTATCATATGGGATTGGCCCGCGCACCATAATAGTGATTGGGCTCACTGCAGCAGATGTTGGGACTGTAATAGTTTGTGGATCAAAGAAAATAGTAACAGGACCTCTGGTGGACGTCGGTAGAGGTGAATTGAAGCTTAATTGAGACTGTTGTTGAGGTTGTTGAAAGTTGTTGGAATTCGGGACCGTTGTCGGGTCATAATAAATTGTGACAGTGGAAACATCATTATTGGTAGTTGTTGAAGTTGTCGTAGCTAGTGCAAATGAATTGTTGTGTGTTGAAGTGACAGATGGAATGATTGCTGAAGTTGTAGCTGAATCAGTTGGAACAATGGTTGTTGCAGTTGTAGAAGAACCAATAGGAAATATGGGCTTTAAAAGTTGGGCTTTAACCTCTGCCAGAGGTGTCTGAATACATGCAATGTCTTCTATTAAACTCATGGGTGAACCATCCTCTACAGCATTAATCCTTGGCCCACTGTGGCTTGGCATAGGATTTTTCATTACATTGGGAGGAGGTGCAAAGTTCAGGGCTTTTGAATCTACCAGATCCTGAACCTTCATATGCAGGGTTGTGCATTTTTCCGTAGAGTGACCAAGTGCGATAGAGTGAAAAGCACACCTAGCCTTGACATCATAGTTCCTTGGAAGGTTTTGAGGATCAGGTGGAACCAATGTCCTCAACTCAACAAGATTGAGCTTTAGGAGTTGTGGCAGCAGTGTAGCATATGGCATTGGAATGGGGTCAATTACCCGGTTGACCTGAGATGGCCGCTGTTGAAACGGACGTTGTTGTTGATTGTTGTTATTATTGTTGTATGATCTCTGTTGCGGAAACTGTTGTTGTTGTGGAAACTATTGTGGTTGTTGAGCATACTGAGGAGGTGGAGCAGGGATAGTAACAGCAGCAACTATTCTGGGCAAGTATTGGGGTCTCCCTCTTCCCATGTGCACAGAGTTTGTCTCACCAGATCTACGGTGCCCAGCAAATGGTTTCCTTGTACTTCTTGAACTGGCACCGTTATCAGAGATCTTTCCCATCTTTAGAAGGCTCTCTATTCTTTCCCCAGCTATCACCACATCTGCAAAGCTGGTAGAAGAAACGGCAGCCAATCTGTCAATGTATGTTCCTTGGAGGGTATTCATGAACATGTCTGCCATTTCCCTTTCAGATATGGGGGGTTGAACTACAGCAGCAAGTTGCCTTCACCTTTGGGCATATTCCCTGAAGCTTTCACGGGAAGATTGAGACATTCCCATTAGAAGGGTCATGTTTGGGGCCATGTCCAAGTTATACTGATACTGACGGATGAAAGTTTCAGCCAAGTCTTTCCAGTTCCTCACTGTGGCTCTAGTCAAATGGGAATACCATTCTCGGGATGCCCCTGTCAGACTATCCTCGAAGTAAAACATCCACAGCTTCCCGTCCATGGTGTATGCTTTTAACCTTCCCAAGAATGATTGAAGGTGGGTGCGTGGGCAAGATGTGCCATTATACATTTCGAAACACGGGGATTTGAACTTGTGAGGAATTCTCACCCCTTCCACCAGTCCCATGTCCATTACATCAAAGCCCAGGGAATTTTGGGATTCCAGAGACCTCAACTTCTCTGCAATCGCATCCAGCCTACGGTCGTAAACTTCGTCTCCAGCCCCAACAACTGTAAACTACTCTTCTTGAGGATCCTCTTGCAAGACTCTTCCTCCAGCAGTGTTACCCTGAGTATTCCTTATGGCATTGATTTATGGGTTCAGATGAGGCCCAAACTCTGGTGGTTCAGTGTGAGGTTGCACGTGATCATTGTTACTGGTGCCTCCTGTACCTGGATGGTGTTCTTCAGGAGTCTGCCTTTCAACCAACTCCCTTAGTCTTTCCTGGATTTGAGCTAAACCAGTCATTACAGTCATGAATTGGGTCATCTGATTCCTCATCTCAACCCTCTCATTGGCCATCTGGGCCCTTACTTCATTCAAGTCTTGCTGAACTTGATCTATCTAGAGTCCCGGAAGGTTGTTTCTTGTTGGGTACCGGTGTATTCTGTTGACAGGGAACACTTTTTTGCGAGCAATGTTTCCTGAAACCACAACAAAGTGAGAAACAACAATAAAACAAAAACCTACAAAACAAAGAAAATGTTAGCATGCAATGCAGGATGCCTATTTGTCTTCCAAGGGTATCCGGTTTGGTTCTTTGGTTTTGACCTTTCCAGACCTCGAGGAAATGCTGATGATATTGTAGAGATAGATAAAGCCCACCAATAATACAAACTGATATATTACAAAGAGTGAAAATACATAGTTTGATTACAATAACATCCCCATGGTGGGTCAAAATACAACAACAAAAGAAAAGTACAACAAAAGAAAAAGTACAAGCAAAAAAGTCAAACAACTAATCCAAAGTCATCCTTTCTGACTTCCTTCAGGAGGGCCTCAGTCACTGGACCTATTGGGTGCTCTGTGATAGTCCTGATGAGGAAGTTCCTGGTAGCAATAGCACTGGTTAACTTCTTATGCTTGTCCTGATCCTTTGACCTCTTCAACCCCGCCCGAAGTTTTAATTCAGAGATCTCCCTCTGAGCTGCCAACAAAGCCTTCTGATGCTTCTTCTCACTAGCCTCCAACTGTTATATCTTAGCCTGAGTCCTTTGATCTTCTTGTGCACGGGCTTCAGTGATCCTGATCCACCTAGCTTGGCTCTCCTCTAGATAATGCTCTTCCCTAGCCTTCTGTGTCTTTGCTTCCTTGCAAGCATTCTTCAGTACTAATTCCCCTGCTCTTGCCTTCCTGATGTAGTCATTCGTCTTCTTAATCTTGGTCAAGTGCTCAGTCTTGAGCTTTTCCAATCTCTCATTATCTAGACGGCTGTCATTTCTCTCCCAGAGAGTCTTCTTCAAGGCTTAAGATAGCTGAGTATTCCTTTCCTTCAGTTTCTCAAACTCTTCCAAACTGACAGTAGCTGCAGGTTGTACTGTGGAAGGCCCAGGTACATCTTCTAAGGTGAATGGCATCCGGGTGATCTGAGCTCTGGTACGAGACCAATCATAATATTGTGCTGAAGCAATGTAGTTGCACTTGCCAGGGATGGTTGTCCCTTTAGTCTAGATGTTGTCCCAAGCCCAGGCAGCTTGTCTGACAACAGCAGAGTTGGGTTGGATTTCACAGTAGAGGGTCTCAGCCAAATCTTGTCCTCTTGGAGGGTGAACCAAAGCATACCCTAATTGTCTCTTAAACAGTAAAGGGTTGTAGTTGATGCAACCTTTCACTCCTATCAAAGGCACATTAGGATATTGCCCACATCTAGTAATGATGTCCTTGCCTTTGGTGCTTTGAGTGCACCATCTGATGTCCTCTGATGTCAAGGCAATAAATCTCTTAGCCCAGTTCTTTTGCTGATGAGGGTTCAGGAAAGTATCTGACTTTGGAAAGTGTCTTAGCAGCCAAGAGTAATAGGGAGGAGCACAGCATCTGACTAGTCTCCCTCTTTGCTTCTCATTCCTTTGATGTACTGAGTGGTAGAAGTCTCCCAGCAAGGTAGGAACTAGGTTCCTCAATAAGAATAGGTGAATGGCATTCTTGCTCACAAACTTTGGCTCATCTGCAAACAAGATAACCCCGTATATACTGAGGGCTAGAAGTGCACAGACAGCCTTCCATTCTCCTATTGCAGCATGCAGGGTAGCCTAGGAGATCAAGAAGTCTAGGTGAAGGCCTGGAACCCCAGCCTTGGTTGTCATGTTCTGATCAATAAGGGCAGGCTCCAAATGCAATGCCCTGGCTATGTCTTCATTTCTGGGAGCAACCATCTCAGGGTTGAAAGGAATCCCTCTCCTAATAGGAACTCCTAGCAACATGGAAAATTCTTCTAATAGAGGTCCCAACTGGAAATCAGGAAATGTGAAGCATCTGAGTGGAGAATCATAGAACTGCAAGCAAGTATGGATCATGCTCCTCTGAGATGCATCTAAGTCCATGACCATGTCCAATATGCCTCCATAATGCTCTCTGAATAGTGGGACATGATCAGGAGTAATGAGGGACTGGATTTGCCTAATGCCAGTCATGGTGGGCTCAAATAAGTGGTAAGTGATGTTGCTCTTTCTTGCAGTGTCCATGGGTGCTGGTGAAGAAGCTGAGAGTAACTACTGATGAAGGTCACTGAATGAGATGCTGGAGATGAGCCTCTGATGAAGATAGCTGCTGAAGACTGAAGAAGATAACTGGAGGAGAGTCTCTGACAAACTGATGAAAGTGCTAGAGAAGAAACAATGATGCAGATGCTGGAGAAGATGACTGAAGAAGTCTGAGCAGCAGGAGGGGTCAAAACCAAACCAAAGATAATATGATGGATACCCTGTAAAACAAATAAGGAAATGTTAAATGATGTATGCAAAATGATATGCAAAGGGTTTATGATCAAGTGCTGGATCTGTTTATCTGCCTTGGTATATGTCCATGTGTTCAAAGGTCCGGATGGAGGCTTAGAAATCCAGTAACCAGGTGGGGGACTCAAATAAAGAGTCACAAGTCCAGGGTAATCACAAGAACTGTCCAAATAATACAACCTTAACAAATATAGTAACAAGGTATGATGAGGCCAAGGGTTCCTACAAACTTGTAAACATCCCAACCCCCTCACATGTAATGTTCTAGAACAAGGATCCTCAGACTTGGATCAGTTATGAGAAGTATAAACACTTCTAACTCGGAGGTATAGTGTTTACAATAACCATAAAAGATCCTCCTCTAATTCACCTCAAATGTTGAAGGTCATATAAAGGTCATCCAGACTTAGCAGGATTCCCATATAGCCCTAGTACTACAAGAAATCTGTAGCACAGAGTTCTCAAGAAGAAACCCATGTCTGAACCGTGTTTCATATTCCCGCACCAGACCAAAATGGAATGGGAAAGAATATGAAGCCACTCTAGCCTATGTGTCACTCAGGTCCCAGGTATAGGACCTTACTCACTCAATGATCCCCACCCACCAAAACAGACAAGAGATCAAGCACATGATAATGACAGTATGAAATGCATAAAAACTGTAAATGAAAGCAATAAATAAAGTTGTACAAAAAGCAATAAATAAAGCAAATAAATAAGCACACGTAGCACATAACACCCCTGTAAACACAAATCAAACAAGCACTAGGAGGAACCCAAAAAAAGAACCAGAAGCCCTGGTTGCAATATAAGTCTCCCCAGCAGAGTCGCAGAGCTGTCGCTCCCGAAGATTTGCATCCCCGGTACAAGCGCGAACGGTCGGTGAAAGGAGAAGATGAAGGTGAAAGTGAAAAGAGTCGCCAGCTATGCATTTTTATCCCGAAGGAAAGGTAATGCTGCATAAACCTGGAAAGATATGGATAAGACAGTCGCGAACCAGAGAAACTAAGAAAGGGGGTTGCTTACAACTTGGGAAGGTATTAGCACCCAGATTTCCGCCGTACTCGACGGGATCCACGCTTAAAAGATTGTGTTTTAAAGGGGTAGTGTCTGTGCTATCTGTGTGCAAAAGCTGGAAAAGAATGTACAAGTGTCAGTGCAAGAAGGTGAAGTGAAATGCTCAGGAATGAGACTTAGAAAGAATGCTGAAAGAGGGGGAAGACAAAGAGACTTTTGTTCGATAACAGTTAAGTTATGCCTACGTATCCTCTCGTGCAATGAAGAAGTCAGAACACCGTAGTTCGACTAAAAGAGACTGAAAGGTAAATTGACTGGTGAACTGCTTGCTTGTCTATGCTCAAGTGTATGACTCGTCTGACTCGAGCACTAACTGTCTTGCATTAGACGGAAGAAGCGAGTTCTCGTTTATGAGTGAAGGTTATGATAAAAGAATCCCGGAGGAGACGATTATTGTTTGTTTTTGTGTTTTTAATCTTTTATTGCTTTTTGTGTTTGCCATAAGTTAATGAGCTTAAGCCTAAACCAAGGGTTAGTAAACTCATCATATCCTCCCTTTGATTAGGGATAATGAGAATTCCTTAAGTATGAGATAAACATCTCATCTTAATTACCATGATGATGTAGGATTAAGATCATTAACCTACTTGTGATTATTTGGATGTTTTTGGGTTTTTTGTTTAGTGTTAAGAAATGAGTTTAAGCCATAATCAAGGATTAGTGAACTCATTACACCATCCTAATAGAAGGATAATAGATGAGATCACTTAAGCTGAGGAAGATACCTCAACTTAATCCATGATTAGGGATTAACCTCATGAAAAAACAAGCCTTTATTAAAGTGGATTTTAATTAAGGGTAAGATTAAGAAGTGAATTTTATGGTGTGTAAGACAACTTGAGGCGGACTTGTCCATTAAACACTAGGGTTAGTCCTTCTTAACCAATAAAGGAAGAATTAGAACCCTAATGCAAGACCCAAGTTACAAGTTAATGTCTTAGTGATTATTAAGATGGATTAATTAAGAGGGTTAAACAAATTAAGGGTTTAACACTTAGGATTTAAAGTTATACACTCCATCCTAAGAGAAGGACGCAGGCATAACCCTAATCATAAAGTCTTGAAACCTTAAAGGTTTAGTCTCTAATGATGAGGTGAGAAGAGAGACACAAAGAAGACACAAAGGTAAAAGCTAAATGGGGACTAATCATAACCCTAATTATTGTCATGCTTGGATATTCCTATGGTTTGTAAGGCTTGAGAAAGATCTTCAAAGAAGCCACCAATGGAAGAAGCAGATGAGAGGAGGAGAAGCAGAAGAAACAAGTTACTTACTTCATTGAAAAAGATAAGTAACTTGGAGAAAGAAAGTGAAAGATGAACATGAATGAGAAAGCTCACTCTAAGGCAATGCAAAATTCAGCAATGATGCATAAGAAGGATAAGAAGAGAAATGAGAAGTGAAGGCAAATTCACTTCTCAAGTTACTTACCACCTGAAAAGGTTAGCATAAGGAGAGAAATGAAATTAAAATGAATAATATGCAAAGGTAAATGCCAAAACCAGAAGCAAACACATGATGCAAATGATGCTATGAGATGATGCAAAGGCATACCAAGTGTTATGAATGTTCATACAAGAGATTGGATGCAAATTAGGCATGCTTTGAAGTATGAAAACACATGTATGTTTATGAAATTAAATGGATGCAAGGCATAGCAAATGTATGAAGAAATGACCAAGCAATGTTCAAGAAATTTCTTAAGATGTCTAAGATGGCATACAAGTGCTTATAATGTCATGGCAAGTTCACATGTTCATGTAATGCAATGTGAGATGCAAGTGTGGATGCAAGATTAGGGTTATATGAAAGTATGAGATGCAAATGACAAAAACAGAAGAAAGTCACATGATAAAAAATTGCAAATTAACTCAAAGGAACCCTAACCCCATATGATATCACACCCCAAAGGAGAAGGTCTAACTCTTAACCTAAAGAAAGTTGTGATTTTTCTAAGTCAACTAGGGTTTTTGGGTACCTTAAGAGGGAAAATGCAAATCAGATGGAAAATGCAAGATAAATTCATGACAAAAATATCCTAGAAACTACATGCTATATGGAAAACAATGCAAGAAGAACCATCATCAAACCATTCATGGTTAGGCATAAAAGAATTTTCAAAGTTAGGGTTCCAAAAAGGCAATTTTATGAACCCTAAATTCAAGAAAAATGTCAAGATTGGATCAAAACCAAAAAGAAATTTGTATGAATGATTTGACAATGTTTCTAAATGTCACAAGATGCAATGTGAATTTTTTTGGAATTTTTAGAAACCTAAATGGTATTTTAATTAATTAATTTCCATTAATTAATTAAAATAAAAATTTAAATATTTTTAAAATGATTTTTTAATGCAAAAAATAAAAAAAAAAATTGGGTGAAGAAAAATATTTAGAATTAAAATGCAGAAGGAAATATTTTTAGGATTTTTCTAAGTATTTTAAATAAAATGGTAAAGAAAATAGGATTTAAATGAAAATTAAATGAATTTAAATAAAAGTAATCCAATCCAATGGATCAGATTCAAACTGGGGGAAAAGTCTTGACTGCGCGTGCAGATCAATGGCTGGGATGTGTTCTGGCATTTAATTAGGTTTTACAATTAATTAATTAAGTTTAATCTTAATGAGCTAATCTGAGCCATTCACTGCCTAACCCTAATCCTCATCCAACGGCCTAAATTCAAACTTCCCTAATTACGTGGATTAAACCCTAATCAGTTTCAGGTGGCCGGAGAAGACTTCCGGTCGTCTTCTCCGGCGAGACCAAACTGCAAACTTCTTCCCTAGGTCATTTCCAGAGCTCTAAGCTCCAGATCACATCCTCTAACAACCCTAAGCAAGATTCAAACCTCAAAATTCATTTCTCATGCCTCAAACTCAAGATTCGAAGAAGAACATAAAAATGGTGAAACTTTCAGAAACACGATACAGGCTCAAAACTCAATCATTTTCAAAACCAACAAGTGCAGTGTGATCAGTGAAGCATATAGATCATTTCTATAACATAAAAAACAAGTTCTGGAAAAAAGTTTGAAGGTGGCTACCTGAGCTGAAGCTTTCACTTTTGGAGCTTTCAGGCCTCTTCTCTTGTGCAAATCCACCTCTCTTGACCTCCTGATGATGTTGGAATGCTTTGATGGAGTTTAGAATGGCTAGAATGAGAGGTTACACTCCAACTGGTCTGAAATCGTGTTTTTGTTTGGCTGGCTTTCAGGCTTGTTTGATGGTTAGGAAATGTTCTAATGATGATGGTGAGTTGAATGGTGAAGTTTGTTTGAAGTTTGAGTGGCTGGACAGAGAGTTTCGAAGGTTTTTGCTTGAAGGTGATTTTTGTGAAGCTTGGTGTATGAACTGATTCAGGCTTGTGTGTGTTATGGATTGGCTTGCTTTTGATCCACATAACATAACCCTATTGGCCAGAGAGTGGTTGTGGCTGCAATTGATTGGTATGGGCTCTCTTGCAAAAAGTCAACAAATGGTGTACTTGAGGTATGGGCTCATGTAGCAGCTGTTTTAGGGCACGTCCTGGTTCACAATTGATCAAGGAGAGCCATGGAAAATGTTTTGGGGTGATGCAGCAAGTATATGGAAACATTCATCCCTTTTTGCAATTTTGAAGAACTTTGGCCCCTTTTTAATTTCTTGAAGTTCAAGACATGAAATAGAATGATTCTTTGGGCAATTTAGGTCACAATGCATTGTATCATGTGTGTATGATGTTTAGAGAGTGATTAGAGGTCACAAAATGGCTTGGTATGTGAAATTGCAAAAAATCCTCTTTGGTGTGAAAGTGAAAATTATAGGATTTTTGCCAACTTTGCAAGGCCATAACTTGAGTTCCATAATGAATTAGGACTTGTTCTTGTACTTTTTGAAAAGGGAATGATCCAATATACAAATTTCATGACCAACAATTTTTCATTTGAAGCATTTTTGGTTGAGAAAGAGGAGGTTGAAAAACTTTCCCAAAATGGAAAGTTTCCATTACAAGTCATTTCCATTTTTGGCAACTTTTGGTTTAGCTCAATTTTCTTCAATTTTGTGAACTTCCAAGCACTTCAATGGTCAAATAAAGATCATATAACTTCAATTTGATGAAAAATCCACTTCAGTTCCATTGTTGGGGGCATCAGATGCCCTGATTTTGCTCTGACTTGCTTAAGAAGTTACCCCATGAACAGATGACTTCCACAATGAATTTCTTCATAAAACTTGGTACATATAATCCTTATAACATATTTAGACTATTAGAAACAATAATGACCAAAAATTTTGGAGTTATGGCCTTTGAAACCAAAACCCTAATTTCAGGTCTTCTGTGCAGTGAAAACCCTAGCTCTACTTCCATGCTTTCCAAGTTCTTGTGATTTTTTACTTCCTTGATATTTGAGGGATATAATATGATGAGATAAAACACATGGACCCTCTTGGAATGATTGGAGGCCTTTGGAGTGGCTCAGATGGATCCTTGGATTGCTCAGATCACAAACCCTAGATGCAAATGAATTTGAACTATGCAGATGAAGCAAAAATGCAATATGAGATGATATGCTTAAACTTATGCAAAGATGAAAGATCACAAGCCATGGTGAAAGGAATGAGGGAAAATTTGGGGTGTTTACACATACCATCGAGGAGAACAGTTCGGAAGGCTCCGAAGATCCCGATGAATAGTGGAAAACATACTTCAATGAGGAAGGATACATTTCTCAGGATGAAGCATGCAAGCCATTCGACTTGCCAATCTCCATTTCAAAGTATATTCTAGAAATTGAGTACAAAGAAATCTCTAATTAGTAACAATGGACAATCTACCTATATGGAAGCCTTATTAGGAAAAGCCGGGAGACAAGCAACGTCATCTCGATGAATTTGCAAGGATTGCAGGACAAGACTTCCTCAACTTTGCACTACCAAAAGTGAATGTCATTACTGAATATGACTCATCAACTCCTACAGAAATGTGGGACACCTAAGGACAACCAAGTGGACAATACAATTACCTCGTAAAGTACACTTCTCCCTTAAGTTATCACGTCAATATCAAATACATCCAATCAACTGGATAGGGAGACTCTTTTGAGAGCATCGAAGAAGAAACAACTGACAATTTCTCGCACGGTCAAACTGCATGGAAGGAAGACTCTGCGGATCCTTCTTCACTAGGAATCAATGTCATCACAAAAGTTGAATCTCCAACGGCGTTCATTACAATTGGGTCTCTGTTGATGTCCCAAACATCATTCACATTCCAAAGTAATTTCTTAGTTTTATTTTGACCTTTCATCTTGCTGGGATGACAAGGAATGTTTTATAGGGATTACTTGCTATAAATCTCTTCTTCACTTAGCCCAAAGTGATAGAGTTTTGTTTTATAGGGCTGTGTGTTTCAAGAATCGACAAATAATAAATAAAATGTCATTTATATTTCCGCACTTATTGTTGTTTTCTCTTTGCGCTTTTTCAAAAAAAGGTAATCCCTAAAAACAACCAAAAAAAATGTTTTTCAAAACTAACCGGCATATACTTTATTTTTCATTATCTAAATGTGTTTTTTCGATATTATTATCTTGCAGATTAATTGTTTTAAACCCCATTGAAACACGTGACTAAATGCCTTCTCCCAACTTTGAGTTCCCAGTATTTGAAGTTGAAGAGGAAGATGATGAAGAAATTCAAAAAGAGATCTCCAGACTGATCAAACATGAAGAGAATTCCATTTAACCTTACAAAGAACCGTTGGAAACAGTTAATTTGGGTTTAGAACAGGAAAGAAGGGAAGTCAAGATCGGCGCACGACTCAGTTCGGATGAAAGGAAAAACCTGATCTCACTACTCAAAGAATTTCCTGATGTATTTACTTGGTCCTACCAAGACATGCCAGGGTTAGATACCGACATTGTGGAACATCATTTACCATTGAAGCCATAATGATTTCCAATTAAGCAGAAATTGAGAAGAACTCGTTCAGATATGGCTATCAAAATCAAGGAAGAGGTACATAAGCAATCATTACCAAACCTGATCAAACCTGCAAATTCATTATTGCTCCAAGGAATTCCCATAAATGGCATTTATGAATTTCAACACATATGCCTTTTGATCCAATGGTCACCATGCTCAAAAATGGCATATTCTTGGATCTCTTGATCAACAAGCGATAGGTGTACATAATCCAAGATCGAAACTTCTGAGGAATTTGATTTAGCCTGCTGCATAGCTGAGCCAATTGGGAATCTCATCATTTCACCATTTAAGGCCTTTTATGGCAAGCATGACTCACAATGTTGATCTTATCTCTTCAAGACTTAAGAGCTAAGCAATATCAACAAGTTTTCCTATAAATAAAGACCTCATTTGATCATAAAACTTACACCAAAGCCTTTGATATCTAAGCTTTCTCCCCTTCACTCCTAAAGACTCAAAACTTGCTATTTTAAGCAATCACCATCGACTTTTGAGTTTGAGCCACAATAAGCTCAAACTAATTGCTCAAACACATCACATATGATGTATCTGAGGTGTTCAAACACTTGAACCAACCCAGAAACACCTCCAACCCAAAATCACTCTTCAAAACCTCAAAACACCTTATTTCTGCAACTTAAGGACCATACCTTGATCCAGCCATTTTCAATCAAGTCCAAGTGTTCAAACGCACTCCATATGGTGTAAGGAAGCTTTCCAGATCATCACCAGTCATATGAAACACCTCCTAATAGAAATCACCTTAGCTGTTGCAGGCTCCAAGTCAAGAAAGTCTCAAACTTGGTCATCTCTCAATCTATGCATATTTCCTCACATTATCTTTTTTGTCATATGTGCGTAATCATATTCTAAGTAATTCCCCTCAATCAATTTCACAAAATCATCATCATGTAGAATTTCATGAGGCTCAGGCCAAATTAGGGTTCTTTAGTGTTCATCTTTGATTCTTCACTCTAAACTAAAAATAAATGAAATTAATTATTACCATGTTGTTCGTGAGTTAAAACCGAGCAAGTTTGATGTTTATTTCACTTCATTTCATTAAGTAATGACTGAGATATGAGGGATTTTGCAAAATCTGTATTTCCAGGCAAGATAAAGAACATGCGCGTGTTCTTCATATTTTCTTGGCGCCTTTTTTTATATTTTAAATTTGAATATTTGAATTTTATCATTTTATATGATTCTTTTGAGTTTTTAAATGATTCTTTTTTTCATTAATTCTCAAAAATGTTTAAATATTTTATTCCATGAAAAAATCACCAAAATATATATATTTTTAATATATTTTATATTTTTGTAAAGAATTAATTTTATTTGTTTCTAAACATTTATAAAATCATTTCTTTCACTTGATTTTTCAAACATAAATGATATTCAAGTTATCTCATGGGTAAAATATAATTTTCAAATATTGATCTAAGATTTCAACTTGGTTTTCACTTATGTTTGAAATTTCTCAAAGTTTTAAAGAATTTTAATATTTAAAATATCAAAAATTAGGGTATTGTTTTAGTCACCCTCAAAATGATTTTTTATCACACTTATTGGCCTCTATTAGAGTGTAAGACTCATCCTTTTTTGAAAAATGAACCATTAGGGATCATCTGATCTATTTTAAAAAACTCGGCGCAATCGCCTTTTTAACCGCATTGAATTTTCATCTGTGAACTTCTTTACACATAACCTTTTATTTTCTAAAATTAATTATGAAAATTTGTCATGGGAATCCTTTGTGTTTAAGACCCATTCTTACTGTTTTAAACTTTCTCCAGTTTGTTTTAAAACCACGTCAGGGTTCCGTATAAGTTCTGAATCCTACAACTAATTTCTTAAATAGTTTTCAATCTCCTAAAAAGAGATCATGGGCCCACTTGTTTACAAGTCCCATCTCTTTTTCTTTTTTCACCTTTATGACTAAAGATCTAATACACCCGCAACTAGAATGTGCTTTACCCTGGTGAAATGCTTTATATGCAGTAGGCAGCTTTTCAGCACCCAATCCCTACTCTGTGTGTAAAATCACAATATAATTAATCAAAAAAAGAAATTCCATATGCATACTTATGTATAAGCCCTATTATTGGCTTTAGAGCCATCTCTTCTTCCACTAACTTCTCTTTGTTTTCTTAAACTGTTGTTGCTCGTTATATTAGGATTATATGCCAAAACTATCTTTCTTCACCACATTCTAAAGCAAAGATAATAAAATACTTCTTAATACAAAGAGAATATTGTAAACACCCCAAATTTTCCCTCACTCATTTCACACCATGGCTTGTGATCTTTCATGTTTGCATTAGCATAAGCATACCATCTCATATTGCATTTTTTGTTTCACTGCATAGTTCAAGTTCATCTGCATCTAGGGTTTGCTATCTGAGCAATCCAAGATCCCATCTGAGCCACTCCAAAGGCCTCAAAGAATTCCAAGAGGGTCCATGTGTGTTCAATCATCATATTATGTCCCTCAAAGTTCAAGGAAGTCAAGAAATCACAAGAACTGGCAAGGCATGGAAGCAGAGCTAGGGTTTTCACTACACAGATGGCCAAAATAAGGGTTTTGGTTTCAGAGGCCTTAACTCCATTTTTTTGGTCATTATTGTTTCTAATGTTCTTAAGTTGTTATAAGGATAATGTGTACGATGTTTGATGAAGAAATTCATTGTGGAAGTCATTTGTTCATTAGGTAACTTCTTGAGCAAGTCAGAGCAAAATCATGGCATCTGAGGCCCCCAACAATGGAACCAAAGGGGTATTTTCATCAAATTGAAGTTCTATAATCTTTATTTGATCATTTAAGTGCTTGGAAGTTCACAAAATTGAATAAATTCTAGCTAAACCAAAAGTTGTCAAAAATGGAAATGACTTGTAATGGAAACTTTCCATTTTGGGAAAGTTCTTCAACCTCCTCTTTCTCAACCAAAAATGCTTCAAATGAAAAATTCTTGGTCATGAAAGTTGTAGATTAGGTCTTTCCCTTTTCAAAAAGAATAAGAACATGTTCTAATTCATTATGGAACTCAAGTTATGATCCTTCAAAGTTTACAAAAATCCTATAATTTTCAAGAATGCACCAAAGAGGATTTTTTGCAAAACCACTTGCCAAGCCATTTCTTGACCTCTAAGGCATCTCTAAACATCATACCATCATAGTGCAACTCATTTTGATCAGGATTGGCCCAAGAATTATGCATTTTCATGCCTTGAACTTCAAGAAATTTCAAAAGGGCCAAAACTTCCCAAAATTGCAAAATGGTATAGATCTTTCCATACACTTGTGCCAGCATGCCAAATCTGTTTCCATGGTCCTCCTTGAACTCAGCTGAGGCCAGAAACCCCTTGCAACCAGACCTGCCATGACCCATACCTCAAGTACAACCAAACTTGACTTTTTGCAAATGAAGCCATACCAATCAGCATAGCCCACAACAACTCTTCTGACCCTATCACAGCTTCACATACATGCCCTAAGGATCACATTTGATAACATTTTGGAGCCTGAATCATCCCACACATTCAGATTGCAAAAATCCCTCTCAAACTTCATCTCTTCGAAATTCTCAAACCAACCATTAAAACTTCAAACAAACTTCACCAATCATCTCCATACATCCTCCAGATCATTTCCCAACCATTAAACAAGCCTGAAACCTCAAGAATCAAAAACACGATTTCACCCCCCCCCCCCCTCTGAACTGAAACTTCAAAACAGCCCAAATAAATTCATTCCAAGAATCAAAGCATCCTCAGGAGGTCCATTGGAGTTGATTGGCACCAAGGAGAGGCCCAGATAGCTCAGATTGAGAAAGCTCAAGCTCAGGTATCATCAAGAACAAATTTTCCAGAACTTGTATTTTTTGTTATAGAAATGTTCTTCATGCTTCACTGATCACACTGCACCTTTTACTTTTGAAAATGGTTGAGATTTGAGCTTGTATCGTGCTTCTGAAACTTTTGCAGTTTTTATGTTTTGATTCGAATCTCATGTTTGATGCAATATAAATGTTGTTTGATGATTGAATCTTGTTTAGAATGATTAGGAGAGTTGATCTGGAGAGTTAGAACTCCTAATTTGGCCTAGGGAAGAAGTTGGGATTTTTGGGTAGCCGGAGAAGATGATCGGAGCTAGCTCCGGTCACCTGAAAATCATTAAAACCCTAATTAGGGTAAGTGGCCCAGATTGATTCTGCACCCTTGGATCTTGTTTAGTTTAGCGCGCGTACGGCTCAGATTAATCCACTTAAGTTAATTTCAGTTTAATTAAATTAATCACATAATTAAAGCCAGTTTGAATGTGGGCCTTTGGATCTGGCGCGCAGTCAATTCCCTCCCTTTTCCCTTTGAATCTCATCCATCAGATGCGTTGACTTCCCCTTTTATTCATTTTTATTTCATTTTTATTCATTTTTCTTGCATATTTATTTTAAAATAGTTAGAAAAATCACAAAAATTTGATCTTTTGCGTTTCTGATCCAAATAATTTTCTTAACTCAAAAATGATTTTTATTTTATTTTTTGCATAAAAATTGTATTTTTAAAATATTTAAATGTTTATTTTAATTAATTAATTGAATTTAATTAATTAAAATAGCATTTAAGTTTCTAAAAATCACCAAAAAATTCATGTTGCATCTTAACACATTTAGAAACATTTTCAAACCCCTAATACAAATTTCGTTTTGGTTTTGATCACCATTTGACAATTTTCTTTGAATTTAGGGTTCATAAAATCATATTTTAAACCCTAACCTTTGAAAAATCTTTTCTGCCTAACCATGAAGGGTTTGAAGTTGTTTCTTTTTGCATTGTTTTAAACATATCATGTAGTATATATGATATTTTTGGCATGAATTCATCTTGAATTTTCAATTTGTTTGGCATTTTACATTGAGGATCACCCAAAAAAAACCTAGAAACTTAGGAAATTCATAACTCCTTCTAGGTTTAGCTTCTGACCTCCCCCTTTGGATGGTAACCTAGTATAGGTTTAGGGTTCCTTTGAGTTCATTTTCAATTTTTTATAATGTCATTTGCTTCTGTCTTTGCCATTTACATCTCATCATCCCATGTAACCCTAATTTTGCATCTCCACTTGCATCTTACATTGCATTGCATGAACATGTGAACTTGCCATGCCATTCTAAGAATTTGTATGCCATCATAGACATCTTAAGACATTGCTTGAAAATTGCTTGATCATTTATTCATACATTTGCTATGCTTTGCATCCATTCCATTCCATAAACATCCATGTGTTTACATGCTTCCTACATGCTTCATTTGCATTCATTCCCTTGCACAATCACACACATGCATCTTGTATGCCTTTGCATCATGTCATAGCATCATTTTCATCATGTACTTGCTTCTGGTTTTGGTCTTTGCCTTTGCATATACATTGTTTCATTTCATCTCTTACCTTATGCATCTTGTGCTAACTTTTCAGGTTAATGGTAAGTTGTTTGAGAGGTGGATTTGCCTTCACCTCCCACTTCTTCTCATCTCTTTCATATTGAATCCTTGCTGCATTTTTGATTGTATTTGAGTGGGATTTCTCACTTGTGTTCCTCTTCCTTTCTTTCTTTAAGTTATTTATCTTCTTAGGAAGTAAGTAACTTATTCTTCTGCTTCCTTCTCTTTTCATCTTGCTTCTCCTTGGTGGCTTCCTTGAAGACTTCTCCTCTTAAGCCTCACAAACCCTAGGACTTCCAAGCATGATAACTTTCTAGGACTTATTAGTTTACCTTAGACTTTTTCCTTTGAGTCTTCTTTGTTTCTCTTTTCTCATCTCATCATTAGAGACTAAACCTTTAAGGTTTTAGGACTTTGGAATTAGGGTTATGCCTGCATCCTTCTCTTAGGATGGAGTGTATAACTTTAATCCTAAGTGTTAAACCCTTAATCTGTTTAAACCTCTTAATCAATCCATCTAATAATCACTAAGACATTAACTTGTAACTGTGGCCTTACATTAGGGTTCTAATTCTTCCTTTATGGTTAAGAAGGACTAACCCTAGTGTTTAATGGACAAGTCCCCCTCAAGTTGTCTTACAAATCATAAAACTCACTTCTTAATCTCACCCTTAATTAAAATCCATTTAATAAAGGCTTGTTTTGTCATGAATTTAATCCCTAACCATGGATTAAGTTGAGGTATCTTCCTCAGCTTAAGTGTTCTCATCTATCATCTTTCTATTAGGATGGTGTAATGATTTCACTAATCCTTGACTATGGCTTAAACTCATTACCTAACACTAAAACATCTAAATAATCAGAAGTAGGTTAATGATCTTAATCCTACATCATCATGTCAATTAAGTTGAGATTCTTATCTCATACTTAAGTAGGCTCATTATCCCTAATCAGGAAGGATATAATGAGGTTACAAGCCTTTGATTTAGGCTTAAGCTCATTAACTTATGCAAAACACCAAAAACAATAAAAAACTGAAAACAAAAAAAAAACAATAATCGTCACCTTCGGGATTCTTTTCTCATCATCCTCATTCATAAACGAGAACTTGCTTCTTCCGTCTAATGCAAGACAGTTAGCACTCGTGCCAGACGAGTCATACACTTGAGCATAGGCAAGAAAGCAGTTCATCAGTCAATTTATCTTTCAGTCTCTTTGAGTCGAACTATGGTGTTCTGACTTCCTCATTGCACGAGAGGATATGTAGGCATAACTTAACTGTTATCGAAAAAAATTCTCTATGTCTTCCCCCTCTTTCAGTATTCTCTTTTTAAGCCTCATTCCTGAGCATTTCACTTCACCTTTTGCACTGACACTTGTACATTCTTTTCCAGCTTTTGAATACAGATAGCACATACCCCTACCCTTTTAAACACAATCTTCTAAGCGTGGATCCCGTCGAGTACGACAGACAATATGGGTGCTAATACCTTCCCAGGTTGTAACCAACCCCCTTTCTCAGTTTCTCTGGTTCGCGACCGTCTTATCCATATCTTTTCCTAGGTTTATGCAACATTACCTTTCCTTCGGGATAAAAATGCCTAGTTGGCGACTATATTCATATCATCTTCATCTTCTCCTTTCGCCGACTGTTCGCGTCTGTACCCTATCTGACCAGGTGTCTTTTCGGGGGAGCGACAGCTTGGCGACTCTGCTGGGGACACTTATATTGCAACCAGGGATTCTGGTTCTTTTTGTGGGTTCCTCCTAGCGCTTGTTTGATTTGTGTTTACGGGGTGTTATGTTCTACTTTAACTTATTTAGTTGTTGCTTTTATTTATTGCTTTATGTTCAGCTTTATTTATTTCTTTCATTTACAATTTTTATGCATTTCATACTGTCATTATCATATGTGTTGGATCTGCTGTTTCCTTGGTGGGTGGGGATCATTGAGTGATTAAGGTTCCATACCGGGGACCTGAGTGACTCATAGGCTAGAGTGGCTTCATATTCTTTCCCATTCCATTTCTATTTGGTGCGGGAATATAAAATACGGTTCAGAAATGGGTTTCTTCTTGAGAACTTTGTGCTACGGATTTCCTGTAGTACTAGGGCTATCTAGGAAGCCTGCTAAGTCTGGATGACCTTTTATGACCTTCAGCATCTGAGGTGAATTAGAGGAGGATCTTTTATGGTTATTGTAAACATTGTACCTCTGGGTTAGAAGTGTTTACACTTCTCATAACTGATCCAAGTCTGAGGATCCTTGTTCTAGAACAATACATGTGAGGGGGTTGGGATGTTTACAGGTTTACAGGAACCCTTGGCCTCATCATACCCCTGTTACTAATGTTGTTTTAAGAATGCATCACTTTGGACAGTTCTTGTGAAACCCTGGACTTGTGATTCTCTATTTGAGTCCCCTACCTGGTTACTGGTTTTCTAAGACACCATCCGGACTTATGAACACATGGACCCTATCAAGGCAGATAACAGATTCAGCACTTGATCACAAACCCTTTGCATATCATTCTGCATACATCATTTTGCATCATTTAACATTTTCTTATTTGTTTTACAGGGTATCCACCTTCTTATCTTTGGTTTGGTTTTGATCCGTTCTTCCGCTTAGACTTCTTCAGTTAGCTTCTCCAGCACCTTCATCAGTTTATCAGAGACTCTTCTCCAGTTGTCTTCATCAGAGACCTTTCTTCAGCACCTTCTCCAGTTATCTCCATCATTTTTCAGCAGTTACTTTCATCAGGGTTTTTCCTCAGTTTCCTCATCCGCACCCATCATCAGCATGGACACTTCCAGGAAGAGCAACATCACATACCACTTCTTTGAGCCTACTCTGACAGGCATCAGACAAATCCAGTCTCTCATTACTCCTGATCATGTCCCATTATTCAGGGAACATTATGGAGGCATATTGGACATGTTCATGGACCTGGATGCATCCCAGAGGAGCATGATCCATACTTGCTTGCAGTTTTATGATCCTCCTCTCAGATGCTTCACATTCCCTGATTTTCAATTGGGACCTCTGCTAGAAAAAATTTCCATGTTGTTAGGTATCCCTGTCAGGAGAGGGATTCCTTTCAACCCTGAGATGGTTGCTCCCAGGAATGAAGATATAGCCAAGACCTTGCACTTAGAGCCTACCCTCATTGATCAGAGCATGACCACCAAGGCTGGGGTTCCAGGCCTTCACCTAGATTTCTTTGTCTCCCAGGCCACCCTGGATGCTGCAGCATGGAAATGGGATGTTGTTTGTGCACTTCTAGCCCTTAGCATATATGGAGTTATCTTGTTTGCAGACGAGCCAAAGATTGTGAGAAAGAATTCCATTCACCTGTTCTTACTGAGGAACCCGGTGCCTACCTTGCTTGGAGAATTCTATTATTCAGTGCACCAAAGGAATGAGAAGCAAAGAGGAAGATTGGCCAGATGCTGTGCACCCCTCTATTACTATTGGTTGTTAAGACACCTGCCAAAATCAGACATTTTCCTAAACCCTCATCAGCCAAGGAATTGGGCAAAGAGATTGATTTCCCTTACATCAGAAGACATCAGATGGTGTACTCAGAACACCAAGGGAAAAGACATCATTTCTAGTTGTGGGCAGTATCCTAATATGCCTTTGATTGGAGTAAAAGGTTGCATCAACTACAACCCTTTTCTCTTTAAGAGGCAATTAGGGTATGCTTTGGTTCATCCCCCAAGAGGGCAAGATTTGACTGAAACCCTCTATTGTGACATCCAGCACAACTCTGCTATTGTCAGACTGGTGGCCTGGGCCTGGGACAACATTTAGACTAAGGGGACAACCATTCTGGGCAAGTGCAACAATATAGGTTCGGCACAGTATCTTGATTGGTTTCGTACCAGGGCACAGATCACCCAGATGTCATTTACTTTAGAGGATACACTTGGACCTTCAACAGTACAACCTGCAGCTACTGTCAGTTTAGAAGAGTTTGAGAAACTGAAAGAGAGGAATACTCAGCTCTCTGAAGCCTTGAAGAAGACCCTCTGGGAAAGGAATGACAGTCGTCTAGATAATGAGAGGTTAGAGAAGCTCCGGATTGAGCACTTAACCAAGATTGAGTAGACGGACGACTACATCAGGAAGGCTAGGGCAGGGGAGTTAGTGCTGAAAAATGCTTGCAAGGAAGCAAAGACTCATAAGGCTAGGGTAGAACATTATTTAGAGGAGAGTCAGGCTAGGTGGATCAGGATCATTGAGGCCCGTGCACAGGAAGATCAAAGGACCCAAGCTAAGATAGAGCAACTGGAGGCTAGTGAAAAGAAGAATCAGACAGCTTTGATAGCAGCACAGAAGGAGATCTCTGAGTTAAAACTCCGGGTGGGGTTAAAGAGATCAAAGGATCAGGATAATCATAAGAAGTTAACCAGTGCCATTACTACCAGGAACCTCCTCATCAGGACTATCACAGAGCACCCGGTTGGTCCAGTGACTGAGGCCCTCCTGAAGGAAGTCAGAGAAGATGAATTTGGACTGGATGTTTGATTTCTTTGTATTTGTATTTCCTTTTGCCTGTACGTTTGATTTTTGTTGTTGTATTTTGACCCACCATGGGGAATTTATTGTAATCAAAACTATGTATTTTTACATTTTTGTAATATATGGTTTGTATTTTTCATGGGCTTTATCTCTCTGCAACATCAACATTTCCTCGAGGTCTGGAAAGGTCAAAACCAAAGAACCAAAGCGGATACCCTTGGAAGACAAATAGGCATCCTGCATTGCATACTAACATTTTCTATTTGTTTGGTAGGTTTTTGTTTTGCTGTCGTTTCTCACTTTGTTGTGGTTTCAGGAAACATTGCTCACAGAAGAGTGTTCCCTGTCAATAGAATACACCGGTACCCGACAAGAAACAACCTTCCGGGACTACAGATGGATCAAGTTCAACAAGACTTGACTGAGGTAAGGGTCCAGATGGCCAATGAAAGGACAGAGATGAGGGCCCAAATGAACCAATTTATGACAGTGATGACTGGTTTAGCTCAGAACCAGGAAAGACTGAGGGAGTTGGTTGAGCGAAAAACTCCTGAAGAACACCATCCAGGTACAGGGGGTACCAGTAACACCGATCACGTGCAGCCTCGCACTGATCCACTAGAGTTTGGACCTCATCTTAACCCAGACATCAATTCCATAAGAAACACCCAAGTTAATACTATTGGAGGAAGGGTTTTGCAGGAAGACCCTCAAGAAGAACAGTTTACAGTGGTTGGGGCTGGAGACGAATTTTACGACCGTCGGTTGGATGAAATTGCAGAGAAGCTAAGGTCTATTAAATCCCAAAACTCTCTAGGTTTTGATGTCATGGACATGGGATTGGTGGAAGGGGTGAGAATTCCTCACAAGTTCAAATCCCCGTGTTTTGAAAGATACAATGGCACATCCTGCCCACACACTCACCTTCAGTCTTTCCTGGGGAGATTGAAAGCTTACACCATGGACGAGAAACTGTGGATGTTTTACTTCGAGGATAGCTTGACAGGGGCATCCCGAGAATGGTACTCCCACTTAACTAGAGCCACAGTAAGGAACTAGAAAGATTTGGCTGAAGCTTTCATTCGTCAGTATCAATATAATCTGGACATGGCTCCAAACAGAACCCTTCTGATGGGAATGTCACAATCTTCCTATGAAAGCTTTAGAGAGTATGCCCAAAGGTGGAGGCAACTAGTTGCTGCCGTTCAACCCCCGATGTCAGAGAGGGAGATGGCGGATATGTTCATGAATACTCTCCAGGGTACTTATATTGACAGATTGGCTGCATTTTCTTCCACCACCTTTGCAGATGTGGTGATAGCTGGGGAAAGAATTGAGAGCTTGCTGAAAATGGGAAAGATCTCCGATAACAGTGCCAGCTCAAGCAGTGCAAGGAAGCCATTTACTGGGCCCCGTAGATCTGGTGAAACAAATTATGTACATGTGGGAAGAGGAAGACCCCAATACCTGCCCAGAACAGTTGCTGCTGTCATTATCCCTGCTCCACCTCCTCAATATACTCAACAACCACAACACTTTCCGCAACAACCACAATTTCCTCAACAGAGATCATACAACAACAATAACAACAATCAACAACAACGCCCTTTTCAACAGCGGCCATCTCAGATCAACAGGGTGATTGACCCCATTTCAATGCCATATGCTACACTGCTGTCACAACTCCTAAAGCTCAATCTTGTTGAGTTGAGTACATTGGCTCCACCTGATCCTCAGAACCTTCCAAGAAACTATGATGTCAACGCTAGGTGTGCTTTTCATTCTAATGCACCTGGTCACTCTACAGAAAAATGCAGGGCTCTGCATATGAAGGTCCAGGATCTGGTAAATTCAAAGGCCCTGAACTTTGCACCACCTCCCAATGTCATGAAAAATCCTATGCCAAGCCACAATGGGCCAAGGATTAATGCTATAGAGGAAGGCTCACCCATGAGTTTAATAGAAGATATTGCAAGTATTCAGACACCTCTGGCAGAGGTTAAAGCTCAGCTTTTGAAATGCCAAGTGTTTCCAAGTTGTGAGGCCTGTTGTGAATCTTACAAGGTTTCCATGAACAGGTGTGCAAGCTTGAGAAATGGCATCAATGGCTTGATCAAAGAAGGAATTCTGTAGATAACAACAACAGCGTCTACAACACCAGCAACTCATTTTTCAACAACATATGATTCTTCTACAACTGCAACAACCATTATTCCTACAGACTCGTCTACAACTTCAGCAACCACTTCGTCCATCATTTCAACAAACAAAAGTTCCATTTCACATACTTCTACAACTTCAGCAATCACCAACAACGACGTCTCCACGGTTACTATTTATTATGACCCAACAACGGTCCCAAATTCCAGCAACTTTCAACAATCTCAGCAACAATCTCAATCAAGCTTCAATTCATCACCTCCAACATCCACAAGAAGTCCTGTCACTATCTTCTATGATCCACAGACAATAGCGGTTCCAACATCTGCTGCAGTGAGCCCAGTCACCATCACGGTGCTAGGGCCAATTCCATATGATAAAGACAATGTTGTACCATGGCATTATGGTGCTGACCTTTACTGCAACGGAGAAAAAGTCCTTCTTGATTCTTCAGTTCCTACTCCCCAAGTGGATAATGTCGGGGGAGGTGGAGGCTTCACCCGAAGCGGACGCCTCTTCGTGTCACAAGCTCCAAGAACCAATACTGAGGCAGAGACTGCTGCCAAAGCCAAAGGGAAGAGTGTGATACCTGAAGAATCTACATCAAAAGAGACTCATAAACTATCCTTCGATCAGGATGTGGATGAATTCACGAGGATAATTAAAAGAAGTGAATATAAAGTTATGGATCAGCTCCACCAGACTCCTTCTAAGATCTCTATACTATCCCTGTTGTTGTGTTCCGAAGCCCATCGGGATGCACTACTCAAAGTTCTGCACGCTGCCTACGTGCCAGAAGAGATCACAGTGAATTAGCTTAAGACAGTGGTGTCTAATGTCAATACTAGCCATGGGCTAGGTTTCACTAATGCTGATTTGACAACAGAAGGACGTCACCACAACAAAGCTTTTCACATAACCCTGGAGTGCAAAGGAGCTGTACTATCTCATGTTCTTGTAGACACTGGGTCCTCACTCAATGTCTTGCTGAAGAAAGCTCTTGTCAAGCTCGAATATGATGGAATAGCTCTCCGTCCAAGCAATCTTGTGGTCAGGGCTTTTGAGGGCTTCAAGAGATTTGTTCTTGGAGAGGTGGAGATGCCTGTGATAATCGGTCCGCAGGTCTTTAAGACTACTTTCTATGTGATGGACATTCTGCCGGCCTATAGTTGTTTGTTGGGTCGACCATGGATTCACGCCGCAGGCGCAGTAACGTCGACCCTTCACCAGAAATTGAAATATGAGTGGGAAGGACAAATTATCACCATCTGTGGTGAAGAGGACATATTTGTTAGCCATCTGGCTACATATAAATACATTGAGATGGATGGTGAAATCCATGAAACTATGAGCCAAGGGTTCGAGGCCCTAAATGTCAACGAGGCGACGACTGAAGTATTTACTGCATCCCAGGAAGATAGGATAGATACTTCAATTGTCTCCTATCAGCAAGCCCAGAAGGTTGTTGAAGATGGAAATGCCCAAGGCTGGGGCAAGCTGCTGCCGGTGGAGAAAAAGGAAGATATATTCGGTTTGGGTTACAGACCATTCCGACAAGATCAATCAGAGGCTGAAAAAGAGCCCAAGTTCATCAGTGGGGGGATGCTCACCCCAGATGTTGTTAACAACCTGGAAGATGAGGCAGAAAGCGACCTCAACCTGGAGAACTGGATATGTCCAAGGATCCCGGGGCACCAAGTCCTTAACTGGTCTTCCCAGGAAATTATAAGGGTTACTCCTGCAGAGTAATTATTATTTCCTGCCTTTTTTAGCATGCATCAAGTCCTGCATCTTGCCCAAGGTGTCAGGACTCATTTTGTAATAGGGCCATATTGTAATTTTGTGCAAATGGATTATCAATGAATATCGGGCATCTTTTGCAAAAAATTCTCTTTTTCGCTCACTATCTTTTCATTTTTCACTTTTTATACAAAACAATAAAA
Organism: Lathyrus aphaca; assembly: GCA_963966055.1. Taxonomy (NCBI): domain Eukaryota; kingdom Viridiplantae; phylum Streptophyta; class Magnoliopsida; order Fabales; family Fabaceae; genus Lathyrus; species Lathyrus aphaca. Next base: position 201,506,817 of record OZ014519.1, on the reverse strand, counting down.
TGGCAATGTTTTAAAAACAATTAACTCCATTTACACTTTTCTAAACAAGATTAAAATTGATCACTAAAACGAACCAATCTCAAACCTTGCAGAGATTACCTTCCAGATTGCACCGACAACAGCACCGCTATGACCTTGTATGACTTCGACAATCCAATTAATCAAGCTGATGAAGGGATTGAAGAAGACTATGAGTTGCCTGAAGAGTTAGTCAGGTTGTTGAGACAGGAAGAAAAAGTGATCACTCCTCATCAGGAGGAGGTTGAAACAATTAATCTTGGTACCGAGGAGGATTCGAAAGAAGTGAAGATTGGGGCCAGTCTGCAGGCTTCAGTAAAAGAATAGCTCATTGACATGCTTCGAAAATGCGTCGACGTCTTTGCTTGGTCCTATCAAGACATGCTAGGTTTAGACACGGATATTGTTATGCACAAGCTGCCCTTGAAGGAAGATTGTCCTCCAGTAAAGCAAAAGCTACGTCGTACTCATTCAGATATGGCCATGAAGATTAAATAAGAAGTACAAAAACAGTGGGACACCGGTTTCCTTGCTGTAACTAGTTACCCACCGTGGGTCGCTAATATTGTACCAGTGCCCAAGAAGGATGGCAAAGTACGAAAGTGTGTGGATTACCGGGATCTGAATAGAGCTAGCCCAAAGGATGATTTCCCATTACCTCACATTGATGTATTGGTTGACAACACAACTCAGTTCTCGGTATTCTCTTTCATGGATGGATTTTTCGGGTATAATCAGATCAGGATGTCACCCGAGGACATGGAGAAAACAACCTTCATCACACCTTGGGGAACTTTTTGTTACATGGTAATGCCTTTTGGACTGAAGAATGCCGGCGCAACCTATCAACGGGCTATGGTAACATTATTCCACGACATGATCCACAAAGAAATTGAATGCTACGTGGATGACATGATTGCCAAGTCCCTCACTGAAGAAGATCATCTGGTAAATCTGTTGAAGTTGTTCAAGAGTCTGAGAAAATATCGCCTGAAGTTAAACCCCAACAAATGCATGTTCGGGGTACGTTTCGGTAAACTGCTGGGATTTATCGTAAGTGAAAAGGGAATTGAAGTTGATCCTGACAAAGTCAAAGCCATTCAGGAGATGCCTGCACCTAGGACTGAAAAGGAAGTTCGGGGGTTCTTAGGTAGATTGAACTACATATCAAGGTTCATATCTCACCTCACTGCAACCTGTGAGCCCCTGTTCAAATTGTTAAGAAAGGAACAAACGGTTAGGTGGAACGAAGATTGTCAGAAGGCTTTTGACAAAATCAAGGAGTACATACTAGAACCTCCAATTCTCATGCCTCCAGTTGAAGGAAGACCTCTAATAATGTACCTGATAGTATTAGAAGGATCAATGGGGTGTGTGTTGGGCCAGCATGACGAGTCTGGTCGAAAAGAGTATGCAATATACTACCTAAGCAAAAAGTTTACCGACTGTGAACAACATTATTCACTGCTCGAGAAAACTTGATGTGCTTTAGCGTGGGCTGCTCGCCGACTAAGACAGTATATGTTAACTCACACTACCTTGTTGATTTCAAAGATGGACCCCGTCAAGTACATATTTGAGAAGCCAGCACTTACCGGAAGGGTTGCAAGATGGCAAATGATTCTGATAGAGTATGACATTCAGTACACATCTCAAAAAGCCATCAAAGGTAGTGTACTGTCTGACTATCTAGCTAAGCAACACATTGATGATTATCAGCCCATGAGATTTGATTTCCCTGATGAAGATATCATGTTCCTAAAAGTAAAAGGTCATGAAGAGCCTGTTCACACTAAAGGGCCTGACCCAGAAGAAAAATGGACAATGATGTTTGACGGGGCTGTCAATATGAATGGACGTGGAGTTGGTGCAGTGCTCATTACACCTAAAGGAATTCATATGCCTTTCTCGGCAAAACTCACCTTTGCCTGCACTAACAATGAAGTTGAATACGAAGCCTGTATCATATGTCTTGAAGAAGCCATTGACCTCAGGATCAAGACATTAACTGTATTCGGAGATTCAGCTCTGGTAATCAATCAGACCAACGGGAAATGGTACACTCACCAAGAGCATCTGATTCCATATCGTGACTATACGAGGAAATTATTGACTTTCTTCACAACAGTCAAACTCGAGTACATCCCTCAAGATGAAAATCAGTTCGCAGATGCTTTAGCTACCATTTCCTCCATGATCAAGGTCCAAACTACCAATTATGTGCCTCGTATTTCAGTATCCAGATTGGACCGACCAACATACGTATTCTCTGTGGACATTGCTAAAGATAACAAGCCTTGGTTCCATGACATCAAAATCTTCTTAGAGGATCAGACATACCCACCTGGGGCATCATCCAATGATAAGAAGACGTTAAGAAGGCTGGCCGGGAGTTTCTTCCTTAATGCTGATGGTTCATTATACAAGCGAAACTTTGACATGGTTCTTCTCAAATGTGTTGATAAGAAAGAAGCAGACCTACTAATGCACGAAGTACATGAAGGTTCTTTGGGCACCCATGCCGGAGGACATGCAATGGCAAATAATTTGTTACGATCAGGTTACTACTGGATCACAATGGATGCAGACTGTTGTGCCTACGCCAGAAAATGTCACAAATGCCAGATCTACGCAGACAAAGTGCATGTGCCTCCGAATCCTTTGAACATGATGTCTTCACCTTGGGCCTTTGCCATGTGGGGCATTGACATGATTGGAAAGAATGAACCGACTTCTTCAAATGGTCACAGATTCATCCTTGTAGCCATTGATTACTTCACCAAATGGGTTGAAGCAGCTTCGTATGCAAACGTCACCAGACAAGTGGTAGCCAGATTTCTAAAAAGAGACATCATCTGTCGATATGGAGTTCTAGAGCAAATCATTACTGATAATGGTTCCAATTTGAACAACAAAATGATGGCAGAACTGTGTCGGGACTTCAAAATTCAACATCACAACTCTTCTCTTTACAGGACAAAGATGAATGGCGCCGTTGAGGCAGCTAACAAAAACATCAAGAAGATTGTGCAAAAGATGGTGGTTACTTTCAAAGATTGGCATGAAATGCTACCGTTTGCTTTGCATGGGTATCGAAATTCAATCAGAACGTCTACTGGGGCAACACCTTATCAGTTGGTATATGGTATGGAAGTTGTCCTGCCTGTTGAAGTTGAACTACCCTCCTTACGAGTACTGATGGATGTAAAGCTGAATGAAGCGGAGTGGGTCCGGTCTCGGTACAATCAACTAAATCTGATCGAGGAGAAGAGATTAGCTGCTATCTTTCATGGGTAGTTATATCAAAAAAGAATGAAGAAAGCCTTCGATCAAAAAGTCAGGCTTCGGGAATACCAAGTGGGAGATCTTGTACTGAAGAGACTTCTTCCTCCTCATACAGGCCACAGGGGCAAATGGACTCCAAACTACGATGGTCCATTCATAGTAAAGAAAGTTTTCTCTGGTGGAGCACTGATGCTCACTACTATGGATGGTGAAAATTTCTTATCCCCTGTGAATTCAGATGCAGTTAAAAAATACTTCGCATAAAATGACCCGCTGGACATAAAAACAGAATATGAGTCCAGGCAAAAATAGGGCATCCCAGCAAGTCAAAAACAGAATAAAAGACTCGGGCAAAAATAAGGGAAAAATCAAAAAAAATGTGCACCCGCTGAGTTGAAAAGCCGCATTGGACAGCTCAGGCAAAAATGGGTATCCCGGTGGATCGAAAACCCAACAGGGCGATCCACGCAAAATCAGGGAATAAGCGAACAACTGCATTCTGAATTCGTCTCTATCATTTACAATATGGTGTAAACACCCCGAATTTGCCCTCACCCATTCACACCATGGCTTATGATCTCTTCATATGCATAAGTTTAATCATAGCATCTCATACCACATTCTTGATTCACTGCATAGCTTCTAAGTCATTTGAATCTAGGGTTTGTGATCTGAGCAATCCAAGAGCCATTTGAGCCACTCCAAAGGTCATCAATCACTTCAAAGGGGTCCATGTATGTTCAAGCATCATATTATATCCCCACAAAGTCAAGAAAGTCAAAGAATCACAAGAACTGAGAATGGCATGGAAGTAGAGCCAGGTTTAACTACACAGATGACCTAGAATTAGGGTTTTGGTTTCAAAGGCCATAACTCCAAATTTTTTGGTCATTCTTGTTTCTATTGGTCTCTATAGGGTATAGGGATCATGCATATCAATTTTCATGAAGAAATTCAATGGGGAAGGCATCTGATCAAGAGTTGACTTTTTGAGCAAGTCAGTGCAAAATCAGGGCATCTGAGGCCCTCAATGACCCAACCAAAGGGTGTTCTTCATCATTTTGATTGTGTATGATCTTTATTTGATCATAGAAGATGTTAGAAGTTCACAAATTTGAAGAATTTCAAGCCATTTGCAAAGTTGACTTTTTGGGAAAATGACTTGTAATGGAAAATTGCCATTTTGGGAAACTTTTTCAACCCTTGCTTGTTGATTCAAAAATGCTTCAAATGGGAAAACTTTGGTCATGAAAGTTGTAGAATGGATCATTCCCTTTTCAAAAAGTACAAGAACTCATTCTAATTCATTTTGGATCAAAAGTTATGGCTTGTCAAAGTTGGGAAAAATCACATAATTTCAAGTTATGCACCAAAGAGGCAAAGTTGCAAAACCACTTGCCAAGACAAATTGTGCTATCAAATGGACTTCTAAACTTCATACAAACATAAACCAATGCCTAGAGATCAGATTGCATCAAAAGTTCACTCATTTATATGGCTTGTGGATCAAGAAATTCCAAAAGGGCCAAAAGTTCACAAATTTGCAAAATGATCCATAACTCTTCATCCACTTGAGCCAGCTCACAAAATCTGATTTCATGACACCCCTTGATCCTTGCTGCGCATAGCCATGCCCCTATCTCAGCCTGCCACTTGCCCATACCTCCAAGTACAACTTTCTTGACTTTTTGCAACTTGAGCCATACCAATCACACTGCTCCACAACAACTCTCTGCCCAATCAGAACATGTTATGTGGACCTCGAGCTAGCCATTTGAACACACACACAAGCCTGAAACTCTCTCTAAGCTAGCATTCTCATTTTCCACCTCTTATGCAACTTCCTTCGAAACTCATCATACAAGCATCAAACATTCAAACAAACTTCACAAAACATCTCAGCACACTCTCCTGATCATTTCCCTGCCCTCACTCATCCCTGAAACCTCACATAAACCAAATACGATTTCTGCCCCTCTTTGAACAGAACTCAAGCAATCTCTCAAACCAGCCACTCTAAACTCCAACCAAGCTTCAAAGCTTCATCAAGAGGATCATTGGAGTGGATTGGAAGCACAGAACTGGCCAGAGAGTCCCTGTTTCGAAAGCTCAAGTTCAGGTATCACCAAGAACAATTTTTCCAGAACTTGTATTTCTTGTTATAGAGTTGTTCTTCATGCTTCACTGATCATGTTGCTCTTTTTATTTTTGAAAATAGTTGAGAAATGAACATGTTATGACTCTCTGAAACTTTGCCCAGTTTTTATGTTTTTCTTCGATTGTCCATGTATGCTTGTTATAAATTGTGTTTGGATGGTGGTTTGAGTTCGTTTTGAGTGGGGGATTATTTCTGGGCAGTTAATTTAGGGTGGGGTGGCTTGCAAAGAGAGTTAGGGATTTGGCCTTGCCGGAGAAGACGACCGGAACCACTGTTCCGGTCGTCTGAAGGTAATTAAGGTTAATTAGGGTTTTAGGTCAGTTTGAATATGGGCCTTTGGATCCAAGTTTCCCGCGCGCTATGAACGAACCAGATTTGTCATTAAACCCTAATTCAGTTTAATTAGTTTAATTAATTAGGTTTAATATTTGAATTTCCCAGAAGCAATCCCAACCGTTAAAACACGCGCCAGTCAACTCCCGCCCTCTGACTTTGAATCTCAGCCTCAGGATCCTCATACTTTTCATTTTATTTCATTTTCTTTTGATTTATTTTGTACATTTATTTTAAAATAGCAAAAAAGGTTTAAAAATTATGAAAATTTTTGTCAAGCTTTTCATTATTTTTCAAAACACAAAAGTATTTTTATTTTTATTTTTTGTATCAAACATTATTTTTAAATCATTTAAAAGATTATTTTTAATTAATTAATGAAAATTAATTAATTAAAAATACTTTTAGGTATTTAAAAATCACAAAAAAATTCATGTAACCTTTAAAAACATTTAGAAACATTGTCCAACTCTCAAACCAAATTTCTTTTTTGTTCTTGATACCTTTTGATAATTTTCTTTGGATTTAATTTCATTTCAAGGCATTATTTTGTTTCAAACTTCAAAAATTCATTTCTGCCTAACCATTGAGAGTTGGATGATGATTCTTTTTGCATTATATCTTGTATAGCATATAGTTTATAGGATAAAATTGGCTTGAATTGATCTTGCATTTTCATTTTGTTTTGCATTTTTCTTGACAAGGTACCTTAAAACCCTAACAATCTTAGGAAATTCATAACTCTCACTAGGTTAAGAGTTGGATCCCCTCCTTTGGGCAGTGAGTTTGTATAGGTTTAGGGTTCCTTTGATTGCATTTTCAAATTTTTATCATGTCATTTGCTCCTGGTTTTGGATTTTTGCTTTGTATGTTGCATATAACCCTAATTCATGCCTTCCTTTGCATCCATCTTCCATTTGCTTGCATACCATGACTTGCTATGACATTTTGTGCATTCATTTGATTCATAAGACATCTTAAGACATATTAGAATCATGTTTTATCATTGAATCTTTCATTTGCCATGTTGTATGTCATTTGCATTTCATAACTTTTCATGAACATTCATGGTTCTAAGCATGCCTCATTTGCATCCATATGCTTGTTTGATCATTATCTTGCCTTGCCTCATGTTTGCATCATCTCTTAGAATCATTGACATCATACTTATGCTTCTGGTTTTGGTTTGCATCATCACATTTCACCTCATTTGCATTGCATTTCATTTCTTTTGCTAACTTTTCAGGGGGTAAGTTACTTTAGGAAGTGAATTTGCCTTCACTTCTCACAATCTCTTTCCATCTCTTTCATACTTCCATTGCTGCATTTTGTATGTGTTTGGATTGAGCTTGCTCATTCTTGTTCATCTTACCTTCTTTCTTCAAGCAACTTGTCTTCTTAAGTGAAGCAAGTTGTTTTGCTTCTCTTTGCTCATCTCATCTGCTTCTCTCCTTGGTGGTTCTTTGAAGACCTTTCTCTTAAACCTCACAAACCCTAGGACTTCCAAGCATGATAACTTTTTAGGATTTTTTAGTCCCCCATTTAGCTTTTACCTTTGTGTCATCATTGAGTCTTCTCTTCTCATCTCATAATCAGGGACTAAACCCTAAAGGCTTTAAGGCTTTGTGATTAAGCTTATCCCTGCATCCTTCTATTAGGATGGAGTGTATAACTTTAATCCTAAGTGTTAAACCCTTAATGTGTTTAACTCCTTTAATCAATCCACTTAATAATCATCAATACATCAAGCTTGTAACTTGGGCCTTGCATTAGGGTTCTAATTCTTCCTTAATTGGTTAAGAAGGACTAACCCTAGTGTTAATGGACAAGTCCCCCTCAAGTTGTCTTACAAACCCTAAAAATCACTTCTTCATCTTATCATTAACTAAAATCCATTTAATAAAGGCTTTGTTTTGTCATGAGGTTAATCCCTAATCATGGATTAAGTTGAGGAGTCTTTCTCAGCTTAAATGTTCTCATTTATTATCCTTCTATTAGGATGGTGTAATGAGTCCATTAAATCCTTGATTATGGCTTAATCTCATTACTTAACACTAAACAAAAACACCAAAAACATCTAAATAAACAACAAGTAGGTTAATGATCTTAATCCTACATCAGGGTGATTAAGTGTGAGATACTGACTTCACACTTAAGGTATTCTCATTACCCCTAATCAGAGGGAGGATGTGATGAGTTTACTAACCCGTTGGTTTAGGCTTAAGCTCATTAACCTATGACACATTTCCAAAAGCAATAAAAGACTGAAAACACAAAAACAAACAATAATCGTCTCCTTCGGGATTCTTTTCTCATCTCATTCACTCATAAACGAGAACTTGCTTCTTCCGTCAAATGCAAGACAGTTAGCACCTGAGCCAGACAGGTCATACACTTGAGCATAGGCAAGTAAGCAGTTCACAAGTCAATTTATCTTTCAGTCTCTTTGGGTCGAACTACGGTGTTCTGACTTCCTCATTGCACGAGAGGATACGTAGGCATAACTTAATAGTTATCGAACAAAAGTCTCTATACATTCCCCCTCCTTCCAGCATCATTCTTTTAGCCTCATGATCTTGAGCATTTCACTTTTGTTCTTACACTGACACTTCTTTATTTCACTTCACTTTCTTTTTACACTGACACTTGCATTCTTTCCAGCTTTGATACACAAATTGCACTGACACTACCCCTTTAATGCACAAATCTTTTAAGCGTGGATCCCGTCGAGTACGACGGACAATCTGGGTGCTAATACCTTCCCAGGTTGTAACCAACCCCCTTTCTCAGTCTCTCTGGTTCGCAACCGTCTTATCCATCTCTTTTCTTAGGTCTATGCAGCATTACCTTTCCTCCGGGATAAAAATGCCTAGCTGGCGACTCTTGTCTTCTGAGTTCACCCCTGTGTGTTCTCATTCCCTTTTCGCCGACCGTTCGCGTCTGTACCCCTTCTGACCTTTAGGTGTCATTTGGTGGGAGCGACAGCTTGGCGACTCTGCTGGGGAACCTTATACTGTAACCAGGGCTTCTGGTTCGTTTTGTGGGTTCCTCCTAGCGCTTGTTTGATTTGTGTTTACTGGGGTGTTATGTGCTAATTGTGTTTTTATATTTATTTATTTTTGCTTTATGTACAGTTATTTATTGCTTTCTTTACAGCTTTATATACATCATACTGTCATACTGTTATCTGGCTGGATCTGGTTTTTGTTTTGGTGGGTGGGGTTCTTCTGAGAGTTTTAGGTCCTATACCTAGGACCTGAGTGACACCTAGGCTAGAGTGGTTCATGTTCTTTCCCATTCCATTTCGGTCTGGTGCGGGAATATGAAACACGGTTCAGATATGGGTTTCTTCTTGAGAACTCTGTGCTACAGATCTCCTGTAGTGCTAGGGCTATCTGGGAAGCCTGCTAAGTCTGGATGACCTTTACTATGACCTTCAGAAACTGAGGTGAATTAGAGGAGGATCTTTTATGGTTATTGTAAACATTGTACCTCCGGGTTAGAAGTGTTTACACTTCTCATAACTGATCCAAGTCTGAGGATCCTTGTTTTAGAACACCACCTGTGAGGGGGGTTGGGGCTGTTTACAGGTTTGCAGGTACCCTTGACCACAGCATACCTTGATACTTTGTTTTGAATAAGAGTACTCCATTTTGGGACAGTTCTTGTGATTTTAACCCTGGACATGTGACTCTTTATTTGAGTCCCCCACCTTGGTTACTGGATCTCTGAACCTCCATCTGGACTTATTGAACATACATGGACTTATATATCAAGGCAGTAATCAAATCCAGCTTGATCACAAACCCTTTGCATATCATGTGCATACTCATCATTTGCATCATTTAACATTTGTTTATTTGTTTCTCAGGGTATCCACATCCTATCTGGCTTGGTTTTGACCCCTTCATCTGCATAGACCCTTGTTCATTAGCTATCTGCTTCAGCTATTTTCAGCAGTTGTCTGCTTCAGTTACCTTCATCACCATCCTCAGCTTATCAGTGGCTCATCTCCAGTATCAGCCTTCATCATCAGCATCTGTTTTCAGCTCTTCATCAGCAGTCATGGCACCCAAGAAGAGCAACATTTCATACCATTTCTTTGAGCCTATGCTGACTGGCATCAGGCAGGTCCAGACACTTATTACTCCAGACCATATCCCTTTATTCAGAGAGCATTATGGAGGCATCCTTGATATGGTTATGGATTTGGACCCTTCTCAGAGGAGTTTGATTCACACCTGCCTACAGTTTTATGACCCTCCTTTGAGATGTTTCACTTTCCAGAACTTTCAGCTAGGACCTTTGCTAGAGGAGTTCTCCTCACTGATTGGAATACCTGTCAGGGGTGGTATCCCTTTCAACCCTGAAATGACTTTTCCCAGCAATGAAGAAGTGGCAAAAGCATTGTGCCTGGAGCCTATTCTGATCGAGCAGAACATGACAACAAAGGCTGGAATCTCTGGTCTACACTTGGATTTCTTGACTTCTCAGGCTATCCTGAAGGCCTCCTTGGGAGAATGGAAGGCAGTTTGTGCATTGTTAGCCCTCAGTATATATGGGGTTATACTTTTTGCAGATGAGCCCAAGTTTATCAGCAAGAATGCCATTCATCTTTTCCTTCTGAGGAACCCAGTGCCCACATTGTTGGGAGACTTCTATTATTCTATTCACCAAAGGAATGAGAAGCAAAGAGGAAGGTTGGTGAGATGCTATGCTCCCCTGTTCCATACCCGACTGCTCAAACACTTACCCAAGACTGATGCTTTCCTGAATCCTCACCAACAGAAGAATTCGGCTAGAAGACTTATTGCTTTGACCTCAGATGACATCAGATGGTGCACCCAGAGCACCAAAGGCAGGGACATAATTACTAGCTGTGGGCAGTACCCCAATGTACCTCTAATAGGAGTGAAGGGTTGCATCAACTACAATCCTTTGTTGTTTAAAAGACAATTGGGCTATGCTTTGGTTCACCCTCCTAGAGTGCAAGACTTGGCTGAAACCCTGTATTGTGAGATAAAGCCTAATCTAGCTGTTGTCAGACAGGCATCCTGGGCTTGGGACAACATCCAGACCAAAGGGATGGCCATTCTGGGAAGGTGCAATAATGTGGCTACAGCTCAGTGTTATGAATGGTCTCATGCTAGGGCTCAGATTTCTGGGATGCCTTTCACCATTGAGGATGCACCTGGACCATCCACAGCACCACCTCCAGCCACTGTCAGCCTGGAAGAAATTGAGAAACTGAAGGAGAGGAATGAGAATCTGTCTCAAGCTTTGAAGAGAACCCTATGGGAGAGGAGTGATGGTCGTTTAGACATTGAGAGGCTGGAAAAGCTTAAGGTGGAGCATCTAGCCAGGATTGAGAAAGCAGAGGACTACATCAAGAAATCAAGAGCTGGGGAGCAAATTTTGAAGAATGTCTGTAAAGAGGCCCAGTTTCAGAAGGCTAGGACTGATCTCTATCTGAAAGAAAGTCAAGCTCGGTGGGTCAGGATCACTGAAGCTCGCACTCAAGAGGATAAGAGAACTCAAGACAGGATTGAGCAGTTGGAGGCCAATGAAAAGAAACAACGGGAGGCTTTGCTGACAGCCCAGAAGGAGATTTCAGAGTTGAAGCTTAGGGCTGGTGTGAAGAGGTCAAAAGACCAAGACAGGCACAAGAAGTTAACCACTGCTATTGCCACCAGGAACCTTCTTATCAGAAATATTACAGATCATCCGGCTGGTCCTGTAACTGAAGCACTTCTGAAGGAGGTTAAGGAGGATGAGTTTGGTCTTGGTATCTGACTTTTTGCTTGTTGTTGCTTTCATTTCATGTACTTTTCTTTTTATGTTGTATTTTGACCCCTCAGGGGCATGTGTTGTAAAAAACAAACTATGTATGATCTACCATTTGTAATGTATTTGTCAGTTTGTTTTATTTGAGCAACATCAAAGCATCTTCCTCAGGGTCTGGAATGGTCAAAACCAAGCACCAAGCCGGATACCTTGGAAAATAAATAAGCATACTGCATTGCATACTAACTTTTGTTTTGTTTTGTAGGTTTTTGTTTTGTTACTAACTCTGTTGTGGTTCAGGAATTATTGCTCGTCGTCGGGTGTTCCCTCTCAACCGTCCGCACAGGTATCCTATTCGCAACAATCTTCCTGGTATCCAGATGGACCAAGTACAGCAAGAACTGACAGAGGTCAGAACTCAGATGGCTAATGAAAGACTGGAGATGAGAAACCAAATGACCCAGTTCATGGAGGTAATGAATGGCTTGGCTCAAAGTCAAGAAAGATTGAGGGCATTGGTAGAGAGACAAAACCCGGAAGAACCCCATTTGGGAACTGGAGGGACAAGTAACAATGAAAGGGGTCAGCCCCATGTTAACCCACCAGTATATGGGCCTCATCTTCATCCGGAGAACAACATCCCGACTAATGTGCAAGGAAATACTACTGGGGGGAGGATTTTACAAGAAGACCCCCAAGAGGAGCAATTCACTGTAATGGGAGCTGGGGATGAAGCCTATGATAGAAGGTTTGATGAAATTGCCGAGAAGTTGAGATCTCTGGAGTCTCAAAATTCCCTGGGTTTTGATGTCATGGATATGGGGTTAGTGGATGGGGTAAGAATCCCTCATAAGTTTAAACCCCCGTGCTTCGAGAAGTACAATGGAACTTCCTGTACACGAACTCACTTGTAGTCCTTTCTGGGAAGACTTAAGGCATACACAATGGATGAAAAACAGTGGATGTTTTACTTTGAAGATAGTTTGACTGGGGCTTCAAGGGAGTGGTATTCACACTTGACCAGAGCTACAATCAAATGCTGGAAGGACCTAGCTGAAGCCTTCATCAGGCAGTACCAATACAACTTGGACATGGCTCCTAACAGGACCCTTTTGATGGGAATGTCTCAGTCCTCCAGAGAAAGCTTCAGGGAATATGCCCAGAGGTGGAGACAGCTTGCTGCTGCTGTCCAGCCACCCATGTCGAAAAGAGAACTGGCCGACATGTTTATGAATACTCTGCAAGGAACATATATTGATAGGCTAGCTGCCTTTTCTTCCACTAGCTTCGCTGACGTAGTTATAGCTGGAGAAAGAATTGAAAGCCTTCTGAAGATGGGTAAGATTTCTGATAATGGTGCAAGTTCGTCAAGTAATCCCAGAAAGCCTTTTGTGGGACCTAGAAGAACTGGTGAGACAAATGCCATTCATGCTAGCAGGGGCAGACCTCAGTATGTCCACAGATCAGTAGCAGTTGTCACCATTCCAGCTCTGATTCCTCAGCAACCAGCATATCAACCACCACAACAACCACACTATCAACAGCAAGTTCAGTATCCGCCACAAAGGACCTACAACAACAATAACAGCAATCAACAGCAAAGACCTTTTCAGCAAAGACCATCACATGCCAATAGGGTGATTGATCCAATCCCTATGCCTTATGTCGCTTTATTGCCACAACTCTTGAAACTCAACTTGGTTGAATTAAGGACATTGGCACCACCAGACCCCTCCAATCTTCCAAGAAATTATGATATCAACGCCAGATGTGCTTTCCATTCCAATGCACCTGGCCACAATACGGAGAAATGCAGGGCTTTACAAATGAAGGTACAAGACCTGGTGGATTCTAAGGCCCTCAACTTTGCACCCCCGCCAAATGTCAACAAGAATCCCATGCCCAATCATGGAGGACCAAGAATTAATGCCATTGAGGAAGACAAGCCATCTTTCTTAATCACCAGTGTTGGGCAGATTCGGACACCTCTGGTAGAAATTAAAGCTCAGCTCCTAGAATGCCAGATGTTCCCCGGGTGTGAGATCGGTTATGGTTATTGCAACATTTCGGTCAACGGGTGTGATAACTTGAGAAGCGGCATATATGGTCTTATCAAAAGCGGTGTACTTCAGATCACAACATCAACACCTACAAATCCAACAATCCCTTTGACAACAATTCCTGACTCTTCTACAACTGCAACAACAATCATTCCAACTAATTCATCAATTTCATCAACAATGGCTTCATCCATCACTTCAACAAACCAAATGTCAACAACCATCTCTTCTACAACATCAGCATCCATTTATTCAGCAGGATCTTCTACAACGACAACAACAATTAATGAAGATATTTCAGCAGTCACCATTTATTATGATCCATCAAATGTTCCTCCAAACAACAACTTTCAACAACAAACAGTGGCACCTCCTGCCAGATCACCAGTCACCATCTACTACGATCCGCACACCATTTCAGTACCCTCCTCTGCAGCAGTCAGTTTGGTTACCATCACGGTGCCTGGACCAGTTCCATATGAAAGCAGTAATGCCATACCTTGGCATTATGGCTCTGACCTCTACTGCAACGGGGAGAAAATCACTTTGGATTCTTCAACCTCTTCTCCACAGATTGATAATGTTGGGGGAGGCGGAGGCTTCACTAGAAGCGGACGCCTTTTTGCCTCACAATTGCAAAGACCTAATGCTGAAGCAGAAGCTGCTGCCAAAGCAAAGGGGAAGAGTGTAATACCTGAAGAACCAATTCTCAAGGAAACTCAGAAGGCATCTTTTGAACAAGATGTAGACGAGTTTATGAGGATTATGAAGAGAAGTGATTACAAGGTGGTGGATCAGCTTCACCAAACTCCCTCAAAGATCTCCATATTATCCCTGTTGATGTGTTCTGAAGCTCACAGGAATGCATTATTGAAAGTCTTGCACGCAGCATACGTGCCAGAGGAGATCACTGTTAATCAGCTAGAAACTGTGGTGGCAAATGTCAATACCAGTCATGGACTGGGCTTCACCAATGCTGATTTAACAACTGAGGGACGCAACCACAACAAGGCTTTACACATCACTCTGGAATACAAGGGTGCTGTTCTATCCCATGTACTGGTAGACACTGGGTCTTCACTCAATTTTCTACCAAAGAAAGCCTTGGTGAAGCTGGAGTACGATGGCTTGGCATTGCGTCCGAGTAATTTGGTGGTAAAAGCATTTGATGGCTCTAAAAGATCAGTGCTCGGGGAGATTGATCTGCCTGTGATGATTGGCCCGCAAACTTTTAAAATTACCTTCTATGTGATGGACATTCAGCCGGCCTATAGCTGTTTGTTGGGTAGACCTTGGATCCATGCCGATGGTGCTGTTACGTCTACCCTTCACCAGAAGCTGAAATTCGAGTGGGAGGGCCAGATCATCACCATCTGTGGTGAAGAAGATATCTTTGTTAGCCATCTGGCTACGTATAAGTATATTGAGATGGATGGAGAAATCCATGAAACTATGAGCCAGGGGTTTGAAGCCCTGAACATTAATGAAGCATCTGCTGTACTTGGAACCTCCATGACATCTTATCAGCAAGCCAGGAAGGTTGTTGAAGAGGGGACTGCCCAAGGCTGGGGCAAGCTGCTGCCCGTGGAGAAGGAGGAGGACAAATTTGGGTTGGGTTACAGACCAACTCAACAAGATCAATCAGAGGCTGCCAAGAAGCCCAGTTTTATCAGTGGGGGGATGCTCACCCCAGATGCAGTGAACAACTTGGAAGATGAGGATGAAAGCGACCACAACCTGGAGAGCTGGATACGTCCAAGGATCCCGGGGAGCCAAGTCCTTAACTGGTCTTCCCAGGAAATTATAAGGGTTACTCCTGCAGAGTAATTATTATTTCCTGTATTTTTTAAGCATGCATCAAAGTCTTGCATCTTGCCCAAGATGTCAAGACTCATTTTGTAATCGGGCCATCTTGTAATTTTGTGCAAACAGATCAATCAATGAATATCGGATATCTTTTGCAAATGAATCTTTTCCTTTTTCGCTCACTGTTTTTCACTTTTCTTTTTGTACAAAAAATAAAATGGCAATGTTTTCCAAAATGATAAACTTCATTTCACTTTTTTTCTAAACAAGATTAAAATCAATCACTAAAATGAACAATCTAAACCCTTGCAGAAAGTGCCCTCCAGACTGCACCGACAACAGCACTGCTATGGCTTCGTATGACTTTGACAATCCAATCAATCAAGCTGATGAAGGGGTTGAAGAAGATTATGAGCTTCCTGAAGGGCTAGCCAGGTTGTTAAGGCAAGAGGAGAAGGTTATCACCCCTCATCAGGAGGAGGTTGAAACGGTTAATCTTGGTACGGAAGAAGATGTGAAAGAGGTTAAAATCGGGGCCTGCCTACAAGATTCAGTGAAAGAGCAACTGATTGATATGCTTCGGGAGTATGTGGATGTGTTTGCTTGGTCTTACCAGGATATGCCAGGGTTGGACACCGATATTGTCATGCACAAGCTGCCTTTGAGAGAGGACTGCCCGCCGGTTGTAAACACCCCAAATTTGCCCTCACCCATTCACACCATGGCTTGTGATCATTTCATATGCATAAACACAATCATATCATCTCATATCTCATTCTTGATTCACTGCATAGTTTCTAAGTCATCTGCACCTAGGGTTTGTGATCTGAGCAATCCAAGAGCCTCTTGAGCCACTCCAAAGGCTACCAATCACTTCAAAGGGGTCCATGTGTGTTCTTATATCATGTTACATCCTTTCAAAGTCAAGATTTCAAAAGAATCACAAGAACTGAGGTTTGAATGGATGCAGGGCCAGGTTTGACTGCACAGTTGACCTAGAATTAGGGTTTTGGTTTCAAAGGCCATAACTCCAAATTTTTGGGTCATTCTTGTTTCCATTGGTCTCTATAGGGTATAGGGAGTATGCATATCAATTTTCATGAAGAAATTCCATGGGGAAGTCATCTGATCAAGGGTTGACTTTTCAGACAAGTCAGTGTAAAATCAGGGCATCTGAGGCCCCCAATGGCCCAACCAATGGGTGATCTTCATCATTTTGAGTGTATATGATCTTTATTTGATCATGGAAGAAGGTTGAAGTTCATAAAAATCAAGAATTTGGAGTTTTTGCAAATGTTGACTTTTTGGGCATAGTTGACTTTTCAAGAATGCTTCATTTTTAGGTCATTTTTCAAGCCTTGATTCTTGGTCCAAAAATGCTTCAAATGGAAAAACTTTGGCCATGAAAGTTGTAGATCTCATCTTTCCCTTTTCAAAAAGTACAAGAACATGATCAAATTCTTCTTGGATCAAAAGTTATGGTGTGACAAAGCTAGCAAAAATCACTTATTTTCAAGATATGCACCAATTGTGAAAATTGCAAAATCATGTACCAAGGCAAATTGCAACTTCTAATTGGCATCAAACCATCACATAAACATCATGTAAGTCCTAAAGTTCAGAATGGATTAGGCATTGCTCATGTTTCATGGCTTATGTAACAAGATTTTTCCATGTGAACCAAAGTATGCCAACTTGCAAAATCATCATGATCACTTCACCCACTTGATGCATTGGATGCTGCACTTTGGCTAGCCTCTCACCTCATCTTGCTGCACCAGAACCAGCCCTTGTACCAGCCTAGAGGCTGCCCATACTTTCTCTTACACAAGAGTTGACAAATTGCAAAAGTGGCCTTACCAATCAAAAAAGCACATGTCTTGTCATCTGACCAATGAGAGAGGTTTATGTGGACAAAGAGCAAGCCATTTCATACATGAAGCAAGGCTGAAACTCTATCATCCAACACATACACAAAACACACCCCAGCTGCATTTTTGTTTCGAATCTCTCTGCCCAGCTCACATACACTAAAACCATTTTCACCATTCATCTCACCATGCTTCATTGAGCTCAAAGCAACCAAGAACCAGGCCTGAAACCAACCACAAAACCACTTCACCATTTTCACCTCAGCCTGCAAAACTCTTCGAATCACCTTCCACAGCTTACAAACATCCAAACAAACTTTACAAAGCTTCTCCACTCACCATCTGGATCACAAAGAACCATTCACAATGGCCTGAAACTGCCTGAATCATCACTGCCATATCCAACTGAGCTTGAACAGAAGCTTGTCAAACTCTTCATCCAGCCAACATAAATTTCTCCCAAGCATTCAAGCATCATCAGGAGGTCATAAGGAGTGGATTTCACCAAGAGAAGTGGCTAGAAAGTCATCAGAGTGAAAGCTTCGAATCTCAGGTAGCTCAAGAACTTTTTTTCCAGAAATGGATTTTTAAGTTCTAAACTTGTTCTCCATGCTTCACTGATTGTTCTGATGTTTTTAGTTTTGAAAATGGTGATGAAATGAGAATTTAATTGCTCTCTGAAACTTGCGTGCCCTAATTCTTTCTTGCTTCGATTCAGCCTTGTTAGGAAATATAAATGTGTTTTGATTAGGGGGTTTGGTTCGTGAGTGAGTGGGGATCATTTCCCAGTTCTTAGATTTCGTTTTAGTTAGGTTTTTGGAGTTTTGGGGATTCTCAGGGGAGATGCTGGCCGGAGAAGACGACCGGAGGTCTTCTCCGGCCACCTGAAAGTGATTTGTGCCCTAATTACAGTCATTAAGCCAGTTTGAATTTGGACCGTGGATTGCCTTTGACTGTTTGACCTCCCGCGCGTGTGGATGGACCAGATTGATCATTAGAAACCCTAAGTGTGTTTAATTAATTCATAATTAGGTTTAGCCCAGTTTGAACGTGGGCCACAAGATCTGGCGCGTAGTCAATGACCCCAAGCCCAGAATCAATCTCAGCCTTCCATTTGGTTGACTTCTCCTTTTATTTGTTTTTTATTTTTCATTTATTTCGTTTAACTTGCACAATTTATTTAAAATAGTAAAAAATGTGTAAAAATTATGAAACTTTTTCTCATGAGTTTTATTAATTTTTATGACACAAAAACATCTTTATTTTTATTTTTATCATTAAAAAAGGTATTTTAAAATATTTAAAAGATTATTTTTAATTGATTAATGGAAATTAATTTATTAAAAATACTTTTAAGTATCTAAAAATCACCAAAAAATTCATGAAATGTTCTAAGACATTTAGAAACATTGTTCAACCTTCAAACCAAATTTCTTTTTTGATCTTGATGCATTTTGAGAATTTTCCATTGAATTAAATCATTTTTTGTGCATTATTTTGATCCTAAGTTCAAAAAATCATTTCTGCCTATCTAGGAAGAGTTGGACATTGATTCTTCTTGCATTGCATTGTGTTTAGCATGTAGTTTCTAGGATAAAATGGTCATGATTTGATCTTGCATTTTTCATTTGTTTGTCATTTTTCTTGTTTGGAAACCATAAAAACCCTAATAACTTAGAAAAATCATAACTTAAGATTGGCTAAGAGTTGAGACCTCCCCTTTGGACCTTGGTTTAGTATAGGTTTAGGGTTTCTTTGGGTGGCATTTTCCATTTTTTTATCTTAAGGTTTGCTTCTGTTTTTTTGGTTTTTGTTTGTTGTTTGATCCATAAACCCTAATTTGGGCTTCCATTTGCATCCTTCTTGCATTCCCTTGCATAACATGACTTGCCATGACATTTCAAGCATCCATGTGATTCATTTGACATCATAAGACATATAGAAAGCATGTTTGATCATTGCATCTTGCATTTGCCATATTGTTTGCCATGTATGTTTCATAACTTTCCATGTTCATTCATGCTTCTTAGCATGCTTCATTTGCATTCATGAACTTGTATGAACATTTCCATGTGCTGCCTCATGTTTGTAGCATCTCATAGCATCCTTAGCATCATGTATATGCTTCTGGTTTTGGTTTGCATCATGTCATCTCATTCCATTTTGCATTGCATTGCATTCCTTTTCTAACCTTTCAGGTGGTAAGTGACTTGAGAAGTGAATTTGCCTTCACTTCTCATAACTTCTCTTTTCATCTCTCTTGCATCCATGCTGCATTTCTATTTGTGTTTGAGTTTGAGCTTGCTCATTCTTCTTCTTCCCACTTTCTTTCTTCAAGTGACTTGACTTCTTGAATGAAGCAAGTCACTTTGCTTCTCTTGATCCTTTCATCTGCTTCCTGGTGGTTCCATTGAAGATTTTTCTTGATAAACCTCACAAACCTTAGGGACAACCAAGCATGACAATGATTAGGGTTTTGATTAGTCTCCCCTCTTAGTTTTACCTTGGTGTCTCATTGAGTCTTCTCTTCTCACCTCATAATCAGGGACTAAACCCTAAAGGCTTTAAGGCTTTGTGATTAAGCTTATGCCTGCATCCTTCTCTTAGGATGGAGTGTATAACTTTAATCCTAAGTGTTAAACCCTTAATGTGTTTAAGTCTCTTAATCAATTCACTTAATAAGTATCAAGACATCACACTTGTAACTTGGGCCTTGCATTAGGGTTCTAATTCTTCCTTAATTGGTTAAGAAGGACTAACCCTAGTGTTAATGGACAAGTCCCCCTCAAGTTGTCTTACAAACCATAAAATTCACTTCATCATCTCACCATTAACTAAAATCCACTTAATCCAAGGCTTTTTTTGTCATGAGTTTAATCCCTAATCATGGATTAAGTTGAGGAGCATTCCTCAGCTTAAACATTCTCATCTATTATCCTTCTATTAGGATGGTGTAATGAGTCTGTTTAATCCTTGATTATGGCTTAACCTCATTACTCAACACTAAACAAAAACACCAAAAATATCTAAATAATCACAAGTAGGTTAATGATCTTAATCCTACACCAAAGGTGATTAAGTGTGAGAATCTGACTTCACACTTAAGGTAATCTCATTACCCCTAATCAGAGGGAAGATGTGATGAGTTTACTGAATCCATTGGTTTAGACTTAAGCTCATTAACTTATGACAAACTTTCAAAAGCAATAAAAGACTGAAAACACCAAAACAAACAATAATCGTCTCCTTCGGGATTCTTTTCTCATCTCATTCACTCACAAGCGAGAGCTCGCTTCTTCCGTCTAATGCAAGACAGTTTGCACCTGAGCCAGACAGGTCATACACTTGAGCATAGACAAGTAAGCAGTTCACAAGTCAATTCACCTTTCAGTCTCTTTGGGTCGAACTACGGTGTTCTGACTTCCTCATTGCACGAGAGGATACGTAGGCATAACTTAACAGTTATCGAACAAAAGTCTCTGTATATTCCCCCTCTTTCTAGCCTCATTCTTTTAGCCTCATGATCATGAGCAATTCATTCTCATTCTTACACTGACACATCATTATACACTTCACTTCACTTTACACTGACACCTGTACATCCTTTTCCAGCTCATTTATACACAAATTGCACTGACACTACCCCTTTAAAACACAAATCTTTTAAGCGTGGATCCCGTCGAGTACGACGGACAATCTGGGTGCTAATACCTTCCCAGGTTGTAACCAACCCCCTTTCTCAGTCTCTCTGGTTCGCAACCGTCTTATCCATATCTTTCTAGGTCTATGCAGCATTGCCTTTCCTCCGGGATAAAAATGCCTAGCTGGCGACTCTATTCATCTCCAGTGAGTTCACGGCTGTGTGTTCTCATTGTCCCTTTCGCCGACCGTTCGCGTCTGTACCTTTATTTGGGCCTGTCCCACTTATTGGGAGCGACAGCTTGGCGACTCTGCTGGGGATGCCTTATATTGCAACCAGGGCTTCTGGTTCTTTTTGTGGGTTCCTCCTAGCGCTTGATTGATTTGTGTTTACTGGGGTGTTATGTGCTTATTTGTGCTTGTATTTATTTTGCCTTATGTACAGTTTGCTTTACTGCTTTCTTTATTGCACTTGTATATATCATACTGTCATGTTGCTGGCTGGATCTGTTGTTTGCTTTGGTGGGTGGGTGATTCATTGAGAGTTAAGGTCCTATACCTGGGACCTGAGTGACACCTAGGCTAGAGTGAATCATATTCTTTCCCATTCCATTTCGGTCTGGTGCGGGAATATGAAACACGGTTCAGATATGGGTTTCTTCTTGAGAACTCTGTGTTGCAGATTTCCTGCAATGCTAGGGCTATCTGGGAAGCCTGCTAAGTCTGGATGACCTTTAGTATTGACCTTCAGAAACTGAGGTGAATTAGAGGAGGAATTGTTATGGTTATTGTAAACATTGTACCTCCGGGTTAGAAGTGTTTACACTTCTCATAACTGATCCAAGTCTGAGGATCCTTGTATTAGAACACCACCTGTAAGGGGGTTGGGCTGTTTACAGGTTTGCAGGTACCCTGACCTCAGAATACCCTGTTACTTTGTTTGTTTAAGAGTACTCCATGTTGGAACAGTTCTTGTGATTCTAAAACCCTGGACATGTGGCTCTTTATTTGAGTCCCCCACCTTGGTTACTGGATTTATAGACCTCCATCTGGAATTCTTGAACATACTTGGACTTATATCAGGGCATTTTGACCAGATCCGGCTCAGTCACAAACCCTTGCATATCATCTGCATACATAATCATTGCATCATATTGACATTTGCTTATTTGTGTTTCAGGGTGTCCATCTTCATTTTTGGCCAGTTTTGACCCCATCTTCTGTATTGACCTGTCTTCATCAGCTATCTGCTTCAGCTATCACCAGCACCAGCCAGTCAGTGGCCCTTTTCTTCAGCATCAGCATCAGCACCTGTCTCTACTCAGTCTTCAACATCATGGCTCCTAAAAAGAGCAACATCACCTATCACTTCTTCCAACCAGAGTTATCAGACATCAGGAGAATCCAGACCCTGATCACTCCAGATCACATACCTTTGTTCAGGGAGCACTATGGGGACATACTTGATATGGTCATGGATCTAGACCCATCACAGAGAAGCCTGATCCACACTTGCATTCAGTTTTATGATCCCCCACTAAGATGTTTCACATTTCAAGACTTTCAATTGGGCCCTCTTTTGGAAGAGTACTCTTCATTGATTGGTATGCCTATCAAGGGTGAAATCCCTTTCAACCCTGAAATGGTCTTCCCTAGTAATAGAGAAGTGGCAAAGGCTTTGCATCTGGAACCTGTTTTGATTGAGCAACATATGACTTCTAAAGCTGGAATCCCTGGTTTTCATCTGGACTTCTTGATCTCTCAAGCTACCTTGAAAGCCTCTTTAGGAGAGTGGAAAGTTGTCTGTGCTCTACTAGCCTTGAGCATCTTTGGGATTGTATTATTTGCAGATGAGCCTCGATTCATCAGCAAGAGTGCAATCCATCTATTCATCTTAAAGAACCCAGTGCCCACTTTATTGGGAGATCTCTATTATTCAGTGCATCAGAGGAATGAAAAGCAGAGGGGGAGACTAGTGAGGTGTTGTGCTCCATTGTTCCATACTTGGCTTCTCAGGCATCTACCCAGGACAGATGCATTCCTGAACCCTCATCAGCAGAGCAACTGGGCTAAGAGACTCACTGCTCTAACTTCAGCAGATATCAGATGGTGCACTCAAAGCACCAAGGGCAGAGATATCATCACCAGCTGTGGGCATTTTCCCAATGTGCCCCTAGTGGGAGTTAAGGGCAGTATTAATTGCAACCCTCTGTTGTTCAGAAGGCAACTGGGCTATGCACTGGTCCACACTCCTAAGGCTCAGGACTTGGTGGAGACTCTTTATTGTGAGAACAAGATTAATCTGGCTGTTGTTAGGCAGGCTGCCTGGGCCTGGGATAATGTTCAAACCAAGGGAATCACCATTCTGGGGAAGTGCAACAATGTGGCATCAGCACAATATTATGAGTGGTCCCGTGCCAGGGCCCAATTCTTTGGAATGCCCTTTACCATAGAAGATATGCCTGAATCATCTTCAGTGCCACCTGCCACTGTCAGTTTAGAGGAGTTTGAGAGCTTGAAGGAAAGGAATGAGAAGATAACCCAGGCTTTGCAGAAGACCCTCCGGGAGAGGAGTGAGGGTATGAGGGAGATTGAAAGGTTGGAGAAGATGAGAGTAGAGCATCTGATTAAGATTGAGAAGTCTGGGGATTATATCAAAAAGTCTAAGGCTGGAGAACAAATTCTGAAGAATGCTTGCAAGGAAGCCCAGTTCCAGAAAGCAAGGACAGACTTGTATTTGAAGGAGAGCCAAGCCCGTTGGGTTAGGATCACCGAGGCTCGTACTCTAGAGGACAAGAGAGTTCAAGACAAGATGGAGCAACTGGAAGCTAATGCAAAAGAACAGCAAGAAGCCCTGGCAGCAGCCCAGAGGGAGATATCAGAGCTGAAGATCAAAGCAGGAGTGAAGAGGTCAAAGGACCAAGCTCAGCACAAGAAGCTCACTACAGCTGTTGCAACCCGGAATCTCCTCATCAGGAATCTCACGGAGCGTCCGGCTGATCCTGTGACCGAAGCACTTCTCCGGGAAGTTCGTGAGGATGAGTTTGGTCTTGGTGTTTGACCATTTGTTTGTTGTTGCTTTCTTTCCATGTACTTTTATTTTAATGTATTTTGACCCCTCTGAGGGCTTGTATTTGTAAACAAACTATGTACCATTGCTTTTTGTAATGTATGTTTGTGATGGTTTGCTTCATCTGAGTTTTCTTCAAGCAACTTCAACAGCATCTTCAGGGGTCTGGAAGGGTCAAAACTGAGAGCCAAACCAGATACCTTGAGAACAAATAAGCATACTGCATTGCATGCTAACCCTTTGTTTGTTTTGTAGGTTTTTGTTTTATTGTTGCTAACCTCTGTTGTGATGCTCAGGAACTATTGCTAGGCGTCGGGTATTTCCCCTCAACCGTCCGCACCGTTATCCAACCCGAAACAACCTTCCGGGAATTCAAATGGATCAGGTACAGCAGGACCTTGCAGAGGTCAGGACTCAAATGGCAAATGAAAGATTGGAAATGAGAACACAGATAGCTCAGTTTATGGAAGTGATGAACAACATGGCTCAGAGCCAGGAAAGACTGAGGGCCATGGTGGAAAGGCAGAATCAAGAGGATCCACATATAGGGACTGCCGGCACCAGCAACAACAAAAGGGTCCAACCTCATGTCAATCCCCCTGTATTTGGACCCCACCTCCATCCTGAGGTCAACATTCCTGCAAATGCTCAAGGGACTGCCACTGCAGCCAGGGTACTTCAAGAAGACCCCCAAGAGGACCAATTCACAGTAATGGGTGCTGGGGAGGAAGCTTATGATAGAAGGTTGGATGAGATAGCTGAGAAATTGAGGTCTTTAGAATCTCAAAACTCTTTGGGCTTCGACGTCATGGACATGGGCTTGGTAGACGGGGTCAGGATCCCCCATAAGTTCAAGCCTCCTTGCTTTGAAAAATACAACGGGACTTCATGCCCCCGGACTCATTTACAATCATTTCTGGGAAGGCTGAAGGCCTATACTATGGATGAGAAACTTTGGATGTTCTATTTCGAAGACAGCTTGACAGGAGCTTCAAGAGAATGGTACTCTCACTTGACAAGGGCAACTATTAGATGCTGGAAGGACCTGGCAGAGGCCTTCATCAGACAGTATCAGTACAACTTAGACATGGCACCCAACAGGACCCTCCTAATGGGAATGTCACAGTCTTCAAGGGAGAGTTTCCGAGAATATGCCCAGAGATGGAGGCAATTGGCTGCTGCTGTTCAGCCACCTATGTCTGAAAGGGAAATGGCAGACATGTTTATGAACACCCTTAAGGGAACTTATATTGACAGGCTAGCTGCCTTCTCATCTACCAGCTTTGCAGATGTTGTCATAGCCGGGGAGAGAATTGAAAGCCTATTAAAGATGGGTAAGATCTCAGACAATGGTGCAAGCTCATCCAGTAATGCAAGAAAGCCTTTTGCAGGCCCAAGAAGAACTGGTGAGGCTAATGCCATCCACACCAACAGGGGTAGGCCCCAATATGTTCACAGATCTGTAGCTGCAGTCACTATCCCTGCTCCAGCTCATCCACAACCTGTTTATCAACCTCCTCAGCAAAACTATCAGCATCAACCTCAGTATCAACAACAAAATCAGTATCCTCCAAGAAATTACAACAACAGCAACACCAACAGCAATAACCAGCAAAGGCCATTTCAACAGAGGCCATCTCAAGCTAATAGGGTAATCGATCCGATCCCTATGCCATATGCTACTTTGCTGCCACAACTCCTGAAACTCAACCTAGTTGAGCTAAGGACGCTGGCACCTCCAGATCCCAACAGTCTACCCAGGAACTATGACTCCAACGCTAGGTGTGCCTTTCATTCAAACGCACCTGGCCACAGTACAGAAAAGTGCAGAGCTCTGCATATGAAGGTACAAGACCTGGTAGACTCGAAAGCTTTGAATTTCGCACCACCTCCCAATGTCAATAAAAACCCGATGCCAAACCACGGTGGTCCTCGAATTAACGCTATTGAAGAAGACAAGCCGTCTTATTTAATAACCAGTGTGGGACAGATCCGGACACCGTTGGTAGAAATCAAGGCTCAGCTCTTGGAATGTCAAATGTTCCCAGGGTGTGAATTAGGGTGTGCCTACTGTAATATCTCAGTAAATGGGTGCGATAATCTGAGGAATGGCATAGATGGCCTTATTCAGAGTGGCCAACTTCAGATCACTACATCGTTTCCAACAAATCCAGCAATCCCATCAGCAACGGTTTCAGAACCTCCTACAACTGCAGCAACCATTGTTCCCGACAATTCTTCGGCTTCATCAACAAGTACTTCATCAATCTTCTCAAATGACCAGTTATCAACAATTTCTCCTGCTACAACTTCAACTTCATTCCATTTTGAATCTCCTACAACAACAACATCCATTCTTCCGCCAATGTCTCCTACAACTCCAGCAACAAATCATGAAGACGTCTCTACTGTCACCATATTTTATGATCCTGAAAACAACTCTGCCTACAATTCAGAAGGTGCTGCTCCCGCTAGAGCACCAGTGACAATTTATTACGATCCACAAACAATTACAGTCCCTTCAGCAGCAGCCATCAGTCCAGTTACTGTCACAGTGCCTGGACCGGTACCATATGAAAGCAATAGGGCCATCCCTTGGCACTATGGATCTGACGTATACTGCGAAGGAAAGAGAATCACTCTTGAAACATCAACACCTGCACCACAAGTAGATAATGTGGGAGGAGGCGGAGGCTTCACTCGAAGCGGACGTCTCTTTGCTCCACCAATGCAAAGACCTACTGCCGAAGCAGAAGCTGCTGCCAAGGCAAAAGGAAAGAGCCCGGTGCAGGAAGATCAAGCTGTTAAAGAAGCTGTGAAAACACCATTCGATCAAGAAGTTGATGAGTTTATGAGGATCATCAAAAAGAGTGATTACAAAATTGTGGATCAGCTTCACCAGACGCCATCCAAGATCTCTATCCTCTCACTGCTTATGTGCTCCGAAGCCCATCGGAATGCACTACTCAAAGTCCTGCACGCAGCTTACGTGCCTGAAGAGATCACTGTCAATCAATTGGAAACCGTGGTTGGAAATGTTACTGCTAGCAATGGGCTAGGGTTCATCAATACTGACTTGACAGCGGATGGCCGCAACCACAACAAAGCCTTACACATCACTATGGAATGCAAAGGTGCTGTCCTTTACCATGTGCTGGTAGACACGGGGTCATCCCTTAATGTCCTACCTAAGAAGGCCCTAGTGAAGCTAGAATACGATGGATTGGCATTGAGACCCAGCAACCTGGTGGTGAGAGCCTTTGATGGTTCAAAGAGATCGGTTCTGGGAGAGATTGAGTTGCCCATAACGATTGGCCCGCAGACCTTCAAAACTATTTTCTACGTGATGGATATACAGCCCGCCTACAGCTGTTTGTTGGGTAGACCCTGGATTCACGCCGCCGGCGCAATAACGTCTACCCTTCACCAAAAGTTAAAATTTGAGTGGGAAGGCCAAGTTGTTACAATCTGTGGGGAGGAGGATATATTTGTTAGCCACCTGGCTACTTATAAATACATTGAGATGGATGGGGAGATCCATGAAACAATGAGCCAAGGATTTGAAGCCTTGAATGTGAATGAAGCATCTGCTGTATCTGGGATCTCCATGTCATCTTACCAACAAGCCCGGAAGGTTGTTGAGGGAGGAAATGCCCAAGGCTGGGGCAAACTGCTATCGGTGGAGAAGAAAGAGAACAGATTTGGGTTGGGTTACAAACCAACTCAACAAGATCAAACAGCAGCTGCGAAAGAGCCCAACTTTGTGAGTGGGGGGATGCTTACCCCTGATGCTATCAATTGTCTGGAAGACGAGCTGGAAGAAGAACGCAACCTGGAAAGCTGGATTCGTCCAAAGATCCCGGGGAGCAGTGTCTCGAACTGGTCTTCCCAGGAAATTATAAGAGTTATTCATGCAGAGTAATTATTATTTCCTGTATTTTTATAAGCATGCATCAAAGTCTTGCATCTTGCCCAAGATGACAAGACTCATTTTGTAACCGGGCCATCTGTACTTTTTGTGCAAACAAGATCAATTAATGAAATATCAGACAGCTTTTTGCAAACGAGTCTTTTTCTTTTCCGTTCACTGTTTTTTCCATTTTTCTTTTTTGTACAAAAATAAATGGCGATGTTTTCAAAATGATAACTTTCATTTCACTTTTTCTAAAGCAAGATTAAAATTAATCACTAAAATGAACAAACTAAACCCTTGCAGAGAGTGCCCTCCTGACAGCACCGACAACAGCACGACTATGACTTCGTATGACTTTGACAATCCAATCAATCAAGCTGATGAAGGGGTTGATGAAGAATATGAGCTTCCTGAAGAGCTAGCCAGGTTGTTAAGACAAGAGGAAAAGGTTATTACTCCTCACCAGGAGGAGGTTGAAGTGATCAATCTTGGTACAGATGAAGACGTGAAAGAAGTCAAGATCGGGGCCTGCCTGCAAGACTCAGTGAAAGGACAGCTGATTGACCTGCTTCGAGAATATGTGGACGTGTTCGCTTGGTCTTATCAAGATATGCCAGGGTTGGACACCGACATCGTCGTGCACAAGCTGCCTTTGAGAGAAGAGTGCCCACCAGTCAAACAGAAGTTGCGCCGTACTCGTCCAGACATGGCTATGAAAATCAAGGAAGAGGTACAAAAGCAATGGGACGCCGGGTTCCTTGCTGTAACTAGCTATCCGCCGTGGGTTGCTAATATAGTACCTGTGCCTAAGAAGGATGGTAAAGTAAGGATGTGTGTTGACTATCGGGACCTGAACAGAGCCAGCCCGAAAGATGATTTTCCATTACCTCACATTGACGTATTGGTGGATAATACGGCTCAGTTCTCGGTATTCTCCTTCATGGATGGATTTTCAGGATACAATCAGATCAAGATGTCACCTGAAGACATGGAGAAGACAACCTTCATCACACCCTGGGGCACGTTTTGCTACAAAGTGATGCCATTCGGACTGAAGAATGCTGGTGCAACGTATCAACGGGCTATGGTAACATTATTCCACGATATGATCCATAAAGAAATCGAATGTTATGTGGATGACATGATTGCCAAGTCCCTTACTGAAGAAGACCATCTGGTGAATCTGCTGAAGTTGTTCAAGCGTCTGAGGAAATACCAACTGAAGTTGAACCCCAACAAATGCACATTCGGGGTGCGATCCGGTAAGCTGCTGGGATTTATTGTAAGTGAGAAAGGGATTGAAGTTGACCCTGATAAAGTCAAAGCTATTCAAGAGATGCCTGCACCAAGGACTGAGAAAGAAGTTCGAGGGTTCTTAGGTCGATTGAACTACATCTCAAGGTTCATATCTCACCTTACAGCAACCTGTGAACCCTTGTTCAAGCTGTTGAGAAAAGCACAGACGGTCAGGTGGAACGAAGACTGCCAAAGGGCTTTTGACAAGATCAAGGAGTATTTACAAGAACCTCCAATCCTCATGCCGCCAGTTGAAGGAAGACCTCTGATAATGTACTTGACAGTATTAGAAGAGTCAATGGGGTGTGTGCTGGGCCAGCATGACGAGTCTGGTCGAAAAGAGTATGCAATATACTACCTAAGCAAAAAGTTTACCGACTGTGAACAACGTTATTCACTGCTCGAGAAAACTTGTTGTCCTTTAGCGTGGGCTGCTCGCCGACTAAGACAGTATATGTTGACCCACACTACTTTGTTGATCTCAAAGATGGACCCGGTTAAGTACATTTTCGAGAAGCCAGCTCTTACCGGACGGGTCGCAAGATGGCAGATGATTCTTACAGAATATGACATCCAGTACACCTCTCAGAAAGCCATCAAGGGCAGTGTACTATCTGAATATCTTGCTGAGCAACCCATTGATGACTACCAGCCTATGAGATTTGACTTCCCTGATGAAGACATCATGTTCATCAAAGCGAAAGATCATGAAGAGCCTATTCACACTGAAGGGCCTGACCCGGGAGAAGAATGGACTATGATGTTTGATGGGGCTGTTAACATGAATGGTCGTGGCGTTGGTGCAGTACTCATTACACCTAAAGGGGTTCACATGCCTTTCTCGGCAAAACTCACTTTCAGCTGCACTAATAACGAAGCTGAGTACGAAGCTTGCATTATGGGTCTTGAGGAAGCCATTGACCTCAGGATCAAGACATTGACTGTATTCGGAGATTCAGCTTTGGTAATCAATCAGACCAATGGCAAATGGTACACACACCAGGATCATCTGATACCTTACAGGGATTATACAAGGAGGTTATTGACTTTCTTCACAACGGTCAAGCTTGAGTATATCCCTCGGGACGAGAATCAGTTCGCAGATGCTCTTGCTACCATTTCATCCATGATCAAAGTTCAGACTGCCAACTTTGTACCTCAGATTTCAGTGTCCAGACTTGATAGACCAGCATATGTGTTTGCAGCAGATGTTGTAAAAGATGACAAGCCTTGGTTCCATGACATTAAGCGCTTCTTGGAGGATCAAATA
Source organism: Lathyrus aphaca (assembly GCA_963966055.1). Taxonomy (NCBI): domain Eukaryota; kingdom Viridiplantae; phylum Streptophyta; class Magnoliopsida; order Fabales; family Fabaceae; genus Lathyrus; species Lathyrus aphaca. Next base: position 201,476,314 of record OZ014519.1, on the reverse strand, counting down.
TACCCACCTGGGGCATCTTCCAATGATAAGAAGACTTTGAGAAGGCTTGCCGGTAGTTTCTTTCTGAACACTGATGGGTCTTTATACAAAAGGAACTTTGATATGGTACTCCTCAGATGTGTTGATAAGACAGAAGCAGATTTGTTGATGCATGAAGTGCATGAAGGATCCTTTGGTACCCACGCTGGGGGACATGCCATGGCTAAGAAGTTGTTAAGATCAGGCTATTACTGGATCACAATGGATGCGGACTGTTGTGCTTATGCCAGAAAATGCCATAAATGCCAGATTTATGCGGATAAAGTGCATGTACCTCCCAATCCTTTGAACATCATGTCTTCACCGTGGCCCTTTTCCATGTGGGGCATTGATATGATTGGCAAGATTGAGCCAGCTGCTTCAAATGGCCACAGATTCATCCTGGTCGCCATCGACTATTTCACCAAGTGGGTTGAAGCAGCCTCATATGCAAATGTTACAAGACAAGTGGTAGCCAGATTTCTGAAAAGAGATATCATCTGTCGATACGGAGTGCCCGAGCGAATCATTACTGATAATGGTTCCAACTTGAACAACAAAATGATGGTTGAGTTATGCCGGGACTTCAAGATCCAACATCACAATTCTTCTCCTTACAGGCCAAAGATGAATGGCGCTGTTGAGGCAGCCAATAAGAATATCAAGAAGATTGTGCAGAAGATGGTAGTCACCTACAAAGACTGGCATGAAATGCTACCGTTTGCCTTGCATGGGTACCGCACGTCAATCAGGACATCCACTGGGGCAACACCGTATCAGCTTGTGTATGGTATGGAGGCAGTCCTACCGGTTGAAGTTGAATTACCCTTTCTACGGGTACTGATGGATGTTAAACTGAGTGAAGCAGAATGGGTTAGGTCCCGATATGAACAGCTGAGTCTGATTGAAGGGAAAAGATTGGCTGCAATTTGTCATGGGCAGTTGTATCAGAAAAGAATGAAGAAAGCTTTCGATCAGAAAGTCAGGCACCGAGAGTACCAAGTAGGAGATCTTGTGCTGAAGAGAATCCTCCCTCCTCATACAGACCACAGGGGCAAATGGACTCCAAATTATGAAGGGCCATTCGTGGTAAAGAAAGTTTTCTCTGGTGGAGCACTGATGCTCAGCACCATGGATGGTGAAGATTTCCCGTCCCCTGTGAATTCAGATGCAGTTAAAAAATACTTCGCATAAAATAACCCGCTGGACACAAAAACAGAATGTAAGTCCAGGCAAAAATAGGGCATCCCGGCGAGTCAAAAACAGAATAAAAAGACTCGGGCAAAAATAAGGGAAATAAATGAAAAAATGTACACCCGCTGAGTTGAAAAGCCGCACTGGACAACTCAGGCAAAAATGGGTATCCCGATGGATTGAAAACCCGAAAGGGCGATCCATGCAAAATAAGGGAATAAGCGAACAACTGCATTCTGAATTCGTCTGTATCGTTCACAACTTGGTAAGCTTCGAAAGGATCAAGCTTCAATCAGAATCAACTTTCTCCAGAAAGCAAGACGAGAAGAAAGTCAAAAGTCATACGAGTCATAGCAGAAGAGGAAGCCCCTCAAAGCGTCGTCAACATTGCCAGCACTTTGTTTCTCAATTTGTAACAGTCTCTTCATTTTAGGAGATTTGTTTCTTTGGCTGTATCTCGCCAATTCAGGGCATTTGAATTAATAAAATCAGATTTTCAGTCATGTTTCGTTTTGTACATTCTATTTGCAAAAAATGTCTGATGTCTTAAAAGAAAAAACTGATTGCATAAATACAGATACTTTTCTTCTAAAAATACATGCTTACAGGGAATATACTTACTCTCAAGAATGCTTAACTCCTATGACGGAATCCAGTAAAGGATACCTCGGGACCATTTGTACGTTTCCTTGTCTTTGTAGGATTGCAGGTATCCAGAACGCAACTTGGGGCATGAAAGCTTCATCCTCAGCAAGCTGGCAGATCATTATCAATTCGGTCTATCTTCCACGTGGCACGGAGGGTGCCCATTTCCCCAGCGAAGTTGCCAAATCTATATCAACACTCAATTTTAGCACTTGAAGTGCCCTTTCCCCAGCTGAGTTGCCTTTCATGACTCCTCCCAGATGAGTTGGCCACTTATTACTTATCATCATCAAAATGGGCAGGTATCACAGAAGATGCCCATATCCCCGGCTGAGTCAAGAAGTCATCGTAACAGAATTTCTAGGGAGGTCTTTCAGTGATGCCTCTCTCTCTCCCCAGCCGAGTTGTCATCTCGCTCTCAGCCGAGTATGAGAATCAGGGAATCATCTCCCCACAGAATCATCAGCCTCTATTCAGAAGAGCAACGCATGAAGGAATCACAACAGAGTAGAGAAAGCTTCTACAAACCCCAGCTGGGTCCCATATTACAAGGATATGTCAATCAGTGACCTATATCCCCAAGTGGATACATATCTCCAGGTCTATCAATGATCTCATCCCCAGCTGGGATGTCCATTTCAAGCAGATCGTCCAGAGATCTTCGCAACAACGGGATCCGAGTCCCGGTTCGGTATCTTTGCACAATCATGGCATTTGCATCATACTATCCCCTCAAAGCGTAGCATTCCGTCTAAAACGGAGCATTACGGCAAAAATCAAACGCATAGCATAATCATAAGCCATGTTTTGAATCAAACACTTGTGAGTAATAACCATTCATCAGAATACAGAACACTTTCCCCAAAATCCCCACCAGGGTCCCCCGCAAAAGCAGTTGCCTCACAATTCACAAACACCAGTATATACTCCTTTTGGCACCCGTCCGTGCCATCTTTCCCCAGTAAAGTCGCCTGAACACTTTCCAAACAAAATCACCCGTATTACAGGTACTGCCTGACACCCGTCCGTGTCAAATCACCAGCAGAAAGCCAAAGACATCCCCTTTGCACTCACATATACCTATATACACTTTCTTGACACCCGTCCGTGTCATATCCCCAGCGCGGTCGCCTACACTTTGTATATCAGATACTTGTTCATATCACACTCTTCTCCTTTTGACACTCGTCCATGTCACTCTCCCCAGCAGCTAAACACTCATCTATACACCACTCACACTTATACAGGTACTCGTCCGTATCTTGTATACACCATATATATCCCCACAGATTCGGCATTAGTCCTTGTTCTTTGTTAACCAGTTGGTACTCGTCCGTACCAACATCTCAGAGCATGCGTCTAGCGTTTGTTTCTACATGATACTCGTCTGTATCATAGTCTTAAGGATGCTCGTCCGCATCTTTAATCCATACACTGTGTCAAACACATACGTCTCTTCGAATATAGATACTCGTCTGTGTCTACTATTCCCCGGAGAGTCCTTTCAGATGCAACACTCGTCCGTGTTCTTTGTTAACCAGTTGATACTCGTCCGTATCATCATCTTTGAACACGTGTCAGTATTTGTTTCTACCCGATACTCGTCCGTATCGTAGTCTTAAGGATGCTCGTCCGCATCTTTAATCTGTACACAGCATCTAAACACTTATACCTTTTATCTCTTGGATGTAAACACTCGTCCGTGTTTACTACATCCCCAGTAGATCGCCAACAAAGCAAATTTTTCTTTTTTATCTAACACTCGTCCTGTGTTATGATAACCCTGAGAGCAGCCGTACCCTGCTAGGTGGTCGTCCTCCACCTCTTGATGGTCGTCCTCCATCATGCTCATCCGATGGCCGTCCCCATCGTTGATATTTAGCAGCCGTCCCCTGCTAGGTGGTCGTCCTCCACCTCTTGATGATCGTCCTTCATCAATTTTATCCAATGGCCGTCCCCATTGTTGATTTTTGTTTATCTGACATTCGTCCTATGTCATGATAAACCTTGAGAGCAGCCGTACCCTGCTGAGTGGTCGTCCTCCACTTCTTGATGGTCGTCCTCCATCATGCTCATCCGATGGCCGTCCCCATCGTTGTTATTTCCGGCAGCCGTACCCTGCCAGGTGGTCGTCCTCCACCTTTGATGGCCGTCCCCATCATATTTCTTTTATTCCCAACAGAGCAGCCGTACCCTGCCAGGTGGTCGTCCTCCACCTTTGATGGCCGTCCCCATCATATTTCTTTTATTCCCAACAGAGCAGCCGTCCCCTGCTAGGTGATCGTCCTTCACCTTTGATGGCCGTACCCCATCATCTGTTTATTCCATTTATTCTTTAACCCGATGGCCGTCCCCGTCATGGTCCCTTTTCCTTTTTAGCCCGATGGCCGTCCCCATCGTCGGTTACTTTGCTTTATGAGCTTGATGGCCGTCCCCGTCATGTTTCATTAATTCCCAGAGAATCTTACTTTATCTTGATGGCCGTCCCCATCATAATTTTATTTTTCCCCAGCTAGTCGGCCGTCCCCGTCTTAGCTTTACCTTTTATCCCCAGCATGTCGGCCGTCCCCGTCATTGTTTTATTTCCTACACTTTCCCAGCATGTCGGCCGTCCCCGTCATTGCTCTTTACCCAGCAGTCGTCCTCTGCTCGACGGTCGTCCTCCGTCGCCCACTTTACAATATACTTTATTTTCCTTTACAATCTATATCCCTTTTCTTCTTCATTCTGTGAGTGCAAATTTTGGACTGTCTTTGGTATTCAACCACAAGTTATCTTGTTGGCCTGTTAAGCCGTTGCTTACAGCCTGCACAGCTAACTCATGATTGAATAGGGGCAGCTGTAAACACCCCAAATTTGCCCTCACCCATTCACACCATGGCTTGTGATCATTTCATATGCATAAACACAATCATATCATCTCATATCTCATTCTTGATTCACTGCATAGTTTCTAAGTCATCTGCACCTAGGGTTTGTGATCTGAGCAATCCAAGAGCCTCTTGAGCCACTCCAAAGGCTACCAATCACTTCAAAGGGGTCCATGTGTGTTCTTATATCATGTTACATCCTTTCAAAGTCAAGATTTCAAAAGAATCACAAGAACTGAGGTTTGAATGGATGCAGGGCCAGGTTTGACTGCACAGTTGACCTAGAATTAGGGTTTTGGTTTCAAAGGCCATAACTCCAAATTTTTGGGTCATTCTTGTTTCCATTGGTCTCTATAGGGTATAGGGAGTATGCATATCAATTTTCATGAAGAAATTCCATGGGGAAGTCATCTGATCAAGGGTTGACTTTTCAGACAAGTTAGTGTAAAATCAGGGCATCTGAGGCCCCCAATGGCCCAACCAATGGGTGATCTTCATCATTTTGAGTGTATATGATCTTTATTTGATCATGGAAGAAGGTTGAAGTTCATAAAAATCAAGAATTTGGAGTTTTTGCAAATGTTGACTTTTTGGGCATAGTTGACTTTTCAAGAATGCTTCATTTTTAGGTCATTTTTCAAGCCTTGATTCTTGGTCCAAAAATGCTTCAAATGGAAAAACTTTGGCCATGAAAGTTGTAGATCTCATCTTTCCCTTTTCAAAAAGTACAAGAACATGATCAAATTCTTCTTGGATCAAAATTTATGGTGTGACAAAGCTAGCAAAAATCACTTATTTTCAAGATATGCACCAAGTGTGAAAATTGCAAAATCATGTACCAAGGCAAATTGCAACTTCTAATTGGCATCAAACCATCACATAAACATCATGTAAGTCCTAAAGTTCAGAATGGATTAGGCATTGCTCATGTTTCATGGCTTATGTAACAAGATTTTTCCATGTGAACCAAAGTATGCCAACTTGCAAAATCATCATGATCACTTCACCCACTTGATGCATTGGATGCTGCACTTTGGCTAGCCTCTCACCTCATCTTGCTGCACCAGAACCAGCCCTTGTACTAGCCTAGAGGCTGCCCATACTTTCTCTTACACAAGAGTTGACAAATTGCAAAAGTGGCCTTACCAATCAAAAAAGCACATGTCTTGTCATCTGACCAATGAGAGAGGTTTATGTGGACAAAGAGCAAGCCATTTCATACATGAAGCAAGGCTGAAACTCTATCATCCAACACATACACAAAACACACCCCAGCTGCATTTTTGTTTCGAATCTCTCTGCCCAGCTCACATACACTAAAACCATTTTCACCATTCATCTCACCATGCTTCATTGAGCTCAAAGCAACCAAGAACCAGGCCTGAAACCAACCACAAAACCACTTCACCATTTTCACCTCAGCCTGCAAAACTCTTCGAATCACCTTCCACAGCTTACAAACATCCAAACAAACTTTACAAAGCTTCTCCACTCACCATCTGGATCACAAAGAACCATTCACAATGGCCTGAAACTGCCTGAATCATCACTGCCATATCCAACTGAGCTTGAACAGAAGCTTGTCAAACTCTTCATCCAGCCAACATAAATTTCTCCCAAGCATTCAAGCATCATCAGGAGGTCATAAGGAGTGGATTTCACCAAGAGAAGTGGCTAGAAAGTCATCAGAGTGAAAGCTTCGAATCTCAGGTAGCTCAAGAACTTTTTTTCCAGAAATGGATTTTTAAGTTCTAAACTTGTTCTCCATACTTCACTGATTGTTCTGATGTTTTAGTTTTGAAAATGGTGATGAAATGAGAATTTAATTGCTCTCTGAAACTTGCGTGCCCTAATTCTTTCTTGCTTCGATTCAGCCTTGTTAGGAAATATAAATGTGTTTTGATTAGGGGGTTTGGTTCGTGAGTGAGTGGGGATCATTTCCCAGTTCTTAGATTTCGTTTTAGTTAGGTTTTTGGAGTTTTGGGGTTTCTCAGGGGAGATGCTGGCCGGAGAAGACGACCGGAGGTCTTCTCCGGCCACCTGAAAGTGATTTGTGCCCTAATTACAGTCATTAAGCCAGTTTGAATTTGGACCGTGGATTGCCTTTGACTGTTTGACCTCCCGCGCGTGTGGATGGACCAGATTGATCATTAGAAACCCTAAGTGTGTTTAATTAATTCATAATTAGGTTTAGCCCAGTTTGAACGTGGGCCACAAGATCTGGCGCGTAGTCAATGACCCCAAGCCCAGAATCAATCTCAGCCTTCCATTTGGTTGACTTCTCCTTTTATTTGTTTTTTATTTTTCATTTATTTCGTTTAACTTGCACAATTTATTTAAAATAGTAAAAAATGTGTAAAAATTATGAAACTTTTTCTCATGAGTTTTATTAATTTTTATGACACAAAAACATCTTTATTTTTATTTTTATCATTAAAAAAGGTATTTTAAAATATTTAAAAGATTATTTTTAATTGATTAATGGAAATTAATTTATTAAAAATACTTTTAAGTATCTAAAAATCACCAAAAAATTCATGAAATGTTCTAAGACATTTAGAAACATTGTCCAACCTTCAAACCAAATTTCTTTTTTGATCTTGATGCATTTTGAGAATTTTCCATTGAATTAAATCATTTTTTGTGCATTATTTTGATCCTAAGTTCAAAAAATCATTTCTGCCTATCTAGGAAGAGTTGGACATTGATTCTTCTTGCATTGCATTGTGTTTAGCATGTAGTTTCTAGGATAAAATGGTCATGATTTGATCTTGCATTTTTCATTTGTTTGTCATTTTTCTTGTTTGGAAACCATAAAAACCCTAATAACTTAGAAAAATCATAACTTAAGATTGGCTAAGAGTTGAGACCTCCCCTTTGGACCTTGGTTTAGTATAGGTTTAGGGTTTCTTTGGGTGGCATTTTCCATTTTTTTATCTTAAGGTTTGCTTCTGTTTTTTTGGTTTTTGTTTGTTGTTTGATCCATAAACCCTAATTTGGGCTTCCATTTGCATCCTTCTTGCATTCCCTTGCATAACATGACTTGCCATGACATTTCAAGCATCCATGTGATTCATTTGACATCATAAGACATATAGAAAGCATGTTTGATCATTGCATCTTGCATTTGCCATATTGTTTGCCATGTATGTTTCATAACTTTCCATGTTCATTCATGCTTCTTAGCATGCTTCATTTGCATTCATGAACTTGTATGAACATTTCCATGTGCTGCCTCATGTTTGTAGCATCTCATAGCATCCTTAGCATCATGTATATGCTTCTGGTTTTGGTTTGCATTATGTCATCTCATTCCATTTTGCATTGCATTGCATTCCTTTTCTAACCTTTCAGGTGGTAAGTGACTTGAGAAGTGAATTTGCCTTCACTTCTCATAACTTCTCTTTTCATCTCTCTTGCATCCATGCTGCATTTCTATTTGTGTTTGAGTTTGAGCTTGCTCATTCTTCTTCTTCCCACTTTCTTTCTTCAAGTGACTTGACTTCTTGAATGAAGCAAGTCACTTTGCTTCTCTTGATCCTTTCATCTGCTTCCTGGTGGTTCCATTGAAGATTTTTCTTGATAAACCAAACAAACCTTAGGGACAACCAAGCATGACAATGATTAGGGTTTTGATTAGTCTCCCCTCTTAGTTTTACCTTGGTGTCTCATTGAGTCTTCTCTTCTCACCTCATAATCAGGGACTAAACCCTAAAGGCTTTAAGGCTTTGTGATTAAGCTTATGCCTGCATCCTTCTCTTAGGATGGAGTGTATAACTTTAATCCTAAGTGTTAAACCCTTAATGTGTTTAAGTCTCTTAATCAATTCACTTAATAAGTATCAAGACATCACACTTGTAACTTGGGCCTTGCATTAGGGTTCTAATTCTTCCTTAATTGGTTAAGAAGGACTAACCCTAGTGTTAATGGACAAGTCCCCCTCAAGTTGTCTTACAAACCATAAAATTCACTTCATCATCTCACCATTAACTAAAATCCACTTAATCCAAGGCTTGTTTTGTCATGAGTTTAATCCCTAATCATGGATTAAGTTGAGGAGCATTCCTCAGCTTAAACATTCTCATCTATTATCCTTCTATTAGGATGGTGTAATGAGTCTGTTTAATCCTTGATTATGGCTTAACCTCATTACTCAACACTAAACAAAAACACCAAAAACATCTAAATAATCACAAGTAGGTTAATGATCTTAATCCTACACCAAAGGTGATTAAGTGTGAGAATCTGACTTCACACTTAAGGTACTCTCATTACCCCTAATTAGAGGGAAGATGTGATGAGTTTACTGAATCCATTGGTTTAGACTTAAGCTCATTAACTTATGACAAACTTTCAAAAGCAATAAAAGACTGAAAACACCAAAACAAACAATAATCGTCTCCTTCGGGATTCTTTTCTCATCTCATTCACTCACAAGCGAGAGCTCGCTTCTTCCGTCTAATGCAAGACAGTTTGCACCTGAGCCAGACAGGTCATACACTTGAGCATAGACAAGTAAGCAGTTCACAAGTCAATTCACCTTTTAGTCTCTTTGGGTCGAACTACGGTGTTCTGACTTCCTCATTGCACGAGAGGATACGTAGGCATAACTTAACAGTTATCGAACAAAAGTCTCTGTATATTCCCCCTCTTTCTAGCCTCATTCTTTTAGCCTCATGATCATGAGCAATTCATTCTCATTCTTACACTGACACATCATTATACACTTCACTTCACTTTACACTGACACCTGTACATCCTTTTCCAGCTCATTTATACACAAATTGCACTGACACTACCCCTTTAAAACACAAATCTTTTAAGCGTGGATCCCGTCGAGTACGACGGACAATCTGGGTGCTAATACCTTCCCAGGTTGTAACCAACCCCCTTTCTCAGTCTCTCTGGTTCGCAACCGTCTTATCCATATCTTTCTAGGTCTATGCAGCATTGCCTTTCCTCCGGGATAAAAATGCCTAGCTGGCGACTCTATTCATCTCCAGTGAGTTCACGGCTGTGTGTTCTCATTGTCCCTTTCGCCGACCGTTCGCGTCTGTACCTTTATTTGGGCCTGTCCCACTTATTGGGAGCGACACCGGTTAAGCAGAAGTTGCGCCGTACTCGCCCAGATATGGCAATGAAGATAAAAGAAGAGGTACAAAAGCAGTGGGACGCCGGGTTCCTTGCTGTGACTAGCTATCCGCCGTGGGTTGCTAATATTGTACATGTGCCTAAGAAAGACGGCAAAGTAAGAATGTGTGTGGACTACCGGGATCTGAACAGAGCCAGCCCGAAAGATGATTTCCCATTACCTCACATTGATGTATTGGTGGATAATACGGCTCAGTTCTCGGTATTCTCCTTCATGGATGGATTTTCAGGATACAATCAGATCAAAATGTCACCTGAAGACATGGAGAAGACAACTTTCATCACACCCTGGGGCACGTTCTGTTATAAGGTGATGCCATTCGGACTGAAGAATGCTGGTGCAACTTATCAACGGGCTATGGTAACACTATTCCACGACATAATCCATAAAGAAATTGAATGTTATGTGGATGACATGATTGCCAAGTCCCTCACAGAAGAAGACCACCTGGTGAATCTGTTGAAGTTATTCAAGCGGCTGAGGAAGTACCAACTGAAGTTAAACCCCAACAAGTGCACGTTCGGGGTGCGATCTGGTAAGCTGCTGGGATTTATTGTAAGCAAGAAAGGGATTGAAGTTGACCCTGATAAAGTCAAAGCCATTCAAGAAATGCCTGCACCGAAGTCAGAAAAAGAAGTTTGGGGGTTTCTAGGTAGATTGAACTACATCTCAAGGTTCATATCTCACCTTACTGCAACCTGTGAACCCTTGTTCAAGTTGTTAAGAAAAGAACAAACGGTCAGGTGGAACGAAGACTGCCAGAGGGCTTTTGACAAAATCAAGGAATACTTACAAGAGCCTCCAATCCTTATGCCTCCAGTTGAAGGAAGACCTCTGATAATGTACTTGACAGTATTAGAAGAGTCAATGGGGTGTGTGTTGGGCCAGCATGACGAGTCTGGTCGAAAAGAGTATGCAATATACTACCTAAGAAAAATTTTTACCGACTGTGAACAACGTTATTCACTGCTCGAGAAAACTTGTTGTGCTTTAGCATGGGCTGCTCGCCGACTAAGGCAGTATATGTTGACCCACACTACTTTATTGATATCAAAGATAGACCCAGTTAAGTACATTTTTGAGAAGCCAGCACTTACCGGGCGGGTTGCAAGATGGCAAATGATCCTCACAGAATACGACATCCAGTACACATCCCAGAAGGCCATCAAAGGCAGTGTATTGTCTGATTATCTTGCTGAGCAACCAATTGATGATTACCAGCCCATGAGATTTGACTTCCCTGATGAAGACATCATGTTCATAAAAGCAAAAGATCATGAAGAGCCTGTTCACACTGAAGGGCCTGACCCGGAAGAAGAATGGACTATGATGTTTGATGGGGCTGTTAATATGAATGGTCGTGGTGTTGGTGCAGTACTCATTACACCTAAGGGAGTTCACATGCCTTTCTCGGCAAAGCTCACCTTCAACTGCACTAACAACGAAGCTGAATACGAAGCTTGTATTATGGGTCTTGAGGAAGCCATTGACCTCAGGATCAGAACTTTGACTGTATTCGGAGATTCAGCTCTGGTAGTTAATCAAACCAACGGCAAATGGTACACCCACCAGGATCATCTGATACCTTACAGGGATTATACAAGGAGGTTATTGACTTTCTTTACAACAGTCAAGCTTGAGTACATCCCTCGGGATGAGAATCAGTTTGCAGATGCTCTGGCTACCATTTCATCCATGATCAAAGTTCAAGCTGCCAACTTTGTGCCTCGGATTTCAGTGTCCAGACTTGACAGACCAGCATATGTATTTGCAACAGACGCTGTAAAAGATGATAAGCCTTGGTTCCATGACATTAAGTGCTTCTTGGAAGATCAAACATACCCACCTGGGGCATCTTCCAATGATAAGAAGACTCTAAGAAGGCTTGCTGGTAGTTTCTTTCTGAATGTTGATGGTTCCCTGTACAAGAGAAACTTTGATATGGTACTTCTCCGGTGCGTTGATAGAACAGAAGTAGACTTGTTGATGCACGAAGTGCGCGAAGGGTCCTTTGGTACCCATGCAGGAGGGCATTCCATGGCCAAGAAGTTGCTAAGATCAGGTTATTACTGGATCACAATGGATGCCGACTGTTGTGTCTACGCCAGAAAATGTCATAAATGCCAGATTTACGCGGATAAAGTGCATGTGCCTCCAAATCCTTTGAATGTGATGTCTTCACCATGGCCCTTTGCTATGTGGGGCATTGACATGATCGGCAAGATTGAACCGACTGCTTCAAACGGCCACAGATTCATCCTGGTTGCCATTGACTATTTTACCAAGTGGGTTGAAGCAGCTTCCTATGCAAATGTTACAAGGCAAGTGGTAGCCCGATTCCTGAAGAGAGACATCATCTGCCGATATGGAGTTCCCGAACGAATCATTACTAACAATGGTTCCAACTTAAACAACAAAATGATGGCAGAGCTATGCCGGGACTTCAAGATCCAACACCACAATTCTTCTCCTTACAGGCCAAAGATGAATGGCACTGTTGAGGCGGCTAATAAGAATATCAAGAAGATTGTGCAGAAGATGGTAGTCACCTACAAAGACTGGCATGAGATGCTACCGTTCGCCTTGCATGGGTACCGTACATCAATCAGAACATCCACTGGGGCAACACCGTATCATCTTGTGTATGGTATGGAGGCAGTCCTACCTGTTGAAGTTGAATTACCCTCCCTACGGGTATTCATGGATGTTAAGCTAAACGAAGCTGAATGGGTCCGTTCCCGATACGAACAGCTGAATCTGATAGAAGAAAAGAGATTGGCTGTAATCTGTCATGGGCAGTTATATCAGAAAAGAATGAAGAAAGCCTTCGATCAGAAAGTCAGGCTCCGAGAGTACCAAGTAGGAGATCTTGTGCTGAAAAGACTCCTCCCTCCTCATACAGACCACAGGGGAAAGTGGACTCCGAACTATGAAGGGCCATTCGTGGTAAAGAAAGTTTTCTCCGGTGGAGCACTCATGCTCGGCACCATGGATGGTGAGGACTTCCCGTCCCCTGTGAATTCAGATGCAGTTAAAAAATACTTCGCATAAAATGACCCGCTGGACATAAAAACAGAATGTAAGTCCAGGCAAAAATAGGGCATCCCGGCGAGTCAAAAACAGAATAAAAGACTCGGGCAAAAATAAGGGAAATAAACAAAAAAAATGTACACCCGCTGAGTTAAAAGCCGCATTGGACAACTCAGGAAAAAATGGGTATCCCGATGGATTGAAAACCCGAAAGGGCGATCCATGCAAAATAAGGGAATAAGCGAACAACTGCATTCTGAATTCGTCTGTATCACTTACAACTAGTAAGCTCCGAAAGGTTAAAGCTTCGTTCAGAATCAACTTTCTTCAGAAAGCAAGAAGAACGTCAAATGTCATACGAGTCATAGCAAAAGAGAAGCTCCTTGAAGCGTCGCCAACATTGCCAACATCTTTTGTTTCTCAGTTTGTAACAATCTCCTCATTTCAGGGGATTCGTTTCCTTAAACTGTATCTTGCCAATTCAGGGCACATGAATTAATAAAATCATATTTTCAGTCATGTTTCGTCTCGTACATTTTATTTTCGTTTGCAAAGATGTCCGATGTCTTTAAGATACTGATTGCATAAATACAGATGCTTTTTCTTCTAAAAATACGTGCGTGCAGGAAATATACTTACTCTAGGGGGTGTTAAAACTCCTATGATGGAATCCTGCAAGGGATACCTCGGGACTACTTGTGCGATTCTATGTCTTTTCAGGATTGCAGGTAGTCAAAGCACAACATGGAGCATGAAAGCTTCACCCCAACAAGCTGGCAAACCAGTATCTACTCAGTCTTAGCACCGAAGGTGTTTTCTCCCCAGCTGAGTTGCCATCCATTATTCCTCCTCAACCAAGTACAAAAGCCAGGGAACCATCTCCCCACAGAGTCTCAACCTCTGCCCAGAAAGGCGACGCGCGAAGAAATCACAACAGAGTGAAGAAAGCTTCTACAAACCCCAGCTGGGTCCCTCATTACTGGAATAGGTCTATCAGTGACCTATATCCCCAAGCAGAGTCCCATATGTCAGATCTACCATTGATCTCCTCCCCAGCTGGGATGTCCACTTCAAGCAGATCGACCAGAGATCTTCACAGCAACGGGATCCGAATCCCGGATTGGTACCTTTGCATAATCATGGCATTCGCATCATATTCTCCCCACAGAGCGTAGCATTCCGTCTAATACGGAGCATTACGGCAAAAATAAAACATATTGCATAATCATAAGCCATGTTCTGAATCAAACACTTGTGAATACTGACAATCCGTCACCGATATACAGAAAACTCCCCGAATTCCCCGGCAGAAAGCCAAGGCTTTTGCCTTACACTCATAAATACAAATGCACAATCCTCTTGGCACCCGTCCGTGTCATCATTCCCCAGTAAAGTCGCCCAAGCACTCTTTACAAACAGACCATTTATATTACAGATACTTCGTGACACCCGTCCGTGTCATACCCCCAGCAGAAAGCCAAAGCGTCACCTTTGCACTCACCATACAAATACATATCTATACAACTTCCCTGACACCTGTCTGTGTCGTATTCCCCAGCATAGTCACCCAAATACCTTGTAAATCATATATTTGTTTATAATACACTCTCTCCGACACTCGTCCGTGTCGCACGCTCCCCAGCAAGTTAAACACTCGTCTGTACACCTTTCATACTTTTTTACTCATACATGTACTCGTCTGTATCTTGTATACACCACTTATATCCCCTCAGATTCAACACTAGTCCGTGTTCTTTGTTAACCAATTGGTACTCGTCCGTATCATCATCTCAGAACATGCGTCAAGCGTTTGTTTCTACCTGATACTCGTCCGTATCATAATCTTAAGGATGCTCGTCCGCATCTTTAATCCATACACGTGTCAAACACTCATGTCTTCTTGAATTTAGACACTCGTCTGTGTCTACTATTCCCCAGAAGAGTCCCCGCAGAATCAACACTCGTCTGTGTTCTTTGTTAACCAGTTGATACTCGTCCGTATCATCATCTCTGAACATGTGTCAGTTTTTGTTTCTACCTGATACTCGTTCGTATCATAGTGTTAAGGATGCTCGTCCGCATTTTTAATCTATACACAGTGCCAAAACACTTATACCTTTCGTTTTCTTGGATATAAACACTCGTCCGTGTTTACTATTCCCCAGCGAAGTCCTCAACAAAACTTGTTAAACTATTTATTTTCTATCTGACATTCGTTCTATGTCATGATACCTTTTCGGCAGCCGTACCCTGCCAGGTGATCGTCCTTCACCTTTGGATGACCGTCCCTCATCCTTTCCCCAGCGGAGTCTCCATTATTGGAACCCTTTTTTATCCGGCATTCGTCCTATGTCGCGATACTCTCAGCAGCCGTCCCCTGCTAGGTGATCGTCCTTCACCTCTTGATGATCGTCCTTCATCACTTTATCCGGTGGTCGTCCCCATCGTTGATCTTGTTATCTGACATTCGTCCTATGTCATGATAAACCCTGAGAGCAGCCGTACCCTGCTAGGTGATCGTCCTTCACCTCTTGATGATCGTCCTTCATCATGCTTATCCGATGGCCGTCCCCATCGTCGACCTTTTTATCCGATATTCGTCCTATGTCGTGATACTTTCGGCAGCCGTACCCTGCCAGGTGATCGTCCTTCACCTTAGATGACCGTCCCTCATCTTATCCCCAACAGAGCAACCGTCCCCTGCTAGGTGATCGTCCTTCACCTTTGATGACCGTACCTCATCATTTATTTCATTTACCTATAATCCCCAGAGAGTCTTATAGCTTTGCTTGATGGTCGTCCCCATCATAAACTTATATCCCCAGCATGTCGGTCGTCCCCGTCATTGCTTTTCCCCAGCAGTCGTCCTCTGCTCGACGTTCGTTCTCCGTCACCCGCACTTTATAGTTATACTTTATTTTCTTTTACAATCTATATCCCTTTTCTTCTTCACTCTGTGAGTGCAAATTTTGGACTGTCTTTAGTATTCAACCACAAGTTATCTTGTTTGCCTGTTAAGCCGTTGCTTACATCCTGCACAACTAACTCATGCTTGAATAGGGGCAGCTGTAAACACCCCGAATTTTCCCTCACCCATTCACACCATGGCTTGTGATCTCTTCATATACATAAGTTTAATCATAGCATCTCATACCACATTCTTGATTCACTGCATAGCTTCTAAGTCATCTACATCTAGGGTTTGTGATCTGAGCAATCCAAGAGCCATTTGTGCCACTCCAAAGGTCATCAATCACTTCAAAGGGGTCCATGTATGTTCAAGCATCATATTATATCCCCACAAAGTCAATAAAGTCAAAGAATCACAAGAACTGAGAATGGCATGGAAGCAGAGCCAGGTTTAACTACACAGATGACCTAGAATTAGGGTTTTGGTTTCAAAGGCCATAACTCCAAATTTTTTGGTCATTCTTGTTTCTATTGGTCTCTATAGGGTATAGGGATCATTCATATCAATTTTCATGAAGAAATTCAATGGGGAAGGCATCTGATCAAGAGTTGACTTTTTGAGCAAGTCAGTGCAAAATCAGGGCATCTGAGGCCCTCAATGACCCAACCAAAGGGTGTTCTTCATCATTTTGATTGTGTATGATCTTTATTTGATCATAGAAGATGTTAGAAGTTCACAAATTTGAAGAATTTCAAGCCATTTGCAAAGTTGACTTTTTGGGAAAATGACTTGTAATGGAAAATTGCCATTTTGGGAAACTTTTTCAACCCTTGCTTGTTGATTCAAAAATGCTTCAAATGGGAAAACTTTGGTCATGAAAGTTGTAGAATGGATCATTCCCTTTTCAAAAAGTACAAGAACTCATTCTAATTCATTTTGGATCAAAAGTTATGGCTTGTCAAAGTTGGGAAAAATCACATAATTTCAAGTTATGCACCAAAGAGGCAAAGTTGCAAAACCACTTGCCAAGACAAATTGTGCTATCAAATGGACTTCTAAACTTCATACAAACATAAACCAATGCCTAGAGATCAAATTGCATCAAACGTTCACTCATTTTCATGGCTTGTGGATCAAGAAATTCCAAAAGGGCCAAAAGTTCACAAATTTGCAAAATGATCCATAACTCTTCATCCACTTGAGCCAGCTCACAAAATCTGATTTCATGACACCCCTTGATCCTTGCTGCGCATAGCCATGCCCCTATCTCAGCCTGCCACTTGCCCATACCTCCAAGTACAACTTTCTTGACTTTTTGCAACTTGAGCCATACCAATCACACTGCTCCACAACAACTCTCTGCCCAATCAGAACATGTTATGTGGACCTCAAGCTAGCCATTTGAACACACACACAAGCCTGAAACTCTCTCTAAGCCAGCATTCTCATTTTCCACCTCTTATGCAACTTCCTTCGAAACTCATCATACAAGCATCAAACATTCAAACAAACTTCACAAAACATCTCAGCACACTCTCCTGATCATTTCCATGCCCTCACTCATCCCTGAAACCTCACATAAACCAAATACGATTTCTGCCCCTCTTCGAACAGAACTCAAGCAATCTCTCAAACCATCCACTCTAAACTCCAACCAAGCTTCAAAGCTTCATCAAGAGGATCATTGGAGTGGATTGGAAGCACAGAACTGGCCAGAGAGTCCCTGTTTCGAAAGC
This sequence comes from Lathyrus aphaca, assembly GCA_963966055.1. Classification (NCBI taxonomy): domain Eukaryota; kingdom Viridiplantae; phylum Streptophyta; class Magnoliopsida; order Fabales; family Fabaceae; genus Lathyrus; species Lathyrus aphaca. The sequence goes on along the minus strand of OZ014519.1, from coordinate 201,458,758 downwards.
ACAAGTTCAGGTATCACCAAGAACAATTTTTCCAGAACTTGTATTTCTTGTTATAGAGTTGTTCTTCATGCTTCACTGATCATGTTGCTCTTTTTATTTTTGAAAATAGTTGAGAAATGAACATGTTATGACTCTCTGAAACTTTGCCCAGTTTTTATGTTTTTCTTTGATTGTCCATGTATGCTTGTTATAAATTGTGTTTGGATGGTGGTTTGAGTTCGTTTTGAGTGGAGCATTGTTTCTGGGCAGTTAATTTAGGGTGGGGTGGCTTGCAGAGAGAGTTAGGGATTTGGCCTTGCCGGAGAAGACGACCGGAACCACTGTTCCGGTCGTCTGAAGGTAATTAAGGTTAATTAGGGTTTTAGGTCAGTTTGAATATGGGCCTTTGGATCCATGTTTCTCGCGCGCTATGAACGAACCAGATTTGTCATTAAACCCTAACTCAGTTTAATTAGTTTAATTAATTAGGTTTAATATTTGAATTTCCCAGAAGCAATCCCAACCGTTAAAACACGCGCCAGTCAACTCCCGCCCTCTGACTTTGAATCTCAGCCTCAGGATCCTCATACTTTTCATTTTATTTAATTTTATTTCATTTTCTTTTGATTTATTTTGTACATTTATTTTAAAATAGAAAAAAATGTTTAAAAATTATGAAAATTTTTGTCAAGGTTTTCATTATTTTTCAGAACACAAAAATATTTTTATTTTTATTTTTTGCATCAAAAATTATTTTTAAATCATTTAAAAGATTATTTTTAATTAATTAATGAAAATTAATTAATTAAAAATACTTTTAGGTATTTAAAAATCACAAAAAAATTCATGTAACCTTTAAAAACATTTAGAAACATTGTCCAACTCTCAAACCAAATTTCTTTTTTATTCTTGATACCTTTTGATAATTTTCTTTGGATTTAATTTCATTTCAAGGCATTATTTTGTTTCAAACTTCAAAAATTCATTTCTGCCTAACCATTGAGAGTTGGATGATGATTCTTTTTGCATTTCATCTTGTATAGCATGTAGTTTATAGGATAAAATTGGCTTGAATTGATCTTGCATTTTCATTTTGTTTTGCATTTTTCTTGACAAGGTACCTTAAAACCCTAACAATCTTAGGAAATTCATAACTCTCACTAGGTTAAGAGTTGGGTCCCCTCCTTTGGGAAGTGAGTTTGTATAGGTTTAGGGTTCCTTTGATTGCATTTTCAAATTTTTATCATGTCATTTGCTCCTGGTTTTGGATTTTTGCTTTGTATGTTGCATATAACCCTAATTCATGCCTTCCTTTGCATCCATCTTCCATTTGCTTGCATACCATGACTTGCTATGAAATTTTGTGCATTCATTTGATTCATAATACATCTTAAGACATATTAGAATCATGTTTTATCATTGCATCTTTCATTTGCCATGTTGTATGTCATTTGCATTTCATAACTTTTCATGAACATTCATGGTTCTAAGCATGCCTCATTTGCATCCATATGCTTGTTTGATCATTATCTTGCCTTGCCTCATGTTTGCATCATCTCTAAGCATCATTGACATCATACTTATGCTTCTGGTTTTGGTTTGCATCATCACATTTCACCTCATTTGCATTGCATTTCATTTCTTTTGCTAACTTTTCAGGGGGTAAGTTACTTTGAGAAGTGAATTTGCCTTCACTTCTCACAATCTCTTTCCATCTCTTTCATACTTCCATTGCTGAATTTTGTATGTGTTTGGATTGAGCTTGCTCATTCTTGTTCATCTTACCTTCTTTCTTCAAGCAACTTGTCTTCTTAAGTGAAGCAAGTTGTTTTGCTTCTCTTTGCTCATCTCATCTGCTTCTCTCCTTGGTGGTTCTTTGAAGACCTTTCTCTTAAACCTCACAAACCCTAGGACTTCCAAGCATGATAACTTTTTAGGATTGTTTAGTCCCCCATTTAGCTTTTACCTTTGTGTCATCATTGAGTCTTCTCTTCTCATCTCATAATCAGGGACTAAACCCTAAAGGCTTTAAGGCTTTGTGATTAAGCTTATGCCTGCATCCTTCTATTAGGATGGAGTGTACAACTTTAATCCTAAGTGTTAAACCCTTAATGTGTTTAACTCCTTTAATCAATCCACTTAATAATCATCAATACATCAAGCTTGTAACTTGGGCCTTGCATTAGGGTTCTAATTCTTCCTTAATTGGTTAAGAAGGACTAACCCTAGTGTTAATGGACAAGTCCCCCTCAAGTTGTCTTACAAACCCTAAAAATCACTTCTTCATCTTATCATTAACTAAAATCCATTTAATAAAGGCTTTGTTTTGTCATGAGGTTAATCCCTAATCATGGATTAAGTTGAGGAGTCTTTCTCAGCTTAAATGTTCTCATCTATTATCCTTCTATTAGGATGGTGTAATGAGTCCATTAAATCCTTGATTATGGCTTAATCTCATTACTTAACACTAAACAAAAACACCAAAAACATCTAAATAAACAACAAGTAGGTTAATGATCTTAATCCTACATCAGGGTGATTAAGTGTGAGATACTGACTTCACACTTAAGGTATTCTCATTACCCCTAATCAGAGGGAGGATGTGATGAGTTTACTAACCCGTTGGTTTAGGCTTAAGCTCATTAACCTATGACACATTTCCAAAAGCAATAAAAGACTGAAAACACAAAAACAAACAATAATCGTCTCCTTCGGGATTCTTTTCTCATCTCATTCACTCATAAACGAGAACATGCTTCTTCCGTCTAATGCAAGACAGTTAGCACCTGAGCCAGACAGATCATACACTTGAGCATAGGCAAGTAAGTAGTTCACAAGTAAATTTATCTTTCAGTCTCTTTGGGTCGAACTACGGTGTTCTGACTTCCTCATTGCACGAGAGGATACGTAGGCATAACTTAACAGTTATCGAACAAAAGTCTCTGTACATTCCCCCTCCTTCCAGCATCATTCTTTTAGCCTCATGATCTTGAGCATTTCACTTTTGTTCTTACACTGACACTTCTTTATTTCACTTCACTTTCTTTTTACACTGACACTTGCATTCTTTCCAGCTTTAATACACAAATTGCACTGACACTACCCCTTTAAAGCACAAATCTTTTAAGCGTGGATCCCGTCGAGTACGACGGACAATCTGGGTGCTAATACCTTCCCAGGTTGTAACCAACCCCCTTTCTCAGTCTCTCTGGTTCGCAACCGTCTTATCCATCTCTTTTCTTAGGTCTATGCAGCATTACCTTTCCTCCGGGATAAAAATGCCTAGCTGGAGACTCTTGTCTTCTGAGTTCACCCCTGTGTGTTCTCATTCCCTTTTCGCCGACCGTTCGCGTCTGTACCCCTTCTGACCTTTAGGTGTCATTTGGTGGGAGCGACATATGGCAAGCTTCGAAAGGATAAAGCATCAATCAAAATTAACCTTCTTCAGAAAGCAAGATGAGAAGAATGTCAAGGTCATACAGGTCATAGCAAAGGAAGGTCACCGGAGCATCGTCAACATTCCCAGCACTTTTACTTTTCTCAATTTATAGCAATCTCCTTATTCCAGGGGATTTGTTTCTTTGACTGTATTTGCCAATTCAGGGCACCCAGATTAATAAAATCAGAATTTTCAGTCACACCTTTTCTTGTACATTTTTGTTTCGTTTGCAAAATGTCCAATATCCATGATAATATTTGCATAAAACAAATGAGCCATTTTTGAAAAATGCTTGCAGGAAACATACTTACTTTCAGGAATATCTAACTCCTATGACGGAATCCGGTAAGGGATACCTCAGGATACTTGTGCGTTTCTTTGTCTTAATAGATCACAGGTATTCAATACGCAGTATGGGGCATGCCAAGCATACTTCCCCAACATACCTCCTCCCCAAGCAGTACCTGGAATGATTTTTCCCAGCGGAGTTGTCAAAGCCTCCTCATCCCCAGCACAAATCTATTCAACAGAAGCATCCCCAGCCTTGTCTTAATAGATCACAGGTATTCAATACGCAGTATGGGGCATGCCAAGCATACTTCCCCAACATACCTCCTCCCCAAGCAGTACCTGGAATGCTTTTTCCCAGCGGAGTTGTCAAAGCCTCCTCATCCCCAGCACAAATCTATTCAACAGAAGCATCCCCAGCCAATCTCCCCACAGAATCTCCAGCCTCTCCCCAGAAGAGCAATGCCTGAAACTCTTGCACAGCAAAGTGACGAAAGTTTCCTTCTCCCCAGCTGAGGGTCTCCTTACAGGATAGGTCTATCAATGATCTATTTCCCCAAGCAGAGCTATATATCCTAATAGATCTACCAATGATCTCTTCCCCAGCTGGGATATCCCTCCGAGCAGATCGGCCAGAGATCTTTTTCTTCAGCGGGACCCGAATCCCGGATCGGTTCTTCCTTTGCATAATCATAGCATTCGCATCATATTCACAAATTAAGCGTATCATTCCGTCTAATACGGAGCATTACGGAAAAAATCAAACATTTGCATGATCACAAGCCAGGTTCGAGCCAGTCACCTGCAATTACCATCAATACTTCATCAACAATATATATAAAACCCACATCCCTTGCAAATAAAAGCCAAAGCGTCCCCTTTACACTTTCCAACACAAAATGCCTGTCATATATACTCTTTTGACACTCGTTCGTGTCACCTTTCCCCAGCATGGTTGTCAAAACACTTGTTGCCAATCAAACACTTGCTTATAATACACTCCTTTCGACACTCGTCTGTGTCATCCCCACAGGTCGCCGGAGCACCTTTTAAACCCTCACATGCAAATATTTGTTCATAACTTATACACATTCTCTTTTGACACCCGTCTGTGTCATACTTTCCCCAGAAAATTGAACACTCGTCCGTGTCTTGCTCATACTTCACTAACAAACTAATATTCACTCATACTTATACAGAAGATACTCGTCCATATCTTGTATATATATCACTCCTCAACAGATTCGACACTCGTTCGTGTTCTTTGTTAACCAGTTGGTACTCGTCCATATCATCATCTCTGAACATGTGTCAATGTTTGTTTCTATCGATACTCGTATGTATCATGGTCCTAAGGATGCTCGTCTGCATCTTTAATCTATACACAGTGTCAAAGCACTTATACCTTTTATTCTAGAAAGTGTAAACACTCGTCCGTGTTTACCATTCCCCAGCAGAACAACTTTTCTCCTATCCGATATTCGTCCTATGTCGTGATATTTCGGCAGCCGTCCCCTGCCAGGTGATCGTCCTTCACCTTTGGAGGACCGTCCCTCATCCTTTCCCCAGCGGAATCTCCATTATTGGAACCCTTTTCTATCCGACATTCGTCATATGTCGTGATAAAGAGCAGTCGTCCCCTACTAGGTGATCGTCCTTCACCCTTTGATGACCGTCCCTCATCATTTTATCTGATGGTCGTCCCCATCGTTGATCTTGTTATCCGACATTAGTCCTATGTCCTGATAAACCCTGAGAGCAGCCGGACCCTGCTAGGTGATCGTCCTTCACCTCTTGATGATTGTCCTTCATCATGCTTATCCGATGGCCATCCCCATCGTCGACCTTTTCTATCCGACATTCGTCCTATGTCGTTATAAAGAGCAGCCGTCCCCTGCTAGGTGATCGTCCTTAACCTTTGATGACCGTCCCTCATCAATGTTTCATTTATTCTTTAAACCGATGGCTGTCCCCATCGTTGTTTACCTTACTTTGCAAACCTGATGGTCGTCCCCATTAGTGCCTTTACTCTAATCCCTGGAGAATCTTGTTTCTTTACCTGATGGTCGTCCCCGTCATGGTCCCGTTATTTCCCTAGCATGTCAGCTGTCCCCGTCATTGTTTTACTTACCGCTTTATCCTCAGCAGTCGTCCTCTGCTCGATGTTCGTCCTCCATCGCCTTCATTTAATAATCATGCTATACTATATTTTTCAATTTATATCCCTTTTTCTTCTTCTATCCAGTGAGTGCAAATTCTGGACTGTCTTTGGTATTCAACCACAAGTTATCTTGTTTGTCTGTTAAGTCAGGCGCTTACATCCTGCACAATTAACTCATGTTTGAATAGGGGCAGCTGTAAACACCCCAAATTTGCCATCACTCATTTCACACCATGGTTTGTGATCTTTCATGTGTGCATTAGCATAAGCATACCATCTCATATTGCATTTTTTGTTTCACTGCATAGTTCAAGTTCATCTACATCTAGGGTTTGTGATCTGAGCAATCCAAGATCCCATTTGAGCCCCTCCAAAGGCCTTAAAGCTCTCCAAGAGGTTCCATGTGTGTTCAATCATCATATTATGTCCCTCAAAGTTCAAGGAAGTCAAGAAATCACAAGAACTGGAAAGGCATGGAAGCAGAGCTAGGGTTTTCACTACACAGATGGCCAAAATTAGGGTTTTGGTTTCAGAGGCCTTAACTCCATATTTTTTGTCATTCTTGTTTCTAATGTTCTTAAGTTGTTATAAGGATCATTTGTACCAAGTTTAATGAAGAAATTCATTGTGGAAGTCATTTGTTCATTAGGTAACTTCTTGAGCAAGTCAGAGCAAAATCAGGGCATCTGAGCCCCCCAACAATGGAACCAAAGGGATATTTTCATCAAATTTAAGTTCTATGATCTTTATTTGATCATTTAAGTGCTTGGAAGTTCACAAAATTGAATAAATTTGAGCTAAACCAAAAGTTGCCAAAAATGGAAATGACTTGTAATGGAAACTTTCCATTTTGGGAAAGTTCTTCAACCTCCTCTTTCTCAACAAAAAATGCTTCAAATGAAAAATTCTTGGTCATGAAAGTTGTAGATTAGGTCTTTCCCTTTTAAAAAAGTACAAGAACATGTTCTAATTCATTATGGAACTCAAGTTATGATCCTTCAAAGTTGGCAAAATCTTATCATTTTCAAGAATGCACCAAAGAGGATTTTTTGCAAAACCACTTGCCAAGCCATTTCTTGACCTCTAATGCATCTCTAAACATCATACCATCATAGTGCAACTCATTTTGATCAGAATTGGCCCAAGAATTATGCATTTTCATGCCTTGAACTTCAAGAAATTTCAAAAGGGCCAAAACTTCCAAAAATTGCAAAATGGTATAGATCTTTCCATACACTTGTGCCAGCATGCCAAATTTGTTTCCATGGTCCTCCTTGAACTCAGCTAAGGTCAAACACCCCTTGCAACCAGAACTGCCATGACCCATACCTCAAGTACAACCAAACTTGACTTTTTGCAAATGAAGCCATACCAATCAGCATAGCCCACAACAACTCTTCTGACCTATCACAGCTTCACATACATGCCCTAAGGATTACATTTGATAACATCTTAGAGCCTGAATCATCCCACACATTCAGATTGCAAAAATCCCTCTCAAACTTCATCTCTTCGAAATTCTCAAACCAACCATCAAAACTTCAAACAAACTTCACCAATCATCTTCATACATCCTCCAGATCATTTCCCAACCATTAAACAAGCCTGAAACCTCAAGAATCAAAAACACGATTTCACCCCCCTCTGAACTGAAACTTCAAAACAGCCCAAATAAATTCATTCCAAGCATCAAAGCATCCTCATGAGGTCCATTGGAGTTGATTGGCACCAAGGAGAGGCCCAAATAGCTCAGATTGAGAAAGCTCAAGCTCAGGTATCATCAAGAACAAATTTTCCAGAACTTGTATTTTTTGTTATAGAAATGTTCTTCATGCTTCACTGATCACACTGCACCTTTTACTTTTGAGAATGGTTGAGATTTGAGCTTGTATCGTATTTCTGAAACTTTTGCAGTTTTTATGTTTTGATTCGAATCTCATGTTTGATGCAATATAAATGTTGTTTGATGATTGAATCTTGTTTAGAATGATTAAGAGAGTTGACCTGGAGAGTTAGAACTCCTAATTTGGCCTAGGGAAGAAGTTGGGATTTTTGGGTAGCCGGAGAAGATGATCGGAGCTAGCTCCGGTCACCTGAAAATCATTAAAACCCTAATTAGGGTTAGTGGCCCAGATTGATTCTGCACCCTTGGATCTTGTTAAGTTTAGCGCGCGTACGGCTCAAATTAATCCACTTAAGTTAATTTCATTTTAATTAAATTAATCACATAATTAAAGCCAGTTTGAATGCGGGCCTTTGGATCTGGCGCGCAGTCAATTCCCTCCCTTTTCCCTTTGAATCTCATCCATCAGATGCGTTGACTTCCCCTTTTATTCATTTTTATTTCATTTTTATTCATTTTTCTTGCATATTTATTTTAAAATAGTTAGAAAAATCACAAAAATTTGATCTTTTGCATTTCTGATGCAAATAATTTTCTTAACTCAAAAATGATTTTTATTTTATTTTTTGCATAAAAATTGTATTTTTAAAATATTTAAATGTTTATTTTATTTAATTAATTGAATTTAATTAATTAAAATAGCATTTAAGTTTCTAAAAATCACCAAAAAATTCATGTTGCATCTTAACACATTTAGAAACATTTTCAAACCCCTAATACAAATTTCTTTTTGGTTTTGATCATCATTTGACAATTTTCTTTGAATTTAGGGTTCATAAAATCATATTTTAAACCCTAACCTTTGAAAAGTCTTTTCTGCCTAACCATGAAGGGTTTGAAGTTGTTTCTTTTTGCATTGTTTTACACATATCATGTAGTATCTAGGATATTTTTGGCATGAATTCATCTTGGCATGAATACATCTTGCATTTACACATATCATAACTCCTTCTAGGTTTAGCTTCTGACCTCCCCCTTTGGATGGTAACCTAGTATAGTTTTAGGGTTCCTTTGAGTGAATTTTCAATTTTTTATAATGTAATTTGCTTCTTTCTTTGCCATTTACATCTCATCATCCCATGTAACCCTAATTTTGCATCTCCACTTGCATCTTACATTGCATTGCATGAACATGTGAACTTGCCATGCCATTCTAAGCATTTGTATGCCATCATAGACATCTTAAGACATTGCTTGAACATTGCTTGATCATTTATTCATACATTTGCTATGCTTTGCATCCATTCCATTCCATAAACATCCATGTGTTTACATGCTTCCTACATGTTTCATTTGCATTCATTCCCTTGCACAATCACACACATGCATCTTGTATGCCTTTGCATCATGTCATAGCATCATTTTCATCATGTACTTGCTTCTGGTTTTGGTCTTTGCCTTTGCATATACATTGTTTCATTTCATCTCTTTCCTTATGCATCTTGTGCTAACTTTTCAGGTTAATGGTAAGTTGTTTGAGAGGTGGATTTACCTTCACCTCCCACTTCTTCTCATCTTCCTTTCTTTCTTTAAGTTACTTATCTTCTTAGGAAGTAAGTAACTTATTCTTCTGCTTCCTTCTCTTTTCATCTTGCTTCTCCTTGGTGGCTTCCTTGAAGACTTATCCTCTTAAGCCTCACAAACCCTAGGACTTCCAAGCATGATAACTTTCTAGGACTTATTAGTTTCGCTTAGAATTTTTCCTTTGAGTCTTCTTTGTGTCTCTTTTCTCATCTCATCATTAGGGTTATGCATGCATCCTTCTCTTAGGATTGAGTGTATAACTTTAATCTTAAGTGTTAAACCCTTAATCTTTTTAAACCTCTTAATCAATTCATCTAATAATCACTAAGACATTAACTTGTAACTTGGGCCTTACATTAGGGTTCTAATTCTTCCTTTATGGTTAAGAAGGACTAACCCTAGTGTTTAATGGACAAGTCCCCCTCAAGTTGTCTTACAAATCATAAAACTCACTTCTTAATCTCACCCTTAATTAAAATCCATTTAATAAAGACTTGTTTTGTCATGAATTTAATCCCTAACTATGGATTAAGTTGAGGTATCTTCCTCAGCTTAAGTGTTCTCATCTATCATCCTTCTATTAAGATGGTGTAATGAGTTCACTAATCCTTGATTATGGCTTAAACTCATTACCTAACACTAAACAAAACCCAAAAACATCTAAATAATCACAAGTAGGTTAATGATCTTAATCCTACATCATCATGGCAATTAAGTTGAGATGCTTATCTCATACTTAAGTAGGCTCATTATCCCTAATCAGAAAGGATATAATGAATTTACAAGCCTTTGATTTAGGCTTAAGCTTATTAACTTATGCAAAACACCAAAAACAATAAAAAAAATGAAAACAAAAAAAAACAAACAATAATCATCTCCTCCGGGATTCTTTTCTCATCATCCTCATTCATAAACGAGAACTTTCTTATTCCGTCTAATGCAAGACTGTTAGCACTCGAGCCAGACGAGTCATACACTTGAGCATAGGCAAACAAGCATTTCATCAGTCAATTTATCTTTCAGTCTCTTTGAGTCGAACTACGGTGTTCTGAATTCCTCATTGCACGAGAGGATACGTAGGCATAACTTAATTGTTTGTATCGAACAAAATTCTCTGTGTCTTCCCCCTTGTTGTTATCCTTGGTTACCCTAAACCCTAACCATTGTGGGTTTCTTGATCATAAAGAAACATATTATACTTTGTTTCTAAGGTATCTGATTCACAATAAATTGGTGTGGTGAGCGTGGAAAAGATGCCTTCAACAAAGTATGAGATTGAAAAGTTCTTCGGAGTGAACAATTTTGGTATGTGGCGCTTGAAGAAGAAATCCCGACTTGTTCAACCGGGTTACTTGGAAGAGTTGAAAGGAGAGGCATCCATGAATGTTGCATTTACGGCAGTTGAAAAGACATTGCCCAGTTGCATTTTTTTCAACTATATACAGTTGATAAAGCTACATGAAAAAAGTTATCTTGTTTTCTTTTTGGTATATAGATTGGTCCAAGGTTGAGATTTGTTGAATATTGGATCAAATTATGATACCATAGAGGTTTAGCATGAAGTCGAAGGTGCTTCACATGCTAGTGAAAAATTTATATATATTGTAGTCGAAGTCAGTTCTAGTATATATGTCTAATTGGGGCTTGTGTTATGGATGTAATTGTTTAAGTTAGCTTATACCCTAAGTTAGCTTGTAATGTGTAATTGTTAAAAAGTCCATTAGGTTAGTGTGTTAGTTTTCTTATAAATAACATGCTAGTCTCTCATCTTTTGAATAAAGAAAAATAGGAAGATAAAACCTTAATTAAAAAATGAGAGAGGTTATTTGTTATTCTTGTATACTTGTAATCTTGTTTTAAGAGAAAATAAAGAATAACAGTTTATAACCAATCCTTGTTGTTATCCTTGGTTACCCTAAACCCTAACTCTTATGGATTTTTTCATCATAAAGAAATTTATTATACTTTGTTTCTAAGGTATCCAATTTACAACCGTAGTAAACCAAATGCAAGAAAAATAATCCTGAAGCCTCCAGGTTTAAAAGGAACAAATGTTAGAGGACAATTTGTAAGTACAAGGACGAAGAATGACACTGTATTTCATGTTTGGTTTTTTCTTTGCAAAGAAGTTATAGTTTTCTTAAAAAAGATAGATAAGAAGAGCAGGAAGAATTTATAGATATGGTTCAAGAATATAATCATAAAGGATAAAACACAACGTGAGGAGAATATCTGTATTCGAATAAGAATATTTGTAAGCAAGGATTATCCAATAAAAAAGTATAAGTTAATATTATCGTTCACTAATTGAATCTATAAGCGTTAATGAGGTTTTGACCATTTGCAAGGAGAGAAATAGTTTTTTAACAATAATTTTTTTAAAATTCTTTTGCCTTTATTACTTTTATTATTATTATTATCATTATTTATTTTATTTTATTTTTTTATTTTTTTATTTTTTTATTTAATTTTACTTCTTTCAATTTGAAGATATGATTATAAAGTGGAGCTCATGGGATAAAGAACAACATTTCCTCACCAAACCACATGCTCGTAGAAGCATCCTTAGGGGATAATTGCATCTAACCAACACAAATTTACTTCATTTCAATATTATTTATCACTTAAAGTAAATCATTACACATACAAAATCACCTTAAAATTAAATCATTAAAATAATCTAGTATGAAGAAAAATGAGTTGTTGACATTTCAGCTATTTCTAATGTCAAATCATTACACCTAAGAAGTTATATTTTTCTTCATCCTTTGCAAAGAAGTTATAGTTTTCTTAAAAAAGATAGATAAGAAGAACAGGAAAAACTTATAGATATGGTTCAAGAATATGATCATAAAGGATAAAACACAAATTCTGATATTCCTCAAAGTCACCACAATTAGTAAAAGGAGACATAATTGCGATCAAAATACCCGAAGATGAATATATAGCAGGTTTAGATTCGTGCAAACACAATCTGCACGAAAGGATCATTTGACCGAAAGGTACGGTTCCACTAAAGATTGATGCCTTGCATGTTAAGCTTTCTTCCATATGGAATTTCCTTGGAAAATGGGGTCTTATTTGTTTAGGTAAGTTTTTTTTTAATTCTCATACTCTTGCATAGAGGATTTACAAAGAGTTCGTTCGGCAAGCTCCTAGAATCTAAGCCCGAGAATCTTCAAGCTCTTTGCTTGGACAAAAGATTCCAATCCAAATACACAGCAACATACCTCGGCCAGGTTTGGATCAAAATTTTTGGCCTCTCTCAGGAATATTGATGGCCCAAAATCATTTACACCATTGCTAGTGCGATTGGAAGTCCCATCTGTATGGATGATCCCACCACGAAGTCCATGTTTGAAAGATCGTTCAGGCATTTCGTCCGAGTTCTTGTAGATTTGGACCTGACAGGAAAATTCAAAAATAACATCCTTGTGGAAAGGGAAAAGTTTGCTTTTTTCGTCGATGTTACTTACGAAAGTATACCGGATTTCTGTGACAAATACAAAATCATTGGCCACAATGTCACAAACTGCAGGAAAGTAAAAAAAACATAGAACAAGAAAGAAATCATCAAAAATAGGTTGTCAAAAAATTTTATACACAAAAGCAACCTAAAGACAATCAAAATGATCATTTGAACCAACTCTCTGGCAAAAACCACGTTGAGCCTTCTGGAACTCCACCTGTGCAGTCTGCAAATGTCACAATTACACATACAATTCAGCTACAAGACCAGAATAATTATACTCCAATCATTAACCAATTTGAATTATTGAATGCTCAAATAAATAAAGATACCATTACTCCAGATGCTGCAATTATTCAAAATCCTAGACATATGGTTATGTTTCAACCATTTTCTAGGAATGAAATATTACCACATGTCAAGCAAACTCTTGAAAATCAGAAACTCAAGAGGACATTCAAAAAATTGATGAAACTCAAAGCTTAAATGGATCTGAATAAGTAGAAGCAACTCAAATTGATATAATTTCAGAAGAAGACCCTCTCCCTGATAATGTCATTAAGGATATAGCATTTCTCAAACATTCATGGGAAAATATGGCCGAGTAACCTAAAAATTCTAATAATTTTCAAGTGGTTGTATATAAACATGTATATGCAAGCCTCTCAAGTATTCTTTTGATGATAACAACAAATCAATCAAGTCTTGGAAGAAAGCAAAAAGGATTATTCAAGCTTCATTCAAAAAGTATCCATAAATATCAAGCTTTCTCATTAAAAGGTATATGACATTTCTCATAATCCAATAATGATTATTAAGTGTTTAATATAGGATGCACACACATTTAACACTCTCTAAGCAAATCATTTTGTGCATGCCTTTGTTACTGATCAAATTGAAAAAGAATTTTTTCTGGTTTCTGATCAAGTAACCGGTTACCCATGGGGTAGTAACCGGTTACTTCAACCCAGATTTTAAAAAATAATTTTAACGTTACATCAAGCAACAGGTTACCCTTTGGGTAGTAACCGGTTACCACTGTTTAAAATTCAAAAAAAAAATTTATTCAAATTTTGAATTGTGTCTCTTGTTCTTTAAATTGAAATGATGCACTCTTTTATATTTTGTACCTTTTCCAAAAGGTATTTTGCACTCTATATAAACCTTAAGTGCAAAATTGTTTTGAGACATCTCCTTCAAATTTTTATGAAACATTTTTTCACTCAAACATTTCAAATTATCAAAATTCATAAAAGTGCATTAAAATTATCATACACTTTAGTGAACACTTAGTCATTATTGTTTAGTGAGAAATATCAATCAAAGGAGAAGATCAACATTGCTTGATATACCAAGACTTCAACTTTTCTACATCTTATTCAAAAATATTATTTCTTGTATTGACTTGTGATCCAGGATTGTTGGACACAAGGGTTTGTGTGGCAAGAGGATTGTTCTTGCACATTTGAATGATATAGTTGTTAGAAAGTAGGCCTCACTGGTTGATGGTGTGATAGGTCGTACAATCTAAAACTATAGTGGAAAATCTCTTTCAGTTTGGAAAGGGGACTGGATTTACCTTCGGATTGTGAAAGGAACCAGGATAATTCGCTGTGTCTTTTTACTTTCTGCTTTACCGCATTCTTATCTTAACCACATAAAAGAGAAAAATCCATCCACCGATAAAATAACCGAGAAAATTTTATTAAGCCTAATTCACCCCCTCTTAGGCAATCTCTGAAACTACAATTGGTATCAGAGCCTGGTTATAGGTAACTTGTTCCTAGAGATCTAGCATGGCTTACGCAAGTACAAATTCGATTTTCAAAGACGGTGGAAGTAGCAGTAAGCCCCCTCTCTTCTCCGGGGAATATTTTGATTTCTGGAAAATCAGAATGAAGGCAAATCTTGAATCCCAATGAGAAGGTATATAGGAAGAAATCGAAGAAGGTCCACACAATCCGGTAAATGTAAGCAATGGTGTTGGAACTGCAAAGTTGAAAAGCACGTATGACGAAGATGATAAGAAAAAGATCCTAAATGAGAAGAAAGCAATCAACATACTTCAAAGCTCTCTCAGTATGGACGAGTTCTTCTGTGTATCACAATATAAATTGGCAAAGGAAATCTGGGACACCTTGGTAGAAACACATGAAGGAACCATAGAAGTTAAAAGATCAAGGCTTAACACTTTGAGTCAAGAATATGAGATGTTCCGTATGCAGCCCGGTGAATCTATTGTTGCCTTACAAAAGTGATTCGTTCATCTAACAAATAACTTGATCGCTCTCGGGAAGACCTTCACCAATGATGATCTCAACTTGAAAGTCCCAAGATCCTTGACAAGAGAATGGCAACCGAAAGTGACCGCTATTTCGGAAAAGAAGAGTCTCTCAACAATGACATCCGCGTCCTTATTTGGCAAACTTCAAGAGCACGAATTGGAACTTGGAAGGCTCGAGAAGCATGAAAATCAAGAAAAGAAATCCAAGGGAATTGCCTTGAAAATTGATACGAAGGATGACAAAGACGACGAGACTTCTGAAGATGAGAAATTCATGCTTCTTGTAAGGAAGCTTGGTAAGTTTTTTTAACAAAAATAAAAGTTCCTCTTTTCCTAAAAGGAATAAACATTTAAGGAAAAAAGATGCATCCACATCGATTCAAGAAGTCACATGTTATGAATGTGGGAAGAAAGGTCACATAAAGCCGGATTGCCCAAAACTTCCAAAGAAAGGAGGATTCAAAGGCAAGAAAGGTTTCAATAATAAGAAGGCTTATGTTGCTTGAGACGATAATGAGATAAGTTCCTCATCAGAATCGGAAAGCGATGAATATGCGAATATGGCTCTTATGGCTTCACATCACTCTGATGAAGAAATCGATGAGGTTAGTAGTAAATTTTCAATTTATGAGAATGATGCACAAGAAGTTATAGATGAACTTCTAAAAGAATGCAAGACTTTGTATAAAAGCATTTCATCCCAAAAGAAACGAATTTCATCTTTAGAAGAACAAAATATTGCTTTTGAAAAATATATTGAAAGTGAAAAACAAAAATTGGTAGATGAAAAATAAAGTTTTGTATGCAAAAATTGTGAGTCCTTATCCTTTCAAATTGTTTAACTTAAAAGAGTTTTAGAAAGATATGAAAAAGGTCAAATTGGCTTGGACGAAATACTTAGGCATCAAAGATATCCTAATGATAAAAGTGGTTTAGGATATTCTAAGTTTTCCAAACCAAGCACAAATGAAACCATTTTTGTGAAAGCAAGTGAGCAAGTTGTTAAAGAAAAGACAAACAATTTTAAAACTATGCATCAAAGTCATAAAAATAAAAGAATTGTTAAGAAAAAGAATTATGTTCCTAGATATAAAATTCACTTTCAACCTACTTGTTTTTATTGTGGAATCAAAGGCCATACACCTAATGCTTGCTATGTACGCAACATTGGTATTGCTAAAGGGCATTATGTGTGGGTTTAAAAGGGTACTAACTATCAAGGACCCAAAGCAATTTGGGTACCTAACAATACTTGATTTTCTTTTATAGGTGTGCTTGAAGACAACTTCTAATCAATGGTATCTTGATAGCGGTTGTTCAAAGCATACGGCGGGCGACATCAACAAATTTTCAAATCTATCTTTAAAGGCCAAGGGATACGTTACTTACGGTGATGATAATAAAGGAAAGATCCTTGGAGTAGGAACCGTTGGTGCATCTCCATTTACAATCATCGAAGACGTTCTTTATGTTGAAGGCCTTAAACACAACCTACTTAGCATAAGTCAATTGTGTGACAAACGGTTCCAAATCAACTTCACAAAGGATAAATGTTTGATAGAACATGAAGTCACCCACGACATTTTGCTAAAAGGTAAAAGAATAAATAATATTTTTATGATTTCTTTTTATGACTCTTCCTTGAAGGTAAAATGCCTATCGGCAAACAACAATGAGGCATAGTTATGGCATAAACGGTTCGCTCACATTCACATGGAGCATTTAAACAAATTGATAAATCATGACCTAGTTGTTGGTCTTCCAAAGATAAATATGTTGCACAACAAATCTTTTGGTGGAAACATAGCTATCAAGTTGGATATTAGAAAAGCTTTTGACAAAATAGATTGGAACTTCATGCTTAAAGTTTTGAACAATTTTGGAATTTATGGAAAATTATGTTCTTGGATTCATTCTATTCTAATCTCTGTTAATCTGTCTATATCTATAAATGGAGCTTAAGCAGGCTATTTTGGTTGTTCTAGAGGACTTAGGCCGGGAGATCCTCTCTCCCCTCTCCTATTATGCCTGGTTGAAGATGTTCTTAGTATGCCTATCACTAAACTTGAAAATAAAGGTGCTTTGGACCTCATCAAAGGGCCAAAAGGCTCTAAAGTTCTCTCTCATGCTTTATATGCTGATGACATAAAGATATTCTGTAAAGCCAGGAATTCTAACATAAAGGCTCTCAAAAAACTATTTATTAGATATGCTGTTTGTTCTGGACAACAAGTAAACGCTCAAAAGTCCATCATTCATGCTGGCTTTTCTTCTAATAGATCTCACCAAATGGCTTCCTAACTTGGTTTTTCAGAGGGCTCTCTCCCTTTCACATACTAGGGAGTCCCAATTTTAAAAGGCAAACCCAAAGCTATTCATTTTCAAAAAATTGTTGATAGGGTTAAATCTAAGCTGGCTTCTTGGAAAGCATATCTTCTCTCAATGGTTGGTAGAGTTCAGATTATTAAAAGCATAATTCATGGTATGATGGTTTATAGTCTTCTCATTTATTCTTGGCCTATGAGTCTTATTAAGGATTTGGAAAGTAGAATGAGAAATTCTGTTTGGAGTGGTGACAACCTCAAAATAAAACTCCTCATTGTTGCCTGGCACAAAATTTGCAAGCCTATTTTAGAAGGAGGTATAGGCATTGGATCTATTTCTAGGATCAATGAGGCTGAAAATATCAAACTTTGCTAGGAACTTGCAACATCTGACAACCAATGGGCAACTTTCCTGAGGAGTAGGGTTCTCAGAAACAAGCTACCTATTAAGTATCACATTTTCTCATCAATTTGGTATGGTATCAAAAGTCATTTTCAGGTGGTGATGGATAATTCACTTTGGAATCTTGGTAATGGCAAAATAATATATTTCTGGACAGATCCTTGGTGTGGTAAACCTCTTGTGGAATAATTGCACATCAATCATAATAATTCACTTATTTCTAAAGTTCAGGACTTTATTTACCATGATTGTTGGAATTTCCGTCAAGCTTTAGTGAACTTATTTCCAAACATTCCTAACATTATCAAGAACATTTACATTCCTCAAGAGTCAAGGGAGGATAACTTAAGATGGATTCATTCCATAGCAGGGAACCTAAGTCTTAAAGACGTTTACCTATTTCAGGCTCCTACTAGACATAATATTGAATGGACTAAACTAATTTGGAATAGAAGCATTCCTTCCTAAAAATCTCTTATGCTTTGGAAATTGATTCATCAAAAGATTCCTACTGATGAGGTTTTATGTAACAGAGGTATTTACCAGAGTCCATCCATATGTGAGATTTGTGGATGCGTCTCTGAAACTTCAGAACATCCATTCTTTCTCTGCAATTTTGTGCAGCATTTTTGGGCCTGGTTAGCCAAGACTCTTCATTGCAACCTAAACCTCTCTTTCCTTGGCATCTGGGAAGTTTGTCGACGAGTCTGGTCGAAACAATGTCAGGTAACAATATTAGCTTCCGTAATTAACACTTTCAACATCATTTGGCATTGCAAAAATCAGAAAAAGTTCAACAACAATTTAATAAGTTAGGATCACACTTTGAATTTAATAATTTCAAATACTTGTTTGTCAGGAAACTCCACAAAAGAATCAACCACGAACAACATAAGTGACTTCCGAATTCTGAAAATGTTTAAAGTTAATGTCCACCCTTCGAATGCTCCAAGGATCATCGAAGTTCTTTGGAAACCTCCTCTTCCTTCCTGGATCAAATGCAACATAGACGACAATACTCTTGGCACTCCGAGTCCTGCAGTTTTGGGCGGAATATTCAGAGACCACAACTTAAACCTAGTTGGTTGTTTTGTTGAAAACTTAGGTAATATGTTCGCTCTTCAGGATGAATTTCACGGTGTTATGAAAGCCCTTGAAGATGACTTTGATAACAAATGGAATAACATATGGATTGAAACGGATTCAAAGTTGGTCTCTTTGGCAATTAACAACAACATAGTTCCTTGCCAGATTCAAAATAGATGGCAGAATTGCAATTTTCAAAACCAAGAACATGAATTTTATCATTTCCCATGTATTTTAAGAAGAGAATAAATATGCAGACAAATTAGCTTCATTAGATTTAACCATTAATTGTTTTGTTTGGATGAATGAAGCTCCTTTGTTTGTTAAGAAAACTCTCTTTTAAATTTTGTTAAGCTTTTGAGATTTTGGGCTTTCTTTCTCTTCCTCTTTTTGTAATATTGGATCTTCTTTTAATATATTTTTCTTCGGATAAAACAAATGTCAAATCAGGTTATAAAAGAAAATAACGATTCACATAAAGTTGTTTTTGGATTATTTCGTGTGAATAAATTACTTGGTAATTAATATACAAAATTTCTACTATAGTTAATATTATGTAAATATGGATTTAATTTAGTTGTTAATCCAATTAATCTACCCTTTACTTAACTAATCTTCAAAACATAAAATTCCTCATTTTCTTTCTTTCTTGTAGCTTTTTTATTGGATTATGACACAAATTTATGATTGGTTAGGATTTAAGATATATAGAGCTTTCGATTGATAGCAAAGTGCATTAATTTTCTTCAATACTTAGGACTACAAACGATTCGGTGTTCTTGGATTTGATCAGTTTGGTTGCATCTGAAAAAATTAGTTTCAACTGCATTTCAACTCATTAGAATAAAATCATTAAAGAAATGATTTCAAAAAATGGATAGAGATCATCAAATTAGGGTAGAGATGGACCATATTAATATAGTTTCATTCACATGTTTTTTGTTAATTATATCCCAATATGTCTAAACAAAATTGTTAGATTATTTTGCTGCCAATGATACAAGAAGTATATACATTAATCATTTTTTGTCATGCAACAAGTGTCATAAGGCATACAGTTGTTAAAAAATAAGTTTTTTTAAAAATTATATATATATATATATATATATATATATATATATATATATATATATATATATATATATATATATATATATATATATATATATATATTTTCTTAATTTTTGTGTGATGGTTCAAATGAGGAAAAGGAGGAGGAATGAATAGATGTTTTAATTAAGAGGGAGGGGAGGGGAGATGAGGTGAGGTGAGAGATATTTTATTAAAGGAAGGGAGAGGAATGAAAGTGAGAGTTTTTAATTGAAAATGTGTTTAGTTCATATGGAGAATGATTTTATTAATAATTTACAATTTTATCCTTATGATTTTAAATATGTCATATCATATTTAAAGATAATAAATTCATAAATATTTTTTGACAATAAAATATACAAAAATACTTTAACACAAAATGTCTAATGTTTAGTGATTAAGAATTTCTAGGTGAAGGCATAATGTTAAAAAAATTTAAGTAAATTTAGTTTAGATTATAACTCTCCGACACAAATAACTTTTAAATCGTGATAAATTATTTAATAAAAAGGACTACAAAATATTTTATATATATATATATATATATATATATATATATATATATATATATATATATATATATATATATATATATATATATATATATATATATATATATATATATATATATATATATATATATATATATATATATATATATATATATATATATATATATATATATATATATGACAATGTAATAAATAAAAAATAAAAAATTTAATATAAAAGAAAATATAATAGAATATATAAAAAAAACAAACATAAAAAAACTTGAGAATAAAAATTCTAAACTAAAAAATAAGTGTAGTTATTATAATTTATATTAAGTGCAAAATTATGAAGATAATTTAAAGGTTGAAAACAATCATAATAAATTCATAGAAGCAATAAAGAAAATCCACACAAAAGAGAAGTAGTAAAATAAAAGAAAATGAATAATTTTGAAAAATTAAAATAAAACAGAGGATTATTTATTAAATGTAAAAAAAACTTAAATATTAAAATTAATATTAACCCGCCTCCCCTGCCCCCCAAATCCCTCGCAAAAAGTGTGTTTCGGAGAAATTTTGTTTCCATCTATTCCTCTCTCGTCCAATAATTTAGACCAAAAATATTTAATTAGAAATATTCTCTCATATCTCCTCCTCTCCGATCTATTTATCCCGAAACAAATACACATTTATTAATATGTTTAAATACCACTTATCATCGGTCATAAAATTACAATATTGATAATTTGATAATCCAAAGCAATATTCTAAGCCAAATGGTTAATTTATAAAAATATATAATGAAAATATTTTTTTTGCGTATTAGAAGAAAAATCAATAGCATGTTCATTGAATTGACTAGAGAATCGTAAACCGAAAATATATTAAGACATCATCCCATATTTTGGCGATTAAGACAACATTACTTTTAAGCATTTCTCCTCTTTAAACCTCACACTTGGGAGACTATATACATCTTAGATATTGCATCTGGATATTGGCGATCAGAACGACGTTAATGTTAAGCACTTCGCCCCTTCAAACCCCATGTTAGGGAGATTATCCAAGGGTAAAACAGATCCAGTTTCTCGTATCGGGGCTTCTCAGGTCTAGGAAAAATATGTCACAAAAATTTGTATATGCCAACATTATGACCATCAAAATATTCAAATATGTCTCTTAAATCTCATAATGAACGAATATCCATCATTATGACCATTATCAGGATAAATGGATCACTATAAAATCGAATACACTTAACAATAATAGAAAGAGGACAAAACTCTTCAAGTAGACAAGTCCCCCACTGATCACCTTTTAAAAGGATTATATATATATATATATATATATATATATATATATATATATATATATATATATATATATATATATATATATATATATAAAATCATATGTTCTTATATTAAAAACTAGTAACAAATCCGTGACTACACACGTGGTACATTTTTGGGTGGGATATTGTTGTAGACGCGCATTTATTTGTAAACTATTATGAAAATTAAAAGTTGAAAAAAAATTAAGAATAATAGTAAATTTAAGTTGAAATAGTAATAAATGTAGAAGATGAAAGTTAAATAACAATAGTATTTTTTTTCTCGTATATAAAATATTTTAATCAACAATGTATTTTTTCTCATATATACATATTATTTTTATTTTGATATTATTTATAAAAATATTTGAATCAATAATAAAGTTATTCTCGTATATAAAAATATTTGAATCCATAATACATTTTGGTCTCGTATGATAATTTTATTGTACTATTGAAAACATTTATAAAAATATTTAAATCAATAATAATAAATTTAAGTTGAAAAATTAATTTGTTCGAAAGATGAAAGTTATACAACAATATCAACCACCTACTTCTCATACTCTCAAACTCAAAATAGAATATTCCAATCATGGTCTCCTTCTTCAAATTTATTTTTATTTGGATATGATAATTGGTTTAATTGACACGTAAGGTGTCTTTATGCAGATTTTAGGAAAAAGCAATGTATCGATTGATAGATAATGGATGTAAAAATATACATATTTTTTTTTATAAACCATGACTTTGGATGTATGCATTTGGTTTACCCTGCTTTAAAA
This sequence comes from Lathyrus aphaca, assembly GCA_963966055.1. Lineage (NCBI taxonomy): Eukaryota > Viridiplantae > Streptophyta > Magnoliopsida > Fabales > Fabaceae > Lathyrus > Lathyrus aphaca. The sequence goes on along the minus strand of OZ014519.1, from coordinate 201,436,194 downwards.
ATAGAATTTTTACCCTTTATTCAATAGTCACATGGCCATTCACCATCTTAGAATTAATATGCTACTTGAGAAAAGAGGAAAAAGTACACATGGCAGCCATTAATCATTAAGCCATAGGACCTACGCAGTTTATAAAGAAAGTGAAATGTCTCGTATAATATTAATCTAGAATAATATCATACAAGAGTTTGTTTGGTATTGACACTATCATAAGTGCGTAATAGCACAATTCACATTCTTGACCAATTCTGAAAATAATACAATTTATGGTACAAGACATGGAAATTATACTAAAATAAAAAAAATATTAAGATCAATACAATATCTATCATTGTACAAAAGATAAATACACAACGAAAAACTAAATTTATGCTTCTCTTGAAACATCCCGAGCATAGCTTCACTTGTAAACCAAACCTACAAATAAAATATGAAAAACAACAACAATAGTGGGTTGAGATATCAACATCTCAGTGACTTTATAAGGTTTTACAAGAAAATCCTACTCTCAAGTCGTGAGAAAGCCAAGAACTTGAGTTCACAACTCTCACACTCATAAGGACACATGTCTTGAGTTCACTAACTTGAAAAGTTATCACTAATCTGGAAATCGCACAAAGGCATCCCATATTCGCGTCCTCTCCTACGTCTAAGAGCCGACACGAGTCATGGATCCTTGTAATTTACTTGACATACGAAATGGATTTGGATCCTAGGCTTGTTAACCTTGAATCATCACTTCACATGGCATGTTAACCATCCCAAGTCTCTACATATGAATATCTTCCATTCGTACTAAACGTGGGAATCAAACCTGCCAAGTAATTATGCGTACATTCCAGAAGAACCCCAGGTTCACGAAACGGTATCTCAGGGAATACGGTTCCGATTACGTGATTTCAACACAAACGTGATTGCACATACCAATCACAAGGCCACATTCGCCTTAACACAAAAGTGAATGCATATTACATTCATAAGGCCACATTCTCCTTTTCACAAATAAAACACCTAGCGGGTTCACACACATGTTCCATATAGTGCTCCTCACTACTAGACCATTACTCGACTAAGATACACATCTATGTATTGAACGTACGAATATCGCCATCTAGTTTCTATCAAATTCCTAGTCACAACTAGGTTCTACTATTGATAGGGGTAATCTTTCTCACTCTACTTAACTCATTTTAATTAAGTAGTCTCATGATTATTAATGGATATCATGCATAGTCATATGACATATCACAAATACATAATCATAAACTCAATCAAATACCAGAGAGAGCGAGAGTCTTGAGCAACTCGCATCCAACATTCAAATCTAACATTCATATTATTAATACAAATATTACAGATCTAACAACAACCATAACAATCGGATCTAAATAGTTGCTGCAAAGATAACTAACCTTCAAAGATGCGATGAGGTTGAAGAAGATAAAGATTTCAGAGAGGTTGTATTAGATATAGAGAAAATGAGTTGGAGTCAGAGAGAGAAGAAATGAGTTGGTAAATATTAGGAAAAGAAAAGATATGAACATATTTGCATTTGGGAAAGAGAAGAAAAGTGAGTTGGTAGTTTTTTAAACATTTTTTATATTGGAACCCGCAATTAGTTGGCAAATGACATTCATTTAGTTTGTGTGAAACCAAAATATGGAAATAGCTTAATATTTGAACACAATTCCAAATTAATTGGTAAGTATTATGTTACTATATAAATAGAAAACATGATTGGTTAGAAAAAGAAATATTTAGATGCAAAAAGTTCCTACAATGATGAAGTGGTATTTTCTAAAGTAAGGATATATTGGGTTTTTTTAGAACATTAAATTTTCTTATATTATAGATTTGTTTACTGCAACATTTAAGTTATGTTTCAAATTTGTTCATATCTTTATGTTTTTTGTGATCTTAATAATAATATTTTTAAGTACAGACTAAAAGCTTTTGTTGAATAAATACTTGTTCGAAGACAATGTTCTTTAATGTGCTTTTAAATAGATTTGGATAACTTAAATTCTAGAAAGAGTAAAGAAGTGATATAAATGATCATCGATGAATTTGAAAGTTTAAATATATAATTTTAAGTAATAATCGAGAATCATTTTGCATTTGTTGAAGCATCATCAAGGAGTGTATCATGGTGACTTGTCAGATACTTGCAGGCTTATGTTATCAACATCATCATTTGGTTATCGTACTCAAGCTATGAATTGGTTCTGTGGAATATAGGAAAAAACCCTAGTACGAATAGCATGCCGTCAAAGTCTGCTCACATGTTACTGTTTAATATTTGGGCCATATTTTATGAATCCAATTGTTTAAGTTATCTTGTACCCTAAGTTAGCTTGTAATGGGTAATTGTTAAAAATCTCATTAGGTTAGTGTGATAGTTTTATTATAAATAGCATACTAGTCTTTCATCTTTTGAATAAGGAAAAATAGGAAGATAAAACCCTAATTTAATAGTGAGAGAGGTTATTTGTTATCCTTGTATACTTGTAATCTTGTTGAAAGAGAAAGGAAAAATAGCAGTTTATAAGCAATCCTTATTGTTATCTTTGGTAACCCAAAACCCTAACCCTTGTGGGTTTCTTGTTCATAAAGAAACCTATTATACTTTGTTTCTAGGGTATCCTATTCATAACAAATTGGTGCGGTGATCATGGAGAAGATTCCTTCAACAAAATATGAGATTGAAAAGTTCACAGGAGTGGACGATTTTGGTCTGTGGCGCTTGAAGATGAAAGCCCTACTTGTTCAACAGGGTTGATTGGAAGCGTTGAAGGGAGAGACGACCATGAATGTTTCATTGACGGTAGTTGAAAAGACGACCATGATTGAGAAAGCGCAATATTGTTGAGCCTTGGTGATAAGGTTCTTCGATAGGTATCAAAGGAGACGACGGTGTTAGGGTTATGGTTGAAACTTGAAGGTTTGTACATGACCAAGTGAATCGACTCTACCTAAGTCATGCCTTGTGTAACACGATGGGAGAACTGACTTTTAGTTTTTTGTCTCAAAATATGTTGCGGTAAGCAAGAGTCGCCACCGGCTTTTATTTCATCCAATTAGGAAAGGCATAATAGAACATGAAAGACCTTTTAAAAGATTTTGAGTTCGGGGGGTAAGTTAGACAAAGGGAAGGTGTTAAAACCCTTTATATCCATGGTTATCCATGGGCTCTTAAATGCTTAGCTCACTTTTTACTTACTTTGTTTGAAAAGTGTAGTGTGTGATTAAAATATTTTCGTAAAGATTTAACTTTGTAATAATTCTCGTATGAATGAATACAAAGTGGTTACTTGTTTGAAAGTATTTTGAAAAAAAGGGTGGGGTGTAAAAAGTATTTGTTTTGAAAGTTGTGAGCAAGCATTTAAAAGTTACTTACCCTAAGTTGTAAGGTCTTTCTTGTCATTTTCGTTTCCTTAGGGATAAAACTGTCTTTACTATTAGTTAGTAAGTAGTCTTATCCTTAGATTTGGAGGGACAAGCGTAGGGTCATCATTATGGTCATAGAAGGCAACATTTTCAAAGGGACTATCATCATTTTCGTAGGGACAAGATCATTTATTCGAAGGCAACTCGAAGGGTCATCGAGGGACTATGTTGACCACAATTAACTTTTGACCAAAAATCATGAAGTTTGATTGTATGTTGACCACATTTGACTTTTTACCCAAGTTAACTGATTATTGATTATCTAAGCATCTGACTGGACAAACTTGTAGTACAAGTCTTGAAACTTGACATGAGGATCTTTTGAAGTATATAAGATACCATGAAGTCCACTTTAGGCTTTGGAAGTCCAATTTACTTTGAGAAACACAAAGCCCTAATTTGATATCTATTGCTTATGAGGAGGCTTTGTTTGATGAAACCCTGAGTTCCTTTGAGCAATTGAGAATCTTTTTAACATTAGAAGACCTTTTGAGACATATTGTCTTGAATATATGAGGGCAAATTTTGGGGGTACAACAGCTTCCCCTGTTCAATCTTCTTAAACCTGAGGGATTAGATTGGCATACACGCCATTCGTGACCTGAAGGTGGAAGAGGATTGAAAACTTAAAGCCCATAAATTTGCACTCGCCGGTGTTATTAGTATCTGGTGGAGAGACGAAGATCCAGTAGAAAACGTTTCTCGAATGTAATTCTTGGAGGATAAAGCAATGCAAGATGTAGATACACATAATGCTTGGGAATAGAGCATCCCATAATATCGATAGGTATAATCCTGAGGGATATAGCAGCTCAAGAGACCAATAGACATAATCATGGGGGATGTAGCAGCCCAAAATATTGATAGATGTAGTCCCAGGGGGTGTAGCAGCCCAAGACGCCGATAGATGTGATCCTGGGGGATGTAACAGCCCAAGATATTTGTAAATGTAATCATGGGAGTTTATAGCAGCCCAAGATATTGGTAAATATAATCCTGGGGATTTCTAGCAGCCCAAGATATTGGTAAATGTAATCTTGGGGGTTTATAGCAGCCCAAGATAGAGACAAATATAATCCTAGGGGTTTCTAGCAGCCCAATACATTGGTAGATATAATCCTGGGGGTTTCTAGTAGCCCAAGACGTTTATAGATGTAATCCTTGGGGTTTCTAGCAGCCCAAGATAGAGATAGATGTAATCTTAGGGGGTTATAGCAGCCCGGGACGTTGATAGATATAATCCTGGGTGTTTAAAGCAGCCCAAGATATTGACAGATGCAGTCTTAAGGGTTTATAGAAGCCCAAGACGTTGATAGATGTAATCCTGGGGGTTTATAGCAGCCCAAGATAGAGATAGATGCAATCTTAGGGGTTTATAGCAGCCCAAGACGTTGATAGATGTAATCCTAGGGGTTTATAGTAGCCCAAGATATTGGTAAATGTGATTTTAGGGGTTTATAGCAGCTCAAGATATTGGTAAATGTAATCCTGAGGGTTTGTAGCAGCCCAAAATATTGGTATATGTAATCCTGGGGGTTTCTAGTATCCCAAAATATTAATCTGAAGGATAATAAGTTGATGATATTCGTCTGCTGGGGAATTAACATGAAGCAAAGCAAGGTTAGTTCTATGCAGTGTCATGATGTAAGTAATACGTTGCATAGCGTTCTTAATGCGAGTGAGAATGTTATATGTATTTTGTATGTGTATATTATGATATGCGGTAAATGGTGTATGGATGAATTATATAGTAGGAGCATATTAGTGACTTCATATAGCAATTGTTAGCTGGGGGAAATAAATCCCTATCTGTTGTTGAGGAATATGAAGACATCATTTCAGACTGCTTTTAGAATACTGTACTTTGGATTCTTCGACTTCTTTTTGGAAATGAAGGCATTCGAGGAAAGTTGATTTTCGTCGTGCTTTTTATTGAAGGATTAAGTTCCTAAATACCTTGACTGGGGATAAAATGGAAAAACATTCCTCTGAAATACTTATCTGACCAAGTGTCAACACTTCTAGGGATATCAGACTTGAGAGAATCCTGCCTGGGAATTTGTAGGGTTGGAAGTACAAGCTTTTTCGGGGAATAGGCTACTTGGAATACTTTGCTGGAACAAACATGTAGAGATTACTCTGTGGGGATGGATATGTGGAGATCTGTTAAACCTAAGCCTTGCTGGGGATTCCAATCTCCAAGAGTCCTTAGTAAATGCTATATTATAATTTTATGCATTTTGGTAAACATCAATCATATTCAAAAGCATATATTCATTCAAAGTAATCAATGGATTCAGAACTTTTGATATTCTCGACTTCCCCGAGTAATTTTCTAAGAATTATCATGACTGAATCCGAAGACATGAAAACTAACACCATCTGATACTATTGGCATAGACAATTAATTTCCCCAATTGCTTTTTCTGAAACCCGGTATCAAGGCAATGTAATGAGATGAATGTGCTTTCAGACTGCGGTGGATTGTGTACGCCCCAGGTAATGGTTAAGGAGCTCGCAACTGAATTTGATCTGATTAGATTTGAAAAGAGAGTGTTGCCCCTAACTGAGGATGATTTGTCCTAGAATGTAAGTATTTGAAATGAGCTGCCTCAAGATAAATAAACGAGATGCCCTATAATAACATGCCCCTAACATCATGAACTCGGTAATGTTACTTCTGGCAATTCAGATGAGGAGATCTACCCCTGGCTATTAAGCATCGTTGAATCTTGACCTGACTGCCGCAAATGAATTGGACAATAACATGGCATGCCTCATTGATTGGAAGATAGTTAATGTGCCCCTTGTATACATTTTCTTTGATCCAACTGAGTCAGACCCAAGAAGCAACTTTGTCTATCAAGAGGACTTTGGTTTATTGAATGTTCATCATGTAAGCTTCTCTGTTGTCAAACACTTAGTTATATGCAAACAATGATATTCAAAATGCAACGCTTATGTATGTCTTGATGTTTTGAAAAAGAATTATTTTAGCAAAACAATGTTTGTAAAAACTGTAATATTAACTCAAGATTTATAATAAGCCCTAAAGGAGTCAGGATACCTTTTTGTAGCAGTACAATTTTGAACTAACCATGCTTCAGTTAGGACTTTTAAAGGGTTGTAACATGACCTGGTTCACGGTTTAAGAAACAAAGGATAAAAGCTCAAATTTTATTTGTACCCAACCTATCCTCTGTGATGTTCTTCAGTCCTATGTTCAGTTAACTTATGCATTGAGGCTCCAAAAGAGTTTGGAATTGTAACACTGACAAAAGTTTATTTGAAAAGCCAGTCATCTTTTTTTTTTTGAGGATTTGTAGTGACCTCTTTTTCTCTTGACTTTGATATCCCTTCCTTTTGCCTGAACAGTTTGTTTCAAGATTACAGTCAACGGGATGTCTCAATTTTTACTAAGTCTCCTTCATAGATTTTGACTTAATGAACTTTTCTTTTGCTAGATATTGAGTGTTGGACTTAATGATTATAAGGAACCATCATTAGTTATGTACAAAAAGGAAAACTAGCATAATTAAGTTAACCGAGGAACTACCCTTCCCCAGGTTATGATTAAGGGTTTTAATATGCGTGAGAATGAAAACTCCTACTTCATAGGCTCAAAAGGGTTGACTAAGAATTAACTTCCTTATATCTCCACTATTTAGGAATCGAAACAATGCATGCACATCGTCAGCATAGTCTGTTCAAAAGCATACTGTATGAAATTATGGTATCGTCTTCGTCATCCTCCTTCTAAAGGCTTACAACTTTAACAAGAGTTAAATATCACAAAAGAGAAGTAAGAAACATTGTTTAAATATAGTGAAACGAATGGATTAATTCAAAACAAACAAATGCAATGCATTAACGTGAAAACAAAATTTTGACATGATAGTAAGTGTTTAAGCCAGCAAAAGAAAATACAAATGAAAATTAAAATGTTCTCAAAGCCTCTTCCTCTAAACATGTCACTCCAGATGTGTGGAAGCTTCGATGTTTGATGGACGATAGAAGAATTCAATCTAGACTTCTGGCGTAACCTCGAGGACTCCTTCGTCAACCAGGTCTTGAATCTTATTCTTCAAAGCCCAACAGTTATTAGTGTCATGTCCAGGACTATTGGAATTGTATGCACACCTTGCATTAGGATCGTATCGAGGAGAGGAAGTAATGGGTCTCAGAGGACGTTCTCTGAACGCAACCAGATTCATCTCTAATAGGCATTGAAAATTTTGTGACATTGGCGTGTTGATTTTGGTAAACTGTCTTTTATGTTGCTTGTGTTGAGGCGAATTAACCCTATAAGACCTTCTTCCTTTAATTGAAAGACTATCAGTAGTAACTTGTCTTTTTCCTTCTCTTATCCTCATCTTCCTTTCAACCAAGTTAGCTAGTTTCATCGGAGGTTGATTGATGATTAGATTTCCGACTCCGTTGTCTTGAAGTTTATTGACGAAGACTCTTAGCTTTTCTTGCCCCTGGGCTAAGTTTTGGATAAGAGCCACCCGACCATTCATCTGGATTCTCATCTCTGCCATCTCGGCTTGCAGTTGTTCCAACTAATCATCCTTGCTGTCTTCAAGATTCTTCTTTTTCTTGTCCTTATTGAGGAGGGCTTTCAACTCTTCTTGCCCCTTGGAAAAATTAAGGATCACTTCTTGAAATTGAGCATTCTGGGTTTGGATATCTTTTACAGTTTGCTCGAGATCCATCTGAACTGAAATAAACAGCAAGAAGATAAGAAACTCGTTACGAAAACCTGTTATGCAATGGTATGGCATGTAAATGCATATGCAATGTTTGCAAGGACCTTGCGGGATTTAAATTTGTTAAGGAAAAATAGAAGCAAAATTTTTATTAGTAAGTTCAAAATATAAATGCCCCTTGGGCTTACAATGAAAACAAGAAAAAGCTTCAAAGAAAATAAAAAAATTTGAGACTTAAGACTCAAGTATCCCATGGACATTTCCTTTTTGTGTTGAAATATGTATTGAGGTTCCGCTCTTCGTGAAGTTGCCTTGTCAGCTCCAACACTTTCTCCTTGCTAGCATAGAATTGAGCCTCAAAGGTATTCATTTCCTCCTTCAAATGGATCCAAAATTTCTATAGCTCTTCCAGTTCAGTAGGCATGTCTAGATGAAGAATGGTGTAAGGAACATCTCCTTAAATAATAGGCTCAACGATCACCGGTATGACAACATTATATGGCATCATAAAAGTTTGAGCACGAGACCGCACCCATCTGAGGTAAGGCTCCATAGGGATGGAGTATTTTTTTTCCAGAGTGTTGTTATTAATTTTATTCACCATGCCCCAAGCATGTATAAACCTTTGATCGTAACCTTGAGGATCATTGTCATAATCGAACACAATACCTTGAATAATCATATCATAAGGACCGTCACTCCGAGCATAAGCAAATTGATGTAGTGCCAAAGAAGGATTATAAGTAATTCCTCCCCTTATGCCAAGGAGTGGAACATTAGGGAACTCCCCACAACGATCAATGATAGTGATGTTTTCCATGGATCGGGAACACCAATGGATATCTGAATGAGAGAGTAACATTATCCTTATAGACCACCTCAAACCTTGTTCATTCTTTATCACAGATCGAGGAAGGTGTGAAATAAACCACCTTGATAGTAGAGTTATACAACACATCAGAGTCCCTCGCTCCTTCGTAATACGAGTGTGAAGAGAGTGTAAAATATCTCCAAGCAAAGTAGGCACAGGATATAAGTCATAAATATTTTAATTGCTGCACATCTATGAATTGGTCCAGATTAGGGAAAAACACCAAACCATAAATCAACAGGGCCAAGATCTCCTCAAAAGCATAGTAATTCATAGCATCTAAAAACAACTGAGCTTTCTCTATCAAGATTTTAGCAAGAAGACCTTTAACTCCACTTCATGTTTCCCAATTGGATACAATATTTGATTTCTTTAGATGCAAAGTTGCTGCAATAATTTCAGGATTAGGCTCCTTCTCTAGACCAGTGAAAGGTTTTTTATCTAGAATAGGTACACCAAGTAGTTTAGAGAATTCTTCCATTGTGGGCACCAACTGATAATCGGGAAATGTGAAACAGGGATGTTTAGGGTCAAAAAATTAGAACAAAACACTCATCATGTCTTCATTAAACCCTAAGGTAACTAAACCAAGTAGACAACCATGCCTTTCGGTGAATTGAGAGTTCTCAGGAACTTTTGAGACTAATTCCTTAAGCTTGGAAGGTATCCTTACAAAGTTGATTCAAATAGTGTTTCTGCGAGCGGAAGCTATAACCTGCATCAAAGAACAAAGATAAATCCCTTGGTCCTTGAAATGGTTAGTTAAAATGCTATGTTATGATGTCATGATGTTATGAGGTTATGTTCATGTTTAAGGCAAGTAAATGGAAAGCACACACAAGTCACACAAGGGCCTTAGGTTTAAGAGCTTGCATGAAGTCCATAGGTAATACCCTCCCCACTGAATTTTAGTTGGTTCAACCTGTCCTAGCAATAGTAACCGGGTTCTAAGGAATATCAATATCATTGATTCTTCTCAAAGGCTTTATTTAGTGTGGCAACTGTTTCGCCAACCAAAACATCCCAAGATTAGAATCTCAATGAGTGTAGCATCGAGTATCAACCAACTTTAAACTGCACCAAAGCCGAATATCTCACTACTTTCTACTGGCCAAGATGGGTCAATTAAGGCTCTAAAGGGAAGTTTGTGTAAATGACACCACATGGTAGCCTGATATTATCCTCAACTGACTTGAAGAACATCAGTACCAACTAAAATGTCATAGTAACTTTAGCTACCATATCAACCATAGAGGTATACATCGTACAATTTCCTTGGTCTATTGCCACTTACCTAAGGTACACTAGATCCAGGTGTAAGATCTTTCACATGAGTATCTCCAAAGATAAATACCCTTTAAAAGTAAAGCATACAATTTAAACAAGTTAAAGCAAATAGTAAAGTGATCTAACTCTAAGGTAACCCCTCTTTTTAAGAGATAAACTCTTCCCCAACAGAGTCTCCAGTTCTATAAGACGGTGGGAGAACTAACTTTTAGTTTTTTTGTCGCAAAATATGTTGCGGTAAGCAAGAGTCGCCATCGACTTTTATTTCATCAAATTAGGAAAGGCATAAAAGAACAGGAAAAACCTTTTATAAGATTTTGAGTTCGGGGGGTAAGTTATACAAAGGGAATGTGTTAGCACCCTTTGTATCCATGGTTATCTATGGGCTCTTAAATGCTTAGCTCACATTTTACTTGCTTTATTTGAAATGTGTAGTGTGTGATTAAAATATTTTCGTAAAGATTTAACTTTGTAATGATTCTCGTATGAATGTATACAAAGTGGTTACTTGTTTGAAAGTATTTTGAAAAAGGAGGGTAGGGTGTAAAAAGTATTTGTTTTGAAAGTTGTGAGCAAGCATTTAAAAGTTACTTACCCTAAGTTGTAAGGCCTTTTTTGTCATTTTCGTTTCCTTAGGGATAGAAATGTCTTTACTATTAGTTTGTAAGTAGTCTTATCCTTGGATTTGGAGGGACAAGCGTAGGGTCATCGTTATGGTCATAGAAGGCAACATTTAAGGATACCTTAACAATTAGAAGGGACTATCATCATTTTCGTAGGGACAAGATCATTTATTCGAAGGCAACTCGAAGGGTCATCGAGGGATTATGATCTTTTTCGTAGGGACAAGATCATTTATTCGACGGAAACTTTAAAGGGACAACGAGGGACTATGATCTTTCATTCGAGAAGGCAATCGTGATGATTTATTTCTTTAGGCAACAAGTTAAGGCATCCCTATGTTCAAGGGACTTGACCATTTATTGTAAGGCAACAAAGTGAGATTACCCTAAAGGTGTAGGTGTGCAAGTGTGTGTTGTATTCAGGTATTTTCTTTGGATTAGTGGGCTAAGTCCCTTTTTATTCACATACATTCTTTTCACACCCTATTGTTAATAACCACGAAATTAATTGTTTTGTGGAATTTAAAAGCGAAAAATAAATCCTAAGCTATTACATCATGGGGAGTACATGATTTAAACTGGGGGGAGTGCAAAAATTAAAATACGGAAAATAAATTACAGATTTATTTATGCTTATACATTCATTCTAAGAATATAAACTACAACAAAAGAAAATATTATTATTATTTTTAATTAATTAATTTCTACCTAAATCAGAAAGAAATAAAATACAATTACAATAACGACATTGGATCATTGAAAATTAACAAAAATTAAAATAATAGACAAATTGCTACCGCGTAAACAGTCATCACAAATCGAATAAAAAATAACAATGGCATGATAAAATAAAATAAAATAAAGTGTAAATCGAAATGCGAATCGGTAAGTGCTAAAGGTGAATTGTCACCGTGCAAAATCGTCGGACACATGTAAAATTGAAATACAACAATAAATCAATTAAAATAAATCACACTTGAACCGATAAAATCCACAAATAGTTTGCTACACTTAACGTGATCATTGCAATATGGATAAAAAATTATGCGGAACTAAATTTATTAAAAGAAAAAAAAAATAAAGCAAAAGAAATTTTAGAGAAAAAAAAACGACGTTGCTAATGCAAAATTGCGATCATCGCAACCGAATCAAATCAACAAAAATGCCACGCATTATGCATGTAAATGTACAAACAGCGTATCGACATAATATGATCCGAACAATTTAATCCAAATATGTGTATCAATCATATTAATACGCACCATATATATATATATATATATATATATATATATATATATATATATATGTATATGTATATGTATGTATATATATGTATATATATATATATATATATATATATATATATATATATATATATATATATATATGTTATGTCAAAAGAAAATTTCAATTATGCATAGTAAAAATAAGAGATAGTAAGCTATGAGTAATATAATCAAATCGTACAAATGCAAACTGTAACTACACGCCTCTATGCTTACTTGTTTGCCTCTTTTTTTCAATCCTTTTTTTTTTGGTCTCTGAGGCAAGAATTTTCGTCCCTATGGTTTGTGGAGGTCATGAGTTTATATAAGGGATCATTTTAGGTCAGAAAACTTCATGGGCTTGGGTCAAGTTGATTCACTTTTGAATGACATTGAAAACTTTCTATTTTGGTGCATATCTTGCTATCATGACTTTCTCCTCTTGTATTCACGAATTTGGGATCATATATTATGGAGATATCTTCAATATTTGATCCTAAAATAGACCTAATATCAAATCTTTTGATTTTTCAATATTATTTTGATTAAAATTGAATTTAAATGAATTAAATCCAATAAAATATGAAATAAATAAAGAAAAGAAAAAGATATGACTTAGGGGTCATGGACCAACTTAGGATTAGGTTTGGATTGTGAAAAGATAGGCCCATTTGGCAAAAACTCAAGTTTTGGTCATTATTTGCTTTATGCACCTCCTTAATTTTGCTCAACTTTAACAATTCACAACTTTCTCAATTTTTATCATATGAATGTGATCTTGGAATTTTTAGAAAGCTTAAAGTGTCCTTTAATCACTCCTTTTAGTCCCATGTCAATTTGATATTCCATGTTCAAGTTATGAGTTTTTGAAAAAGTTGACTTTTTGTTGACTTTTTAGAGGACCTGTAATGTCCTGGCTCATATCTCTCAAATGAAGCATTTCTGGCCTTGGCCTTAGAGAGATAAAGTTGTAGAGAATTGAATTTCCTTCTTAATAGGCTTTAGTTGGGAAATTTATAATGAAGTACGTGAAAGTTAGGTCTGGTCAAAGTTCAGTTGACTTTCTCCTAAAGAAACCCTAATTTAGCAACTTTTGCCTTTTGATGAATTTGAGGTGTTCTTATTGAATCAAGATCAACCTTTGATAAAATGATGAATCTTACTTAATAATCTTGATGTTGACCAAAAATCTTGATGTTTGACGGTATGTTGATCACGGTTGACTTTTTACCCAAGTTAACTAATTATTGGTTATCTGAGCATCTGACTGGCCAAACTTGTAGGGCAAGTCTTGAAACTTGACATGAGGATATTTTGAAGTATATGGGATACCATGAAGTACACTTGAGGCTTTTTAAGTCCAATTTACTTTGAGAAACATAAAACCCTAATTTGAGGTCTATTGCTTAGGAGGATGCTTTGTCTGATGAAACCTTGAGTTCCTTTGAACAATTAAGAGTGGATTATGGATTCAGGTTGCACTTGGAACATGACTTCAAATAAAGACTTGTTCGAGCACTTGGATATGTGAGATTCAAGCTCCATGACGAGTCAATAAGATTATTGACTGAAGTTAGCTATGCACCTGACTTGAAGAGAAATTTGATTTCTTTTGGTGAATTCGACAAGAATAGATATGTCTTTCAAGGAGATAAAAGTATCATAAGAGTCATGAAGGGGTCGAAGGAAGTCTTGAGAGGCGGGAAGAAACAAGGCTTGTATACCCTTGAGGCTGAAGGTGTAAGTGGTTCGACAAATGTTGCATCCACGAAACTGTTGTCGAAGACAAAATTATGGCACATGCGATTGGGCCAATTCAACGAGAGAGGCCTAGACGAACTAGGGAAACAGAATCTGCTAGGTGGTGACAAAGTCGAGAAGTTGGAGTTCTGTGAACCTTGTGTATTTGGTAAATCCTGTAGGGTGAAGTTTAACAAAGGTAAACAAAGAACACATGGATCCCATGATTACATCTATGCTGACCTTTGGGGCCTGCAAGGAATCCTTCATATTCAGGTGCAAGATATTTTCTATCCATAATTGATGACTATTCCAGGAAGTTATGGGTATTCATTTAGAAGACAAAGGATGAAACTTTTGAGAATTTCAAGAGTTAGAAGGTTCTGGTCGAAACTCAAATTGGCAGAAAGGTGATGCGTGTTTTCGTAAGTATATGAATCGCATCAGAGTAATACAAAATATTATCGATCCCACAGAGATCAAACGTCGATCTATCGGTATCTATTGTTACAGTGTTTATCTAAGGCAGAACAGATCAAGGGTTTACGAGTGTGCGGTAAAATTAAAAAGAAATAAATAACAGAAATATAAGATTCAAATAAAACAACAAGCTTGAATGTAATTTGCATAGTCGGGTAACATTCCAATGCATGTAAATGGAACTACTTATGGAGAAATATTTTCTACTTTATGAAAATAATTAATTTAACAGGATTTGTCGCTTTCGTGTAGTCAGAACCGAGTTTACCCCTAAACAAACCCTTTTATTGTCACTTATAAAAAGGCACGCATTGCGTTAGAGTTTAAAAACCTATTTGTAAGAAATGTAATTTCTTTACTAAGTTGAAAAGTATTTTGATCTAAAATTTCTAAGCAAAAGATGTTCAGGAGAACCGGATTTTAAACCCACTAACGCGTCCGAAAATAACTTTAAAATCGTTTTTCAAAAGTACTAGAAATTCCTACGTAACTGATCAAGCGTTTTCGCTTCCTTTGAACAGTTAATACTAAACAAGTTTTACAAAAGGATGGACGACTTTTGATCTTACCCAACATAATTGAAACTCATAAAACATGTATTAAAGATCAAAATAACCCCTAAGCATTTTTTATTGATACATTGAATGAAATGTTACTTTGACTATGATCCTTACATTCTAACCTTTAAAGACTTAGCCAGACATGATGGTTGGAGCAAACATATTACTTTTTATCATGTTTAAAGTAAAGTCTTATGAATTTAAAGTTTCGAAAGTAAACAAGACAAGAAAATAAAATAAAGTAAAGCGATTGCGGGAAAGTAAAGAAAAGTAAAGCAATTGCGGGAAATTAAAGGAAAGTTACGCGAATGCGAGAAATTAAATAAAGGTAAAGACAATTGCGTGAAATTATATAAAGTAAAGGCAATGTATAAATAAGAACCTTCTCCAAATCGGAGACTTTAAATCTGGTAAAGAACTGGAAAAGGAAAATGGTAGCAGGATCAACTTCCACCAAATGGTCCAAACTTCGATTGCAACTAAATTTTGGATGTTTGAAAATGAACAAAAAGCCTTCTATTTATAGGCCAAGGAAAAATCAAGAAAGGACAAGGACGCCCTCCAACTCCTTTTGGGAGGGAAAGCACACGCCAAAGGTGGCACCCGCCACCCCTCCATGGCGCCCGCCATTTTAACAAGTGTGGTTATGGGAGTTGGCAAGGGCAATTTTCAGCATTTGGTATGTCTTCTTCTTATGGCTTACCCTATGGCGGCAGCCATGGAGGGTGCCATGTGTGCAATTCCTTCAAAGAATGGCTTTTTGCTCGTTTTTCTTGGTTTCTTTGCGAATGGACATGAAAACACCTAGGATCTGAAAACAAAACAAAATACAAGCATAGTACAAGAAAATGGTAATAAAAAATACTAACAAACATGTGCAATCAGAGTAAAAAATGCAATGTTGTTCTGTGTTATCAAATTCTCAAACACTTAGACCTTTGCTTGTCCTCAAGAAAACACCTTAAAGCTCATGAAGGTATCAATGGATGATTTGGGCAAAAAGGGCTTCTAAGTTCAAGTTAGGATGATGAGGTTGGTACTAACTAAATGAACCACGGGTATCGTAGTAACACTTTTCTGTGGACACATACATAGACTTCGCTCCTACACAAACCAATCCATACTACCCACAATACTTAGGCCTAATTTTCATCTCTTAGGGTATTTTTCATTCAGGAGCAATCACATTAACCCCGTTATCCGTACATACTCATAGTAAAGTGACATGTTAGTGATTCTTCTCTAGGTATGGTGTTCTGGTACACAAGTGGGTGTAACCCCTTTTATTGACCCTATTCAAATCCTCATTACTTATGTTTTTCCTCATTGCCATCAGTGTCTATTCTCTTACTGAAACATTTAATCATGTTAGAGTAAAAGATCTTTGAAAAATATATTTAATCATTTAAATACCATGATGAAGGATCCAACAATTATTACTCAAATAAATCTCATATATTTTTGTATAAAACAAAACCTCATATATATATATATATATATATATATATATATATATATATATATATATATATATATATATATATATATATATATATATATATATATATATATATATATATATATATATATATATATATATATATATATATATATATATACGACTTAGTAGTTCTAGATTGTGCGATATTTTTCCTAAAATGTTTGGAACTGCAACCAACCAAGATTGCCTTGTATCTAATATGGGAATTTGTGAATGTGAAAACGGGAGGTGGATCGTTAATAATTCCATGTTTTCGTATTATGACAGATTGGAGGCTGATTTGGTTGATTTAGTTAAAGCTCTATCCCATGCCACTTTGAGTTTTAACGAGTTAACAAAGTAGAACTGGAAGTTGGTTCATTGCGTTGGTTTTTTTAGTGAATTCTTATTACAAGTTTATGACGGAAGGGAGCATTAGTGTAACATTAGAGGAATTGATGTTGACAACTGTAGACATAGTGTAAATGACAAAGATGTCATTTAAAGTAAAGATAAGTGCTTGGAGATTGTTCCTTGATTTTTACTGACGCGTATGAATCTTCTCACTCGTGGAGTGTTAAAGAATAACAATGATAAGGTTTGTGTCCTTTGTTTTCAAGCGTTAGAAGATATCAATCACTTGCACTTTAACTATCCTAAAGCATTGCTAATAAGGAAGAAGGTGTTTAGTTGGGTTAACATGGATTATTTTAGTGAGTCAAACGGTTGCCGCCATGCAATGGTTTGGTTTCTTGCTTTGAAAGGTAAATGCAATATCAAGTTTATTAGCTCCATTTGATTTGCTACATGTTGGATTATTTGGAGAGTTAGAAATAACATTGTTTTTAGGGATGAAGTTTGTAACATGGATATTATTTTTCATAGAATATTGGTGTCACTCAAATATATTTGATGAAGAAAATTTTGCATTTAGCAAATCAAATGAAGCTAATAAACTTGATATTTCTAACTCTCCAAATAATCCAACATGTAGCAAATCAAATGGAGCTAATAAACTTGATATTGCATTTACCTTTCAAAGCAAGAAACCAAACCATCGCATGGCGGCTACCGTTTGACTCACTAAAATAATCCATGTTAACCCAACTAAACACCTTCTTCCTTATTAGAAATGTTTTAGGATAGTTAAAGCGCACGTGATTGATATCTTCTAACGCTTGAAAACAAAGGACACAAACCTTATCATTGTTATTCTCTAACACTCCACGAGTGAGAAGATTCATACGCGTCAGTAAAATTCAAGGAACAATCTCCAAGCAATTATCTTTACTTTCAATGACATCTTTGTCATCCACACTATGTCTACAGTTGTCAACATCGATTCCTCTAATGTTACACTAATGCTCCCTTCCGCCATAAACTTGTAATAAGAATTCACCAAAAAAACTAACGCAATGAACCAACTTCAAGTTCTACTTTGTTAACTCGTTAAAACTATAAGTGGCATGGGATAGAGCTTTAACTAAATCAACCAAATCAGCCTCCAATCTATCATAATACGAAAACATGGAATTATTAACGATCCACCTCCCGTTTTCACATTCCCAAATTCCCATATTAGATACAAGGCAATCTTGGTTGGTTGCAGTCGTAAACATTTTAGGAAAAATATCGCACAATCTAGAACTACCAAGCCATAAAACAGTCCAGAACGGAATCGTATTTCCATTACAAATGCCGCTGGAAACAAGATTAGAAAAACTAATATGATTCGTAGAAATCCTAATATCCAAAATATCGCGCATCCAAAAGGAGGTTGACTTTAACACAACAACTTCTCTAATGTCCAGAATCTTGGCAACAATGTTACCATACATGTTTTCAATCATACTCTTCCACAATTCATTCCTGTTTTGCAAGAACTTCTAGAGCCACTCTGAAATTAAGGTCCGGTTGGATTTACCTACATACTTTATACCAAGACCGCCACGATTCTTAGGTTGGAAAATTAAATTCACACCCAAGAGATCCCGTTCCTGTCCGTCTTCCCAAACCAAAGGAAACGTCTTTGGATAACAATGATTTCCTTCACAATAGCTGCATGCATCTTAAAGAAAGCTAGGTAGTGGATTGGTAGGTTAGTAAGAAAAAAATCAATGAGAGTTACATGCCCATGCCCACCAATCAATAGGTTCCTATCTAACCAAGAAGACAGTCGCACAATCATACACTTCAGGATGGGCTTCCAAAACGCTAACCTCCTCTGGTTTCCACCCACCACAAGATCAAGGAACTTGATCGGCATATTACCCAACTTGCAATGAAAGAATGAAATAAAAAATCGATAAATTTTAATTTATATAATGTCTAATGAACGATTCATTTAGTTGTAATTTTTCTTAGAATTATTGACATCCTTTGTTGAGTGATATTTATAAACACCCTAACAATAATTTCTTTCTATGATTGTAAATCCTGTAAGAGTTAAGTGTAATCTTAAATCCTAGATACAACAAATAAATTAAATTGAGTCAACAATATATCTTAATGATATTGTACTTTGTTGGATTAGATTGAAAATCTTGTTGTATCGGGGGTTAGACATAGCTCTGATTAACAGGGTGAATGAAGATAAAGTATGTGTTTTTAATCTCTTTCTTTTTATTTAACATTTTTATTGACTTGAGTTTGATTTTAAACTAGCCAAAAAAAATTATGATTGGAAAACACTATTCAAAACCATATTATTTATGTTATCCCACATTGACATCAATGTCTATTCTCTTACTGAAACACTTAATCAAGTTAGAGTAAAAGATCTTTGCAAAAAATATATTTGATTATTTAAATACCATGATGAAGGAACCAGCAATTATTACTAAATTAAATCGCATATATTTTTGTATAAAAAAACCTCATATATATATATATATATATATATATATATATATATATATATATATATATATATATAATAAAAATAAAAAACCTAATATATTTGATGAAGAAAATTTTGAGTACTAAAATGAAAATTAATATATTTAATTTATCTGATTTATAATTATGGAAGTTAGTGAAAGAATCTTACATTATCCTAAATTTTTTGAAGGCAATGTTGATATTTCCTATAGATGATTCTCAAAAGAAATTTTTTTTATTTGATAAACACTTCATTAAGGAGAGATTAGGGGATCTATAACCCAATGATACAAACACAACAAAAGAAACTAACACACTAACAATCAACCCAAATATGGAAAAAACTATTACAAAAATCTAATGAAAATTTCATCCAATCATATAAAGATTACCAATAATCCTATCTCTCTCTCCAAGAGCCAAACAACTACAAGAAGACACCGTTATTCTATGAAAAATAATATCCATGTTACCAACTTAATCCCTAAAAAAACAATGTTATTTCTAGTTCTCCAAATATTCCAACACGTAGCAAACCAAATGGAGCTAATAGAATTGATACTGCAATTACATTTCAAAGCAAGAAACCAAACCATTGCATGGCGGAAACCGTTTAACTCACAAAAATAATCCACGTTAACCCAACTAAACACCTTCTTCCATATTAGAAATGTTTTAGGATATTTAAAGCACAAGTGATTAATATCTTCTAACGCATGAAAACAAAGGACGCAAACCTTATCATTGTTATTCTCTAACACTCCACAAGCGATAATATTCATACGTGTCGGTAAACGATCAAGGCGCAATATCCAAGTAAATATTGTCACTTTCAACAACATCTTTGTCATCCATAGAATGCATAAAGTTTTCAACACTGATTCCTATAACATAAACTAATGTTCCCTTATGTCATAAACTTATAATAAAACTTCACCAAAAAACCAACGCAATGATCCAACTTCCAGTTCCACTTTGTTAACTCGTTAAAACTCAAAGTGACATGGGATAGAGCTTCACCTAAATAAACCAAATCAACCTCGAATTTGTCATCATCCAAAAACATGGAATTATTAACGATCCACCTCTAGTTTTCACCTTCCCAAATTCCCATATTAGACACAAGGCAATCTTAGTTGGTTGTAGTAGCAAATAATTCAAGAAAAATATCGCAGAATCTAGAACTACCTAGCCATAAAATAGTCCAGAACGGAACCGTATTTCTGTTACCAATGTATATAGTAACAAGATTAGCAAAACAAGTCTGATTCATAGGATTCCTTACATCCAAAATGTCGCGCATCCAAGAGGAGGTTGACTTCAACACAACAACTTCTCTATTGTCCAGAATCTTAGCAACAATGTTATTGTATTTGTTTTCAATCATACTCCTCCATAATTAATTCCCGTTTTGCAAGAACTTCCAGGGCCACTTTGAAATTAATGTCCAGTTGAACTTACCTACAAGCTTTATACCAAGACCACCATTATTCTTAGGTTGGAAAATCAACTTCTAACTCACCCAAGAAATCCCATTCCTATCCGTCGCCCCAAATCAAAGGAAATGTCTTTGGATAGCAATGATTTCCTTCACAATAGCTGCATGCATCTTAAAGAAAGCTAGGTAGTGGATTGGAAGGTTAGTAAGGACGAAATTAATGAGAGTTACACACCACCAATTGATAGATTCCTACCAAGCCAAGATGGGCCATGCACACATACACTTCATGAAGGGCTTCCAAAATGCTAACCTCCTCTGGTTTCCACCCACCACAAGACCAAGGAACTTGAACGACATACTACCCAACTTGCAATGCAGGACATTAGTTGCTGCTGTAAAAATTCAGCATCCATCCTAACTCCGACGAGATAAATTTTAGAGAAATTGATATTCAAACCAGATAGCATCTCAAATCCATACAATATTTCTTTGAAATCCCATAAATTAGACACGTTACTATCACATATAAGAACCGTGTCGCAAAAAGTTGGAGGAGCTCCACAGAAAATCCAGCATTGAAATTAAAACCCGATAACATACTCAAATTAACTGCTCTTCTAACCAAAAGCGCCAATCCTTCAATAACAATAGAAAACAAGAAGAGAGAAAGAGGATCTCCTTGTTTCAATCCTCTCGGCCCCTTAAAGTCCTTCGGCGGACTACCATTAATTAGAATTCACATCCTCCAATTTTCACCAAAACCCATAGCTAAGAGCATATCATCAAGAAACCTCCAATCAACACAATTGTACGCTTGGGAAAAATATACTTTAAACAACATACACGTCTTCTTAGTTCTTTTCGTAAAATCAATTATTTCCTTAGCTAACAAAACAATGTCAAGAAGTTGTCTCACGGGAATGAAGGCAGATTGAGAAGGAGAAACCAATTTGTTAATAACCCGACGCAATCTAGAAGCCATCAATTTTGAAATCACTTTTAGGACACATCCTATCAAGGTAATAGGTCTAAACTCTCCAAGAGATTGTGGTTATCCATTTTTGGAACTAGACTGATGAAAGACAAGACCAACATTTTGGGCAATTTTCGACTTCTACATAACTCCATGATACATTTAGTAAAATCCTTCCCTATGACTTCCCAACAAGCCTTGATGAACGCAAAGTTAAATCCATCTACACCTGGGAATTTATTTCCCTCACACTAAAAGACCGCTTTGTATACTTCCTGAGTTGAAAAATCAGCATCCAAA
This sequence comes from Lathyrus aphaca, assembly GCA_963966055.1. NCBI lineage: Eukaryota > Viridiplantae > Streptophyta > Magnoliopsida > Fabales > Fabaceae > Lathyrus > Lathyrus aphaca. The sequence goes on along the minus strand of OZ014519.1, from coordinate 201,414,135 downwards.
GCAATTTTTTACTCACTACTAAGTTTGTTAACACCTTCCAAATCAGACATATGTCTGAGAATACCCAGCTCCTAAAATTTCTCTGCAAAGAATTTTTACAGCAGCAAGGGGACGTGGGGAGAATATTTCCCCCACGTGCTCCACGTCCCCCAACTGTCCACTATTATCTCCTGATACTAAGGGACAGTTGGACCAAGGGCAAGATCACGTGCTAGGTCTTACCTACTCCTACGCAATCCTTGACAATTCTTCCTTGGGCTTAACTAACTCATCCCAAGGGGAGAATCTTGGCCCAGCGCTGAGGCACATTATAAATTACCTCTTTCACCAAAAGGTCAAGTATTTTTAACATTCTGTTCTCTACTCTACCTATATTGTACTTGCACTTTCTCACTTTGACATCAGAGTGCCTTGCAGGTACATCCTCTAGTTCGTCACCATAACTACTCATCACTGAAAGATCCCTCCAAATCAGGTCAGATCAGTGGCGCCGTCTGTGGGAAACTAGAAGTTTTCCCCGTCTATTGAAACAGAAGACCAAAACTTAACCTCGTCTCTTCAACCATCTAGCATGACCAATAAACACGATGACAACTGCACCCATAGCCTCGTCGACTACACCACAGGTGAGGAAGAAGATCAACATGTCACTCATGAGTCCGACGTAAGAGACGGACAACCTGTCACCCCCTCAACTGAACCCGAGGCCAATTGCATCCCCAACCTCAACTCGCGACTTCCTTCCAACTCATCTTGATACCAGTCGAAGGAGATGCCACGATCATAGCAATGGAGAACGCGCTCAACCAGACAAACCTCATACTATTTTAACAATAGGATTGGATCATGGCGCTAGAGATGGAGCGTCGAGCTGACTCTCCTCGACAAAGGTCTCATTGATCACGCAACCCCTCGCCCCGCAAGCGCGGTTGTGGACCTCAGCTCGAGAGACCTCTGTCAGAGGCCATCAAGAAACACAGATGCTCCCCTTCTCGATGGGGAAGACGCTCCCCTGACCCAAAGAATAATAAGGCCAGGGGCGCCTCGATAAGCTAAATGGCTAGCCAAGGACATCTCATCGTTGAGACTAGAGCTCTAGGAACGAGGATTACTCACCCTTGAGGAGCGATGAGGACGGCCCTTGAAACCCACTTTCTCGGGCAATCATGGAGACTCCACTCTCGGCAGGCATGGAGAAGCCCCATCACCTTGAAACGTAGGACGGTAAAACCGACCCCGATGATCACGTCGATAACATCAACGTGATGCTAGACTACCGCAACGACATCGGGGGAAATGTCAAATGTAGGTTGTTGTCCATGACACTTAGGAAGAGAGCCATGACATGGTACAAAAGACTAGCCCCCGAATCCATCATATCCTGGATAAGCATGAGATCGACGTTCACAAGGCACTTCACAACCTCTCAACGCCAGCAAAAAACAGAGGCTACCCTTGAAGCCATCATACAGGAGAAAAATGAAACACTACGCTCATACATTGAGCGATTCAACCAAGAGGCTGTCGAGGTGGATACAACCAACTATATGAAGAAGTAACTCCTCAAGAATGAACTCCTCCCCGGCAGCAAGCTCAACCGAGCAGTAGGTGTCGCTCCCCGGACTTGTGTCCCGGTGCAAACGCGAACCGTCGGCGATGTTGGAGGTTGAGGTTGAATAGAGTCGCCAGCTAGGCATTTTTATCCCGAAGGAAAGGTAATATTGCATAAACCTGGAAAGATACGGATAAGACGGTTGCAAACCAAAGAAATTGAGAAAGGGGGTTGGTTACGACATGGGAAGGTATTAGCACCCAGATCGTCCGTCGTACTCGACGGGATCCATGCTTAATTGATTGTGTTTTAAAAAGGGATAATGTATGTGCTAAAATGTGTATAAAAGGGCTAGGGGAAATGAATGTATAGGGTGTCAGTGCAAAAGAAAGTGAGTTCTCAAAACTGAGGCTAAGAAAAGAAAGCTGGGAAGAGGAGAGGGGGAAAGACAAAGAAACTTTTGTTCAATAACCATTAAGTTATGCCTACGTATCCTTTCGTGCAATGAGGAAGTCAAAACACCATAGTTCGACTCAAAGAGACTTAATGTTTTTGTTGTGAACTGCTTGCTTGTCTATGCTCAAGTGTATGACTCGTCTGGCTCGAGTGCTAACTGTATTGCATTACACGGAAGAAGCAAGTTCTCGTTTTCAGAGTGAATGTGATGAGAAAAGAATCCCAGAGGGGACATTTATTGTTTGTTTTTGTGTTTTCAGTTTTTTTATTTGTTTTTGGTGTTTTGCATAGGGAAATGTGCTTAAGCCTAAATCAAAGGTTAGTAAACTCATTATATCCTCCCTGATTAGAGATAATGAGCCTACTTAAGCATGATATGAAGATCCTAACTTAATTACCATGATGATATAGGATTAAGATCATTAACCTACTTGTGATTATTAAGTGTTTTTATATTTTTGTTTTGTGTTAAGTAATGAGTTTAATCTCTAATCAAGGATTAGTGAACTCATTACACCATCCTACGAGAAGGATGATATATGAGAACACTTAAGATGAGAAAGATACCTCAACTTAATCCATGGTTAGGGACCAAATTCATTATATAACAAGTCTTTATTAAAGTGGATTTTGATTAAAGGTTAGATTAAGAAATGGATTTTATGTTTGTAAGACTAAACTTGAGGGGGACTTGTCCATTAAACACTAGGGTTAGTCCATCTGAACCAATAGGAAGAGATGTAACCCTAATATAAGGCCTAAGTTACAAGCTTAAGTCTTAATGATTATTAGGTGTTTTTATTAGGAGGTGAAAACAACTTAAAGGTTTAGCACTAAGGATCAAAGTTATACACTCCATCCTAAGATAAGGATACAAGCATAACCCTAATTCAGAGTCCCAAAACTTTAACTGTTTAGCCTTGATTATGAGATGAGAGAGAGAGACTCAAGGAGACTCAAAAGGTAAAAACTAGGGGGGAATATGTACAACCCTAAAGTTATCATGCTTGGATATTACTAAGGTTTGTGAGGTATCAAGAGAAGTGTTCAAGTTGGCCACCAAAGGAGGAGAAGCAGATGAAAAGAGAGAGAGAGAGAGAGGAGGGTTAGGTTACTTACTTCATGAAGAAGTTAAGTAACCTAAGAACAAGAGATAACATAAGTGAATGAGATTCACCTCAAACACCAACAAAGTACATAAAAATAAAGAGAGAAAGAGAGGTTGGATGTGGATGCACATTCACATCCTGATTAACTTACCAAATGCACCTGAAATGGTTAGTTTGAAAGCAAGATATGTACAAATTCAAAAGCATAAGCAAATCAAGAGATAAAAAATTGAAATTGCATCCAAGGGAACCCTAAGTACTCATGAAATCACCATCCAAAGGGGGAGGTCTAAAGGTTTTCCAAGTTCAAGTTATGGTTATCCTAAGATTGGCTAGGGGTTTGGATATTTCTCAAAGGGAAAATGCACATTAATTTGAAAATACAAGATAAAAATGAGACAAAAATATATTTAGAAACTAGAGGTCAAAATTGAAAGATTGCAAAAAGAATCAAATGAAAACTCATATTGGTTTAAAAGAAATGAATTTTTGAAGTTAAGGTTGAAAAATATGAAATTTAGGAATCCTAATTCAAAGGAAAATGGCAAAGTTTGGTCAAAACCAAAAATAAATTTTTGAGATGAGTTTGAAAATGTTTGTAAATGTTTAAGAAACCTCTCTGATTTTTTTGGTGATTTTTAAATACTTTAAATTATTTTTAATTAATTAAATGGACTTAATTAATTTAAATATACAATTAAATTATTTAAAAATGCATTTTTAATGGAAAAATAAAAATAAAATTATTTTTGGGCTCTGAAAATTAATTAAAGTGTTGAGAAACATTTTCAGATTTTTTAAATGATTTTGGTATTTTTAATAATTAAAACAAAAGAAATGAAATAAAATAAAAAGAAAATGAAAAGTATGCAAAATGGAAGGCTGAGATCAAAGGGGTAAGGGATCAACGTGCCAGATTCAAAGTCACATTGACTTGGGGTATTCAGGATCAAAGGCCCACATTCAAATGAAAAACACGCGCATGATCTGAGGGCTAGGATTCAATCTGAGTTAATTAATTATACTTAATTTTAATTAATCAAAATTAAAACTAATGACAAATTTGGACCATCCGTTGCTAACCCTAATCAAGATCCTAAGGCCACAAATGAATCTAGACAGCTAAACCCTAAACACTTTCAAATGACTGGAAAATTGCTTTGGTCATCTTCTCCGGTGGACAAAAACCCTAAAATCTTCTCTAGGCAAAATCAAAACCTCTAACCTGCCCAGAAATGATCCTCATACCTTTAGCAACTCAAATCAATCATCAAACAACATTTATCATTCATAAACAAGCTGAATCAAATCAAAACATGAACACGGGCAAATTTTCAAAAGTTCATAAAATGTTCATTTCTTCACCATTTTCAATTTTAAAAGCATCATTGTGATCCTTAGAGCATGCAGTTTCATTCTAAAATAAGAAATCAAAGCTTTGAGAGGAAATGTTCTTGACCATACCTGAGCTGGAAACCTCCAATGGTGAGCTTTTAGAACCTCCCACTTGTGCAAATGAGCTCCTTTGATCCTCCTGGAGCTATTGGGATGCTTAGAATGCTTTGAAAGAGGCTATTTTAAGTGGCTCGATTCTGATATGGCAGAAATGGAAGCTTTGGTTTATGAGGTTTCAGGCCATGGTAATGGTTGCTTTGTGTTCTATGGATGATTTCTGAATGAATGGTGAAAGAATTTTTTAGGTTTGATGGATTATTTGAGAGAATCAAAGAAGAGAAGTTTTTGGCAAATTTTGTGAAATCTTATGTTGTGTGGGTTCTGAGCTCATGGCATGCTTGTTTTATGATCTTGAGGCAATCCCTAAACTATTGGAATGAGTCAGAAGATTAGATGTGCAATGTGGGAATGGTATGGCTTCATTGGCCAAAAAGTCAAGATTGGTGTACTTGAGGTATGGGCCATGGTAGAGCTGGTTTATGTGCTTGAACTGCTTTAGCTTGGATGATGGATGACCCTTGGATCAATAGAATGCAGCTGGATGTCCTTGATCAAGAGTTCTCATAGTTTATGCAATTTGGCAACTTTGATGTTTCTTGAGAAATAAGTCATGGAATGCTTGGTACAAAGGCCAATTCTGATCTTGGCAAGTTGCATTAACATGTTAGGACATAATTGAGTGGATTAGAGGTCACTTAGAAGCTTGAAACTCAAAATTGCATAAATCCCTCTTTGACATGAACATGAAATTTATGTGATTTTTGCCAACTTTGCAAGGCCATAACTTGAGTTCTAGGAAGAGTTAGAATGAGTTCTTGTACTTTTTGAAAATGGGAGGATCCAATCTCCAACTTTCATGTTTGAAGAAAATTCATTTGAAACCTTTTTTATCAAGAAAGAGGAGGTTGAAAATCTTTCCCAAAATAGAAAGTTTATGTTACAAGTCATTTCCATTTTTGGCAGGTTTTGGCTTTGTTCATTTTTCTTCAACTTTGTGAAATTCCAAGCATTCTAATGATCAAATAAAGACAATAGGACCTTAAATTGATGATGATTACCCTTTGGAACCCTTGATGGAGGACTCAGATGCCCTGATTCTGACTTTTCTTGCATAACAAGTTACCACTTGATCAGATGACTTCCACATTGAATATTTCCATGAAACTTGATACACATGTTCCTTATATCATATATGGACCAATAGCAACAAGAATGACCAAAAAATTTGGGTGTAAGGCCTCTAAAACCAAAACCCTAATTTTAGGTCATTTGTGTAGGAGCCTTAGCTTAGCTTCCATACCTCTGCATTGCTTTGACATTTCTTGACTTTAGATGACCCACGGGGGTATAAAATGATCATATAACACTCATGGACCCTCTTGACATGCTTCATGGCCTCTGAGATAGTCCACGCCACTTCTAGGATTGCTCAGATCACAAACCCTAGATGTAGCTATGCAGATGAAATGTTTAAATGGTGATTATGCTTTGTGGAATGTGTTGATAGGATATGCAATGATGATAATCATAAGTCAAGATGATAAAATCGATAGGGAAAATTTGGGGTGTTTACAGTAGGGATTGAGCCTCTCCGCACCCTCGAAGAACTTTTGTACAAAGTATAAGCGTACATCAGGTACAAGGAGAAACAGGTGTTGTAACGCCCCGATTCGATAATTCCAATTTTGTTGGAGTCTTTTATTTTAATTGAATAATTATTATTTTGTTTGTGAAATTAATATGATGATATGATATATTGATGAATTAATGTGATATATTGGTGTGATATGTGATTTTTACCGTTTTATGAATTTCCGGGTAAAATTGGATAAAAGGGTATTTTAGACTTTTGTTAATTAATGATAAGTTAGAAATTAGTAGAATTGGTATTTTGTGAGAGAAATGATATTTGGTTGGAGAGAGTAGAAAATAGAACGAAAATATAAGAGAGTGAGAAAGAGTATAAGTTGGTAAGAAGAGAAAGAAAAGATAGAAACAAAAAGAGAAGAAAGAAAAAGGAGAGAAGAGAAAAGAAGAGAAAAGAGGGAAAGTTGGAAAAGCTCCAAGATTTCCCCAAGAAATCGAAATAATCGGGTAAGGGTGATAAGCATTGTTATCTTAATATTGTGTATGATTGTGTATATTTTTGATTGATTGAGTTTTGGTTTTGATGGAAGTTTAGAGAAGATGAATAGTTAGGGTTTGAGAGAAAAATGTGAGAAATTGGTAGATTAATCGGTTGGAAATCGTTATAATCAAAGTATGATGTTAGGTATATGCTATTGATCATGTTTGTATGAGTTTAGAGGAGTTTTGGAGTGATTAGGATGGACTGTTCGCAACTGGTATGTTGCTGAAATCGCAGTGGTCGCTCAGCGAGCTATCCCTCGCTCAGCGAAAGTTCCAGTGCGATTTTCGCTCAGCGAGCAAGAGGGTGCTCAGCGAGCCTGTAGGTTTTTGAGGGGTTATATGTTTTAATCCGTAGCTTTTGATTCGAGTATCCGTTTTTAGTGATCCTTATATTGATTCGAAGCTAGAAACGTGTAGAAACCAATGATGCTAAGAAAAGTAATTTGTAGCCGACTTTTACCCGACTTTTCCGATAAAACGTAATTATGTTAATTATGGAATTGTGGGTTTTAATTATTGTGTTGTGGCCATTTGGCAAGTAGATACATGGCTTGAATTAAATGCGAATGTATGCTAATTGTATGAGATGAATGCATAACTATTTTGTGAATATGTATGCATTTTCAAGAATGTTGTGTGTCATTTTGCATGTAAGCATAATGTATGCATTCTTGTGTTGTGGGATTCTTTGTGAATCCGTTGTAGCATCGTGTGCTCATGTGGAGTGTGAGTGATGACTACAACAAGATCGTGTGCCCATGTGGGGTGTGAGCGATCAGATTATGTGCCCATGTGGGGTGTGAGCAATCCAGAAACATCGTGTGCCCGTGTGGGGTGTGAGCGATGGGTGAATTATTCACGTTGATTGTGTGCCCATGTGGGGTGTGAGCAATCGGATTGTGTGCCCGTGTGGGGTGTGAGCAATCCATAAACATTGTGTGTCCATGTGGGGTGTGAGCAATGGGTGAACATCGTGTGCCCAATGGGGAGTTACTTTAGGTAACAAGCGATGATTCCATTTGGTTCCTGAGAGAACCTGCTAAAATGTTGTGTCGGTACCGCATTTGCATCTTTATAGAGTCGTGTGTCATTCTCTATGAGTTGCATTTTTATCATTTTAATTATGATATGCAGAAATAAACATGAATGTATAAATGTTTATTTGGAGTGTTATGGAGATGATAATATGTGTGATGAAACATACTTGATTGTATATATGCATGTTTGATTTGTATATGTATGTGGTTTATACATTTGTAATGTAAATGTGTGATTAAACATAACTAGACGTATGTTTATGCGTAATGAATAGAATTGAGGAATAAACATAAACAATACGAGTTATGTGAATTAGTGAATTGGTGCATGATGAACATGCTTGATTTGTGTATGTACGCGTTGCGATGTGTATGGGTGATGAGGTATGAATTGTGGTGAGAATATGCTTTATGTGCATTTTATATGTTGAGATATATAATTATATGCAATATTATTATGATAATGTTTCTCACCCTTCTGATGTTTTATGATGCTCTATGAGGCATTGCAGAGTAGGTTGCTGGATGATATTTTTGTGAAGTTCGTCTTCATCTTTTGGTCGGTCGGCTCTGATATGTAGCACCGGGTAGCTAGGATTGGCTTGATGCCTTTTTGTGAATACATTTGTATATGTATTTTGATGTGATATGTTTATGTAAACATGGAATATTTTGGTGAATTCAAACTTGCAGATATATTTATGATAAGTATATAAGTTTGAAATTGTTATGTTTTGTTTCCGCTGTTTAATAAATTGATGAATACAGGTGTAAGGATGAAATCCTTGTGTATGTAAGTTACCCCGTTTGTTTCATATCTTTATTGAGCAGGTGTTGTATGTTTTCAATTTCAAGTATAATGTGGCATTGCTCTTTTATACCATTTTTCAAATATACTCTGATGAAATTTTAATATGTGTCTAAGTGATTTAATTGCTTATTTGGGGTATAGAAATGGGGTGTTATATTAAGTGGTATCAGAGCCAGTGTTCGAGTCAGTTGTGTCTGTCTTGATGTTGTTGTGATTGGACTTTTGTTTAATCTTGTTATTGTATTTGGGAATGATCAGAATATGGCTGGTAGAAATGACAATACGATGGCTGCTGCTTTGGAAGTAATGGCTAGGGCACTGCAGGGTGTAACAGCCCGGGCCCCTCTCAAGGCAATCCCGACACTTCCACCTCACGATCTTCTCTACTCCCCTCACTAGTAGAGTTTTTGCCTTCCGTGGGAATCGAACCCTGTACCCTGGGGTTCAAGTACATGCTCAATCCATTCCCACTACCAATTGAGCTAGTAGCTCAATTGGTAGTGGGAATGGATTGAGCATGTACTTGAACCCCAGGGTACAAGGTTCGATTCCCACGAAAGGCAAAAACTCTACTAGTGAGGGGAGTAGAGAAGATAGTGAGGTCGCAGTGCCGGGATTGCCTTGCGAGGGGCCCGGGCTGTTACAAAAAAAGGCGCCTTTTTTTTAACAGCCCGGGCCCCTCGCAAGGCAATCCCGGCACTACCACCTCACGATCTTCTCTACCCCCATCACTAGTAGAGTTTTTGCCTTCCGTGGGAATCGAACCCTGTACCCTGGGGTTCAAGTACTTGTTCATTCCATTCCCACTACCAATTGAGCTAGTAGCTCAAGTGGTAGTGGTAATGAATTGAGCATGTACTTGAACCCCAGGGTACAGGGTCCGATTCCCACGGAAGGCAAAAACTCTACTAGTGAGGGGAGTAGAGAAGATCGTGAGGTGGCAGTGTCGAGATTGCCTTGCGAGGGGCCCGGGTTGTTACATAGGGAGCGCCGAATGTGAATGCGAATGATGAGTTCAGGAAGAATCAACCGCCGGTCTTCATGGGGAGATTTGATCCTAATGGTGCTCAGAATTGGTTGAAGGAGATTGAAAGAATCTTCAGAGTCATGGATTGTGCTGAAGAGAGTAAGGTGAGGCTTGGTTCTCACTTGCTGAAGGAAGAAGCCGATGATTGGTGGGTCAATAGAAGTCAAACTCTTTAGGAGAATGATGAAGAGATAACTTGGGAAGTTTTTCGTACTGAGTTCTTAGGGAAGTACTACCCTGAGAGTGTGAAGGGAAAGAAGGAGATGAAATTCCTTGAGCTGAAGCAAGGTAGTATGTCAGTGGTTGACTATACTACTAAATTTGTGGAATTGGTTCAGTTTCATCCTCACTATGTTGCTACTACTGTTGAGTTTTCTAAGTGCATTAAGTATGAGAATGGCCTGCGTCCTGAGATTAAGCAAGTTGTGGGATATCAGAGAATCGAAAGGTTTTCAGATTTGACTGAATGTTGTAGAATTTTTTAGGAAGATAGCAGAGCTCGTTCTACACATTACAAGAGTGTGAATGAGAGGAAAAGGAAGCAACAAGCTAGAAGTGGACCTTATGTGACACCCGCTGATAAGGGCAAACATAGGGGAAACTTTGATAAGAGATCTGGTGGAGGGAGTTTTGGCCCCGTTAAGTATTACAAGTGTGGCGATTTAGGCCACAAGTCCTTTGAGTGTGGGAAGAATATTGTGAAATGTTCAAACTGTGGAGGTCTTGGACATGCTACTACCAAGTGTAGGAGGAATGTTGTGAAGTGCTTCAATTGTGGGGAAGTTAGTCACATTAGTACTAAGTGTACTAAGCCGAAGCAAGCTCATGCGGGAGGAAAGGTGTTTGCATTAGCAAGGAAGGATACTACTAGTGCAGACCGTTTGATTAAAGGTACATGCTTTATTAATAGTACGCCTTTAGTTACTATTATTGATACGGGAGCGACTCATTCGTTCATTTCTCTTGAGTGCGCTAAGCGTTTGAATTTGTTTATGTCTTCTTGGGGTGGTGAGATGGTTATCAAAACTCCTGCTTCAGGATCAGTAACTACTTCTTTGGTGTGTGTATGTTGTTCTTTGACCATGTATGGTAAAGATTTTGTTATGGATTTAGTTTGTTTGCCGTTGGAAGGTTTGGACGTGATCTTGGGTATGAACTGGTTGCAATTTAATCGAGTTCATATAGATCGTTATCATAAGTTAGTAAGGTTTCCTTCTTTGGATGATGATGAAGAAGAGAGTTTCTTATCCACGAAAGAGTTGAAGAAACTTTTAGTGGACGAAGCTCAATTTTTTGGTTTGTTTGCATCGTGGTCAGTGGAAAGCGAAGTGGAGATAAGTAAGTTTCCAGTGGTGTCTAATTTTCCAAAAGTGTTTCCGGATGATATTATGGATGTACCACCGGAAAGAGAAGTTGAGTTTTCTATTGATCTAGTTCCGGGTACTAGACCGATTTCGATGGCACCGTATCGTATGTCAGCTTTAGAGTTGGTAGAATTGAAAAAGCAATTGAATGACTTGTTGGACAAGAGGTTTGTTAGACCGAGTGTTTCTCCTTGGGGTGCACCGGTATTGTTAGTAAAGAAGAAGGACAGAAGCATGCAGTTATGTATTGATTATCGATAGTTGAATAAGGTGACAATTAAGAACAAGTATCCGCTTCCGAGGATCGATGATTTGATGGATCAATTGGTTGGTGTGCGTGTTTTTAGTAAGATTGATTTGAGATCAGGATATCACCAGATTCGTGTGAAAAAGGAGGATATTTAAAAGACGACTTTTAGGACACGGTATGGTCATTACGAGTATTCTGTGATGCCATTCGGGGTTTCTAATGCGCCGGGTGTGTTTATGGAATACATGAATCGTATTTTTCATGAACAGTTGGATCGTTTTGTGGTTGTGTTCATCGACGACATTTTGATTTATTCTAAGTCTCAAGAAGAGCATGAAGAGCATTTAAGGATTGTGTTACAGATTTTGAGAGAGAAACAATTGTATGCTAAGTTGTCAAAGTGCGAGTTTTGGTTGTCGAAGGTAAGTTTTCTTGGGCATGTGATTTCCGATGGTGGAATTAGTGTGGATCCATCCAAGATTGATACGGTAATGCAATGGGAAGTTCCTAGATCGATTACGGAGATTCGAAGCTTTTTAGGCTTGGCGGGTTATTACCGGAGGTTTATTGAAGGATTTTCAAAGTTGGCACTTCCGTTAACGCAGTTGACTTGTAAAGGAAAAACTTTCATTTGGGACATTCGTTGTGAAGAGAGTTTTATGGAACTTAAGAGAAGGTTAACAACGGCTCCAATCTTGATTTTTCTGAATTCGACGGAACCATTTGTGGTGTTTTGTGATGCTTCATTGTTTTGGTTAAGTGGTGTTTTGATGCAAGATTGAAAAGTTGTAGCTTATGCTTCAAGACAATTGAGAGTGCATGAAAAGAATTATCCTACGCATGATTTGGAATTAGCGGCGGTGTATTTTTCTCTAAAAATTTGGAGGCATTATCTTTATGGTGCAAGATTTGAAGTTTTTAGTGATCACAAGAGTTTGAAGTATTTATTTGATCAAAAGGAATTGAACATGAGACAAAGGAGATGGTTAGAACTTTTGAAGGATTATGATTTTAGTTTGATTACCATCCGGGTAAGGCGAATGTGGTGGCCAATGCCTTGAGTCTTAAGTTGTTACGTATGTCCGCATTGATGATAAGAGAATGGGAACTTTTGGAGAATTTTAGAGACTTGAGTTTGGTTTGCGAGATGACGCCGAGAAGTGTGAGACTTGGTATGCTTCATGTTACGAATGATTTTCTTGGAACCGTTTGTGAAAATAAAAAGTTGGATTTGAAATTTGTTGATTTGATGATGAATGAGAATGAGGATTTCAAGGTTGATAATTTTGGAGTTTTGAGATTCCGTGGTCATATTTGTATTCCCGATGATGAGGAGTTGAAAAAGATGATATTGGAAGAGGGAGACCGGGGTAATTTAAGTATTCATCTGGGAGCGAATAAGATGTATCAAGATTTGAAGAAGATCTTTTGGTGGTTCGGATTGAAGAGAGATGTAGCTCATTTTGTGTATGCGTGTTTAACCTGTCAGAAGTCTAAGGTGGAACATCAGAAGCCTAGTGGTTTGATGCAACCGTTGGATATTCCGGAATGGAAATGGGATAGTATATCGATGGATTTTGTTACGGGATTTCCGAATACACAAAGCGGTCATAATGCTATTTGGGTGATTGTGGATAGGCTTACTAAATCTGCTCACTTTATTCCGATGGATATTAGTTATTCTTTGGAGAAGCTAGCCGAGATTTATGTTTCTGTGATTGTGAAGTTACATGGAGTTCCTAAGAGTATTGTATCGGATAGAGATCCTAGATTTACATCGAGGTTTTGGGAAAGTTTGCAAAAGGCTTTGGGTTCTAAGCTAAGATTGAGTTCGGCTTACCATCCGCAAACGGACGGTCAAACCGAGAGGACGATTTAATCGTTAGAGGATTTGTTGCGTGCTTGTATGCTAGAACAAGGTGGTATTTGGGATAGTTATTTAGCGTTGATTGAGTTCACCTATAATAGCAGTTTTCATTCGAGTATTGGTATGGCACCATTTGAGGCTTTATATGGTCGGAGATGTCGAACACCTTTGTGTTGGCATGAAACCGGAGAGAGAACGATAGTTGGACCGAAGATGGTACAACAAACTACGGAAAAGGTGAAGTTTATTCGGGAGAAGATGAGAGCTTCTCAAAGTAGACAAAAGAGTTATCATGACAAGAGGAGGAAGGATCTTGAGTTTCAAGAAGGCGACCATGTGTTCTTGAGAGTTACACCAGTTACAGGTGTGGGTCGTGCTTTGAAGTCGAAGACGTTGACTTCTCATTTTATTGGGCCGTATCGGATTACTACACGAGTTGATGTTGTGCCTTATCGTGTGGCGTTGCCTTCGAAACTTTCGAATTTGCATGATGTGTTCCATGTTTCGCAACTTCGGAAATATGTTCCGGATCCGTCACATGTTATTCCTATGGACGAGGTTGAGGTAAGAGATAACCTTACGATGGAAGCTTTGCCGGTTAGGATTTTGGACCGTGAAATCAAGAAGCTAAGAGGCAAGGATATTGCACTTGTGAAAGTGGCGTGGGGAGGCACTACGGAAGGCAATATGACTTGGCAATTGGAGAGTGGGATGCACGATTCGTATCCGAAGTTGTTTGAATCAGGTAATATTTTTGAGGACGAAAATTTCTAAAGTGGGGGAGAGTTGTAACGTCCCGATTCGATAATTCCCATTTTGTTGGAGTCTTTTATTTTAATTGAATAATTATTATTTTGTTTGTGGAATTAATATGATGATATGATATGTTGATGAATTAATGTGATATATTGGTGTGATATGTGATTTTTACCGTTTTATGAATTTCCGGGTAAAATTGGATAAGAGGGTAAAATTGGATAAGAGGGTAAAATTGGATAAGAGCGAATAAGAGGGTATTTTATGACTTTTGTTAATTAATGATAAGTTAGAAATTAGTAGAATTGGTATTTTGTGAGAGAAATGATATTTGGTTGGAGAGAATAGAAAATAGAAAGAAAATATAAGAGAGTGAGAAAAAGTATAAGTTGGTAAGAAGAGAAAGAAAAGATAGAAAGAAAAAGAGAAGAAAGAAAAAGGAGAGAAGAGAAAAGAAGAGAAAAGAGGGAAAGTTGGAAAAGCTCCAAGATTGCTCCAAGAAATCGAAATAATCGGGTAAGGGTGATAAGCATTGTTATCTTAATATTGTGTATGATTGTGTATGTGTTTGATTGGTTGAGTTTTGGTTTTGATGGAAGTTTAGAGAAGATGAATAGTTAAGGTTTGAGAGAAAATGTGAGAAATTGGTAGATTAATCGGTTGGAAATCGTTATAATCGAAGTATGATGTTAGGTATATGCTATTGATCATTTTTGTATGATTTTAGAGGAGTTTTGGAGTGATTAGGATGGACTGTTCGCAGCTGGTATGTTACTGAAATTGCAGTGGTCGCTCAGCGAGCTATCCCTCGCTCAGCGAAAGTTCCAGGGCGATTTTCACTCAGCGAGCAAGAGGGCGCTCAGCGAGCCTGTAGGTTTTTGAGGGGTTATATGTTTTAATCCGTAGCTTTTGATTCGAGTATCTGTTTTTAGTGATCCTTATATCGATTTGATGCTAGAAACGTGTAGAAACCAATGATGCTAAGAAAAGTAATTTGTAGCCGACATTTACCCGACTTTTCCAATAAAACGTAATTATGTTAATTATGGAATTGTGGGTTTTGATTATTGTGTTGTGGCCGTTTAGCAAGTAGATACATGGCTTGAATTAAATGCGAATGTATGCTAATTGTATGAGATGAATGCATAACTATATTGTGAATATGTATGAATTTTCAAGAATGTTGTGTGTCATTTTGCATGTAAGCATAATATATGCATTCTTGTGCTGTGGGATTCTTTGTGAATCTGTTGTAGCATCGTGTGCTCATGTGGAGTGTGAGCGATGACTACAACAAGATCGTGTGCCCATGTGGGATGTGAGCGATCAGATTGTGTGCCAATGTGGTGTGTGAGCAATCCAGAAACATCGTGTGCCCGTGTAGGGTGTGAGCGATGGGTGATTTATTCACGTTGATTGTGTGCCCGTGTGGGGTGTGAGCAATCAGATTGTGTGCCCATGTGGGGTGTGAGCAATCCATAAACATTGTGTGCCCATGTGGGGTGTGAGCAATGGGTGAACATCGTGTGCCCAACGGGGAGTTACTTTAGGTAACAAGCGATGATTCCATTTGGTTCCTGAGGGAACCTGCTGAAATGTTGAGTCGGTACCGCATTTGCATCTACATAGAGTCGTGTGTCGGTCTCTATGAGTTGCATTTTTATCATTTTAATTATGATATGCAGAAATAAACATGAATGTATAAATGTTTATTTGGAGTGTTATGGAGATGATAATATGTGTGATGAAACATACTTGATTGTATATATGCATGTTTGATATGTATATGTATGTGGTTTATACATTTGTAATGTATATGTGTGATTAAACATAACTAGACGTATGTTTATGCGGAATGAATAGAATTGAGGAATAAACATAAATAATACGAGTTATGTGAATTAGTGAATTGGTGCATGATGAACATGCTTGATTAGTGTATGTACGCGTTGCAATGTGTATGGGTGATGAGGTATGAATTGTGGTGAGAATATGCTTTATGTGCATTTTATATGTTGAGATATATAATTATATGCAATATTATTATGATAATGTTTCTCACCCTTCTGATGTTTTATGATGCTCTATGAGGCATTGCAGAGTAGGTTGCTGGATGATATTTTTGTGAAGTTCGTCTTCATCTTTTGGTCGGTCGGCTCTGATATGTAGCACCGAGTAGCTAGGATTGGTTTGATGCCTTTTTGTGAATACATTTGTATATGTATTTTGATGTGATATGTTTTATGTAAACATGGAATATTTTGGTGAATTCAAACTTGCAGATATATTTATGATAAGTATATAAGTTTGAAATTGTTATGTTTTGTTTCTTCTATTTAATGAATTGATGAATACGGGTGTAAGGATGAAATCCTTGTGTATGTATGTTACCCCGTTTGTTGCATATCTTTATTGAGCAGGTGTTGTATGTTTTCAATTTCAAGTATAATGTGGCATTACTCTTTTATACCGTTTTTCAAATATACTCTGATGAAATTTTAATATGTGCCTAAGTGATTTAATTGCTTATTTGGGGTATAGAAAGAGGGTGTTACAGGTCTCCCATAGTGTCAGGAGAAATCAAAGTCAGGACGACACTAAAAACTCCAAACATGAGGATTATACTACCCCTCGCCGCACTGAAAAGAAGTGGAGAGATGACAAGCCCCACGAGGTTCGCAAAGGAAGAGGACCAGTTGGACACTTCTTCAAATACATATTGTTGTCCGCTCCCCGTGAGAGCATTCTTGTCGAATGCATCAATTCAAAATTCAAACAGGGTTGGGTAAGGTTCCCCAAACCGATAACACCCAAACCCCACACCGACAAATCCAAGTACTTCCGCTTCCAAAGAAGCCACGGGCACGTGATCCAAGAATGTGTTTATTTGATGGACTCAATTGAGATATTGATCAAGGAAGGCCACCTCAAGCAGTACACCAAGAAGAATGATACACCCCGACATGAGGACCAGGTCTCAAAGAGAAGCCACGAGGACACCCCGTCCGATGGATCTCCCTTCTAGGTAGCCCTCTGTGTATCCTGTCCTTAAGATTTCAACATCCCCGACATCCACACAGAAGGACATCTAGTAGCTCACAACCCGTGGAAAACTTCTCAACAGCCTTAGTAATCTCCAGAGGTAGGGTGAACCACGAGAACGTTGCAATTTCTGTGAAATGGAAGTTCGACGAGCTCCTGCTGACCGCACCCGACCAACTAGTGACATTGACTAAGTCTCGGGGAAAATCCAACCCCATATCCGTTTTCATCGAGGCACTCCCGTGCAGATCACCTAACTCGAGCATCTCCTTGCTGATAAGGGAAAAAATGGCGTGCTTCGACGTCCGGCGCATTCTGGTCGACCAAGGCAACTCTGTAGATATCATGTATGCCCACCTGTTCAAGACCCTAAAGCTGGACAAAACAAACTTATTCTCGTATGTATGATCCGAACTCCAGGAATTCAACGAGGCTACCAGGAGGTTATGGGGATACGTAGATCTCCTCGTTTTGTTCTGGGATAACGAGACAGCCAGAGAAGTCAAAGTCCAGTTCTTGGTGATCGAATGCCCCTCACTGTAAAATTTCATTGTTGGCCGACCCACCCTGGCCGAGTTGACCGCAATTCCCTCGAAGATCCACTTGAAGATGAAATACTACATAAGGTTAGGTTGCGTAGTCATAGTTCCCAGGGCCATAGAGGCAGCCCGAATATGCTACGATGCAACAGTCAAAGGACAAGTCGTGATCAACATCTCCAAAGAAAACAAGAAGCCTTGGGCCAAGGAGCAGCCACCTTCCCCATGGATTAATTCCATCGACCTTGACAGTCGTCTCGACATAGACAACACTAAAGACCAGGCCCTCACCAACGGGCAGGCTCCAACCCACCCAATACGCTCGGTCCCCGAGGGAGAATTCGAGCTCGTCCCTCTAAGTGATGACCCTGACAAAAGTGTGAAGATTGGCATTGGACTCATATCGGCGACAAGGGAGCAGCTCGCAACCTGTCTCATAGAGAACGCGAATGTGTTCGCATGGAGCACTGCCAAGATTCCCGGTATCGACCCTGATGTTGCCTGCCATCAATTAGCTATAGATCCAGCCCTTAGGGTCATAGCACGACGTAGGTGCAAGCAGTCTCCTGAGAAAGCAGAGGCTTTCGAGCAGGCTGTAAAAGACCTCTTAGAGGAAAATTTTATTTTTGAAGCCCAATATATAACCCGGCTCTCTAATGTAGTCCTTGTTAAGAAAAATAATGGAAAATGGCGAATGTGCATTGACTATACTGATCTCAATAGGGCATGTTCCAAAGATGCTTTTCCTTTACCTAACATTGATAAATTGGTAGATAATTCTGCAGGTTTTAAACTCTTATCCTTCATGAATGCATGCAATGGGTACAACCAAATCCCCATGTCGGACACAAACAAGCTACACACGGCCTTCATGACCCCCGACAGACAATTACTTCTACAACATTATGCCCTTAGGGTTGAAGAATGTCGGAGCTATATACCTATGCATGATGAACAAAGTCTTTAGAAGAGAGATCTGAGACATGCTCGAGGTCTATATGGATGACATGATCGTAAAATCCCACGAGGAGATCGACCATGCCCAACACCTCAGGAAGGTCTTCGAGCAGGCGAGAAGGTGTAAGATGAGGTTCAACCCAGAAAAATGCACCTTCAGTGTGCGGGCAGGAAAATTCCTCGGCTTCCACCTCACTGAGCGAGGAATCAAAGCAAACCCCGACAAATGTCAGGCATTTTCAGAATCCTCGACACCGAATTCAAAGAAATCCATCAAGTCCATCAACGGGATGCTCGCCTCTCTATCTCTTTTCCTCGCTAAATCTGCACATCATGCACTCCCTTCCTTCAAGTTACTACAGAAAGAAGCCACCTTCAAATGGACCGAGGAATACAAGAAAACATTGCTCCACCTTAAGTAGGCACTCTCCGAACCACCGGTGCTATCACGACCACAGGAAAGGGAAACACTATACCTATACCTATCTGTGGCTACCGAGGCGGTCAGCGCGACCCTCATCCGCGAAACAACTAATTGGCAGAAACCTATCTACTTTACGAGCAAGGACCTATAGGGCCCCGAGCTCAAATACCAGTAGATCAAAAAAGTATCCCTATCCCTGATAAACGCGGCGAGGAGATTGCGACATTACTTCCTCGCCCATACAATTAAAGTCCTAACAGATTGTCGCCCCCCAGATTTCCATCCAGGTACAAACGCGAAAGTGACGCAGAAAGAGGTTAGAGTCACCAGCCAGGCATTTTTATCCCGAAGGAATGGGAATGGTAATGCTGCACAAATCAAAAGAAAGAAAAGGAAGGATAAAGGTCCTGCGAACCAAAGAAATTGAGATCGGGAGTCGGTTACGACCAAGGAAGGTATTAGCAACCCAGATCGTCCGTCGTACTCGACGGGATCCACGCTTGCAAAGAAAATGCTTCAAAGGGTGAGGGGGTGAAAGTTGCTTCGAAGGAAAGGAACTGAACTGGAGAAAAGAAAAGAAAAAGGGAACTGAAAAAGAAATGACAAGGAAAAATGTAGGGAAAATAAAGATTGTGCTCGAACGGGCCCTACCCCGCTGCCTACGTACCTCACTGGACATGAGGATCAGAGACGCCGTAGTTCCCCTAACTAGGGGTGGAAAGATTGCTTGTGTCTTAAGGCTTGAACTGCATATGCCAATGCTCAGGTGTTGCCGGCTCGGACGATGAGTGTGTAACTGTCTTGCGTAATGACAAGAAGAAGCAAGTTCGCGGACAGAGTGAAGGAAATGAGAAAAGAATTCCCGAAGGAAAGACGCTTATTGTTTGTTTGTGTTTTTTAGAGCTTTTTATTGGTGTGGCACAAGAGAATGAACTCAAGCTCTCTTGCATGGAATGTGTACTTGCTACTACATCCCAAGATGGAATAATAGAACAAGCACACCAAGTTAGGAGAATTTATCCAAGACTTGTTTCCAAGGGCAAGGGCCCAAATTCATTGACTTGTTGAATTTATTAGGTGTTTTGGTGAGTAAAAATGAAGAAGTGTTTTTAGGGTTTTTCTTGGTGAAGATAACCTCGTGATCCGACTTGTGCGTCATGCTAGACAAATGCACTATTCCAAGATGGAATGAATACATATGCCCCATGGAATAAGGTTATTACACAAGAAGTCACTTCTTTCTTTATTAATGTTTTTAGGTTTTTTTTAGATGAGAAGAGAAAGAACCAAAGGAGCAAAAAGGTAAAATCTAAAATGGGGGAAGACTAAACCTAATGTTGTCATGCAAAATTGGTCCTAAGGTTAGTGAGGTTTCAACTATCCTAATGAAGAAGAAAGAAGAACCAAAGGAGCAAAAGAAGAAGAGGAGAGAAGCTAGCAAGCAACTTACTCTTCTAAAGCAGATAAGTTGCTCCTAAAGGAGAAGAAAAAAGTTGCAACACATGATGGCATAAGGTACATAAAAAGCACAAAGAGAAAGCAACTTAAAAGGAAAAGGATGAATAGTTGAAATGTGGATGAACATCCACACTTCTCTTACCATGAGCCCCTGCAAGTGTTAGCAAAATCCAGCACATGTTCATCAATAAAATCATGGATATGGCATGTTCAAATCTCATATCAACAAAGGTCAAATAACATGTCACATTTACGCATACAAGAATTTAAGTGTCGAGAACATGGAAGCATACATCAACCTGCAAGCAAATCACCCTAACAATCATATTCAATGATCATACAATGATCCATGGAATTTAAAACAAGTAAGGGGATCAAACATGCTAAAAATAACTCAAATATGGCACACTGCTTCAGTGTTAATCGGTTAACCAAAGCGTTAACCGGTTAAACAATCCGTTAACCGGTTAACACTGAAGAAACAACAGCAATTTCCTGCAGAAAAATCAGCTCAACCCAGCTTATCCAATTAATCCCACACCAGACCAGCAATCAATTAAGCATGAAATAAATGGATCAATTCACATTAAATGGAATCATCAAGCTAATGAACATTAATACATAGATCCGATTACAAATCAACCAATCAAATCAAGCAACACAAGCAAATACACAAGCATATGGTGGATCTAAAGCACAAGCATGCAAATAAGCTAAAAACAGAGCTAGATCTGAATTTAACCAACCTATAAAGTTGAGGTATGCTTTGGTAGTTGTTGATTGAGCTGGAAATGAGAGATCTCGCGGAGAACTTTGAAGATCCGGTGCTAAGCTTCACACTCTGTAACACCCCAAATTTGCCCTCTTCTTTTTTAAGCATCATCATTATCATAATCATCATAAGCATATCATATTCTTGGCATCTTTGCATGGAAAGATGAGGCATAACATTCTCATGACCTAGCATTAGGCATATGATTATCTGTGGAGGGTTTTGAAGCATCACAAGCTATAACAAGGGGCCCAATGGATTTGTTCAAGTCCTATGAGGAGTCTACATTGCATTCACAAGCTTAAGATCATTCACAAAAGCCCAGGAAGTTGGAGGATCATCAGGGAATTCAAGCTAGGGCAAAGCTCCTACACAATGATAAAAAATTAGGGTTTGAGTTTCAAGCATGAAAAACTTGTGACTTTGGCCATTTAATTTGGGCAAAGTCTCTCATATGTTAAGAAGATCCTAGGGATGAAATTTGGTGAAAAAATTCCTTGTGGAAGTCAGGTATTTCTTCAGTTGCTTGTAAATGAAGAAATTGGTCAACTGTGCATTCTAGAAGTCAACTGTGAAATTTCAAAGGGTCCAACCCTAGATTTCAAGCCAAGGGATGTTCTTATAACCTTAGAAGAGGTTTGGCAAAGTCAAAAATCAAGAATCAAGAGGTTTTGAGGTGTTTTGCATTTTTTTGCATGGGATTGGTCATGGAAATTGCCATTTTTAGTAACCTTTTGCCCTAATTTGCAAGTGTACATAACTTGGTGAAAAAAGCTTCAAATGGATCACCATCAAACATGAAATTTGAAGATTAAAGTCTCCCATTTTTAAAAAGTACAAAATCATTTTCATAGCCCTCATGGTTTTGGAGATATGCCCTTCGAAAGTTGCCTAAATTTTAGGGCATGGCATGAAATTCAAGCTTCCTCCAAATGCAAGAACTTGTGAAACTCATTTTTAAGTTATTTCATGAACCAAACAAGGTCACATTCTTACAAGGCATTGCATAAATGTTGATTTTCTCCAAAAATATCATCAAATCCATGCATGGGATGTGGTGTAGTTCACAAAAGGAAAAAATGCATGATCATGAGAAAAACATGACACCAACATCTAAGGGGAAGGATCATGTCATCATGAATCAAGGGCTGGGATGAGAGATCAGCATGTGCAAAGAAGAATGAAATGCACGATCAAATTGGTCATTATTCTTATTCATGCAATTTTGCAAATCAATCCCTATCACACAATTCATGCCACCACTAGCCACTAAACCCTAACCAGTGTGATATGTGCATGATATAAAAGCTACTCAAACCCTAAATGCAGCCTCATGCTCTCTCATTTCTCAGATTCACATTTTCTTGCTCTCTTGCATTTCCATTCGAAATTCTCTCCTCAAGCACTCTCTTCACAAACTCTTTGCATATTCTGAATCCTTGAACCCTAAGGATCATTAATCCACCACTCCTTCAAGCTGAAACTTTATATTTCAAGAGGTGCCATTCAAGTGCAGTTGATCTCAAACCTCAAGCTCTAGGAGTATTCAAGGCTTCTTTTGCATTTATTTTGCAATAAGAAGTTAAAAGGAGTAGATCTACATCTGGAGGGATCTTATCTTGGTGATTTTAAGGATCTGCAAGCTCAGGTATACTTTGAAATTCGTGGATCTGGAAATGAAGTTAAATGTGTGCATTGGGATTTGTTGGTTGTGATGATGATTCTGTGCTATTTTGTTTGAAAAATGCTTCAGTATTAAGTGTTTTATGATGATTTGAAGTGTTATGGTCAGAGTTTTTTTGCTTCGATCCCATTTATTTTGTGATCCATTGTGAATTTCATGGGCATATTTGGATTCAGCATAACTTGTTTAATTGATCTGGACATTTTGATGCATTTATATGATGTTTTGTTCATAGTTTGAATTTTCCGGTGCCGGAGCCCTAGCTCCGGTCACCGGATTCTGCATTTTGTTCGTCTGAAGTTTGAATGAAGAAGATGACGCATAGCCCTTGGATTCGTGATCTGGATGGTTCCCATGATGCCAGCGCATTAAAACCTCACCCTCTCTCTCACGTGCTTTCCTTTTCAAATTATAAACTGAATTAATCTTTGTTTGATGCACCACACCATAGCTAGCATGCGCATCCATTATGACCAATGAGTGATAGGACTTAGGATCTTGGTTGACTTGATCTGGTGCGTTAGCTTAATCAAGTGGTTCTTGTTTTTTCTGAATTAAGTGAATATCCACCATATTATTGTGAGATGCGTTGACTCTGAGTGGGCTTGACTTGCTATTCACCCCCCCTGCGTGAAGGCCCATATTGATTTAACTGGAAGTTCTTTCTAAACGCACCCCCTGGCTTATTCCTTTATTTTTATTTCTTCTTATTTTCATTTTATTTTCAATTTGCTTTTTAATTTTTAAAAATAGTTTTAGGTCTCCAAATATTATAAAATAATTCATTAAAGGTCCTTTGAGTTTTCTCTAATTTTTGATATTTTTATTTTTCATTTATTTTTAATTAGCACGTGGAAATTAATTGTTCCTTTTAATTAATTGTTTTTGTTTCATTTTGAAGTATGCTGACTTGTTCATTTTCCATCTTGATCACTATTTTGAATATTTGGATGATTCTTTTTGCTATGGATTCATGATAAGGTGTAGTTTATTGGTGATTTTTGTTCTGATTTTTAGAATTTTGTTTAGTTGATTTTGGTCTCTAACTTGTGAATGAAGCTTTCTAACCCTAATCCATGTTTGTATCCTCATTTGACTTGCTTAACTTCTGATTGTCATTCCCTCCTTTTGGCATGTTTTTATAGTATAATTGGAGATCATTTGTGCAAGTTTGTGGAATTTTTGGATGTATACTTGAATTGATTTGAATTTCTATTCCTTGCTTGTCTCTTTTTGCTTCTTTTGGATCATTTGTTCTCTCCTTAACCTTGAAGGGCACTTGTGCCAACTTCTTCAGGTTGTTTAGGGCCATCTTAGGTTGTTGATACCCCTCTGGTTTTGAGTTTGTGTTTGTACCTTGGAAAAGTTTGTGATTGTTTGCCTTTGAAGTCCATTCACTTCTATGTATATCCACCTCACTTCCTTTGCTTCTTCCTTCTCATAATGTAATGTGTGCCCTTCTTCTCTTCTTCTCACATGTTCCTTAGATGCTTTTCTAACATGATTAGGGTTCTGGTCTTGAGTTTGGTGGTGTTGCTCTGACTATTTTGCTTTGTATTTTCTTATGTTCACTTTGTTTTGCCATAGTGATTCATGTTTGCTTCATGTTGAGTTGTGTGGTTCCCTTCTCATTCTTGTGTTCTAAGTTTGCATTTGGCATTTGAGTTTATGACTTCACTTCTGGTTGTGTGACTTTATGATCTTTTTGTATTGCATTTATACTTGTGTCACTAACCATTTCAGGGGCTTTGGTAAGTGAGAGGTGTGGATGTGATTCCCACATCTCTAAATCTCATCTCTTCTCTTCTCCTTATTATTTTTCTAACCTTGTGATTGTTGGGCTTAGGCCTTACTTCCTCCTTCTTCTCCTTCTATTCTTCTTCTTCTTCTTTTCTTTCCTCCTTCTTCATTAGGATAGAATTCAAACCTCACTAACCTAGGTTCATCCATGCATGACAACATTTAGGATTCTTAGTCTCCCATTAGACTTTTACCTTTGAGATCCTTTTGGTGCTCTCTCTTCTCATCTTCAAACTTAACTTTAATTCACTTTAATAAATGACGAGTCTTCTCATGTGACACGAGACTTTGCTATGAGATACTTGCACGCGTTCCGTTTCGGGGCGAGGTGTAGGATATCCCTCGTGGTGGATAGGTCTTAGCATGAGATTACCTCACAAAGAAAAGTATAACAAAACAGTTCTTAACCAAAAATCACCAAAACACTTAATAAATGCCAGTAGGTCATTGTGTCTGAGCCTTCACTTGTGGGACTATATTTGGGGATTTCCTCCATAGATAGGTGTGCCTCTTGCGCATTCCATTTCGGGATGATGTGAGACGTACATATCCCAGTGAGTAAGACTTAGGTACACTTACCTATGCAAACTTCAAAGCAGAAAACTCATAAGAAGCACAAACCAACAATAAGCGTCTTTCCTTCGGGAATTCTTTTCTCATCTCCTTCGCTCTGTCCGCGAACTTACTCTCACTTGTCACTTTGCAAGACGGTTATGCACTCGTCGTCCGAGCCTACAACACCTGAGCATCGACATGGGCAGTTCAAGCCTTAATTCACAAGCAATCTTTTCCAACCCTAGTTAGGGGAACTACGGCGACTCTGATCCTCATTGTCCAGATGAGGTACGTAGGCAGCGGGGTAGGGCCCGTTCGAGCAAAATCTTTATTTTCCCTACATTTTTTCCTTTTCATGTCTTTTTCAGTTCCCTTTTCATTTCTTTTGTCCAGTTTCGTTCCTTTTCTTTGCAGCAGCTTTCATTTCTTCACCCTTTGAAACAGATTTCTTTGCAAGAGTGGATCCCGTCGGGAACGACGGACGATCTGGGTGCTAATACCTTCCTAGGTCGTAACCGACTCCCGAACTCAGTCTCTTTGGTTCACAGGACTCGTGTCCTTCCTCTTCTTTCTTCTGGTTTGTGCAGCATTACCATTCCCGTTCCTTCGGGATAAAAATGCTTGGCTGGCGACTCTAACCTCTTTCCGCACCACTTTCGCGTTTGTACCAGGATGGAAATCCGGGGAGCGACTGCTGGCGACTCTGCTGGGGAACTCCTAACCAGAGTATCTCTGGTTTCTCTTGAGAGTCAATCCTAGCGCTTGCGTGTTTCTGTTTCGTTGGGTGTTGATTGTTTGCTGTTGTGTGTTGTATTTTACTGTTGTTTATTTACAACTTTATTTACCGCTTTAATTACAGTTTTCAGTATTTATTTTCCGCATCATATATCATATTGGACTGTCTGGACTGGTTTTCTGTTTGGTGGGCTTGGGTGATACTGTTTCTGAGAGATAAGCCAAATACCCGGCTTGAGTGCAATATAGGATTAGAGTGGACATATTGTACTCACATGTGACATGATGAGTGGCGATGTGTTTCACGCCCAGATTGTGACCATCTTGGAAATATCTTGTGTGGGGATTTCCTCCACTTCAGGATAGGACCTTGATAGTTATGTGCATCTAGGGACCGATCATTGAGAACCTTTGTGGAAACAACCCTCTCCAGTGGTGACAGTGGCATACCACATTTTGTGGCAAACCCATTCGCACCCGAGGGTCCACTGGGGACTCGCATAGGATGACTTGGTTCTCTTATAGGAACTCAGTCAAAGCATCTGATCGTATGACAATAGTATTGTATCCTACGGGCTGAATGTACTATTATTTCTCAATTTCAGCACTCGAAGCTGGGGACTTATAAGGGATTCTTGTTTTTCCCGGACTCAGCTGAGGCCTCCCTGTATAGTATATAATGCCAAACCGATTCCCTAATTTGGTCATGAGCCATTTCTTGGAAATGGTGAAAGTATTATTGCTATTCGACTTTGAGAGTCCGTGATGTTTGACCCAGAGCACACCTGTGAGATTGGGAGGGGTTTACAGGTTTGCAAGAACCCTTGACCTCATCATACCCTTGTTACCAGTGCAGTCTTATGATCTGATATGGTTACTTTGATTCCAGAGTTCTTGAGTTTATCTGGTTCTTAATTGGGTTTATCTGAGATTATCTGAGTGTTTATGGGTTATTATCCAGAGGATTTGGGTTTCTAATCACTTGGCTTTAACATCCAGAATCCAGACAGTCCCAGATTGATCATATGTCTTTGCATTTGCATTGCATCATTTCATCATTAATCATGTTTTGTTTTCATTCACAGGTTCATATCTTTGCTTCCGGTTCCGGTATCCTGTTCAAAGATGGAAGATCCTCGCAAGCAAAACATTCATTTCAGGTTTTTCGACACTAAGGTTGGCCTATTAAAGAAGATGGTAAAGTTGATCACGCCCAATCATGTGGAGAGGTTCAGGAAGGCTTATGGGAGTATTCTAGATGTGGTGGTAGAGTTAGATCCCTCTGAAAGAAGTGCCATTCACACTCTAATTCAGTACTATGATCCTCAGCTTCGATGTTTCACTTTTCCTGATTTTCAGTTAGGTCCTTTGCTGGAGGAGTATGCTTTGATCTTGGGAGTTCCTGTTCGAGACCAGATTCTGTTCAATGCTGAGATGGTTAGACCTGCACCTGAAGTAATTGCCAAGGCTCTTTATTTGAGCACTTCTGCTGTGAATTCTTTGACTATTATTAAAGGAGGTGTATCTGGTTTTTCCTTGGAGGCTTTAGTGAAGAAGGTGGAAGAGCTGGCTGTTAAAGAAGATTGAGATTCTGTGTGTGCTATTCTGGCTCTCTCTATTTATGGCATCATCTTGTTTGCAGATATGGAAAATTTCATAGACATGAATGCCATCCATCTATTCTTGCTGAAAAACCCTGTTCCTACTTTGCTTGGAGATTTGTATTACTCGGTACACTACAAGACTGAAAAGAAAAGGGGAGGTTTAGTTCGTTGTTGCGCTCCTTTATTCCATATGTGGTTCATGAGGCACTTGCCTAGTACTGGTGTGTTTAGTGATCATACCTTGGTGTGGGCTCAGAAGCTGGAGAAGTTGTTTGCTAAGGATGTCAGATGGATTACTCAAAGGCTTCAGGGTGCACGTTTCATCACTAGTTGTGGGAGTTACCTTAGTGTACCTTTGTTGGGAGTGACTGGGGGGATCAATTACAACCCGATCTTGTTGATAAGACAGTTGGGGTATGCCTTAAGAGAGGTACCAGAAGAGTTGAAATTGGTCCCTACTTTCTATTTCCCGGTGAAGGACAATATGCCTTTGGTAAGAAAAGCTGCTGGAGCTTGGAAGTGCATCAAAGGAGAAGGAGTGGCTAGTTTTGGAAAGTGTAACAATCAGACCTTCCCGGAGTATGAGGCTTGGTTGAAGGATAGAGCTAGGATGGTATTGCTGCCATTCTCACCTCCGGTTCCTCCAGTTGTTGAGTCTAATGCCACTGTGTCTTTAGAAGAATTCAAGAAGTTGGAAACACATCTGCACGAGGTCAAGGTAGAGAATGCTGAAATGGTAAATTTGTATCATCTTGCCAATCGTGCTAAGAATGAGGCAGAAGAGAAAGTGCAGAAGATGCAGATCACCTTGGAGGCTAAAGAGAAAGAGTTTGCTGGAAGAGAAGCTCACTTTCAGAGGTTGGGTCTGATGGAATCAAAAACAGAAGCAGAACGAAAGATGACTTCAAAGACTCTCAAGGAAGCTCGTCAGTCCATTGCCTGGTTGCAGGGCCAGAGAGAGCAGGAGCAGAAAAAATATAAAGAAAAGGAAGAGTTTTTCGAAGTACAAATGACTTTCAAGAAAGAAGAAGTGGAATAAGCCCACCAGATTCGAAGGGAGAAGACTCAGCAGTTGGCAGAGAGTCAGCAAGCCTTAGAAGGAGCGCTTAAGGAGATTGAAGACCTCAAGTTGATGGCTGGAGTCAAGAAGGCTAGGTATGAGTTGGGACTTAGTGAGGGAGGATCAGGCAGCAGTCTTGCTTCTTAGTTTGTTTTCCTAGTATTTGGATTACCTACAGACATGTTGTAGGAATCTTGGTTGTTTGTTTTTCTTTTCAGAAAGCTTGTACCCTACGGGGAATTCTGTTATTTTTTCCTGGTAGGCTGATTTATGTTATGCAGTTTTATTCAGTTCTCTATTCATTGTGCATGCTGTTATGGTGATCTGAATTTGATTTGATGTAAAGGTTTCTGAAAGTCTAGGATCAGCAGCCATCTGGTTATCTTTGTTAAATACCGGAACCGGGGCATGAATGAACTGAAGTTTGAAAGCATAAACAATTGCATTGCATACATATCACCTTTCTTCTTGTTTTTCAGGTATGGCCACAGGTTCCTAATGTCTTTTCTGTTTCAGGCACTATAGCTCCCAGGAAGGTTCGAGAACAACCAATCATACACAGATATCCCACAAGAGTCAACAGAGAAAGAGTCATGGATCAAATGCAGACTGATTTAGCTGACTTGAGATTGAGGATGGACAATTTTATGACCCTTATGGAAAGAATGGGTCAGAATCAGGAACGTATGCGTGAGTTGGTGGAAAATAGTCAAGCCAGGAACAACGGGACTGCTGATGGAGGTAATCGTAACGGTGCGGGCGCCCGTCAAGTTGAAATCCCTGTGGCACAGCCAGGGGTTACCATTATCAATGATGGACTGAACAATGTACAGATGGATGGTCAAGATGAACAGTTTACCTTGCTGGACGAAACGGAAAGCCAAGGGGCTGAAATGAACAGAAAATTTGAAGAGATGGCTGAACAGATCAGGGCCATTCAATCTCAGAACTCTCTGGGGTTCGACATTACTGACTTGGGCTTGGTTCCAGGGGTTAGAATCCCTTACAAGTTCAAGGTCCCGACTTTCGAGAAGTACAAAGGCACAGCGTGTCCAAAGACTCACCTCCAGTCCTTTGTAGGAAGGATTACTGCCCATACTGAAGATGAGAAGCTATGGATGTACTATTTCCAGGACAACCTGGTTGGGGCTTCCTTGGAATGGTATATGAAGCTAAGTAGGGTCAACATTAAGAGCTGGAAGGACTTGGCAGAGGCATTCGTGAAGCAATACCAGTACAATTTGGACATGGCTCCAAATCGCACTCAACTGCAAAACATGTCTCAAAATGCTAAGGAGGGGTTTAAAGAGTATGCTCAAAGGTGGCGTCAGCTTGCTGCTAGAGTATAACCACCATTGCTGGAGAACGAGATGGCTGATATGTTCATGGGAACAATGCAAGGAGTGTTTATTGAAAGGTTGGCGTCTTGTTCTGCAACCAAGTTCAATGATATAGTAATAGCAGGCGAGAGGGTCGAAACTCTGTTAAAGATGGGGAGGATTCAGGATACCAGTGCGAGCAGCTCGAGTGGCTTAAGAAAAGCTTTCAACGGACCCCCAAGAAGAAAAGAAGGGGAAACCAATGCTGTGTATGGCCGAGGACAGGGCCGAGGATATATAAGATCATATGAGCAAGTGGCAGTTGTCACTATCCCTTCCAGTCCTATGCAGCAGGTACAGCCTCCACAACAACAACAGCAACAACAGCCACAACGTAACAACTATCAACAAAGACCTTATCAGCCCAGACAAGCTCGTTCGGCTAATAGGGTGCTCGAAGCAATTCCCATGACATACACTGCATTGCTGCAGAGATTTCTAGACCTGAACTTGATACAACTGAGGACATTACTACCACCCCCACCTAGAGAGCTTCCATTGGGGTACGATGCCAATGCGAGATGCACATTCTATTCAGGGGCACCCGGGCACTCAAATGAGAAGTGCAGGGCGCTACAACATAAAGTTCAAGATTTAATCGACTCCAAGGCAATTAACTTCACACCACCGCCTAATGTTACTTCAAACCCTATTCTGAACCATGGAGGGGCTAGAATAAATGTTGTTGAGGGTGGTGAGAAGTTAAGTCTGATTCTGAACATAGAAGAAGGGAAGACTCCGTTGTTGGTAGTGAAGGATAGGCTGTTAAAAGGACAAGTGTTTCCGGGATGCGGTTCTGATTGTGAGAAGTGTTTGAATTCAGTGAACGGTTGTGAAGACCTGAAGGTGGGGTTGCAGAATCTGATTGATGAAGGGTCATTGCAGTTTGATAAAGTTGATAATGAAGGTGATCGTGTGTCCACTATAACCATTTACTATGATCCAGCTGAAGTGCCTGCTAGAAGAGAACCTGTGACTATTTATGCTCCTGAAGTCAGTCCTGTTACTATCACTGTTCCTGGGCCTGTTTTTTATACTGATGATAAAGCCATCCCATGGCATTACGGCTCAGATGTGTATGTGGAGGGACAGAAGGTCGAGAGTAAGTCAGTAGTTATTGACCCGACTGTAGTGAACGTCTGAGGGGTTGGAGGTTTTACGAGAAGTGGTCGTCTTTTTGATCCCCCAGTACTGAGAGGAGATCCTGAAGCTGAGGTTGTGGCAAAGGCTAAAGGAAAGCAAACAGCGACTGAAGACACGACAACTCCTGCTGCTGGACAGGGTACCTTCGAGAAAGAAGTGGAAGAATTTATGCGAATAATTAATAAGAGTGATTATAAGGTGGTTGAACAGTTGAACCAGACGCCATCCAAAATATCAATTCTGTCGTTGCTGATGTGTTCTCCAGCACATAGAGAAGCCTTGCTGAAAGTGTTGCGGATGGCATACGTTCCTCAAGAAATAACAGTTAATCAACTGGAAGCTGTAGTAGGCAGTGTGAATGCAAGCCACGGGTTGGGCTTCACAGATAGAGACCTTACTTCAGAGGGCCGTAACCATAACAAAGTACTGCATATTACTATGGAGTGTAAGGGTGCTGTTTTGTCTCATGTCCTGGTTGACACATGCTCTTCTCTTAATGTACTCCCGAAGAAAGCCTTAATGAAGTTGAATGTCGATGGTATCGTCTTGAGACCTAGTGATTTGATAGTTAAAGCTTTTGATGGGTCCAGAAGGTCTGTGTTCGGAGAAGTTGAGTTACTTGTGAAAATAGGGTCTCAAGTATTCAAGAGCACGTTTTATGTCATGGACATTCAGCCCGCGTACAGTTGCTTGTTGGGACGTCCTTGGATTCACGCTGCCGGAGCAGTAACTTCCACTTTGCATCAAAAGTTAAAGTACGTGGTTGATGGCCAAGTAATCACTGTGTGCGGAGAGGAAGATATCTTTGTGAGCCACCTATCAACTTTCAAATACGTGGAGATGGACAGAGAGATCCATGAAACGCTGTGTCAGGCCTTCGAAGTGGTTAATGTCAGCATCTTGGCTCCGGTAGAGAGGAACAATGAGAAAGAAGGTACCTCCATTCACTCCTACAAGCAGGCCAAGGAAGTGGTTCAGTCGGGAAGCGCCCAGGGCTGGGGCAAATTGCTGGAATTAGAGAAGAAAGATGATAAGTTTGGTCTGGGTTATCAGCCTGGTGGGTCTAACTGGCCTCATAATGGTAAAGCTATTACTTTCACAAGTGTTGGGATGCTCGACCGCAACCATATCTGTGCAACAAGCGAAGAAGAAGACAGTGATGGAAACTGGGACAACTGGATTCATCCATGTGCACCCGGAGAGGAGCTCAAGAACTGGTCTGCTGAAGACATCGTCCAAGTTACCTGGAAATCATAGTAATTTATTTGTTTCCTTTTCTTATCATGCTGTATGTCAATCCTGCACTCTGCCCAAGGTGCACAGATCCATTTGTAGGGCCACCATGCTTTTTATGCATTTATATTTTACCATGAAATAAAGGACATTTTCAAGCAAATTGTGTTCTCTTTCTTTCGTTTTAAATTTTTCACAAAAAATAAAATGGAAATGTGTTTTTCCTTTTTGTTTGTGTGTTTGCGTCTCTTTTGAAAAAAAATAGCTTCTGAAATAAGCACATCATCTGTGCAGTGTTGATCATCCGGATTCTAGTGATAACGTTCCTGCTATGACCACGCATGACTTTGACAATCCTATCTACCAAGCTGATGAAGGGGTTGAGGAAGACTGTGAACTCCCTGAAGAATTGGTCAGGTTGTTGAAACAAGAGGAAAGGGTCATTCAGCCTCATCAGGAAGAAATAAAGATCATCAACATCGGAACTGAAGATGTGAAGAAAGAGATCAAGATTGGGGCCAGTCTGCAGGCCGAGGTAAATAAAGAGTTGATTGGTATGCTGCGTGAGTATGTGGATATCTTCGCCTGGTCGTATCAAGATATGCCAGGGCTGGATACTAACATTGTTATGCATAAGCTACCATTGAGAGAAGACTGTCCTCCTATGAAACAAAAGTTGAGAAGAACTCGTCCTGACATGGCGATGAAGATCAAGGAGGAAGTTCAGAAGTAGTGGGATGCCGGATTCGTTGTCGTAACTAGTTACCCACCTTGGGTAGCTAATATTGTACTTGTACCTAAAAAGGATGGCAAAGTCCGGATGTGCGTTGATTACCGAGATCTAAACAGAGCAAGCCCAAAAGATGACTTTCCATTACCTCATATTGATGTGCTGGTAGATAACATTGCTCAATTCTCGGTATTTTACTTCATTGATGGCTTCTCCGGGTATAATCAGATTAAGATGGCACCGGAAGACATGGAGAAAACAACGTTCATTACCCCGTGGGGTACATTCTGCTACAAGGTTATGCCCTTTGGTTTGAAGAACGTCGGGGCAACGTATCAGCGGGCTATGATTACATTGTTCCACGACATGATACACAAAGAGATAAAGTGCTATGTGGATGATAAGATTGCCAAGTCCCGAGACAAAAAAGAGCATCTGGTCAATCTCAAGAAGCTGTTTGATAGACTGATAAAGTATAAGCTGAGGTTGAATCCAAACAAGTGCACTTTCGGAGTGCGTTCTGGAAAACTGTTGGGTTTCATTGTTAGTCAGAAAGGAATCGAGGTGGATCCTGCAAAGGTAAAAGCAATACAAGATATGCCTGCACCGAAAACAGAAAAAGAAGTGCGCGGATTTTTAGGGAGGTTGAACTACATTTCACGGTTCATATCTCATCTAACTTCCACGTGTGAACCAATATTCAAATTGCTAAGAAAAGAGCAAACAGTCGGGTGGAATGAGGACTGCCAAAGAGCCTTTGAAAAGATAAAAGAATATTTGCAGACACCTCCGATTCTAATGCCTCCAGTTCCAGGAAGGCCACTTATCATGTACTTGACTGTGCTAGAAGGGTCAATGGGGTGTGTTCTAGGCCAACATGACGAGTCTGGTCGAAAAGAGTATGTTATTTATTACCTTAGCAAAAAGTTTACCGACTGTGAATCTCGTTACTCACTGCTCGAGAAAACTTGCTGAGCTTTGGTATGGGCTGCTCGCCGACTGAGACAGTACATGTTGACCCATACCACACTGCTAATTTCAAAAATGGATCCTGTCAAGTATATCTTTGAAAAACTAGCGTTAACCGGAAGGGTTGCTAGGTGGAAAATGATCTTAACAGAATATGACATACAATATACCTCTAAGAAAGCCATCAAAGGAAGTTTATTGTCGAATTACCTTGCACAACAACCTCTTGAAGATGATTATCAGCCAATGAAGATTGATTTCCCTGATGAGGACATCATGTACCTCAAAGAAAATGATTGCGAGGAACCACTTCCGGAGGAGGGGCCAGACCCTGAATCCAAATGGAAGTTGATGTTTGATGGGGCAGTCAATGTCAACGGACGTGGAGTTGGTGTTATTCTTATCACTCCTAAAGGTGTTCACTTTCCCTTCGCTGCCAGAATTACTTTTGGCTGCACCAACAATGAAGCGGAATACGAGGTGTGCATAATGGGAATAGAGGAGGCTATTAATCTTCGGATTAAGTCCCTCGATATATTCGGAGATTCAACCCTCGTTATCAATCAGGTCACCGGCAAGTGGTATACGCATCAAGAACACCTAATTCCTTACAGGGATTATGCCAGAAAACTGTTGATGTTCTTCACAACAGTTAAGCTTCAGTACATACCATGAGATGAGAATCAATTTGTCGACGCATTGGCCACTCTTTCTTCGTCCATCAAAGTCTTGTGTTGGAACTACGTGCCCAGGATTGAGATTTCCAGGCTTGACGCACCAGCTCGTGCTTTCTCTGTAAACGCAGTGTCTGATGAGAAACCTTGGTACTTTGATATCAAGCTCTTCCTTGAAAAGCAAGAATACCCGGCTGGGGCATCATCCAATGACAAGAAGACCTTAAGGCGACTTGCTGCTAGTTTCTTCTTGAATACAGATGGGGTTCTGTATAAGAGGAACTTTGACATGGTCTTGCTCAGATGCGTGGATAGACACGAAGCAAGCCTGTTAATGCAGGAAGTCCACGAGGGATCTTTCGGTACTCATGCAGGAGGGCATGCTATGGCTAAGAAGTTGTTGAGATCGGGGTACTATTGGATGACAATGGATGCAGACTGTTGTTCATACGCCCGTAAGTGCCACAAGTTCCAGATTTATACAGACAAGGTGCATGTTCCTCCAAGCCCGCTCAACGTCATGTCATCTCCTTGGCCCTTTTCTATGTGGGGCATTGACATGATCGGGAAAATAGAGCCTACTGCTTCGAATGGTCATCGCTTCATCTTGGTTGCGATCGATTATTTCACTAAGTGGGTTGAAGCAACGTCTTATGCCAATGTCACTCGTCAAGTGGTAGCCAGATTTTTGAAAAGGGACATTATTTGCAGATACGGAGTGCCCGAGCGAATCATTACTGACAATGGTTCCAACTTAAACAACAAGATGATGGCAGAGTTGTGCCGGGACTTTCAGATTCAGCATCACAACTCTTCTCCTTACCGACCAAAGATGAATGGTGTGGTAGAGGCAGCAAATAAGAATATCAAGAAGATTGTGCAAAAGATGGTTACGTACTCGAGAGTATCAAGTAGGAGAGCTTGTGCTCAAAAGGATTGTTCCTCCAGGTTCAGATCACAGGGGCAAGTAGACCCCAAACTACGAAGGACCATTCATAGTGAAGAACGTTTTCTCAGGCGGAGCATTGATGCTCACCACTATGGATGGAGAAGATATCCAATCCCCTGTTAACTCGGACGCAGTTAAAAAATACTTCGCATAAAAAGACCCGCTGGACATAAAACCAGAATTATAGTATAGGCAAGAAAAGGGCATGCCGACGAGCTAAAAACAGAATAAAAAGCTCAGGCAAAAGTTAGGGAAAACAAATAAAAAAAATGTACACCCGCTGAGTTGAAGAGCCACATCGGACAGCTCAGGCAAAAAAGGGTATCCCGGTGGATTGAAAACCCAAAAGGAAGATCCACGCAAAACAAGGGAATAAGCGAACAACTGCAATCCGAGTAATCTGAACCAAGTCATCATTTTGTGCAACCTGACAATATCAGAAGGGTAGGAATCAGTCCCCTCATCTTCTCAGAAACCAAAAGCAAGAATGGAGAGTTTTGAAGACATGTTGGTCATAGCAGGAAGGAAACTCATTGGGATGCCGTGCCCATTGCTATTAGGATAGTTTATTTTCTCAATTTTATGGAAGCTATCTCTTTCCAGGTGGTTGCTTCCTGATGTAAAAATTTTTTTTTTTTTGCCTATTCAGAGGCCTTTCAATAAAAAGAATATTCAGTCAAAAAAGATGTGTTGTGTTTATCTTTTGCTTGCAAAATGTCCTGAATTTTTGGCAAAAAATAGCATTTCATTTAAAACATGGTGATAATCTAAAAGAAAAATAACATTGCAGGGAAACATTTGAAATCCTCTTTGAGTGTCGGGTGACGATGGATAAACAGATCATACCATGCAAGTCCCTGTGGCACATTGGTGTTTTCTGTTGTTGCAGGTTTTGCAGGATGGCGTCACATTCTCCCAAACAAAATTTTCCCCAGCTAAGTCATGGCAGGGATCCCCAAGCAGATTATTTTTCACCAGTGGAGTATGCCCAACAGACAGTGGAAGGCCCATTCCCCATAGAGTCTATAATCATCAAAACTTTTCTTCCCCAAACAAAGGATATTTGAGGAAGCATCTCCCCAGTCGTGTTGGAAGATCGTCATTTCCCTGCAGAGTTCCATGTTTGAAATACAACCATCATGGAAGTATTTCTCCAATGCTCATGATAACACTAAATATCACCGTATTTCTGACTCCGATTTCGCATGCATCCTTAGCTTTTATTGTTATTTTGTTATGTTATTACTTTGTTTTTCTTTTTTTTTCCAGGTTTTCATTGTAATCGGGGCCTAAATCGAGAAAAGGAGTGAAAAAGGAGTGAAAACAGACGAAAACCAAGAAATTCAGCGTTTTACACTTACGACATCCACCATGGCGGGCGTCATGGGGTCTGCCATGACGTGGCCACGTCTCAAGACCACTCCACAACTGCCAAGACCCACGATCCCCAATCTTTCATTCCCTATTATTCTAATGGCGGGCGCCATAGGCCTGTGGCGGGCGCCACAAGGAAAAAAGGCTTCCCTCCACTTTTTAGTGTAGGGGGCATCCTGGTCTTTTCCTGCTTTTTGTTTTCCTATAAATAGGACCTTAGATTTTCTTTTTTCTTCATCCAAACTTAGAATCTCTTAGGCATATATTAGTTTTAAAGTAGTTATCATTCCACATCGGGGTGTTACTGCAATCGAGTGATCGAGTCTGTATACGTCTGTGTGATCGAGTTTTGGAGCACTCTGGGAGGAAGTTAATCCTGCCGCCATTTTAATTCCAGTTCGTATTTTAATTTTCCGCATTTATTTACTTTTATTTATTTCTCGCACTGCTTTACTTTATTTATTTCTCGCACTGCTTTACTTTATTTATTTCCCGCACTCGCTTCACTTTATTTATTTGTCGCACTCGCACTACTTTCGTTTATTTTCCGCACTCGCTTTAAATACCTTTATTTCTAGCACTCGCACTACTTTTATTTACTTTCCGCACTCGCACTAATTACTTTTATCAAAAATTATAAAAAGAATTTTTACTTTACTATGTCTAACTAAATCCATAAAGGTTAGAATGTAAGGATCGTAATTGAACCAGTAATCCGTACAATTGTTCGTGGAAACACTTAAGGGCTATTTTATCTTTCAATTTAAGTAATTGTTTTTAACTATTTCAAAAACAACCAAAAGCGCTTTGTCTAGTTCATTAGGAGTTTTTAGATTAAAAAGAAAAGAGATTTTAAAACGATTTTCGGACGCGTTAGGAAGTTTAGAGTCTAGTTCGTGAGAACCTCTTTTTGCTAAGAAATTCAGGTTAAAATACTTTTCAACTTAGTTAAGATACTATATTTCTTAAAAATAGGTTTACTACTCTAACGCAGTACACACCTTTTTATTGGTGACAATAGGAGGGGTTGATTAGAGAGTACAAGTCAGTTTTGAATACGCGAAAGCGACAGTTCCTGTTAAATTAGTTCTTTTCAAAGTGGAAAACACTGCCCATAAGTAGTTCCATCAACAAGTACCGAATTATCAATTGATTACGTGAATTACATTTGAGCCTGTCTTTTATTTATTGTTTAAAATTATTATTTTATTTACCATTGTGCATTCCTTAAAACCCTTATATTCAGTTGCCTTAGATACACACCATAACAACAGGTACGATAGATTGACACTTGGTCTCTGTGGATTCGACAATATTTTATATTACTTTGATGTGTTCGTACACTTGCGAAAAACACGCATCAAGTTTTTTGTGCCGTTGCCGGGGACCAATTTCGTCAAATTTCATACCCTGTAGTTATACCGTTTAGACTAAGGTTGTTACCCACCGGTCAATGCGAAAGACTCGCAGTGCCGGAAGCTTAGTAGACCCTCTAGCTGAACCTGAACGTTACGCTCGCGCACGTTTGTTTTTCCATAGGAATAGGAGAGCTATGGCCGAAGATCAAAACCGAAGACCTCTTAAGGACTTCGCCCAACCATCAAACGAGGAACCTAGTTCTAGTATAGTAAACCCCGTTATCCCAGCCAATAATTTTGAACTTAAACCATCCATGCTGCAATTAGTGCAACAGAGACAATTCGCAGGTCTTGCTACTGAGAACCCAAACCAACATTTAAAAAACTTTCTTCAGTTAGAAGACACCTTTAAAACAAATGGAGCTCCTCCTGAGGCGATACGCTTAAGATTATTTCCCTTTTCCCTCAGAGATAAAGCTCTATCATGGTTAGATTCCCTTCCACCCAATTCCATAACAACTTGGGAAGACCTTAGAAACGTATTCCTTGCTAGATATTTCCCCCCAAGTAAGACCGCTCTTCTTCGAAACCTAATAACCAGATTTACCCAACACCAAGGAGAGTCGTTGTTCGAAGCCTGGGAGAGATATAAAGAGTTATTAAGAGCATGCCCACATCATGGCTTAGAGAATTGGCTAATCATTCAAACCTTCTATAATGGACTTCATTATAACACTAAGATGACCATCGACACTGCCGCTGGTGGCGCACTGATTAACAAACCTTACCCTGAAGCTAGTGCCCTTATCGAGGATATGGCCCAAAACCATCAATCACGGGGAGTAGAACGAGCGACAGTAGAAAAGAAGGAAGCCCAAGGAGGAATACATGAGCTAAGCTCTATGGACATGATGCAAGCTAAAATGGACGCATTGGCCCTTAGAGTCGAACATATGTGCACAAACCCGAATACTGTAGCCGCAATTTTGCCGAATTGTGAGATATGTGGAACGTAAGGACACCAATTCGCCGAATGCAATCTGTTAAATGAGACCAACCCTGAGCAAGTGAACTACACCCAAGGGAACCCATTTTCAAACACATAGAAACCTGGATGGAGGAATCACCCAAACTTCTCCTACAAAAATAATAACCCTATCCAAAATACCGCACCTCCGAGACAACAAGTTTACTAAGCCCCAAGAACAAATCAACCTATGCAACCTGTACCACCAAGTCCAAGCCTTGAGAAAATTGTAGAAAATTTTATCACCGCTCAAACACAACAAAACAAAGAGTTCATGAACCAAAACGTCCATGTTAACAAACTAATTACCCAGTTAGGAACCAAGGTTGACCAGATTATTACTCATAAAAAGATGCTTGAAACCCATATCTCTCAGGTAGCTTTAAACCAAGCCCCTCAGACTACACCTGGAGGACAGTTCCCCGGACAACCTCAACAAAACCCGAAAGGGCAAGCAAATTCCATTACTCTACGAAGTGGAACCGCTTATAAGGAACCTTCAAACCCTAGATTAAGTGATCCTGAAACTTCTGAGAGAAATGAGGAGAAGGAACCAGAGGAATCTGAAAACCTGGAAAGTCAAGAAAAAGGAGAAGAACCTAAAAATAAAACCTATGTACCACCACCTCCATACAAACCATCTATACCATGCCCTCAAAGATTAAAGAAAACCCAAATCGATAATCAGTATCAAAAATTCGTTAAGGTTATAGAAAAACTTCATGTAGAAATCCCCTTTACAAAAGCCATCACCCAAATACCTTCTTACGCTAAATTTCTCAAAGACATACTTACAAATAAACGTAGACTTGAAGATCCAAAACCTGTGGAATGTAATTCTATTTCCGAAAATAGGTTAGCAAAGAAAGATAAAGATCCCGAAAATTTTTCCATTCCTTGTATTTTGGGGAATCATGTCATCGAAAAAGCTTTTCTAGACTTAGGAGCTAGTGTGAGCTTAATGCCTTTAGAAGTTTGTGAGAGATTAAACTTAGGAGAATTACAACCTACTAAGATGTAACTTCAATTAGCCGATAGATCCGTTAAATACCCTATAGGCATACTTGAAGACGTCCCTGTTAGGATAGGTCAGCTGTTTATACCTACTGATTTTGTTGTCATGGACATTAAAGAAGATGATGACATACCAATCCTCCTAGGTAGACCGTTCTTATCGACTGCTGGAGCCGTAATAGATGTTAAAAAAGGGAAACTAACCTTTGAGGTAGGTGACGAAAAGATAGAATTTATACTTTCGAAATTCCTTATGGCACCTGTAATAGGAGATGCTTGTTATGCCTTAGATATCATTGATGAATGCATTAGGGAATTAGAACAAGAAGAAGAAATTGAATCTATAAAATTGCCATCAACCCTTATTTTGGAAGATGACAATTATAAAGAACCCTACATTGATGATAACCTTCACGAATGTTTATCTCTTACCCCAGATCCTATGCCTTGCCCTATGAAACCAACCGTAAAACTTAAGGAACTGCCTAAAAACCTGAGATACGAACTTCTTGATGAAGAAATGAATCGTCTAGTTATAGTCAGTGCTACCTTAGACCAAGAGGAAACCAACCAATTATTAGATGTTTTACGAAGGTACCCCTCAACCTTAGGATATAAGGTCTCAGATCTAAAAGGAATAAGCCCATCCGTATGCATGCATCGGATTTTGCTTGAAGAAGATTCAAAACCCTCCAGAGAACACCAACGAAGAATAAATCCTATGATGAGTAATGTAGTTAAGACTGAAGTTCTTAAGTTACTAGAGGCAGGTATAATATATCAGATCTCGGACAGTAAATGGGTGAGTCCTGTGCATGTAGTACCTAAAAAGGGAGGCATCACAGTCGTGCAAAACGAGAAGGGCGAACCTATAGCAAAACGAACCGATGGAGGTTGGCGTATGTGCATAGATTATAGAAAATTAAATAAAGCAACTAGGAAGGACCATTTCCCATTACCATTCATAGACCAAATGTTGGAGCGCCTTGCCAGACACTCTTACTTTTGTTACCTAGATGGATATTCAGGATTCTTCCAAATACCTATTCACCCCGAAGATCAAGAAAAAACTACCTTTACATGCCCAGTTGGAACGTTTGCCTACAGAAGAATGCCTTTTGGACTCTGTAATGCTCCTGCCACTTTCCAACGCTGCATGATGTTTATCTTTGCAGACTATTTAGATGGAATCATGGAAGTATTTATGGACGATTTCTCAGTTTGTGGATATGATTTCAAATATTGTCTTATCAACCTTGAGAAAATCCTGGAAAGATGTGTGGAGGTAAACCTTGTGCTAAATTGGGAAAAATGTCATTTCATGGTCACCGAAGGGATTGTTTTAGGACATATAGTTTCCGAAAAAGGTATAGAGGTAGATAAAGCTAAAATAGAAGTCATAGAGAAGTCATAGAGAATCCAAAATAACTAAGCCCTTAACTGGTCTTTTAATGAAAGATGCTGAATTCATCTTCGATGAAAAATGTACTGAAGCATTTAATCTTCTGAAGCAAGCTCTGATCTCAGCACCTATAATGAAACCCCCTGATTGGTCAGAACCGTTTGAGATAATGTGTGACGCTAGTGACTATGCTGTTGAAGTCGTTCTAGGTCAGAGAAATGATAAAAAGTTACACGTAATTTATTATGCCAGTAGAACCCTAGACGCCGCACAGCTCAACTACGCAACAACCGAAAAAGAGCTCCTAGCTGTAGTTTTCGCCATAGAAAAATTTAGATCTTATCTAGTAGGAGCCAAAATTATAGTTTACACCGACCATGCTGCCATTCGTTACTTACTAAGTAAAAAGGATGCCAAACCTAGGTTACTTCGATGGATTCTATTACTGCAAGAGTTTGATTTGGATATCCGTGATAAGAAAGGCACAAATAATGTAGTGGTTGATCACCTTTCTAGGCTAGAATACCTGAAACCTGACTCAGTACCCATAAATGACGATTTTTCCTATGATAGACTGATAGCCCAACTAGAAACCATTGAAGATGATAGCCCAGACCCACATGAGCATTCTCATAAATCCTTAGCTATAAGTAATGCACCTTGGTATGCAGACTTTGTTAATTACCTAGCCGCTGACATCATACCCCCTGATCTAAACTACCACCGGAAGAAGAAGTTCTATATTGATGTAAGAAACTTCTATTGGGACGAACCATTTCTTTTCAAGAGAGGTAAAGATGGCATTTTTTGTCGTTGTGTTCCAGAAGAAAAGCTACATAATATAATTGAGCATTGTCACTATGCACCCTATGGTGGACATACAAGCACATCTAAGACCTACGCCAAGATTCTTCAAGCTGGCCTATTCTGGCCTACTATGTGGCGTGATGTCCATGCTTTCATTGTCAAGTGTGACAGATGCCAACACACAAGAAATATTTCAAGACATAATGAAATGGCTCTGAGAAATATCCAAGAAGTAGAACTCTTTGACGTATGGGGTATAGACTTTATGGGACCATTCCCACCATCTTTCGGAAATCAGTACATCTTAGTAGCTGTTGACTACATGTCTAAATGGATTAAACCTATCGCCGCACCCACGAACGACACCAGAGTAGTCATCAAATTATTCAAAAACTATATTTTTCCCAGGTTTGGAACCCCTCGTTTAGTCATAAGTGATGGAGGATCACACTTCATATCGAGAATATTTGATAAACTTTTAAGCAAGTATGGAGTTAAGCATATAGTAGCAACACCATACCACCCACAGACCAATGGACAAGTGCAAGTATCTAATAGGGAGATAAAACAAATTCTTCAGAAGACTGTCTCTATATCCAGAAAAGATTGGTCGCAGAAACTTCAAGAAGCGTTATGGGCCTATAGAACTGCTTTCAAAACCCCTATAGGAACAACCCCTTATCAACTGGTCTATGGAAAATCATGTCACTTACCTTTTGAGTTAGAGCATAAGGCCTATTGGGCCATCAAAACTTTGAATTTGGATTACTTGACTGCTGGTGAAAAATGTATCCTTGATATCCACAAATTAGAAGAGCTCAGACAATCTGCCTACGAAAATGCCATCATATGCAAAGAAAGAACAAAAGCTTGGCATGACAAAAGAATCATAAGTAAAGACTTCAAAATAGGCGATCTTGTTCTCCTGTTCGATTCTAGGTTACGACTTTTTCCAGGGAAGCTTCGTTCGAGATGGACTGGCCCTTTCGAAGTATCTAAGATTCTAAGATCTGGTGCTATCGAAATTAAGAACCAAACATGTAAACCGTTCATCGTCAATGGACAGAGGTTTAAGCCCTACGAAGGAGGTGACATCCCAACAACATACACCTGTCATACTCTGAGTGATCCACCATATCCTTTAAATGATGTATAAAAACCGGTCGTCGAGCTAATGACGTTAAACAAGCACTGCATGGGAGGCAACCCATGGTTTTCTTATTTACGTACTTTTTATTTATTTTTACTTTATTTTAATTTGTTTATTTTATTATTATGTCAGGACTAACGATTTAATGTTTTATGTGATCTCAAGACTTGTTTGCTAACCTTGTGCAGAATGCAGAACCCCGATGACATGCACGTGGCCTTTAGAGACGACGCAAAGAGAGAGCGTTACTATGTCCACATGAGACGCCCTATGGCTCCTAC
Organism: Lathyrus aphaca; assembly: GCA_963966055.1. Lineage (NCBI taxonomy): Eukaryota > Viridiplantae > Streptophyta > Magnoliopsida > Fabales > Fabaceae > Lathyrus > Lathyrus aphaca. The sequence goes on along the minus strand of OZ014519.1, from coordinate 201,370,201 downwards.
GAAGTACCCTGACCATGACTGCATGGATGCCTTGGGGATAGAGCCAAGCGTCAGATTCTTATGCCACCAACTCCAGTGGGACCAGTTTGACGATAGGAACAACACTTACAGGAATTTGAATCTAGAGTTCCTCAGCTCGTTTCATTATGATCCTTGGGCTGGACCCGATGGATATGTTGTTTTCAGGTTGTTCGGGATTGACTACTCCTTCTCTCACAATGAGTTTGGTGATTTACTAGGTTTTCAGACTACTCCTGATGCTATTCCAAAGACACCGATGGGGTGTTTTATGAGCAGAGAAGTGGAAAAGTTTTGGTCTAACATCTCAGGTGGAGGGAGCCAAGATCCTTCCACTCAGTTTTCTCAGGTAATCCAAAACCCTGTGTTAAGGGACTTCCAAATGATTCTGGCACATTCTTTCCTAGGTTTTCCAGATACAGAGACTCTACTAAGTGAAGAGGAGATTTTCCTAATGTTTTGTGCGACTCAGTCTCGCCCAGTTGCTTGTGGCAACTTTCTGTTGAAGGGCCTTTCCAGTGTCGCCAGATCATCTGTAGGCATTATACATGTTGGTGGGATTGTTACTCAGATAGCTACTGCATTGGGTTTGTCTCGCAAATTATTGTACCTCAGGACCTTCTTCTACTACACCACCCTGGATGTTGACTTTTGTCTTGACAGAGGACTGATGAGGAGGGCCTCTTTTGAGCCCAACACTTTTAGATTACTGATCGACGGTGAAGTGATACGTTATTTTACATTACCAGACCCGCTGATGACCAGTGTCCATGATCCTGCTAATTGGAGTTATGCTATAGAGGGTTATGGAGAGACTATCGAAGAGCCAAAATCACCTCCCGCCGCTGAGTACACTCCTACACCTCTTTCTCCCCGAATCACTGTTATGTCTAATAATATGTCTTTGCAGCCGCCTGATCTACAAACTCAGATTTATGAGCTCCGCAAGGAGACTACTCTGCTCAAGCAGGAAGTAGCGGATTTGGAATTACAGATTCAGGTATCTAATCTCACTCATGCCTCAGAGGCCAATGCTCTATATCAGGAGATTGAAGAGCTTCGGAGGGAGATAGCTGAGATTCGTGGATCAAACCAGGAAGAGAAGCCTACCACATGATTCGTTCTACACTGACGATATTACCCTAGTATTTAATTTCTTTTTTTCATGCTTTATTTTATTTCTCGCATCTCCAGACATATCTTATATTATTGCATCTATTACATTTTCTTTTTTCATGTACTTTGAGTTTATCTTATATATATATTATTTCGTGCACTAATGTCAATTTTTCTCTTTTCTTTTGATTTTTAATTATTTTAATTTTGTCAAGCAAAGAAAAAAATATATATATAAGACAAAAATATATTCATTTTTGTCTTCATAAAAAAATATGCAAGCCTCATGCCTTGGAAAAGAGAAGAAAACGCTATCCGGACCCCCCGAAGACCGAAGGTGCAAGAGGGCCCAAAAGAAGATGTGAAAATCCAAGGCCCAGCAGGAAATGGCCTTGTGGCGGGCACCATACCCCCTGTGGCGGGCGCCACACCGTCATCATAAAAAACGGGGCTGATCCCCTTTCTCCTCCATTTTTACACCTTCCAACTTCAAAAACCCATTTTTACAACTTTCAAAAACCCCATTGAACCCCATTAAAGCTCCCCCATTTCCAAAATACTCACCATCTATAAAACCTATCCAAAATCCATCTTCATTTTCATCCACCACAAACCATAAAAATCAAACCTTTATCATTTCTCTCATAAACCATTTTTACCACTTTTTCACTTCTTAAGGAGCAACAACAATGGAGTTCAATGGATTTCTTCTTCGCGATGGAAGACCGGGTGATAGGCAAAGGAAAAGTATTCAGAGGCTTCAGAGTCGAGAAATTCTCTCGACTAGGTACGTCGATGATAACTGTCTGTATGCTTTGGGTCTGTATCATAGTGTTTTTCATTTATTAGATTTTTTAGGCTTATATAATACTTTTGTTAACCAGGAACCTACCTATGAGAGGCTGACAGTTGAGTTTTTAAGTTCATTGATATACACTGTCAGTCCTAACACTACCAGCACAGTCGGTACTGTTAATTTTAGACTGTTTGGAATCGAATATGAATTCAGTATCGACGAACTAACAGGCTTGTTAGGAATCCCTCATAGGGAAGGTGCGATTTGTGAGGCACCTTTTGATGCAGAATAGTCGGTCGAGGTATTTTCCTTCTGGCAGAGGCTTTCAAGTACTTCAATAAATTCTTTTGAAGGAATACTTGCGTCGACCATCCATAACCCGGCCATAAGAGTTTTCAGATATCTTTTGGCATGTACTATTTTTGGCCGGGAGAGTCCAAATAAGGTAAATGCTAGAGAACTCCTATTTTTGCAAGGATGCCTCACTAGTACCCATATCAATCTGGTCCCGTTTATGCTTGCACACATGGCTTTAATTACTAATAAAACAAGACCGATTGTTTTTGGAGGACTTGTTACGTCTATTGCTCGGGCTCTTGACCTGAACAATGAGATAGCTACACTTGAACCACTACCTCCTCGCACAATTAATTTAAAATTTCTAAAAGACATGAAATTGTGCCGAACGAGGAGAGAAGGTGGTTATGAGTTGATGGTTCATGGGGTAGCTATCCCATCTGTTGCTTTACCTTGCAGTAGGCGTACTGATGTACGTAATGAAAGGAACTGGACCTATGATCTGAATGCTCCACCTGTTTTGGGTCCACTTCCTCCTAATATTCCTGATGGGGAGGCACATAACACTGATGAAGAATATGATCGGAGAGAGCAGTCTCCCATACCTCACATGTCCCCCCATCGTCCTTCACAGTCACACACCGCACCATCTTCCACTAACCCTGGTGGTGTGATATGACAGCTAGAGAGGAAAAGCGAGACAACCTTCTCTCTACTATTTCACAACAACTGACGGACAACATGAGCTTCATGAAACAATCGCGATTGGTTACGGATCGTGCTTACAACAACGTTTGTCGTACCTTTCACGATATCACATCAGAGCAGGCCCGTCAGTGAGAAGTCAACCGCCGACACTACCAGCTTATGGAGGCCACTCAGGGTTCCATCTTAGGTAACCTTCGAGAGGTTCGGGGTGCCCAGGCTGCCTTATCGGCATGACTTGACCGGAGGGACCAGCAGCACATTAGATCCTGTCGTTCCAGACCATCACAGCAGGACGGCGAGGGCACCAGTGCTCCTCCGCAGTAGTTTTTCAGGTTACCCTCCTTATCTTATTTCGAAACATTGGGAACAATGTTCTATTTAAGTGTGGGAGGGGATTTTATTGCTTTCTGTCATTTCCCTTTTTAGTTATTTATTTGCTTTCCGTTATTTCCCTTTTCCAGTAAGTTATTTAGTTTAATTTTCTTAGATAATGCATGAGTCTAACGAGTCACCAGTATAGTGTATTTTTAGTACATCCTCATTTTTTCCCATTTCCTTAGCCTTACCAAATTTTTTTTTAAAAAGAGAACAATGTTGTTTCACATGTTTTTTGGGCTTTGAGACAGGTTTAGATTAGGATGTGGTGACTTAGGTCAACTTTTTGAAACATCAGTACCATTTTAGCACCATAGACCTCTTGAATATAGGAATCACTCCTAAACCCCACACCATGGCCTTTATTATCATTCGAAAAATTGTCCCAAGTAGTTTATTCTAGTAATCAGCTTCGGCCTAAGCATGCTCTACGTAGGGGGCCGATAAACATAAGTGAATGATCTAGTGCTAATAAAAAAGTAAAAGGCAAACTCTGGGATAGGTGACCCTCACAAAGTCATTTAAACCGAAAAAAGAGAAGGAAAAAAATTTGCCACAAAAAGAAGAAAAAAAATTGCAGTCACCTGTTGTTAGTTGGTTCAGAGGTATCTGGCACTGAACTTGGTAGGGCGGATTACGATCCGATCCCCCGCAACTACAATTAGGTCAAATAAAATAGGTTTACACATGCTTATGTTCCAGAAACCTTATGTTATGGATCAGAATCACTAACCGGTCACTCTACTATGAAGCATGTACGGATAACGGGCTTAATGTGATTGCGCCTGAATGAAAAGGACCCAAAAAGATGAGAAGATAGGCCTAGGTATTGTGGGATGACATGGGGTGGTTAATATAGGATTGAAGTTTGTGTCTGTGTTATTATGGTACCCTTGGTTCACTTAGTTAGTACCTGTCACTGCATTCTGACTTGAACTTAGAAGCCCTTTAGCCCAAATCACGTGTCGACACCATTTTTTCTTCTTGAGCTTTAATGTTTGCTTGAGGACGAGCAAAGGTCTAAGTGTGGGAGAATTTGATAACACTAAATTTCACCGTATTTATGACTCCGATTTCGCATGCATTCTTAGCTTTTATTGTTATTTTGTTATGTTATTACTTTGTTTAACTTTGTTTTCGGGTTTTCATTGTAATCGAGGCCTAAATCGAGAAAAGGAGCGAAAAAGGAGTGGAAACGGATGAAAACCAAGAAATTCAGCGTTTTACACTTACGGCATCCACCATGGCGGGCGCCATGGGGTCTGCCATGACGTGACCACGTCTCAAGACCACTCCACAACTGCCAAGACCCACGATCCCCACTATTTCATTCCCTATTAGTCTCATGGCGGGCGCCATAGGCCTGTGGCGGGCGCCACAAGGAAAAAAGGCTTCCCTCCACTTTTTAGTGGAGGGGGGCATCCTGGTATTTTCCTGCTTTTTGTTTTACTATATATAGGACCTTAGATTTTCGTTTTTCTTCATCAAAACTTAGAATCTCTTAGGCATATATCAGTTTTAAAGTAGTTATCATTCCACATCGGGGTGTTACTGCAATCGAGTGATCGAGTCTGTATACGTCTGTGTGATCGAGTTTTGGAGCACTCTGGGAGGAAGTTAATCCTGCCGCCATTCTAATTCCAGTTCGTATTTTACTTTTCCGCATTGCTTTACTTTTATTTATTTCTCGCACTGCTTTACTTTATTTATTTCTCGCACTGCTTTGCTTTATTTATTTCCCGCACTCGCTTTACTTTATTTATTTCTCGCACTCGCACTACTTTCGTTTATTTTCCGCACTCGCTTTAAATACCTTTATTTCTCGCACTCGCACTACTTTTATTTACTTTCCGCACTCGCACTAATTACTTTTATGAAAAATTATAAAAAGAACTTTTACTTTACTATGTCTAACTAAATCTATAAAGGTTAGAATGTAAGGATCGTAATTGAACCAGTAATCCGTATAATTGTTCGTGGAAACACTTAAGGGCTATTTTATCTTTCAATTTAAGTAATTGTTTTTAACTATTTCAAAATCAACCAAAAGCGCTTTGTCTAGTTCATTAGGAGTTTTTAGATTAAAAAGAAAAATGATTTAAAAATGATTTTCGGACGCGTTAGGAAGTTTAGAGTTTGGTTCTTGAGAACCTCGTTTTGCTAAGAAATCCAGGTTAAAATACTTTTCAACTTAGTTAAGATACTATATTTCTTAAAAATAGGTTTACTACTCTAACGCAGTACGCACCTTTTTATCCGTGACAATAGGAGGGGTTGATTAGAGAGTACAACTTGGTTATGAATACGCGAAAGCGACAGTTCCTGTTAAATTAGTTCTTTTCAAAGTGGAAAACACTGCCCATAAGTAGTTCCATTAACAAGTACCGGATTATCAATTGATTACGTGAATTACATTCGAGCCTGTCTTTTATTTATTGTTTAAAATTATTATTTTATTTACCATTGCGCATTCCTTAAAACCCTTATATTCAGTTGCCTTAGATAAACACCATAACAACAGGTACGATAGATTGACACTTGGTCTCTGTGGATTCGACAATCTTTTATATTACTCTGACGTGTTCGTACACTTGCGAAAAACACGCATCAGCTCGTCTATGTTATCACTTTGGTATTGCTCGTTTGCTTTCCCCAGCAATTGCACATGGTTGTAATTGATGTTGCTCGTCTGCAATTCCCAACACTCGTCTGTGTTTGATATTGCTGTTGCTCGTCTGCAATTCCCAACACTCGTCTGTGTTTGATATTGTTAATTGCTCGTCTGCAATTCCCTACACTCGTCTGTGTTTCGTATTTGCTTGTTGCTTGTCTGCATTTTCCAGCACTCGTCTGTGTTCGTTATCTGTTTGAAGCTCGTCTGCATTGTTTGGATACTCGTCTGTATCATCCCTCACACTCGTCTGTGTTAGATTATATCCGTATATGTTGATTTGATAATTACCCTGGTACCTGTCTGTATTGCTACTCCAATTGCTCGTCTGTGTTGTATTTTTGGTATTCGTCTGTACGAGTGGCTGATATTCGTCTGTATACTTTCCTGAAGCGCTCGTCTGTGTTTCTTTGATCATCGTCTGATATTCGTTTGTATCATTGACTTATGGGACTCGTCTATATTCTCTTGATGATCATCCAATACTCGGCTGTATTGAAGAGGTTTGAAGTCCTGACTGTGGGAATAAATGTCAAAATGGTTACCGGTCTTGGCGTAACAGGTTTATCCGAAGGAGGCTCGTCTGTCTCAAGCATCGCTTATTAATGTTGCACCTGGCGTAACAGGTTTGCTCGAAGAAGGCTCGTCTATCTTAGGCCATATATCCACGGATAATATATGAGGAGGGTTCGTCTACCTAGATTATGCATGTCCATCCCACAGACTTAAGTGCATCACCGGTCCTGGCGTAACAGGTGTATCCGAAGGAGATTCGTCTGTCTCAAGTCATATGTTTTACAAAATATGTGAGGACTCGTATGTCCAGTTCCTGGCGTAACAGGATTGTTCGAAGAAGACTCGTCTGTCAAAGTATTTTTGATTCCAAATAACAGTTTCAACTTGGAAGGAGCTCGTCTACTTTCTCTCCACTTCAGTCACCAAAGCGTCATTTGGTTGGGTTTATTTCCCAGTTCTTGCATTCTCCAGCAGAGTGCAAATTTCAGGTCTTCTAGGTATTCAACCACAGTTTATCTTGAACAATCGATAGCCCGTGCTACCGTCCTTTTCAAATTAACAGTTGCTTGAATAGAGGCAGTTGTAACACCCCAAATTTGCCCTCTTCTTTTTTAAGCATCATCATCATCATAATCATCATAAGCATATCATATTCTTGGCATCTTTGCATGGAAAGATGAGGCATAACATTCTCATGACCTAGAATTAGGCATATGATCATCTGTGGAGGGTTTTGAAGCATCACAAGCTATAACAAGGAGCCCAATGGATTTTTTCAAGTCCTATGAGGATTCTACATTGCATTCAAAAGCTTAAGATCATTCACAAAAGCCCAGGAAGTTGGAGGATCATCAGGGAATTCAAGCTAGGGCAAGGCTCCTACACAATGATCCCAAATTCGGGTTTGATTTTCAAGCATGAAAACCTTGTGACTTTGGCCATTTCATTTAGGCAAAGTCTCTCATATGTTAAGAAGATCCTAGGGATGAAATTTGGTGAGAAAATTCCTTGTGGAAGTCAGGTATTTCTTCAGTTGCTTGTAAATGAAGAAATTGGTCAACTATGCATTCTAGAAGTCAACTGTGAAATTTCAAAGGGTCCAACCCTAGTTTTCAAGCCAAGGGATGTTCTTATAACCTTAGAAGAGGTTTGGCAAAGTCAAAAATCAAGAATCAAGAGGTTTTGAGGTGTTTTGCATTTTTTGCATGGGATTGGTCATGGAAATTGCCATTTTTAGTAACCTTTTGCCCTAATTTTCAAGTGTACATAACTTGGTGAAAAAAGCTTCAAATGGATCACCATCAAACATGAAAGTTGAAGATTAAAGTCTCCCATTTTTAAAAAGTACAAGAGCATTTTCATAGCCCTCATGGTTTTGGAGATATGCCCTTCGAAAGTTGCCTAAATTTTAGGGCATGGCAAGAAATTCAAGCTTCCTCCAAATGCAAGAACTTGTGAAACTCATTTTTAAGTTATTTCATGAACCAAACAAGGTCACATTCTTACAAGGCATTGCATAAATGTTGATTTGCTCCAAAAATATCAACAAATCCGTGCATGGGATGTGGTGTAGTTCACAAAAGGAAAAAATGCATGATCATGAGAAAGGCATGACACCAACATCTAAGGGGCATGATCATGTCATCATGAATCAAGGGCTGGGATGAGAGATCAGCATGTGCAAAGAAGAATAAAATGCACGAGCAAATTGGTCATTATTCTTCTTCATGCAATTTTGCAAATCAATCCCTATCACACAATTCATGCCACCACTAGCCACTAAACCATAATCAGAGTGATATGTGCATGATATAAAAGCTACTCAAACCCTAAATGCAGCCTCATGCTCTCTCATTTATCAGATTCACATTTTCTTTCTCTCTTGCATTTCCATTCGAAATTCTCTCCTCAAGCACTCTCTTCACAAACTCTTTGCATATTCTGAATCCTTGAACCCTAAGGATCATTAATCCACCACTCCTTCAAGCTGAGACTTCATATTTCAAGAGGTGTCATTCAAGTGCAGTTGATCTCAAACCTCAAGATCTAGGAGAATTCAAGGCTTCTTTTGCATTTATTTTGCAATAAGAAGTTAAAAGGAGTAGATCTGCAGCTGGAGGGATCTTATCTTGGTGATTTGAAGGATCTGCAAGCTCAGGTATACTTTGAAATTCGTGGATCTGGAAATGAAATTAAATGTGTGCATTGTGATCTATTGGTTGTGCTGATGATTTTGTGCTATTTTGTTTGAAAAATGCTTGAGTATTAAGTGTTTTATGATGATTTGAAGTTTTATGGTCAGAGTTGTTTTGCTTCGATCCCATTTATTTTGTGATTCATTGTGAATTTCATGGGCATATTTGGATTCAGCATAACTTGTTTAATTGATCTGGACATTTTGATGCATTTATATGATGTTTTGTTCATAGTTTGAATTTTCCGGTGCCGGAGCCCTAGCTCCGGTCACCGAATTCTACATTTTGTTTGATTGAAGTTTGAATGAAGAAGATGACGCATAGCCCTTGGATTCGTGATCTGGATGGTTCCCATGATGCCAGCGCATTAAAACCTCACCCTCTCTCTCACGTGCTTTCCTTTCCAAATTATAAACTGAATTAATCTTTGTGTGATACACCACACCATAGCTAGCATGCGCATCCATTATGACCAATGAGTGATATGACTTAGTGTAGATGTTAAGAATTGGCAGAATTTTTGACAAACAAGAATAAGTGAACTTAGTTCAGGATATCACACCAGATGTTGTGACATTGACAAACAAAGTAAAAGTTAATGAACTTAGTTCAAGACATCAGGATGTCACACCAGATGTTGTGACATCGTAAACCTGCTATTTGACCTAAATGATGCGTAACAGAAGTGAGTAAATTCAGGAGCAATTATCTGGAATTAATTATAAATAGATAAGCACTCCAAGGCGCATCTTTTGGAAGCTTAGTTATCTGATTTCAGAGTAACAGAATAACTAACTCACCTTAATTCAAGGAGACAACCACTTACTCACCTTTATTCAAGGAGATGATTGTGGGATTTATCAAGGTCTGGATAATTTGCAAAAAGCCCACAAACCAAGCATCTATTTAAGGAACTGAAACACTTAAGAAGAATCACGAATTTTAGAAGACTGTAAAGGGTGTTTGTGAAGTATAGCAGGTTTTAATTGTTTGTCACTTTATGAGCTTTTAAGCAAAAAGTGAATTGTGTCTTGATTGAAACTTTTAAGTAAGATCAAGCTGTTGTGTTTGAAGTGTGACTTTAATTTTATTAATCATTGTAAAAGATCACTGTGTGATTGAGGGGGAGTGAGTAGGTACTCATATCTAAGTTGAGTCTTAGGAAGAAATTGCCTTGGGTAGATATTAAGTGAAGGATTAAACTAGTTGGTTTAACTCCAGAATTAATATTACTTATATTGGATTTCCTTCCTGGCTTGGTAGCCACCAGATGTAAGTGTGGAGATACACTGAACTGGGTTAACAATTTCCTGTGTTATTTAATTTACCAGCACATTAAGTTTTGTTTAAGATTTCAAGTGTTTAAGCATCTGGTTCGACATCACGTACCTGATCCCAGAATTTCAATTGGCATCAGAGCAGGCACCCTGCCTGCATAACTAGGTGAGATCTAGGGACTGCAAATTTTGGGAACATGGACAGAGATGTAGGATCTGTGAATCGACCACCTATCTTGGATGGGTCTAACTATGATTACTGGAAGCCAAGAATGGTAGCATTCTTGAAATCTCTTGATAGCAGGGCTTGGAAAGCTGTTAACAAAGGATGGGAGTACCCTGTCTAAGACAATAAGGATGGGGTAAAAGTGATGAAGCCTGAAGAGGAGTGGAGCAAGGAGGAAGAAGATTCAGCACTTGGAAATTCCAAAGCCTTAAATGCCTTATTCAATGGCATTGACAGGAACATATTTAGGCTTGTGCATCACTGTGAGCTGGCCAAAGATGTTTGGGACACTCTCAAAACTAATCATGAAGGAACATCAAAGGTGAAGATGTCAAGACTTCAACTTCTCACCACCAAGTTTGAAAACTTGAGGATGAAGGAAGATGAGACCATTCATGAGTTTTACATGAACATCCTGGAAATTGCTAATACTTCTGGTGCCTTGGGAGAGAAGATGAGTGATGAAAAGTTGGTAAGGAAGATTCTCAGATCATTGCCAAAGAGATTTGACATGAAGGTTACTGCCATAGAAGAAGCTCAGGACATCTGCACAATGAAGGTTGAGGAGCTCATTGGTTCCCTTCAAACCTTTGAGATGGGAATGAATGATACAATTGTGAAGAAAAACAAAAGCATAGCCCTGGTCTCAAACACTGATAAAGAAGAAGAAAGTCATGAAGCAGGCTCTGAGGACAACTTATCAGATTCAATTGCTATGCTTGGAAGACAATTCAACAAAATTCTCAAGAGAATGGAAAACAGGCCCAGACCAAGTGGAAGAAACTCAACCTCTGAGAATAAAAGACCTTATGATTCTAATAGAAGGTCAAATTATGATGAGAAGACTAACCAAGGAAAAGGGATCCAATGTCAGGGATGTGAATGGTATGGACACATCAGAAGTGAATGCCCAACCTATCTAAAGAAGCAAAAGAAAGGTCTCTCTGTGTCCTGGTCAGATGAAGACTCAGGTTGTGAGTCAGAAGAAGAATCTGCAAAGCACATCACTGCTCTAGCTGGAGTATGTGAAACTGAAGAGGGATCCAGTGATGAGGATCTGGAATTTGAAGAGCTTGAAGCATCTTATAGGATGCTGTGTAAAAGGAGCACTGAAGTATGCATGGAGAATATACAACAGAAGAAGCAGATTGAGGAATTAAAGGCTGAAAAGGCAAGTAATCTAGATATCATTGACACTTTGAAAAGTGAAGTCAGCCTACTCAACTCCAAAATGGAGCATATGTCCAAATCTGTCAGGATGCTGAACAGTAGCTCAAACACACTGGATGTCATTCTCAATAACAACAAACATTCAGGGGATAGGATTGGGCTGGGATTTAATAAAGCTCAAAACTTTGAGGCTAGCACCAGCCAAACAACTTCAAATCCCATGAAGTCAACTAAGATGTTCAAGCAGATGTCTCAACATCATGACAAACACATGATGAAAAAGAAATATCAAAGATGGAGATGCCATCACTGTGGAAGGTTTGGTCACATCAAACCTTATTGCTACAAGATGCATGGATACCCCAATCAGAGTTCCCAGCACCCTCTAAAGCAGAAGACAGAGGTCACCAAGAAAATCTGGATACCTAAAGCTAGTTTGTATGCTGATCAAAGCTACCAGTACATGCCTAAGAACAAGGTCAACAGGCAGCACTACCCTGAGCAGATGCATCAAAGGAAACCTCACAACAACCACAAATGGTCCAAGCAGGTTGTTGCCTCTATAGCTCATACATCTCTCAGAGTATCTGCTAAGGAAGACTGGTATTTTGACAGTGGCTGCTCAAGGCACATGACTGGACTGAAGAATCTGCTGGTAGACTTAAAGTCACACTCATCCAGATATGTAACCTTTGGAGATGGAGCAAAGGGAGAAATCAAGGGAGTTGGGACCCTGGACTGCTCAGGTGTACCAAGTCTAGATGATGTGTTGTTGGTAAAAGGATTAACGGCTAACTTGATCAGCATAAGTCAGTTATGTGACCAAGGTTACAGTGTCAACTTCACCAAAACTGAGTGCATAGTTTCTGATAAAGAACAGAAAGTTGTCATGAGAGGTGCCAGATCAAAAGACAACTGCTATATGTGGGAACCCCAAGATTTCAGCCTCACATCTACTTGCTCCTTAGCCAAAGAAGAAGAAGTGAAGTTGTGGCATCAAAGACTGGGTCATCTCCATCTCAGAGGAATAAAGAAGATCATATCTATGGAGGCTTTAAGAGGAATTCCAAAACTGAAGATTGATGAAAGTAAAGTGTGTGGTGAATGTAAAATAGGCAAGCAAACCAAGATGTCACATCCAAAGCTCCAACATCTGACAACTTCCAAAGTCCTGGAATTATTGCACATGGATCTTATGGGACCAATGCAGGTAGAGAGTCTTGGTGGAAAAAGATATGCCTATGTGGTTGTTGATGTCTTCTCAAGATATACCTGGATAAGCTTCATCAAAGAAAAGTCTGATGTGTTTGATGTATTTAAAGATCTATGCCATAGAATCCAAAGAGAAAAAGCAAGTTGTGTGGTCAGAATAAGAAGTGATCATGGAAAGGAGTTTGAGAATAAAAAATTCTCAGATTTCTGTTCTTCAGAAGGGATCAACCATGAGTATTCTTCACCCATCACCCCTCAACAGAATGGGATTGTTGAAAGGAAAAACAGAACTATTCAGGAGTCAGCTAGAGCCATGATTCATGCGAAGAAGTTACCCCTGTATTTTTGGGCTGAAGCTATGAACACAACATGCTACATCCACAATAGAGTCACACTAAGAAAGGGAACTTTATCCACCATCTATGAAGTCTGGAAGGGTAGAAAACCTACAGTTAAGTACTTTCATGTATTTGGAAGTAAGTGCTACATCCTGGCTGATAGGGATCAAAGAAGGAAGATGGACCCTAAGAGTGATGAAGGGATATTTCTTGGATACTCCATAAATAGCAGAGCTTACAGAGTATTTAACTCCAGAACCAAGGTTATAATGGAGTCAATAAATGTGATTATTGATGATGCCTATGCAAAGACAAATGTTGCTGATGATGTTGGAACATCTGCTGACAATCAAACTGAAGTTGAAATAGAAAGTGTTAATCTTGACTTCACTGAAGCAAGGTCAGAGCAATCCAACAAACCTCCCTCCATCAGAATCCAGAAAGATCATCCTAAAGAACTGATAATTGGTGATCCCAACAGAGGTGTCAGCACTAGATCAAGAGAAGTGATCTCAGGCTCCTGCTTTGTTTCAAAGATAGAACCTAAGAACATCAAGGAATCTCTGAATGATGAGTACTGGATCACTGCTATGCAGGAAGAATTAGGTCAGTTTACAAGGAATGAAGTATGGGATCTTGTCCCTAGGCCTGATGACATTAATGTGATTGGCACTAAGTGGGTGTACAAAAACAAGTCTAATGAACAGGGAGTAGTTACAAAAAACAAGGCTAGACTTGTAGCTCAAGGATATACACAAATTGAAGGAGTAGATTTTGATGAAACCTTTGCACCAGTAGCAAGGCTTGAATCAATCAGACTACTCCTAGGAATTTCTTGCATCCTAAAGTTCAAACTATTTCAGATGGATGTTAAAAGGGCCTTTCTAAATGGGTACCTTAATGAGGAAGTATATGTGGAGCAACCTAAGGGATTTTTTGATCCAAGATGTCCAGATCATGTATATAAGCTGAGGAAAGCTCTGTATGGTCTAAAGCAAGCCCCCAGAGCATGGTATGAAAGACTGACCACTTTTCTCATTAAACATGGATACAGGAAAGGTGGAATAGACAAAACCTTGTTTATAAAGGATGAAGAGGGAAAGGTTATGATTGCTCAAATATATGTTGATGACATAGTGTTTGGTGGGATGTCAGACAGGATGGTTAAACATTTTGTTACTCAAATGGAGTCTGAGTTTGAAATGAGCTTAGTGGGAGAACTAACCTACTTCCTTGGACTGCAAATCAAGCAAATGGAGGACTCCATGTTCATATCCCAAAGCAAGTATGCAAAGAACACTGTTAAGAAGTTTGGGATGGACAATGCAAGCCACAAGAGGACACCTGCCCCCACTCATTTAAAACTGACAAAGGATGACAAAGGTGAGAGTGTGGACCAAAGCTTGTACAGAAGCATGATTGGAAGCCTACTATATCTTACAGCTAGCAGACCAGATATAGCTTTTGCAGTAGATGTGTGTGCAAGATATCAAGCTGAACCAAAAGTGAGCCATATAAACCAGGTAAAGAGGATATTGAAATATGTGAATGGTACATGTGACTATGGCATAATGTACTCTCATGGTTGTGAACCAATTCTCACTGGATTTTGTGATGCTGACTGGGATGGAAGTGCTGATGATAGAAAGAGTACATCAGGAGGATGCTTCTTTCTAGGAAACAATTTAATTTCTTGGTTCAGTAAGAAATAAAATTGTGTGTCCTTATCCACTGCTGAAGCTGAATATATTGCAGCTGGTAGCAGTTGTTCACAGCTGGTATGGATGAAACAAATGCTCACAGAATACAATGTCCCACAAGATGTCATGACATTGTACTGTGACAATTTAAGTGCTATTAACATTTCCAAAAATCCTATCCAACACAGCAAGACAAAGCACATAGATATCAGACATCACTTCATCAGAGATCTTGTGGAAGAGAAGGTGATCACATTAGAGCATGTAGCCACATAGCTGCAATTAGCTAACATTTTTACTAAGGCTTTGGATGCTACCCAATTTGAAAACCTAAGGGGTAAATTGGGAATTTGCATTTGTGAAATATAGCAGTTATGGAGAAGTGCCAGCATGTCTCATGACATCGTGTGGCATGATCACCAGATGGCAGCACCAGTCTGGCCTCTAACTGTTTGTATTCCAATCATAAAAAATTCCACTATCAACGGATTCTATATATGTACAAGCGTGCTCTCAGCTTCTCACATTCCCACTATCTCCACTAAACGTCTTGCATGCTACAGCTGAATCTCTAAGCTCATCAAAATCTATCAAACCCTTGCACATTTCCACTACAATTGAAAAAAATGTCTCAACATCAAAACCCTAACACCATTGATGCGGGTCTCAATCAAGAAGATGTAGTGAATGCAACTCCAATTTCTCTCGTCCCAATGGAAGCTACTTCTATAAATGTGATCAGAGGAAGCGTTCATCTTGCTCAAAGGCCCAGAACTCCCCATGCTAGAAGACCTAAGGAGCCAGTCTTCAGCAAGAGTAAGGGAACTCCTTCATTTTCCAGCACCCCCAAAGCCTCTGCTTATGTGGACGCATCCATCAAACAGCTTGTAAACATGATCCTTTCTGAACAAAGAGTTGTGCCTGGGGTGTCTGTTCCCCTGAACAGTATGCCTGCTCCACAAGAAGAACAAAGCAACCAGGCTGAAGAGGACATACCTGCTCAACAGGATGTCCCAAGAAATGTTGAAGCATATGAGGGCCAGGACAAAGCCTCAACTGATGATGATAAAGTCACTGATGATCAAGCTCATGTTGATCAAGATAATGAAAAAGAGGCTTCCCAACCTCCACCTGTTGAAAACCTAGATGATGACTCTGACACAGAGATCAATGCCTCTGTTAATCCTAGCATAGCCAAAAGGCTTAGGGCTAGAAAAGAAAAGAAGCCAGCTGCACATGCAACTCCCGAGAAGAAACAGTCAACTCCCAAAAAGGACAAGGTCAAAGTTGCCTTTGGACCTACTAAGCAATGGAGTAAGGTAAGCACCCAGAAGAGGAAGGCTACAACCCCTTCTGACTCTGATGTTGAAGAGGATGTCCCAACATCCCATCCCAGGAAGAAGCCAACACCTCCCAGGACTGCCACTGCTGTTCCTGAAGCACCTCTGGACAATGTGTCCTTCCACCATGCCTCCAGCGTAAGCAAGTGGAAGTATGTTTATCAAAGAAGGGTGGCTTTGGAAAGAGAGATGGGTAGCAATGCTCTGGAGTGCACTGAGGTAATAGACTTAATCTCCAATACTGGTTTATTCAAAACAGTCTCCAACTTTTCTCCCTGTTATGAAATGCTGGTCAAAGAGTTTATAGTCAATCTGCAAGAGGGGTGTGCTGATGGGAAATCTGAGGATTTCAGGAAGGTATATGTGAGGGGGAGATGTGTTTATTTTTCTCCTAGGGTTATAAATCAGTACCTGGGGAGAGAATCTGATGGGCCAAATGAACTGGGCAAAACGGACAACCAAGTCTGCAAGATCATCACAGCCAACCAGGTCAAATCATGGCCAGTCAAAGGAAAATTATCTGTCAGCTTGCTAACAAGAAAGTATGCTATGCTGCATAGAATTGGAACTGTCAACTGGGTCCCCACCAACCACACTTCATCAATAGCTACTGGGCTAGGAAGATTTATCTGTGCTGTAGGCACCCAGACCAAGTTGGACTATGGGGCATATATCTTAGATCAAACCCTAAAGCATACAGGATCCTCAGCAATCAAGCTTCCAATAGCTTTTCCCTCACTGCTTTGTGGAATAATCCTCAACCAATATCCAGGCATCCTTACTGATAAGGATTCCATCTGTAAGAGGGAAAGTCCACTGTCCTTTCACTACAAACTGTTTCTGAGCCATCATGCTGCAGATGTTGAAGCTCCAAGTGGGACATCTGTTGGACCATCAAATGTCAAGACTCCTATATCCAAGGCAGCCCTGATTGCAGAGCTCAAGACTACCTACAAAGAGCTAGATGAAAGGAAGAAAAAGCTTGAGGACATAATTCAAAGGCTGGAGCTAGAAGAGGTGGCTAAGAATGTTGATGAATCTGATGCTGAGTCTGAGGATGCAGAAGATACAGAGTATACTGAGTCTGAGTGAGGCTGTGTGTGGTGGAAAGTGTACTGCCTGTTCTGCATTGTAATTTTGCTTTGTAATTTTGAATGTTTTTTCTCTCTGCTTATGTAATGTTTGGCCCCAAATTTCTGTCTAACAAGGGGGAGAAGTATATTGAACAATGCATGCCTGCTACTGTTAATGCCTGCTGTTAATGAACAATGCTGATGTTGATTTTTTGTCTTCTGAACTAAGTTTTTTTTAACGCTCATTGCTATATCAAAGTTTGTTGAACAAGTCATAGCAGTATACATACAGGTTTCAGGGGGAGCAAATTATTAGCTCTCACATGATTTAACAGAAAAGAACTCTGCTGCTCTCTGATAAAACTCTGTTGCACTCTGATAAAACCAGAAGATTGTGTTAGCCAAAAATTAGCCAAAGGGGGAGTTTGTAGATGTTAAGAATTGGCAGAATTTTTGACAAACAAGAATAAGTGAACTTAGTTCAGGATGTCACACCAGATGTTGTGACATTGACAAACAAAGTAAAAGTTAATGAACTTAGTTCAAGACATCAGGATGTCACACCAGATGTTGTGACATCGTAAACCTGCTATTTGACCTAAATGATGCGTAACAGAAGTGAGTAAATTCAGGAGCAATTATCTGGAATTAATTATAAAGAGATAAGCACTCCAAGGCGCATCTTTTGGAAGCTTAGTTATCTGATTTCAGAGTAACAGAATAACTAACTCACCTTAATTCAAGGAGAAAAGAACTTACTCTCCTTTATTCAAGGAGATGATTGTGGGATTTATCAAGGTCTGGATAATTTGCAAAAAGCCCACAAACCAAGCATCTATTTAAGGAACTGAAACACTTAAGAAGAATCACGAATTTTAGAAGACTGTAAAGGGTGTTTGTGAAGTATAGTAGGTTTTAATTGTTTGTCACTTTATGAGCTTTTAAGCAAAAAGTGAATTGTATCTTGATTGAAACTTTTAAGTAAGATCAAGCTGTTGTGTTTGAAGTGTGACTTCAATTTTAATAATCATTATAAAAGATCACTGTGTGATTGAGGGGGAGTGAGTAGGTACTCATATCTAAGTTGAGTCTTAGGTAGAAATTGCCTTGGGTAGATATTAAGTGAAGGATTAAACTGGTTGGTTTAACTCTAGAATTAATATTACTTATATTGGATTTCCTTCCTGGCTTGGTAGCCCCCAGATGTAAGTGTGGAGATACACTGAACTGGGTTAACAATTTCCTGTGTTATTTAATTTACCAGCACATTAAGTTTTGTTTAAGATTTCAAGTGTTTAAACATCTGGTTCGACATCACGTACCTGATCCCAGAATTTCACTTAGGATCTTGGTTGACTTGATCTGTTGCGTTAGCTTGATCCAGTGGTTCTTATTTTTCTGAATTAAGTGAATATCCACCATATTATTGTGAGATGCGTTGACTCTGAGTGGGCTTGACTTGCTATTCACCCCCCCTACGTGAAGGCCCATATTGATTTAACTGGAAGTTCTTTCTAAACGCACCCCCTGGCTTATTCCTTTATTTTTATTTCTTCTTATTTTCATTTTATTTTCAATTTTCTTTTAAATTTTTAAAAATAGTTTTAGGTCTCTAAAAATTATAAAAATATTCATGAAAGGTCCTTTGAGTTTTCTTTAATTTTTGATATTTTTATTTTTCATTTATTTTTAATTAGCACGTGGAAATTAATTGTTCCTTTTAATTAATTGTTTTTGTTTCATTTTGAAGTATGTTGACTTGTTCATTTTCCATCTTGATCACTATTTTGAATTTTTGGATGATTCTTTTTGCTCTGGATTCATGATGAGGTGTAGTTTATTGGTAATTTTTGTTCTGATTTTTAGAATTTTTTTTAGTTGATTTTGGTCTCTAACTTGTGAATGAAGCTTTCTAACCCTAATCCATTTTTGTATCCTCATTTGACTTGCTTAACTTCTGATTCTCATTCCCTCCTTTTGGCATGTTGTTATAGTATGATTGGAGATCATTTGTGCAAGTTTGTGGAATTTTTGGATGTACACTTGAATTGATTTGAATTTTTGTTCCTTGCTTGTCTCTTTTTGCTTCTTTTGGATCATTTGTTCTCTCCTTAGCCTAGAAAGGTACTTGTGCCAACTTCTTCAAGTTGTTTAGGATCATCTTAGGTTGTTGATACCCCTCTGGTTTTGAGTTTGTGTTTGTACCTTGGAAAAGTTTGTGATTGTTTGCCTTTGAAGTCCATTCACTTCTATGTATATCCACCTCACTTCCTTTGCTTCTTCCTTCTCATAATGTAATGTATGCCCTTCTTCTCTTCTTCTCACATATTTAGGGTTCTGGTCTTGAGCTTGGTGGTGTTGCTTTGACTATTTTGCTTTGTATTTTCTTATGTTCACTTTGTTTTGCCATAGTGATTCATGTTTGCTTCATGTTGAGTTGTGTGGTTCCCTTCTCATTCTTGTGTTCTAAGTTTGCATTTGGCATTTGAGTTTATGACTTCACTTCTGGTTGTGTGACTTTAGTTTGCCATTATGATCTTTTTGTATTGCATTTATACTTGTGTCACTAACCATTTCAGGGGCTTTGGTAAGTGAGAGGTGTGGATGTGATTTCCACATCTCCAAATCTCATCTCTTCTCTTCTCCTTATTATTTTTCTAACCTTGTGATTGTTGGGCTTAGGCCTTACTTCCTCCTTCTTCTCCTTCTATTCTTCTTCTTCTTCTTTTCTTTCCTCCTTCTTCATTAGGATAGAATTCAAACCTCACTAACCTAGGTTCATCCGTGCATGACAACATTTAGGATTCTTAGTCTCCCATTAGATTTTTACCTTTGAGATCCTTTTGGTGCTCTCTCTTCTCATCTTAAAACTTAACTTTAATTCACTTTCATAAATGACGAGTCTTCTCATGTGACACGAGACTTTGCTATGAGATACTTGCACGCGTTCCGTTTCGGGGCGAGGTGTAGGATATCCCTCGTGGTGGATAGGTCTTAGCATGAGATTACCTCACAAAGAAAAGTATAACAAAACAGTTCTTAACCAAAAATCACCAAAACACTTAATAAATGCCAATAGGTCAGTGTGTCTGAGCCTTCACTTGTGGGACTAGATTTAGGGATTTCCTCCATAGATAGGTGTGCCTCTTGCGCATTCCATTTCGGGATGATGTGAGACGTACATATCCCAGTGAGTAAGACTTAGGTACACTTACCTATGCAAACTTCAAAGCAGAAAACTCATAAAAAGCACAAACCAACAATAAGCGTCTTTCCTTCGGGAATTCTTTTCTCATCTCCTTCGCCCCGTCCGCGAACTTGCTCCCACTTGTCACTTTGCAAGACGGTTACGCACTCGTCGTCCGAACCTGCAACACCTGAGCATCGACATGGGCAGTTCAAGCCTTAATTCACAAGCAATCTTTTCCACCCCTAGTTAGGGGAACTACGGCGACTCTGATCCTCATTGTCCAGATGAGGTACGTAGGCAGCGGGGTAGGGCCCGTTCGAGCACAATCTTTATTTTCCCTACATTTTTTCCTTTTCATTTCTTTTTCAGTTCCCTTTTCATTTCTTTTGTCCAGTTCAGTTCCTTTTCTTTGCAGCCACTTTCATTTCTTCACCCTTTGAAACAGATTTCTTTGTAAGAGTGGATCCCGTCGGGTACGGCGGACGATCTAGGTGCTAATACCTTCCCAGGTCGTAACCGACTCCCGAACTCAGTCTTTTGGTTCGCAGGACCCGTGTCCTTCCTCTTCTTTCTTCTGGTTTGTGCAGCATTACCATTCCCGTTCCTTCGGGATAAAAATGCATGGCTGGCGACTCTAACCTCTTTTCGCGCCACTTTCGCGTTTGTACCAGGATGGAAATCTAGGGAGCGACACACTCTATGCAAAATAATTGCAAGAACAAGGTCTTGATGCAAAATTTTGGATCCAAAAGCACTTCTTGATTCCAAACCAGATCTGAATTACCAATTAAACCAGCAAAATGATGCAAAGAAGCTATGGATGGAGGTCTAGTTCCAAGATCTACACACCTTAAGGCAAGGTTATGTGATCTTCAAAGAGGAACTTTGAGTGAATTTGGAAAATGGGGAGAGAAAATGAGAGAAACGTGTGAGAGAAAAGTGAAAATTCAGAATGAAAATGAAAATTGTTAGAGAGACCCTTTTTTGGTTTGGAGAGAAATGGATTAAATATGGTTTAGGTTTGGAGCCCAAAAATTAGGCTTGGGATCCAAAAATGTGGTTTGGCAATGTGATTAGGATTTAGAAATGGAATGTGGCTTGGATAAATGCTCTAGATTCTTCTCTTTAATTCAAATGAATAAAATTCAGAAATTTGGAAATTTGGAGCCAAAGCACATGCTGAAAATGCTGCTGGAATTCAAAATTTGCAGCTGTTAACCGGTTAACCAATCCGTTAACCGGTTAACGCCAGTGAATTTTGAATTTTCCCTCCTTTTGGTGGGAAACCTCAAGAATAACCCGGTGCCAACCGTTTTGATCTGGTTTTGATCTGATTTTGATCCTCAATCCTTTTTTAGGTCCTTGACCCTGATATCAAACCTGCAACATGCCCTGTGAGCTTTGAATTTCCTTGATGATTGATCTCATGCCTTATGCTGGAACATGCAAGTGCTATGCTTCATTTTTCTATGCAATATGCTAAGGACATGACATGTTGATGATGATTATGATATGATGATGATGCTAAACAGGAGAGGGAAAATTTGGGGTATTACAGCTGCCCCTATTCAAGCAACTGTTAATCTAAAAAAGGACGATAACACGGCTATCGACCGTTCAAGATGAACTGTGGTTGAATACCAAGAAGACCTGAAATTTGCACTCTGCTGGAGAATGCAAGCAATGGGAAATAAACCCAACCAAATGACGCCTTGGAAACTGAAGTGGGGACAAAGCAGACGAACTCCTTCCAACCTGAATTGTTACCTCGGATAGAAAAACCCAGACAGACGAGTCTCCTTCGGATAAACCTGTTACGCGAGGAACTGGACATACGAGCCCTCTTCAAACGAACCTGTTACGCCAGGTGCTGGACATACGAGCCCTCATACGTTTTGCAACATATGATCTGAGACAGACGAACCTCCTTCGGATAAACCTGTTACGCCAGGACCGGTGATGCACTTAAGTCTGTGGGGTAGACATGCATAATTAGGATAGACGAACCCTCCTCATATATTATCCGTGGATATATGGTTTAAGACAGACGAGCCTTCTTTGAGAAAACCTATTACGCTAAGTGCAACATTAGGATTGACGAACCCTCTTCACAAATCTTGCGTAGATAAGCGGTGCTTGAGATAGACGAACCTCCTTCGAATAAACCTGTTATGCCAGGACCGGTAACCATTTTGACGTTTAATCCCACCGTCAGGGCTTCAAACCTCTTCAATACAGACGAGTATTGGATGATCATCAAAGGAACACAGACGAGTGCTATAAGTCAATGATACAAACGAATATCAGACGATGATCCAAGAAACACAGACGAGCGCTTTAGGCGAGGATACAGACGAATACCAGCCACTGATACGGACGAATACCAGAAACCCAACACAAACGAGCATTTGGGAGCAATACAAACGAGTATCAAAGTAATTATCAAATCAGTATTCATATGGGTATAAGTCAACACAGACAGGCGGGGAGGATGATACAGACGAGTATCCAACCACGCGAACGAGATTCAAACAGATAAAAAACACAGACGAGTGCTGGAGAACGCATACGAGCATCACATAAGTTCAGACACAGACGAGTGCTGAAGAATGCGGACAAGCATCAAACACAGACGGGTGTTGATAATTGCATACGAGCATCAAATCTACCATCCATAGGCGACTGCTGGGGAAAGCATATGAGCAATGAAAAAGTATGAACACAGACGAGTGTTGGGGCGATGAAAACGAGCAATAAACAGATGCCAAACACAGACGAGCGCTTGGAGAGTGCAGACGAGCAATCAAACGTCAAACACAGACGAGCGTTGAGAATTGCAGACAAGCATCAAATGCCTGGTGAGAAATACAACTTTGTCGGGGAGAAAATTCACGATCGAGCGATTGCTGGGAATGCGGACGAACATCCAGCAGTGATCAAACTAAACTTCACCGTATTTCTAACTCCGATTTCGCATGCATTCTTAGATTTTATTCTTATTTTGTTATGTTATTACTTTTTTTTCTTTGTTTTCAGGTTTTTTATGTAATCGGGGCTTGAATCGAGAAAAGGAGCGAAAAAAGAGTGGAAACGGACGAAAACCTAGAAATTCAGCGTTTTACACTTACGGCACCCACCGTGGCGGGCGCCATGGGGTCAGCCATGACGTGGCCACGTCTCAAGACCACTCCACAACTGCCAAGACCCACGATCCCCACTCTTCCATTCTCTATCAGTCTCATGGCGGGCTCCATAGGCCTGTGGCGGGCGCCACAAGGCAAAAAGCAGTTCCCTCCACTTTTTAGTGGAGGGGGCATCCTGGTCTTTTCCTGCATTTAGTTTTCCTATAAATATGACTTTAGATTTTCTTTTTTCTTCATCCAAACTTAGAATCTCTTAGGCATATATCAGTTTTAAAGCAGTTACCATTCCACATCGGGGTGTTTCTGCAATCGAGTGATCGAGTCTGTAATTTGTCTGTGTGATCGAGTTTTGGAGCACTCTGGGAGGAAGTTAATCCTGCCGCCATTTTAATTCTAGTTCGTATTTTACTTTTCCGCATTTCTTTACTTTCTTTATTATCCACACTCGCACTTTATTTTATTTATTTCCCGCACTCGCTTTACTTCCGTTTATTTTCCGCACACGCACTAAATTCCTTTATTTTCAGCACTCGCACTAAATTACTTTATTTCTCGCACTCGCACTACTTTTATTTACTTTCCGCACTCGCACTACTTTTATTTACTTTCCGCACTCGCACTACTTTACTTTTATAAAAAATTATAAAAAGAACATTTACTTTACTATGTCTAACTAAATCTATAAAGGTTAGAATGTAAGGATCGTAATTAAACCAGTAATTCGTACAATTGTTCGTGGAAACACTTAAGGGCTATTTTATCTTTCAATTCAAGTAATTGTTTTTAACTATTTCAAAAACAGCCAAAAGCGATTTTTCTAGTTCATTAGGAGTTTTTAGATTAAAAAGAAAAGAGATTTTAAAACGATTTTCGGACGCGTTATGAAGTTTAGAGTCTGGTTCGTAAGAACCTCTTTTTGCTAAGAAATCCAGTTTAAAATACTTTTCAACTTAGTTAAGATACTATATTTCTTAAAAATAGGTTTACTACTCTAACGCAGTACGCACCTTTTTATCCGTGACAATAGGAGGGGTTGATTAGAGAGTACAACTCGGTTCTGAATACGCGAAAGCGACAGTTCCTGTTAAATTAGTTCTTTTCAAAGGAGAAAACATTACCCATAAGTAGTTCTATTAACAAGTATTGGATTATCCTTTGATTACGTGAATTACATTCGAGCCTGTCTTTGTTTATTGTTTAAAATTATTATTTTATTTACCATTGCACCCTTCTTAAAACCCCTATATTTAGTTGCCTTAGATACACACCATAACAACAGGTACGATAGATTGACACTTGGTCTCTGTGGATTCGACAATCTTTTATATTACTCTGACGTGTTCGTACACTTGCGAAAAACAAGCATCAAGTTTTTGGCGCTGTTGCCGGGGACCAATTTCGTCAAATTTCATACCCTGTAGTTATACCGTTTAGACTAAGGTTGTTACCCACTGGTCAATGCGAAAGACTCGCAGTGCCGGAAGTTTAGTAGACCCTCTTGCTGAACCTGAACGTTACGCTTGCGCACGTTTGTTTTTCCATAGGAATACTAAAGCTATGGCCGAAGATCAAAACCGAATACCTCTTAAGGACTTCGCCCAACCATCAAACGAGGAACCTTGTTCTAGTATAGTAAACCCCGCTATCCCAGCCAATAATTTTGAACTTAAACCATCCCTGCTGCAATTAGTGCAACAGAGACAATTCGCAGGTCTCGCTACTGATAACCCGAACCAACATTTAAAAAACTTTCTTCAGTTAGCAGACACCTTTAAAACCAATGGAGCTTCTCCTGAGGCGATACGCTTAAGATTATTTCCTTTTTCCCTCAGAGATAAAGCTCTATCATGGTTAGATTCCCTTCCACCCAATTCAATAACAACTTGGGATGACCTTAGGAAAGTTTTCCTTGCTAGATATTTCCCCCCAAGTAAGACCGCTCTTCTTCGAAACCTAATAACTAGATTTACCCAACACCGAGGAGAGTCGTTGTTCGAAGCCTGGGAGAGATATAAAGAGCTATTAAGAGCATGCCCACATCATGGCTTAGAGAATTGGCTAATCATTCAAACCTTCTATAATGGACTTCATTATAACACTAAGATGACCATCGACGCTGCCGCTGGTGGCGCACTGATGAACAAACCTTACCCTGAAGCTAGTGCCCTTATCGAAGATATGGCCCAAAACCATCAATCATGGGGGTAGAACGAGCGATAGTAGAAAAGAAGGAAGCCCAAGGAGGAATACATGAGCTAAGCTCTATAGACATGATGCAAGCTAAAATGGACGCGTTGGCCCTTAGAGTCGAACATATGTGTACAACTCCGAATACTGTAGCCGCAGTTTCGCCGAATTGTGAGATATGTGGAACGCAAGGACACCAATCCGCCGAATGCAATCTGTTGAATGAGACCAACACTGAGCAAGTGAACTACACCCAAGGGAACCCATTTTCAAACACATATAACCCTGGATGGAGGAATCACCTAAACTTCTCCTACAAAACTAATAACCCTATTCAAAATACCACACCTCCAAGACAATAAGGTTACCAAGCCCCAAGAACAAATCAACCTATGCAACCTGTACCGCCAAAACCGAGCCTTGAGAAAATTATGGAAAATTCTATCACCACTCAAACACAACAAAACAAAGAGTTCATGAACCAAAACGTCCATGTTAACGAACTAATTACCCAGCTAGGAACCAAGGTTGATCAAATTATTACTCACAATAAGATGCTTGAAACCCAGATCTCTCAACTAGCTTTAAACTAAGCCCCACAGACTACACCTGGTGGACAGTTCCCTGGACAACCTCAACAAAACCCGAAAGGGCAAGCTAATGCCATTACTCTACGAAGTGGAACCTCTTATAAGGAACCTTTGAACCCTAGATTAAGTGAGCCCGAAACTTCTGAGAGGAATGAGGAGAAGGAACCAGAGGAGTCTGAAACCCCGAAAAGTCAAGAAAAAGGAGAAGAACCTAAAAATAAAACCTATGTACCATCACCGCCATACAAACCACCAATACCATACCCTCAAAGATTAAAGAAAACCCAAATCGATAATCAATATCAAAAATTCGTTAAGGTTATAGAAAAAATTCACGTAGAAATCCCCTTTACCGAAGCCATCACCCAAATACCTTCTTACGCTAAGTTTCTCAAAGACATACTTACAAATAAACGTAGACTTGAAGATCCGAAACCCGTGGAATGAAGTTCTATTTCCGAAAATAGGTTAGCAAAGAAAGATAAAGATCCCGAGAATTTTTCCATTCCTTGTGTTTTAGGGAACCAGGTCATCGAAAAGGCTTTTCTAGACTTAGGAGCTAGTGTGAGCTTAATGCCTTTAGCAGTTTGTGAGAGATTAAACTTAGGAGAATTACAACCTACTAAGATGTCACTTGAATTAGCCGATAGATCCGTTAAATACCCTATAGGCATACTTGAAGACGTCCCTGTTAGGATAGATCAGCTGTTTATACCTATTGATTTTGTTGTCATGAACATTAAAGAAGATGACGACATACCAATCCTCCTAGGTAGACCGTTCTTATCGAATGTTGGAGCCGTAATAGATGTTAAAAAAGGGAAACTAACTTTTGAGGTAGGTGACGAGAAGATAGAATTTATACTTTCAAAATTTCTTATGGCACCTGTGATAGGAGATGCTTGTTATGCCTTAGATATCATCGAAGAATGCATTAGGGAATTAGAACAAAAAGAAGAAACTGAATCTACAAAATTGCCATCAACCCTTATTTTGGAAGATGACAATTATAAAAGACCCTACATTGATGATAACCTTCACGAATGTTTATCTCTTACCCTAGATCCTATGCCTTTCCATATGAAACCGACCGTAAAACTTAAAGAACTGCCTAAAAACCTGAGATATGAATTTCTCGATGAAGAAATGAACCGTCCAGTTATAGTCAGTGCTACCTTAAACCAAGAAGAAACCAACCAATTGTTAGATGTTTTACGTAGGTACCCCTCAGCCTTAGGATATAAGATCTCTTATCTAAAAGGAATAAGCCCATCCGTATGCATGCATCGGATTTTGCTTGAAGAAGATTCAAAACCCTCCAGAGAACACCAACGAAGAATAAATCCTATAATGAGTACTGTAGTTAAGACTGAAGTTCTTAAGTTACTAGAGGCAGGTATAATATATCAGATCTCGGATAGTAAATGGGTGAGTCCTGTGCATGTAGTACCTAAAAAGGGAGGCATCACAGTCGTGCAAAACGAGAAAGGCGAACCTGTAGCAAAAAGAACTGATGGAGGTTGGCGTATGTGCATAGATTATAGAAAATTAAATAAAGCAACTAGGAAGGACCATTTCCCATTACCATTCATAGACCAAATGTTGGAGCGCCTAGCCGGACACTCTTACTTTTGTTACCTAGATGGATATTCAGGATTCTTCCAAATACCTATTCACCCCGAAGATCAAGAAAAAACTACCTTTACATGCCCAGTTGGAACTTTTGCCTATAGAAGAATGTCTTTTGGACTCTGTAATGCTCCTGCCACTTTCCAACGCTGCATGATGTCTATCTTTGCCGACTATTTAGATGGAATCATGGAAGTATTTATGGACGATTTCTCAGTTTGTGGATCTGATTTCAAAAATTGTCTTATCAACCTTGAGAAAATCCTGGAAAGATGTGTGGAGGTAAACCTTGTGCTAAATTGGGAAAAGTGTCATTTCATGGTCACCGAAGGGATTGTTTTAGGACATATAGTTTCCGAAAAAGGTATAGAGGTAGATAAAGCTAAAATAGAAGTCATAGAGAATCTAAAACCGCCGAAGACTATCAGGGAGATAAGAAGTTTTCTTGGACATGCCGGATTTTACCGACGTTTTATCAAGGATTTCTCCAAAATAACAAAACCCTTAACTGGTCTTTTAATGAAAGATGCTGAATTCATCTTCGATGAAAAATGTACTAAAGCATTTAATCTTCTGAAGCAAGCTCTGATTTCAGCACCTATAATGAAACCCTCTGATTGGTCAGAACCATTTGAGATAATGTGTGTCACCAGTGATTATGTTGTTGGAGCCGTTCTAGGTCAGAGAAAAGATAAGAAGTTACACGTAATTTATTGTTGAACCCTAGACGCTGCACAGCTCAACTACGCAACAACCGAAAAAGAGCTCCTAGCTATAGTTTTTGCCATAGACAAATTTAGATCTTATCTAGTAGGAGCCAAAATTATAGTTTACACCGACCATGCTGCCATTCGTTACTTACTAAGTAAAAAGGATGCCAAACCTAGGTTACTTTGATGGATTCTATTATTGCAAGAGTTTGATTTGGATATCCGTGATAAGAAAGGCACAGATAATGTAGTAGCTGATCACCTATCTAGGATAGAATACCTGAAACCTGACTCAGTGCCCATAAATGACGATTTTGCCTATGATAGACTGATAGCCCAACTAGAAACTATTGAAGATGATAACCCAGACCCACATGAGCATTCTCATAAATCCTTAGCTATAAGTAATGTACCTTGGTATGCAGACTTCGTTAATTATCTAGCCGCTGACATCATACCCCCTGATCTAAAACTACCACCGGAAAAAGAAGTTCTACAGTGATGTGAGAAACTTCTATTGGGACGAACCGTTTCTTTTCAAGAGAGGTAAAGATGGCATTTTCCGTCGTTGTGTTCCAGAAAAAGAGGTAAATAATATAATTGAGCATTGTCACTCTGCACCCTATGGTGGACATGCAAGCACATCTAAGACCTACGCCAAGATTCTTCAAGCTAGCCTATTCTGGCCTACTATGTGGCGTGATGTCCATGATTTCATTGTCAAGTGTGACAGATGCCAATATATAGGAATTATTTCAAGACGTAATGAAATGCCTCTGAGAAATATCCAAGAAGTGGAACTCTTCGACGTATGGGGTATAAACTTTATGGGACCGTTCCCACCATCTTTTGGAAATCAGTACATCTTAGTAGTCGTTGACTACGTGTCTAAATGGATTGAAGCTATCGCCACACCCACGAACGACACCAGAGTAGTCATCAAATTATTCAAAAACTATATATTTCCCAGGTTTGGAACACCCCGTTTAGTCATAAGTGATGGAGGATCACACTTCATATCGAGAATATTTGATAAACTTTTAAGCAAGTATGGAGTTAAGCATAGAGTAGCAACACCATACCACCCACAAACAAATGGACAAGTGGAAGTATCTAATAGGGAGATCAAACAAATTCTTGAGAAGACTGTCTCTGTATCTAGAAAGGATTGGTCGCAGAAACTTTAAGAAGCATTATGGGCCTATAGAACCGCTTTCAAAACCTCTATAGGAACAACCCCTTATCAACTGGTCTACGGAAAATCATGTCACTTACCTTTTGAGTTGGAGCATAAGGCCTATTGGGCCATCAAAACTTTGAATTTGGATTACTTGACTGCTGGTGAAAAACGTATCCTTGATATCCACAAATTAGAAGAGCTCAGACAATCCGCCTACGAAAATGCCACCATATACAAAGAAAGAACAAAAGCTTGGCATGACAAAAGAATCATAAGAAGAGACTTCAAAATAGGCGATCCTGTTCTCTTGTTCGATTCTAGGTTACGACTTTTTCCAGGGAAGCTTCGTTCGAGATGGACTGGCCCTTTCGAAGTATCTAAGATCCTAAGATCCGGTGCTATTGAAATCAAGAACCAAACATGTAAACCGTTCATCGTCAATGGACAGAGGTTGAAGCCCTACGAAGGAGGTGACATCCCAACAACATACACCTGTCATACTCTGAGTGATCCACCATATCCTTCCAATGATGTATAAAAATCGGTCGTCGAGCTAATGACGTTAAACAAGCGCTGCATGGGAGACAACCCATGGTTTTTCTTATTTACGTACTTTTTATTTATTTTTACTTTATTTTAATTTGTTTATTTTATTATTATGTCAGGACTAACGATTGAATGTTTTATGTGCTTTCAGGACTTGTTTGCTAACCTTGTGCAGAATGCAGAACCCCGATGACATGCACGTGGCCTTTAGAGACGACGCACAGAGAGAGCGTTACTATGTCCACATGAGACGCCCTATGGCTCCTACAAGGT
The DNA here is from genome assembly GCA_963966055.1 of Lathyrus aphaca. Classification (NCBI taxonomy): domain Eukaryota; kingdom Viridiplantae; phylum Streptophyta; class Magnoliopsida; order Fabales; family Fabaceae; genus Lathyrus; species Lathyrus aphaca. The sequence continues at coordinate 201,339,725 of OZ014519.1, read as the reverse complement.
ACCCTGACCATGACTGCATGGATGCCTTGGGGATAGAGCCAAGCGTCAGATTCTTATGCCATCAACTCCAGTGGGACCAGTTTGACGACAGGAACAACACTTACAGGGACTTGACTCTAGAGTTCCTCAACTCGTTTCATTATGACCCCTGGGCTGGACCCGATGGACATGTTGTTTTCAGGTTGTTCGGGATTGACTACTCCTTCTCTCACAAAGAGTTTGGTGATTTACTAGGTTTTCAGACTACTCATGATGCTATTCCAGAGACACCGATGGGGTATTTTATGAGCAGAGAAGTGGAAAAGTTTTGGACTAAAATCTCAGGTGGAGGGAGCCAAGATCCTTCCACCCAGTTTTCTCAGGTAATCCACAACCCTGCGTTAAGGTACTTCCAGATGATTCTAGCGCATTCTTTCTTAGGTTTTCCAGATACAGAGACTCTGCTAAGTGAAGAGGAGATTTTCCTACTATTTTGTGCGACTCAGTCTCGCTCAGTTGCTTGTGGAAACTTTCTGTTGAAGGGCCTTGCTAGTGTTGCCAGATCATCTGTAGGCATCATACATGTCGGTGGGATTGTTACACAGATAGCTACTGCATTGGGTTTGTCTCACAAATTATTGCACCTCAGGACCTTCTGCTGCTACACCACCCTGGATGTTGACTTTTGTCTTGACAGAGGACTGATGAGGAGGGCCTCTTTTGAGCCCAACATGTTTAGATTACTGATCGACAGCGAAGTGATACATTACTTTACATTACCAGACCCGCTGATGACCAGTGTCCATGATCCTGCTAATTGGAGTTATGCTCTAGAGGGTTATGGAGAGACTGTCGAAGAGCCGAAATCACCTCCCGCCGCTGAGTACACTCCTACACCTCTTACTCCCCGAATCACTGTTATGTCTAACAATATGTCTCTGCAGCCGCCTGATCTACAAACCCAGATTTATGATCTCCGTAAGGAGACTGCCCTGCTCAAGAAGGAAGTAGCGGACTTGGAATTACATATTCAGTTTTTTGATCTCACTCATGCCTCAGAGGCCGATGCTCTATATCAGGAGATTGAAGAGCTTCAGAGGGAGATAGCTGAGATTCGTGGATCAAACCAGGAGGAGAAGCCTACCACATGATTCGTTCTACACTGACAATATTACCCTAGTATTTAATTTCTTTTTTTTCATGCTTTATTTTTCGCATCTCCAGACATATCTTACATTATTGCATCTATTATATTTTCGTTTTTCTCATGTACTTTGAATTTATATTATATATACATATTATTTCATGCACTAATGTCGATTTTTCTCTTTTCTTTTTGATTTTTTATAATTATTTTATTTTGTCAAGCAAAGAAAAAAAATATATAAGACAAAAATATTTTCATTTTTGTCTTCATAAAAAAATATGCATGCCTCATGCCTTGGAAAAGAGAAGAAAATACAATCTAGACCCCCCAAAGTCCGAAGGTACAAAGAGGGCCCAAAGGAGGATTTAAAAAAATCCAAGGCCCATCAGAATTTAGCCTTGTGGCGGGCGCCATGGTGTTCTCCCCTATTTCGGGGCTGAACACTCATTTTCACCATTTTTATACCTTCCTTCTCCAAAAACCCATTTTTGCAACTTTCAAAAACCTCCTTGAACCCCGTTAAAGCTCCCCCATTTCCAAAATACCCACCATCCACAAAACCTATCCAAAATCCATTTTCATTTTCATCCACCACAAACCATAAAAATCAAAACTTTATCATTTCTCTCATAAACCATTTTCTACCATTTTTCACTTCCTAAGAAGCAAATCAACAATGGAGTTCAATGGATTTCTTCTTCGTGATGGAAGACCGGGTGATAGGCAAAGGAAAATTATTCAGAGGCTTCAGAGTCGAGAAATTCTCTCGACTAGGTATGTCGATGATAACTGTCTGTATGCTTTGGGTATTTATCACAGTGTTTTTAATTTATTATATTTTTTAGGCTTGCATAATATTTTCGTTAATCAGGAACCTACCTATGAGAGGCTGACAGTTGAGTTTTTAAGTTCATTGATATACACTGTCAGTCCTAACACTGCTAGCACAGTCGGTACTGTTAATTTTAGACTGTTTGGAATTGAATATGAATTCAGTACCAACGAGCTAGCAGGCTTGTTAGGAATCCCTCATAGGGAAGGTGAGATTTGTGAGGCACCTTTGGATGCGGAATGGTCGGCCGAGGTATTTTCCTTCTGGCAAAGGCTTTCAAGTACTTCAATAAATTCTTTTGAAGGAATACTTGCGTCGACCATTCACAACCAGGCCATAAGAGTTTTCAGATATCTTTTGGCATGTACTATTTTTGGCCGGGAGAGTCCAAACAAGGTAAATGCCAGAGAACTCCTATTTTTGCAAGGATGCCTCACTAGTACCCATATCAATCCGGTCCCGTTTATGCTTGCACACATGGCTTTACTTACTAATAAAACAGGACTGGTTGTTTTTGGAGGGCTTGTTACGTCTATATCTCGGGCTCTTGGCCTGAACGATGAGATAGCTACACTTGAACCACTACCTCCTTGCACAATTAATTTAAAATTTCTGAAAGACATGAAATTGTGTCGAACGAGGAGAGAAGGTGGTTATGAGTTGATGGTTCATGGGGTAGCTATCCCATCTATTGCTTTACCTTGCAGTAGACGTACTGATGTACGTAATGAAAGGAACTGGACCTATGATCTGAAGGCTCCACCTGTTTTGGGTCCACTTCCTCCTAATATTCCTGATGGGGAGGCACATGACACTGATGAAGAGTATGATCGGAGAGAGAAGTCTCCCATACCTCACATGTCCCCCCATCGTCCTTCACAGTCACACACCGTACCATCTTCCTCTAACCCTGTTGCAGGTGCTGCTCCTGGATTCTATGTCACCGGGGAGATGTGGCGTGATATGACAGCTATAGAGGAAAGGCGAGACAACCTTCTCTCTACTATTTCACAACAACTGACAGACAACATGAGCTTCATGCAACAATCGCGATTGGTTTCGGATCATGCTTACAACAACGTTTGCCGTACCTTGAACGATATCTCATTAGAGTAGGACCGTCAGAGAGTATTCAACCGCCGGCACTACCAGCTTATGGAGGCCACTCAGGGTTCCATCTTAGGTAACCTTAGAGAGGTCCGGGGTGTTCAGGCTGCCTTATCGGCACGACTCGACCGGAGGGACCAGCATCGCAGTTGATCCCGTCGTTCCAAACCATCACAGCAGGACGACGAGGGCACCAGTGCTCCTCCACAGTAGTCTTTTTCAGGTTACCATCCTTATCTTATTTCGAAACATTGGGGACAATGTTCGATTTAAGTGTGGGAGGGGATTTTATTACTTTCTGTCATTTCCCTTTTTAGTTATTTATTTCATTTCAGTTATTTCCCTTTTCAGTAAGTTATTTAGTTTAATTTTCTTAGATAATGCATGAGTCTGACGAGTCACCAGTATAATGTATTTTTAGTACATCTTCATTTTTCCCATTTCCTTAGCCTTACCAGAAAATTTTTAAAAAGAAAACAATGTTGTTTCACATGTTTTTGGGCTTTGAGACAGGTTTAGATTAGGATGTGGTGACTTAGGTCAACTTTTTGAAACATCAGCACCATTTTAGCACCATAGACGTCTTGAATATAGGAATCACTCCTAAACCCCACCACCATGGCCTTTATTATCATTTAAAATATTGTCCTAAGTAGTTTATCCTAGCAGTCAGCTCCGACCTATGCATGCTCTACGTAGGGGGCCGATGAACATAAGTGAATGATCCAGTGCTAATAAAAAAAAGGCAAACTCTGGGATAGGTGACCCTCACAAAGTCATTTAAACCGAAAAAAGAGAAGAAAAAATTTTCTTGCCACAAAAAGAAAAACATTACAAGTCACCTATTGTTAGTTGGTTCAGAGGTATCTGGCACTGAACTTGGTAGGGCGGATTACGATCCGATCCCCCGCAACTACAATTAGGTCAAATAAATCAGGTCTACACATGCTTATGTGCCAGAAACCTTATTGTTATGGATCAGAATCACTAACCGGTCACACTACTATGAAGCATGTACGGATAACGGGCTTAATGTGATTGCACCCGAATGAAAAGGACACAAAAAGATGAGAAGATAGGCCTAGGTATTGTGGGATGACTTCGAGTGGTTAATATAGGATTGAAGTTTGTGTCTGTGTTATTATGGTACCCTTGGTTCACTTAGTTAGTACCTGTCACTTTATCCTGACTTGAACTTAGAAGCCCTTTAGCCTAAAGACACGTGTTGACACCATTTTTTTCTTGAACTTTAATGTTTGCTTGAGGACAAGCAAAGGTCTAAGTGTGGGAGAATTTGATCACACTAAAATTCACCGTATTTCTGACTACGATTTCGCATGCATTCTTAGCTTTTATTGTTATTTTGTTATGTTATTACTTTTTTTTTCTTTGTTTTCAGGTTTTTAATGTAATCGGGGCTTGAATCGAGAAAAGGAGCGAAAAAGGAGTGAAAACGGACGAAAACCTAGAAATTCAGCGTTTTACACTTACGGCACCCACCATGGCGGGCGCCATGGGGTCAGCCATGACGTGGCCACGTCTCAAGACCACTCCACAACTGCCAAGACCCACGATCCCCACTCTTCCATTCCCTATCAGTCTCATGGCGGGCGCCATAGGCCTGTGGCGGGCGCCACAAGGCAAAAAGCAGTTCCCTCCACTTTTTAGTGGAGGGGGCATCCTGGTCTTTTCCTGCATTTAGTTTTCCTATAAATAGGACTTTAGATTTTCGTTTTTCTTCATCCAAACTTAGAATCTCTTAGGCATATATCAGTTTTAAAGCAGTTACCATTCCACATCGGGGTGTTTCTGCAATCGAGTGATCGAGTCTGTAATCTGTCTGTGTGATCGAGTTTTGGAGCACTCTGGGAGGAAGTTAATCCTGCCGCCATTTTAATTCTAGTTCGTATTTTACTTTTCCGCATTGCTTTACTTTCTTTATTATCCACACTCGCACTTTATTTTATTTATTTCCCGCACTCGCTTTACTTCCGTTTATTTTCCGCACTCGCACTAAATTCCTTTATTTTCCGCACTCGCACTAAATTACTTTATTTCTCGCACTCGCACTACTTTTATTTACTTTCCGCACTCGCACTACTTTTATTTACTTTCCTCACTCGCACTACTTTACTTTTATGAAAAATTATAAAAAGAACATTTACTTTACCATGTCTAACTAAATCTATAAAGGTTAGAATGTAAGGATCGTAATTAAACCAGTAATCCGTACAATTGTTCGTGGAAACACTTAAGGGCTATTTTATCTTTCAATTCAAGTAATTGTTTTTAACTATTTCAAAAACAGCCAAAAGCGCTTTGTCTAGTTCATTAGGAGTTTTTAAATTAAAAAGAAAAGAGATTTTAAAACGATTTTCGGACGCGTTATGAAGTTTAGAGTCTGGTTCGTAAGAACCTCTTTTTGCTAAGAAATCCAGTTTAAAATACTTTTCAACTTAGTTAAGATACTATATTTCTTAAAAATAGGTTTACTACTCTAACGCAGTACGCACCTTTTTATCCGTGACAATAGGAGGGGTTGATTAGAGAGTACAACTCGGTTCTGAATACGCGAAAGCGATAGTTCCTGTTAAATTAGTTCTTTTCAAAGGAGAAAACATTGCCCATAAGTAGTTCTATTAACAAGTATTGGATTATCCTTTGATTACGTGAATTACATTCGAGCCTGTCTTTGTTTATTGTTTAAAATTATTATTTTATTTACCATTGCACCCTTCTTAAAACCCCTATATTTAGTTGCCTTAGATACACACCATAACAACAGGTACGATAGATTGACACTTGGTCTCTGTGGATTCGACAATCTTTTATATTACTCTGACGTGTTCGTACACTTGCGAAAAACACGCATCAAGCAGATACCAAACACAGACGAGTGATGGGGATTGCAGATGAGAAACGTTCAAACATTAAACACAGACGAGTTCCATAGAGCATGAAGACGAACACAAAATGGATACTCAACACAGACGGGTGCCAGGAAGTGCAGACGAGTAAAAAACGGATACTCAACACAGACGGGTGCCAGGAAGTGCAAACGAGCACAAAACGGATACCCAACACAGACGAGTGCTAGGAAGTGCAGATGAGCACCAAACGAATACCTAACACAGACGAGTGCCAGAAAATGCAGACAAGAAACAAACGGATACCTTACACAGACGAGTGCCAAGACGTGCAGACGAGCACCAAACGAATACCTAACATAGACGAGTGCCAAGAAATGCAGACGAGCAACAAACGGATACCTAACACAGACGAATGCCAAGAAATGCAGACGAGCACCAAACGGATTCCTAACACAGACGAGTGCCAGGAAATGCAGACGAACAACAACACGGAATGCCCTGATTGGCAACAATAATCCCGACTCTGCAGGGGATACGGGTCAAGAGGCTTTAATGATGCATAACTCTGACTAGGGAGATGAATTACGGTTTGTATCATCACATGGCCTAAATAGGTTGGCAACTTCTCTAGAGAATACTCCAATGACGGGAGTGGATCTCGATCAAGACTCTGCGGGGAATAGCCATCTTCTGACCTGGCTTGGGGAAAAGGCTTGATCCAGACCCCGGCTGGGGAGAGAATTCTGAAAATTCTGACTAGGTGGGGAAACAAGCATTCAGTTGCTCACTGGGGAAGATGCTTGGTTAAATAACCCTTGCTAGGGAGAGAATTCTGACAATTCTAACTCTATGGGGAAGTAAGGCCTTCAGCTGCCTACTGGGAATTCACTGTGGAAAAATAACTCCACTTAGGGATGAGCACGATTCAATTAGCCTTGAAGTTTTGCTGGGGATACCACCATACTCTGACTCAGCTGGGGAAGGTTCCATCTGAACTCTACTAAGGATAACTATGTCCTTCTTGCGAAGAGCTTGGGGATGACATATCTTTGATTAGGTTTGAAACTCCGCTGAGGATCCCAATTGCTATAGGTCAACTAGGGAGCATTCTCTGCTTGGGGAAGTGCAACATCACTCTGCACAACCTGCAACAACAGTATACACACAAGTGGCCCGGGGATTTGCATGGTATGATCTGTTCATCCATTGTCACCTGACACTCAAAGACAGTTTTTAATTGTTTCCCCGCCATGTCAATTTTTTTTCCAGAAAAATCAACATGTTTCAAATGCAATGCTCTTTTTGCCAAAAATTCAGAACATTTTTGAAAACAAAGTAGACACAACACCACACGGAGTTTGACTGAATATTCATTTATTGAGAGGCCTTTGAATAGGTAAAGTTTTACATCAGGAAGAAACTACCTGGAAAGAGGTAACTACCATAAAAATTGAGAAAAGAAACTATCCTAATGGCAATGTACATGACATTCTAATGAGTTTCCTTCCTGCTATGACCAGCATGTCTTCAAGACTTTCTGTTCTTGCCTTTGCTTTCTGAAGAAGATGAGGGGACTGATTCCTATCCTACTGATATTGTTAGGCTGTACGAAACAGTGATTTGGTTCAGATTACCCGGATCGCAGTTGTTCCCTTATTCCCTTGTTTTGCGTGGATCGCCCTTTCGGGTTTTCAATCCACCTGGATACCCTTTTTTGCCTGAGCCATCCAATGTGGCTTTTCAACTCAGCGGGTGTACATCTTTTCATTTATTTCCCTAACTTTTGCCCGAGCTTTTTATTCTGTTTTTAGCTCGTCGTGATGCCCTTTTCTTGCCTGGACTTACATTCTGTTTTTGTGTCAACGGGTCTTTTTACGCGAAGTATTTTTTAACTGCGTCCGAGTTAACAAGAGACTGGAAATCTTCTCGATCCATAGTAGTGAGCATCAGCGCCCCACCTGAGAAAACTTTCTTCACTATGAATGGGCCTTCGTAGTTTAGGGTCCACTTGCCCCTGTGATCTGAACCTGGAGGAATGATCCTCTTGAGCACAAGCTCGCCTACTTGATACTCCCGAGTACGTACTCGTTGGTCGAATGCTCGCTTCATTCTCCTCTGATAAAGCTGACCATGACATATAGCCGCTAATCTCTTTTGCTCAATTAAGCACAACTGATTATATCGGGCACGTACCCATTCAGCCTCATCAAGCTTCACGTCCATCATCACACGCAATGAAGGAATTTCTACCTCAACAGGCAAGACTGCCTCCATGCCATACACTAAGGAGAAAGGAGTTGCCCCAGTTGACGTCCTGACTGACGTTCGGAACCCATGCTGCGCGAATGGTAACATTTCATGCCAATCTTTGTAAGTGACAACCATTTTCTGCACAATCTTCTTAATGTTCTTGTTAGCTGCCTCTACCGCGCCATTCATCTTTGGCCGGTAAGGAGAAGAATTGTGATGTTGAATCTTAAAGTCCCGACACAGTTCTGCCATCATCTTGTTGTTCAAATTGGAACCATTGTCAGTAATGATTCGCTCGGGCACTCCGTATCTGCAAATGATGTCTCTTTTCAGAAATCTGGCTACCACCTGGCGAGTGACATTGGCATAAGATGTTGATTCAACCCATTTGGTGAAGTAATTAATCGCAACCAGGATAAAACGATGACCATTTGAAGCAGTAGGCTTTATCTTCCCAATCATGTCAATGCCCCACATAGAAAAGGGCCAAGGAGATGACATGACGTTGAGCGGGCTTGGAGGAACATGCACCTTGTCTGCATAAATCTGGCACTTGTGGCACTTACGGGCGTACGAACAACAGTCTACATCCATTGTTAGCCAATAATACCCTGATCTCAACAACTTCTTAGCCATAGCATGCCCTCCTGCATGAGTACCGAAAGATCCCTCGTGGACTTCCTACATTAACAGGTCTGCTTCGTGTCTATCCACGCATCTGAGAAAAACCATGTCAAAGTTCCTCTTATACAAAACCCCATATGTATTCAAGAAGAAGCTAGAAGCAAGTCGTCGCAAGGTCTTCTTGTCATTGGATGATGCCCCAGTTGGGTATACTTGTTTTTCCAAGAAAAGCTTGATATCAAAATACCAAGGTTTCTCATCAGACACTGCGTATATAGAGAAAGCGTAAGCTGGTGTGTCAAGCCTGGAAATGTCAATCCTGGGCACATAGTTCCAACAGAATACTTTGATGGACGAAGAGAGAGTAGCCAATGCATCGGCAAATTGATTCTCATCTCGTGGTATGTACTGAAGCTTAACCGTTGTGAAGAACGTCAACAGTCTTCTAGCATAATCCCTATAAGGAATTAAGTGTTCTTGATGTGTATACCACTTGCTGGTAATCTAATTGATAACGAGGGCTTAATCTCCGAAGATTAATAGCCTCCTCTATTACCATTATACACGCCTCGTATTCTGCTTCATTGTTGGTGCAGCCAAAAGTAATTCTGGCAGTGAAGGGAAAATGAACACCTTCGGGAGTGATAAGAACAACACCAACTCCACGTCCGTTGATATTGACTGCCCCATCAAACATTAACTTCCATTTGGATTCAGGGTCTGGCCCCTCCTCCGGAAGTGGTTCCTCGCAATCTATTACCTGGAGGTACACGATGTCCTCATCAGGGAAATCAAAATTCATCGACTGATAGTCATCTTCAAGCGGTTGCTGTGCAAGATAATCTGACAATACACTTCCTTTGATGGCTTTCTAGGAAGTATATTGTATGTCATACTCTATTAAAATCATTTGCCACCTTGCAACCCTTCTGGTTAATGCTGGTTTCTCGAAAATGTACTTGACGGGGTGTATTTTTGAGATTAGCAATGTGGTATGGGACATGTTGCACCCCAAAATTTTCCCTCCCCAAGACAAGACATTGTGTACTAAGAGGTTCACAAGTTTCACAAGACATCTCATGAAGTTCACAAGGTTCACAAGGTTCACAATTAGTCAGAAAGTTTGACAATTCCCTCAGACAATGCATCCTCCTAAGCAATGCATCTTAAACTAGGGTTTTGACTTTCATCAGGCTAAGTGGACATCCAAGACTTCAAGTGAGCTTCATAGCATCCTATATATGTTCAAGAATCCCCATGTCAGGTTTCAAGACTTTCCCAAAAGATTTGCTCAGTCAGATGATCACATAGGTTAAAATCAGTCAAAGTAGTTAAAAAGTCAAACTGAGGTCAAACCAAAGTCAAAATTCATGATTTTTTCCAAAATCAATTATATGAAGTAAAATTCATCATTTGATCAAGGGTTTATCATGATTCATCAAGGAGATTTCAGATCATCAAGAATTAGGAGTTTCTAAATTAGGGTTTTCACAGGAAAAGTCAACTGAACTTTGACCAGCCATAACTTTCACATGCTTCATCAAAATATTTCCATCCAAAGCTCATTTTGAAGGAAATTAAATTCCCTACAACTTTGTGTCTCACAAGCCAAGCCCAAAAATGCTTCATTTGGAAGGTATGAGCTAAGACATTATAGGTCCTTTTAAAAGTCAACAAAAAGTCAACAACTACCAAAGAGCATAACTTGAGAATGGTAAAAGATATGGACATGAGACCAAAGAGGTTGGTTAGAGGACTCTTTAAGCTTTCCAAAATATCCAAGAACAGCTTCATATCATTAAAATTGAAGGATTTGTGCCCTATTAAAGTTGGGAAATATTTGGGAAGTTTATGAAGCAAATGAGGCCTTCAAACCAATTTTTGCTAAATGAGCCCACCAAATTACCATCCAATCTTTATAATATCACCAAGCACGACACAACCCATACCTTTTCTTATTTTTTACATTTTATTTAATATTTATTTGAATTTTATTCATTAAAATACAAATTAAATTAAAATAAAATATGAAAATCATATATTTGGAAGAGATTGTGGTTCTAGAAGGTCTTAATATTCATTTAAAATTGATTGGTACCATATAATTTCAGATCATCCAAAAATAGCAATGCGATATCCAAGTTTTCAATGTTTTTAAAGTCATATCTTTTTCAATCTCTATGGATCAAAAAGTCCAAAGGATTGATTAGTTTCTTGACCTAATTTCATCACATGATATATAAACAACATAAAGGATACAAGAGCACACGAATTGGCAGCCTCAAGAACCATTCTCAAACTTCAAAATTCATCAAAAAAATTCAAATTCGGATTTTAGTTTGGAGGCTTCTTACAAGCAATTTTAAGGTTGCAAATCACTCATGGACAATCATTGAATGAGTTTGCATCGTTCATAGCATCAAAAATCCTCACATACTCAATAACCGAATTCATGGTCATGTCATATTTGCAATTTTTCGGTTTCATGAGTTTACTTGTTTTTAATTGATTTTGATTGTCTAACCTTGCTTGTTTCATTGTACTGAAGCTTTCTGGGCAACTGAATTTGAGTTTCGTGGACTGAATCGAATTATGCCATAGTTAGGGTTTATGGACCTCATTTAGGGTTTTACGATTTACCACATATAAATGAGTTTAGAGAACATGGTTAGATTGTATGGACCTCAAGGATTGCATTGCACTAACTTATTTGAAGAAATTTTGCTGTTTGATTGGTGTTTGAGAAATTGCAAGTTATCGTACGCAGGAAAATTTGCAAGTAGCTTCGCAGGGAAATTCGCAGATAAACCTGCGAATTCAAGGAAGAAGACGATCCTTTTGGCGCGGTTGGAAAATTTGAATTTTCACTTGGCTTCATAAACAATTGGTGCTGCTATAATAACAAAATGAGAGCGTGGCTCAGCTGGTTTTGGAGAAGCGCCTTTGAGGGCAATGACCAGGGTTCGATCCCTAGGTTATCATTTTTGTTCAAAATTCCTTCTGTTTTAATATGTTTTCTATATTATTACTAAGGCTCATCCTATGGACACGCTGCACACGCAGCTCAGTTGGTTGGCTGGTGCTGATGGAGGCTGGGAGACCTGGGTTCGACCCCAGGCTCCAGCAGGTAAGTTTTTTTATCTTTTGTTTATTTATTTAATTATTTTTATATAATTAAAATTACTAATATTATTTAAACTTTTCTTTAATATGTAAAAATCAATGATTTTCTTTATAAAAAACATTTATTGATAATTCACATTTTTATGTTTCTAAAATATTTTGTGAATAAACTTGTTTTATTTATTTATGTATTTATATTTTTGTAAATAATCAAATGAATATTTTAATTCAATATGCAAACCCTAATTTCATCTTTAAAATTTCTAACCCTAATTTCATCCTTAAAAATTCTAACCCTAATTTCTCACCTTAATTATTTTATTTAACTTTAAATATTAAACTTAATAAATTTTTCTAATATAATTAATCATGTTTTTTTTGTAAATAAATTATTATATGGTTTATTATTATTATCCTTATTATTTTATTTTCATCTCAAAAATTCATCAAAATTGTTTATTTAATCTAAAATTATTTAATTAAATTGTATATATTTTGTATATTTGTGCTAACCTTTTCTTCTTATAATTATTTTATCACTAACCTTTTATTTATTGCTTATTTTATTATATATTTATTATTCAATTGTTTTTATTATAATGTAACTGCAAAAGCTTTGTAATAGTCGTAGTTTATTATTGTTTTATTGTTTATAAATATTCTTGCCATGGTTAGTAACTATAGGGAGTGATAATATGTTTGTAAAATTAAAACTAATTTAGAATCACTAATTTAATAAGATAAATATATGAATATGAACACTCACACACGTAAGTCGATCTTTGATCGCCATCTTGCACTTTCTAAGGGTATTCCTCATGTTGCCTAATTATAAGGTCAAGTAAGGTGTCTTAAAGCAAAGTCCCTTTTCATAAAATATCATCAAGACCCTTTTAAGATTATAAGATCAAGTCCCTTCGATGTTGCCTACGGTAAATGATCTTGTCCCTTCGAATAAAAGATGATAACATCTAAGGTAATGACTACCTATTCCTTAATAATAGGGATAGTCTTACCATTGAAAGAACATTTAAGAACAATAAAGATTTAATTTAGGGTAGGTTCCTCTTAAGTACTTGCTCACTTTTCTTCAAAAAATACTTCATTACACTTCACATTTCAAACAAATTTTCAAAACAAAGTCTTTATATACATCCATACAAGGATCATTATAAAGTACTTAGAAAATTTTTAATCACACACTACACTTTTTTTCAAAACAATTTAAAGTGAGCTAAGTAACTAAGAGCCCATGGATAACCATGGATATAAAGGGTGCTAATACCTTCACTTTATATAACCTACCCCCCGAACTCAAAATATTCTTAAGGTCTTTCCTGTTCTTTTATGCCATTTCCTTTTGGATAAAATAAAAGTCGGTGGTGACTCTTGCTATCTGCAACATTTAACTAAAGTCAGTTCTCCCACCGTGTTATAGAACTGGCGACTCTGCTGGGGATTTAATAAAAGAGGGGTACCCTTAGGAATTAGATCACTTTAAACTTGATTTCTTTGTTTGCTTTACTTTACTTGTTGGGTGCTCTTATGTGTGAAAGATCCTAACCCGGATCTAGTGTACCTTAGGTAAATGGCAATAGACCAAGGAAATTGTACGACGTATATCGATATGGTTTATCTGGTGGCCATAGTTAGTGTGACTTCTTGGTTGGTGCTTATGTTCCTTAAGAAAGTTGAGGATAATATGAGGTTGCCATATGTTATCAATACACTAACTAACTTTTAGAACCCTAGTCATCCCATCTTGGCCTTTAGAAAAGTAGTGAGATAACCGGCTTTGGTGAAGACTGAAGTTGGTTGATACTCGATGTTACACTCATTGAGATTCTAAACTTGGAGGGCTTTGGTTGGCAAGTAAGTTGCCTACTGAACAACCACCCTTGTGAAGGATCAATGATATTGAGATCCCTTAGAACCTGGTTACTTTATAGGACAGGATGAACCAACTAAACTTCAGGGGAGGGTATTTACCTTTAAACCTCATGCAAGCCTTCAAACCTAGGGCTATTGTGTGACTTGTTTGTGTGTGCCACATGTTTGTGATTGAGCATAACATCATAGCATCATCATGCATCATAAGCATAGCATTTTCACTAACCATTTCAAGGACCAAAGGATTTATCTTTGTTCTTTGTTGCAGGTCATGGCTTCTGCTCGTAGGAATACTATCCGGATCAACTTTGTAGGAATACCTCCTAAGCTTAAGGAATTGGTCTCTCAAGTTTCTGAAAACTCCCAATTCATCAAGAGGCATGGTCACCTACTGGTTCTAGTCACTTCAGGGTTCAATGAAGACATGATGAGTGTTCTGTTTCAGTTCTTTGATCCTAAACATCACTGTTTCACATTCCCCGACTATCAGTTGGTTCCTACAATGGAAGAGTTCTCTAAGCTTCTGGGTATACCTATCCTTGATCAGAAACCCTTCACAGGCTTGGAAAAAGAGCCTAGACCTGAAGTCATTGTTGCAGCCCTACATTTGAAGAAATCAGACATTGTCTTAGAAACAAGGAGTGGAGTTAAGGGTATTCTTTCTAAGGTATGGATGGAGAAAGCTCAAGTGTTCCTGAAGGCTATGAGTTATGATGCTTTTGAGGAGATCTTAGTCTTGTTAATTTATGGCTTAGTGTTATTACCCAATCCGGACCAGTTCATAGACGTGCACGCCATCAATATATTTTTGACTCATAATCCAGTGCCTGCATTACTTGGAGACATCTTACACTCTCTTCATACTCGTACTACGAAGGCACGAGGAACTCTGATGTGTTGTATACCTCTACTATCTAGGTGGTTTATTTCTCACCTTCCTCGATCAGTGTTGAAGAATGAACAAGGGTTCAAGTGGTCCAAGAGGATCATGTCACTTTCTCATTCAGATATTCATTGGTGCTCTCGATCTATGGAGAATGTTACTATCATTGACCGTTGTGGGGAGTTCCCTAATGTGCCACTCCTTGGCATAAGAGGGGGCATTACCTATAACCCTTCTTTAGCTCTACGTCAGTTTGGTTATGCTCGGAGTGATGGTCCTCATGACATGCTTATTCAGGGTATTGTGTATGACTACGACAACGATCTGCAAGGTTACCGTCAAAAGTTTATACGAGCATGGGGTAAAGTGAACAAGGTTGACAGCAATACTCTGGAACCAAAGTACACTATTCCTATGGAAGCTTATCTCAGATGGGTGCGATCTCGTGCTCAGACTCTTATGATGCCATATCCTGCCATCCTGCCAGTTACTATGGAGCCTGTTGCTGAAGGAGATACTTCTTATATCATTCTTCATCCAGACATGCCCACTGACATGGAAGATTTACAAAGGTCCTGGATCCAGTTGAAGGAGCAAAGAGATACTTTTGAGACTCATTACAAAGCAAGTCAAGAAAGAATCCTGGAGCTAACAAAACAACTTCACGAGGAGCGGAATCTTAACTCATACTTCAACACAAAGAGGAAACGTCCATGGGAGACTTAAAACCCCATTTTTTGTATTCATTTCATTTTTATTGTAAGCCCAAGGGGCAAACAAGTTTATTTGATTACTAATAAAAGTTTACTTTATGGTTGTTTAAACAAATTTAAATCTTGCGGTCCTTGAAAACATTGCATACGCATTTATACACCATATCATTGCATCACAGGTTTCTTATGTACAGGTATCTTATCTTCTCGCTGTTTATTTCAGCAGAAATGGCTCTTGAACAGACTGTCAAAGATCTCCAGGCACAGAATGCACAATTCCAAGAGTTGATCCTGAACTTGTCCAAGGGACAAGATGAGTTGAAGACACTTCTGGCTAAGAAGACTAAGAAGGCTAGAAGATCAGGAGGCCTTATCAATCTGGGAAGAAGATTCAAAGGTCCTGTCAAGACAAAGGAACAGGTTGATGATTATGAGTCTGAAAATTCTGAGAAAGAGGGAGGCAGTCTCCATGATACTGTGGGAGATTCTGATTCTGAAGCAAATTATTATCATGATCCTAATGAAGATAAGTTCAAGATGCTGGTGGATAGAATGAATGCTATGGAGTTACAAAAATCTTTTGGGCTGGATTTTGAAGATCTGAGTTTAATATCTGGAGTGGTTATACCTATTGGTTTCAAGGTTCCTGCTTTTGTAGTGTATGATGGTGTCTCATGTCCCAAGCTGCATCTAAGGTCCTATGTCCGGAGGATTCAACCACATACTGCTGATAAGAAATTGTGGATTCATTTCTTCCAAGAGAGCTTGTCTGGAGCTCAATTGGAATGGTACTATCAATTGGAAAGTGTCAATATCCGTGATTGGAATGATCTTGCTGAGGCCTTCTACAGGCAATACCAATATAATGCTGATTTAGCACCTACTCGCATGCAGCTCCAAAGTATGTCAATGGGTGCTAAGGAGAATTTCAAGGAGTATGCCCAAAAATGGAGAGACTTAGCTGGCAGAGTTCAACCTCCGCTGACTGACAAGGAGCTAGTGGATATGTTTATGAGTACGCTGAATGGTCCTTTCTATAGTCACCTCATTGGAAGCTCATCATCTGGTTTCAATGAGCTGATAATGACTGGAGAACGTGTGGAAAGTGGTATAAGAAGTGGTAAGATACAGGTGGGTGCCTCTTCATCAAGCACTGCAAAGAAGCCCCCTAGTGGAAAGAAGGAATCTAATGTTGTGTATGGTCAACCTGGTCGTAACAGAAGTCACCAATCTGTGGGAGCAGTTCACATCTCCAATCCTACTCCTGCAGCACCAGAGCTGCAACCAAACAATCAACAGAAGCCTAGAAGATAGTTCACCAAGATCAACATGTCACTGGCCCAAGCCTTGAAACACATGTTGAAAGGGTAACTCATTACTTTGAAGGACCCTCCTCAGAATCCTAATACTTCCTCTCCTCGATACAATCCTAATGCACGATGTGCCTATAACTCTAATTGTCCGGGACATGATACCAACAACTGCTGGATATTGAAAAACAAGATTCAAGATATGATTGAAGCTGGAGAGATTGAATTTGACCCTCCTGGGACTCCAAATGTGATTACTGCTCCCATTCTCAATCATGAGAAGACTGTTAATTCTATTGATGAAGTTTCATATGTTTCCTCAGTAGCAGATGTGACTACTCCCCTGTCTATTATAAAGAAGAAGCTGGTGCAGGCTGGATTCTTTCCAGGTTGCAATGAAGACTGTTTTTATTGTGCTTACAAACCTAATAGCTGTTGGAAGTTGAAATATGGTATTCAATGCCTCGTGGACAATTACACTATATTGTTTGAGAGGACACCCTCTGTGGAAGGTATGGTTGAACATCTAACTCAAGGTACGAAGGTTGAAGATGTGGACATGGTTGATAAAGTGCCAGTAAAGATTACCTCAAAAGGCCCTGTCAAGATCACTTCCAAGGGTCCTATCAAAATTACTGCTAAAGGCCTGGTAAAGACTGTTGCTGAAGCTAGAGTGGCTACCATGATTATTACCACTCCTGGCCCTATTCCGTATACTTCTGATAAGGCTATACCCTGGAATTATGGTTATGATGTTTATATCCATGGTGTTAAGCATGAACCTTTAGCTGATACTACTGATGATAACCTTGATGTTGATAATATTGCTGGATCTAGTAAGATCACCAGAAGTGGAAGAATTTTCTCTCCTCCGGCTACCTCAAAAAATACAGTTACTTCAACTAATACCTCCACTTCTGAGCCAAATGCTGATGCTCGGGGCAAAGGTCCTGTAGTTAAACCTGTGCAAGCTGAGGCACCAGCTGTTGAGAATCTTTCTAAACAGATGGAAGAAGTGCTGAAGATCATTCGCAAGAGTGATTATGATATTGTTCACCAGTTGGGGCATACTCCCTCCAAAATTTCCATGTTGTCTTTGTTGTTGTGTTCTGAGGCTCATGCTAAAGCCTTGATCAAGTTCTTGAGGACTGCTCATGTACCAAATGAAATTTCTGTGGATCAATTCGAAAATTGTGTTGCACATCTGACTTATGATAATGGGTTAGGCTTTTCTGATGCTGATTTGACTCCTGCCAAGAGAAACCATAACAGAGCTTTGCATATCTCCATTGAATGTAGGGGCACTACCTTGTCTCATGTGTTGATAGACAATGGCTCTTCATTGAATGTACTTCCCAAAGAGGTTCTGAACAAGCTCAGTCCTGAAGATGATGTGTTAAGACCAAGTAATATAGTGGTGAGGGCCTTTGATGGTTCAAGAAGAGTGGTGCATGGAGAAATAGATCTCCTGATTAAAGTAGGCTCTCATGTCTTCAATTCTACCTTTTATGTAATGGATATTCGTCCTGTGTACTCTTGTTTGCTTGGGCGCCCCTGGATCCACGGGGCAGGTGCTGTGACCTCCACTCTACATCAGAAGCTGAGATATCCAGTGAAGGGAAAGATCGTCACTATTTATGGAGAGGAAGAATATATGATCAGTCATGTGAATACATTTAAGTATGTTGAAGTGGAAGGTGAATATGTTGAGACTCCTTGCCAGACATTTGAAGTAGTTCCTTGGGTTATTCCTGCTGCTGAAGCTCCTCCTGTTGTTAAAAGAGTTCCTGTGGTTACCAGAGTACCTCCTACAATGGCTTCCCTCAAAGATGCTAGAGTTGTGGTTGAAGAAGGTGGTTGTACTATTTGGGGTCAGCTTCCTGACATTCCTTACAAATCTGACAAGTTTGGTTTGGGTTTCACTGCATAGTCCCAGAAGGTTGTTCGTCGTGCTCGTGCTGTTCGTATCACCAATCAAGGGATCATGAAAGATCAAATCAATGTTGTGGGTGATTGTAATAAAGACTACAACCTGGACGACTGGATTTTCCCTACTGGGGGTGATGGGCTCAACAATTGGAAGGCCGAAGACGTTATTCCTATCTCCTTTAGTCAGGAGTAAATATTATTACTGTATAGTTATTTTTAAGTTTGTAATTTTGAACAATTAAACTTTTAAGCCTTGTGCCTTACCCGGGGCACAATGGTATGCTTGTTTCGGGATGTCATTTCATTTTCATACTTCATTCAATAAAAATCAATGGACGTTTCGTTTTCGTAAATATTGTGCTCCTTGTCTTTCTTTTATTTTTGTTTTGTTTTATCAGCTATGTGTTCTTACACACACCCACATCACTAAAATGCAGATCCTCATCCACTCTGGATCCTGTTGATAACAGTTCTACTATTGCCAATTATAATTTCGAGAATCCGATCTATCAAGCTGAAGATGGAAAGGAGGAAGATTGTGAAGTACCTGTAGAGCTTGCTAGGTTATTACAACAAGAAGAGAAAGCTATACAGCCACATGAAGAGCCAATTGAAGTTGTGAATTTGGGAACTGAAGAAAACAGGAAAGAGGTCAAGATAGGGGCTGAATTAGAGGATAGTGTTAAAAGAAGATTAATTCAGATGTTACGTGATTATGTGGAGATCTTTGCTTGGTCCTATGAAGATATGCCAGGGTTGGATACAGACATTGTGGTTCACCGTTTACCGGTAAAAGAAGATTGTCGTCCAAAGAAACAGAAGGTTCATCGCATGCATCCTGAAATGTCAGAAAAGATTAAAGCAGAGGTAATGAAACAGTTTGATGCAGGGTTCTTAGCTGTGACTTCTTATCCTCAATGGGTTGCAAATGTGGTACCGGTACCTAACAAAGATGGTAAAGTACGTATGTGTGTAGACTACAGGGATTTGAATAAGGCTAGCCCTAAAGACGACTTTCCACTTCCTCATATTGATATTCTGGTAGACAACACTACTCAGCATAAAGTATTCTCTTTCATGGATGGTTTCTCTAGTTACAATCAAATCAAGATGGCACCTGAAGATATGGAGAAGACTACATTTGTTACACAGTGGGGCACTTTTTGTTATAAAGTGATGCCATTTGGTTTGAAGAATGCCGGGGCAACATATCAGCGTGCTATGGTGGCTTTGTTTCATGATATGATTCATCATGAGATAGAGGTATATGTGGATGATATGATAGCCAGGTCCCAGAATGAAGAGAAACACCTTGATCATCTGCATAAGTTGTTTGAGAGGTTGAAGAAATACAAGTTGAGATTGAACCCAAACAAGTGTACTTTTGGAGTGAGGTCTGGTAAACTCCTGGGTTTCATTGTCAGTGGAAAAGGTATTGAAGTAGACCCCGCAAAAGTGAAAGCTATACAAGAGATGCCAGCTCCCCGTACTGAGAAGGAAGTTAGAGGTTTCTTGGGACGATTGAATTACATTGCAAGATTTATTTCCCAATTAACTGCTACCTGTGAGCCAATCTTCAAGTTGTTGAAGAAAGATCAGGTAATGGAGTGGAATGATGAGTGCCAAACAACCTTTGATGAAATCAAAAGATATCTTCTAGAACCTCCAATTTTGATGCCACTAGTTGATGGAAGACCCTTGATTATGTACTTAACAGTATTAGACAGCTCAATGGGGTGTGTATTGGGGAAACATGACGAGTCTGGTCGAAAAGAGTAGGCAATCTATTACCTTAGCAAAAAGTTTACCGACTGTGAAACAAGATACTCACTACTCGAGAAAACTTGTTGCGCTTTGGCATGTGCTGCTCGCCGACTAAGACAGCATATGTTGACTCATACTACCTTGTTGATTTCAAAAATGGATCCAATCAAGTACATATTCGAGAAACCTGCTCTCTCCGGACGAATAGCAAGATGGAAAATGATCTTAACAGAATATGATATACAGTATACTACTCAGAAGGCCATTAAAGGAAGTGTTGTAGCTGATCACTTGGCTCATCAAGCAGTGGATGATTACCAGTCAATGAGTTTTGAGTTCCCTGATGAAGACATTATGATTATTACCAAAGAACCTGGACAATATAACGGACCTGAACAAGGATCCCGATGGACTATGGTTTTTGACGGAGCTTCTAATGTACTTAGTAATGGTGTTGGTGTTGTGATCATTTCCCCTGAAGTTTGTCATACCCCGATTACTGCAAGACTTTGTTTCTATTGTACCAATAACATGGCTGAGTATGAGGCATGAATCCTGGGTATCAAAGCTGCCATTGATATGAAGATTCAGTTCCTGGACGTGTATGGAGATTCAGCCCTGGTAGTAAGTCAGATTAAAGGAGATTGGGATACCAAGCATGAAAATCTCATTCCTTACAGAGAGCATGTGTTGTCTTTGATCCCATATTTTGAAGAGATTACTTTTGGACATATTCCACGAGGAGAAAATCAGTTGGCAGATGCATTAGCCACCATGGCATCTATGTTTGAGATTAGCTGGGATGATGAAGCTCCCAAGATTACTATTGACAGATTTGACACTGAAGGAGGAGAGGGGAAGCCTTGGTTCTATGAAGTGAAAAGATATCTTGAAGCTCAGGAGTTCCCTGAAGGGGCGTCTATTAAGGATAAGAAGTTTCTGAGGAGGTTTTCTGCTAAGTTCTTCTTGAGTAATGGAATTTTGTACAAGCGTAATCATGATTCAACTTTGCTCCGTTGTGTAGATGAGAAGGAAGCAACAAAGATTATGGAAGATATGCATGATGGAATCTTTGGCACTCATTCTAGTGGTCATACCATGGCAAAGAAGATATTGAGAGCAGGTTACTATTGGTCTACCATGGAAGCTGACTGCTATCAACATTCCAGAACATGTCACAAGTGTCAAATCTATGCTGATAATGTACATATACCTCCAGCTCCATTGAATGTGTTGACTGCTCCTTGGCCTTTTGCCATGTGGGGCATTGATATGATTGGTGAGATCAAGCCTATTGCTTCTAATGGGCATCGTTTCATCCTGGTTGCTATTGATTACTTTACAAAGTGGGTAGAGGTTGATTCATTTGCATCTGTTACTAAGAATATGGTGGCTCGATTCATTAAGAATAATATCATATGTAGGTATGGCATCCCTGAAAGGATTATCACAAACAATGGTTCTAATCTAAATAACACCATGATTACTGACCTCTGCATGCAGTTCAAGATTAAGCATCACAACTCTTCTTCGTATCGTCCAAAGATGAATGGGGCAGTAGAAGCTGCTAATAAGAACATTAAGAAGATTCTACAAAAGATGACTGTTACTTACAAGGATTGGCATGAGATGTTACCATTTGCTCTTCATGGTTATCGCACTACAATACGTACTTCAACAGGGGCAACCCCATTCTCCTTAGTCTATGGTATGGAAGCAGTTCTGCCCATTGAAGTTCAGATCCCTTCCTTAAGAATCATGAAGGATGCAGGCTTGGATGAAGATGAATGGATTCAGACTCGACTTGACCAAATAAATTTGATTGATGAGAAGAGGTTAGCAGCTGTTTGTCATGGTCAGATGTACCAGAAACGGATGATCAAGGCTTTCAATAAGAAGGTTAATCCAAAGGTATATCAGGCTGGTCACTTGGTAATCAAGCGTATCATACTACCACAAGGTGATCCCAGGGGCAAGTGGACTCCTACTTATGAAGGACCATTTGTGGTCAAAAGATTATTCTCAGGAGGTGCCATGATGCTTACTACTATGGATGGTGAAGAATTCCCACAACCTGTAAACGCAGACATAGTTAAAAAATACTACGCATAAAAAAGAGACCCGCTAGGTTGACTGGCCTAGGAAAAAATAAGGGCATCCCGGCGAACCAAAAGGGTTCGGGCAAAAATTAGGGATATATATAAAAAATGTACATCCGACAAGTCGAAAACCTGAAAGGGCGGCTTGGGCAAAAAAGGGTACCCGGTGGATTGAAAACCTGAAAGGGCAATCCAGGCAAAAGTTAGGGATTAAAGCGTATGACTATGTCTCGTGTGGATCACTCATGTAGCCCCAACTAGTTGTACTACTTCACCCAAGCTTGAACAGATAAAGATCAATCCAATCGTTTCCGTCTCAACAGCAGAAGATGAGATACTTGAAGATAATGGAAATAGTAGAATTGAAACTCAATAGGATTATTTCTCACATAGCTGATTTTCTTTGTTTTGTAAAAAAGTTTCACGACGAATTCCTCTTACTAGGATTTCTGTCTCCTTGTACAAAATTGCCTATGTATAGGTCACTTTGTAATATAAATAAAATTTCATCTTTGAATCCAGATTTACTTTTACCCTATTTACATAAGCGGAAACGTCCATTGGTTGTGTTTGAATGTATGTATGCTTTTGAATATGATTGATGTTTACCAGAAATGCATAAAATGCTTGAATATGATTGATGTTTACCAGAAATGCATGAAAATGCAGTAATAGTATTTACTAAGGACGAACGAAGGTAGGAATTCAACGAAGCTTCGCCGGTTTATCCCCATAAGGCAACTATAAATCCTCAGCAGGGCAAATCTATCTTTATAGATACTTCGAGTTACATCTCCCCTTGAATTTATGTCCATCTATTTTATCCTCAGTCGGGATACTCAGGAGTTTATTCCTTCAATAGAAGTACGACAAACGAAGACGGGAAGTTACAAATACTATACTATCAAACAAGACGGGAACGAGGTCTTCATATTCTTCAGCAACAAATCGGGATTTATTTTCCCTAGTCAGCAGTTGTTATACAAAGATATCCGGACGCTTCAGGCTGCATGATATATACATCATTTACATCATACCATAACATATCCATAAATGCATAATACATTTACATAGATGCACCATGCCATGCATATATACATATTGTATAAACTAACATTTTCCTTGCAGGATGGTTATATGCAGATAAAACAATATCAACAACTCACAACAGGTCAGAAAAGATCTATACATTACTCAAGATGTCCTTAGATATTAGGCAAACGGTCTGTACAAAGATCCATTCCCTAGTCCAGGATATTTTCAGGAGACATGATCCTGACACTCTATTTGTTCTTGGATAATAGGCAAACGGTCTGTACAAAGATCCATTCCCTAGTCCAAGATATTTTCAGGAGACATGATCCTGACACTCTATTTGTTCTTGGATAATAGGAAAACGGTCTGTACAAAGATCCATTCCCTAGTCTAGGATATTTTTAGAAGATTTAATCTATTTGATCTTGGATATTAGGCAGACGGTCTGTACAAAGATCCATTCCCTAGTCCAGGATATTTTCAGAAGATTTAATTTATTTGTTCTTGGATAGTAGGCAAACGGTCTGTACAAAGATCCATTCCCTAGTTCAAGATATTTTCAGAAGAATTAATCCTGATATTCTTTCGTCCTTGAAGAGTAGGCAAACGGTCTATACGAAGATCTATTCCCTAATCCAGGATATTTCCAGAAGAGATAATCGTCACGAAGATTTATTTCTACTGGTCTATTCAAACCATGTTGCATAAACGATTCAGAGACGGCCTATACGAAGACCTAGTACTGATATCCAGTATCAACATCAAGATATTATCATCTCCTGATAGTATGGATGATATCTATAAGCCCATCTCCAGTTCTTTCAAGTGGCATCTTCAAGCCCACTCAATCATATACAATTAATCATCAGCTTTAGCGTAAAGCACCAGCGAGTGCAAATTTTTGGGCTTTTGTGTTCAATCCCCTTCAACCTTCCAGGTCACGAATGGCATATATACCAATCTAACCCCTCAGGTTTCAGAAAATTGAACAGGGGAAGCTGTTGCACCCCAAAATTTGCCCTCCCCAAGACAAGACATTGTGTACTAAGAGGTTAACAAGGTTCACAAGACATCTCATGAGGTTCACAAGGTTCACAAGGTTCACAATTAGTCAGAAAGTTTGACAATTCCCTCAGACAATGCATCCTCCTAAGCAATGCATCTTAAACTAGGGTTTTGACTTTCATCAGGCTAAATGGACTTCCAAGACTTCAAGTGAGCTTCATAGCATCCTATATATGTTCAAGAATCCCCATGTCAAGTTTCAAGACTTTCCCAAAAGATTTGCTCAGTCAGATGATCAGATAGGTTAGAATTAGTCAAAGTAGTTAAAAAGTCAAACTGAGGTCAACTATGGTCAAACCAAAGTCAAACTTCATGATTTTTTGCCAAAATCAATTATATGAAGTAAAATTCATCATTTGGTCAAGGGTTGATCATGATTCATCAAGGAGATTTCAGATCATCAAGAATCAGGAGTTTCTAATTAGGGTTTTCACAGGAAAAGTCAACTGAACTTTGACCAGCCATAACTTTCACATGCTTCATCAAAAAAATTTCATTCAAAGCTCAGTTTGAAGGAAATTGAAATCCCTACAACTTTGTGTCTCACAAGCCAAGCCCAAAAATGCTTCATTTGGAAGGTATGAGCTAAGACATTATAGGTCCTTTTAAAAGTCAACAAAAAGTCAACAACTACCAAAGAGCATAACTTGAGAATGGTAAAAGATATGGACATGATATCAAAGAGGTTGGTTAGAGGACTCTTTAAGCTTTCCAAAATGTCCAAGAACACCTTCATAGCATTAAAATTTAAGGATTTGTGCCCTTGCAAAGTTGGGAAATTTTTGGGAAGTTTATGAAGCAAATGAGGCCTTAAAACCAATTTTTGCTAAATGAGCCCACCAAATTTCCATCCAATCTTTATAATATCACCAAGCACGACCCAACCCATACATTTTCTGATTTTTTACATTTTATTTAATATTTATTTGAATTTTATTCATTAAAATACAAATTAAATTAAAATAAAATATGAAAATCATATATTTGGAAGAGATTGTGGTTCTAGAAGGTCTTAATATTCATTTAAAATTGATTGGTACCATATAATTTCAGATCATCCAAAAATAGCAATGAGATATCCAAGTTTTCAATGTTTTTAAAGTCATATCTTTTTCAATCTCTATGGATCAAAAAGTCCAAAGGATTGATTAGTTTCTTGACCTAATTTCATCACATGATATATAAACAACATAAAGGATACAAGAGCACACAAATTGGAAGCCTCAAGAACCATTCTCAAACTTCAAAATTCATCAAAAAAATTCAAATTCGGATTTTATTTTGGAGGCTTCTTACAAGCAATTTTAAGGTTGCAAATCACTCATGGACGGTCATTGAATGAGTTTGCATCGTTCATAGCATCAAAAATCCTCACATACTCAATAACCGAATTCATGTTCATGTCATATTTGCAATTTTTCGGTTTCATGAGTTTACTTGTTTTTAATTGATTTTGATTGTCTAACCTTGCTTATTTCATTGTACTGAAGCTTTCTGGGCAACTGAATTTGAGTTTCGTGGACTGAATCGAATTATGCCATAGTTAGGGTTTATGGACCTCATTTAGGGTTTTACGTTTTACCAGATATAAATGAGTTTAGAGAACATGGTTAGATTGTATGGACCTCAAGGATTGCATTGCACTAACTAATTTGAAGAAATTTTGCTGTTTGATTGGTGATTGAGAAATAGCAGGTTATCGTACGCAGGAAAATTCGCAAGTAGTTTCGCAGGGAAATTTGCAGGTAAACCTGTGAATTCAAGGAAGAAGACGATCCTTTTGGCGCGGTTGGAAAATTTGAATTTTCACTTGGCTTCATAAACAATTGGTGCTGCTATAATATCAAAATGAGCGCGTAGCTCAGCTGGTTATGGAGAAGCTCCTTTGAGGGCAATGACCAGGGTTCGATCCATATGTTATCCTTTTTGTTCAAAATTCCTTTTGTTTTAATA
Organism: Lathyrus aphaca; assembly: GCA_963966055.1. Classification (NCBI taxonomy): domain Eukaryota; kingdom Viridiplantae; phylum Streptophyta; class Magnoliopsida; order Fabales; family Fabaceae; genus Lathyrus; species Lathyrus aphaca. The sequence continues at coordinate 201,313,152 of OZ014519.1, read as the reverse complement.
GGTTTTCTATATTATTACTAAGCCTCATCCTATGGACACGCTGCACACGCAGCTCAGTTGGTTGGCTGGTGCTGATGGAGGCTGGGAGACCTGGGTTCGACCCAAGGCTCCAGCAGGTAAGTTTTTTTATCTTTTTTTTATTTATTTCATTATTTTTATATATTTATATAATTAAAATTACTAATATTATTTAAACTTTTCTTTAATATGTAAAAATCAATGATTTTCTTTATAAAAAAAAATATTGATAATTCACATTTTTATGTTTCTAAAATATTTTTTGAATAAACTTGTTTTATTTATTTATGTATTTATATTTTTGTAAATAATCAAATGAATATTTTAATTCAATATGCAAACCCTAATTTCATCTTTAAAATTTCTAACCCTAATTTCATTCTTAAAATTTCTAACCCTAATTTCTCACCTTAATTATTTTATTTAACTTTAAATATTAAACTTAATAAATTTTTCTAATATAATTAATCATGTTTTTTTTGTAAGTAAATTATTATATGGTTTATTATTATTATCCTTATTATTTTATTTTCATCTCAAAAATTCTTCAAAATTGTTTATTTAATCTAAAAATATTTAATTAAATTGTATATATTTTGTATATTTGTGCTAACCTTTTCTTCTTATAATTATTTTATCACTAAGCTTTTATTTATTGCTTATTTTATTATATATTTATTATTCAATTGTTTTTATTATAATGTAACTGCAAAAGCTTTGTAATAGTCGTAGTTTATTATTGTTTTATTGTTTATAAATATTCTTGCCGTGGTTAGTAACTATAGGGAGTGATAATATGTTTGTAAACTTAAAACTAATTTAGAATCACTAATTTAATAAGATAAATATATGAATATGAACACTCACACACGTAAGTCGATCTTTGATCGCCATCTTGCACTTTCTAAGGGTATTCCTCATGTTGCCTAATTATAAGGTCAAGTAAGGTGTCTTAAAGCAAAGTCTCTTTTCATAAAATATCATCAAGACCCTTTTAAGATTATAAGATCAAGTCCCTTCGATGTTGCCTACGGTAAATGATCTTGTCCCTTCGAATAAAATATGATAAGTCCCTTCGTATTGCTAAGACACCTTACAGTTGCCTAAACACAGATGTCCCTTCACATGTCCCTTATAACATCCAAGGTAATGAATACCTATTCCTTAATAATAGGGATAGTCTTACCATTGAAAGAACATTTAAGAACAGTAAAGATTTAATTTAGGGTAGGTTCCTCTTAAGTACTTGCTCACTTTTCTTCAAAAAATACTTCATTACACTTCACATTTCAAACAAATTTTCAAAACAAAGTCTTTATATACATCCATACAAGGATCATTATAAAGTACTTAGAAAATTTTTAATCACACACTACACTTTTTTTCAAAACAATTTAAAGTGAGCTAAGTAACTAAGAGCCCATGGATAACCATGGATATAAAGGGTGCTAATACCTTCCCTTTATATAACCTACCCCCCGAACTCAAAATCATTTTAAGGTCTTTCCTGTTCTTTTATGCCCTTTCCTTTTGGATAAAATAAAAGTCGGTGGCGACTCTTGCTATCCGCAACATTTAACTAAAGTCAGTTCTCCCACCGTGTTACAGGACAACATGTACTGTCTAATTCGGCGAGCAGCCCATACCAAAGCGCAACAAGTTTTCTCGAGCAGTGAGTAACGAGATTCACAGTCGATAAACTTTTTGCTAAGGTAGTAAGTAACATGCTCTTTTCGACCAGACTCGTCATGTTGGCCTAGAACACACCCCATCGACCCTTCTAACACAGTCAAGTACATGATAAATGGTCGTCCTGGAACTGGAGGCATTAGGATCGGAAGCTCCTGCAAATACTCTTTTATCTTTTCAAAGGCTCTTTGACAGTCCTCATTCCACCTGACAGTTTGTTCTTTTCTTAAAAATTTGAATATTGGCTCGCATATGGCTGTTAGATGAGATATAAACCGCGAAATGTAATTCAGTCTCCCTAAAAACCCACGCACCTTTTTTCTGTTTTCGGTGTAGGCATATCTTGTATTGCTTTTACTTTTGCAGGATCTACCTCGATCCCTCTCTGACTAACAATGAAACCCATCAGTTTACTGGAACGCACTCCGAACGTGCACTTGTTTGGATTCAACCTCAGTGTGTACTTTATCAATCTATCAAACAACTTTCTGAGATTGACTAGATGCCCTTCTTCGTCCTGGGACTTGGCAATCATATCGTCCACATAGCATTCAATTTTTTTATGTATCATATCGTGGAACAATGTTACCATAGCCCGTTGATACGTTGCCCCGAAGTTCTTCAATCCAAAGGGCATAACCGTATAACAGAATGTACCCCACGGGGTAATGAACGTCGTTTTCTCCATGTCTTCCGGTGCCATCTTGATCTGATTATACCCGGAGAAGCCATCCATTAAAGAAAATACCGAGAACTGAGGGGTGTTATCTACCAACACATCAATGTGAGGTAATGGAAAGTCATCCTTTGGACTTGCTCTGTTTAGATCCCGATAATCGACGCACATCCGGACCTTGTCGTCTTTCTTTAGTACAGGCACAATGTTAGCTACCCAAGGTGGGTAACTGATCACAGCAAGGAACCCAGCATCCCACTGCTTCTGAACTTCCTCCTTGATCTTCATAGCCATATCAGGGCTAGTTCTTCTCAACTTTTGTTTCACGGGAGGACAGTCTTCCCTTAGTGGCAGCTTATGCACAACGATGTTAGTATCTAACCCTGGGATATCCTGATACGACCAGGCGAAGATATCAACATATTCACGTAGCATACCAATCAACTTTCTCTTGACCTCGGCCTGCAGACTGGCCCCAATCTTTATCTCTTTTCTTACATCTTCAAATCCGATGTTGACAATCTTTATTTCTTCCTGATGAGGCTGAATAACCCTTTCCTCTTGTTTCAACAACCTGACCAAATCTTCCAGGAGTTCACAGTCATCCTCAACCCCTTCATCAACTTGGTAGATAGAATTGTCGAAGTCATGCATAGTCATAACAGGAACGTTATCACAAGAATCCGGATGATCAACACTGCACAAATGATGTGCTTATTTCAGAATCTGTAGGAGACGCAAACACATGAAAACACTGGAAAGAAAAACATTGCCATTTTATTTGTGAAAATTTTAAAACGAAAGAAAGAGAACACAATTCGCTTGAAAAATGTCCTTTATTTCATGGAAAAGTAAATGCATTAAAACATGGTGGCCCTACAAATGGATCCGTACACCACAGGAAGAGTGCAGGATTTGACATGCAGTATGATAAAAATAGAAACAAAGAAAATTACTTTGACTGCCAAGTAACTTGAACAAAATCTTCAGCAGACCAGTTCCGGAGCTCCTCCCCAGGTACGCATGGGTAAATCCAGTTATCCAAGTCGCAGTCACTATCCCCATCGACATCTGTTGCACAAACATGGTTGTAGTCGAGCATTCCAGCGCTAGTGATGCTATGGGCTTACTGCCATGAGACCAGCTGGACTGACCAGGTTGATATCCGAGACCGATGGCTTACGAAAATATCCTTTTCTCCGCATACAGTAATAACTTGGCCATCTACCACATACTTCAACTTCAGATGCAACATGGATGTCACTGCGCCAGCAGCGTGAATCCAAGGACGTCCCATCAAACAACTATAAACAGGTTGAATATCCATAACGTAGAATGTGCTCTTGAATACCTGAGACCCAATCTTCACCGGTAGCTCCACCTCCCCAAACACAGATCTTCGGGACCCATCGAAGGCTTTCACAATCAAATCACTCGGTCGCAGGACGATACCATCAACATTCAGCTTCATGAGGGCCTTCTTAGGGAGCACATTGAGAGAAAAACATGTATCTACCGGGACGTGTGATAGAACAACGCCCTTACACTCCATGGTGATATGCAAGGCTTTGTTTTGATTGAGTCCTTCAGAAGTGAGATCTCTATCTCTGAGTCCCAACCCATGACTGGCGATTACGCTGCCTACCACAGCCTCCAACTGGTTGACAATTATCTCTTGTGGTACATACGCCATTTGCAAAACTTTCAGCAAAGTTTCTCGGTGAGCTTGGGAACACATCAGCAACGACAGAATGGATATCTTGGACGGGGTCTGATTCAGCTTTTCAACCACCTTATAGTCGCTTTTCTTAATTATTCTCATGAATTCCTCGACTTCCTTTTCAAAAGTTAACCTGACCGACAGCAGGAGTTGTCACCCCTTTAGTTACTATCTACTTACCCTTAGCCTTTGCAGCAGCTTCAGCCTCAAGATCACCTCTAAGAGCTTGAGGAGCAAAGAGACGCCCACTTCTTGTAAATCCACCAACTCCTCTGACATTCACAACAGTCGGTTCAATTGTCACCGCTTTACTTTCCACCTTCTGGCCTTCTACGTACACGTCAGAGCCATAATGCCAAGGGATGGCCTTATCATCAGCATAAGGAACTGGTCCCGGATTAGTAATGGCCAATGGGCTCACCTCGGGAACATAGATAGTCACAGGTTTTCTCCGGACTGGAACCTTAGCAGGATCAAAATAAATTGTCACTGTAGACACACAATCGCCTGTATGGTCAACTCTGTCGAACTGTAGCGACCCCTCGCTAATCAAACACTGCAGCCCAGCTTTCAAATCCCCACAGCCATTAACCGAATTCAAACAACCCTCACACTCAAAATTAAAACCTGGGAATACCTGCCCTTTCAACAATCTGTCTTTCACAACTACTAAGGAAGTCTTCACCTTACTCACGTCCGAGATCAGGTTCAAACCTTCGCCATCGTCGATAGCGTTTATCCTGGCCCCTCCATGATTTGGAATGGGGTTTGATGTAACATTTGGAGGCAGTTTGAAATTAATTGCCTTTGAATCAATCAAGTCCTGGACCTTATGCTGTAATGCCCTACACTTCTCTGTTGAGTGCCCGGGAGCTCCTGAATGAAATGCGCATCTTGCATTAGCATCATACCCCACTGGAAGCTCTCCAGGTTGCGGTGGCGCTAATGTCCTCAACTGAACCAAGTTCAATTCCAACAATCTCTGGAGCAGAGACGTGTACGTCATTGGGATAGCCTCGAGCACCCTGTTAGCTGGACGAGCTTGTCTCTATTGATAAGGCCTTTGCTGATAGTTATTGCGCTGCAGATGTTGCTATTGTTGCTGCTGTTGCTGCACAGGACTTGTGGGGATGGTGACAGCTGCCACCTGCTCATAAGATCCTCTGTATCCGCGGCCCTGACCTCGACCGTACACATCATTAGTCTCTCCCTCCCTTCTTCTTGGAGGTGCACTGAAAGCCTTTCTCACACCGCTTTAGCTACTTGCACCAGTGTCCTGAATCTTCCCCATTTTCAGAAGAGTTTCAACCCTTTCTCCAGCTATCACGATGTCGTTGAACTTCGTCGCCGAACATGACGCCAGTCTCTCAATAAACACCCCCTACAGCGTTCCCATAAACATGTCTGCCATTTCATTCTCCAACAAGGGAGGTTGCACTCGAGCAGTAAGCTGACGCCACCTCTGGGCATACTCTTTGAACCCTTCTTTAGCACTCTGAGACATTGTCTGCAACTGGGTACGATTTGGAGCCATATCCAAATTATACTGATACTGCTTCACAAATGCCTCAACTAAATCCTTCCAGCTTCGGATATTGACCCTGCTAAGCTTCATGTACCATTCTAAGGAAGCCCTTACAAGACTATCCTAGAAGTAATACATCCACAGCTTCTCATCATCTGTATGCGCAGCAATCCTTCCCACAAATGACTGAAGGTGAGTTTTCGGACACGTCGTGCCATTGTACTTATCAAAATTAGGAACCTTAAAATTGTAGGGAATTCTCACCCCTGGCACAAAGCCAAGATCAGTGATGTCTTACCCCAGAGAACTCTGAGATTGAATGGCACGAATCTGCTCAGCCATTTCTTCAAATCTTCTATTCATGTCAACCCCTTGGCCTTCTGCCTCATCCAGCAAAGTGAACTACTCGTCTTGCCCATCCATCTGCAGATTATTCACTCCATCATTGACAATAGTGACCCCTGGTTGCACTGTAGGGATTTCAACATGACGGGCGCCAGCCCTGTTGCGATTACCTCCATCTATTGTCTCGTTGTTCCTGGCCTGATTGTTCTCTACCATCTCGTGCAAACGCTCTTGATTTTTACCCATCCCAGCCATGAGGGTCATGAAGTTGTCCATTCTCGTCCTTAAATCAGCCAGATATGCTTGCATCTGTTTCATTGCTCTCTCTCTGTTCACCTTTGTAGGGTATATGTGCACCGTTGACTGTCTTTGAACCTTCTTGGGAGCTATAGTGCCTGAAAGTGACATGAACGTTAGAACACTAGAGAAATACCTGCAAAACAACAAACACATTATATGCATGCAATGTAACTATTCATGTTTCCAGGTTCAGGCATTAATATGCCCCAGTTCCGGTATTTTGACGGAAAATACTCCAGATGACCTTTTGGAAACTGACTTTTCAAACTCTTTTGAGGAGTATTCAGACCCTGGTGGCTTAGGACAACCAACTTTGCTCATTCAGAAACAGTGACTGGAAAGTATCATTGCATAGCATGAACAAACTGCCAACAATCAGAGTTATAGACAAGAACAACATTCCTCAAAGGGTTACAATTCAATACAAAAGACAAGAAGATAAAGCAAGACTCCTACAACAAGCCCGTAGGTAGTCTGGATACAATCAACAATAAACTAAAACCCTAAGCTAAAAGTAAGATCCAGGTTCCTCTCCTACAATCACCACCTTTGTCTGGTTCTTCTTGATGCCCGCTCTCAGCTTAATATCTGCAATCTCCTTCATTACTTCCTTTAAGGCTAGTTGGCTCTGTTCCAATTGGTGAGTCTTTTCCCTTCGTATCTTGTGAACTTGTTCGACCTTTTCTTTCTTGAATGCCATCTACGCTTCAAAGAATTCTTCCTTTTCTTTGTACTTCTTCCGCTCCTGCTCTCTTTGGCCCTGTAACCAAGCAATGGATTGACGAGCTTCTCTAAGAGTCTTCACAATCCTCTTATGCTCCGCTTCTCTCTTTGACTATGTTAAACCCAATCTCTGAAAATGAGCTTCTCTCCCAGCAAACTCTTTTTCTTTAGCTTCTAAGGTATCCTGCATCTTCTGTAGCTTTTCTTCCGCTTCTTGCTTAGCATGGTTGGCACGATGATACAAGCTAGCCATTTCAAAATTATCTACCCGAACCTCGTGTAACTGAGCTTCCAACTTCTTGTAGTCTTCAAGAGAAATAGAGGTTTGTACCGATACCCCTTTTAGATATAGTGGAGCCTCAACTGAAAAATGGAAGGAAGAAAGTATCAACCCTACCTTGTATCCAAGCAGCAAAAGAGGGATAAGTCTTAGGGTATACCTTTCCAAATTCTTTCTTACCCTCTCTAACCTTTGTTTCCCAAGCTTGAGATACTCGAATAACTAACTGCCCATTATCCTCAGCTGGAAAATACAAAGTATTAGTTGTTTCTTCATCTGATAGTGGATCCTTCAGTGGATAACCAAATATCTTTCTAGACAGCACATGGTTATGACTTATCAATCCTTTTCTACCTAACAACGGCACATGGGGAACTCACCACACCTTGTAATAAACTCTTTCCCTACCAAGTTTATGCTACATCCCCATGCTATGTCATCAGATGTTGACCCCATCAATCTTCTAGCCCACTTCCACTCTTGCTTAAGATCTTTGAATGGTCCTGACTTTGGAAGCTTCTTAGCGAACCACTCGGCGAACACTGGAGCACAACAATTTGCGTACCCTTTTCTCTTCTCATTTCTGTAATGGACACCGAAGTAAAAGTCTCCCAACAACGTAGGTACCAGGTTTCCTTTAATGAAGAGAGTGATGGGCTCCAAACTTACCCATCCTTTCTATCCTTGGAAAAGACTTATCCCATAGACCATTAATGCTAACAGCACACTAAACTCTAACCACTTCCCTCCCAAAGCAAACACATGGGCTTCTGTGATAAGAAAATCCAGAGTAAATCCCTTCCCTTTACTGGCTTCTAGCTCCATCTTCACCCTAAGCATACTCAAATGACAAGCACCTGCAATATCCTTGTACGGGAGACACTTCTCCACAACATAATAGGGAACACCATTCTTGATAGGAATCTTCAGGATGTCAGAAATCTCTTCCATAGTAGGAGCCAAGACGTAATCAGCAAACACGAAAAATTCTCAACTGAGGGTCATAAAACTGCAACAAAGAATGTAGACTATCTCTCTGATTGATAGTAGGCTTTATCATGTAACCCAAAATCTTCCCATACCAGGTTCTGAAATCATCTGAAACTTTGTCACTCATTAAGCCCACCAGTTTCTGAATACTCTCAATTTCTGGTTGCGGGAAAGTGTAATGAACATTCCTTTTTCTGGGTATCTCTTGGATTTCTGTCATCTGGAGAAACAATGAATACCAGAACTGGGTGCTGAGATGAAGGATAATATGTAATGGAAAAACAAACAATTAATGCAAGTATGATGCAAATGCAATGCAGGCATATGATCAACAACTGGGACTGTCTGGATACGGAACACTGGACCCAAGTGACCAAGAACCAAGATCCTCTGAATAAAGCCTTATGAACAAGAATTCAGTCTCAAATAAGTCCCAAAATCAGATATAAGATGACTTAAGAACTCCAAAATCTATGTAACCTTATCAAATCATAGAACTGTACTGGAAATGAGGTATGATGAGGTCAAGGGTTCCTGCAAACCTGTAAACCCCTCCCAATCTCACAGGTGTGCTTCGGGTCAAATATCACAGACTCTCAAAGCCGAATAGTAATAATATGTTCACCATTTCCGAGAAATGGCTCATGACCAAATCAGGGAATCAATTTGGTATTATGTACTACTTAGGGAGGCCTCAGTGTGAGTTCGGGAAAAACAAGCATCTTTTATAAGTTCCCAGCTTCAAGCGCTGGAATCGAGAATCAATAGTACATTCATCCTGAAGGGTACAATACTATTGTCATACGACCAAATGTTTTGACTGAGTTCCTATAAAAGAATCAGGCCATCCTATGCAAGTTCCCAGTGGGCCCTCAGGTGCGAATGGGTTTGCCACAAAATATGATATGCCACTGTCACCACTGGAGAGGGATGTTTCCACAAAGATCCTCAATGATCAGTCCCCAGATGCACATAACTATCGAGGTTGTGTATTACCCCAGAAAGATTCTGGTATAATACATTTCCAAGATGGTCGCAAGTCTAGGTGTGGAACTCACTACTACCAACATAGCAAGATGCCATGAAAACAAAGTGATTTTCCACTCTAAGTCCTAGGGTGCCTTCAAGCCCCGGTTACGAGCTCATCTCTCAGTAACAATTCCCAATCCCACAGAAAAAAGGAAACCAGCAGCCAGATAGTCCAGTATAATATATGATGCATGAATATAAATACTGAAAGTAGTAAATAAAGCTGTAAATAAATAATAGAAAAATAAACACACAGCAGCAAACAATCAACACCCAATGAAACAGAAACACGCAAGCACTAGAATTGACTCTCAAGGGAACCAGAGATACTCTGGTTAGGAGTTCCCCAGCAGAGTCGCCAGCTGTCACTCCCCGGATTTCCATCCTGGTACAAACGTGAAAGTGGCGCGGAAAGAGGTTAGAGTCGCCAGCTAGGTATTTTTATCCCGAAGGAACGGGAATGGTAATGCTGCACAAACCAGAAGAAAGAAAAGGAAGGACAAAGGTCCTGCGAACCAAAGAAACTGAATCGGGAGTTGGTTACGACCAGGGAAGGTATTAGCACCCCAGATCGTCCGCCATACCCGACAGGATCCACGCTTGCAAAGAAAATACTTCAAAGGGTGAGGGGGTGAAAGCTGCTGCGAAGGAAAGGAACTGAACTGGAGAAAAGAAAAGAAAAAGGGAACTGAAAAAGAAATGAAAATGAAAAATGTAGGGAAAATAAATATTGTGCTCGAACGGGCCCTACCCCGCTGCCAACGTACCTCACTGGATGTGAGGATCAGAGATGCCGTAGTTCCCCTAACTAGGGGTGGAAAGATTGCTTGTGTCTTAAGGCTTGAACTGCCTATGCCAATGCTCACGTGTTGCAGGATCGGACGACGAGTGTGTAACCGTCTTGCTGATAACGAGAAATCGCATCGTATTATTACTATGTTTTTTGTCCGTTTTTATCATACATTAGTCCTTTTAACTCCCGATTATTTCGAGTTTATATGCCACATTGCAGGTACAATATGTCTAGAGCCAAAATTATGGAAAAAGATCAAAGGAACAAAATTTAGCATGAAAAGAAAAGAGAAGAACTCAATTCTGCTAAAACTGCAGAATTTGTTGTTATCACGGTCGTCACAAGGGTCTTACGACCGTGACGCGCCTTTTTAAGGTCTTACGACCGTCACACTTCGTTACGACTGTAACGCGCTAAACATTAGAATTCTGCCTGTTACACACATGTCACGATCGTTACAAGGCTTATTTAATTAATTTGAGATATAATTGAAGGCGTGCAACTAATGGAATTGAAGGAAGTCTTTGTTGACTCCGTATTTATCTCCTCCAACTGAACCAAGTAAAGCATGTTTCCCTGATTCTTCTCAACGAACGCCACGAAGTCCACTTTCTGTTTTTTAACTGAAAGCCCAGTAATGCTTATAAATAGAAGAAGCTGAGACGAGAACCAGACGGAGTTTTTGGTTGCCAAATTTGTGCGAAAGCTCTGCCAATTTCTACACCCATTTTTGTAGTATTTGTTTTTCTCTACTTTAGTTTATTTCCCCTTACCTTAATAACAATTTCCAACATCAGGAAATTGTTATCGCATTTATTTTCTTTTAGCCTCAGAATTTAGTTACTCTATTTAATTTGGACGCTCCAAGCTTGCCATATTGTGGAAGAGGGAGCCGAAGAGTTTATTTGTTCAGGTTTTAATTTGCAATTAATATTAAGTTTCATTTATTTATGTTAAGTTCCTGTCGTCATTATATAATGCATGTTTTAATGTCTATTAATTACATTCTGTGTTCGTCTGTTGTTTTAATTAATATGAGTAGCTAAATTAACTGAGTCGGTATGTAATAAAGCAACCAAACGGATGAATCGAATCTAAGCTAAAAACATTTACGAACTTATATTCTGGCTGTGACTTTTAATAATTAAAATCAAGCTTTTTGTTACGAGAGTAAGGGAAGTAAACTAGGCTAGGTCGAGGCCACGAGAGTGTGAGATTTTAACCGGATAGCTAAAGTTAGGCATTCGATTTAAATACAGCGAGAGCGCTTTAAAATGAGTTAGACTTATTAAGTTTTCAAAAATTATTTTCTAAACACTTATGGGCTAGCGAGAGCATACATAAGGCTTTAGGAGTATGATCTGAGATAAGACCACGAGAGTGTGAGTCGAGGATTTTTAAACTGGTAATCTCTACAGAATTATTTAAGTGAAACATCTTTATAAGCTTAGACTAGATTGATCCGCATAGGTTAATATTATTACAAACCGACCGCCTTATCATTTATTTCTTTAATTAAGTTTAGTTTCCCGTTTTTAATCCCTAAAACCATAACCGTGACAAATTTCCGCCTTAGCTAAACTAGAAAATCTTCTAGCACGAGAGTGATTACAAAGTCCCTGTGGGTTCGACATCTTTTTATTACTATTGCGATAGGCTGTGTACTTGCAGTTTAGATACCGTTAGACACATTAGGTCTTCGCGCATCAAGTTTTTGGCGCCGTTGCCGGGGACTTTTATTTAGTCACTAGTGCACTATTAGAGTAGCACTGTCTAGACTAAGGCAACAATTTATTTTCCCTAATCTAATTTACCGATTGTATGCCAAGTACTCGCTCTCAAGGCAAAGACTTGCAGCCTCCATTCCTTGAATTAGAACGCTTCTTACATTTAAGAAGACGAATATTAGAATACCAACGAAAATACAACATTCCAGATCTTCAAGTTGATCCACCTGAACCAGTTGGAACATCGAAAGACGCAGAAATGGCTGAAGAACAAAATCATCCGCTCAAGTATTACACTAGTCCTTCACAAGCTGAACCGCATTCCAGCATTGCCGCACCAGCTATCAACCGAAACAATTTCGAGTTGAAACCTTCGCTGATATCAGCCGTGCAACAAAACCAATTCGCCGGAAATCCTACCGAGGATCCGAACCTTCATCTTTCGATATTTGTGCAGTACGCAGATACAGTGAAAGCTAATGGAGTTACCCAAGAAGCAATCAGATTACGCCTTTTTCCTTTCTCGCTGCGAGACAGAGCAAGATCCTGGCTTCAATCTCTACCCTCGAATTCAGTAACTACATGGGAGGAACTGAAGAAAGTTTTCTTAGCAAGATATTTCCCACCTAGCAAGACGGCTATGCTAAGAGCTCAAATCAACGGATTTAAGCAAAAGGAAAACGAGTCACTTTTTGAAGCTTGGGAACGATACAAAGATATGCTGAGACTTTGTCCACATCATGGTTTAGTTAATTGGATGGTGATCCATACCTTTTACAATGGTCTCTTGTACAACACAAGAATGACAATAGACGCTGCCGCGGGCGGCGCATTGATGAACAAAGAATATAACGAAGCTTATACACTTATCGAGAGTATGGCTCAGAACCATTACCAATGGGGAATCGAGAGAGTCGCAACTGAGAAACCAACGAAAGGAGGTATGTACGAAGTGAGTAGTATGGACCAAGTTAATGCAAAGTTTGATGCACTTAATCAAAAGATCGACAACTTGGCCATAACACCAACAGCCACCGTGGCTGCTGTAACACCTAACTGTGAGTTATGTGGAGTTCCAGGACATGATGTCCCTGATTGTCAACTATTAGCAGGAATTCCCACAGATCAAGTGAATTATGCTCAAGGAAACCCGTACTCGAACACATACAACCCAGGTTGGAAGAATCATTCGAACTTCTCTTATAAGAACAACAATGCTTTATACGCACCAGGACAAGCGCTAGCTACACCACCAGGATATCAAAAGACTGCTCCTAATGTTCCTAGAAAATCAAACCTTGAATTAATGATGGAGAGCTTCATAGCTACCCAATCTCAAACAAACAAGGAATTCTTGAACCAAAACATACACACTAGCGAGTAGATTAAGCAATTGGTGAGCAAGATAGATGCGTTAGCTACATATAACAAAATGCTTGAAACACAGATTTCACAAGTAGCTCAACAACAAGAACCTACCGCTGCCCCAGCTGGAGTATTTCCTGGACAACCCCAACCTAACCCAAAAGGACAAGCCAATGATGTGATACTAAGAAGTGGCAAAGAACTTGACGGACCTGCTGATCCAAGACTTGACAATCCAGCCATGTTCCAAAAGCAGGATAAGCCGACTGAAAAGGAGGATGAACCAGAAGAAAAGGAAGATAATAATCAAGAGGCAGTGGAGAAAGAGAAGCCTTATGTATCTCCACCACCTTATAAAGCACCGATTCCGTACCCTCAGAGATTAACCAATTCCAAGACGATGGGCCAGTTTAAGAAATTTGTTGAACTTCTGAAACAGTTAAATATTACTATTCCGTTTACAGAAGCTATCACTCAAATGCCCTCGTATGCTAAATTTCTAAAGGAAATATTATCCAATAAGAAGAAGATAGAGGATAACGGAACCGTTAAACTTACTGCTGAGTGTAGCACAATCATTCAGAACAATATTGGAAAGATCCAGGTAGTTTCTCTATACCTTGTAACATTGGAAAGTTCGTTATAGACAAAGCTCTATGCGACTTGGGAGCAAGTATTAGTGTCATGCCCTTATCTATTTGCAAGAAGCTGGAGATGGGAGAACTTAGACCTACTAAAATGTCGGTTCAGTTAGCTGACCGATCAGTCAAATATCCTGTAGGAATACTGGAAAACGTTCCAGTAAGGATAGGTCAATTCTATATCCCGACCGATTTCATAATCATGGACATTACCGAGGACTCTGTTACACCCATCATATTAGGAAGACCTTTCCTAGCCACAGCTGGAGCCATAATTGACGTTAAGAAGGGCAAACTTACGTTTGAAGTTGGAGAGGAAAACGTGGAATTCATCCTTACTCAATTCCTGCAAGCACCAGCCATGGAAGATACATGTTATCTAATTGACGTAATAGACGAGTGCGTAAGATAAATGGAAGCAGAACTTACCACTTACTCTGAAATTATGGGAATTCAAATCCCTCCGATTTTCGAAGATGACAATTGGCGTGCACCGTATCAAGATGATAGTCTAAGCGAAAGTTTAGCACTTACACCGGACCCCATGCCATGCAAGAAGAAACCTCAATTAGAGTTAAAAACCTTACCCAAGAACCTAAGATACGAATTCCTAGACACTGAATGTACGCGACCAGTTATAATCAATTCCAGTTTAGGAACACTCACAACGAAGAAACTTTTAGATGTCTTAAAGAAATACTCAACTGCATTAGGATATAACATATCTGATCTCAAAGGAATATGTCCTTCAATCTGTATGCATCGTATTATGCTAGAAGAAGATTGCAAAACCTCTAGAGAATCTCAAAGAAGAATTAACCCAATCCTTAGCACTGTAGTAAAAGATGAAGTTAAGAAACTACTAGACGCTGGAATAATATATCCAATCTCTGATAGTCAATGGGTTAGTCCAATACATGTAGTACCAAAGAAAGGAGGTATCAATGTTGTGAAAAACGCTAAAGGTGAATCGATATCACAAAGAGTAGTGACCGGACATAGAGTGTGCATCGATTATCGAAAACTAAACAAAGCCACTCGAAAAGATCATTTCCCACTACCTTTTATAGATCAAATGTTAGAACGATTAGCCAAACACTCGTATTTCTGTTATCTAGATGGTTACTCAGGATTTTTCCAAATCCCTATTCACCCAGATGATCAAGAGAAGACTACATTCACATGTCCTTATGGAACGTTCGCTTATAGACGAATGCCCTTTGGATTATGTAACGCTCCTACAACCTTTCAAAGATGTATGATGTCAATCTTCACAGATTTCATAGATAACATCATGGAAGTGTTCATGGACGACTTCTCTGTATGCGGGCAAAGTTTTGAAGGATGTCTATCAAATTTAGAAATGGTGTTAGAAAGATGTGTAAAAGTAAACCTCGTACTTAACTGGGAAAAATGCCATTTTATGGTCAGAGAAGGAATCGTGCTAGGACACGTTATATCTGACAAGTGAAATGAAGTTGATAAAGCTAAGATAGAAGTCATAAAAAATCTTCAACCCCCTAAGACCGTTCGAGAAATACGAAGCTTTTTAGGACACGCCGGTTTCTACCGACGATTCATCAAAGATTTCTCGAAAATTACTAAACCTCTTACCGGTTTATTAATGAAAGACGCTGAGTTCATATTCGATAAAGATTGTCTTAAAGCATTCGAAACTCTAAAAACAGCCCTCATCACCGCACCAATCATGCAACCACCTGACTGGAGATTACGTTTCGAAATCATGTGTGATGCGAGTGACTATGCTTTAGGCGCAGTTCTAGGACAAAGGAAGGACAAGAAACTTCACGCAATTTACTATGCCAGTAGAACTTTAGATTCTACTCAATTGAACTACGCCACTACTGAAAAAGAGTTGTTAGCAGTTGTCTTCGCGCTTGATAAATTCCGTTCCTACCTAGTAGGAGCAAAAATAATCATCTACACAAACCACGCTGCTATCAGATATTTACTAACCAAGAAAGATGCCAAACCAAGACTCCTGAAATGGATCTTACTCTTACAAGAGTTTGATCTCAAAATCAAAGATAAGAAAGGCACTGAAAACATCGTAGCGGACCATTTATCTAGAATAGAAGGTATTAAACCCGAACAAGTGCCGATTAACGACGATTTTCCGTATGAACAGCTGATAGCACAAATAAGAAGCGACCCAGCTCGGTTAGACATAAATGAACCAAAAGCCGTGGAAGCAATCCAAACAACCGTAGGACTGCCATGGTACGCTGACATTGTCAACTACTTAGCTGCAGGAGCACTTCCACCGGACTTAACCTATCAGCAGAAAAAGAAATTCTTCCACAATCTCAAGTATTACTATTGGGACGAACCATTATTGTTTAAGAGAGGACCTGACGGAATCTTCCGTCAGTGCATACCCGAAGAAGAAATAGAAGATGTCATTGCTCATTGTCATTCATCTCCTTATGGCGGACACGCAAGCACTTCCAAGACTTGTTCAAAAATCTTACAAGTCGGCCTATTTTGGCCTAATCTATGGAAAGATGTCCACATCGCTGTTATAAATTGCGATCGGTGTCAACGCACCGGTAACATTTCAAGACGAGATGAAATGCCTCAAAGAGGAATATTAGAAGTAGAAGTCTTTGATGTCTGGGGAATCGATTTCATGGGACCATTCCCATCTTCTTTCGGTAACAAGTACATACTCGTAGCTGTCGATTATGTTTCAAAATGGATCGAGGCTATAGCTTCTCCTACAAATGACACACGAGTAGTAATTAAGCTTTTCAAGAATATAATTTTTCCAATATTTGGTGTGCCTAGACTTGTCATTAGTGACGGTGGCTCGCATTTCATTTCGAAAATATTCGACAAATTACTATCTAAGTATGTAGTCAGACATCGTGTAGCAACACCGTATCATCCGCAAACAAGTGGACAGGTCGAAGTCTCGAACAGAGAAATAAAACAAATTCTAGAGAAGACTGTCGCCATATCTAGGAAGGATTGGTCATCTAAACTTAATGAAGCTTTATGGGCTTATAGGACAGCCTACAAGACACCCATAGGAACTACACCCTTCAAACTAGTGTATGGGAAGGCCTGTCATCTCCCGGTTGAACTAGAGCACAAAGCATATTGGGCGATTAAAACACTCAATATAAACTACATTGCCGCTAGAGAAAAGCGAATCCTCGACATTAATGAATTGGAAGAATTAAGGTTGGACGCATACGAGAATACTAAGATATACAAAGAAAGAACCAAGCGCTGGCACGATAAGCGCCTGTCTAGGAAAGAATTTAGTGTGGGAGACGTTGTGCTCCTCTTCAATTCAAGACTTAGGCTCTTTCCTGGAAAACTAAAATCTAGATGATCAGGACCCTTTGAAATTACTAAAGTGTTCCCAAGCGGAGCAATAGAAATTAAGGGTAGGAATAGTGAACCGTTCACAGTAAACGGACAACGATTAAAACATTACCATAATATTGAAAACAGAGATTATGCGAATAATTTCAAACTTTTAGAGTTGTCCACTAACTTTCCTGATTAATCTAGCACTAAGCACTACGTCAGGCTTATGACGATAAAAACAGCGCTTAGTGGGAGGCAACCCATTTTATTGTTTTATTTTATTTTTATTATTGACTTTATTTATCTATTTCTTTCCTTATTTTCTTTATTTTTAACTTTCGTTTTCTAAATCATTTATAAAATTGCCATGCTACAGATTTTCTAAAGTCTTTTCTACCTTACCTCTTTTTCCCCTGATTTGTTTCTCCCGCTTTAACACTAACTATGGCTAACCAACCAAGGAACTTCATGGAAACCATATTTAGAGGAAGGAACCAAAGGAGGAAATTTGAAGAATTATCACAGAGACACATGGACTTGACTCTGTATTATGATGAACAAACTATGGAAACCTTAGGTATCAATGATAGCATCCTATACATGTTTAACCAGCTTTGATGGGAGAAAGCTCTCATAAAATATAAGTTTGTCACTTACCGCAAGCTCACCCTTGAATTTTTAAGCTCCCTAGTTTACCTACCTGAGCGCGGATTTGGACCACAGAATGGATTTATTGGTTTCCGACTATTCGGTATCGAATTTGTCTATAACCACAAGGAACTAGCTGACCTACTAGGATTTCCTAGTGGACCTTTTGCTTTTACTACCACCCAGGTAGAACTGATGGATATTGTGCTAGATTTCTTCTGTGGAACTTTAACAGGAAACTACCACC
Source organism: Lathyrus aphaca (assembly GCA_963966055.1). Classification (NCBI taxonomy): domain Eukaryota; kingdom Viridiplantae; phylum Streptophyta; class Magnoliopsida; order Fabales; family Fabaceae; genus Lathyrus; species Lathyrus aphaca. Next base: position 201,295,097 of record OZ014519.1, on the reverse strand, counting down.
CTGATCCAGATAGCATGGAAAATAATGAAATACACAACCCCGCTATCCGCTATTTTCACAAAATCCTTGCCCACACCTTGTTTGGAAAGGAAGAGAACCTTACTGAAGTATCTAAGGACGAGATATTCATAATGTACTGTTTGACCCAAGGCAAACCCGTAAATGTTGTACCCTTCATGATGCAGACCTTTACCCGCATCCAGGAGGAACCTAATCTACCAATAATGGTAGGAGGCCTAGTCACCATGATTGCTAACACCCTCGGACTTTGATATCAGTTACACAAGTGCACCCGTTTCGGTACCATTCGCCCTATGAATTTGAATTTCTGCTTTAACCGCCGAATAATAGGAAACATAGGACAACCACCATTCAAGTACCTGATTAGGAATGAAATTGTAACCTTGTTCACCTTGCCAAACCATGCTAAAGTCAGCGTTCACAACAAAGATAATTGGCTTTATGAGCTTACCCCTCCTGACCATCCAACAACACCTGAGACACCACAATCCTACCAAATTAGGGATGATATGATGACTGATGAAGAGAGTGACCCTGAGACCCCTCCTGGTTACCATGACATTAACCACATTGATGAAGATATTGAGACCCCTGAAATCAACAAAGTAGGATATGATGAAAGCTTGAACAAAATTTTGACTACTCTTGAAGTATACCAAGCTGACATTAATGTTGTTAAGGATGAAGTTAAGAGCATGAGATTGGACATTATAGGCCTAACTGATTTAACATGTGAACAGTTTTACCATATGAATTCCGCACTTGAAGACCTGAAGAAACTACTTTGATGAGCTGTAGTGATTTGCTTAATTTTACTTTTTGTTTCTTTGTTTCTAGTTAGTTTTAAACTTCTGCAACATTTCAAAGTTCATTTTTATTACTGCACATTTAAGTTTCTGCAATTTCTTTCTGTTTCTGTCAAGAACAAAGTATTTCAATTAATGCAATTTTTCATTCAGTCTATTTACGTGTTTTCATAATTTAGTGCATTTACCAAAATTCCCATTGCATGTTTGATTAGTACTGTGTGCAATTTGTTACTATCAGTAATAACATATACTGATACTTCATATCTCAAATTGATTGCTGGATATTTTGATGAATGTGGGTGTGATGAAATTTAATGCTGTTATATATTGATTCATTGTTATGTTGTTATGTTGGAATTAATTAATTAATGTGATATGAAATATAAATGGATTGAAATGAGGTGAATATTCTGGTTGAATTTCAAACTTTGTTAACATAACGGTCGTAACCCACCTTTCACGATCGTACAAGCAAATGGACGCGTTACGGCCGTAACCCATTCCTCACGATCGTGACGACCTGAATGCACGACCTCTGAGTTACAGAGGTCGTTCTTCTTCCTTTCTCCACTTCTATTTTCCAAATCACTCTAACCGTCCATTACCCCATTTCTCTCCCTTAACCACCCATAATCACCATTAATTCCTCCACTCCATTCCACTTCCCCATTTAATTCCAACTCCACAAATTCCTTTTCACTCCACTATAAATCAATCCACTTTCTTCACATTCTCATCACAGATCCTCCAACAAATATCTCACGCTCAAATTCCTTTGCATGCAATGGCAAACATCACATTTAGAGAAGGCGAACAAGGAATAGCACAAAGAGCTAAGTTTGAAAAGTTTCAAACCCGCGGGCTCCAAACGAATCGGTACGTCGACCTCGACTGTCTGAGAGAGTTAGGCTTGTTCGAAGGCGTGAAACAACTTCTTGAAAAAGTCCGCCTATGGGACTTATGCAGCCAACCACAACCAACTCTCAAGTATAACAAAATTCTGAATGTTTGGCAGAGAGTTTGAACTCACACAAACTAGATTCGCAGAACTTCTAGGCTTCAGTCACGGTGAAGGTGTCCACCTTCGTGTGCCAGAAAAATTCAATGAGACAGCTTTTACTTTGTGGTACAACATTACCAATAGTCGTGCTTCAGCCTATCATAGTCTCAACGCCACTCACATTCACAATCCAGCGATCCGGTACTTTCATCGTATCATCTGCAACACCATTTTCGCAAGGGAGAGCAACCATAAGCTCAATTCTAAGGAGCTTCTGTTCTTGCATTGTGCTCTGATTGACGAGCAAATCAACGCCGCTCCATTCCTACTGGCCCACATTCAATCCGTAGCAACAAGAGGCACCACACCCTTCTATATTGGCGGGATTGTCACTTTCCTAGCTCTACAGTTGAATCTCGGTGCCAACCTCATTAATCTGCCTTCTATGGCACCGGAGCTGCTTACAATGAGCTACTGCAAGTCTGCACACATGATCTCTCAGCGTGAGGATGGCAAGTTTAACCCTGTGATACAAGGCACCATTTATCATAACATTGTTTTGCCTTGCAGGAACAGAATAGATCCATTAAACATAGCCAACTGGCTATTTGATTTACCAGCTCCCACAGGCCATGTTCCAATTGTTGAAGACCAGCCTGATGCACCTGTGGATGAGATGCAAGATGAGATGGATCATGCTGAGCCATTTCAGGACATACCTAAGACTTCTACAAGGCAGCCGCCTTCTGTTGAGATCACCCTTGACGACATCCTCCGTGCCATTCACCAGCAAAACCAGATGAATGACGCACTTGAGCGGAAGCAGCATGAGCAGTATGATGCACTCCTTGCCACTGTTGTCAAAAACCAGGAAACAACGGATGAGAAGTTAGGTGAGGTCTTAAGCGAGTTAGAAGCTTTGAGGAGGGACGTCACCGCTCTTACTGTCAATGGTTCCGATGACGAAGCCACTCCTACCAGACGTTCCCGCACCAGAAGCCGAGACCGTGGTCGTTAGTAGCATTAGTTTTTCTTTTTAGTTTTGCATTCTATTTTTGTATCGTATTTCCCCGCTATTATATCACAACATTGAGGACAATGTCTGATATAATGTGGGAGAGGTACCTTTCCGCTATTTATGATATTTCTCAAGTTTCAATTCTTCCCCGCTTTATTTAGCCATACCAAATTTTTTTTTGCTTTTTCTTCGCATAACTCGACATACCTATGAAATCGTAGTTAGGAAGCTGAGAAAGATCCAACAAGATCAATACAGTCTTGACACCTTAGACTTCCTACTTAAGCAATCCATTTCGATAACTGTTATGCCTATATCTTAAGTCTTAGTTCTAAAGTAACCCCTAGTAGTTTATACTAGCAGTCAGTACCGTCTAGACACAAATCACGTGGGGAGCCGATGAACATAAGTGTTTGATGCCTAATCTATAAACAATCCTTCATATCTCGCTGCCATAAAAAGAGAATTTGCACCAAAGTACACGGTCGCATATGAGAGATGAGTAATAGAAGAAGGAGTCCATTGCTGGTTAGTTCAGAGGTATCTGGTTCTGAACTTGATAGGGCGTGCTACGGCTCGATCCCCCACAACCTCCAATTTGGATAACATGTAAAGGGTTGCCACATTCGTGTACCAGACCCCGTGCTAATAAAGGATCAAAGTCACTAACCGACTACTCCACTACGTGCGTGCTAAGACAAAGGGCTTAATGTGATTGCGCTAGAACGAAACCTGGTGAAATAAGAACGAGGGACTCTAGGTAGAATCATAACAGAATTACTGAATGTTTCGTTTAGAGGGAAGTCGACGACTTAGCTTGTTGCTTGTGTCATTAGTGTATCGTTAGTGTTCTACTCTAGTATCGATCTATCTAACTAATGACTTCTCGTATCTGTTTCGGAGAAAACCAATGGTATGTTATGTGTATGCGTCTGATGAAATTTGTCCGATCATTTTTCAATTGATTATTTGCTTGAGGACAAGCAAAGGTTTAAGTATGGGGGAGTTTGATAACGAGAAATCGCATCGTATTATTACTATGTTTTTAGTCCGTTTTTATCATACATTAGTCCTTTTAACTCCCGATTATTTCGATTTTATATGCCACATTGCAGGTACAATATGTCTAGAGCCATAATTATGGAAAAATATCAAAGGAACAAAATTTAGCATGAAAAGAAAAGAGAAGAACTCAATTCTGCTAAAACTGCAGAATTTGTTGTTATCACGGTCGTCACAAGGGTCTTACGACCGTGACGCGCCTTTTTAAGGTCTTACGACCGTCACACTTCGTTATGACCGTAACACACCCATTACACACATGTCACAATCGTTACAAGGCTTATTTAATTAATTTGAGATATAATTGAAGGCGTGCAACTAATGGAATTGAAGGAAGTCTTTGTTGACTCCGTATTTATCTCCTCCAACTGAACCAAGTAAAGCATGTTTCCCTGATTCTTCTCAACGAACGCACACGAAGTCCACTTTCTCTTTTTCAACTGAAAGCCCAGTAATGCTTATAAATAGAAGAAGCTGAGACGAGAACCAGACGGAGTTTTTGATTGCCAAATTTGTGCGAAAGCTCTGCCAATTTCTACACCCATTTTTGCAGTATTTGTTTTTCTCTACTTTAGTTTATTTCCCCTTACCTTAATAACAATTTCCAACATCAGGAAATTGTTATCGCATTTATTTTCTTTTAGCCTCAGAATTTAGTTACTCTATTTAATTTGGACACTCCAAGCTTGCCAGATTGTGGAAGAGGGAGCCGAAGAGTTTATTTGTTCAGGTTTTAATTTGCAATTAATATTAAGTTTCATTTATTTATGTTAAGTTCCCGTCGTCATTATATAATGCATGTTTTAATGTCTATTAATTACATTCTGTGTTCGTCTGTTGTTTTAATTAATATGAGTAGCTAAATTAACTGAGTCGGTATGTAATAAAGCAACCAAACGGATGAATCGAATCTAAGCTAAAAACATTTACGAAGTTATATTCTGGCTGTGACTTTTTATAATTAAAATCAAGCTTTTTGTTACGAGAGTAAGAGAAGTAAAATAGGCTAGGTCGAGACCACGAGAGTGTGAGATTTTAACCGGATAGCTAAAGTTAGGCATTCGATTTAAATATAGCGAGAGCGCTTTAAAACGAGTTAGACTTATTAAGTTTTCAAAAATTATTTTCTAAACACTTATGGGCTAGCGAGAGCAGACATAGAGCTTTAGGAGTATGATCTGAGATAAGACCATGAGAGTGTGAGTCGAGGATTTGTAAACTAGTAATCTCTACATAATTATTTAAGTGAAACATCTTTATAAGCTTAGACTAGATTGATCCGCATAGGTTAATATTATTAAATACCGACCGCCTTATCATGATTTCTTTAATTAAGTTTAGTTTCCCGTTTTTAATCCCTAAAACCATAACCGTGACAAATTTCCGCCTTAGGTAAACTAGCAAATCTTCTAGCACTAGAGTGATTACAAAGTCCCTGTGGGTTCGACATCTTTTTATTACTATTGTGATAGGCTGTGCACTTGCAGTTTAGATACTGTTAGACACATTAGATCTTTGCGCATCACTTGCGTAATGACAAGAAGAAGCAAGTTCGCAGACGGAGCGAAGGAGATGAGAAAAGAAATCCCGAAGGAAAGACGCTTATTGTTTGTTTGTGTTTCTTAGAGCTTTTTATTGGTGTGGCACAAGAGAATGAACTCAAGCTCTCTTCCATGAAATGTGTACTTGCTACTACATCCCAAGATGGAATAATAGAACAAGCACACCAAGTAAGGAGAATTTATCCAAGACTTGTTTCCAAGGTCAAGGGCCCAAATTTATTGACTTGTTGAATTTATTAGGTGTTTTGGTGATTAAAAATGAAGAAGTGTTTTTTAGGGTTTTTCCTTGGTGAAGATGATCTCATGATCCGACTTGTGCGTCATGCTAGACAAATGCACTATTCCAAGATGGAATGAATACATATGCCCCATGGAATAAGCCTATTACACAAGAAGTCACTTCTTTCTTTATTAATGTTTTTTAGGTTTTTGTTTTGAGATGAGAAGAGAATGAACCAAAGGAGCAAAAAGGTAAAATCTAAAATGGGGGAAGACTTAACCTAATATTGTCATGCAAAAGTGGTCCTAAGGTTAGTGAGGTTTCAACTATCCTAATGAAGAAGAAAGAAGAACCAAAGGAGCAAAAGAAGAAGAGGAGGGAAGCTAGCAAGCAACTTACTCCTCTAAAGGAGATAAGTTGCTCCTAAAGGGGAAGAAAAAAGTTGCAACACATGATGGCATAAGTCACATCAAAAGCACAAAGAGAAAGCAACATAAAAGGAAAAGGATGAAGATTTAAAATGTGGATGAACATCCACACTTCTCTTACCATGAGCCCCTGCAAGTGTTAGCAAAATCCAGCACATGTTCATCAATAAAATCATGGAAATGGAATGTTCAAATCTCATATCAACAAAGGTCAAATAACATGTCACATTTATGCATACAAGCATTTACGTGTCGAGAACATGGAATCATACATCAACCAGCAAGCAAATCACCCTAACAATCATATTCAATGATCATACAATGATCCATGACATTTAAAACAAGTAAGGGGATCAAACATGCTAAAAATTACTCAAATATGGCACACTGCTTCAGTGTTAACCGGTTAACCAAAGCGTTAACTGGTTAACCAAACCAAACCTGCAGAAAACCAGTATAGAAACAGGTGCGTTAATCGGTTAACCAATCCGTTAACCGGTTAACACTGAAGAAACAGCAGCAATTTCCTACAGAAAAATCAACTCAAACCAGCTTATCCAATTAATCCCACACCAGACCAGCAATCAATTAAGCATGAAATAAATGGATCAATTCACATTAAATGGAATCATCAAGCTCATGAACATTAATACATAGATCTGGTTACAAATCAACCAATCAAATCAAGCAACACAAGCAAATACACAAGCACATGGTGGATCTAAAGCACAAGCATGCAAATAAGCTAAAAACAGAGCTAGGTATGAATTTAACCAACCTACAAAGCTGAGGTATGCTTTGGTAGTTGTTGATTGAGCTGGAAATGAGAGATCTCACGGAGAACTTTGAAGATCCAGTGCTAAGCTTCACACTCTATGCAAAATAAATGCAAGAACAAGGTCTTGATGCAGAATTTTGGATCCAAAAGCACTTCTAGATCCCAAACCAGAACTGAATTACCAATTAAACCAGCAAAATAATGCAAAGAAGCTATAGATGGAGGTCTAGTTCCAAGATCTACACACCTTAAGGCAAGGTTATGTGATCTTCAAAAAGGAACTTTGAGTGAATTTGGAAAATGGGGAGAGAAAATGAGAGAAAAGTGAGAGAAGAGTGAAAATTCAGAATGAAAATGAAAATTGTGAGAGAGACCCTTTTTTGGTTTGGAGAGAAATGGATTAAATATGGTTTAGGTTTAGGGCCCAAAAATTAGGTTTGGGATCCAAAAATGTGGTTTGGCAATGTGATTAGGATTTAGCAATGGAATGAGGCTTGGATAAATGCTCTAGATCCTTCTCTTTAATTCAAATGAATAAAAATCAGAAAATTGGAAATTTGGAGCCAAATCACATGCTGAAAATGCTGCTAGAATTCAAAATTCGTAGCCGTTAACCGGTTAACCAATCCGTTAACCGGTTAACGCCAGTGAATTTTGAATTTTCCCTCCTTTTGGTGGGAAACCTCAAGAATAACCTGACGCCAACCGTTTTGATATGATTTTGATCCTCAATCCTTTTTTAAGTCCTTGACCCTGATATCAAACCTGCAACATGCCCTGTGAGCTTTGAATTTCCCTGATGATTGATCATATGCCTTATGCTGAAACATGCAAGTGCTATGCTTCATTTTTCTATGCAATATGCTAAGGACATGACATGCTAATGATGATTATGATATGATGATGATACTAAACAGGAGAGGGAAAATTTGGGGTATTACACAGATCATCCTATAAAACAACTACTCGGACGACCCGATAGGGCCGAAAGAATGTTGAAACGGTCCTTGGAACTGTCATAGTTCGACATCCAATATGAAAGCAGGAAAGCTTTAAAGGTAAAGGTCATGGCCGACTTCGTCACTGAGATGACATATCATCCAACCCCAACTAGCAGCGCCCACAAATGGACGATCTTCGTGGATGGTACCTCCAGCTCGATAGGGAACCCTCAAGACGAACAGAAGCACCCCTCGACGAGGAGCTAAACGACTAAGCCTTGTGAGTAGAACTTGACCTTGTCGAGGAGATAAGATCTAAGGCGGCTCTTCGAAAAGCTTCACTAAGACAGAAAGTGGCTCTATGCCACGACCCAAGAGTCATCCAAAGAAAATTCCAGGTCGACATCCTCGTCCTCCGACGAAATCAGAAGAATCCACGAGAAGGCAAGCTGGCTGTGAACTGGGAAGGCTTGTATCAAGTCTGAGCCAAGACGGATAACGAAGCATACTACCTCGAAAACCTACAAGGAGAAGAACTTGCTCGACCTTGGAATGCTGAAAAACTTAAACAATATTACAGCTAGACAACAGGGCGACTACGAGAGCATGGAAGGTACGACCATGATTCTCCATTTCAATCAAAAGGAGGTCCTACAACCCAGAGAGACGGGCACCACCCTCCTTGATAGAGGATACTTCAAACGAAATCCTATGTCGCAGTACCACGTTGGCAGGGAACCCAACTCACGATGGGAAAGTCCAAGCCACGGGATTAGGGCCTCAACCGCGACCCTCATCCCATTTATCTGCAGACGTAAAACCTGCAGCCTCGTCGGTTCCCTAAACCGACGAGTCCATCAGGTCGAGCAACAATAAGTTCACATATAATTAACTTAACAAAAAGCACTTAGAAAATAAATTTTGTTTCATTTAAAACAACCAACCAAAACTAGCCGAAACAAAATTACAAAAGCGAGGGTTATACCCAAGTACAAAATGGCACGCGGACCAACAAAACAAACAATAGCACACAGGTTGACAAAATAACCATGGCACGCAGGCTAGACCTACTCATCATCCTTGCCAATTTCCTCCTCTTCATCGACCGAGTCGACGACAGGATAGTTAATCTCCCCATCAACCACATCGTAGTTGAAAGCGGTCCCCTCGGTCACCAGGTCTACACCTGGGTAGATGAACTTCAGGTGCTCGACAACATTATCAAAACCCAGCTGAATAGTTTCCATGAAGTCGCTCTCAAGCTTCCTGATCTGAGAAATCAAATCACCCATATTCCTTTAAGCCTTGTCATCGTCACTTTCTTCCTCGGCGGGGACGACCAGGCTTTCTAGCTCCGCCGCCCTCAAATGGAGGCGCTTGTTTTCCTCGACAGCCTCGTCGAACTCAGCCTCTTTATCATGGAGCTTCTTATTCTCATCCTCCAGGCTGTCCCGCTCGAGCTTAACCTCTCCCAGATCAATCATCAACCCCTCATAGAGCCTATATTTCTCCTTGTAGTCGAATAAGTCATGTGAGAGCTTCTCCCTCTTTATATTCGACGACTTCGGCAGGTGTTCTCGGACAGCGGGCAGGTGTTCTCGGACATAACCAAGGTTGTATCCATAACCTGAGTCACGACAGCGTATCTTGAGACAAATTCGCCCATCTAGTCACCTTGTTTAGATCAAGGATTTCCTTGAAATCAACATTTGATACCCCGATGGAACCTTCAGCGCTGAAAATTTCCCGTTGGAGATGGCAAAAGGGAAGGAGGTAAGTCCCTTGGCTATCGGACGGACCATCGCCTGCAAAAGCAACATGGCTCGACGAGCCTTCACCATATTGACGTTTGGGAGGAGGAGTTTCTTGCTCGACAATTGGGCTGACTGGCATCACCACGACATGAGGAGAGTTTGGAGGATGAGTAAGAGTCCCCGACCCACCGACCACATCTTTAGCAGCCACCTGGTGGACACGACTCTTGCCACCATTCTTCGAACCCTTGCCCGCATCTTTGTTGGACAGCTTCAGGACACGATCCTTAAGGTTAGGCATGGCTGCTGCAAAAAGAAAAGAACAAGTCAGCTATTGAATAAAAACAACAAAGGTAAAAAGAGCCAAACACAAACAACCTAAAAGACGGAAGGACTCCTCATCCGATTTACACTCAATCACCTCTTTGGTGTTTATCAACCGAGTCTCGAAAAGGGGATCTCCTTCGTCATCCAAAACGAGATTGTCTAGCCGGTCCACGCACCGAGAGAGGGTAAAACTATGGACATATGCCACTAATATATGATAGGCTGACACGTCCTTGGGATCCAGGTTCTCGGGCTTCACAAAGAAGTGATCAGTCGGCCAATTAAAAGGAGCCCGTTGCCACTCGAGTGGAATGGTTGAGACAAGACGCTCATCACCTTAAGCGTTTTGCTGCATGACATATATACTATTCAGAGAACACGGAGTGAGGGGTTTCACCGTATACCATATGTCCTTCAAATTTCGGACAGAATCATGGTAAATCTTGAAAAGCCTCATCGGCTGCTTGAACGAGACCCAGTTGTGTCGCCCATTTGCGCTCGATCGCTGCAAGTGGAAGACCCGAAAAAAGAGGGGCATGTTGCAGCCGATTTCAAGGTGTTGGCATACCAGTTAGAATGCCTGAACGAACGCGATAGCGTTAGGATGAAGTTGGGAAGGGGCCAAGTCGAGCCTTCTGAAGATGCCCGCCTGAAAGCTGGTGAAAGGAAGCTGGATCCCCGCCTCTCTAAAAGTGAACTCGTACATCGGGAACCGCGTTCCCCGAAAGGTCGAGCAAATCTGTTGTCCAGGGAGAAGGGCATAGCACTCCTAATTTTGGATTTCCCACAGGGCCAAGTCTTCCACAACCGTATGAGCGGTGAGAGAATCTTGTATAAAACGTTAGCCCGTTTCCAACGGTTCTTCCCCGACCCAAGATAGATCGGGCTCCCCGGAGGTGGCATGCACACTCCTTCCTGCGACATGCTCTTGCTCATTCCATTCCTCCTCATCTACCTTTATGTCAATGTCCTTCGCATGGACATTATCAGCTCTCTGATCCACAATACCTGAAAAGCAAAGGAAATTGGTGAATTCGATGTCGCATCAAATTCACCCTTCCACCGCAGTTCAAGTGAAAGGGCGAGGGTCAAGGCCATGGGAAGAAGAGCCAGATACATTCATCACAAACCCAAGGAGTGCCAGGGACATTTATCAAAAGATTCCTGGGACATTCATGGAAAACTCAAAATATGCCTGAGACATCCTTGGAAAACCCAAGGAATGCCTGGGACATTCATGGAAAATTCAAAAAACGCCTGGGATATTCAATAGAAATTCATAAAATTGTCTGACATATTAATAGCAAAATCAGGATTGCCCGAGACATTTATCAGAATTCCCTTAAACGAAGCCCGAGGAGGGGCCTCCTCGGCTACTTCGTAGAAGAATCCACCATGGAAAAGCAAATTAAACCTAATTATCAGGAAAAAAAGAAGGGATTTTACATGACATATTTGCTAATTGGGTAAACAACGCGGTTGTGGTGATGACGTGATGCGTTTTCCGGCGAGAAAGGAAGATTTTCCGACAAACTTTTGAGGAGATTTGAGAGTGAAAGTGAAAAGTGAGGAGGGACTCTCCCAAAACCCTTTTATAGAACCCAACATGGGAGGGCGTGCCTAGCCGATCATTCCCTAGGCTGCATAGATTCCCCTAGATAGTCAAGCATTTAATGCATCCTCACACGTAAAACACAGAGACACACATTAAATTCCATTATGGAAGGAAATGATAAGATAGACACGTCACCCTTGGGAAATCAAAGGAACACCAAACCAGTCCTCTCCTCGAGGCACTGAGCACGCACATCCTCAACACCGTAAAAACGCAAAAGCATGTACATCCTCAACACCATAAACACAGAAGTGCGTACGTCCTCGGCCCGCAAAAACACAAAGGAAGTCTCGAGCACAACTCCATACGGGCGGGTAATCCTTTTCTACATGATAGAACTCTAATAAGGCGTCGCCCACACTACCTTTAGACGAACATCGAAAAACACTGGCAAGTATCCATGATATCCGTTGACCTCGCCGCCGGTAAAACATCTGCCCGAAATGATTGCACTTAAGTAATCACTCCCCACCGGAGTTGCGACTTGGGGGGCTCTTGTTATGGACTGGGCCAATGCAGTATGCGTCGAGCAGAGGCCCATTCGTCGGACACGGCCCACAGCCCAATACAATGGGGTAGTTGGACTAAGGGCAAACCCACATGCTAGGTTTTACCTGATCCTACGCAATCCTTGGCAGTTCTTCCTCGGGCCTAGCTAACCCAGCCCAAGGGGAGAATCTTGGCCCAACGCTGGGGGCGCATTATAAATACCCTCTTTCACTAGAGGATCAGATACTCTGAACATTCTATTCTCTACTCTACCTATTATGTACTTGCACTTTCTCACTTTTGCATCGGAGAGCCTTGCAGATACACCCCAAGTTCGCCACCGTAGCTGCTCATCACTGGAAGGTCCCTCCTGATCAGAATAGATCAAATTCAATTAAAGGATATAAATTGTAGTTGATCCTAATTATCAATATATGAGACTTGGGTTTTTCCAATACCTCCCTTGCTTCCAATATTTTTTGCGCTTGACGCGCATATATAAATGGTGGATGATCCAAATTGATAAACTCATGATATTATGATAGAATTAGAGTTTACCTAACTCAGCCTTACAAAACCGGTTTGTAAGGTGAGTGATGACACTCTATATAAACTATTTGTGAGATCTATGTCTAACAAAATTGCGACTTTGATTTTTCTCAATACACCCTCACACCTAACACTATTGAACTTGGTACATGGATATATACAATTGTTGGTCCGAATTATCGATATATGATATCTAATTTTTTTCAATATTAATTTCTATTTCTAGAAACTAAAACTCGAAAGTCATAAATTTATTATTTTACTTATTAGTAAATCTCAGGATACATCCATATCCTAAGCTATTAATTAGCATTGTAATTATTATTATTTATTATTATAATATTTTAAATTCATTATTGCTAATTTTTTACTTATGATAAAATTTTATCATTCTCCAACATAGAGTATTCCTAAAAAAATTTAGATCATTTAGATTTCCTTTAACTATTTTGTTTTTCTATCCTAGTCACGTTAAATTAAATATGTGATTCCAATTAATTAATTAAAAATCACATAAATTAAATTTTTATTAACAACTTACCTAATAAAATTGAATACAGTAAAATATACTTAACTCTGACAATGTGGCAAACTAAATTTCGAATATTTGATGAAGAATGATACCCACTACAATATAATTAAAATACTAAAATAAGAAATATATTTTTTACACTCAATATTAAATCCATTAAATATATTAGAAAATCACAAAATATAATACACATAAAATAAAGATAATAAAGATAATAACAGTTATCCAAATAACCATTTGTAAAATAAATGTTGAAACTTAGAAGATAACTATAAAGGATTTAATATATATATATATATATATATATATATATATATATATATATATATATATATATATATATATATATATATATATATATATATATATATATATATATATATATATATATATATATATATATATATATATATATATAAAAGAAAAATTAATAAATAAATATAAATCGAGATAGTTTATTAAAATAATATATATAATTTGTATAGAAATCCGAGGTGTTACAATATCCATTTCATTTTTAATCATATACTTGCTTAAAGTCAGTATCACTACTAGGCATTTCATTTTTAATCTTAGGAATAAATTCAATACCTCAGTAACCACCAACACTCCATTTCGAATGTGTCTTTAAGTTATGAAAGCTAATTGATGTAACACTTTATTTTTCTCGAACATAAATATATAATAAGTTAGAGTAATCACAACATTAAATAGAATGTCACACATTCTCTTTTAAAAACATATATTCCCTGAAACACTTTAACAGATTGTAACGATCATCAACACCTTCACTTAGCGTGCCATCGCATGCTTACTTTCACTTAAGGTATCATCGTAGCGAAATTTCTCATCAACAAAGCATGCAATAAATAAATCATTTGACCTCAAAGACTTTATCACATAAACGGAATCATAAATGCAATCTCTTTAAACGTAAAAATATCAAACAATGATAGTATACTTTAACTCCCTTCTCGATAAAATATAAAATAAATCATAAGCATTTTCCCTAGTGTTACATATCAAAACACGTAAACTAACCGCTGAAAGAAAAAGAAGAAACATCATCTCGCTATGTATAAACACCCCAAATTTGCCCTCACTAAGTTCACACCATGGCTAGTGATCTTTCATGTTTGCATAAGCATAAGCATACCATCTCATATTGCATTTTTTGTTTCATCTACATAGTTCAAGTTCATCTGCATTTAAGGTTTGTGATCTGAGCAATCCAAGGATCCATCTGAGTCACTCCAAAGGCCTCCAATTGTTCCAAGAAGGTCCATGTGTGTTCTATCATCATATTATGTCTCTCAAAGTTCAAGGAAGTCAAGAAATCACAAGAACTGGGAAAGCATGGAAGCAGAGCTAGGATTTTCACTACACAGATGACCAAAATTAGGGTTTTGGTTTTAGAGGCCTTAACTCCAAACTTTTGGGTCATTCTTGTTTCTAATGTTCTTAAGATGTTATAAGGATCATGTGTACCAAGTTTGATGAAGAAATTCATTGTGGAAGTCATATGTTCATTGGGTAACTTCTTGAACAAGTCAGAACAAAATCAGGGCATCTGAGGCCCCCAACAATGGAACCAAAGGGGTATTTTCATCAAATTGAAGATATATGATCTTTATTTGATCATTGAAGTGCTTGGAATTTCACAAAATTGAATAAATTTGAGCTAAACCAAAATTTGCCAAAAATGGAAATGACTTGTAATTGAAACTTTCCATTTTGGAAAAGTTCTTCAACCTCCTCTTTCTCTACCAAAAATGCTTCAAATGAAAAATTGTTGGTCATGAAAATTGTAGATTAGGTCTTTCCCTTTTCAAAAAGTACAAGAAAATGTTCTAATTCATTATGGAACTAAAGTTATGATCCTTCAAAGTTGGCAAAAATCACATAATTTTCACATTCATGCCAAAGAGGGATTTTTGCAAATTCACTTGCCAAGCTTCTAAGTGACCTCTAATTGACTTCTAAACATCATAACAACATCACATGACTCATTTTGCTCAGAATTGCCCTAGGAATCACAACATTTCATGCCTTGCATCACAAGATTCACCAAAGGGGGGAAATTTGCAAAACACATAGAAACCCTAGCATCAAGTGATCCAGCTGCATTGTTTCAATCCTATGGACCTCCTTGAACTCAGCTGAGGCCAGACACCCCTTGCAACCAAGCCTGCCATGACCCATACCTCAAGTACAACCAAACTTCACTTTTTTGCAAAATCACCCTGTAACACGGTGGGAGAACAATACTGATCTGGATTGGGGAACAATACTAAGCCATAAATCAGCAAGGCTAAGACTTCCTCAAAAGCATCATAGCTCATGGCCTTCAAGAACATTTGAGCTTTATCCATTAATACCTTAGCAAGAATACCCTTGACTCCACTTCTCGTTTCTAGAACAATATCAGACTTCTTCAGATGTAGGGCTGCAGCAATAACCTCAGGTTTAGGCTCTTTTTCCAAGCCTGTGAAGGGTCTTTGATCAAGAACAGGTATGCTTAGAAGTTTAGAGAACTCCTCCATGGTTGGAACCAGCTGGTAGTCGGGGAACGTGAAGCAATGGTGCTTTGGATCAAAGAACTGAAACAGGACACTCATCATGTCTTCATTGAACCCTGAAGTGACTAGATCCAATAGGTGACCATGTCTCTTAATGAACTGGGAGTGATCAGATACTTGAGAAACCAACTCTTTAAGCTTAGCAGGTATCCCTACAAAGTTGATCCTGATGGTGTTTCTACGAGCTAGAGCCATGACCTGCAACAAAGAACAAAGATAAATCCTTTGGTCCTTGAAATGGTTAGGGAAAATGATATGCTTATGATGCATGATGATGTCATGATGTTATGTCCAATCACAAACATGTGGCACACACAAGCAAATCACACAGTAGCCCTAGGTTTAAAGGCTTGCATGAGGTTCAAAGGTAAGTACCCTCCCCTGAAGTTAGATGGTTCATCCTGTCCTACAAAAGTAACCAGGTTCTAAGGGATCTCAATATCATTGATCCTTCACAAGGGTGGTTGATCAGAAGGCAACTTACTTGCCAACCAAAACCCTCCAAGTTTAAGATCTCAATGAGTGTAGTATCGAGTGTCAACCAACTTCAGTCTGCACCAAAGCCGGTTACCTCACTACTTTCTAAAGGCCAAGATGAGTTAACTAGGGTTCTAAAAGTTAGTTAGTGCATTGACAACATATGGCAGCCTCATATTATCCTCAACTTGACTTAAGGAACATAAGCACCAACCAAGAAGTCGCACTAACTATGGCCACCAGATTAACCGTATCGATATACGTCGTACAGTTTCCTTGGTCTATTGCCATTTACCTAAGGTAAACTAGATCCGGGTTAGGACCTTTCACACATAAGAGCACCCCAACAAGATAATATAAAGCAAACAAGGCAAACAATTTAAAGTGATCTAATTCCTAAGGGTACCCCTCTTTAATTTAAATCCCCAGCAGAGTCGCCAGTTCTGTAACACGGTGGGAGAACTGACTTTAGTAAAATGTTGCGGATAGCAAGAGTCGCCACCGACTTTTATTTTATCCAAAGGAAAGGGCATAAAAGAACAGGAAAGACCTTAAAAGATTTTTGGGTTCGGGGGGTAGGTTATGTAAAGGGAAGGTGTTAGCACCCTTTACATCCATGGTTATCCATGGGCTCTTAGTTACTTAGCTCACTTTAAAATGTTTTTGAGAAGTGTAGTGTGTGTTTAGAAATTTTCTTAAGTACTTTATAATGATCCATGTACGGATATATATAAAGCCTTTGTTTGGAAAATTGCTTGAAAAATGTGAAGTGTTTTTGAAATGTTTGAAAAGGTGAGCAAGTACATAAGAGGAACCTACCCTAAGTTAAGTCTTTTCTGTTCTTAAATATCCTTTAAATGGTAAGACTATCCCTATTATTAAGGAATAGGTAGTCATTACCTTGGATGTATGAGGGACAAGTGAAGGGACATCTGTGATTAGGCAACTGTAAGGTGTATTTAGCAATTCGAAGGGACTTATCATCTTTATTCGAAAGGGACAAGATCATTTACGAAGGCAACCATGAAGGGACTTGATCTTTTTATCTTTTAAGGGACTAGATGATATGAGAGAAGGGACTTTGCTTTACACCTTACTTGACCTTTTTTGTTTAGGCAACATGAGAGGTAACCTTAGAAAGTGTAGGATGGCGATCAAAGATCGACTTACGTGTGTGAGTGTTTATTTTCAAATATTTATCTTATTTAATTAATTTTCTAAATTAATTTTAATCACAAACATGTTATGCACACCCTATAGTTACTAACCACACAGTTAATATCTTTACAATAAAAATAAAGCAAAAATATAAACCTAAACTATTACAAAGCTTTGGGATAGTTACAATATAATCGGAAAAATAATAATAACGATAAAATAGAAAATAAATAAGCAATAATTTAAATGGTTAGTAATAATGAAATAATAATAATAATAAAAGGGTTAGTAAAAATATAAAGAAAAATAACAATTTAAGAGAAAATATTATTTTTTAAGTTAAATAAACATTAAAAAAAAAATTAGAAGAAAATAGAATAATTATAATAATAATAAACAAATACTAATTATATAAAAAAATGATTAATTATTTAATTATAGTTTATAACAAAATTAAATTAAATATTAAGGTTAATAAAAATTAGGGTTAGGGTTTGAGAAAAAAAATTTAAGGTTTAGGAAAAATTTTAGGGTAAAAATTATGGCGAAATTTGGGTTTTAAGATAAAGATTAGGGCTAAATTTTTAGGGTTTAAAGTTTATGAAAAAAATTAAGACTTAGGTTTAAAATTAAGGTTTAGGGAAAAAATTAAGGTTTATGAAAAAAAATATAAGTTTTTAAAAAAAGATTTTGTTTTATCTTTTTGAAATTAGTTTAATAATAATAATAAGGAAATTCAAAGAAAATACATAATTTGATGAAAAAGGGAAAAATAAAGTTAGAGATACCAAAAATATTGGGGGTTTGCCCTTTTTGCTTCATTGAGTTCTTTGCCACTGGGACACCTACGTTTCTTCATCAAAATGTTCCAAACCTCAGTTCCTTGCCACTAGGTTGTGGGCCTTAGGTCTTTGTCACTAGGGCAATCGCATGCCACACACCATCTTTTTCCTCCCACCTGCCTATTTTTGGTATATACTGTTGGAAGAATAAAAAAAGAAATAAACATGATCAAATAAAATTGCTGCAGATTTTAAAATAATGAAAAATAAGAAAAGCGATTAAAATAAAATCTAAAAAATATTAAAACGATGCTAAAAATCTAATAAAATCAAATAAAGAACGCACAATTTTTTTTAGATTTTTTTGAGAATATGAAAATAGAAAATAAATCAAATAAAATAGAAAAAAGAGGAATTTGCGATTTTGACGGTCGAAATCTTTTAGAATTTTATTCTAAAAGAGTATTGTTTGTCGATTTTTTTCTGAACTTCTGGAAAAAATTCGGAGCAAATCGAAACAGTAGTACTTACCTGTCAGCCTGTAATGTTTATCACTACTGCAACCTTCGAAGTATCGACGAAAACAGATTACAGCAGATTAACCAATAGTTTAGTTCTCCATGGTGCCCTATGATTCCTGCATCGAAACTTAAATCCAACTATCCAAAAACCATCTACACAATCAAACAAACATATTATGTAATCAAAATCAATTAATCATGCGTAAATCATTAAAATTGAAAAAAACCAAAAGAAAGGCAAGAATATGAATTTGGTTTGTATGATTTGGCATGAATTTGATGATGAGGATGATTGGAACAGGTTCAGGAAACCTCAATGTTGTTGTCCAGAAATCATCTCTATAGCACTCTAACTTAGAAACCGAAATCAAGTTTTTGTATGATTTTTTGAAGTTTTGAGACCAGGTGAGAGGCTGCCAAAATCCCCTCTTTGAAGCTGCTTCATGTTGTATATATAGGAGTGAATGAAATTAGGTTAAGAGCTTTCACAAACTTGTGGATATTTGGACCTTTTAAGATTGAAAAATATTTGGTTTTAAAACTTGAAATATCTTGATCTAGCCTTGCTATTTTGGGATGATTTTCATAACTCTTGTATCAATTAGATCAAAATATCATTTATGACATTCTAGAAGCAAAATAATTTTAAATCTTCACTATTTCATATTTTATTTGAATTTAAAATGATTTTTAATATAAAAAATCATAATAAATAAAAATAAAATAATGAAAATAATGAAAATATTAAGTTAATTTCGTGCATGATGTCTTGGTGTGGATTGGGTCATCATATGGCAAGCCCATTTAGAAGAAATTAGTTTTAGACCTCCATTTTCTTCATAAACCAACCAAAAATTTCCCAACTTTGCAAGGGCACACATCCTTCAATTTTAATGCTATGAGGGTGTTCTTGGAAATTTTGGAAAGCTTGAAGAGTCCTCTAACCAACCTCACTGGTTTCATGTCCATATCATTTACCAATCTCAAGTTATGCCCTTTTGAAGTTGTTGACTTTTTATTGACTTTCAAAAGGACCTATAATGTCTTAGCTCATACCCTCCAAATGAAGCATTTTTGGGCTTGGCTTGTAAGACACAAAGTTGTAGAGAATTCAATTTACTTCAAAATGAGCTTTGGATGGAGACTTGGTGATGAAGAATGTGAAAGTTATGGCTAGTCAAAGTTCAGTTGACTTTTCCTAAGGAAACCCTAATTTAGAAACTCCTGATTCTTGATGATCTGAAATCTCCTTGATGAATCATGATCAACCCTTGATCAAATGATGAATTTTACTTCATATACTTGATGTTGGCAAAAAATCATGAAGTTTTACTTTGGTTTGACCACAGTTGACCTCAGTTTGACTTTTTAACTGCTTTGACTGATTTTGACTTATCTGATCATCTGACTGAGCAAACTTTTGAGAAAAGTCTTGAAACTTGACATGGGGGTTATTACACACATATAAGATGTTATGAAGCTCACTTGAAGTCTTGGAAGTCCATTTAGCCTGATTAAAGTCAACACCCTAGTTTTGGATGCACTGCTTAGGAGGTGCATTGTCTGAGGGAATTGTCAACTCTTCTGACCAATTGTGAACTTTGTGAACCTTGTGAACCATCATAAAATGTCTTGTGAATCTCATGGGAGGTATTTTGAACCTTGTGAACCTTGTGAACCTCATAAAGTGACTTGTAAACTTCATGAACCTCATCAAAGGTCTTGAAAGCATTGTGAATCTTGTGAACCTTGTGAACCTCATAAAGTGACTTGTAGACTTCATGAACCTCATGAAAGGTCTTGTAAGTGTTGTGAATCTTGTGAACCTTTTTAGCACACAAAGTCTTGTATTGTGAGGGCAAATTTTGGGGTGCAACAGCTGCCCCTGTTCAATTTTCTGAAACCTGAGGGGTTAGATTGGTATATTTGCCAGTCGTGACCTGGAAGGTTGAAGGGGATTGAACACAAAAGCCCAAAAATTTGCACTCACCAGTGCATAGAGTGATACATATGGCTAGTTGAATATGCTTGAGTGGGCTTAAAGATGCCACTTGGAAGAATTGGAGATGGGCTTAGAGATGCCATCTAAAGAACTGGATGTGATGATATCTTTGTGTTGATACTGGATCTCAGTACTAGGTCTTCGTATAAGCCGTCTCTGAATCATTTATAATTTGAATTTGTTGAATAGACCAGTAGAAATAAATCTTCGTGACGATTATCTCTTCTGGAAGTATCTTGGATTAGGGAATAGATCTTTTTACAGACCGTTTGCCTACTCTCCAAGGTCAAAAGAACGTCAGGATTTGTTCTTCTGAAAAATATCTTGAACCAGGGAATGGATCTTTTTACAGACCGTTTGCCTGCTATTCAAGGGCAGATAGATAAAATCTTCTGGAAATATCCTGGATTAGGGAATGGATCTTCTTACAGACCGTTTGCCTACTCTCCTAGGACAAAAAAGTGTCAGGATTAACTCCTGAAAATATCCTGGATTAGGGAATGGATCTTCTTACAGACTGTTTGCCTATTCTCCGAGGAAATAGATTAAATCTTCTGAAAATATCTTGAACCAGGGAATGGATCTTTGTACAGACCGTTTGCCTGCTATTCAAGACCAGATAGATGAAATCTTCTGGAAATATCCTGGATTAGGGAATGGATCTTCTTACAGACCGTTTGCCTACTCTCCTAGGACAAAAAAGTGTCAGGATTAACTCCTGAAAATATCCTGGATTAGGGAATGGATCTTCTTACAGACCGTTTGCCTATTCTCCGAGGAAATAGATTAAATCTTCTGAAAATATCTTGAACCAGGGAATGGATCTTTGTACAGACCGTTTGCCTGCTATTCAAGACCAGATAGATGAAATCTTCTGGAAATATGCTGGATTAGGGAATGGATCTTCTTACAGACCGTTTGCCTACTCTCCTAGGACAAAAAAGTGTCAGGATTAACTCCTGAAAATATCCTGGATTAGGGAATGGATCTTCTTACAGACTGTTTGCCTACTCTCCGAGGACATCTTGAGTAATGTATAGATCATTTCTGACCTGTCGTAAATTGTTGATGTTGTTTTATCTGCATGTAACTATCCTGCAAGGAGAATGTTAGTTTATGTTATATGTATGCATGCATAGTATGATGCACCTAAGTAAATGTATTATGTATTTATGGATATGTATGTTATGGTATGATGTAAATGATGTATGTATGATATGATGCTGCTTGAAGCGTCTGGATATCTTCGTATAACAACTGCTGGCCAGGGAAAATAAATCCCGATTCGTTGTTGCAGAATATGAGGAACTTGTTCCCGTCTTGTTTGATAATATATTATACATAACCTTCCGTCTGCTGGGGATAGTAAGGTATAGATAACCTCCCGTATGCTGGGGATAGTAAGGTGTATATAACCTTCGTCTTCGTTTGATAGTAGGGTAGATATAACCTCCCGTCTTCGTTCGTCGTACCCTTATTGGAAAGTAAATTCCCGAATATCCGCATGAGGATAAAAGAGATGGATATAAATTCCAAGGGAGATGTGACTTTATGAAGATGGATTTGTCCTACTGAGGATTTGTAACTGTTTTGTGGAGATGAACCTGGTGAAGCTTCGTTGGAATCCTTCCCTCATTCGTCCTTAGTAAATACTATTACTGCATTTTCATGCATTTCTGGTAAACATCAATCATATTCAAAAGCATAATACATTCAAACACAACCAATGGACGTTTCGCTTATGTAAATAGAGTAAAAGTAAATCTGGATTCAGAGGGAAAAGTAAAGCTGAACTTGACAACAGAATCGTTTCAACTTCGAGAGTGTATAACCAATTGGATTTAGAGCTCTTGAAATCCATAACTTTCCTGAATACCTTCCCAGAAATCTTCATAGCTGGATCTGAAGACATGATACTGACACCATCCGATACTACTGGCGTAGACAATTAATTTCCACCATGGCTTCTGCTGAGAATCTAATATCAAGGTAACACAATGAGAGGAATGTGTTTTCAAATTGTGATGGACCATATACTCTCCGGATACTAGATTTGAAAAGAAAGCATTTCCCCTTGGTTGGGGATGAATTGTCCCATAATGGAAGTATATGAATGTAGCTACCTCAGGAGAAACAAACAGAATGCCCCATAAGCATATGCCCCTGGCATTGTGAACTCTGTAATGTCACCTTTGGTAATTCAGATAGATGAGGAGATCTGTCTCTGGCTGCTTAAACATAATTGAATCTTGTCCTGATTGCCCCAAATGAGTTAGGCAGTATCATGGCCTGCCCCCTAGATTGGGAGATAATGATCATGCCCCTTTGTGTACATGGACTTTGATCCAGGAAGCAACTTTGTTTACCGGAAGGACTTTGGTTTATTGAACATTCATCCTGTAAGTTTCTCTGTTTATCAAACATTCGGGTATATGCAAACAAATATATTCAAAAATGCAATGCTTATGTCTGTCTTGAAGTTTTTTTTTTTGAAAAAAGAGTTATTTTAGAAAAACATTTTTTGTAGAAATTGTGATATTAACTCAAGTTTTATAACAAGCCCTAAAGGAGTCAGGATACCTTTTTGTAGCAGTACGCTTTCGAACTAACCATGCTTCAGTTAGGACTTTTAAAGGGTTATAACGTGGCCTGGTTCACGGTTTAAGAAACAAAGGATAAAGGCTCAAATTTTATTTGTACCCAACCCAATCTCCATGATGTTCTTCAGTCCTATACTCAGTTAACTTATGCATTGAGGTTCCAAAGTAGTTTGGAATTGTAACACTTACATTTGTGATGGTTCAGCAACCAAAAATTCATTTGAACCTTCAGTCATCTTTCTTTGTTGAGGATTCATAGTGACCTCTTTTTTTTCTTTTTGACTTTATTATCCCTTCTTTTTGCCTGAACTGTTTATTTCAAGGTTACAGTCAGTGGGATGTCTTGATGTTTTACTAAGTCTCCTTCATAGGTTTTGACTTAGTGAGCTTTTCTTTTGCTGGATATTGACTATCAGAGAACCATCATTAGTTGTGTACAACACAAATAATTGGCATATTTGAGTTAACCGAGTAACTACCCTGCCCTGGGTTATGAATAAGGGTTTTGATTTGTGCGAGAATAAAAACTCCTACTTCATAGGCTCAAAAGGGTTGACTAGGGATTAACTTCCTTATATCTCCACTGTTTAGGAATTGAAACAATGCCTGTACATCGTCAGCATAGTCTGTTCAAAAGCATACTGGCTAATATTATGGTATTGTTTTCGTCATCCTTCCTCTACAGGCTTATAGCTTTATCAGGAGTTAAATATCACAAGATAGAAATAAGAAGTATAATTCAAAATATAGTGGAACGAATGGATTAATTCAAGACAAACATATGCAATGCATTAAAGAAAACAAAAGTTTAACATAATAGTAAGTGTTTAAACAAACAAAAGAGATTACAAATGAAAATTCAAATGTTGTCCCATCCAGTTGGCTGAATGTCTTCAATTGCAATCTGTGAACTTTGAGGAGCAGTATACTTCACCATGAAATCAAATTTACCACTTGGATGTCCCAAGGTGCCCCATATCTCAACAGGAATAGGTAAGTTTCCTTTCTTGCTACACTGGGCAACTTGTCTTGCAGCTTCGGTGTTTGATGGGTGATAGTAGAATTCAACTTGACCCTCTGGAGTAACCTCTAGGATTTCTTCGTCAATCAGGTCTTGAATCTTTTTCTTCAATGCCCAACAGCTATTAGTATCATGTCCAGGACTGTTGGAGTGGTACTCACACCTTGCCTTGGGATTATAGCGAGGAGAGGAAGTTTTAGGATTTTGAGGAGGATTTTCCAAGGAAATTAGTTTCATTTCCAACAAGCATTGCAGAACTTGTGACATTGGAGTGCTGAATTTGATAAACTGTCTTCTACATCCCTTGTGTTGAGGTGGATTAACCTTATCAGGTCTTTCTTCTTTAACTGAAGAACAATCAATGGCAACCTGTTTCTTACCTTCTTTTATCCTCATCTTCCTTTCAACCAAATCAGCTTGTTTTAACGGAGGTTGACTGACAATTAGATCCCTGACTCTATCACTTTGAAGTTTTTGGACAAAGGTTCTCAGCTCTTCTTGCCCCTGAGTTAAACTTTGGATAAGAGCCACCTGGCCGTTCATCTGGATCCTTATTTCTGCTATCTCAGCTTGTAGTTGTTTCAGCTGATCATCTTTGTTGTCCTCTGGATTCTTTTTCTTAGCCAGCAGTGTCTTCAATTCATCTTGCCCCTTGGACAAGTTCAGGATTAGCTCTTGGAACTGTGCATTTTGTGCCTGGAGATCCTTAACTGTTTGTTCAAGAGCCATTGTTGAAATAAACAGCGAGAAGATAAGAAACCTGTGCACGATAAACCTGTGATGCAATGATATGATATGCGTATGCAATGTTTTCAAGGACCGCAGGATTTAAATTTGCTTAAACAACCAAAAAGGTAAACTTTTATGAGTAGTAAACTTGTTTTTCCTCTTGGGCTTACAAAAATGAAATGCAATAAATACAAGAGATGGGGTTTTAAGTCTCCCATGGACGTTTCCTCTTTATGTTGAGGTATGAGTTGAGATTCCGTTCCTCATGAAGTTGCTTTGTTAGTTCCAGGATTCTTTCTTGGCTTGCTTTGTAATGAGCCTCGAAAGTATCCCTTTGCTCCTTCAGTTGGATCCAAGATCTCTGCAAGTCTTCCATGTCAGTAGGCATGTCTGGGTGAAGGAGGGTATAAGCAGTGTCTCCTTCAGCAACAGGTTCCATGGTAACTGGCAGGATAGCAGGATATGGCATCATGAGAGTCTGAGCACGAGATCGCACCCATCTGAGATAAGCCTCCATAGGAATAGTGTACTTAGGCTCCAGAGTCTTGCTGTCAACTTTGTTCACTTTTCCCCATGCTCTTATGAATCCCTGACGGTAACTTTGAAGATCGTTGTCGTAGTCAAACACAATTCTCTGAATTAACATATCATGTGGGCCATCACTCCGAGCGTAACCAAACTGTCGTAAAGCTAGTGAAGGGTTGTAGGTGATGCCTCCTCTTATGCCTAGAAGTGGCACATTAGGAAACTCCCCACAACGGTCAATGATGGTGACATTCTCCATAGATCTGGAGCACCAATGGATATCTGAGTGAGAGAGTGACATAATCCTCTTGGACCATCTAAATCCTTGCTCATTCTTCATTACTGAGCGAGGAAGGTGAGAAATAAACCACCTAGAAAGCAAAGGTATGCAGCACATCAAAGTTCCTCTTGCCCTTGTAGTACGGGTGTGAAGAGAATGTAGAATGTCTCCAAGTAATGTAGGCACCGGATTGTGACTCAGAAATATGTTGATGGCATGAACATCTATGAACTGATCTGGATTGGGGAACAATACTAAGCCATAAATCAGCAAGGCTAAGACTTCCTCAAAAGCATCATAGCTCATGGCCTTCAAGAACATTTGAGCTTTATCCATTAATACCTTAGCAAGAATACCCTTGACTCCACTTCTCGTT
This sequence comes from Lathyrus aphaca, assembly GCA_963966055.1. NCBI lineage: Eukaryota > Viridiplantae > Streptophyta > Magnoliopsida > Fabales > Fabaceae > Lathyrus > Lathyrus aphaca. The sequence continues at coordinate 201,268,942 of OZ014519.1, read as the reverse complement.
TCTAGAACAATATCAGACTTCTTCAGATGTAGGGCTGCAGCAATAACCTCAGGTTTAGGCTCTTTTTCCAAGCCTGTGAAGGGTCTTTGATCAAGAACAGGTATGCTTAGAAGTTTAGAGAACTCCTCCATGGTTGGAACCAGCTGGTAGTCGGGGAACGTGAAGCAATGGTGCTTTGGATCAAAGAACTGAAACAGGACACTCATCATGTCTTCATTGAACCCTGAAGTGACTAGATCCAATAGGTGACCATGTCTCTTAATGAACTGGGAGTGATCAGATACTTGAGAAACCAACTCTTTAAGCTTAGCAGGTATCCCTACAAAGTTGATCCTGATGGTGTTTCTACGAGCTAGAGCCATGACCTGCAACAAAGAACAAAGATAAATCCTTTGGTCCTTGAAATGGTTAGGGAAAATGATATGCTTATGATGCATGATGATGTCATGATGTTATGTCCAATCACAAACATGTGGCACACACAAGCAAATCACACAGTAGCCCTAGGTTTAAAGGCTTGCATGAGGTTCAAAGGTAAGTACCCTCCCCTGAAGTTAGATGGTTCATCCTGTCCTACAAAAGTAACCAGGTTCTAAGGGATCTCAATATCATTGATCCTTCACAAGGGTGGTTGATCAGAAGGCAACTTACTTGCCAACCAAAACCCTCCAAGTTTAAGATCTCAATGAGTGTAGTATCGAGTGTCAACCAACTTCAGTCTGCACCAAAGCCGGTTACCTCACTACTTTCTAAAGGCCAAGATGAGTTAACTAGGGTTCTAAAAGTTAGTTAGTGCATTGACAACATATGGCAGCCTCATATTATCCTCAACTTGACTTAAGGAACATAAGCACCAACCAAGAAGTCGCACTAACTATGGCCACCAGATTAACCGTATCGATATACGTCGTATAGTTTCCTTGGTCTATTGCCATTTACCTAAGGTAAACTAGATCCGGGTTAGGACCTTTCACACATAAGAGCACCCCAACAAGATAATATAAAGCAAACAAGGCAAACAATTTAAAGTGATCTAATTCCTAAGGGTACCCCTCTTTAATTTAAATCCCCAGCAGAGTCGCCAGTTCTGTAACACGGTGGGAGAACTGACTTTAGTTAAATGTTGCGGATAGCAAGAGTCGCCACCGACTTTTATTTTATCCAAAGGAAAGGGCATAAAAGAACAGGAAAGACCTTAAAAGATTTTTGGGTTCGGGGGGTAGGTTATGTAAAGGGAAGGTGTTAGCACCCTTTACATCCATGGTTATCCATGGGCTCTTAGTTACTTAGCTCACTTTAAAATGTTTTTGAGAAGTGTAGTGTGTGTTTAGAAATTTTCTTAAGTACTTTATAATGATCCATGTACGGATATATATAAAGCCTTTGTTTGGAAAATTGCTTGAAAAATGTGAAGTGTTTTTGAAATGTTTGAAAAGGTGAGCAAGTACATAAGAGGAACCTACCCTAAGTTAAGTCTTTTCTGTTCTTAAATATCCTTTAAATGGTAAGACTATCCCTATTATTAAGGAATAGGTAGTCATTACCTTGGATGTATGAGGGACAAGTGAAGGGACATCTGTGATTAGGCAACTGTAAGGTGTATTTAGCAATTCGAAGGGACTTATCATCTTTATTCGAAAGGGACAAGATCATTTACGAAGGCAACCATGAAGGGACTTGATCTTTTTATCTTTTAAGGGACTAGATGATATGAGAGAAGGGACTTTGCTTTACACCTTACTTGACCTTTTTTGTTTAGGCAACATGAGAGGTAACCTTAGAAAGTGTAGGATGGCGATCAAAGATCGACTTACGTGTGTGAGTGTTTATTTTCAAATATTTATCTTATTTAATTAATTTTCTAAATTAATTTTAATCACAAACATGTTATGCACACCCTATAGTTACTAACCACACAGTTAATATCTTTACAATAAAAATAAAGCAAAAATATAAACCTAAACTATTACAAAGCTTTGGGATAGTTACAATATAATCGGAAAAATAATAATAACGATAAAATAGAAAATAAATAAGCAATAATTTAAATGGTTAGTAATAATGAAATAATAATAATAATAAAAGGGTTAGTAAAAATATAAAGAAAAATAACAATTTAAGAGAAAATATTATTTTTTAAGTTAAATAAACATTAAAAAAAAATTAGAAGAAAATAGAATAATTATAATAATAATAAACAAATACTAATTATATAAAAAAATGATTAATTATTTAATTATAGTTTATAACAAAATTAAATTAAATATTAAGGTTAATAAAAATTAGGGTTAGGGTTTGAGAAAAAAAATTTAAGGTTTAGGAAAAATTTTAGGGTAAAAATTATGGCGAAATTTGGGTTTTAAGATAAAGATTAGGGCTAAATTTTTAGGGTTTAAAGTTTATGAAAAAAATTAAGACTTAGGTTTAAAATTAAGGTTTAGGGAAAAAAATTAAGGTTTATGAAAAAAAATATAAGTTTTTAAAAAAAGATTTTGTTTTATCTTTTTGTAATTAGTTTAATAATAATAATAAGGAAATTCAAAGAAAATACATAATTTGATGAAAAAGGGAAAAATAAAGTTAGAGATACCAAAAATATTGGGGGTTTGCCCTTTTTGCTTCATTGAGTTCTTTGCCACTGGGACACCTACGTTTCTTCATCAAAATGCTCCAAACCTCAGTTCCTTGCCACTAGGTTGTGGGCCTTAGGTCTTTGTCACACACCATCTTTTTCCTCCCACCTGCCTATTTTTGGTATATACTATTGGAAGAATAAAAAAAGAAATAAACATGATCAAATAAAATTGCTGCAGATTTTAAAATAATGAAAAATAAGAAAAGCGATTAAAATAAAATCTAAAAAATATTAAAACGATGCTAAAAATCTAATAAAATCAAATAAAGAACGCACAATTTTTTTTAGATTTTTTTGAGAATATGAAAATAGAAAATAAATCAAATAAAATAGAAAAAAGAGGAATTTGCGATTTTGACGGTCGAAATCTTTTAGAATTCTATTCTAAAAGAGTATTGTTTGTCGATTTTTTTCTGAACTTCTGGAAAAAATTCGGAGCAAATCGAAACAGTAGTACTTACCTGACTTACCTGTCAGCCTGTAATGTTTATCACTACTGCAACCTTCGAAGTATCGACGAAAACAGATTACAGCAGATTAACCAATAGTTTAGTTCTCCATGGTGCCCTATGATTCCTGCATCGAAACTTAAATCCAACTATCCAAAAACCATCTACACAATCAAACAAACATATTATGTAATCAAAATCAATTAATCATGCGTAAATCATTAAAATTGAAAAAAACCAAAAGAAAGGCAAGAATATGAATTTGGTTTGTATGATTTGGCATGAATTTGATGATGAGGATGATTGGAACAGGTTCAGGAAACCTCAATGTTGTTGTCCAGAAATCATCTCTATAGCACTCTAACTTAAAAACCGAAATCAAGTTTTTGTATGATTTTTTGAAGTTTTGAGACCAGGTGAGAGGCTGCCAAAATCCCCTCTTTGAAGCTGCTTCATGTTGTATATATAGGAGTGAATGGAATTAGGTTAAGAGCTTTCACAAACTTGTGGATATTTGGACCTTTTAAGATTGAAAAATATTTGGTTTTAAAACATGAAATATCTTGATCTAGCCTTGCTATTTTGGGATGATTTTCATAACTCTTGTATCAATTAGATCAAAATATCATTTATGACATTCTAGAAGCAAAATAATTTTAAATCTTCACTATTTCATATTTTATTTGAATTTAAAATGATTTTTAATATAAAAAATCATAATAAATAAAAATAAAATAATGAAAATAATGAAAATATTAAGTTAATTTCGTGCATGATGTCTTGGTGTGGATTGGGTCATCATATGGCAAGCCCATTTAGAAGAAATTAGTTTTAGACCTCCATTTTCTTCATAAACCAACCAAAAATTTCCCAACTTTGCAAGGGCACACATCCTTCAATTTTAATGCTATGAGGGTGTTCTTGGACATTTTGAAAAGCTTGAAGAGTCCTCTAACCAACCTCACTGTTTTCATGTCCATATCATTTACCAATCTCAAGTTATGCCCTTTTGAAGTTGTTGACTTTTTGTTGACTTTCAAAAGGACCTATAATGTCTTAGCTCATACCCTCCAAATGAAGCATTTTTGGGCTTGGCTTGTGAGACACAAAGTTGTAGAGAATTCAATTTACTTCAAAATGAGCTTTGGATGGAGACTTGGTGATGAAGCATGTGAAAGTTATGGCTAGTAAAAGTTCAGTTGACTTTTCCTAAGGAAACCCTAATTTAGAAACTCCTGATTCTTGATGATCTGAAATCTCCTTGATGAATCATGATCAACCCTTTATCAAATGATGAATTTTACTTCATATACTTGATGTTGGCAAAAAATCATGAAGTTTGACTTTGGTTTGACCACAGTTGACCTCAGTTTGACTTTTTAACTGCTTTGACTGATTTTGACTTATCTGATCATCTGACTGAGCAAACTTTTGAGAAAAGTCTTGAAACTTGACATGGGGGTTATTACACACATATAAGATGTTATAAAGCTCACTTGAAGTCTTGGAAGTCCATTTAGCCTGATTAAAGTCAACACCCTAGTTTTGGATGCACTGCTTAGGAGGTGCATTGTCTGAGGGAATTGTCAACTCTTCTGACCAATTGTGAACTTTGTGAACCTTGTGAACCATCATAAAATGTCTTGTGAATCTCATGGGAGGTATTGTGAACCTTGTGAACCTTGTGAACCTCATAAAGTGACTTGTAGACTTCATGAACCTCATGAAAGGTCTTGAAAGCATTGTGAATCTTGTGAACCTTGTGAACCTCATAAAGTGACTTGTAGACTTCATGAACCTCATGAAAGGTCTTGTAAGTGTTGTGAATCTTGTGAACCTTTTTAGCACACAAAGTCTTGTATTGTGAGGGCAAATTTTGGGGTGCAACACACCCATACCAATCAGCATAGCCCAATCCAACTCTTCTGACCTATCAAGATATGATATGTGGACTTTATGCAAGCCATAACACACAACACACAAGCCTGAAACACAACCATAGTTCAGATTGCAAAAATCCTCAAGAAACTTCCTCTCTTCAAAACTTTCAAACCAACCATCCAAACTTCAAACAAACTTCACCATTCAACTCAGCATCACTAATAGAACACTTCCCACCCTCCATTATAGCCTGAAACATCACGAAACCAAAACACGATTTCTCACATTTCAAAACTGAAACTTCAAAACAGCCCAAATAAATCCATTCTAAGCATCAAAGCATACTCAGGAGGTCCATTGGAGTTGATTGACACCAAGTAAAGGCCCATATAGCTCAAACTGAGAAAGCTCAAGCTCAGGTATCATCAAGAACTTTTTTCCAGAAATGTAATTTTAAGTTCCTAAATGATTCCTCATGCTTCAGTGATCATGCTGATGTTTTTATTTTTGAAAATGGTTGAGTTTTAAGCATTTCATGATATTCTGAAATTTTTCCCGTTTGAATGTTTTGATTCGAATCTTGATGATGATGAATGATAGATGATTTTTGAGGCTGGATTATTGTTTAGGATAGTTAGTTGATCATTTCTGGAGATTTTGGGGGTCTGGGGTGATGATTTGAGCAAGGTCAGGTGAGGGTCTCGCCGAAGAAGATGACCGGAGCAATGTTCCGGTCATCTGAAAGTGATTAGGGCTTAATTAGGGTTTATTTTACCAGAGGCGCTCTGGGCCTTTGGATCAGGATTAGTTTAGGAACGGGTGGTCAGGATTAGTTCACTTAGGGTTTAATTCTGATTAATTAAATTAATTAAATAAGTAGGCCATTTTGAATATGAGCCATAGGATCTGGCGCGCAGTCAATTCCCTCCACTTTCCCTTTGAATCCCAGCCATCAGATTGGATTACTTTCCCTTTATTTCATTTTATTTTCATTTTTATCCATTTATCTTGCATAATTATTTTAAAATACTTAGAAAAATCTCAAAAATATTTCCTTTGCATTTTTATTCCAAATATTTTTCTTAATCAGAAAATGATTTTTATTTTATTTTTTGCATAAATATTGTATTTTTTAAAATATTTTAATGTTTATTTTAATTAATTAATTGAATTTAATTAATTAAAATACCGTTTAAGTTTCTAAAAATCACCAAAAAAATCATGAATCATCCCTTTGCATTTAGAAACATTTTCAAACTCTTCACACAAATTTCTTTTTAGGTTTGATGACAATTTGAGAATTTTATTTGAATTAAGGGTCATTTAATCCTATTTTTTGAACCCTAACTTAGAAAAATAATTTCTGCCTAACCAAGAAGAGTTTGAAGATGATTCTTTTTGCATTGTTTTGTGCATATCATGTAGTTTCTAGGATATTTTTGGCATGAATTAGCTTTCATTTTTCATTTTGTTTGGCATTTTACATTGAAGATCACCCCAAAAACCCTAGAAACTCAGGAAGTTCATAACTCCTTCTAAGTTTAGCTTCTGACCTCTCCCTTTGGATGGTAACCTAGTATAGGTTTAGGGTTCCTTTGAGTGCAATTTCAATTTTTTATCATGTCATTTGCTTCTGTTTTGGTCATATGCATCTCATGTTTCCTTAAAACCCTAAGTTTGTATCTTCATTTGCATTCATCTTGCATATGCATCCATACATGAACTTGAGATGACATTTCATGAATTCATATGCCATCTTAGACATCTTAAGAGATGTTAGAATCATGCTTGATCATTTCTTCATTCATTTTCCATGATTTGCATTCATTTCCTTTCATTAACTTTCATGACCTTTCAAACTTCAAAGCATGCATCCATTTGCATCTCATCTTTGTATGACCATTCATTGCACTTGGTATGCCTTTGCATCATGTCATAGCATCATTTACATTATGTGTATGCTTCTAGTTTTGATCTTTGTCATTGCATATGCTTCATTCCATTTCATTTCTTTCCTTATGCATCTTGTCTAACATTTTCAGGTGGTAAGTTAATTTGAGAAGTGGATTTGCCTTCACTTCTCATTTCTCTTCATCTTCTTCATATGCATCTTTGCTGCATTTTTTATTGTCTTTGAGTGGGCTTGCTCATTCATGTTCACCTCTCACTTTCTTTCTTTAAGTTACTTATCTTCTTCAATGAAGTAAGTAACTTATTTCTTCTGCTTCTTCCTTCTCCCATCTGCTTCTTCCATTGGTGGCTTCCTTGAAGATCTTTATCAAGCCTTACAAACCATAGGAACATCCAAGCATGATAATAATTAGGGTTGTGATTAGTCCCCCTTAGTTTTTACCTTTGAGTCTTCTTTGTGTCTCTCTTCTTATCTCATCATTAGAGACTAAACCTTTAAGTTTTAGGACTTTGGAATTAGGGTTATGCCTGCATCCTTCTCTTAGGATGGAGTGTATAACTTTAATCCTAAGTGTTAAACCCTTAATTTGTTTAAACCTCTTAATCAATCCATCTAATAATCGCTAAGACATTAACTTGTAACTTGGGCCTTACATTAGGGTTCTAATTCTTCCTTTATTGGTTAAGAAGGACTAAACCTAGTGTTTAATGGACAAGTCCTCCTCAAGTTGTCTTACAAATCATAAAACTCATTTCTTAATCTCACCTCTTAATTAAAACCCACTTAATAAAGGCTTGTCATCTAATGATTTTAATCCCTAATCATGGATTAAGTTGAGGTATCTTCCTCAGCTTAAGTGTGCTCATCTATTATTCTTCTATTAGGATGGTGTAATGAGTTCACTAATCCTTGATTATGGCTTAAACTCATTACTTAACACTAAAAAAAAACCCAAAAACATCTAAATAATCACAAGTAGGTTAATGACCTTAATCCTACATCATCATGGTAGTTGAGTTAAGATGCTTATCTCATACTTAAAGTATTCTCATTATCCCTAATCAGGGAGGATATAATGAGTTTACAAACCTTTGATTTAGGCTTAAGCTCATTAACTTATGCAAAACACCAAAAACAATAAAAGACTGAAAACACAAAAACAAACAATAATCGTCTCCTTCGGGATTCTTTTCTCATCACACTCACTCATAACCGAGAACTTGCTTCTTCCGTCTAATGCAAGACAATTAGTGTAACGCCCTAATTTTATATTTATTTTTATGAAATAAATATTAATAATTTGATGGCATATTTGGATAAATTGGAGAGAAATGTTTTATGAGAATAATAATAATAATATAATAATGTATACTATTATAATATCTTTATTATTTAAATAAAATAAAATAAAAAGGGTTAGTTAGAGGTTTAAGGGGCAAAGGTGGAATTATTGTTTTATGTAAGTGGAATAAGGGATTCAGTTTTCCTTTATCGTGTTTTTGACGAAGAACAGTGAGGTCTGGAGAAAGAGGAGAAGAAATGCAAGTTCAAGGATCGTAGATCATCAAGACCAAGATTTCGAAGAACTCATCTCTATTTCTAGGTAAGGGGGAGAATGGGTTTTATAATTGGTGAATTAACACAATAAGGGTAATTGGGAGATCCTTCCTCCCTTAGGGTTCATATATGTGAAGGTTTGGAATTGATGAAATTGTGATATGTATGTGATAGATTATGAATCCTTGAATTGTTTTTATAATTTGATGATGATTATTATGAGAATCATTTGTTATGAGTGTGTGGTGGTATAAAGTATTGAAATTTGACTTTTAGGGATGCTAATATCAAGTTAAAATGAACTAGCTTTGGTTTGGAGTGAGAGGGGAAAGAAAAGGAAGATTTTTGGAAAAAGATGGAGAATTCACGTAGCCATCTGACACGGGCCCTGTCACAGGACACGGGTGGCCATGACAGGCCACTGGAAGAGGATGGGGGGAATAATTTTAGAGAATGGGCAACAGTAAGTGTGACACGGGTCGTGTCACACGACACGGGCCGTGTCACACGACACGGGCACCCGTGCCAGCCCCCTGGTCTTGTTTGATTTTGTTGTTTAAGAGGTGCGTGTTCAGGGCATCTGACACGGGCCGTGTCACATGACACGGGTGGCCATGTCAGGCCCCTATATCTTGGAATTTTGTGAAATCTTGACATGTTTTACTATCCATTCTTTTAGTATAAGTTCCTGAGAGTATTCTAAGACAATAACTTGAGGTTTAGTGCTAATTATAGGACTTGATAACTAAACTTTAATGAATGTAATAGTGAGGGTTGTATAAGTAGCATAAGTTTGTTAATAATGTAATGAATTATTGAATTATGCGATTATGGTATATGTTTAACATGAATGATATAATGATGTGATTAATACTAGTGGGATCATGTGGATCGTGAAGGCATGAATGTTTTCCTGCGTAATTGTATTATGGTGTATGTGTTTGAGTCTACATATGCATACACATTTGGTGGAATGATCATGTCTCGGTGGAGCGTAAGTGATCATTCGGATTCATTGCGAATCATTGGTGCAGGGATGATCGTGTCCCGGTGGAGCGTAAGCGATACATCCGGGTTCAAATTAATGAACCATTGTTGGAAGTCGGTACCGCATTGTTGCATTGTGTCAGTGAGTCACATTGCATCTGGTTGTTGGATTGATTGTGTTAATTGATGTGTATGGATTTATGATTATCCTTTGAGGTGTTATTTGCACCGCTATGCTATGAAACTATTTCTCACCCCTTTTGTTTGTTTTGTTGCGTTTGTGCTTCTTCGGAAGTACAGATAATTCAGGTACTTGAGGAATGCTTGATGTTGATGTCAGTGTCCTAGGAGCTCTGATATGTAATGGGAACGGGGATTTTTATCACATTTCTTTTGATTTTTAGCAAACTTCCTTATGATTAAGTATTGAGTTAATAAACTGTACTTTGATTGAACTGTAATGTCTTTGGGCAATTTGATGTTAAAACAACTATTTCCGCTGCTTGTTTTAGAATAAATGAAAAGATATTTGGTTGTTGATGTAGCAACTCACTTTAGTTGATTAAACTCTGATTTTATGAAAAGTTTATTTAATTTTGAAATGGGAAAAAGTGGGTGTTACAATTGGTATCAGAGCAGGTCGGTCCAACCGGCCAGATTGAGTCAGTCCTTAGAATAGGAGTCGTTGAGAGTCCTAACATGTGTTTGTTGTTGTATCAGAATGGCTGGAAGGAATGATGCTTCTCTTGCTGCGGCTTTGCAAGCCATGGCGCAGACTGTTGAGAACGTTGTTCAGGTTGTTCAGGGGGGAGGTAATGCTCCCTCTCGTGCATTGGATCAGTTCAGGAGTAACAGGCCGCCTAAGTATGAAGGTGGAATTCTAGATCCGGAGGCTGCGCATAAATGGTTGAAGGCCGTGGAGAAGATTTTTAGAACAATGGGATGCTCTGATGATCAGAAGGTGAGGTTTGGTACTCATATGCTGGAAGGCAAAGCTGAGGTCTGGTGGGACAACAGTCGCCAACGGTTAGAAGCTGCGGATATTGCAATCATCTGGGCGGTATTTCGCAGAGAAGTTTTGGAGAAGTACTTCCCGAAAGATGTCCGTAGTGCTAAGGAAGTGGAGTTCTTGGAACTCAAGCAAGGTAATATGACGGTGGCGGAGTATGCTGCCAAGTTTGAGGAATTGGTGCAATTTTGTGCACACTATAATACTGAAGAGGCTATGACTTCCAAATGCCTGAAGTATGAGAATGGACTGCGTCCTGAAATTAAGTTGGGTATTGCTTGCCAGAAGATCAGGAACTATCCAGAATTGGTAAGCAGAAGTTGGATTTATGATAATGACAACAGGGCTCGAATTGCACACTATAAGGCGGTGAATGAAAAGAAAGGAAAGAAGAGATTTGGTGGTACTCCTTATAGTGCTCCAGCTGACAAAGGAAAGCAAAAGGCTAATGCTGAGAAGAAGCCATCTCGGGGAGGAGGTACTCCCGGCGTGGTCAAATGTTACAGATGCCACGGTACGGGTCATCGTGCCAATGATTGTCCTAATGAAGAGAAGAAGTGCTTCAAGTGTGGGAATCCGGGTCACCTAGCGGCTAATTGTAAGGTGAATGCTCCTACTTGCTATAATTGTGGAGAGCAGGGCCATATCAGCACCAATTGCCAGAAACCCAAGAAGCAGCAATTCGGTGGAAAAGTGTTTGCATTAGTGGGAACTCAACCTACTGGTGAAGATCGGTTGGTCAAAGGTACTTGCTATATCGATAATACTCCTTTATTTGTGATTATTGATACGGGTGCAACCCACTCGTTTATTTCCTTGGAATGTGCGAAGAGGATAGGATTGGAGCCTTCTCAATTGAGTCGAGGGATGGTAATTGATACTCCATCTATAGGTTCCGTGACTACTACCTTAGTATGCCGTGATTGTGTTTTGACAATATCTGATAAAAAGTTTAGAGTGGATCTTATATGCATGCCACTCAGTAATATTGATGTGATTTTGAGTATGAACTGGTTGTAGTCCAACCGAGTTTATATCGATTGCTTTAGGAAAAGATTGTTATTCCTAGCTCCTGAGGAAGAAAGTTTGGCCAGTTCAGTTTCGGCTAAAGAACTGAGAACCTTGTTGGAAGACGAAGCGAAGATGTTTGCTGTGTTTGCTTCGTTATCGGTTGAAGAGAAAGTTGATGTTGAGGAGCTGCCAGTGGTGAATGAATTTCTTGAAGTATTCCCAAGTGATATTTCAGAACTGCCTCCGACGCGTGAGGTGGAGTTTACTATTGATTTGATTCCTGGTACTAAGCCTATTTCTATGGCACCGTACAGGATGTCTGCTACTGAGTTAGCTGAATTAAAATCGCAGATTGGTGATTTGCTTGACAAAAAGTTCATTCGACCCAGTGTATCGCCGTGGGGTGCACCAGTATTATTAGTCAAGAAGAAGGATGGTAGTATGCGTCTGTGTATTGACTACCGAAAACTGAATAAAGTTACAATTAAGAACAAGTATCCACTCCCAAGGATTGATGACTTGATAGATCAACTTGTGGGAGCTTCTGTTTTTAGTAAAATTGACTTGAGGTCGGGATATCATCAAATAAGAGTGAAGGAAGGAGATTTCCAGAAGACGGCTTTTAGAACTCGATACGGCCATTACGAATATGCTGTGATGCCTTTTGGAGTGTCTAACGCGCCAGGAGTGTTCATGGAGTATATGAACTGAATATTTCATTCTTATTTGGATCAGTTTATCGTAGTATTTATTGATGATATACTAATATATTCGAAGTCTGAAGAAGACCATGTGAAACATTTGAGAATTGCATTGCAGATACTGAAGGATAACAAATTATTTGCCAAGTTCTCCAAATGTGAATTTTGGTTGAAGACGGTAAGCTTTTTGGGACATGTGATATCTGGTATTGGTATAGCAGTGGACCCTTTTAAGGTCACTGTTGTGCTTGATAGGGAGCCTCCGAAGACGGTAACGGAAGTTAGAAGTTTTCTTGGCCCAGCTGGTTATTACCGAAGGTTCATTGAAAGATTTACTAGTTTGGTGTTACCTTTGACTCAATTGACCCGGAAGAATCAAGCTTTTATTTGGGATGCAGCTTGTGAGAGAAGTTTTGAGGAATTAAAGAAGAAGCTAACTTCAGCACCATTACTAGTTTTTCCGGACCCGAGTGAAGCTTTTGTTGTTTATTGCGACGCGTCTAAAATGGGTTTTGGTGGCGTGCTAATGCAAGTGGGTAAAGTTGTAGCTTATGCTTCGAGGCAATTGAAGGTACATAAGAGGAATTATTCTACTCATGATTTGGAATTGGCCGCAGTGGTATTTATGTTAAACATTTGGAGGCATTATTTGTATGGTTCGCAGTTTGATGTTTTTAGTGATCATAAGAGTTTAAAGTACTTGTTTGATCAAAAAGAGCTTAATATGAGACAAAGGAGATGGTTAGAGTTTTTGAAGGATTATAATTTTAATCTGAATTACCACCCAGGAAAAGCGAATGTGGTAGCAGATGCGTTGAGCCGGAAGACAATTCATATGTCGGCTATGATGGTGAAGGAAATAAATTTAATTGAGCAATTTAGAGACTTGTGTATGGTATGTGAAATAACGTCGGAAAGTGTTAAGCTGGGTATGTTGAGAATTAATAATGAATTTCTGGATGTGATAAGAGAAAATCAAAGACAAGATGTAAAATTGGTAGATTTGATGCCTAATGAAGGAAATGACCAAGGAGGCGATTATGTTTTGAATAATGATGGTGTTTTGAGATTCAGAGGTAGAATTTGCGTACCTGACAACGTTGAATTAAAGAAAGCAATTTCGGAAGAAAGTCATCGAAGTAGCTTAAGTATCCACCCAGGAGCTACAAAGATGTACCATGATTTGAAGAAATTGTTTTGGTGGCACGGTATGAATAGGGATATCGCGCAATTTGTTTATGCTTGCTTGGTGTGTCAGAAATCTAAGGTGGAACATCAGAAGCCTTCGGGGCTGATGCAACTATTAGAGATTCTGGAATGGAAATGGGACAACATTGCTATGGATTTTATGACAGGTTTACCGAATACGGTGAGAGGCTTTGATGCTATTTGGGTGATTGTAGATCGGTTAACTAAGTCGGCACATTTTATTCCAATTAACATCAGTTTTCAGTTAACTAAATTGGCAGAGATTTATATACGGATTATGGTGAAATTGTATGGTGTACCGTCGAGTATAGTATCGGATAGAGATCCGCGGTTTACTTCGGAATTTTGGAAGAGTTTGCATGAGGCTTTGGGTTCTAAGTTGAAATTGAGTTCAGCTTACCACCCACAGACGGATGGGCAATCGGAGAGGACTATTCATTCACTGGATGATTTATTGAGAACTTGTGTGTTAGAAAAAGGAGGTGCGTTGGATACTCATTTGCCACTAATTGAATTCACTTATAATAACAGTTATCATTCAAGCATTGGAATGGCACCGTTTGAAGCTCTTTATGGTAGGAGATGCAGAACACCTCTATGTTAGTATGAGACGGGTGAAAATGTTATGCTTGGACCGGAGATTATCCAGCAGACTACTGAGACTATCAAGATGATTAAAGAGAAAATGAAAGCCTCTCAGAGTCGACAGAAAAGTTACCATGATAACTGGAGAAAAGACTTGGAGTTCAGTGAGGGTGACCATGTGTTTTTGAGAGTCAACCCGATGACCGGTGTTGGTCGTGCTTTGAAATCCAAGAAGTTGGATCCTAATTTTATTGGACCTTGTCAGATTATGCAGAGAGTAGGCAAGGTTTCTTACAGAGTGGCATTGCCGCCAGAACTTTCGAATTTGCACGAAGTGTTACATGTGTCGCAACTCAGGAAGTATGTATCTGATCCGTCACATGTCATCCAGAGGGATGAGGTACAAGTTCGTGATAACCTCACAGTAGAGGCCTTACCTTTGAGAATTGAGGATCGTAAGATGAAGCAGCTAAGAGGCAAAGAAATACCTCTTGTGAGAGTAGCTTGGGGAGGAGCTGCTGGTGGAATTGTTACCTGGGAACTGGAGAGCAAGATGTGGGAATCATATCCAGAGTTATTCCATTCAGGTACATTTTCGAGGACGAAAATAATTAAGTGGGGGAGAGTTGTAACTTCCTAATTTTAATTTATTTTTATGAAATAAATATTAATAATTTGATGGCATATTTAGATAAATTGGAGAGAAATGTTTTATGAGAATAATAATAATAATATAATAATGTATACTATTATAATATCGTTATTATTTAAATAAAATAAAATAAAAAGGGTTAGTTAGAGGTTTAAGGGGCAAAGGTAGAATTATTGTTTTATGTAAGTGGAATAAGGGATTCAGTTTTCATTTATCGTGTTTTTGACGAAGAACAGTGAGGTCTGGAGAAAGAGGAGAAGAAAGGCAAGGTCAAGGATCGTAGATCATCAAGACCAAGATTTCGAAGAACTCATCTCTGTCATACCCAAAATTTGTCCTACCCGCATATTTATTTTTGTTATTAAAAATCATCATAACAAATATTTTCTGTAATTTTAATTCAATTCTTTTTAATTGTATTTCTAAAAAAATCACAATCTGTGAATATATCAATTTCCCTCTATTTTATTATCCATTTTATATTCCTTTTTTTAAATATATACTCATACCAAATATTCCTCTTTTATTATTACTTTTCCATTATTTCATTTCTTTTTTGATTAAATCATTTCCTGAACCATCCTCCATTTTCAATACACATTTTAACTTCCATTATTCAAAATCCCTCAAATGCATATTATTTTCCCTATTTCTATTTCCATACAAAAAACAAAAAGCCCTCATTTCTCTTTCAACATTATTTTCTTAAATATGCATTTTTTATTTTCTTATTATTATTACTATTATTATTTCATCATTCATTCTCTTTTATTATTATTAGTAGTATTAGTATTAGAATCTTCTTTTTTTTATTTTTATTACCACTTTTCATTTCCATTATTAATTTCTTTTTCTTTCATTATTCTTAATCATCTTATTTTGTCAATATTAAATTCCATTTTATTATTATCAATGTTTCTCCCATTTATTATTTTTTATCATTACTATTACTATTATTATTTTCATTTTTAGTTACTATTATTATAATTATTATTATTATTATTATTTATTATTAGTATTATCCTTATTATTATTATTATGATTAGTTTTATTAGTTTTAATATTTTTAAGTTTTCATAAGTCACAAGGTACAAATTTATTCCACAGCCTGGCAACAATTCCATTTTGCTCCACCCACTTTCTCGTTGCTCTTCCACTACCTCACATAGTACACCAACTAATTCCTCCAACCTTTGCACATGACAACAACAATTACAGCTCATTTATTCTTATCCATTTTCCCCTCAAATTATCCGTTCTGCCCTTAAAATCCTCACTATGAGACCAGCCCCAAACTAAAATCCTGCAGAATGAAAATAATCCAAAAACCATCATTCATCCTCATTAAACCACTTTCACATTTGTTTTCATAAAACAGATTTTTCATAAACCAACTTCTTTCGAAAAATCAAGACTCAACCTCAACCAAATAAACCAAAAAAAAGAAGAAAACTTGAAAACCAAAAACGCAGGAAAAAAAGCGTCTTCATCCTCATCATTCAGACACCATCCCATTTTTGACCTTCCGAAACATACCAAATCCGAGTAACCACTGTGAATACCCTCTAAAACCATCGCGAAATCCGCACTCACCTTCTTCAGCCGTGAGAATCCCGGCCACCAACCACCACGAACTCATCTTCACGAAACCCACATCTTTCCTTCCGAAACCCCTCGTCACCGCCAACACTTCACCACCACCACCAGACGCAGCAAATGCTCAAACACCACCGAAAATGAACGAATCCGCAACCCACTGAAACACACCCTTCCGCGAAACCACCGTGCCGGAAATCCATCAAAATCTTCACCATTCCGCAAAACCCCTCCATACAAAACACCCTGAATCCGCCCAAAATCGACCGCAAGACCCAACCGCCGTTCACCGAAACCCAGCCGCGCCTCCAAATCCTTCGAACCGTCTTCACCGTAAGAGCCGCCTTTGAGAGAAACTGAAGCATAGAGTGAGAGCAGTCGAGAGCCGTGAGAAAGCTGCCGCTGGAGAGAGCTTGAAATAAGCCGCGAACTGAGAGGCTGGGTGAGAGAATCATTGAGACCCACCTATCCCGCGAGTGTTCGGATCATTGTTGTTGGACTTCCGCCGGCGAGCCAAGGTTTTGAGGGTGAGAATGTTTGCGTTTTGTTTTACCCTAAGTTGAGATATGTGAGACCTGTAGCACATTCGTTTTTTTAAAAAAAAAAGGGGGATCAATGCCTTTACTTTCTGTTAATAAACCCTATGCATTTTTTTACTTATTTTTTGAGAAACAGTTTGGGCCTTCATCGGACCAAATGGTGCTATCTCCTACACCTTGCATTAATTCACACATCCTTTCTTTTCTTTTTGTTCTTTTATTTATTAAATTCTTTTTTTTATTATATATTTTGGTTCAAAGTTAATTATTTATTATTTTCTATTGATGTTTTAGCTTAATTTCTATTATAATTTTAAGATTTATTTTATTTTTTGGTTTAGAAGCTCAATCTCACTTTGATATTTTATGGGCCAATGATATATTAAACGACCAATTTTTCGCCCGATTTTAATCGGTGATATTTGGTCAATATGAGGCCCTCATTGTAATTAATTTTTATTATTTTATTATTTCGACAAACAAAGATGTAAATTAATTTATTTTATTATTCATGATATTATTTGATTTATTTATTATTTATTATTTTATTTTTTTTAATTCTAGCAAATTCAATTTAATTTATTCATTTATTTTCGCATTTCAAAAGTATCGTTTCGACTCCTTATAGAATGATTCCCATTTTGAATCGATTCTAAGGTAGTTCACGAAATAAATTTCGTCGCGTCCAAAAAAGGTCCAACGCCTTCGAATAGTTGCGCTCAATTAAAAGGTCCAACGCCTTCGAATAGTTGTGTCCCGATTAAAAGGCCGAACGCCTTCGAGCCGTTCAAAACACTGCACACACGCTTCCTCTTGGGCAAACTACAATGATACCATTTATTTCGTGCAATCCCCTGTATTTATTTTGTATCCCCTCTCCCATTACTTTGTACGCACTTTATTTTCCGTATTTCATTTATTTCTGAATCCTTGGTCCAACGCCAAGCGATTGCACTTGCACACTTGCACCTTTTTATTTCATTTCGTTTATTAGGATCCACTCCTTGCAAGCCGAGCGCTTCGTGCCTCGCTAAACAAACCACAAAATCAAACTCCATTTGCATTTACCCCTTTAACCTCAAAAAACCAAAATGTTTCGATTAGATCCAAACCCTTGATCCAACGTCAAGCGGTCATAGGATAATAAAACACTTTAACAAAAACGAGAAGATTTGTACGCCACGAGCCTTAAGCGGTAGAAAGGAGGATAACGAGCTCTCGTTACTCGCTCCGATTACTTCGACGCAAGACGCTCGTCTTGTTGGGCGAGATAAACTATCCATAGTCTTTAGTGCATTTCGACTCCTAAACCCTTTCATCGACGAAAGGTAATAAAATCAACAACCATTACCCTTAGTAGGCCGAACTACGAGGCTCTGACTTTCCCATTGCACACGGGAGTACGTAGGCACGAGGATCTCAATCCTTGCCGAGCACCTAGGATCAATCTAACTTATATTTCAACTCTTTTCCCTCTAGCAAGCATTTCGTTTAAGCATAGACATCCTTTCACGCGTGATAACTTAGATGGTTCCCTTCGAGTACGATGGATGTAGGGGGTGCTAATACCTTCCCCCTGCATAACCGACTCCCGAACCCAGGCAATGGTTCCGTTGACCTTTGTCCTTATCCTTTTCCTCCCGGGTTGTATCTATATCTTCCCTTTCCCTCTTCGAGAATAAATAGAATTAGGTGGCGACTCTTCAGTCCGTCCGGCGCGCGGCTCCCGTCCTTTCGGATCTCGTGAGGTCGTATTTTTCGGGGTACGACAATCTCTATTTCGAGGTAAGGGGGGAGAATGGGTTTTATAATTGGTGAATTAACACAATAAGGGTAATTGGGAGATCCTTCCTCCCTTAGGGTTCATATATGTGAAGGTTTGGAATTGATGAAATTGTGATATGTATGTGATAGATTATGAATCCTTGAATTGTGTTTATAATTTGATGATGATTATTATGAGAATCATTTGTTATGAGTGTGTGGTGGTATAAAGTATTGAAATTTGACTTTTAGGGATGCTAATATCAAGTTAAAATGAACTAGCTTTGGTTTGGAGTGAGAGGGGAAAGAAAAGGAAGATTTTCGGAAAAAGTTGGAGAATTCACGTAGCCATCTGACACGGGCCGTGTCACAGGACACGGGTGGCTGTGTCAGGCCACTGGAAGAGGATGAGGGGAAGAATTTTAGATAATGGGCAACAGTAAGTGTGACACGGGCCGTGTCACACGACACGGGCACCCGTGTCAGCCCCCTGGTCTTGGTTGATTTTGTTGTTTAAGAGGTGCGTGTTCAGGGCACCTGACACGGGCCGTGTCACAGGACACGGGTGGCCGTGTCAGGCCCCTGTATCTTGGAATTTGTTGAAATCTTGACATTTTTTACTATCCATTCTTTTAGTATAAGTTCCTGAGAGTATTCTAAGACAATAGCTTGAGGTTTAGTGCTAATTATAGGACTTAATAACCAAACTTTAATGAATGTAATAGTGAGGGTTGTATAAGTAGCATAAGTTTGTTAATAATGTAATGAATTATTGAATTATGCGATTATGGTATATGCTTAACATGAATGATATAATGATGTGATTAATACTGGTAGGATCATGTGGATCGTGAAGGCATGAATGTGTTCATGCGTAATTGTATTATGGTGTATGTGTTTGAGTCTGCATATGCATACACATTTGGTGGAATGATCATGTCTCGGTTGAGCGAAAGTGATCATTCGGATTCATTGCGAATCGTTGGTGCAGGGATGATCGTGTCTTGGTGGAGCGTAAGCGATACATCCGGGTTCGAATTAATGAACCATTGTTGGAAGTCGGTACCGCATTGTTGCATTGTGTTAGTGAGTCACATTGCATCTGTTTGTTGGATTGATTGTGTTAATTGATGTGTATGGATTTATGATTATCCTTTGAGGTGTTATTTGCACCGTTATGCTATGAAACTATTTCTCACCCCTTTTGTTTGTTTTGTTGCGTTTGTGCTTCTTCTGAAGTACAGATAATTCAGGTACTTGAGGAATGCTTGATGTTGATGTCAGTGTCCTAGGAGCTCTGATATGTAATGGGAACGGGGATTTTTATCACATTTCTTTTGATTTTTAGCAAACTTCCTTATGATTAAGTATTGAGTTAATAAATCGTACTTTGATTGAACTGTAATGTCTTTGGGCAATTTGATGTTAAAACAACTATTTCCGCTGCTTGTTTTAGAATAAATGAAAAGATATTTGGTTGTTGATGTAGCAACTCACTTTAGTTGATTAAACTCTGATTTTATGAAAAGTTTATTTAATTTTGAAATGGGAAAAAGTGGGTGTTACAATTAGCACTCGAGCCAGACGAGTCATACACTTAAGCATAGAAAAGCAAGCAGTTCACAGTCAATTTATTTTCCAGTCTCTTTGAGTCGAACTACGATGTTCTGACTTCCTCATTGCACGAGAGGATACGTAGGCATAACTTAACTGTTATCGAACAAAAGTCTCTTTGTCATCCCCCTCTTACAGCATTCTTTTCCTAAGCCTCAGTTCCTGAGCAATTCACTTTTGCACTGACACTTGTACATTCATTTCCAGCTTTTGCACACAGATAGCACATACACTTACCCCTTTAAACACAATCTTGTAAGCGTGGATCCCATCGAGTACGACGGACAATCTGGGTGCTAATACCTTCCCAGGTTGTAACCAACCCCCTTTCTCAGTTTCAATGGTTCACAACCGTCTTATCCATATCTTTCTAGGTTTATGCAGCATTACCTTTCCTTCAGGATAAAAATGCCTTGCTGGCGACTCTATTCAGTTCATCTCATTTTCTCCTTTCGCCGACCATTCGCGCTTGTACCGGGATGCAAATCTTTGGGAGCGACACTATCCTTTCACTCTAAGAAGCTACTTAGTTACTTACTTATTTGTACTCTATGTCGCTCCCTGGATTTCCATGCTGGTACAAACGCGAAAGTGGCGCGGAAAAGGGTAGAGTCACCAGCCAGGCATTTTTATCCCGAAGGAACGGGAATGGTAATGCTGCACAAACCAGAAGAAAAGAAAAGGAAGGACACAGGTCCTGCAAACTAAAGAATCTGGGTTCGGGAGTCGGTTACGACCCGGGAAGGTATTAGCACCCCAGATCGTTTGTCATACCCGACGGGATCCACACTTGCAAAGAAACTGTTTCACAGGGTGAAGGAATGAATGTTGCTGCAAAAAGAAAGACCGGAACTGGATAAAAGAAAAGAAATGGGGAAAATAAAAGACTGCTCGAACGGGCCCTACCCCGCTGCCTACGTACCTCATCTGGACATGTGGATCAGAGTCGCCGTAGTTCCCCTAACTAGGGGTGGAAAAGATTGCTTGTGTCTTAAGGCTTGAACTGCCTATGTCAATGCTGAGGTGTTGTAGGCTCGGACGACGAGTGTGTTACCGTCTTGCAAAGTGACAAGTGGGAGCAAGTTCGTACGCAAAGAGTGAAGGTGATGAGAAAAGAATTCCCGAAGGAGAGATACTTATTGTTTGTCCAGT
The DNA here is from genome assembly GCA_963966055.1 of Lathyrus aphaca. Lineage (NCBI taxonomy): Eukaryota > Viridiplantae > Streptophyta > Magnoliopsida > Fabales > Fabaceae > Lathyrus > Lathyrus aphaca. Next base: position 201,247,689 of record OZ014519.1, on the reverse strand, counting down.
GTTTTTTATGATTTTTTATGAGTGTGACACAAGGAAATGAAGGCAAATCCTTTTCTAAAGAACATTTCCTTATTACCACATCCCAAAATAGAATGAGTAACAAGTCCATCAAGAATGAAGAAGATCCTCAAACTTGTTTCCTAAGATTAGGATTTAAAATCACTAACTTGTTTGTATCAATAAGTGTTTTGGTGGATTAAACTGAAGAAGTATTTTTATGATTTTTGTTGAGAGGATGACAAAAGGGAGAGGTCACCTCAACTATTATTGAAATTCTGTAATGAGATGTCCTAAGAGATGTTCCAACACTTAATAGGACATTTGACAAATTTAACCAAAAACTTAAACAGCAGGAAAAATAAACAACACAGAAGTTTGTTAACCCAGTTCAGTGTATAACCACACCTACATCTGGAGGCTACCAAGCCAGGAGGAAATCCACTATTAGTAATATTAATTCTAGACTTAAACCACCCTGTTTAATCTATCACTTAATACTTACCCAATGCAATTTCTACCTAAGACTCACTTAGATAAGAGTACCCTACTCACTCCCCCTCAATCACCCAGTGATCAAGTTTACAAGTTTACAGAAATTGAAGACATCCTTCAAACAATAACAGCTTGATTTTACTTCACAGTTTCAATCAAGTCACAAATGCACTTTTGCTTAAAAGCTCATAAAGTGGTACATAAAAACAGCCTGCTATTAAAACACTAGACACCTTATTTATTCTTCTGAAATTCGTACTCAATTCTATGAGATTCTGTTGTTTAAATAGGTTCTGAATTTTGGGCTTTCTGTAGAATGATCCAGCCCTAATGTGCAGCAGCTGTCACCTTGAATTTAGGGTTTGTTACCTCCTATATTCTAGGTGCATTAGGTCTTCTGTTTTAATCTGAATCTTCAATTTAAAACTCCCTACAGATGCGCCTTGTTCTGTTTTATATCCATCATTAATTAATTCCAGATAATTCTCCTTAAATATCTCTGATCTGTTAATCAATAATTAATTCTGGTAGCAGGTCTGAGATGTCTCAACATCTGTTGGGACATCCTGACAAAACTGAACTTAGTCATTTATACAATGTCCCAACATCTGGTAGGACATCCTGAACCAAGTTCACATACTCTGTTTGCTAATGTCCCAACATCTGATAGGACATTCTGAACTGAATTTAACATTTCTTGTTTGGTCAAAAATTCTGCCAATTCTTAAACATCTACAAACTCCCCCTTTGGCTAATTTTTGGCTAACATCTTTTCTGGTTTTCAGAGTGCAGCAGAAGTTCTTTTTATCAGAGTAAATCATTACTATTCTGTTGATTCAAATTTGAGTTTTACTCCCCCTCAACCATATATGAGTCCAGTCTTGTTTCAACAGAAATATTCACACTTATTCAGTTCAGAAACAAACAGATTTCATTCATCATTTAAACAGCAATTACATTTGATGTTGTTCTCCCCCTTGGTAGGCACAAAATTAGGGGCCAAAGAACTATTATCCAGTAATGCCTCACATACAAAAATCACTCAGATTCATCACTCTCAGTAGCTTCCTCCACTTCAGTGTCTTCATCTTTATCAGCTTCACTGTCAGCTTCACTGTCTTTATCAGATGCAACTGTCTGATCTTCTTCACTTTCCAACCTCTTAATTATTTCTTCAAGCTTCTGCTTTCTAGCTTCAAGCTCTTTGCAGGTGCTTTTTAGCTCAGCAATTAAGGTCTTCCTGGAGATTGGATTCTTAACAGTGGATGGACCAGCAGATGTCCCAGCAGGTGCTTTAACATCTGCAGCATGGTGACTTAGGAATAATTTGTAATGAAAGGCCAGGGGGCTCTCTCTCTTGCAGACAATGTCCTTGTCAGTTAAAATCCCAGGATATTGATTGAGTACAATACCACACAGCAATGATGGAAAGGCTATTGGTAGCTTGGTTGCAGAGGAGCTGGCATGCTTCATGGTTTGATCAAAGATGAAAGCTCCATAGTCCATTTTGGTTTGAGTTCCAACAGCATATATAAATCTGGCTAGACCAGTTGAGATTGAGGAAGTGTGGTTAGTAGGCACCCAATTAGATGTACCAATCCTGTTCAGCATGGCATACTTTCTGGTAAGCATGCTTACAGATAGTTTTCCCTTCACAGGCCATGCCTTTACCTGGTCAGCAGTTATCACCTTACAGACTTGATTATCTGTCTTGCCCAGCTCATTTGGTCCATCTGTTTCTCTTCCTAGATACAGATTTATGATTTGGGGAGAAAACTCCACACATCTACCTCTAACAAAGACTTTTTGGAATTCAGAGGACTTACCATGTGAACAATCTTCCTGAAGATTCACAATGAACTCTTTGACAAGAAGTTCATAGCAGGGAGAGAGGTCTGAGACTGTCTTGATCAGTCCTGCAGCGGATATGAGGTCTATCAGTTCTGTGCACTCAAGTGCATTGCTGCTCAGTTCTCTTTCCATGGCAACCCTTCTTTGGTACACATATTTCCACCTGTTCACACTAGAGACATGGTGAAATGATATGTTATCCAAGGGAGCTTCTGGTACAGCAGATGAAGCTCTGGATATTGCTGGTCTCTTCTTAGGAGGAGATGTTGGGACATCTGATTCAACATCTGAATCTGATGGTGTGACAGCCTTTCTTTTCTGAGTTTGAACTTTACTCCATTGTTTTGATGGCCCAAAAGAAGCTTTAGCTTTCCCTTTCTTTGGAGAAGCTTTCTTCTTTTCAAGAATTGCTGCTTCAGCTTGCATCTTACCCTGCCTGGACCTGAGTCTTTTGGCTATGCTGGGTTTGACAGATGCTATGATTTCTGCATCAGAGTCCTGTTCCAGATTGACCCCTGGAGGAGATTGAGCAGTCTCTTCTTCAGCTTGTTGATCAGCAGGAATTAGATCTTCATCTGAGGCTTTGGTCTGATCCTCAGAAACTTTGTCATTATCTTCATTTAAGGCCTTATTCTGATCCTCAGAGTTTTCTTTATCACTTTCACTTGAGGCCTTTTCTTGGACCTCAGTCTGTTCATCATCAGATGAATTTTCTTTCTCATCTGCAGATGTTCCAACATTTATTGGGACATCTTGTTCTGCAGAAGTGCCCTCTGCAGTTTGAGATGGTTCTTCTTGGGGAGCAGGCATGGTTTGCAATGGAACAGAGATCCCACTCACCTTTCTTTGTTCAAACAGAATTTGGGTGACAATCTCCTTGATTGAATCATCCACATAGTTTGAAGATTTTGGTGGCATGTTAGCAGGAGAAGGAATGCCTCCTTTGGCTTTGCTACAAACTTGATCTTTAGCTCTCTTTGGTGTTCTTGCCTTTTTAGAGTGAGAAGCGCTTCCCCTGAGCTCGTCTAATGGTGTTGATTGCATTGGCACCATAGAAATAGGAGTAACATGAACCACGTCTTTCTGATTGAGAACTTCTTCAGATGTTTTAGGGTTTTGAGACATTGTTGAAGAAGATGAATGTGCAGCTTTAGGGTTTATGATTCCTGAAGGATTGCTAGTTAATGTGATTCGCTTGTGATGATGAGATGAGACTCTTGATAGCTGCTTATAAGGAGTTCCTAAATAAGTAGCCGTTACAGTCCAAATGATTAGGATTGGAATTCTCAAATATCTTGTCCAGACCAGTTTTGCCATCTGGAAATTAAGCCATGCAATGTCATATGACATGTTGGCACATCTCATTAACTGCTAGATATCACATAAACATATTCCAAGTTTGCCCCTTAAGTTCTCAAATTGAGTAGCATCCAATGCCTTGGTAAAAATATCAGCTAATTGCAGATCTGTAGATACATGCTCCAATGAAATCACCTTTTCTTCTACAAGATCTCTGATGAAATGATGTCTGATATCAATATGTTTTGTCCTGCTGTGTTGGATAGGATTCTTAGATATGTTGATTGCACTCAAGTTGTCACAGTACAATGTCATGACATCCTGTGGGACATTGTACTCAGTGAGCATATGCTTCATCCAAACCAACTAAGAACAACTGCTACCTGCTGCTATATACTCAGCTTCAGCTGTAGATAATGACACACAATTCTGTTTCTTACTGAACCAAGAAATCAGATTGTTTCCTAGAAAGAAGCATCCTCCTGAAGTGCTTTTTCTGTCATCAGCACTTCCTGCCCAATCAGCATCACAGAAGCCAGTGAGAATTGGTTTGCATCCATGAAAGTACATTATGCCATAGTCACATGTACCATTAACATATTTAAGGATTCTCTTGACTTGATTGAGATGACTAACTTTTGGATCAGCTTGATATCTTGCACAAACTCCTACTGCAAATGCAATGTCTGGTCTGCTAGCAGTCAAGTATAACAAGCTTCCAATCATGCTTCTATATAAACTTTGATCTACCTTCTCACCCTTTTCATCTTTAGTCAGCTTTAAATGTGTAGGAGCAGGAGTTCTTTTATGAGAAGCATTTTCCATTCCAAATTTCTTCACTATGTTCTTGGAGTACTTGTTTTGTGAGATGAACATTGAGTCTTCCATTTGCTTAACTTGCAGACCAAGAAAATATGTTAATTCACCTACTAGACTCATTTCAAATTCAGCTTCCATCTGCTTGACAAAATGTTTGACCATCTTATCAGACATCCCACCAAACACAATGTCATCAACATATATTTGTGCAATCATGACATTTCCTTCTTCATCTTTAACAAACAGGGTTTTATCAATCCCACCTTTTCTGTATCCTTGCTTGATAAGAAATGTGGTAAGTCTTTCATACCATGCCCTTGGAGCTTGCTTCAGACCATAAAGTGCTTTCTTGAGTTTGTATACATGATTTGGACAGCTTGGATCAACAAATCCTTTAGGCTGTTCTACATATACCTCTTCATTAAGATAACCATTAAGAAAGGCACTTTTCACATCCATTTGAAATAGCTTGAACTTTAAGATACAAGCAATTCCCAACAGTAGTCTTATTGATTCAAGCCTTGCTACTGGTGCAAAGGTTTCATCAAAGTCTACCCCTTCAATTTGAGTGTATCCTTGAGCCACAAGTCTAGCTTTGTTCTTTGTAACAATTCCTTGTTCATTTGACTTGTTCTTGTACACCCATTTAGTACCAATCACATTTATGTCATTAGGTCTAGGAACAAGATTCCACACTTCATTCCTTGTGAATTGACCTAATTCCTCTTGCATAGCACAAATCCAGTATTCATCAGTGAGAGCTTCCTTGACATTTTTAGGTTCTATTTTGGAAACAAAGCAAGAACCTGAAATCACTTCTCTTGATCTAGTGCTCACACCTCTGTTGGGATCACCAATTATTAAATCTTTGGGATGATCTTTCTGTATTCTGATGGAGGGAGGTTTGCTTGAATCTTCTGACCTTGTATCATTTTGAGTGAAGTTATATTGATCATTCTTTTCTTCAGCTTCAATCTTGATATCAGCAGATGTTCCAACATCTTCTGGGACATCTGTAGGAGCATCATCAATTATCACATTTATGGATTCCATGATAACATTTGTTCTGTAGTTAAATACTCTATATGCTCTGCTGTTTATAGAGTATCCAAGGAAAATTCCTTCATCACTTTTAGGATCCATTTTTCTCCTTTGCTCCCTATCTGCCAGAATATAGCATTTACTTCCAAACACATGAAAGTACTTCACAGTGGGTTTTCTGCCCTTCCAGACTTCATATATTGTGGACAGGGTTCCTTTTCTCAAGGTAACTCTGTTATGGATGTAGCAGGCAGTGTTCATAGCTTCAGCCCAGAAATACATAGGTAACTTCTTAGCATGGATCATAGCTCTTGCTGATTCTTGAATGGTTCTATTCTTCCTTTCAACAATCCCATTCTGTTGAGGAGTGATAGGTGAAGAATACTCATGGTTGATTCCTTCTGAAGAACAGAAATCTAAGAACTTTTGATTCTCAAATTCTTTTCCATGATCACTTCTTATTCTGATCACACAGCTGGATTTTTCCCTTTGCAATCTTTGACATAATTCTTTGAATACATCAAATACATCTGACTTTTCTTTGATGAAGTTTATCCATGTATATCTTGAAAAATCATCAACCACAACATAGGCATACCTCTTACCACCAAGACTTTCAACTTGCATAGGTCCCAGAAGATCCATATGAAGAAGTTCCAAAACTTTGGAAGTTGTCAGATGTTGGAGCTTTGGATGGGACATCTTGGTTTGTTTGCCTATTTGACATTCACCACATATTTTGCCATCATCAATCTTCAGTTTGGGAATACCTCTTACAGCATCCATAGATATGATCTTCTTTATGCCTCTGAAATGAAGATGACCTAGCCTTTGGTGCCATAGTTTTACTTCTTCTTCTCTAGCTAGAGAACAAGTTGAAGTGGGGCTGAAGTCTAATGGCTCCCACATGTAACAGTTGTCTTTAGACTTTGCACCTTTCATGATAACTTTTTGCTCTTTGTTAGTCACTATGCATTCAGTTTTTGTAAAGTTTACACTGTATCCTTGATCACATAGTTGACTTATGCTGATCAGGTTAGCAGTTAAACCTTTAACAAGCAGTACATCATCTAGTCTTGGAACATCTTGACAGTCCAAGGTTCCAACTCCTTTGATCTCTCCTTTAGCTCCATCTCCAAAGGTAACATACCTGGATGAATATGACTTTAAGTTTACTAGCAAATTCTTCAATCCAGTCATGTGTCTTGAGCATCCACTGTCAAAATACCAGTCTTCTTTAGCTGATACTTTCAGTGATGTATGTGCTATGTATGCAGTACTTTTCTTTGACCAGATGAGTTGAGATTTCTTTTGATGCCTCTGCCCTGTGTGTTGTTCAGCTGATCTCAAAGTTTGATTGTTGATCTGGTTCTTGGGACTGTGGCTTTGATCAGTCTGAGTGTCAGCTTTTGGTCTCCAAACTTTCTTGATTACTTCTGTCTTTTGCTTAGGAGGTTGCTGATTTCTAAGCTGCATATTCTTGGTACCTTCTACTTTCTGCTTGGAAGGTTGCTGACACATCTGATTTGGATATCCATGTAACTTATAACAGTGAGGTTTGATATGTCCAAATCTTCCACAGTGATGGCATCTCCATCTTTGATACTTCTTCTTCATCTTGTTCTTTCCAGACTGTTGGGACATCTGTTGGAACATTATGTTTGTCTTTGTGTTCTGATGTTGAAGCATCTGTTGGGACATCTTGTTTGACTGTATAGTTTTTGAAGTAGTTTTGCTAGAGCTTGCTTCATCTCTGTTATATCCCAGTCCACTTTTGTCCCCTGAATGTTTATTATTGCAGAGAATAGCATCCAGTGTATTTGAGCTGCTGTTCATCATTCTAACAGATTTGGACATATGTTCCAGCTTAGAATTGAGAAGAGTTACTTCACTTTTTAAGGTATCAATGATTACTTGATCACTTGCTTTTTCTTCTTCTAGTACTTCATTCTGCTTCTTTAGCTTAATGACCTCACTGCATACTTCAGTACTTCTCTTGTACAGATCCTTGAAGGCTTGCTCAAGATCTGCATAAGTAAGCTCTTCACAGCTGGAATCACTGTCATATTCACACAGTCCAGCTAAAGCAGCAATGTGCTTAGCTGATTCTTCTTCTGAATCTCCTGAGTCTTCATCAGACCAGGTTACAGATAGTCCCTTCTTTTGTCTTTTTAAGAAGTTGGGACATTCCTTCTTGATGTGTCCATATCCTTCACATTCATGGCACTTGATTCCTTTTTCTTGACTGGTCTTTTCAGCATGATTTGATCTTCTGTTAGCATCATAGGTTCTCTTGTTTTCAGAAGAGTTTGTGAATCTTCCACTGGAATTTGATTTACCTTCCATACCTCTGAGAATCTGTTTGAACTGTTTTGTAATCAATGCAAGATTTTCTGAGAAGCTTTTATCATTTGCTAGTTCATCATCTTCTTCATCTGCATTTGAAACCAAGGCAATGCTTTTGTTCTTTTTAGCATGTGTGTCATTCATTCCCATTTCAAAAGTTTGAAGGGAACCAATGAGTTCTTCAGCTTTCATGGAGCATATGTCTTGAGCTTCTTCTATTGCTGTGACTTTCATGTCAAATCTTTTTGGCAAAGATCTGAGAATCTTCCTTACAAGCTTTTCATCAGTCATCTTTTCTCCCAAGGCTCCAGAAGTATTGGCTATATCCAAGATGTTCATGTAGAACTCATGAATTGATTCATCTTCCTTCATTCTCAAGTTTTCAAACTTGGTGGTGAGAAGTTGAAGTCTTGACATTTTTACTTTTGATGTTCCTTCATGAGTTGTCTTGAGGGTATCCCACACATCTTTGGCCAGCTCACAATGATGCACCAGTCTGAAAATATTTCTATCAATGCCATTGAATAAAGCATTTAGGGCTTTTGAGTTGCCTAGTTCTGAATCTTCTTCCTCTTTACTCCATTCTTCTTCAGGTTTCAGAACTATTGATCCATCTTTGGTGTCTTTAACAGGATGTTTCCATCCAACAATTACTGCTCTCCATGCCCTGTTGTCAAGTGACTTTAAAAATGCAATCATTCTTGGCTTCCAGTAGTCATAATTAGAACCATCCAGTATAGGTGGTCTATTTACTGACCCTATATCTCTGTCCATGTTACAGAATTTGTTTTCCCTAGATCTCACCCAGTATAAACAGGCAGGGTGCCTGCTCTGATGCCAATTGAAATTCTGTAATGAGATGTCCTAAGAGATGTTCCAACACTTAATAGGACATTTGACAAATTTAACCAAAAACTTAAACAGCAGGAAAAATAAACAACACAGAAGTTTGTTAACCCAGTTCAGTGTATAACCACACCTACATCTGGAGGCTACCAAGCCAGGAGGAAATCCACTATTAGTAATATTAATTCTAGACTTAAACCACCCTGTTTAATCTATCACTTAATACTTACCCAATGCAATTTCTACCTAAGACTCACTTAGATAAGAGTACCCTACTCACTCCCCCTCAATCACCCAGTGATCAAGTTTACAAGTTTACAGAAATTGAAGACATCCTTCAAACAATAACAGCTTGATTTTACTTCACAGTTTCAATCAAGTCACAAATGCACTTTTGCTTAAAAGCTCATAAAGTGGTACATAAAAACAGCCTGCTATTAAAACACTAGACACCTTATTTATTCTTCTGAAATTCGTACTCAATTCTATGAGATTCTGTTGTTTAAATAGGTTCTGAATTTTGGGCTTTCTGTAGAATGATCCAGCCCTAATGTGCAGCAGCTGTCACCTTGAATTTAGGGTTTGTTACCTCCTATATTCTAGGTGCATTAGGTCTTCTGTTTTAATCTGAATCTTCAATTTAAAACTCCCTACAGATGCGCCTTGTTCTGTTTTATATCCATCATTAATTAATTCCAGATAATTCTCCTTAAATATCTCTGATCTGTTAATCAATAATTAATTCTGGTAGCAGGTCTGAGATGTCTCAACATCTGTTGGGACATCCTGACAAAACTGAACTTAGTCATTTATACAATGTCCCAACATCTGGTAGGACATCCTGAACCAAGTTCACATACTCTGTTTGCTAATGTCCCAACATCTGATAGGACATTCTGAACTGAATTTAACATTTCTTGTTTGGTCAAAAATTCTGCCAATTCTTAAACATCTACAATTATTAATGTCTTTTAGGTTTTTATGAAGATGAGAAAGAGAGCACCAAAAAGGATATCAAAGGTAAAAACTAAAGGGGGGATTTAATCCTAAAGTTAACATACAAAGGTGGTCCTAAGGTTAGTGTGGTTTGAAATATATCCTAATGAATAAGAAGGAAAGAAAAGAAAGACAGAAGAAGAGGAGAAGAGAAAGGAAAAAGTTAGAACACAACTTACTCCTCTAAAGGAGATAAGTTGTTTCTAAAGGGGGAAAAGAAGAATTTGATCACAAGATGGCATAAGGAATATCACAATCACAAGTGAGAGAGTAAAATAACAAGAGGATATGAAGAGTTGAAATGTGGACACCATCCACACTTCACTTACCATGAGCCCCTGAAATGGTTAAAATCATTCACACATGATAAGATAAACCAAATTGTAACACCCCAAATTTGCCCTATTCATTTTAAGCATCATATCACATCATATTCATCATGAACATATCATTTTCTTAGCATCCTAGCATGGAAAGATGAGGCATTGCATTTCTCATGACCTAGCATTAGGCATATGATCATCTGTGGAGGTTCTTGAAGCATCACAAGCCAAGACAAGGGGCCCAATGGTTTTTTGCAAGTCCTATGAGGGGTATATGTTGCATTTACAAGTTCACGTTCATTTACAAAAGCTCAGAAGGTTGGAAGATCATCAGGGAATCCAGGCTAAGGAAAAGCTCCTACACAATGGTCCTAAACTAGGGTTTGAGATTCAAGCATGAAGACCTCAAAACTTTGGCCATTTCATTTAGGGAAAAGTCTTTTATATGTCAAGAGGATCCTAGGTACCAATTTTGGTGAGAAATATCCTTGTGGAAGTCAATAATTTCTTCAGTTGCTTGCAGATGAAGTAATTGGTCAACTGTGCCTTAAAAAAGTCATTTGTGTGATTTCAAGGGGTCCAACCCAATGTTTCTAGCCAAGGGATGTTCTTACAATGTTGTAAGAGGTTTGGAGAGTTCAAAGATCAAGAATCATGAAGTTTTGAGGGTTTTTGCAAAATTGGTGCAAAGTTGGTTTTAAGAAAATTCCATTTTTGGCAACTTTTGCCCTAAAATTCAAGTGACCTTAACTTAATCAAAAATTCTTCAAATGGACCAAAGTCAAACATGAAAGTTGGAGATTAAGGCCTCCAATTTTCAAAAAGTAGAAGTACTTTTTCATAGCATGTGTGGTTAGGGATATATGGCCCTCGAAAATTTGGCAAAATTAGGGCAAAAAGTAAAATTTCATGCATGCACCAAGAGCCAAAAGTCATAAAGCTTGATTTTAAGGGTTGGTATGGATCAAATAAGTTTGCAACATTAAAATACAATTTATTTGGCATACTTTGCTCCAAAGAAATTCACAAATTCGTGCACAAAAAGAATGTCATTCCAAAAGTGTAAAAAATGCATGAACATGAAAAGAGTGTGATACTTTAATCTAATGGCCAGGATTTTGTTTGGTTGAGATTAAGGGATCAGATTAGAGTGCACATGGGCAAGAGGCCAAGGAAAGCATGAGGATTACATGATATCACACCAAAATTGCAAAATTTGCAAAATCACAAAATTCTTTCATTCCCACGTGCAAACTTCTTCATTCCTTCAGCGTTGGCTCATGAGAGGATATATAAAAAATTAGGGTTTAAGCTTGCCTCAGTTCTCTCTCATTCTTCAGTTTCCAACTTTGTGCATAACTTGCATTTTCTCTCAAATCTCCTCACACACAAGCTCTCTCCAAAAACAAATCTGTTGGTTAATTAATGAGGTTGTCCACAGCGTGCGTTGGACAACAAGCACACTCCCTCAGCTCTCCTCCTATCATTTGGACACGTAAATTAATGAGGTTGTCCACAGCGTGCGTTGGATCAATCTTCTGGTTATTTGTTTTTTCCAATTATTTTGTGAAATTCCACCTAACTTAAGTGAACCAGCGCAGTTTGGGTGGGCCTTAGATTGCTTTTCGCACCCCCCACCTTCATAAGCCCAATGCGTTTACACTGAATTCCCTGCTTTTCGCACCCCCATCCTTTCTATATTTTATTTCTTTTTCTTATTTTATTTCTTTTAATCCATTTTGGTTTTCAATTATTAAAAATACTTCCAGTCATCAAAAAATTCCAAAATAATTCTTGAATGTTCATTTGAGTTTTCTTTATTTTTTCATATTTTTATTTCCCATTTATTTCTAATATCCACGTGTCAATTAATTTCCTCTTTCATTTAATTCTTTTTTATTCCTTTTTGAGCATCCTGACTTGTCCAATTTCCATAGGGTTCATCTTTTTGAGTTTTGTGTTGGTTCTTTTTGCTCTGGATTCATAAGAAGATGTTCTTCATGTGTGATTTTTGTCCTGATTTTTAGAAATTTGTTCATTGGGTTTTGGTCCTTGCCTTGTAAGTGAAGCTTCTTAGCCCTAGTTCATGTTTAAGCCCTCATTTGACCTATCTAGCTTCTGAATTTCTCCCAACCCTTTTGGCTCATTGTTATATCATGTTTGAAGATCATTTGTCCTAAGTTGTGGAATTTTTTAGATGCATTGTTGATTTGATATGAATTTTTGTTCTTACCTTGTCCCATTTTGCTTCTTTGTGATCATAAGCTCTCTTATTAGGTTAGAAGGGCACTTGTGCCAACTTCTTCTTCTCATTTGGGGTCTCTTTGGGGTATGGGTTCCATTCGGATCTTAGATTAGGGTTTGTGTCTTAGAATTTTTGTGTTTGGCTTACCTTTTGAGTTCATCTTTTCTTATGTGCTTTCACCTCATCTCCTTACTTCTTTCTATCTCATAATGTGATTGTTTGGTGTTGTGCTTCTCTTCTCTTCATCTCTCTTGCTTCTTAAGCAATTCTTTGATTTGAATTAGTTTTGTTCTTGTGCCTTGAGTTCATGTTTTGTGCATTTTTCCTTGCATTCTTCCTAAGTTTGCATTTGTTTTGCCATGTGTTGCATGTTGCATCATATTGACTTGTATGCTTCTTTCTCATTCCTGTAACTTGCATATTCATTGAGCATTTGTATATATGACTTCACTTCTGTTTGTATGATGTTGGAATTTTATATTTCTCATTGTGTTTCACTTGTATGCTTATGTTGCTAACCTTTTCAGGGGCTATGGTAAGTGAGAGGTGTGGAAGTGATTCCCACATCTCTAAATCTCATCTCTTTTCTTCTTATTATTTATTGTGCTAACCCTTTGCTTGTTGGGCTTAGGCCTTACTCATCTCTTCTTCTTTCTTCTTCTTCTCTTCTTCTTTCTTTCTTCATTAGGATAGAAAACCACACTAACCTTAGCATATCCATGCATGAAAACACTTAGGATTCTTTAGTCCCCCATTAGATGTTTTACCTTTAGATCCTTTGGTGCTTTCTCTTCTCATTTTCAAACCTAATTCTAATTCACTTAATAAATGTTGAGTACTTTCATGTGACATGAGACTTTGCTATGAGATACTTGCACGCGTTCCGTTTCGGGGCGAGGTGTAAGTTATCCCTCGTGGTGGATAGGTCTTAGCATGAGATTACTTCACAAAGAAAAGCTAAAAAACACTTCTTAACATAAAATCACAAAAACACTTAATAAATGGTAATAGGTCAGTGTGTCTGAGCCTTCACTTGTGGGACTAGCTTTGGGGATTTCCTCCATAGATAGCTGTGTCTCTTGCGCATTCCATTTTGGGATGATGTGAGACGTACACATACCAGTAAGTAAGACTTAGGTACACTTACCTATGCAAATTTCATTCATAAAAAGCTTCTAAAAAAAACTAAAAAAATAATAAGCGTCTTTCCTTCGGGAATTCTTTTCTCATCTCCTTCGCTCCGTACGCGAACTTGCTCCTACTTGTCACTTTGCAAGACGGTTACACACTCGTCGTCCGAGTCTGCAACACCTGAGCAATGGCATAGGCAGTTCAAGCTTTAATTCACAAGCAACTTCTTTTCTACCCCTAGTTAGAGGAACTACGGCGACTCTGATCCTTATTTTCCCGATGAGGTACGTAGGCAGCGGGGTAGGTCCCGTTCGAGCACAATCTTTATTTTCCCTACATTTTTTTCTCTTTGTTTTCTCATTCAGTTCCTTTCTCAGTTTCTTTTCCAGTTTCTTTTCTTTTCTTTTGCAGCAGCTTTCATCCCCTCACCCTTTGAAACATTTTCTTTGCAAGCGTGGATCCCGTCGGGTACGGCGGACGATCTGGGTGCTAATACCTTCCCAGGTTGTAACCGACTCCCGAACTCAGTTTCTTTGGTTCGCAGGACCCGTGTCCTTCCTTTTATTTTCTTCTGGTTTGTGCAGCATTACCATTCCCGTTCCTTCGGGATAAAAATGCATGGCTGGCGACTCTATTCTTTTCCGCGCCACTTTCGCGTTTGTACCAGGATGGAAATCCCGGGAGCGACACAAATGAAATCAAAAGAGATGTGAACAAACAAAAGATATAACCACGCATCACAACCAGAAGTGATTCAACTCAATTACATGCTAAGATACATCAAACAATACCAAGGAAAGAGTGGAGCAAACAAAGCATTACAAGGCAACACTAATTAGTATGGAAAGGCTAAGCATACATGAAGTAACACCTAACATACAAGCCACTCAAGAATCATACCACTCAAGATCAGAACCCTAACATGCCAAGAATGTGCCTAAGCAACACAAGAGATCAAGAATTAAAGCAAACAAACTTAATCATTGTCAACAAGAGAAACACATAAGCACAAGTGGTGAAGTGAACATGTACATAAGTGTATAAACTTCAAAGACAAGTAAAATAAGCCAACTCAAGGCACTAGTAAAGTACAAAGATCATGGACCTATCCTCATACAATAAAGGTTCTAAACACCCTATATGAGTTGGCACAAGTTCCCTCCTAGCCTAAGAAACAAACATATGACCACAAAGGATGCAAAATAGGAAAAGCAAACAAGAAAACTCATATTAAATCAAGAGTGCACTCAAAAATTCTACAATTAAGTAAAAATGTTCCTTAAACATTTGATAACATCATATCAAAAGGACAGGATCAAGATCAATAGAAAACTAGGTCAAAGAACTTCATAAGCAAGAACTAGGGTTTTGAAACTTCATTCCTAAGCAACTTGACAAAACTCCATATACAAAATCCTAAAAATCATGAGATAAATCATCAAAAAACTACATCATGTTAGTAATCCAGAGCAAAAAAACCAAGTCAAAATTCAAATCCATTATCAAAATAGAAAATAAACAAGACAGCAAGTGAATTAGAAGAAATAAAAAGAAGAAAATAAACCACACAATTAATTCTAATACGAAAAATAAAAATAAATGGAAAATAAAATTGTACAAAATTAAAGAAAATTAAAATTGACTTCCATGAATTTTTGGTGAATTTTTAAGAGCTTCTAGCTATTTTAAAAAATTAAAAAGCAAACAAAGAATAAAAGAAAATAAATAAATAAAAAACAAAAGAGCAAAGTGGGTGCATTCAGTAAGGGAACTCAGTTCAAATAATTGGGATCAAAAGAAAGGGGGTGCGCATAGAAGCTTAGGCCCAAAAGATTCAGCGTGTCTCTCACAAAATTATGGTGGATACTCACTTATTCAGGGAAAGGCAAGAACCAATAGATCAATCCAACACATGCAGTCAGGTCAACAAGATGGAACAAGTCAACACATCAACGATCCAAATACGCGCACATGATAACTAGTGTAGGTTGACGCACACAAAGTAATATTCAGATTTAAAACATGAACATAATGCACGTGAGTGAGAGGGTCCAGTTTTTATGTGCTGGCACAATAAGATCCATCCAGATAAACTCATTATGTGGCTACGAACTCATCTTCTTCAAAAATAAAACCAAAACAAAATGCCAGAAAACGGCGACCGAAGCCCTAGCTCCGGTGCCGAAAAACTCAACCTCAAGAACAAAACTACACATAAATTGTTCCAACTCTCCAAATTCAATCATTGAAACACACTGATTTTAAATATCCACCTAGATTTCTCAATAGATCATCATACACAACAAATCGAAGCAAAACAAGTTCATACATAAAATTGAAATCTAACAATACATGCTCATTTCTAAATCATTTTCAAAAGTTACCACATCAATGAACTCAGGGAAGCATGAAGATCATTATCACACAAAAAATTCCAGATCCAGATCCACGAATTTAGAACTCACCTGAGATTTGCAGAACTCAAAATAGCTCAAGATAAGCTTCCACAAGGTGAAGATCAAGGCCTTGAAACCTCTCCTTGCAAAATAAATGAAAAATAACTCTTGAAAATCTTTGGATATTAGAATCCAAATGTATTTGCACCAAACTTGCAAGGTATGAAATATTTGGTTTCAGCTGCAATTGATGATGGATTATTGCTTCTTACTCTTCAGTGATCACAAATATGGAAGGAGAAATAGCAATGCATGGAGATATTGTGAGTTTTGAAGAAAAATTTAAAAATGCAAGAGAATGTGAAGCTGAAGAATGAGAGGGCTGAGGGTTTAAAATCGTGTGCAATAGCTTTTATATCATATGTGTACCACACTGATTAGGGTTTTGTATTTGGAGAGAGCCAACAAAGTGTGATGAGGGCATTATGGCAAACTTGCATGAAGAGGGTGAATGAATCATTTCTACGTGCATCTTGCCATCCATGTGCACAAACTGATTCCATTTCATTCAATATTCACCCTTGGATAAATCTCAGTCATTGGATTTGAATGAGTCATGCATTTCTTATGATTTTGCAAATTTGCACTTTGTGAATTATCTCTTAATCCATGCACGAGTTCTAGGGATTTTCTTGAGCCAAATACTCCTCATGCCTTGTTCTTGATGTTTATGATCAGCATGGACCCATAAGATAGCCTAGAAATGGATTACAATGCAATTTGCAACTTGGTAGAAAATGAAAATTCATGTAAACCCTAAAATGAAAATTCATGTAAATCCTAAAAATCTCCAAACTTCACTTGATCATAACTTTTCAACCATGAATGCTATAGACATGTTCTTGTACTTTTTGAAAATGGGAGAGCATACCATACAACTTTCATGTTCAAAGAAAATCCATTTGGAGTCATTTTGGTTGTGAAAGAGAGCCTTGAAAACTAGGGCAAAACTTACTAAATTTGGACATTTTCATGCCATGCCATATGCCAAAAATGGAAAGTCCTTCAAAACCTCTTGATTCTTGACTTTTGTCAACACCAGAGACTTTATTTGACCTTAAAGACATCCCTTGACTTGAAACATGGGATTGGACCCCTTGAACTCTCACAGTTGACGTTTTAATTGCACAGTTGACCAATTTCTTCTTCCACAAGTAACTGATGACTTGACTGACTTCCCTAATGATTTTTCTCACCAAATTTCACCCCTAGGCTTAAAATGACATATAAAATAATTTGACCACAATAATTGGTCAAAGGTACAAGAAATCCCAGCTCAAAAGCAAAACCCTAATTCAAGATTCATTTGTGTAGGAAATTGTTCCATCTTTGATCCTCTGATGATCTTCTACCCTTCTTGACTTTTGTAAATGATCTTGGGCTTGCATATGACATGAGGACACCTTATGGAACTCTTGAAATGTCATTTGGCCTCTTTCTTTGGCTTGCAGAGCTTCAAATCCCCAGTTGATTGATCATATGACCTATGCTTGAACATGAGGATGTTCTGCTTCATTTTTCAATGCTAGATGCCAATGATATGATACGCTTATGATGATTATGATGTGAACATGACGATAAAGGAATAGGGAAAATTTGGGGCGTTACACTCCGAAGAGGAACACATACCACAACAACAACAAAGGGGTGAGAAATCACATACAATAATAACAGACATATACTGCAAGATAGGAAAATAACACAATATTCTCGACACAATATTATTCACAATATATCTCATCACAATCTCACAACCAAACTCATCAATCAATCATAACTCCATAAATAGGCATATAACTCTTTATGTGTAGATGTTTAGAATTGGCAGAATTTTTGGACCAACAAGAAGTGTTGAACTTAATTCAGGATGTCACATCACATGTTGTGACATTATCAAACAGAGTATAAGTAAATGAACTTAATTCAGGATGTCACACCAGATGTTGTGACATTGTATCAGTTAATGAAGTAAGTTCAATTTACAGGATGTCACACCAGATGTTGTGACATTGTATCAGTTAATGAAGTAAGTTCAGTTTTCAGGATGTCACACCAGATGTTGTGACATCTCAAACCTGCTACCAAAATTAATTAATGCTTAACAGAACTGAGTAAATTCAGGGAATTTATCTGGAATTAATTATGGATGGATAAAACAGAAGAAGGCGCATCTGTAGGGAGATTGGTTATATGATTTCAGTATAAACAGAAGAACTGACTCACCTAGAATCAAGGAAGTAACAAACCCTAATTCAAGGTGTTAGCAGCATGTGTATCAGGATTGGATAACCTACAGAAAACCCAAAATCCAAGCATCTATTTAAGCAACAGAAACTCTCAGAATAGAGTACGAAATTAAGAAGACTAAATAGGGTGTTTGTGTTTTAATAGCAGGTTGTTTATGTGTATCACTTTATGAGCTTTTAAGCAAAAGTGTATTTGTGTCTTGATTGAAACTGTGAAGTAAGATCAAGCTGTTTTGTTTGAAGTATGACTTCAATTTTATTAAACTTGTAAACATATCACTGTGTGATTGAGGGGGAGTGAGTTGGTACTCATATCTAAGTTGTGTCTTAGGTAGAAATTGCCTTGGGTAGATATTAAGTGAAAGATTAAACTGAGTGGTTTAAGTCTAGAATTAATATTACTTATATTGGATTTCCTTCCTGGCTTGGTAGCCCCCAGATGTAAGTGTGGTTATACACTGAACTGGGTTAACAATTTCCTGTGTTGTTTTATTTTCTTGCACTTTAAGTTTTGTTTAAGTCTTCAAGTGTTTAAACATCTCATTCGACATCACGTACATGATCACAAAATTACAATTGGCATCAGAGCAGGCACCCTGCCTGTTTAACTGGGTGAGATCTAGGGATTGCAAATTCTGGAAACATGGACAGAGATGTAGGATCAGTAAATAGACCACCTATATTGGATGGATCTAATTATGACTACTGGAAGCCAAGAATGGTAGCATTCTTAAGATCACTTGACAATAGGGCCTGGAAAGCAGTCCTCAAAGGATGGGAGCACCCTGTCCAAGACAACAAAGATGGAGCAAAAGTGTTGAAACCTGAAGAAGAATGGAGCAAGGAGGAAGAAGATTCAGCACTTGGCAATTCCAAGGCCTTAAATGCTTTATTCAATGGCATTGATAGGAACATATTCAGACTTGTGCATCACTGTGAACTGGCCAAAGATGTTTGGGACACTCTCAAAACAACTCATGAAGGAACATCAAAGGTGAAGATGTCAAGACTTCAACTTCTCACCACCAAGTTTGAAAACTTGAGAATGAAGGAAGATGAGACAATTCATGAGTTCTACATGAACATCTTGGAAATAGCCAATACTTCTGGTGCTTTGGGAGAAACGATGACTGATGAAAAGCTGGTAAGAAAGATTCTCAGATCTTTACCAAAAAGATTTGACATGAAGGTCACAACAATAGAAGAAGCTCAAGACATATGCACAATGAAGGTTGAAGAGCTCATTGGTTCCCTTCAAACCTTTGAGATGGGAATGAATGACACAATTGTAAAGAAGAATAAAAGCATAGTCTTGGTGTCAAATACTGATAAAGAAGAAGAAAATAATGAAGCAGATCCTGAAGAAAGTTTATCAGAAACCATTGCTATGCTTGGAAGACAATTCAAAAAGATTCTCAGAAAGATGGATGGCAAGTCCAGTCCAAGTGGAAGATACTCAAACTCTTCTGAGACTAAAAGACCTTATGATGCTAATAGAAGGTCAAATTATGATGAAAAGACCAATCAAGAAAAAGGGATTAAATGTCATGGATGTGAAGGATATGGACACATCAGAAATGAATGCCCTACCTATTTAAAAAGGCAGAAGAAAGGTTTCTCTGTAACCTGGTCTGATGAAGACTCAGGATGTGATTCAGAAGAAGAATCAGCAAAGCATATCACTGCTCTAGCTGGATTATGTGAATCTGAAAGTGGATCCAGTGATGAGGAGCTAACTTTTGAAGAGCTTGAACAATCATACAGAGAACTGGTTAAAAGGAGCACTGAAATATGCATGGAGAGTATAAAGCAGAAGAAACAGATTGAGGCACTAAAGGCTGAAAAAACAAGTGATCTAGAGATCATTGACACTTTGAAAAGTGAAGTAAGCCTTCTCAACTCCAAGTTGGAGCATATGTCCAAATCTGTTAGAATGATGAACAATAGCTCAAACACACTGGATGTTATTCTCAACAACAATAAGCATTCAGGGGATAGAACTGGACTGGGATTTAACAAAATTCAAAAGGTTGAGGCTAGCACCAGCAAAACTCCTTCAAATTCCATAAAGTCAAACAAGATGTCCCAACAGATGCTCCAACATCATGAAAAGAACATAAAGTCAAACATAATGTCCCAATAGATGTCTCAACATCATGAAAAGAACATGATGAAAAAGAAGTATCAAAGATGGAGATGCCATCATTGTGGAAGGTTTGGTCATATCAAACCTCATTGCTACAAGTTGCATGGATATCCAAATCAAATGTATCAGCAACCCCCTAAGCAGAAGATAGAGGCTACAAAGAAAATGCTGCATGGACATCAAAATCAAAGATATCAGCAACTCCCTAAGCAGAAGACAGAGGTCATCAAGAAAGTATGGGTACCTAAAGCTAGTCTTCATGCTGATCAAAGTTACATGTCTAAGAACAAGCTCAACAAACAACCTTGGAGCTCTAAAAATGGACACTACACAGGGCAAAGGCATCAAAGGAAACCTCAATAGAAATGGTCAAAGAAGGGTGTTGCATATATAGCTCATACATCTCTAAGAGTATCAGCTAAAGAAGACTGGTACTTTGACAGTGGATGCTCAAGGCACATGACTGGATTGAAGAATCTGCTAGTAGATTTAAAGTCATATTCATCCAGATATGTAACCTTTGGAGATGGAGCTAAAGGAGAAATCAAGGGAGTTGGGACCTTGGACTGTCCATATGTACCAAGACTAGATGATGTGCTGCTGGTAAAAGGATTGACTGCTAACTTGATCAGCATAAGTCAATTATGTGATCAAGGTTACAATGTAAACTTTACCAAAACTGAATGCATAGTATCTAATCAAGAACAGAAGGTTGTCATGAGAGGAGCCAGATCTAAAGACAACTGTTATATGTGGGAACCTCAAGATTTCAGTCTCACTTCAACTTGCTCTTTAGCCAAAGAAGAAGAAGTGAAACTATGGCACCAAAGACTGGGTCATCTTCATTTCAGAGGTATAAAGAAAATCATATCTATGGAAGCTGTGAGAGGTATTCCTAAACTGAAGATTGATGATGGCAAAATATGTGGTGAATGTCAAATAGGCAAGTAAACCAAGATGTCCCATCCAAAGCTCCAACATCTGACAACTTCCAAAGTTTTGGAATTATTGCATATGGATCTTATGGGACCTATGCAGGTTGAGAGCCTTGGTGGTAAGAGGTATGCCTATGTGGTGGTTGATGACTTTTCAAGGTATACATGGATAAATTTTATCAAAGAAAAGTCTGATGTATTTGATGTATTCAAAGATTTATGCCAAAGAATACAAAGAGAAAAAGCAAGTTGTGTGGTCAGAATAAGAAGTGACCATGGAAAGGAGTTTGAGAATCAAAAATTCTCAGATTTCTGTTCTTCAGAAGGAATCAATCATGAATACTCTTCACCTATCACCCCTCAACAGAATGGGATTGTTGAGAGGAAGAACAGAACTATCCAAGAATCAGCAAGAGTTATGATCCATGCTAAAAAGTTACCATTGTACTTATGGGCTGAAGCTATGAACACAACTTGTTACATTCATAATAGAGTCACTCTAAGGAAAGGAACTTTGTCCACAATCTATGAAGTCTGGAAGGGCAGAAAACCCACAGTTAAGTACTTCCATGTGTTTGGAAGTAATTGTTATATTCTGGCTAATAGGGAGCAAAGAAGAAAAATGGATCCTAAAAGTGATGAAGGGATTTTCCTTGGATATTCTATAAATAGCAGAGCCTATAGAGTATTTAACTCTAGAACCAAGGTTATCATGGAGTCCATAAATGTGATAATTGATGATGCCCCTGCAGATGTTACAGAAGATGTTGGAACATCTGCTGACAGTCAGACTGAAGCTGAAATAAAGAGTGATCATCCTGACTTCACTCAAACTGAAGCAAGGATAGAACAATCCAGCAAACCTCCTTCCATCAGAATCCAAAAGGATCATCCCAAAGATCTAATAATTGGTGATCCCAACAGAGGTGTAAGCAGTAGATCAAGAGAAGTGATTTCAGGTTCATGTTTTGTCTCAAAAATAGAACCTAAAAACATCAAGGAAGCTCTTACTGATGAGTACTGGATTTGTGCTATGCAAGAAGAATTAGTTCAGTTCACAAGGAATGAAGTGTGGGATCTTGTTCCTAGACCTGATGACATAAATGTGATTGGCACAAAATGGGTGTATAAGAACAAGTCAAATGAGCAGGGAGTTGTTACAAAGAACAAGGCTAGACTTGTAGCTCAAGGATACACACAAATTGAGGGAGTAGACTTTGATGAAACCTTTGCACCAGTAGCAAGGCTTGAATCAATCAGACTACTTTTAGGAATTGCTTGTATCTTGAAGTTCAAGCTATTTCAAATGGATGTGAAAAGTGCCTTTCTAAATGGATATCTTAATGAGGAGGTATATGTGGAGCAGCCTAAGGGATTTGTTGATCCAAGCTGTCCAAACCATGTGTACAAACTAAGGAAGCCTCTTTATGGACTGGAGCAAGCCCCAAGAGCATGGTATGAAAGGCTGACTACTTTTCTCACAAAACAAGGATACAGAAAAGGTGGAATAGACAAAACCTTGTTTGTGAAGGATGAAGAAGGAAATGTCATGATTGCTCAAATATATGTTGATGACATTGTCTTTGGTGGGATGTCAGACAGGATGGTTAAACATTTTGTCACTCAAATGGAATCTGAATTTGAGATGAGTCTAGTAGGAGAACTAACCTACTTTCTTGGACTGCAAATAAAGCAAATGGAAGACTCAATGTTCATTTCCCAAAGCAAGTATGCTAAGAACATTGTCAAGAAATTTGGGATGGACAATGCTACTCACAAAAGAACTCCTGCCCCCGCTCATTTAAAGCTGACAAAGGATGACAAGGGTGAGAATGTAGACCAAAGCCTATACAGAAGTATGATTGGAAGCTTATTATATCTGACTGCTAGCAGACCAGACATAGCCTTTGCAGTAGGTGTATGTGCAAGATATCAAGCTGAGCCAAAAGTAAGTCATCTAAACCAGGTTAAGAGAATTCTGAAATATGTCAATGGTACTTGTGACTATGGCATAATATACTCCCATGGATGTGAACCAATTCTCACTGGCTTCTGTGATGCTTATTGGGCTGGAAGTGCTGATGATAGAAAGAGCACATCAGGAGGATGCTTCTTTCTAGGAAACAATTTGATTTCTTGGTTCAGTAAGAAACAAAATTGTGTTTCCTTATCCACTGCTGAAGCTGAATATATTGCAGCTGGTAGCAGTTGTTCACAGTTGGTTTGGATGAAGCAAATGCTCACAGAGTACAATGTCCCACAGGATGTCATGACATTGTATTGTGACAATTTAAGTGCCATCAACATATCAAAGAATCTTATCCAACATAGCAGAACCAAGCACATTGATATCAGACATCATTTCATCAGAGATCTTGTGGAAGAGAAAGTGATCTCATTTTAACATGTAGCTACAAATCTGCAATTGGCTGATATATTTACTAAAGCTTTGGATGCTACCCAATTTGAAAACCTAAGGGGCAAATTGGGAATCTGCTTATGTGAAATATAGAAGTTATGAAGAAGTGCCAACATGTCATATGACATCGTGTGGCATGATCACCAGATGGCAACACCAGTCTGGTCAAGAACTCTGTGTATTCCACTCCTTAAAATTCTCCAAGTAACGACTCTTATAAATGTTCTAGCTTGTTCTCAGCTATTCATCTTCTCATCATCTTCTCAAATCAAATTGCGTGCTATAGCTGATCTTCAGAGCTAATCAAACTCAGTCAAACCTAAACTCTTCTTCCACTTTCGAACATGTCTCAAAACCCTAACCTCTCTGATGAAATCCTCAACCAAGAAGATGTGGTGCATGCAACCCCCATCTCTGTGGTACCTATGGATTCAACTCCCATGGACGAAATCAGAGGAAGTGTTCCTCTTGCTCAAAAGCCTAGAACTCCAACAGTGAGAAGAGCAAAGGAACCTGTATTCAGCAAAGCCAAAGGGATGCCTTCATCCTTAAACACCACTCCCAAAGCCTCTGAATATGTGGATGCTTCCATTAAGGATCTTGTGAACAAGATTCTGTCTGAGCAAAGAGTTGTGAGTGGCATATCTATTCCTTTGAACACCATGCCAGCTCCACAAGAAGAACAGAATGATCAAGCTGAAGAGGACACTCCTGCTCAACAGGATGTCCCAATAGATGTTGAAACATCTGAGGACCAGCACAAGGCCTCCACTGATGATGATGATGAAACATCTGAGGACCAGCACAAGGCCTCCAATGATGATCAAGCCTCTGTTGATCCACCTGCTGAAGAGGAGACTACTCAACCTCCTCCTGTTGTTGACATAGAGCATGATTCTGACATAGAAATCATTGCCTCTGTGAACCCTAGCATAGACAAAAGGCTCAGAACTAGGAAGGAAAAGAAGACTGCAGGACATGCAACTCCTGAAAAGAAGCAGCCTACACCAAAGAAGGACAAAGCTAAAGTTGCTTTTGGTCCTACCAAAAAATGGAGCAAGGTGAATACACAAAAGAGGAAAGCTGTCACTCCTCCAGATTCAGATGTTGAAGAGGATGTCCGACATCCCAACCAAAGAAGAGACCAGCACCTTCAAGGTCCACCTCTGCTGTTCCAGAAGCTCCTCTGGATAATATTTCTTTTCATCATGTATCAAGTGTGAGCAGATGGAAATTTGTCTACCAAAGAAGGGTAGCACTTGAAAGAGAGCTGGGCAGCAATGCACTTGAGTGCACTGAGGTAATTGATCTCATTTCTTCTGCTGGTTTATTCAAAACAGTGTCAAACTTCTCACCTAGCTATGAGCTGCTAGTCAAGGAATTTATTGTCAACCTTCAAGAGGACTGTGCTGATGGTAAGTCAGATGAATTCAGAAAGGTGTATGTAAGAGGGAGATGTGTGGAATTCTCTCCTAGGGTTATCAACCATTATCTAGGGAGAGAATCTGATGGACCTAATGAGCTGGGAAAGACAGACAACCAGATATGCAAGGTCATCACTGCCAATCAGGTCAAGACTTGGCCAGTCATGGGGAAACTTTCTGTTAGCTTGCTAACAAGAAAGTATGCAATGCTGCATAGGATTGGCACTGTCAATTGGGTCCCTACCAACCATACCTCTTCAATAGCAACTACATTGGGCAGATTCATTTATGCTGTGTCAAACAAAGCTGGACTTTGGGGCTTACATTTTTGATCAGACATTGAAGCATGCTGGGACATCTGCAACAAAGCTGCCTATTGCCTTCCCTTCTTTGCTGTGTGGAATAATCCTTAGCCAGTATCCAGGTATCCTCACTGAGAAGGATTTAATCTGCAAAAGGGAGAGCCCTCTGGCCTTCCACTACAAGTTGTTCTTAAGTCATCATGCAACTGATGTTGAAGCTCCCTTTGGGACATCTGCTGGACCTTCAAAGGCAAAGTCTCCAATATCCAAAGCTGCTTTGATTGCTGAGCTGAAGAACACCTGCAAAGAACTGGATGCCAGGAAGCAGAAGCTTGAGGAGATTATTCAAAGGCTGGAAATGGAAGAGAATGCTCAGAAGGCTGCTGATTCTGATGAGGAAACTGAAGAAGAAGAAGACACTGAATATGAAGATTCTGAGTGAAAAATGTATGTGAGGAATGTGTAATGTCTGCTTCAGCATTGTATTTTGAATTAGTAATTTTGTAATTCTCTCTGTCAATGTAAAATTTGGCCCCAATTTATGTCTAACAAGGGGGAGAAGAGAACTAAACAACAACAACAATGTCTGCTACAACTTACTGATTAATGAAAAATGCATTTTGTTTGCTTCTAAACTAAGTTGTTTTTAATGAAAATTTCTGTTGAAACAAGTCAGAACACATATAGGTTTGAGGGGGAGTAAACTCACACATGACTCAATAGAAAAGAACTGTTGTACTCTGATAAAAGAAACACTGCTGCACTCTGATAAACCAGAAGATTATGTTAGCCAAAAATTAGCCAAAGGGGGAGTTTGTAGATGTTTAGAATTGGCAGAATTTTTGGACCAACAAGAAGTGTTGAACTTAATTCAGGATGTCACATCAGATGTTGTGACATTATCAAACAGAGTATAAGTAAATGAACTTAATTCAGGATGTCACACCAGATGTTGTGACATTGTATCAGTTAATGAAGTAAGTTCAGTTTACAGGATGTCACACCAGATGTTGTGACATTGTATCAGTTAATGAAGTAAGTTCAGTTTTCAGGATGTCACACCAGATGTTGTGACATCTCAATCCTGCTACCAGAATTAATTAATGCTTAACAGAACTGAGTAAATTCAGGGAATTTATCTGGAATTAATTATGGATGGATAAAACAGAAGAAGGCGCATCTGTAGGGAGATTGGTTATATGATTTCAGTATAAACAGAAGAACTGACTCACCTAGAATCAAGGAAGTAACAAACCCTAATTCAAGGTGTTAGCAGCATGCGTATCAGGATTGGATAACCTACAGAAAGCCCAAAATCCAAGCATCTATTTAAGCAACAGAAACTCTCAGAATAGAGTACGAAATTAAGAAGACTAAATAGGGTGTTTGTGTTTTAATAGCAGGTTGTTTATGTGTATCACTTTATGAGCTTTTAAGCAAAAGTGTATTTGTCTCTTGATTGAAACTGTGAAGTAAGATCAAGCTGTTTTGTTTGAAGTATGACTTCAATTTTATTAAACTTGTAAACATATCACTGTGTGATTGAGGGGGAGTGAGTTGGTACTCATATCTAAGTTGTGTCTTAGGTAGAAATTGCCTTGGGTAGATATTAAGTGAAAGATTAAACTGAGTGGTTTAAGTCTAGAATTAATATTACTTATATTGGATTTCCTTCCTGACTTGGTAGCCCCCAGATGTAAGTGTGGTTATACACTGAACTGGGTTAACAATTTCCTGTGTTGTTTTATTTTCCTGCACTTTAAGTTTTGTTTAAGTCTTCAAGTGTTTAAACATCTCATTCGACATCACGTACCTGATCACAGAATTACATTATGGAATGCAACTCGACTATGCAACTCTATGTATATGCATGTGGTACCAACTATATACTCTGTTCTCTTTGGAACTGGGTCCCCACTTCTGAACCAATGAGCCCCCTCTTCTGAGCTCTAAGCCTTCTCTTCTGAGCTTGGGACAAGTCATTAGTCCCCTATTATGAACTAGCAGACATTCCTCTAGATACAACTCAATGATGCATGAGCATATAATTAAATCAATGCTTTAAGATCCCTTTTCTGATCCTAACATAATGCATTAACAACTCTAGTAATCCCCTCCTAGATTACATCACACAAAAATATCACAAAATGCACATTATCAACCAATAGTGCAACACAAATATGTTAATAAATCATCAAAACATAATTATATTTCAAACAACACATCAATTTAATCAACTCAATGTGAAAACATAATGATCACAACAATTAATCATACAATGTCCCATAAACAACATCAAAACATAAATAACATACAACAACGTAGTTCCCCATTCGAACGACCTACCACTACAACAATAATTATGCATATTCACATACAATCATCATATAACTAAAATATTAATAAACCATATACAATCAAATTTATGCATACAAAACATCATCTTTCGCTAATCACATAACAACACCAAATAACATTATCGATTTAATTATAACAATTAAATAATTTTTATAAATAAATTATTAACACTCAACAACCCAATGTAATCATGTAAATAATTTATTAAAGTCATCTAAAACATGCCTAACAATAATTAACATGAATCGCACCACAACATCATACATAAAAGCCAACTCAACAGCTAGAAACACAATCACCGGAATTACACCTTAAGTAAAATAGTATATTCATGTAATTAAGTGTATATTTAGTCTATTAAGGCATCCCCATGAGATAGTACTACGCGATAGATTTCCAACCCTTCAAACCTCATCCCAAACAAAGTCACTGATATCAAATTATGGTATTTTTTGTTAGGCATATCAGAAGTCATGAGGGTTGACGGTCGTCACCTAGAACTGAGTTTTTTCCCAAGGTTAGTTTGTAACTAAATTCCATAATCCGCAGGTAAATATCCTGAATTTATTTTCCTTTGTTTTCTACCATATATGCCCTTTTGGACCTCTGATTTCGATTCCATAAAAAGTCTTGATCTAAGAATTTGACATACAACAATTATCCAATGATTAAAGCCACAAATTCAGATTTTTTTCACAGATTATCATCAACAAAATTATGTATTTTCATACATTCAAATTTACCCCAAAAATTCAAACCTTCAACAAAGGTGGGTGTAGCTCAATTTTTGTGGTCTTTAATCACTGTCGCATTATTGTTATTTTCTGATTTCAATTTTTATCCTATCAAGATGGTTAAGGAATGGAAATAGGTATCTCAAACTAACCCTTGTTGCAAATGTTATCCAACAAATGCTAAAATGTTTGGGTCCTTGGTTATTTTGTCAGAGAGTTTATCTTGGGTTTACTTATACTACATGTGTCCTGCGTTGCTTGTTTATTGCTGAGAAATGGGATTGGGTGAGAGTTGGGTAAATGACATAGGAGAGTGATGTTTTTTATTTTTGTTTTGTTTTATTGATGGAGAGAGAGGTCTGGGGACCTAATTGGATTTTTATTTATTTAGTATGCTCGTAAAGATCTAACGATCTCATGCCCACGTACCCCAAAAAAGAGAATTGAGAGGAAAATTTGGTTTCTGTCTTGTTCAAATTACAAGAGTTAATATAAAGGTTATTTGTGTCTTGTTCAAAGCCAAGAGTGAAGCTGAAAAGTTGGTATTTGACTGTCTTGTTCAAAGCCCAAGATTGAAGCTATAGATTGAGATGTATGTCTTGATTAAAGCCCAAGAGAAAGATATATGTTGAGATGAGTGTCTTGATTTGAGTCCAAGAGAAGGCTTTTTGTGTATTGATTTGATTCCAATAGAAAATTGTATGTGTGTGTCTCAATTTGAGTCTAAGGAAAAACTGTATTGAGTGTATTGTTTAAAGTCCAATATTGAAGCTATGTTGGGTGTCTTGTTCAAAGCCCAAGATTGAAGCTGAAAAGGTGATTGAGAGAATTTTTCATATCCAAAGGAGGTTGGAATTTTATGTGCCTTGATTGAAGTCCAATGTTAAGGCTAAACAAAGAAGAATGACTCTATTGGAGAACGTTTATCTGTGTTGTACAAAGCCCAAGATAGAGGCTGAAGAGTTTGTTTGTGAGAGACTGACTCATGAGGGAATTTTATTTGTCTTGTAGAAATCCCAAGATTGAGGATGACTGTTGGAAAGATGTCTTGTATAAAGCCTAAGAGGAGGCTAATTCAATAGGAAAGTTCCTTGTATGAGTTTTACTGCTTAGGGAATCTTTGTGGATGAATGATCATGAGACTTTCCAAGTCTGCTTGTATGAAGCCTAAGAGGAGGCTGAATATGGGCAAAATAATTGTATAAAGCCCAAAAGGAGGCTATCCTGAGAAAATAAATTAAGAAAATAACCAAAATTTTAAAAAATCAAATGATTTGAAAATGCGCGCCAACAATCATCTTCTTCTTCCCCTTGCCCGCGCCATGGAGGATTTGCAAAACCCCACTTATCTCTCTAATTACTCAATAATTTTGTACGATGTAAACATCAATGTCACTCGTTTTCGAACAAGGAATAATGTGGTACCATTTAATTTCATTTATTTTAAGTGTAGAGTGAGATGTTTTGCAGAAAATAGATGAACCCTAATTTTTGTGTAAACACTATGAAATCTTATATATATGCAACAAACATAACAATTGATTGAGGGGAAACACTCAATAGACTACCAGAAACATGTTGGTATCTTTAAAATAAATTTATGCTGCATGCAACATGGAGTTTGAAGGGTTTAGGCTTACCTCTCTAGCAAGAATAAATCGAATTCTATGTTGGAGGTGTTACAAATGTTTTTTGATGATCTGGACAGCTCCAATGGACCTCAAGGATGGTGTTGAGATGCTTGGAATGGGTTGAAAAGACCTGGAACTCTTTGTGGTACCTCAATTGAAAATTGGCTTGATATGGATATGTAGGTTTGTGATTTTGATGTTACAGATCATGGAGAAGTGTTTGAACAACTTAAGTATGATGTGTCTACACTCTTAGTTTTGACAAAAATGTTTTTTATTTAAAAATTCGATACTTACTTGAAAGAGTAGCAAATTTTGTTGTGTGGGAGTGCAATGAGAGAAAACATATGTAGTGATGTTTTAGGGTGTGTTAATCAGTCACAAATGACCTTTATTTACAGTAGATGAAGTTTGTTTTGCAAGGAATGGTGAATGGATGAGGGAGCATGCTAGGGGTGTGTTAATTAGTCACAAGTCTCCTCTAGCCATTGACTTTCTTTAAACTTTGCAGGTGTAGGTCTTCTAATTTATGTTTAAGTCTTAACTCATTTAGTGAACTTTTCCTCAGTTCATGCCACCTCCATGTCCCCTTTTAACGCTTTGTGACAAAGTTGGAGTTTTTGGATTTGCAACATTGAATTTCACATGTCTAAGGGATAGATCCTTGACTTGGGAGGCCTTAGGGTTCATAGATATTTTTTTTATCAGATTCTCATGTTTCTAGAAGCATGACAAGGCTTGTAATTTCTTAAATTGGCCAGCTCGGGCCAAATACCAAAAATACGCCAGTTGAAAACAGTTTGCATGCTGTTATGTTTCCAATCTTTTAACTTCTTTCTCAATTGAACTTTGAAGTGTTATTGGACTTTTTGGAAAGCTGATATGATGTACTTCAATGTAGATGCTTGAATATTTCCTATATTAAACTTGTATCCTTGTGAAAAATGACCTTAAACTTTGATGTTTGTAGTTGGCAAACTTGGAAAATTTCACTAAGTGTCAAAAAATGTTCATTTCTTAATTTTTGTGATTTTGATCAATCCATAACTTAGAATCCATGATGAATTGGAACGTGTGGTTGTTGAGATCCATGATGAATTGGAACCCATAACTTAGAATCCATGATGAATTGGAATGTGTGGATGTTGAAATCCATGATGAATTGGAACCCATAACTTAGAATCCATGATGAATTGGAATGTGTGGTTGTTGAAAATCTTGTAGTATGTGGTAAGATCTATCATTTGAGCATTGGACCAGAGTTGTTGCTTGGTGTGTAAGTTATGATCCTTTGAAGTTGGGTACTTTGGCATTTTTCTTCATAACTTTGGAAAATTTTCCGATTTTATAATATTGCCCCTTTTACAAGTTAACTTTATTTATTTATTTATTATTTCATGTTCAGATGCAAAAATGGGCAATATATTCTTAGATTATTGGTCACGAGGATCATTTTTGGCTAAAAAGTCAAACTTTGACTTTTGGTCCCAAATGGATTTTACTCTATGAAATACTAACTCCCAATCTTTGGCCAATGAATCCCACGAGTCAATTTTGTGATGGGACTTCAAAGGTGTATATGAGACACTTAATCCATATCCTAGGGTATTGGCTCATGTCGACATGAAAATTTTACTCTTGGAGCCCCGATCAATCAAAACCCTAATTTGGTGACACCGATGATCTTGAGGCTTGATCCACTTGAGATTGTGCAATCTTGTGCTTGATATTTGGAGTTGAGTATTTATTGACTTCTATGGATGGTGAATGATCTTGATGAGTAGAATATTATGCCAATTTTTTATTGATCCTTTGCCTGAATCATCTTATGAAACTCAAAACTCTAGTTCATTGTAAGTACAAGACAAGATGCAAAGTTTGGTGTTCTCCAATGGGTTAGCGATGTATAAAAGGTAAATGATGTCACATAAAATGACATGGGATCTTGGTGTCAAAATTTAGGGTATGACAGATGCCCCTATTTAATCTTCTTGGACATGAAGATACGAATGATGAAAGCATTCAGATTTTCAAGGTAAAAGAAGATTAAATATCATAATACCCAAAATTTTGATTGTGAATGAAGATGATATGAATGCAACACATGAGACATGTGGGGTTTGTTGTACCCCAAAATTTTCCCTATTATTTTTCTAACTTTAATTGACTTTTTGTTTCACATTCATTCACATCTTCATTAGGTCATTATACTTTGCATTCATTCATTTGCATACACTATAAGGCATGGGATTGATATTTTATGAGGAATTAGGGCTTCACATCCTATTTGTGGTTATAAGGTGGATTCAAGGTTTTGGCTATGCAGTCGTCAATAACATCATCCTTTTATGTTCTTGTCACTCGTTTAGGGTTTATTTCCCTAATTAAGTGATATTCAAGGGTTTCACGTCTGAAGACTATTCACTGTGCACCTGGCCTATCATTAGCAGTGAAGTGTGAATTAAGGGTCTCATTTTTTTGCTAACTCACTTTAATAGTCGTTGGAGAACCTTAATTGATAAGGAGCTTCTTGTGGTGTACGTGTGATCCTGATCATCCATCATGCTTACTTTGATAATTGTTAAATCTGTATGGGCAGTGTAGTTGAAATTTATCCAGGTCTGGCCTAATATTGGTTAGACATGAGTTTGTTTCATAATCAAGGTTAGGGTGTGCATAATTCAAAGCCATCAAAGGTCAAGGAATTTGGTATTTCAGGTTATCTGCAAGATTTGGTCGCGTGGATCAGGTTCTCGTCGCTGATATAAGGATTCATCAATTTTTTCGTTCAATTAATATCACTTTGGATTCAATGTTGCGATGTTGTTCAATACTAGTGGCAAACATGTTCAGTTGTCAAGGTTTGTGGTGTTGTTCAAGTGTGGAGGCGCGTTGCAAAGACTGATTTTATCCATTTTTCTTAATCCATGTAATTCATATCCAATTACCATTTTATTTATTATTTCACATCCTAGGGTTTCATTAACTTGTTTTTTTATCCATGACACTTTCATGCTCATTTTTTGTCATTCTAGAACATTTTTCATTTTTCATTCTTTTTTCCCTTTTGGTTGCTAATTTTCTTTTTTGAACAAATCGTGTGCCACTGGCTGTCTTGACTTGCTTGAGAGGATTACGAATGTCTCATTACTTGCTCGATGAGTGATAACCATTGTGGTCTCACGTATCTTGACCTCTTGAGGTGTAATGAACATAAGGTAATGAATCCTCGGATGCACACTATTGAAATTTGAACGCTCGGTCAAATTAACTGATGACTACCCTGCCCCGGGTTGAATGTGAGCGTTTATTTGTTTAGAAAAGAAACTCCTACTTCAAGGCTCAAAGGGGTTGATGAGGGTTTATCTCCCTTAATTCTCCGGTGTTTGGGAATTGAAGCAATGCGTGTACATCTTCAGCAGGTTCTAATCCGAAAGCATACCTTCAACATACTTCAAGGCTCAAAGGGGTTGATGAGGGTTTATCTCCCTTAATTCTACGGTGTTTGGGAATTGAAGCAATGCGTGTACATCTTCAGCAGGTTCTAATCCGAAAGCATACCTTCAACAATTATGGGTAGGGTTGTTCAAAAAAACTATGAACCGAACTGAATCGCAAAACCGAACAGAACTGAAGTTAAAATAACCGAACCATTATGTTTGGTTAGTGAACCAAACCATTTATTTATTAACGGTTCTAGAAACGAACCAAACAAAAAATAACCAAACATAACCAATAGTAAACCATTAACTTATTAGAAAATTTTAAATAATATTCACTACTTTTGAAAAGTCAAGCTAATTGTTTTCAAAAATATAAAAAAAATCGGTTTTGTTTTCGAAAATGTCAAAAACCCGATTTAGTTTATAGAAAATATATAAAAAAAGATTTTTTTTTTAAAATGTCAAAAAAACAAATTTTTTATTGAAAATTTCAAAAAATTGATTTTTTTCCAGAAAATATCAAAAAATTGTTTTTTTTTAAATATCAAAAAATGACATTTTTTTCGAAAATATCAAAAAAATGACTTTGTTTTCGAAAATATCAAAAAAACGACTTTTTTTTCTAAAATATCAAAAAACCAATTTTTTTAGAAAATATAAAAAAATTGATATTTTTCTAAAATGTAAAAAATCGATTTTTATTCCTGAATTGATTTTAGTTTATAGAAAATATATAAAAAAAAAAAACTTTTTTGAAAATGTCAAAAAAACCATTTTTTTATAGAAAATTTCAAAAAAACAAATTTTTTCGAAAATATAAGAAAGAAACGATTTTTTCGAAAATTTAAATAAAACCAAATTTTTTTCAAAAATATAAAAAACTGATTTTTATTTAGAAAATATAAAAAAATCGAATTTTTTTAGAAATTATAAAAAAAACCGATTGTTTTCGAAAATACAAAAAAAAACGATTTTTTTTCGAAAATATCAAAAAACCGATTTTTTTTTCTAAAATATAAAAAAAAAACAATTTTGTTTTTTAAAAAAAACGCCTTTTTTTTCTAAAATATCAAAAAAACGATTTTTTTAGAAAATATAAAAAAAAAATTTCGAAAATATAAAAAATCCGATTTTGTTTTTGAAAATATAAAAAACCGACTTTTTTTCGAAAATATTGAAAACCCGATTTTTTTTCGATATATAAAAAAAACCGATTTTTTTTCGAAAATATAAAAAATTGATTTTTTTCATGAAAATACAAAAAAACAGATTTTTTTCGAAAATATAAAAAAATTGCTTTTTTTTTTCGAAAATATAAAAAAATCGTTTTTTTTTCCGAAAATATAAAAAAACCAATGTTTTCGAAAATATCAAAAAACCGATTTTTTTAGAAAATATCAAAAAACCTATTTTTTTTCCAAAATATAAAAAAAAACGACTTTTTTATCGAAAATATCTGAAAACCGTTTTTGTTTTTGAAAATATCAAAAATACGAATTTTTTTTCAAAAATATTAAAAAACTGATTTTTTTCGAAAATATAAAAAATCCGTTTTTTTTTTCGAAAATGTAAAATAATCGATTTTTTCCTGAAAATACAAAAAACCGACTTATTTTTTCGAAAATAAAAAAAATTAGATTTTTTATTTCGAAAATATAAGATAAACCGATTTTTTTTCGAAAATATAAGATAAAATGATTTTTTTTTCGAAAATACAAAAAAAATGATATTTTTTTCGAAAACATAAAAAACTCCGATTTATTTCCGAAAATATTAAAAAAAAACAATTTTTTTCGAAATAAAAAAAAACGATTTTTTTCAAAAATAACAAAGATATAAAAAAACAAGTTTAACAGTTCGGTTCTTAAACATATGGTTTGGTTTGGAAAATTTTGTATTCTAATGGTTTAGTACAGTTCGGAGTTCCGAACCATTATACAAAACCAAAAGTTTTGGTTCAGTTCAGTGCTGGAAATGATGGAAACAATTCGGTTCGGGTGACTTACATAATGGTTCGGTTCAGTTCGATTCAATATTCTCATAGAACCATACCATGAACAACCATAATTATGGGTATTCGGTTTTCATCATCCTCCCTCAAGTCTCTGCTAAACAACAGTGAAATAAACGGGAGGTAATTGATTCAAAAAGTGCATGATCACTTCATTAATATTACGATTCAAAATAACAATGTTTTAAAGACAAGTAGCAATTAACAGGAAAGAAACTATTATGCAAATGATAAGAAGGATACAACGATCATCAGATCTGATGATGTCTTCTTGTCTAAACCACCGAAATCAGGAGATGCTCCCTTGAAGTCCTCAGACTCAATCGGACGAGTGGTTGACGTGAACAACCAGGCTTCCTTATGGCAAGATATGTACCCTTTGTCGATCAACTGTTGTACTTTGGTCTTAAAAGTTTTGCAATCTTCAGTTGGATGCCCCGTTGATCCACCATGATATCCACATTGCTCATGGGGTTTGTACTCTGGAGGGTACGACGCAGGCAACGACTTGAGAGGCTTAGGAACCACCAACGAGCTCTGAATTAGATGTGGATAAAATTTACTGTATTCCATGGGGATTGGATAAAGAACATTCCTTATTTCCATATTGTTGCGAGGCTTAAACTGGCTCTAATGTTGATTCTGAAGTCTTCGACCATGAACTTGCAAATTTGGACGAGGAGGAACCCAAGGTTTCTAATATGGTGCTTTGAGCATTTTCGATTGTCTATAAGAATAGCCAGACACTAGAAATGATGACCGCTGAAAAGATGAAGAACCATAAGGTTTTGTTGGCACACGGTGAGAATACTTAACATCTGCCAAGATTACACTGATTTCATTCTCCTTTTCCTCTTGGGAACTAACAATAGATCCATTTTCACTAGTTGGGATGTTCAAGGAGTCTTGGATCTCTCACTTTTGAGCAGGCTCTCAGTGCGCTCTCCAACTATTACTATTTAGATAAATTTGATGTCCCAATGCCAATCATTCTTTCCAAGTATGGACCTTGCAAGGTATCCACAAAAAGATCAACCAATTCTCTATCCAAAAGTGGTGGTCACACTTGGGATGCCGATTCTCTCCATCGTTGTGTATATTCCCTAAAAGATTCATTATTCTTCTGAGATAGGCTTTGCAACTGTGTGCGACTAGGCGCTATGTCCAAATTGTACTGGTATTGCTCTAGGAAAGTTCTGGATAAATCATTCCATGACCCGATACGACTACTTTCCAAATCCATATACCAACTCAAAGATGCACCACTTAAACTGTCCTAAAAACAATGGATCATCAACTCATCGTTGTATGCATAGGAAGTTATCTTTTTGCAGAACATCACCAAATGACGCTTCAGGAAACTTCCACCAGTGTACTTCTCAAACTTGAGTGCTTGGAATTCTGGAGGAATTACAAGACCGGGTACCAAACACGGGCTTAAAGCATCAAAACCAAAAGCATCACGATTCTCCATGGCTTTGAATTTCTCATCTAACACACGATATCTTTCATCGGACTCAATAGCTCGTGGATCCTTGGTCTTCATCACCGGAATTTCCCTTTGGAAGTATGACACAGAGAAAGCAAAACTCTGATAATCCGTAGTATCAGAAGAAGGGGAATTTCCATCTCGGACAACAGGCTTTTCAAGCACACCTTGATTAACGACCGAGCTCTGTGCAGGCTGAGCTTGAACAAGGTTGTTCACTTGTGAAAGATCCTCATCAGGGGAAAGACCATACAAAGGATTGGTCGTCATAGTAAAGCCAGGTGGAAAATCAGTGTTCTGTAGGTTGTCCCCTTACATAGCTACCAACTGCTTCTAATTTGACCTTTTAACTCTTGGGACTGCTTGGTCTTGCTTCAAACACGTTGCCGTCTTCCAATAGTTACCACTTGTTCAAACTGATTATCGGGAAATCAGCTGGTTGATCATGGGTAAGAGATGGAATGTGTTTTTTTGTTGGGAAAATGATATGCGAATGAATGCAACACAACATAATTCTCAGGATCACAGGTTCAATCACTTCCGAAGTTGGAGTATGAAGGCATGATGTTTGGATCCAAGGTATCACAAGTTACTCAAAACCTCTTAACTGGTAGGACTTAAAAGGAGAGTTCTGTGTTCTTTACCTATAAAACTCACTCACATGATAACTTCTACAATGATGGTATTAAGGTACTAAAGGTCACAAACATTAATCATACCAACATCCTGCCACAGGCTAGCTGCATTATGATGATAATAACGAAAGGATCTACCTCAAGTGGAGTTCTTATGCTAGGCTCACAAAGGGGCGAGCCCTCGGAGACTAACACTACACAACTACCAACATTGAAACTGGTTCTAGGAGTGGTTCCTTGTGTCACAGACACTTCATGAATCAAGTCATGCGATAGGCTAGCTGCGTTAGGACAAGATCTACAAATAGGTCTACTCTCGAGGGGAGCTTTCATGCTAGGCTCTCAAGAAGCGAGTCCTTGGAGACTAACACTAATAACTTCCATTTCTAACTTAGGTGTTCCCTCTTCTTTTTTTATCTTTTGATTCCTTTTTTTATATCAAATTTTCTCCTTTCACTTTGTGGTAGAAACTGACTTTCTATAAATTGTAATGCTTGAGCATTTTCTTGTTTGGTACATGTGATACTTATTGACAAAATGACCTCTATTTTCCTCTAGGTTCCAAGTGGTGGTCAAAGGGACTTGAAGATTGATTTGAAAAAGGACCGCAAGCATGGAACAAATAAGATGTCGATAAATTTGGAGTTGCAGAAAAGTTTAATCATGGGGCCATTCATCTGGAACACTTTCGTATAGAAACATCCTAGTTGTTCGTTCCAGGGGCTGGATGTTCAGAGCAGTCGTTTAAAAGTTCAGAATATTTAGTCAAAACCTTTCATGGAAGTTGTTTCCCAAACCTCCTTTCAAAGGGAAATTCTTCAAAGATCCGCCAAGCTGGGACAAGGTGAAGCCACACAAAGCAAGTTGCAACGGTAACCTTCAAGTTCAGAGACGAGTCTTGGGAAATCATGCTATTATCCGCCCTCGCCATGTCACCCTTTCCAAACAAGAAGCCTTGCCACAAAAGACCATCTTACCCATCTCAGGGGCATTTTTGGAAACTTTCATAATCATTGCATAAAATCATTTACATGCATTATTCATGTCGATTCGCTTGACCATAGAGCCATGTGCATCATTTCAGTCATTGGGCGTAACTCCACAACATAAATATCATATCAAAGGGCCTCGTAACCCCGTGTCACTAAACTATTTTAAAGTCCAGTTATCATCTGGAAAACCAACTTCAAATACCAGTTCTCGTATGGCAGGCGAACCTTTTAACTAGTTCTCGTCTGGTCACATTTTCATTTAACCTATTGAACACCAGTTCTCGTCTGGTAGTCATTCTTTTTCAAAGTCAGTTGTCATCTAACGAATTATTATTTTCCCATTAGTTCCCACCTTGTGGTCTACCTTCAATAAATTGGTTCTCGTCTGGTAATTCACCTTTAAAGTCCAATTGTTTGGCAACCAAAAAAAAAAAAATCAATCAATATCAACTTGGCCCTACACCTAACCAACGTCTAATCATGCCTTGTTCAATTATCTCCCGTGGATTTCATATCATCATATCCTCATCATCCTAATCATACATTGATATCTTGCATCATTTGCATTACATCTCCAATTCATAGTATTTCCATTATATGTGGGGCAAGATTATTACAAGACGCAGTCTGGGGAAGTTATCTCAAAATCCGGTGAATCTCTCCAAGGGTTTGAAGACACTGGGGCACTTTGGATGCCAGGTTTTTTGTAAATTTATCTAGCGACAATCTTTCATAGACGACGTAGTCTGGGGAATAATTTGAGGAGTAAAATAATGGTTGTCCACTCATGATAATCAATATGCAATTGTTGAGCTCAGAAGATTGAAGCACCAAGGCAGATCTCAGGATGAATGGTTGGTATTTATTTCCCAACTGAGTATTAGAAGTTTATTCTTCCCCGAGCATAGATTATTTCTCTAGCCGATAAGCTTTCTTCATGAGGAGTTGATCATTTTCTGCCACTCAAAGTCTAATTTTCATTGGAATATCTTTCCAACACAATTTTCATGCTATACTTGGGGCATAATTCGATTTGACCGACATGTGTGAGATCCAGAGTTCTTCCCTAACAGGAGGCTCACTTTTGATCTCTAATTCTCCAACAGAGTTCTCTCCTCAGCAGAGCATTGAAAAATTCTTTCCTTAGTCAGGTCAAAAGATTGTCATTTCCCCAACGAATTTCTATGGTTATAATTCTTCCCAAGAAGAGTTAATTCAGATGAGACCTCCCCATCAAGGTCATCATTATTTTGGCAATTCAGAGCCTATATGTTTTTAACATTCTCCCGAACAGAGGTGTTACTCGCCACAGAGATTCAGAAGATCAAATCAATGATTGTTTCCCCACCAGATTTACTTGTTATATTCCCCAACAAGAGATCCTCTGTGCATCTTGCATATAGTAATTATCATTGCATTTTGTAAACACCCCAAATTTGCCCTCACCCATTCACACCATGGCTTGTGATCATTTCATATGCATAAACACAGTCATAAGAACTCATACCACATTTTTGATTCACTGCATAAATTCAAAGTCATCTGCACCTAGGGTTTGTGATCTGAGCAATCCAAGAGCCTCCTGAGCCACTCCAAGGGTCATCAATCACTTCAAAGGGTCCATGTATGTTCAAGTATCATATTATATCCTCTCAAAGTCAAGAATGCCAAAGAATCACAAGAACTGGGATTGGTATGGAAGCAGAGCTAGGCTTGACTACACAGATGACCTAAAATTAGGGTTTTGGTTTCAGAGGCCATAACTTCAAATTTTTTGGTCATTCTTGTTTCTATTGGTCTCTATATGGTATAGGGAGTATGCATATCAATTTTCATGAAGAAATTCCATGGGGAAGTCACCTGATCAAGAGTTGACTTTCTGGACAAGTCAGTGCAAAATCAGGGCATCTGAGGCCCCCAATGACCCAACCAAGGGGTGATTTTCATCATTTTGAGTGTATATGATCTTTATTTGATCATGGAAGAAGTTTGAAGTTCACAAAACTCAAGAATTACAAGTTTTTGCAAAGTTGACTTTTTGGGGCAAGTTTGACTTTTAAGGAATGTGACATTTTAGACAACTTTTCAATCCTTACTTTTTGATCCAAAAATGCTTCAAATGGAAAAACTTTGGTCATGAAAGTTGTAGAATAGATCTTTCCCTTTTCAAAAAGTACAAGAACATGACCTAATTCATTTTGGATCAAAAGTTATGGTTCATCAAAGTTGGCTAAAATCACTAAATTTCAAGTTATGCACCAAATGAGAAACTTGCAAAAACTTGTACCAAGGCATTTTGTGACTTCTAATTGATGTATAATCCTTATACAAACATAACACAAGTCTTAAAGTTCAGATTGAACCAAGGGGATCACATGTTTGTATGGTGTTTGGAACAAGACCTTTTCATGAGAACCAAAGGGAACCAAGTTGCAAAAACCATCATAACATCTCATCCACTTGCTGCCTTGGTTGCTGAACCACCCTAGCCCTCTCCTTACCTCATGCTGCGCAAGACAAGCCCCTTGTACCAAGCTAGCAAAGTAGCCCATGCCCTTCTTACACAAAGTTGACATTTTGGCAAAAGCAACCATACCTATCACAAAAGGACATGTCATGTCATCTGACCAATCAGCATTGTTTATACAAACTAATTGCAAGCCAAACAACACAACACACAAGCCTGAAACCAGCAAGAACAACACATTCTCATTTTCCATCCTTAGAGAAAAAGCATTCGAAACTCTCCATACAAGCCACAAACACATAAACAAACTTCACAGACCTTCTCAACTCATCATCCTGGTCACAAAGCACCCCTCTCCCTTGCCTTAAACTGCCTGAATCCAAAACACGATTCTCACCTGAGCTTGAGCAGAACCTGTTCAAACTCTCAAACCAGCCAACATAAACTCTTTCTAAACATCCAGACATCATCAAGGGACCAAGAGGAGTGGATTGCATCAAGAGAAGAGGCCAGAAAGTTACAAAACTGAAAGCTTCAAAACTCAGGTAGCTCAAGAACATTTTTTCCAGAAACATGTTTTTAAGTTTTAAATAGATTCTATATGTTCCCCTGATCACTCTGATGTCTTTGGTTTTGAAAATGGTGGAGAAATGAGAGTTTAATCGTGTTCTGAAAGTCTTGCCCTAAAATTTGTTTTGTTTCGATTCATGAGATTGATGAAATATAAATGATGTTTGTGTTAGGGTTTTGGTTCAGTGAAGTGTGGGAAAGATTTCTGTTTGCTTAGATTTCATTTTAGTTGCGTTTTGAGGATTTTAGGAATTTTCAGGTGGGGTTCCCACCGGAGAAGACGACCGGAGGTCTTCTCCGGCCACCTGAAAATAATTAGGGTTTAATCCCTGTCATTAATGAAATTTGAATTGTGAGCGTTGGATGAGTTGACCAAGTCCATTCCCGCGTGCATTCAAGGGCCTGGATTGCTTCATTAAAGCCCTAATCCACGTCATTAGCTAATTAATCAGGTTTTATATTAATTTGACCAGTTTGAATATCAGCCGTAGGATTGCGCGCGCAGTCTTCCCTCTTTCTCCCAGTTTGAATCTCAGCCTCTGGATGTGCATACTTTTCATTTTTATTAATTTTATTTCATTTTCTTTATATTTCTTTTGTCCATTTAATTAAAAATAGCAAAAATACTTTAAAAATTCTGAAATTTTTTGTACATGTTATTATTTAATTTCAGAACACAAAAATATTTTTATTTTCTTTTTTTGCATTTAAAAAGTATTTTTAAATATTTAAAAGTTTCTTTTTAATTAATTAATGAGAATTAATTAATTAAAAATACTTTTAGGTATTTAAAAATCACCAAAAAATTCATGAAACATTTAAAATCATTTAGAAACATTGTCCAACCCTCAAACCAAATTTCGTTTTTTGATCTTGATGCATTTTGAGAATTTTCCATGGAATTAAAACCATTTTAATGCATTATTTTGATCCAAACTTCCAAAAATCATTTCTGCCTAACCCTAAAGAGTTGGACTTTGATTCTTTTTGCATTGTGTTTAGCATACCATGTAGTTTGTGAGATTAAATGGCCATGATTTGATCTTACATTTTCAATTTGTTTGGTAATTTTCTTGTTAAGGAACCCTAAAACCCTAGAAAACTTAAGAAAGTCATAACTTGAATTAGGTTAAGATTTGGAACCTCTCCTTTGGGCATTGAGTTAGTATAGGATTAGGGATCCTTTGAGTGCATTTTCAATTTTTTATCTTAATGTTTGCTTCTGATTTTGATTTTTGTTTGATGCATTGATCATAAACCCTAATTTGGGCTTCCATATGCATCCATCTTGCATTTGCTTGCACAACATGACTTGCCATAGCATTTTATGCATTCATTTGATTCACTTGACATCTTAAGACATATTGACAGCATGTTTGATCATTGCATCTTGCATTTGCCTTGTTGTATGCCATATGCATCTCATAACTTTTCATGTATGTTCTTGTGTCTTAACTTGCTCCATTTGCATCCATGAGCTTGTATGATCATCCCCATGTGTTGTCTCATGTTTGTAACATCCCATAGCATCATTAACATCATGTATGTGCTTCTGGTTTTGTTTCTCATCATGCCATTTCATTCCATTTGGCATTGCATTGCATTTCTTTCACTAACTTTTCAGGTGGTAAGTTACTTTGAGAAGTGAATTTGCCTTCACTTCTCATAACTTTCTCTTCATCTCTTTTAAGCATCCATGCTGCATTTTGATATGTGTTTGAGTTTGGGCTTGCTCATTCTTTTTGCTTCTACTTTCTTTCCTCAAGTGACTTGACTTCTTGAATGAAGCAAGTTACTTTGCTTCTCCTGATCCTTTCATCTGCTTCCTGGTGGTTCCATTGAAGATTTCTTTCTTAAACCTCACAAACCTTAGGAACAACCAAGCATGACAATGATTAGGGTTTTGATTAGTCCCCACTTAGTTTTACCTTTGTGTCTCTTTGAGTTTTCTTTTCTCACCTCATAATCAAGGACTAAACCCTAAAGGCTTTAAGGCTTTGTGATTAA
The DNA here is from genome assembly GCA_963966055.1 of Lathyrus aphaca. Taxonomy (NCBI): domain Eukaryota; kingdom Viridiplantae; phylum Streptophyta; class Magnoliopsida; order Fabales; family Fabaceae; genus Lathyrus; species Lathyrus aphaca. The sequence continues at coordinate 201,204,035 of OZ014519.1, read as the reverse complement.
GCTTATGCCTGCATCCTTCTATTAGGATGGAGTGTATAACTTTAATCCTAAGTGTTAAACCCTTAATGTGTTTAACTCCTTTAATCAATCCACATAATAATTATCAAGACATCAAGCTTGTAACTTGGGCCTTGCATTAGGGTTCTAATTCTTCCTTAATTGGTTAAGAAGGACTAACCCTAGTGTTAATGGACAAGTCCCCCTCAAGTTGTCTTACCAATCATAAAACTCACTTCATCATCATATCATTAAATAAAATCCACCTAATCAAAGGTTTGTTTTGTCATGAGTTTAATCCCTAATCATGGATTAAGTTGAGGAGCTTTCCTCAGCTTAAACATTCTCATCTATTATCCTTCTATTAGGATGGTGTAATGAGTCTGTTTAATCCCTGATTATGGCTTAATCTCATTACTTAACACTAAAAAAAACAACAAAAACATCTAAATAACCACAAGTAGGTTAATGATCTTAATCCTACATCAAAGGTGATTAAGTGTGAGAATCTGACTTCACACTTAAGGTATTCTCATTACCCCTAATCAGAGGGAAGATGTGATGAGTTTACCAACCCATTGGTTTAGGCTTAAGCTCATTAATTTATGACAAACTTCCAAAAGTAATAAAAGACTGAAAACACAAAAACAAACAATAATCGTCTCCTCCGGGATTCTTTTCTCATCTCATTCACTCCTAAACGAGAACTTGCTTCTTCTGTCTAATGCAAGACAATTTGCACCTGAGCCAGACAGGTCATACACTTGAGCATAGACAAGTAAGCAGTTCACAGGTCAATTTATCTTTCAGTCTCTTTGGGTCGAACTACGGTGTTATGACTTCCTCATTGCACGAGAGGATACGTAGGCATAACTTAACAGTTATCGAACAAAAGTCTCTGTACATTCCCCCTCTTTCCAGCTTCATTCTTTAAAGCCTCATGATCTTGAGCATTTCACCCTTATTCTTACACTGACACTATATATTCACACTCCACATCTCTTACACTGACACCTGTACATCTTTTCCAGCTCTTTTATACACAAATTGCACTGACACTACCCCTTTAAAACACAAATCTTCTAAGCGTGGATCCCGTCGAGTACGACGGATAATCTGGGTGCTAATACCTTCCCAGGTTGTAACCAACCCCCTTTCTCAGTCTCTCTGGTTCGCAACCGTCTTATCCATCTCTTTCTAGGTCTATGCAGCATTGCCTTTCCTCCGGGATAAAAATGCCTAGCTGGCGACTCTATTCATCTCCAGTGAGTTCACTGCTGTGTGTTCTCATTGTCCCTTTCGCCGACCGTTCGCGTCTGTACCCTATTTGACCCGGCTTCATTTAGTGGGAGCGACAGCTTGGCGACTCTGCTGGGGACCCTTATATTGCAACCAGGGCTTCGTGTTCTTTTTGTGGGTTCCTCCTAGCGCTTGTTTGGTTTGTGTTTACTGGGGTGTTATGTGTTATTTGTGTTTGTGAATTTGTTTTTGCTTTATGTACAGTTACTTTTTTGCTTTCGCTATAGTTTTGCATATATCATACTGTCATACTGTGCTGGCTGGATCTGTTTGTTTGCTTTGGTGGGTGGGGTTCTATTGAGAGTTAAGGTCCTATACCTGGGACCTGAGTGACACCTAGGCTAGAGTGGTTCATGTTCTTTCCCATTCCATTTCGGTCTGGTGCGGGAATATGAAACACAATTCAGATATGGGTTTCTTCTTGAGAACTCTGTGCTGCAGATTTCCTGTAGTGCTAGGGCTATCTGGGAAGCCTGCTAAGTCTGGATGACCTTTAGTATTGACCTTCAGAAACTGAGGTGAATTAGAGGAGGATCTTTTATGGTTATTGTAAATACTGTACCTCCGGGTTAGAAGTGTTTACACTTCTCATAACTGATCCAAGTCTGAGGATCCTTGTTTTAGAACATCACCTGTGAGGGGGTTGGGCTGTTTACAGGTTTGCAGGTACCCTTGACCTCAGCATACCCTGTTACTTTGTATTGATTAAGAGTACTCCATGTTGGAACAGTTCTTGTGATTCTCAACCCTGGACATGTGACTCTTTATTTGAGTCCCCCACCTTGGTTACTGTACTTTTGAACCTCCATCTGGATTTCTTGAACATACATGGACATATATCAAGGCAGTTAATCAGATCCAGCTCAGTCACAAACCCTTGCATATCATTTGCATACATCCTCATTGCATCATTTTAACATGTGTTTATTTGTTTTTCAGGGTATCCATCATACATTTTGGCTTGGTTTTGACCCCTTCTTCAGCATAGACCTATCTTCATCAGTGCTTACTTCAGCTATCAGCTACCTACTTCAGTCACCTGCATCACCAATCTCAGCCTGTCAGTGGCCTATCTTCAGTGTTATTCTCAGCATCTGTCGCAGCAACATGGCACCTAAGAAGAGTAACATCTCTTATCATTTCTTTGAGCCTGAGTTGGCCAGCATCAGGAAGATTCAGACCCTGATTACTCCAGACCATATACCACTTTTCAGAGAACATTATGGAGGAATCCTTGATGTGGTTATGGATTTGGACCCTTCACAGAGGAGCTTGATTCATACTTGCTTGCAGTTCTATGATCCCCCTCTGAGGTGCTTCACCTTCCAAAATTTTCAGTTGGGACCCTTGTTGGAAGAGTATTCATCATTGGTTGGTGTACCTATCAGGGGTGGAATCCCCTTCAACCCTGAGATGGCTTTCCCTAGTAATGAGGAGATAGCCAAAGCATTACATCTGGAACCAGTTTTGATTGGGCAGAACCTGACATCTAAAGCTGGAATCTCCGGTTTTCATCTGGATTTCTTGACTTCTCAGGCTAGTCTGAAGGCTTCCTTAGGGGAGTGGAAGGCAGTCTGTGCTCTGTTGGCCCTTAGCATATATGGGGTCATACTTTTTGCAGATGAGCCTAGGTTTGTTAGCAAGAATGCCATCCATCTTTTCATCCTGAGGAACCCAGTGCCCACCTTACTGGGAGATCTTTACTACTCCGTTCATCAAAGGAATGAAAAGCAAAGGGGGAGATTAGTGAGATGCTGTGCACCCTTGTTCCATACTTGGCTGCTCAAACATTTGCCAAAGACTGATGCATTCTTGAACCCTCACCAGCAGAAGAACTGGGCCAGGAGGCTTGTTGCTCTAACCTCAGATGACATCAGATGGTGCACTCAGAGCACCAAGGGCAGGGACATCATTACCAGTTGTGGGCAATTTCCCAATGTGCCTCTGGTTGGAGTGAAGGGTTGTATCAACTACAACCCTCTGCTATTCAAAAGACAACTGGGCTATGCATTAGTCCATCCTCCTAGAGCACAGGATCTGACTGAGACCCATTATTGTGAAATCAAGCCTAATCTGGCTATTGTCAGGCAGGCATCCTGGGCCTGGGACAATGTACAGACTAAGGGGGTAACCATTCTTGGGAAATGCAATAATGTAGCCTCAACCCAGTACTATGAGTGGTCTCATGCCCGGGCTCAGATTACTGGAATGCCCTTCACTATTGAAGATGTGCCTGGACCCTCCACAGCACCACCTCCGGCAACTGTCAGCTTAGAGGAGTTTGAGAATTTGAAAGAGAGAAATGAGAAGCTGACTCAATCTCTACAGAAGACCCTCTGGGAGAGGAGTGATGGTAGGTTGGATATTGAAAGGCTAGAAATGCTAAGGGTGGAGCATCTGGCCAAAATTGAGAAGTCTGAGGATTACATTAAGAAGTTTAGGGCTGGAGAGCAGATCTTGAAGAATGCCTGCAAAGAGGCCCAATTCCAGAAAGCTAGGACTGATTTGTATCTGAAGGAAAGTCAGGCAAGGTGGGTCAGGATCACCGAAGCCCGTACTCAGGAGGACAAAAGGACTCAGGATAAGATTGAACAGATGGAAGCTAGTGCAAAAGAGCAACAGGAAGCCCTGGCAGCAGCCCAGAGGGAGGTCTCAGAGTTGAAGATCAGAGCTGGAGTGAAGAGGTCAAAGGACCAAAGTCAGCACAAGAAGCTAACTGCAGCTATTGCCACAAGGAATCTCCTTATCAGGAATCTTACAGAGCGTCCAGCTGATCCTGTGACTGAAGCACTTCTCAAGGAAGTTCAGGAGGATGAATTTGGCCTTGGTGTTTGACTTTTTGCTTGTTGTTGCTTTCATTTTATGTACTTTTCTTCATGTTGTATTTTTGACCCCTCAGAGGGCTTGTATTGTAAAAGAAACAAACTATGTATCGTTTACCTTTTTGTAATATATGTGTTGGTTTGTTTCATCTGAATTCTTCAAAGCAACATCACAAGCATCTTCTTCAAGGGGTCTGGAAAGGTCAAAACCAAGTGCCAAGCCGGATACCTTGGAAACAAATAGACACACTGCATTGCATACTAACCTTTTGTTTTGTTTTGTAGGTTTTGATTTTATTGTTACTAACTCTGTTGTGATCTCAGGAATTATTGCTCGACGTCGAGGGTTTCCACTCAACCGTCCACACAGATACCCCACCCGCAACAACCTTCCGGGCATACAGATGGACCAAATGCAGCAGGACCTTACAGAGGTCAGGAATCAAATGACCAACGAGAGGTTGGAAATGAGGAATCAGATGACACAATTTATGAAGGTGATGAACAATATGGCTCAAAGCCAGGAGAGGTTAAGAGCACTAGTAGAAGGGAGGAATCAGGAAGACCATCAGCCAGGGACTGCTGGGACAAGCAACAATGAAAGAGTCCAACCTCATGTCAATCCCCCAGTCTTTGGACCCCACCAGCACCCAGAGATCAACATCCCTGTCAATGTGCAAGGGACTGCCACAGCAGGTAGAGTACTGCAGGAAGACCCCCAGGAAGATCAGTTCACAGTGATGGGAGCTGGGGAGGAAGCCTATGACAGAAGGCTGGATGAGATAGCAGAGAAATTAAGATCCTTAGAGTCTCAAAACTCTTTGGGTTTTGATGTTATGGACATGGGCTTGGTAGACGGGGTCAGGATTCCCCATAAGTTTAAGCCTCCTTGTTTTGAAAAGTACAACGGGACTTCCTGCCCCCGGACCCATCTACAATCTTTTCTGGGGAGGCTGAAGGCTTATACCATGGACGAAAAACTATGGATGTTTTATTTCGAGGATAGCTTAACTGGAGCGTCGAGGGAATGGTACTCCCACTTGAAAAGAGCAACCATTAGATGCTGGAAGGACCTGGCAGAGGCCTTTATCAGACAGTATCAGTACAACTTAGATATGGCTCCCAACAGGACCCTCCTGATGGGGATGTCACAGTCATCCAGGGAAAGTTTCCGAGAGTACGCTCAAAGGTGGAGACAGCTTGCTGCTGCTGTCCAACCACCTATGTCAGAGAGGGAGATGGCTGATATGTTCATGAACACCCTCCAGGGGACTTACATTGATAGGCTAGCTGCCTTCTCATCTACCAGCTTTGCAGATGTAGTCATAGTCGGGGAGAGAATTGAAAGCCTATTGAAGATGGGTAGGATCTCAGACAACGGTGCAAGCTCATCCAGTAACACAAGAAAGCCTTTTGCAGGCCCAAGAAGAACTGGTGAGACCAATGCTATCCACACCAACAGGGGCAGGCCCCAATTTGTTCATAGGTCTGTGGCAGCAGTCACCATTCCCTCTCCAGCTCATCCACAACCAGCTTATCAACCACCGCAACAAAATTATCAGCAACAACCTCAGTACCAGCAACAAACTCAGTATCCTCCGAGAAATTACAACAACAACAACACCAACAACAATAATCAGCAGAGACCATTCCAACAGAGGCCCTCTCAGGCCAATAGGGTGATCGATCCGATCCCTATGCCCTATGCCACATTACTGCCACAACTCTTGAAACTCAACCTAGTTGAGCTAAGGACATTGGCCCCTCCAGATCCTAACAGTCTGCCCAGAAATTACGACGCCAGTGCCAGATGTGCCTTTCACTCAAATGCACCTGGTCATAGTACGGAAAAGTGCAGAGCCTTGCACATGAAAGTGCAGGATCTAGTGGATTCCAAGGCTCTGAACTTCGCACCACCACCAAATGTCAACAAGAACCCTATGCCACACCATGGTGGTCCCCGAATCAATGCTATTGAAGAAGACAAGCCGTCTTACTTGATAACCAGTGTGGGTCAGATTCGGACACCTTTGGTAGAGATCAAAGCTCAGCTCCTCGAATGTCAAATGTTCCCAGGATGTGAGCTAGGGTGTGCTTACTGCAACATTTCAGTGAATGGTTGTGATAACCTGAGAGATGGCATAGATGGCCTCATCCAGAGTGGCCTGCTTCAAATTACAACATCAATTCCTACCAATCCAGCAATCTCCTTAACAACAGCTCCAGAACCTCCTACAACTGCAACAACCATTGTTCCAGACAACTCTTCAGCTTCATCAACAAATTTTTCATCTGTCATTTCAACTGACCAGATATCAACGAATATTCCTTCTACAACTTCAGCACCACTTCATTTTGAATCTCCTACAACAACAACACCCATCCTTCCAACAATGTCTCCTACAACATCAGCAGCAAACCATGAAGATGTCTCAACAGTTACGATTTATTATGATCCTGAAAATGATTTTGCCTACAACTCGCAAAGTGCTACTCCTATCAGAGCACCAGTCACAATATATTATGATCCACAGACTATCACGGTTCCTTCCGCAACTGCCATCAGTCCAGTCACTGTCACAGTGCCTGGGCCAGTACCTTATGAAAGCAGTAATGCCATCCCTTGGCATTACGGCTCTGATTTATACTGCGAAGGACAAAAGATCACTTTTGAATCATCAACTTCTGCACCACAAATAGACAATGTGGGAGGAGGCGGAGGCTTCACTCGAAGCGGACGTCTCTTTGCCCCGCAAATTCAAAGACCCAGTGCCGAAGCAGAAGCTGCCGCCAAGGCAAAAGGGAAGAGCATGGTGCAAGAAGAGCAGGTTGTTAGAGAAGCTTTAAAAACACCTTTTGATCAAGAAGTCGATGAGTTCATGAGAATCATCAAGAAAAGTGATTACAAAATAGTGGACCAGCTTCACCAGACGCCTTCCAAGATCTCCATTCTATCATTGCTTATGTGCTCCGAGGCTCACCGGAATGCACTACTCAAAGTCTTGCACGCAGCTTATGTGCCAGAAGAGATCACCGTCAATCAGTTGGAAGCTGTGGTTGGAAATGTTAATGCTAGTAATGGACTAGGATTCACCAACACTGATTTGACTTCGGAAGGCCGCAATCATAACAAGGCTTTGCACATTACCATGGAATGTAAAGGTGCAGTTCTTTCCCATGTGCTGGTAGACACAGGATCATCCCTCAATGTCTTACCTAAAAAGGCCCTTGTGAAGCTGGAATATGAAGGATTGGCATTACGACCCAGTAACTTGGTAGTGAGAGCTTTTGACGGCTCTAAGAGATCAGTTCTGGGAGAAATTGAGTTGCCTGTAACGATTGGCCCACAAACTTTCAAAACGACCTTCTACGTGATGGACATTCAGCCTGCCTACAGCTGTTTGTTGGGTAGACCATGGATTCATGCCGCTGGCGCAGTAACGTCTACCCTTCACCAGAAGTTAAAATTTGAGTGGGAAGGTCAAGTCGTTACTATCTGTGGAGAGGAGGATATATTTGTTAGCCATCTGGCTACTTATAAATATATTGAGATGGATGGGGAGATCCACGAGACGATGAGTCAAGGGTTTGAGGCCCTGAATATTAATGAAACCTCTACTGTGCTTAGGACCTCTATGACATCCTACCAACAAGCTCGGAAGGTGGTGGAAGAAGGAAACGCTCAAGGCTGGGGCAAACTGTTGCCTGTGGAGAAGAAAGAAGATAGATTTGGGTTGGGTTACAAACCAACTCAAGAAGATCAAGCAGAGGCTGCCAAGAAGCCCAACTTTGTTAGTGGGGGGATGCTTACCCCCGATGCTGTCAACGACTTGGAAGATGAGTCGGAAGATGAACGCAACCTGGAAAGCTGGATTCGTCCAAAGATCCCGGGGAGCAGTATCTCAAACTGGTCTTCCCAGGAAATTATAAGAGTTACTCCTGCAGAGTAATTATTATTTCCTGTATATTTTAAGCATGCATCAAGTCTTGCATCTTGCCCAAGATGACAAGACTCATTTTGTAATCGGGCCATCTGTACTTTTTGTGCAACAAGATTAATCAATGAAATATCAGACATCTTTTTGCAAATGAGTCTTTTCCGCTCACTGTTTTTCCATTTTTCTTTTTGTACAAAAAAATAAATGGCAATGTTTTCAAAATGATAACTTTATTTCACTTTTCTAAACAAGATTAAAATCAATCACTAAAATGAACAAACTGAACCCTTGCAGAGAGTGCCTTCCAGACCGCACCGACAACAGCACGGCTATGACTTCGTATGAATCTGACAATCCGATCAATCAAGCTGATGAAGGGGTTGAAGAAGATTACGAGCTTCCTGAAGAGCTAGCCAGATTGTTAAGACAGGAGGAGAAGGTTATTACTCCTCATCAGGAGGAGGTAGAAACGATTAATCTTGGTACAGATGAAGACGTGAAAGAGGTTAAGATCGGGGCCTGTTTACAAGACTCAGTGAAGAAACAACTGATTGACCTGCTTCAAGAGTATGTGGATGTGTTTGCTTGGTCTTATCAGGATATGCCAGGGTTGGATACTGACATTGTTATGCATAAGCTGCCTTTGAGGGAAGAATGCCCACTGGTCAAACAGAAACTGCGCCGTACTCGTCCAGACATGGCAATGAAGATCAAAGGGGAGGTGCAAAAGCAATGGGACGCCGGGTTCCTTGCTGTAACTAGCTATCCACCGTGGGTTGCTAATATAGTACCTGTGCCTAAGAAAGACGGCAAAGTAAGGATGTGTGTTGATTACCGGGACCTGAACAGAGCCAGCCCGAAAGATGATTTCCCATTACCTCACATTGATGTATTGGTTGATAATACGGCTCAGTTCTCAGTATTCTCCTTCATGGACGGATTTTCAGGATACAACCAGATCAAGATGTCACCTGAAGACATGGAGAAGACAACTTTCATCACACCCTGGGGCACGTTCTGTTACAAGGTGATGCCATTCGGATTGAAGAATGCTGGTGCAACATATCAACGGGCTATGGTAACATTATTCCACGATATGATCCATAAGGAAATCGAGTGTTATGTGGATGACATGATTGCCAAGTCCCTTACAGAGGAAGACCACCTGGTAAATCTACTGAAACTATTCAAGCGTCTGAGGAAGTACCAACTGAAGCTGAACCCCAACAAGTGCACATTCGGGGTGCGATCTGGTAAGCTGCTGGGTTTTATTGTAAGTGAAAGAGGGATTGAAGTGGACCCTGATAAAGTCAAAGCCATTCAAGAAATGCCTGCACCGAAGTCAGAAAAAGAAGTTCGGGGGTTCCTAGGAAGATTGAACTATATTTCAAGGTTTATATCTCACCTTACAACAACCTGTGAGCCTCTTTTCAAATTGTTGAGAAAGGAACAAACGGTCAGGTGGAACGAAGACTGTCAGAGGGCTTTTGACAAGATCAAGGAATACTTACAAGAACCTCCAATCCTTATGCCTCCAGTTGAAGGAAGACCTCTGATAATGTACTTGACAGTATTAGAAGAGTCAATGGGGTGTGTGTTGGGCCAGCATGACGAGTATGGTCGAAAAGAGTATGCAATATACTACCTGAGCAAAAAGTTTACCGACTGTGAACAACGTTATTCACTGCTCGAGAAAACTTGTTGTGCTTTAGCGTGGGCTGTTCGCCGGCTGAGACAGTATATGTTGACCCACACTACCTTATTAATCTCAAAAATGGACCCAGTTAAGTACATATTTGAGAAGCCAGCTCTTACCGGACGGGTTGCAAGATGGCAAATGATTCTCACAGAATATGACATCCAATACACCTCTCAGAAAGCCATCAAAGGCAGTGTACTATCTGAATATCTTGCTGAGCAACCTATTGATGACTACCAGCCCATGAGATTTGACTTCCCCGATGAAGACATCATGTTCATAAAAGCAAAAGATCATGAAGAGCCTGTTCATACTGAAGGGCCTGACCCGGAAGAAGAATGGACTATGATGTTTGATGGGGCTGTTAACATGAACGGTCGTGGTGTTGGTGCAGTACTTATTACACCTAAAGGAGTTCACATGCCTTTCTCGGCAAAACTCACGTTCAACTGCACTAACAACGAAGCTGAATACGAAGCTTGCATTATGGGTCTTGAGGAAGCCATTGACCTCAGGATCAAGGCGTTGACTGTATTCGGCGATTCAGCTCTGGTAGTTAATCAAACCAACGGCAAATGGTACACACACCAGGATCATCTGATACCTTACAGGGATTATACAAGGAGGTTATTGACTTTCTTCACAACGGTCAAGCTTGAGTATATCCCTAGGGACGAGAATCAGTTTGCAGATGCTTTGGCTACCATTTCGTCAATGATCAAAGTTCAAGCTTCCAACTTTGTACCTCAGATTTCAGTGTCCAGACTTGATAGACCAGCATATGTATTTGCAGCAGATATTGTCGAAGATGATAAGCCTTGGTTTCATGACATTAAGTGCTTCTTGGAGGATCAAGCATACCCACCTAGGGCATCTTCCAATGATAAGAAGACTTTGAGAAGGCTTGCTGGTAGTTTCTTTCTGAACACTGATGGTTCCTTATACAAGAGAAACTTTGATATGGTACTCCTCAGATGCGTTGATAGAACAGAAGCAGACTTGTTGATGCACGAGGTGCACGAAGGCTCCTTTGGTACCCATGCAGGAGGGCATGCAATGGCTAAGAAGTTGCTAAGATCAGGCTATTACTGGATCACAATGGATGCAAACTGTTGTGCCTATGCCAGAAAATGCCATAAATGCCAGATCTATGCGGATAAGGTGCATGTGCCTCCCAATCCCTTGAATGTGATGTCTTCACCCTGGCCCTTTGCTATGTGGGGCATTGATATGATTGGCAAGATTGAACCGACTGCTTCAAATGGCCACAGATTCATCCTGGTCGCCATTGACTACTTCACCAAGTGGGTCGAAGCAGCTTCCTATGCCAATGTTACAAGACAAGTGGTAGCCCGATTCCTGAAGAGAGATATCACCTGTCGGTATGGAGTGCCCGAGCGAATCATTACTGATAATGGTTCCAACTTGAACAACAAAATGATGGCAGAACTATGCCGGGACTTCAAGATTCAACACCACAATTCTTCTCCTTACAGGCCAAAGATGAACGGCGCTGTTGAGGCAGCCAATAAGAATATCAAGAAGATTGTGCAGAAGATGGTAGTTACATACAAAGACTGGCATGAGATGCTGCCATTTGCCTTGCATGGGTACCGCACGTCAATCAGAACATCCACTGGGGCAACACCATATCAGCTTGTGTATGGTATGGAAGCAGTCCTACCTGTTGAAGTTGAACTACCCTCCCTACGGGTACTAATGGATGTTAAGCTGAACGAAGCAGAGTGGGTCCGGTCCCGATTCTAACAACTGAGTCTGATTGAAGAAAAAAGATTGGCGGCAATCTGTCATGGACAGTTATATCAGAAAAGAATGAAGAGAGCCTTCGATCAGAAAGTCAGGAACCGAGAGTACCAAGTGGGAGATCTTGTGCTGAAAAGGATCCTCCCTCCTCATACAGACCACAGGGGCAAATGGACTCCAAATTATGAAGGACCATTCGTGGTAAAGAAAGTTTTCTCTGGTGGAGCACTGATGCTCAACACCATGGATGGTGAAGATTTCCCGTCCCCTGTAAATTCAGATGCAGTTAAAAAATACTTCGCATAAAAATGACCCGCTGGACATGAAAACAGAATGTAAGTCCAGGCAAAAATAGGGCATCCCGGCGAGTCAAAAACAGAATAAAAGACTCGGGCAAAAATAAGGGAAAATAAACAAAAAATGTACACCCGCTGAGTTGAAAAGCCACCTTGGACAACTCAGGCAAAAATGGGTATCCCGATGGATTGAAAACCCGAAAGGGCGATCCATGCAAAATAAGGGAATAAGCGAACAACTGCATTCTGAATTCATCTGTATTACTTACAACTCGGTAAAACTCGAAAGGACCAAGCCTCTTTCAGAATCAGCCTTCTTCAGAAAGCAAGACGAGAAGAACGTCAAATGTCATACGAGTCATAGCAAGAAGGGAAGCTCCTCAAAGCGCCGTCAACATTGCCAGCATTTTGTTTCTTAATTTGTAACAATCTCCTCATTTCAGGAGATATGTTTCCTTGACTGTATCTTGCCAATTCAGGGCACATGAATTAATAAAATCAGATTTTTCAGTCATGTTTCGTCTTGTACATTTTTGTTTGCAAAGAATGTCTGATGTCTTAAGAAAAACTGATTGCATGAATACAGATGTTATCTTTAAAAATAAAGAAAATAAAACACGTGCTTGCAGGGAATATACTTACTCTCATAAGTGTATAACTCCTATGACGGAATCCGGTAAGGGATACCTCAGGATTACTTGTGCGTTTCTCTGTCTTTTCAGGATTGCAGGTATTCAAAAGCGCAGCATGGGGCATGAAAGCTTCATCCCAGCAAGCTGGCAAATCAGCACTCACTCAGCCTAGCATTCCAAGTACTTTCTCCCCAGCTGAGTTGCCACTTGTTGCTTCTCCCAGCCGAGTTGCCAATCATTCTTCCTCAGTCAAGTACAAAATCCAGGGAATCATCTCCCCACAGAGTTCCAGCCTCTATCCAGAAGAGCAACGCACGAAGGAGTCACAACAGAGTGAAGAAAGCTTCTACAAACCCCCAGCTGGGTCCCCCATTACAGGAATAGGTCTATCATTGACCTATTTCCCCAAGCAGAATCTTTTCATCAGATCTACCAATGATCTTATCCCCAGCTGGGATGATTACTCCAAGCAGATCGACCAGAGATCTTCACGGCAATGGGATTCGAATCCCGGTTTGGTATCTTTGTAATCATAGCATTCGCATCATATTCACCAAACAAAGCGTAGCATTCCGTCTTAAATACAGAACATTACGGAAAAAATCAAACATGTTGCATAATCATAAGTCATGATCTGAATCAAACACTTGTGAATATTATCAATCCATCAGCAATATACGGAATTTCCCCCAGAGTCCCCGGCAAAAGCAGTTGCCTCACATTCACCAATACAAATACACACTCCTTGTGGCACCCGTCCGTGTCATATCCCCAACATAAAGCCAAAGACATCCTCTTTGCACTCACAGATACTTATATACACATTTCCTTGACATCCGTCCATGTCATTTTCCCAGTACAGTAATGTAAACACTTTGTATATCAGACACTTGTTTATACTATACTCTTCTCCTTTTGACACTTGTCCGTGTCACTCTCCCCAGCGAGTTAAACACTCATCTATACACCACTCATACTAGTCATACTCATATAGATACCCGTCCGTATCTTATATACACCACTTATATCCCCGCAGATTCGACACTAGTCCGTGTTCTTTGTTAACCAGTTGGTACTCGTCCGTACCATCATCTCAGAACATGCGTCAAGCGTTTGTTTCTACATGATACTCGTCCGTATCATAGTATTAAGGATGCTCGTCCGCATCTTTAATCCATACACTGTGTCTTCTTGAATATAGATACTCGTCTGTATCTACTATTCCCCAGAAAAGTTTCTTTCAGATTCAACACTCGTCCGTGTTCCTTGTTAACCAGTTGATACTCGTCCGTATCATCATCTCTGAACACGTGTCAGTATTTGTTTCTACCTGATACTCGTCCGTATCATAGTCTTAAGGATGCTCGTCCGCATCTTTAATTTATACACAAACATCTAAACACTTATACCTTTTGTTTCTTGGATGTAAACACTCGTCCGTGTTTACTATTCCCCAGTAAAACAAGTTTCTTTTTTATCCGACATTTGTCATGATAAACCTTGAGAGCAGCCGTCCCCTGCTAGGTGGTCGTCCTCCACCTCTTGATGGTCGTCCTCCATCATGCTCGTCCGATGGCCGTCCCCATCGTTGACTTTTCTATCCGACATTCGTCCTATGTCGTGATATTTAGCAGCCGTCCCCTGCTAGGTGATCACCCTTCACCTTTTGATGATCGTCCTTCATCATTTTTATCCAATGGCCATCCCCGTTGTTGATTTTGGTTATCTGACATTTGTCCTATGTCATGATAAACCTTGAGAGCAGCCGTCCCCTGCTAGGTGGTCGTCCTCCACCTCTTGATGGTCGTCCTCCATCATGCTCATCCGATGGCCGTCCCCATCGTTGACTTTCTCTATCCGACATTCGTCCTATGTCGCGATATTTTCGGCAGCCGTACCCTGCCAGGTGGTCGTCCTCCACCTTAGATGAACGTCCCTCATCTTATCCCAACAGAGCAGCCGTCCCCTGCTAGGTGATCGTCCTTCGCCTTTGATGACCGTACCTCATCATCTGCTTATTTCATTTATTCTTTACTCGATGGCCGTCCCCATCGTGGTCCCTTTTCTTTTTAGCCCGATGGCCGTCCCCATCGTTGGTTACCTTTGCTTCATGAACTTGATGGCCGTCCCCGTCATGTTTCATTAATCCTCAGAGAATCTTATAAGCTTTACTTGATGGCCGTCCCCATCATAATATCTTTTATCCCCAGCATGTCGGCCGTCCCCGTCATTGCTTTATTGTCCGCACTTTTCCCAGCATGTCAGCCGTCCCCGTCATTGCTCTTTACCCAGCAGTCGTCCTCTGCTCAACGGTCGTCCTCCGTCGCCCACACTTTACAATATACTTTATTTTCCTTTACAATCTATATCCCTTTTCTTGGGAAATCATGCTATTATCCGCCCTCGCCATGTCACCCTTTCCAAACAAGAAGCCTTGCCACAAAAGACCATCTTACCCATCTCAGGGGCATTTTTGGAAACTTTCATAATCATTGCATAAAATCATTTACATGCATTATTCATGTCGATTCGCTTGACCATAGAGCCATGTGCATCATTTCAGTCATTGGGCGTAACTCCACAACATAAATATCATATCAAAGGGCCTCGTAACCCCGTGTCACTAAACTATTTTAAAGTCCAGTTATCATCTGGAAAACCAACTTCAAATACCAGTTCTCGTATGGCAGGCGAACCTTTTAACTAGTTCTCGTCTGGTCACATTTTCATTTAACCTATTGAACACCAGTTCTCGTCTGGTAGTCATTCTTTTTCAAAGTCAGTTGTCATCTAACGAATTATTATTTTCCCATTAGTTCCCACCTTGTGGTCTACCTTCAATAAATTGGTTCTCGTCTGGTAATTCACCTTTAAAGTCCAATTGTTTGGCAACCAAAAAGAAAAAAAATCAATCAATATCAACTTGGCCCTACACCTAACCAACGTCTAATCATGCCTTGTTCAATTATCTCCCGTGGATTTCATATCATCATATCCTCATCATACATTGATATCTTGCATCATTTGCATTACATCTCCAATTCATAGTATTTCCATTATATGTGGGGCAAGATTATTACAAGACGCAGTCTGGGGAAGTTATCTCAAAATCCGGTGAATCTCTCCAAGGGTTTGAAGACACTGGGGCACTTTGGATGCCAGGTTTTCTGTAAATTTATCTAGCGACAATCTTTCATAGACGACGTAGTCTGGGGAATAATTTGAGGAGTAAAATAATGGTTGTCCACTCATGATAATCAATATGCAATTGTTGAGCTCAGAAGATTGAAGCACCAAGGCAGATCTCAGGATGAATGGTTGGTATTTATTTCCCAACTGAGTATTAGAAGTTTATTCTTCCCCGAGCATAGATTATTTCTCTAGCCGATAAGCTTTCTTCATGAGGAGTTGATCATTTTCTGCCACTCAAAGTCTAATTTTCATTGGAATATCTTTCCAACACAATTTTCATGCTATACTTGGGGCATAATTCGATTTGACCGACATGTGTGAGATCCAGAGTTCTTCCCTAACAGGAGGCTCACTTTTGATCTCTAATTCTCCAACAGAGTTCTCTCCTCAGCAGAGCATTGAAAAATTCTTTCCTTAGTCAGGTCAAAAGATTGTCATTTCCCCAACGAATTTCTATGGTTATAATTCTTCCCAAGAAGAGTTAATTCAGATGAGACCTCCCCATCAAGGTCATCATTATTTTGGCAATTCAGAGCCTATATGTTTTTAACATTCTCCCGAACAGAGGTGTTACTCGCCACAGAGATTCAGAAGATCAAATCAATGATTGTTTCCCCACCAGATTTACTTGTTATATTCCCCAACAAGAGATCCTCTGTGCATCTTGCATATAGTAATTATCATTGCATTTTGTAAACACCCCAAATTTGCCCTCACCCATTCACACCATGGCTTGTGATCATTTCATATGCATAAACACAGTCATAAGAACTCATACCACATTTTTGATTCACTGCATAAATTCAAAGTCATCTGCACCTAGGGTTTGTGATCTGAGCAATCCAAGAGCCTCCTGAGCCACTCCAAGGGTCATCAATCACTTCAAAGGGGTCCATGTATGTTCAAGTATCATATTATATCCTCTCAAAGTCAAGAATGCCAAAGAATCACAAGAACTGGGATTGGTATGGAAGCAGAGCTAGGCTTGACTGCACAGATGACCTAAAATTAGGGTTTTGGTTTCAGAGGCCATAACTTCAAATTTTTTGGTCATTCTTGTTTCTATTGGTCTCTATATGGTATAGGGAGTATGCATATCAATTTTCATGAAGAAATTCCATGGGGAAGTCACCTGATCAAGAGTTGACTTTCTGGACAAGTCAGTGCAAAATCAGGGCATCTGAGGCCCCCAATGACCCAACCAAGGGGTGATTTTCATCATTTTGAGTGTATATGATCTTTATTTGATCATGGAAGAAGTTTTAAGTTCACAAAACTCAAGAATTACAAGTTTTTGCAAAGTTGACTTTTTGGGGCAAGTTTGACTTTTAAGGAATGTGACATTTTAGACAACTTTTCAATCCTTACTTTTTGATCCAAAAATGCTTCAAATGGAAAAACTTTGGTCATGAAAGTTGTAGAATAGATCTTTCCCTTTTCAAAAAGTACAAGAACATGACCTAATTCATTTTGGATCAAAAGTTATGGTTCATCAAAGTTGGCTAAAATCACTAAATTTCAAGTTATGCACCAAATGAGAAACTTGCAAAAACTTGTACCAAGGCATTTTGTGACTTCTAATTGATGTATAATCCTTATACAAACATAACACAAGTCTTAAAGTTCAGATTGAACCAAGGGGATCACATGTTTGTATGGTGTTTGGAACAAGACCTTTTCATGAGAACCAAAGGGAACCAAGTTGCAAAAACCATCATAACATCTCATCCACTTGCTGCCTTGGTTGCTGAACCACCCTAGCCCTCTCCTCACCTCATGCTGCGCAAGACAAGCCCCTTGTACCAAGCTAGCAAAGTAGCCCATGCCCTTCTTACACAAAGTTGACATTTTGGCAAAAGCAACCATACCTATCACAAAAGGACATGTCATGTCATCTGACCAATCAGCATTGTTTATACAAACTAATTGCAAGCCAAACAACACAACACACAAGCCTGAAACCAGCAAGAACAACACATTCTCATTTTCCATCCTTAGAGCAAAAGCATTTGAAACTCTCCATACAAGCCACAAACACTTAAACAAACTTCACAGACCTTCTCAACTCATCATCCTGGTCACAAAGCACCCCTCTCCCTTGCCTTAAACTGCCTGAATCCAAAACACGATTCTCACCTGAGCTTGAGCAGAACCTGTTCAAACTCTCAAACCAGCCAACATAAACTCTTTCTAAACATCCAGACATCATCAAGGGACCAAGAGGAGTGGATTGCATCAAGAGAAGAGGCCAGAAAGTTACAAAACTGAAAGCTTCAAAACTAAGGTAGCTCAAGAACATTTTTTTCCAGAAACATGTTTTTAAGTTTTAAATAGATTCTATATGTTCCCCTGATCACTCTGATGTCTTTGGTTTTGAAAATGGTGGAGAAATGAGAGTTTAATCGTGTTCTGAAAGTCTTGCCCTAAAATTTGTTTTGTTTCGATTCATGAGATTGATGAAATATAAATGATGTTTGTGTTAGGGTTTTGGTTCAGTGAAGTGTGGGAAAGATTTCTGTTTGCTTAGATTTCATTTTAGTTGCGTTTTGAGGATTTTAGGAATTTTCAGGTGGGGTTCCCACCGGAGAAGACGACCGGAGGTCTTCTCCGGCCACCTGAAAATAATTAGGGTTTAATCCCTGTCATTAATGAAATTTGAATTGTGAGCGTTGGATGAGTTGACCAAGTCCATTCCCGCGTGCATTCAAGGGCCTGGATTGCTTCATTAAAGCCCTAATCCACGTCATTAACTAATTAATCAGGTTTTATATTAATTTGACCAATTTGAATATCAGCCGTAGGATTGCGCGCGCAGTCTTCCCTCTTTCTCCCAGTTTGAATCTCAGCCTCTGGATGTGCATACTTTTCATTTTTATTAATTTTATTTCATTTTCTTTATATTTCTTTTGTCCATTTAACTAAAAATAGCAAAAATACTTTAAAAATTCTGAAATTTTTTGTACAAGTTATTATTTAATTTCAGAACACAAAAATATTTTTATTTTCTTTTTTTGCATTTAAAAAGTATTTTTAAATATTTAAAAGTTTCTTTTTAATTAATTAATGAGAATTAATTAATTAAAAATACTTTTAGGTATTTAAAAATCACCAAAAAATTCATGAAACATTTAAAATCATTTAGAAACATTGTCCAACCCTCAAATCAAATTTCTTTTTTTGATCTTGATGCATTTTGAGAATTTTCCATGGAATTAAAACCATTTTAATGCATTATTTTGATCCAAACTTCCAAAAATCATTTCTGCCTAACCCTAAAGAGTTGGACTTTGATTCTTTTTGCATTGTGTTTAGCATACCATGTAGTTTGTGAGATTAAATGGCCATGATTTGATCTTACATTTTCAATTTGTTTGGTAATTTTCTTTTTAAGGAACCCTAAAACCCTAGAAAACTTAAGAAAGTCATAACTTGAATTAGGTTAAGAGTTGGAACCTCTCCTTTGGGCATTGAGTTAGTATAGGATTAGGGATCCTTTGAGTGCATTTTCAATTTTTTATCTTAATGTTTGCTTCTGATTTTGATTTTTGTTTGATGCATTGATCATAAACCCTAATTTGGGCTTCCATATGCATCCATCTTGCATTTGCTTGCACAACATGACTTGCCATAGCATTTTATGCATTCATTTGATTCACTTGACATCTTAAGACATATTGACAGCATGTTTGATCATTGCATCTTGCATTTGCCTTGTTGTATGCCATATGCATCTCATAACTTATCATGTATGTTCTTGTGTCTTAACTTGCTCCATTTGCATCCATGAGCTTGTATGATCATCCCCATGTGTTGTCTCATGTTTGTAACATCCCATAGCATCATTAACATCATGTATGTGCTTCTGGTTTTGTTTCTCATCATGCCATTTCATTCCATTTGGCATTGCATTGCATTTCTTTCACTAACTTTTCAGGTGGTAAGTTACTTTGAGAAGTGAATTTGCCTTCACTTCTCATAACTTTCTCTTCATCTCTTTTAAGCATCCATGCTGCATTTTGATATGTGTTTGAGTTTGGGCTTGCTCATTCTTTTTGCTTCTACTTTCTTTCCTCAAGTGACTTGACTTCTTGAATGAAGCAAGTTACTTTGCTTCTCCCGATCCTTTCATCTGCTTCCTGGTGGTTCCATTGAAGATTTCTTTCTTAAACCTCAAAAACCTTAGGAACAACCAAGCATGACAATGATTAGGGTTTTGATTAGTCCCCACTTAGTTTTACCTTTGTGTCTCTTTGAGTTTTCTTTTCTCACCTCATAATCAAGGACTAAACCCTAAAGGCTTTAAGGCTTTGTGATTAAGCTTATGCCTGCATCCTTCTATTAGGATGGAGTGTATAACTTTAATCCTAAGTGTTAAACCCTTAATGTGTTTAACTCCTTTAATCAATCCACATAATAATTATCAAGACATCAAGCTTGTAACTTGGGCCTTGCATTAGGGTTCTAATTCTTCCTTAATTGGTTAAGAAGGACTAACCCTAGTGTTAATGGACAAGTCCCCCTCAAGTTGTCTTACCAATCATAAAACTCACTTCATCATCATATCATTAAATAAAATCCACCTAATCAAAGGTTTGTTTTGTCATGAGTTTAATCCCTAATCATGGATTAAGTTGAGGAGCTTTCCTCAGCTTAAACATTCTCATCTATTATCCTTCTATTAGGATGGTGTAATGAGTCTGTTTAATCCCTGATTATGGCTTAATCTCATTACTTAACACTAAAAAAAACAACAAAAACATCTAAATAACCACAAGTAGGTTAATGATCTTAATCCTACATCAAAGGTGATTAAGTGTGAGAATCTGACTTCACACTTAAGGTATTCTCATTACCCCTAATCAGAGGGAAGATGTGATGAGTTTACCAACCCATTGGTTTAGGCTTAAGCTCATTAATTTATGACAAACTTCCAAAAGTAATAAAAGACTGAAAACACAAAAACAAACAATAATCGTCTCCTCCGGGATTCTTTTCTCATCTCATTCACTCCTAAACGAGAACTTGCTTCTTCTGTCTAATGCAAGACAGTTTGCACCTGAGCCAGACAGGTCATACACTTGAGCATAGACAAGTAAGCAGTTCACAGGTCAATTTATCTTTCAGTCTCTTTGGGTCGAACTACGGTGTTCTGACTTCCTCATTGCACGAGAGGATACGTAGGCATAACTTAACAGTTATCGAACAAAAGTCTCTGTACATTCCCCCTCTTTCCAGCTTCATTCTTTAAAGCCTCATGATCTTGAGCATTTCACCCTTATTCTTACACTGACACGGTATATTCACACTCCACATCTCTTACACTGACACCTGTACATCTTTTCCAGCTCTTTTATACACAAATTGCACTGACACTACCCCTTTAAAACACAAATCTTCTAAGCGTGGATCCCGTCGAGTACGACGGACAATCTGGGTGCTAATACCTTCCCAGGTTGTAACCAACCCCCTTTCTCAGTCTCTCTGGTTCGCAACCGTCTTATCCATCTCTTTCTAGGTCTATGCAGCATTGCCTTTCCTCCGGGATAAAAATGCCTAGCTGACGACTCTATTCATCTCCAGTGAGTTCACTGCTGTGTGTTCTCATTGTCCCTTTCACCGACCGTTCGCGTCTGTACCCTATTTGACCCGACTTCATTTAGTGGGAGCGACACATTTCATCATCAAAATACGTAGCATTTCCATTTGATATGGAACATTATGCCATAGAAAAGCAAACATACATGCAAAGCATAAGTCAGTTTTGGTTCCATACACCAGAAGTTCGAATAGTCATTCAATAAGACAGTGAAATCCCAAAGAGTTTGTTCACTTCATTCCTCAGCATTTTATTTTCAATCAATACCTAGGTATGAAGATCCGTGGATCTTTACAGTGTCCAATTTCTTTCCCCAGTTGAGTCATCTCGCTTAGTTTCCTGTGGAAATTTTTTGTTTCTTCGAGTTATCATCTAAGTATAATATTCTCTTTCGAGTCCCCTCACGGTGGGTCTTGTTTTGATTTATCACCCAAGTGTGGTAAATGCTTTCAACTTCGTCCAAGTCCGGTTTTTTTCTTTGAGTTATCATCCAAGTATGATATTCTCTTTCGAGTCCACTCATGGTGGGTCTTGTTTTGCTTTATCACCCAAGTGTGGTAAATGCTTTCGATTCCGTCTAAGTACAGTTTCTTTTTCTTCGAGTTATCATCCAAGTATGATATTCTCTTTTGATTCCACTCACGGTGGGTCTTGTTTTCTTTAGCTATCAGCCAAGTGTGGTAAATCTTTGTATCTTTTGGTTATTGACTGAGGCCGATATACCGTTTCGATTCTGTCAGAGGTCAGTTTCGTTTATTTTGAGTTGTCATTCGAGGATGGAATTCTCTTTTCAAGTCCTTCCGAGGTTGGTCTTGTTGTTTTGGCTATCATTCTAGGATGTTAGACCATTTGGAATTTATTGATCGAGGTCAATATTTCTCGTTTTCAAAGTCTATTCGAGGTCAATCTTTGTATCTTTTGGTTAACGACCGAGGCCGATATACCGCTTCGATTCTGTCTGAGGCCAGTTTTATTTATTTTGAGTTGTCATTCTAGGATGGCATTCTCTTTTCAAGTCCTTCCGAGGTTGGTCTTGTTTGTTTTGGCTATCATTCGAGGATGGTAGACTATTTTGAGTTTGTTGATCGAGGTCAACATTAATTTTCCCAAGATTCTGTCTAAGGTTGTTCATCTTTATCTTATTCCCAGTAAAGTCTTTCTTCTTTATAGCTTTCATCAAACATTTTTCCAGCATATTTTCTTTTCTCCCACAGAGTGCAAATTTTCTAGTTCTTTTAGTATTCAACCATCTTTTACTTTGCATTTATTCATTTGCATAAGCTCATAAGGCATGGGATTGATATTTTATGAGGATTAAGGGTTTCACACCCTATTTGTGGTTATAAGGTGGATTCAAGGTTTTTGACTATGCAGTCGTCAGTAACATCATCCTTTTATGTTCTTGTCACTCGTTTAGGGTTTATTTCCCTGATTAAGTGATATTCAAGGGTTTCACGTCTGACGACTATTCACTGTGCATATGGTCCATTGTCGTACCTCGAAAAATACGATCCTAAAACAAAACAACAGAGCCGCCACCTAATTCTATTTATTCTAATTAAAGAAAAGGGAGATATAGATACAACCTAAAGAAGGATAAGAAATGGTTCACGAAACCAAATTCTAAGTTCGGGAGTCGGTTACGCAAGGGGAAGGTATTAGCACCCCTCACGTCCGTTGTACTCAACGGGAACCTCTTAGCTAATTATGTGATTAAATGTTTGATCTTAAGCTTTTGTCTTCTAAATGGCTATTAATATGTTTGTTCTAAGGAAATAAGTTTTAAATTATTAATAAGTCGGAGAAAAGATTAAATGTCGAAATTATTGATTTAAACGGAAAAATAATTAAATTTTTTATTATGGTGCTCGCGAAGGATAAAAATCCCCGTGCCTACGTATTCCCTTGTGCAATGGGAAAGTCAGAGCTCCGTAGTTCGTGCTACTATGGTTTGCAATTTTTAATTGAACGATTGTTTGAAATGCATTCTACTCTTAAGCATTGGCTTATACTCGCGGTGGAGGCTGAAGCGCTAGCTTGTTCGAGAGATAGAATGATTTAAACAATGCTCGCTTTAGAGAAAAGGTGTTTGAATTTGGTTAAGATGTTTTAAACGAAAGGGTGAATGAACACATCGCGTGGGGCTAGCCCAGTTGCGGTCCAATCCAGAACGTGCGGAATGCTAGACTCCGGAATTCTGTTTTCGTAATTTAATTTAAATAAATGATTTGAATATTTTGATATACGAATGGTGATTGAACCATCGCGTAGGGCTAGCCCAGTTGCGGTCCAATCCAGAACGTGCGGAATGCTAGACTCCAGAATTCCGTTTTCATAATTTAATTTGATAAATGATTTGAATATTTTGATATACGAATGGTGATTGAACCATCGCGTGGGGCTAGCCCAGTTGCGGTCCAATCCAGAACGTGCGGAATGCTAGACTCCGGAATTCCGTTTTCGTAATTTAATTTGAATAAATTGAATAATTGTTTTTAGACGTTTTAGAATCAGTGTGATTAATAACGAAGGAGTGAACGAACAATACGCGTGTGTCTAGCCCATTTGTAGTTCGTTCTAGAACGTGCGGAGTGCTAGACTCCGGGGTTCTATTCCTCGCTAAAATAAATTAAAATACGCAATAAAGTCGTGCAGATGGCGGTCACTTGGTGACCGGCTTACATGTGTGAAAGATATAAACGCATGAATTGCTAACTTGGCGTTGGACCAAGAGACTTACTATATTGTTTACTATTTAATTATTATTTGAAATATTATGTTCATGTATTTGCTTAACAAATTAGTCGGAAAATGAGAGGGAGACTTATTTTATACTTAAACATACATTATTGTTATAACTTCAAATAAAATGCAAAAGAAGAATAAATAGATAATAATAAAAAAATGAGCAAAAACCTTATAAATATAGACAAACGAACAAAATAAATAACCAATTAAAAATTAAACAAATATTTTACTGAAATTAATTAAATAAGAAAATCTAATTTAAAATTAATATAAAAGTATTTCTAAATGTTTTTCTTTTTTAAAAAGAAATATTTAAAGAGCTTAAGACTAACATAAAAAGAAAAATGGGGCAGGTAGAGGGGAAGCCAGGCCCGGCCCAATGGTGAAACCAGCCGGGTCGGTTTAACCCACGACCCAGTTTAGTGATGCAAACTAAAGGGAACAAGGAAAAAAACTAAATTGGAACGCTAAAGAGTTTTTCTCAAACTCAGGAGAAGATAGAACGATCTTCTTCTCTCTCACTCACCCCCTCTTTCGCAAATCAATCCTCTCAATCTCACTCGTTCGTAACCCTCTCTCTCAGAACCTCACAACTCACATTCAGAACTCTCTCTCTCGCTCGTGTCTCTCTCTCGCATCAAATACTACCAAACCTAATCCCAATTTGAAAACCCCCATAACCCCAATTTTATCAAATTGAAGCAATTACATCACCAGTGCATGAATTTATATTGACAAGAAAAAATCAAGCAAGGAAGCTCGGAGTTTACCTTTGTCGAACACTTAGAGAGTTCGTGTTGGTAAGCTTTTTCAACTCGCAATTCCTCCGTTTCTTGGTTCTTTACTCACTCTTTTTCTTCCATCTCAAACGCGATTCTGACACTCTCCCTGTGGCTTTCGCAGATATGATGAGTTGTTGCTGTTGATGGTGGTTTAACAGGTTTTCATGGCGGGGGCAGCGGAGTTCACGCGGTAGATGCGTCAGTGAGATTTGGGATTTTGTGTTTTGTGTGGGTTTGAAGACAGGGAAGAAGCGGAAAGGCTTTTGTGGAGGACTTGTGTTTTATGGTTTCGGCGAGAACGATGACGTCTTGCGGTTTCAAGCGGCGGCGATGAACAGTCTGTTGCTGTTGGTTTGAGCAGTGAGGGTTGTGGCCGTTTTCGGTGTTTTCGGTTTCAGAGTTGTCTTCAATGAATGGTTTACGTTGGATGAAGGTGAAGATGAGGTTTCCAAAAACAAGATCAAAGGTGGTGAGGGCGTATGCTGAGGTTTTGGCTGGTTCTGCAGGTGCTGCGATCGAGTCGAAGATGTACAGGTTTTATGGTTTTAAAGGGGTGTGGGAGTGGCAGTGAAGTTAGTGGAGGGAGCAGGTCGAGAGTTTGGTGTTGTTCTTTTCTGTGAGAAGGTTTGCGAGGGTAGTGGTCGGCGGTGAGGGGATTGTTTCAGGATCTGTTTGTGTTTGGCAATGAAGGTACAGGTTTCTCACTCACAGTTTCGATCCCTCCGCCTCAGCTTTGTTTGTGTTAAGCTCACAGGGTAATTGTCTCAGAGGCTTTTCTGTTGTTGTTGTGCTTTTCAGTTTTGCTCGATGGTTGCTTGCTGTTCCATTTTTATATTTTTCAGGGTCGTCAAAGATGGTGAAGAAGGCGTGGGTTTATGAAGGTTTGTGTGAATGTAGTGAAAAATGTGTGATACAAGGTTTGTGTGTTATGAAGACAACTGTGAGTTGAAGGGATTACGGAAGATTCATTTCTCGGTTTTTCCGAAGAAGTTTTTCTTTTGAGCGTTCTGTGTTGTAAGAGCTTTGTTTTGAAGTTCCTCCCAGATTGTGAAGATGTTGTATCAGATGAAGCAGCAGCTAAAGGTGTCGTTGTAGTGTGTGTTTGAGGTTGCTTTTGTGGTGCAAACGAAGGTGATGATGTTTGAAAGGGTTGGTTTTCGTGAGTTTCAAACGGGTGAAGGGTGGTGTCGAGTTTGGTGGGGTTTGCTCTTTGAAACAAACTGCAGGTGATGTTCTTTGTTTTTTTTTTTCTGTTGTTGATATTTTGTATGTGAGGCTTTTTTTTCTAATGTTTTTGCGGCCTGATGCAGGATGGTGAGAATATCGACTCGTCGGTGGATGTTTTTGCACAGTGGGAGAGATCTAAGGATCACGAATGATGCAACATTTCGGCGTTTATTGCAGGCGAATCGTGAAGAACTGAAAACAGGTATATTCAAGGTTTTTTATCCGGATTCCCCTCCTCTCTTGTTTTTTTTTTGTTAGTATGTGGTTAGGATTTGTATGAGGTTTGCTGGGAGTGAGTTTGAATATCAAGTTTTATGATTTTTGTGGCTGCTGGTTTGAGGTTCTTTTGCTGTTGTTTTTTTGTGATGGTGGTGTGGCTCCTGAGTTTTCTCAAAACTCCCCCCCCCCCTTGTGGCTGCTGGTTCTGTGATGTTTTTTGTATTGTTTTTGCTATTGATGAAGTTTAGATATGAAGTTTTTTTGATGTTTGTCGCTGCTGAGTTTTGGATGAAACAATTAGTATATATAGCATGGGATTAGGGTTTGTAAGTTTGAAATTTGAGAAAACTTGTGGACTAAGTTTGGTTGAGTTTTGGGGGGAAAATAAATCTGATTTTGGATAGGGATGTGTGATAGCAGGGCAGCCTGCACAAGCTGCAGGTCTGCTGCATTTTTTGTTTGTTTGTGTAATGTAAAAAGAGGAAAAAGTCTTGCTATTACTATGTATCTGCTGAACTTATGCTTTTTTTTGATTTTAACTTGGCTTCCAATTCCTTTTGTAGGAGAGAAATTACCATTGGAGCATGAAGCTTGGTCATGAAGGTGAATTTGAAAAAACTTGAAGTTGGTAGTAGGAAATAGATACCTCTAGGCTTAGAACTCCTCTTATGTAACCTTGTAAAAAACTTGTAATGACAATGCTCTTAAGATGTAACCATGATTTTTTGAAATTGTGACTACTAAATGCTTATGAATGGTATGTGTGA
Source organism: Lathyrus aphaca (assembly GCA_963966055.1). Lineage (NCBI taxonomy): Eukaryota > Viridiplantae > Streptophyta > Magnoliopsida > Fabales > Fabaceae > Lathyrus > Lathyrus aphaca. The sequence goes on along the minus strand of OZ014519.1, from coordinate 201,177,057 downwards.
ATGGTTCAAAAGGAAAAGGTCTCAAAACCTTATAATGACTTTTAGTACTCTTGGTAACAAATGAGATTTACTTGTAAATAAATGGACACATGTGAATTTAATTACAAGAATTGATGTATGAGTGCAATATTGATATGCTTGGATGAAAATGTATGGCAAATTACATAAATTATGATGAAATGGGTTGCCTTTGAGTGGGTGTATATGAATGTGCTAATATTGGACACTTGAATTTAATCAAGGAAATGTATTTTTGGATTTTGTTGTGAACTAATATTTGGAAAGAGACTTAGAACTTGGAAATGGATCTAGGAATGATCATGAGTTGAATTCAAAAGTTGAAATTGGATAATGAATTTAAAAATAAAATTGAACTTAACTTAAATTGAAATTGAAAATTATAAATAAAATAGAAACACACATTTTTTTTAAATGAAATAAAATTGGAAGTAGAAATTGAGATAAAGATTTAAGAAAATTAAAAATCAATTTAACAATGAGAACTTGAAAATGAATAGAATTTAAATTTGAAATGGGTAATATATAAAAAGGAAGAATAGAAAATGACTAAAAAAACTAGTAATAGAAATTGAAATAAAAAAATTCTAAAAATAAGAGGTTAATAAAAAAGAATAAAGAAATAGAAATAGAACTAGAAAATAAAAGATAAGAAATAAAAGTTAGAAATGAGAAATATAAATTAAATTTAAAATGGAAGCTTGGTAGAAATAAATAAAAATAAATAAATCGTGAGTAACTTAAAAAAAAAAGAGCTGAACATGACAGAAAAACAAATCTTGGAAAAATTTCCTTTAAGCAACGAAGGTAAGATGCGAGCAGTTAGGGGTAAAATTTGGGGTGTGACATCCATCATTACCAGTGAAGCATGAATTAAGGGTCTCATTTCTTTGTTGTCACTTTAACAGTCGTTGAGAACCTTAATTGATAAGGAGTTGTAAGGGTTAATCAAGTTTCAGGTAAAGTCAACAGGTCAAATATATATGGGCAGTGTAGTTGAAATTTATCCAGGTCTGGCTTAATCTTGGTTAGACAGGAGTTTGTTTCATGATCATGGTTAGGGTGCACATAATTCAAAGCCATCAAAGGTCAAGGCATTTGGTATTTCAGGTTGTCTGCAAGAACTGGTCGCATGGATATGGTTCTCATCATTGATCTAAGGGTTCTTCAATTTTGTCGTTTAATTTATATCACTTTAGATTTAATGTTGCGATGTTGTTGAAGACTAGTGGCAAACATGTTCAATTGTCAGGGTTTTTGGTGTTGTTCAAGTGTGGAGACGTGTTGCAAAGACCTATTTTATCCATTTTTCTTAATCCATCTCATTCATATCCAATTACCATTTTATTTATTATTTCACATCCTAGGGTTTCATTAACTTGTTTTTTTAGCCATGACACGTTCAAGTTCAGTTTTTGTCATTCTAGAACATTTTTGATTTAAATAGGGTTGATACCACAAAGGATTGACAATATCGTGACTAATTGGAAAAGATTCATCTCCGCTGGGGAAAAAAATTGTTAGGTACAAGACTATGACTTTGACAAAGAGACACGGATGTATGGTCAAACTTTTCCATCTGTAAGAACAAGAGTTGTCTCTGCATTCCATCTATATGTTTTGATCATAACAATGAAGTATTTACGAAAGAACCATTTTATGTTCTGATGATTGTTAAAGTGCAGATCATGAATATTATATATATTAAAATCAAACAAACATTATGAATGAGTACGCAAATGCTAATATGTGAAGTTACTATGTGTAACATTAGTTGCAAGCATGCTGAAGAAGCAAGTGTGCTTTTCAATCTGAACATAATCAGAAATATCCAAGGATGCGTATGTTGTGTTGGAAATGCTCTTATGGATATTGTTCTAAACATGGTTCTGATCAGATAGCAAACCGAAGCTTCTGAAATTAATCTTCTGAAGAACTAAGTTCTGAAGACTCTGATGAATTGAAATTCTGAAGACTTAACATATGAGGACCAAGTTCCTGAAAGATTCGGAAGACTTACAAGTTCTGAAGATTAAGGTTCTGAAGAACCAAGTGCTGAAGACTCTGAAGACAATGTTCTATGTGAACAAAGTTCTAAAGACTCTAAGACTTAAAGTTATGAAGATTGGTTCTGAAGAACCAAGTGATGAAGAATCTATAGACAATGTTCTATGTGAACAAAGTTTTTAAGACTCTAATACTTGAAGTTTTGAATACCATGGGATTCAAGCCAATTGCTGAAGTCCTGAAGAACGCATTTCTAAGCGAGAAAGTTCTGAAAACTAAAGACTTAGGTTCTTTGAAGAGCCAAGTATCATCGGCTCTAACTCATGCTTCATTCATTGATTCATAATTAGAAGCCTCTGAAATTCAGATGACAACGTTACCTTTATCAAGGATAGTACACATTACGATAATGATTTATGCCACTACCTCTTAACTACCATGAATTGTTGATAAGGATAATACGTGGCAGTACTATTTGAATCCTTGTATAAAGAATTCCTCATTATTCAAATAGGTTGTAATTTCTCTTTTATGTTTGGCTATAAAAGGAAAGCATCATATGCATTGTGTTGTTGTTTGTTGGTGCTGGTAAACCCCACTGTTGACGGTCCTGATTGGATCTCAACTGTTATATTGTGTTTGTTTGGCGGGTGGACTGGATTAGCTTGGGAAGTTCTCAAGTGAACCAGGATATATCGTGTTTTCTTTACTCTTGCTTTGTGCTTTACATTCTTGTATGCTTCTGCAACACATGCATATCATAACTTGACGTACTTATCAAATTGCGAAAAGTAGTAAAGAGTGAAAACCCTAATTCAATCCCCCCTTTCTTGTGTTTTACTCACACCTTAAATTGGTATTAGAGCCTGGTTTTTTTATTGATGGATAAAAAACACTTAACAATGTCAGATAAAGATCAATTTTTGTGTGTTGAAAACACCTGAGGTGAAACTTAATCCACTTACAATTTCAGTCTCATATCACTTGATGATATTGGGAGGATACTGAATTGTAGCCAAATGAATTACATTGAGCAAGTCACTGATTTGACGGAATAAACTTACAAGATAGATTCTTCATATAAGGGTATATATTTTTTGAATGTTTATCTTAAATACGATTGGTTGATCAACTTTTTTTCTTAAGAATCAAATAATCAAAAAACAAGAAATCTTGTTTGCTGAAGATTATTTCTAAATGAGTATGGGATGTTTTCAAGAAACATATTAGTCCACCCTTGACTTTCTCATATTAATCTCATTAGAATTTTTTCTAAAGTGAAAAGGATTATTGTTAACTTATGATTTTGATTCATAAGTTCTTCGGAATGAGTCTGCAAAAGGAGTGTCAGAAATCATAATCAGAAGGATGAAATGTCTAAGTGGTTATTCTCTGACAAAACTAATGTAGATGCTTAGGCGCCTATCAGAAGGAACAAAATATGTTCTGATGAAGTATGAGAAACCAAAACATATCTCATTAGAACCTTCAAGGTGTCAAGTATGAAGAAAAGAGGAAGAATGGTCAGAAGATTAGATCAAGTGAGAAGCAGAACAAGAGCAAATCATAATCAACAAGGAAGAAGTTTTGAAATGCTATGGTTTTATCATCTTAAAAAAGGGGGAGATTGTAAGAATAAGAGTTGTCTCTGCATTCCATCTCTATGTTTTGATGATAACATTGAAGTATTTATGAAATAACCATTTTATTATATGATGTTTGTTAAAGTGCAGATCATGAATATTATATATATTAAGATCAAACAAACATTATGAATGAGTGAGCAAATGCTAATATGAAAAGTTACTATGTGTAGCATTAGTCGCAAGCATGCTTAAGAAGAAAGTGTGCTTTTGAATCTGAAGATAATCAGAAAGATCCAAGGATGGGGATGTTTCATTGGAAATGCTCTTATCGATGTTGGTCTGAACGTGGTACTGATCAGATAGTGAAACGAAGCTTCTGAAAGTAATCTTCTGAAGAACTAAGTTCTGAAGACTTTGATGACTTGAACTTCTGAAGACCAAGTGCCTGAAAGATTATGAAGACTTACGATTTATGGAGATTAATATTCTGAAGAACCAAGTGATGAAGACTCTGAAGACAATGTTCTATATGAACAAAGTTCTGAAGACTCTAAGAATTAAAGTTCTGAAGACGGGTTCTGAAGAACCAAGTGCTGAAGACTCTAAAGACAATGTTCTATGTGAACAAATTTTTGAATACTCTAAGACTTGAAGTTATGAATACCTTGGGTTTCAAGCCAAGTGATAAAGTCTCGAAGAATGCAGTTTTATGTGAACAAGTTCTGAAGACCCAAGTATTATCGTCTCTAACTCATACTTCATTCATTGATTCATAATCAGACGCCTCTGAAGTTCAGACGACAATGTTACCATTAGAAAGGCTAGTACACAGTATGATAATGCTTTATCCCATTACCTCTCTACTACTTTGAATTTTGGATAAGGAAAATACGTGGTAGTACTATTTGAATCCTTGTATAATAAATTCCTTAGTAGTCGAATGGGTTGTAACGACTCTTTTATGTTTGGCTATAAAAGGAAAACATTACATGCATTGTGTTGTTGTTGTTGTTTATTGGTGGTAGTAAATCCAATTGTTGACGGTCCTGACAGGATCTCAACTATTTGTTGGTTTTGCTGAACACAACCATTGTTGGTCTGGTTTAGGATCCCAACCATTATTGGAACTACATAGGAACACTACCATTGTTGGACCTTACCAAACTTCAGCTAGTGTTGATATCTTAGTTGTTACTCAACCATGATCATATCATAAATCAACAATACAAAATTTGAGAGTATGAGTTTGTGTTGCTGCATCAAGATCATCATTTACAACAACAACAACAACAACCAGACATTGATGAACTAAAGATGAAGAAGAAGAAATCAAAAAGTCATCAATCAACACTTACTACATCATCTTGGAGCTTAATGAAAATAAAAATCAAGTAGTTGTTGCTAGTAACTTGGTCACCAATGAAGATGAAGAATTTTGAAGATGCAATTTGAAATGTAATATTATGAACATCTTAGAATCATGTAGTTTGCAAGGAGTTGTTGCTCATCTTGTTGTAACTCTAAAGAGTCATTTTGTACTTAAATAGAGGAGTATATGCTTGCAAAGAAGCACCTCAGTTAGCCCCAGTATGTCAATACTACTTAATAAATTGAAGCTCCTCAAGTGGACGTTATATCCAGAGTGGATTCCTGAACGGTCTTGCTGTGAGTTGAGACTCCTCAAGTGGATGTTATATCCAGAATGGATCCCTGAATGGTCCAGCTGTGAGTTGAGATGAAATCCTAGAAGAGGTTTTGTTGGGTCAGCGAACGTTATATCCGGTTGGATACCTGAATGGTTCATTGAGTGAGTCACAATGTTGTTGTGCAATTGTAATCATAATGATTTGGCTGTAGTGGATTAAGTCCTTGTTTAAGGCAAAATCACTTTGGCGGGTGGACTGGATTAGCATGGGAAGTTCTCAAGTGAACCAAGATATATCATGTGTTCTTTACTCTTGCGTTATGTTTACATTCTTTTATGCTTCCGCAACGCATTCATAACATAACTTGACACAACTCATCAAATTGTGAAAAATAACAAAGAGTGAAAACCTCAATTCAATGCCCCCTTTCTTGTGTTTTTCTCACACCTTCGCCATCTGTCGGGGAATCTGAAAAAGTGCAAACTTCTTGGTCGAGTTGCCATTTTCTCTTGCAAACTTCTCGGATGAGATGCCATTTGCTTGGGAAAGATGCCCTATTTTTCTTTAGAGGTTCAAGTTATCAAAATGGTGCGAAGAACAACTTTAATCTGTAGCACCCTAATTTTTCCCACTAAGATTTCCCATTTTTTTCATTTGCATTTTTACATACAAACAAGATCATGCAATGGTTCTTCTCTCCTTCTCGGTTGCAGGTTTATGTCTCATAGGGGATCACCATTGCTTTTGTATGCCTTTTATTATGTTTACTAACATCTAATCAAAATCCAAAAATATTTGTTTTTCATCTTTTATAAACTTTTTAGGAAGAAAGCAAGAATATCAAAATAGTTCCTCAGCTCGGACAATTTCATCTGAACAAAGTCAAAGTTAATCTACAAGTAATTCAAATTCATCTGATCAATTATTTCCCAAATTTTATTGATTTTTGTTCAAGGAATTCCAAGGTTCATGTGTTTATTTTCATGTATTCTTTGACGAGCAAAAGAATCGAGCTGAAACAACAGAAGTACAAGAAAATAAATTTTTTTTCAAAATTTGTACTGAGTAACCCGGTTAACATCCAGGTGATAATCAGTTACAAACGCAAAACTTTGAAAAAATTGGCAGCAAATTCAAATTTTATGATTTGGCACCAGATTCATTTTTGATCACATGTGGAATATTCTAGTCCATCTCCATTTAATTCCCCTACATCATCACAATTAATTCCCACCATGCACATTCATTAATCACCCCTCTTTTACTAATTTCCCACCAAATTTGAATTCCAAGCCTAATTTTGATCTCTGAAACCTAACTTCAAGGCACCCAATTTATATAGCAAAATTCTATAAATAGAGCCCTCATTTCATTCATTTGACAAGCTTTTGAGAGATAAAAAAACTCTTGCAAATTATCTCCCTAACTTCCAAAATTCATCAAAGCTCAATTTCCTTTTTGGAATGTTATCAAGAATTCACATTGAAATTTTGATTAACTTTGAGCTAAACCTTCATCCATTTCATTTTTTCTTCATCAATTTTAGTAGATCAAGTTTGTTTGTGGATATCATGAAGTAATTTGGAGTTGTTCTCATTCTTGAAGTGGTAATTCATCTCACACAATTGTTGGATCTTCATCTTCATCTTCATCATCCACAATGTAGATCTTTGGTGATTCTTATGTTTGATCCATTTGGATCTTATTTTATCTTTTAATTGCTGGTTCTTACTATGTTTTTATTCTACAATTCGTGCAAATTTAGATCTATGATCACAAGGTGTTTGAAAAATGTTTTGAAAGAGGATCATGTAGAATTTTGCACATATTTTTGATTCTACACTCAGTGTAATCGGTTAACACCCAGACTGTAACCGGTTACACAGTGTATTTTTTTTGACAATTTTCTGCGTTTTTGAACTATGTAACTGGTTATGCTCCAGGTAGTAACCGGTTACATCTGAAGCAGAATGAAAAATATTGTTTGTTTTGGGGCTCTTTTGGTCTTCCTTGATTTTTCTTCTCTTCTCCTTTATTCTTAGCCTTATATCACATAATTTTGTGGTTTAACTTGGCTTTTTTTCCATCTAATTCTCCAATTAGTTTTGATCGATGAAAGTCTTATGGATCTTGGAATTTTTTGTTGAATTCATGATCAAGACTAGATCGTTACCTATTTTCTTTTTGTGCGACATTGTTTTCTGATGACAACCTATAAGTTGTTCATCTAACATGCATTAGCACTAATTATAGTTACCTTAATTAGTATTGAGCGACCTCATTGTAGGGTGACTTCTATATAAGTTGCTTGGCGATTTCTTAACATTGCTACATTTGTCCCTTCATATTCTTATCAGAACTTGTACTTTCATGGCCCGAACCTTGATTGGTTGCGCAAGCCCAAGCATGGTTGATCATTGTGCTAATTTTACACTCACGATCTTTACAGCTACACAATCCAAGGAAGAACAAGAGAGAGGATTTTTTATAGCTTGAGTGGAAATGCCATCATGGCATGCAACATGAATATGAATGTATGTATGAATTCTTAGGTGGAAAAATAGACACGACATATAGGATGAGACACAAAAATCAAATATTAGACCATTCTAGAGATGGGAGTATTGTAGCTTTTGAAGTGTGGTTCCTTATTGTCGCTCCCTGGATTTCCATCCTGATACAAACGCGAAAGTGGCGCAGAAAAGGTTAGAGTCGCCAGCCAGACATTTTTATCCCGAAGGAACGAGAATGGTAATGCTGCACAAACTAGAAGAAAAGAAAAGGAAGGACACATGTCCTGCGAACCAAAGAGACTGGGTTCGGGAGTCGGTTACGACCTGGGAAGGTATTAGCACCCCAGATCGTCCTCCGTACCTGATGGGATCCACGAATGCAAAGGAACTATTTAAAAGGGTGAAGAAATGAAAGCTACTGCAAAGAAAAGGAACTGAACTGGATAAAAGAAAAGAAAAGGGTACTGAAAAAAGAAATGAAAAGGAAAAATGTAGGGAAAATAAAGATTGTGCTCGAACGGGCCCTACCCCGCTGCCTACGTACCTCATCTGGATAATGAGGATCCGAGTCACCGTAGTTCCCCTAACTAGGGGTGGAAAAGATGGCTTGTGAATTAAGGCTTAAACTGCCTATGCCAATGCTCAGGTGTTGCAGGCTCGGACGACGAGTGTGGTACCGTCTTGCAAAATGACAAGTAGGAGCAAGTTCTTACGTAAAGAGTGAGGGTGATGAGAAGAAAATTCCCGAAGGAGAGACGCTTATTGTTTGTTTGTGTTTTTTAGAAGTCTTTTAAAGAGTGTGGCATAAGGAAGTGAAGGTAAATCCTTCTCTACGGACATGTCCTTATTACCACATCCCAAAATAGAATGAGTAACAAGTCCATCAAGAATGAGGAAGATCCTCAAACTTGTTTCCTAAGATTGAGATTTAAATTCACTAACTTGTTTGTATTATTAAATGTTTTGGTGGATTAGAGTGAAGAAATGTTTTTTATGATTTTTCTTTGAGAGTATGACAAAAGGGAAGGTCAACTCAACTATTATTAATGTTTTATAGATTTTTGTTTGAAGATGAGAAAGAGAGAGCACCAAAAGGATCTCAAAGGTAAAAATCTAATGGCAAAGAATACTCCTAAAGTTATCATGAAAAGGTGGTCCTAAGGTTAGTGAGGCTTGAACCATCCTAAAGAAGAGAAATAAATAAGAAAAGAAGAAGAGGAAAGGAGAAGAAGCTAGACGAAAGATGGCCTAAGCACATCTCGAACAAGATAAGAAAGCATAAAAAGAAATGGAGGAAGAAGCTGAGATGAAAAAGAAATAAGTGAGGAGAAGAGAATGCAATATGAAGTAATCGAACAATGCACAAACATAACCTACACCAGTAGGACTTCCAGATGCAGCAGCATGCTCCTAACATAGCATTAGGACTAGAATGAGGCGCGAAAAATAATAGTTTCAGTGGTACCTAACAGAGAAGGTCTGTTGCCTCTTCAATACGTGCGAACGATCTCAAGAAAAAAAACATCATAAATACCATCAGAAAAATACCAAACTCGAGGTGTGCATCAAGACGTTCGTCCAATAAGAATATGTGTCAAGACAAATCTTCAAGCCCAAGCAATAGTCCACTATTCTTCGCAAATTGCAGCAAGAATTTCACGAACAATAACGTATCAACAGTCAATGAGCAAACAATCAATTGCAAAGCTATCACCAAGTCAAATCCACAATCCTTGAAACCAAACAAGAGACCTTGTAACTTGAATAAGAAAGAAAAATTGAAACTAGGATCAATTATATGAAACCAAATTAATTAATTATATTCTAAAAAAAACTATACTAAAATTAATAAACAAAACTAACAAAATCAAAATTCTAATCGAAACTAAATTCAAAAAAAAAAATTAAGATGAACAAAACTAAATCAAATTACATCCTAATAAATTCTAAACTATGCTAAAGCATTGTTAAACAAAAATTAAAATGCAATAAAGAAATAACAAGAAGGGGGTCCGTTGGAAAATAAGGGTGTTGGTAAGAAAAAACAATGCTAGGCCAACAAAAACTCAAAGAAGTCCAATTAATTAGAGAAAACAAAAATCAGCAACATCGACATGAGGAGAGTGTGATCCGCATGCTACATGGTGTGGGAAGCATTGACCTAAGCCAATAAAAAAGCACATTAAACTAAATGATAATTAAGTCATAAAATAATTATAAAAAATGAAAAAAGCTAACAAGAGAAAAAGTGAAGTCAACATTGTTATTTGATGCCCTGTTCTTCCTCTCTTTCAAAAAACACAAATGGCGCTTCTCCATTCTCTCACAAAGAATCTCGCCGAAACACAACTTGGCCAAATCTTTCTCAATCACAGAAACAACGTCGTGCTTCAAAATCAGATCCTTCCTCCGTGATCTGTAACGACGCCGAAGATGAGCTCACCTCCGATCTCGTCGCCCTCACCAATCCCGTTCGTCTCTCTTTGCTTTTAACGGACTCTCAGATCTTCTTCGGTTCGTCTCACAACCTTTGTCGTGTTGATAACATTTGACGATGTCTGTGCGATGATGGATTCACACGGTTTCTTCGGAGGATGCATCGGTTTTGCCATTTCATCCGAGGCTCTGAATCATTCCGACCATGCACGGTATGCTCGCATGAACCCTTCTATCATTCTCGCTCATCTTGGTTCAAATCTCCCTTCATCTCATTTTCTCCGATTTGTTGTGATTTGTTGTTGAGGGATGTTCTATTATTGTTGTTGAGGTGATGTTCGATTATTGTTGTTGAGGTTTCATGGTTTTTCGGTGGTGGTGATTTGATTATGAAAACAAAGTTATGGTTTGAGTTAATATGAATGTTGTTTTGCAGGGGGAGAGTGATGAAAACAAGTTGTGGTCAAAAAGTGGTACGAAGACGGAGGATAACTTTGTGTTGAGTGATTTTCGGATATCAGAAAATAAATTCTACCGAGAATTCTTGTTCCAAAATGAGGGAATGAAGTTTTTTTGTTATAGATTAAAGTGGTGAGCCATGAAAAATGAGAGTGAGGTTCCTCTGGTGTTGTTGTGTGTGACCAATACGTGTATTATTCTAGTGGGGACCGATAAATTTTTCAATTGTAGTGGGGTCAGACCGTTTATGCTAGCCGGCTGCAGAATAACGGGAAATATTTGCAGGTGGGGTCCAATGCATTTTGGTGGTTGAGTGTGTTATGAAAATGGCTAGAAATTGGTTTATTTTTGTGCATATGCGTTGCTGTATTTGGGTGTGGATAAGTGTGGAATTTTTATTCTTTTTTTTTGAAACAATTGGATAGTGAGTTTAATGAGTTCATGGATATTAGGTGGAATATAAATGAGTTGAAACAAAACAAAAAATATGGCTTGGTGGAGAAAATAAATGGGCTTAATGGAAATGATATAACTTGAATTGATAATGAATAATGGAAATTTGAATGAATATTGGATTGAATAATAAAAGAAGTGGATTTAGAAATGACATGAATGTGTATATAAACTTGATTGGATGAAAAATGAATAAATGATTATTATGAAAATGGATAGAAATGGTTAATGAAAAATGGAAATGCGAATATGGATTACGATGAACTTGAATAAACCTCTAAACACACTCTGACTGAATTCAAACCAAAATTGCACTCGAACGTCTACCAACATCATCTAATAAGAACGAACCTCTTGAGTCGCTAAACCACTTGTAACTAAAACAAAATGTTCTGAATTAATCCTCCTAGGACAAGATAATTCCTGGATCACGTTTAACATATCTGAATCCATCACTGGGAAAATAAACCCCAAGATGAACCACCAATGAGCTGTTGAACAGACAATATGACCCAAAACTTCTTATGAACTACAGCTTGACAATCTGATGAATTCCACACACCACCCAACTTGACTTTGAACGCTCATTGCCTACGAAATAGCCCTGAAACAGATAACTTGCACTTGAAGAAATCTCCTGACAATTTGAAGCCCTGAAACAGATAACTTGCACTTGAAGAAATCTCCTGACAGTTTGAACAAGATTAGGTCAAACGTCCATCTAAGTTGAATTGTGAACGAACAAACCCGCTTGAATTGAAATCAAATCTTTTTTGAGATATTGAGAAAGAATAATTGCCTTGCGACTTGATGAAGAAAAGAATAGCTCGATAATGGGCCAGATGCATAGTAAGTAGTCCTTGCAGGCGTGAAATCTTTGAACATCACTTAATCAGAGAAATAAACCCTAGTCTAGTGACACTAGCATAAGAGAATGATATCACTGATGGCTTGAAGCCAAAGCCTTGAATTTTCCTGATAATCTGCAAATAAGGATGTGAAACCCTGAATCCTCTGACGACCATGATCCCATGTCCCATGCACATGATATGATTTCTAAATGTTAATGATCTAATAGAAGATGCGTATGAATGCAAAACAAAAAAGTAGACAAAGACAGAAAACCAGAGGGCAAATTTGGGGTGTTACAGCTGCCCCTATTCAAGCAACTATTAATCTGAAAAGGACGAAAGCAGCGGTTGTCGGCCGTTCTAGATGAACTGTGGTTGAATACCAAAAGAACCAGAAATTTGTACTCTGCTGAAGAATAAAAGAAATGGGAAATAAACCCAACCAAGGAGAACAAATGCTTGAAAATCCTGATGTGGTGAACAGTAACTCAACAGCCCAAAAGAAATCAAATATCTTGCGTAGATACATAACAGAGCAGACGAGCTCCTTTCAGACAAACCTATTACACCAGGACCGGTGATGCACTTAAGTCTGTGGGATAGACATGCATAATATGGATAGACGAACCCTCTTCTTATATCCGTCGTAGATATATGGTCTAAGACAAACAAGTCTTCTTCAGATAACCTGTTACGCCAGGTGCGACATTAGGATTGGACGAACCCTCTTCACAAATCTTGCGTAGATAAGTGGTGTCTGAGGTAGACGAACCTCCTTCGGATAACCCATTACGCCAGGACCAGTAACCATTTTGACGTTTAATCCCATCGTTAGGCTTTCAAACCTCTTCAACATAGACGAGTATTGGATGATCATCAAGAGAACACAAACGAGTGCCATAAGTCAAATGATACAAACGAATATCAGACGATGATCTAAGAAACACAGACGAGCGCTTCAGGCGATGATATAGACGAATCCCAACCATTGATATAGAAGAATACAAGAAATCCAACACAGATAAGTATTTGGAGTAGCAATACAGACGAGTACCGGTGATCCAACACAGACGATCGTTTGGACGATACAGACGAGCATCCAACAATGCAAACAAGCTTCAAACAGATATCAAACACCGACGAGTGCTGGAGAATGCATACGAGCATCACATAAATTCAAACACAGACGAGCGTTGGGACGTGCATACGAGCAACAAACAAATATTAAACACAGACGAGTGCTGGGGAATGCATACGAGCAAAAGCAAAGTGCCCTGATTAGTAGTAAAAATCTCAATTCTGCAGGGGAGAACAAGGTCAAGATGCCTTGACACTTAACTCTGGTTAGGGGGATGAACAATTGTCCGCGTCATCACATTAGCCAAAAATAAATTGGCGATTTCTCTGGGGAACATTTCAATGATGGGAGCGAATCCCCAAACATGAACTCTGCGGGGATTAACCATCTTCAGACTTGGCTTGGGAAGATGCTTGGTCAAGACTATAGCTGGGGAGAGAATTCTGAAAATTATGACTCTGTGGGGAAATCAGGCGTTCAGTTACTCGCTGGGGATAATTCACTGTGGAAAGATAACTCCGCTTGGGGATGAGAATAATTCAGTTAGCCTTGAAGTTCTGCTGGGGATATCATCTATTTTAACTCAGCTGGGGATAATTCACTGTGGAAAGATAACTCCGCTTGGGGATGAGAATAATTCAGTTAGCCTTGAAGTTCTGCTAGGGATATCATCTGTTTTAACTCAGCTGGGGAAATGACAACCTTCTGGCGTGGCTGAGAAAAAGATTTGGCAATGCTCTGTTGAGAAGTGACTTTACTGGAGGATTAGAGATCACAATAAGCCAAATTATGCCCTGGGTATGGTATGACGACTATGTTGGGAAGATATGCCAATGAAAATTGGACTTTGACTGAATGAGAATAACCAACTCCTCATGAGGAAATCTTGTCGGCTGAAAGAAGATCTTATGCTTGGGGAAGAAATAAACATCCAATGCCCTGCTGGGAAAATAAATACCAGACATTCCCTGAGAATTAACACAATGCTTCAAGCTTCTGAGCTCGACAATTGCATACTGATTATTAAGAGTGCATAAGCATTCCTTTACTCCTGAAACTGTGTCATATTGTATCATCTATGAAATGATCGTCTCTAGAGGATTTAACAGAAGACATGGCGTCCAAAATTGACCTAGTGTCTTCAAACTCTCACATAAATTCATCAGATTTTGAGATAACTGCCCCAGATTATGTCTTGAAACTATTCTTGCCCCACACCAGAGGGAAAACATAAACCATGCAGTATGGAGATGCAATGCAAATGATGCAAGTTGTATATGTATGCTCAAGATGCTAAGGATATGATGATATGAAAGCAGGAGACTGAAGTAAGGATGGTATGGTGGATGGGCTAGGTTGATAATGATTTTTTTATTTTTTCTTTTGGTTGCCAAGCAATTGGACTTTGAAGGTGGATTACCAGACGAGAACCGATTTATTAAAAGTAGGCCAATAGACAAAAACTAATGAGCAAAGAATAAGTCGTCAGACGAGAACTGACTCCCTGTTGGTTCATTGTCAAACGAGAATTGACTCTGAAAAAGAATGACTACCAGACGAGAACTAGAGTTTAAAGGGCTGAATGAAAAGGTGACCAGACGAGAACTGGTTAAAAGGTTCGCCTACCAGACGAGAACTGGTACTTGAATTCGGTTTGCCAGACGAGAACTGGACTTTAGAATGGTTTTCCAGACGAGAACTGGACTTTGGATAGTCAAGTGATGTGGGATTACGAGGCCCTCTGGTGTGAGATTGATGTTGCGGGGTATGCTGAATGCATTTATGATGCACATGCTCTAACGAAGCGACATGAATAACGTATGCAAATGTTTTATGCAATGATCATGAAAGGTTCTAGAAAAGCTCCCGAGGCGGGAAGAAAGGTCTCATGTGGCAAGGATTCAGGTTGAGAAGGGTGACAATGGCGAGGGTGGGTAGCATGATTTCCCGACACTCGTCTCAAACTCGGAAATTTCCAATATAACTTGCTCTGTGTAGCTGAACTATGCCCCTGATGGGTGAGTCTTTGAACAAACTTCTCCTAATTATCCAATTCCTGACATGGTGGACTTGGATGTCCTCTCGAGGAGAGTTGCACTTAGTGATCTCTAGAAGTGTCCTGCCCCGGTATGAGCGTGGAAGCGACTTGACTCATTCTGACTGAGCATTGGAAGAATATATCCTTGGTTAACAGAAAATTCGGGTGTCCTACCCCTGTTTGGTAGATTCTATTTAGATCAACTGACTCTTGAATGATCTCCATTCTATCGACTGATGCTTGGGAACTTGCATTACCCTGACAGATTCATTGGTCAACAAAACCACTGGATGACATGCCCCTAATTCATAGGCCTACAATATGCTCTTGATTCTGGCTATCATTGTTGAATGATCAAATTCTCTCATGATTTCTCTTTGTAGGAACTTCCCTGGTGTCATAGACGGACTTGCAATTAAAACTGTTCATTTACAAATGGTAATTTTAATGCGATGCTCATGTAAGTTTTTGAAAATTTATTTTTTTGAATGCTGTGATAGTGTGTGACGAATGGACGTTTAGTCCAAACGTAGTGCTGAGTTAGCAAATCGTTAGGAGTCAGTTTACGCAACCTTGTCGTAGTATGCTTTCAGAATTGACCCTGATTCAATTAGGACTTTCAAGGGTTGTGACGTGGCCTGGTTCATGGTTTTAGAAAGAAAGATTTAAGGCTCAAAATTTATTTGCCCACCCATTCTCCTTGATGTTCTCCAGTCCTATGTTCAGCTAATTTGGCCTAAGCGCTCACCTCTCGAAAGGGTTTTGTGATGGTTGAGGAACCAATGAAACTGACGGTTTAAGCACCAATGGGTTTTTTTTTGGAGTGGCAGTCACCCTTTTGACTTTGTGTCTGTGTCAAACGACTTTGTTCTTATGGAAGATTTTTCTTTCTGATTTTTTTTACTTCCTAATTTTTGCCTGGACTGATTCTCTTTTTTTTTTTTGATTTTAAAGTCCAGCGGGATGCCCTAACTTTTTCCTAAGTCGTTTGTTTTCACACATTTCTTCCGACTCAGCGGGCTTTATTTCTCTCTTTTTTTGCTTTGATTTTTTTTTGAACAAATCGTGTGACACTGGTTTGTCCGACTTGCTTGATAGGGTAATGAGTGCCTCATTCCTTTGTTGGCGAGGGGTAACCATTGTGGTTTTACGTCCCTTGACCTCTTGAGGTGTACTGCAGAAAAGGAAATGGATCATCAGATGCTCACTCCCTTGGAAATTTGAACGCTCAGTCAAACTAACTGATAACTACCCTGCCCCGGTTTGGATGTGAGGGTTTTTTCGTTTAGAAAAGAAACTCATACTTTAAGGCTCAAAGGGGTTGACGAGGGCCTATCTCCCTTATATCTCCGGTGTTTGGGAATTGAAACAATGCCTGTACATTGTCAACAGGTTCTACTCTGAAAGCATACATTCAACAATTATGGGTATTCAGTCGTCATCATCCTCCCTCAGACCTGCTAAACAATAGTGAAATAGATGGGAGGTAAATGGATGCATTTTTTGTTGTTTTTTTTCCCAATGCAAGTAAAGAAAAATGAGCGAATGCGACATAATTGATTCAAAAAGTGCATGACCACTTCATTAACATTACCATTCAAAACAACAATGTTTAAAAGACAAGCACCTATTAACAGGAAAGAAACTACAATGCAAATGATAGAAAGGATACAATGAACTCCAATTCTGATGACATCTTCTTGTCCGAGCCATTGAAATCAGGAGACACTCCTCGAAATCCTTGAACTCAATTAGACGAGAGGTTGACATGCACAACCAAGTTTCCTTCTGGAAATGATATGTACCCCTTGTCGATCAACTATTTTACTATGGCTTGAAAAGCTTTGCAATCTTCAGTTTAGTGTCCCATTCATCCACCATGATACCCACACTACTCATGAGGATTGTACTCTGGAGGGTACGACCCTGGAAACGACTTCAGAGGCTTAGGAACCACCAATGAACTCTGAATTAGATGTGGAAAAAGTTTACTGTACGTCATGGGAACTGGATGAAGAGGAGCATTCCTTCTTTCCAGATTGTTGCGAGGCCTAGGTTGGCTCTGATGTTGATTCTGAGATCTTCGACCATGAGCTTGCAGATTTAGACGAGGAGGAGTCCAGGGTTTCTGATATGGTGCTCTAAGCATTGCCGATTGTCCATAAGAGTAGCCTGACACAGGAAATGATGATCTCTAAGAAAATATTAGTCCATAATATTCGATATTGGCCATGACTGCACTGACTTCATGCTCCCCTTCCCCTTGGGAGCTACCAACAGATTCACTTTCACTAGCATGGATGTTCAAAGAGTACTGGATTTTTCCACTTTTGAGCAGGCTCTAAATGCGCACTCCAACTATTATCAAATCAGAGAAGTTTGATGTCCCAATGCTACTCATTCTTTCTAGGTATGGACTTTGCAAGGTGCCCACGAACAGGTCAACTAATTCTCTATCTGAAAGTGGCGGTTGCACCTGGGCTGCCAATTCTCTCCACCGTTGTGCATATTCTCTGAAAGATTCACCAGTTCTCTGAGATAGGCTTTGCAGGTGCGTGCGACTGGGTGTCATGTCCATATTGTACTTGTATTGCTTCAGGAAAGCTCTGGATAAATCATTCCAAGATCGGATACAACTGCTTTCCAAATCCATATACCAATTTAAGGATGCCCCGCTTAAACTGTCCTGAAAATAATGAATCATCAACTCATCGTTGCAGGCATAAGAAGTCATTTTTTTGCAGAACATCACCAAATGATGCTTCGGGCAACTGACACCAGTGTATTTCTCAAACTTCGGAGTTTTGAAATCTGGAGGAATGACAAGACCAGGTAACAAACACATGTTTAGAGCATCAAAACCAAAGGCATCGGGATCCGCTAAGTCTTTGAGTTTCTCATCCAACACACGAAACCTTTCAGTAGGATCAATAGTTCGTGGATCCCTGGTTTTCACAAGAGGGATTTCTCCTTGGAAGTTCGGCATAGGGAAAGCAAAACTCTGATAATCCGTAGCATCAAAAGAAGATGAAGGTCCCCCTCAGACAACAGATGGTTCAGGTACGCTCTGATTCACGATCAGGGTCTGTGCAGGCTGAGCTTGAGTAAGGTTGTTCACTTGTGGAAGATCCTCATCAGGAGAAAGACCATACAAAAGATTGGTCATCAAAGTGAAACCAGGTGGAGAATCAACATGCTGAAGGTTGTTCTCTGACATAGCTACTGATGGCTTCCAATCTGACCTTTTTAACTCTTGGCACTGCTCAGTCTAGCTTCAAACAACTTTTTTCGTCTTCCAACAGTTACCACATGTTCAAACTGAGTACCGGGAAATCAGCTGGCTGGTCATGGACAAAAGGAGGAATAATGAGCTCTCTGGAAGAAGGAAATGCAATACTTATGAATGCAAATGCAATATGATGATGCAAAAGATGTAAAGACATGGGATCAAAGTCTGGAAACTGTCTGGAATCTGGAATACTGAGCCAAGAATCGAGTGTTTGTAACAACAAGATCTCTGTATAATAACCCAAAATAATAACCGAGAACCAAAGGATCAAGAACTCCATAATCATAGTGACCGGATCAAAACATAGAACACAATGATAACCAGAGTATGTTGAGGTCAAGGGTTCCTACAAACCTGTAAACCTTTCCCAATCTCACGGGTGTTCTCCGGGTCAAACATCACAGACTCTAAAAGCCGAATAGCAATAATACTTTCACCATTTCCGAGAAATGGCTCATGACCAGATCAAAGAATCGGTTAAGCATTATGTACTACTCAGGGAGGTCTTAGCGTGAGTCCGGGAAAACAAGCATCCCTTATAAGTCCCCAACTTCAAGCGCTGAAATCGAGAAACAACAGTACATTCAGCATGTAGGATACTGTACTATCGTCATACGACCAGATGCTTTGACTGAGTTCCTATAAGAGAACCAGTCCATCCTATGAGAGTTCCAAGTGGGCCCTCGGGTGCGAATGGGTTTTCCACAGAATATGGTCTGCCACTGTCACCACAGGAGAGGGATGTTTCCACAAGGTTCTCAGTGATCGGTCCCCAGCCACACATAACTATCAAGGTTATGTAATAAAGTAGGGAAGATCCCTATATCAAGACATTTCCAAGACGGTCGTGAATCTGGGTGTGAACGCACTAATACCCCCATGACAAGATACCATGGGGCCAAAGTGATTGTCCACGCTAAGTCATATGGTGCACTCAAGCTGGGTATTCGGCTAGTCTTATCTCACCACACACAAGTAACACCCGAGTCCCGCCAAACAGAAAACCAGTCCAGACAGTCCAGTATAATATATGATGCATGAAAATAAATACTAAAAGCAGTAAATAAACTGTAAATAAAACAACAGTAAAATATACACACAACAACAAACAATTAACACCCAATAAAACAAAAAAAAACAAGTGCTAGGAGAGACTCTCAAGGGAACTAGAGATTCCGGGTTCATTCCCCAGTAGAGTCGCCAGCTATCGCTCCCTGGATTTCCATCCTAGTACAAACGCGATAGTGGCGAGGAAAGAGGTTAGAGTCGCCAGCTAGGCATTTTTATCCCGAAGGAATGGGAATGGTAATGCTGCACAAACCAGAAGAAAATAAAAGGAAGGACATGGGTCCTGCGAACCAAAGAGACTGGGTTCGGGAGTCGATTACGACCTGGGAAGGTATTAGCACCCCAGATCGTCCGCCGTACCCGACGGGATCCACGCTTGCAAAGGAACTATTTCAAAGGGTGAAGAAATGAAAGCTACTGCAAAGAAAAGGAACTGAACTGGATAAAAGAAAAGAAAAGGGTACTGAAAAAAGAAATGAAAAGGAAAAATGAAGGGAAAATAAAGATTGTGCTCGAACGGGCCCTACCCCGCTGCCTACGTACCTCATCTGGATAATGAGGATCAGAGTCACCGTAGTTCCCCTAACTAGGGGTGGAAAATATGGCTTTTGAATTAAGGCTTAAACTGCCTATGTCAATGCTCAGGTATTGTAGGCTCGGAAGACGAGTGTGTTACCGTCTTGCAAAATGACAAGTAGGAGCAAGTTCTTACGTAAAGAGTGAGGGTGATGAGAAGAGAATTCCCGAAGGATAGACACTTATTGTTTGTTTGTGTTTTTTAGAAGTATTTTAAAGAGTGTGGCACAAAGAAGGGAAGGTAAATCCTTCTCTACGGACATGTCCTTATTACCACATCCCAAAATAGAATGAGTAACAAGTCCATCAAGAATGAGGAAGATCCTCAAACTTGTTTCCTAGATTGGGATTTAAATTCACTAACTTGTTTGTATTATTAAATGTTTTGGTGGATTAGAGTGAAGAAATGTTTTTTATGATTTTTCTTTGAGAGTATGACAAAAGGGAAGGTCAACTCAACTATTATTAATGTTTTGTAGATTTTTGTTTGAAGATGAGAAAGAGAGAGCACCAAAAGGATCTCAAAGGTAAAAATCTAATGGCGAAGAATACTCCTAAAGTTATCATGAAAAGGTGGTCCTAAGGTTAGTGAGGCTTGAACCATCCTAAAGAAGAGAAATAAAGAAGAAAGGAAGAAGAGGAAAGGAGAAGAAGCTAGACGAAAGATGGCCTAAGCACATCTCGAACAAGATAAGAAAGCATAAAAAGAAATGGAGGAAGAAGCTGCGATGAAAAAGAAATAAGTGAGGTGAAGAGAATGCAATATGAAGTAATCGAACAATGCAAAAACAAAGCCTACACCAGTAGGACTTCCAGATGCAGCAGCATCCTCCTAACATAGCATTATGACTAGAATAAGGCGCGAAAAATAATAGTTTCAGTGGTACCTAACGGAGAAGGTTCGTTGCCTCTTCAATACGTGCGAACGATCTCAAGAAAAAAACATCAGAAATACCATAAGAAAAATACCAAACTCGAGGTGTGCATCAAGATGTCCGTCCAACAAGAATATGTGTCAAGACAAATCTTCAAGCCCAAGCAATAATCCACTATTCTTGGCAAATTGCAACATGAATTTCATGAACAATAACGTATCAACAGTCCATGAGCAAACAATCAATTGCAAAGCTATCACCAAGTCAAATCCACCATCCTTGAAACCAAACAAGAGACCTTGTAACTTGAAGAAGAAAGAAAAATTGAAACTAGGATCAATTATATTAAACCAAATTAATTTATTATATTTAAAAAACAAAACTATACTAAAATTAATAAACAAAACTAACAAAATAAAAATTCTAATCGAAACTAAATTAAAAAAAAATTAAGATGAACAAAACTAAATCAAATTACATCCTAATAA
Source organism: Lathyrus aphaca (assembly GCA_963966055.1). NCBI lineage: Eukaryota > Viridiplantae > Streptophyta > Magnoliopsida > Fabales > Fabaceae > Lathyrus > Lathyrus aphaca. The sequence goes on along the minus strand of OZ014519.1, from coordinate 201,155,676 downwards.
ATTCTAAACTATGCTAAAGCATTGTTAAACAAAAATTAAAATGCAATAAAGAAATAACAAGAAGGGGGTCCGTTGGAAAATAAAGGTGTTGGTAAGAAAAAACAATGCTAGGCCAACAAAAACTCAAAGAAGTCCAATTAATTAGAGAAAACAAAAATCAGCAACATCGACATGAGGAGAGTGTGATCCGCAGGCTACATGGTGTGGGAAGCATTGACCTAAGCCAATAAAAAAGCACATTAAACTAAATGATAATTAAGTCATAAAATAATTATAAAAAATGAAAAAAGCTAACAAGAGAAAAAGTGAAGTCAACATTGTTATTTGATGCCCTGTTCTTCCTCTCTTTCAAAAAACACAAATGGCGCTTCTCCATTCTCTCACAAAGAATCTCGCCGAAACACAACTTGGCCAAATCTTTCTCAATCAAAGAAACAACGTTGTGCTTCAAAATCAGATCCTTCCGCCGCGATCTGTAACGACGCTGGAGATGAGCTCACCTCCGATCTCGTCGCCCTCGCCAATCCCGTTCGTCTCTCTTTGCTTTGAACGGACTCTCAAATCTTCTTCGGTTCGTCTCACAACCTTTGATGTGTTGATAAATTTTGAAGATGTCCGTACGATGATGGATTCGCACGGTTTCTTTGGAGGATGCTTCGGTTTTGCCATTTCATCCGAGGCTCTGAATCATTTCGACCATGCACGGTATGCTCACACGAACCCTTCTTTCATTCTCGCTCATCTTGGTTCAAATCTCCCTTCATCTCATTTTCTCCGATTTGTTGTGATTTGTTATTGAGGGATGCTCTATTGTTGTTGTTGAGGTGATGTTCGATTATTGTTGTTGAGGTTTGATGGTTTTTCGGTGGTGGTGATTTGATTATGAAAACAAAGTTATGGTTTGAGTTAATATGAATGTTGTTTTACAGGGGGGGAGTGATGAAAACAAGTTGTGGTCAAAAAGTGGTACGAAGACGGAGGATAACTTTATGTTGAGTGATATTCGGATCTCTGAAAAATAAATTCTACCGAGAATTCTTGTTCCAAAATGAGGGAATGAAGTTTTTTTGTTATAGTTTGAAGTGGTGAGCCATGAAAAATGAGAGCGAGGTTCCTCTTTCTTTTTTTTTGTGTGATCTGCGTAGTGATTTTTTATGATGAATGCCTTTTTGTTGTGGTCATCAAAACGAAATTTGTTACGGGAATGATAGCTGGCATATGGAGTGAAAGAAAATCCTTTGAGTGGAATCACGCTGGTGTTGTTGTGTGTGACCAATATGTGTATTTTTATAGTGGGGACCGATAACCTTTTCAATTGTAGTGGGGTCAGGCCGTTTATGCTAGCCGGCTGCAGAATAACGTGAAATTTTTACAGGTGGGGTCCAATGCATTTTGGTGGTTGAGTGTGTTATGAAAATGGCTAGAAATTGGTTTATTTTTGTTCATATGCTTTGTTGTATTTGGGTGTGGATAAGTGTGGAATTTTTATTCTTTTTTTTTTGAAACAATTGGATAGTGAGTTTAATGAGTTCATGGATATTAGGTGGAATATAAATGAGTTGAAACAAAACAAAAAATATGGCTTGGTGGAGAAAATAAATGGGCTTAATTGAAATGATATAACTTGAATTGATAATGAATAATGGAAATTTGAATGAATATTGGATTGAATAATAAAAGAAGTGGATTTAGAAATGACATGAATGTGTATATAAACTTGATTGGATGAAAAATGAATAAATGATTATTATGAAAATTGATAGAAATGGTTAATGAAAATTGGAAATGCGAATATGGATTACGGTGAACTTGAATAAACCTCTAAACACACTCTGACTGAATTCAAACCAAAATTGCACTCGAACCTCTGCCAACATCATCTAAAAAGAATGAACCTCCTGAGTCACTGAACCACTTGTAACTAAAACAAAACTTTCTGAATTAATCCTCCTCGGATAAGATAATTCCTGGATCACGTTTAACATATCTGAATCCATCACTCGGAAAATAAATCCCGAGATGAACCACTAATGAGCTGTTGAACAGACAATATGACCCAAAACTTCTTATGAACTACAGCTTGACAATCTGATGAATTCCACACACCACCCAACTTGACTTTGAATGCTCATTGCCTGAGGAATAGCCCTGAAACAGATAACTTGCACTTGAAGAAATCTCCTGACAATTTGAAGCCCTGAAACAGATAACTTGCACTTGAAGAAATCTCCTGACAGTTTGAACAAGATTAGTTTAAACGTCCATCTGAATTGAATTGTGAACGAACAAACACACTTTAATTGAAACCAAAGCTTTTTTGAGATATTGAGAAAGAAGAATAACATTGCGACTTGATGAAGAAAAGAATAGCTCGATGATGGGCCAGATGCATAGTAAGTAGTACTTGCAGGTGTGAAATCCTTTAATATCACTTAATCAGAGAAATAAACCATATTCTGGTGACACTAGCATAAGAGAATGATATCACTAATGGCTGGAAGTCAAAGCCTTGAATTTTCCTGATAATCTACAAATAAGGATGTGAAATCCTGAATCCTCTGACGACCATGATCCCATGTCCCATGCATATGATATGATTTCTAAATGTTAATTATTTAATGGAAGATGCGTATGAATGCAAAACAAAAAAGCAAACAAAGACAGAAAATAGAGGGCAAATTTGGGGTGTTACACTTATTAAGAAAGAGCTATGATTTCTGAAGATGTAATTCTGCTGAGAAAAATCTTGTTCTTGATTTTCGAAGGCAGACTTTACTGGGGGATGAGGGGCGAAACGCCCCTATCTTGATTAAAATGAAGCTCCCCTATCTTGAGATGTATGACTTTGTCACCTCAAAATTTGATCGCTTTTTTTGAGAACTTGTCGATATTATTTTTAAATTTTTAAATCAAAGGGAAATTGTCGTCTTTATTTTTGAAAGTAAATTCATGTTTTTTTGTTTCAAGAATGAAAATCAATCATAAAAAATGCCATTTTGCAAAGCAGAATAAATTAAGAATTGTAATCAAATGGGTAAAGGCTCAAATTTTCATATATAGAATGGTAATCAGCCAAAGGCATGACTCCATAGAGCATTACAAAGTTAGAAAATGGTAATTTAAAGGGGAAGGGGTACATTGAAACATAATTATCGTTATCCTTCTACCTATTGTGAGTTCAAAGTCTTCTTGAAATTCGGTTGAAGGTGACTTTGATTGACGATTCTTTGATAGATGACGTTCTTTCTGATGATTCAATCTTGGTTGAATGTAGTTACTTGCCAAGAATCCATAAATTTTGCCTAGATTATTTTTTTCAAACTATCAAGATGATTTTTTATTATGTCACGTCTCTAATTTTCTCCTGAACCGTCCTTTTCGAGTTTTCAGCCCACCGAAATGTTTTTCTCTTTATTTTTGTATTTAGGCGAAGTATTTGTTGACTATATCAACATTTTTTGATAAGTGAATTCCTCACTGCCCATGGTCGTGAGTATCAAGGCATTGCCTGAAAAGGCTTTCTTGACAACATAAGGGTCGTCAAAATCTAGAGTCCATTTTCCCCTGGAATCTGTGAGGAAAGATTGGATCTTTTTTAGCATAAGATCTCTTTCTTGAAGACATTAGGTCAGCCTTTTTTTCGAATACTTTCTTCACACTTTGTTGACAGAGATGACCATGGCATAAAACTTTCATTCTCTTTTCTTCGATCATATTTAATTTGTCGTATTTGCTTTAGCACCATTCAATTTTTTTTAGGTTAGCTTCCATAAAAATTCTTAGTGATGGGATCTAAACTTCTATGGGGATCACTGCTTCCATGCCATATACTAATGAGTAAGGGGTTTCTCCTGTTGAAGTGTGCACTGATATGCGATAATTAGGAAGAGCAAAAGGCAGCATCTCGTTCCAGCCCTTGTAGGTCACAACCATCTTCTGAATGATTTTCTTGATATTCTTATTGGCTGCTTCGACTGTGCAATTCATCTTTGGCCGGTAAGGAGAAGATCTATGGTGTTCAATCTTGAACTCAGCGCATATTTCCTTCATCATTTTGTTGTTCAAGTTGGACCAATTATCAATAATTATCTGGCTTGAAACACCATAATGGCAGATGATATTATACTTAATGAATTATAACACCACTTGTATTGTCACATTGGTGTATGATACAACTTCACCCATTTGGTGAAGTAATCAATGGCTACTAGAATGAACTGATGTCTGTTTGAAGCTTTGGGTTCAATCACGTCGATCATGTCGACTACCCTAATTAAAAGGGCCATGGTGAAGAGAGAGCCTTGAGAAGCATTGAAGGAATATGAATCTTCTCAGCGTAAATATGACATTTGTGACATCTCTTTGCATATTTGCGATAATCTGATTCCATTCTGAGCCAATAATATCTTGATCTTAACATCTTTCTTGCCATCATATGTACGTTAGTATGAGTTCCAAAGGATCCGTCGTGAATTTTTTTCATGGGAAAATTGGATTTGCGTTCATCTACGCATCTGATTAGAACTATGTCGAAGTTTCTTTTGTCTAGCACATCTTGGTTTAGGAAGAAGTTTCCTGCCAATTGTCGCTCCCGGGATTTTCATCCTAGTGTAACACCCCAAAATTTTCCCTCTTATTTATTACCAATTTCAAGTAGCCTATGTTTCATTTCCATGTCATTTAGCATATTCCTCAGTGCATTGCATAAATAATTATAAAAATAAAATAAAATAATAATAATGATAAATTGTCGCTCCCACTAAATGACACCTAAGTCAAATAGGGTACAGACGCGAATGGTCGGCGAAAAGAGAAATGAATAGATAGAGTCGCCAGCTAGGCATTTTTATCCCGAAGGAAAGGTAATGCTGCATAAACCTAAGAAGAGATGGATAAGACGGTCGCGAACCAGAGAGACTGAGAAAGGGGGTTGGTTACAACCTGGGAAGGTATTAGCACCCAGATTGTCTGTCGTACTCGACGGGATCCACGCTTAAAATATTTGTGTTTTAAAGGGGTAGTGTTAGTGCAATTTGTGTATCAAAGCTGGAAAGAATGCAAGTGTCAATGTAAAAGAAATGTGAGGTGTATAAGTGAAGTGTCAGTGTAAGAACAAGAGTGAAATGCTCAAGACTATGAGGCTTAAAGAATAATGCTGGAAAGAGGGGGAATATACAGAGACTTTTGTTCGATAACTGTTAAGTTATGCCTACGTATCCTCTCGTGCAATGAGGAAGTCAGAACACCGTAGTTCGACCCAAAGAGACTGAAAGATAAATTGACTGTGAACTGATTACTGTCTATGCTCAAGTGTATGACCTGTCTGGCTCAGGTGCAAACTGTCTTGCATTAGACGGAAGAAGCATGTTCTCGTTTGTGAGTGAATGAGGTGAGAAAAGAATCCCGGAGGAGACGATTATTGCTTGTTTTTGGTGTTTTCAATATTTTATTGCCTTTTGAAGTTTGTCATAAGAAAATTATCTTGAGCCTAAACCAAATGTTAGAAAACTCATCACATCCTCCCTCTGATTAGGGGTAATGAGAATACCCTAAGTGTGGAGTAAGCACCTCACACTTGATCACCATGGTATAGGATTAAGATCATTAACCTACTTGTAATTACTTAGATGTTTTTGGTGTTTTTGTTTAGTGTTAAGTAATTAGTTTAAGCCATAATCAAGGATTTAATGAACTCATTACACCATCCTAATAGAAGGATAATAGATGAGAGCATTTAAGCTGAGGAAGGCTCCTCAACTTAATCCATGATTAGGGATTAAACTCATGACAAAAAAAACCTTCATTAAATGGATTTTAGTTAATGGTAAGGTTAAGAAATGGATTTTATGGTTTGTAAGACAACTTGAGGGGGACTTGTCCATTAACACTAGGGTTAGTCCTTCTTAACCAATTAAGGAAGAATTAGAACCCTAATGCAAGGCCCAAGTTACAAGCTTGATGTCGTAGTGATTATTAAGTGAATTGATTAAAGGATTTAAACACATTAAGGGTTTAACACTTAGGATTAAAGTTATACACTCCATCCTAATAGAAGGATGCAGGCATAAGCTTAATCACAAAGCCTTAAAACCTTTAGGGTTTAGTCCTTGATTGTGAGGTGAGAAGAGAAGACTCAAAGAAAACTCAAAGGAAAGAGTCTAAAGGGGGACTAAACAATCCTAAAATGTTATCATGCTTGGAAGTCCTAGGGTTTGTGAGGCTTAAGAGGAGAAATCTTCAAGGAAGCCACCAAGGAGAAGCAAGATAGAAAAGGGATGAGATGAGAAGAGAAAAGAGGGAAGAGAGACACAAGTGAGCAAGCTCACTCAAAGACAAGTAAAAATGCAGCAAGGATGTAAAATGATGAGGTAAGAAGAGGTAGGAGGTGAAGGCAAATCCACCTCCCAAGCAAATTTACCATTAACCTAAAAAGTTAGTACAAGATGTATAAGGGATGAAATGAGATGAAACAATGCATATGGATGGGCAAAGGCCAAAGTCAGAAACATACATATGATGCAAATGATGTCAAGAGATGGTGCAAAGTCATACAAGATGCACATATGTGAGCATACAAGAGAATGGATGCATATGGAGCATGCTTGAACCATGAAAGTTCATGAAAGTTTATGAAATGATATGAATGCATAACATGGCAAATGAAAGATGCAATGATCAAACATGATTCTAATATGTCCTAAGATGTCTTATATGTCATATTGATGCATAAAATGTCATGGAAAGCTCTTGAATGCAAGCATATGAGAAATGAATGCAAATGGAGACAAGAATTAGGGTTTACATACAATATGCAATGCAAAATTCAAAATCAGAAGCAAATGACATGATAAAAAATTGAAAATGGGAATAAAGGAACCCTAACCCTACACAAGTTCACTTCCCAAAGGAGGAGACCTAAAATCTAAACCTAATGGAAGTTATGATCTTTCTAAGTCAACTAGGGTTTCAAGGCACTTCAAAAGGAAAAATGCACATCAAATTGAAAATGAAAGATGAATTCAAACCAATTTTACCCTAGAAACTACATAATGTGAAGGATGCAATGCAAGAAGAACCATTATCAAACTCTTCATGGTTAGGCAGAATGAATTTTTCTAAGTTTGAACAAAAATATTGCCTTTAAATGAATTTAATTCCAATGAAAAAGGTCAAAATAGTTCAAGAACCAAAAAGAAATTTGTTTTCAGAGTTTGATAATGTTTCTAAATGTTTTAAAATGCAATGTGAATTTTTTTGTGATTTTTAAATACCTAATGGCATTTTTAATTAATTAATTTTCATTAACTAATTAAAAATAAACATTTAAATGATTTAAAAATAATTTTTAATGCAAAAAATAAAAATAAAAATATTTTTGGGTTCTGAAAATTAATGAAATGTTTGACAAAATATTTCAGAATTTTTCAATGCTTTTTTCTATTTTTAAAAATTCGTGGAAGTTAAATGAAAAGAAAATGAAATAAAAATTAAAATAAAAGAAAGTAGGCTGATCCAAGAGCTGAGATTCAAATGGTTTTGGAGGGAGTTGACCCGCGCAAGATCCTAGGGCTGTAATTCAAACTGACTAAAATTAAATTAAACCTAATTAATTAATTTAATAAATCAGGATTAGGGTTTTAATGATGGATCTGGGCCACTCATTCGCGCGCTGGTCAACAAGGGTCAACAGGATTTATGGCTCACATTCAAACTGAGCCCTAATCACAATTAAGGCATTAATGACTTTCAGGTGGCCGGAAATGACCTCCGGTCATCTTCTCCGGCCACACCCCTCCCTGAAAATTGCTATCTCTCTCCCCAAGCTTCTAAATCCTAATCTCTCTACCCAGAATCCAACCCCACGCATCACTCAACAAGAAACACCCACTAAAACAAATTTATTTCACATATTCAAGCTAAATCGAAGAAAATTAGTTCTAGGTCAAAAAATTTCAGAGAGCTCATACATGCTTAATACTTGACTATTTTTAAAACCAAACACATCAGCATTATCAGTGAATCATGGAGAATCAATTAGTAACTTAAAAACACGTTTTTGGAAAAATTGTTCTTGAGCTCACCTGAACTGGAGCTTTGAACTTTGGAGCTATCTGGCTGCTTCTTTGGTCCAAGATGCCTTTAATGAACCTCTTGAGAAGTTTGCAATGCTTGTTTGGAATTTCTTATGGATGGTTTAAGAGATTGATGAAGTTCTGACCAAGGGGAGTGAAAAATCGTATTTCTGTTTGGGAGGGTTTCAGGATCAAATGATGGTTGGGAAATGATCAGAGGATCATGGTGAGTGATTCTATGAAGTTTGTTTTGAGGTTTGTGGCTTTTGTATTGAGTTTCGAAAGAAAATGCACCAAGAGGGATTTTGGAGAATGCTGACTTGTGGGAGGTTTTAGGCTGTGTTGTGTGGTGTGTTGAATTCCATTTTGTCCATGTATCAAGTTTGGATAGGTCAGAGAGTTGTTGCTGGCCTATGTTGATTGGTATGGGCCATTTTGCCAAAAGTCAATGTTAGGTGTCCTTTGAGGTATGGGCAAGTGGGAGGCTGAGATAGGGGCATGGTCCTGCGTAGCAAAGATCAAGGAATGTCATGAAATCATATTTTGTGAGCTGGCTTAAATGGATGAAGGGTTATGAAGCATTTTGCAACTTGGTGAACCTTTGGCCCTTTTGTGATTTCTTAATGATCAAGGCATGAAAATGAACAATTCTTTGGTGCATTCTGAATTTTAGGTCATGACTTATGTTTGTGTGATAGTTAGAAGTCCATTTGAAGTCACATTTTGCCTTGGCATGAGGTTTTGCAACTTTCCCTCTTTGGTACAAAAGTGAAAATTAAGTGATTTTGCCCAACTTTGACAAGCCATAACTTTTGATCCAAAATGAATTAGAAAGAGTTCTTGTACTTTTTGAAAATGGGAGGATCCATTCTACAACTTTCATGACCAAAGTTTCCTCATTTGAAGCATTTTTGAATCAAAAAGAGGAGGTTGAAAAACTTTCCCAAAATGGCAAGTATACATTATAAGTTACTTTCCCAAAAAGGCAACTTTGCAAATGGCTTGAAATTCTTTAATTTTGTGAAATTATAACATCTTCTATGATCAAATAAAGATCATACACATTCAAAATGATGGAGAAACCCCTTTGGTTGGGTCATTGGAGGCCTCAGATGCCCTGATTTTGCACTGACTTGCTCAAGAAGTCACCTTTTGATCAGATGCCTTCCCCATTGAATTTCTTCATGAAAATTGATATGCATGATCCTCATAACATATAGAGACCAATAGAAACAAGAATGACCAAAAAATTTGGAGTTATGGCCTCTGAAACCAAAACCCTAATTCTAGGTCATCTGTGAAGTTAAACCTGGCTCTGCTTCCATGCCTTTCTCAGTTCTTGTGATTTCTTGACCTCCTTGATCTTTTGAGGATATAATATGATGATTGAACATACATGGACCCCTTTTAAATGATTGATGACCTTTGAAGTGGCTCAAATGGCTTAGGGATGGCTCAGATCACAAACCCTAGATGCAGATGACTTAGAAACAATGCAGTGGAGCAAAAATGCTATATGAGATGCTATGATTGAACTTATGCACATGAAAAGATCACAAGCCATGGTGTGAATGGGTGAGAGTAAATTTGGGATGTTTACATAAATCATGCATGATTAATTAACACATAAGGCATGTGATCAAGGGTTTTTGAGGTGGCAAAAATCAATTATCAGAGCTCAATGTCAAAACATGTCAGAACGGGTGACTCAAGTGTATTTTGAGGGTTTCTCACCAAAAGGAGGGAAAAATTCAAAATTGACTTGCGTTAACCGGTTAATACATTGGTTAACCGGTTAATGAGTGTGAATTTTGAAAAAAATTCAAATTTCAGCTTGCATCATACTTTCCCCACTTTTCCACTTCACCTTGTATTGCACTCCACCAATTGCTAGAACCTTCTACCACCTTCCAAGAAAATATTCTAAGAATATGCCAAGGGAATATTCTAAGAATATCCCAATGGAATATTCTAGGAATATTCCCAACTAACTTTAACTAACTTCTAACTTAAATCCCAAACCTAAGGCCTAAGCCTAGCTCCTAACCCAAGCCATCCTCCAAACCTAACACCTATATAAGCAATTTTCATTCCAAACCAAAGGGGAACACTTAATTTTCTCATTTTTTTTTCTCATCAATCTAAACTTTCTCTCACTTTTTCTCCCATTTTCCCAAATTTACACAAAGCTTCATCTTCCAAAATTCTTCAAGTTTTGCATTGAAACTTGAAGAATTTGAAGCTAAACCTCCACCAATGCATTAATTTCACGGATTATCGAAGAACTTGTTACTGATTCGGTGTTGATTTCATCTTAGAAGTGATTATCGAAGAAGTTCATCCAAATCGAATTTATTTTAAGTATTCGTGCGGAAGAGTATCGGATCTACGATTTTCTCTCCTATCGCGTCTTGATTCTTCATTGCAATAATCACCAAAGCATACCTCCGCTTTGTAGGTTTGTGAACTCATAATCACTTCTGTTTTAAGTTATTTTTCACTTTATCGACTTATGTGTTCGTTTCATTTTGGTTGATTTGTGATGTGTTAATTAATCAGATTGTTAAGTTTTGACCTCTTGATATGTTTGTGGTTCCGATTTGCGTCGTATCAATGCATTTAGGTGGTAATTTCGTGCTAACCTGATAGTAGGTTAATTAGTAACTTTAGAAAAAAGCTGGTAGCTAGAAGTGTTTTTTTTGCATTTAAAACTGATTCTGGTTCATTGTTAATCGGTTAACACATTGGTTAACAAATTAACACAGTTCAGTTTTGGCGAATTCTGCAGAACTCAGTAGTGTAAACCGGTTAACACATCTGTTAACCGATTAAGACTGAGCAATTTTGGATTTTTTGTGCATTTTAGTGTATGTTTGCATACCATTCCATCCTTAACCACCATGGATCATTAGTACATCATTTTAGGGAGTTTTTAGAAGTTGTTTTGATGCAGGTCCATGTAGCTTCGACATCTTTCGATGTGCATGTATGCTATTTTCCAATTTTTGGCCTAATGGTGAATTTGTGCTCACGATGAATTGTGGATGTTGTTACCATGATTGAAATTCATTGTTAGCATGTTAATAATGATTTAAAGTTCTGTTTTGCACTGTATTTGCGATTGATGCATGTTTCGGATGCTTGCGCGAATAATTGAATATATTGCATATTGCTTGAAAATGCATAATCCACATGTTTTCCCTCATTCTGGATGACTTGTTTGATTGCATTCCATTTCCAATGTTTGCTTCATATTAGGATGCATTAAGATACATGTCCACTTTGTTGCTTGCTTGCATTAAATGCTCACTCTTTTGAAAAGTGTATGTTTTAGTTTTCATGAAAAATTCATTGATGTAAAGTGTTTGAATATGTGCATATTCATATCCATGATCATGTAAACCATGTTGCATCCATTGATGATCGTTGTATGACGCATTTTCATACATTGTTTCTCATGCATTTGTATCTTCAAAATGAAGTAATTCTGCCATGTTTTCATTGTTGTAATTTTGCACAATAGTTGTTAATTGTATGTTGCATTGCATTGTTTTAACACTTTTTACACTTGTTTCCATGCTGTTTGGTAGCTGATTATGTGCTGAAGCGCTGTTGTAGCTGCTGACTTTAGGTTTTTCATAACTTTAGGTACCCTTAGGCCTAAGTTTGAGTCTAGTTTAGATCATAATCCTTTTAGGACATGTCAGGTACTTAATTGTCTTCCTTTGTATCATTTTTGATTAATTTCACTAACCTTTTCAGGGGCTAATTGTAAGTGAAGAGTGTGGGTGTGCGCCTACATTCTACTTTCTTCCTTCCTCTTTTTTAAGCATTCTCTTGTGTGATTGTGATGAGCATTTTATGCTTCTTTGACATTTCACTTTCTTTTCACCCCTTTGAGTTCTAATCTCATCTCCAATCCTTGAAGTGAGTTAAAACTTGTTCTTTCTTTTCTCTTTAGGATTAGAATACCTCACTAACCATAGGATCTCAATTAAACAATAACTTAGGGTGAGTCTTAGTTTCCCTTAGTTTTTTCCTTTCTCAACTTGAGTCTTTCTTCTCTCATCTCTAAACAAAATCAAAACATCTAATAAAGGTTGAGCTTTCTCATGTGCCAAGTGTAACGCCCGTATTTAATTAAATATTATTGCGTATTTTCCCGATTATTTGTTGTTGGGTTTTGTTTAGTCGTTTGTGTCATTAAGTTGTTTGAGTTTGTATATTGTGTAGTTTGTGTTGATAAGTTGATAAAAGTTGTTTAAGTTCATTTTTACGTTGCGGGTTAAGGTGATTTAAATTAATTAATTCGAATAAATAAAATAAGTATTATTGAGATAATATTAAGTTGGGCTAGTTTATGGTGTAAGAGTAGTAAGTTGGGGTGTTGAGTTAGGCCCATTAGTAATTAGGATGATTAGTGAGAGTTTGGTAAAAACAAGCTGAAAACCTAATTTAGAGTTAATTAGAATTTTGGTGAGAGAAGAACAAGTCTATAGGAAGAACAAGAGGCTAGGTTGGATTTTTGCGGAGATTTCTACGGTGAATTCGAGCTGCCTTCAATCCAAGGTAAGTGTGGGGTTCGAATTCCATAACCGGGACTAGATAATTTGTATGTAAGAGGGATTTTCGTATGATTTTTGTTGTTGTGTTTTTGTATGAACCGTTGTTGTCTATTTAGTGTTGATAACTGATGAAGAAGCATGTTATTCTTGTTGTATTGCTGATATAATCGTTGTTGTATTATGTTGTCTGTGTTTGTGGGCTGGTTTATGTTGCAGGAATTTGTGTAGAAAGAAATTAGGGTTCGTAAAATCAATAATAGAACTTGATAGAGGAATAGATACAAAATTTTTGAGAGTAAAATCAAGGTATAAACCCAATTAGGCTTGAATAGAACAATGAAGTTGTGAGAATTCGTAGCAGAGTGGGAATTGTAGGCTTTCTGGTGGAATACGTAACATATCTGGTGGTACGCGTATCAAAGCATGTCATTATGCGTAATGTAACATCCTTTATACCCCATCACATATTAAACAATTTAAGTCAATTATCAAAGTAAAACTCATATAAAAGAGCATCACATTTACTTTGAAAATTCAAATTCAAAACATCACATAGAGTCTTGTCCCGTAACACAGGTTCACAAAAATCATTAAAAACATTCATAAAACTTTTCTTCATAATTATGCAGCGGAAAACAAATAAGTCATAAAAATCCCCTTCAAATAAACAAAACTCATAATTCATCTCAAATATCATTTTATCAAGATACTTAAATAAATTTAACATCTTAATCCGATTAAACATAAACATTCAAGCTAAACCCATCTCGATGTTACTGGACACAGAGCAGGACTCCACTTCTAACTAACTCGAAAACTCACTATCTCCGAGTTAAGCACACACTTAGCTAACCTTGGTTATCTGCAGGATAACATAACAAACCATCACCAGAAGGCAGGCAGGGTGAGTAAATTCACATTCCATAATATAATATAGACTTAAGAATTCAAAACAAAATAACAACGACAATTCATTTAAAACTCATTTATACATATAATATCAATTCATAGAATATTCATCATGCTCATTTAGTACACCTCTCCAAATACAAATCATCATTACACAAAACATCAATGCATTCATGCTATGTCATTTAGAATGAAATGCAACCTTTTACTAATCCATGTGGTACCGAAACATCCTCATGAGATGGACATTGGGCCATCAACCCTCCCCTAAGGGAGAACATCATAAACATCATATCACTTCAATCCATACAATGGGATTAAAGCTACCAATGGATTGAAGTCCCCTCATAAATCCAACGCCATGAATGCAAGACGCAATATACATCAATCATCCTCAAACATCACAACATTGCATCCACATTCATTTTTAAATGATTATTCCTCATACATCATTCATAACATCATATACATATTCATGGGAAATCCTACATCACACTCATCCTACATCATATCTCTACATAATGAAATCATACATCATAACTCAAGAAACATCAAATAATTTCTCATACATCACATAATTACCGACTCTATTCACATAGCCTCTAAGACACATTATTTGACAACTTCTCAACGTCATGGCAACCTAGAATATGCTACCTTAAAAACATTTTTAAAAGATAACACATTTTCATAAGTTTTCCAAGGCTTTCTAAGCTCCCATTTCATGTCTTTTCTCGCTAAGTGAGCTTCACGATTCTGCAGAATTTTTCTGTGATTTCAGCCTTCTCCCTCTACGGCAAAACCCCTCCAAAACCCACAATTCAATAACATTACACCAGAAAACCACATTAACATCAACATTCATCATAACAAATCATTTACATCATATACATCACTGTATTCATCTAATTCATCATAAAATCATCCTCAACAACACAAAATCATAAAATCAAAAACCATATTCTCTAACTACACCACAAAACCCCCAATTCCCTTCCCACATTATATTATCGAATGGAAAATACTCCACATACCTTAATTTCGTAAGCTTTCGACAAACTTTTTGTAATTTCTCTATAGCCTTCAAGACCTAGCTTCTCTTATTCTCCAGAGCTCTTTTCCCCAAAAGCGTGATCGTTCCAAAATGATCGTTCTTTCTAACTTTTCCCTCATATGTCACTCTTTCCCCTAGGACCCCTTTTAAATTAAAGTACTTTCCTCCTCTTATCATGATAACTATTTTGACGACTTTGATAAGTCTTCATTCTCTCCCGAATCATCTTAATCTTTTATGTCATCTATTGCACAATCTCAGGTCCGAGCATAGCACTCTCGCCCGACTCATACCAACACAATGAAGTCCTACATCGCCTCTCATACAATGCTTCATACGGAGCCATACTAATGCTCGCATGAAAACTATTGTTATAAGTAAATTCAATCAACGACAAATTACTATCCCACACACCTACATAATCTAACACATAAGCTCTCAACAAATCCTCTAAAGATTGAATAGTCCGTTCTATCTGATCGTCCGTGTGTGGATGATAAGAAGAGCTCATCCTCAACTTATTTTCCAAAGCATCTTGTAAACTCTTCCAAAATCTCAATGTAAACCGAAAATCTCTATCTGACACAATACTCGAAGGTATCCCATGCAACTTCACAATCTCATCAATATACATCTCTGCTAGTTTCGACATGGAATGATTAATCTTCATCGACAAGAAATGCGCCGACTTAGTTAATCGATCAACAATTACCCAAATGGAATCATTTCCTTTCACCGTCTTCGGAAAACCTGTCACAAAATCCATAAAAATGCTATCCCATTTCCATTCTGGAATACTCAATGGTTGCATCATACCTAAAGGCTTTTGATGTTCAACCTTCGATTTATGGCAAACCAAACACGCATACACAAACTCCACAACATATCTCTTCATACCCGGTCACCAAAACAACTTTTTCAAATCATGATACATCTGAGTCGCATTAGGATGAATACTCAACCTACTTCGGTGCCCTTCCTCTAGAATACTCTTCTTCAATTCTGGAATATCAGGAACACACACACGATCTCGAAACCTCATCATGTCATTCTCATCAATATGTAACTCTCCCCCGTTACCTTGGTTAATTAAGGTTACTCGATCAACCAACTTCAAATCTTATTATTATCCTAAACGAATCTCCTCCACAATATCATTAGTCAATTTCAGTATACCCAGCTTTACACTTTAAGATGTAGGTTAACACAACAAACTCATATCTCTGAACTGCTTAATTATCTCAAGTTCTTTCACCATCATCATTGATATGTGCAAAATCTTCCTACTCAAAGCATCTACAACCACATTAGCCTTACCAGGGTGGTAACTCAAATCAAAATCAAAATCCTTCAACATCTCTAATCATCTTCTCTGCCTCATGTTTAGTTCCTTCTGATAAAATAAGTAATTCAAACTCTTATTATTATTGAACACCTCAAACCTTGATACAAATAGATAGTGCCTCCAAATCCTTAACACAAAAACCACAACCACAACCTCCAACTCTAAGTCATGGGTAGGATAGTTCCTCTCATGAACACATAACTGTCTAAAAGCGCAGGCAACTACTTGACCATTCAACATTAAAACACCGTCGATACCCATCTTTGAAGCATCACAGTACATAAGCTTGACCCTTTCGAGTAAATTTCGTCAAAGATAAAGCTAACTTAGAAAAAACCTCTATAAACTTTCAGTAATAACCTGCCAACCCAAGAAAACTTCTGACCTCGGAAGAAGAATTCAGAGTATCCCAATTCAATACGACATCAATCTTCGAAGGATCCACTAAAATTCCTCCACTAGAAATCACATGGCCAAGGAAACTCACTTCCTTCAACCAGAACTCACACTTCAACAACTTAGCATAAAGCTTCTTCTCTCTCAATACTTGTAATACAATCCTCAAATGCCCCTCATGTTCTTCTTCTGACTTTGAATAAATCGGAATGTCATCAATAAAAACCACTACAAACTAATCCAAATGCTCATGAAAAGTCTAATTCATATGCTCCATGAATAAACGATGTGCATTGGATACACCAAAAGGCATCACATTATATTCATAGAGACCATATCTCGTATGGAAAGTTGTCTTCGGAATATCATCTACTTTAACTCGAATCTTATGATAACCCAACCTCAAATCAATCTTGCTAAAAACATAAGCTCCTACCAACTGATCCATCAAATCATCAATCCTCGGAAGTGGATATTTATTCTTAATAGTCACCTTATTCAACTGTCGATAGTCTACGCACAACCTCATACTACCATCCTTCTTCTTAACCAACAACACAGGAGCACCCCACGGAGAAACACTCGGACGAACAAATTTCTTCTCAAGTAGCTCTTCAAGTTGTTTCTTTAACTCACTCAGTTCAGAAGCCGACATCCTATAAGGAGCCATCGACACTAGACTAGTACCAGGTACTAAATACACAGAAAACTCTACTTCACGCTCTGGTGGTAAATCAATAATGTCATCCGGAAACACATCAAGAAATTCACAGACAACAGGTAATTCAACACCCACCTGTTCACGATCAACCTACAATGCCTCAAACAATGCAAACATATGGGCTTCATCTGCTAGAAGATCATCCACTTGCTTCACAGATAGAAACATCATCTCCCCATAATCACTAAACTCTGGAAACTCTATTGTCTTTGCATATCAATTGATATGCACAAAGTTAAATTCTAACCAATTCATCCCCAGAACAACATCCATATGGCGCAAAGGAAAACATACTAAATCCATCAAGAAATTATTACCATAAATAGTCAAGGGACACTTCAAACACACATGGTTAGCTGTAACTGAACCGTCTGCAGGCATTTCAATCAACATATTACCATTCATAAGAGTCAAAGGTAAATTCAACCTTGTCGCACATTCAATCGAAATGAATGAATGAGTAGCCCCAATATCTATTATAGCAACCAATTCAACATCATTAATAAAACAAGTAACCTAAATTCAAGTTGTCTTTCTTCTGAGCATCTGAGCCACTCAAAGCAAACACTTTACTAGTAGTCTGAGCCGCAGTAGCAACCTTCTTCGGTTTCTGGCATTGATTATTTATGTGTCCTTCGTCTCCGCAATTAAAATAAGTTGGTTCAATACTAGTACACTCATTCTTCATATGACCCTTCTTTCCACACTTATAACATCTTACCACAATAGCAGTACACACATCAGATTTGTGACCTGCTTCGCCACACTTATAGAACTTGAGAGGAGTAGAACCCGCTCCCCCAATTGGCTATTTCTACTCACTACCCTTCTGCTTCCCCTTGTCATTTGGAGTCACATAAGGCTTCCCTCGGAATTGGCCCTTGTCTCTTTTCTCACTCACCCGCTTATAGTGAGCAGATCTAGCTCGACTATCCTCATCATAAATCCTACTCTTATCCATAAGTTCAGCATACCTGCGGGTCTGCTGATAACCAAACACTTTCTTGATTTCCGGTCTCAGCCAATTCTCAAACTTCAAACACTTGGACAACTCAACATCATCACGCTTGTAATAAGGACAAAACTTCACCAACCTCTCAAACTTTTTAGCATACTCTGCAACTGTCATGTTCCACTACTTCAGTTCCAAGAAGTCAACCTCTTTCTTGTCACAAGCGTCTTCAGGAAAATATTTACTCAGAAATTCTCTCCTAAACACATTCCAAGTTATCGCATCCCCAACCCCTTCCAATCTCAGATGAGTATTATCCCACCAATCCCCAGCTTCCTCATCCAGCATATGGGTGCCAAACTGCACCTTTTGAGCATCGGAGCACGCCATAGTTATGAAAATATTCTCAATCGCCTTCTGCCACTTATGAGCGTTCTCTGGTTCATGAGAACCCTTAAACTTAGGCAGATTATTCCTCTGAAAAACCCCCAAAGCATGAAACTCATCTCGAACATTGTTCTGCACTCTAGCATGAGCAAGTGCAGCTACCACATCCGCAAGAGCATGATTCGAAGACATTCTAAAATCACCAACAACATCAGAAAACCACTCAATCCTCAAAACACTCAAACTTAAAAACCGACACGATTGACACGACAAGACCAATAAACCGACCTGCTCGGATACCACTAATTTACCACCCTTTCTACCCCATCACAAATTAAGCAATTTAAATCAATTATCAGAGTAAAATAAAAGGGCATCACATTTACTTCTAAAACTCAAAATTCAAAACATCACATAGAATCCTGTCTCGTAACACGGGTTCAGAAAAATTATTAAAAACATTCATAAAACTTTTCTTCATAATTATGCAGCGGAAAACAAATAAGTCATAAAAGTCCCCTTCAATTAAACAAAACTCATAAATCATCTCAAATATCATTTGATCTTTATACTAAAAAAAACTTAACATCTTAATCTGATTAAACATAAACATTCAAGCAAAACCCATCCCGATGTTATTGGACACAGAGCAGGACTCCACTTCTAACTAACTCGACGACTCACTATCTCTGAGTTAAGCACGCACCGAGCTAAACATGTTTATATGCAGGATGGCATAATAGAACATCACCAAAAGGAAGGCAGGGTGAGTAAATTCACATTCCATAATATAATATAGAATTAAGAATTCAAAACAAAACAAAACAACAACGACAATTCATTTACAACTCATTTATACATATCATCATCATCATCATCATCAATTTATAGAATATTCATCATGCTCATTTAGTACACCTCTCCAAATACAAATCATCATTACACAAAATGTTAATGCATTCATGCTATGTCATTTAGAATGAAATGCAACCTTTTACTCAGGCATGTGGTACCGAAACATCCTCATGTGAAAGACATTGGGCCATCAACCCTCCCCTAAGGGAACACATCATAAACATCATATCACTTCAATCCACACGATGGGATTGAAGCTACCAATGGACCGAAGTCCCCTCATAAATCCAATGCCATGAATGTAAGACGCAATATACATCAATCATCCTCAAACATCACAACATTGCATCCACATTCATATTTAAACGATTATTCCTCAAACATCATTCATAACATCATATACATATTCATGGGACATCATACATCATACTCATCCTACATCATATCTCTACATCATGAAATCATACATCAAAACTCATGAAACATCAAATAATTTCTCATACATCACTTAATTACTAACTCTATTCACATATCCTCCAAGATACATTATTTGACAACTTCTCAACGTCATGGTAACCTAGAATATGCTACCTTAAAAACAGTTTTCAAATATAACACATATTTCTAATTTTTCCAAGGCTCGCTAAGCGAGACCTCACACTCGCTAAGCGCCCACTTTACTGTCTTCTCTCACTAAGCGAGCTTCATGATTATGCAGAATATTTCTGCGATTCCAGCCTTCTCCCTCTGCGACAAAACCCCTCCAAAACCCACAATTCAACAACATTTCACCAGAAAACCTCATTAACATCAACATTCATCAGAACAACATCATTTACATCATATACATCATTGTATTCATCTAATTCATCATGAAATCATCCTCAACAACACAAAATCATAAAATCAAAAACCCTATTCTCTGACTACACCATAAAACCCCTAATTCCCTTTCCATATTATATTATCGAATGGAAAATACTCCCCATACCTTAATTCCGTAAGCTTTTGATAAAATTTTCGCAATTTCTCTCTAGCCTTCAAGCCCTGTCTTCTCTTATTCTCCAGAGCTCTTTTCCCCAAAAGCGCGATCATTCCGAAATGATCGTTCTTTCTAACTTTTCCCTCTTATGTCACTCTTTCCCCTAGGAACCTTTAAATGTTTCACCATAAAACCCCGACTTAACCTCAAGCAAAAGACCACAATACCCTCGTCCTCTAATTCCTTTTTATTTAATTCAATTAAATCTCAAATAATAAACTAAACCCCATATACTTAATATTTCTAATGATTGTTAAACTAATAAGCTACCCTCAACTTCACAAAACATCAATAAACATCACAAATAACATAATTCACAAGAAAGCACATCAATATAATTAAATTGACTTTGGGGTGTTACATGTAACATGTTCCCTTACGCAGGCAATATGCGTAACAAAATTGGGCATTACGCGTATGGATATGGGCATTAAGCGTATGGGCAGAGTGAGTGCAGAGAAATGCAATTTTTGGCGATTCGTCCTATTTTTGCATATGTTTCGAGTTGGGTCGTTATTAGACTTTAAGTAGGGGTAAAATAAGTTGATTATAGTAGATTTGAATATTTAAAAATAAATAATTTAGTAATCTAATCGATTAAGTCGAAATTTGTCGTTTTTTACGTTGAAGTTGTTATAAGTTGTGTTGTCCTGATCTTGGGGAAAATTATTAAGTTGGAGGTCCTATGACCAACGTTGATTCATGTTACTGAGTTGTTAAGTTGTTATGTTACTATGTTGTTCATTATGCCATTGTTGTTGTATGCCATTCATAGTTGCATACATTTGCATATTTTCACGTTGGAGAAAATGCTCGATTCAAGTTGGTCTGGATTGGAAATAAGTTGTTGATGCCTCGATAAACTGGCAATGTTTCAAGTTGGGAGTTTACTCCAAATGGTACCACATGCATATTTAAGTTGAGATGCATTCGAGTTTCATTTTATTAAGTTGTAAATCGTTATTGGTTGTAAGTTGTACATTGATGTTGCTTGTTGTGTGAAGTGGTGTGATTATATTATTTTCTTGCTTACTTATAGATATAATAATCCTTTTTATGTTATTCGATATCTCACCCCTTCTGTTTGAATGTCGCCCTTTGTTGGTAACGTGCATGTAACCAAGATTCGAGTACCTAGTCGTCTAAATTCGGTGTTTGTCGCTCTGATTGTCGCTCCCCAGATTTCCATCCTGGTACAAACGCGAAAGTGGTGCGGAAAAGAATAGAGTCGCCAGCCAGACATTTTTATCCCGAAGGAACGAGAATGGTAATGCTGCACAAACCAGAAGAAAGAAGAGGAAGGACACATGTCCTGCGAACCAAAGAGACTGAGTTCGGGAGTCGGTTACGACCTGGGAAGGTATTAGCACCCAGATCGTCCGCCGTACCCGACGGGATCCACGCTTGCAAAGAAATTTGTTTCAAAGGGTGAGGGCATGAAAGTTGCTGCAACAAAAAATAAACTGAAACTGGAAATGGAACTAAGAAAGGAAATGAATTAGAAAACAAAGAGAAAAATGTAGGGAAAATAAAGATTGTGCTCGAACGGGCCCTACCCCGCTGCCTACGTACCTCATCAGGACAATGAGGATCAGAGACGCCATAGTTCCCCTAACTAGGGGTAGAAGAGAAATTGCTTTGGAATTAAGGCTTGAACTACCTATGCCAATGCTCAGGTGTTGCAGACTCGGACGACGAGTGCGTAACCGTCTTGCAAAATGACAAGTAGGAGAAAGTTCGCGTACGGATGAAGGAGATGAGAAAAGAATTCCCGAAGGAAAGACGCTTATTGTTTTTTTGGGGTTTTTTAGAAGCTTTTTATGAGTGGAGTTTGCATAGGTAAGTGTACCTAAGTCTTACTCAATGGGGTGTGTACGTCTCACATCATCCCGAAATGGAATGCGCAAGAGGCACACCTATCTATGGAGGAAATCCCCAAAGCTAGTCCCACAAGTGAAGGCTCAGACACACTGACCTATTACCATTTATTAAGTATTTTTGTGAATTTTTGATTAAGAAGTGTTTTTTAGCTTTTCTTTCTGAAGTAATCTCATGCTAAGACTTATCCACCACGAAGGATAACTTACACCTCGCCCCGAAACGGAACGCGTGCGAGTATCTCATAGCAAAGTCTCATGTCACATGAAAGTACTCAACATTTATTAAAGTGAATTAAAATTAAGTTTGAAGATGAGAAGAGAAAGCACCAAATGGATCTAAAGGTAAAACATCTAATGGGGGACTAAAGAATCCTAAGTGTTGTCATGCATGGATATCCTAAGGTTAATGTGGTTTTCTATCCTAAAGAAGAAAGAAAGAAGAAGAGAAGAAGGAGAAAGAAGGAGAAATAAGAAGAGAGGAGGGAGAAGTAAGGCCTAATCCCAACAATCAAAGGTTAGTACAAATAAGAATAAGAAGAGAAGAGATGAGATTTGGAGATGTGGGAATCACTTCCACACCTCTCACTTACCATAGCCCCTGAAAAGGTTAGCACAAGCACAAAAGCAAAGCAAAATGAATATAATGACATGCCAACATCATACAAATAGAAGTGAAGTCATACATACATAAACTCAATGCAAATGCAAGCCACAAGAATGAAAGAAGAAGCATGCAAGTTAATTATGAAGCAACATGAATCACATGGCAAAGTAAGGTAAACTTAATGAGATGCAAACCAAAAATGCACAAAACATGAACCCAAGGCCCAAGACCAGAACCAAAACAAGTCAAAGAAGAGCTTAAGAAGCAAGAGAGATGAAGAGAAGAGAAACACAAGACCAAACAATCACAATATAAGATGGAAAGGAGCAAAGAAGTGAGGTGAATGCACATAAGGAAGAAAGAACTTAAAAGGTAAGCCAAACACAAAATTTCCAAGACACATACCCTAAACCAAGATCAGAATGATACCCATACCCCAAAGAGACCCCAAATGAGAAGAAGAAGTTGGCACAAGTGCCCTTCTAAGCTAATAAGAGAGCTTATGATCAAAAGGAAGCAAAATGGGACAAGTTATGAACCAAAATTCAAATTAAATCAACAATGCACCCAAAAATTCCACAACTTAGGAAAAATGATCTTCGAACATGATATAACAATGTGCCAAAAGGATTGGAAGAAATTCAGAAGCCAAGTAGGTCAAATGGGGACATAAACATGAACTAGGGTTAAGAAACTTTCCTCACAAGTCAAGGACCAAAACCCAATGAACAAATTTCTAAAAATCAGGACAAACATCACACATGAAGTACATCCTCTTATGAATCCAGAGCAAAAAGAATCAACAAGAAACTCAAAAAGATGAACACTATGGAAATTGGACAAGGCAACATGCACAAAAAGTACTTAAAAAGAATTAATTAAAATGAACAATTAATTGAAACGTGGATATGAAAAATAAATGGAAAAGAAAAATATGGAAAATTAGAGAAAACTCAATTGATCATCCATGAATTAATTTGGAATTTATTGAAGCTTGGAAGTATTTTTAATAATTGAAAATCAAAATGGTATGAAAATGAAATAAAGAAAAAGAAATAAAAATGAAGACCAAAGTTGGGGGTGAGAATAGAAAGAAATACAGTTAGAATCAATTGGGCTTAGAAGGCAGGGAGGTGCGAATATCATTTCAGGCCCACTGGGTTGGCACTGGTTCATATTATATGGGTGGAAATTCACAAAATAAATGAAAAAAAAACAATGACCAGAGGATTGAACCAACACATCCTGTGAGGTGTCTCATTAAATGACATGGCAGTATGATTGGATCAGGAGTGAGGAACATGTGAGTGATGGTGAGACGCATCACACAGAGCACACTCAAGATGAAATTATAAGAAAGAAAATCACGTGAGGGGATGGTGACTTCATTAATTGACGTGTCAAGATCCTATGCACTGAGAGGGAAGATCCTATGAACAAAACACCATAAAAATGAATAAGAAGCTCCAGATTGACTAATTGGACTATGTTGAGTTCAAATATGAGCATGAAAAAAGCAATAGATCAATGGATTCCCTAGATCGAGAGAAAACAGTTTTGACCATGAAAAATAAAATCCACATTACAAACTCTACAATGCACCAAATTCAAAACCAAAACAAGCAGAGTGATCAGTGAACATCAAAGATCAAGATGCACACAAATATTTTCATTTCCAGATCTGAAGATTCATGAGCTTACCTGAGATTGCAGTTCTTGAAAAAAGCTTGTTAGGAGCCCAGAGAATGAAGCTAATCCACTCCAAATACACTCTAGTTGAAAAATAAATGCAACTAGAGTCTTGAATCTTGCTGGATCTTGGATTTTGCAGCCAACTGCCCTGAAATGGCAAGGTTATGATTCTTGAGGGATACCTTGCACAATGGTGAGATTAATGATCCTAAGCTCTCAAGGATGAAGGATCTATGATTTGTTTTGGAAGAGAGAAAGTGTGTGAAGAGATTTGAGAGAAAATGCAAATTGTGCAAGAAGTTAGAAACTGAGCAATGATAGAGAACTGAGCCCTTGCAAAACCCTAATTTGTTTTATATCATGTCATGAGGAAATGCTGAAGAAATGAGGAAGTTTGCACGTGTGGATCAAAAGTTTGAGTGATTTTTCAATTTTTGAAATTTTGTGATGAGAGCATTTAAACCTCGTGCATTCCTTTGCCTTCTGCCCATGTTCACTCACCATCCAGCCCTTAATCTCAAACAAACAAAATCCTGGTCCTTAGATTAGAGTGTCACACTCTTTTCATGCTCATGCAAAATTTGCACCTTTGGAATGGAATCCTCACTTGGCACGAATTTTGTGAATTTCTTTGAGCAAAGTGTGCCAAATACATTGTATTTTAACATTGTGAACTTATTTGATACATTCCAACACTAAAAAATAAGTTTCATGACATTTGGCTCTTGGAGCATAAGTGAAAACTTAAGTTTTGCCCTAATTTGATGGAATTTTCGAGGGCCATGACTTCTCAACCAAGCATGCTATGAAACGTACTTGTACTTTTTGAAAATGGGAGGCCTTAATCTCCAACTTTCATGTTTTACTTTGGTCCATTTGAAGAATTTTTCACCAAGTTAAGCTCACTTGAATTTTAGGGCAAACTTGCCAAAAATGGCATTTTCTCAAAACCAACTTTGCACCAATTTTGCAAAACCCCTAAAAACTTCATGATTCTTGATCTTTGAACTTGCCAAACCTCTTATAACATTGTAATAACATCCCTTGGCTAGCAAAAATGGATTAGACCCCTTGAAATCACATAGTTGACTTTTTTAAGGCACAGTTGACCAATTACTTCATCTGCAAGCAACTGAAGAAATACTTGACTTCCACAAGGAATTTTCTCACAAAAATTGGTACCTAGGATCCTCTTAACATGAGAAAGACTTTGCCCAAATGAAATGGCCAAAGTTTTTAGGTTTTCATGCTTGAATCTCAAACCCTAATTAAGGACCATTGTGTAGGAGCTTTGCCTTAGCCTGGATTCTCTGGTGATCTTCCAACCTTCTGAGCTTTTGCAAATGAACTTGAGCTTGTAAATGCAACATAGACCCCTTATAGGACTTGTACAAATCCATTGGGGCCCTTGTCATGACTTGTGATGCTTCAAGAACCTCCACAGATGATCATATGCCTAATCCTAGGTCATGAAAAATGTTATGCCTCATCTTTCCATGCTAGGATGCTAAGAATATGATATTTTCATGATGAATATGATGTGATATGATGATTAAAATGAAGAGGGAAAATTTGGGGTGTTACAGCTGCCCCTATTCAAACAGCTGTTAATCTGAAAAAGGACGGTAGCACGGGCTATCGACCGTTCAAGATAAACTGTAGTTGAATACCAAGAAGACCTGAAATTTGCACTCTGACGAAGAATGCAAAAACTGGGAAATAAACCCAACCAAATGACGCTTTGGAGACTGCAAGGGAGAGAAAGCAGACGAGCTTCTTCCAAGTTGCAATTGTCATCTGGAATCAGAATACTTTGAGAGACGAGCCTTTTTTGAACAATCCTGTTACGCCAGGAGCTAGACATATGAGTCCTTAAACACTTTGCAAAACATATAACTTGAGACAGACGAATCTCCTTCGGATATACCTGTTACGCCAGGACCGAGATGCAATAAAGTCTGTGGGATAGACATGCATAATCAAGGTAGACGAACCCTCTTCATATATTATCCGTGGATATATGGTATAAGACAGACGAGTCTTCTTCGAGAAAACCTGTTACGCCAGGTGCAACAATAATAATTGGTGCCTGAGACAGACGAGCCTCCTTCGGGTATACCTGTTACGCCAGGACCGGTAACCATTTTGACATTTATTCCCACAGTCAGGATTTTAAACCTCTTCAATACAGACGAGTATTGGATGATCATCAAGACAACACAGACGACTGCCAAAAGTCAATGATACAGACGAGTATCAGACGATGATATAAGAAACACAGACGAGCACTTCAGGCAATGATACGGACGAATATCAGCCACTGGTACGGACGAAGACCAGAAATTCAAACACAGACGAGTATCAGACGATGATATAAGAAACACAGACGAGCGCTTCAGGCAATGATACGGACGAATATCAGCCACTGGTATGGACGAAGACCAGAAATTCAAACACAGACGAGCATTTGGAGTAGCAATACAGAGAAGTACCAAGATAATCAGCAAATTCACACATACAGATATAAGCTAACACAGACGAGTGTTAGGGACGATACAGACGAGTATCCAAACAAAGCAGACGAGCTTCAAACAGATAAAACACAGACGAGTGCCGGAGAATGCATACGAGCAAACAAATACCGGATACCAAACACAGACGAGTGTTGGAAAGGTGCAGACGAGCAACAAAAAAATGCCTGATTGGCCACAAGAGTTACAACTCTGCTGGGGAAGAACAAGTTGAGAGGCCTTGACACCTAACTCTGACTGGGATGATGAATACCTGCCTGCATCACCAAATTGACCAAAAGAATGGCGACTTCGTTGGGGAATAGTTCACTGATGGGAGTGAAAATCAAATATGAACTCTGTGGGGAAGGATCATTTTCAGACTTGGCTGGAAA
Organism: Lathyrus aphaca; assembly: GCA_963966055.1. NCBI lineage: Eukaryota > Viridiplantae > Streptophyta > Magnoliopsida > Fabales > Fabaceae > Lathyrus > Lathyrus aphaca. The sequence continues at coordinate 201,128,297 of OZ014519.1, read as the reverse complement.
GATGCTTCAACAATGCTCTAGATGGGGAGAGAATTTTGCTAATTCTAAGCTCTGTGGGGACATCAGGCATTCAGCTTCTTGCTGGGCATACTCCACTGGGGAAAAATAAACTGTTTGGGCTGCCTGCCAAGACTTAGCTGGGGAAACTTCTACTTGGGAGAATGTGACGCCATCCTGCAACCTACAACAACAGAAAACACAAGTGTGCCCCGGGGACTTGCACGGTATGATCTGCTCATCCATCGTCAACCGACACTCAAAGAGGGTTTCAAATGTTTCCCTGCAATGTCATTTTTCTTTCAAATTATCACCATGTTTAAATGCAATGCTATTTTTGCCAAAAATTCATGACATTTTGCAAACAAAAATAAACACAACACAACACAGCTTTTTGACTGAATATTCTTTTTATTGAAAGGCCTCTGAATAGGCAAATATCTTACATCAGGAAGCAACCACCTAGAAAGAGGTAGCCACCATAAAATTGAGAAAATAAACTATCCAAATGGCAATGGGCACAGCATCCCAATGAGTTCCATCTCTGCTATGACCAGCATGTCTTCAAAACTTTCCATTTCTGCCTTTGCTTTCTGAGAAGATGAGGGGACTGATTCTTATCCTTCTGATATTGTCAGGTTGTACGAAACGATGATGTGGTTTAGATTACTCGAATCGCAGTTGTTCGCTTATTCCCTTGTTTTGTGTGGATTGCCCTTTCGGGTTTTCAATCCACCGGGATACCCTTTTTTGCCTGAGCTGTCCGATGTGGCTTTTCAACTCAGCGGGTGTACATTTCCTTTTTTATTTTCCCTAACTTTTTCCCGAGCTTTTTATTCTGTTTTTAGCTCGCCGGGATGCCCTTTTCTTGCCTAGACTTTAATTCTGTTTTTGTGTCCAGCGGGTCTCTTTATGCGAAGTATTTTTTAACTGCGTCCGAGTTAACAGGGGACTGGAAGTCATCTCCATCCATAGTGGTGAGCATCAGTGCTCCTCCTGAGAAGACTTTCTTCACTATGAATGGTCCTTCGTAGTTTGGGGTCCACTTGCCCCTGTGATCTGAACCTGGAGGAACAATCCTCTTCAGCACAAGCTCTCCCATTTGATACTCTCGAGTACGTACTCGTTGGTCGAATGCCCGCTTCATTCTCCTCTGATAAAGCTGACCATGACAGATAGCCGCTAAAATCATTTGCTCAATTAGACATAGCTGATTGTAACGAGCACGTACCCATTCAGCCTCATCAAGCTTCACATCCATCATTACACGCAATGAAGGAATCTCTACCTCAACAGGAAGGACTGCTTCCATACCATATACCAAAGAGAAGGGAGTTTCCCCAGTTGACGTCCTGACTGATGTTCGGTACCCATGCAATGCAAACGGTAACATCTCATGCCAATCTTTGTAAGTGACAACCATTTTTTGCACAATCTTCTTGATATTCTTATTTGCCGCCTCTACCGCACCATTCATCTTTGGTCGGTAAGGAGAAGAATTGTGATGTTGGATCTTGAAGTCCCGACACAACTCTGCCATCATCTTGTTGTTAAGATTAGAACCATTGTCAGTAATGATCCTTTCGGGCATTCCGTATCTGCAAATGATGTCCCTTTTCAAAAATATAGCAACCACTTGACGAGTGACGTTGGCATAAGATGCTGCTTCCACCAACTTTGTGATGTAATCAATCGCGAAAAAGATGAAGCGATGACCATTTGAAGCATTAGGCTCTATCTTTCCGATCATGTCAATGCCCCACATAGAAAAGGGCCAAGGAGATGACATGACGTTGAGCGGGCTAGGAGGAATATGCACCTTGTCTGCATAAATCTGGCACTTGTGGCACTTACGAGCGAATGAACAACAGTTTGCATCCATTGTCATCCAGTAATACCCCGATCTCAGCAATTTCTTAGCCATAGCATGCCCTCCTGCATGGGTACCGAAAGATCCCTCGTGGACTTCCTGCATTAACAGGCTTGCTTCGTGTCTATCCACGCATCTGAGCAAGACCATGTCAAAGTTTCTCTTGTACAAAACCCCGTCTGTATTCAAGAAGAAGCTAGCAGCAAGTCTCCGCAAGGTCTTCTTGTCATTGGATGATGCCACAGCTGGGTATTCTTGCTTTTCCAGGAAAAGCTTGATATCAAAGTACCAAGGTTTCTCATCAGACACTGCGTCTACAGAGAAAGCTTGAGCTGGTGCGTCAAGCCTGGAGATGTCAATTTTGGGCACATAATTCCAACACAAGACTTTGATAGACGAAGAAAGAGTGGCCAATGCGTCGGCAAACTGATTCTCATCACGTGGTATGTACTGAAGCTTAACTGTCGTGAAGAACGTCAACAGTTTCCTGGCATAATCCCTGTATGGAATTAGATGCTCTTGATGCATATACCACTTGCCGGTAACCTGGTTGATGACGAGGGCTGAATCTCTGAATATATCGAGGTTCTTAATCCTAAGATTAATAGCCTCCTCTATTCCCATTATGCATGCCTCGTATTCCGCTTCATTGTTGGTGCAGCCAAAAGTAATTCTGGCAGTGAAGGGAAAGTGAACACCTTCGGGAGTGATAAGAACAACACCAACTCCACGTCCATTGATATTGACTGCCCCATCAAACATCAACTTCCATTTGGATTCAGGGTCTGGCCCCTCCTGCGGAAGTGGTTCCTCGCAATCATTTGCTTTGAGGTACATGATGTCCTCATCAGGGAAATCAAACTTCATTGGCTGATAATCATCTTCAAGAGGTTGTTGTGCAAGGTAATCTGACAATACACTTCCCTTGATGGCTTTCTGAGAAGTATACTGGATGTCATATTCAGTTAAAATCATTTGCCACCTAGCAACCCTTCCGGTTAATGCTGGTTTCTCAAAGATGTACTTGACAGGATCCATTTTGGAAATCAGCAGTGTGGTATGAGTCAACATGTACCGTCTCAGTCGGCGAGCAGCCCATACCAAAGCGCATCAAGTTTTCTCGAGCAGTGAGTAACGGGATTCACAGTCGGTAAACTTTTTGCTAAGGTAATAAATAGCGTACTCTTTTCAACCAGACTCGTCATGTTGGCCTAGAACACACCCCATTGACCCTTCTAGCACGGTCAAGTACATGATTAAAGGTCTTCCTTCCACTGGAGGCATTAGAATTGGAGGCTCCTACAAATATTCTTTAACTTTGTCGAAAGCTCTTTGGCAGTCATCGTTCCACCTGACTGTTTGCTCTTTTCTTAGCAATTTTAATATTGGTTCACACGTGGCAGTTAGGTGAGATATGAACCGGGAAATGTAGTTCAACCTCCCTAAGAACCCGCACACTTCTTTTTCTGTCCTCGGTGCAGGCATATCTTGAATTGCTTTTACTTTGGCAGGATCTACCTCAATTCCTTTCTGACTAACAATGAAACCCATCAGTTTCCCGGAACGCACCCCGAAAGTGCACTTATTTGGATTCAACCTTAGCTTGTATTTTATCAGTCTATCAAACAGCTTCTTGAGATTGATCAGATGCTCTTCTTCGTCTTGGGACTTAGCAATCATATCGTCCACATAACACTCTATCTCCTTGTGTATCATGTCGTGGAACAATGTGACCATGGCTCGCTGATAAGTTGCCCCGACATTCTTCAAACAAAAGGGCATGACCTTGTAGAAGAATGTACCCCACGGGGTGATGAACGTTGTTTTCCCCATGTCCTCCGGCGCCATCTTAATCTGATTATATCTGGAGAAGCCATCCATGAAGGAAAGTACCGAGAATTGAGCAGTATTGTCTACCAGCACATCAATGTGAGGCAACGGAAAGTCATCTTTTGGGCTCGCTCTATTCAAATCCCGGTAGTTAACGCACATCTGGACCTTGCCGTCCTTCTTTGGTACAGGTACAACGTTAGCTACCTGTCGCTCCCACCAAATGACACCTAAAAGGTCAGAAGGGGTACAGACGCGAACGGTCGGCGAAAAGAGAAATGAGAACACACAGGGGTGAACTCAAGAGAAAAGAAAAGAGTCGCCAGCTAGGCATTTTTATCCCGGGGGAAAGGTAATGCTGCATAAACCTAGAAAGATATGGATAAGACGGTTGCGAACCAGAGAGACTGAGAAAGGGGGTTGGTTACAACCTGGGAAGGTATTAGCACCCAGATTGTCCGTCGTACTCGACGGGATCCACGCTTAAAAGATTTGTGTTTTAAAGGGGTAGTGTCAGTGCAATTTGTGTGTAAAGAGCTGGAAAAGAATGCAAGTGTCAGTGTAAAAGAAGTGCAGAGTGTATTATGAAGTGTCAGTGTAAGAACAGGAATGAAGTGCTCAAGATAATGAGGCTAAAAGAATGATGCTAGAAGGAGGGGGGAATATACAGAGACTTTTGTTCGATAACTGTTAAGTTATGCCTACGTACCCTCTCGTGCAATGAGGAAGTCAGAACACCGTAGTTCGACCCAAAGAGACTGAAAGATAAATTGACTTGTGAACTGCTTACTTGTCTATGCTCAAGTGTATGACCTGTCTGGCTCAGGTGCAAACTGTCTTGCATTAGACGGAAGAAGCAAGTTCTCGTTTGTGAGTGAAGATGATGAGAAAAGAATCCCGAAGGAGACGATTATTGTTTGTTTTTGTGTTTTCAGTCTTTTATTGCTTTTGAGAGTTTGTCATAAGTTAATGAGCTTAAGCCTAAACCAATGGGTTAGAAAACTCATCACATCTTCCCTCTGATTAGGGGTAATGAGAATACCTTAAGTGTGAAGTCAGCATCTCACACTTAATCACCCTGATATAGGATTAAGATCATTAAGCTACTTGTGATTAGTCAGATGTTTTTGTTGTTTTTGTTTAGTGTTGAGTAATGAGACTAAGCCATAATCAGGGATTAAACAGACTCATTACACCATCATAATAGAAGGATAATAGATGAGAATGTTTAAGCTGAGGAAAACTCCTCAACTTAATCCATGATTAGGGATTAACCTCATGACAAAACAAAGCCTTTATTAGATGGATTTTAGTTAATGGTATGATGGAGAAGTGAGTTTTATGGTTTGTAAGACAACTTGAGGGGGACTTGTCCATTAACACTAGGGTTAGTCCTTCTTAACCAGTTAAGGAAGAATTAGAACCCTAATGCAAGGCCCAAGTTACAAGCTTGATGTCTTGATGATTATTAAGTGAATTCATTAAAGGATTTAAACATATTAAGGGTTTAACACTTAGGATTAAAGTTATACACTCCATCCTAATAGAAGGATGCAGGTATAAGCTTAATCACAAAGCCTTAAAGCCTTTAGGGTTTAGTCCCTGATTATGAGATGGGAAAAGAAGACTCAATGAGACACAAAGGTAAAAGCTAAGTGGGGGACTAAACAATCCTAAAGAAGTTATCATGCTTGGGAGTCCTAGGGTTTGTGAGGCTTAAGAAAGAAGGAATCTTCAAAGGCCACCAAGGAGAGAAGCAGATGAGAAGAGCAAAGAGAAGCAAAACAACTTGCTTCACTTAAGAAGTCAAGTTGCTTGAAGAAAGAAAGTAATATGAACAAGAATGAGCAAGCTCAATCCAACACACATACAAAAATGCAGCAAATGAATTATGAGAGAGATGAGAAGAGATTGTGAGAAGTGAAGGCAAATTCACTTCTCAATACAACTTACCACCTGAAAAGTTAGTAAAAGAAATGAAATGTAATGCAAATGAGATGAAATGTGATGATGCAAACCAAAACCAGAAGCAAATACATGATGTTAATGATGCTAAGAGATGATGCAAACATGAGGCAAGGCATTAGAATGATCATACAAACATATGGATGCAAGAGAAGCATGTTTTGGACCATTGATGTACATGAAAAAGTTATGAAATGCAAATGACATACAACATGGCAAATGAAAGATGCAATGATCAAACATGATTCTAATATGTCCTAAGATGTATTATGAATCAAATGAATGCACAAAATGTCATGGCAAGTCATGGTATGCAAGCAAATGAGAAATGGATGCAAAGGAAGGCCCAAATTAGGGTTTATGATCAATGCACAAAACAAAATTCAAAACCAGAAGCAAACATCATGATAAAAACTTGAAAATGCATTCAAAGGAACCCTAAACCTATACAAACTCACTGCCCAAAGGAGGGGACCCAACTCTTAACCTAGTGAAAGTTGTGAATTTCCTAAGATTGCTAGGGTTTTAAGGTGATCCTAAAGGGAAAATGCCAAACAAAAATGAAAATGCAAGATAAAAATGAAACAAAAATGCTTTTAGATGCTTGAATGTATGCTTAACATAATGCAAAAAGAATCATTCACAAACTCAACTTGGATCAAAAGTTATGAATTTTTGAAGTTAGGGTTAAAAATATTCAAATTAAAGAACCCTAATTCAAATGAAAATTGCCAAAGTATGATCAAAACCAAAACGAAATTTGTGTTGTGAGTTTGTAAATGTTTGTAAATGTTTGAAAATGCTCTCTGAATTTTTTTGGAATTTTATGAAACCTAAATACTATTTTAATTAATTAATCTTCATTAATTAATTAAAATAAGCATTTAAATATTTTTAAAATAGCCTAAAAATGTAAACAATAAAATAAAAATAGTTTTTATGTTAAGAAAAATATTTAGAATAAAAATGCAAGAAGAAAATATTTTTTTGGATTTTCTATGTATTTTAAAATAATTATGCAAAACAAATGACAAAAATATGAAGTTAAATGAAATAAATGGGAAAGTCAGCGCATCCAAGGGATAGGATTTGAATAAAAAAGGAGGGAGTTGACGCGCGCGGATTTGGAGGGCTAGGATTCATTCTGAGATTTGAATTTAATTAATCCTAATTAATTAAGTAAATGACTGGATTAAGGTTTTAATGAGAAATCTGGGACGTTCATTCGCGCGCGGGTCAACCCTGGTCAAGCCATCCTACGCTCCACATTCAAACTCACATTAATGACACAGATTAACCCTAATTAACTTCAGGTGGCCGGAGAAGACTTCCGGTCGTCTTCTCCGGCAAGACCTCTGACCTAACTTTCTCAAAACTCCATAAAAATGTGCCAAAATCTCCAGAAACAATCAATGATCAACAACAAAGCATAATCCAGCAACAAATCTCATTTATTTTAACTCAAAATCAAGATACGAATCAAACATCAAAAACTACAAAAATTTCAGAAACACGATACAAGCTCATTTCTCAATCATTTTCAAAAATAAAAGGTTCAGTGAACTCAGGGAAGCATGTAGATCATTTTAGAAACAAGAGATAAGAGTTCTGGAAAAATAAATTTCCATGGCTACCTGAATCGAAGCTTTCAACCCAAGAGCTTCTGGACCAGTTCCTTGCTTCCAATCAACTCCACTGACCTTCCTTAAGTGTTTGCAAAGCTTGCTTGAAGTTTATTTGGGCTGGTTTGAGAGATTGCTTGAGTTCTGTTCAAGGAGAGGCAGAAATCGTATTTGGTTTATGTGAGGTTTCAGTCTGTTTCAATGGTTGGTTTGTGATCAGTGAGTCATGTTGAGATCAATGGTGAAGTTTGTTTGTGTGTTTGAAGCTTGTGCTGTGTGTTTCGAATGGTTTTGCATATGAGGTGAAAAATGAGAATGCTGGCTTATGGGAGGTTTCAGGCTTGTGTGTTATGTGCTTTTGCTTGCAAATGATCCACATAAAAAAGTGTGATAGGTCAGAGAGTGGGTGCTGGCCTATTGTGATTGGTATGGGCAAGTTGCCAAAATGTCAAACTTTGTGTAAGAGAAGTATGGGCTCATAGCTAGCCAAGGACAAATGGGGTGTCCTGCGTAGCAAGAAGTGTGGAGAGCCCTAGGATCAATTCTGAAGTCAGCAAGCAAGTGGATTAGGGTTTGAGTGAGGTTTTGCAACTTGCTTCATCTTTGGCCCTTTTGGAGTTTCTTGTTCCACAAGTCACAAAAATGAGCAAACTCTTGGTGAATTCTGATTTTTAGGCATTGGTTCATGTTTGTATGAATATTAGAAGTCCATTTGGTAGCACAATTTGCCTTGGCAAGTGATTTTGCAACTTTGCCTCTTTGGTGGAAAACTTGAAATTATGTGATTTTGGCCAACTTTGACAAGCCATAACTTTTGATCCAAAATGAATTAGGTCAAGTTCTTGTACTTTTTGAAAAGGGAATGATCCATTATACAACTTTCACGACCAAAGTTTTCTCATTTTAAGCATTTTTGAATCAAAAAGCAAGGGTTGAAAAAGTTTCCCAAAATGGCAATTTTCCATTACAAGTCATATTCCCAAAAAGTCAACTTTGCAAATGGCTTGAAATTCTTCAATTTTGTGAACTTCCCACATCTTCCATGATCAAATAAAGATCATACATAATCAAAATGAAGAACACCCCTTGGTTGGGTCATTGGGGGCCTCAGATGCCCTGATTTTTCACTGACTTGCTCAAGAAGTCAACTCTTGATCAGGTGACTTCCCCATAGAATTTCTTCATGAAAATTGATATGCATGATCCTTATAGCATATAGAGACCAACAAAAACAAGAATGACCAAAAAATTTGGATTTATGGCCTTTGAAACCAAAACCCTAATTCTAGGTCATCTGTGCAGTTAAACCTGGCTCTACTTCCATGCCATCTTCAGTTCTTGTGATTCTTTGACTTTCTTGACTTTGTGGGGATATAATATGATGCTTGAACATACATGTACCCATTTGAAGTGATTGATGACCTTTGGAGTGGCTCAAATGGCTCTTGGATAGCTCAGATCACAAACCCTAGATGCAGATGACTTAGAAGCTATGCAGTGAATCAAAGATGTGGTATGAGATGCTATGATTGAATTTATGCATATGAAATGATCACAAGCCATGGTGTGAATGGGTGAGGTCAAATTTGGGGTGTTTACAGCTGCCCCTATTCAAACATGAGTTAGCTGTGCAGGATGTAAGCAACGGCTTATCAGGCGAACAAGATAACTTGTGGTTGAATACCAAAGACAGTCCAAAATTTGCACTCACAGAATGAAGAAGAAAAGGGATATAGATTGTAAAAGGAAAATAAAGTATATTTATAAAGTGTGGGCGATGGAGGACGACCGTCGAGCAGAGGACGACTGCTGGGGAAAGAGAAATGACGGGGACGGCCGACATGCTGGGGAAAAATGCGGGAAATAAAGCAATGACGGGGACGGCCGACATGCTGGGAAAAATGCGGGAAACAAAGCAAAGACGGGGACGGCCGACTGGCTGGGGAAAACGCGGGAAATAGAGCAATGACGGGGATGGCCGACATGCTGGGGATATAAGAGATTATGATGGGGACGACCATCAAAATAAAGCTATAAGATTCTCTGGGGAAAATAAATGATGAGGTACGGTCATCAGGTTCATAAAGTAATGTAAACAACGATGGGGACGGCCATCGGGCTAAACTGATGAAGGACGATCATCAGGAAAAGGAAAAGGGATCACGACGGGGACGGCCATCGGGTTAAAGAATGAATGAAATAATGATGAGGGACGGTCATCAAAGGTGAAGGACGATCACCAGGAAAAGGAAAAAGGACCACGACGGGGACGGCCATCGGGTTAAAGAATAAATGAAATAGTGATGAGGGACGGTCATCAAAGGTGAAGGACGATCACCTAGCAGGGGACGGCTGCTCTGTTGGGGATAAGATGAGGGACGGTCATCTAAGGTGAAGGACGATCACCTGGCAGGGTACGGCTGCCGGAAGTATCGCGACATAGGACGAATTCCGGATAAAAGGTCGACGATGGGGACGGCCATCAGATGATCATGATGAAGGACGATCATCAAGAGGTGAAGGAGGATCACCTAGCAGGGGACGGCTGCTCTCAAGGTTTATCATGACATAGGACGAATTCCAGATAACAACATCAACGATGGGGACGGCCATCGGATAAAATGATGAAGGACGATCATCAAAGGGTGAAGGACGATCACCTAGCAGGGAACGGCTGCTAAAAATCACGACATAGGACGAATGCCGGATAGAAAAGGGGTTCTAATGAATAGAGACTCCGCTGGGGAAAGGATGAGGGACGGTCATCCAAAGGTGAAGGACGATCACCTGGCAGGGTACGGCTGCCGAAAAGATATCATGACATAGAACGAATGTCAGATAGGAAAGAAATAGTTTGACAAGTTTTGTTGAGGACATTGTTGGGGAATAGTAAACACGGACGAGTGTTTATATCCAAGAAAATGATGTTGGTGTAAGCCCTAGAGGCCAATACTTTTTGGTACTTGTATCGGATTATTCGTTTAATAATAAAAGGCATTTCTTTATTATGTTTGTCTTTCAGAATAATAAAGTCCCTAGAATAGTTAGTCTGTTTAATGAAATGTTAAGTGTGACTTAATCATGAGATCCCATTAAACATAAAGACATTATTCTTAAAATATCCGTAGTCAAGCTTTATTGCAAAGTGGGATAACATTAAAGCATTGAGACTATTATGAAGATAGACTGATGATCACATCTCATGGATCATGGATAAAGAGTTATCAAGTCTTGACATAGGTATAAATATTAGGAGTAATATTTATACCGGATTGACCCGCTATGAGAATACTACATAGTATGTTATGCAAAGTGTCATAAGTTATTCTCATGGTGATAATGGTGTATTACCACCCTTCGACCTGAAACCACTATGGACCCTAGATGTAGAGTCGGGTGCTTTATTGCTGATCAAACATTATCCGTAACTGGATGATCATAAAGATAGTTGATGGGCACTCCACGAAGCATGCTGAGGGACATGAGTGTCCTAGATGGAATTTGCCAATCCTGCATAACAGGAGAAATGTCTAAGGGCCCAATATTGAACTGGACAAGGATGACACAGTGTATGCCTTGTGTTCAATATAGACATAGGGGCAAAAGGGTAATTGTACAAACATATATTATCACGGAAAAGGTTTTGTCAGATCACATGACATTTTCGTGACTTGGGTAGCAGTGATGTGTTGCTAGATACCGCTCACTGTTTATTATGTTAAATATATAATTTAATATAATTACCAACGTTACGAAATCCTACAGGGTCACACACATAAGGACAGTTTGATGAGAGATAGAGAAATCAAAGGAACACCGTAAGGTACGGTGCACTTAAGTAAAAAATAGAAATTCGGATAATATAATAATAATTATTGTTATTTTATAATGGTTATAAAATAATAATAAAATAAATATATTTATTATAATAATAGTTATTATAATAATATATAATATTATTATGGATCATGTGAATTGGGCTTTTAGCCCGCAGCCCACAAGAGAGTCTATAAAAGGAACCCTTGTGATGAAGCTTTTACTTGATGCAATTTCGTTTTTGATTCTCACTCAAATAATTCCGTTCGTAAGCAGCTAGCACTGTGACCGGAAGCTGTTCGTGTGGACTGAGTAGAGGCGTTGCACTTCATCAACGCTTGTGATCGCTGCATCAAAGATCTGAATCGCCACAAAGAGGTAACGATTCTATCACTGACCATGCTCATTCGTAAGGATCACTAAAGGAAAATTTTTTGTTTTCCGCTGCGTTTAGATCGCAATTTTCCTTCAAATGAAAGGTATGAGTGTTTGGCGCTGTGTATAGATTAAATATGCGGACGAGCATCCTTAAGACTATGATACAGACGAGTATCAGGTAGAAACACACAGACACATGTTCAGAGATGATGATACGGACGAGTATCAACCGGTTAACAAAGAACACAGGCGAGTGTTGATTCTGCGGGACTCTTCTGGGGAAAAGTAGACACAGACGAGTGTCTAAATTCAAGAAGACATAAGTGTTTGACACGGTGTATGGATTAAATATGTGGACGAGCATCCTTAAGATTGTGATACAGACGGGTATCAGGTAGAAACAAACGCTCGACGCATGTTCTGAGATGATGATACGGACGAGTACCAACGGGTTAACAAAGAACACGGACGAATGTCGGATCTGAGGGGATATAAGTGGTATATACCAGATACGGACGAGTATTTGTATGAGTAATAAGTATGAGCGGTGTGTAGATGAGCGTTTAACTTGCTGGGGAGAGTGACACGGACGAGTGTCAAAAGGAGACAAGTATAGTATAAACAAGTATCTGATATACAAAGTGTTTAGGTAACTATGCTGGGAAAGGTGACACGGACGGGTGTCAAGGAAGTTGTATATGTATGTATCTGTGAGTGCAAAGGGGACGCTTTGGCTTTCTACTGGGGATATGACACGGACGGGTGTCAAGAAGTATCTGTAATATATAAGTGTTTGTTTGTAAAGAAAACTCGGGCGACCTTGCTGGGGAACGATGACACGGACGGGTGTCAAAAGGAGTGTGCATTGGTATTTGTGAGTGTAGGGTCAATGCTTTGGCTTTCTGCTGGGGATATGACACGGACGGGTGTCAAGAAATATCTGTATCTTTAGGGAAAGTGCCTTGGCTTTCTGCCGGGGGATTTTGGGGAGTTTTCTGTATATTGTTGACGGATTGTCAGTATTTACAAGTGTTTATTTCAGACCATGGCTTATGATTATGTAATATGTTTGATTTTTGCCGTAATGCTCCGTATTAGACGGAATGCTACGCTTTGTGGGAAGAATATGATGCGAATGCTATGGTTATGCAAAGATACCGATCCGGGATTCGGATCCCATTGCCGCGAAGATCTCTGGCTGATCTGCTTGAAGTGGACATCCCAGCTGGGGGGGAGATCATTGGTAGATCTGTCTTGTATGACTTTGCTTGGGGAATAGGTCATTGATAAACCTATCTCATTAATGAGGGACCCAGTTGGGGTTTGTAGAAGCTTCCTTCACTCTGTCGTGATTCCTTCGCGCGTTGCTCTTCTAGATAGAGATTGACGCTCTGTGGGGAGATGGTTCCCTGGCTTTTGTACTTGGCTGAGGAGGAATAATGGATGACAACTCAGCTGGGGAGAAAGCACCTCTGGTGCTAAGACTGAGTAGATAATGGTTAGCTTGCTTGCTGGGGTGAAGCTTTCATGCCCCAGACCGTGCTCTGAATATCTGCAATCCTGAAAAGATAGGGAAACGCGCAAGTAATCCCGAGGTATCCCTTACTGGATTCCATCATAGTAGTCTAGACACTCCCGGGAGTAAGCATATTTCCTGTAAGCACGTATTTTTTAGAAGAGAAGCATCTGTATTTATGCAATCAGTATCTTAGAGACATCGGACATTTTGCAAATGAAAATAAAATGTACGAGACGAAACATGACTGAAAATCTGGTTTTATTAATTCATGTGCCCTGAATTGGCAAGATACAGTCAAAGAAACAAATCCCCTAAAATGAGGAGATTGTTACAAATTGAGAAACAAGATGTTGGCAATGTTGACGACGCTTCAAGGAGCTTCCCTTTTGCTATGACTCGTATGACATTTGACGTTCTTCTCGTCTTGTTTTCTGAAGAAGGCTGATTCTGAAAGAAACTTGAACCTTTCGAAGCTTACCAAGTTGTAAGTGATACAGACGAATTCAGAATGCAGTCGTTTGCTTATTCCCTTATTTTGCATGGATCGCCCTTTCGGGTTTTCAATCCATCGGGATGCCCATTTTTGCCTGAGTTGTCCAATGCGGCTTTTCAACTCAGCGGGTGTACATTTTTTTATTTATTTCCCTTATTTTTGCCCGAGTCTTTTATTCTGTTTTTGACTCGCCGGGATGCCCTATTTTTGCCTGGACTTACATTCTGTTTTTATGTTCATCGGGTCATTTTATGCGAAGTATTTTTTAACTGCAAATTAATTCACAGGGGACGGGAAGTCTTCACCATCCATAGTGCTGAGCATCAGTGCTCCACCAGAGAAAACTTTCTTTACTACGAATGGTCCTTCATAGTTCGGAGTCCACTTGCCCCTGTGGTCTGTATGAGGATGGAGGAGTCTTTTCAGCACAAGATCTCCTACTTGGTACTCTCGGAGCCTGATTTTCTGATCGAAGGCTTTCTTCATTCTTTTCTGATACAGCTGCCCATGACAGATTGCAGCCAATCTCTTCTCTTCGATCAGACTCAGTTGTTCGTATCGGGATCGGACCCATTCTGCTTCGTTCAGCTTAACATCCATCAGTACCCGTAGGGAGGGTAATTCAACTTCAACAGGTAGGACTGCCTCCATACCATACACAAGCTGATATGGTGTTGCCCCAGTGGACGTTCTGATTGACGTACGGTACCCATGCAAGGCAAATGGTAGCATTTCATGCCAGTCTTTGTAGGTGACTACCATCTTTTGCACAATCTTCTTGATATTCTTATTAGCTGCCTCAACAGCGTCGTTCATCTTTGGCCTGTAAGGAGAAGAATTGTGGTGTTGGATCTTGATGTCCCGGCATAGCTCTGCCATCATTTTGTTGTTTAAGTTGGAACCATTATCAGTAATGATTCGCTCGGGAACTCCATACCGACAGATGATATCTCTCTTCAGAAATCGGGCTACCACTTGCCTTGTAACATTAGCATAGGAAACTGCTTCAACCCACTTGGTAAAATAGTCAATGGCTACCAGGATGAATCTGTGGCCATTTGAAGCAGTTGGTTCAATCTTGCCAATCATATCAATGCCCCACATAGCAAAGGGCCAAGGTGAAGACATTACATTCAGAGGATTGGGAGGAACCACCGTCCGCTGACCGGGCAGCGGAACCCCCGGCTAAGTCTGCAAAGTGTGATCAATCAGCCGAAATTTAATTTAGTTTATTTAATTATCGGAATTTTAAACTAATAATAAAAGTGTGTTTATTATTATTTATTTGTGGTGATCAGTTATGGCCTTAGTTTATCCTTTATTATTGTTTTGGGATTTTTAAATACGGCCTGCGTGTCGTGCCTCTCTCTCAATCTCTTTATGTAACTTCTTTTCTCATCTCACTCCCTCGTATGTAAAACGAGTTTTCTTAAATGTAATGTAATATTATGTTATGAAGAAAAAAGAAGTATTCAATATTAAAGGAGGATAACCTTGGAGATCATGCTTGGAGAAGCTTAGATCGTTATTAGGTTAGCTTAGGTTCTCTCATTGGCTTGAGAGAACAATTGCGTTAGGGGCCATAATTGTATCTTTTTATATGTATGTTGATGCATGTAATTGTATGTTGATGCATGTGAGAGACATTTTGCATGTTAAGCCGGTGAGATCAAACTAATAACAAAATCCCTCAAAATTAAATATTAAGTTTATGCTTTCCAATTTTTAGCACTCATCAAGACTAGTATCGAGCATTGTAGGTTTCGCCTACGTGAGGTGCATGTTCTATATTAGTAAGGTGTGATGGGATAATTGTAATATCCAATTGCTAAAACAATGGGTCAAACTTAACTAAACAAATTATAATAAGATTATACATGTTTAGAAGCAAGAATTGGGAATGATTCATGTGATGGATCAGAATAAGGAGTTATTCACCCAATTGAAAATATTCGAGAGTTGTATGAGATACAATTGGAAGGAGTTCCTACCTAAATAACTTAGTTTTGTGTAATCAGCCTAACGCTGACTTAAAACAAAGTGAAACATGGATCTCGACCCACTAGAAAGTCTTCCAACGGGATTTTCCGAATCAAATGATGAGGGTCATTTGTTTTGAATAAAATAGTGGGAGCATATTTGATTAAAGGCCTAATTAAATATGTTGTTTTAATGATACTTATATTTTCATATTTCTCTTGTAGATTACCATGACAACAAACACATCGAACAATATTTTGCGATCCATCCTAGATAAGGAAAAATTGTCTGGGACAAATTTCCTGGATTGGCACCGTAATCTGAGGATTGTCCTCAAGCACGATAAGAAGCTGTATGTCTTGGAGACACCAGTTCCTGAGGAGGAACTTCCTAGTTCTGCACCAAAGGCAGAAAGAGATGCTTATAAGAAGCATTTCGATGATGCCAATGAAACCGCTTGCCTCATGCTTTCTACCATGAACTCTGAGTTGCAAAAGCAACACGAGAACATGTCTGCGTTCGATATGATCGGACATCTGAAAATGCTTTATCAAGAGCAAGCAAGAAATGAGAGGTTTCAGGTTTCAAAGTCCCTTTTTAACAGCAAGTTAGCTGAGGGAGCCCCTGTAAGTCCCCATGTACTCAAGATGATTGGGTATGTGGAGAACCTTGACAGATTAGGGTTTCCCCTTGGAAAAGAACTTGCGATTGATCTGATCTTGCAATCGTTGCCAGAGAGCTTCAGTCAGTTTGTCCTGAATTTCAATATGAATGACTTGGACAAAAGTCTTCCAGAACTGCTAGGCATGTTGAGAACTGCTGAGCAGAATATGAAGACAAAAGGGAAATCCATTCTGATGGTCAGTAATGGAAAGAAACAGAACAAGAGGCCCATCAAACAGGGTGGTAGAGGGAAAGGCAAGGAAGTTGCCAAACCCAAACCCACTCCTCCTGTTTTGAAGCCTAGTGGAGGAATAGCAAAGGAGGGCACTTGCTTCCATTGCGGTAAGACCGGACATTGGAAGAGAAATTGCCCAAAGTACCTGGAAGATAAGAAAAATGGAGTAGAGACTTCAAATTCAGGTATTTTTGTTATTGAAATTAATTTATCTACTTCTGCATCATGGGTATTAGATACTGGATGCGGTTCTCACATTTGTACTAATGTGCAGGGGCTAAAAAGGAGTAGAGATTTGGCAAAAGGTGAAGTTGACCTACGAGTTGGCAATGGAGCAAAGGTTGCTGCTTTAGCTGTAGGAACTTATGTTTTAACTTTACCTAGTGGTTTAATAATTCAGTTAGAGAACTGTTATTATGTACCTGCAATTAGCAGGAATATTATTTCCGTTTCTTGTTTGGACAAGTTTGGTTTTTCATTCATAATAAAGAACAATTGTTGCTCCATTTATTTGAATGATATATTCTATGCTACTGCAAAAATGAATAATGGACTATATGTCCTTGATCTTGAAATGCCAATTTATAACATTAATACTAAAAGGTTGAAACCTAATGAGTTGAATCCAACTTACCTTTGGCACTGTCGATTAGGCCACATAAATGAGAAACGCATTTCCAAACTCCATAAAGATGGACTCTTGGACTCTTTTGATTATGAATCATATGAGACATGCAGATCTTGTTTAATTGGAAAGATGACAAAGTCCCCATTCACAGGAAAAGGTGAAAGGGCTAATGATCTTTTGGCACTCATACATACTGATGTATGTGGACCACTGAACATACCAGCCAGAGGAGGTTTTCAGTATTTCATCACTTTCACTGATGACTTCAGTAGATACGGATATGTGTATTTAATGAAACACAAATCTGAGTCCTTTGAAAAGTTCAAGGAATTCAAGAATGAAGTACAAAACCAACTAGGGAAGAATATTAAAGTTCTTCGATCAGATCGAGGCGGTGAATATTTAAGCCTAGAATTTGATGACCATCTAAAAGAGTATGGGATTCTATCCCAACTTACTCCTCCTGGAACACCACAATGGAATGGTGTATCTGAGAGAAGAAATCGAACCTTGTTAGACATGGTCCGATCCATGATGAGTCACGCCGATCTTCCAAACTCCTTTTGGGGACATGCATTATTAACAGCAGCTTACACACTTAACCGTGTTCCATCCAAAAAGGTTGATAAGACACCATATGAGATATGGAGTGGTAAGAAACCACATATGTCTTACATGAAGATTTGGGGTTGCGAAGTTTACGTCAAACGACAAATTTCAACCAAGCTTGAGCCCAAATCTGACAAATGCTTATTTGTGGGATATCCTAAAGAAACAAGAGGATATTACTTCTACAATCCTTCTGAGGGCAAAGTGTTTGTCGCTCGAACTGGAGTCTTTCTGGAAAGGGATTTTATTTCCAAAGGAAACAGTGGGAGGAAAATAGAGCTTGAAGAAATTCAAGAATCACAAAACATTGAAACACCTATGGAGGAACTAGAGCAGGAAACACAAGTAGTTGTGGAAGAGCAACCTGCTCAAGTAGAACAAGACCAGCGTAGGTCAAGCAGGACACGTCACCAACCTGAGAGATATGGATATCTCATAAGTGATCAGGGTGATGTATTACTCATGGATCAAGATGAGCCTGTGACCTACAAAGAGGCCATAACTGGTCCTGAGTCTGAGAAGTGGCTAGAAGCCATGAAATCTGAAATGGATTCCATGTACACAAACCAGGTTTGGACCTTGGTAGAACCTCCTATAGGAGTTAACCCTATAGGATGCAAGTGGGTCTTCAAGAAGAAGACTGACATGGATGGTAAGGTACATACCTATAAAGCAAGACTGGTTGCAAAAGGCTATAAACAAATTCATGGGGTTGACTATGATGAAACCTTTTCACCAGTTGCAATGCTTAAATCTGTTCGGATTTTACTTGCCATCGCTGCATATCATGATTATGAAATATGGCAGATGGATGTCAAAACTGCTTTCCTTAATGGGAATCTTCTTGAGGATGTGTACATGACACAACCTGAAGGATTTGACATACCGCAAGATGCCCAAAAGATATGCAAGTTACAGCGATCAATCTATGGATTGAAGCAAGCTTCCAGAAGCTGGAATCTTCGTTTTGATGAAACCGTAAAACAATATGGATTCATCAAAAATGAAGATGAACCTTGTGTCTACAAGAAGGTTAGTGGGAGCATGATCGTGTTTCTGGTATTATATGTAGATGACATATTACTCATTGGAAACGATGTCCCTACCTTGCAACAAGTGAAGACTTGGTTAGGGAATTGTTTTTCTATGAAAGACCTAGGTGAAGCAGCCTATATATTAGGAATTAGGATCTATAGAGATAGATCACAAAAACTGCTTGGCCTAAGTCAGAGTACATACATAGATAAAGTGTTGAGACGCTTTAATATGCATGATTCCAAGAAAGGATTCATACCTATGCAACATGGTCTGTGTTTATCAAAAACACAATCCCCTTCAACTAAGGAAGAAAGGGATCGCATGAATAAGATTCCATATGCATCTGCAATAGGATCTATCATGTATGCCATGTTATGTACTCGACCAGATGTCTCGTATGCATTAAGTGCAACGAGTAGGTACCAATCTGATCCCGGTGATGCTCACTGGGTAGCTGTCAAGAATATCCTTAAGTACTTGAGAAGGACTAAGGATTCATTCTTGATATATGGAGGTCAGGAAGAGCTTGATGTAATTGGTTACACTGATGCTAGCTTCCAGACAGATAAGGATGATTTTAGATCACAATCTGGTTATGTGTTCTGTCTCAATGGTGGCGCTGTGAGCTGGAAAAGTTCAAAGCAGGAAACAGTTGCTGATTCTACAACTGAGGCCGAGTATATTGCTGCCTCAAATGCAGCAAAGGAAGCTGTTTGGATCAAGAAGTTCATTAGTGAACTTGGCATAGTCCCTAGCATTGTGGATCCCATTGGTTTATATTGTGATAACAATGGTGCTATCGCACAAGCTAAGGAGCCTAGATCTCACCAACGATCCAAACACATACTTAGGCGTTATCACCTCATTCGAGAGATAATCGATCGGGGAGATGTGAAGATATGCAGAGTACTTACACTTGACAATATCGCTGACCCATTAACAAAGCCTCTTGCGCAACAGAAGCATGATGGTCATACTAGATCTATGGGTATTAAGGGTATGCCTAATTGGCTCTAGTGCTAGTGGGAGATTGTTGGTGTAAGCCCTAGAGGCCAATACTTTTTGGTACTTGTATCGGATTATTCGTTTAATAATAAAAGGCATTTCTTTATTATGTTTGTCTTTCAGAATAATAAAGTCCCTAGAATAGTTAGTCTGTTTAATGAAATGTTAAGTGTGACTTAATCATGAGATCCCATTAAACATAAAGACATTATTCTTAAAATATCCGTAGTCAAGCTTTATTGCAAAGTGGGATAACATTAAAGCATTGAGACTATTATGAAGATAGACTGATGATCACATCTCATGGATCATGGATAAAGAGTTATCAAGTCTTGACATAGGTATAAATATTAGGAGTAATATTTATACCGGATTGACCCGCTATGAGAATACTACATAGTATGTTATGCAAAGTGTCATAAGTTATTCTCATGGTGATAATGGTGTATTACCACCCTTCGACCTGAAACCACTATGGACCCTAGATGTAGAGTCGGGTGCTTTATTGCTGATCAAACATTATCCGTAACTGGATGATCATAAAGACAGTTGATGGGCACTCCACGAAGCATGCTGAGGGACATGAGTGTCCTAGATGGAATTTGCCAATCCTGCATAACAGGAGAAATGTCTAAGGGCCCAATATTGAACTGGACAAGGATGACACAGTGTATGCCTTGTGTTCAATATAGACATAGGGGCAAAAGGGTAATTGTACAAACATATATTATCACGGAAAAGGTTTTGTCAGATCACATGACATTTTCGTGACTTGGGTAGCAGTGATGTGTTGCTAGATACCGCTCACTGTTTATTATGTTAAATATATAATTTAATATAATTACCAACGTTACGAAATCCTACAGGGTCACACACATAAGGACAGTTTGATGAGAGATAGAGAAATCAAAGGAACACCGTAAGGTACGGTGCACTTAAGTAAAAAATAGAAATTCGGATAATATAATAATAATTATTGTTATTTTATAATGGTTATAAAATAATAATAAAATAAATATATTTATTATAATAATAGTTATTATAATAATATATAATATTATTATGGATCATGTGAATTGGGCTTTTAGCCCGCAGCCCACAAGAGAGTCTATAAAAGGAACCCTTGTGATGAAGCTTTTACTTGATGCAATTTCGTTTTTGATTCTCACTCAAATAATTCCGTTCGTAAGCAGCTAGCACTGTGACCGGAAGCTGTTCGTGTGGACTGAGTAGAGGCGTTGCACTTCATCAACGCTTGTGATCGCTGCATCAAAGATCTGAATCGCCACAAAGAGGTAACGATTCTATCACTGACCATGCTCATTCGTAAGGATCACTAAAGGAAAATTTTTTGTTTTCCGCTGCGTTTAGATCGCAATTTTCCTTCAAATGAAAGGTATGAGTGTTTGGCGCTGTGTATAGATTAAATATGCGGACGAGCATCCTTAAGACTATGATACAGACGAGTATCAGGTAGAAACACACAGACACATGTTCAGAGATGATGATACGGACGAGTATCAACCGGTTAACAAAGAACACAGGCGAGTGTTGATTCTGCGGGACTCTTATGGGGAAAAGTAGACACAGACGAGTGTCTAAATTCAAGAAGACATAAGTGTTTGACACGGTGTATGGATTAAAGATGTGGACGAGCATCCTTAAGATTGTGATACGGACGGGTATCAGGTAGAAACAAACGCTCGACGCATGTTCTGAGATGATGATACGGACGAGTACCAACGGGTTAACAAAGAACACGGACGAATGTCGGATCTGAGGGGATATAAGTGGTATATACCAGATACGGACGAGTATCTGTATGAGTAATAAGTATGAGCGGTGTGTAGATGAGCGTTTAACTTGCTGGGGAGAGTGACACGGACGAGTGTCAAAAGGAGACAAGTATAGTATAAACAAGTATCTGATATACAAAGTGTTTAGGTAACTATGCTGGGAAAGGTGACACGGACGGGTGTCAAGGAAGTTGTATATGTATGTATTTGTGAGTGCAAAGGGGACGCTTTGGCTTTCTACTGGGGATATGACACGGACGGGTGTCAAGAAGTATCTGTAATATATAAGTGTTTGTTTGTAAAGAAAACTCGGGCGACCTTGCTGGGGAACGATGACACGGACGGGTGTCAAAAGGAGTGTGCATTGGTATTTGTGAGTGTAGGGTCAATGCTTTGGCTTTCTGCTGGGGATATGACACGGACGGGTGTCAAGAAGTATCTGTATCTTTAGGGAAAGTGCCTTGGCTTTCTGCCGGGGGATTTTGGGGAGTTTTCTGTATATTGTTGACGGATTGTCAGTATTTACAAGTGTTTATTTCAGACCATGGCTTATGATTATGTAATATGTTTGATTTTTGCCGTAATGCTCCGTATTAGACGGAATGCTACGCTCTGTGGGAAGAATATGATGCGAATGCTATGGTTATGCAAAGATACCGATCCGGGATTCGGATCCCATTGCCGCGAAGATCTCTGGCTGATCTGCTTGAAGTGGACATCCCAGCTGGGGGGGAGATCATTGGTAGATCTGTCTTGTATGACTTTGCTTGGGGAATAGGTCATTGATAAACCTATCTCATTAATGAGGGACCCAGTTGGGGTTTGTAGAAGCTTCCTTCACTCTGTCGTGATTCCTTCGCGCGTTGCTCTTCTGGATAGAGATTGACGCTCTGTGGGGAGATGGTTCCCTGGCTTTTGTACTTGGCTGAGGAGGAATAATGGATGACAACTCAGCTGGGGAGAAAGCATCTCTGGTGCTAAGACTGAGTAGATAATGGTTAGCTTGCTTGCTGGGGTGAAGCTTTCATGCCCCAGACCGTGCTCTGAATATCTGCAATCCTGAAAAGATAGGGAAACGCGCAAGTAATCCCGAGGTATCCCTTACTGGATTCCATCATAGTAGTCTAGACACTCCCGGGAGTAAGCATATTTCCTGTAAGCACGTATTTTTTAGAAGAGAAGCATCTGTATTTATGCAATCAGTATCTTAGAGACATCGGACATTTTGCAAATGAAAATAAAATGTACGAGACGAAACATGACTGAAAATCTGGTTTTATTAATTCATGTGCCCTGAATTGGCAAGATACAGTCAAAGAAACAAATCCCCTAAAATGAGGAGATTGTTACAAATTGAGAAACAAGATGTTGGCAATGTTGACGACGCTTCAAGGAGCTTCCCTTTTGCTATGACTCGTATGACATTTGACGTTCTTCTCGTCTTGTTTTCTGAAGAAGGCTGATTCTGAAAGAAACTTGAACCTTTCGAAGCTTACCAAGTTGTAAGTGATACAGACGAATTCAGAATGCAGTCGTTTGCTTATTCCCATATTTTGCATGGATCGCCCTTTCGGGTTTTCAATCCATCGGGATGCCCATTTTTGCCTGAGTTGTCCAATGCGGCTTTTCAACTCAGCGGGTGTACATTTTTTTATTTATTTCCCTTATTTTTGCCCGAGTCTTTTATTCTGTTTTTGACTCGCCGGGATGCCCTATTTTTGCCTGGACTTACATTCTGTTTTTATGTTCATCGGGTCATTTTATGCGAAGTATTTTTTAACTGCAAATTAATTCACAGGGGACGGGAAGTCTTCACCATCCATAGTGCTGAGCATCAGTGCTCCACCAGAGAAAACTTTCAGCACAAGATCTCCTACTTGGTACTCTCGGAGCCTGATTTTCTGATCGAAGGCTTTCTTCATTCTTTTCTGATACAGCTGCCCATGACAGATTGCAGCCAATCTCTTCTCTTCGATCAGACTCAGTTGTTCGTATCGGGATCGGACCCATTCTGCTTCGTTCAGCTTAACATCCATCAGTACCCGTAGGGAGGGTAATTCAACTTCAACAGGTAGGACTGCCTCCATACCATACACAAGCTGATATGGTGTTGCCCCAGTGGACGTTCTGATTGACGTACGGTACCCATGCAAGGCAAATGGTAGCATTTCATGCCAGTCTTTGTAGGTGACTACCATCTTTTGCACAATCTTCTTGATATTCTTATTAGCTGCCTCAACAGCGTCGTTCATCTTTGGCCTGTAAGGAGAAGAATTGTGGTGTTGGATCTTGAAGTCCCGGCATAGCTCTGCCATCATTTTGTTGTTTAAGTTGGAACCATTATCAGTAATGATTCGCTCGGGAACTCCATACCGACAAATGATATCTCTCTTCAGAAATCGGGCTACCACTTGCCTTGTAACATTAGCATAGGAAACTGCTTCAACCCACTTGGTAAAATAGTCAATGGCTACCAGGATGAATCTGTGGCCATTTGAAGCAGTTGGTTCAATCTTGCCAATCATATCAATGCCCCACATAGCAAAGGGCCAAGGTGAAGACATTACATTCAGAGGATTGGGAGGTACATGCACTTTATCCGCATAAATCTAGCATTTATGGCACTTCTTGGCATAAGCACAACAGTCGGCATCCATTGTGATCCAGTAATAACCTGATCTTAGCAAATTTTTAGCCATGGCATGCCCTCCTGCATGGGTACCAAAGGATCCTTCGTGCACTTCGTGCATCAATAAGTCTGCTTCTGTTCTATCAACACATCTGAGGAGTACCATATCAAAGTTCCTTTTGTACAGGGAACCGTCAGCATTTAGAAAGAAACTACCAGCTAGCCTCCTTAAAGTCTTCTTATCATTGGAAGATGCCCCAGGTGGGTATGTTTGATCTTCCAAGAAGCACTTAATGTCATGGAACCAAGGCTTATCATCTTTGACAATGTCTGCTGCAAATACATATGCTGGTCTGTCAAGTCTGGATACTGAAATTCGAGGTACAAAGTTGGCAGCTTGAACTTTGATCATGGATGAAATGGTAGCCAGAGCATCTGCAAACTGATTCTCATCTCGAGGGATATACTCAAGCTTGACCGTTGTAAAGAAAGTCAACAACCTCCTTGTATAGTCCCTGTAAGGTATCAGATGATCCTGGTGGGTGTACCATTTGCCGTTGGTTTGATTGATTACCAAAGCTGAATCTCCGAATACAGTCAATGTCTTGATCCTGAGGTCAATGGCTTCCTCAAGACCCATAATACAAGCTTCGTATTCAGCTTCGTTGTTAGTGCAGTTAAAGGTGAGTTTTGCCGAGAAAGGCATGTGAACTCCCTTAGGCGTAATGAGTACTGCCTCGACCATTCATATTAACAGCCCCATCAAACATCATTGTCCATTCTTCTTCTGGGTCAGGCCCTTCAGTGTGAATAAGCTCTTCATGATCTTTTGCTTTTATGAACATGATGTCTTCATCAGGGAAGTCAAATCTCATAGACTGGTAATCATCAATAGGTTGCTCAGCAAGATAATCAGACAGTACACTGCCCTTGATGGCCTTCTGAGAGGTGTACTGGATGTCATATTCTGTGAGGATCATTTGCCATCTTGCAACCCGTCCGGTAAGTGCTGGCTTCTCGAAAATGTACTTAACTGGGTCCATCTTTGATATCAACAAGGTAGTGTGGGTCAACATATATGGCCTTAGTCGGCGAGCAGCCCACGCTAAAGCACAACAAGTTTTCTCGAGCAGTGAATAACGTTGTTCATAGTCGGTAAACTTTTTGCTTAGGTAGTAAATTGCATACTCTTTTCGACCAGACTCGTCATGCTGGCCCAGCACACACCCCATTGACTCTTCTAATACTGTTAAGTACATTATCAGAGGTCTTCCTTCAACTGGAGGCATAAGGATCGGAGGCTCTTGTAAGTACTCATTGATCTTGTCAAAAGCCCTTTGGCAGTCTTCGTTCCACCTGACCGTTTGTTCCTTTCTCAAAAGCTTGAACAAGGGCTCACAGGTTCTAGTAAGGTGAGATATGAACCGTGAAATGTAGTTCAATCTACCTAGAAACCCTCGAACTTCTTTTTCAGTTTTTGGTGCAGGCATTTCTTGAATGGCTTTGACTTTATCAGGGTCCACTTCAATCCCTTTCTCGCTTACAATAAATCCCAGCAACTTACCAGATCGCACACCGAATGTGCACTTGTTGGGGTTCAACTTCAGTTGGTACTTCCTCAGACGCTTGAATAGCTTCAACAGATTTACCAGGTGGTCTTCTTCTGTGAGGGACTTGGCAATCATGTCATCCACATAACATTCGATTTCTTTATGGATCATGTCGTGGAATAATGTCACCATAGCCCGTTTATAGGTTGCACCAGCATTCTTCAGTACGAATGGCATCACCTTATAACAGAACGTGCCCCAGGGTGTGATAAAAGTTGTCTTCTCCATGTCTTCAGGTGACATCTTGATCTGATTGTATCCTGAAAATCCATCCATGAAGGAGAATACCGAGAACTAAGCCATATTATCAACCAATACATCAATGTGAGGTAAATGGAAGTCATCTTTCGGGCTGGCTCTGTTCAGGTCCCGGTAGTCCACACACATTCTCACTTTTCCGTCTTTCTTAGGCACAGGTACAATATTAATAACCCACGGCGGATAGCTAGTTACAGCAAGGAATCCGGCGTCCCACTGCTTTTGTACCTCTTCTTTTATCTTCATTGCCATATCCGAGCGAGTACGGCGCATCTTCTATTTAACCGGCGGGCAGTCTTCTTTTAAAGGCAGCTTGTGCATGACAATATCGGTGTCCAACCCTGGCATATCCTGATAAGACCAAGCAAAGACATCTACATACTCCCGAAGCATATCAATCAGTTGCTCTTTCACTGAGTCTTGTAGGCAGGCCCCGACCTTAACCTCTTTCACATCTTCTTCCGTACCAAGATTAACCGTTTCAATCTCCTCCTGATGAGGAGTGATAACCTTCTCCTCTTGCCTTCACAACCTGGCTAGCTCTTCAGGAAGCTCATAATCTTCTTCAACCCCTTCATCAGCTTGATTGATTGGATTGTCAAAGTCATACGAAGTCATAGCTGTGTTGTTGTCGGTGCAGTCTGAAAGGCACTCTCTGCAAGGGTTTAGATTGTTCATTTTAGTGATTGGTTTTAATCTTGTTTAGAAAAAAGTGAAATGAAGTTTATCATTTTGGAAAACATCGCCATTTTATTTTTGTACAAAAAGAAAAATGAAAAACAGTGAGCGGAAAAGAAAAAGACTCATTTGCAAAAGATGTCTGATATTCATTGATTGATCTGTTTGCACAAAATTACAAGATGGCCCGATTACAAAATGAGTCTTGTCATATTGGGCAAGATGCAAGACTTGATGCATGCTTAAAAATACAGGAAATAATAATTACTCTGCAGGAGTAACCCTTATAATTTCCTGGGAAGACCAGTTAAGGACTTGGCTCCCCGCGATCCTTGGACGTATCCAGCTCTCCAGGTTGCGGTCTCTTTCGTCCTCGTCTTCCAAGTTGTTCACTGCATCTGGGGTGAGCATCCCCCCACTGACAAAACTGGGCTTCTTGGCAGCCTCTGATTGATCTTGTTGAGTTGGTTTGTAACCCAACCCAAATTTGTCCTCCTTCTTCTCCACAGGCAACAGCTTGCCCCAGCCTTGGGTAGTCCCCTCTTCAACAACCTTCCTGGCTTGCTGATAAGACGTCATGGAGGTTCCCAGTACAGCAGATGCTTCATTTATGTTCAGGGCCTCAAACCCCTGGCTCATAGTTTCATGGATTTCTCCATCCATTTCAATGTACTTGTACGTAGCCAGATGGCTAACAAAGATGTCCTCTTCACCACAGATGGTGATGATCTGGCCTTCCCACTCGAATTTCAGCTTCTGGTGAAGGGTAGACGTAACTGCGCCATCGGCATGGATCCAAGGTCTACCCAACAAACAGCTGTAGGCCGGCTGAATGTCCATCACATAGAAGGTAATTTTGAAGGTCTGCGGGCCAATCATCACAGGCAGATCAATCTCCCCTAGCATTGATCTCTTAGAGCCGTCAAATGCTCTTACCACCAAATTACTTGGACGCAGTGCCAAGCCATCATATTCCATCTTCACCAAGGCTTTCTTTGGTAGAACATTGAGTGAAGACCCAGTGTCCACCAGTACATGGGATAGAACAGCACCCTTGCATTCCAGAGTGATGTGTAAAGCCTTGTTGTGGTTACGTCCCTCAGTTGTTAAGTCAGCATTGGTAAAACCCAGTCCATGACTGGTATTGACATTTGCTACCACAGTCTCTAGCTGATTAACGGTGATCTCCTCTGGCACATATGTTGCGTGCAGGACTTTCAGTAATGCATTCCTGTGAGCTTCGGAACACATTAACAGGGATAATATGGAGATCTTTGAGGGAGTTTGGTGACGCTGATCCACCACTTTGTAATCACTTCTCTTTATAATCCTCATGAACTCGTCTACATCTTGTTCAAAAGATGTCTTCTGAGTTTCTCTGACAGTCGGCTCTTCAACTACCACACTCTTCCCCTTTGCTTTTGCAGCAGCTTCTGCTTCGGCATTAGGTCTTTGCAATTGTGAGGCAAAAAGGCGTCCGCTTCTGGTGAAGCCTCCGCCTCCCCCAACATTATCAATCTGTGAGAAGAGGTTGAAGAATCCAAAGTGATTTTCTCCCCGTTGCAGTAGAGGTCAGAGCCATAATGCCAAGGTATGGAATTACTGCTTTCATATGGAACTGGTCCAGGCACCGTGATGGTAACTGGACTGACTGCTGCAGAGAAGGGTACTGAAATGGTGTGCGGATCGTAGTAGATGCTGACTGGTGACCTGGCAGGAAGTGCCACTGTTTGTTGTTGAAAGTTGTTGTTTGGAGGAACACTTGACGGATCATAGTAGATAGTGACTGCTGAAATGTCTTCATTATTTTCTGTTGGCGTTGTAGAAGATCCTGCTGGTGAAAAGGATGTTGATGTTGTAGAAGAGATGGTTGTTGACATCTGATTTGTTGAAGTGATAGAGGAAGCCATTGTTGATGAAATTGATGAATTAGTTGGAATGATTGTTGTTGCATTTGTAGAAGAGTTAGGAATTGTTGTCAATGCAATAACCACAACCGAGCTCACACCCGGGGAACATCTGGCATTCTAGGAGCTGAGCTTTAATTTCTACCAGAGGTGTCCGAATCTGCCCAACACCGGTGATTAAGAAAGATGGCTTGTCTTCCTCAATGGCATTAATTCTTGGTCCTCCATGATTGGGCATGGGATTCTTGTTGACATTTGGCGGGGGTGCAAAGTTGAGGGCCTTACAATCTACCAGGTCTTGCACTTTCATTTGTAGAGCCCTGCATTTCTCCGTACTGTGGCCAGGTGCATTGGAGTGGAAAGCATATCTGGCGTTGACGTCATAATTTCTTGGAAGACTGGATGGATCTGGTGGTGCCAATGTCCTTAACTCAACCAGGTTGAGTTTCAGGAGTTGTGGCAATAAAGCGGCATAAGGCATAGGGATTGGATCAATCACCCTATTTGCCTGTGATGGTCTTTGCTGAAAGGGTCTTTGTTGTTGATTGTTGTTGTTGTTGTTTTTGTTGTAGTTTCTTTGTGGTGGATACTGAACTTGCTGCTGATAGTGTGGTTGTTGTGGTTGTTGATATGCTGGTTGATGAGGAATCGGAGCTGGAATTGTGACAGTTGCCACTGATCTATGAACATACTGGGGTCTGCCCCTGCTGGCATGGATGGCATTTATCTCACCAGTTCTTCTAGGTCCCACAAAAGGCTTCCTGGGGTTACTCGACGAACTTGCACCATTATCAGTAATTTTACCCATTTTCAGAAGGCTCTCAATTCTTTCTCCAGCTATAACTACGTCAGCGAAGCTGGTGGAAGAAAAGGCCGCTAGCCTGTCAATGTATGTTCCTTGCAGCGTATTCATAAACATGTCGGCCATTTCCCTTTCCGACATGGGTGGCTGGACAGCAGAAGCAAGCTGTCTCCACCTCTGGGCGTATTCCCTGAAGCTTTCCCTGGAGGACTGAGACATTCCCATCAGAAGGGTCCTGTTAGGAGCCATGTCCAGATTGTATTGATACTGCCTGATGAAGGCCTCAGCTAGGTCCTTCCAGCACCTGATAGTAGCTCTGGTCAAGTGAGAGTACCATTCCCTTGAAGCCCCAGTCAAGCTATCTTCAAAATAAAACATCCACAGTTTTTCATCCATGGTGTATGCTTTGAGTCTTCCCAGAAAGGACTGCAAGTGGGTTCGTGGACAGGAAGTTCCATTGTACTTCTCGAAGCACGGGGGCTTAAACTTGTGGGAAATCCTTACCCCATCCACTAGCCCCATATCCATGACATCAAAGCCCAGGGAATTTTGAGATTCCAGAGATCTCAACTTCTCAACAATTTCCTCAAACCTCCTATCATAGGCTTCATCCCCAGCTCCCATTACAGTGAATTGATCCTCTTGGGGGACTTCTTGTAAGATTCGGCCTGCAGTAGTATTCCCTTGCACATTAGTTGGGATGTTGACTTCCGGATGAAGATGATGCCCATATACTGGTGGGTTAACATGGGGCTGACCCCTTTCATTGTTACTTGTTCCTCCAGTCCCTAAATGGGGTTCTTCCAGGGTTTGCCTTTCCACCAATGCCCTCAACCTTTCTTGACTTTGGGCCAAGCCATTCATAACTTCCATGAACTGGGTCATTTGGTTTCTCATCTCTAGCCTTTCGTTAGCCATTTGAGTCCTGACCTCTGTTAGATCTTGCTGTACTTGGTCCATCTGGATACCAGGAAGATTGTTGCGAGTAGGATATCTGTGCGGACGGTTGAGAGGGAACACCCGATGGCGAGCAATAATTCCTGAACCACAACAGAGTTAGTAACAAACAAAACAAAATCCTACAAAACAAAGCAAGAGTTAGTATGCAATGCAGTATGCTTATTTGTTTCCAAGGTATCCGGCTTGGCATTTGGTTTTGACCTTTCCAGACCCTGAGGAAGATGCTTTGATGTCGCTTGAGAAAAGAAACTCAAAAGGAAACAAACTAATAAATGTATTACACAATGGTGCATAGCATGTAGTCTGTTTTTACAACACATGCCCCTGAGGGGTCAAAATACAGCATAAAAGGAAAAAGTACATGAAATGGAAAGCAACAACAAGCAAAAAGTCAGACACCAAGACCAAACTCATCCTCTTTAACCTCCTTCAGAAGTGCTTCAGTTACAGGACCAGCAGGATGCTCTGTAATGTTTCTGATAAGAAGGTTTCTGGTGGCAATAGCAGCAGTCAGCTTCTTGTGCCTGTCCTGGTCCTTTGACCTCTTCACACCAGCTCTAAGCTTCAATTCTGAAATCTCCTCCTGGGCTGCTAGCAGAGCCTCCTATTGTTTCTTATCATTGGCCTCTAACTGCTTAATCCTGTCCTGAGTTCTCTTATCCTCTTGAGTATGAGCTTCAGTGATCCTGACCCACCTAGCTTGACTTTCCTTCAGATAGAGATCAGTCCTAGCCCTCTGAAACTGAGCCTCTTTACAGGCATTCTTCAAAATCTGCTCTCCAGCTCTTGATTTCTTGATGTAGTCCTCTGCTTTCTCAATCCTGGCTAGATGCTCCACCTTAAGTTTTTCCAACCTCTCAATGTCTAGACGACCATCACTCCTCTCCCAGAGAGTCTTCTTCAGAGCTTGAGACAGATTCTCATTCCTCTCCTTCAGTCTCTCAAATTCTTCCAGGCTGACAGTGGCTGGAGGTGGTGCTGTGGATGGTCCAGGTGCATCCTCAATGGTGAAAGGCATCCCAGTAATCTGAGCCCTAGCATGAGACCATTCATAATACTGAGCTGAAGCCACATTATTGCATCTCCCCAGAATGGCCATCCCTTTGGTCTGGATGTTGTCCCAAGCCCAGGATGCTTGCCTGACAACAGCTAGATTTGGCTTTATCTCACAATAAAGGGTTTCAGCCAAGTCTTGCACTCTAGGAGGGTGGACCAATGCATAGCCCAATTGTCTTTTGAACAACAAAGGGTTGTAGTTGATGCAACCCTTCACTCCTATCAGAGGTACATTGGGGAACTGCCCACAGCTAGTAATTATGTCCCTGCCTTTGGTACTCTAGGTGCACCACCTGATGTCATCTGAAGTCAGAGCAATAAGCCTCTTAGCCCAATTCTTCTGTTGGTGAGGGTTCAGGAAGGCATCAGTCTTGGGTAAGTGTTTAAGCAGCCAGGTATGAAATAGGGGAGCACAACATCTCACCAATCTTCCTCTTTGCTTCTCATTCCTTTGGTGAACAGAATAATAGAAATCTCCCAGCAAGGTGGGTACTGGGTTCCTCAAAAGGAAAAGATGAATGGAATTCTTGCTGATAAACTTGGGCTCATCTGCAAAAAGTATCACCCCATAAATGTTGAGGGCTAACAATGCACAAACTGCCCTCCATTCTTCCAAGGAGGCCTTCAGGATGGCCTGAGAAGTCAAGAAGTCCAAGTGTAGGCCAGGGATGCCAGCCTTTGTTGTCATGTTCTGCTCAATCAAAACAGGTTCTAGGTGCAGTGCTTTTGCCACTTCTTCATCACTGGGAAAAGTCATCTCAGGGTTGAAGGGGATACCACCCCTGACAGGCACTCCAATCAATGATGAGAACTCCTCCAGCAAAGGCCCCAACTGAAAGTTCTGGAAAGTGAAGCATCTCAAAAGAGGGTCATAGAACTGTAGGCAGGTGTGAATCAAACTCCTCTGAGAAGGGTCCAAGTTTATAACCATATCAAGAATGCCTCCATAATGCTCTCTGAATAGTGGGATGTGGTCTGGAGTGATAAGTGTCTGGATTTGTCTGATGCCAGCCAGCTCAGGCTCAAAGAAATGGTATGAGATGTTGCTCTTCTTGGGTGCCATGACTGCTGATGAAGAGCTGAGAATAGATGTTGATGATGAAGACTGATACTGAAAATGAACCACTGATAGGCTGAGGATGATGATGGAGGTAGCTGAAGCAGGCAACTAATGAAGAAAGCTGAAGCAGATAACTGATGAACAGGGGTCTATGCAGATGAAGGGGTCAAAACCAAGCCAGATAATATGGATACCCTGAAAACAAATAAGCAAATGTTAAATGATGCAAATGATGATGTATGCAAATGATATGCAAGGGGTTGTGATCAAGCTGGATCTGATTACTGCCTTGATATAAGTCCATGTATGTCTAAGAAGTCTAGATGGAGGTTCAAAAGTCCAGTAACCAAGGTGGGGGACTCAAATAAAGAGTCACATGTCCAGGGTTAAATCACAAGAACTGTCCAAAGTGGAGTACTCTTAATCAAAACAAAGTATCAGGGTATGCTGTGGTCAAGGGTACCTGCAAACCTGTAAACAGCCCAACCCCCTCACAGGTGGTGTTCTAGAACAAGGATCCTCAGACTTGGATCAGTTATGAGAAGTGTAAACACTTCTAACCCGGAGGTACAGTGTTTACAATAACCATAAAAGATCCTCCTCTAATTCACCTCAGTTTCTGAAGGTCATAGTAAAGGTCATCCAGACTTAGCAGGCTTCCCAGATAGCCCTAGCACTACAGGAGATCTGTAGCACAGAGTTCTCAAGAAGAAACCCATATCTGAACCGTGTTTCATATTCCCGCACCAGACCGAAATGGAATGGGAAAGAACATGAACCACTCTAGCCTAGGTGTCACTCAGGTCCCAGGTATAGGACCTTAAACTCTCAATAAAACCCCACCCACCAAAGCAAAAAACAGATCCAGCCAGATGACAATATGACAATATGATATATAAAGTTGTAAAGAAAGCAATAAATAACTGTACATAAAGCAAAAAATAAATTCAAATATACAAACACAATCAGCACATGACACCCCAGTAAACACAAATCAAACAAGCGCTAGGAGGAACCCACAAAAAGAACCAGAAGCCCTGGTTACAGTATAAGTTTCCCCAGCAGAGTCGCCAAGTTGTCGCTCCCACCAAATGACACCTAAAAGGTCAGAAGGGGTACAGACGCGAACGGTCGGCGAAAAGAGAAATGAGAACACACAGGGGTGAACTCAAGAGAAATGAAAAGAGTCGCCAGCTAGGCATTTTTATCCCGGGGGAAAGGTAATGTTGCATAAACCTAGAAAGATATGGATAAGACGGTTGCGAACCAGAGAGACTGAGAAAGGGGGTTGGTTACAACCTGGGAAGGTATTAGCACCCAGATTGTCCATCGTACTCGACGGGATCCACGCTTAAAAGATTTGTGTTTTAAAGGGGTAGTGTTAGTGCAATTTGTGTGTAAAGAGCTGGAAAAGAATGCAAGTGTCAGTGTAAAAGAAGTGCAGAGTGTATTATGAAGTGTCAGTGTAAGAACAGGAATGAAGTGCTCAAGATAATGAGGCTAAAAGAATGATGCTAGAAGGAGGGGGGAATATACAGAGACTTTTGTTCGATAACTGTTAAGTTATGCCTACGTACCCTCTCGTGCAATGAGGAAGTCAGAACACCGTAGTTCGACCCAAAGAGACTGAAAGATAAATTGACTTGTGAACTGCTTACTTGTCTATGCTCAAGTGTATGACCTGTCTGGCTCAGGTGCAAACTGTCTTGCATTAGACGGAAGAAGCAAGTTCTCGTTTGTGAGTGAAGATGATGAGAAAAGAATCCCGAAGGAGACGATTATTGTTTGCTTTTGTGTTTTCAGTCTTTTATTGCTTTTGAGAGTTTGTCATAAGTTAATGAGCTTAAGCCTAAACCAATGGGTTAGAAAACTCATCACATCTTCCCTCTGATTAGGGGTAATGAGAATACCTTAAGTGTGAAGTCAGCATCTCACACTTAATCACCCTGATATAGGATTAAGATCATTAACCTACTTGTGATTAGTAAGATGTTTTTGTTGTTTTTGTTTAGTGTTGAGTAATGAGACTAAGCCATAATCAGGGATTAAACAGACTCATTACACCATCATAATAGAAGGATAATAGATGAGAATGTTTAAGCTGAGGAAAGCTCCTCAACTTAATCCATGATTAGGGATTAACCTCATGACAAAACAAAGCCTTTATTAGATGGATTTTAGTTAATGGTATGATGGAGAAGTGAGTTTTATGGTTTGTAAGACAACTTGAGGGGGACTTGTCCATTAACACTAGGGTTAGTCCTTCTTAACCAGTTAAGGAAGAATTAGAACCCTAATGCAAGGCCCAAGTTACAAGCTTGATGTCTTGATGATTATTAAGTGAATTGATTAAAGGATTTAAACATATTAAGGGTTTAACACTTAGGATTAAAGTTATACACTCCATCCTAATAGAAGGATGCAGGCATAAGCTTAATCACAAAGCCTTAAAGCCTTTAGGGTTTAGTCCCTGATTATGAGATGGGAAAAGAAGACTCAATGAGACACAAAGGTAAAATCTAAGTGGGGGACTAAACAATCCTAAAGAAGTTATCATGCTTGGGAGTCCTAGGGTTTGTGAGTCTTAAGAAAGAAGGAATCTTCAAAGGCCACCAAGGAGAGAAGCAGATGAGAAGAGCAAAGAGAAACAAAACAACTTGCTTCACTTAAGAAGTAAAGTTGCTTGAAGAAAGAAAGTAAGATGAACAAGAATGAGCAAGCTCAATCCAACACACATACAAAAATGCAGCAAATGAATTATGAGAGAGATGAGAAGAGATTGTGAGAAGTGAAGGCAAATTCACTTCTCAATACAACTTACCACCTAAAAAGTTAGTAAAAGAAATGAAATGTAATGCAAATGAGATGAAATGTGATGATGCAAACCAAAACCAGAAGCAAATACATGATGTTAATGATGCTAAGAGATGATGCAAACATGAGGCAAGGCATTAGAATGATCATACAAACATATGGATGCAAGAGAAGCATGTTTTGGACCATGGATGTACATGAAAAAGTTATGAAATAAAAATGACATACAACATGGCAAATGAAAGATGCAATGATCAAACATGATTCTAATATGTCCTAAGATGTATTATGAATCAAATTAATGCACAAAATGTCATGGCAAGTCATGGTATGCAAGCAAATGAGAAATGGATGCAAAGGAAGGCCCAAATTAGGGTTTATGATCAATGCACAAAACAAAATTCAAAACCAGAAGCAAACATCATGATAAAAATTTGAAAATGCATTCAAAGGAACCCTAAACCTATACAAACTCACTGCCCAAAGGAGGGGACCCAACTCTTAACCTAGTGAAAGTTGTGAATTTCCTAAGATTGCTAGGGTTTTAAGGTGATCCTAAAGGGAAAATGCCAAACAAAAATGAAAATGCAAGATAAAAATGAAACAAAAATGCTTTTAGATGCTTGAAAGTATGCTTAACATAATGCAAAAAGAACCATTCACAAACTCAGCTTGGATCAAAAGTTATGAATTTTTGAAGTTAGGGTTAAAAATATTCAAATTAAAGAACCCTAATTCAAATGAAAATTGCCAAAGTATGATCAAAACCAAAAAGAAATTTGTGTTGTGAGTTTGTAAATGTTTCTAAATGTTTGAAAATGCTCTCTGAATTTTTTTGGAATTTTTGGAAACCTAAATACTATTTTAATTAATTAATCTTCATTAATTAATTAAAATAAGCATTTAAATATTTTTAAAATAGCCTAAAAATGTAAAAAATAAAATAAAACTAGTTTTTATGTTAAGAAAAATATTTAGAATAAAAATGCAAGAAGAAAATATTTTTTTGGATTTTCTATGTATTTTAAAATAATTATGCAAAACAAATGACAAAAATATGAAATTAAATGAAATAAATGGGAAAGTCAGCGCATCCAAGGGATAGGATTTGAACAAAAAAGGAGGGAGTTGACGCGCGCGGATTTGGAGGGCTAGGATTCATTCTGAGATTTGAATTTAATTAATCCTAATTAATTAAGTAAATGACTGGATTAGGGTTTTAATGAGAAATCTGGGACGTTCATTCGCGCGCGGGTCAACCCTGGTCAAGCCATCCTACGCTCCATATTCAAACTCACATTAATGACACAGATTAACCCTAATTAACTTCAGGTGGCCGGAGAAGTCTTTCGGTCGTCTTCTCCGGCAAGACCTCTAACCTAACTTTCTCAAAACTCCATAAAAATGTGCCAAAATCTCCAGAAACAATCAATGATCAACAACAAAGCATAATCCAGCAACAAATCTCATTTATTTTAACTCAAAATCAAGATATGAATCAAACATCAAAAACTGCAAAAATTTCAGAAACATGATACAAGCTCATTTCTCAATCATTTTCAAAAATAAAAGGTTCAGTGAACTCAGGGAAGCATGTAGATCATTTTAGAAACAAGAGATAAGAGTTCTGGAAAAATGAATTTCCATGGCTACCTGAATCGAAGCTTTCAACCCAAGAGCTTTTGGACCAGTTCCTTGCTTCCAATCAACTCCACTGACCTTCCTTAAGTGTTTGCAAAGCTTGCTTGAAGTTTATTTGGGCTGGTTTGAGAGATTGCTTGAGTTCTGTTCAAGGAGAGGCAGAAATCGTATTTGGTTTATGTGAGGTTTCAGTCTGTTTCAATGGTTGGTTTGTGATCAGTGAGTCATGTTGAGATCAATGGTGAAGTTTGTTTGTGTGTTTGAAGCTTGTGCTGTGTGTTTCGAATGGTTTTGCATATGAGGTGAAAAATGAGAATGCTGGCTTATGGGAGGTTTCAGGCTTGTGTGTTATGTGCTTTTGCTTGCAAATGATCCACATAAAGAAGTGTGATAGGTCAGAGAGTGGGTGCTGGCCTATTGTGATTGGTATGGGCAAGTTGCCAAAATGTCAAACTTTGTGTAAGAGAAGTATGGGCTCATAGCTAGCCAAGGACAAATGGGGTGTCCTGCACAGCAAGAAGTGTGGAGATCCCTAGGATCAATTCTGAAGTCAGCAAGCAAGTGGATTAGGGTTTGAGTGAGGTTTTGCAACTTGCTTCATCTTTGGCCCTTTTGGAGTTTCTTGTTCCACAAGTCACAAAAATGAGCAAACTCTTGGTGAATTCTGATTTTTAGGCATTGGTTCATGTTTGTATGAAGATTAGAAGTCCATTTGGTAGCACAATTTTACTTGGCAAGTGATTTTGCAACTTTGCCTCTTTGGTGGAAAACTTGAAATTATGTGATTTTGGCCAACTTTGACAAGCCATAACTTTTGATCCAAAATGAATTAGGTCAAGTTCTTGTACTTTTTGAAAAGGGAATGATCCATTCTACAACTTTCATGACCAAAGTTTTCTCATTTGAAGCATTTTTGAATCAAAAAGCAAGGGTTGAAAAAGTTTCCCAAAATGGCAATTTTCCATTACAAGTCATATTCCCAAAAAGTCAACTTTGCAAATGGCTTGAAATTCTTCAATTTTGTGAACTTCCCACATCTTCCATGATCAAATAAAGATCATACATAATCAAAATGAAGAACACCCCTTGGTTGGGTCATTGGGGGCCTCAGATGCCCTGATTTTGCACTGACTTGCTCAAGAAGTCAACTCTTGATCAGGTGACTTCCCCATGGAATTTCTTCATTAAAATTGATATGCATGATCCTTATAGCATATAGAGACCAACAGAAACAAGAATGACCAAAAAATTTGGAGTTATGGCCTTTGAAACCAAAACCCTAATTCTAGGTCATCTGTGTAGTTAAACCTGGCTCTGCTTCCATGCCATCTTCAGTTCTTGTGATTCTTTGACTTTCTTGACTTTGTGGGGATATAATATGATGCTTGAACATACATGGACCCCTTTGAAGTGATTGATGACCTTTGGAGTGGCTCAAATGGCTCTTGGATAGCTCAGATCACAAACCCTAGATGCAGATGACTTAGAAGCTATGCAGTGAATCAAAGATGTGGTATGAGATGCTATGATTGAATTTATGCATATGAAATGA
Source organism: Lathyrus aphaca (assembly GCA_963966055.1). Taxonomy (NCBI): domain Eukaryota; kingdom Viridiplantae; phylum Streptophyta; class Magnoliopsida; order Fabales; family Fabaceae; genus Lathyrus; species Lathyrus aphaca. The sequence continues at coordinate 201,089,886 of OZ014519.1, read as the reverse complement.
TCACAAGCCATGGTGTGAATGGGTGAGGGAAAATTTGGGGTGTTTACACTACCCAAGGTGGGTAACTAGTTACGGCAAGGAATCCAGCATTCCATTGCTTCTGAACCTCCTCTTTGATCTTCATCGCCATGTCAGGATGAGTTCTTTTCAACTTTTGTTTCACATGAGGACAATCCTCTCTCAATGGTAGCTTATGCACAACGATATCGGTATCTAACCCTGGCATATCTTGATATGACCAAGCAAAGATATCCACATACTCACGCAGCATACTGATCAGCTCTTTCTTGACTTTGGCCTGCAGACTGGCCCCAATTTTGATCTCTTTCTTCACATCTTCCGTACCAATGTTGATGATCTCAATTTCTTCCTGATGAGGTTGAATAACTTGTTCCTCTTGCTTTAACAATCTGACCAATTCTTCAGGGAGTTCACAGTCTTCCTCAACCCCTTCATCAGCTTGGTAGACAGGATTGTCAAAGTCATGCGTAGTCATAGCAGGAATGTTATCAATGGAATCCGGATGATCAACACTGCACAAATGATGTGCTTATTTCAGAATCTGCTTATTTTCAAAAGAGATGCAAACACAAAAACAAAAAGGAAAAACACATTGCCATTTTTATATTTTTTTGGTGAAAAATTTAAAAACAAAGAAAGAGAACACAATTTGTCTGAAAATGTCCTTTTATTTCATGGTAAAATAAGTGCATAACAAACATGGTGGCCCAATACAATGGATCCTAGCATCTTGGGCAGAATGATGGATTTGACAATGCAGTATGATAAGAAAAAGGAAACAAATAAATTACTCTGAGTGCCAGGTAACTTGGACAATGTCTTCAGCAGACCAGTTCTTCAGCTCCTCTCCGGGCGCACACGGATGAATCTAGTTGTCCCAGTCACCATCATTGTCTCCATCTTGGCTTGTCACACAGATTTGGTTGCGGTCAAGCATCCCAGCACTTGTAAAGGTAATGGCTTTACCACTTGGAGTAGATCCACCAGGCTGATAACCCAAACCAAACTTATCGTCTTTATTTTCCAATTCCAGCAATTTGCCCCAGCCTTGGGCGCTTCCTGACTGAACCACCTCCTTTGCCTGCTTGTAGGAGTGGATGGAGGTACCTTCTTTCTCACTGCTTCTCTCTACAGGAGTCAAAATGCTGACATTAACTGCTTTGAATGCTTGACACAGAGTTTCGTGGATCTCTCCGTCCATCTCTACATATTTGAAAGTTGATAAGTGGCTTACAAAGATGTCTTCCTCTCTGCACACTGTGATTACTTGGACATCAACCACATATTTGAGCTTTTGATGCAGAGTGGAAGTTACAGCTCCAACAGCATGAATCCACGGGCGTCCCAACAAGCAGCTGTACGTGGGCTGAATGTCCATGACGTAGAAGATACTTTTGAATACTTGAGAACCTATTTTCACGGGTAACTCAACTTCTCCAAACACTGACCTTCTGGACCCATCAAAGGCTTTGACAATCAAATCACTAGGTCTCAGGACAATACCATCAACATTGAGCTTCATTAATGCTTTCTTCGGAAGTACATTAAGAGAAGATCTTGTATCAACAAGAACATGCGACAACACAGCACCCTTGCACTCCATAGTAATATGCAGCGCTTTGTTATGGTTACGGACCTCTGATGTAAGGTCTCTGTCTGTAAAGCCTAGCCCGTGGCTTGCATTCACACTGCCCACTACAGCTTCAAGTTGATTAACAGTTATTTCTTGAGGAACATACGCCATCTGTAGCACTTTCAACAAAGCTTCCCTATGTGCACGAGAACACATCAGCAACGACAAAATGGATATTTTGGAAGGTGTCTGGTTCAACTGTTCGACCACCTTATAATCACTCTTTTTAATGATCCGCATAAATTCCTCGACCTCCTTCTCAAAGGTACCCTGTCCAACAATAGGAGTTGTTGTCTCATCAGTCGCAGTTTGCTTTCCTTTAGCCTTTACCGAAGCCTCAGCCTCCGGATCCCCTCTCAGAACTGGGGGAGCAAATAGACGACCACTTCTTGTAAAACCTCCAACCCCTCCAACGTTCACTACAATCGAGTCAACAACAACTGACTTACTCTCAACTTTCTATCCAGCCACGTACAGATCTGAGCCGTAATGCCATGGAATGGCTTTATCATCTGTATAAGGAACAAGCCCAGGCACGGTGATAGTCACAGGACTAACTTTAGGAGCATAAATGGTCACCAACTCCCTTCTAGCAGGCATCTCAGCTGCATCATAGAATATGGTTATTGTGGACACATCATCAGCTTCATTATCCACTTTGTCAAACTGCAAAGATCCTTCATCAATTAAATTCTACAACCTCACCTTCAATTCTTCACACCCATTCTCTGAATTCATACACTTCTCACAATCAGAACTGCATCCCGGAAACACTTGTTCCTTCAACAACCTCTCTTTCACTACCAATAACGGAGTTTTCACCTCTTCTATGCTCAGAATCAGACTTAACTTCTCACCACCCTCAACAGCATTGATTCTAGCCCCTCCATGATTCAGAATAGGATTTGAAGTAACATTCGGCGGTGGTGCGAAGTTAATCGCCTTGGAGTCTATCAAATCCTGAACTTTGTGCTGTAGCGCCCTACACTTCTCAGTTGAGTCCCGGGTGCCCCTGAATGGAAAGCGCATCTTTCATTGACATCGTACCCCACTGGAAGCTCTCCAGGGGGTGGTGGTGCCAAAGTCCTCAATTGTATCAAATTCAGGTCCAGCAATCTTGGTAGCAAAGCAACATATGTCATGGGAATTTCCTCGAGCACCCTATTAGCCGGGCGAGTCTGCCTTGGCTGATAAGGTCTTTGTTGATAGTTGTTACGTTGCGGCTGTTGTTGTTGCTGTTGTTGTTGAGGTTGTACCTGCTGCACAGGGTTGGAAGGAATTGTGATAACTGCCACTTGTTCATACGATCTTCTATATCCTCAGCCCCGTCCTCGGCCAAACACAACATTGGTCTCACCTTCCCTTCTTCTAGGGGGTCCGCTGAAAGCTTTTCTTGCTCCATTCGAGCTACTCGCACTTGTATCCTGAATCTTTCCCATCTTTAATAAAGTCTCAACCCTCTCTCCAGCAATTACTATATCGTTGAACTTGGTAGCCGAACAAGACGTCAATCGTTCGATAAACACACCTTGCAATGTCCCCATGAACATATTAGCCATCTCATTCTCCAACAGCGGTGGTTGCACTCTGGCAGCGAGCTGACGCCACCTTTGAGCATATTCTTTGAATCCCTCCTTAGCAGTTTGAGACATGTGTTGCAATTGAGTGCGATTTGGAGCCATGTCCAAATTATACTGGTATTGTCTCACAAAAGCCTCTGCCAGGTCCTTCCAGCTCTTAATGTTGGCTCTGCTTAGCTTCATATACCATTCCAAGGAGGCCCCAACCAGGTTGTCCTGGAAGTAGTACATCCATAGCTTTTCATCGTCAGTGTGAGTAGTAATCCTCCCTACAAAGGACTGAAGATGAGTTTTTGGACATGTTGTGCCATTGTATTTCTCAAAAGTTGGGACCTTGAACTTGTAAGGGATTCTAACCCTTGAAACCAAGCCCAAGTCAGTAATGTCAAATCCCAAAGAATTCTGGGATTGAATAGCCTTGATCTGTTCTGCCATCTCCTCAAACTTCCTGTTCATCCCAGCCCCCTGTCCTTCAGTTTCGTCCAGCAGAGTGAACTATTCGTCTTGACCGTCCATTTGCACATTGTTTAGTCCATCATTGATTATGGTAACCCCTGGCTGTGTTAAAGGGATTTCAACTTGACGGGCGCCCGCACCGTTACGATTACCTCCCTCAGCAGTACCGTTGTTCCTGGCTTGACTATTCTCAACCAACTCCCGCAGACGTTCTTGATTCTGACCCATTCCTGCCATCAAGGTCATAAAATTGTCCATCCTTAGTCTCAAGTCAGCTAAGTCAGCTTGCATTTGATCCATGATTCTCTCTCTATTGACCTTTGTTGGATATTTGTGTGCGACTGGCTATTCTCGAACTTTCCTGGGAGCTATAGTGCCTGAAACAGAAAAGACATTAGGAACTGGTTGTCATACCTGCAAAACAAGAAAACAGGTGATATGTATGCAATGCAGTTGTTTATGTTTTCAATCCCAGGTCATTCATGCCCCGGTTCCGGCATTTAGCAAAGAAAACTAGATGGATACTGATCCTCGACTTTCAGAAACCTTCACATAGAAACCACATTCAAACCATAACAGCAGGCACACAAAGAAATGGTGAACTGAAAAACTGCATAACATAAATCAGCCTATAAGGAAAACATAACAGAATTCCCCGTAGGGTATAAGTTTCTAAAGAGAAAAGCAGACAACCAGGATTCCAACAACATGTCTGTAGGTAATCCAAATACAAAGGAAATAAACTAAGAAGCAAGACCACTGCTTGAGGACCCTGAACCTCCCTTACTAAGTCCCAACTCAGACCTAGCCCTCTTGACTCCAGCCATCAACTTGAGGTCTTCAATCTCTTTAAGTGCTACTTCTAAGGCTTGCTGACTATCTGCTAGCTGCTGAGTCTTCTCCCTTCGAATCTGGTGGGCTTGTTCCGCTTCTTCCTTCTTGAAAGTCATTTGTACTTCGAAAAACTCTTCTTTTTCTTTATATCTCCTCAACTCCTGCTCTCTTTGTCCCTGCAACCAGACAATAGACTGACGAGCTTCCTTGAGAGTCTTCGAATTCTTCTTTCGTTCAGCTTCTCTTTTTGCTTCCATCATACCCAACCTGTGAAAGTGAGCTTCTCTTCCAGCAAAGTCTTTCTCTTTAGCCTCCAAGGTGGTCTGCATCTTCAGCAATTTCTCTTCAGCTTCATTCTTGGCCCGGTTGGCAAGATGGTACAGATTAACCATTTCAGTGTTCTCCACCCTGACTTCGTGCAGCTAGGCTTCCAACTTCTTGAACTCTTCTAAAGACACAATATCAGCAGACTCATCAGCTGGAGGAACTGGAGGTGAGAATGGCAGCAATACCCTTATGGCTCTGTCTTTCAACCAAGCTTCATACTCCGGGAAGGTCTGATTGTTGCATTTTCCAAAACTAGCTATCCCTTCTCCCTTAATACACTTCCAAGCTCCAGCAACTTTCCTCACTAAAGGCATATTGTCCTTTACCGGGAAATAGAAAATACGGGACAACTTCAATTCTTCTGGTACCTCTCTCAAGGCATATCCCAATTGTCTTCTCAACAAGATTGGATTGTAATTGATCCCACCAGTTACTCCCAATAAAGGTACACTAAGATAACTCCCACAGCTAGTGATGAAACAGGCACCCTGAAGCCTCTGAGTAATCCACCTGACATCCTTGGCAAGCAACCTTTCCAGCTTCTGAGCCCATACCAAGGTATGATCACTAAACACTCCAGTACTAGGCAGATGCCTCATGAACCACATATGAAATAAAGGAGCGCAGCAACGAACTAAACCTCCCATTTTCTTCTCAGTCTTGTAGTGCACTGAGTAATACAAATCTCCGAGCAGCGTCGGCACAGGATTCTTCAGCAAGAAGATATGTATGGCATTCATGTCTATAAACTTCTCCATATCTGCAAACAAAACAATGCCATAGATAGAAAGAGCCAAGATAGCACAGACAGCATCCCATTCTTCCTCAACAGCCAACTCTTCCACCTTCTTTACTAAAGCCTCCAAAGAAAACCCAGGTACACCTCCCTTAATGATGGTCATAGAATTCACAGCAGAAGTGCTCAAATAAAGAGCCTTAGCAATAGCCTCAGGTGCAGGTCTACTCATCTCAGCATTGAACGGAATCTAGTCTCGAACAGGAACTCCCAAGATCAAAGCATACTCCTCCAGCAAAGGACCTAGCTGAAAATCAGGAAAAGTGAAACAACAAGGCTGAGAATCATAGTACTGCAGCAGGGTATGAATGACACTTCTCTCAGAAGGATCTAGCTCTACCACCACATCCAGAATACTCCCATAAGCCTTCCAGAACCTCTCTACATGATTGGGTGTGATCAGCTTCACCATCTTCTTTAACAGGCCAACCTTAGTGTCAAAATACTTGAAATGAATATTCTGCTTGCGAGGATCTTCCATCTCTGAAGAGGATACCGGAACCGGAAGCAAAGATATGAACCTGTGAATGAAAACAAAACATGATTAATGATGAAATGATGCAATGCAAATGCAAATGCAAAGACATATGATCCATCTGGGACTGTCTGGAATCTGGATGTCAAGGCAAAGTGATCAGAAACCCAAATCCTCTGAATAACAACCCATAACCACTCAGATAATCTCAGATACACCCAATCTAGAACCAGATAAGCTCAAGAACTCCGGAACCAAAGTAACTGCATCAGAACATGAAACTGCACTAGTAACAAAAGTATGATGAGGTCAAGGGTTCCTGCAAACCTGTAAACCCCTCCCAATCTCACAGGTGTGCTCTGGGTCAAACATCACGGACTCTCAAAGCTGAATAGCAATAATACTTTCACCATTTCCGAGAAATGGCTCATGACCAAATTAGATAATCGGTTAGGCATTATGTACTACGCAGAGAGGCCTCAGCTGAGTCCGGGAAAAACAAGCATCCCTTATAAGTTCCCAGCTTCAAGCGCTGAAATCGAGAAACAATAGTACATTCAGCCCGTAGGATACAGTACTAATGTCATACGACTAGATGCTTTGACTGAGTTCCTATAAGAGAACCAGGACATCCTATGCGAGTCCCAAGTGGACCCTCGGGTGCGAATGGGTTTGCCACAAAATGTGGTCTGCCACTGCCACCATTGGAGAGGGTTGTTTCCACAAAGGTTCTCAATGATCGGTCCCCAGATGCACATAACTATCAAGGTCCTATCCCGAAGTGGAGGAAATCCCCACACAAGATATTTCCAAGACGGTCGCAATCTGGGTGTGAAACACATCGCCACTCATCATGTCACATGTGAGTACAATATGTCCACTCTAATCCTATAGTGCACTCAAGCCGGGTACTTGGCTTATCTCTCAAAAACAGTACCACCCGAGCCACCAAACAGAAAACCAGTCCAGACAGTCCAGTATGATATACATGATGCGGAAAATAAATATTGAAAACTGTAAATAAAGCTGTAAATAAACTATAAATAAACAACACTAAAATACAACACACAACAGCAAACAGTCAACACCCAAAGAAATAGAAACAAGCAAGCGCTAGGAGAGACTCTCAGAGACTCTGGGTTCGCGTCCCCAACAGAGTCGCCAGCTGTCGCTCCCCGGATTTCCATCCTGGTACAAACACGAAAGTGGCGCGGAAAAGAATAGAGTCGCTAGCCAGGCATTTTTATCCCGAAGGAACGGGAATGGTAATGTTGCACAAACCATAAGAAAGAAGAGGAAAGACACGGGTCCTACGAACCAAAGAGACTGAGTTCGGGAGTCGGTTACGACCTGGGAAGGTATTAGCACCCAGATCGTCCACCGTACCCGACGGGATCCACGCTTGCAAAGAAATCTGTTTCAAAGGGTGAGGGCATGAAAGTTGCTGCAACAGAAAATAAACTGATACAGGAAATGGAACTGAGAAAACAAAGAGAAAAATTTAGGGAAAATAAAGATTGTGCTTGAACGTGCCCTACCCCGCTGCCTACGTACCTCATCAGGACAATGAGGATCAGAGACACCGTAGTTCCCCTAACTAGGGGTAGAAGAGAAATTGCTTGGGAATTAAGGCTTGAACTGCCTATGCCAATGCTCAGGTGTTGCAGACTTGGACGACGAGTGCGTAACCGTCTTGCAAAATGACAAGTAGGAGCAAGTTCGCGTACGGAGCGAAGGAGATGAGAAAAGAATTCCCGAAGGAAAGACGCTTTTTTTTTGGTGTTTTTTTAGAAGCTTTTTATGAGTGGAGTTTGCATAGGTAAGTGTACCTAAGTCTTACTCAATGGGGTGTGTACGTCTCACATCATCCCGAAATGGAATGCGCAAGAGGCACACCTATCTATGGAGGAAATCCCCAAAGCTAGTCCCACAAGTGAAGGCTCAGACACACTGACCTATTACCATTTATTAAGTATTTTTGTGAATTTTTGATTAAGAAGTGTTTTTTAGCTTTTCTTTATGAAGTAATCTCATGCTAAGACCTATCCACCATGAGGGATAACTTACACCTCGCCCCGAAACGGAACGTGTGCGAGTATCTCATAGCAAAGTCTCATGTCACATGAAAGTACTCATCATTTATTAAAGTGAATTAAAATTAAGTTTGAAGATGAGAAGAGAAAGCACCAAATGGATCTAAAGGTAAAACATCTAATGGGGGACTAAAGAATCCTAAGTGTTGTCATGCATGGATATCCTAAGGTTAATGTGGTTTTCTATCCTAAAGAAGAAAGAAAGAAGAAGAGAAGAAGGAGAAAGAAGGAGAAAGAAGAAGAGAGGAGGGAGAAGTAAGGCCTAAGCCCAACAATCAAAGGTTAGTACCAATAAGAATAAGAATAGAAGAGATGGGATTTGGAGATGTGGGAATCACTTCCACACCTCTCACTTACCATAGCCCCTGAAAAGGTTAGCACAAGCACAAAAGCAAAGCAAAATGAATATAATGACATGCCAACATCATACAAACATAAGTGAAGTCATACATACATAAACTCAATACAAATGCAAGCCACAAGAATGAGAGAAGAAGCATGCAAGTTAATTATGAAGCAACATGAATCACATGGCAAAGTAAGGTACACTTAATGAGATGCAAACCAAAAATGCACAAAACATGAACCCAAGGCCCAAGACCAGAAGCAAAACAAGTCAAAGAAGAGCTTAAGAAGCAAGAGAGATGAAGAGAAGAGAGACACAAGACCAAACAATCACAATATAAGATGGAAAGGAGCAAAGAAGTGAAGTGAATGCACATAAGGAAGAAAGAACTTAAAAGGTAAGCCAAACACAAAATTTCCAAGACACAAACCCTAAACCAAGATCAGAATGATACCCATACCCCAAAGAGACCCCAAATGAGAAGAAGAAGTTGGCACAAGTGCCCTTCTAAGCTAATAAGAGAGCTTATGATCAAAAGGAAGCAAAATGGGACAAGTTATGAACCAAAATTCAAATTAAATCAACAATGCACCCAAAAATTCCACAACATAGGAAAAATGATCTTCGAACATGATATAACAATGTGCCAAAAGGATTGGAAGAAATCCAGAAGCCAAGTAGGTCAAATGGGGACATAAACATGAACTAGGGTTAAGAAACTTTCCTCACAAGTCAAGGACCAAAACCCAATGAACAAATTTCTAAAAATCAGGACAAACATCACACATGAAGTACATCCTCTTATGAATCCAGAGCAAAAAGAATCAACAAGAAACTCAAAACGATGAACACTATGGAAATTGGACAAGGCAGCATGCACAAAAAGGACTTAAAAAGTATTAATTAAAATGAACAATTAATTGACACGTGGATATGAAAAATAAATGGAAAAGAAAAATATGGAAAATTAGAGAAAACTCAATTGATCATCCATGAATTAATTTGGAATTTATTGAAGCTTGGAAGTATTTTTAATAATTGAAAATCAAAATGGTATGAAAATGAAATAAAGAAAAAGAAATAAAAATGAAGACCAAAGCTGGGGGTGAGAATAGAAAGAAATACAGTTAGAATCAATTAGACTTAGAAGGTAGGGAGGTGCGAATATCATTTCAGACCCACTGGGTTGGCGCTGGTTCATATTATATGGGTGGAAATTCACAAAATAAATGAAAAAAAAACAATGACCAGAGGATTGAACCAACGCATCCTGTAAGGTGTCTCATTAAATGACATGGCAATATGATTGGATCAGGAGTGAGGAACATGTATGTTATGGTAAGACGCATCACACAGAGCACACTCAGGATGAAATTATAAGAAAGAAAATCACGTGAGGGAGGGTGACTTCATTAATTGACGTGTCAAGAACCTATGCACTGAGAGGGAAGATCTGATGGTCCAGGGCTCGTCTTCAACCTTGGAAAACCCTAATTCAAACTCTCCAGAATCCGGTGACCGGAGCTAGGGCTCCGGCACCGGAAAATTCACAATATGAATAAAACACCATAAAATGAATAAGAAGCTCCAGATTGACTAATTGGACTATGCTGAGTTCAAATATGAGCATGAAAAAAGAAATAGATCAATGGATTCCCTGGATCGAGAGCAAACAGTTTTGACCATGAAAAATAAAATCCACATTACAAACTCTACAATGCACCAAATTCAAAACCAAAACAAGCAGAGTGATCAGTGAACATCTAAGATCAAGATGCACACAAACATTTTCATTTCCAGATCTGAAGATTCATGAGCTTACCTGAGATTGCAGTTCTTGAAAAAAGCTTGTTAGAACCCCAGAGAATGAAGCCAATCCACTCCAACTACACTCTAGTTGCAAAATAAATGCAACTAGAGTCTTGAATCTTGCTGGATCTTGGATTTATAACAATGTGCCAAAAGGATTGGAAGAAATTCAGAAGCCAAGTAGGTCAAATGGGGACATAAACATGAACTAGGGTTAAGAAACTTTCCTCACAAGTCAAGGACCAAAACCCAATGAATAAATTTCTAAAAATCAGGACAAACATCACACATGAAGTACATCCTCTTATGAATCCAGAGCAAAAAGATTCAACAAGAAACTCAAAAAGATGAACACTATGGAAATTGGACAAGGCAACATGCACAAAAAGTACTTAAAAAGAATTAATTAAAATGAACAATTAATTGAAATGTGGATATGAAAAATAAATGGAAAAGAAAAATATGGAAAATTAGAGAAAACTCAATTGATCATCCATGAATTAATTTGGAATTTATTGAAGCTTGGAAGTATTTTTAATAATTGAAAATCAAAATGGTATGAAAATGAAATAAAGAAAAAGAAATAAAAATGAAGACCAAAGCTGGGGGTGAGAATAGAAAGAAATACAGTTAGAATCAATTAGACTTAGAAGGTAGGGAGGTGCGAATATCATTTCAGACCCACTGGGTTGGCGCTGGTTCATATTATATGGGTGGAAATTCACAAAATAAATGAAAAAAAAACAATGACCAGAGGATTGAACCAACGCATCCTGTAAGGTGTCTCATTAAATGACATGGCAATATGATTGGATCAGGAGTGAGGAACATGTATGTTATGGTAAGACGCATCACACAGAGCACACTCAGGATGAAATTATAAGAAAGAAAATCACGTGAGGGAGGGTGACTTCATTAATTGACGTGTCAAGAACCTATGCACTGAGAGGGAAGATCTGATGGTCCAGGGCTCGTCTTCAACCTTGGAAAACCCTAATTCAAACTCTCCAGAATCCGGTGACCGGAGCTAGGGCTCCGGCACCGGAAAATTCACAATATGAATAAAACACCATAAAATGAATAAGAAGCTCCAGATTGACTAATTGGACTATGCTGAGTTCAAATATGAGTATGAAAAAAGAAATAGATCAATGGATTCCCTGGATCGAGAGCAAACAGTTTTGACCATGAAAAATAAAATCCACATTACAAACTCTACAATGCACCAAATTCAAAACCAAAACAAGCAGAGTGATCAGTGAACATCTAAGATCAAGATGCACACAAACATTTTCATTTCCAGATCTGAAGATTCATGAGCTTACCTGAGATTGCAGTTCTTGAAAAAAGCTTGTTAGAACCCCAGAGAATGAAGCCAATCCACTCCAACTACACTCTAGTTGCAAATTAAATGCAACTAGAGTCTTGAATCTTGCTGGATCTTGGATTTATAACAATGTGCCAAAAGGATTGGAAGAAATTCAGAAGCCAAGTAGGTCAAATGGGGACATAAACATGAACTAGGGTTAAGAAACTTTCCTCACAAGTCAAGGACCAAAACCCAATGAACAAATTTCTAAAAATCAGGACAAACATCACACATGAAGTACATCCTCTTATGAATCCAGAGCAAAAAGAATCAACAAGAAACTCAAAAAGATGAACACTATGGAAATTGGACATGGCAGCATGCACAAAAAGGACTTAAAAAGTATTAATTAAAATGAACAATTAATTGACACGTGGATATGAAAAATAAATGGAAAAGAAAAATATGGAAAATTAGAGAAAACTCAATTGATCATCCATGAATTAATTTGGAATTTATTGAAGCTTGGAAGTATTTTTAATAATTGAAAATCAAAATGGTATGAAAATGAAATAAAGAAAAAGAAACAAAAATGAAGACCAAAGCTGGGGGTGAGAATAGAAAGAAATACAGTTAGAATCAATTGGACTTAGAAGGTAGGGAGGTGCGAATATCATTTCAGACCCACTGGGTTTGCGCAGGTTCATATTATATGGGTGGAAATTCACAAAATAAATGAAAAAAAAACAATGACCAGAGGATTGAACCAACGCATCCTGTAAGGTGTCTCATTAAATGACATGGCAATATGATTGGATCAGGAGTGAGGAACATGTATGTTATGGTAAGACGCATCACACAGAGCACACTCAGGATGAAATTATAAGAAAGAAAATCACGTGAGGGAGGGTGACTTCATTAATTGACGTGTCAAGAACCTATGCACTGAGAGGGAAGATCTGATGGTCCAGGGCTCGTCTTCAACCTTGGAAAACCCTAATTCAAACTCTCCAGAATCCGGTGACCGGAGCTAGGGCTCCAGCACCGGAAAATTCACAATATGAATAAAACACCATAAAATGAATAAGAAGCTCCAGATTGACTAATTGGACTATGCTGAGTTCAAATATGAGCATGAAAAAAGAAATAGATCAATGGATTCCCTGGATCGAGAGCAAACAGTTTTGACCATGAAAAATAAAATCCACATTACAAACTCTACAATGCACCAAATTCAAAACCAAAACAAGCAGAGTGATCAGTGAACATCTAAGATCAAGATGCACACAAACATTTTCATTTCCAGATCTGAAGATTCATGAGCTTACCTGAGATTGCAGTTCTTGAAAAAAGCTTGTTAGAACCCCAGAGAATGAAGCCAATCCACTCCAACTACACTCTAGTTGCAAAATAAATGCAACTAGAGTCTTGAATCTTGCTGGATCTTGGATTTATAACAATGTGCCAAAAGGATTGGAAGAAATTCAGAAGCCAAGTAGGTCAAATGGGGACATAAACATGAACTAGGGTTAAGAAACTTTCCTCACAAGTCAAGGACCAAAACCTAATGAACAAATTTCTAAAAATCAGGACAAACATCACACATGAAGTACATCCTCTTATGAATCCAGAGCAAAAAGAATCAACAAGAAACTCAAAAAGATGAACACTATGGAAATTGGACAAGGCAACATGCACAAAAAGGACTTAAAAAGAATTAATTAAAATGAACAATTAATTGAAATGTGGATATGAAAAATAAATGGAAAAGAAAAATATGGAAAATTAGAGAAAACTCAATTGATCATCCATGAATTAATTTGGAATTTATTGAAGCTTGGAAGTATTTTTAATAATTGAAAATCAAAATGGTATGAAAATGAAATAAAGAAAAAGAAATAAAAATGAAGACCAAAGTTGGGGGTGAGAATAGAAAGAAATACAGTTAGAATCAATTGGGCTTAGAAGGCAGGGAGGTGCGAATATCATTTCAGGCCCACTGGGTTGGCGCTGGTTCATATTATATGGGTGGAAATTCACAAAATAAATGAAAAAAAAACAATGACCAGAGGATTGAACCAACACATCCTGTGAGGTGTCTCATTAAATGACATGGCAGTATGATTGGATCAGGAGTGAGGAACATGTGAGTGATGGTGAGACGCATCACACAGAGCACACTCAGGATGAAATTATAAGAAAGAAAATCACGTGAGGGGATGGTGACTTCATTAATTGACGTGTCAAGATCCTATGCACTGAGAGGGAAGATCCTATGAACAAAACACCATAAAAATGAATAAGAAGCTCCAGATTGACTAATTGGACTATGCTGAGTTCAAATATGAGCATGAAAAAAGCAATAGATCAATGGATTCCCTAGATCGAGAGAAAACAGTTTTGACCATGAAAAAAAAAATCCACATTACAAACTCTACAATGCACCAAATTCAAAACCAAAACAAGTAGAGTGATCAGTGAACATCAAAGATCAAGATGCACACAAATATTTTCATTTCCAGATCTGAAGATTCATGAGCTTACCTGAGATTGCAGTTCTTGAAAAAAGCTTGTTAGAAGCCCAGAGAATGAAGATAATCCACTCCAAATACACTCTAGTTGCAAAATAAATGCAACTAGAGTCTTGAATCTTGCTGGATCTTGGATTTTGCAGCCAACTGCCCTGAAATGGCAAGGTTATGATTCTTGAGGGATAGCTTGCACAATGGTGAGATTAATGATCCTGAGCTCTCAAGGATGAAGGATCTATGATTTGTTTTGGAAGAGAGCAAGTGTGTGAAGAGATTTGAGAGAAAATGTAAATTGTGCAAGAAGTTGGAAACTGAGCAATGAGAGAGAACTGAGCCCTTGCAAAACCCTAATTTGTTTTATATCATGTCATGAGGAAATGCTGAAGAAATGAGGAAGTTTGCACGTGTGGATCAAAAGTTTGAGTGATTTTGCAATTTTTGCAATTTTGTGATGAGAGCATGTAAACCTCATCCATTTGTTTGCCTTCTGCCCATGTGCACTCACCATCCAGCCCTTAATCTCAAACAAACAAAATCCTGGCCCTTATATTAGAGTGTCACACTCTTTTCATGCTCATGCAAAATTTACACCTTTGGAATGGAATCCTCACTTGGCACGGATTTTGTGAATTTCTTTGAGAAAAGTGTGCCAAATACATTGTATTTTAATATTGTGAACTTATTTGATACATTCCAACACTAAAAAATAAGTTTCATGACATTTGGCTCTTGGAGCATAAGTGAAAACTTAAGTTTTTCCCTAATTTGATGGAATTTTCGAGGGCCATAACTTCTCAACCAAGAATGCTATGAAAAAGTACTTGTACTTTTTGAAAATGGGAGGCCTTAATCTCCAACATTCATGTTTGACTTTGGTCCATTTGAAGAATTTTTCACCAAGTTAAGCTCACTTGAATTTTAGGACAAAACTTGCCAAAAATGGCATTTTCTCAAAACCAACTTTGCACCAATTTTGCAAACCCCTCAAAACTTCATGATTCTTGATCTTTGAACTTGCCAAACCTCTTCTAACATTGTAAGAACATCCCTTGGATAGCAAAAATGGATTAGACCCCTTGAAATCACATAATTGACTTTTTTAAGGCACAGTTGACCAATTACTTCATCTGCAAGCAACTGAAGAAATACTTGACTTCCACAAGGAATTTTCTCACCAAAATTGGTACCTAGGATCCTCTTAACATGTGAAAGACTTTGCCAAAATGAAATGGCCAAATTTTTGAGGTTTTCATGCTTGAATCTCAAACCCTAATTAAGGACCATTGTGTAGGAGCTTTGCCTTAGCCTGGATTCTCTGGTGATCTTCCAACCTTCTGAGCTTTTGCAAATGAACTTGAGCTTGTAAATGCAACATAGACCCCTCATAGGACTTGTACAAATCCATTGGGCCCCTTTTCATGACTTGTGATGCTTCAAGAACCTCCACAGATGATCATATGCCTAATGCTAGGTCATGAAAAATGTTATGCCTCATCTTTCCATGCTAGGATGCTAAGAATATGATATGTTCATGATGAATATGATGTGATATGATGCTTAAAATGAAGAGGGGAAATTTGGGGTGTTACACTGATACATAGCACTCTAGGGGGATGAACCCATGTTTTTATTATGTTGAATTTCTGTTTAGTTGAAGAATTTATTCGAGTTGTTTTATGTTGAAAAACCATGTTGAAGTATTCGTTGTTGAATTTGTTGAAGTTGTTTTAAAATTGTAACTTTGTTGAATCTGTTGCATTATTTTCAAAGTATTTCATTAATGAAAGTTATTTTATTTGATTTTAAGTTGAAAAATGTGATATCCCATTGTCGCTCCCCCGAAAAGACACCAGGTCCCCAAGGTATAGACGCGAACGGTCGGCGAAAAGAGATAAGGTGAAATGAAGTGAATAGAGTCGCCAGCTAGGCATTTTTATCCCAAAGGAAAGGTAATGCTGCATAAACCTAGAAAAAAATGGATAAGACGGTTGCAAACAAGAGAAACTAAGCAAGGGGGTTGGTTACAATCCTGGGAAGGTATTAGCACCCAGATTGTCCGTCGTACTCGACGGGATCCACGTTTACAAGATTGTGTTTAAAGGGGGTAAGTGTATGTGCTATCTGTGTGCAAAAGCTGAAAAAGAAATATACAAGTGTCACTGCAAAAAGGGTTAACTGCTCAGGAACTGAGGCTTAGAAAAGAAAGCTGAAAGAGGGGGAAGACAAAGAGACTTTTGTTCGATAACAGTTAAGTTATGCCTACGTATCCTCTCGTGAAATGATGAAGTCAGAACACAGTAGTTCAACTCAAAGAGACTGGAAATAAATTGACTGTGAACTGCTTGCTTGCCTATGCTCAAGTGTATGACTCGTCTGGCTCGAGTCTTAACTGTCTTGCATTAGACGGAAGAAGCAAGTTCTCGTTTGTGAATGAGTGTGATGAGAAAAGAATCCCGAAGGAGACGATTATTGTTTGTTTTGGTATTTTCAGTTTTGTTATTGTTTTTGGTGTTTTGCATAATTTAATGAGCTTAAGCCTAAATCAAGGGCTTGTAAACTCATTATATCCTCCCTAATTAAGGATAATGAGCCTACTTAAGTATGAGATAAACATCTCAAATTAATTTCTATGATGATGTAGGATTAAGATCATTAACCTACTTGTGATTAATTAGATGTTTTTGGATTTTTGTTCAATGTTAAGTAATGAGTTTAATCTCTAATCACATATTAGTGAACTCATTACACCATCCTAATAGAAGGATAATAGATGAGAACACTTAAGCTGAGGAAGATACCTCAACTTAATCCATGGTTAGGGACTAAATTCATTATATAGCAAGCCTTTATTAAGTGGATTTTAATTAAAGAGATGAGATTAAGAAATGGATTTTAAGTTTGTAAGACAACTTGAGGGGGACTTGTCCATTAAACACTAGGGTTAGTCCCTCTTAACCATAAGGAAGAGTTAGAACCCTAATGTAAGGCCCAAGTTACAAGATAAAGTCTTGATGATTATTAAGTGATTTGATTAAGAGGTTTAAAAAAATTAAAGGTTTAACACTTAGGATTAAAGTTATACACTCCATCCTAAGAGAAGGATGCAGGCATAACCCTAATTCCAAAGTCCTAAAACTTTAAGAGTTTAGTCTCTGATTATTGAGATGAGAAGAGAGACTCAAGGAGACTCAAAGGTAAAAAGATAAGGGGGACTAAAAACAACCCTAAACATTATTATGCTTGGATATCCTATGGTTTGTTAGGCTTAAGAGAGAAGATCTTCAAGGAAGCCCCCAATGGAAGAAGTAGATGAAAGGAGGAGGAAGCAGAAGAATAAGTTACTTACTTCCTAAGAAGTTAGTGACTTAAAGGAAGAAAGTGAGAAAGATGGAACATAAGTGAATAAACTTCACTTCAAAGACAAACAAGATGCATATGAATGAGATAATAAGTGAGAGGTGAAGGCAAATCCACCTCCCAAAATAACTTACCAAAAGTTCCTGAAAAGTTAGTATGGGTGCATAAGACATAAAGCATGAAGAAATGAATTGAAATGAGATGAAATGAGATGCAAGGACCAAAGTCAGAAGTATTTATGCAATGAAAATGGCATATAAGATGATGCAATGTCATACAATATGCATATGAATGAACATACAAAGATGGGATGTCATGAAAGTATGCTTGGAAGCTTGAAAACCCATGGATGTTTATGAAATGTAATGAATGCAAAGCATAGCAAATGAATGAAGAAATGATCAAGAAATTCTCTAACATGCCCTAAGATGTCTAAGATGACATATGAATGCATGAAATGTCATGGCAAGTTCATGTGATGGTGAATATGCAAGGTGAATGCAAATGAACATGAGAAATTAGGGTTTTACGGACATATGAGATGACAATGAACAAAACAGAAGCATACAACATGATAAAAAATTGAAATCAAGCTTAATCAAACCCTAATCCCATACTAGGTCACACCCCAAAGGAAAAGGTCAGAAGCCTAACCTAATAAGAGTTATGATTTTCCTATGTTTCCTAGGGTTTTTGGGAGGTTCAAAAGGAAAAATGCAAATCAATTTGAAAATTCAAGATAAATTCATGAGGAAAATGACCTATAAACTACATGCAATATGTAGCACAATGCAAAAAGAATCAAGTTCAAACTCTTCTTGGTTAGGCAGAAATGATTTTTCAAAGTTAGGATTTAAAAATGTGACTTTAAAGACCCTTAATTCAAATAAAATTGGTAAACTATGATCAAACCTAAAAAGAAATTTGTGTGAAGAGTTTGAAAATGTTTCTAAATGCATTGGAATGATTCATGATTTTTTTGTGATTTTTAGAAACCTAAATGTATTTTTAATTAATTAAAATACTTTAATTAATTTAAAATAACATTTAAATATTTTAAAAATACTTTTTTAATGCAAAAAATAAAATAAAAATTGTTTTTGGATTGAGAAAAATATTTAAAGTCAGAATGCAAAAGGAAATATTTTTTGAAGTTTTTTAGCTATTTTAAATAAATTATGCAAGAGAAATGAAAATAAATAAAAATAAATGAATAAAATGAGAAGTCAACTGATCCAGTGGCCCAGGTTCAAAGGTTGGTTGACTGCGCGCGTGAATGTTGGGCCAGGATTGAATCTGGGTTAATTAATTAATTAATTTAATTAATTACGAATTAGGGTTAAGTGAGTGGATCAGGACCATCCAAACACGCGGCAAACAAGATCCAAGGGTCAAAATTTAAACTGACGCGTTAACCCTAATTAATTAACCTAATGACTTTCAGGTGACCGGAGCAAGCTCCGGTCATCTTCTCCGGCGAGTGACTCAAGCTAACTTCTTCCCCAGGCCATGAAAACCTCCCCAACTCTCCAGAATTACTCCCCAAGCATCAATAAACAAGAATCAATCAACAAAAACAATTTATTTCACGCATACATGATGAATCAAAGAAAAAACAATTTCACGGGAAAGGTTTCAGAAGAACAATACATGCTCATTTCTCAACCATTTTCAAAAATAAACATATCACAATGATCAGCTAAACATGTAGAATCATTTAGAAACTTAAAACAAGAGTTCTGGAAAAAATGTTCATCATGGCTATCTGAGTTGAAGCTTTGCAAACTGGAGCTTTCTGACCTCTTCCTTTGTGCAAAATGCCTCCAATAATCCCTCTGATGCTTCTGAAAGGCTTGAATGGAGTTTAAATGGGCTCCTTTGTGAGTTTCAGTTCTGAGGAGTGAGAAATTGTGTTTGTGTTGTGGGGTGTTTCAGGCTATGGTGAGGGGTGGGAAATGATCCTTGGGTGTTTTTGAGTTGATTGGTGGAAGCGTTTTTGCTGGCTGTAATATGAAATTCGAAGAGAGGAGAGTGTGAAGTGCTTTTGTGCAATCAGAACTTCTGAGAGGTTTCAGGCTTGTGTGTTCTGTTTTTTTAGGTCCATGAGGTTCACATAAGTCATGCTGACTGGTTCAGAGAATTGGTGTGGCATAGTTTGATTGGTATGGGCCAAAATGCAAAAAGTCAAGGTTATGTGTACTTGAAGCATGACACGGGTCAGAGGTGTTTTCATGGGGTGTCAGGCCTCAGCTTGCATCAAGGATGGCCTTTGGATCAAAGTTATGCAGCTGGAAGGCTTGGATGGAGAGTTCTCATGGTTTATGCAAATTTCCCTCTTTGATGTTTCTTGTGATTCAAGCCATGGAATACTTCAATTCTTGGGCCAATTTTGATCCTTTGAAGTTTTCTTGACATGTTGTTACATATTTGTGCACATTAGAAGTAATTTAGAAGCTTGAACATGCCAAAATGCAAAACCCCTCTTAGACATGAAACTTGAAATTATGTGATTTTTGCCAACTTTGAAAGGCCATATCTTGAGTTCTAGGATGAATCAAGACATGTTCTTGTACTTTTTGAAAAGGGAAAGACCTAATCTACAACTTTCATTCCCAAGAAGTTTTCATTTGAAGCATTTTTGGTCAAGAAAGAGGAGGTTGAAAATCTTTCCCAAAATGGAAAGTTTGCATTTCAAGTCATTTCCAAAACTGGCAAGTTTGCAATTGACTCAAAATTATTCAATATTGTGAACTCATAACCACTTCTAAGATCAAATAAAGATCATTGAACTTCAAATTGATGAAAATGACCCTTTGGTTCCATTGTTGGGGGCCTCAGATGCCCCGATTTTGACTTAACTTGCTCAGGAAGTTACCCAGTAAATAGATGACTTCCACAATGAGTTTCTTCATCAAACTTGGTACACATGATCCTTATAACATATTAAGAACATTATAAACAAGAATGACCCAAAAATTTGGAGTTAAGGCCTCTGAAACCAAAACCCTAATTTTTGTCATTTGTGTATTGAAAACCCTAGCTCTGCTTCCATGCCTTTGCTAGTTCTTGTGACCTATTGAATTTCATGAACTTTGAGGAGCATAATATGATGATAGAACACACATGGACCATTTTGGAAGGCTTTAAGACCTTAGGGGTGGCTCAGATGAATTCTTGGATTGCTCATATTACAAACCCTAGATGCAGATGAACTTGAACTGCAGTGAAGCAAGTATGCAATATGATATAGTATGCTTATGTTAAAACAAAAATGAAAGATCACAAGCAACTGTGTGATAAAGAGTTAGGGAAAATTTGGGGTGTTTACAACTTCCCCTATTCAAGCATGAGTTAGCTGTGCAGGGTGTAAGCGCCTGTCTTAATAGATAAACAAGATAACTTGTGGTTGAATACCAAAGACAGTCCGAAATTTGTACTCGCTGGGGATAAGAAGAAAAGGATATAAATTGTAAAAGATAGTATAGTATGATTATCAAATGAAAACGATGGAGGACGACCATCGAGCAGAGGACGACTACTGGGGATAAAGTGGTAAGCAAAGCAATGACGGGGACAACCGGCAAGCTGGGGAAGTAAAGAGATCATGATGGGGACGGCCATCGGGTAAGGAAATAAAACTCTCTGGGGATTTTGAGAAAAACAATGATGGGGACGGCCATCAGTTTAAAGAATAAATGAATTAATGATGAGGGACGATCATTAAAGGTGAAGGACGATCACCTAGCAGGGAACGACTGCTCTTTATCACGACATAGGACGAATGTCAGATAGAAAAGGTCTACGACGGGGATGGCCATCGGATAAGCATGATGAAGGACTATCATCAAGAGGTGAAGGACAATCACCTAGCAGTGTACGGCTGCTCTCGGGGTTTATCACGGCATAAGATGAATGTCAGATAACAAGATCGACGATGGGGACGACCATCGGATAAATGTTGAGGGACGATCATCAATAGGTGAAGGACGATCACCTAGCAGGGGACGGCTGCTAAAAAAATATCACGACATAGGACGAATGCCGGATAGAAGGTTCTAATAATGGAGATACCGCTGGGAAAAGGATGAGGGACGGTCATCCAAAGGTGAAGGATGATCACCTGGTAGGGGACGGCTGCCGAAAGTATCACGACATAGGACGAATGTCGGATAGGAGAAAGTTGTTTTGTTGGTGACTTACTGGGAAACGGTAAACACGGACGAGTGCTTACGCTTCCAAGAATAAAAGATATAAGTGTTTGACGTTGTGTATAGATTAAAGATGCTGACGAGCATCCTTAGGACCATGATACGGACGAGTATCGGTAGAAACAAACGCTGACGCGTGTTCAAAGATGATGATACAGATGAGTATCAACTGGTTAACAAGGAACACGGACGAGTGTCGAATCTGTTGAGGAGTGATATAAACAAGATATGGACGCGTATCAAAGACTTTTGTATAAGTATGTACAAGTATGATCTATTGGTGAGGTATGTGCAAGACACAGACGAGTGTTTGACTTGATGGGGAAATATGGCATAGACGAGTGTCAAATATGTATAAAAATACGAATAGGCCTCTGCATGCAGAAGGTATTCTGGCGATCTGTGGGGGAAGGATGACATGGACGCGTGTCAACAAAGAGCTTGTATAGGTATCTATATTTGAGAGTGCAAAGGGGACGCTTTGGCTTTTATCTGCAAGGGATATGAGTTTTGTATATTACTGGTGAATGATGATGGTATTTGCAAGTGACTGGCTCGAACCTGGCTTGTGATCATGCAAATGTTTGATTTTTCCTGTAATGCTCCGTATTAGACGGAATGCTACGCTTATTTGGTGAATATGATGCAAATGCTATGATTATGCAAAGGGGAGAAACTGATTTGGGACCTGGATCCTGCTGGGATGTAGATCTCTGGCTGATCTGCTTGGAGGAACAACCCGACTGGGGGAGAGATCATTGGTAGATCTGTCAGGAGGGAGAAATATGATGGGGGAATAGATTATTGGTAGATCTATCCGTAAGGAGAACTCAACTGGGGAGAAGGAAGCTTCAGCCACTTTGTTAGGGATGGGTTTCAGGCATTGCTCTTATGGGGAAAGAATGGAAACTTTGTGGGGAGGCAGTTCCATTAACTTTGTTGAGGATGAGAGATCTGACATTCTGGTGGGGAATAGGAAATTCTTTTCCCATCTTGCTGTGAAATATTCGTCATGCACTTCTTGGGGAGGAGATAACCTCTAGGAAGTAGCATGCTCGGGATTCAATGCTTGATACGCCCTATGCTGTGAAAGGTTGTATGTTTTGATATCCTGCAACCTATTAAGACAAAGGAAAACACACAAATATTCTGAGGTATCCCTAACCGGATTCCTTCATAGGAGTTAGACTTTCCCGAAAGTAATACATTTCCTGCAAGCATTTATTAAAAATGGCTCATTTGTTTTATGCAAGTGTTGTATTATGAATATTGGACATTTTGCAAACGAAAAAATGTACAAAACGAGGTGTGACTGAAAACTCTGATTTTATTAATTTGGGTGCCCTGAATTGGAAAATACAGTCAAAGAAACAAATCCCCTAAAATGAGGAGATTGTTGTAAATTGAGAAAATAAAGGTGTTGGAAATGTTGATGACGACGTTCCAGTGAAATTCCTTTGCTATGACCTGTATGACCTTGACGTTCTTCTTATCTTGCTTTCTGAAGAAGGCTGATTCTGACCGATGCTTTATCCTTTCGAAGCTTGCCATGTTGTGAGTGATACAGGCGAATTCAGAATGCGGTTGTTCGCTTATTCCCTGCTTTTGCGTGGATCGCCCTTTCGGGTTTTCAATCCACCGGGATACCCATTTTTGCCTGAGCTGTCCAATGCGGTTTTTCAACTCAGCGGGTGTACTTTTTTCTATTTTCCCTTATTTTTTCCCGAGTCTTTTATTCTGCTTTTGACTCGTCGGGATGCCCTGTTTTTGCCTGGACGTACATTCTGTTTTTATGTCCAGCGGGTCATTTTATGCAAAGTATTTTTTAACTGACTCTGAATTCAAAGGGGATAAGAAATCCTCTCCATCCATAGTAGTGAGCATCAGTGCTCCTCTAGAGAAAACTTTCTTTACTATGAATGGGCCATCGTAGTTCGGCGTCCATTTGCCCATGTGGTCTGTATGAGGAGGAAGAAGTCTTTTCAGCACAAGCTCTCCCACTTGGTATTCCCGGAGTCTGACTTTTTGAGCGAAGGCTTTCTTCATCTGCTTTTGATATAACTGCCCATGACAAATGGCAGCTAGCCTCTTCTCTTCGATCAAATTCAGGTTATTGTATCGAGACCGAACCCATTCTGCTTCATCCAGCTTGACATCCATCATTACCCGTAAGGAGAGTAACTCAACTTCAACATGTAGGACTGCCTCCATACCATACACAAGCTGATAAGGTGTTGCCCCAATGGACGTTCTAATTGAGGTTCGATACCCATGCAAGGAAAATGGTAGCATTTCATGCCAGTCTTTGTAAGTGACCACCATCTTCTGCACAATCTTTTTGATGTATTTGTTAGCTGCCTCAACAACGCCATTCATCTTTGGCCTGTAAGGAGAAGAATTGTGATGTTGGATTTTGAAGTCCCGACATAGTTCTGCAATCATTTTGTTGTTTAAATTGGAACCATTATCAGTAATGATTCGCACGGGAACTCCATATCGACATATGATCTCTCTTTTCAAAAATCTAGCTACCACTTGTATGGTGACGTTTGCATATGAAGCTGCTTCGACCCATTTGGTGAAGTAATCAATGGCTACCAGGATGAATTTGTGGCTATTTGAAGCAGTCGATTCAATCTTTCCAATCATGTTAATGCCCCACATGGCAAAGAGCCAAGGTGAAGACACCGCGTTCAAAGGATTTGGAGGCACACGCACTTTATCTGCGTAGATCTGGCATTTGTGGCATTTTCTGGCATAGGCACAACAGTCTGCATCCATTGTGATCCAGTAGTAACCTGATCTTAACAATTTCTTTGCCATTGCATGTCCTCCGGCATGGGTACCGAAAGAACCTTCATGCACCTCGTGCATCAGTAGGTCTGCTTCTTTCTTGTAAACACATCTGAGCAGAACCATGTCAAAGTTTCGCTTGTATAATGAACCATCAACATTGAGGAAGAAACTGCCGACCAACCTTCTTAATGTCTTCTTATCATTGGATGATGCCCCAGGTGGGTATGTCTGATTTTCCAAGAAGCATTTGATGTCATGAAACCAAGGCTTGTTGTCATTGACAGTGTCTACGGAGAAAATATATGCCGGTCGGTCTAGTCTGGATACCAAAATCCGAGGCACATAGTTTGCAGTTTGAACCTTGATCATGGAGGAAATTGTAGCCAAAGCATCCGCAAAATGATTTTCGTCTCGAGGGATGTACTCAAGCATGACTGTTGTGAAGAAAGTCAATAATCTCCTCGTATAGTCACGGTATGGAATCAGATGCTCCTGATGAGTGTACAATTTGTCGTTGGTCTGATTGATTACCAAAGCTGAATCTCCGAATACATTCAAAGTTTTGATCCTGAGGTCAATGGCTTCCTCAAGTCCCATGATACATGCTTCGTATTCCGCTTCGTTGTTAGTCCAAGCAAAAGTGAGTTTTTCCGAGAAAGGCATATGAACTCCTTTAGGCGTAATGAGCACTGCACTAACCCTACGGCCATTCATATTGACAGCCCCGTCGAATATCATAGTCCATTCTTCTTCTGGGTCAGGCCCTTCAGTGTGAATTTGCTCTTCACAATATTTTGATTTTAAGTACATGATGTCTTCATCAGGGAAGTCAAATCTCATGGGCTGGTAATCATCAATGGGTTGCTCAGCTAGATAGTCAGACAATACACTACCCTTGATGGCTTTTTGGGATGCATACTGAATGTCATACTCACCAAAATCATTTGCCATCTTGCAACCCTTCCGGTAAAGTGCTGGCTTCTCAAATATGTACTTGACGGGGTCCATTTTTGAGATCAACAAGGTAGTGTGAGTCAACATATACTGTCTTAGTCAGCAAACAGCCCACGCTAAAGCACAACAAGTTTTCTCGAACAGTGAATAACGTTGTTCACAGTCGGTAAACGTTTTGCTTAGGTAGTATATTGTATACTCTTTTCGACCAGACTCATCATGTTGGCCCAACACACACCCCATTGATCCTTCTAATACTGTCAGGTACATTATCAGAGGTCTTCCTTCAACTGGAGGCATGAGAATCGGAGGTTCTTGCAGGTAATCCTTGATCTTGTCAAAAGCTTTCTGACAATCGTTGTTCCACCTGACTGTTTGTTCCTTTCTCAACAGTTTGAACAAGGGTTCACAGGTTGCAGTGAGGTAAGATATGAACCTAGATATGTAGTTCAATCTACCTATGAACCCTCAAACTTCTTTCTTAGTCCTACGTGCATGCATCTCTTGAATAGCTTTGACTTTGTCGGGATCAACCTCAATTCCCTTTTCACTTACGATAAAACCCAACAGCTTACCAGAACGTACCCCGAACGTGCATTTGTTGGGGTTTAACTTCAGCTGATATTTCCTCAGACGCTTGAACAACTTCAGTAGATTTACCAGATGGTCTTCTTCAGTAAGGGACTTCGGCAATCATGTCATCCACGTAGCATTCCATTTCTTTGTGGATCATATCGTGGAACAATGTTACCATAGCCCGTTGATAAGTGGCACCGACATTCTTCAGTCCAAAAGGCATTACCTTGTAACAAAATGTGCCCCAAGGTGTGATGAAGTTTGTTTTCTCCATGTCTTCGGGTGATATCTTGATCTGATTATACCTAGAAAATCCGTCCATGAAAGAAAATACCGAGAACTGAGTTGTGTTGTCGACCAATACATCAATGTGAGTTAATGGGAAATCATCCTTTGGGCTAGCTCTGTTCAAATCTCGGTAATCCACAGACATACGCACCTTGCCATCCTTCTTAGGTACGGGTACAATGTTAGTAACCCACGGCGGGTAACTAGTTACAGCAAGGAAGTCGGCGTCCCACTGTTTTTGTACTTCCTCCTTAATCTTCATGGCTATATCTGGGCGAGTACGGCATAACTTTTGCTTCACTGGAGGGCAATCTTCTTTCAAGGGTAGCTTGTGCATGACAATATCCATATCCATACCTGGCATGTCTTGATAGGACCAAGCAAAGATGTCGACATATTCTCGAAGCATGTTGATAAGTTGTTCTTTTACTGAAGCTTGCAGACTGGCCCCAATCTTAACCTCTTTCAAATCCTCCTCGGTACCAAGATTAACAGTTTCAACCTCCTCCTGATGGGGAGTAATCACTTTCTCTTCTTGCCTCAAAAACCTGGCTAACTCTTCAGGCAACTCATAGTCTTCTTCAACCCCTTCATCAGCTTGATTGATTGGATTTTCGAAGTCATACAAGGTCATAGCAGTGCTGTTGTCGGTGCAATCTGGAGGATTATTTCTGCAAGGGTTGAGATTTGTTCGTTTTAGTGATCAATTTTAATCTTGTTCAGAAAATGAAGTTATTTATTTTGAAAACATTTCCATTTTATTGTTTTGTGCAAAAAATAACAAAAATGAAAAGAGAGTGAGCGAAAGAGAAAATTGTTTGCAAAAGATGTCCGATATTCATTGATATTCCATTTGCACAAAAATACAAATATGGCCCTATTACAAAATGAGTCCTGACATCTTGGGCAAGATGCATGACTTGATGCATGCTAAAAAGCAGGAAATAATAATTACTCTGCAGGAGTAACCCTTATAATTTCCTGGGAAGACCAGTTAAGGACTTGTTGACCCGGGATCTGTCGCTCCCTGGATTTCCATCCGGGTACAAACGCGAAAGTGGCGTGAAAAAGGTAGAGTCGCCAGCCAGGCATTTTTATCCCGAAGGAACGGGAATGGTAATGCTGCACAAACCAGAAGAAAAGAAAAGGAAGGACACGGGTCCTGCGAACCAAAGAGACTGAGTTCGGGAGTCGGTTACGACCTGGGAAGGTATTAGCACCCCAGATCGTCTGCCGTACCCGACGGGATCCACGCTTGCAAAGAAACTGTTTCAAAGGGTGAAGAAATGAAAGCTGCTACAAAGAAAAGGAACTGGAACTGGAAAAGAAACTGAGAAATAAAACAAAGGAAAAATGTAGGGAAAATAAAGATTGTGCTCGAACGGGCCCTATCCCGCTGCCTACGTACCTCATCTGGATAATGAGGATCAGAGTCGCTGTAGTTCCCCTAACTAGGGGTGGAAAAGATTGCTTGTGTCTTAAAGCTTGAACTGCCTATGTCAATGCTCAGCTGTTGCAGGCTCGGACGACGAGTGCGTTACCGTCTTGAAAAATGACAAGTAGGAGCAAGTTCACACGAAAAGAGTGAGTGTGATGAGAAGAGAAATCCCGAAGGAGAGACGCTTATTGTTTGTCCAGTGTTTTTTATGTTTTCTGCTTTAAAGTTTGCATAGGTAAGTGTACCTAAGTCTTACTCAATGGGATGTGTACTTCTTACATCATCCCGAAATGGAATGCGCAAGAGGCACACCTAGCTATGGAGGAAATCCCCAAATCTAGTCCCACAAGTGAAGGCTTAGACTCACTGACTTACTGACATTTATTAAGTGTTTTTTGTGATTTTTGGTTAAGAAGTGTTTTGTAGCTTTTCTTTGTGAAGTAATCTCATGCTAAGACCTATCCACCACGAGGGATATCCTACACCTCGCCTCGAAACGGAACGTGTGCAAGTATCTCATAGCAAAGTCTCGTGTCACATGAGAAGACTCGTTATTTATTAAAGTGACTTAAAGTTAAATTTGAAGATGAGAAGAGAGAGCACCAAAAGGATCTCAAAGGTAAAATCTAATGGATAAGACTACTCCTAATGTTATCATGAATGGGATTCCTAGGTTAGTGAGGTTTCAACTATCCTAAAGAAGAGAAGGAAAAAGAAGAAACAAGAGGAAGAAAGGAAATGGAAAAGAAGAAGAACCATGGTGGCCTAAGCACACCTCAATCATGAGCTAAGAAGACATAAAAGAAGAGAATGAGGAAGAAGCTGAGATGCGGAAGAAATAAATAACGAGAGGAGAAATGCAATATGGAGTAGACGAACAATGCACAAATAGAGCCTACACCAGTAGGACTTCCAGATGCAGCAGCATGCAATAAGTAAAATCAGGCCTCAGTGGTACCTAACAGATGTAAACATCCCAAATTTGCCCTCACTAAGTTCACACCATGGCTTGTGGTATTTTCATTTGCATAAGTTCAATCATACCATCTCATATTGCATTTTTACTTCACTGCATTGGTTCAAAGTCATCTACATCTAGGGTTTGTGATCTGAGCAATCCATGGGCTATATGAGCCACTCCAAAGGTCATCAATCATCTCAAGAGGGTCCATGTATGTTCAATCATCATATTATATCCTCCCAAGATCAAGGAAGTCAAAGAATCACAAGAACTTGCAAAGCTTGGAAGCAGAGCCAGGTTTAACTGCACATATGACCTAAAATTAGGGTTTTGGTTTCAGAGGCCATAACTCCAAATTTTTTGGTCATTCTTGTTTCTATTGGTCTCTATATGCTATAAGGATTATGCATACCAAGTTTTATGGAAAAATTCATTGTGGAAGTCATCTGATCACTGGGTAACTTCTTGAGCAAGTCAAAGCCAAATCAGGGCATCTGAGGCCCCCCAACATGGAACCAAAATGGATTTTTCATCAAAATGAAGTTATATGGTCTTTATTTGATCATTTAAGTGCTTAGAAGTTCACAAATTTGAAGAAAAGTGGGCAAAACAAAAAGTTGCCAAATATGGAAATGACTTGTAATGTAAACTTTCCATTTTGGGAAAGTTTTTCAACCTCCTCTTTCTTAACCAAAAATACTTCAAATGAAAAATTCTTAGTCATGAAAGTTGTAGATTGGATCATTACCTTTTCAAAAAGTACAAGAACAAGATCTAAATCATTTTGAAACTCAAGTTATGGCTTTCCAAAGTTGGGAAAAATCACTTAATTTCATGTTTCATGCCAAAAGGGATTTTTTGCAAAACCTCATACCAAACCATTTTTTGACTTCAAATGGATTTCTACACCTCATAACATCATAATGCAATGCCTAAAAGTCAGAATTGGCCCAAGAATTTCCAAGTTTTATGACTTGTGTATGAAGAAATCAAGAAAGTGCCAAACTTCATGAAATTTGCAAAACCCCCCACAAACTTCAATCCACTTGCTAATTGGCCTCCATATGAATTCCATGGTTTCCCATGAATCAAGCTGCGCAGGACATGCCCTTGTCCTTGGCCTAAATTTGCCCATACCTCAAAGGACACCTAACCTTGACTTTTTGCAAAATAAACCATACCAATCAGCATAGGCCACCAACAACTCTCTGACCTATCAAGACTTGATACATGGACCAAATACAAGCCATTACACACATGAAGCAAGCCAGAATCCTCCCACAAGTCAGCATTCACCAAGACTCCCCTCTTTGCATTTTCATTCGAAACTCATCACACAAGCTACAAACCATAAAAAAAACTTCATAGAACAACTCACCATCGACCCCTGATCATTTCCCACCCTTCATCTTGCCCTAAAAACAGCCATATCAAAAACACGATTTTGGCCCCCCCTTGAACTGAACTTCAGCAAACTTCAAAAGAGTCCACAAAAGCTTCAGCCAAGTATCCCAGAAGCAAGAGGGAGTCAAAAGAGGGGGAAAATCACCAAATAGAGGACCAGACAGTGCCATTTTCGAAAGCTCCATTTCAGGTAACTTCAAGAACAAATTTTCCAGAAATGTAATTTCTTGTTATAGAAATGTTCTGTATGCTTTGCTGATCATCATGATCTATTTAGTTTTGAAAATGAGTAAGAAACAAGCATGTATGAAGCTTTTGAAATTTTTGCGTGTTTTCCGTTTGCCTTTGATTCTTGATCTTGAGTGAAAATAAATGATTTTGGTTGCTGGATTCTTATTTAGAGTTGTCTAATGATTAATTATGGAGAGTTTAGTGAGGTTTCATGGCGTATTGAGAGAGATTGAGTGGGAGAGCAGCCGGAGAAGATGACCGGAACACTGTTCCGGTCACCTGAATGTCATTAGGGTTCAAATTAGGGTTTAATTGTGTAATTAGTGAGATTTGAATTTCAGCCGTCCAGATGCGCGCGGGGTCAATTCCCTCCAACCCAGCTTTGAATCTCCACCCTAGGATTAGCTGACTTTCCATTTTATTTCATTTAATTAGTTTTATTTCACATTTTTCTTATTTATTTCATACGAATTTTAAAAAATAGTAAAACACATCAAAAAATTCTGAAAATTTTTATTAAATCTTTCATTAATTTTCAGAACCCAAAATTTTGTTTTTTTTTTGCATTAAAAATATTTTTTAAATCATTTAAATGATTATTTTTAATTAGTTAATGGAAATTAATTAATTAAAAATACATTTAGGTATTTAAAAATCCCAAAAAACTTCAGAGAGCATTTTCAAACATTTAGAAACATATACAAACTAACAATACAAATTTCTTTTTGGTTTTGATCACACTTTGACAATTTTCATTTGAATTAGGGTTCTTTAATTTGAATATCTTTAACCCTAACTTCAAAAATTCATAACTTTTGATCCAAGTTGAGTTTGTGAATGGTTCTTTTTGCATTGTGTTATGCATGGTTTCAAGCATCTAAAAACATTTTATTTTCATTTTTATAATGCATTTTCAATTTTTTTGGCATTTTCCCTTTAGAGTCACCCTTAAAACCTTAGAAATTTAAGAAAATCATAAGTCCTTCTAGGTTAAGCTTCTGACCCACCCCTTTGGGCAGTGAACTTGTATAGGCTTAGGGTCTCTTTGGTTCCATTTTCAATTTTTTTATCTTACCATTTGCTTCTGATTTTGAATTTTGCATCTTGTGTTGTGCATAAACCCTAATTTGCATCTTCATTTTCATCCATCTTACATGAGCTTGCATATATGGACTTGCCATGACATTTTGTGCATCCACATGATATTTAAGACATCTTAGGACATATTGAAATCATGTTTGATCATTGCATCATTCATTTGCCATGTTTTTGTTTTCATTTAATGTCATATGCATTCATGAACTTCCATGCTTCTTACATGTCTCATTTGCATTCCCATCCTTTGTATGATCATCCTCATCTCATGACATACATTTATGTCATCTCTTTACATCATTAGCATCATGAACATGCTTCTGGTTTTGACTTTCACCTTTGCATTCATTTCATTTCATTTCTTTTTGCTAACTTTTCAGGTGGTAAGTGTTTGAGAAGTGAATTTGCCTTCACTTCTCATAATATCTTCTCATCTCTCTTATGCCTCATTGCTGCATTTTACTTGTGAATTAGAGTGGGATTGCTCATTCATGCTCCTTCCTCTCTTTATTTCTTCAAGCAACTTATCTTCTTAAGTGAAGTAAGTTGTCTTGCTTCTTTCTGATTCTCCTTCCTTCATCCTGCTTTTTCCTTGGTGGCTTTTCTCTTGAAGATCTTCTTGCAAGCCTCATAAACCCTGGGAACACCCAAGCATGATCACAATTAGGGTTTGATTAGTCCCCCATTAGTTTTACCTTTGTGTCATCTTTGAGTCTTCTCTTCTCATCTCTTAATCAAGGACTAAACCTTAAAGGTTTTAAGGCTTTGTGATTAGGGTTATGCCTGTATCCTTCTATTAGGATGGGGTGTATAACTTTAATCCTAAGTGTTAAACCCTTAATGTATTTAAATCCTTTAATCAATTCATCTAATAATCACTAAGACATCAAGCTTGTAACTTGGGCCTTGCATTAGGGTCCTAATTCTTCCTTAATTGGTTAAGGACTAACCCTAGTGTTAATGGACAAGTCCCCCTCAAGTTGTCTTACAAACCATAAAATTCACTTCATAATCTTAACATTAACTAAAATACACTTTAATAAAGGCTTTGTTTTGTCATGAGGTTAATCCCTAATCATGGATTAAGTTGGGGAGCCTTCCTCAGCTTAAATGTTCCCATCTATTATCCTTCTATTAGGATGGTGTAATGGGTCCATTAAATCCTTGATTATGGCTTAAACTCATTACTTAACACTAAACAAAAACTCCAAAAACATCTAAATAGATGCAAGTAGGTTAATGATCTTAATCCTACATCAGGATGATTAAGTGTGAGGTGTTTACTTAATACTTAAGGTATTCTCATAACCCCTAATCAAAGGGAAGATGTGATGAGTGTAAACACCCCAAATTTTCCCTCCCTCATTTCATCATAGCTTGTGATTCTTTTCATGTGCATAAGTTCAATCATATCATCTCATATTACATTTTTGTTTCACTGCATTGGTTCAAAGTCATCTGCATCTAGGGTTTGTGATCTGAGCAATCCAAGATTCATCTGAGCCACTACAAAGATCTTCAATCATCTCAAGAAGGTCCATGTATGTTCATATTATATCCTCCCAAGATCAAGAAAGACAAAAAATCACAAGAACTGAGAAAGGCATGGAAGCAGAGCCAAGCTTAACTGCATAGATGACCTAAAATTAGGGTTTTGGTTTCAAAGGCCATAACTCCAAATTTTTTGGTCATTCTTGTTTCTACTAGTCTCTATATGATATAAGGATCATGCATACCAATTTTCATGAAGAAATTCAATGGGGAAGGCATCTGATCAATAGATGACTTCTTGAGCAAGTCAGTGCAAAATCAGGGCATCTGAGGCCCCCAATCATCCAACCAAAGGGTCTTCTCTATCATTTTGAGTATATATGATCTTTATTTGATCTTAGAAGAAGTTGGAAGTTCACAAAATTGAAGAATTTCAAGCCATTTGCAAAGTTGCCATTTTGGGAAAGTTTTTCAACCTCCGCTTTTTGATTCAAAAATGCTTCAAATGAAAAATTCTTGGTCATGAAGGTTGTAGACTGGATCATTCCCTTTTCAAAAAGTACAAGAACTTGATCTAATTCATCATAGAACTCAAGTTATGGCCTTGCAAAGTTGGGAAAAATCACAAAAATTTCACTTATGCACCAAATAGGGAAACTTGCAAAACCACTTGCCAAAGCATTATGTGACTTCAAACACACTTCTAACCATTACACAAACATAGTACAGGACCTATAAATCAGAATTGCCCAAAGAATTGCATCATTCTATGCCTTGAACATCAAGATTTCTCAAAGGGGCCAAAACATCACATAATTGCAAAACACCCCATAACTTTCTTCCCTCATGCTGAATTGCCTCAAAAATGGATTTGTGGACATCCATGAAGTCAACTGCGCATGGACATGCCCAAGGACCAGCTGTATTCTTGCCCATACCTCAAGTACAAGTCATGTTGACATTTTGGCAACTTGCCCATACCAATCACCATAGGCCATCACCCACTCTCTGACCTATCACAACTCAATATGTGGATCAAACCCAAGCCATAACACACAACATTGCAAGCTGAAACCTTAGAATCCTCAGCATACACAAAATCCCCCAAACTTGCAAAAGCTTTCGAAACTCATAGCTCAGCCATCAAATCTCCAAACTTTTTCCACCATTCAACTCCATATTCATCACTGATCATTTCCCACCCTTCATTTTGCTTTGAAACACCTTGTATCAAAAACACGATTTTCACATTTCTTGAACTGAGTTTCAGCCAACATCACTTAGAGGCCATATAAATCCAACCAAGCATCAAAAACTCTTCAGGAGGATCATTGGAGCTGATTTGAGGCAAAGAAGCAGCCAGCAAGTGCCATTTTCGAAAGCTTCAGTTCAGGTAACCTCAAGAACAAATTTTCCAGAAATGATTTCTTAAGTTCTTAGATTGTTCTCCATGCTTCACTGATCACACTGCACCTTTTGGTTTTGAAAATGATTAAGTTTTAAGCATGTATGAAGCTTCTGAAATTTCTGAAAGATTTTCCGTTTTGCTTCGAATCTCATTGTTCATGTGAAATAAATGTTGTTTGATGACTGATTCTTGTTTAGAATGGGGTGGGGATCATTTCTGGAGAGTTTGGTGGTTTGGTTTTAGGTATTGAGAGAGATTGAATGAGAGGCTGGCCGGAGAAGATGACCGGAACACTGTTCCGGTCACCTGAGAGTAATTAGTGTTCAGATTAGGGATTTAATCATAATTAGTGAAGTTTGAATATTAGCCATTCAGATGCGCGCGCTGGTCAATTCCCGTCCCCTAGGTTTAAATCCTGGCCCTCAGATCAGTTGACTTTCATTAAAATTCATTTAATTTTCATTTTATTTGCATTTTCTTTACCATTTTATTAAAAATAGCAAAACACATCTAAAAGATTTTATCTTTTGCATTTCTCTTTCAAATATTTTTCTCATTTTGAAAATATTTTTTATTTTATTTTTTGCATAAAATTTGTATTTTTAAAATATTTAAATGTTTATTTTAATTAATTAATGGAAATTAATTAATTAAAATACCATTTAAGTTTCTAAAAATCACCAAAAAAATCACATTGCATCTTAACACATTTAGAGACATTATCAAACCATTCACACAAATTTCTTTTTGGTTCTTGATCTCTTTTGACATTTTTCTTTGAATTTAAGGTTCTTAAAAAGCAATATTTTGACCCTAACTTGGAAAAATCTTTTCTGCCTAACCATGAAAGGTTTGATAGTGGTTCTTTTTGCATTGCATTCAACATACCATATAGTTTCTAGGATAAAATTGGCATGAATGTATCTTTAATTTTCAATTTGTTTTGCATTTTTCCTTATAAGGTGCCTTAAAACCCTAGCCAACTTAGAAAAATCATAAGTCCTTTGGGGTTTAGCTTCTGACCCTCCCCTTTGGGCAGTGAACTTGTATAGGTTTAGGGTACCTTTGATCCTATTTTCAATTTTTTATCTTGTCATTCGCTTCTGATTTTGAATTTTGCATTGCATATTGTATGTGAACCCTAATTTTTGCCTTCATTTTTCATATGCTTGTATACATGAACTTGTCATGACATTTTGTGCATCCATATGACATATAAGACATCTTAGGACTTGTTAGAACCATGTTTGATCATTGCACCATCCATTTTCCATGCTTTTTCTTTCATTTGATGTTATATGCATTCATGAACTTTCATGCCTCCTTTCATGTCTCATTTGCATCTTCATCCTTTGTATGATCATCCACATCTCTTTGTATGCTTTTGCATCATCCCATAGCATCATTTGCATCATGTATATGCTTCTGACTTTGGTTTTCATCTTTGCATTTCATCTCATTTTCATTTCCTTTCTTGTCTTGTTGCTAACTTTTCAGGTGGTAAGTGTTTGAGAAGTGAATTTGCCTTCACTTCTAATAATCTCTTCTCATCTCTTTTATGCATTCATTGCTGCATTTTATCTTTGTATTAGAGTGATCTTGTTCATTCATGTTCCCTCCTCACTTTCTTTCTTCAAGCAACTTATCTTCTTAAGTGAAGTAAGTTGACTTGCTTGTTGCTGCTTCCTTCCTTCATCTTGCTTCTTCCTTGGTGGCTTTTCTCTTGAGATCTTCTTGCAAGCCTCATAAACCCTAGGAACTTCCAAGCATGATTATAATTAGGGTTTTATTAGTCCCCCATTAGTTTTACCTTTGTGTCATCTTTGAGTGTTCTCTTCTCAACTCATAATCAAGGACTAAACCTTAAAGGTTTTAAGGCTTTGTGATTAGGGTTATGCCTGTATCTTTCTATTAGGATGGAGTGTATAACTTTAATCCTAAGTGTTAAACCCTTAATGTGTTTAAATACTTTAATCAATTCACCTAATAATCACTAAGACATCAAGCTTGTAACTTGGGCCTTGCATTAGGGTTCTAATTCTTCCTTAACTGGTTAAGAAGGATTAACCCTAGTGTGAATGGACAAGTCCCCCTCAAGTTGTCTTACAAACCATAAAATCCATTTCTTAACCTTACCATTAACTAAAATCCACTTTAATAAAGGTTATGTTTTGTCATGAGGTTAATCCCTAATCATGGATTAAGTTAAGGAGCCTTTCTCAGCTTAAATGTTCTCATCTATTATCCTTCTATTAGGATGGTGTAATGGGTCCATTAAATCCTTGATTATGGCTTAAACTCATTACTTAACACTAAGCAAAAATTCCAAAAAATATCTAAATAATCACAAGTAGGTTAATGATCTTAATCTTACATCATGGTGATTAAGGGTGAGGTGTTTACTTCACACTTAAGGTATTCTCATTACCCCTAATCAGAGGGAGGACGTGATGAGTTTACTAACCCTTGGTTTAAGCTTAAGCTCATTTTCTTATGACAAACTTCAAAAAGCAATAAAAGACTGAAAACACAAAAACAAACAATAATCGTCTCCTTCGGGATTCTTTTCTCATCTCATTCATTCATAAACGAGAACTTGCTTCTTCCGTCTGATGCAAGACAGTTTGTACCTAAGCCAGACAGGTCATACACTTGAGCATAGACAAGTAAGCAGTTCACAAGCCAATTTATCTTTCAGTCTCTTTGAGTCGAACTACGGTGTTCTGACTTCCTCATTGCACGAGAGGATACGTAGGCATAACTTAACGGTTATCGAACAAAAGTTTCTGTTTATTCCCCCCTCTTTCAGCATTATCCTTTAAGCCACACGATCCTGAGCTCCACATTCTTTCCTTACACTGACACTCTTTTATTCCACTTCACACTTTCTTATTTGCACTGACACTTGCATTCTTCTCCAGCTTTTGCACACAAAATAGCACTGACACTACCCCTTTAAACACAAACTTTCAAGCGTGGATCCCGTCGAGTACGACGGACAATCTGGGTGCTAATACCTTCCCAGGTTGTAACCAACCCCCTTTCTCAGTTTCTCTGGTTCGCAACCGTCTTATCCATATCTTTCTAGGTTTATGCAGCATTACCTTTCCTTCGGGATAAAATTGCCTAGTAGGCGACTCTTTTCTTTTCAGTTCACCCTTGTGTGTTCTCTCTCTTTCGCCGACTGTTCACGTCTGTACCCCTCTTGACCAGGAGTCATTTGGTGGGAGCGACAATGAGTTTACTAACCTTTGGTTTAGGCTTAAGCTCATTAACTTATGCAAAACACCAAAAACAATAACAAAACTGAAAACACAAAAACAAACAATAATCGTCTCCTTCGGGATTCTTTCCTCATCACCTTCATTCACAAACGAGAACTTGCTTCTTCCGTCTAAAGCGAGACAGTTAGCACTCGATCCAGACGAGTCATACACTTGAGCATAGACAGGTAAGTAGTTCATCAGTCAATTTATCTTTCAGTCTCTTTGAGTCGAACTACGGTGTTCTGACTTCCTCATTGCACGAGAGGATACGTAGGCATAACTTAACTGTTATCGAACAAAAGTCTCTGTCTCTTCCCCCCTCTTCCAGCATTATTCTTTAAGCCTCATTATCTTGAGCTTTGCACTCTTTCCTTACACTGACACTCCTTTTCTTCACTTCACTTTTCAGCACTGACACCTGTACATTCTTTTCCAGCTTTTGCACACACATAGCACAGACACTACCCCTTTAAACACAAACTTTCAAGCGTGGATCCTGTTGAGTACGACGGACAATCTGGGTGCTAATACCTTCCCAGGTTGTAATCAACCCCCTTTCTCAGTTTCTCTGGTTCGCTACCGTCTTATCCATCTTTTCTTAGGTTTATGCAGCATTACCTTTCCTTCGGGATAAAAATTCCTAGCTGGCGACTCTTTTCAGTTCATCTTCATGTCCTCTTTCGCCGACCGTTCGCGCTTGTACCGGGATGCAAATCTTTGGGAGCGATAGCTTGGTGACTCTGCTGGGGACCCTTATACTGCAACCAGGGCTTCTGATTCTTTTTTGGGTTCCTCCTAGCACTTGTTTGATTTGTGTTAATTGTGTTTATTTATTTTCTTTATTTATTGCTTTAAGTACAACTTTATTTACTGCTTTCTTTACAGTTTGTTATACATCATACTGCCATTGTTATTGTTGGATCTGGTTTCTGTTTTGGTGGGTGGGGTTCCATTGAGTGATTAAGGTCCTATACCTAGGACCTGAGTGACACCTAGGCTAGAGTGGTTCATGTTCTTTCCCATTCCATTTCGGTCTGGTGCGGGAATATGAAACACGGTTCAGATGTAGGTTTCTTCTTGAGAACTCTGTGCTACAGATTTCCTGTAGTGCTAGGGCTATTTGGGAAGCCTGCTAAGTCTGGATGACCTTTATTTTGACCTTCAGAATCTGGGGTGAATTAGAGGAGGATCTTTTATGGTTATTGTAAACACTGTACCTCCGGGTTAGAAATGTTTACACTTCTCATAACTGATCCAAGTCTGAGGATCCTTGTTCTAGAACATTACCTATGAGAGGGTTGGGTTATTTACAGGTTTGCAGGAACCCTTGGCCACATCATACCCTGTTACTGTATTGTTTAAGAGTACCTCACTTTGGACAGTTCTTGTGATTAACCCTGGACATGTGACTCTTTATTTGAGTCCCGCACCCTGGTGACTGGATTTCTGAACCTCCATCTGGATCTTTGAACATACATGGGCCTTATATCAAGACAGATAATCAGATCCAGCTCTTGATCACAAACCCTTGCATATCATTTGCATATATCATCATTGCATCATTTGACATTTGTTTATTTGCTTTTCAGGGTATCCATATCATTGTATCTAGGTTTTGGTTTTGACCCCTTCTTCTGTTTAGACCTCAGCTTCAGATATCTTCTTCAGCATCTGCTTCAGTTATCTCCATCCTCACCAGCATCAGTCTATCAGAGATTTACTTCCAGCTTCTCAGTTTGTGATCTTCATCATCATTTGTCTTTAGCTTCTTCATCAGCACTCATGGCTACCCCCAGGAAGAGCAACATATCTTATCACTTATTTGAGCCCATATTGATTGGTATCAGGCAGGTCCAGTCACTTATCACACCTGACCACATCCCTCTATTCAGAGAACACTATGGGGATATCTTGGATGTGGTTATGGATCTTGATCCTTCTCAGAGAAGCATGATCCACACATGCTTATAGTTCTATGACCCTCCACTGAGATGCTTCACCTTTCCAGACTTTCAGATTGGGCCTCTGTTGGAAGAGTTCTCTTTGTTGATTGGAGTACCTATCAGAGGGGGAATCCCCTTCAACCGAGAGATGACTGATCCCAGAAGTGAAGAGATAGCAAGGGCATTGTACTTGGAGCCTGCCCTTATTGAGCAAATCATGACAACAAAAGCTGGGATCCCTGGTTTGCATGTGGATTTCTTGATTTCTCAGGCCATCCTGAAGGCTTCATTGGGGGAGTGGAGGGCAGTCTATGCACTCTTAGCCCTCAGCATATATGGGGCTATACTGTTTGCAGATGAGCCCAAATTTGTCAGTAAGAATGCCATCCATTTGTTTCTTCTGAAGAACCCAGTGCCTACTTTGCTAGGAGATTTCTACTATTCCATCCATCAGAGGAATGAGAAACAAAAGGGGAAGTTGGTTAGATGCTGTGCTCCCTTGTTTTACTCTTGGCTACTCAGACACCTGCCTAAATTAGATGCTTTCTAGAACCCACACCAGCAGAAGAATTGGGCCAAGAGGTTCATTGCCTTAACTTCAGATGATATCAGATGGTGCACCCAGAGCACCAAGGGCAAGGACATTATCACCAGCTGTGGACAATACCCAAATGTGACTCTGATAGGAGTAAAGGGTCGCATCAACTACAACCACTTACTGTTTAACAGACAATTGGGCTATGCCTTGGTTCACCCTCCCAGAGGACAGGATTTAGCTGAGACCCTATATTGTGAAGTTCAACCTAATTCAGCTGTTGTCAGACAAGCATCCTGGGCTTGGGACAACATCCAGACAAAAGGGGTAGCTATTCTTGGAAGATGTAACAATGTTGCTTCAGCTTAGTACTATGACTGGTCCCGTACTAGGGCTCAGATTACCAGAATGCCTTTAACCTTGGAAGACACACCTGGACCATCCACAGTACAACCTGCAGCAACAGTTAGCCTAGAGGAATTTGAAAAGTTGAAAGAAAGGAATGAGCAGCTATCCCAGGCCTTGAAGAAGACTCTTTGGGAAAGAAGTGATGGTCGCCTGGACATTGAGAGATTGGAAAAGCTCAGGATTGAGCACCTTGCCAAAATTGAAAACACAGAAGACTACATAAGGAAGGCAAGGGCTGGGGAACAAATATTGAAGAATGCCTGTAAAGAGGCCAAGATTCAGAAAGCTAGGGCTGAGCACTATCTGCAAGAGAGCCATGTTAGGTGGGTCAGGATCACCGAAGCCCGTGCACAAGAAGACCAGAAGACTCAAGCCAAGATTGAACAGCAGGAGGCCAATGAGAAGAAGCAGCAGGAAGCTCTGTTGGCTGCACAGAAGGAGATCTCAGAATTAAAGCTTAGAGCAAGGTTGAAGAGATCAAAAGACTAGGACAGACATAAGAAGCTGACTACTACCATTTCTACTAGGAACCTCCTCATTAGGACCATTATAGAGTATCCAGCTGGTCCAGTGACTGAGGCACTCCTGAAGGAGGTCAGGGAAGATGATTATGGATTGGATGTCTGATCCTTCTTTGCTTGTTGTTCTTTCTTTCTGATGTATTTTTCCTTTTGTTATATTTTGACCATCCATGGGCATGTATTATAAAACATACTATGTATGTTTCATCATTTGTAATGTATTTTAGTTTGTTTTCATTTTGGGCTTCTTTTTCTCAACAACATCAATCATCTTCCTCGAGGTCTGGAAAGGTCAAAACCAAGAACCAAATCGGATACCTTGGAAAACAAATAAGCATACTGCATTGCATACTAACATTTTCTTTGTTTTGTAGGGTTTTGTTATTTTTGTTTCTAACTTTGTTGTAATTTCAAGAAACATTACTCGTTGCCGAGTGTTCCCTGTGAACCGCACACACCGGTATCCGACTCGTAACAACCTTCCTGGCATTCAAATGGAACAGGTACAGTAGGACCTGAATAAGGTCAGAAATCA
The DNA here is from genome assembly GCA_963966055.1 of Lathyrus aphaca. Taxonomy (NCBI): domain Eukaryota; kingdom Viridiplantae; phylum Streptophyta; class Magnoliopsida; order Fabales; family Fabaceae; genus Lathyrus; species Lathyrus aphaca. Next base: position 201,048,261 of record OZ014519.1, on the reverse strand, counting down.
GATGGCAAACGAAAGAGTAGAGATGAGAAACCAGATGTCTCAATTCATAGCTGTCATGACTGGCCTAGCCCATAGCCAAGAAAGACTGAGAGAGCTGGTGGAAAGACAAACACCTGAGGAGCCCCATCTTGGAACAGGAGGAACTAGCAACAATGAACGGGGACAACCTCGTATTAACCCGCCAGAATATGGACCCCATATGAATCCAAAAGTTAACATCCCGAGGAATGTTCAAGGTAATACTTCTGGGGGCAGAATCCTGCAAGAGGATCCCCAAAAAGAACAGTTTACTGTTATAGGGGCTGGATATGAGGTATATGATAGAAGACAGGATGAGATTGCTGAAAAGTTAAGATCTTTGGAATCTCAGAATTCTTTGGGCTTCGATGTGATGGATATGGGACTAGTAGATGGGGTGAGGATTCCCCACAAATTCAAATCCCCATGCTTTGAGAAGTATAATGGTACCTCCTGCCCGCGTACTCATCTGCAATCTTTCTTGGGAAGGCTCAAGGCTTATACCATGGATGAAAAATTATGGATGTTCTACTTTGAGGACAGTCTGACTAGAGCTTCAAGAGAATGGTATTCGCATTTGACGAGGGCCACCATAAGATGTTGGAAGGACTTGGCCGAGGCTTTCATTCGGAAATATCAGTACAACCTAGACATGGCTCCCAATAGAACTCTTCTAATGGGCATGTCTCAGTCTTCTAGAGAGAGCTTCCGGGATTATGCTCAGAGATGGAGACAACTTGCTGCTGCTATCCAACCACCCATGTCAGAAAGAGAAATGGCTGACATGTTCATGAACACCTTGCAATGGTGCATAGCTGGTGAGAGAATTGAAAGTCTCTTGAAGATGGGCAAAATCTCCGACAATGGTGCAAGTTCCTCCAGCAACCCCAGAAAACCCTTTGCAGGACCCCGAAGGACGGGTGAAACTAATGTCATCCATGTAGGCAGGGGAAGGCCCCAATATTCTCACAGGTCAGTAGCAACTGTTACCATCCCAGCTCCAGTTCCACAACAACCATTATATCCTCAACAACAACAACAACATCACTATCAGCAACCTTCTCATTTTCCGCAACAGAGAACCTACAACAACAATAGCAACCAACAACAACGCCCTTTTCAACATAGGTCATCTCAGGCAAGTAGGGTAATTGATCCTATCCCTATGCCTTATGCTGCTTTATTGCCACAACTCCCGAAGCTTAACCTGGTTGAGTTAAGGACGTTGGCACCACCAGATCCTCTCAATATCCCAAAGAATTATGATGTCAACACCAGGTGTGCCTTTCACTCCAACGCACCTGGTCACAATACTGAGAAATGCAGAGCTTTACAGATGAAGGTGCAGGATCTGGTCGATTCTAAAGCTCTCAACTTCGCACCTCCTTCGAACGTCAACAGAAATCCTATGCCTAATCATAGTGGGCCTAGGATTAATGCTATTGAGGAAGACCAACCATCTACACTAATTGATAATGTTGCACAGATTCAAACACCCCTGGCTGAAGTCAAAGTTCAACCTTTAAGATGCCAAGTGTTCCCAGGCTGTGGGGCCTGCTGTGAATTGTGTAAAACAGCTAGTAATGGTTGTGAGAAGTTAAGGATTGGCATATATGGCCTTATCCAAGATGGGATTTTGCAAATTACTTCAACAGCTCCTGCAGCAACTCTTGTCTCCACAACAATGGAATCTCCTACAACACCAACAATCCTTCTTTCGACAGATTCTCCTACAACAGCAACAACACTCATTCCTACTGATTCATCAACATCACCAGCAATTACTCCGTCCATCACTTCAACAAGTCAAAATTCAACAATTGTTTCTTCTACAACATCAGCATCCATTTTATTAACAGAATCTTCTACAACGCCAGCAAAAATTAATGAAGAAGTCTCAACAGTTACAATCTACTATGACCCATCAAATGTTCCTCCCAGCATCAATTTCCAACAACAAACTGTGGCACCTCCTGCCAGATCTCCGGTCACTATTTACTATGATCCGCACACCATTAAAGTACCTTCCTCTGCAGCAATCAGCCCAGTTACCATTACGGTACCTGGGCCTGTTCCTTATGAAAGCAGTAATGCCATACCTTGGCACTACGGCTCTGATCTCTACTGCAATGGGGAGAAAATCACTCTGGATTCATCAACCTCTTCACCATAAATTGATAATGTTGGGGGAGGAGGAGGCTTCACCAGATGCGGACGCCTTTTTGCCTCACAAACACAAAGATCTAATGCTGAAGTAGAAGCTGCTGCTAAGGCAAAAGGAAAAAATGTGGTATCTGAAGAGCCAACTGCCAAAGAAACTCAGAAGACATCTTTTGAACAAGATGTATACGATTTCATGAGAAACATAAAAAGGAGTGATTACAAGGTGGTGGATCAGCTTCACCAAACACCCTCAAAAATCTCCATATTATCACTATTGATGTGTTCCGAAGCTCACAGGAATGCATTGTTGAAAGTCCTGCACGCATCATACGTGCCGGAGGAGATTACTATTAATCAGCTAGAAACTGTGGTTGCAAATGTCAACACCAGACATGGATTGGGCTTTACAAATGCTGATTTAACAACGGAGGGGCGCAACCATAACAAGGCTTTGCATATCACCTTGGAATGCAAAGGTGTTGTTCTATCTCATGTGCTGGTGGACACTGGGTCTTCACTCAATGTTCTACCAAAGAAAGCCTTAGTGAAGCTGGAGTATGATGGCTTGGCATTGCGTCCGAGTAATTTGGTGGTGAGAGCATTTGATGGCTCTAAAAGATCAGTGATCAGGGAGATTGATCTGCCTGTGTTGATTGGCCCGCAAACCTTCAAAACTACCTTCTTTGTGATGGACATACAGTCGGCCTACAGCTGTCTGTTGGGTAGACCCTGGATTCACGCCGTTGGCACTGTTACGTCTACCCTTCACCAGATATTAAAATTCGAGTGGGAAGGCCAAATCATCACCATCTGTGGGGAGGAGGACATCTTTGTTAGCCAGCTGGCTACGTATAAGTAAATAGAAATGGATGGAGAGATCCATGAGACCATGAGTCAAGGGTTTGAAGCCCTTAATATTAATGAAGCATCTGTTGTGTCTAGGACTTCCATCACATCATATCAACAGGCCCGAAAGGTTGTTGAGGAGGGTACCGCTCAAAGCTAGGGCAAGCTGCTTCCAGTTGAAAAGAAAGAAGACCGATTCGGGTTGGGTTACAGACCAACTCGACAAGAGCAACCAGAGGCTGCAACGGAGCCCAAGTTTGTCAGTAGGGGAATGCTCACCCCGAATGCTGTGAATAGTTTGGAAGATGAGTCAGAAGACGAACGCAACCTGGAAAACTGGATACGTCCAATGATCCCGGAGAACCAAGTCTCAAACTGGTCTTCCCAGGAAATTATAAGAGTTACTCCTGCAGAGTAATTATTATTTCTTGTCTTTAAGCATGCATCAAGTCCTTCATCTTGCCCAAGATGTCATGGCTCATTTTGTAATCGGGCCATCTTATTTTTTGTGCAAATGATCAATTAATGAATATCAGGACATCTTTTGCAAATGAGTCTTTTCTTTTTCCGCTCACTCTTTTCAAAAATAATAACTTCATTTTTCACTTTTTTCTTAACAAGATAAAACTGATCACTAAAATGAACAAATCTAAACCCTTGCAGAGAATGCCCTCCAGACTGCACCGACAACAACACTGCTATGACTTCGTATGACTTTGACAATCCGATTAATCAAGCCGATGAAGGGGTTGAAGAAGATTATGAGTTACCTGAAGAATTAGCCAGGTTGTTGAGACAAGAGGAGAAGGTCATCACTCCTCATCAGGAGGAAGTTGAGACAGTTAATCTCGGTACCGAAGAAGACTTGAAAGAAGTGAAGATTGGGGCCGGTCTGCAAGACTCAGTGAAGGAACAACTTATGGACATGCTTCGAGAGTACGTCGACGTCTTTGCTTGGTCCTATCAAGACATGCCTGGTTTGGATACTGACATTGTTATGCACAAGCTGCCTTTGAAGGAAGACTGCCCTCTAGTAAAACAGAAGCTGCGCCGTACTCGCCCGGATATGGCCATGAAGATAAAAGAAGAGGTACAAAAACAGTGGGACGCCGGTTTCCTTGCTGTAACTAGTTACCCTCCGTGGGTTGCTAACATTGTACCTGTGCCTAAGAAAGATGGAAAAGTAAGGATGTGTGTGGACTACCGGGATCTGAATAGAGCTAGCCCGAAAGATGACTTCCCTTTACCTCACATTGATGTAATGGTCGACAATACGGCTCAGTTCTCGGTGTTCTCCTTCATGGATGGATTTTCAGGATATAATCTGATCAAGATGTCACCTGAAGACATGGAGAAAACAACTTTCATCACACCCTGGGGCACATTCTGTTATAAGGTAATGCCATTTTGACTGAAGAATGCTGGTGCCACTTAACAATAGGCTATGGTAACATTATTCCATGATTGCCAAGTCCCTCACAGAAGAAGTCCACCTGGTGAATTTGTTGAAACTATTCAAGCGTCTGAGGAAGTACCAACTGAAGCTGAACCCCAACAAATGCACATTTGGGCTGTGATCTGGTAAGCTGCTGGGATTTATTGTAAGTGAGAAAGGGATTGAAGTTGACCCTGATAAAGTCAAAGCCATCCAAGAGATGCCTGCACCAAAAACTGAAAAAGAAGTTCGAGGGTTCTTAGGAAGATTGAACAACATTTCACGGTTCATATCTCACCTTACAGCAACCTGTGAGCCTTTGTTCAAATTGTTGAGAAAAGAACAAACAGTCAGGTGGAATGAAGACTGCCAAAGGGCTTTTGACAAAATCAAGGAATACTTACAAGAGCCTCCAATCCTTATGCCTTCAGTTGAAGGAAGACCTCTAATAATGTACTTGACAGTATTAGAAGAGTCAATGGGGTGTGTGCGGGGCCAACATGACGAGTCTGGTCGAAAAGAGTATGCAATATACTACCTAAGCAAAAAGTTTACCGACTGTGAACAACGTTATTCACTGCTCGAGAAAACTTGTTGTGCTTTAGCATGGGCTGCTCGCCGACTAAGGCAGTATATGTTGACCCACACTACCTTATTGATCTCAAAGATGGACCCAGTCAAGTACATTTCTTAGAAGCCAGCACTCACCGGACGGGTTGCAAGATGGCAAATAATCCTCACAGAATATGACATTCAGTACACATCCCAGAAGGCCATCAAAGGCAGTGTATTGTCTAATTATCTTGCTGAGCAACTCATTGATGATTACCAGCCTATGAGATTTGACTTCCCTGATGAAGACATCATGTTCATAAAAGCAAAAGATTATGAAGAGCCTATTCACACTGAAGGGCCTGACCCAGAAGAAGAATGGACAATGATGTTTGATGGGGCTTTTAATATGAATGGTCGTGGTGTTGGTGCAGTACTCATTACACCTAAGGGAGTTCACATGCCTTTCTCGGCAAAAATCACCTTTAACTGCACCAACAACGAAGCTGAATATGAAGCCTGTATCATGGGTCTTGAGGAAGCCATTGACCTCAGGATCAAGATTTTAACTGTATTCGGAGATTCAGCTCTGGTAATTAATGAAACCAACGGCAAATGGTACACTCACCAGGAGCATCTGATACCTTACAGGGATTATACGAGGAGATTACTAACATTCTTCACAACAATCAAACTTGAGTATATCCCTCGAGATGAAAATCAGTTTGAAGATGCTCTGGCTACTATTTCATTCATGATCAAAGTTCAAGCTGCCAACTTTGTGCCTCGAATTTCAGTATCCAGACTTGACAGGCCAACCTACTTATTCTCAGCAGACCTTGCTAAGGATGCTAAACCTTGGTTCTATGACATCAAATGCTTCTTGGAGGATCAAACATACCCACCTGGGGCATCATCCAATGATAAGAAGACATTAAGAAGGCTAGCTGGTAGTTTCTTCCTGAACGCTGATGGTTCGTTGTATAAGAGGAACTTTGACATGGTACTTCTCAGATGTGTTGATAAGACAGAGGCCGAATTATTGATGCACGAGGTGCATGAAGGATATTTTGGTACCCATGCTGGAGGGCATGCAATGCCCAAGAAATTGTTAAGATCGGGTTACTACTCGATCACTATGGATGCAGACTGTTGTGCTTATGCCAGAAAGTGCCACAAATGCCAGATTTACGCGGATAAAGTGCATGTGCCTCTGAATCCTTTGAACGTGATGTCTTCACCTTGGCCCTTTGCCATGTGGGGCATTGATATGATTGGGAAGATTGAACCGACTGCTTCAAATGGCCATAGAATCATCCTGGTTTCCATTGACTATTTTACCAAATGGGTTGAGGCAGCTTCATATGCAAATGTCACCAGGAAAGTGGTAGCCTGATTCCTGAAGAGAGACATCATCTGTCAGTATGGAGTGCCCGAGCGAATCATTACTGATAATGGTTCCAATTTGAACAATAAAATGATGGCAGAACTGTGCCTGGACTTCAAGATCCAACATCACAACTCTTTTCCTTATAGGCCAAAGATGAATGGCGTTGTTGAGGCAGCTAACAAGATTATCAAGAAGATTGTGCAAAAGATGGTGGTCACCAATAAAGACTGGCATGAGATGTTACCATTTGCCTTGCATGGATACCGTACGTCAATCAGAACATCCACTGGGGCAACACCGTATCAACTTGTATATGGTATGGAGGCAGTCCTACCTGTTGAAGTTGAACTACCCTCCTCGCGGGTACTAATGGATGTCAAATTGAATGAAGCATAATGGGTCCGATCTCGGTACGAACAACTGAATCTGATCGAAGAAAAGAGATTAGCTGCAATTTGTCATGGGCAGCTGTATCAGAAAAGAATGAAGAAAGCCTTCGATCAGAAAGTCAGGCTTCGGGAATACCAAGTAGGAGATCTTGTGCTGAAAAGACTCCTCCCTCCTCATACAGACCACAGGGGCAAGTGGACTCCGAATTACGATGGTCCGTTCATAGTAAAGAAAGTTTTCTCTGGTGGAGCACTGATGCTCAGTACTATGGATGGTGAAGACTTCCTGTCCCCTGTGAATTCAGATGCAGTTAAAAAAACTTCGCATAAATGACCCGCTGGACACAAAAACAGAATGTAAGTCCAGTAAAAAATAGGACATCCCGGCGAGTCAAAAACAGAATAAAAGACTCGGGCAAAAATAAGGGAAAATAATTAAAAAAAAATGTACACCCGCTGAGTTGAAAAGCCACATTGGACAGCTCAGGCAAAAAAGGGTAGCCCGGTGGATTGAAAACCCGAAAGGGCGATCCACGAAAAATAAGGGAATAAGCGAACAACTGCATTCTGAATTCGTCTGTATCACTTACAACATGGAAAAACTTCGAAAGGCTCAAGCATCGGTCAGAATCAGCTTTCTTCAGATAGCAAGATGAGAAGATCGTCAAAAGTCATACGGGTCATGGCAAAAGGGGAAGCTTACTAAAGTGTCATCAACATTGCCAGCATTTTTTGTTTCTCAATTTGTAACAATCTCCTCATTTCAGGGGATTTGTTTCTTTGACTGTACTTGCCAATTCAGGGCACGCAAATTAATAAAATCAAATTTTCAGTCACACTCTGTCCTGTACACTTTATTTCATTTGCAAAATGTCCGATATCCTTGATATAACGTTTGCATAAAAACAGAAGTGCCTTTCTAATCACATGCTTGCATGAAATATATTACTTACTCTCGGGGTTGTCTAAACTCCTATGATGGAATCCAGTAAGGGATACCTCGGGGAACTTGTGCGTTTCTTTGTCATAACAGGATTGCAGGTTTTCAAAGCGTAACATGGGGCATGAAAGCTTCTCCAGCAAGTTGCTAAAATCATTATTTCCCCAGTACATCTTCCAAACAACACCAGAGATGCTCTCTCCCCATCAGAGTTGTCGGGCATCACTTCTCCAACACTTTCTTCAGAGGCAGCATCAGAAGGTGTTCATGTCCCCAACTGAGTTGTCAGATATTATCATCCTCAGTAGGATCCCTACAGAAATCTCTAGGAAGATCGTTCAGTGATTGTTCCTCCCCAGCCAAGTGTTAGACAGGGAACCACCCCCCCACAGAGCTCCAGCCTATCCAAAAGAGTAAAGTCTGAATTTCCCGCACAACAAAGTGACGAAAGCTTCCACAGCCCCAGCTGGGCTCCTCATCACAGTAGGTCTATCAGTGACCTATCTCCCCAAGCAGAGCTATATATCAGATCTACCAATGATCTCATCCCCAGCTGGGATATTCCTTCAAGCAAGATCAATCAGAGACCTTCACAACAGCGGGATCCGGATCCCGGATCAGTATCTTTGCATAATCATAGCATTCACATCATATTCACCCTCAGAGCGTAGCATTCCGTCTAATACGGAGCATTACGGAAAAAATCAAACATATTGCATAAGTCACAAGCTATGTTTTGAATCAAACACCTGTATATACCAACATTCCATATCTGAAGACTCACAGTCCCTGCGGAAAACCAAAGTGTCCCCTTTGTGCTCTCAAAATACAGATACATGCTCCTTTTGGCACTCGTCCGTGTCATCATTCCCCAGTAAAGTCGCCCGAACATTCTCTACAGACAGATACATCTATATGCACTCATTGAACACTCGTCCGTGTCACCATCCCCCAGCATGGTTGCCTAATCACTTATTGTAAACCAAACACTTCTTCATAATACATTCTTGTCGACACCCGTCCGTGTCATCTTATCCCCACAGATCACCAGATTACCTCTTACACTTATAAGGTCATAACTTATACGTTTCCTCTTATGATACCCGTCAGTGTCATACTCTCCCCAGCAAGTTGAACACTCGTTTGTGTCTCACTCATGCTTATTTTTAATCATATAAATACTCATCCGTATCTTGTATATACCACTTATTTTCCCCTCAGATTCAATACTCGTCCGTGTTCTTTGTTAACCAGTTGGTACTCGTCCGTACCATCATCTCTAAACATGTGTCAGCGTTTGTTTCTACCGATACTCGTCCGTATCAAAAGTCTTAAGGATGCTCGTCCGCATCTTTAATCTATACGCAGCGTCAAACACTTATACCTTCCTTTCTTGAATGTAGACATTCGTCCTTGTCTACCATTCCCCAGCAAATCCCCACTAAAAAGCAAATTTCTTTTCTATCTGACATTCGTCCTATGTCATGATATTGAGCAGCCGTACCCTGTTAGGTGATCGTCCTTCACCTCTTGATGATCGTCCTTCGTCATGTTTATCCGATGGTCGTCCCCATCGTTGATTCTGTTATCTGACATTCATCCTATGTCATGATAAACCTTGAGAGCAGCCGTACCCTGCTAGGTGATCATCCTTCACCTCTTGATGATCGTCCTTCATCATGCTTATCCGATGGCCGTCCCCATCCTTGACCTTTTCTACCCGGCATTCGTCCTATGTCGCGGTACCTTCGACAACCGTACCTTACCAGGTGATCGTCCTTCACCTTAGATGACCGTCCCTCATCTTATCCCCAACAGAGCAGCCGTCCCCTGTTAGGTGATCGACCTTCACCTTTGATGACCATACCTCATCCTTTATTGCATTTATGCTTCGAACCTGATGGTCGTCCCCATCATTGCCTTTACCTCTAATCCCCAAAGAATTTTGTTACTGTATTTGATGGTCGTCCCCATCATAATTTCTTCATTTCCCTAGCATGTCGGTCGTCCCCGTCATTGCTTTATCCTCGACGGTCGTCCTCTGTAGCCCTCAATTTATAATCACACTTTATTTTATTTTACAATCTATATCCCATTTCTTCTTCACGCCCAGTGAGTGCAAATTTCGGACTGTCTTTGGTATTCAACCACAAGTTATCTTGTTTGCATGTTAAGCCCGTCGCTTACATCCTGCACAGCTAACTCATGCTTGAATAGGGGCAAATGTAAACATCCCAAATTTTCCCTCACTAAGTTCACACCATGGCTTGTGGTCTTTTCATTTGCATAAGTTCAATCATACCATCTCATATTGCATTTTTACTTCACTGCATTGGTTCAAAGTCATATGCATCCAGGGTTTGTGATCTGAGCAATCCATGGGCTATCTGAACCACTCCAAAGGTCATCAATCATCTCAATAGGGTCCAGGTATGTTCAATCATCATATTATATCCTCCCAAGATCAAGGAAGTCAAAGAATCACAAGAACTTGCAAAGCTTGGAAGCAGAGCCAGGTTTAACTACACAGATGACCTAAAATTAGGGTTTTGGTTTCAGAGGCCATAACTCCAATTTTTTTGGTCATTCTTGTTTCTATTGCTCTATATATGCTATAAGGATTATGCATACCAAGTTTGATGGAAAAATTCATTGTGGAAGTCATCTGATCACTGGGTAACTTCTTGAGCAAGTCAGAGCCAAATCAGGGCATCTGAGGCCCCCAACATGGAACCAAAATGGATTTTTCATCAAAATGAAGTTATATGGTCTTTATTTGATCATTGAAGTGCTTATAAGTTCACAAATTTGAAGAAAAGTGGGCAAAACCAAAAGTTGCCAAATATGGAAATGACTTATAATGTAAACTTTCCATTTTGGGAAAGTTTTTCAACCTCCTCTTTCTTAACCAAAAATGCTTCAAATGAAAAATTCTTGGTCATGAAAGTTGTAGATTGGATCATTCCCTTTTCAAAAAGTACAAGAACAAGATCTAATTCATTTTGAAACTCAAGTTATGGCTTTCCAAAGTTGGGAAAAATCACTTAATTTCATGTTTCATGCCAAAAGGGATTTTTTGCAAAACCTTATACCAAACCAGTTTTTGACTTCAAATGGACTTCTACGCCTCATAACATCATAATACAATGCCTAAAAGTCAGAATTGGCCCAAGAATTTCCATGTTTCATGACTTGTGTAAGAAGAAATCAAGAAAGGGCTAAACTTCATGAAATTTGCAAAACCCCCCACAAACTTCAATCCACTTGCTAATTGGCCTCCATGTGAATTCCATGGTTGCCCATGAATCAAGCTGCACAGGACATGCCCTTGTCCTTGGCCTGAATTTTCCCATACCTCAAAGGACACCTAACCTTGACTTTTTGCAAAATAAACCATACCAATCAGCATAGGCCACCAACAACTCTCTGACCTATCAAGACTTGATACATGGACCAAATACAAGCCATTACACACATCAAGCAAGCCAGAATCCTCCCACAAGTCAGCATTCACCAAGACTCCCATCTTTGCATTTTCATTCGAAACTCATCACACAAGCTACAAACCTTCAAACAAACTTCATAGAACAACTCACCATCAACCCCTGATCATTTCCCACCCTTCATCTTGCCCTAAAAACAACCATATCAAAAACACGATTTTGGCCCCCCCTCGAACTGAACTTCAACAAACTTCAAAAGAGTCCACAAAAGCTTCAGCCAAGTATCCCAGAAGCAAAAGGGAGTCAAAAGAAGGGGAAAAGCACCAAAGAGAGGACCAGACAATGCCATTTTCGAAAGCTCCATTTCAGGTAACTTCAAGAACAAATTTTCCAGAAATGTAATTTCTTGTTATAGAAATGTTCTGTATGCTTTGCTGATCATCATGATCTTTTAGTTTTGAAAATGTGTAAGAAACAAGCATGTATGAAGCTTCTGAAATTTTTGCGTGTTTTTTGTTTGCCTTTGATTCTTGATCTTGAGTGAAAATAAATGATTTTGGTTGCTGGATTCTTGTTTAGAGTTGTATAATGATTTATTATGGAGAGTTTAGTGAGGTTTCATGGCGTATTGAGAGAGATTGAGTGGGAGAGCAGCCGGAGAAGATGACCGGAACACTGTTCTGGTCACCTGAATGTCATTAGGGTTCAGATTAGGGTTTAATTGTGTAATTAGTGAGATTTGAATTTCAGCCGTACAGATGCGCGCGGGGTCAATTCCCTCCAACCCAGCTTTGAATCTCCACCCTAGGATTAGCTGAATTTCCATTTTATTTCATTTAATTAGTTTTATTTCACATTTTTCTTATTTATTTCATACGAATTTTAAAAAATAGTAAAACACATCAAAAAATTCTGAAAATTTTTATTAAATCTTTTATTAATTTTCAGAACCCAAAAATATTTTTATTTTTATTTTTTGCATTAAAAATATTTTTTAAATCATTTAAATGATTATTTTTAATTAGTTAATGGAAATTAATTAATTAAAAATACATTTAGGTATTTAAAAATCCCAAAAAAATTCAGAGAGCATTTTCAAACATTTTCAAACATTTACAAACTCACAATAAAAATTTCTTTTTGGTTTTGAACACATTTACAAACATTTATTTTTGCATTGTGTTATGCATGGTTTCAAGCATCTAAAAACATTTTTGTTTCATTTTTATAATGCATTTTCAATTTGTTTGGCATTTTCCCTTTAGAATCACCCTTAAAACCTTAGAAATTTAAGAAAATCATAAGTCCTTCTAGGTTAAGCTTCTGACCCTCCCCTTTGGGCAGTGAACTTGTATAGGCTTAGGGTCCCTTTGGTTCCCTTTTCAATTTTTTTATCTTACCATTTGCTTCTGATTTTGAATTTTGCATCTTGTGTTGTGCATAAACCCTAATTTGCATCTTCATTTGCATCCATCTTACATGAGCTTGCATATATGGACTTGCCATGACATTTTGTGCATCCACATGATATATAAGACATCTTAGGACATATTGAAATCATGTTTGATCATTGCATCATTCATTTGCCATGTTTTTGTTTTCATTTAATGTCATATGCATTCATGAACTTTCATGCTTCTTACATGTCTCATTTGCATTCCTATCCTTTGTATGATCATCCTCATCTCATGACATACATTTATGTCATATATTTACATCATTAGCATCATGAACATGCTTCTGGTTTTGACTTTCACCTTTGCATTCATTTCATTTCATTTCTTTTTGCTAACTTTTCAGGTGGTAAGTGTTTGAGAAGTGAATTTGCCTTCACTTCTCATAATATCTTCTCATCTCTCTTATGCCTCATTGCTGCATTTTACTTGTGAATTAGAGTGGGCTTTGCTAATTCATGCTCCTTCCTCTCTTTCTTTCTTCAAGAAACTTATCTTCTTAAGTGAAGTAAGTTGTCTTGCTTCTTTCTGATTCTCCTTCCTTCATCCTGCTTTTTCCTTGGTGGCTTTTCTCTTGAAGATCTTCTTGCAAGCCTCATAAACCCTAGGAACACCCAAGCATGATCACAATTAGGGTTTGATTAGTCCCCCATTAGTTTTACCTTTTTGTCATCTTTGAGTCTTCTCTTCTCAATTCTTAATCAAGGACTAAACCTTAAAGGTTTTAAGGCTTTGTGATTAGGGTTATGCTTGTATCCTTCTATTAGGATGGGGTGTATAACTTTAATCCTAAGTGTTAAACCCTTAATGTGTTTAAATCCTTTAATCAATTCATCTAATAATCACTAAGACATCAAGCTTGTAACTTGGGCCTTGCATTAGGGTCCTAATTCTTCCTTAATTGGTTAAGAAGGACTAACCCTAGTGTTAATGGACAAGTCCCCCTCAAGTTGTCTTACAAACCATAAAATTCACTTCTTAATCTTACCATTAACTAAAATCCACTTTAATAAAGGCTTTGTTTTGTCATGAGGTTAATCCCTAATCATGGATTAAGTTGGGGAGCCTTCCTCAGCTTAAATGTTCCCATCTATTATCCTTCTATTAGGATGGTGTAATGGGTCCATTAAATCCTTGATTATGGCTTAAACTCATTACTTAACACTAAACAAAAACTCCAAAAACATCTAAATAAATGCAAGTAGGTTAATGATCTTAATCCTACATCAGGATGATTAAGAGTGAGGTGTTTACTTCATACTTAAGGTATTCTTATAACCCCTAATCAAAGGGAAGATGTGATGAATTTACTAACCTTTGGTTTAGGCTTAAGCTCATTAACTTATGCAAAACACCAAAAACAATAACAAAACTGAAAACACAAAAAAAAACAATAATTGTCTCCTTCGGGATTCTTTTCTCATCACCTTCATTCACAAACGAGAACTTGCTTCTTCCGTCTAAAGCGAGAAAGTTAGCACTCGAGCCAGAAGAGTTATACACTTGAGCATAGACAGGTAAGCAGTTCATCAGTCAATTTATCTTTCAGTCTCTTTGAGTCGAACTACGGTGTTCTGACTTCCTCATTGCACGAGAGGATACGTAGGCATAACTTAACTGTTATCGAACAAAAGTCTCTGTCTCTTCCCCCCTCTTCCAGCATTATTCTTTAAGCCTCATTATCTTGAGCTTTGCACTCTTTCCTTACACTGACACTCCTTTTCTTCACTTCACTTTTCAGCACTGACACCTGTACATTCTTTTCCAGCTTTTGCACACACATAGCACAGACACTACCCCTTTAAACACAAACTTTCAAGAGTGGATCCCGTCGAGTACGACGGACAATCTGGGTGCTAATACCTTCCCAGGTTGTAATCAACCCCCTTTCTCAGTTTCTCTGGTTCGCTACCGTCTTATCCATCTTTTCTTAGGTTTATGCAGCATTACCTTTCCTTCGGGATAAAAATGCCTTGCTGGCGACTCTTTTCAGTTCATCTTCATGTCCTCTTTCGCAGACCGTTCGCGCTTGTACCGGGATGCAAATCTTTGGGAGCGACAACGGAGAAGGTCTGTTGCCTCTTTAATACGCACAAAAGAAACTCAAGAGGAAATATCAAGTCCCAAGTGGATTCAACAGTCAAGCACAAGTATCCATTATCGGGTTATCAGACAAAGATCAAAATAAACTTCCAGTATCCAAACCTGTTAGAACAATTATGGTTCTAAACCTCTAAGAGTTTTGATGATAACAAATATTATTATACTAGAATAGAAGTTCTAATGACTACCTTTATTATTGTGTAGAAGAGGAATTTAATTAAAGGAGACGTGCATTACTAGAAGATATATTGAGCAATATATAGAAGATACACTTAATGAAGAATCCATCATTTAATGACATGATTAATTGGTTGCGCATCAAATCTTTACTATCTCTGATTTACGTCTAGAAGATGATGATCTTCATAATGAAGACATTAATTAAAGAATATTTTAATTAATGATTAAGACAAGTATCTATTGTTTTGGAAGGAATTTATGGTATTAACTAATATCCTAAACTAGCTCAAGATGTCTCCAACGGCTACATTTATTCAAGAACTATATAAAGGAATCAAATTTAAGATTTGAAGACAATACACTCACGAGCAAAAGACTGAATCATTTGTGCTAAAATATTGTAACATTCACTTAGTGATCTTAGCTTTATTAGAAGCAAAATTAGTTACTATATTATTATTATTGTAATAGTTGAGTAATATTCCTTGAGTGATTAGTTTCAGTCAGAAGACTCAAGAGGACATTGACTATAGGTCAGTGTGTGTATTCATTTATTGAATAGTGGATTAAGACCTCAGTGATAGAGGCAAAATCACCTTGGCGGGTGGACTGGACGTAGTTTGAGTTCAAACGAACCAGGATAAATTAACTTGTCATTAGAAGTTATTTTTAGTTGTTAAAGAAAACCCAATTCCAACCCCCCTTCCTTGTGTTTTACGCACCTTCAATTGGCATCAGAGCGCTAGGTTCTGAGAAATACACTTAACCGTGTCAGTAAAAGATCCAGAAGTTAAAACACATGGCAGAAGCTGGCAATAACAACAATGACTACCAAAATGACAAGATCAACGTGAAACCTCCAGTGTTCAATGGTGACAATTTTGACTACTGGAAGCTGGAAAGTTTATTTCTAGCTCTAGATGGAGATCTTTGGGACATGGTGACAGATGGATACATTCATCCTGTTGGAGCAGATGGTCAGAAGATTGAAAGAAAAAATATGACAGCTCAACAGAAGAAGGAATTCAGAAATCATCACAAAGCTAGAACCATACTTCTAAGTGCTATCTCATATACAGAATATGAGAAGATCACAAACAGGGACTCAGCTAAACACATGTTTGCTTCTCTAAGGATGACACATGAAGGCAACACTCAAGTCAAGGAGACTAAAGCTCTAGCCCTCATCCAGAAGTATGAAGCTTTCAAAATGGAAGAAGATGAGACAATTGAAAAAATGTTCTCAAGGTTCCAAATTCTGGTAGCTGGACTGAAAGTTCTGGACAAAGGCTACTCAACAGCAGATCATGTGAAGAAAATCATCAGAAGTTTTCTAAAAGGCTTGGAGGCCCATGGTCACTGCTCTAAAGCTATCTAAAAATCTGAATGAAATATCCTTAGAAGAACTGATCAGCTCCTTGAGAAGTCATGAGATTGAACTAGAAGAAGATGAACCCCAGAAGAAAGGTAAGTATGTAGCTCTTAAATCTAACAAATCTATTTCTAAAGCTTTATAGGCAGAAGAAGAAGAAAGTTCTGGATGCTCATCAGAAGAAGATGAATTATCTCTCCTATCCAGAAGAGTCCAACAACTCTGGAAGCATCGTCAGAAGAAGTTCAGAAATACCAGAAGAACAAACAACTATTCTGAATCAACATCTGGTCACAAGAAACCCAGAAGCAAAGAAGTTGTGTGCTATGAATGCAAAGAACCAGGACACTACAAGAGTGAATGTCCAAAACTCCAGAAAGAGAAACCCAGAAACAAATTCAGCAGAGAAAAGAAAAAGAGTCTCATGGCAACATGGGATGATTCTGAATCATCTGAAGCAGAGTCAGATTCTGAAGATGAACAAGCTAATATTGCACTAATGGCAAACATACCAGAAGATGATCACTCATCAGAATCAGAATCAGAATCAGATTCAGAAGAGGTATTTTCTAAACTTTCTAGATCTCAATTAGAAGCTAGCCTCTCAGAAATTCTTGTAAAATATCAGAAGCTTCAATTCAAATACAAAGACATGAAACAAAGTCTGGTATCTGAATTAGAAGAAGTTAGAAAACTAAAAACAGAAAACTCTGAGCTGAAAGAAAATATCTTTGAATGCAAAAACTCTTTTGAAAAACATAAAGTTCAGAAGGAATCTGAATTAGAAGATCTAATCAATTCTGATAGTATCATAAAACAATATGACTATGGTTTTCAAAAATTTCTTGCTAAAAGCATAGATAGAAGCAAAATTGCATCTATGATCTATGGAGTTAGCAGAAATGATAGAAGAGGCATAGGCTATGTGAAAACTAAAGAAACTCTGAAGTTTAAAAAGATTGATGACATTGTCATAAAAACTAATACTCCTCTAAGTTCTCATTTTACCTATGGTCATAACCATGACTTAATATATACCAGTGAATCATCTTGTTCCACAAGTTCTGATTTAAAACCTAAAATGAATCAGAAGTTTGTAAAAACTAACAAACAAGGACCCAGAAGAATATGGGTACCCAAAGATAAAATTGTGTATGTTGCATATGTCTTGAACAGCAAAACTGAAACACCAATCATGGTACCTGGACTCTGGATGCTCACGACACATGACGGGAAGAAAGCATATGTTCCAAAGTCTTGAATTAAAAGATGGAGGCCACGTAGGTTTTGGAGGTAACCAAAATGGAAAAATAATTGGCTCTGGAACTATTGGTAATGGAAATCTTCCCTCTATCTCTAATTTTCTATTAGTAGAAGGATTAATGCATAATTTATTATCCATAAGTCAATTAAGTGATAATGGTTATGACATAATCTTTAATCAAAAGTTCTGTAAAGCTGTTAGTCAGAAAGATGGAACAATCCTCTTCAGTGGAAAGAGAAAGAACAACATTTATAAAATAAAACTTTCAGAATTAAAAATTCAAAATGTAAAATGTCTAATGTCTGTGGAAAATGAGCAATGGGTCTGGCACAGAAGATTGGGACATGTTAATATGAGAAGATTATCTCAACTTAACAAACTCAATCTAGTCAGAGGACTTCCAAATTTGAAGTTCAACTCAGAAGCTTTGTGTGAAGCATGTCAAAAAGGAAAATTTTCAAAACCTGGTTTTAAAGCTAAAAATCTTGTATCTTCCTCTAGACCATTAGAACTTCTACACATTGACTTATTTGGACCAGTGAAAACTGCTTATGTCAGTGGCAAGAAGTATGGATTGGTGATCGTAGATGACTTCAGCAGATGGACATGGGTAAAGTTTCTTAGACACAAGGATGAGTCAATTGCTGTATTTTCTAACTTCTGCAAACAAGTTCAAAATGAAAAAGAATTTAAAATTATTAAATTCAGAAGTGATCATGGTGGGGAATTTGAAAACAAACAATTAGAATCATTTTTTTAATGAAAATGGCATCTCTCATGATTTTTCTTGTCCTAGAACTCCTCAACAAAATGGGGTTGTAGAACGTAAGAATAGAACATTGCAAGAGATGGCCAGAACCATGACCAATGAGACTGACATGGCTAAACACTTTTGGGCAGAAGCAGTAAATACATCATGCTATATTCAGAATAGAATCTCTATAAGACCTATTCTTGAAAAGACTCCTTATGAATTGTGGAAGAACAGAAAGCCCAACATTTCATATTTTCACCCCTTTGGGTGTATATGTTTTATTCTGAATACTAAGGATACTCTGAACGTTCTAAGGGATACAGAGTATACAACACAGAAACACGTATTGTGATAGAATCTATTTATGTCAAATTTGATGATAAGCTTGGTTCTGAAAAACCAAAGCAGAATGAACTTATTGCAGATATAGAAGTTGAAATTTCTACAAACAGAACATCTGAAGATCAATTACCTACAGAACAAAACAAGATAATTACTCCAGCAAATTCTGAAGAACCCACTCAAAACAAACTCTCCAGAAGCAAAGTGAATCATCCAGAAGATAAAATCTTAGGAAAGAAGGATGAACCAATCAGAACAAGATCATCTTTCAGAAACAAGGATGAACCAATCTGAAGAATCTCTAATGGGACTTGTTTCTCTGATTGAACCAACTTCTGTAGAAGAAGCTCTCTCAGAAAATGATTGGATTCTGGCTATGCAAGAAGAACTTAACCAATTCACCAGAAATGATGTATGGGATCTAGTTCCTAGGCCCAGAGGATTCAACATCTTTGGCACCAAGTGGGTATTCAGAAACAAGCTAAATGAGCAAGGAGAAGTTGTCAGAAACAAAGCAAGATTGGTTGCATAAGGTTATAGTCAACAAGAAGGAATTGACTATACAGAAACCTATGCACCAGTTGCCAGGTTAGAATCAATTAGACTTCTAATTTCATTTGTTGTAAACCATAATATCATTCTATATCAAATGGATGTCAAGAGTGCATTTTTAAATGGTTATATTAATGAAGAAGTGTATGTACACCAACCCCCTGGCTTTGAAAATATAAAATTTCCAGAACATGTTTTCAAACTCAAAAAATCTTTATATGGTCTGAAACAATCTCCCAGAGCTTGGTATGAAAGACTAAGTACTTTTCTTCTGGAAAATAATTTCATCAGAGGGAAAATGGATACAACTCTTTTCAGTAAAAACATTATAAATGATCTTCTGATATGCCAAATTTATGTAGATGATATAATTTTTTGTTCTACTAAAAGTGCCTTGGGAAAGGAATTTGCTAAGTCTATGCAGGCAAAATTTGAAATGAGCATGATGGGAGAATTAAAGTTCTTCCTGGGAATTCAAATAAATCAAACATCAGAAGGAACATATATCCATCAAAGCAAATATGTCAAAGAACTTCTGAAGAAATTTGATTTATCAGAAAGCATCATATCTAAAACTCCTATGCATCCTACATGTATTCTGGAGAAAGAAGAGGTAAGTAAGAAAGTAGATCAGAAGCTCTACAGAGGTATGATTGGCTCTCTCCTCTTTCTAACTGCTTCTAGACCAGATATTCTATACAGTGTATGTTTATGTGCTAGATTCCAATCAGATCCTAGAGAAACTCACTTAACAACAGTTAAGAGAATCTTTAGGTATCTGAAAGGTACTACTAATCTTGGTTTATATTACAGAAGATCCAAAGACTATAAACTTGTAGGATATTGTGATGCTGATTTTGCTGGAGACAGAACAGAAAGAAAAAGTACTTCTGGAAGTTGTCAATTTCTGGGAGATAATCTAATTTCTTGGTCCAGCAAAAGACAGTTAACCATAACATTATCAACTGCAGAAGTTGAATACATTGCAGCAGCTGGATGCAGTACTCAGATGCTCTGGATGAAAAATCAGCTTGAGGATTTCAATATTTATGAGAGTAACTTTCCCATCCTCTGTGATAATACCTCTACTATTTGTCTATCAAAAAATCCAATTTTACATTCTAGAGGTAAAAACATAGAAGTTAAACATCATTTCATTAGGGACTATACTTAGAAGGGAATTTTAATGTTAAAATTCATAGATACAAATCACCAATGGGCTGATATTTTTACAAAACCCCTTCCTGAAGATAGATTTAATTTCATACTAACCAACCTTAGCATGAAATTATGCCCAGAATGAAAATGATTTAATTATATGTCTTTAACTTTTAGAAGTTCTGAAATTAATCCTCTATATTATTACTTCAGAAGATATTATGTTCTAACTGTTTCATTCTGAGAACTCCTGTTCAAAGGAATAACATGCAGATCTTCAAATCAACAAGTATCAACAAGGCTCTAAAGAATCCCATCAGAATTAAAACAAGTGTCCAAATTCTGAAGAGTGACAGAACATGCATTGGACAACTGTCCTCTACAGAAGGACATCTGTTGATCTTCTGGGAAACTGATACGGCTGACTTGACACCAAAAAGGCAAAAATCTCTTGGGTAACTGCTCCAGAATATTTTACGCCTTACCCTAAGTCTGCTGCATTTATTGCATATAATCATTATGTTTTTAAATTTAATTTTTCCCACTAATTTCTCGTATTATTAAATGAATTTTTTTCTATATAAATAACTTTTCACTTTCAATTTTACTTTTTACCTTCACTGCATTCTTACTGAAAATTTTTTCACCCTCACTTTTGCGTTCTCTCTGAAATTTTTCTAAAACCCTAAACCACAAAAACCTCATCTTAGTAACAATGGCTTCCTCTCCTCAACAACAAGAAGACTCAACTGATGTGTTTTACGTTGAACCTGTGAAGACCCTTCTTACTCCTACTGACAAACTGGAAGTTCTTTGTGAGCTCTTTGTGGATTTCAACAGTCTGAAAGATAATGGTTTTGACCTCCTTCCGGCCGTCCAAGCTCAAGGCTGGGAGAAGTACTTTGATCATCTCATGGGACCAGTTTTCCCAAAATTCGTAAAGGAATTCTGGGTATATGCAACTGCCTCAAACACTCATGTTACTTCGTATGTGCTGGGTAAAAGAATAATAATTTCTGAAGACCACATTGCCAAGCTCATAGAATCCGATGGCAATGGAATTAAGTGTAGTGAAATGGACAAAATTTCAGATACAAAGCTAATAGCCAAGGAAATCTTCACTTCTGGCCAACCTTCTAACAAGATAAAGGATCTGAAGATTCCTCTCAGAATTTGGGCCAAGATCATTCTTGGAACCATCTGCCACAGGAAAGCTACAAACTCTCTAGACTATATCAACATGGATCAGCAGTTCATGATGTACTTTATTGCTAAACAGAAGAAGGTCAACCTTGCACACAATCTGTTTCAACATCTGAAGAATAGTGTGAAGGAAACAAGAGATGGGGAGAAAACCAAGAGGGATTGGATTCCTCTAGGACGTTTAATATTTGACATTCTCTGTGAGAATAAGTTGGTGGACTTTCTGGAAGAAATAAATCAGATAGAACTTCTTGAAACAGATGTTGGTAAGCCTCTGAATGCAAAGAATCTGAAGAAGATGAAGTTTATAACTTCTATACAAAAAGAACCTGTCCTCTATTCTAGAGAAGTTATAACCACCAGGAAGATTACCCTGCAGAACTTCCCCCTCTTCTCTTCTGACACACCTCCAGAGGTTGTGGTCAGATACTTGGACTCATGCAAGCAACATGGTGTGGATCCAATGTTCAAGGTAACAGAACTCACTCAGCAAACTCCAGATGCTGCCTCTGCAAGAAGTAAGAAAAGAAAGGCTGGAGAAGGATCGTCTCAGAAGGCTCCCAAATCAACCAGAAGAACAAGTAAAACTTCTCCCTCTAACTCTGAATTCATTTCTGTAGTAGAAGCAGTTACAGTAGAAGTGTCTGAAACCCCTTCTGACCCAACACCTTTTGTTGACATTCCTTCTGCACAAATCCCATCATCTGAACCAACTCAATCCTCTAAACCTATTCCACCTTCAAACCCTATTCCCTCTGTTATACCTGCAACTGCTGCTGTCTCATCCATTCTATCATCACTTTATCCACCAGAAGATGAACACCATCAACCACAAACACTTTCAGATTTTGATATTCCAATTGATACAACACCCCTTTCTGATATTGATCGCTCACCAACAGCTGAAACACACACTGCCCTGCAACATGTTCTCTCTGACATTGATGATTTCCAACCCCCAGAATCTGTCCAAATCCCATCCTCTGAAACTTTTGAAACACATCACCATAGCAGTTTCCAAGCATCAAATTCTGATGGCCTTGTTTTTAATCTTTCCCCTATAAGAGAAAGCTCCTTGTCTTCATATGAGTCTACCCCTCCTAACTCACCAACTTTTATAACCATCCCTGACACACCACCAGAAGACGTTGAACATGAAAATCCCCTTAGAACCTCTGTTAATATTGAAGCTTTACACAATTTGTCCTCTGTCTCAAACAAAACTGCAATACCTGCACCAAAACAAAAACCCTCAAAAACAGACATTTCTGCATTGTTACTTGCTTTTAAAACAGTAATGAAACTGAAGTTAGAGGATCTGAAGTCTGCTTGCTCAGAGCTTCCTGATCCAGCTGCTTCTGACTTTCTGTGGGCCACCTTCAGAAAATGGTTTAATGCTGAGACAAAGAGACTCAAGGACATCTGCTATGACATTGCTCACCAGAACTTCTGTGAGTATCTCTGGACAGAGTCAAAACCTCTGGATGAAAACTCTGGACTTCAAATGGTTCTGGTACCTTCTGAAGAAGATCATGATGTTGAACCTGCTCAATCCCCAGCAAATGTAGAAGTTCCTGAGAATCAAGCTGCTCCAGAAGTTGAAGAACCTCTGCCAACAAATCTTGTTCTGCAGACCTTAGAAGAGTTGAAGAAGGAAAATGAGATGGTTAAGAAACACCTGGATAAGCAAGATGAAACCACTGCTGAGTTGAAGACAATGCTTGGAAAGCAAGTGGAATCATCCTCTGAGATCAAGTCTCTGCTGGAGGCCTTAGTTACTAAGATGCACTCCTGATTTTCTGTTTATCTTCTGCTTAGCTTTTTCTGTTTTATCTTCTTCCTCTTCATGACTCTTTAAGCTCTACTGGTTTTGTTATTACTGGTTTTTAATTTTGTTTAATGAAAACTTATTTTGCTTCTATACTCTTGCATTTTTTTCTGCATCTATTCTTTTTTATTATGACAAAAAGGGGGAGAAACGTAGAAGATCCTGAACTATAGCAGTTTATCATGATTTGCCTCTAACATATAAAATTCTAATAAAACTATTTGAGTTGTGATTCTAAAATAGAAACAGGTCAAGTAATCAACTCAGGGGGAGCTAAGGCTAATGAAACTTCTGAAGGATAAAACTTCTGAAGAGATCTTTAAAAGAAATATTTGATTTTATTCAATCAAAGGGAGTTCTTCTAATATTATTAAACTCTATTCTCAATATCTAAGTAAATGTTTTGTCATCATCAAAAAGGGGGAGATTGTTAGAACAATTATGGTTCTAAACCTCTAAGAGTTTTGATGATAACAAATATTATTATACTAGAATAGAAGTTCTAATGACTACCTTTATTATTGTGTAGAAGAGGAATTTAATTAAAGGAGACGTGCATTACTAGAAGATATATTGAGCAATATATAGAAGATACACTTAATGAAGAATCCATCATTTAATGACATGATTAATTGGCTGCGCATCAAATCTTTACTATCTCTGATTTACGTCTAGAAGATGATGATCTTCATAATGAAGACATTAATTAAAGAATATTTTAATTAATGATTAAGACAAGTATCTCTTGTTTTGGAAGGAATTTATGGTATTAACTAATATCCTAAACTAGCTCAAGATGTCTCCAACGGCTACATTTATTCAAGAACTATATAAAGGAATCAAATTGAAGATTTGAAAACAATACACTCACGAGCAAAAGACTGAATCATTTGTGCTAAAATATTGTAACATTCACTTAGTGATCTTAGCTTTATTAGAAGCAAAATTAGTTACTATATTATTATTATTGTAATAGTTGAGTAATATTCCTTGAGTGACTAGTTTCAGTCAGAAGACTCAAGAGGAGATTGACTATAGGTCAGTGTGTGTATTCATTTATTGAATAGTGGATTAAGACCTCAGTGATAGAGGCAAAATCACCTTGGCGGGTGGACTGGACGTAGTTTGAGTTCAAACGAACATGGATAAATTAACTTGTCATTAGAAGTTATTTTTAGTTGTTAAAGAAAACCCAATTCCAACCCGCCTTCCTTGTGTTTTACTCACCTTCAAAACTAACCAATAAAGAGAACCAGAGTTAGCCAGAATCATTTATCAGGACGAGTCTTCAATTCCAAGGAACAATTCGACACAAGACTATCACCAAAGTCGAACAATAAGCCTACAAAACATCGAGCACAAACTAAAACCAAATTAAACACAATTATATTTAATAAACTAATCGAAATTAAAATTTAAATCTATATTAAAAAATTCATGGTTAAAGCTACAAAAGTAAAATATTAAAAATAAAAATCTAAAACCAAACTTTATCAAGTTTAAATCCAATATCATAATTGATTAACAATACAAAACAAACAAAAATTATAAGGAAACCTAATTAAAATGTAAATAAATAAAATAATAAAACCATAACAAAAAGAAATAAAATAAAGAAGACATAATAAAAAAAAGGGGAAGGGAGGCCGACATCCTAAATCTGTTCTCCTTTAACGTCAAAAATACACAACCGTTCAGGCCCGTTAGATTCAATCCACGGTACACATGAGCATCTTTCTGAAGTCAATCCTGACCATCTGATCCATGCCTTGGCCTTAATATCATGTTGAGTGGCCCAGATCTGAAGGACTGTGATGCACTTGACTTTGCACCACAACACAATAAATGGCCATGTCAATTTGATACGCTATGGACACATGGATTCCACTGACAGCAAAACAAAACGTCAAGAAAACACAAAAGCGAAAATCATAGATGAACATAAGCTCATCCTCTCCCCATCCGATTCAACAAACGAGACCGAAAACTAATTTGTATCAAAAATCAACGCGCACGAAACAATCATCGGCTTCAAGATGACTCCTTCGCGAGTCTCCTGTGGTTTCTTCTTCTTCAATTTCGAACGAGGTCGGCGGATCCCCTTCTCCGGTTTATGAGCTTCGATCCGAAATCCCTCTCTCTATCTCTCGAATGCTTCTTCTACTCTTTTCTCTGCTTCATCTCTTCTTTTGCTTCTAATTTCGGTTTGTGTTGTTGAGGAGTTTGAAGGTTTGTGTGGTCGTCGATTGCTTGAGGATGATGGTGTGTTGTTGTTGGAAGATGG
Source organism: Lathyrus aphaca (assembly GCA_963966055.1). Taxonomy (NCBI): domain Eukaryota; kingdom Viridiplantae; phylum Streptophyta; class Magnoliopsida; order Fabales; family Fabaceae; genus Lathyrus; species Lathyrus aphaca. The sequence goes on along the minus strand of OZ014519.1, from coordinate 201,022,591 downwards.
ATTATAGTGTTTTTGTGTAGAGGTGATGAAGTTGTGTTGAAGGGTTTGATGGTTCCTTGGTGGTGGTGGTTTGATTAAGATGGAGGTGGTTTCGATTCGGTTTTTGTGGAGGAAGGGTTTTGCGTGATTTTGTTGTTGAGGTTGTAGAGGAATATGCTAGTCTTTTGTTTGAAATAGGGTAGATTAAAGTTGTGCTTGTATGAATGTGGTTTGTGTTAACCTCAAAAATGAATAGGAGCGAAAAGGTAAGCGGTGAGTGAGCTACTGTCTTTGTTCAAGGTGATTTTGGGGAGAAACCTTCTATAGTGTTTTGTTTTGTGCTGATTTGAGGTTGGAAAGAAGTTATGGAGGATGTTGATGAAGGTGTTTTGGTGGGTGAAAAGTTGAAGAGATTCGGCTAGGTTGTATTTGTGAGGGAAGATGAATGATCGGGCTGAAAGAAAGTGAGGATTGTTTTATGCAGGTTGAAGAATAATGAAGTTACATTGTGAGATTATTGAGAGTATGAAGAAAATGTATTTGTTAGTGAGAAAATGTAAGGCTGTATTACGTGACTGCTTTTTTTTTTCAAACAAAATGCTGAAAACTTGTTTTATTTGTTTACAATGTGCCCTTGTAGTGGATACCAAAAGTGGTGAAATTTGTTGTAGGTGGAATAGCTTGTACGAACTTGATGCGGTGCCATTGTGTGTGTAAAGTACGGAAATGTGAGTGGCAAAAATTGTGAAAACAAAGTGTACAGTATTGTTATCCCTTGTGAATATCTGCTGCAGTGTAATAAAAATGGAATTAAGATAGTCCTTTTTTTAGTATACATGTTACTGAATATTTGTATATGGATAAGTGGATTTATGGATAAATAAATGGACAAGAAATTGGACATAAAAAAATGGATGTGAATATGGAATTGGTTTTACTAGATGGATAGTTTATATCAAACTAAAAAAAACAAACAAATGGGATACAAAAGGAATTTGGATATGTGAATTTAACTTGGATAAAAATGAATAGAAATGAAAAATGAAATTAAAAAAATGAATTACAAATTCGAGATATGTAATTTGGACAAATTAAAAAAAAGGGTAATGTATATTGAACTTGGACAATCCCTCATCATACACCTTGACTAAATTTAGTCCAACAATCACACTCGAAGTTTGCCATTATCCTCTGGTAAAAAATGGATGAATGCACTCCTAAACTAATGAACAATTCACCACTCTCACGAATCCCTGCTTGATAATATGATTAATTCCAACAACACAACTTGACTTGATAAACATCTCCCGAGAAACAAACCATTATCACAGATAACTTGCACTTGAAACAAACTTATGATAGTTTGACCAAAAGTAGGTCTAACATCCATCTAAATAATTGCCTCTGAACTTGGAACCAAAGCTTCTGAGATATTGAGAAAGAAGAATAGTTCTAGATGCAGATAAGAAAAGAATAGCCTTGTAACTTGAAGAAGAAGAAAATAGTCCGATGATGGTAAAAATGCATAGTGAATAATCTTTGCAGACGTGAAATCTCTGATGATCACTGTTTCAGGGAAATAGACCCTAATCCGGCGACATGAGCATAGGAGAATGATACCACTGATGGCTGCAAGCCAAAGCCTTGAATTCTTCTGATAAAACTACAAATAAAATGTGAAACCCTAATCCTCAAAACAACTGATCCCATGTCTCATGCACATGATATGAATTCTAAATGTTAATGATCTAATGGAAATGCATATGAGATGCAAACGAAGGGCAGAAAAAGATAGAAAAATCCAGATGGAAAATTTGGGGTGTTACAGCTGCCCCTATTCAATCATCTATTAATATGAAAAGGATGAAAGCATCGGCGATCAGACGTTCGAGATAAACAGTGATTGAATACCAAAAATAACCAGAAATTTGTACTCTGCCAGAGAATGCAGAAAATGGGAAATAAAACCCAAACAAATAACACTCTGGGCAATTGAAGCAAAGACAAAGCCGACGAGCTCCTTCCAAAATGAATTGTTACGCCGGATAAGAAAAACAAAGACAGACGAGTCTTCTTCAGGTAAACTTGTTACGCCAAGAACTGGACATACGAGCCCTCTTCATACATTTTACCAAAATATATGACCTGATACAGACGAATCTCCTTCGGATAACCTGTTACACCAGGACCGGTAACCATTTTGGCGTTTAATTTCACTGTCAGGACTTCAAACCTCTTCAACACGGCTGAGTGTTGGATAAGATCAAGTGATTTGCTAAGGAAATGGCATCAAGAGATCCATAACCAGGAACATGAGCACGACTCAAACAACGAGGAGTAATATCAAGCGATTTTCAACTCAGACAAGATCAACCGATCTGCTAAGGAAATGGTATCGAGCGATTCATAACCAAGAACATGAGCACGGCTCAAACAAAGAGGAGTAATATCAAGCGATTTATAACTCGGACATGTCTTTTGGTACGACACCAGGTGACTACTGGCTTGCCACAGCGATGGTGGACTTTAACGGCGTTGCAATATCGAGCGATTTGCAAACTAAACAAGATCGAGCAATCTGATAAGACAATGGTATCAAGCGATCCATCCACAATAGGTCCGTTGACACGGGACAACGCGATCAATACAATATTAGTTGATTTGAGAAGAGAGTAACAACTCTGCAAGGGAGAATACCATTTGTAACTCCGCTGGGTCTGAAACATTTCCGACTATCGTTCTGCTGAGGAAATGACCAAGATAACCTGGAAATACTTGGTTGAGGAGTGAAGTGTAAACGAATGTCTGCATTACTTTGTCACACTGGCCAAAAATAAATTGGCTATCTCAATGGGGATACTTCAATGATGGTTGTGAATCTCAACCATGAAACTCTGTGGGGAAAGATCATCTTCAGACTTGGCTGGGGAAGATGCTTGGTTAAATAACCCTTGCTGGGGAGGGAATTCTGACAATTCTAACTATGTGGGGAAGCAAGGCCTTTAGCTGCCTACTAGGAATACTTCACTGTGGAAAGATAACTTCGCTTGGGGGTGAGAACAATTCAATTAGCCTTGGAGTTTTGCTGGGGATATCATCTGTTTTAACTCAGCCGGGAAAATGACGACCTTCTGCCTTGGCTGAGAAAAGGATTTGGCAATGCTCTGTTGAGGAGAGACTTTGCTGGAGAATTAGATCACAATAAACAAAAGTGTGCCCCAGGTATAGTACGACGACTGTGTTGGAAAGATATGCCAATGAAAATTGGACTTTAACTGTGAGAATAACCAATTCCTCATGAGGAAACCTTTGTCGGCTGAAAGAAGATTTTATGCTCGGGGAAGAAATAAACTTCCAATGCCTTGCTGGGAAAATAAATACCAGACATTCTCTGAGAATTAACTTGGTGTTTCAAGCTTCTGAGCTCAACAATTGCATACTGGTTACCAAGAGTGAACAAGCATTCCTTACTCCTTAATTATGCCTCAAATTGCATCGTCTATAAAGAGATCGTCTCTAGAGGATTTTACAGAAGACTTGGCATCCAGAACTGCCCCAGCGTCTTCAAACTCTCGTAGAAATTCATCATATCTTGAGATAACTGCCTCAGGCTGCGTCTTGTAACGGCTCTTGCTCCACACCAGAGACGAAAACCATGCGGTATGAAGGTGCAATGCAAGATGTAAATGTATGCTCATGATGCTGAGGATATGAAGACATGCAAGCTACAGGAGATGATGGAAACAAGGATGGTTGGGCGATAGGGCCAGTTTGATAAATACTGCTTCTTTCATTTTTAGTTGCCAAACAATTGGACTTAAAGGTGAAATACCAGACGAGAACCGGCTTATTGAAGATAGGCCAACACACGAGAACTGATGGGCAAAGAATAAGTCGTCAGACGAGAACTGACTCCTTGGGTTCATTTTCAAACGAGAATTGACTCTGAAAAAGAATGACTACCAGACGAGGACTGGCGTTCAACGGGCTAAATGAAAAGGTGAGCAGACGAGAACTAGTTAAAAGATTCGCCTACCAGACGAGAACTGGTATTTGAAGTTGGTTTTCCAGACGAGAACTGGACTTTGGATTGGTTTGGCAGACGAGAACTGGACTTTGAAGAGTTTGCCAGACGAGAACTGGACTTTGAACGGTTTGCCAGATGAGAACTGGACTTTGAACGGTCAAGAAGTTGGGTTACCAGGCCCTTTGGGTGTGAGATTGATGATTGAGGGGGTATGCTCAATGCAATTATGATGCGTATGCTCTAACAAAGCGACATGAATAACGTATGCAAATGTTTTATGCAATGATCCTGAAAGACTAGAAATTCTCCCAAGGTGGGAAAAAAGGTCTTATGTGGCAAGGCTTCTATGTTGAGAAGGGTGACACAACGATGGTGGGTAGCATGATTTCTCGATGCTTGTCTTGAACTTGGAGATCACTGATATAACCTGCCTTGTGTAGCTAAACTTTGCCCCTGTATGGCGAGTCTCTGAACAGACTGTCACTGATTATCCAATTCCTGGCCTGGCGGACTCGGACGTCCTCTCGAGGATAGTTGCACTTAGTGATCTTTGGAAGTGTCCTGCCCCGGTACGAGCGTGGAAGCGACCTGACTCATTCTGATTGAGCATTGAACGAAATCGTCCTTGGTCAACAGAACATCTGGGTGTCTTTCCCCTGTTTGGTAGATTCAGCTCTGATACATTGTCTCTTGAATGACGTTCCTCAATCAACTGATGCTTGGACTAACTGATTCCTTGGTCTACAAAACCACTGGATAACATGCCCCTGATTCATAGGCCTACACGATGCTCTTGATTTTGGTCATCATTGTTGAATGATAGAGTTCTCTCGTGATTGCTCTTTGTAGAAACTTCCCTGATGTCACAAACTGACTTGCAATTAAAACTGTTCATTTACAAATGGTAATTTTAATGCGGTGCTTATGCAGGTTTTGAAAATTTATTTATTCGAATGTTGTGACAGTGTGTGACGAATGGATGATTAGTCTAAACGTAATGTTGAGTTAGCAAATCGTTAGGAGTCAGTTTACACAACCTTGTCGTAGTATGCTTTCAGAATTGAACCTGATTCAATTAGGACTTTCAAGGGTTATAACGTGGTCTGGTTCACGGTTTTTAGAAAGAAAGATTTATGGCTCAAAGTTTATCTGTGCCCACCCATTCTCCTTGATGTTCTTCAGTCCTACGTTCAGCTAATTTGGCCTGAGCGCTTGCCTCTCGAAAGGGTTTTGTGATGGTCAAGGAACCAATGACATTGATAGTTTAAGAACCAATGAGGTTTTTGGAGTAACGTTCACCCCTTTTGTCTTTATGTCTGGTCACACAACTTTGTTCTAATGGAGGATTTTTCTTTCTTTGATTTTTTTACTCCCAGACTTTTGCCTGGACTGAATCTTTTCTGAATTTTTTTGAAATTTTGAAGTCCAACGGGATGCCCTAACTTTTGCCTAAGTCATTTGTTTTCATTTTTTTTACTTAGCGGGCTTTTATTTCTCTTTTTCTTTTGCTTTGATTTTTGTTGAACAAATTGTGTGACACTGGTTATCATGACTTGCTGAAAGGGTTGTGACTGCCTTATTCCTTTGTTGGTGAGGGGGTAACCATTCTGGTTTCACGTCTCTTGACCTCTTGAGGTGTAATGAATAAAGGTAATGGATCCTAGGATGCACACTCCTTTGGAAATTTGAACGCTCGGTCAAACTAACTGATAACTACCCTGCCCCGGGTTGAATTTGAGGGTTTTTCGTTTAGAAAAGAAACTCCTACTTCAAGGCTCAAAGGGGTTGACGAGGGTTTATCTCCCTTATATCTCCGGTGTTTGGGAATTTAAGCAATGCTTGTACATCGTCAGCAGGTTCTACTCCGAAAGCATACCTTTAACAATTATGGGTATTCAATTGTCATCATCCTCCCTCAAACCTGCTAAACAACAGTGAAATAAATGGGAGGTAAATGGATGCATTTTTTTTTCAATGTAAGTAAAGAAAAATGAGCGAATGCGACATAATTGATTCAAAAAGTGCATGATCACTTCATTAACATTACCATTCAAAATAACAATGTTTAAAAGACAAGTAGCTGCTAAAAGGAAAGAAACTACAATGCAAACGATAAAAAGGATACAATGATCACCAGCTCTAATGATATCTTCTTGTTTGAGCCACTGAAATCAGGAGACGCTTCTCCGAAGTCCTCGAATTCAATAAGGCGAGAGGTTGACGTGCACAACCAAGCTTCCTTCTGGAAATGATATGTACCCCTTGTCGATCAACTGTTGTACTTTGGCCTGAAAAGCTTTGTAGTCTTCAGTTGAATGCCCCATTAACCCACCATGATACCCACACTGCTCATGAGGATTGTACCCTAGAGGGTACGGCTCTGACAACGCCCTGAGAAGCTTAGGGACCACCAATGAGCTCTGAATTAGATGTGGCAAGAGTTCACTGTACGCCATGGGAACTGGATGAAGAGGAACATTCCTTCTTTCCAGATTGTTGTGAGGCCTAGGCTGTCTCTGATATTGATTCTGAGGTCTTCTACCATGAGCTTGCAAATTTGGACGAGGAGGAGTCCAGGGTTTCTGATATGGTGCTCTGAGCATCGCTTGTTGTCCGTAAGAGTAGCCAGACCTAGAAAAAGATAATCTCTGAGAAGATGTTGGTCCAGAATATTCAATATTTGCCATGACTGCATTGATGTCATACCCTTCTTCCCCTTGGGAGCTACCAATAGATTCATCTTCACTAGCTGGGATGTTTGAAGAGTACTGCATCTTTCTACTTTTGAGTAAACTTTCAACACGCTCTCCAACTATTATCAAATCGGAGAAGTTTGATGTCCCAATGCTACTCATTCTTTCCAGGTACGGACCTTGCAATGTGCCCACGAACAGGTCAACTAATTCTCTGTCTGAAAGTGGTGGTTGAACTTGGGCTGCCAACTCTCTCCACCGTTGTGCATACTCTCTGAAAGATTCACCACTCCTCTGAGATAGGCTTTGCAAGTGCATGCGACTGGGCGCCATGTTCACATTGTACTGGTATTGCTTTACGAAAGCTATGGATAAATCATTCCAAGATCGGATACGACTGCTTTCCAAATCCATATACAAACTTAAGGATGCACCGCTTAAACTGTCCTGAAAACAGTGAATCATCAGCTTATCGTTGCGGGCATAAGAAGTCATTTTTCTACAGAACATCACCAAATGACGCTTCGGGTAACTGACACCAGTGTACTTCTTGAACTTCGGAGTTTTGAAATCCGGAGGTATGACAAGACCAGGCACCAAACAGAGGTTTAGAGCATCAAAACCAAAGGCATTAGGATCTGCTAAGGCTTTGAGTTGCTCATCCAACACATGAAACCTTTCAGCAGGATCAATAGCTGGTGGATCCTTGGTTTTCACAAGAGGGATTGCCCCTTGAAAATTCGGAATAGGAAAAGCAAAGCTCTGATAATCCGTAGCATCAAAAGAAGATGAAGGTCCACCTCGGACAACAGATGTTTCAGGTACACTTTGATTCAAGATCGGGCTTTGCGCAGGCTGAGCTTGAGTAAGGTTGTTCACTTGTGGAAGATCCTCATCAGGAGAAAGACCATACAAAGGATTGGTCATCGAAGTGAAACCAGGTGGAAACTCAACATTCTGACGGTTGTTCTCTAACATAGCTACTGACGGCTTCCAAACTGACCTTTTTAACTCTTGGCACTACTCAGTCTTTCTTCAAACAATTTTTCGTCTTCCAACAGTTACCACTTGTTCAAACTGAGTACCGGGAAATCAGCTGGCTGGTCATGGACAAAAGGGAAGGATGAGCTTTCTGGAAAAAGGATATGTAATGCTGATGCAAATGCAAAATGAAATATGATGATGCTAAAGATGCAAAGACATGGGATCAACATTCTGGAAACTGCCTGGAATCTGGAATACTGCCAAGAATCAAGTGTCTGTAACCACAAGATCTCTGTATGATAATCCAAAATAGTAACCGAGAACCAAAGGATCAAGAACTCTAGGATCATAGCGATCAGATCAAAACATAAGACTGCATTGGCAATGAGGGTATGTTGAGGTCATGGGTTCCTGCAAACCTATAAACCCCTCCCAATATCACGGGTGTGCTCCGGGTCAAACATCACGGACTCTCAAAGCCAAATAGCAATAATACGTTCACCATTTCCGAGAAATGGCTCATGTCCAAATCAGGGAATCGGTTTGGCATTATGTACTACTCAGGGAGGTCTCAGGGTAAGTCCGGGAAAATAAGGTCATCCTATGTGAGTTCCAGGTGGACCCTCGGGTGCGAATGGGTTTGCCACAAATTGTGGTCTGCCACTGTCACCACTAGAGAGGGTTGTTCCACAAAGGTTATCAATGATCGGTCCCCAGATGCACATAACTATCATGGTCCTATCCCGAAGTGGAGGAAATCCCCACACAAGATATTTCCAAGATGGTCGCAGTCTGGGTGTGAAACACATCGCTACTCATCATGCCACATGCGAGTACAACGTGTCCATGCTAATCCTAGGGTGCACTCAAGCTGGGTATTCGGCTTATCTCTCAGTAACAGTATCACCCGAGTCCCACCAAACAGAAGAAATCCAATCCAAACAGTCCAGTAATAATATATGATGCATGAAAATAAATACTAAAAATTGTAAATAAAGCTGTAAATAAATTGTAAATAAAATAACAGTAAATACAACACACAACAACAAACAATTAACACCCAAAGAAACAGAAACATGCAAGCACTAGGAGAGACTGTCACGGGAACCAGAGATTCCTGGGTTCGATTCCCAGCAGAGTCGCCAGCTGTCGCTCCTTGGATTTCCATCCTGGTACAAACGCGAAAGTGGCGCGGAAAAGGTAGAGTCGTCAGCCAGGAATTTTTATCCCGAAGGAACGGGAATGGTAATGCTGCACAAACCAGAAGAAAAGAAAAGGAAGGACACAAGTCCTGTGAACCAAAGAGACTGAGTTTGAGAGCCGGTTACGACCTGGGAAGGTATTAGCACCCCAGATCGTCCGTCGTACCCGACGGGATCCACGCTTGCAAAGAAACTGTTTCAAAGGGTGAAGAAATGAAAGCTGCTGCAAAGAAAAGGAACTGGAACTGGAAAAGAAACTGAGAAAGAAAACAAAGGAAAAATGTAGGGAAAATAAAGATTGTGCTCGAATGGGCCCTACCCCGCTGCCTACGTACCTCATCTGGACAACGAGGATCAGAGTCGCCGTAGTTCCCCTAACTAGGGGTGGAAATGATTGCTTGTGTCTTAAAGCTTGAACTACCTATGTCAATACTCAGGTGTTGCAGGCTCGGACGAAGAGTGCGTTACCGTCTTGCAAAATGACAAGTAGGAGCAAGTTCACACGAAAAGAGTGAGTGTGATGAGAAGAGAAGTCTCGAAGGAGAGACGCTTATTGTTTGTCCAGTGTTTTTTATGAGTTTTTTGCTTTAAAGTTTGCATAGGTAAGTGTACCTAAGTCTTACTCAATGGGATGTGTAATTCTTACATCATCCCGAAATGGAATGCGCAAGAGGCACACCTAGCTATGGAGGAAATCCCCAAATCTAGTCCCACAAGTGAAGGCTCAGACACACTGACTTACTGACATTTATTAAGTGTTTTTTGTGATTTTTTGTTAAGAAGTTTTTTTTAGATTTTCTTTGTGAATTAATCTCATGCTAAGACCTATCCACCACGAGGGATATCCTAAACCTCGCCCTGAAATGGAACGTGTGCAAGTATCTCATAGCAAAGTCTCGTGTCACATGAGAAGACTCGGTATTTATTAAAGTGACTTAGAGTTAAATTTGAAGATGAGAAGAGAGAGCACCAAAAGGATCTCAAAGGTAAAATCTAATGGAGAAGACTATTCCTAATGTTATCATGCATGGGATTCCTAGGTTAGTGAGGTTTCAACTATCCTAAAGAAAAGAAGGAAAAAGAAGAAACAAAAGGAAGAAAGGAAATGGAAAAGAAGAAGAACCATGGTGGCCTAAGCACACCTCAATCATGAGCTAAGAAGACATAAAAGAAGAGAATGAGGAAGAAGCTGAGATGCGGAAGAAATAAATAAGGAGAGGAGAAATGCAATATGGAGTAGACGAACAATGCACAAACAGAGCCTACACCAGTAGGACTTCCAGATGCAGCAGCATGCAATAAGTAAAATCAGGCCTCAGTGGTACCTAACAGAGAAGGTCCGTTGCCTCTTCAATACACACAAAAGAAACTCAAGAGGAAATATCAAGTCCCAAGTAGATTCAACAGTCAAGCACAAGTATCCATTATCGGGTTATCAGACAAAGATCAAAATAAACTTCCAGCATCCAAACCAACCAATAAAGAGAACCAGAGTTAGCCAAAATCATTTATCAGGACGAGTCTTCAAGTCCAAGGAACAATTCGACACAAGACTATCACCGAAGTCGAACAATAAGCCTACAAAACATCGAGCACAAACTAAAACCAAATTAAACACAATTATATTTAATAAACTAATCAAAATTAAAATTTAAATCTATATTAAAAAATTCATGGTTAAAGCTACAAAAGTAAAATATTAAAAATAAAAATCTAAAACAAAACTTTATCAAGTTTAAATCCAATATCATAATTGATTAACAATACAAAACAAACAAAAATTATAAGGAAACCTAATTAAAATGTAAATAAATAAAATAATAAAACCATAACAAAAAGAAACAAAATAAAGAAGACATAATAAAAAAAGGGGGAAAGGAGGTCGGCATCCTAAATCTGTTCTCCTTTAACGTACAAAATACACCACTGTTCAGGTCCGTTAGACTCAATCCACGGTACATATGAGCATCTTTCCGAAGTCAATCCCGACCATCTGATCCAAGCCTTGGCCTTAATATCATGATGAGTGGCCCAGATCTGAAGGACTGTGATGCACTTGACTTTGCACCACAACACAATAACTGGTCTTGTCAATTTGATACGCTATGGACACATGGATTCCACTGAAAGCAAAACAAAACGTCAAGAAAACACAAAAGCAAAAATCATAGATGAACATAAGCTGATCCTCTCCCCATCCGATTCAACAAACGAGACCAAAAATAAATTTTATCAAAAATCAACGCGCACGAAACAATCATCGGCTTCAAGATGACTCATTCGCGAGTCTCCGGTGGTTTCTTCTTCTTCAATTTCGACCGAGGTCGGTGGATCCCATTCTCCGGTTTATGAGCTTCGATCCGAAATCCCTCTCTCTATCTCTTGAATCCTTCTTCTACTCTTTTCTCTGCTTCATCTCTTCTTTTGCTTCTAATTCCGGTTTGTGTTGTTGAGGAGTTTGAAGGTTTGTGTGGTTGTCGATTGCTTGAGGATGATGGTGTGTAGTTGTTCGAAGATGGATTGTAGTGTTGTTGTGTAGAGGTGATGAAGTTGTGTTGAAGGGTTTGATGGTTTCTCGGTGGTGGTGGTTTGATTAAGATGGAGGTGGTTTCGATTCGGTTTTTGTGGAGGAAGGGTTTTGCGTGATTTTGTTGTTGAGGTTGTAGAGGAATATGCTAGTCTTTTGTTTGAAACAGGGTAGATTAAAGTTGTGTTTGTATCAATGTGATTTGTGTTAACCTCAAAAATGAATAGGAGCAAAAAGGTAAGCGATGAGTGAGCTACTGTCTTTGTTCAAGGTGATTTTGGGGAGAAACCTTCTATAGTGTTTTGTTTTGTGCGGATTTGAGGATGGAAAGAAGTAATGGAGGATGTTGACGAAGGTGTTGTGGTGGGTGAAAAGTTGAAGAGATTCGGCTGGGTTGTATTTGTGAGGGAAGATGAATGAGCAGGCTGAAAGAAAGTGAGGATTATTTTATGCAAGTTGAAGAATAATGAGGTTACATTGTGAGATTATTGAGAGTATGAAAAAAATGAATTTGTTAGTGAGAAAACGTAAGGCTGTATTACGTGACTGCTTTTTTTTCCAAACAAAATGCTGAAAATTTGTTTTATTTGTTTACAATGTGCCCTTGTAGTGGATACCGAAAGTGGTGAAATTTGTTGTAGGTGGAATAGCTTGTACGAACTTGGTGCGGTGCCATTGTTTGTGTAGAGTACGGAAAAGTGAGTGGCAAAAATTGTGAAAACAAAGTGTACATTATTGTTATCCCTTGTGAATAGCCGCTGCAGTGTAATAAAAATGAAATTAAGATAGTCCTTTTTTTAGTATACATGTTACTGAATATTTGTATGTGGATAAGTGTATTTATGGATAACTAAATGGACAAGAAATTGGACTAAAAAAATGGATGTGAATATGGAATTGGTTTTACTAGATGGATAATTTATATCAAACTAAAAAAACAAACAAATGGGCTACAAAAGGAATATAGATATGTGAATTTAACTTGGATAAAAATGAATAGAAATGAAAAATGAAATTAAGAAAATGAATTACAAATTCAAGATATGTAATTTGGACAAATTAAAAAAAAGGGTAATGTATATTGAACTTGGACGATCCCTCATCATACACCTTGACTAAATTTAATCCAACAATCACACTCGAAGTCTGCCATTATCCTCTGGTAAAAAATGGATGAACGCACTCCTAAACTAATGAACGATTCACCACTCTCACGAATCCCTGCTTGATAATATGATTAATTCCAACAACAAAACTTGACTTGATAAACATTTCCCGAGAAACAAACCATTATCACAGATAACTTGCACTTGAAACAAACTCATGATAGTTTGACCAAAATTAGGTCAAACATCCATCTGAATAATCGCCTCTGAACTTGGAACCAAAGCTTCTGAGATATTGAGAAAGAAGAATAGCCTGAGATGCAGATAAGAAAAGAATAGCCTTGTAACTTGAAGAAGAAGAAAATAGTCTGATGATGGGCCAAATGCATAGTGAATAATCTTTGCAGACGTGAAATCTCTGATGATCACTGTTTCAGGGAAATAAACCCAAATCCAGCAACATGAGCATAAGAGAATGATACCACTGATGGATGCAAGCCAAAGCCTTGAATTCTTCTGATAAATCTACAAATAAAATGTGAAACCCTAATCCTCAAAACAACTGATCCCATGTCTCATGCACATGATATGAATTCTAAATGTTAATGATCTAATGGAAATGCAGATGAGATGCAAACGAAGGGCAGACAAAGATAGAAAAAGCCAGAGGGCAAATTTGGGGTGTTACAGGATCCTTGGACGAATCCAGCTCTCCAGGTTGAGGTCGCTTTCTGCCTCGTCTTCCACATTATTGACAACATCTGGGGTGAGCATCCCCCCATTTATAAACTTGGGCTCCTTAGCAGCCTCTGCTTGATCTTTTCGGAATGGTTTGTAACCCAAACCAAATCTGACCTCCTTCTTCTCCACCGATAGCATCTTGCCCCGACCTTGGGCATTTCCATCTTCAACAACCTTTAGAGCTTGTTGATATGAGACAATTGAAGTACCCATTCTATCCTCTTGGGATGCAGCAAATACTTCAGTTGTCGCCTCATTGATGTTCAGGGATTCGAAACCTTGGCTCATGGTCTCGTGGATTTCACCATCCATCTCAATGTATTTGTAGGTGGCCAGATGGCTAACAAAATATCCTCTTCACCACAGATTCTGATAATCTGCCCTTCCCACTCATATTTCAATTTCTGGTGAAGGGTCGACGTAACTGCGACAGCGGCATGAATCCATGGTCGACCCAACAAATAGTTGTAGGACGGCTGAATGTCCATCACGTAGAAAGTAGTTTGAAAGACATGCGGGCCAATTATCACAGGAAGATCCACCTCATCAAGAACAGACCTCTTGGAACCATCAAACGCTCGGACCACCAAATTTCTTGGTCGGAGAGCTATACCATCATATTCAAGCTTTACAAGGGCTTTCTTTGGCAAGACATTGAGTGAAGACCCAATGTCGACTAGAACATGTGAAAGCACATCCCCTTTACACTCTAGAGTGATGTGTAAGGCTTTGTTGTGGTGACGACCTTTCATTGTCAAATCAGCGTTCGTGAAGCCTAGACCATGGCTAGTATTAACATTAGACACTACTGTCTCGAGCTGATTTATCGTGATCTCCTCAGGCACGTAGGCTGCGTGCAGGACTTTAAGTAGTGCATCCCGATGAGCTTCGGAACACAACAACAGGGATAAGATGGAGATCTTGGAAGGAGTTTGGTGGAGCTGATCCACAACCTTGTAGTCGCTTCTCTTGATTATCCTCATAAATTCATTCCATGTCATGATCAAAGGATGTTTTTTGGGCTTCTTTCAAAACTGGTTCCTCAGGCACCACATTTTTACCTTTGGCTTTGGTAGCAGCCTCTACCTCAGTATTAACTATGGGTACTTGTGACACGAAGAGACGTCCGCTTCTAGTGAAGCCTCCGCCTCCCCCGACATTATCCACTTGTGGTGTATGAGATGAAGAATCAAGAAGGACTCTCTCCCCGTTGCAGTAGAGGTCTGAACCATAGTGCCATGGTACAACATTATGTTTTTCATATGGGATGGGTCCAGCAACCGTGATGGTGACTGGACTGACTGAAGTGGAGGTAGGAACTGTTATTGTCTGCGGATCATAATATATTGTGACTGGACTTCTAACTGGTGGTGGTGGTGAATGACTGAAGTTGGGTTGTTGCTGAAAATTGTTGGAATCAGGGATTATTGCAGGGTCGTAATATATGGTGACTGTGGCGACGTTGTTGTTAATGGTTGTTGTAGTTGTAGAAGCGAATGCGATTGAACTGGTGTTTGTTGAAGTGATGGAAGAGGTGGTTGCTGATTTTGTAGATGAGTCCGTCGAGACAATTGTCTTTGAAGTTATAGAAGAAGTATTTGTTGTTGCTGAAAAGGGAGTTGCGGATGTTGTATAAACCGTTGTTGTTATTTGCAGGATACCTTCTCTGATCAGGCCATTGATGCCACTTCTAAAGCTTGCAAACCCATTTACGGAAACTTCGTAAGATTCACAGAAGGCCTCACAACCTAGGAACACCTGGAATTCTAATAGCTGAGCTTTAACCTCTGCCAAAGGTGTTTGAATACTCGCAGTATCTTCAATTAGGTTCACTGGCTGATCCTCCTCTATTACATTTATCCTTTGTGACATTAGGACGAGGTGAAAAATTTAAAGCCTTGGAATCAACTAAATCTTGGACCTTCATGTGCAAGGCTCTGCACTTTTCTGTTGTATGGCCAGGTGCATTGGAATGGAAGGCACATCTGGCGTTGACGTCGTAATTCCTTGGAATGTTCTGAGGATCTGGTGGAGCCAGAGTCCTCAATTCAACAAGATTTAGTTTCAAAAGTTGTGGTAGTAAAGTGGCATAGGGCATCAGGATAGGATCAATTACCCTGTTAACTTGAAATGGCCTTTGCTAGAAAGGACGATGTTGTTGGTTGTTGTTGTTGTTATAGGACCTTTGTTGAGGAAACTGTTGTTGTTGAGGAAAATGTTGTGGTGGTTGACTGTATTGAGGAGGTGGAGTAGGAATAGTGACGGCGGCAATTGATCTGGGCAGATACTGGGGTATTCCTCTGTCCATGTGTACGGAGTTTGTTTCGCCCGACCTGCGAGGTCCTGCAAATAGTTTCCTTGCACTGCTTGAACTGGCGCCGTTATAAGAAATCTTTCCTATTTTCAATAAGCTCTCAATTCTTTCCCCAGCTATGACTATTCTGCAAAGCTAGTGGAAGAGAAAGCAGCCAACCTATCAATGTATGTCCCCTGGAGGGTGTTCATAAACATATCTGCCATTTCTCTTTCCGACATTGGAGGTTGAACGGCAGCAGCTAATTGCCTCCATCTCTGAGCATACTCTCTGAAGCTTTCCCTGGAGGACTGTTACATACCCATTAGAAGTGTTCTGTTAGGAGCCATGTCCAGATTGTATTGATATTGGCGAATGAAAGCCTCGGCCAAATCTTTTCAATTTCTTACTGTGGCCCTGGTCAAATGAGAGTACCACTCACATGATATCCTCGTCAAGCTATCCTCAAAATAGAACATCCATAGCTTTTCATCCATGGTGTAGGCTTTTAATCTTCCCAGGAAAGATTGGAGATGGGTGCGAGGGCAGGATGTACCATTGTATCTTTCAAAGTAGGGAGGTTTGAACTTGTGAGGAATTCTAACCCCTCCACTAGTCCCATATCCATAACATCAAAATCTAAGGAGTTTTGAGACTCCAGAGACCTCAGCTTTTCTGCTATCTCGTATAGCCGATGATCATAGACTTCATCTCCTGCCCCAACTACAGTAAATTGTTCTTCGTGAGGGTCTTCCTGCAAGGCACACCCTCCAGTGTTACCATGGGTATTCCTTATAGCATTAATGTCTGGGTTAAGATGAGGTCCAAACTCTAGGGGATCAGTATGAGGATGTACATGATCATTATTGCTGGTACCCCCTGTACCTGGGTGGTTTTCTTTAGGAGTTTGCCGCTCGACCAACTCTCTTAATCTTTCTTGGCTTTGGGCCAACCCAGTCATTACTGCCATGAATTGGTTCATCTGAGCCCTCATCTCAGTTCTTTCATTAGCCATCTGGGTTCTCACGTCGGTCAGATCTTGCTGAACCTGGTCCATTTGTAAGCTCGAAAGGTTGTTTCTTGTAGGATACCGGTGAACTCTGTTGATGGGGAAGACTCTCCTACGAGCAATGTTTCCTGAAACCACAACAAAGTGAGAAACAACAAAACCAAATACCTACAAAACAGAGAAATGAGGTTAGTATGCAATGCAGGATGCCTATTTGTCTTCCAAGGGTATCCAGTTTGGTTCTTTGGTTTTGACCTTCCAGACCTCGAGGAATAATGATGTTGAAGAGAGATGAAGCCCACAAAAACACATAAACCATATATTACAAAAAGTAAAGATACAAAGTTTTGATTACAGCAAATCCCCATGGTGGGTGAAAATACAACAACAAAACAAAAAGTACAAGCCAAAGGAAGTACAAATACAAAGAAATCAAACATCCAGTCCATAATCATCCTCTATGGCTTCCTTCAGGAGAGCCTCAGTCACTGGGCCAACTGGATGCTCTGTGATGGTCCTGATAAGAAGGTTCCCGGTGGCAATGGAATTTGTCAACTTCTTATGTTTGTCTTGGTCCTTTGATCTCTTCAACCCCGCCCGGAGTTTCAACTCAGAGATTTCCTTTTGTGCTGCTAACAAGGCTTCCTGATTCTTCTTCTCATTAGCTTCCAGCTGCTCTATCCTAGTCTGGGTCCTCTGATCTTCCTGTGAACGAGCTTCAGTGATTCTGATCCATCTAGCTTGACTCTCCTCTAAGTAGTGCTCAGCTCTAGCCTTCTGAATCATGGCTTCCTTGCAAGCATTCTTCAATACCAACTCCCCTGCTCTAGCCCTTCTGATGTAATCATCTGTCTTCTCAATCTTGGTCATATGCTCGATCCGGAGCTCCTCTAACCTTTCATTGTCCAGACGACTATCATTCCTCTCCCAGAGGGTCTTCTTTAGAGCTTCAGAAAGCTGAGTATTCCTTTCCTTCAACTTCTCAAACTCCTCTAAACTGACTATAGCTGCATGCTCTACTGCTGATGGTCCAGGCACATCCTCTATGGTGAATGGCATGCGGGTGATCTATCCCCTGATACGTGACCAATCAAGATACTGAGCTGAAGCTATGTTGTTTCACTTGCCAAGAATAGCAGTCCCTTTTGTATGAATATTATCCCAAGCCCAGGCTGCTTGTCTGGCAATGGCAAGGTTGTGTTGAATGTCAGAGTAAAGGGTTTCTGACAAGTCTTGCTCTCTTGGTGGATGTACCAAGGCATATCCTAATTGCCTTTTGAACAACAAAGTATTGTAATTGATGCAACCCTTCACTCCAACCAGGGGTACATTGGGATACTGCCCACAGCTGGTGATGATATCTCTGCCCTTGGTACTCTGAGTGCACCATCTGATGTCTTCTGAAGTAAGGGAAATCATTCTCTTAGCCCAGTTTTTTGACTGATGAGGATTCAAGAAAGCTTCTGACTTTGGCAAGTGCCTCAATAAGCAACAATAGAAGAGAGGTGCACAACATATGACTAATCTTCCCATCTGCTTCTCATTCCTTTGATGCACTGAGTAGAAAAAGTCTCCAAGCAAAGTAGGGACTGGATTCTTCAACAAGAAAAGGTGGATGTCACTCTTTCTTACAAACTTAGGCTCGTCTGCAAACATGATGATACCATATATGCTAAGGGCTAGGAGAGCATAAACAATTTCCCACTTCCCTTCTGCAGCATGGTTGGTGGCCTGGGTGATCAAGAAGTCCAAATGGAGGCCTGGGATTCCACCCTTGGTGGTCATATTTTGATCAATGATGATGGTTTCCTAATACAGGGCCTTATCTATAACCTCATTCCTGGGAGCAGTCATCTCAGGGTTGAAAGGAATCCCTCTCCTGATGGGGACACCCAACAACATGGAAAACTCCTCTAGCAAAGGGCCCAACTGGAAATTTGGAAAGGTAAAACACCTGAGTGGAGGGTCATAGAACTGAAGGAAAGTGTGGATCATACACCTCTGTGATTCATCCAAGTCCATGATCATGTCCATAATGCCACCATAATGTTCCCAGAATAAAGGGACATGATCAGGAGTGATGAGTGTTTGAATCTGTCTGATGCTTGTCAGAGTGGGCTCAAAGAAATGGTATGTAATATTGCTTTTCCTGGATGGGTCCATGCTGACAATGGATGCTGGTGAAGAAGACTACAGAGAAGTACTGGAGAAAACTGCTGAAGATAACTGGAAAAGATACTGAAGAGGATCTCTGATGAAGATAACTGATGAAGAAGGCTGATGCAGATATCTGAAGGAATTTGAGCAGTAGAATAGGTCAAAACCAAACCAAAGATAAAATGCGGATACCCTGTAAAACACATAGACAAATGTTAAAATGATGCAAAATGATGTATGCAAAATGATATGCAGAGGTTTGTGATCAAGTGCTGGATCTTTTATCTTCCTTGATAGGGTCCATATGTGTTCATAAGTCCGGATGAAGGTTTAGAAAACCAGTAACCATGTGGGGGACTCAAATGAAGATTCACAAGTCCGGGGTTTCACAAGAACAGTGCAAAATGATGTGACCTTAAAACAAAACTGGTAACAGGGTATGATGAGGCCAAGGGTTCCTACAAACCTATAAACATCCCAACCCCCTCACATGTATTGTTCTAGAACAAGGATCCTCAGACTTGGATCCGTTATGAGAAGTGTAAACACTTCTAACTCGGTGGTACAGTGTTTACAATAATCATAAAGGATCCTCCTCTAATTCACCTCAGATTCTGAAGGTCATAAAAAGTTCATCCAGACTTAGCAGGCTTCCCAGATAGCCCTAGTACTACAAGAAATCCGTTGCACAGAGTTCTCAAGAAGAAACCCATGTCTGAACCGTGTTTCATATTCCCGCACGAGACCGAAATGGAATGGGAAAGAATATGAAGCCACTCTATCCTATGTGTCACTCAGGCTCCCGGTATGGAACCTTACTCACTCAATATCCCTCCCACCAAGGTAAACCAAAGATCCAGCACCATGATATGATGATAATATGAAATGCATAAAAAACAGTAAAATAAAGCAATAAATAAAGCTGTACAGAAAGCAATAAATAAAGCAATAAACAACAAGCACAAGTAGCACATAACACCCCCATAAACACAAATCAAACAAGCGCTAGGAGAAACCCACAAAAAGAACCAGAAGCCCTGGTTGCAAGATAAGTCCCCAGCAGAGTCGCCAAGCTGTCGCTCCCTCGAAAAAGCAAGTTCTCGTTTGTGAATGAGTGTGATGAGAAAAGAATCCCGAAGGAGACAATTATTGTTTGTTTTGGTATTTTCAGTTTTGTTATTGTTTTTGGTGTTTTGCATAAGTTAATGAGCTTAAGCCTAAATCAAGGGCTTGTAAATTCATTATATCCTCCCTGATTAGGGATAATGAGCCTACTTAAGTATGAGATAAACATCTCAACTTAATTGCCATGATGATGTAGGATTAAGATCATTAACCTACTTGTGATTAATTAGATATTTTTGGATTTTTGTTCAATGTTAAGTAATGAGTTTAATCTCTAATCACATATTAGTGAATTTATTACACCATCCTAAAAGATGGATAATAGATGAGTACACTTAAGCTGAGGAAAATACCTCAACTTAATCCATGGTTAGGGACTAAATTCATTATATAACAAGCCTTTATTAAGTGGATTTTAATTAAAGAGATGAGATTAAGAAATGGATTTTAAGTTTGTAAGACAACTTGAGGGGGACTTGTCCATTAAACACTAGGGTTAGTCCCTCTTAACCATAAGGAAGAGTTAGAACCCTAATGTAAGGCCCAAGTTACAAGATAAAGTCTTGATGATTATTAAGTGATTTGATTAAGAGGTTTAAATAAATTAAAGGTTTAACACTTAGGATTAAAGTTAAACACTCCATCCTAAGAGAAGGATGCAGACATAACCCTAATTCCAAAGTCCTAAAACTTTAAGAGTTTAGTCTCTGATTATTGAGATGAGAAGAGAGACTCAAGGAGACTCAAAGGTAAAAAGCTAAGGGTGACTAAACACAACCCTAAACATTATTATGCTTGGATATCCTATGGTTTGTTAGGCTTAAGAGATAAGATCTTCAAGGAAGCCCCCAATGGAAGAAACAGATGCAAGGAGGAGGAAGCAGAAGAATAAGTTACTTACTTACTAAGAAGATAAGTGACTTAAAGGAAGAAAGTGAGAAAGATGGAACATAAATGAATCAACTTCACTTCAAAGACAAACAAGATGCATATGAATTAGATAAGAAGAAGTGAGAGGTGAAGGAAAATCCACCTCCCAAAATAACTTACCAAAAGTTCCTGAAAGGTTTGTATGGGTGCATAAGACATAAAGCATGAAGAAATGAATTGAAATGAGATGAAATGAGATGCAAGGACCAAAGTCAGAAGTATTTATGCAATGCAAATGGCATATGAGATGATGCAATGTCATACAATATGCATATGAATGTCATACAAAGATGGCATGTCATGAAAGTATGCTTGGAAGCTTAAAAACCCATGGATGTTTATGAAATGTAATGAATGCAAAGCATAGCAAATGAATGTAGAAATGATCAAGCAATCCTCTAACATTCCCTGAGATGTCTAAGATGACATATGAATGCATGAAATGTCATGGCAAGTTCATGTGATAGTGAATATGCAAGGTGAATGCAAATGAACATGAGAAATTAGGGTTTTACGGACATATGAGATGACAATGAACAAATAAGAAGCATACAACATGATAAAAGATTGAAATCAATCTCAATCAAACCCTAATCCCATACTAGGTCACACCCCAAAGGAGAAGGTCAGAAGCCTAACCTATTGAGAGTTATGATTATCCTAAGTTTCCTAGGGTTTTTGGGAGGTTCAAAAGGAAAAATGCAAATCAATTTGAAAATGCAAGATAAATTCATGAGGAAAATGACCTATAAACTACGTGCAATATGTAACACAATGCAAAAAGAATAAAGTTCAAACTCCTCTTGGTTAGGCAGAAATGATTTTTCAAAGTTAGGGTTTAAAAATGTGACTTTAAAGACCCTTAATTCAAAGAAAATTGGTAAACTATGATCAAACCTAAAAAGAATTTTGTGTGAAGAGTTTGAAAATGTTTCTAAATGCATTGGAATGGTTCATGATTTTTTTTTTGTGATTTTTAGAAACCTAAATGTATTTTTAATTAATTAAAATACTTTAATTAATTAAAAATAACATTTAAATATTTTAAAAATACTTTTTTAATACAAAAAAATTAAAATAAAAATTGTTTTTGGATTGAGAAAAATATTTAAAGTCAGAATGCAAAAGGAAATATTTTTTGAAGTTTTTTAGCTATTTTAAATAAATTATGCAAGAGAAATGAAAATAAATGAAAATAAATGAATAAAATGAGAAGTCAACTGATCCAATGGGCCAGGTTCAAAGGTTGGTTGACTGCGCGCGTGAATGTGATGCCAGGATTGAATCTGCGTTAATTAATTGATTAATTTAATTAATTACGAATTAGGATTAAGTGAGTGGATCAGGACCATCCAAACACGCGGCAAACAAGATCCAAGGGTCAAAATTTAAACTGACGTGCTAACCCTAATTAATTAACCTAATGACTTTCAGGTGACCGGAGCAAGCTCCGGTCATCTTCTCCGGCGAGTCACTCAAGCTAACTTCTTCCCCAGGCCATGAAAACCTCCCCAACTCTCCAGAATTACTCCCCAAGCATCAATAAATAAGAATCAATCAACAAAAACAATTTATTTCACGCATACATGATGAATCAAAGAAAAAACAATTTCACGGGCAAGGTTTTAGAAGAACAATACATGCTCATTTCTCAACCATTTTCAAAAATAAACATATCACAATGATCAGCTAAACATGTAGAATCATTTAGAAACTTAAAACAAGAGTTCTGTAAAAAATGTTCATCATGGCTACCTGAGTTGAAGCATTGCAAACTGGATCTGTCTGACCTCTTCCTTTGTGCAAAATGCCTCCAATGATCCCTCTGATGCTTCTGAAAGGCTTGAATGGAGTTTAAATGGGCTCCTTTGTGAGTTTCAGTTCTGAGGAGTGAGAAATCGTGTTTGTGTTGTAGGGTGTTTCAGGCTATGGTGAGGGGTGGGAAATGATCCTTGGGTGTTTTTGAGTTGATTGGTGGAAGAGTTTGTGGTTTTTGCTGGCTGTATTATGAAATTCGAAGAGAGGAAAGTGGGAAGTGATTTTGTGCAATCTGAACATGTGAGAGGTTTCAGGCTTGTGTGTTCTGTTGTTTTAGGTCCATGAGGTTCACATAAGTCATGTTGATTGGTTCAGAGAGTTGGTGTGGCATAGTTTGATTGGTATGGGCCAAAATTCAAAAAGTCAAGGTTATGTGTACTTGAAGCATGGCACGGGTCAGAGGTGTTTTCATGGGGTGTCTGGCCTCAGCTTGCATCAAGGATGGCCTTTGGATCAAAGTTATGCAGCTGGAAGGCTTGGATGGAGAGTTCTCATGGTTTATGCAAATTTCCCTCTTTGATGTTTCTTGTGATTCAAGCCATGGAATGCTTCAATTCTTGGGCCAATTTTGATCCTTTGAAGTTGTCTTGACATTTTGTAACATATTTGTGCACATTAGAAGTCATTTAGAAGCTTGAACATGCCAAAATGCAAAATCCCTCTTTGACATGAAACTTGAAATTATGTGATTTTTGCCAACTTTGAAAGGCCATATCTTGAGTTCTAGGATGAATAAGATATGTTCTTGTACTTTTTGAAAAGGGAAAGATATAATCTACAACTTTCATGCCCAAGAACTTTTCATTTGAAGCATTTTTTGTCATGAAAGAGGAGGTTGAAAATCTTTCCCAAAATGGAAAGTTTGCATTTCAAGTCATTTCCAAAAATGGCAAGTTTGCAATTGGCTCAAAATTCTTCAATATTGTGAACTTCTAACCACTTATAAGATCAAATAAAGATCATTGAACTTCAATTTGATGAAAATGACCCTTTGGTTCCATTGTTGGGGGCCTCAGATGCCCTGATTTTGACTTAACTTGCTCAGGAAGTTACCTAGTAAACAGATGACTTCCACAATGAGTTTCTTCATCAAACTTGGTACACGTGATCCTTATAACATATTAAGAATATTAGAAACAAGAATGACCCAAAAATTTGGAGTTAAGGCCTCTGAAACCAAAACCCTAATTTTGGTCATCTGTGTAGTGAAAACCCTAGCTCTGCTTCAATGCCTTTGCTAGTTCTTGTGACCTCTTGACTTTAATGAACTTTGAGGAGCATAATATGATGATAGAACATACATGGACCCTTTTGGAAGGCTTTAAGACCTTTGGGGTGGCTCAGATGAATTCTTGGATTGCTCAGATCACAAACCCTATATGCAGATGAACTTGAACTATGCAGTGAAGCAAGTATGCAATATGAGATAGTATGCTTATGTTAAAACAAAAATGAAAGATCACAAGCTATGGCGTGATAAAGAGTGAGGGAAAATTTGGGGTGTCTACACCCATATTTGTTGATGAATTTTTACAACTCTGATTTAAATTATAAAGTCGGGTAGAAATGGGGTGTTACACCAAGGGACTTTGCCATGGGATTCTTGCACGCATTCCATACGGGGATGAGGTGTAGGGTATCTATTATGATGAATAAGTATTAGCATGAGGATGCCTCACAAATAAAAGCAAAAAAAACATTTCTTCATCAAAAATACAAAAAGATTTAATAAATAAAATTAGGTTAATGTGTTTATGCCCTAATCTTTGGAACTAGGTTTGGGGATTTCCTCCGTACCTAGGTGTAATTCTTATCCATTCCATTTCGGGATGATGTAAGAATGACACATCCCATTGAAAGATACTTGGATACATTCTCCTATGCACATTCATTAAAAGCTTCTAAAAGCTACAAACCAACAACAAGCGTCTTTCCTGCGGGAATTCTTTTCTCATCTCACCCACTCTCAACGAAAGAACTCGCTTCTACTTGTCTCTTTGAAAAACGGTAATGCACTCGTTCAAGGCGAGTCTACAACACCTTAGCATAGGCATAAGCAGTTCAAGCCATAAAAAACACAAACAAATTCCGTCCCTAGTTAGGGGAACTACGACGACTCTGACTCTCATTTCCCATGAGATACGTAGGCATTGGGGTAGGGCCCATTCGAGCACACACTTTTATTTTCCCTAAATGTTTCCCATTCTTTCTTTCTTTCCAGTTCAATAGCAATTTCGGTTCAAAAGTAGTTTATTTCTAACCCTTTGAAACAGTTTAAGCAAGTGTGGATCTGGTCGGGTACAAAGGACGATTTGGGGTGCTGATATCTTCCTAGTTTGTAACCGACTCCGAACGCAGTATCTGGTTCGTAAGAAATTGTTCTTTCCTTTTCCTTCGGTTTGTGCAGCATTACCTTTCCCATTAATTTGGGATAAAAATGACTGGCTGGCGACTCTACCTTTTCCGTGCCATTTTCGCGTTTTTACTAAAATGAAAATCCCGGGAGCGACAGTTGATGACTCTACTGGGGATCGAATCTAGAATCTTTGATTTCCCCTTTGAGAGTCCATCCTAGCGCTTGTTTGTTTCTATTTTTGTGGGTGTTTATCTGTCTCTTGTTGTGTGTTTAGTTTACTATTTTTATTTACAACTTTACTTTACAACTTTATATCACTTTCTATATTTACTTTCCATGCATCATATACTGGACTTTCTGGACTGGTTTTTTTTTGCAAGATGGGGTTACTGACTAAGGAGCCCAATACCAAGGCTCGAGTGCACCCTATGACTTAGCATGGACAGACATTGTACTTCCATGATATATCATCATGATGAGTGGCGATGTGTTCCACACCCAGACTGTGCCCGTTTTGGAAATATTTTGTGTGGGGATTTCCTCCACTTCAGGATACGACCTTGATAGTTTTATGCATCTGGGGACCGATTATTGAGGACTTTAGTGGAAACAACCCTCTCCAGTGGTGACACTGGTATACCATATTTTTTGGCAAACCCACTCGCACCGAGGGCCCACTAGGAACTCACATATGATGGTCAGGTTCTCTCATAGGAACTCAGTTAAAGCTCTTTTTGTATGACGGTAATATTGTACCCTTCGACATGAATATACTATTGTTTCTCGATCTCAGTGCTTGAAGCTGGGAACTTATGAGGGATGCTTGTTTTTTTCGGACTTAGTTGAGACCTCCCTGAGTAATGTATAATACTAAACCGTTTTCCTGAGATGGTAATATTAAACTATTTCTTGGAGATGGTGAATGTATTATTGCTTATCGGCTTTAAGAGTCTGTGATGTTGACCCGAGGTAGCACACCCGTGAGATGGGGAGATTATTTATAGGTTTTGAGGAACCCTGACTTTCAACATACCAACTTCATCAATGTTACTTTGTGATATGATCCAGTTCTATGTGGTTCTTTGGTTCTTAATTATGGGGTTATGCATAGAGATAATAGTGTTATTATGACTCTCCATAAACACTTGGTTCTATGATCAATACCAACACAGACACACCACTGATCACATGCCTTGCATTGCATAACATCATCACATCATGAATCATTTGTGTTTTTTCTTCATTCTCAGGGTTTACATACTTTTCCAAATTCCAGTCGGATTTCTTATTCAGAGATAGAGGACTCCAGGAAGAAGAATATCCATTATAAGTTCTTTGACACTAAGATAGAGATGATAAACAAGTCGGTGTCTCTAATCACCCCATATCATGTTGAAGACTTCAGAAAGGTTCATGGGGGCATTCTAAATATGGTTGTAGATCTGGATAGTTCTGAAAGGAGTGCAATCCATATTCTACTACAGTACTATGATCCTCGGCTCAGATGCTTTACATTCCATGATTTCCAGTTGGTACCTTTACTTAAAGAATATGCTTTGACCTTAGGGGTTCCTCTTCAGGATCAGGTTCCTTTCAATTCAGAGATGGAAATACAATGCATACTGATATTGTTGAAGCTCTTGAGTCCATATGAGGTAACCGCAAACCTAAGTACCACCAAAGGGGGAGTATCTGATTTTTCTATGGATTTCTTGGTGAAGAAGGCTGGGGAGCTTGCTATTGAAGCTCAGTGGAACTCTGTTTGTGCTATTTTGGCTCTTTCCATTTATGGTATCATTTTGTGAAGACATCGACAAATTTGTAGACATGAATGCTATTCATCTCTTTGTACTAAAGAATCTGGTGCGCACTATGTTGGGAGATCTCTATTATTCAGTGCACTATAAGAATGAGGAAAAACAAGGAGGATTGGTACGGTGTTGTGCTCCTTTGTTTAACTGATGGTTCATGAGGCACTTGTCTAGCACTGAAGCCTTCACAGATCCTAGCATGATTTGGTCCCAGAGGTTGAGCATGTTACCGGCCAAAGACATCAACTGGATCACCATGAGATTGAAGGGAAGAAGTTTCATTACCAGTTGTGGGAGCTATCCAAATGTGCCACTATTAGGAGTAACCAGGGGAATAAATTATAACTTGATTCTCTTAAGAAGGCAATTAGGGTATGCGCTAAAGGATACTCCTGAGGAGTCAGAGTTAGCCCAGACATTCTACTTCCCAGTGAAGGACAATCTGTCATTGGTTAGAAAAGCTGCAGACTCTTGGAAGCTCATCCGAAGGAGCGGTGTAGCATGCTTGGGTTAAAGCAATAACCAGACATTTCCCGAATATGAAACATGGTTGAAGAAGAAACCCAGGTGGTCCTGTTACCTTTTGCTGCTCTCGCCCCTTCTTCAGTAGTTGAACCTAAGGCTACAGTACCCTTGGAAGAATTTCAAAATCTGGAAGCTTTGGTTCATCAACTCAGGGGAGAAAATAAAGATGTTCATAGCTCTTATCAAAAGATGGTTACCCTTAATCAGAAGCTGGAAGATAAGGTTCAGAAGACTTAGGAAATGGTGAAAGTCAAGCAGGCAGACTTCGAGGATAGAGAACTCTACTTTAAGAATAAAGGCTTGGTTGAGATCAACAAAGAAAATGAACGTCGAAGGACCAAGAAGTCTCTAACTGAAGCAAACAAGACCATTACCCTCTAGAAAGAAAAATGGGAGGTCAACAAGAAGGAGCAGAAGAAAATGGAAGTCGAACACAAGAAGAAGATTGAAGACCTTCAGGAGCAACTGAGTGACTAGAAAGAACAACTTCAATTAGCTCACGAGCAGCATAGAGACTTCATCCAGAGGATAACACATGGACAGAAAGTAATCGATGATACTCATAAAGAGGTGGAAGGGCTCAAAGTCCGTGCAGAGATCAAGAAGGCCAGGTTTGAGCCAAGTCCCAGCAGGGGAAATGAATAGGTCTTCCTACAACAGATCAATGAACTCCACGCTTCCTTTGATCAAAGGGATTTTCTCATTCAAAAGCTCATTGAAGATCCAATTCATCCAGGTGTCACCCAATTGTTTGAGGATGTCAAACATATTAGCTGGAGGCTAAAGGATGTAAAGTTTCATAGAGCTTAGATTCTTTTGTTTGTGCTGGATTACCCACAAACTTGTTGTGGGATCTTTTATACTCCTGTTGTTCGATTATTGTAAGAACTTGTGCCATTCGGGGAGATCTTTCGTTATTCTTTTGATTCCATTTATCTGATATGGTTTGAGTTTCAGATTGTTTCCTATGCACCGATACGTGTTCCAAACACTGGTTGTTCACAATTATTTAATAAGAGCTTCATATGATATTCTCTTCCCAAAAGTCAAATTTCTCAAAGGCCATATGGATTTTCTCATTCTTAAATACCGGAACGGGGACGTAAATGACCTTAAGAATGAAAGAACACAACATTTGCATGCATTCGTATCATCTTTGCATTTTCCTTTGCTGGTTATCCGGGCTTCCTAACTTATTTCTTTATTCAGGAAGGATTGCAAATTGTTGTGTTCACCGGTATGCCACCCGTCGCAATCAAAGAAATGTCATGGACACCGTTCAAGTGGAATTGAATGAGCTCCATACGCGCATGAATGAATTCATGAACATGATGCAAGGGGTTGCCTTGGGGAAATAAGAGCTAAGGGATGTAGTACAAAGACTTGATCCTCCACAAGTGCAGATTCCGATCATCGGAGTTAATCTGGATGCACAAGGAAACCCGATTAATTCCACTGCTATTCCAACAGGAGCTAACGGGCCTCCTACCCTGGAGGGCATTCCTATTCCGGTTCATCATGTGGAAGAACATAAGGATGACCAGTTTTCTTTGTTGAACGTCGACTTGGGATTTGGTATGGGGTTAATTATCACAACTTCCAGATGCTAGCAGAAAAAGTCAGAGCTCTTTAGTGTAGAGATACCCTAGGGATTGACGTTTCCAATATGGGGTTGATGTAAGGTCTGATCATCCCACCAAAGTTCAAGTCCCCTAGTTTGTATAAATACAACGAAAATTCATGCCATAAGACTCACCTTCAGGCTTACTATTGTAAGATAGCTTCCTACACTAAGGATGAGAAACTCTGGATGTACTTTTTCCAAGACAACCTGTCTGAAGATTCTCTTGAGTTATTATGAAGTTAGAATGGACTGTTGTTCGTAACTGGAAGGAACTCGAAGAGGCGTTCCTCAAGCAATACCAGTACAATATTGATATGGCCCCGAGAAGGACTCGGGTTTAGAGCCTGTCCCAGAAAAATTCTAAGAGCTTCAAAGAGTACGCACAAAGGTGGCGTGAGTTAGCTTCAAGAGTCCATCCACACCTGCTTGAAATAGAAATGATGTATTTGTTCATGGATACCCTGCTGGGGCACTTCATGGAACGCCTAGCAGGGTGTTCGTCCAATGGCTTTTCCGATATTATACTGACTGGTGAACGGGTTGAAAACTGGATGAAACATGGTAAGATCCAGAGCAGTGGGGCTTTTACTTCTGACACCAAGAAACCATTTTCAAAGAGACAAGAGGGGGAAACTGGGGAAGTGTACTCCCAGAGAAAGAGAGGAAATAAGAATTCTTACTATCAAGCAGCATCCATCACCATCCCTGCTACCACCAATCAACAATAACAACCATCACAACAACGTCAGCAAAATCATCAAAAA
This sequence comes from Lathyrus aphaca, assembly GCA_963966055.1. NCBI lineage: Eukaryota > Viridiplantae > Streptophyta > Magnoliopsida > Fabales > Fabaceae > Lathyrus > Lathyrus aphaca. The sequence goes on along the minus strand of OZ014519.1, from coordinate 200,992,920 downwards.
CAAAGAGCTCCCAGGCCGTACTACCCACAAAGGCCAAAGGACAGATAGTTTGAGACATCACCAATGTCGTACTCGCAATTGTTACAGAACGTGTTACAACTTCAAATGATTCATCTTCGAACTCTGGCTCCACCAACGCCCAGACAAATTCCAGATGGATATGATGCCAATGCTTATTTCGAGTTTCATTCTGGAGCTCTGGGTCATACTATAGAAAATTGTAAGGCCCTTAAGCATGTTATTCAAGATATGTCGGATTCCAAGGCGATCAAATTTTCTCCTACCCCAAATGTCCTTCAAAATCCCTTGCCTCCGCACGAAATAACTGTAGGATCCATAGATGATGGTATTAGATTGAATTTGGTCCATGATTTCAATTCTTTCAGGACTCCATTACTATCAGTGAAGGGTTGTTTGGAAAATAAAGGTCTCTTCCCAGGTTGCGGAGAAGTTTGCCCAGAATGCGAAGAATCTGCTGATGGATGTGACATGTTCAAATTAGGAATTCAGAAAATGATTGATGATGGAAGCATCCAGTTTGATAGGGTTGTTAAAGAAGATGAAGTGTCAGCAAGAGCAGCACCAGTTACATTCACTACTCTGGGGCCTATACCATATCAAAGTGAAAGAGTTGTCCCATGGAATTATGGGGCATAAGTTTATTACAACGACCAAAAACAAGATGTAACCACCTCCAGCACTGCTCAACATCAGGTTAAAAACGTATGAGTCAGAGGATTTACGAGGAGTGGAAGATTGTTCGCGCCTCAAATATTGAGGAACAACATGGTGCCACCAAGTGATAGTGCAAATTCCCAGGTTAGAGCCAAGGTCAGGCAAGCTGTGACAAAATGATGTTCCTGTTCCTGATCTGGACATTCCCTTTGACAAAGAGGCTGAGGAGTTCTTGAGGATCATCAAGTAAAGAGACTACAAGATAATCGACAACCTTTAACAGACTCCTTCCAAGATATCCATCCTATCTTTACTGATGTGTTCGGAATACCATAGAAAGGCATTGATGAGAATTTTGAATAATGTCTATGTACCACAAGAAATATATGTGAATCAACTCGAGACGGTTGTTGCTAGCCTGAATGCCAATCACGGGTTAGGATTTACAAATCTTGATCAAACTACTGAGGGGCACAATCATAATAGAGCTCTGCACATTTCAATGGAATGCAAAGGGGTTGTGCTTTCCCATGTGCTTGTTGATGCGGGATCCTATTTAAATGTGCTTCCAAAAAGGGCTTTGTTTAAGTTGGATTATGACATAGTGGTGCACAGGCCAAGTGACCTGGTAGTCAGGGCGTTTGATGGTTCCAAGAGGCCAGTTTTTGGAAAGGTGGAATTATCGATCAAGGTAGGTCCACAGGTATTCAACATGACCTTCTATGTCATGGACATCCAGCTTGCATACAGTTGTTTACTCGGGTGTCCCTAGATTCACGCAGCTGGGGCAGTATCTTCGACTCTCGATCAGAAGCTAAAGTTTGTCTGGGAAGGGAAAATTGTCACAGTATGTGGGGACGAAGACATATTCATTAGCCATTTATCTTCCTTAAAGTACGTGGAGATAGATGGTGAGATATATGAGACCCCTTTCCATGCTTTTGAGAAGAAGAAGGGTATATCCATTGCATCCTATAAGCAAGCTCTGAAGGTAGGAAATCAGGGATTAACAAAGGCCGGTGCAAGATGATAGAGGTCCCCAAGAAGGAAGACATGTTCAAAATTGGTTATAATCTGGCTGAATCAACATCGTTACTACATGCCAGCAGTCGTAAAGACCCAATCACTTTCTCTAGTGCTGGGTGGGTGGATCACAACAGTATCTGCGTTATTCAAGAAGACATAATTGATAGCGATTATGAAATAGACGAGTGGATCAAGCCGAGTGTCTTAGGAATGGAGCTCAATAATTGTTTTGTGTTTTTCTTCTTGTATGAAAGCTATATGTCTTGCCCAAGGCATAATAGCTCATTGTCGCTCCCCGGATATCCATCCTGGTACAAACGCGAAAGTGGCGCGGAAAAAGAAAAGAGTCGCCAGCCAGGCATTTTTATCCCGAAGAAAGGGAATGGTAATGCTGCACAAACCAGAAGAAAGAAGAGGAAGGACACAGGTCCTGCGAACCAAAGAGACTGAGTTCAGGAGTCGGTTATGACCTGGGAAGGTATTAGCACCCAGATCGTCCGTCGTACCCGACGGGATCCACGCTTGCAAAAGAAACTGTTTCAAAGGGTGAGGGTATGAAAGTTGCAGCAAAAAGAAAAGAAAAGAAATTGGAAAAGAAACTGAGAAAAGAACTGGGCCCTACCCCGCTGCCTACGTACCTCATCAGGACAATGAGGATCAGAGACGCCGTAGTTCCCCTAACTAGGGGTGGCAAGGAAATTGCTTATGAATTAAGGCTTGAACTGCCTATGCCAATGCTCAGGTGTTGCAGACTCGGACGACGAGTGCGTAACCGTCTTGCAAAATGACAAGTAGGAGCAAGTTCGCGTACGGAGCGAATCAGATGAGAAAAGAATTCCCGAAGGAAATACGCTTATTGCTTGTTTGTGTTTTTTTATGAAGCTTTTATTGAGTGTGTCACAAGGAAGTGAACTCAAGCTCTTTTCCATGGAATGTGCACTTGTCACTACATTTCAAGATGGAATAATAGAACAAGCACACTCAAGTAAGGAGAAGATACCCAAAACTCTAACCCAAAGACTAGGGCCTAAGCTCACTAGCTTGTTAAATTATTAAGTGTTTTTTGGTTATTTACAGATGAAGAAATGTTTTTTATGCTTTTCTTTGTGAAGAAGATACCTTGATCAGACTTGTGCATCACAAGGTAAACTTGTACTATCCCAAGATGGGATGACTACAAGCATACCTCATGGGATAAGGCTATTGCTCACGGCATCACTTCAAACTTTTTGAGATGTTTTTTTATGGTTATGAGATGAGAAGAGAAGAAGAACCAAAAGGATCACAAAGGTAAAATTCTAAAAGGGGACTAAAGAAGCCTAAGTGTTAACATGCATGGATATCCTAAGGTTAGTGTGGTTTTCTATCCTAATGAAGAAAGAAAGAAGAGAAGAAGAAGAAGAAGAGAGAGATGAGATGAGAAAGGCCTAAGCCCAACAAGCAAAGGGTTAGCATTAATAAGAAATAAGAAGAAGAGATGAGAGTTGGAGATGTGGAACTCAACTTCCACACCTCACACTTACCATAGCCCCTGCAAGGTTAGTAACAAGAATACAAGTGAAATTAAATGAACAAAAACATAACATCATCATACAAACAGAAGTGAAATGATATGTACAAGTACTCAATGCAAATGCAAGACAAAAGAATGAGGGATGAAGCATACAAGCTAATTATGAAGCAACATGAAACAAATGCAAACACATGTAAACTTAAGAAAGATGCAAAGCAAATATGCACAAACATGGACTCAATGCACAAGGTCATAACCAACACAAATCAAAGAAGAGCTTAAGAAGCCAGCAAGATGAAGAGAATGGAGGCACAAGACCAAACAAACACAATATGAGAGTGAAAGAAGCAAAAAGATGAAGTGAAAGCACACTTAAGAAAGAAAGAACACAAAAGAGAAGCAAACACAAAAATTTCTAAGACTCAAACCCTAAGCTAGGACCAGGAAGGAACCCATACCCCAAGAGGACCCCAAATGAGGACAAGAAGTTGGCACAAGTGCCCTTCTTAGCTTATAAGAGACCTAATGAACCAAAAGAAGCAAAATGGGACAAGGTTCAAAGTAAAATTCAAATTAAATCAACCAAGCATCCAAAAATTCCACAACTTAAACCAAATGATCTTCAAACATGGTATATCAATGAGCCAAAAGGGTTTGGAAAAATTCAGAAGCAAACTAGGTCAAATGGAGGCAAGAACACAAACTAGTGTTAATAACTTCCAACACAAGTCAAAGGACCAAGACCCAAGGAATATAATTCTAAAAATCAGGAGAAACATCACACATGAAGTACATCATCCTAAGAATCCAAAGCAAAAAGAATGAGCAAAAAACTCAAAATAATGAAGTCTATAGAAAATGGACAAGGCAGTGTACTCACAAAAGGATCTTAAATGGATTAAATGAAATAAGGAATTAATTATGACACGTGGAAATTAAAAAAATGGAAGATAAAAATATAGAAAAATAAAAGAAACTCAAAAGATGACTCAAGAATGTTTTGGGAATTTTTGGATAATCAGAACTATTTTTAATAATTAGAAACTAAAATGAAAATAAAGAAAAATAATATGAAAAAGAAATTAAAATGAATAAAGCTGGGGGGTGTCAATAGTGAGGGTTTGCGTTGGAAAGAATTGGGCCAGAGAAATTGGGGGGTGCGCATAGGAAAGTGAGGCCCATATCCTGGACAGGTTCATGGCTCATGTGGTGGGAATTATGAAATAAAAATAGAAAAATAAGAGAAACGTTGGATCAATTGGACGCATCTGGTGAGAAACTCATTAATTTACGTGGCACTTCTATTGGATGTGAGGTGAGGACACAAGGCAAATATGGTGTGCTGAGAAACATATGGAATTAAAATGGAAATAAAAAAAGCATGTGAGACGGACGGTGGTTCTAGGGCTATGTGGCAGCATCTGGACGCTTGAGGGACAGATCTGATGGCTTAGAACCCTTCTTCAACCTTGCGCAAACCCTAAGTCAACAATTCCAGTTTCCGGTGACCGGAGCTAGGGCTCCAGCACTGGAATTCATAACAGAAGCTCAAACAACCAAATAAAAGAACCAAAATGTCCAGATCCACTAATTAAGCTACCCTGATCATGAAAATGGCAATGAAATTGGCTAAAACTCAAAGACTCAACTGGATCGAAGAGAACAAAGTGTGACCATCAAAACTGAAATCCACATAACTAAAGCTACAATGCACTAAAATAGAAACTACAACTTACAGCAAACTCAGTGAACATCAAGGATTGCAAAACACATACTCAATTTCATTTCCATATCCAAAGATATCAGATCATACCTGAGGTGAAGACACTTCAAAACCACCAAGAAAATGCTCCAAAGGATGCAGATCTAGCTCTTGTGATCTCCTCTTGCAAAATAAATGCAAGAGGAAGCTTGATGGAACCTGGATCTGAAGCTTCAAAGCAAGCTGCCTCTAAATGGCTCCTTTCTATTCTTGCACCTTCAGCTCAAATGAATGGTAGAATAATGATCTCTATAACTCACTGATCAAGAATATGGAAGAGATTTGTGAAGAGTGTGAGAGAATGAAGAGATTCAAGTGAAAATGCAGATTATGCAAAAAGTTGGAAATGAGAGAATGAGAGAGAGCTTGAGCTTTCTAAAACCCTAGCTCCTTTTATGTGAGGTCACAAACCCTTGCTGAAAGAATTGAGAGGTTTGCACGTGTGGATCATGAGAATTTTGTGAATTTGAAAAATTTGCAAATTGTGAGGGAAGCATGCACTTTCCTCTCAGCACATGGGCAATCCTTTTTCAACCCTTGATCATAATCCAATCAACTCTGGCCTTTAGATCAAAGCAATCACACTTTCCTCATGATTTTGCAAAAAATCCACTTTGGAGCAACTTTCTTATTGTGCACGAAAATGGGAATTTATCTTGAGAAAAATGATCCAAATGCCATGTATTTTAAGTTTACAAACTTACTTGAACCATTCCAAGTCTTAAAAATAAGTTTGGAACACTTTTGCTTTTGGTACATGCATGAAAATTTGAATTTGCCCTAATTTTAACCATTTTTTCGAAGGGCCTCTAGGATGAACCACAAATCCCATGAAAAAGTACTTGTAATTTTTGAAAATGGGAGCCCTTAATCTCCAACTTTCATGTTTTACTTTGGTCCATTTGAAGAATTTTTGATCACGTTAAGGTCACTTGAAAATTAGGGCAAAAGTTGCCAAATTTGGAAATTTCTCAAAACCAAGTTTGTACCATTTTTGCAAAAAGCCTCAAATCTCCATGATTCTTGATCTTTAAGAATTCCAAACTTCTTATAACATTGTAAGGACCCCCCTTGGCAAGAAAAAGTGGCTTGGAACCCTTGAAATTACACAGTTGACTTTTTAAGGGCACAGTTGACCAATTACTTCATCTGCAAGCAACTGAAGAATTCTTTGACTTCCACATGGAATTTTCTCATGAAAATTGACACCTAGGATACTCTTGACATATATAAGAATTTGCCCAAATGAAATGGCCAAATTTGTGGAGTTTTGATGCTTTAATCTCAAACCCTAGTTTAGGTGCCTTGTGTAGGAGCTTTGCCTTGCCCTGGCTTCTCTGATGATCATGCCATCTTCTGAGCTTTTGCAAATTGACTTGAACTTGTAAATGGAGTGTAGACCCGTCATAGGACTTGTACATAACCATTGGGACCCTTGTCATGGCTTGTGATGACCCAAGAACCTCCACAGATAACCATATGCTTGATGCTAGGACATGAAGAATGTTATGCCTCATCTTTCCATGCTAGGATGCTGAGAAAATGATATGTTCATGATGAATATGATGTGATATGATGCTTAAAATGAAGAGGGAAAATTTGGGGTATTACACTCATTATAAGGGCTTTTCATCGTTTCAATTTGCAATATCAAATCATTAATAAAATGGACGATTTTTGCATTCATTCATGGTGTTCCTTCTCTTTCATTTTTATTATACAATAAATGGAAATGTACATTTTTCATGTCTCTTATGCTCTCTAAAATCTAGTATGGATCATCATTCATGCAGATGAACCACGTTGGGTCTCATAGATGACAATCTTGCTATGGTTCGTTATGACTTCAACAATCCGATTTACCAAGCCAACGAGGAAGGTGAGGAAGATTGTGAACTGCCCGAAGAGTTAGCTCGATTGATAAAGAAAGAGGAGAGGGTAATTCAGGCACATGAGGAGGTTATTGAGACTGTAAACCTGGGTACTGAAGAGGCAAAGAAATAGGTTAAGATCGGGGTTGCGTTAGAGAAATCCGTGAAGAGCTGATTGATTGATATCCTCCGTGAATATGTTGATATCTTCGCCTGGTCCTACCAAGATATTCCAGGACTTGACAATGATATTATAGTACACAGGCTGCCACTCCAAGAAGACTACCCTCTAGTGAAATCGAAATTGAAAGGAACTCGACCTAACATGGAAATAAAGATCAAGGAAGAGGTTCAAAAACAGTTTGACGCTGGATTTATGGCTGTTACGAGTTATCCACCTTGGGTTCCCAACATTGTGATGGTACCGAAGAAAGATGGAAAGTTTGGATGTGTGTTGATTGTCGAGACTTGAATAGAGCTAGCCCAAGGACGATTTCTCGTTGCCTCACATTGATGTGTTGGTTGCAATACAACTCAATTCTCGGTGTTTTCCTTCATGGATAATTTTTCGGGCTATAACCAAATCAAAATGTTTCCAGATGATATGGAGAAAACAACATTCATCACCCCTTGGGGAAATTTATGCTACAAAGTGATGTTGTTTGATTTGAAGAATGCTGGAGAAACTTACCAACGGGCAATGGTGACTCTTTTCCATGATATGATTCATCACAAGATTGATGTAATTCCCATATATAAAAGACATACATCAAAGCATATTTTTCATATATAAATTTAAGATTGGTATTGATATACAACAAGTACTAAAAAACACATTGTATAAATATAGCCACTACAACATAAGGTACTAGCAAAAGGCTATAAATAGTGTAAGATGTTCACAAAAATACAAAATCTAAGAACTAGATCCAAGGATCTCAAAAGTCTACAGCGGAAGAAGCCATCAAACAAGCAAGGATAATCAAGTCGCCTTATCCTTACCCTTTGCGGAACCTGAAGTACCTGGAAAAAAAACATCAACATTGGGTGAGATAAAACATCTTAGTGAGTTCCCTATCTTAGAGTTCTCTCGGCTCTAAAAGGGTTAAGACTAAACATTACTCAAGACTAAAGACATCAAACAAAATAAAATAGAGCACACACAAGGTGCTTTAAGGCATCTTTCCCCGCCCAGATATACTCCCCGATGGTAAGCAAGTACGCTTCACTCGATCCTTAATGTATATATAACTTTCCCCACCAAGCCACACTCCCCGATGGCAAGCAAGCACAGGTCACTCATTATCTATCAAATGTACTTTCCCCGCCCATTCATACTCCCAGATGACAAGCAAGCACGGGTCACAGTACCTATAACTAAGTAACTTTCCCCGCCGAGTCATACTCCCAGATGACAAGCAAGCACGGATCATGGTTATCCATTAAGAGTTTTGGATCCACAAATTAATTATATCGACATAAGCCATATAATTAAATTAGGATTTATTGCAAGGAAGTAAACTTCCAACTCCTAACAACTACCTAGCCCAAAGATACCCTCCAAGTATTGACGCCTAAGTATTTTCAAGTCTCTAAAACAATTTCATAACAACCTAGGGTAACCTAGCTACCTCACAAGTTTTACCGTTTTATTACCTTAAGTTCACAATTCCCTAACTTAACATTTTTACGGGTTTAAAAAAAAGTCGGGCAAAAGTCGGGTAAAAATAATAATTTCCGGCATCAAGTGAAAGTACAAAATTCTTGCTTTCCAACGATATAATAAACATTTAAATCGGATAATCGAGTAAAAAGTTATGAAATTTCAAAGTTTGGAATTAAAATATTTTCCTCCATACTTACAGTTTTAACCGGTTAACGGATTGGTTAACCGGTTAACTAAGCCAAACTAGAGGCATGTTGTGCAAGTTCAAGACGCGTTAACCGGTTAACGGATTGGTTAACTGGTTAACCAAACACAGACAATAGCAAAAACGTAAAAACCATGACAGTAACATCCCAACACCATTCTAAACATTGGTAACATCAAAACAACATAGCAACAATGTTCCTACACCTAGAGGAATCATATTCAAGCATTTATATCGATTTCTAACCGTTTAATCTACAAATTCTAGGATTTTTCATAATCTTACTAAACTTCATAAACTCTAAAAACTCTACCAAACCAAGAGTAAAAGTTTCTAGAATGGTGAAGATTGAATGGTCAAAGGATGGGTGGAAGCAACAAGCTTAGGAGTCCTCTTCCTCTTCTTCAAGACTTTTTCTTCTTCTTTCTTCTCTTCCTTTCTCTCTTCTCCTTCTTTCTCTATTTCTATGTTTTTTTTTAAAAAAGAAATAAGACTTTAGGTCTTAAAAGGAAACATAAATTTTCCTACCTACGAGTCCAAATAGAGAGTATCCAAAAATGTCTCTTAATCCAACATTTTACAAAACCTCTGAGTCAGTTAATATTAGTTAATAAAAAAAAATCCCGCTGATTACTCTATTTAATTCTATCAAAATATCTTAGAGTAATTCGGAACTATATTATTATCAAATAATATTATTCATAGCATTAAATAAATTACGGGGTATTACATCCTCCCCCTTAAAAGAAATTCGTCCTCGAATTTAAAAGATTACCTAAACAGGTGAATATATGATTCCTTCATCTCCGATTCCAATTCCCATGTAGCATCTCCCGGATGCGTCTCATCCCACTGTACTTTAACGAGTGGTATCTCTTTGTTCCTTAACACCTTTGTTTCTCTTCCAACAATGCGACATGGTTGGGGTTTGAAGGTCAAATACGCTTCTATCTTGATAGAATTTGGAAGAATAGGCTAAAGAGGATCAGAACGAACCTATGAAGTTGAGATACATGGAAAAAATCATGCATTTTAGAGAGGGTGGTAAGGCCAATCTATAAGCAACTTCACCAATCCTCTCCAAGATCTGATATGGTCCTACGTATCTCGGACTTAACTTGCGCGACTTGAACATTCCTTTTAATCTCAATCTCGATGTGACTTTAAAATACACATGATCACCTTCATCAAACTCCAAAGGTCTCCTTCTATTATTAGCATAGATCTTCTGACGATCTTGGGCTTGCTTATTCTTTTCTCGAATCATACGAATCTTTTTCGTAGTTTCTTGAATAAATTCAGGTCCCAAAATCCTATCTTCACCCAACTCCGACCAACACAACGGTGTTCTACACTTCCTTCCATGTAAAGCTACGGACGGAGCCATTCTGATGCTTGCATGGTAACTATTATTGTAAGTGAATTCTATCAATGGCAAAAGTTCCTTCCAATTTCCTTTACTTTCCAAAACACATGCCCATAACATATCTTCCATCGTTTGTGAAATTCTGGGATCAGGTACGTGATGTCGAATGAGATGTTTAAACACTTGAAGACTTGAACAAAACTTAAAGTGCAGGAAAATTAAACAACACAGGAAATTGTTAACCCAGTTCAGTGTATAACCACACTTACATCTGGGGGCTACCAAGCCAGGAAGGAAATGCAATATAAGTAATATTAATTCTAGACTTAAACCACTCAGTTTAATCTTTCACTTAATATCTACCCAAGGCAATTTCTACCTAAGACACAACTTAGATATGAGTACCAACTCACTCCCCCTCAATCACACAGTGATATGTTTACAAGTTTAATAAAATTGAAGTCATACTTCAAACAAAACAGCTTGATCTTACTTCATAGTTTCAATCAAGACACAATACACTTTTGCTTAAAAGCTCATAAAGTGATACACATATACAACCTGCTATTAAAACACAAACACCCTATTTTGTCTTCTTAATTTCGTACTCTATTCTGAGAGTTTCTGTTGCTTAAATAGATGCTTGGATTTTGTGCTTTCTGTAGGTTATCCAATCCTGATACGCATGCTGCCATCACCTTGAATTAGGGTTTGTTACTTCCTTGATTCTAGGTGAGTCAGTTCTTCTGTTTATACTGAAATCATATAACCAAACTCCCTACAGATGCGCCTTCTTCTGTTTTATCCATTCATAATTAATTCCAGATAAATTCCCTGAATTTACTCAGTTCTGTTAAACATTAATTAATTCTGGTAGCAGCTTTGAGATGTCACAACATCTGGTGTGACATCCTGAAAACTGAACTTACTTCATTAACTGATACAATGTTACAACATCTGGTGTGACATCCTGAATTAAGTTCATTTACTTATACTCTGTTTGATAATGTCACAACATCTGATGTGACATCCTGAACTAAGTTCAACACTTCTTGTTGGTCAAAAATTCTGCCAATTCTAAACATCTACAAACTCCCCCTTTGGCTAATTTTTGGCTAACATAATCTTCTGGTTTATCAGAGTGCAGCAGAGTTTCATTTATCAGAGAACAGCAGTTCTTTTCTGTTGAGTCATGTGTGAGTTTACTCCCCCTCAAACCTGTATGTGTTCTGACTTGTTTCAACAGAAAATTTTCATTAAAAACAACTTAGTTCAGAAGCAAACAAAAGGAATTTTTCATTAATCAGTAAGTTGCAGCAGACATTGTTGTTGTTGTTCAGTTCTCTTCTCCCCCTTGTTAGACATAAATTGGGGCCAAATTTTACATAGTCAGAGAGAATTACAAAATTACAAATTCAAAATACAATGCTTAAGTAGACATTACACATTCCTCACATACATTTTTTTTTCCACTCAAAATCTTCATATTCAGTATCTTCCTCTTCTTCAGTTTCATCATCAGAGTCAGCAGCCTTCTGAGCACTTTCTTCTATTTCCAGCCTTTGAATAATCATCTCAAGCTTTTGCTTCGTGGCATCCAGCTCTTTGCAGGTGATCTTCAGCTCAGCAATCAAAGCAGATTTGGATATAGGAGATTTTGCTTTTGAAGGTCCAACAGATGTCCCAGTGGGAGCTTCAACATCAGCTGCATGATGGCTTAAGAACAACTTATTGTGGAAGGCCAGAGGACTTTCTCTTTTGCAGATTAAATCCTTCTCAGTGAGGATACCTGGATACTGGCTGAGGATTATTCCACACAACAGAGAAGGAAAGGCTATAGGCAGCTTTGTTGCTGATGTCCCAGCATGCTTCAATGTTTGATCAAAAATGTAAGCCCCAAAGTCCAGCTTTGTTTGGGTGCCCACAGCATATATGAATCAGCCCAAACCAGTTGCTATTGAAGAAGTATGGTTGGTAGGGACGCAGTTTACAGTGCCAATCCTATGCAGCATTGCAAACTTCCTTGTTAGCAGGCTAACAGAAAGTTTGCCCTTGACTGGCCAAGCTTTGACTTGATTGGCAGTAATGACCTTGCACACCTGGTTGTCAGTCTTCCCCAACTCATTAGGTCCATCAGATTCTCTCCCTAGGTAGTGGTTGATAACCCTAGGAGAGAATTCCACACATCTCCCTCTTACATACACCTTTCTGAATTCATCTGACTTACCATCAGCACAGTCCTCTTGAAGATTGACAGTAAATTCCTTGACTAGCAGCTCATAGCAAGGTGAAAAGTTTGACACTGTTTTGAATAAGCCAGCAGAAGAAATTAGGTCAATTACCTCAGTGCACTCGAGTCCATTGCTTCCCAACTCTCTTTCAAGTGTTACCCTTCTTTGGTATACAAATTTCCATCTGCTCACACTTGACACATGATGGAATGAAATATTGTCCAAAGGAGCTTCTGGAACAGCAGAGGTGGATCTTGAAGGTGCTGGTTTCTTCTTTGGTTGGGATGTTGGGACATCCTCTTCAACATCTGAATCTGGTGGAGTGACAGCTTTCCTCTTTTGTGTATTCACCTTGCTCCATTGTTTAGTTGGTCCAAATACCACTTTGGCCTTGTCTTTCTTTGGAGTAGGCTGCTTCTTTTCAGGAGTTGCATGTCCTGCAGTCTTCTTTTCCTTCCTAGTCCTAAGCCTTTTGGCTATGCTAGGGTCCACAAAGGCAATGATTTCTGTGTCAGAATCATGCTCTATGTCTACAACAGGAGGAGGTTGGGTAGTCTCCTCTTCAGCAGGTGGATCAACAGAAGCTTGATCATCAGTGGCTTCATCATCATCATCATCAGTGGAGGCCTTGTGCTGTTCCTCAGATGTTTCAACATCTATTGGGACATCCTGTTGAGCAGGAGTGTCCTCTTCAACTTGATTACTCTGTTCTTCTTGTGGAGCTGGCATGGTGTTCAGAGGGATAGATATACCACTCACAACTCTTTGCTCAGACAGAATCCTGTTCACAAGATCCTTAATAGAAGCATCCACATATTCAGAGGCTTTGGGAGTGGTGTTTGAGGATGAAGGCATCCCTTTGACTTTGCTGAATACAGGTTCCTTTGCTCTTCTCACTGTTGGAGTTCTAGGCTTTTGAGCAAGAGGAACACTTCCTCTGATTTCGTCTATAGGAGTTGAATCCATAGGTACCACAGAGATGGGGGTTGCATGCACCACATCTTCTTGGTTGAGGATTTCATTAGAGAGGTTAGGGTTTTGATGTTGAGACATTTTCGAATGTGGTGGAGGAAGAGGTTAGGTTTGATTGAGTTTGATGAGCTCTGAAAATCAGCTATAACATGCAATTTGTTTTGAGAGGATGATGAGAAGATGAATAGCTGAGAGCAAGCTGGAACTTTTATAAGAGCCGTTACTTGGAGAATTTTAAGGAGTGGAATACACAGAGTTCTTGACCAGACTGGTGTTGCCATCTGGTGATCATGCCACACGATGTCATAAGACATGTTGGCACTTCTCCATAACTGCTATATTTCACATAAGCAGATTCCCAATTTACCCCTTAGGTTTTTAAATTGGGTAGTGTAAACACCCCAAATTTGCCCTCACCCATTCACACCATGGCTTGTGATCTTTTCATTTACATAAATTCAATCATAGCATCTCATACCACATTTTTGATTCACTGCATTGATTCAAAGTCATCTGCATCTAGGGTTTGTGATCTGAGCCATCCCTGAGCCATTTGAGCCACTCCAAAGGCCTTCAATCACTTCAAAGGGGTCCATGTATATTCAAGCCTCATATTATATCCTCTCAAGATCAAAGAAGTCAAAGAATCACAAGAACTGAGAAAGGCATGGAAGTAGAGCCAGGCTTAACTACACAGATGACCTAAAATTAGGGTTTTGGTTTCAGAGGCCATAACTCCAAATTTTTTGGTCATTATTGTTTCTATTGGTCTCTATATGTTATGAAGATCATGCATATCAATTTTCATGAAGAAATTCAATGGGGAAGGCATCTGATCAAGAGATGACTTCTTGAGCAAGTCAGTGCAAAATCAGGGCATCTGAGGCCCCCAATGACCCAACCAAAGGGTGTTTTCCATCATTTTGGATGTGTATGATCTTTATTTGGTCATAGAAGATGTTAGAAGTTCACAAAATTGGAAAATTTCAAGTCATTTGCAAAGTTGCCTTTTTGGGAAAGTGACTTATAATGTAAACTTGCCATTTTGGGAAAGTTTTTCAACCTCCTCTTTTTGATTCAAAAATGCTTCAAATGAGAAAACTTTGGTCATGAAAGTTGTAGAATGGATCCTCCCATTTTCAAAAAGTACAAGAACTCATTCTAATTCATTTTGGATCAAAAGTTATGGCTTGTCAAAGTTGGCAAAAATCACATAATTTCATGTTTTACACCAAAGAGGCATTTTGCAAAATGGTATGATAAGGCATTCTAAAGGCTTCAAATGTGCACAAACACTTCACAACATGCTCATGCGACCTCTAAAGATCAGAATTGGCCCAAGAATTATGCATTTTGGTGCTTTGAACTTAAAGAATTTCCAAAAGGGGAAAAGTTGTACCAATTTGCAAAATGACCCAAAGCTTCTCATCCACTTGCCTCAGTTCACAAAATCTGATCCATAAGCATTCCATGACCTCAGCTGAACCAAGCCATGCCCCTAAACCAGCCTGCCATGACCCATACCTCAAAGGACACCTAACATTGACTTTTGGCAAAATGGACCATACCAATCAACATAGGCCAGCAACAACTCTCTGACCTATCCCAACTTGATACATGGACCAAAAGCAACTCAACACAACACACAACACAGCCTGAGCTCTCCCACAAGTCAGCATTCTCCAAAATCCCTCCTTATGCATTTTGCTTCGAATCTCATCACACAAACATCAAACCTCAAAACCAACTTCACCATTCATTCAGAAAAGCTTCATAGAGCATAAACCACCCTTCATCTTGCCCTGAAAAGCCCACAAACAGAAATACGATTTTTCACTCCCCTTGGTCAGAACATCATCAATCTCACAAACCAGCCACAATACACCCCAACTAAGCTTCAAAGCTTCCTCAGGAAGATCATTGGAGCCATTTTGAAGCAAAGAAGCAGTCAGAAAGCTCCTGGATATAAAGCTCCATCTCAGGTAGTCATGCGAATCATTTTTTCCAGAAGCTTTATTTTAAGTTATTAAATGATTAAGCTTGTTCCCCTGAGTGCATTGAGCTTTGTATTTTTAAAAATGGTTGAGAAATGAAGTTGTATGGTTGTTCTGAAATTTCTGCCATTTTTGCATTTTGATTCGAATCTTGTTTGTGAGTGAAAAGAAATGGAGTTTGATGTTAGGGATGAGTTTAGGGAGGTGAGAGGAAGCAATCTGGAGCTTTAGAGCTCCAGAAATGGCCTAGGGAGTGATTTGGAAAAATCTCAGTGGAGGTGTGGCCGGAGAAGATGACCGGAGGTCATTTCCGGCCACCTGAAAGTCATTAATGCCTTAATTGTGATTAGGGCTCAGTTTGAATGTGAGCCATAGATCCTGTTGACCCGTGTTGACCCGCGCGCGAATGAGTGGCCCAGATCCATCATTAAAACCCTAATCCTGATTTATTAAATTAATTAATTAGGTTTAATTTAAATTTAGTCAGTTTGAATTACAGCCCTAGGATCTAGCGCGGGTCAACTCCCTCCAAATCCATTTGAATCTCAGCTCTTGGATCAGCCTACTTTCTTTTATTTAAATTTTTATTTCATTTTCTTTTCATTTAACTTCCACGAATTTTTAAAAATAGGAAAACATATTAAAAAATTCTGTTTTTTTTGTCAAACATTTCTTTAATTTTCAGAACCCAAAAATAGTTTTATTTTTATTTTTTGCATTAAAAATTATTTTTAAATCATTTAAATGTTTATTTTTAATTAGTTAATGGAAATTAATTAATTAAAAATTCATTTATGTATTTAAAAATCACAAAAAAATTCATATTGCATTTTAAAACATTTAGAAACATTATCAAACTCTCAAAACAAATTTCTTTTTGGTCCTTGACCTATTTTGACAATTTTCATTGGAATAAAAGTTGTTTAAAGGCAATATTTTTGTTCAAACTTGTAAAAATTCATTCTGCCTAACCATGAAGAGTTTGATGATGGTTCTTCTTGCATTGCATCCTTCATTGCATGTAGTTTCTAGGGTAAAATTGGTTTGAATTTATCTTTAATTTTCAATTTGTTTTTCATTTTTCATTGTGAGGTGCTTTGAAACCCTAGTTGACTTAGAAAAATTATAACTTCCATTAGGTTTAGACTTAGGTCCCCTCCTTTGGGAAGTGAACTTGTGTAGGGTTAGGGTTCCTTTGATCCTATTTTCAATTTTTTATCTTGTCATTTGCTTCTGATTTTGAATTTTGCTTTGTGTCTTGTGCATAAACCCTAATTTGGCTTCCATTTGCATTCATCTCTCATTTGCTTGCATACATAAACTTGCCATGACATTTTGTGCATTCACATGACATATAATACATCTTAGGACATCTTAGAATCATGTTTGATCATTGCATCATTCATTTTCCATGTTATGCATTCATTCCATTTCATAAACTTTCATGAACTTTTATGGTTCAAAGCATGCTTCATTTGCATCCTCATCCTTGTATGATCATCCACAACTCTTGACATGTGTTTGCATCATCTCTTAGCATCATTAACATCATGTTTATGCTTCTGACTTTGGTTTGCATCATGGCATTTCATCTCATTTTCATTGCATTTCATTTCTTGTTACTAACTTTTCAGGTGGTAAGTCTTTGAGAAGTGAATTTGCCTTCACTTCTCAAAATCTCTTCTCATCCTTCTTATGCATCATTTCTGCATTTTGCTTGTGTATTAGAGTGAGCTTGCTCATTCATGCTCTTTCTCACTTTGTTTCTTCAAGCAACTTGTCTTCTTAAGTGAAGCAAGTTGTCTTTCTTCTCTCTGCTTCTTCCTCCTTTCATCTGCTTCTTTCCTGGTGGCTTCTCTCCTGAAGATCTTTTGCAAGCCTCATAAACCCTAGGGATACCCAAGCATGATAACAATTAGGGTTTGATTAGTCCCCCTTTAGTTTTACCTTTGTGTCATCTTTGAGTCTTCTCTTCTCACCTCATAATCAAGGACTAAACCTTAAAGGTTTTAAGACTTTGTGATTAAGGTTATGCCTGTATCCTTCTATTAGGATGGAGTGTATAACTTTAATCCTAAGTGTTAAACCCTTAATGTGTTTAAATCCTTTAATCAATCCATCTAATAATCACTAAGACATCAAGCTTGTAACTTGGGCCTTGCATTAGGGTTCTAATTCTTCCTTAATTGGTTAAGAAGGACTAACCCTAGTGTTAATGGACAAGTCCCCCTCAAGTTTGTCTTACAAACCCTAAAATCCATTTCTTAGTCCCATCATTAATTAAAATTCACTCTAATAAGGCTTTGTTATGTCATGAGATTAATCCCTAATCATGGATTAAGTTGATGAGCCCTCCTCAGCTTACAGGTTCTCATCTATTATCCTTCTATTAGGATGGTGTAATGAGTCCATTAAATCCTTAATTATGGCTTAAACTCATTGCTTAACACTAAACAAAAACAACAAAAACATCTAAATAATCACAAGTAGGTTAATGATCTTAATCCTACACCATGGTGATTAAGTGTGAGGTGCTTGCTTCACACTTAAGGTATCCTCATTACCCCTAATCAGAGGGAAGATGTGATGAGTTTACTGACCCTTGATTTAGGCTTAAGCTCATTTTCTTATGACAAACTTCAAAAAGCAATAAAATACTGAAAATACCAAAAACAAACAATAATCGTCTCCTCCGGGATTCTTTTCTCACCTCATTCACTCATAAACGAGAACTCGCTTCTTCCGTCTAATGCAAGACAGTTAGAACCTGAGCCAGACAGGTCATACACTTGAGCATAGACAAGTAAGTAGTTCACAAGTCAATTTATCTTTCAGTCTCTTTGAGTCGACCTACGGTGTTCTGACTTCCTCATTGCACGAGAGGATACGTAGGCATAACTTAACAGTTATCGAACAAAAGTCTCTGTATATTCCCCCTCCTTCCAGCATTATTCTTTGAGCCTCATAGTCTTGAGCATTTCACTCTTCTTACACTGACACTTCTCTTATACACTTCACATTTCTTTTACACTGACACTTGCATTCTTTTCTAGCTTTGATACACGAATTGCACTGACACTACCCCTTTTTAAACACAATCAAGTAAGCATGGATCCCGTCGAGTACGACGGACGATCTGGGTGCTAATACCTTCCCAGGTTGTAGCCAACCCCCTTTCTCAGTTTCTTTGGTTCGCAACTGTCTTATCCATACCCTTCCAGGTTTATGCAGCATTACCTTTCCTTCGGGATAAAAATGCCTAGCTGGCGACTCTATTCATTCCTTCTCTTTCACCGACCGTTCGCGTCTGTACCCCTTCTGACCTGGGTGTCATTTGGTGGGGGCGACAGTTAGTATCCAAAGCTTTAGTAAATATATCAGCCAATTGTAGATCTGTGGCTACATGTTCCAATGAGATCACCTTCTCTTCCACAAGATCTCTGATGAAATGATGCCTGATATCAATATGCTTGGTCCTGCTATGTTGGATAGGATTCTTTGATATGTTAATAGCACTTAAGTTGTCACAGTACAATGTCATGACATCTTGTGGGACATTGTATTCAGTGAGCATTTGCTTCATCCAAACCAACTGTGAACAACAGCTACCAGCTGCAATATATTCAGCTTCAGCAGTAGATAAGGATACACAATTTTGTTTCTTACTGAACCAAGAAATCAAATTGTTTCCTAGGAAGAAGCACCCTCCTGATGTGCTCTTCCTATCATCAGCACTTCCAGCCCAATCAGCATCACAGAAGCCAGTGAGAATTGGTTCACATCCATGGGAGTACATTATGCCATAGTCACAAGTACCATTAACATATTTCAGAATTCTCTTAACCTGGTTTAGATGGCTAACTTTTGGATCAGCTTGATATCTTGCACATACACCTACTTCAAAAGCTATATCTGGTCTGCTAGCAGTCAGATATAATAAGCTTCCAATCATGCTTCTGTATAGGCTTTGGTCCACCTTCTCACCCTTGTCATCCTTTGTCAGCTTCAAATGAGTGGGGGCAGGTGTTCTTTTGTGACTTGCATTATCCATCCCAAATTTCTTGACAGTGTTCTTGGCATACTTGCTTTGGGATATGAACATGGAGTCTTCCATCTGCTTGATTTGTAGTCCAAGAAAGTAGGTTAGTTCTCCTACTAGGCTCATCTCAAATTCAGATTCCATTTGAGTGACAAAATGTTTAACCATCCTGTCTGACATCCCACCAAAGACAATGTCATCAACATATATTTGAGCAATCGTGACATTTCCTTATTCATCCTTCACAAACAAGGTTTTGTCTATTCCACCTTTTCTGTATCCTTGTTTTGTGAGAAAAGTAGTCAGCCTTTCATACCATGCTCTTGGGGCTTGCTTCAGTCCATAAAGATCCTTCCTTAGTTTGTACACATGGTTTGGACAGCTTGGATCAACAAATCCCTTAGGATGTTCTACATATACCTCTTCATTAAGACATCCATTTAGAAAGACACTTTTCACATCCATTTGAAATAGCTTGAACTTCAGAATACAAGCAATTCCTAAAAGTAGTCTGATTGATTCAAGCCTTGCTACTGGTGCAAAGGTTTCATCAAAGTCTACTCCCTCAATTTGTGTGTATCCTTGAGCTACAAGTCTAGCTTTGTTCTTTGTAACAACTCCCTGCTCATTTGACTTGTTCTTATACACCCATTTAGTGCCAATCACATTTATGTCATCAGGTCTAGGAACAAGATCCCACACTTCATTCCTTGTGAACTGACCTAATTCTTCTTGCATAGCACAAATCCAGTACTCATCATTAAGAGCTTCCTTGATGTTTTTAGGTTCTATTTTTGAAACAAAACAAGAACCTGAAATCACCTCTCTTGATCTAGTGCTTACACCTCTGTTGGGATCACCAATTATTAGATCTTTGGGATGATCCTTTTGGATTCTGATGGAGGGAGGTTTGCTGGATTGTTCTATCCTTGCTTCAGTTTGAGTGAAGTCAGGATGATCACTCTTTATTTCAGCTTCAACCTGACTATCAGCAGATGTTCCAACATCATCTGTAACATCTGCAGGGTCATCATCAATTATCATATTTATGGACTCCATGATAACCTTGGTTCTAGAGTTAAATACTCTATAGGTTCTGCTATTTATAGAGTATCCAACGAAAATCTCTTCATCACTTTTAGGATCCATTTTTCTTCTTTGCTCCCTATCAGCCAGAATATAACAATTACTTCCAAACACATGGAAGTACTTAACTGTAGGTTTTCTGCCTTTCCATACTTCATAGATTGTGGACAAGGTTCCTTTCCTTAGAGTGACTCTATTATGAATGTAACAAGCTGTGTTCATAGCTTCAGCCCAGAAGTACAATGGTAACTTTTTAGCATGGATCATAGCTCTTGCTGATTCTTGGATAGTTCTGTTCTTCCTCTCAACAATCCCATTCTGTTGAGGGGTGATAGGTGAAGAGTATTCATGATTGATTCCTTCTGAACAACAGAAATCTGAGAATTTTTTATTCTCAAACTCCTTTCCATGGTCACTTCTTATTCTGACCACACAACTTTCTTTTTCTCTTTCTATTCTTTGGCACAAATCTTTGAATACATCAAATACATCAGACTTTTCTTTGATAAAATTTATCCATGTATACCTTGAAAAGTCATCAACCACCACATAGGCATACCTCTTTCCACCAAGGCTCTCAACCTGCATTGGTCCCATAAGATCCATATGCAATAATTCCAAAACTTTGGAAGTTGTCAGATGTTGGAGCTTTGGATGGGACATCTTGGTTTGCTTGCCTATTTGGCATTCACCACATACTTTGCCATCATCATTCTTCAGTTTAGGAATACCTCTCACAGCTTCCATAGATATGATTTTCTTTATACCTCTGAAATTAAGATGACCCAGTCTTTGGTGCCATAGTTTCACTTCTTCTTCTTTGGCTAAAGAGCAAGTTGAAGTGAGACTGAAATCTTGAGGTTCCCACATATAACAGTTGTCTTTAGATCTGGCTCCTCTCATGACAACCTTATGTTCTTTATTAGACACTATACATTCAATTTTGGTAAAGTTTACACTGTAACCTTGATAACATAATTGACTTATGCTGATCAAGTTAGCAGTCAATCCTTTTACCAGCAGCACATCATCTAGTCTTGGTACATCTGGACAGTCCAAGGTCCCAACTCCCTTGATTTCTCCTTTAGCTCCATCTCCAAAGGTTACATATCTGGATGAATATGACTTTAATTCTATCAACAAGTTCTTCAATCCAGTCATGTGCCTTGAGCATCCACTGTCAAAGTACCAGTCTTCTTTAGCTGATACTCTTAGAGATGTATGAGCTATATATGCAACACCCTTCTTTGACCATTTTTGCTTGTAGTGAGGTTTTCTTTGATGCTTCTGCCCTGTGTAGTGACCATTTTTAGAGCTCCAAGGTTGTTTGTTGAACTTGTTCTTGGTCATATAGCTTTGATCAGCATGAAGACTAGCTTTAGGTACCCATACTTTCTTGATGACCTCTGTCTTCTACTTAGGGGGTTGCTGATATCTTTGATTTTGATGTCTATGCAACACTTTCTTGGTACCCTCTATCTTCTGCTTAGGGGGTTGCTAATGCATCTGATTTGGATATCCATGCAACTTGTAGCAATGAGGTTTGATGTGACCAAACCTTCCACAATGATGACATCTCCATCTTTGATACTTCTTTTTCATCATGTTCTTTTCATGATGTTGGGACATCTGTTGGGACATCTTGTTTGACTTTATGGGATTTGAAGTAGTTTTGCTGGTGCTAGTCTCAACCTTTTGAGCTTTGTTAAATCCCAGTCCAGTTCTATCCCCTGAATGCTTATTGTTGTTGAGAATAACATCCAGTGTGTTTGAACTACTGTTCAGCATTCTGACAGATTTTGACATATGTTCCAACTTGGAGTTGAGAAGACTTAATTCACTTTTCAAAGTGTCAATGGTTTCTAGATTACTTGTCTTTTCAATCTTTAATGCCTCAATCTGCTTCTTCTGCTTTATAATCTCCATGCATACTTCAGTGCTCCTTTTGCACAGCTCTTTGTATGATTCTTCTAGCTCTTCAAAAGTCAGCTCCTCGTCACTGGACCCACTTTCAGATTCACATACTCCAGCTAGAGCAGTGATGTGCTTTGCTGATTCTTCTTCTGAATCACATCCTGAGTCTTCATCAGACCAGGTCACAGAGAGACCTTTCTTCTGCTTCTTTAGATAGGTAGGGCATTCATTTCTGATGTGTCCATATCCTTCACATCCATGACATTTAATCCCTTTTTCTTGATTGGTCTTTTCATCATAATTTGACCTTCTATTAGCATCATAAGGTCTTTTATTCTCAGAAGAGTTTGAGTATCTTCCACTTGGTCTGGACTTGCCATCCATCTTTCTGAGAATCTTGTTGAATTGTCTTCCAAGCATAGCAATGGTTTCTGATAAATTTTCTTCAGGGTCTGCTTCATTATTTTCCTCTTCTTTATCAGTATTTGACACCAAGGCTATGCTTTTGTTCTTCTTTAAAATTGTGTCATTCATTCCCATCTCAAATGTTTGAAGGGAACCAATGAGCTCTTCAACCTTCATTGTGCATATGTCTTGAGCTTCTTCTATTACTGTGACCTTCATGTCAAATCTTTTTGGTAAAGATCTGAGAATCTTTCTTACCAGCTTTTCATCAGTCATCTTTTCTCCCAAAGCACCAGAAGTATTAGCTATTTCCAAGATGTTCATGTAGAACTCATGAATTGTCTCATCTTCCTTCATTCTCAAGTTTTCAAACTTGGTGGTGAGAAGTTGAAGTCTTGACATCTTCACCTTTGATGTTCCTTCATGAGTTGTTTTGAGAGTGTCCCAAACATCTTTGGCCAGCTCACAGTGATGCACAAGTCTGAATATGTTCCTATCAATGCCATTGAATAAAGCATTTAAGGCCTTGGAATTGCCAAGTGCTGAATCTTCTTCCTCCTTGCTCCATTCTTCTTCAGGTTTCAACACTTTTGCTCCATCTTTGTTGTCTTGGACAGGGTGTTCCCATCCTTTGTTGACTGCTTTCCAGGCCCTATTGTCAAGTGATCTTAAGAATTCTACCATTCTTGGCTTCCAGTAGTCATAATTGGATCCATCCAGTATAGGTGGTCTATTTACAGATCCTACATCTCTGTCCATGTTTCCAGAATTTGCAGTCCCTAGATCTCACCCAGTTAAACAGGCAGGGTGCCTGCTCTGATGCCAATTGAAATTCTGGGATCAGGTACGTGATGTCGAATGAGATGTTTAAACACTTGAAGACTTGAACAAAACATAAAGTGCGGGAAAATTAAACAACACAGGAAATTGTTAACCCAGTTCAGTGTATAACCACACTTACATCTGGGGGCTACCAAGCCAGGAAGGAAATGCAATATAAGTAATATTAATTCTAGACTTAAACCACTCAGTTTAATCTTTCACTTAATATCTACCCAAGGCAATTTCTACCTAAGACACAACTTAGATATGAGTACCAACTCACTCCCCCTCAATCACACAGTGATATGTTTACAAGTTTAATAAAATTGAAGTCATACTTCAAACAAAACAGCTTGATCTTACTTCATAGTTTCAATCAAGACACAATACACTTTTGCTTAAAAGCTCATAAAGTGATACACATATACAACCTGCTATTAAAACACAAACACCCTATTTTGTCTTCTTAATTTCATACTCTATTCTGAGAGTTTCTGTTGCTTAAATAGATGCTTGGATTTTGGGCTTTCTGTAGGTTATCCAATCCTGATACGCATGCTGCCATCACCTTGAATTAGGGTTTGTTACTTCCTTGATTCTAGGTGAGTCAGTTCTTCTGTTTATACTGAAATCATATAACCAATCTCCCTACAGACGCGCCTTCTTCTGTTTTATCCATTCATAATTAGTTCCAGATAAATTCCCTGAATTTACTCAGTTCTGTTAAACATTAATTAATTCTGGTAGCAGGTTTGAGATGTCACAACATCTGTTGTGACATCCTGAAAACTAAACTTACTTCATTAACTGATACAATGTCACAACATCTGGTGTGACATCCTGAATTTAGTTCATTTACTTATACTCTGTTTGATAATGTCACAACATCTGATGTGACATCCTGAACTAAGTTCAACACTTCTTGTTGGTCAAAAATTCTGCCAATTCTAAACATCTACTGTTTGAATCATACGCTTCGTCTGACCATCCGTTTGAGGATGATTAGAAGTACTCAAACGCAATTCCATACCCATGGCTTGTTGGAACACCATTCAAAACCTCGAAGTGAATTTTGGATCTCTATCCGACACAATACTAGATGGAACACCATGCAATCTCACAATCTCAGCAATAAACAACCTCGCAAGATGACTTGCCTTGTACGTAGTCTTAACAGCTAAGAAATGTGCAGATTTCGTTAACTGATCTACAATCACCCAAACAGTGTCAAAACCACCTTGAGTACTTGGTAAACCTACCACAAAGTCCATAAAAATACTATCCCACTTCCAAATTGGGATGTCCAAAGGTTGCAACAAACCACCCGATCTTTGGTGTTCAATATTTACTTGTTGACACACCGCACATTCAGATACAAATTCCGCACTGTCCTTTTTCATTACGGACCACCAATATTCCTTCTTCAAGTCTTGATACATCTTTGAAGAACCCGGATGTATCGTAAAAGAACCTTTATGGTCTTCCTCTAAAATCTTTCTTTTCAACATGACATCATTCGGAATGCAAACCCTCTGGTTGAATAGGATAACCCCATCCAACGCCCTTACAAAACCCAGTTGAGGTAACCTTCCTTGTAACTTCTCATCAAGAACTTGTGCTTGTTGAATTTCATCCCTCAAGGTAGAATTGATATTCAAATTTCCCATTATCACACCATTCGGAGTCCAAACAAACTGAAGATTGAGATCTCGAAACTTTTCCAACAGTTCATACTCCAACACCATCAGCTCTGCACTATGAATCACTTCTCTACTCAATGCATCCGCCACTTTATTCTCTTTACCCGAATGGTACTTCAATTCAAGGTCATAATCTTTCAAATACTCCATCCATCTTCTTTGTCTCATATTTAATTCCTTTTGATCAAAGAGGTACTTCAAACTCTTATGATCACTAAACATCTCAAAACGTACTTCATACAGATAATGCCGCCACACTTTCAAAGTAAACACCACGGCCTCCAGTTCTAAATCATGAGTTGGATAATTATTTTCATGGACTCTCAATTTTATGGAAGAATAAGCTACTACTTGGCCTTCTTGCATCAAAACGCCTCCTAAACCCATCTTAGAAGCATCACAAAACACTTCATAAGATTTGTTAGGATTGAGAATGATCAAACTGGAGCAGTTGTCAATTTCTCCTTCAACCACACGAAACTTTTCTCACAACTAGAATCTCATTCGTAGGCGAAGTCCTTTCTTGTAAGCTTAGTTAGTGGTAACGCCATCTGAGAGAAACCTTTAATGAACCTTCTGTAGTAACCTGCCAAACCTAAGAAACTTCTCACTTTTGAAACATTCTTCGGTCTCTCCCAATTAATCATGGCCTCAATCTTTGATGGATCCACTGCTACACCTCCCTAAGATATAACATGTCCAAGAAACTTGACTTCTGACATCCAAAACTCACACTTGCTAAACTTGGCAAAAAGTTGCTTCTCTTGCAGTACCGATAGGACAATCCTCAAATGTTCTTCGTGCTCTTGTGGAGTACGAGAATAGATAAGAATGCTGTCGATAAAGATCACTACAAACTGATCCAAGTTGTCTTGAAATATCCGATTCATGTAATCCATAAAAATAGCAGGAGCATATGTCACAACGAAAGGCATTACTTAGAATTCATAGTGACCATAACGGGTTCTGAACGCAGTTTTCGGAACATCATAACTTTTCACACGAATCTGGTGATAACCAGCCTCAGATCAATCTTCGAGAACACGCAGGCTCCTTTCAATTGATATAGGAGATCGTCTATCCTTGGCAAGGGATACTTATTCTTAATAGTGACCTTTTTCAGCTTGCGTTAATCAATACATAACCGCATACCACCGTCCTTCTTCTTTACCAACAAAATAGGAGCTCCCCACGGTGAAACACTCGGTCTAACAAAATGTTTTGCCATCAAATCCTCTAATTGATCCTTCAATTCTCTCAACTCTAGCGGTTCCATCCGATAAGGGGAAACGGATATAGGAGCCGTTCCCGGTATCAGGTCAACTGAGAATTCAACCTCTCTTATTGAAGGAAAGGAAGTGACATCCTCGGGGAAGACATCAGGAAATTTGCAAATAATCAGAATATTCAAAACTTGTTGGCCATTACTATCCTCTTTAGTAAGGACAAGCAAAACATACTTCTCCTGTTCAAACAGAAAATTTACCATTCCAACCGTACCTTCTAAGATCGTTGTCAAAACATCTTTTGGAGGGGCTTCAACGGATGGAATAAGGATCAACTTTTCTTCACATCCAATAAACATAGAATTCGCAGATAACCAGTGCATTCTAAGAATGACATCAAATTTCTTAAGAGACAGACAAATGAGATCAATTTGAAAAGTTCTACCATCCACGGACAAGGTACAGTTCTCACACCTTAAGGGTATCTCAACACTTTCATCCATATCGGTAGTAACCACCATCAAAGTAGACAAGGGAAATACTCGCAACCCAAGTCGCTTCACACAACTAGTAGATATAAAAGAATGCGTAGCCCCACAATCAAATAAAACATGACAAGGATGATTGCTAACAAGACATGTACCCGCAATGAGGGAGTTGTCGGATTTGGTCTTTCTAGCATCCATAGTGTAAACTCTCGCTTGAACTTGGTTCCTTGGCTTGGTACAATCCCTTGACATATGGCCCACATCATTGCAATTGTAACACCTCGATCCTCCATCCTTCTGATACCTACCAAAATGTCATTTGTTACATAACCTACACGTTGGTGGAGTGTTAGGTCTAACACTTTGAATTTGCTTCCCTTTGAAGGGTTGAGGCCTTGGCCTAAAAGGTTGATTAGTCCTTCCACGGTCACCTTGAACAACTCTCCCAGCACCTGCTTCAGCTTGCACTTTCATCAAACTATGTTCGGCGACATAGCACTGCCTTAACAACTCGGAATAGGTTGTGAACTCCCTTTGAGTGACACTATGAGAGATTTCGGCCCTCAAACCAAACAAGAACTGATCAATCTTCCATCTTTCATCTGGAGTATACATGGCTTGCCTAGAGTAAGCCGCCATGTCCTCGAACGTCTCAGCATATCTGGCCACAGTCATGCTCCCTTATCTAAGCTGTTGGAATTCAAATTCTTTTCGGTTCTCAGTGAACTCGGGAAGTACTTCTCCATAAAAAATTTCTTAATTTGTTGCCACACTTTTGGAATTCCTTGCACCGTTATAAGATTTGAAGCACTTTCCCACAACCTGTCGCTCCCCGGATTTTCATCCTGGTGCAAACGTGAACTGTCGGCGATGTTAAAGGTTAAGGTTGAATAGAGTCGCCAGCTAGACATTTTTATCCCGAAGGAAAGGTAATGCTGCATAAACCTAGAAAGATGTGGATAAGACGATTGTGAACCAAAGAGACTAGGTAAGGGGTTGGTTATGACCTGGGAAGGTATTAGCACCCAGATCGTCCGTTGTACTCGACGGGATCCACGCTTACTTGATTGTGTTTAAAAAGGGGATAGTGTATGTGCTAAACTGTGTATAAAAGGCTAGGGAGGAATGGATGTATATAGTGTCAGTGCAAGAAGAATGTGAATGCTCAAAACTGAGGCTAAGAAAAGAATGCTAGAAAGAGGAGATGGGGGGGGGAACAAAGAGACTTTTGTTCGATAACTGTTAAGTTATGTCTATGTATCCTCTCGTGCAATGAGGAAGTCAGAACACCATAGTTCGACTCAAAGAGACTTAGTGTTTTTGTTGTGAACTGCTTGCTTGTCTATGCTCAAGTGTATGACTCGTTTGGCTCGAGTGCTGACTGTCTTGCATTAGACAAAAGAAGCGAGTTCTCATTTTCAAAGTGAGTATGATGAGAAAAGAATCCCGGAGGAGACGTTTATTGACTGTTTTTTAAGTTTTCAGCTTTTTATTTTGTTTTTGGTGTTTTTCATAAGATAATGAGCTTAATCCTTAATCAAGGGTCGTAAACTCATTATATCACCCCTGATCAGGGATAATGAGTCTACTTAAGTATGAGATGAAAATCTCAACTTAATTACTCTAATGATGCAGGATTAAGATCATTAACCTACTTGTGATTATTAAGTGTTTTTTGGATTTTGTTTTGTGTTAAGTAATGAGTTTAATCTCTAATCAAGGATTAGTGAACTCATTACACCATCCTAAAAGAAGGATAATAGATAAGAACACTTAAGATGAGGAAGACTCCTCAACTTAATCCATGGTTAGGGATTAAAATGATTATATAATAAGCCTTTATTAAAGTGGATTTTAATTAAAGGTGAGATTAAGAAATGGATTTTATATTTGTAAGACTAAACCTGAGGAGGACTTGTCCATTGAACACTAGGGTTAGTCCCTCTGAACCAACAGGCAGAGATGTATCCCTAATATAAGGCCCAAGTTACAAGCTTAAGTCTTAATGATTATTAGGTGTTTTGATTAGGAGCTGTAAACAACTTAAAGGTTTAACACTAAGTATTAAAGTTATACACTCCATCCTAAGATAAGGATACAGGCATAACCCTAATTCAGAGTCTTAAAACTTTAACTATTTAGACTTGATTATGAGATGAGAAGCAGGGACTCAAGGAGACTCAAAGGTAAAAACTAGGGGAGACTATGTACTACCCAAAAGTTATCATGCTTGGATATTCCTATGGTTTGTGAGGCTTAGACAAATATCTTCAGAAAGTCTTCAGATAGCCACCAAGGAAGAATAAGCAGATGAAAAGAGAAGAGAAAGGAAAATAGGTTACTTACTTCCTGAAGAAGTTAAGTAACATAAAAGAAATAAAGGGAGCAAGTGAGAGCATAAGTTAGTCAAACTCACTTCAAATACAAATAAAGATGCAAATGAAGAGATAAGAAGAGGTTGTATGTGGAGGAAAATCCACATCCTAAACAACTTACCTGAAGCCCCTGAAATGATTAGTATGAATGCATAAGATGTG
Organism: Lathyrus aphaca; assembly: GCA_963966055.1. Taxonomy (NCBI): domain Eukaryota; kingdom Viridiplantae; phylum Streptophyta; class Magnoliopsida; order Fabales; family Fabaceae; genus Lathyrus; species Lathyrus aphaca. The sequence continues at coordinate 200,963,422 of OZ014519.1, read as the reverse complement.
AAACAAAAGGAAATAAGGCAAATGAACATGCAATGATCAAGACCAGAAGTGAAAACACAATTCAAATGTGTTATGAAATGATTCAAGGACATGTACAATGTTTATGCATGACCATACAAGAGATGAGATGCAAAGGAAGGCATGTTAGAAGCTTGAGATCACATGAATACACATAAGAAGTAATGAATGCAAAACATACCAAATGGATGCAACAATGATCAACCAATGTTCATACATGTCCTAAGGTATCAAAGATGACATACAAATGCATGAGATGTCATGAAAAGTTCAAATGATGAAGGTATGCAAAGATGAATGCAAATGAACATGGCAAATTAGGGTTTTAAGAAAGTGTGAGATGCACATGTCCACAACATAAGGATAACACATGCTAAAAATTTGAAAATGCAACCAAATTAACCCTAAACACATATAAGATCACTCCCCAAATATGGAGGTAAGAAGCTACACCAAAGTCAAGTTATGGTTTTTCTAAGTTAGGCTAGGGTTTTGGGTACTTCTTCATGAAAGTTGCCAAACAAATGGAAAATGCAATGCAAAAATATGACTTAAATACCCTAGATACTACATGCAAAGTATGAAAGTATGCAAAAAGAACCATGTGCAAACTCATCTTGGTTGATCAGAAATGGAATTTTGAAGTTAGGGTTAGAAAAATAGGAAATTTGGAAACCCTAATTCATGGTTAATTGTCAAAACATGATCAAACCCTAAAAGAAATTTGTAATATGAGTTTGTAAATTGTTATAAATTTTTATGGATGCTTCATGAATTTTTTGGTGATTTTTAAATACCTAAAAGTATTTTTAATTGATTAAAATGAATTAATTAATTAAATAATACAATTAAATGATTTAAAAATAGATTTTTAATGCTAAAATTAAAAATAAAAATATTTTTGGTTTCTGAAAATTATTTAAAGTGAAATTGAAAAGGATTATATTTTTATAAAATGATTTGCTATTTTAAATAAATAAAGGAAAACAAAAGGAAATACATATAATAAAAATGCAAAGTAATTACAAGGAATGGCTCAGATTGCGTGGGAACTGGATCAAGGGCTGAGATCTCAAGTCAGCTTGACCTGGGGTATGAGGATCTAAGGGTCCAGATTCAAATTTCCATTACGCGCGTGATCTAAGGGTTGTGGTTCAATCTGATTAAATTAATTAATTAAGATTAGGGTTTAATGACATATTTGGACCATTCGTGCACTAACCTAACCATGATTCTATGGCTCAGATTCAAACTGGAAACACTAACCCTAATTAATCTCAAATGACCAGAGCAGTGCTCCGGTCATCTTCTCCGGCCAACCCCAAACCCTATCTTCTTCCCCAGGCCACCCCAAGCCCTATAACCTGCCCAGAAACACTCCCCTAACTTCACTCAACTCAAATCAATGATCAAACAACATTTATCATACATGAATCAAGCAAATCGAAACACAAATCAAAATACGGGCAAACTTTCAGAACATCATAACATACTCATTTTTCACTCATTTTCGATTCTAAAATATCATGATGACTAGGATATCATGTAGATTCACATTTTAACAAGAAATTTAGGTTCTCGAAAAAATGTTCTTGGAGGCTACCTGAACTGAAGCTTTTCAAACATGAACTTTCAAAGCCTTCCTTTGGTGCAAAATGGCTCCTCTGGTCCCCTTGAAGCTATTGAGATGCTTGGATGAAGTTTATAGTGGCTAGTTTGAGAGGTTCAATTCTGATATGGCAGAAAATGAGGTTCTTGGGTGTTGTGTTTCAGGCCATTATGAGGGGTGGGATTTGTTCTATGGGTGATGTGTGGTTGATTGGTGAAGAAATTTTTGAAGTTTGATGGCTAGATTGGGAGAATCGAAGAGAGGAAGTTTTGGGGAAATTTTATGCAATCTGAGTATGTGGTGTTTTCTGAGCACTTGTGTGTTGTGTTTTATGATCTTTAGGCAATGCATAAACAATTGGAACTGATTAGAAGAGTGGTTGTGCACCATGGGAATGGCATGGCTCCATTGGCCAAAGAGTCAAAAGTTTGTGTACTTGAGGTATGGGCCATGGCAAAGTTGATTTGAGGGCTTGAGCTGCCTCAGCTGGCTTCAAGGAGGGCCTTAGGATCGAATGTTGTGAGTTGTATGGCTTGGATCAAAAGCTTGCATAGTTTTTGTAATTTCACAACTTTGAGAATTCTTGAGATGCAAGTCATGAAAATCCTTGGTACGTGGCACAATTCTGGTCTAAACAAGTTGCATTATGTTTCTATGACGTGTAGAAGTGCATTAGAGGTCATGAGAAGGCTTGGAAATCAAAATTGCACATTTCCCTATTTGGCATGAACTTGAAAATTATGTGATTTTTGCCAACTTTGATCCATCATAACTTGAGTTCTAGGATGAATCAAGAGGAGTTCTTGTACTTTTTGAAAATATGAAGATCCAATCTACAACTTTCATGTTTGAAGAAAATTCATTTGAAACCTTTTTGATCAAGAAAGAGGAGGTTGAAATTCTTTCCCAAAATGGAAAGTTTACATTACAAGTCATGTCCAAAAATGGCAACTTTGCAAATGGCTCAAAATTCTCCAATCTTGTGAACTTATAACCATTCCCAAGATCAAATAAAGATCATAGGATCTCAAATTGACGATGATGACCCTTTGGAACCCTTGTTGGTGGCCTCAGATGCCCTGATTTTGACTTTTCTTGCACAACAAGTTACCATTTGTCAGATGACTTCCACAAGGAATGTTTGCTTCAAATTTGATACACATGATCCTTATAACATATATAGACCAATAGAATCAAGAATGGCCAAAAAAATTTAGTGTAAGGGCCTCAGACCCAAAACCCTAATTTCTGGTCATCTGTGTAGGAGCCCTAAGCCTGCTTGGGCAGCTGTGCAATCCTCTGAGATTTTGTAACTTCAAAGCAAACTTGGAGGTATAATATGATCATAGAACACTCATGGACCCTCTTGGCATGCTTCATGGCCTCTGAGATAGCTCAAACCACTTCTAAGACTCACTTGATCACAAACCCTAGTTATGCAACTTATGCAGTGAAATAACTATGCAGTGTGAGATGGTATGTTTATGCAATGCAATATGAAGGACCACAAGCCAAGGTGTGAGAAAAAAGAGAGGGCAAATTTGGGGTGTTTACACCACCTCGCAGCAGGGACTTTTAGTAAATGTGACGCAAAATTCACCTTGTCTTCTTCACCACAAATCACAATCTGGAAAAATTCTCTCCATTCCGGTTACCCATTCATGTGCCTTACCCGGATCCAATCCACCATGAAACTCCCGAGGGTTCATGCGAAAAAGTCTCGGAATGTCCCACTTCCAGCTTCAGGAGCAACCACATGAGGATGAAGGCCCCTATTCATTTGGTGCATCATTTCCTGCATGAACTGATGCTGCTGTTGCATCTGTTGCATGAATTGGAATATAAGAGCATTTCCGTCACCACACGTCTGATCGCTACCCGGAGGAGTGCCGCTGGGTCGAGCACGAGTTCCACGCCTACCAACCATATTCCTAAATGTCATCAAAACAGGATTAAGTTGATCAGGCTCAATACCATAAACATAACATTTAGTCCTACAGTGATATTACGTGTATGAACGGAAAGGAAACACTTATAATATTCCAAGGCTAGGTCGAGGATGCGACCTGTTCTGATACCAACAATAATACCCATATATAAAAGACATACATCAAAGCATATTTTTCATATACAAATTTAAGTTTGGTATTGAAATACAACAAGTAGTAAAAGACACATTGTATAAATATTGCCACTACAACATAAGGTACTAGTAAAAGGCTATAAATAGTACAAGATGTTCACAAAAATACAAAATCTAAGAACTAGATCCAAGGATCTCAAAAGTCCACAACGGAAGAAGCCATCAAACAAGCTAGGATAATCAAGTCACCTTATCATTACCCTTTGCGGATCCTGAAGTACCTGAAATAACAACATCAACATGAGGTGAGATAAAACATCTCAATGAGTTCCCTATCATAGATTTCTCTCGGCTCTAAAAGGGTTAAGACTAAACATTACTCAAGTCGGGGAAAACCTAGACTTCAAGTTCACAAAAACTAAAGACATCAAACAAAATAAAACGGAGCACACACAAGTGCTTTAAGGCATCTTTTCCCACCCAGCCATACTCCCTGATGGCAAGTACGGGTCACTCGATCCTTAAAGTATAGATTTATTTCCCCGGCCAGCCACACTCCCTGGTGGCAAGCAAGCACGGGTCATTCATTATCTATCAAAGGTACTTTCCCCGCCCAATCATACTCCCAGATGACAAGCAAGCACGGGTCATGGTACCTACAACTAAGTAACTTTCCCCGCACAGTCATACTCCCAGATGACAAGCAAGCATGGGTCACAGTTACTCTTCCTAATGGATACTTTCCCGCCCAGTCATACTCCCAGATGACAAGCAATCACGGGTCACGGTCATCCATTAAGAGTTTCGAATCCACGGATTAATTATATTGACATAAGCCATATAATTAAATTAGGATTTATCGCAAGGAAGTAAACTTCCAACTTTTAACAACTACTTAGCTCGAAGATACCCTCCAAGTATCGACACCTAAGTATTGTCAAGTCTCTAAAACAATTCTGTAACAACCTAGGGTAACATAGCTACCTCACAAGTTTTACCGTTTTATTACCTTAATTTCATAATTCCCTAACTTAACATTTTTACGGGTTTAACAAAAAGTCGAGCAAAAGTCGGGCAAAAATAATAATTTCCGGCATCACGTGAAAGTATAAAATTCTAGCTTTCAAACGATATAAAGAACATTTAAATCGGATAACCGAGTAAAAAGTTATGAAATTTCAAAGTTTGGAATTAAAATATTTTCCTCCATACTTACAGTGTTAACCGGTTAACGGGTTGGTTAACCGGTTAACCAAGCCAAACCAGAGGCCTGCCACGTAAGTTCAAGACGTGTTAACCGGTTAACAGATTGGTTAACCGGTTAACCAAATACTGACAGCAACAAAAACGTGAAAACCATGACAGTAACATCCCAACACCATTCTAAACATTGGAAACATTAAAACAACATAGTAGCAATGGTCCTACACCTAGAGGCAACATATTCAAGCATTTATATCGATTTCTAATCGTTTAATCGACCTATTCTAGGATTTTTCACAATTTGACCTAAAATTCATAAACTATAAAAACTCTACCAAACCAAGAGTAAACGTTTCTATATATGAACCCACCTCTAGCAAGAAGATTGGAGAAGATTGAACGGTGAAAGGATGGGTGGAAGCAACAAGCTTAGGAGTCCTCTTCCTCTTCTTCAAGACTTTTTCTTCTTCTTTCTTCTCTTCCTTTCTCTCTTCTCCTTCTTTCTCTGTTTCTATGTTTTTGTAAACAAAAATAAATAAGACTTTAGGTCTTAAAAGGAAACATAAATTTTCCTACCGACGGGTCCAAATAGAGAGTATCCAAAAATGTCTCATAATCCAACCTTTTACAAAACCTCTGAGTTAGTTAATATTAGTTAATAAAATAAAATCCCGCTGATTACTCTATTTAATTCTATAAAAAAATATCTTAGAGTAATTCAGAACTATATTATTATCAAATAATATTATTCAGAGTATTAAATAAATTACGGGGTATTACAATTGAGGTCTATATTGACGACATGATTGCGAAGTCGCAAACAGAGGAAGAGCACCTAGTCAACTTAGTTAAGCTGTTTGATAGGCAGCGAAAGTTCAGACTAAGGTTAAATCCGAACAAATGTACATTCGGAGTGCGCTCCGGTAAGTTACTAGGTTTCATCGTAAGTGAAAAGGGGATTGAGGTTGACCCTGCGAAGGTGAAAGCAATTCAAGAAATGCCTGATCCTAGAACCGAGAAAGAAGTGTGTGGCTTCTTAGGAAGATTGAACTACATTGCATTGTTCATATATCACCTAACATCTACGTGCGAGCCAATATTCAAGCTCTTGAGAAAGAATCAGGCCATCAGGAGGAATGATAATTGTCAATTGGCTTTCAACTGAATCAAAAAGTATTTACAAGAATCTTTAATCCTCATGCCTCCGATCCCAAGGAGGCCTCTGATTATGTACCTTACAGTACTTGAAGGATCAATGGGTTGCGTCCTCGGTCAACATGACGAAACAAGTAGAAAATAGCATGTCATCTACTACCTGAGCAAAAAGTTCACCGACTGTGAGTCCAGGTACTCAGTGCTTGAGAAGACATGCTGCACACTAGCATGGGCTGCTAAGAGATTGAGGCAATACATGCTTACTCACACGACCTTATTGATATCCAAGATGGATCTTGTTAAGTACATCTTCGAGAAAACAGCTTTAACCAGAAGGGTTGCTCGTTGGCAGATGATCTTGACTGAATATGACATTCAGTATACTTCTCAAAAAGCTATCAAGGGAGGTGTATTATCAGATTATCTGGCCCAACAACAAATAGATTACTATAAACCAATGAGATTTGAGTTCCCTGATGAAGACATCATGTTCCTCAAATCGAAAGATTGTGAAGAACCACTCTGGAGGAGGGGCCAGACCTTGAATCCAAATGGAGTATGATGTTCGATGGGGTCGTTAACATGAATGGCAGCGGAGTTGGTGTCGTCATTATCACACCGAAAGGAATGCACATTCCCTTCACTTCCTGATTGACATTTGAATGCACCAATAGTGAGGCAGAATACGAGCTTGTATAATGGGGATCGAGGAGGCGATTAATTTGCAAGTGAAGACCCTCGATATCTTCGATGATTCAACTTTGGTCATAAATCAAGTTAACGGAAAGTGGCTTGTTCATCAAAAACATTTGATTCCATACAGGGACTACACCAGGAGGTTGTTAACATTCTTCACAATAGTAAAGCTTCATTATGTACCTCGTGACAAGAATCAATTCGCTGATGCTCTAGAAACCTTATCTTCCATGATTAAAGTCCAACAATGGAACTATGTGCCTAGAATTGTGGTGTCTCGTCTCGAAAGGCCTCTGTATGTGTTTGCAGTCGACGTTACTGACGATGATAAGCCTTAGTACTATGATATCAAACGTTTCCTGAAATGCCAGGAATACCCGGCAGGGGCATCCAACAAAGATAAGAAAACCTTGAGAAGGTTGGCAGGTGGGTTCTTCTTGAATCAGGATGACGTGCTATACAAAAGGAACTTCAACATGGTTCTGCTCATATGCGTGGATAGACACGAAGTAGACATTTTGATGCAGGAAGTTCACGAGGGATCCTTCGGTACCCATGCTGGAGGACATGCTGTGGCGAAGAAACTTCTGAGATCGGGGTATTATTGGATAACCATGGAATCTGATTACTGCAAGTACTCCCGCAAATACCATAAGTGTCAAATATATGCTGATAAGGTGCATGTGCCTCCTAATTCGTTGAGTGTCATGTATTCACCTTGGCCCTTCAACATGTGGGGCATCAATATGATCGGATAGATCGAGCCTACCGCTTCTAATGGTCATCGCTTCATTCTGGTTTCCATTGACTATTTCACCAAGTGGGTGGAAGCGACGTCCTATGCCAATGTTACCAAGCAGGTTGTAGCCCAATTCATAAAAAGGGATATCATTTGTCGATATGGAATACCCGAAAGGATCATAACTGATAATGGTTCTAACCTCAATAACAAGATGATTGTAGATCTATATCAGGATTTCAAAATTGAACATCACAACTCTTCTCTGTACCGCCCGAAGATGAATGGAACCGTCGAGGTTACCAACAAGCACTACGCCAAAAATGCTTTTTAACAGCGCATCTTAGACAGCGCTTTTAAGAGAAAGCGCTGTCTAAGGTTAAAAAATAATGAAAGCGCTGTCTAAGGGGGGGTCTTAGACAGCGCTTTCAAAAAGCGCTGTCTAAGACCCCCCCTTAGACAGCGCTTCTAGAAAGCGCTTTTATATATTTACCTTAGTCAGCGCTTTTGATAAAGCGCTGTTTAAAGTTTTTAAATTAAAAAAAAAATAAAACCAAAAGCGCTGTCTAAGGGGGGGGTTTAGAAAGCGCTTTTGGAAAGCGCTGTCTAAGGGATACCTTAGAAAGCGCTTTAACCAAAAGCGCTGTCTAAGGTCTAATTAAAATTAAATTTCATACTTCTATTTTCATTCTCTGTTCTTTTCGTTTTCCCTCCTGCGAACGTTTCCAGACGAACCCTAACATCGAACGTTTCCAGAAGAACTTTGTCGTCATTGAAGTCACTGAAACTTGTTTGAATCGTTCTCCTGTCTTCATCGCGGTATGTCATTCACGTTTTCATTCATTCACGTTTTCATTTATTCACTCATGTTCTTCGTTCACGTCATTGAAGTCATTTCTGTTTTCGGATTTCAGTCTGGATTTCAGGCATTGCAATAGTTTAATCGGTCATTTCTGAAAGTTGTTGAAGAATCTCATTACGGTATGTGTTTCAGTTTTGATTTTATTAGGAATTATTCATTTCCCTGTTTTAGCATGCTTTTTGTTCTGGTTCTGGTTCTGGTTGTGGTTGATTTAGCATGCTTTTTGTTACCACTTATCATAGTTGGAAAAGCTTGTTCTGAGAGAGTGTTCTTTGTGTGTGTAAAATGTTGAAGCAAAAGTGAGGAAGATTGAAAGAGGATGCAAATGAAGTATTTATATAGATATTTATCTTTTCAATGACTGACACATGGTAGACACATATTTGAAGTGAAATGTTTCATTTCTCATGGAGGGGGAAAGTTCATAGTAGTTAAGGAATTAGTGAAGTCGTGCAAACCCATGATTTCCTAGAAAGTGAGATTAATGATGAATTTCTAAAAAGATCTTTTGGAAAATGAAAATTTGCATTAAAGTTGTAACGATGACACTGATGTCGGCAAAAGAGTTAGAACAGTGTCAAAAATAATTTCAAAAATGACACTTTTCTCCTTTCTTATTAAAAGGATAGTTGAAATATAGCATTTTGGGGCAATTAATATATAAGTAGTGTTCACTAATAGTTTTAAAGGTTCGCAATCATACATAAATTTGTCTCAAAGTATCTGTGTGTTTGTTAGAAAAGAGTCATAATGTACGTATATGTGCTCCATTTTATAAATAAGTCTTTACTTTCAAATCACTTATTGCTTTGAATTTAATTTCGATTATTCTTTTAAGTTTCCTTTAGATTTCTCCCATAAAATGATTGAACGAACTCTTATATAGTTATAGGTATAGTTATAGGTATATTGTAATAGAAAAAGTTTGATTCTTGTAATATAAAAAATGAAAGTGATGAGGTAATTAAAGTTGGTATATTGGCGTATCGGATACGTCATTGAAGTTTATATTAACATTGGTTATGTATATGTTTTTTAAGTAGGAAAACCATGGATAAAACATGGATCTGTGCCGATCGAATGACCAAAGAGTACGAGAGTGGGGTTGCGGAATTCGTTAAGTATGCTGTTCAACACGCTGAAAACCCCAGACGAATGCATTGTCCTTGCTTGCGTTGTTGTTATATTGGTAAGGTTGACGCACATGGATTGAAATCGCATTTGCTGAGGCATGGAATTGATCAAAGTTATCAGTGTTGGATATTTCATGGTGAGAAAATTAACGGGAATGTTGAATCGAGTGGAAAAAGAAATACGACCTATGCTTCATACGACAAAGACACGGAAACATATGATTGTGATCGAGTTGAAGAGATTGTAGAAGCACTGGAAGAAGATCTTCATGATTGTCCTGAAATGTTTGAGAGGATGGTAAGCGATGCAGAGAAACCGTTGTACAAAGGTTGCACTAAATTCTCAAGACTTTCTGCGGTATTAAAGTTGTACAACTTAAAGGCGGGCAATGGATGGTCGGATAAAAGTTTCACAGAGTTGTTGGCCCTTATGAGAGAAATGCTACCGGATGATAATGTTCTTCCTAATCGAACCTATGAGGCAAAAAAAATGTTGTGCTCTATTGGCATGAGCTATGATAAGATACATGCTTGTCCTAACGATTGCATTTTGTTTCGTAACGAATATGCAACGTTAACTGAGTGCCCCAAATGCGGTTTGTCTCGATATAAGAAAAGATTATCTCCCGCAAAAGTCTTATGGTATTTTCCGATAATTCCGAGATTTAGGCGCATGTTTCGTAGTGAAACCGATGCAAGACATCTTACTTGGCATGCAGATGAAAGAATTACCGATGGAAAGTATCGGCATCCGGTTGATTCACCACAGTGGTCGAAGATTGATAATGATTATCCTGAGTTTGGATCAGAAGCAAGAAACCTTCGATTGGCATTATCTACTGATGGAATGAACCCACATGGTCTTCAAAGTATTTCACATACCACATGGCCTGTGATTCTTATGATTTATAACCTACCTCCGTGGCTATGTATGAAGCGTAAGTACATGATGTTATCTATGTTAATCTCTGGGCCTAAACAACCAGGTAATGACATAGACGTATACTTGACACCTCTGATCGAAGATTTAAAGATTTTGTGGGAGAACGGTGTGGAGGTTTATGATGGATATAGGAAAGAAAGTTTCAATTTGAGGGCGATGTTGTTTGGCACAATTAATGATTTTCCAGCATACGGGAATCTATCTGGGTATAGCATTAAAGGTCAACGTGCGTGTCCTGTTTGTGAAGACGGAACCGATACGATCCGATTGGAACTTTGCCAGAAGAATGTGTTTCTCGGTCATCGTAGATTCTTACATTCTAAACATCATTACCGTGGGTGGAGAAAAGCATTCAATGGAGACACCGAACATCGTAGAGCTCCACCCGCATTGTCAGGTGAACAAGTTTTTGAAAAGGTGAAAGATGTGCGTACTGAGTTTGGCAAGCCTTTTGCACATAAGATTGTGAAAGGTGGGTGGAAGAAAAGGTCGATATTTTTTGAATTGCCATATTGGAAGTCTTTGTACGTGAGACATTTTCTCGATGTTATGCATATTGAAAAAAACGTATTTGAAAGTGTTATCGGTACATTACTCAATATAAAAGGCAAGTCTAAGGATGGCCTTAAAGCAAGGGAGGACATGTTAAAAATGGGAATGAGAACTGAATTAGCACCCGTGAAGAAAGGAAGACGAACATATCTACCACCTGCTGCTTTTACTTTATCTAGAAAGGAGAAAAAAATTTTGTGTAAGTCTCTGAGTGAAGTTAAGGTTCCAGAAGGATACTCATCTGATATCAGAAGACTTGTTTCTATGAAAGACCTCAAGTTGAAGAATTTGAAGACACATGATTGTCATGTTATAATGGAACATTTTCTACCGATCGGTATACGTTCTATTTTGCCAGAAAAAGTAAGAAGTTCCATAACTAAATTGTGTTTTTTCTTTAGGTCAATTTGTGGTAAGGTGATCGATCCCGAGATGTTACCAACACTACAAAAAGAGATTGTAATTACCTTGTGTGAGCTTGAAATGTATTTTCCTCCGTCTTTTTTTGACATAATGGTTCATTTAGTTGTTCATCTTGTGAAAGAGACACAGTTGTGTGGACCAGCTTATATGAGATGGATGTACCCTGCTGAACGGTATATGAAAATATTAAAAGGGTACGTGAAATCCCGAAGTCGACCAGAGGGTTGTATTGTTGAACGATACATTGTTGAAGAAGCTGTTGAGTTTTGTACTGAATATTTGTCTAACGTTCAATCGATTGGACTCCCCAGAGCTCAGATTTTCGACAAAATGGAAGGTAAAAAATTAATTGGGAATAAAATTGTGACAATATCAAGGGATGAACGGGATCAAGTTCATTTGTATGTTCTGCACAATAATAATGAGGTTGAGCCATATGTTGAAATGCACAAGGATGTACTCCGAAGGTTAAATCCGAACAGAAATGAAAATTGGATAGTTATAGAGCACAATCAAAGTTTCATACAATGGTTGAAGGATCATATTTATTTGAAGCGCTCTTCAGATCCTTCTTCGGTAACAGAAAGGTTGAGATGTTTGGCATATGGTCCAAGTTTGCATGTGTTTTCTCATAGCGCATATTCAATTAATGGATACACATTTTATACCAAAGAACAAGATGATAAGAGTATTATGCAAAATAGTGGTGTCACCGTGCTAGCTGAAGCAATGCATATATCAAGTATGAAGGACTTAAACCCCAAATATGCAAATTTGTCATATTTTGGAGTTATTGAGCACATTTGGGTGTTTGATTACGAGAAGTTTCAGATTCCCATCTTTGGTTGCAAGTGGGTGAATAGTAGTGGCATACGAATGGATAAGTCTGGATTTTTGCAAGTTGATCTTACTAGGGTGGGGTACAAAGATGAACCTTTTATTCTAGCATCTCAGGCTAAACAAGTGTTCTATGTGAATGACCCGAAGAGTACAAAATGGTCTATAGTGCTTTTCTCTAACAAAGTGACTGATGATAGCGGTGTCGATCAATGTGATATTGATGTTGAGAATGAGTCATGCATTAGACGGAATGAGTTGAATAGAAATGATGAAGTTGAGGATCTTATACCGGATGAGTCATATATAAGAAACGATCATAATGAGGGAATTTGGATCAATTCATCCGTACGCATTGCTAAGAAACAAGTGATTAATATTCCAACAAAGAAAAGAAAGAGATGTTAGTGACTTAGGTAAATTATCCATGGTTTCTTTATTTTATTTTTTCGATTGTTTTGATTATAAGTTATATGTGATAATGCATGATTTCTTTATTTTTTTTTGTTTTCAATTGCTTTGATTATAAGTTATATATGATAATGCATGATTTCTTTATTTTTTTGTTTTCATTTGCTTTGATTATAAGTTATATTTGATATTTGATGGTTTCCTTGGTTTATTACAGGTTAGACATGGCTGATGACCAACCTGAGGAAGTTCCTAAAAAAGTATCCGCGGAAGAAGAAATTCGAAGAGGCATCACAGTAATGAGAAGGGTGGTCCAAGGAAGATCTCGAGGCATCATACTAGATGTCTATTGGAGCACCCAGGGACAGCTTATAGAACCTAATGGGAATACCTTAACTAGTTTTATCGGTGCACTAGTAAGGAATGAAATTCCCATTACATGTGATGATTGGAGAAACAAAGAGCTGAAAGAGTCCAAAGATAAAATTTGGAGTGAGATAAAGGTACAATCATTTGGCCCTTAATTATACGGAATCAATTATGTTTTTTCAATTACCGATACTAACTATCAATCTTTATGTTTTTCTTAGCGATGTTTTAACATCGAAGAAGAAAGAAGAGGCTTTTGTATGAAATTGGCCGGAAAGCTTCTAAGAGGGTTTCGGACATTTTTATCATCCAAGTTCCTTAAGGATGCGGATGGTAATTTTGTGGATGCGGAGCTTCCCAAAAAATATGAAAGTTTGATATCGGCTGAAGAATGGGAAGCGTTCAAATCCAAAAGACAAGACCCGGTTTTTCAAAGAATAAGTGCTACAAATCGGGAAAGAGCATCAAGTCCCGCATATCCGTACCGAAAAGGACGTGTCAGATATGGACGGTTAGAACAATCCATGGTAAGTATTTATAAATTGCGATAACAAATTTGTTCATCATATATTAGTTTTATCTGATCAAATTGTATGACTTAATGTGTAGCTGCAGAAGGAGGAAAGTTCAGAATCATCTCTTCCTGCACATGTTTTGTGGAAGGAAGCCCGTGTGGGCAAATCTGGAGTTCCTCAAGAAGAAGTTTTACAAGTATACCAGAAATGTGTAAGTATAACATTTTTTCATTAATTGAATAACATTTTTATACACAAATATTTGACAAGTGTACAATATTCATCTGATTTTTCAGGAGGAGCTATCTCAGTCTTTATCTCCCGATGATACTAGGAGCATACTTGGTCGGGCATTAGATGTCCCTGAGTATTCTGGTCGGGTGAGGGGTAAGGGATTTGGAGTCACTCCGACCTCCCTGAGTATTAAAAAAGCAAAGGCTCCTAGTAATCGGGAGCTTCATGCAAGAATGGAAGCCATGCAAGCTGAGCTTGATGCATTGAGGAGAGAAAGAGAGGCTAGCGCCTCAACAGTATACAGAGATGCTTCGGACAAAGACAGTATCAACTGTACCTTTCAGCCGAACATTCCAGAGGTAATTACATATAATTGTCTTAAATTGAACTATTTTCTTAAATTATGTATTTGACATATATACACATTAACGATTTCTTGTTATTATTGGTTTTAGGGCATTTCCCATTGTCAGCTGTATTTGTCGTCACCATACTATCAGATGGTTGGCAAGGGAAAAGTGCATAACGTTAGCGGAGTATTACTCCACACTAGAGAGCTCCCTGCTGGATGTTTGAAGGTATCAGTTGATATTGCAGTTGAGCCGAATGCAGCATTACCATATCCTAGCGATGATTCGGATGCAACAACGGTGCACGAAGCAGTAGGTTCGTTTGTTGCATGGCCGACAAACCTCATATGCGTAGGATATGAGGTATGATTAAAACTTATGTTAACTTTCCTTGGTATATTCAAAGTTTAAAATTTATGCTTAAAATTGTACTTTCATATTTTCCTATGTTAAATAGACTCCCACACAATCCAAATCAAAAGAAACTGCGATTCCACGACATACCGATTCCACGGTTTCAAGAAAAGAGGTAATATACAATTATATGACATATATTCATGGAAGTTGTTACATTCTTAATTAGATCTAACTATTTATATGACATGTAGGTTCAAGAAAATGAGGCTAGCAATGCCTCCGCACAACAAAAAAAGGAGGTTAGCAACGCCTCCGCACGGGTACAAAGTTCTGGTGCTAAGAAGTCCGTAGCTAGGAAAAAACCTACCACCAAGTATAGGTCGTGCCTCAGGACATTTCTAGAGATGACCGATATACCGACCGGAGGTGCTCGGATTATACCTATGGAGGTAGGGATTTTCGGCTTTGATTACGAACAAATGATTGGTAATGAGGACTTCATGCAAGTTTTTGGTCGTGAAGAAATCGGCGTCACCGTTGTCAATACATATGTTAGGTAAATTCGGACTACTTTGTTTTATTAATTAAACAACTTATTTTAATGATGTTTACTTTATGTTAATGATGTTTTTATATTAGGTTTTTGTATGACAAATTGATGCGCCCCAATGGTTTGGACGTGTCATTCGGATTCTTAGCACCCGCGACCGTCAGCTATAGTTTAATGATAAGTAGACCGGATACCGTGACGGAGTACGTTCTTCGGATCCTCGTGGAGAATAAAAATGCGGAGAAGTTGTTTTTTGTACCGTTTAATACCGGGTTAGCATTTCATTCTAAATTCATCTATTATAATTATTTTCCAAGTTACCATCTAACATTTGCCTAATCATTACAGTGGACATTGGTTGTTGCTCGCAATCAATCCTATCCGAGAAATTGTGTATTATCTTGACTCGTTAGGAAATGATTGGACAACATACCCGGTTATGAAGGACCTAATTGACACGTAAGTGAGAATGTTCAAAATTTTTCTTAGTTTATGTGAATTGTTCTAATTGCTTCATTTTTATTTTATTAGCGTCCTACAAGCTTTTCGTGCCCAACGAGTTATCCAGACCTCAAGGAGGGGCGCCAACTCCATTTCATGGATTAAAGTGGCGGTATATTTTTAATTACCGCGTTTTTTATTATATTAGTGATGACTACACTTGATAAAACTTAGGATTTATAATTCATATTTTTTTTTCATATGTAGTGTCTTCTTCAACGTAATCAAATAGATTGCGGGTATTTCATGTTGAGGTTTATGCGAGATACTCTCATGTTGGGCCGATTAGAGATTCCCACCGATGTATGTATTTCTAACTTATGAGTTATTTTTATATTTACACATATCTTATATAATTAAATAGTCGGAATTAATTCAAAATATGTTATATTATTATGTAGTACTTTGATGAATTCAAGTGTGCATCTTATACAAAGGATCAAGTGGACGAAATCAAAGAGGAGTGGTGTCAATACATGATAGAGCTCAAAGAGTGTAATTAATGTGTACATTTGTAGTAGTATATGTAATGACTTATAAATGTAAACATAAATTTGTATATATTTTGATACATTTATGGCAAATTTGGTTTGAATTGGTTTGAATTGGTTAGCCAAATTTTGGTAAAAAAAGGCCAAAATGGCATATATAAAATGTGATAATTGACTGCAAAAATCTGGTTGAAAACAGGTACCAATTCTGGTTTATAAACCTGGAAAAAATGTGGTTACAAACAAATCCTACAAAAAATTTCGTATACCTTAGACAGCGCTTTTGCCAAAAGCGCTGTCTAAGGGGGGGATTAGAAAGCGCTTTAGGCAAAAGCGCTGTCTAAGGGGGGGGGGGGGGGCTTAGACAGCGCTTTGTGAAAAGCGCTGTCTAAGGTATACCTAAAAAAATTAAAATAGGAGGGGCTTAGACAGCGCTTTTGGCCAAAGCGCTGTCTAAGGTATGGGCTTAGACAGCGCTTTTCAAAAGCGCTGTCTAAGGTGTACCTAAAAAATTTAAATTAAGAGGGTCTTTTAAAGCGCTTTTGGCCAAAGAGCTGTCTAAGGGTGGGGGATTAGACAACGCTTTTCACATTTTAAAAAGCGCTGTCTAAACCTTTAGCAGCGGAGGTTTAGACAGCGCTTTAAAGCGCTGTCTAAGGCTAAAAAAAGCGCTGTCTAAGGTCTTGTTTGTTGTAGTGAAGAACATCAAGAAGATAGTATAGAAAATGGTTGTGACATATAAATATTGGCATGAGATGTTTCCATTTGCATTACAAGGATACATAACATTTGTACGCACCTCAACCAGGGTAACCCCATTCTCACTAGTGTATGGTATGGAGGCAGTCCTGCCATTTGAAGTTAAGTTTCCCTCCTTGAGGATAATGATGAATGTCAAGCTTGATGAAGTTGAATGGCTCCAGTCCAGATTCAACCATTTGAGCCTCAACTAGGAGAACAATTTAACAATTGTAGGCCATGGACATCTATATCAACGGAAAATGAAACGGGCGTTCGATCAAAAGGTATGGCCTCGGTGTTACATACATGGTGACTTGGTGTAACACGACAGGAGAACTGACTTGGTGTTTTTATTTGACAAAAACATGTGTGGATAGCAATAGTCGCCATCGACTTTTATTTTATCCAATAGAAAAGGGTATAAAAGAACAGGAAAGACCTTAAAATATTTTGAGTTCGGGGGATAGGTTATATAAAGGGAAGGTATTATTATCCTTTATATTCATGGTTATCCATGTGATCTTAGTTGCTTCTCTCAATTTAATTTTTTTGAAGAAAATGAGTAGTGTGTGTTTAGAAAATTTTCATAAGTCTTTGTAATGATCCTCGTATAGATGTATACAAAGTCCTGAGTTTGAAAATATTTTGAAAGTAGGGTGTGAAAAGAACTTTGATAGAGTGTGCAAGTAATTAAGCGCTACCTACCCTAAGTTGGTCTTTCATGTTTCTTTATTTCCTTTCAAGGGTAAGAGTATCCTTACTATTAAGGAGTAAGTAGTCATTACCTTGGATTTGTTAAGGAACGGGCGTGGGGTCATCGTATGGTCATAGTAAGCAACTTGTAGGGGTGTCTTATTAATTCATATGGACTATCATCATTTTTCCGTAGGGTCATCGAGGGACGGAATCATTATTTTTTAGGCAACTTCGAAGGGACTTATAATATTTTAACTTTGAAGGAACTTGATGATTTTTATCTATTGGGACTTTTCTCTTAAGACACCCCATGTTCGAGGGACTTGACTATTTATTAAGGAAACCAAGAGGGAAACCATAGGAGGTGCAGATGGTGATCGTAGAACGATCGACTTACGTGTGTGAATATTATTTTTAATTATTTATCTTATAGTTAGTGATCTAAGTCCAAATTAATTCAATTATTCTTTGCACTCCCTAAATTACTAACCACACATTAATATTTACAGAAATTTAAAAGCGGAATTTAAAAGGTCCTACAGTATTACATTAGGGGAGGGGGTACATTAGTCTTTTAGGGGGGATTACGGAAATTAAAAGACGAAAAATAAACCTAAGCTATTACATGGTAGAAGCAATTGCATAATAATAGCGAGAAATTTAAATTACATAGAATACATCCTATACAATTTTCTAAAAAAAATAATAAGACAAATTAAAATAAAATTAAGAAATTATGAAGAAAAAAAATTAATTAGGGTTTTAACAAAAATTAGGTTTTAGAAAGAAGATTAGGGTAAAAAATTAAGGTTGATTAATTAGTTAAATTTAATAATTTTAATTAAAACCTAATAGGCTAAGTATTATAAAAATAAATTATATGAGAAAACAATAGTCAAGGATAATTATAAAATTTGTTTTTTAAGAAAAAGATTAGAGGTGATTAGTTTGGTTAGTTTTAAGTTAATTATGATTTGTTTGATTTAATTAAGAAAATAAATAATAATAAGACAAAAGAAAAATAAATAAATAAAAGAAAAAGAACAAAAAACATAAAGGGGTGGAGGCCTGGTTCGAACCCATGAACCCCCCCCCTTCTCCCATATGCGCACTTCCACTAGGCCAGTGTGCCTGTTGAGATAAGAAACAGAAAACAAGAAATAAATATTAAAACTGAAATTTAAAAATCAGAATGGCGCTAAGGGTCATCTTCAACCTCCATCTATTTGTTTTTTGCTACGACTTTGCCTACGATTTTGCTACGAAAATGTCGTAGCTAATAACCTGCGATTTTTGCAAAATCTCATACACATAATATAAATCAATTTTAACGATGCAAATCGGTCAAAGGATATATACTGAGTCTCATTGAATCATTAATTGGTCCTTATATTGCTTCTTCTTAGAATTCCCAATTTCAAGCTTACAAACCCTAAAACCCTAATATTGGCGGATTGACATACCTGCACAACAAACACAATTAATCAATCCAGAAATGTCATAAACATCATCATAAACAATATTGCATAATCAAATTGAAGTTAACATGCATATAGAATAGAAAGTGAAAATCAATAAAAAATAAGCAAAAACGAAATCAGTTTGAGTGAATTTGTGATGATTTGATGATGGTGAGGATTGATATAGGTTCAGAATGCTCCAAGGAACCTAATGACACCTTCAAAATTCTTTGAAAACAACTGGAAGGATGAAACTGAATTGGAATTTTGTTCTTGATTTTTGAAGTTTGATTAGAGTGTTTCAGCTTAGAAAATTTGTTTCCTTGTATTGAGATGATGTTGTGTTTATATAGTGATGCATTTTAGGTCAAAATGTTGTGCCTTTTGATGGATTTGTGGATTGCTTGAAGATGAAGAAACCAAGTTGCCAAAATTGTCAAAAAATCAAATTTTATCATGCTATTTTGGTCTTGTACGAATTTAGCTATGATCAATCATCTTAAGCATCAAATATTTGATCCCAGAATAATTTTGGAATTAAATATTTGATTTTTTATGATTTATTTCAATTAAAATTGAATTTAAGTGTTTAAAATTCAATATAATATAAAATAAATAATAAAAATCATAAAAATTAATCATTGGGTCATGAATGAACTCATCTTTAAGTATGGGTTGAAATATTATAGGCCCATTTGGAGAAATCTTAAGTTTTGGCCTTCTTTGCTTCATACACCTCCTCAAAATTGCCCAACTTCAACTATGCTTAACTCCCTCATGTTTTATCCCATGAAGGTGTTCTAGGACTTTTTAGAAATTTTAGAGTGTCCCATAACTTCTCCTTTTGGTCCCATGTCTATATGACTTTGCATTTTTAAGTTATGAGCTTTGGAAGAAGTTGCCTTTTTGTTGACTTTTAAAAGGACCTATAATGTCTTAACTCATATCTCTCAAATGAAGAATTTTTGGACTTGGATTTTGAAGCACAAAGTTGTAGAGAATTGAATTTTCTTCAAAATGAGCTTTGGATTGGAAATGTTTGATGGAGTATGTGAAAGTTATGGCTGGTCAAAGTTCAGTTGACTTTTCCTACACAAACCCTAATTTAGTAACTCTTAATTCTTGATGATTCTGAGGTTTCCTTGATGAATCATGATCAACCCTTGATTAAATGATGAATTTCACCTTATAATCTTGACGTTGACAAAAAATCTTGAAGTTTGACTTTATGTTGACCACAGTTGACTTATTGACCAAGTTAACTGATTTTTAAGTATCTGAACATCTGATTGACCAAACTTGTAGGGAATACCTTGAAACTTGATATGAGGATTCTTTGAGGTATATGGGATGTCATAAAGTCCACTTGAAGCTCTGGAAGTCCACTTTTCCTTGAGAAATTCAAAACTCTAGTTTCAGATCCATTTCTTAGGAGGATGCTTTGTTTGATGAAACCTTGAATCCTTTTGAGCAATTGTGAATCTCGTGACCATTAGGAGACCTCTTGAAATACCTTATCTTGAATATGGGAGGGAAAATTTTGGGGTACAACACTTGGTGCTGAAAAAGGATCCTCTCTCCTCAAACAGATCACAGGGGCAAGTTGACACCCAACTATGAAGGACCCTTTATGGTTAAAAAGGTTTTCTCAAGCGGAGCCTTGATGCTAACAAATATGGATGAAGAAGACTGTCTATCCCCTATCAACAAAGACATAGTTAAAAAATACTTCGTATAAAAGAGAACCGCTGGAGAAAAACAAAATAAAAGTCTAGGAAAAAAGGGCATCCTGGTGAGCCAAAAATAGAATAAAAGGCTCAGGCAAAAGTTAGGGAAATAAGAAAAAAAAAGTACATCCACTGAGTTGAAAAGCCACACTAGACAAGTCAGGAAAAAAAGGGTATCCAGGTGGATTGAAAACCCGAAAGATTGGTCCACACAAAAGAGGGATTGAAACGAACAACTGTGATCTGCATGATCTGTGATTCACCATATTCAATCATGGATAATCTGAGGGTTAAGAATCAGTCCAATCAACTTCCTTAGAAATAGGAGTATACGGAAAGTCTCAAGGACATACGGGTCATAGCTGGTTTGGAACTTGATAAGATCCAACCTGACATTGCCATTAGGACCATTTATTTTCCTTTTTTACAATTTCCGCTTTCTAGGGATTGCTTCCTGGTGTAACGCCTATTCACGGCCACTTTTCAATTAATAAAATTCATTTTCACTCAATTAAGCTTTCATTTGTCTTTTCTTTCTCCTACCATTGATTTGATTGCAAAAAACGTCTGATAAATGGTGATAGATATTGCATTGCGATTACATTGATGCTTCATAATACATGCTTCAGAGTAAAACCCTTGACATGCATCTTAAATGTTGAGTAACAGGGATGATCAATTAATACCATGAGCCTGGGGCATACATGCTTGTTTAATTTTCTATTTTGCAGGGACTATCAGTTATGCTCACCAATATGCGGGTATAGAGAAACAAAACCATTACCAGCGCAAGAAATTGGAGAGTTTCTTCCTCAGCAGGCTTCATTAAGCAGGATTCTTCAGCAAGTCTCATCAAACTATCTTTTCCCATACAGAGAAAATTAGGGTTGATGTTCCCTAAGAAAAGATACCATTATAAGAAGATGCTCTATATTCTCTTATCCCCAACATGGGACGACATATACTTCCTAATCCCTAACATGAGATGCTTTACATCTCTTGTCCTCAGCAAGAGATGATCTAAGATTCTTATATTCAGTGAAAAGCATTCTCATTTATGTTCTCTATCATCCCCAGTAGAGTCGGAGATTGAAAATTTCCCCAGCGGAACAATAGAAGGTTGATGATGTTATCCCAAAGCAGAGAGTCCTCCCCTAAAAGGGAGGTATTCACACTAGAGTCTTCTTATCCCCAACAATACATGAAAATTTATTATTCCCTAGCAGTGGTGAAGATAGTGAGAAGTCAAATGGTTTTCCTTCTTACACAATATTTATCGTAGTCTTCCCCAAATAAAGTCCAATCCTCATTGGCATCTTTTCCCCAAACATTATTTCTTGTATATGAGTGACTCCCTAGCAAAGTGTTTCCTTAGAAAAGTATCAACAAATCCTTTCCTCAACCAGGTCAGAGTGTTGTTACTTCCCTAATAGAGTTCTACGAGTGGCGTACCTCCTAGTCAAGCTCAAGCCAGTTGGGACTGTCCCCAACAAGGTCCTCATTCTCCAGTCTTCTCAAAGTCCAATTTATTTTTGGCAATGATGACAGTTCAAAGCTAGTGCATCATTAGCATTCTTCCAAGTAAAGATGTTATACCCCACAGGAATTTTTGAAATCAGATCAATGATCGTTTTTCACTAGTAAGGTTACTAGGGATGCTTGTTACCTCCTCATCAGGAGGTCACCCTTTCATTTTCATCTAGTAATCATCATTACATTTGCATCCTCTAAAAAGAGTAGCATTTCCATCATTATGGATCATTGCTCCATGGAAAAATTCAAACATATGCATACGAAGCATAAGCTAGTTTTGGTACCTTGCACAAAAGCCCGAAACATTGTTTCTTCAATCAGACCAAAGTATCTCCACAGAGAGTGCCAAGTTCATTCTTTAGTACTTTTACTCTTACAAATTAATTCTTGTTCGCCCCAGTTGAGTTATCATCCAAGTTATGATAGTCTCTTTTCAAACTCACTCATGGTGTGTCTTGTTCGTTTTATCTCCCAAGTGGGATAAATTCTTTTCGACTCTGCCAACTCCGGTTTCGTATCTTTGAGTTATCATCCAAGTTATGATAGTCTCTTAGCAAAGCTTGCTCACAGTGTGTATTGTTCGCTTTATCTCACAAGTGGGATAAATGCTTTTCGACTCCGCCAAGTTCGGTTTCGTATCTTTGAGTTATCATCAAAGTTATGATAGTCTCTTTTCAAGCTAACTCACAGTGTGTCTCGTTCGCTTCATCTCCCAAGTGGGATAAATGCTTTTCGACTCCGCCAAGTCCGGTTTCGTATCTTTGAGTTATCATCCATGTTATGATAGTCTCTTTTCAAGCTCACTCATGACATGTCTTGTTCACTTTATCTACCAAGTTATGATAGTCTCTTTTAGATTCCGTCCATGTCCAGTTTTGTATCTTTGAGTTATCATCCAAGTTATGATAGTCTCTTTGCAAGCTCACTCACGATGTGTTTTGTTTGCTTTATCTCCCAAGTGAGATAAATGCTTTTCGACTCCGCCAAGTTCAGTTTCGTATCTTTTAGTTATCATCCAAGTTATGATAGTCTCTTTTCAAGCTCACTCATATTGTGTCTTGTTCGCTTTATCTCCCAAGTGGGCTAAATGCTTTTCGATTCAGTCCAAGTCTGGTTTCGTATCTTTGAGTTATCATCCAAGTTATGATAGTCTCTTTTCAAGCTCACTCATGATGTGTCTTGTTCGCTTTATCTCCCAAGTGAGATAAATGTTTTTCAATTCCGGCCAAGTCCAATTTCATATCTTTGAGTTATCATCCAAGTTATGATAGTCTCTTTGCAAGTTCACTCATATTGTGTTTTGTTCACTTTATCTCCCGAGTGGGATAATTGCTTTTCGATTTTGTCATGTCCGGTTTCGTATCTTTGAGTTATCATCCATGTTGTGATAGTCTCTTTTCAAGCTCACTCACGGTGTGTCTTGTTCTTTATATCTCCCAAGTGGGATAAATGCTTTTCGATTTCGTCTAAGTCCGATTTTGTATCTTTGAGTTATCATCCAAATTATGATAGTCTCTTTTCAAGCTCACTCACGGTGTGTTTTGTTCGCTTTATCTCCCAAGTGGGATAAAGGATTTTCGATCCGTCTAAGTACGATGGTTTCATTTCTTTGAGTTGTCATCCAAGAATGTCATTTCTCCACCATGTTCTAATTCTCACATAGTACAATGTTTTTTGTTTATTCGGGTATTCAATCCCTCCATACCTTGTTGTTTCGATGTTGTGTCCTAGTGGGACGGGTAGAATCGGGGTACACTTAGTAATAACGAGTGTGTGAATAATAATAAGAGTATTTAATTAATATTTTATTATAATTATTACTATTATTATTATTACCTTTATGAAATAATATTAGTAATATTAGAATTAAAATTAAAATTAAAATTATTTATTATTTATATTTAATTAAAATAAGGGACGGTTTAGTAAAATCTCAAGGTGAGGGTTTTAGAGGTGAATTAGTTTAGTAAAAAAATTAGTGGAAGAATTAGTCGTATAATTTTTGTGGAAGAACCAAAGAGGCTAGGAAGGAGGAAGAACATCTAGGGCACCAATCTTTGAGGAAATTCGCAGGATTTTACATCTGAATTCGAGGTAAGGGGAGAGAAAGGACTCGAAATTAGGTAATTTAACATGATGGGTAGTGAGGGTTTCCTTCCCTCATAGGAATTTTATGTTGTTTTGTGGTTCTGTGATTAATCTGTACATGATGATATTTGTTACAAATTGATGAATATGACTATCTGATCTTGATGAATTTCTGATGAAATGTTGTTGTTATTGTCCTGGTGTATGTATTGTTATGCAGATCTTGTTGTTGTAGAAATAACTGTTGTGAATATGAATTTAGAATGAATATGAAATTGAATTAGTAATTTAGATGAAAGAAGGAGAGAATTAGGAGTGTAAAATTGATGTAGAAACACGTTTAGGCCTGAATTGGAGTGGAAAAATATGAAACCCGTAGCAAAATCTGGACAGGTGGGGGAAAACTTTTTTTAGTAATAGATTTGGGCATTAAGAGTAACACCCTAGGCATTACGCGTAACACACTAGGAATTACGTGTAACACACCAGGCATTACACGTAACACTATAATATTACGCAAGCATTATTGTCGCTCTTAAATATTTACAATCCTGGTGCAAACGCGAACGGTCAGCGAAAGAGAAATGAGGTTGAATTGAATAGAGTCGCCTTCTAGGCATTTTTATCCCGAAGGAAAGGTAATGCTGCATAAACCTGGAAAGAGATGGATAAGACGGTTGCGAACCAAAGAAACTGAGAAAAGGGGTTGGTTACGACCTGGGAAGGTATTAGCACCCAAATCGTCCGTCGTACTCGACGGGATCCACGCTTACAAGATTGTGTTTAAAAGGGGTAAGTGTATATGCTATCTGTGTGCAAAACCTAGGGAAGGAAAATACAGGTGTCAGTGCAAAAGGTGTGAATTGCTCAGGAACTGAGGCTTTAGAAAGAATGCTGAAAGAGGGGGATGACAAAGAGACTTTTGTTCGATAACTGTTAATTTATGCCTACGTATCCTCTCGTGCAATGAGGAAGTCAGAACACCGTAGTTCGACATAAAGAGACTGGAAATAAATTGACTATGAACTGCTTACTTTTCTATGCTCAAGTGTATGACTTGTCTGCCTCGAGTGCTAACTGTATTGCATTAGACGGAAGAAGCAAGTTCTCGTTTGTGAATGAATGATATGAGAAAAGAATCCCGGAGGAGACAATTATTGTTTGTTTTTGTGTTTTCAGTTTTTTATTGCTTTTGGTGTTTTGCATAGGATTATGAGCTTAAGCCGAAATCAAGGGTTGTAAACTCATTATATCCTCCCTGATTAGGAATAATGAGCCTACTTAAGTAAGAGATAAGCATCTCAACTTAATTACCATGATGATGTAGGATTAAGATCATTAACCTACTTGTGATTATTAAGATGTTTTTGTTTGTTTAGTGTTAAGTAATGAGTTTAATCTCTAATCATAGATTAGTGAACTCATTACACCATCCTAATAGAAGGATGATAGATGAGAACACTTAAGCTGAGGAAGATACCTCAACTTAATCCATGGTTAGGGATTAAATTCATTATATAAAAAGCCTTTATTAGTTGGATTTTAATTAAAGGATGAGATTAAGAAGTCAATTTTTTGGTTTGTAAGACAACTTGAGGGGGACTTGTCCATTAAACACTAGGGTTAGTCTCTCTTAACCATAAGGAAGAGATAGAACCTTAATGTAAGGCCCAAGTTACAAGATAAAGTCTTAGTGATTATTAGTGTGTTTTTATTAATAGGTGTAAACAAATTAAAGGTTTAACACTAAGGATTAAAGTTATACACTCCATCCTAAGATAAGGATGCAGACATAACCCTAATTCCAAAGTCCTAAAGCTTTAAGAGTTTAGCCCCTGATTAAGAGATGAGAAGAGAGACTCAAGGAGACTAAAAGGTAAAAACCTAGGGGGGACTATACACAACCCTAAAAGTTTTCATACTTGGATATCCTATGGTTTGTGAGGCTTAAGAGAAAATATCTTCAAGAAGGGCACCATGGAAGAAGAAGATGAAAAGAGAAGGAGGAAGAAGAACAAGTTACTTACTTCCTAAAGAAGATAAGTAACTTGGAAGAAAGAAAGTAAGAAGGATGGAGCATAAGTGAAGCAATTTAACTTTAAAGACATGTAAGAATTCATATGAAGAGATGAGAAGAAGAGGTGAGAGGTGAAGGCAAATCCACCTCCCAAATAACTTACCAAAAGCTCTTGAGATGTTAGTATGAATGCATAAGACATAAAGCAAAAGGAAATGAGATGAAATGAGATGCAAAGACCAAAGTCAGAAGTGAATATGCAATGTAAGTGGCATATGAGATGACGCAAAGTCATACAAAATGCATATGAATGATCATACAAAGATGAGATGCAAAGGAAGCATGTTTAGAAGCATGAAAACACATGGATGTCCATGTAATGTAATGGATGCAAAGCATAGAAAATGAATGAAGAAATGATCAAGAAATGTTCAAGCATGTCTTAATATTTCTAAGATGTCATACAAATGCTTGAAATGTCATGGCAAGTTCATATGATGATGATATGCAAAGGAGAATGCAAATGAAGATGCAAGATTAGGGTCTTAAGAAAACATGAGATGCATATGACCAAAACAGAAGCATTCAACATGATAAAAAATTGAAATCAAGCTCAAACAAACCCTGATCCCATATAAGATCAAAACCCAAAGGAGAAAGTCAGAAGCTTAACCTAGTGAAAGTTATGAAATTTTTAAGTTACCTAGGGTTTTTGGGTGCTTCTAAAGAGAAAATGCAAATCAAATTGAAAATGCAAGATAAAATCATGAGATAAATAACCTAGAGACTATATACAATATATGAAACAATGCAAGAAGAACCAAGTTCAAACTTATCATGGTTGCGCAGAAATGAATTTTTCAAGTTAGGGTTAAAAAATGTGATTTTTAAGAACCCTAATTCAAAGAAAATTGTGAAAATGGGATCAAACCTAAAAAGAAATTTGTATGGTGAGTTTGAAAATGTTTCTAAATGTATTGAAATGCTTCATGAATGTTTTGGTGATTTTTAGAAACCTAAATATATTTTTAATTAATTCAAATCCATTAATTAATTAAAAATAACATTTAAATATTTGAAAAATACTTTTTTAATGCAAAAAATAAAATAAAAATGTTTTCAGGTTAAGAAAAATATTTGAAACAAAAATGCAAAGTTTGATAATTTTTTGACGTTTTTTGCTATTTTAAATAAATTATGGAAAGAAATGCAATAAAAATGAAATTAAAAACAAAATAAATGAAAGTAATATAATCTGAAGGTCAAGATTTAAACAAGGGAAGACTGTGCACGTGTTTGGATGGCTTGGATCAAATATGGCTAATTAATTATATTTATTTTAATTAAACAAAAATTAACTTTAATGAACTAATCTGGTCCATCCATTCTCCTAAACTAATACAGATCTAAGGGTCCATAACGCATTTGGAGATTAAACCCTAATTAAGCCCTAATCCCTTTCAGGCATCCGGAACACTGTTCCGGTCGTCTTCTTCGGCCAACCCCACAACCTAACTTCTCCCTCAGGCCACCACTAACCCTAAAAACTGCCCATAAATGATCCCCAACTCACACACAATCAAAATCAATCATCAAAAATAATTTATAACACACAAATATGGAGAATCGAAGAAGAACAAAAATCTGGACAAAATTTCAGAAGTTCGTAACATGCTCATTTCTTGACTATTTTCAATTCTAAAAGCATTAGTGTGATCCCCATCACATATATTTTCATTTTATAACAAGAAATTGAAGTTCTGAAAGATTTTGTTCTTGAGGTTACCTGAGCTGATGAATTGCAAATGTGGACTTTCAGAGCACCTCCCTTGTGCAAAAAGTCACCTTTGGTCCTCCTGATGCTATTGGAATGCTTGAGAGGCTTTGAGAGTGGCTAGTTTGTGTGGTACGGCTCTGATATAGCAGAAATGGAGGTTTGTGTGTGGGGTGTTTCAGGCCATTTCAATGGTTGGTTTGTGTTCTATAGGCTATATGGAGATGATTGGTGGCAAAAGATTTGAGTTTTGATGGCTGTGTTGTGCAATTCGAAGAGAGGAAGTGTTAAGGCAATTTTTGGGATTTCTGAGTGTGTGTGGTTTCAAGCTCCAAGATTGTGTGAAATGAGGTCCATGATGCTTGCATAAACAATGCTGATTGGCTAGAGAGTTGGTAGTGGCATAGTGTGATTGGTATGGACCAAGTTACAAAAATGTCAACATTGTGTACATGAGGTATGGGAATGGTGCAGAGCTGACTTTAGGGGTGTCTTGGCCTCAGCTTGATTCATGGATGGCCCTAGGATGAAGTTTATGCAGTTGGAAGTGGATGAAGAGTTTCAAGAGGTTTTGCAAATTTCCAAATTTGAGAATTTTATGAAAATGGCTTAATGAAACTTAAAATCCAAGGCACAATTCTGGTCCAAATGTATTGCACTATGTTTGTATGATGCTTAGAAGTGAATTAGAGGTCATGAAATGGCTTGAAACTTGATTTTGCAAAAATTCCTCTTTGGCATGAACTTGAAAATTATAGGATTTTCGCAAACTTTGAAAGGCCATATTTTGAGTTCTAGGATGAATCAAGACATGTTCTTGTACTTTTTGGAAATGGGAAGACATAATCTACAACTTTCATGTCCAAGAAGTTTTCATTTGAAGCATTTTTGGTCATGAAAGAATAGGTTGAATATCTTTCCCAAAATTGAAAGTTTCCATTACAAGTCATTTCCAAAAATAGCAAGTTTGCATTTGGCTCAAAATTCTTCAACTTTGTGAACTTCCAACCACTTAAATGATCAAATAAAGATCATAGAGACTCAAAATGATGATGGTGACCCTTTGGTACCATTGTTGGGGGCCTCAGAGGCCCTGATTTTGACTTTACTTTCTCAAGAAGTTACCCAATGATCAGATGACTTCCACAATGAATTTATTCATCAAATTTGGTACACATGATCCTTATAACATATTGAGACCATTAAAAGCAAGAATTAACAAACAATTTGGGATTAAGGCCTCTGAAACCAAAACCCTAATTTTAGGTCATCTATGCAGGAAATCTTCAATCTGCCTCTATGCCTTTGCCATGCTTTGTGATCTCTTGACTTTTATGAACTTTGGGGAGAATATTATGATCATGGATCACACATGGACCCTCTTGGTAAGCTTTAAGACCTTTGGGATGGCTCAGATCACTTCTTGGATTGCTCAGATCACAAACCCTAGATGCAGATGAAATGGACTATGCAGATGAAACAAATATGCAATATGAGATAGTCTGCTTATGAAATGATATATGAAAAATCAAAAGCCATGGTGTGAGAAAAAGTGAGGGAAAATTTGGGGTGTTTACAATTCCGCGTAAGGGGGAGGCATTACGTGTAAAGGGAATCCATTACGCGTAAGACCAACAGAGGTGAGGAAGAATGTGATTTTTTGCGATTTCTGTACTGATTTCGTATGTGTGGCCGATTCTTTTGGTTTAAAGTATTGATATGGACCTTAAGACATATTTAATTGAGGATTAACATCGAGAAATGAAATAAAGATGGAACTTATGTGGATTTAGTTAGGTGAATAATCAGTAAATTGCGTGAGGTTATTATTGGTGATCTATGTGGAAATATTATTGTGTTTTAATCGGAAGGATCATGTAGATGTATATTATGGTGAATTATACATGTGTATGCATTTTCATATTCTTGCATACATTGTCGTATTATTGTTGGGATGATCGTGTCGAACGGGCTAATTCGATCATCCGTAATCCGTAATGGAGAATGGTGGGATAATCATTGTCGGATGGGCGTATATGATTATCTGTCTTCAATTGAATGAACAAAAACTGGTACCATATGCATTGTGTCGTGTTGAGTCACATTGCATAACTATTGTTGTAATTGTTCCTACTTAATTATTGACGTAATTGTAGTATTTGTTGTGTGAGTGAGGAACTACCCTTAAAGATGTTATTTGCACCGTTTATATTTGAATTTGTTTCTCACCCCTTTGTTGTTTGCTGTTAAGTCTGTGCTTCTTTAGAAGTACAAATAATTCACGTACTTGAGAGTGTGTGGATTCGTGTTGCTTGTTCGAGTCTTAGGATGCTCTGATACGTAACACGGGATGAGATTTTTAGTTGTTTTATTTATTTTTGTTACGTATCCATTTTATAAACCAAAATGATTATCGAGGAATTATTGTTGATGTCGTTTTGATTATGAATTATAATGAACCCTATAATTTCCGCTGTTTTAATGAAGAATGTTATGTTGGTTAATATTGTTGAAAATGTGGCATTCTACTTTGGAACTCTGATTTAATTGTAGTAAACTATTACTTTATAAATTGGGATAAATGGAGTGTTACAATTGGTATCAGAGCAGGTCGTTCCAACCGGCCAGTTGTTGTGTCGAGTCGGTCCTTAGAATTGGAGTTGTTATTATGTGCTAACTCGAGGTGTTTGTGGTATTAGTATGTCAGGGAGGAAAGATGTTGCACTTGTTGCTGCTTATCAAGCAATGGCACAAGCTATTGAGAACATTGGTCCAGCGGTTGGGAATGTTGAATTTCGTGATCTGGATCAGTTCAGAAGTAACAAGCCGCCTACGTATGAAGGTGGTATTTTGGATCCATAGTGAAATACCCCAAAATTTTCCCTCTCATTTCATGTCATATAGCATAACATATAACATACATATCCTTTATCTTTGCATAGAAAAATGAGGCATAACACTCATGGTTAGAAGAATAGGGCATGTGATCAGTGATCTATCAATTGGGGATTCTTCAAAGCCAAGAAGGATAGCCAGGTTGTCTTGCAACAAGCTTACAAGGAATCCTCATGTCTCACACATTCTCAAACTTCTCCTCAAGGCCCTAGAAGGGGTTTGGTTAATCAGGATTTCATAAGTGCATTATCCTCCTAACAAGAAACCTTAATTAGGGTTTTGTCTCAAGGCAAGATACCTTTATGGCTTTGATCAATTCTTGTGATCAAAGGCTTCCATATGTCATACAAGGCCTAGGGACGAAATTTGGCCCACTGATTCATTGAGAAAGTCAGGCAATGGCTCAGTTGCTTGTACTAGAAGAAAGAAATCAATAGTGTAGAAGAAAAGTCAACCTAGGGTTTTCAAGGGTTCCAATCATGATTTTCAAGCCTATGGACCTTTATTTGTTCAAAAAATAGCATGAATGATCTCAAATGTCAAGAATCAAGAGTTTGGAAAAAGTTACTAAAATTGGAAAGTGACCTATAATGAAACTTTATATTTTGGAAATTTTTTCCCTAACTTCAACCAATTCTTTAATGACCAAGGAAGCTCCAACTGAATTTTCCATGAAAATCAAAGTTGTAGGGCTTGCTCTCCCATTTTTAAAAAGCACAATAACTCCATCATAGCCTTTATGGATAAAAATTAATGCTTGATGGAAGGAAATGTGTATTTTAATGGTTTTCAAATATCCAAGTTTTCCACACTTTGCAAAATGATTCCAATGACTTGTAATGAGTTCTTATGGACCAATTCACATCACCACATCCAAGAACACTCCATAACAAGTGTTTTTCACCCTTGAAGCATCCAAATTCGTGCCATATTCACAATGTATAAACCATTTTTCAAATTTACAAAATCATGTAGAACTCATAATCCAATGCCTTGTTGTTGCTCCCGGGATTTTCATCCTAGTACAAACACGAAAGTGGCGCAAAAAAGGTAGAGTCGCCCGCCAGGAATTTTTATCCTGATGGAACAGGAATGGTAATGTTGCACAAACCAAAGAAAAGAAAGGAAATGACAAGGTCCTGCGAACCAAAGATCTGGGTTCAGGATCCGGTTGTGACCTGGGAAGGTATTAGAACCCTAGATCGTCCGTCGTACTCGACGGGATCCGTGCTTGTTAGTCTGTTTCAAATGGTGAGAAATAAATTATAGCTGAACAAAAGAACTGTTAACTGAAAGGGAAGTGAGAAAGGGAACTGAAAAAAGAGATCGAAAAGAAAGGGGGAAATGTAGAGAATCAGAGTCGACATAGTTCGCATAACTAAGGCGGAAACTATTTGTTTGTGTTTTTTATGACTGAACTGCTTATGCATATGCTCAGGTGTTGCAGGCTCGTCTGGTACGAGTGCGTAACCGTCTTGCAAATGAGGCAAGTCGTCGCAAGTTCGCGTTGAGAGTGAATGAGATGAGGAAAGAATTACCGAAGGAAATACGAGGGTTGTTTGTTAACTTTCTTTTAAAGAAATGTTTTCAGTTTATTGTTTGTGAAAATAGCCTCAAGATCAGACTTGTACATCATGCTAGACAAGCCTGTACTATCCCAAGATTGGATGAATGCAAGTGCCCCATGGAATACGTCTCTGCATCCAAGACTACTTCAATCTTTATTAAAGTGTTTTTAACTTTTCTTTGAGATGAGAAAGAAAGAAAAGCGAACCAAAGGTAAAAAGTCAAAGGGAAGACTAGTAGTCCTAATTGTTGTCATGCATGGATGAACCTATGTTAGTGCGGTTTTCTAATCCTAATGAGAAAAAGGAAAAGAAGAAAGAACTTAGAAAGCAACTTACTTCCTAATGAAGCTAAGTCATTTCTAAAGTGGATTAGCATGAAGTTATACAAATTAAGTACATAATGCTAAAACAAACGCACTTAGAAAGTGTAAAGAATTTAAAAGGAATAGTTTTGCGAACTTACCTTCACCTCCCTACAAAAAAAGGTTAGTAGGATAAAGCATAATAAAGGGATGGAGTAAACAAATACCAAACAAATCCTAAAAGATCTAGGACCTAATCTAGACTCAATCCTAAGTCTAAAGACCTAAAAAGTAGGCAAAGCTAAAATCCAGCAACTACTACAGCTCCTAAAGCACAAAAAACTACTAAATGCAATGCACAAATGCAAATATCCTATTATAGCTACCAATCAGCATGCAAAACAGGTGTAAAAGATCAAAACAACATGAATGCAATCATGTTTTTACAACTTCATTTTCAAAATACTGCTATGAAAAACAGGGCAGATTTGACTTATTTTAATTTATGCACAAAAGTGACAAACAATGGACAAACATCATGACATGATTAAAGAGAATTAGCATGACGACATAACATGGATATGAACATGTGTAATGATTTGTTTTTTAATGAAAACATATCACAACAAAAGCAACAAGCATGCATTTCCAAGATTTTGAGCAAATAAACAAAAAGCAAAAAGTGTGAATATGTATCACCAAGAATCAACAAGATAGGCATACATTATGATACAAATCAGAATTGGTATCAATCATGGAAGTATAACAAGCAAGCAATAATGAAAGAATGAGCATACATGTGATCATGCATTTTCAAGTAATGCACAACATGGTATTTAAAGCATTCAAACAATTGAAACTTAAGTGGATCATAAAAGATGAAGCAAAAAAGAATATGAAACACTTATTTACATGCTAATCAATGAGTTTGAACATGGCAACAACATACCTAATTCACTTTATGCATTATTTCATAATTAGGGATAAAACAAAAAGTAGCAAATACGCGTGTCGAAAGAACTCAAACTTCATAATCATGCACCTAAAGTGGTCCTAAAAATTCCCTAAAATCATGATCTAACAATCCATAATGATTAAAGAAACAATGAAAAGAAAACATGCAATGAAACAAACAAATTTTACAAAACTGAACAACGTTAACTGGTTAACGCTAGGGGTTAACCGGTTAACGGTCCCCAAACAGCCACAAATAGAAATGCAAAAACACGTGTTAACCGGTTAACCCGTGGCGTTAACCGATTAACATTGAACAAAAGCCAAAAAACAGTCAAGAAAAAGAACTTTTAGCCACAAACCTACTTCCAAAGACTCATATTATATCCATGAACATGCTAGCATGAAATTTCTACTCAAACCTAGTCCTCTAACACCTATTAGCAAAAAAAACTAGCTACAATTCTCGCTACTAACAAACTAACCGAGCAAAACACAAGCAAATCGTAAAACAATCAAAACCCAATCAAACGATAAAACAATCAAAGAATGCCATACGACGAGATGATGTGAATAAATTAAAAGTGAAGAAACGGTTTCGGATTCACCTACCTACAAAGTGGAGGCTTTCTTTGGTGATTGTTGCTATGTGTATCGAAATGCAAATGAAGAAGAAAATCGGAGATTCCTAGCTTTGATCCGCGAGAATGCAAAATAAATGCAATTGAGGCCGATCTTGATGAACACTTCCAAAATCACTTCCAAAAAGCTAAAATTAATCCAAACATCAACAACTTATCCAATGAGCCAAAGAATCAATGTTGGATGAAGGTTTAGTTTCAAGTTCTTCAAGCTTCTTTGCAAAACTTAAAGAACTTTTGATGAAGAAGCTTTGGTGAAAAGTTGAAAATGGAGGAAAGGTTGAGAGAAAAGTGAGAGAGATGAAGTGAAATTTGGAGTTTAGATGATTTATATAGAGACTAGGTTTGGAGTGAGCCTTGGGATTTGAGTTAGCTTGGGCTTTAGGTTTGGAAAATATGGTTAGGATTTAGGCTTGGAGTTAGTTAAAGTTGGTTAGGGTTTCTAGAATATTCCTTGGAATAGTGCTAGAAGAGTCTAGAATGTGGTGGAAAATGCTAGAATGTGGTAGAAACCTAAAACAAAGGGAAAGTGGAAAAGAGGAGGGAAGCATCAACTAAATTTTGAAATATTTTTCAAAATTTCAAATGCGTTAACCTATTAACGCCCTGGGTTAACCGATTAAAAGATGAAAAACTTCATTTTTTTCCTTTTTGGTAGGAAACTTAAGGAATGCATATGCACTGGCCATTCTGAGCTAATCTTGATTTTCATCCCTTCTAGGGCCTTGTAGAGGAATTTGAGCTTGCATAAGATATGAAAAGACCTTCTGAGCTTCTTGTAAAATAACTTGGCTCTTAGCTTGACTTTGAAGATAACATTGTTGGATGACTGATCACATGCCCCATGCTAGTAACCCTGGATGTTATGCCTCATTTTTCTATGCAAGGATGTTCAAACATGTATGCAATATGCTATATGCTATTAAAATGAGAGGGAAAATTTTGGGGTGTTACAGCTGCCCCTATTCAAACATCTGTTAATCTAAAAAGGACGAAAGCAACGGTTGTCGGCCGTTCAAGATGAACTGTGGTTGAATACCCAAAAGACCCTGAAATTTGCACTCTGTTTGAGATGACAAAATCGAGGCAACCGGATCCAAGTGGATCGCATTCCGAATCGGGACAACTTTAGGTCTATGTTAAGCAATCGCCGAGTAATTTACGGAGTAATTACCCTACAAATGATGTCGGCCACAACTAATTAAAGTGGAAAATATTCGTGTTAAAACATGTTAGAGAAACGATATTATGGATCGTTCTCCGAAAACATGCCACACTAAAAGAAAAGGTAACGGTCTAATCTTAATCGGGATTTCTCATTGTGTTTATCGAAGGCAACCTATCACGATTCCAAAGTATGGAGAATGATCCAAATGATCATTCATCCATAGATTTGAAATAATGAAGATTAAACATCTTCGGAAACCAATAATCGCGAATCAGAGATCTCATCGACCAAAAAAAGAAAAATAAGATGAATAAGAAAGTGGATCTAAAAATAGATCCATAAAAAAATAGAAATATTTTTAAATCATTTTCTAAAAAATCTTTTCTAAATTTGTTTCTCAAATTATTTTTCTAAACTTTTTTCTAAAATGCCTTTTCTAAACATTTCCAAAAGGTATATTCTACATAATTTTTATATTAAAAATAAGTGACAACCAAGAATCAAATTAACAAAGAAAAACAAAAAAATAAAAGAAGAATAAAAAAGATGGGGGGAATGAAATCCACGGGTCTTGCTGGATAATATCCAGATCCAAGTGGATCAACATCTAATCACTCTTTCTTTATCAAAATAATAACAATATAATAAACAAACAAAAAAGGAAAAAAAGAAAGAGCAAACAACTCTTCTTCTCCATCACAGCCGCGGAAAGCTTCAAAGAGGAACAAGCAAGACCCGTTTCCTCACCTTCTCAAAATTAACGCAACCAATCAACAAATCGTTACTTCTCCTCCTTCTCTTCCATTTTTTTGCGAATAAGTCCTCTTCCTCTTGATTCTGTTTTGTGTTCAAGATGATTGGAAGATTTGGATAAAAAGAAAAAGAGGAAAGCTCTGAGAAATTTCAACGGAGTTTGACAGTGAAGAGTGGAATTGAAATAGAGGTTTCGGAGAGTTGAAGAATAAAGATTGAAGAAGAGTAACAATGGAGGATTAAAGATGATATTCGATTTTTTTTTTGAGATTTGGTTTCTGAAATGGAAGCTTTGGTTTTCTAATTTTTTGCAGGGATTTGGTATGCTTTCAAAGCTTGAAGTCATTGAAGGAAGAATGAGTTGGTTTTATAGAGGATTGGTGAGGATTGGGGGGAAATTGGTGCCGCCGTTTTGTGCAATTTGAGATGCGTTTTGATTCACGAGATTTGCGTGTCTCGTTTGCGTTTTTGATTTCTGCCTTTTGCTTCTTTGTATTGTGCTGCGTTTTATATTCAGGTCCGTTGCGTTTTGATGTATAAGGAAGGCGTGCTAGCTTCTTTGCATTTCGTGCGGCTGGGTTTGTAAGCTTGTTGTAAGTTCGTGCGTGCAAAGTGTGATGGGAGCTGCGGCTTGTTGGGCATGACATTTTGAAGCTGCGCGTGATAACTTGCTTACGGCGTGGATATGCAAGTGAGAGCTGGTAGATGTTTGGCTTGGATTGAAGTGAGCTGCTAGGCCTATTTTGCTGGCTGTTTTTGTGAAGCTGGGTGTTTGCACGTGAGGTAGTTTAGTGAGGAAGGGTTGGTATAGTTTGTACGTGATGAATTGAGGCTTCGTGTATGGCATGGCAAGTGAGGTTTGTTGGAAAGGCTTGAAGCTGTGTGTTGGTGAGAGCCTTGGCTTGATTTGGAAAATACTTGCTTATGTAAGTGGCTGGCGTATGAATTGTTGTACGGTGGGCTTTGTGCTTGTTGGATGATTGATGGGAAATGTTTTTGACACGGCTAGTACTTGGCTTGTGAAAGTGTGGGGTTATAGGCTGAAAAGTGAATGCATTTGGCTTGGGAAAAGATGGAGAAATTAAAAAAAATAGCAGCTTCAAGGAAATGGTTCGATGGGCCTTACTCTCTCCCTATTTTTTTTGTCAATTTATTTTGTGTAGGAAAAGAAATGGGCTTAAGGGAAAACAAATGGCCATTTATGATATATATTTTTTTTGTGTATGGTATTAAAAAATATGGACTTGTAAAAAAAATGGAAATGATTAAAAATAAGTAGAAATAGATATAAACTTGGGAAAAAAGGATATTTGAAAATTGGGTATGAAAATCGATTTGCTAATATTTGGGGAAATGAATAAATAAAAAATAATGGGTTATGCGATTTAGGAATTGGAAAAAATAATGGCAATTGAAATATAAAAAAAAATGGGATGAAATAAAAGGGAATCGGATTCAAGTGATAACTAGAAATGATTATTGAAAAGGAAATGGTTTAATCGGAATAAATGGATAAGGGATATAAGGTGATGATTTTCTTTTGTTTTAAGCCCACGGCCAAATTTCGATTCCTCTTCACAAGCCTTTTGATTAAATGAACACAGTCAACAAGAAATCACTGAACAACTCACAACTCAAGCCAACTGATGAAATGAACACAGCCAACCAAAGAACCACTGGATATATTGAAACCTTGCCACTTGAGCCACAGCCACTCGAATCATCTGAAAATTTCCTTGACTATTTGACTACGTGCTGAGGAAAATAAATCCACAGACAAACCATTGATAAACTGATGAACAAACCAAACTTCGCACAAAACACTGCTACACAGCCCAACTTGTACTTTGAAAACGCATTGTCCGAGAAATGAACCACTGGCACGCACAACTTGCAGTCAAAACAAAATTTTGATAGTTTGACCAATATTAGGTCAAACATCCATCAAATTGTGACTGAACAAACGCATCTGGATTGAAATCATTGCCCTGTCTTTGAAAACCTACAACACAGAGAAGAAGAAGAACACTGCAACATATTTTTTATTTTGGTTAGAGGTTAGTAAATATAAACAAATAATAGAAATTAAACATGGTGATCCTCTGCAAGGCAAAGACCTGCACCTGAAAAAGGATAAACGAACAATACGTGATCTTGTTTGTATGCAAATGCAGATGAGATGCCAAAAAATCTTAGGTCAAAAATTAGGGTCTGACAGGATGCCCCTTTTTTTCCTGGACTTTTATCCTATTTTTTAGTCTAACGGGTCTTTTTATGTGAAGTATTTTTTAACTATGTCTGAGTTGACAGGAGACTGGAAGTATTCACCATCTATGGTTGTTAACATCAAGGCTCCGCCTGAGAAGACCTTTTTAACCACGAATGGTCCTTCATAGTTGGGTGTCCACGAATGGCCCTTTTCAGTAATACGTCATACACTCTGGTCGAAATCCCGCTTCATTCTCCTATGATACAACTGCCCATGGCATACAGCTACTAGGCGTTTCTCTTCAATAAGGCTCAGTTGATTGTACCTGGATCGGAGCCACTCAGCTTCGTCAAGTTTGAAATCCATCATTAATCTCAGAGATGGGATCTCGACCTCCACTGGTAGGACTGCCTCCATACTATACACAAGTGAGAATGGGGTTGCTCCGGTTGAAGGGCGCACAGAGGTCCGATACCCATGCAGTGCAAACGGTAGCATCTCGTGCCAATCTTTGTACCTCACAACCATCTTTTGCACGATCTTCTTAATGTTCTTGTTGGTTGTCTCGACGACGCCATTCAGGTTTGAGCGATACGGCAAGGAATTGTGATGCTCGATCTTGAAATCCCGACACAAGTCTGACATCATCCTATTGTTGAGATTAGAACAATTGTCAGTAATGATTCTTTCAGGAATTCCATACCGGCAGATGATATCCCTCTTGATGAAACATACTACCACTTGTTTCGTGACATTGGCATAGGACACTACTTCACCCACTTCATGAAATAGTCTATGGCAACCAAGATGAAGCGGTGACTGTTGGAAGCGGTTGGCTCAATCTTGCCAATCATATCAATGCCCCACATGGCAAAGGGCCAGGGTGAAGACATAACACTCAATGGATTTGGAGGTACATGGACCTTGTCATCATAGATTTGGCACTTGTAGAACTTGCAGGAATATTTGCAGCAATCGGATTCCATGGTGATCCAATAATATCCCGACCTCAGTAGTTTCTTTGCCATAACATGTCCTCCAGCATGGGTACCGAAGGAGCCCTCATGAACTTCTTGCATCAGCATGTGTGCTTCGTGTCTATCCATACATCTGAGCAAGACCATGTCGATGTTCCATTTATATAGCACATCATCCTGGTTTAAGAAGAACTCGCCTGCCAATCTCCTAAGGGTCTTCTTGTCTTTACCGGACTCCCCTGCCGGGTATTCCTGAGATTTCAGAAAGGGTTTGATATCGTAATACCAGGGTTTGTCATCGTTAACACAGTCAAATGCAAACACGTATGCTGGCCTTTCAAGATGAGACACGTTGATTCCAGGCACAAAAATCTCTTGGTAAACCTTGATCATGGAAGATAAGGTTTCCAAAGCATCATCAAATTGATTCTCGTCCCGAGGTATGTAATGTAGCTTGACCTTCGTGAAGAAATTTAACAACCTTCTGATATAGTCTCTGTAAGGAGTCAGATGAGGTTGATGAACCAACAATTTGCTGTTAACTTGGTTAATAACCAAAGCCGAATCACCGAAGATCTCGAGGTTCTTGATTTTAAAGCCAATTGCTTCCTCGATCCCCATTATGCAGGCTTCATACTATGCTTCATTGTTAGTGCACTCAAATGTCAGTCGGGCGATGAAGGGCATATGGATCCCTTCTGACGAGATAATAACAGCACCAACTCCACTTACGTTCATGTTAACGGCTTCGTCAAACATCATACTCCATTTGGATTCGGGGTCTGGCCCCTCCCCCGGGAGTGGTTCTTCATAGTCTTTTGACTTGAGGAAAATGATGTCCTCATTTGGAAACTCGAACCTCATTGGCTGGTAATCCTCAATTGGCTACTGGGCCATATAATCCGACAGTACACTTCCTTTGATAGCTTTTTGTGAAGTGTACTGGATATCATATTATGTCAGAATCATTTTCCATCGGGCTACACTTCCGGTTGGAGATGGCTTTTCAAATATGTATTTTATGGGGTCTATCTTGAAAATCAACAGAGTGGTATGAGTCAGCATGTACTGTCTTAGTCGGTGAGTAGCCGATGCCAATGCGCAACAAGTTTTCTTGAGCAGTGAGTAGCAGGTCTCATAGTCGGTAAACGTTTTGCTAAGGTAATAGATTGCATGCTCTTTTCGACCACACTCGTCCTGCTGACCTAGTACGCTACCCATTGATCCCTCGAGCATTATGAGGTAGATGATTAGAGGTCTCCCTAGCACTAGAGGCATGCGAATCAGAGCTTCTTGCAGGTACTCCTTGATTCGCTCGAACGATTGTTGGCATTCATCATTCCATTTGATGGCCTGATTCTTCCTCATAAGTTTAGAGATAGGTTCACACGTCGCTGTTAGGTGAGAGATGAACCGTTTAATATAGTTCAACCTCCTTAAGAAGTCACGTACTACCTTCTCTATTCTCGGCTCAGGCATCTCCTGAATTGCTTTTACTTTTGCAGGGTCAACCTCGATCCCCCTTTCACTGACAATAAAGTCCAACAGCTTTCCGGAACGCACCCTGAATGTGCATTTGTTCGGGTTCAGTCTCAGTCTGAACTTCCGGAGCCTATCAAATATCATGGCTAGGTTGACCAAATATTCCTCTTCCGTTCGTGACTTCACAATCATGTCATCGATGTAGACCTCGATCTCGTGATGAATCATGTCGTGGAATAGAGTCACCATTGCACATTAGTATGTGCCTCCAACATTTTTCAAACCAAACGACACTACTTTGTAACAGAAGGTTCCCCATGGGTAATGAAAGTTATATTCTCCATGTCATCTGGCAACATCTTGATTTGATTATAGCTTGAAAAAACATCCATGAAGGAAAACACAGAGAATTGGGCAATATTGTCAACTAGCACGTCGATATGTGGCATCGGGAAGTCATCTTTGGGACTGGCCCTATTTAAGTCCCAATAATCCTTGCACATTCTGACTTTGCCATCCTTTTTAGGAACCGGCACAATGTTTGCAACCCACGGAGGATAACTTGTCACAACCAAGAATCTAACATCAAATTGTTTCTAAACCTCTTCTTTGATTTTGATGGCCATATCGGGTCGAGTTCTTCTCAGTTTCTGCTTCACCAGCGGGCATTCTTCCCTGAGCGGTAGCTTATGCACTACAATATCCATGTCCAACCCTGACATGTCCTGGTAAGACTAGGAAAAGATGTCAACATAATCTCGGAGCATGAAAATCAAACGGCTCTTGACAGCTTCTTCCAATGCAGCCCCAATATTGACCTCTTTTTTATCCTCTTCTGTACCCAAGTTGATCACTTTAATGACCTCTTCATGTGGTTGAATCACCCTCTCCTCTTGCTTGAGCATTTTGGCTAATTCATTGGGTAATTCACGATCTTCCTCAACCCCTTCATCAGCTTGGTGGATTGGATTATCGAAATCATACTTGGTCATATCAGAAAAGTTATCAAGGAAATCGAACGATTGGTTCTGCACAAGTGATATGCTTATTTCAAAATCTGTTTTTTTTGTATGAAAATCACACGACAAAACAAAAGAAAAACATTGCCATTTTTATTGTTTTTTTGTGAAAAGCTTTAAAAAGAAAGAAAAGGAACACAATTTGAATGAAAAAATGTCCTTTATTTATGATAAAATAAATTTCATAACATGCAAGGTAGCCCTACAATGGATCCATACACTTTGGGCATAGTGCAGAACTTAATATGCATATGATAATGAGAAAACAAAGAAAATTACTAGGGCTGGCAAGTGACTTGGACGAAGTCTTCTGCGAACCCGTTTTTTAGCTCTTCCCCTGGGACGCACAGGCGTACCCAGTTGTCGAGATCAGAACCATTATCAGCAACATCTTCCATGACACGTATTTGATTTGGGTCAATTATCCCCCCACTTGAGAAACTGACTGCTCCATTTTGGGATCTTGTTGCCTGCCCCGGGACATAGCCTATCCCAAACTTATCTTCTTTTTTTATCGACTTGGACTAGCTTGCCCCAGCCTTGGGCATTTCCAGCTTCAACCACTTCCCTGGCTTGTTTGTAGGAAGATATAGAAGTTCCTACTCTCTCCTTACTTTTGATTGCATAATTAGGAGCAACAACACTGATGTTCACAACTTCAAAGGCTTGGCATAGCGTTTCATGGATCTCCCCATCCATTTTAACGTACTTGAATGTAGACAAATGGCTGACGAAGATATCCTCCTCCCCGCACACCGTAACCACTTGACCATCAACTATATATTTCAACTTTTGATGCAAGGTTGAAGTCACTACGCCTGCAGCGTGGATCCACGGACGTCCCAGAAGACAACTTTAAGTTGGCTGGATATCCATGACATATAATGTGCTTTTGAAGACCTGCGATCCTATCTTCACTGGAAACTCAACCTCACCAAATACCGATCTTTTAGAACCATCAAAGGCTCTCACCACTAGGTCACTTGGTCTCAGAATTATTCTGTCTATCTCCAACTTCATCAAAGCTTTCTTCGGAAGTACGTTCAAAGAAGAGCCAGTGTCGACTAGAACGTGGGATAATATAGCACCATTGCACTCCATAGTGATGTGCAAGTCCTTGCTATGATTTATCCCTTCCGATGTCAAGTCTTTGTCTATAAAACCTAGTCCATGACTGACATTGACGTTTGCAATCACAGTTTCCAGTTGGTTCACAATTATCTCCTACTGAACATAAGCCATCTATAGAACCTTCAACAATGCATCACGGTGTGCTAGAGAGCACATAAGTAGAGACAATATCATAATCTTTAAGGGTGTTTGGTTCAGCTGATGGATCACCTTGTAATCGCTCTTCTTGATGATCCGCAAAAGTTCTTCAACCTCCTTCTCGAAGGTACTCTGCTCTTTTGACGGAATCACCACTTCTTATGTAGCTACCTGTTTCCCTTTAGCCTGTGATGCAGCTTCAGCTTCGTTGTT
The DNA here is from genome assembly GCA_963966055.1 of Lathyrus aphaca. Classification (NCBI taxonomy): domain Eukaryota; kingdom Viridiplantae; phylum Streptophyta; class Magnoliopsida; order Fabales; family Fabaceae; genus Lathyrus; species Lathyrus aphaca. The sequence continues at coordinate 200,919,905 of OZ014519.1, read as the reverse complement.
TGTTCAGAGAGTTTGTGGAGCAAAAAGCCGTCCACTCCTGGTGAACCCTATACTCCACCAACATATACAAAATTTGGATCAATAAAAACTAGAAATTTGTTTTCAAGCTTATGCTCCTGAACATACACATTTGATCCATTGTGCCAAGGAACTGCTCTTTCACTTTCGTAGGTGACAGGTCCAGGAACCGTGATGGTTATAGGGCTTGTTGTAATAGGCCTTGCCTCTTGTGGTACGTAGTTAGTAACCGGTGCTGGTTGAGAATGCATTTCCTCTGCAGTAAAATGTATAGTGACAGTAGACACATTGTTGCTTTGATTGTTTACCTTATAAAACTGCAGCGAGCCTTCATCAATCAAAGCTTGGATACCTATTTTCAACTTATTACACCAGTTCTCAGAAGTCTCACAGTCTTCAAAATATTCGCTACATCCAGGAAACACTTGGCCTTTCAACAATCTCTCTTTGATAACACACAATGGAGTCTTAACTTCATTAACATTCAGAATCAAATTCAAGGTTCTTCCTACTTCAATAGCATTGATCCTTGCCCCTCCATGATTAGGCATAGGGTTAGTATTAACATTTGGCAATGGTGCAAAGTTGATGGTTTTTGTGTCAATCAAATCTTGGACTTTCAGTTGTAAAGCCCTGCATTTCTCAGTCGTGTGCCCGAGGGCACCTGAATGAAAAACACATATGGCATTGGCATCGTAGCCCGGTGGTGGGGAATCCCCAGTGATGGGTTGCAGTGTACTTAACTGAATCATATTCATATCAAATAATCTCTGAAGCAGTGCAGTATATGCCATCGGAATGGGCTCAATGGCACAATCAGATTGGCGTGAACGCTATTGGTTAGGTCTTTGTTGACGCTGATTCTGTTATTGTGGTTGTTGTTGAGTAGGCCCCGATGGGATAGTAACTGCAGCCACCTGACCATAGTAATTCTGACGACCCCGACCACGACCTCTACTGTAAATATTATTAGTTTCACCTTCCCCCTTCCTCCAGATGAGCTAATGGAACCAATATCTTGTATCTTCCCCATCTTTAACAAATTTTCTACTCTTTCACCAGCAATGACAAGATCAGTAAATTTGGTGGACGAACAGGAACATATCCTCCATTTCATTCTCTAGCAACGGAGGTTGCACCCTTGCAGCTAATTAGCGCTACCTCTGGGCGTACTCTTTGAAACATTCTTTAGCATTCTACAACATGCTCTGAAGCTGTGTACGGTTTGGAGCCATGTCCAGATTATACTGATAATTCTTGACAAAGGCCTCATCCATTTCTTTCTAGATCTTGATATAGGTCCTACTTAGCTTCATGTACCATTCTTGGGATGCCCCGATGAGACTATCCTGAAAATAGTACATCCACAACTTTTCATCATCGGTATGAGCAGCAATTCTACCGACAAAAGATTGGAGATGGGTCTTTGGGAAAGAAGTACAATTATACTTATCAAAGGTGGGAACTTTAAATTTGTGGGGAATTCACACCCCAGGGACAAGACCCAAGTCAGTGATATCGAATCCCAAAGAGTTTTGAGATTGAATAGAACGAATTTGCTCAACCATTCTCTCAAAATGGCGATTGACCTCAGCACCCTATCCTTCAATATCCTCCAATATGGTAAATTGATCATCTTGATTATCCATATGGACATGTTCGGGACCACCACCAGCATTAACAATAACCTCAGGTTGAGGTTGAGGTTAGAGACCACCGTTACCGCCACGAGCACCTGTACCATTGTTGCCATTGCCATCTTGATTTCTTTCAATCATCTCCCGGAGATGCTCCTGGTTCTGATTGATGCCAATTACCAAAGTCACGAACTGGTTCATCCGGTTAGGCAGCTCTGTTAACGCAACTTGCATCTGATCCATAATTCCCCTCTATTTTCTTTAGTAGGATACCTGTGAACCTTCTTCGTAGCAATATTGCCTGAAATAGAAGAGGCGTTAGAGATCTGGGTATGTACCTGCAAAAAAAAGAAACACGGTTATATGCATGTAATGCAACTATTTATGTTCCCATAGTCAAGCATTTGATGCCCCAGTTCCGGTATTTGGTAGAAGATAACCTAGATGGCTTTTGGAAATTGGCCTCCTTTCTTTTTTTTTCTTCACAGGATTCTTTGCGAGGTATTTAGATTCCGATAACTTTGAACAATCAGTTTTAGTGCATTCAGAAAAGTAAATGAGAGACTGAAACAAAGATGCATAATATGAACAGCCTCCAAGGCAAGAGTCACAAAAGATCCCCAAAGGGTTACAAGTCTTACATAACAAACAACACGCTGAAAGTAGTAAACAAAGATTCCTACAACAAGTATGTAGATAATCTGAATACAATAAGCTAAACAACAAGAATGCAAGATGATTCTGATCCTCCCCCACAAGATCCTAGCCCAACTATAGCTCTCTTAACATTTTCCATAAGCTTGAGATCTTCAATCTCCTTGAGTTCTTCTTCTAGCGCCTTCTGGCTTTGCTCTAACTGTTGGGTTTTCTCCTGACGGATCTTGTGAGCTTTTTCCAACTCCTCTTTCTAAGAAGCAATCTGCAACTCATACATCTTCTCTTTTTCCTTGTACATTTCCTAGTCTTTGTCCCTCATCCCTTGCAACCAGGTGATGGATCATCTGGCTTCACTTAGATTCTTCCTGGTCTTCTTATACTCTTCTCTCTTTGTGTCCATCAAGCCTCTTCTTTGGAAGTAAGTTTCTCTGCCATCCAACTCCTTCTCTCTAGCTTCTTGAGCTACCTGCATTCTACGCAAACTTTCTTCTACCTCCTCCTTAGAATGGACCACATGATGATACAAGTCGGTCATCTCCATATTTACAATCATTAACTCATGTATCAACTCTTCCAGCTTCTTGTGATCTTAAAGAGGAATAGTTGACTGTAGTAGCACTTCTTTAGGATACAAAGGAGCTTCTAATGAAAAAGGAAGAAGTAAGTCTTCTACACACTTCTGTAGCCAAGCAACAAAAGGAGGATATGTCTTAGACTCCACCTTTCCAAACTCTTTCTTACTTTTCCTCACCCTCACTTCCCAGGCCTGACATGCCTGAGTGACCAACTTCTCATTTCCTTCCAATGGTGCATACAATGACTCGGCTACTTCTTCATTAAACGGAGGATTCTTTAGAGGGTAGCCAAACTGCTTTCTAATTAGCACAAGATTGTAGTTAATCATCCCTTTCCTACCAAGCAAAGGTACATTGGAAAAATCACCGCAATGACAATTATCTCTTTTCCTAATAAGTCTCAGTTGCTTCCCCATACTTAATCCTCTAAGGTCAAGCCCATCAACCTTCACGACCATTTCCACTCCTGCTTCAGATCTTTGAACGGTCCTGCCTTTGGGAGTTGCTTGGCAAACCAATCAGCGAATAAAGGTGCACAACAGTTTACATACCCTTTCCTCCTCTCATTCCCGTAGTGGACATTGTAATAGAAATCTCCCAATAAAGTAAGCATTGGGTTCTTCTGGACAAAGATGGAAATTGCGTCCATGTTGACTAACCCTTTCTCTCCCGGGAATAAGCTTGGCCCGTATATCATCATGGCTAGTAATGCACTGAAATTTGCCCACTTGATTCCTAAAGCAAAAAGATGAGCTTTTATGATAAGAAAATCCAAAACAAACCATTTTCCCTTGCTCGCTTCCAAACCCATCTTGACCCTAAGCACAATCAGGTGACAAGCACTGGCTATGTCCTCATGTGAAGGAGCCCTCCCTGAAGCATAGTAAGAAATACCCTCTCTGATAGGACTCTTCGGGATGCTATAAATCTCTTCCAAAGTAGGATATAAGATATAGTCTAGAAACACAAAGATTTGCAGTTGAGGGTCATAGAACTGCAGTAAGGAATGAAGATTATCTCTCTGATCAACAGTAGGCTTGTTCACATAATTTAGAACTTTCTCACACTCCTTTCTGAAGTCCTCTAAAACCTTGTCATTCATCAAACCAATCAGTTTCTGAATACCCTCGGTTTATGGTTGCAGAAAAGTATAATGAACATTCCTTTTTCTAGGACCCTCTCTATCCTCTGCCATTTGGATAAAAGATAATCACTGGAACTGGGTGCAAGATGCAAGTGGTAACCTGGAAAAATGGAAACACAAACAGTTAATGCTAGTATGATGCAATGCATGCAAATGATCAGTCTGGAACTGTCTGGATGGAATATGAGAGCCAAGTGATCAGAAACCCCAAACTATTCTCTAGATAGCAACCCTCAAATAAGAAACCCAAAACCGGATAGTCAAGAATCCTCATACCATAGTAACTAGACCATAACATAAGATCACACTGATGATAAAGGGGTATGCTGAGGTCAAAGGCTCTTGCAAACCTGTAAACCCTACCAATCTCACAGGCGTGCTCCAGGTCAAACATCACAGACTCTCAAAGTTGAGCATCAATAATACGTTCACCATCTCCGAGAAATGGCTCATGACCGAATCAGGGAATTGGTTTGGCGTTATGTACTACTCAGGGAGGTCTCAGTTGAGTCCGAGAGAAACAAGCATCCCTCATAGGTTCCAAGCTTCAAGCACTGAATCAAGAAACAATAGTACATTCAGCCCTTGGGATACAGTACTATCTTCATACAAACAGTTTGCTTTAACTGAGTTCATATGAGAGAACTAGCCTATCCTATGCGAGTTCCCAGTGGGCCCTCGGGTGTGAATGGGTTTGCCACAAAATGTGGTTTGCCACTGTCACCACTGGAGAGGGATGTTTCCATAAAGGTCCTCAATTATTGGACCCCATATGCACATAACTATCGAGGTTGTGTATTGACCAAGAAAGATTCTGATATCAATACATTCCCAAGACGGTCGCAAGTATGGGCGTGGAACTCACTAATACCAACATAGCAAGATGCCATGAAGCCAAAGTGGAACCACTCTAAGTCCTAGGGTGCACTCGAGCCCCGATTCCAAGCTTATCTCATAGTAACCCCATCCCGCAGAAAAAAAACACAGCACAAACAGTCCCATATATATGATGCATGAAAATAAATACTGAAAATAGTAAATAAATGCTGTAAAGTAAAGTTGTAAATGAAAGCAGTACAACTAAACACATAGCAACAAAAAAATAACACCCAGAGAAAAAAAACAGACAAGTGCTAAGATTGACTCTCAAAGGGGAAACTAGAGATTCTGGGTTCGATCCCCAGCAGAGTCGCTAGCTGTCGCTCCTAGGATTTTCATCCTAGTACAAACACGAAAGTGGCGCAGAAAATGTAGAGTCGTCAGCCATAAATTTTTATCCCGAAGGAACGATAATGGTAATGGTTCACAAACCAGAGAAAAGAAAGGAAAGGACAAGGTCATGCGATCCAAAGATCTGGGTTCGGGAGTCGGTTACAACCTGGGAAGGCATCAGCACCCAATACCGTCCTTCGTACCCGACGGGATCCACGCCTGTTAGTTTGCTTCAAAGGGTGAGAAATAAAATGTTGCTGAACAAAAGAACTCTTAACTGGAATGGAAGTAAGAAAGGGAACCGAAAAAAGAGATCGAAAAGAGAGGGGGAAAATATAGGGAAAATTTTGAATATGCTTAAATGGGCCCTACCCTGCTGCCTACGTATCTCATCGGGAAAATGAGGATCAGAGTCGACGTAGTTCTCCTAATTAAGGCGGAAACTATTTGTTTGTATTTTTTATGACTGAACTGCTTATACATATGCTCAGGTGTTACAGGCTCGTCTGGTACGAGTGTGTAACCGTCTTGCAAATAAGGCAAGTCATCGCAAGTTCGCATTGAGAGTGAATGAGATGAGGAAAGAATTCCCAAAGGAAAGACGAGTATTTTTTGTTAATTTTATTTTAAAGAAATGTTTTTTGTTTATTTATGAAAATAGTGTCATGATCAGACTTGTATATCATGCTAGAGAAACCTGAACTATCCCAAGATGGGATGAATATAAGTGCCCCATGGAATAAGTCTCTACATCCAAGACTACTTCAATCTTTATTAAAGTGTTTTTAACTTTTCTTTGAGATGAGAAAGAAATCAAAGTGAACCAAAGGTAAAAAGTCGAAGGGAAGACTAGTAGTCCTAATTGTTGTCATGCATAGATGAACCTATGTTAGTGCAGTTTTCTAATCCTAATGAGAAAAAGGAAAAGAAGAAAGAACTTAGAAAGCAACTTACTTCCTAATTAAGCTAAGTCATTTCAAAAGGGTATTATCATGAAGTTATACATATTAAGTACAAAATGCTAAAGCAAACGAACTTAGAAAGCGTAAAGAATTTAAAAGGAAAAGTTATGCGAACTTGCCTTCACCTCCCTATAAAACAAAGGTTAGTAGGGTAAAGCATAATAAAGGGATGGAGTAAACAAATACCAAACAAATCCTAATAGATCTAGGACCTAATCTAGACTCAATCCTAAGTCTAATGACCTAAAAAGTAGGCAAAGCTAAAATCCAGCAACTACTATAGCTCCTAAAGCACAAACAACTACTAAATGCAATGCACAAATGCAAACAGCCTATTACAGCTACTAAACAGCATGCAAAACAGGTGTAAAATATCAAAACAGCATGAATGCAATCTTGTTTTTACAACTTCTGCTTCAAAATACACCTATGAAAAACAGGGTAGATTTGACTTTTTTTAATTTATGCACAAAAGTGACAAATAATGGACAAACATCATGACATGATTAAAGAGAATTAGCATGAAGGCATAACATGGATATGAACATGTGCAATGATTTGTTTATCAATGAAAGCATATCACAACAAAAGCAACAAGCATGGATTTCCAAGATTTTGAGCAAATAGGCAAAAAGCAAAAAGTGTGAATATGTATCACCAAGAATCAACAATATAGGCATGCATTATGATACAAATCAGAATTGGCATCAATCATGGAAGTATAACAAGCAAGCAAGAATTAAATAATGAGCATACATGTGATCATGCATTTTCAAGCAATGCACAACATGGTATTTAAAGCATTCAAATAGTTGAAACTTGCGTGGATCATAAAAGATGAAGCAAAACAGAATGTGAAACTCTTATTTACATGATAATCAACGAGTTTGAACATGACAACAACATAGATAATTCATTTTATGCATTATTTCACAATTAGGCACAAAACAAAAATTAGCAAATATGCGTGTCTAAAGAACTCAAAACTTCATAATCATGCACCTCAAGTGGTCCTACAAATTCCCTAAAATCATGATCTTACAATCCTTAATGATTAAAGAAGCAATGAAAAGCAAAATTGCAATGAAACAAACAAATTTCATAAAACTGAACAGCGTTAACCGGTTAACGCTAGGGGTTAATCGGTTAACGGTCCCCAAACAGCCACAAACAGAAACGCAACAACACGTGTTAACCGGTTAACCCCTGGTGTTAACCGGTTAACACTGAACAGAAGCAAAAAAAAACAGTCAAGAAAAAGAACTTTTAGCCACAAACCTACTTCCAAAGACTCCTATTACATCCATGAACATGCTAGCACAAAATTTCTTCTCAAACCTAGTCCTCTAACACCTATTAGAACCCAGAACTAGCTACAATTATCGCTACTAACAAAGAAACCGAGAAAATTCAAGCAAACTGTAAAATGATCAAAACGAAATCAAACGATAAAACGATCAAAGAATGCCATACGACGAGATGAAGTGAATAAATTAAAAGCGAAGAAACGGTTTTGGATTCACCAACCTACAAAGTGGAGGCTTGCTTTGGTGATTGTTGTCGATCGAAATGCGAATGAAGAAGAAAACCGGAGATTCCTAGCTTTGATCCGCGAGAATGCAAAATAAATGCAATTGAGGCTGATCTTGATGAACAATTCCAAAATCACTTCCAAAAAGCTAAAATTAGTCCAAATAGGAGCAACTTATCCAATGAGCCAAAGAATCAATGTTAGATGAAGGTTTAGCTTCAAGTTCTTCAAGCTTCAATGCAAAACTTGAAGAACTTTTGATGAAGAAGCTTTGGTGAAAAGTTGAAAATAGAGGAAACGTTTAGAGAAAAGTGAGAGAGATGAAGTGAAATTTGGAAAATGAAGTTGAAGTCCTTTGGTTTGGATTGTAGATGATTTATATAGAGACTAGGTTTAGAGTGAGCCTTGGGTTTGGAGTTTGCTTGGGCTTTAGGTTTGGAAATATGGTTAGGATTTAGGCTTGGAGTTAGTTAACGTTGGTTAGGGTTTATAGAATATTCCTTGGAATATTCCTTAGAATATTCCTAGAAGAGTCTAGAAAGTGGTTGAAAATGCAAGAATGTGGTAGAAACCCAAAACAAAGGGAAATTGGAAAAGAGGGGGGAAGCATCAACTAAATTTTGAAATATTTTTCAAAATTTCGCATGCATTAACCGGTAAACGCCCTGGGTTAACCGGTTAACGGATGAAAAACTTGATTTTTTTCTTTTTTGGTAGGAAACTTTAGGAATGCATCTGCACCGTCCATTCTAAGCTAATCTTGATTTTCATCCCTTCTAGGGCCTTGTAGAGTACTTTGAGCTTGCATAAGATATGAAAAGGCCTTTTGAGCTTCTTTTAAAATCATTTGGTTCTTAGATTGACTTTGAATATCACATTGCTGGATGACTGATCACATGCCCTATGCTAGTAACCTTGGATGTTATGCCTCATTTTTCTATGGAAGGATGTTCGAACATGTATGCAATATGCTATATGATATGAAAATGAGAGGGAAAATTTTGGGGTGTTACACCTGCCCTCCAAGATGCCATTCCATACACACTCAGTGAACAATTTGAGAGTGAATCATGATCATTTCAGGTACAATGCACGTGTGGAAGGGTGTACACACTAAAAATGACCAAATTGAAAAACACCTCATAACTTCTTAACCAAGGGTTTTGCAAAACCCTAATCATAGTCATTATATTAACCAGGAATATATAAACTCACTCACACAAATTTCATGGGCTCATGCACACTCTTTTGATCAGATTCACAAAAATCTCCAAAAAACTTCCTCTCTTCGATTCTCACAATTCTGAAGGAAATTCTTCACTCTCTTTGTTGATTCAAGATCCATAAGCATCAAGGAGTGGATTGCACCTTTCATTTGAACTTGAAACCACCTCTTGCTTCATAACTGAATTTTGAGGGAACAACTTTGAATCTTCAGATCTTGTCCAATCCAAGCCTCTATTTGCATTTATTTTGCAAATATAGCTCAAGAGGAGTTGATCTGCACCTTCTCAGTGGTTTTCTTGGTGTTTTTGACTTCCATTTCAAGTTAGCACCTGAATTTACCACCATTATGTGAGTGTTAATTGTGTGTATTATGTTCATATTGCTCTATGGATTGTTCTGATGTGATTTATGTATGAAATGGACGTGTAGCATGCTCTAATTTCAGATCTGAATTTTTTTAGTTCATGTTGTTTTGCTTCGATCTGGTTTATTCACACTTTGTTTGAGAAAATGGATGTGATATTCATGAATAACATTGAAGTTTGTGTGGAATTATGGTCTTGTTTTCAATTTCTGGGAAAATTATGGTGTGGCTCCTTTGAATGTCACTAGAGAAGACGACCAGAGCCCTAGCTCTGGCGTCTTTGTGGATTTTCAGGCCAACGCAGGTTTGGTGAGGAAGACGAAATCACATCCTTTCGTGATTTTGATCCAAGGGTTGTCAGAATGACAACACATTAAAAAAGCATGTGGCACACACACGCTTTTTGTTTTCATAATAATTGTTTTTGTTTGCCAAATCATTGTATTAGTGTGCATCCTCAAATCAAGTGCGTTCATCTCCCTTACTTTTGAATACATTGACTGATCCTATGCGTTGGTTGCTTGATTCTTAATTGACTGGATGTTTACCCTTGGATCTAAATACTTTTCTTGTTTGACTTGATCAAACACGTTGGTTATGGAGACTTTGTTATTTGTTGAATAAGCAGGATGCGTTGGATTGATTCAAAGGCCATGATCTGAGTCAACATTTGTTGACTTTGAGCCTTATAGAAGCGCCTTTGGGCCTTTTATGCTTTCCGCATCCCTAGTTTTGGGTATGCCTTGTGTTTGAACTGATTTGGGCTTCTCTTTGCACCCATTGCCATGTTAATTCAATTTTATTTTATTTTATTTTAGTCAGTTTTATTTTTTTAAAATAGTTTTAGGCTTTTAATAATTCCCAAAAAATTCACAAAAGACCTTTAGGGTTTTAAGAAATTTTTTCAAATTTCATTTTCTTTTTTTATTTTTTATTTTGACCTTCTGAATTAATTTTCACTTTTATTTCTTTTGAATTTCTTTCCTTCATGAGTGGCTTGACTTGTTGATTTTATATCTTGAAATCCATGAATTCCAGGAACCTGATTCTTTTTGCATTGTGTTAGAGAAATGTTAAGGTACATTAAAACATTTTTTCCTTATTTTTTAGGTCATGTTTTCTTGATTGTTGAGGCCTTGCTTGAAGCTTATGTTTGTGAAACCCTAGCTTATTTTGCTCGATTGTTTGAGTGCCTTATGTTCTTAATCTTTGCTTGATACTTTTGCAAGATGTTTATCCCTGGTTGAGGTACTTTGGAACTTAAGTTCATAATTTTTTTGGAATTTTTTATAATTCTTTGATGTTTGAACTTTACTTGCTTATTTTGTAAAAGTTTTGATCATGACTTGCTTACTTGCATTAGGAGGCACTTGTGCCATCATATTAGGATCTGACTTTTCATCTTGACATCATCTTAGGAATTCATAGGACTTGTATGAAGCATGTGTTCACTTGTGGACTTGCATTGATGAGTGTTTTCCAAGCATGAACCCTAAATGACCTAGTTTCACCTCATCTTTTCTTCTAACTTCTTAACGTGCCTTCCATGTTCAAATGTGCCTACTTGTGCATCTCATATGCATCTTAACATGTTGATACACCTCTGAATTTGTTCCATGCTCATCTTATCTCATGTGTGTATGCTTGTCTCATCTCATTAAGTGACATTGTTTCATGAATACATACTTGCATCCTTATCTCACTTCATCCTCACTTCATCTCCTATGCTCACATACTATATCTCATGACTTGTATGAAAATTCATTGACATAATGTGACATTCATAAAGGTGTTTAGCTTCTGACTTTGATATTGGTGGTTGCATTTTGACTTGTTTTCCTTACTTGATCACTTCTTTCCATCTCACTCCTTCTTTGGTGCATTGTTGGATGTTTTTGGGACTTGTCCCATTTATTTTGGATTGATTTTCCATGACTAATATTAGGGGTATTGTAGGACTTGTAGGTTCTGACATGTGTGAGTTTTAGGGCTTAGAGCTTTTTTCTTTCTTATCTTGTGCTTTTTTGGTTTTCATTTGCTTCCACATCTCAACTTCCTATTTCATCTCTTTTAAGTTTCCATACATGTGTTTGTTATGTGCTTAGGCCATCTTTGCTTAATTCTTCTTCATCCCCTTTAGGATCAACTTATCTTCTCTTAAGAAGTAAGTTGAATCCTTTGCTTCTTTCTTCTTCTTCTTCTTCTTCTTTCATCTTTCCTTCTTCCTCATTAGGATAGAACTCAAACCACACTAACTTGAGCTTCCCGTGCATGATAACACTTAGGATTATTAGTTCCACTTTATACTTTTTCCTTCTTTTCTCTCTCTCTCTCTCTCTCTCTCTCTCTCTCTCTCTCTCTCTTCTCATCTCAAAACAACTTCAATTCACGTAATAAATGACAAGTATTCTCATGTGCCAAGAGACTTTGCCATGGAGTACTTGCACACATCCCATTTTGGGGTGAGGAGTAGTGTATCTATAATGATGAATAGGTCTTAACATGAGGATTCTTCACAAATAAAAAGCTAAAAAACACTTCTTAATCCAAAATTCACAAAAACACTTAATAAAGAACAATAGATTAGTGTGCTCAAGCCTTAACTTGTGGGACTAGATTTAGGGATTTCCCACATAGCTTGGTGTGCCTATTATCCATTCCATTTCAGGATGATGTAAGAAGTACACATCCCGTTGAATAAGACTCAAGTACACCCTCCTATGCAAAACTCAGAGAAAAAGCTTCTAAAAAACATTGAACACACAATAATCGTTACTCCTTCGGGAATTCTTGTCTCATCTCATTCACTCTCAACATAAGAACTTGCTCCTACTTGTCTTTTTGCAAGAAGATAATGCACTCATTCTAGATGAGCCTGCAACACCTGAGCATAAACATAAGCAGTTCAAGCTTTAAAAAAACACAAAGAATCTTCCTCCCTAGTTTGGGGAACCACGTCATCTTTGATCCTTATTTACCGATGAGGTACGTAGGTAGTGGGGGTAAGGCCCATTCGAGCACTCTTTTATTTTCCCTACATTCCCCCTTTCTTTTCTTCTATCTAGTTCCAATTAGCAGTTTGTTCAGCAGCAATTTATTTTCACACCCTTTGAAATAGTTTCTAGCAAGCGTGGATCCCGTCGGGTACGACGGACGATCTGGGGTGCTAATACCTTCCCAGTTTGTAATCGACTCCCGAACCCAGTCTCTTTGGTTTGTATGACCTTGTTCTTTCCTTCTCTTTGGTTTATGCATCATTACCTTTCCGACTCCTTTGTGATGAAAATGCCTGGCTGGAGACTCTACCCTTCTCCGCGCCACTTTGGCGTTTGTACCAGGATGGAAATCCAGGGAGCGACACAGAGGCTTCACAAAAATGGTTGTAGGCTATTGAGAAGAACTTCAGGACCATGGGGTGCAATGATGATCAGAAGGCGAGATTTGACACTCACATGCTTGAGGGCGAATCTAAGGTTTGGTGGGACAACAGTTGCCAAAGGTTGGAGACTACAGGTACTACTATTACTTGGGTTGTATTTCGAGGTGAGTTTATGGAGAAGTACTTTCCATAAGACATTCGCAGTGCTAGAGAAGTGGAATTTTTGGAGCTCAAGGAAGGTAATATGATTGCGGTTGATTATGCCATGAAGTTTAAAGAGTTGGTGTAGTATTGTGCATACTATAACACTGAAGACGCTATGATTTTGAAGTGTTTTAAATTTGAAAATGGGTTACGTCCTGAGATCAAGAAGGGCATTGCTTTCTAGAAGATCAGGAATTATCCCGAGCTAATGAGTAGGAGCATAATTTATGATAATGATAACAGGGCTCAGATTTCTCATAACAAAGCTGTGAATGACAAGAAGGGTAAGCAGAGCTTTGGAGGTACTCCTTATAGTGCTCTGACTGACAAAGGTAAATAGAAGTCTACTGCTGATAAGAAGCCAAGCGGGGGAGGGGTAAATCCCAATCCTGTGAAGTGTTTCAGATGTGGAAGCACGGGTCATCGTGCTAACACTTTCTAGAATGAAGTTAAGAATTGCTTCAAGTGTGGGAGGATAGGTCATGTGGTAGCTGACTACTTGGCTACTATTTCTACTTGTTTTAATTATGGTGAACTGGGTCATACTTGTATGACTTGTCAGAAGCCAAAGAAGACTCAAGGAGCCAGTGGTAAAGTATTTTCTTTGATGGGAGCGTTGTCCACTAATGAGGAACGTTCCGTTAAAGGTATTTGCTTTATTAATAGTACTCCTTTGATTGCTACTTTTGATACATGTGAAACACACTCGTTTATTTCTGTTGATTGTGTGAGGAGGTTAGGAATTATGCCGTCTACTCTAGAGCAGAGGATGATAATTGAAACCTCATGAATTGGTTTTGTGGTTACATATTTGGTTTGTTTGAAGTGTCCACTCACTATTTTTAATAGATATTTCTATGCGGATTTGATTTGTTTATCGCTGGGTAATATGGATGTTATTTTGGGGATGAACTAATTGGAGTTTAACTGGGTTTATATTGACTGTTATAGGAAGATGTTATTGTTTCTTACTCCTGAAGAAGAAGCATTGGCTAATTTCTTATCTACTAAAGAGTTAAGGAATATGTTAGAAGACAGACGAAGATGTTTGCATTGTTCGCGTCATTATCTGTTGAAAATAAGGTAGCAATTAGTGAGTTTCCAGTTGTGAACGAATTTTCGGAAGTATTTCCTGAAGATATCATAGAATTTCCTCTGAAGAGAGAAGTTGAATTTACTATTGACCTTATTCCGGATACAAGGCCTATTTCCATGGCACCGTACATGATATATGCGTCAGAGTTGGTAGAGTTGAAGTCTCAGAATGGAGAGTTGCTGGATAAGAACTTTATTAGGCCAAGTGTGTTGCCGCGGGGAGCACCAATATTGTTGGTGAAAATGAAAGATGGTAGTATGCGACTATGCATCGATTACCATCAATTGGACAAGGTGACCATTAAGAATAAGTATCCACTTCCGAGGATTGATGACTTAATGGATCGGTTAGTTGGCATTCATGTTTTTAGTAAGATTGATCTGAGGTCAAGTTACCATCAGATTAGAGTGAAAGAAGGTGATATTCAGAAGACTGCATTTAGAACTTGATATGGATATTACGAATATGATGTGATGCCTTTTGGAGTGTCTAATGCGCCAAGTGTATTTATGGAGCATATGAACCGTATCTTTCATTCTTATTTAGAGAAGTTCATTATGGTGTTTATTGATGACATACTTATTTATTCTAAGACTGAAGATGATCATAAGGAACATTTGTGAATCACTTTGCAGGTTTTGAAATATAAAAAGTTGTTTGCTAAGTTATTAAAGTGTGAATTATGGTATAATAATGTGAGTTTCTTAGGTCATGTTATTTCTGGTGATGGTATAATAGTGGATCCTTCTAAAGTAAGTGCTATATTGCAATAGGAACCTCCGAAGATAGTAATATAGATTCAAAGTTTTCTGGGATTAGCTGATTATTATAGAAGGTTTATTCAAAGGTTTTCTAATTTGGCGTTGTCGTTGACTCAATTGACTAGGAAGTGTCAAGTGTTTATATGAGATGCAGCTTGTGAGGAATGTTTTGAAGAGTTGAAGAAGAAATTGACTACGACACCAGTGTTGGTTTTACCAAGTCCTGGTGAACCTTTTGTTGTATATTGTGATGCGTCCAAGATGGTACTAGGTGGTGTATTGATGCAAGATGGTAAGGTGGTGGCTTATGCTTCTAGGAAGTTGAGGGTACATGAGAGGAACTATCCTACTCATGATCTTGAGTTAGCTGTAGTGATTTTTATGTTGAAGATTTGGAGGCACTATTTGTATGGATCAAGATTTGAAGTGTTTAGTGACCATAAAAGATTGAAGTACTTGTTTGATCAGAAAAAGCTAAATAAGAGGCAAAGAAGATGGTTGGAATTTCTGAAAGATTATGATTTTAATTTGAGTTATCATCCGGGTAAGGATAATGTTGTAGCATATGCGTTGAGCCGCAAGACAATTCACATGTCGACATTAACGTTGAAAGAATTGGAATTAATTGAGAAGTTTAGAGACTTGAGCATGGTTTCTGAGACAACACCTGAGAGTGTTAGGCTTGGAATGTTGAGGGTGAAAAATCACTTCTTGGATATTATTAAAGAGAATCAGAGACCTGATGTAAAGTTGGTAGATTTGATGCCTACGGAGGGGGGGGGGGATGATCCTGAAAGTGATTTCTAGGTAGATAATTTTGGTGTGTTGAGGTTCCGGGGCAGAATTTGTCTGTCGGACAATGCCGAGTTGAAAAAGGCAATTTTAAAGAAGGTCATCGTAGTATCTTGAGTATTCATCCATGAGCTACGAAGATGTATCAGGATTTAAAGAAATTGTTTTGGTGGTTTGGTATGAAGAGATATTTAGCACAATTTGTGTATGCTTGTTTGGTGTGTCAGAAATCGAAAGTGGAACATCAGAAACCATCAGGAATGATGCAACCGTTGGAAATCCCATAATGGAAGTGGGATAGTATTACTATGAACTTTATGACTAATTTTACGAATACGAAGAAGGGATTTGATGCTATTTGGGTGGTGGTGGATAGACTTATAAAATCCACAAATTTAATTCCGATTAACATGAGGTTTCCGTTGACGAAGTTGGCAGAAATTTATATCAGGATAATTGTAAAGCTGCATGGTGTTCCTTCGAGTATAGTATCAGATAGAGTTCTGAGGTTCACTTCTAAAATTTGAAAAATTTTACAATAGGCTTTGGGTTCAAAGTTGTAGTTGAGTTCGGCTTATCATCCACAAATGGATGATCAGTAAGAGAGAACTATTCAGACTTTAGAAGATCTGTTGAAGACTTGTGTGTTGGAACATGGTGGTGCGTCGGATACTTATTTGCCATTAATTGAGTTAACATATAATAATAGGTATCATTCTAGTATTGAAATGGCTCTGTTTGAAGCTTTGTGTGGTAGGAGGTGTAGAACGCCTTTATGTTGGTATAAAACTGGTGAAAATGTGGTGCTTGGACCCGAAAGCGTTTGTTTACACTCAAAATTGGTAAACAACCGATGGTCCTATGAAGATACCAAAATAACCTTAGTTACTCGCAGGATCGACCAGATTGATCCTAGGACATGTGCTAAAAAGGTTGAAAATGTAAAGAGAAGTTGTTTCAACAAGATTTAGAAGTTGTTTAAAATAAAAGAAAGAAAGTAAAATAAGAACTTTCAAAAGTAAATAAAAGAAAAGGCAAGGCTTGGAAATGTAAATGGCTGAAAATGTAAAGAGAAAGTAAATGCAAGGAAAAATGTTAACATGCTAAAAAGTAAAGGCAAGAATTGTAAAGGAAATGCAGTAAAAGTGCTTGAAAAGGTAAATAAATTTGAAAGATAAATGCTTTTAAAATAAAGGCTTGGAAAATATAAATGACATCAAAGATAAATTTGACATTGAAGATAAATTTGACGGTGTTTCAATAACGCACATTCTCACTACACTCATTTCTCTACACGTGGATACTTTGAGTATACAGAGTTTCTAGTACATATGATTTCTACACACTTATTCTAACACTTGACTAAGCTATTTATATACATTACAAAGTAACCATTTTCGACGGTTATTCCTAAAACTATCCTAAGATGATGACACTTGTACCACTAATGGATTGAAAAAGCATGATCTTGCGCCACTTGCCTTTGTATTTGAATTGAAAATTACATAACTTCCCTCCAAAATTGAATGTGTTAAACTCATGTAACTTCCATCTTCGTCGAAACCCAACATGGTCGAATCATCCCAACACTTAGAAACTATTTTAACTTAGAATTTCTCTAAGTACCAAATTGGTAAATGGGTTCCTTCGACTCTCATCCTTTTAATGAGTAAGGTTGAAAACCTCACTTTTAGCTCATAATGAGAAAACACTTTATTAAGCCAAATGAACTCATTAATTTCTAGTGTCGAAATTCAGGGATAACAAATTACACCCCAAAAATGTTCTTTTCGACCATCTTGATGAAAAGATCATTTTTTGATATTCATCTTTTTCGATGCTAACTTAGGCCAGATAAAAGTATGGTTGGAACTACCTAACCCACATTCTAAAACTGTTTTGATTCTCCACCCACCCGCATGACATCATGTCATAATGGCAAAAATCCCAAAAGTCCCATCAGCCGTTTCTACGGCTTTCTGATAATGAGTTTCTCCTTGAAAAAATTTCGCTAATGACTTTTCCATTAACCGCTCCCTCGACTCATCATATTTCAAGTCCTACGTGCCCCACCTCATTACTTTACATTAAGTGGCTGGACTTCATAACCTCTCGTCTCCTCTGCCTATAAATATAGACTTCAGCATAACAAGAAAACCTTTCCAAACTCTTGTAAACATACATCTTTTTCTTGCTAAAGTCTTAATACTTTCTTCCAAGAACCTTATACTCCATTTTCATTTCTATCAATGGCGTCTTCTAAAGCTACTACTTCCCAGAAGAAAGGTCAGAAAGAAAAAGCTTTGAAATTTGAACAAACTCTTCCACCTTTCAACAAAATCATTGAGCCCAAAACCATCAAGAATCCCTATTTTGCACCAGAACCTAGAGACGCTGAAACCAGGAGCCTGTATAAATCTCAAGTAATGATCCCCTTTACTGTTAATGAATGTCCTTTTACTTTATCTGATCCGTTGGCTACATTTCAAAACACGGAAGAGAAGCTGAAAGAGTTTTTCCCTTGCTAGCGCAAAACCCAAACTCTAGGGTATAAACACATCCCCAAAGTTGATGATTCATCATCTAGCCCACCCGCTCTTACTCAACTGAACATGAAGTATCTTCATGATGGTACGAGGTTGGTTAGGGCTACAAGCAAGTTTAGTGAATTTGATACTTGGCGAACCAGATTGGAAGAAACTAAAGCTGACCAATGGAAAAATATAGGGATTTATGATCTATTGATGTTGTCAAAGACTCACATTCCCTATTGCATAAACCTTTTGGCCGCTTCATTGTATTTCTGGGATTGTACCCATTATACCTTTCATTTTCCTTGTGGGATGATTACTCCCACTCTCTTTGACATATCCGCTATTATAGGGCTTCGACCTGATGGTCACACTTATGATCCCACCATTGACACCAAGGATACTATTGGCTTCGACGAGTCAAAGCTAACGTATACCCCTTTCATCAACTATCATTACAAACCCAATGATGAGGAAGTTTCTAACCAGGAACACATTGCTTTAGTCACTCTCTAGCTATCCAAATATGTCTTCTGCACCAAGTCCTTACAGGTAGCAAAGAAATATCTTCCCTTGGCAAACCAGCTCCATAACAATATATGGTTTTGCTTGAGTGAACTCATTTTGGCCAGTCTATATGAGTACCTTAATGAAGGAGTGACTCGACTGAGGAATCCAGGAAGCACCTATGGTTCCATGAGTCTAACTGGCCCTCTCTGGCTCATTCAAATCTGGATAAATGCCGCTTTTGAGTATGTACTTCCTAGAAAAGGAAAAGTTGATGAGGAATCAGAGGAGATCAGGCTCAGAAGTACAAAAGGTGTTCGATTGGCAAAGCTTACTCCTAATGATGATGGCGAAACCCTAAAAGGAGCCTTCTCCAGCTATATAATGATGTTTTTACATCAATATGATTTTGTTCCATTCATGGCTCCCTTTGCAGCAAGGACTTGTGGCTCTAAATGGTTTACTAGGGCTTTTACAAACTCCCCCTTAAAGAAGCTCCATATGTATTCTATTTCAGTTTGGGAAGCCTTTTTGAATCCCAGGTTTTTTTTAATAAGCTGAATGGCAGGAAGTCGGACACAATTCTTATTGCCTATCAACCAAACCTGGTTTCTAGGAAGTTTGGGCTGGCTCAGAGCTTCCCTAAATTCCTTTATGAAAGAAATGGACAGGTAATTTGAAGGGGCGTAAAACACAAGGAAGGGGGGGGGGGGTTGGAATTGGGTTTTCTTAACAACTTAAAATAAACTTCTATGACAAGTTGATTTATCCTGGTTCGTTTGAACTCAAACTATATCTAGTCCACCCGCCAAGGTGATTTTGCCTCTATCACTTGAGGTCTTAATCCACTATTCAATAATTGAATACACACACTGACCTAAAGTCAATGTCCTCTTGAGTCTTCTGACTGAAACTAGTCACTCAAGGGTTTTAACTTATCTTTTACAATAATAATAAAATAATAACTATCTTGCTTCTAATAAAGCTATAATCACAATATGATTTGTTATAAGAATGGTTAGCACAAATAAATAAGTTATGTCTCGTGGAAGCAGTGCTTCAAATCTTCAATTTGATTCCTTTATATACTGCTTGAATATTATAGCCGTTGGAGACATCTTGAGCTAATTTTGGATATTAGTTAATACCATAAAATCCTTCCACAACAAGAGATACTTGTCTTTACCATTAATTAATATATTCTTTAATTAATGCCTTTAATATGAGAATCATCATCTTCTGGACATAAATCAGAGAGAATTAAATCTTGATACGCAGCCAATAAATCATGTCTTTAATGATGGATTCTTTAATTAATGTATCTTCTATAAAGGGATCAATGCTTCTTCTAATAAAGCGAGTCTTCCTTTCAATAACTTCCTCTTCTATAACTTCTACACATATAGCAAAGAAAGTTATTTTCAGTATGTATTAGAACTTCTATTCTTGCATATTAATAATTGTTATCATCAAAACTCTTAGAGGTTTAGAACCATATTTGTTCTAACATAATTTTCTCCAACAACATTTTCGACGAATATGATGTTGTTGAGATCTTCGCCAAATGGGACGCTCAAAAAGTGGTCTTATCCCCTGTCTATTTTCAACCCACAATCCAACGCACCCATATCTTCAATGATTGGTAGCGCCAATACTACAGTGAGAATTTCCTCACTGCCATTGAATTTTCTTCCCAACTTGATCGTGCTTTTGTTAATGTGTAGGAGAATTTTAAGAAAAGTAAGTCTACTCACATCAAAGAGATACAAGCTTTTCAAAATTACTTTGAAACTGTCTATCGACCAGATGATCTTAGTTGAACCGTTCGTGAGGCTGTTGTCACTTTGAAGGATAAATGTTTGCAAAAGATGGATAAGTTGAAATCCCTTCTAATGTTCCTCGTGAGAAGCGTTATGAGGTGGCTTTTCGAATATTTCCCCCAACATTTCCTCGACTTCCTACTGCTGATTTTGTAGTGGTATTTGCTCCTCCATTTCCAGACTAGTTCGTCTGTGGGGATTCAATTAAAATCCTTCGACAACAGTCTCTGCTAAAAGCCCAAAGGGTGGTTGCGACTAGCATACACTGGACAGCTTCAGAGAGCATCTTCATATAGGGCTCGAAGACGTTCACATCAAATCCGACATATATGAAGTTTTAAGGTCTTTATTTACCCTTTGTTGAGTGATCAATTATTAACTCGTAACAATTGTTTTTTCCATTTTCAGCAGTTACCAGAAGAACCAATTCCCACAAAGGTGTGGTAATACATCCTGAAAACAAAGAAGACACTGAGGTATTTCATAACTCTGTTTTCTGCAAATTCACATGCATTCGCCTCCTAATTTATGGTCTTTCTTTCAGACAACCAAAAAGCCTTCGACACCCCCAAAAAAGGGAGAAAAAAGGGCTTCAAATGCTGCTATCCCAGTAGATGATGTGATGATGAATCCCCTGAGGAGAAGCCCCTCAAGAGGAAAAGGAATACTGCACAGTCTCCTAGCACTGTTGGCCAACCTTCTTCTAATGTGGCCAAAATTGTGAAAAAGGCACCTTCAACAACTAGTGTTGAAGCTGAACTTCCAACCCCTGTGATGAAGTCTGTTGGTGGTGCCCCTGAAAGTGTTAACTTCAGCCCTGGAGGTGAAGAGAATGAGGTATTTAGTTTTGTCTCTTATTCTTTTAATCTCTTTTTCAATTTCGACTCAACTCTCCTTTGTCTTTTTTATCAGGCTAGAGTAGGCACTACTCATCCTCCTTTGACTGCTACGCCTTCGCCCATAGTCCTCTTAAATAGCCAAGGTGAGCCAACTTATCACCCAACTTCTAATTTTGGCTCAGGTTATAGTTTGTAAGTGAGATTAGCCAACCCACTAATACAACAATTGTTCCTCCCCCTGTGATCGAAGCTAAATTCGCTACTCAATAGTCTCATACTGATGATTCTGACAGTGAGCGTGATGACATTTTGATCAAAGACTATCTTGGACAAGGAAGAACTTTTGACCAAATCCGCTACTCAATAGTCTCATACAGGATGTTGAAATATACAATCCAGAGAAGGAGGAAGAAATGGAAGACGAAGAGTTTGAAAGAGAGGGTGATGACCAACAAAACAAGGATGAGGTAAATAAAGAGAAAGAGCCCGAAAAGACTCATCAACCCTCGTCTGAGAAAAATCTTCAATTCCCTCCTTCCTCACAACTTTCGACCCCAAAGGAAGATGCAACTGGTGATTGCCTGCTGACCCTGAAATGGTCGAATCCTAGGGAGTATGTCAGGCTGAAGCTTAGGAAGAGTTTTGGCTCTTCCACAAGCAGTTCTACGACAGCTCCTGGGGCTTCAGCTCCAGATGACTTTGTTGGCCTTCTCCTAAAAATGATCAAAGATAAATTCTTCAAGAGGGATATTCATCTTACCCTGAATGTTGATCCTACCGCTCGTGTCTTCCTGAATGAGTGTTTGGACCAAATGGATCTTTCGACAGTAGACCCCAAAATCTCCAACGCTCTTATGGAACTGACCATTCTGGTGAACCAGATGTCTGATGATTTTAAACTCCTCCTAAAGGTTGAAAATACCATTGAGTCGACTGGTGTGAAGAGTGGAAATGCGTGGGATTGAGCAAGGGAAGCCGAAAACGAAGTCAAAAGGTTGGAGGAACGTAAGGCCAAGAGGGACAAGAAAATAGCTTCCAATAACATATTCATTGAAGTTTGGGAGAAAGAGCTTAATGAACTTGAAAAGAAAATCGCTGATGCCAAACATCATAACCTTGAGCTGAGCCAATCTGACGATGTTGATTTGGATGCTGAGTTGAAGCACACCATCGACCTTATTGATGTTGCTGAGGTTCTCGACAAGGAGCTTGCAGCAACAAAACTTGAGAAGGCTTTAGTGAGAATCGACTCCATATTAGCAAGCCTAATTTTCTTCAATTACAAGGAAATTTCCCTTTCTGACTCCAATGGCTTAGCAATTTTTTAGGACTTTGTATTTTTATTTTTTTTAATATTCTGGCCTTAACAAGGTCCTTATGTAATGACAATGTTGGGCGTGCTTTTGACCCTTTTACTTTATGCCTTCAGTCTTATTAGTTTGACTTGCATCCTATTTTATGCATAAGTAATTGTTTTGAATGGCTGTCGAGACCACCTTTAAGTAAAATAATTTCAAACTTAAATTTGGGTCAAGAGAACTGTTGCTTCAAACTTGGTCATGGCGGCGATATTCCAGCTTTTGATGCCTCATAATTATTTGGAATAAGTCCCCAGTTTATTGATTATAGCTTAAACAACTTTTAGGGTGTTACTCCCAAGGGGAACTTCACGTGCTTTTTAGTTGCCTCTTGCCTAGCCGATCAACATCCATGACTTTCCTCTATAAATAACTCCTACTGATCCCATTTTCTTCACAAACCAAACAAATCATGAGTAGTCCTATGAAGAAAACAAACATTGTTGAGCTACCAAACCCTTTAGAAGGCACCAAAGGGAAGAAACCTCCATCACTTGGTACTTCAGCTGGGGTGATGACTCGCTCCAAAACCAAGGATGTCAAAGCAGAATCCCTTAAGAAGGATTGGCCTATATCTTTTTAAATATTTTCCATTTACTTTCAAGACTCTTAAATCAACTTAAAACTCATGTATCTCATAAGCATTGTTACTGAATAATTTTGTAACTTGGAAAGGGCCTTCCCATTTGGGTGACCATTTCCCTAAGGATCTCGTTTTTTCAATCCATGGGCAAAATGACTTTCCAAACTAATTCACCAGGTGTGAACTCGGACTGGTGTAATAAGCTGAAGTTGGTTATTATTGTTGAAAATGTGGCATTCCACTTTGGATCTCTGATTTAATTGTAGTAAACTATTACTTTATCAATTGGGATAAGCGGGGTATTACATTTTGCGTATTCGTGTGGAAGAGTATCGAATATAGGATTTTCTCTCCTATCACGTCTTGATTCTTCATTGCAACAATCACCAGAGAAAACCTCCGCTTTGTAGGTAGGTGAACTCATAATCACTTCTGTTTTAATTTATTTTGCACTTTATTGACTTATGCGTTTGTTTCATTTTGGTTGATTTGTGATGTGTTAATTAATCAGATTGTTAAGTTTTTACTTCTTGATATGTTTGTGGTTCCGGTTAGCGTCGTATCAATGCATTTAGGTGGTAATTTTTTGCTAACTTGATAGTAGTTAAATTAGGAACTTTAGAAATAAGTTGGTATAATGGTGAATTTGTGCTCACGATGAATTGTGGATGTTGTTACCATGATTGAACTTCATTGTTATCATGTTAATAATGATTTAAAGTTCTATTTTGCACTATATTTATGATCGATGCATGTTTCGGATTCTTGCGCGCATAATTGAATATATTGCATATTGCTTGAAAATGCATAATCCACATGTTTGCACTCATTCTTGATGACTTGTTTGATTTCTTTGAATTGCCAATGTTTGCTTCAGATTAGGATGCATTAAGATACATGTCCATTTTGTTTCTTGTTTGCATTAAATGCTCACTCTTTTGAAAAGTGTATGTTTTGGTTTTTATGAAAAATACATTGATGTAAAGTGTTTGATTATGTGCATATTCATATCCATGATCATGTAAACCATGTTGCATCCATTGATGATCATTGTATGACGCATTTTCATACATTGTTGCTCATGTATTTTCATCTTCAAAATGAAGTAATTTTGCCATGTTTTCATTGTTGTATTTTTGCACAATAGTTGTTAATTGTATGCTGCATTACATTGTTTTAGCACTTTTTACACATGTTTCCATGCTGTTTGGTATCTGTAATAGGTTGTTTGCATATTATGTGCATTTTGGTAGCTGATTATGTGCTGAAGCATTGTTGTAGTTGTTGACTTTTGGTTTTGCATAACTTTAGGTACCCTTAGGCCTAAGTTCGAGTCTAGTTTAGATCATAATCCTTTTAGGACATGTTAGGTACTTAATTTTCTTCCGTTGTTTCATTTTTGATTAATTTCACTAACCTTTTCAGGGGCTAATGGTAAGTGAAGAATGTGAGTGTGTGCCTACATTCTACTTTCTTCCTTCCTCTTTTTTAAGCCTTCTCTTGTGGGATTGTGATAAGCATTTTATGCTTCTTTAACATTTCACTTTCTTTTCACCCCTTTGAGTTCTAATCTCATCTTCAATCCTTGAAGTGAGTTAAAATGTGTTCTTCTTTTCTCTTTAGGATTAGAATACCGCACTAACCATAAGATCTCAATTAAATAATAACTTAGGGTGAGTCTTAGTTTCCCTTGGTTTTTTCCTTTCTCAACTCGAGTCTTTCTTCTCTCATCCCTAAACAAAATAAAAACATCTAATAAAGGTTGAGCTTTATCATGTGCCAAGGGACTTTTCCATGGGATATTTGCATGAATTCAATATGGGGATGATGTGTAGGGTATCTATCATGATGTATAAATATTAGCATGAGGATGCCTCACAAATAAAAGCTAAAAACAAACACTTCTTCATCAAAAATACAAAAACATTTAATAAATAAAATTTGGTTAATGTGTTTAGGCCCCAATATTTGGAACTAGGTTTGGGGATTTCCTTCATACCTAGGTGTACTTCTTATACATTCCATTTTGGAATGATGTAAGAATTACACATCTCATTGAAAGAGACTTGGATACATTCTCCAATGCAAATTAAATAAAAGCTTCTAAAAGCTACAAACCAACAACAAGCGTCTTTCCTGCGGGAATTATTTTCTCACCTCACTCACTCTCAACGAAAGAACTCGCTTCTACTTGTCTCTTTGCAAGATGGTAACACACTCGTTCAAGGCGGGCCTGCAACACCTGAGCATAGACATAAGCAGTTCCAGCCATAAAAAACACAAACAAATTGCCTCCCTATTTAGGGGAACTACGACAACTCTGATTCTCATTTCCCATGAGATACATAGATAGTGGGGTAGGGCATGTTGCTCCCGGTACTTTTATCCTAGTACAAATGCGAAAGTGGCGCGAAAATGGGTACAGTCGCCAGCCAGGCATTTTTATCCCGGATGAATGGGAAAGGTAATGTTGCACAAACCAAAGAGAAAAAGGAAAGGACAAGGTCCTGCGAACCAAAGATCTGGGTTCGGGAGTCGGTTACGACCTGGGAAGGTATTAACACCCAAGATCGTTTGTCGTACCCGACGGGATCCATGCTTATTTGTCTGTTTCAGAGGGTGAGAAATAAAATGTTGTTAAATAAAAGAACTGCTACTAGAACTGGAATGAGAGAGAGGGAACTGAAAAACAAAAGAACAAAAAGGAACGGGAAAAATGTAGGGAAAATAAAGAATATGCTTGCACGGGCCCTACCCCGCTGCCTACATACCTCATCGGGAAAATGAGGATCAGAGTCGACGTAGTTCTCCTAACTAAGTCGGATTTGTTTGTATTTTTTAGGATGACGTTGCCATAGTTCTAACTCAGGTGTTTGTCGGCTCTGACTTAAGGGCGTTACCGTATCGTTGTTGAACTGTCGAAGCAAGTCATGATCGTCCGCAAATAATGGGATGAGAAGAGAAGACGCAGTGTCTTTGTTTATTGTCTTTTAGAGAAGTGTTTTGCTTATTTCGTTATGAAGCATCCTCGTACTAAGACTTGTTCATCGTGGTAGATGTCTTGCACCTCGCCCCGAAATGGAACATGTATAAGTAACCTACGACAAAATCTAATGGCGTACAAGAAGCTCAACCTTTATTAGGTGCTTTTGTTATTTTCTTTGAGATGAGAAAGAAAGCAAAGAGAATCAAAAGTAAAAGTCTAAAGGGAGACTAAAAATCCCAAGTGTTGTCATACATGGGGGAACTTAGGTTAGTGTGGTTTCCTTATCCTAATGAGGAAAAAAGGAAAAGAAGAAAGGAGAATTAGAATGCAACTTATTTCCTAAGGAAGGTAAGTTGCTTCTAAAAAAGGGGAAAGCCTATACAAGCACAAGCATACAATGTAAAGGCAAATGCGAATAGAAGGCATAAGAAGTAAAAGGATAAGGTGAAGAAAGCTTACCTCAACCGCCCTACAAAACAAAGGTTAGTAGTGCACACATGTGATAAAAAGGAATGGGGTAAACAAGTACCAAACAATCCCTAACACGTCTAGGACCCAAACTAGACTCAATCCTACGTCTAAAGGTATGAGAAACTATGCTAAACTAAAATCCAGCAGCTATTACAGCTCTCTAATGCATAAACAGCTATGAAAAGAAATGCACAACACAAACAACCTAATACAACTAACATACAACATGCAAAATAGGTGTAAAAAGTATGAACATACAACAAATAACACACATTTAACAGCCACTGCTTCAAAACACAACTATGAAAAACCAGGCAGATTTGACTCATTTTTTATTGTGCATACACAAGTGTCAATACATGAACATACATTATTTCATCATTAAAAGAGATCAACAAGCATGGTATAGGCATGGATTTATAAGTATGTGAGCATTTTCAAGACTTGATTTAAAGAACATTAACAAAGTAGAACAATTGTGCATTTCCATGATAAACACATATTGGCAAATAAGCACAAAGTGAACATGCATACATTGTAAATAAGAAACCAAGTGAACAGGTATCATGGCATACTCAAATCAGAATTAAGCATCAACATGGAAGTTGTAGCAAGTGAGCAAGCAAGAATGTGCATGAATCCTTTATTTCCAAGCAAAACACAACATGTAATTATGTGTTCAGATCCGTGTGTCGCGCGCGAATCAAAACGAGTAATTTTGAAAATAAATAGTATATGGTAACGACAACTCGAAATATCATTCTCAAGGATTCTTGTGTAATTATTAATCAATCGAAATGGAAAAAGGGGGTTGATCACACTAAAATTCACCGTGTTTCTGACTCCGATTTCGCATGCATTCTTAGCTTTTATTGTTGTTTTGTTATGTTATTACTTTGTTTTCTTATGTTTTCAGGTTTTTATAATAATCGGGGCTTGAATCGAGAAAGGGAGCGAAAAAGGAGTGAAAACGGACGAAAACCTAGAAATTCAGCGTTTTGCACTTACGGCACCCACCGTGGCGGGCGCCATGGGGTTAGCCATGACGTGGCCACGTCTCAAGACCACTCCTCAACCTCCAAGACCCACGATCCCCACTCTCCAATCCCCTGTAGACACAATGGCGGGCGCCATGACCTTGTGGCGGGCGCCACAAGGCAAAAATCAGTAACCTCCACTTTTTAGTGGAGGGGCATCCCAGTCTTTTCATGCTTTCAGTTTTCCTATAAATAGGACCTTAGATTTTCATTTTTCTTCATCCAAACTTAGATTTCTTTAGGCATATATCAGTTTCAAAGCAGTTGCCATTCCACATCGGGGTGTTTCTGCAATCGAGTGATCGAGTCTGTAATCTGTCTGTGTGATCGATGTTTTGGAGCACTCTGGAGGAAGTTAATCCTGCCGCCATTTTAATTCAAGTTCGTATTTTACTTTATTTATTTCTGCATTGCTTTACTTTTTTTATTTTCCGCACTCGCACTTTATTTCGTTTATTTCCCGCACTCGCACTTTATTTCGTTTATTTCCCGCACTCGCTTTAAATTACTTTATTTCCCGCACTCGCTTTAAATTCCTTTATTTCTCGCACTCGCACTAAATTCATTTACTTTCCGCACTCGCACTAAATTACTTTTATGAAAAACTATAAAAAGAATCTTTACTTTATCATGTCTAACTAATTCCATAAAGGTTAGAATGTAAGGATCGTAATTAAACCAGTAATCAGTATAATTGTTCGTGGAAACACCTAAGGGCTATTTTATCTTTCAATTCAATCTAATTGTTTTTAACTATTTCAAAAACAGCCAAAAGCGCTTTGTATAGTTCATTAGGAGTTTTTAGATTAAAAAGAAAAGAGATTTTAAAACGATTTTCGGACGCGTTAGGAAGTTTAAACTCTGGTTCGTAAGAACCTCTTTTTGTTAAGAAGTCCAGGTTAAAATACTTTTCAACTTAGTTAAGATACTACATTTCTTAAAAATAGGTTTACTACTCTAACGCAGTACGCACCTTTTTATCCGTGACAATAGGAGGGGTTGATTAGAGAGTACAACTCGGTTCTGAATACGCGAAAGCGACAGTTCCTGTTAAATTAGTTCTTTTCAGAGGAGAAAACATTGCCCATAAGTAGTTCCATTAACAAGTACTGGATTATCATTGATTACGTGAATTACATTCGAGCCTGTCTTTTATTTATTATTTAAAATTATAATTTTATTTACCATTGCACCCTTATTAAAACCCTTATATTTAGTTGCCTTAGATACACACCATAATAACAGGTACGATAGATTGACACTTGGTCTCTGTGGATTCGACAATCTTTTATATTACTCTGACGTGTTCGTACACTTGAGAAAAACACGCATCAAGTTTTTGGCGCCGTTGCCGGGGACCAATATCGTCAAATTTCATTACCCTGTAGTTATACCGTTTAGACTAAGGTTGTTACCCACCGGTCAATGCGAAAGACTCGCAGTGCCGGAAGTTTAGTAGACCCTCTAGCTGAACCTGAACGTTACGCTCGCACACGTTTGTTTTTCCATAGGAATAGGAGAGCTATGGCCGAAGATCAAAACCGAAGACCTCTTAAGGACTTCGCCCAACCATCAAACGAGGAACCTAGTTCCAGTATATTAAACCCCGCTATCCCAGCCAATAATTTTGAACTTAAACCATCGCTGTTGCAATTAGTGCAACATAGACAATTCGCAGGTCTCGCTACTGATAACCCGAACCAACATTTAAAAAACTTTCTTCAGTTAGCAGACACCTTTAAAACCAATGGAGCTTCTCCTGAGGCAATACGCTTAAGATTATTTCCCTTTTCCCTCAGAGATAAAGCTCTATCATGGTTAGATTCCCTTCCACCCAATTCAATAACAACTTGGGATGACCTTAGGAAAGTTTTCCTTGCTAGATATTTTCCCCCAAGCAAGACCGCTCTTCTTCGAAACCTAATAACCAGATTTACCCAACACCAAGGAGAGTCGTTGTTCGAAGCCTGGGAGAGATATAAAGAACTATTAAGAGCATGCCCACACCATGGCTTAGAGAATTGGCTAATCATCCAAACCTTCTATAATGGACTTCATTATAACACTAAGATGACCATCGACGCTGCCGCTGGTGGCGCACTGATGAACAAACCTTACCCTGAAGCTAGTGCTCTTATCCAGGATATGGCCCAAAACCATCAATCATGGGGAGTAGAATGAGCGACAGTGGAAAAGAAGGAAGCCCAAGGAGGAATACATGAGCTGAGCTCTATAGACATGATGCAGGCTAAAATGGACGCGTTGGCCCTTAGAGTCGAACATATGTGTACAACTCCGAATACTGTAGCCGCAGTTTCGCCGAATTGTGAGATATGTGGAACGCAAGGACACCAATCCGCCGAATGCAATTTGTTAAATGAGACCAACACTGAGCAAGTAAACTATACCCAAGGGAACCCATTTTCAAACACATATAACCTTGGATGGAGGAATCACCCAAACTTCTCCTAAAAAAATAATAACCCTATTCAAAATACCGCACCTCCGAGAAAACAAGGTTACCAAGCCCCAAGAACAAATCAACCTATGCAACCTGTACCACCAAGTCCGAGCTTTGAGGAAGTTGTAAAAGATTTTATCATTGCTCAAAAACAACAAAACAAAGAGTTCATGAACCAAAACGTCCATGTTAACGAACTAATTACCCAGTTAGGAACCAAGGTTGATCAAATCATTACTCATAATAAGATGCTTGAAACCCAAATCTCTCAGGTAGCGTTAAACCAAGCCCCACAGACTACACCTGGAGGACAGTTCCCTGGACAACCTCAACAAAACCCGAAAGGGCAAGCTAATGCCATTACTCTACGAAGTGGAACCGCTTATAAGGAGCCTTTAAACCCTAGATTGAGTGAGCCCGAAACTTCTGAGAGGAATGAGGAAAAGGAACCAGAGAAGCCTGAAACCCCGGAAAGTCAAGAAAAAGGAGAAGAACCTAAAAATAAAACCTATGTACCACCACCGCCATACAAACCACCAATTCCTTACCCTCAAAGATTAAAGAAAACCCAAATCGATAATAAATATCAAAAATTCGTTAAGGTTATTGAAAAACTTCACGTAGAAATCCCCTTTACAGAAGCCATCACCCAAATACCTTCTTACGCTAAGTTTATAAAAGACATACTTACGAATAAACGTAGACTTGAAGATCCGAAACCCGTGGAATGTAATTCTATTTCCGAAGATAGGTTAGCAAAGAAAGATAAAGATCCCGGAAATTTTTCCATTCCTTGTATTTTGGGGAATCATGTCATCGAAAAAGCTTTTCTAGACTTAGGAGCTAGTGTGAGCTTAATGCCTTTAGCAGTTTGTGAGAGATTAAACTTAGGAGAATTACAACCTACTAAGATGTCACTTCAATTAGCCGATAGATCCGTTAAATACCCTATAGGCATACTTGAAGACGTCCCTGTTAGGATAGGTCAGCTGTTTATACCTACTGATTTTGTTGTCATGGACATTAAAGAAGATGACGACATACCAATCCTCCTAGGAAGACCGTTCTTATCGACTGCTGGAGCCGTAATAGATGTTAAAAAGGGAAAACTAACTTTTGAGGTAGGTGAAGAGAAGATAGAATTTATATTGTCAAAATTTCTTATGGCACCTGTGATAGGAGATGCTTGTTATGCCTTAGATATCATCGAAGAATGCATTAGGGAATTAGAACTAGAAGAAGAAAATGAATCTATAAAATTGCCATCAACCCTTATTTTGGAAGATGACAATTATAAAAGACCCTACATTGATGATAACCTTCACGAATGTTTATCTCTTACCCCAGATCCTATGCCTTGCCCTATGAAACCGACCGTAAAACTTAAGGAACTGCCTAAAAACCTGAGATATGAATTTCTCGATGAAGATATGAACCGTCCAGTTATAGTCAGTGCTACCTTAAACCAAGAAGAAACCGATCAATTATTAGAAGTTTTACGTAGGTACCCCTCAACCTTAGGATATAAGATCTCTGATCTAAAAGGAATAAGCCCATCCGTATGCATGCATCAGATTTTGCTTGAAGAAGATTCAAAACCTTCCAGAGAACACCAACGAAGAATAAATCCTATAATGAGTACTGTAGTTAAGACTGAAGTTCTTAAGTTACTAGAGGCAGGTATAATATATCAGATCTCGGACAGTAAATGGGTGAGTCCTGTGCATGTAGTACCTAAAAAGGGAGGCATCACAGTCGTGCAAAACGAGAAGGGCGAACCTGTAGCAAAAAGAACCGATGGAGGTTGGCGTATGTGCATAGATTATAGAAAATTAAATAAAGCAACTAGGAAGGACCATTTCCCATTACCATTCATAGACCAAATGTTGGAGCGCCTTGCCAGACACTCTTACTTTTGTTACCTAGATGGATATTCAGGATTCTTCCAAATACCTATTCACCCCGAAGATCAAGAAAAAACTACCTTTACATGCCCAGTTGGAACCTTTGCCTATAGAAGAATGCCTTTTGGACTTTGTAATGCTCCTGCCACTTTCCAACGCTGCATGATGTCTATCTTTGCTGATTATTTAGATGGAATTATGGAAGTATTTATGGACGATTTCTCAGTTTGTGGATCAGATTTCAAAAATTGTCTTGTCAACCTTGAGAAAATCCTGGAGAGATGTGTGGAGGTAAACCTTGTGCTAAATTGGGAAAAATGTCATTTCATGGTCACCGAAGGGATTGTTTTAGGACATATAGTTTCCGAAAAAGGTATAGAGGTAGATAAAGCAAAAATAGAAGTCATAGAGAATCTAAAACCGCCGAAGACTATCAGGGAGATAAGAAGTTTTCTTGGACATGCCGGATTTTACCGACGTTTTATCAAGGATTTCTCCAAAATAACAAAGCCCTTAACTGGTCTTTTAATGAAAGATGCTGAATTTATCTTCGATGAAAAATGTACTGAAGCATTTAATCTTCTGAAGCAAGCTCTGATTTCAGCACCTATAATGAAACCCCCTGATTGGTCAGAACCGTTTGAGATAATGTGTGACGCCAGTGATTATGCTGTTGGAGCCGTTCTAGGTCAAAGAAAAGATACGAAGTTACATGTGATTTATTATGCCAGTAGAACCCTAGACGCTGCACAGCTCAACTACGCAACAACCGAAAAAGAGCTCCTAGCTGTAGTTTTTGCAATAGACAAATTTAGATCTTATCTAGTAGGAGCCAAGATTATAGTTTACACCGACCATGCTGCCATTCGTTACTTGCTAAGCAAAAAGGATGCCAAGCCTAGGTTACTTCGATGGATTCTATTACTGCAAGACTTTGATTTGGATATCCGTGATAAGAAAGGCACTGATAATGTGGTAGCTGATCACCTATCTAGGCTAGAATACCTGAAACCTGACTCAGTACCCATAAATGACGATTTTGCCTATGATAGACTGATAGCCCAACTAGAAACTATTGAAGATGATAACCCAGACCCTCATGAGCATTTTCATAAATCCTTAGCTATAAGCAATGTACCTTGGTATGCAGACTTTGTTAATTACCTAGCCGCTGACATCATACCCCCTGATCTAAACTACCACCGGAAGAAGAAGTTCTATAGTGATGTGAGAAACTTCTATTGGGACGAACCGTTTCTTTTCAAGAGAGGCAAAGATGGCATTTTCCGCCGTTGTGTTCCAGAAGAAGAGGTAAATAATATAATTGAGCATTGTCACTCTGCACCCTATGGTGGACATGCGAGCACGTCTAAGACCTACGCCAAGATTCTTCAAGCTGGCCTATTCTGGCCTACTATGTGGCGTGATGTCCATGCTTTCATTGTCAAGTGTGACAGATGCCAATGCACAGGAAATATTTCAAGAAGTAATTAAATGCCGTTAAGAAATATCCAAGAAGTAGAACTCTTCGACGTATGGGGTATAGACTTTATGGGACCATTCCCACCATCTTTTGGAAATCAGTACATCTTAGTAGCAGTTGACTACGTGTCTAAATGGATTGAAGCTATCGCCGCACCCACAAACGACACCAGAGTAGTCATCAAATTATTCAAAAATTATATATTTCCCAGGTTTGGAACACCCCGTTTAGTCATAAGTGATGGAGGATCACACTTTATATCGAGAATATTTGATAAACTTTTAAGCAAGTATGGAGTTAAGCATAGAGTAGCAACACCATACCACCCACAGACCAATGGACAAGTGGAAGTATCTAATAGGGAGATCAAACAAATCCTCGAGAAGACTGTCTCTATATCTAGAAAGGATTGGTCACAGAAACTTCAAGAAGCATTATGGGCCTACAGAACCGCTTTCAAAACTCCTATAGGAACAACCCCTTATCAACTGGTCTATGGAAAATCATGTCACTTACCTTTTGAATTGGAGCATAAGGCCTATTGGGCCATCAAAACTTTGAATTTGGATTACTTGACTGCTGGTGAGAAACGTATCCTTGATATCCACAAATTAGAAGAGCTCAGACAATCTGCCTACGAAAATGCCATCATATACAAAGAAAGAACAAAAGCTTGGCATGACAAAAGAATCATAAGAAGAGACTTCAAAATAGGCGATCCTGTTTTCCTGTTCGATTCTAGGTTACGACTTTTTCCAGGAAAACTTCGTTCGAGATGGACTGGCCCTTTCGAAGTATCTAAGATTCTAAGATCCGGTGCTATTGAAATCAAGAACCAAACATGTAAACCGTTCATCGTCAATGGACAGAGGTTGAAGCCCTACAAAGGAGGTGACATTCCAACAACATACACCTGTCATACTCTGAGTGATCCACCATATCCTTCCAATGATGTTTAAAAATCGGTCGTCGAGCTAATGACGTTAAACAAGCGCTGCATGGGAGGCAACCCATGGTTTTCTTATTTATGTACTTTTTACTTTATTTTAATTTGTTTATTTTATTATTATTATGTCAGGACTAACGATTGAATGTTTTATGTGCTTTCAGGACTTGTTTGCTAACCTTGTACAGAATGCAGAACCCTGATGACATGCACGTGGCCTTTAGAGACGATGCACAGAGAGAGAGTTACCATGTCCACATGAGACGCCCTATGGCTCCTACCAGGTACCCTGACCATGACTGCATGGATGCCTTGGGGATAGAGCCAACCGTCAGATTTTTATGCCATCAACTCCACTGGGACCAGTTCGACGACAAGAACAACACTTATAGGAACTTGACTCTTGAGTTCCTCAGCTCGTTTCATCATGACCCTTGGGCTGGACCCGATGGACTCGCTGTTTTCAGGTTGTTCGGGATTGACTACTCATTCTCTCACAAAGAGTTTGGTGATTTACTAGGTTTCCAGACTACTCCTGATGCTATTCCAGAGACTCCGATGGGGTATTTTATGAGCAGAGAAGTGGAAAAGTTTTGGACTAAAATATCAGGTGGAGGAAGCCAAGATCCTTCTACCCAGTTTTCTCAGGTAATCCACAACCCTGCATTGAGGTACTTCCAGATGATTCTAGCACATTCTTTCTTAGGTTTGCCAGATACAGAGACCTTGCTAAGTGAAGAGGAGATTTTCCTACTGTTTTGTGCGACTCAGTCTCGCTCTGTTGCTTGTGGCAACTTTCTGTTGAAGGGCCTTGCTAGTGTTGCCAGATCATCCGTAGGCATCATACATATCGGTGGGATTGTTACACAGATAGCTACTGCATTGGGTTTGTCTCGCAAGTTATTGCACCTCAGGACCTTCTGCTGCTACACCACCCTGGATATTGATTTTTGTCTTGATAGAGGACTGATGAGGAGGGCTTCTTTTGAGCCCAACATGTTTAGATTGCTGATCGACGGCAAAGCGATACACTATTTTACATTACCAGATCCGCTGATGACCAGTGTCCATGATCCTGAAAATCGGAGTTATGCTCTAGAGGGTTATGGAGAGACTGTCGAAGAGCCGAAATCGCCTCCCGCCGCTGAGTACACTCCTACACCTCTTACTCCCCGAATCACTGTTATGTCTAACAATATGTCTCTGCAGCCACCTGACCTACAAACACAGATTTATGAGCTCCGTAAGGAGACTGCCCTGCTCAAGCAGGAAGTGGCAGACTTAGAGTTACAGATGCAGGTTTCTGATCTCACTCATGCCTCAGAGGCCGATGCTCTATATCAGGCGATTGAAGAGCTTCATAGGGAGATAGCTGAGATTCGTGGATCAATCCAGGAAAAGAAGCCTACCACATGACTCATTCTACACTGACAGCACTACCCTAGTATTTAATTTCCTTTTATATGCTTTATTTTATTTATCGCATTTCCAGACATATATTACTTTTTTGCATCTATTATATTTTCATGTACTTTGAATTCCTCATATATATACATATTATGCACTAATGTTAATTTTTCTTTTTCTTTTTTGATTTTTAATTATTTTAATTTTGTCGTGCAAAGAAAAAAAAATATAAGACAAAAATATTTTCATTTTTGTCTTTACAAAAAAATATGCAAGCCTCATGCCTTGAAAAGAAGAAGAAAACGCTATCCAGACCCCCCCGAAGACCAAAGGTGCAAGGAAGGCCCAAAAGGAGGATTCAAAAACCCAAGGCCCAGGAAATGGCCTTGTGGCGGGCGCCATAGGCCCTGTGGCGGGCGCCACACCGTACCTACAACAAATACGGGGCTGAATCCCCATTTCCACCATTTTCATCCCTTTCTTCTCCAAAAACCCATTTTTATAACCTTCCAAAACCTCCTTGAACCCCATTAAAGCTCCCTCATTTCCAAAATACCCTCCATCCATAAAACATATCCAACATCCATTTTCATTTTCATCCACAAAAAACCAAAAAAATCAAAACTTTATCATTCCCCTCATAAACCACTTTTCTACCATTTTCACTACCTAAGGAGCTATCAACAATGGAGTTCAACGGATTTCTTCTTCGTGATGGAAGACCGGGCGATAGGCAACGGAAAATTATTCAGAGGCTTCAGAGTCGAGAAATTCTCTCGACTAGGTACGTCGACGATAACTGTCTGTATGCTTTGGGTATTTATCATAGTGTTTTTAATTTATTAGAATTTCTAGACTTGCATAATATTTTCATTAATCAGGAACCTACCTATGAGAGGCTGACAATTGAGTTTTTGAGTTCTTTGATATACACTGTCAGTCCTAACACTGCTAGCACTGTCGGTACTGTTATTTTTAGACTGTTTGGAATTGAATATGAATTCAGTACCAACGAGCTAGCAGGTTTGTTAGGAATCCCTCATAGGGAAGGTGCGATTTGTGAGGCACCTTTGGATGCGAAATGGTCGGCCGAGGTATTTACCTTCTGGCAAAGGCTTTCAAGTACTTCAATTAATTCTTTTGAAGGGATACTTGCGTCGACCATTCATAACCCGGCCATAAGAGTTTTTAGACTTCTTTTGGCATGTACTATTTTTGGCCGGGAAAGTCCAAACAAGGTAAATGCTCGTGAACTCCTATTTTTGCAAGGATGCCTCACTAGAACCCACGTCAATCCGGTCCCGTTTATGCTTGCCCACATGACTTTATTTACTAATAAAACAGGACCGATTGTATTTGGAGGGCTTGTTACGTCTATTGCTCGGGCTCTTGGCCTGAACAATGAGATAGCTACACTTGAACCACTACCTCCTCGCACAATTAATTTAAAATTTCTGAAAGACATGAAATTGTGCCGAACAAGGAGGGAAGGTGGTTATGAGTTGATGGTTCATGGGGTAGCTATCCCATCTGTTGCTTTACCATGCAGTAGACGTATTGATGTACGTGATGAAAGGAACTGGACCTATGATCTTAATGCTCCACGTGTTTTGGGTCCACTTCCTCCTAATATTCCCGATGGGGAGGCACATGACACTGATGAAGAGTATGATCGGAGAGAGCAGTCTCCCATCCCTAAAATGTCCCCTCATCATCCTTCACAGTCACACACTGCACCATCTTCCTCTAACCCTGTTGCAGGTACTGCTCCTGGATTCTATGTCACCGAGGAGATGTGGCGTGATATGACAGCTAGAGAAGAAAGGCGTGATGGCCTTCTCTCTACTATTTCACAACAGCTGACGGACAACATGAGCTTCATGCATCAATCGCGATTGGTTTCGGATCGTGCTTATAGCAACGTTTGCCGTACCTTGAACGATATCTCATTAGAGCAGAACCGTTAGAGAGAGTTCAACAGCCGACACTACCAGCTTGTAGAGGCCACTCAGGGTTCCATCTTAGGTAACCTTCGAGAGGTCCGGAGTGCTCAGGCTGCTTTATCAGCACGACTCGACCGGAGGGACCAGCATCGTAGTAGATCCCGTCGTTTTAGACCATCACAGCAGGACGGCGAGGGCACCAGTGCTCCCCCTCAGTAGTCTTTTTCAGGTTACCCCCCTTATCTTATTTCGAAACATTGGGGACAATGTTCGATTTAAGTGTGGGAGGGGATTTTATTGCTTTCTGTCATTTCCCTTTTTAGTTAATTATTTCCTTTCAGTAATTTCCCTTTTCAGTAATTTATTTTTCTTAGATAATGCATGAGTCTGACGAGTCACCAGTATAGTGTATTTTTAGTTCATCTTCATTTTTTCCATTTCCTTAGCCTTACCAGAAAAATTTTAAAAAGAAAATAATGTTGTTTCACATGTTTTTTGGGCTTTGAGACAGGTTTAGATTCGGATGTGGTGACTTAGGTCAACCTTTTGAAACATCAGAACCATTTTAGCACCATAGACCTCTTGAATATAGGAATCACTCCTAAACCCCACATCCATGGCCTTTATTATCATTTAAAAAATTGTCCTAAGTAGTTTATTTTAGCAGTCAGCTCCGGCCTAAGCATGCTCTACGTAGGGGGCCGATGAACATAAGTGAATGATCCAGTGCTAATAAAAAAAAGAAAAAAAAAATAAAAAAAATAAAAAGGCAAACTCTGGTATAGGTGACCCTCACAAAGTCATTTAAACCGAAAAAAGAGAAGAAAAAATTTTTGCCAAAAAAAGAAAAAACAAAATTGCAAGTCACCTATTGTTAGTTGGTTCAGAGGTATCTGGCACTGAACTTGGTAGGGCGGATTACGATCCGATCCCCCGCAGCTACATTTAGGCGAAATGAAAACAGGTTTACACATGCTTATGTGCCAGAAACCTTATGTTATGGATCAGAATCACTAACCGGTCACTCTACTATGAAGCATGTACGGATAGCGGGCTTAATGTGATTGCGCCTGAATGAAAAGGACACAAAAATATGAGAAGATAGGCCTAGGTATCGTGGGATGATATGGAGTGGTTAATATAGGATTGAAGTTTGTGTTTGTGTTACTATGGTACCCTTGGTTCACTTAGTTAGTATCTGTCACTGTATCCTGACTTGAACTTAGAAGCCCTTTAGCCCAAAGACACGTGTTGACACCATATTTTCTTAAGCTTTAAT
This sequence comes from Lathyrus aphaca, assembly GCA_963966055.1. Taxonomy (NCBI): domain Eukaryota; kingdom Viridiplantae; phylum Streptophyta; class Magnoliopsida; order Fabales; family Fabaceae; genus Lathyrus; species Lathyrus aphaca. Next base: position 200,880,791 of record OZ014519.1, on the reverse strand, counting down.
GTTTGCTTGAGGACAAGCAAAGGTTTAAGTGTGGGAGAATTTGATTACACTAAAATTCACCGTGTTTCTGACTCCGATTTCGCATGCATTCTTAGCTTTTATTGTTGTTTTGTTATGTTATTACTTTGTTTTCTTATGTTTTCAGGTTTTTATAATAATCGGGGCTTGAATCGAGAAAGGGAGCGAAAAAGGAGTGAAAACGGACGAAAACCTAGAAATTCAGCGTTTTGCACTTACGGCACCCACCGTGGCGGGCGCCATGGGGTTAGCCATGACGTGGCCACGTCTCAAGACCACTCCTCAACCTCCAAGACCCACGATCCCCACTCTCCAATCCCCTGTAGACACCATGGCGGGCGCCACAAGGCAAAAATCAGTAACCTCCACTTTTTAGTGGAGGGGCATCCCAGTCTTTTCATGCTTTCAGTTTTCCTATAAATAGGACCTTAGATTTTCGTTTTTCTTCATCCAAACTTAGATTTCTTTAGGCATATATCAGTTTCAAAGCAGTTGCCATTCCACATCGAGGTGTTTCTGCAATCGAGTGATCGAGTCTGTAATCTGTCTGTGTGATCGAAGTTTTGGAGCACTCTGGAGGAAGTTAATCCTGCCGCCATTTTAATTCAAGTTCGTATTTTACTTTATTTATTTCTGCATTGCTTTACTTTCTTTATTTTCCGCACTCGCACTTTATTTCGTTTATTTCCCGCACTCGCACTTTATTTCGTTTATTTCCCGCACTCGCTTTAAATTACTTTATTTCCCGCACTCGCTTTAAATTCCTTTATTTCTCGCACTCGCACTAAATTCATTTACTTTCCGCACTCGCACTAAATTACTTTTATGAAAAACTATAAAAAGAATCTTTACTTTATCATGTCTAACTAATTCCATAAAGGTTAGAATGTAAGGATCGTAATTAAACCAGTAATCAGTATAATTGTTCGTGGAAACACCTAAGGGCTATTTTATCTTTCAATTCAATCTAATTGTTTTTAACTATTTCAAAAACAGCCAAAAGCGCTTTGTATAGTTCATTAGGAGTTTTTAGATTAAAAAGAAAAGAGATTTTAAAACGATTTTCGGACGCGTTAGGAAGTTTAAACTCTGGTTCGTAAGAACCTCTTTTTGTTAAGAAGTCCAGGTTAAAATACTTTTCAACTTAGTTAAGATACTACATTTCTTAAAAATAGGTTTACTACTCTAACGCAGTACGCACCTTTTTATCCGTGACAATAGGAGGGGTTGATTAGAGAGTACAACTCGGTTCTGAATACGCGAAAGCGACAGTTCCTGTTAAATTAGTTCTTTTCAAAGGAGAAAACATTGCCCATAAGTAGTTCCATTAACAAGTACTGGATTATCATTGATTACGTGAATTACATTCGAGCCTGTCTTTTATTTATTATTTAAAATTATAATTTTATTTACCATTGCACCCTTATTAAAACCCTTATATTTAGTTGCCTTAGATACACACCATAACAACAGGTACGATAGATTGACACTTGGTCTCTGTGGATTCGACAATCTTTTATATTACTCTGACGTGTTCGTACACTTGCGAAAAACACGCATCAGGGGTTGAATTTGAATTCGAAAATAAGTGATTAAAATAAAAGTGATTATAAAAATAAGCTAAAACGAATCAACCTACTGCATCGACCTCCGACTTATCATCGATTCCTATAAAATCCCAATTCCCTAAACGAGTCTGATCCTATTTGAATATAATTACCACAGACAAGCGCAATAGAAATTATACCATTTATGATTCTGAATTCTGGATTAAGCAAACGGATAAAGACGGTTGTGAATTAAATAAACACAACTTGATCGAACACGATAATGCAAAAGCAACGTTAACGCGCGAAAAAGATTCAAAATCATATAATTAATCGAAACAAATAATTTTAACATATAACAACAATCAAAATAAGCACTTAATTGAAGGTATAGAAATAATTCAATGGTAACAGATAAAGACGAAATTTTATTAAAGAACCTCAAAACGGAACTCGAATACAGTAGATTGATCCTTGGGGAATTAGTTCTCCATCATTATTTCAAGCGTCAAATGATTCGTGAATAGTGAAGGTATCTCTACAGTACCACGGCTGCTAGGTAATATGGGAAAACCAAAAACCCGTTTACAACCCAACTGGGTCAAATACATAACCCATACCCAATTCTAAATGACCCGAAACTAAATAAAACTAATGCAACAGCTTCAAATAAAATTCTGGAAAATATGACTCCGAATCTGACTTTGGCTCCAACACCAAAGTTGTAGGTCTCTTTCTTAGCTTTCCATCGACTGGTAGAACGCCTCAATCAGATTCCTGGAACTCCGGTTATGATCATTTCCGTAAAAGTTGTTAAAGCTGAAAAATTAAGTACGAAAATCAAATTAAGCCAAAAAAAATAAAAATTTGAAAAACAAATTAATATATAAAAAAACAAAAAAAAAACTAAAGAAATGCTTAAGTGCAAACATGTAGGAATGTGCACCAAAATTCACTGATCAAATTCCCCCACACTTGAACTTTTGCACTCGGAGCAAAATAAAACCAAGACTCAAGAAACACAACATCATTCAAATACTTATTATAGGCTACAAAATCTTCTTAGGTTAAGATAACATCGATAGGTACTGATCTTACACACTAAGAATATCATAAGAACACAAATCCGCAATTGTGCGGTCATAAGCCTCCATCAAATACAAACCATTTCGTATCATGTTATTATGCCTAAGCCTAACTTACTCATCCTTCTTTTTGCTCTCTTTCATTCTAGTGCAATCACATTAAGTCCGTTATCCATTCATACACATGGTAAATAAGCATGTTAGTGATTATGATCCATACTTGACAATATTTTAAAGTTACTTTAGTAACAACAAATTTTTTTTCCTTAAGGTTTCACATCTGTTAGGCTAAATGACCGGGTGAGGGTCACCTAACTTATAAGGCGTATTACTATTCAGATTTATTCTTAAGCGTAAGATCATTCACTTATTTGCATCAACTTAATTAATTAGTGCGATTTCTAGATGGTGCTGACTGCTAGATAAACTACTTAAGATATATTAAAGGATGAGACCTCAAGGCTATGGCATAACAAGTATTCAAAAGGATTTCCATATTCAGGAGACTTAAGGTGTTAAAACGATACCGGTCTTGTGAACTTTTCCCAAGTCTCCACAATCTAACCTCAAATTAGTCTACAGCCAAAGAAAAATTCAACAAATGCATGTGTTTTTGAGTCTAATAATACTATTTTCTTTTTATTGAAAAACAAAAAAACAAAAACAAAGAAAAACAAAATGAAAACAAGCAAAAAGTTCCCTCCCCCACACTTAAAGTTGACATTTTACTCAATGAAAAGAACATAATTATAAAGTAAGAGTGAGAGAAAGGAAAAAGGTGCTCCCTGATCAAATTGCAGTGTAGTTGGGCACTTCCAAGGAATGCTCTTCTATAGTTGCCTCTTTAGATACAACATTTTCATGGAATAACTTCAGGTGTTTCCCATTTACCTTGAAAACTTTGTTAGTACTTGCACTTTTAATTTCTACTGCACCATGAGGGAAAACATTAGAGACAACAAAGGGGCCAATCCATTTGGGTCACAGTTTTCCAGCCATAAGCTTAAGGCGAGAGTTAAATAGTAAAACCTGTTGGCCCATAGAGAATTCCTTCCTAGAAATCATTTTATCATGGAAGTTCTTAGTTTTCTCTTTATAAATCCTAGAGCTTTCATAAGCCTTTAGCCTAAGCTCTTCAAGCTGTTGTAATTGGAGATTTCTTTCAATACCTGCTTGTTGCATCTCCAAATTACAACTTTTCACCGCCCAATAAGCACGGTGTTCTATCTCTATAGGAAGGTGACAGGCCTTACCAAAAACAAGTCGACAAGGAGACATCCCAATGGGTGTCTTTAAAGCTGTTCTCTGAGTCTAAAGTGCGTCTAGAAGACGACGGCTCCAGTCCTTCCTGTTTGGTTGCACCATTTTCTCTAGAACCTGTTTGATCTCCCTGTTTGAGATCTCAGCTTGCCCATTAGTTTGTGGGTGGTATGCAGTAGAGACTCTATGCACAACTCCATACTTCTGGAGCAAAGATTCCATGGTGTGGTTACAGAAATGAGTGCCTTGGTCACTGATGATAGCTCGCGGTTTTTCTAAACCTGCAAAAGATATTAGACTTGAAAAAATCTGCAACAACTCTAGAATCATTAGTCCTAGTAGGGATAGCTTCCACCCACTTTGAAACATAATCAACTGCAAGCAAAATATATAGAAAGCCAAATGATATAGGAAAGGGACCCATGAAGTCGATTCCCCATACATCAAATACCTCACAAAAAAGCATAGGTTGTTGAGGAATTCCACTCTTACGAGTAATGGTTGTACTTGCTAACTGGCACTCAATACAAGTGTGATAAATCTCATAAGCATCCTTAAAACAGTGGGCCAATAGAAACCCGAGTCAAGGACTTTTCTTGCAGTCCTTTGCGGACCAAAGTGTCCCCCTACTTGAGAGGCATGAGAAAAATTCAAAATATATTCAATCTTATAGTCGGGAACACATCTTCTAATCACCCGATCACTTCCAAATATATGGGTAATACCAAACATGATATTTGGCATCACTCTTTAGTTTATGAATCTGTGATCTAGAAGCACCTGTAGGAAAAACACCAGCAACAAGATAATTAACAATATCAGCAAACCAAAGGGTAATGCCATGTAAAAGTAAACGATGCTCATCAGGAAAGCCATCCTGAATTGGGAAAGGATCTTCATCCCTCTCTATCCTACTCAAGTGATCAACTACCAAGTTCTCAGCTCCACTTTTATCTTTAATCTCCACATTAAACTCTTGGAGCAACAACATCCACCGAATCAGCCTCAATTTTGCTTATGGTTTCTTCAATAAGTACCTTAAAGCTGCATGGTCAGTAAAAAAAACAACTTTTGAACCTAGAAAATATTTTCTAAAATTGTCAAGAGCAAAAACAATCGCTAAAAGTTCCTTTTCAGTGGTGGTGTAATTAGACTGTGCAGAATCTAAAGTCCTAGAAGCATAATAAATAACATGGGCAACCTTGTCAACTCTTTATGCAAGAAGTCAAAAGGAAGGGTCCAGTCAGGGGGTTGGATGATGGGAGCAGAGGTCAATGCTTTCTTCAAGAAGTCAAATGCCTTTTTGCAACTGTCATCAAAGCTGAAAGTGACATCATTCTTCAGCAAATTTGACAGCGGAAGAGATATCTTGCTGAAATCCTTAATGAAATGCCTGTAAAAACATGCATGACCAAGAAAAGAATGAATCATGCGAACACAATATGGGTAAGTTAGTGTAGAAATCACATCAATCTTAGCAGGGTCTACATAAATTCCTTTTTCAGAAATAATGTGGCCCAAACAAATTCCCTGATTGTCGCTCCCGAACTTTCGTTCCGGTGCAAAAGCGAACGGTCGGCGATGTTGGAAGTTGAGGTTGAATAGAGTTGCCAGCTAGGCATTTTTATCATGAAGGAAAGGCAATGCTGCATAAACCTGGAAGGGTATGGATAAGACGGTTGTGAATCGGAGAAACTGAGTAAGGGGTTGGTTACGACCTGGGAAGGTATTAGCACCCAGATCGTCTGTCGTACTCGACGGGAAACACGCTTACTTGATTGTGTTTAAAATGGGGATAATGTATGTGATAAACTATGTATAAAAGGCTAGGGAGGAATAGATGTACAAAGTGTCAGTGCAAGAAGCAAGTGAGTGCTCAAAACTGAGTCTAAGAAAAGAAAGCTAGAAAGAGGAGAGAGGGGGGAAACAAAGAGACTTTTGTTCGATAACTGTTAAGTTATGCCTACGTATCCTCTCGTGCAATGAGGAAGTCAGAACACCGTAGTTAAACTCAAAGAGACTGGAAGATTTGTTGTGAACTTCTTGATTGTCTATGCTCAAGTGTGTGACTCTTCTGGCTCGAGTGCTAACTGTCTTGCATTAGACGGAAGAAGCAAATTCTTGTTTTCAGAGTGAGTGTGATGAGAAAATAATCCCGGAGGAGACGTTTATTGTTTGTTTTTGTGTTTTTAGTTTTTTATTATTTTTGGTGTTTTGCATAGGATAATGAGCTAAAGCCTTAATCAAGGGTTTGTAAACTCATTATATCACCTCTGATTAGGGATAACGAGCCTACTTAAGTATGAGATGAAAATCTCAACTTAATTACCCTAATGATGCAGGATTAAGATCATTAACCTACTTGTGATTATTAAGATGTTTTTGGGTTTTGTTTAGTGTTAAGTAATGAGTTTAATCTCTAATCAGGGATTAGTGAACTCATTACACCATCCTTAGAGAAGGATGATAGATGAGAACACTTAAGCTGATGAAGATACCTCAACTTAATCCATGGTTAGGGATTAAATTAATTATATAACAAGCCTTTATCAAAGTGGATTTTAATTAAAGATGGATGAAGAAGTGTTTTTATGTTTGCAAAACTTTAGCATGAGGGGGACTTGTCCATTGAACACTAGGGTTAGTCCCTCTTAATCAAAAGGAAGAGATGTAACCCAAATATAAGGCCCAAGTTACAAGCTTAAGTCTTAATTATTATTAGGTGTTTTGATTAAGAGGTGTAAAAAAATTAAAGGTTTTACACTAAGGATTAAAGTTATACACTCCATCCTAAGATAAGGATGCAGGCATAACCCTAATTCAAAGTCCTAAAGCTTTAAGTGCTTAGCCTTGATTATGAGATGAGAAGAGAGACTCAAGGAGACTCAAAGGTAAAAAAATAAGGGGAGACTATATACAACCCTAAAATTATCATGCTTGGATGTTCCTATGGTTTGTGAGGCTTAAAGAGAAAGATCTTCAGGAGGCCACCAAGGAAGAGAAGCAGATGAAAAGAGAAGAGAAATGAGGATAGGTTACTTACTTCCTGAAGAAGTTAAGTAACCTAAAAGAAAGAGATAGGAGCAAGAGAGCACAAGTGAGTCAAACTCACTTCAAAGACAAATAAAAGATGCAAATGAAAAGATAAGAAGAGGTAGGATGTGGAGGAAAATCCACATCCCAAACAACTTACCTGAAGCCCCTGAAAAGTTAGTATGAATGCAAAAGATGTAAAGCAAAAGGAAATAAAGCAAATGCAAATGCAATGATCAAGACCAGAAGTGTAAACATGATGCAAATGTGTTATGAAATGATGCAAAGACATGTGAGATGCTTATGTATGATCATACAAGGGATGAGATGCAAAACAAACATGTTAGGAGCTTGAAAAATGCACGAACATACATGAAATGCAATGAATGCAAAGCATACCAAATGAATGAAGAAATGATCAAGCAATCCTCTAACATGTTTTAAGATGTCTAAGATGTCATACAAATGCATGGAATGTCATGGCAAGTTCATGTGACGAAGCTATGTTAAGATGAATGCAAATGAACATGAGAAATTAGGGTTTTAAGAATGTATGAGATGCACATGTCCACAACAGAAGCATACATCATGATAAAAATTTGAAAATGAACTCAAACAAACCCTAAACTCACACAAGATCACTCCCCAAAGATGGAGGTCAGAAGCTAAACCTAAAGGAAGTTATGAATTTCCTAAGTTAGCTTGAGTTTTCGGGTACTTCTAAAGGAAAAATGCAAAACAATTCGGAAATGCAATGCAAAATTATGAGTTAAATAACCTAGATAGTAGATGCAAAGTATGAAAAAAATGAAAAAATAACCAAATGCAAACTCATCATGGTTGATCAGAAATGGATTTTTTCAAGTTAGGGTTAGAAAAATGTGAATTTAAAAACCCTAATTCAAAGTAAATTGTGACCAGCATAACATATAGAATCATATTGTATCAAAAAGAAATGAGTTCTGGAAAAAAGTTTTTGGATGGCTACCTGAGATGAAGCTTTCCAAAGATGGACTTTCAGGCCTCTTTCTTTGTGCAAATCCACTCCACTTGATCCCTAGAAGCTTATGGAAGGCTTGAATGAAGTTTAAATGGCTTGGTTTGGAAGATTCAGTTCTGATAGTGCAGGAATCGTGTTTTGGTTATGGGGGTTTTCAGACCATTGTAAGTGGTGCTTTGTGTTATATGGATGATGGTGAGTTGAATGGTGAAAAAATATTGGATGTTTGAGGCTTGTGCAGTGAGAATCGAAGAGATGAAGATTTTTGAGGTTTTTGGCAATCTGAATGTGTGTGAGCTTTCAGGCTTGTGTGTTCTGTTGTTTGAAGTCCTTAGGGTTTTTATAAAGAGCTGTGATTGGTCAGAGAGTGGGTGTGGCACAACTTGATTGGTATAGGTGAATTGCAAAAAAAGTCAAAAGTTGGCAACTATGAGTATGGGCTGGGACAGAGCTGGTTCTTTGGCTTGTCTTGGATCAGCTGAGTTTATGGAGGTACGTCGGATTGAATTTGATGATCTGCAGCTCTTGGATCATGAGATAGCATAGCTTTTGAACTTTCACAACTTTGGATTTTCTTGAAGAATAAGGCATGAATTCTTGTGAACCAAGACACAAATTTTGTCAAGGCAATTTGTGTTATCATTTTATGATGCTTAGAGGTGGATTAGAGGTCATTAGAGTGCTTAGAACATGATTTTGCAAAATTCCCTCTTTGGCATGAACTTGAAATTTATGTGATTTTTGCCAACTTTGAGACATCATAACTTGAGTTGTAGGATGAATCAAGAGGAGGTCTTGTAATTTTTGAAAATGGGAAGAACCAATCTACAACTTTGATGTTCAAAAATTTTCCATTTGGAGACTTTTTGATCAAGAAAGAGGAGGTTGAAAATCTTTCCCAAAATGGAAAGTTTTTATTACAAGTCATGTCTAAAAATGGAAAGTTTGCAAATGGTTCAAAATTCTTCAATCTTGTGAACTTCTAACCACTTCTAAGATCAAATAAAGATTATAGAACCTCAAAATGATGAATGTGACCCTTTGGTACCATTGGTGGTGGCCTCAGATGCCCTGATTTTGACTTTTCTTGCACAATAAGTTACCAGTTGATCAGATGACTTCCACAATGAATTTCTTCATCATATTTGGTACACATGCTCCTTATAACATATTAAGACCAATGGAATCAAGAATTACCAAAAAAATTGAGATTAACGGCCTCAAACCCAAAACCCTAATTTTAGGTTTTCTGTGTAGAAACTGCTCAATCTGCTTGAACACCTTTGCAATGCTTTGTGACATTTTGACTTTTATAAACTTTGGGGAGCATAAGATGATCATAGAACACTCATAGACAATCTTGGAATGCTTCAAGACCTTTGAGATAGCTCAGATCACTTCTTGGATTCTCCTGATCACAAACCCTAACTATGCAACTTATGCAGTGAAATAAATATGCAATGTGAGATGATATGCTTATGCAAATGCAATATGAAAGATCATAAGCTATGGTGTGAAAAAAAGTGAGGGAAAATTTGGGGTGTTTACAGCTGCCCCTATTCAAGCATGAGTTAGCTATGCAAGGAGTAAGCGTCTGGCTTAACAGACAAACAAGATAACTTGTGGTTGAATACCAAGATATTCTGAAATTTGCACTCTTTATTAAAAGAAGGAAAGGGATATAAATTGTAACAGGCATTATAGTATGAGTATCAAATGAAAGCGATGGAGGATGACCATCGAGCAGAGGACGACTGTTGGGGATGAAAAACGGTAAGTAAAGCAATGACGGGGACGACCATCATGCTGGGAAATAAAGAGACCGCGACGGGGACGACCATCGGGTAAACTGATGAAGGAAGATCATCAGGATAAAGGAAAAGACCACGACGGGGACAACCATTGGGTAAATAAATAAAACTCTTTGGGGATTAAAGAAATGAGGAAAGCACTGATGGGGACGACCATCAGGTTAAAGGGTAAATAAACCGCGACAGGGACGACCATCGGGTAAGAGAATAAATGATATAATGATGAGGGACGGTCATCAAAAGGTGAAGGACGATCACCTAGAAGGGGACGGCTGCTGAAAATATAACGACATAGGACGAATGCCGGATAGAAAAGATCAACGATGGGGACGGCCGTCAGATAAGCATAATGAAGGACGATCATCAAGAGGTGAAGGGCAATCACCTAGCAGGGTACAACTGCTCTGTTGGGGATTATCTCGACATAGGACAAATGTCAGATAACAAAGATCAATAATGGGGACAGCCATCAGATAAATGATGAGGGACAATCATCATCAGGTGAAGGAAGATCACCTAGCAGGGGACGACTGCTAAAAAGATATCGCGAAATAGGACGAATTCCAGATAGAAAGTTCCAACAATGGGGATTCCACTGGGAGAAAGGATGGGGGACAATCATCCAAAGGTGAAGGACGATCACCTAGCAGGGGACAGCTGCTGAAAATATCATGAATGGATAGAAAAGTTGTTTTGTTGGTGACTTACTGGGGAATGGTAAACACGGACGAGTGCTTACGCTCTAAAATAAACGATAGAAGTGTTTGACAATGTGTATAGACTAAAGATGCGGACGAGCATCCTTAGGACCACGATACAGATGAGTATCGATAGAAACATACGCTGACACGTGTTTAAGGATGATGATATGGACGAGTATCAATCGGTTAAGCAAGGAACACGGACGAGTGTTGATCTGCTGAGGAGATGATACATACAAGATACGGACGAGTATCAGAGGATTGTGTATAAGTATGTACAAGTGTTTTACCTGCTGGGGAAATATGTGCATGACACGGACGAGTGTCAAAAAGATTGAGCAAGGTACACGAACGAGTGTTTGACTTGTTGGGGAAGTATGACACGGGCGAGTGTCAAAAAGAATATGTACAAGTATGAACAAGTATCTGTATTTAGAGTGCAAAAAGTATTTTGGCTTTGTCTGCGGGGGATAAGTTTTGTATATTGCTGGTGAAGTGATTCTGATGTTTGCAAGTGATTGGCTCGAACCTGGCTTATGATCATGCAAATGTTTGATTTTTGCCGTAATGCTCCGTATTAGACGGGATGCTACGCCTATTTTGGGGAAAAATGATGCGAATGCTATGATTATGAAAAATGAGAGAACTGATCCGAGATCCGGATCCTGCAGGGAGAAAGATCTCTAGGAGATCTGTCTGGAGGGAGAACTCCGCTGGGGAAAGAGATCATTGGCCGATCTGTGTGGAGAGAGGATTACCGAACGATCTTCCTAGGGAACTATGTGGGGATCTCAGCTGGGGAAGCTTCTGTTGGAGAGAATCATGCTGGGGATGAGGAGGCTTTGGCAACTCCGCTGGGGAGGAACTGGAAACTCTGATAGGGAACAGAAAGTCCTGGCGACTGGCTGAGGAAAAGGAAAACTCTGGCACCTTGCTGGGGAACAACAGTTCAAGCATTTCTCGGGAGATCCTTCTTGGGGAGAAGAGAACTTTTGGGAAGTAATATGTTGTAACTCCTTCGTCCAAGCGACACGCTGGGGATTTAATGAGTTTCTCGAAGGATCCTCTGAGGGGATGACAGCTTCGTGGGGGAAAACTCCTGTCAAGTAACCCTGCTGATGAGGTGATTGCTGACTTAGCTGGGGATACGAGGCTTGATATACCCCATGTTGTGAGATTGTATGTCTTGAGTACCTGCAACCTGTTAAAAAGAAACGCACAAGTGTCTCGAGGTATCCTCAACCAGATTCCATCATATGAGTTAGATTTGCTCAAGATTGCATATTTTATGCAAGCATATATTGAAAATGGCTTATATGTTTTCATGCAAGTGTTGTATTATGAACTTTGGACATTTTGCAAACGAAACAAAAATGTACAAAACAAAGTGTGACTGAATATTCTGATTTTATTGATTTGTGTGCTCTGAATGGGCAAGTACAGTGAAGAACTGAATCCCTGAAAGGAGGAGATTGTTGTAAATTGAGAAAATAAAGGTGTTGGCAATGTTGAAGTTGAAGTTGACGCTCCAGTGAGCTTCCTTTTCTATGACCTGTATGACCTTGTCGTTCTTCTTATCTTACTTTCTGAAGAAGGTTGATTCTGACCGAAGTTTTATCCTTTTGAAGCTTGCCATGTTGTGAGTGATACAGACGAATTCAGAATGCAGTTGTTCGCTTTTTTCCAGATTTTGAGTGGATCGCCCTTTCGGGTTTTCAATCCACCGGGATACCCATTTTTGCCTGAGCTGTCCGATGTGGCTTTTCAACTCAGTGGGTGTACACATTTTTATTTATTTTTTTCCCTTATTTTTGCCCGAGTCTTTTATTTTGTTTTTGACTCGTCGGGATGCCCTATTTTTGCCTGGACTTACATTTTGTTTTTATGTCCAGCGGGTCTTTTATGCGAAGTATTTTTTAACTGCATCTGAATTCACAGAAGATAAGAAATCCTCGCCATCCATAGTAGTGAGCATCAGTGCCCCACTAGAGAAAACTTTCTTTACTATGAATGGGCCTTCGTAATTTGGCGTCCATTTTCCCATGTGGTCTGTATGAGGAGGAAGAAGTCTTTTCAGAACAAGCTCTCCCACTTGGTATTCTCGAGGTCTGACTTTCTGATCGAAGGCGTTCTTCATTCGCTTTTGATATAATTGCCCATGACAGATGGTTGCTAATCTCTTTTCTTCAATCAGACTCGGTTGATTATATCGAGATTGGACCCATTCTGCTTCGTCCAGTTTCACATCCATCATTACCCGTAAGGAGGGTAGTTCAACTTCAACAGGTAGGACAACTTCCATACCATACACAAGTTGATAAGGTGTTGCCTCAGTAGATGTTCTGATAGAGGTTCGTTACCCATGCAAGGAAAATGGTAGCATTACGTGCCAGTATTTGTAGGTGACTACCATCTTCTGCACAATCTTCTTTATATTCTTGTTGGATTTTGAAGTCCCGACATAGCTCAACCATCATCTTGTTGTTAAGGTTCGAACCATTATCAATAATGATTCGCTCGGGAACTCCATATCGATAGATGATATCCCTTTTCAGAAATCGAGCTACCACTTGCCTGGTGACATTTGCATACGAAGCATCTTCAACCCATTTGGTGAAGTAATCAATGGCTACCAGGATGAATCTGTGACCATTTGAAGCAGTCGGTTCAATCTTTCCAATCATATCAATGCCCCACATGGCGAAGGGCCAAGGTGAAGACATTACATTCAAAGGATTTGGAGGCACATGCACTTTATTTGCGTAGATCTGGCATTTGTGGCATTTTCTGGTGTAGGCGAAATAGTCTGCATCCATTGTAATCTAGTTGTAACCCGATCTTAATAACTTCTTTTCCATTGCATGTTCTCCAGCATGGGTACCGAAATAACCTTCATGTACTTCGTGCATAAGTAGGTCTTCTTCCTTCTTGTCAACACATCTGAGCAAGACCGTGTCAAAGTTTTGCTTGTACAAAGAACCATCAGTATTGAGGAAGAAACTGCCGGCTAGCCTTCTTAATGTCTTCTTATGGTTTGACGATTCCCCAGGTGGGTATGTCTGAGTTTCCAAGAAGCATTTGATGTCATGGTACCAAGGCTTGTTATCAGTGATAGTGTCCACAGAGAATACATATGCCCGTCTGTCCAGTCTGGATACCCAAAATCCGAGGTACATAATTGGCGACCTGTACTTTGATCAAGGATGAAATGGTAGCCAAAGCATCTGCAAACTGATTCTCATCTCAAGGGATGTATTCAAGCTTAATTGTTGTGAAGAAGGTCAACGATCTCCTCGTATAGTCACGGTAGGGAATCAGATGCTCCTGATGAGTGTACCACTTGCAGTTGGTCTGGTTGATTACCAAAGCTGAATCTCCGAATACATTCAAGGTTTTGATCCTGAGGTCAATGGCTTCCTCAAGACCCATGATACAAGCTTCGTATTCTGCTTCATTGTTAGTGCATGCAAAGGTTAGCCTTGCTGAGAAAGGCATATGAACTCCTTTGGGTGTAATAAGCACTGCACCAACTCCTCGGCCGTTACAATTAACTGCCCCATCAAACATCATAGTCCATGCTTCTTTTGGATCAGGCCCTTCAGTGTGAATAGGCTCTTCACAATATTTTTCTTTTAAGAACATGATGTCTTCATCAGGGAAGTCAAATCTCATAGGCTGGTAATCATCAATGGGTTGCTCAGCCAGATAGTCAGACAATACACTGCCCTTGATGGCTTTTTGAGAGGTGTACTGAATGTCATATTCTGTTAGAATCATTTTCCACCTTGCAACCCTTCCGATAAGTGTTGGCTTCTCAAATATGTACTTGACATGGTCCATCTTCGAGATCAACAAGGTAGTATGAGTCAACATATATTGTCTTAGTCGGCGAGCAGCCCACGCTAAAGCACATCAAGTTTTCTCGAGCAGTGAATAACATTGTTCACAGTCGGTAAACTTTTTGCTTAGGTAGTATATTGAATACTCTTTTCGACCAGACTCATCATGCTAGCCTAACACACACCCCATTGATTCATCTAATACTGTCAGGTACATTATTATAGGTCTTCCTTCAAGTGGAGGCATGAGTATTGGAGGTTCTTGCAGATACTCCTTGATCTTGTCAAAAGCTCTCTGACAATCATCATTGCACCTGACTATTTATTCCTTTCTTAGCAGTTTAAACAAGGGTTCGCAAGTTCCAGTGAGATGAGATATGAACCTTGAGATTTAGTTCAATCTACCTAAGAACCCTCAAACTTCTTTCTCAGTCTTAGGTGCCGAAATTTCCTGAATTGCTTTGACTTTGTCGGGATCAACCTCAATTCCTTTTTCACTTACAATAAAACCCAATAGCTTACCAGAATGTACCCCGAATGTGCATTTGTTGGGGTTCAACCATAACTGATACTTTCTCAAACGCTTGAAAAGTTTCAATAGGTTTACCAAATGCTTTTCCTCTGTTTGGGACTTGGCAATCATGTCATCCACGTAGCACTCAATTTCTTTATGGATCATGTCGTGGAATAACATTACCATAGCCCGTTGATATGTTGCACCGGCGTTCTTCAGACCAAACGACATTACTTTGTAGCAGAACGTGCCCCATTGTGTGATGAAAGTTGTTTTCTCCATGTCTCCAAGTGACATCTTAATTTGATTGTATCCAGAAAATCCATCCATAAAAGAAAATACCAAGAACTGAGCTATGTTATCCACCAATACATCAATGTGAGGTAATGGGAAGTCATCTTTCGGGCTAGCTCTATTCAGATCCCGGTAATCCACACACATACGCACCTTTCCATCCTTCTTAGGTACGGGTACAATGTTAGCAACCCAAGGCGGGTAACTAGTTACAACAAGAAAACTGGCATCCCACTGCTTTTGTACTTCCTCTTTGATTTTCATGGCCATGTCTGGGAGAGTACGGCACAACTTTTGTTTGACCGGTGGACAATCCTCTTTCAATGGTAGTCTGTGCATGACAATATTTGTATCCAAGCCCGACATATCTTTATAAGACCAAGCAAACACGTCGACATATTCCCGAAGCATACTGATAAGTTGTTCTTTCACTGGAGCTTGCAGACTGGCCCCGATCTTCACCTCTTTCACATCTTCCTCGGTACCAAGATTGATAGTCTCAACCTCCTCCTGATAAGGAGCAATCACCTTTTCCTCTTGTCTCAATAACCTGGCCAACTCTTCAGGTAAATCGTAGTCTTCTTCAACCCCTTCATCTGCTTGATTAATCGGATTGTCGAAGTCATACAAGGTCATAACAGTGTCGTTGTCGGTGCGATCTGGAGGTCTATCTCTGCAAGGGTTGAGATTTGGTTCATTTTAGTGATTGATTTTATCTTATTTAGAAAAAGTGACTGAAGTTTATTAAGCAAACATTGCCATTTATTGTTTTGTGCGGAAAAAAAAAATGAAAAGATAGTGAGCGAAAAGATTGTTTGCAAAAGATGTCCATTGTTCATTAATTTCAATTTGCACAAAATACATATATGGCCCTATTACAAAATGAGTCCTGACACCTTGGGCAAGATGCAAGACTTGATGCATGCTTAAACAGGAAATAATAATTACTCTGCAGCAGTAACCCTTATAATTTCCTGGGAAGACCAGTTGAGGACTCGTCGTCCCGGGACTCTTTGACGAATCCAGTTTTCCAGGTTGTAGTCGCTCTCAGTCTCATATTCCAAATTTTTGACAGCATCTAGGGTCATCATTCCCCCACTTATGAACTTGGGAGCTTCGGCAGCCTCCTCTGGAACTTGTCGGGATGGTCTGTAAGCCAAACCGAAATTGTCTTCTTTTATCTGAACTTGCAGCAGCTTTCCCAAACCTTGGGCATTCTCGTCTTCAACAACCTTTCGAGCCTATTTGTAAGAGGCAATTGAAGTACCTGATACTTCAGTTGTTGCTTCATTGACATTAAGAGCATTGAAACCCCGACTCATTGTCTCATGGATCTCCTCATCCATCTCTATGTATTTATAAGTGGCCAAGTGAGTGACAAAAATGTCTTCCTCTCCACAGATGGTGATAATTTGACCCTCCCACTCGTATTTTAACTTCTGGTGAAGGGTAGACGTTACTACGCCAACGTCATGAATCCAAGGTCTACCCAACAAACTGCTGTAGGCAGGCTGAATATCCATCACATAGAAGGTCATTTTGAAAATTTGTAGACCAATTACTACATGCAGCTCTATTTCTCCAAGGACCGATCTCTTAGAACCATCAAAGGCTCTCACAACCAGGTTACTCGGACGGAGTGCAAGACCATCATATTCCAACTTGACCAAGGCTTTCTTTGGCAACACATTGAGTGATGATCCGGTATCAACAAGGACATGAGAAAGTAAGGAACCTTTGCATTCCAAAGTGATATGCAAAGCCTTGTTGTGATTACACCCCTCCATAGTCAAGTCAATATCGGTGAAACCTAGTCCATGACTAGTATTGACGTTTGCAACCACTGTTTCTAGCTAATTAACTGTAATCTCCCCAGGCACGTAAGTTGCATGCAAGACTTTGAGCAATTCATTCTGGTGAGCCTTGGAACACATGAGCAGAGATAATATAGAGATCTTAGAGGGAGTTTGATGGAGCTGATCAACAACTTTGTAATCACTCTTCTTGATAATCCTCATGAACTCGTCCACATCCTGATCAAAGGATGTCTTTTGAGTCTCCTTCATGGCAGGTTCTTCTTGCACCAGACTCTTGCCTTTTGCTTTGGCAGCGGCTTCTGCTTCAACATTAAATCTTGGGAACTGTGAAGCAAAGAGACATCTGCTTCGAGTGAAGCCTCCGCCTCCCCATATATTATCTATTTGTGGTGTAGGAGTTGAAGAGTTAAGAGTAACTTTCTTACCATTGCAATAAGGTCTGAGCCGTAATGTCAAGGCACGGCGCTACTGCTGTCATAGGGAGCTGGTCCAGGCACTAGGATGGTAACCGGACTGATTGCTGCGGAAGAAGGAGTTGTAACAGTCTGAGGATCATAGTAGATTGTGCCAGGAGGTCTGTTTGAAGTTGATACAGGTGCAGGAAGTCGTTGATGTTGAGGAGGGTGTTGCTGAAAGTTGTTGTCAAGAGAATCCGGAACATGAATGGTTGCTTGAACATAATAAATGGTGACCGTTGAGATGTCTTCATTGATGGTTTTTATTGTTGTAGTAGACTCTGTTGATATAATGTTTGCTGATGTTGTAGGAGATTCCTTTGAAATGGTGTTTGCTGATGTTGTAGGAGATACCTCTGAAATGGTGTTTGCTGGTGTTGTAGAAGAGGTGTTTGTTGATGTTGTAGGAGTTGGAACTGTTGAAGTGATTTGTTGGATGCCTTCCCTGATTAGACTGCTGATACCAATCTTCAGATTTGCACAACCATTGGCAGATATCCTGCAAGCTTCACAACGGGCCTCACAACTCGGAAACACTTGGCACTTCAATAGCTGAGCTTTAACTTCGGCCAGTGGTGTTTGAATAATTGCAATGTCATCAATAAGAACAGATGGTTGGTCCTCTTCAATGGCATTGATCTTAGGCGCACCATGATTGGGTATCTGGTTCCTTGTGACATTAGGTGGAGGTGCAAAATTCAAAGCTTTCGAATCAACTAAGTCCTGAACTTTCATGTGCAACACCCTACATTTCTCTGTTGTATGGCCAGGTGAATTGGAGTGAAAAGCACATATGGCATTGACATCATAGTTCTTTGGAAGATTCAGAGGATCGGGTGGAGCCAGGGTTCTCAATTCAGTCAGATTAAGCTTCAATAGCTGGGTAAGGATGCATAGGGCATCGGGATGGGATCGATAACCCTGTTGATTTGTGAAGTCCTTTGTTGGAATGAATGTTGTTGTTGGTTATTGTTGTTATAAGATCTCTGTTGTTGAGGAAACTGTTGTTGTTGTGGGAAGTGTTGTGGTTGGGGTGCTGGAGCAGGAATGGTGACTGCGGCCACTGATCTTTGCAAGTATTGGGGCCTACCTCTATTAACATGCACTGCATTAGTCTCTCTTGTTCTTCTAGGTCCGAAGAATGGTTTCCTTGCATTGTTGGAGCTAGCACCATTGTTAGAGATCTTACCCATCTTCGAAAGACTTTCAATTCTTTCACTTGCTATAACTACATCAGCAAAACTGGTGGAAGAGAAAGCAGCAAGCCGATCAATGTAGGTTCCTTGCAATGTATTCATAATCATATCAGCCATTTCCCTTTCAGCCATAGGTGGATGGACAGCGGCAGCGAGTTGTCTCCATCTTTGAGCGTATTCACAGAAACTTTCTCTTGAAGATTGAGACATACCCATCTGGAGGGTCCTATTGGGAGCCATATCTAGGTTGTACTGATATTGGCGTATAAAGGCCTCCGCTAAGTCCTTATTGTTTCTGACAGTAGCCCTTGATAGGTGTGAATACCACTTTCTAGATGCCCCGGTTAAACTGTCTTCAAACTAAAACATCCACAATTTCTCATCCATGGTATACTCTTTCAATATTCCAAAAAAAGATTGTAAATGGGTACGAGGACATGAGGTACCATTGTACTTTTCAAAGCATTGAGGTTTGAACTTGTGAGGAATCCTTACTCCTTCAACTAGGCCCATATCAATCACATCAATTCCCAAAGAGTTTTGGGATTACAAGGATCTTAACTTCTCTGATATCTCGTCCAGACGATGATCATAAACTTCATCAGCCGCAGCACCTAACACTGTAAACTGCTCGTCCTGAGGATCTTCCTGTAGAACACGATCTCTAGTGTTTCTCTAGGTATTTCCAATAACATTGACTTCAGAGTTGATGTGGGTCCAAACTCTAGTGGATTTGTTTGCAGCTGATCGCGCGCATTGTTTCTAGTACCTCCAGTGCCTGCATGGTTATCTTCTGGAGTTTGTCGCTCAACTAACTCCCTTAATCTTTCCTGGGTCTGTGCTAGCCCAGTCATCACAGCCATGAATTGATTCATCTGAGTCCTCGCTTCTGTCCTCACATCAGTCATCTGAGTCCTCACATTTGTCAGTTCTTGTTGTAACTGATCCATTTGTAGACTCAGAAGGTTGTGTCTAGTTGGATATCTATAGATGCGATTGACGGGAAAGACCCTCCCGCGAGCAATATTTCCTGACACAAGCAGCAAAGTGTGAAAACAACAACTAAACACCTCCTAAAACAAAGAAGAAGAGGTTAGCATGCAATGCAGTATGTATATTTGTCTTCCAAGGGTATCCGATTTGGCTCTTTGGTTTTGACCTTCCAGACCTCTGGGAATGATGAAGATGTTGAAGCAGATATCTGAGCAGAAGAACGGTCAAAACCAAACCAAAGAAGATGTGGATACCCTATAAAACAAATAGACAAATGTTAAATGATGCAATGTATGCTGAATGACATGCAAGGGTTTGTGATCAGGTGTTGGATTATTAGTTGCCTTTGGTAGGGTCCATGAGTGTTCAGAATTCCGGATGAAGGTCTGAGAACCAGTAACTAGGTGGGGGACTCAAATAAAGAGTCACTTGTCTAGGGTTTCAAAGAACTAGTCCAAATTAGTGTAACCTTAAAACAATATCGAGTAACAAGGTATGATGAGGCCAAAGGTTCCTGCAAACCTGTAAACAACCCAACCCACTCACAAGTATTGTTCTAGAACAAAGATCCTCAGATTCGGATCTATTATGAGAAGTGTAAACACTTCGAACCCGGAGGTACAGTGTTTACCCTAATCATAAAGGATCCTCCTCTAATTCACTTCAGATGTTGAAAGTCATCTAAAAAGGTCATCCAGACTTAGCAGGCTTCCCAAATAGCCCTAGTACTACAGGAAATCCGTAGCACAGAGTTCTTAAGAAGAAACCCATGTCTGAACCGTGTTTTCATATTCCCGCACCAGACCGAAATGGAACGGGAAAGAATATGAAGCCACTCTAATCCTATGTCTGTCACTCAGGCCTTTGTGTTGGACCTTTCTCACTGGAATACCCCTCCCACCAAAGCAAACCAGAAATCTAGCACATGATATGATAATAATAAATGAAATGCATAAATCAGTAAATGAAAGCGATAAAGTAAATGCAATAAATAAAGCAGAAACAAAAGCACACATAACACATAACACCCCCAGTAAACACAAACAAGCAAGCACTAGGAGAAACCCACAAGAGAACCAGAAGCCATGGTTGCATCTTCTGTTCCCCAACAGAGTCGCCAAGCTGTCGCTCCCCGGACTTTCGTCCCGGTACAAACATGAACGGTCGACGATGTTGGTGGTTGAGGTTGAATAGAGTCTCCAGCTAGGCATTTTTATCTCGAAGGATAGGTAATGCTGCATAAACCTTGAAGGGTATGGAAAAGATGGTTGCGAACCAGAAAAACTGAGTAAGGGGTTGGTTACGACCTGGGAAGGTATTAGCACCCAGATCATTCGTCGTACTCGACGGGATCCACGCTTACTTGATTGTGTTTAAAAGGGGGATAGTGTATGTGCTAAACTGTGTATCAAAGGCTAGGGAGGAATAGATGTATAGAGTGTCACTGCAAGAAGCAAGTGAGTGCTCAAAACTGAGGCTAAGAAAAGAAAGCTAGAAAGAGGAGAGAAGGGGGAGACAAAGAGACTTTTGTTCGATAACTGTTAAGTTATGCCTACATATCCTCTCGTGCAATGAGGAAGTAAGAACACCATAGTTCGACTCAAAGAGACTGGATGATTTGTTCTGAACTGCTTTCTTGTCTATGCTCAAGTGTGTGACTCGTCTGGCTCGAGTGCTAACTGTCTTGCATTAGACGGAAGAAGCAAATTCTCGTTTTCAGAGTGAGTGTGATGAGAAAAGAATCCTGGAGGAGACGTTTATTGTTTGTTTTTGTGTTTTCAGTTTTTTATTGTTTTTGGTGTTTTGCATAGGATAATGAGGTTAAGCCTTAATCAAGGGTTTGTAAACTCATTATATCACCCCTGATTTGATATAACGAGCCTACTTAAGTATGAGATGAAAATCTTAAATTAATTACCCTAATGATGCAGGATTAAGATCATTAACCTCCTTGTGATTATTAAGATGTTTTTGGGTTTTGTTTAGTGTTATGTAATGAGTTTAATCTCTAATCATTTGTGAACTCATTACACCATCCTAAGAGAAGGATGATAGATGAGAACACTTAAGCTGAGGAAGATACCTCAACTTAATCCATGGTTAGGGATTAAATTCATTATATAACAAGCCTTTATCAAAGTGGATTTTATTTAAAGATGGATGAAGAAGTGTTTTTTATGTTTGCAAAACTTTAGCATGAGGGGGACTTGTCTATTGCACACTAGGGCTAGTCCCTCTTAACCAAAAGGAAGAGATGTAACCCTAATATAAGGCCCAAGTTACAAGCTTAAGTCTTAATCATGATTAGGTCTTTTGATTAAGAGGTGTAAACAAATTAAAGGTTTAACACTAAGGATTAAAGTTATACACTCTATCCTAAGATAAGGATGCATGCATAACCCTAATTCAAATTCCTAAAGCTTTAAGTGCTTAGCCTTGATTATGAGATGAGAAGAGAGACTCAAGGAGACTCAAAGGTAAAAAACTAAGGGGAGACTATATACAACCCTAAAATTATCATGCTTGGATGTTCCTATGGTTTGTGAGGCTTAAAGAGAAAGATCTTCAGGAGGCCACCAATAAGAGAAGCAGATGAAAAGAGAAGAGAAATGAGGATAAGTTACTTACTTCCTGAAGACGTTAAGTAACCTAAAAGAAAGCGATAGGAGCAAGAGAGCACAAGTGAGTCAAACTCACTTCAAAGACAAATAAAAGATGCAAATTAAGAGATAAGAAGAGGTAGGATGTGGAGGAAAATCCACATCCCAAACAACTTACCTGAAGCCCCTGAAAAGTTAGTATGAATGCAAAAGATGTAAAGAAAAAGGAAATAAAGCAAATGAAGATGCAAAACTCAAGACCAGAAGTGTAAACATGATGCAAATGTGTTATGCAATGATGCAAAGACATTTGAGATGCTTATGTATGATCCTACAAGGGATGAGATGCAAAACAAACATGTTAGGAGCTTGAAAAATGCATGAACATACATGAAATGCAATGAAAGCAAAGCATACCAAATGAATGAAGAAATGATCAAGCAATGCTCTAACATGTCTTAAGATGTCTAAGATGGCATACAAATGCATGGAATGTCATGGAAACTTCATGTGATGAAGCTATGTAAAGATGAATGAAAATGAACATGAGAAATTAGGGTTTTAAGAATGTATGAGATGCACATGTCCACAACAGAAGCATACATCATGATAAAAATTTGAAAATGAACTCAAACAACCCTAAACACACACAAGATCACTCCCCAATGATGGAGGTCAGAAGCTAAACCTAAAGGAAGTTATGAATTTCCTAAGTTAGCTGGGGTTTTTGGGTACTTCTAAAGGAAAAATGCAAAACAATTTGGAAATTCAATGCAAAATTATGAGTTAAATAACATAGATAGTAGATGCAAAGTATGTAACAATGCAAAAAGAACCAAATGCAAACTCATCATGGTTGATCATAAATGGATTTTTTTCAAGTTAGGGTTAGAAAAATGTGAATTTTAGAAACCCTAATTCAAAGTAAATTGTGAAAACATGATCAAACCTAAAAAGAAATTTGTGTGATGGGATTTTAAATTGTTCTAAATGTATGAGAATGCTTCCTGATTTGTTTTGTGATTTTTAGATACCTAAATGTATTTTTAATTAATTAAAATGAATTAATTAATTAAATAAAACATTTAAATGATTTAAAAATACATTTTTGATGCAAAAATTAAAAATAAAAATGTTTTTGAGTTTTGAACAATATTTGAAATGAAAATGCAGAAAATGATGATTTTAGAAATATTTTTGCTATTTTTAATAAATGTAAGAAAATAAATGAAATAAAATAAAAGTAAGCTAAATAGGCGGACATGATTGGATATTAGGGAGATGTATGACTGAGATGAGAAGTCATCTTGACTTCAGGCATGCGCATCCAAAGGCCATGGTTTAAACCTACATCTGGCGCGTGAACTAATGGCTAGAATTGCATCTGACTTAATTAATTTAAATTAATATAATTAATGATGATTAGGGTTTTAATGAAGAATCTGGACCATTCATATGCGCGGTAAATATAAGATCCAAGATCCACAATTTAAACCTGGCTAATTAAATGAGATTAGCCCTAATTAAACTCAGGTGGCCGGAGAAGAACTCTGGTCGTTTTCTCCGGCGCACCCCTTCACCGGAAACACTCAAAATACCACCCAAGCCCCCAAAACTTCCAGAATGGATCATCAAACAACATAGATCAATAATCCAGCCACCAAAAACATTTATCATGCATCAAAATCAAGAATCGAATAAGAACATATTTTAGATCAAACTTTCAGAAGCTTCATACATGCTTAATTTTCAACCATTTTCAAAAATAATTACATCAGTGTGACCAGCATAACATATAGAATCATATTGTAACAAAAGAAATGAGTTATGGAAAAAAGTTTTTGGATGGCTACCTGAGATTCAGCTTTCCAAAGATGTACTTTCATGCCTTTTTCTTTATGCAAATCCACTCCACTTGATCCCCTGAAGCATATGGAAGGCTTGAATGAAGTTTAAATGGCTTGGTTTAGAAGATTCAGTTCTGATAGTGTAGGAATCGTGTTTAGGTTATGGGGGTTTTCAGGCCATTGTAAGTGGTGCTTTGTGTTCTATGGATGATGGTGAGTTAAATGGTGAAAAAATATTGGATGTTTGAGGCTTGTGCAGTGAGAATCGAATATATGAAGATTTTTGAGGTTTTTGGAAATCTGAATGTGTGTGAGCTTTCAGGCTTGTGTGTTATGTTGTTTGGGGTCCTTAGGGTTTGTATAAAGAGTTGTGATTGTTCAGAGAGTGGGTGTGGCACAACTTGATTGGTATGGGTGAATTGCAAAAAAAGTCAAAAGTTGGAAACTATGAGTATGGGTTGGGATAGAGCTGGTTCTTTGGCTTGTCTTGGATCAGCTGAGTTTGTGGAGGTCCCTTGGATTGAATTTGATGATCTGAAACACTTGGATCATGAGATAACATAGCTTTCGCACTTTCACAACTTTGGATTTTCTTGAAGAATAAGGCATGAATTCTTGTGAACCAAGACACAAATTTGGTCAAGGCAAGTTGTGTTATCATGTTATGATGCTTAGAGGTGGATTAGAGGTCATTAGAATGCTTAGAACTTGATTTTGCAAAATTCCCTCTTTGGCATGAACTTGAAATTTATGTGATTTTTACAAACATTGAAACATCATAACTTGAGTTGTATGATGAATCAAGAGGAGTTATTGTACTTTTTGAAAATGGGAAGATCCAATCTACAACTTTGATGTTCAAAATATTTCCATTTGGAGCCTTTTTGATCAAGAAAGAGGAGGTTGAAAATCTTTCCAAAAATGGAATATTTTCATTACAAGTCATGTCTAAAAATGGAAATTTTGCAAATGGTTCAAAATTATTCAATCTTGTGAACTTATAACCACTTCTAAGATCAAATAAAGATCATAGAACCTCAAAATGATGAATATGACCCTTTGGTACCATTGGTGGTGGCCTCAGATGCCCTGATTTTGACTTTTCTTGCACAATAAGTTACCAGTTGATCATATGACTTCCACAATGAATTTCTTCATCAAATTTGGTACACATGCACCTTATAACATATTAAGACCAATGGAATCAAGAATGACCAAAAAAATTGAGATTAAGGGCCTCAAACACAAAACCCTAATTTTAGGTTATCTGTGTAGAAACTACTTAGTGTGCTTGAACACCTTTGCAATGCTTTGTGACATTTTGACTTTTATGAACTTTGGGGAGCATAAGATGACCATAGAACACTCATAGAACATCTTGGCATGTTTCAAGACCTTTGAGATAGCTCATATCACTTCTTGGATTCTCTTAATCACAAACCCTAACTATGCAACTTATGTAGTGAAATAAATATGCAATGTGAGATGATATGCTTATGCAAATGCAATATGAAAGATCATAAGCCATAAAATGAGGGAAAATTTGGGGTGTTTACACTGATCAACCATAAAATGAAATTTTTCATAATTTAAAACAAGATTAGTTTTGATGCATCTCTCTAAAACCATATTCAAACTATTCATACATGCATCAAAAGAAGAACCAAAATAGTGAAATCATCCATAAACACTTCCATGAAATTTTCAATAAAATCAGAAAAAATACTAAGCATACATCGCTGGAAAGTTCCAGGAGCATTGAAAAGACCAAAAGGCATCCTCCTGTAAGCAAATGTGCTGAAGTGGCACATGAAAGTGGCCTTCTCTTGATCCTCGGGTGCAATAGGAATCTGAAAGTAACCTGAAAAACCATCAAGAAGACAATAATGTGATTTACCTGCGAGCCGTTCGAGTATTTGATCAATGAACGACAAAGGAAAGTGATCATTTATAGTCGCCTGATTCAGTCTCCTGTAGTCAATACAAACTCTCCAACTATTCTGAACTCTAGTGGGAACAAGTTCATTCTTTTCATTTTTCACCACTATGAGTCCAGATTTATTAGGTACAACCTGCACTGGGCTTACCCATTTACTGTCAGAAATAGGATAAATAATACCTGCTTGTAAGAGTTTGGTTACCTCTTTTTTCACTACATCCAGGATCAATGGATTAAGCCTCCTTTGGGGCTGCCTTACTGTTTTTGCACCATCCTCAAGTAAAATCATGTGCATACACATGGAAGGACTAATTCCTGGGATGTCAGCTAATTTCGATCCAATCGCCTTCTTGTTCTTCTTAAAAACGTACAAAATCTTATTTTCTTGATCTGAATCAAGGTTAGAAGAAATAATAACAAGGATTTTTTCATTACTCTCCAAATAAGCATATTTCATATTATTTGGAAGTTGTTTCAATTCTAAGGACGGGGGTTTCTCAATGGATGGAGTGTTCGAGGCAGCCTGGATGTCGAGAATATCAGCTGCATAAACACATCTTCGTCATGAACTTCACCTGTATGAATCATGTCCTCCTGCAAGGAAGCATCAATCTCAGCATATACAACACAAAGGTTAGTGTCAGTACAATCAGTGAATGAGTAAACATCATCATATCCAGATAAAGAAGGAAAATCAAGTGAAAGCAATTCAGCACAAGTGTCATCAATTAATTAAGATATCAATTTAATATGAAAAACGGAATGCTCCTCCATGGGATGTTTCATGGCATCAAAAACGTTAAATTTCGCAACAATGTCACCAAATTCCATGGACATGGTTGCATCGTCAACATCAATTTTTGTTTGCGCCATTTTCATGAAAGGTCGACCTAAAATGATGGGAGCTCTGCTTGACTTAGTTTCTCCTTCCATGTCCAGAATGTAAAAATCTGCAGGAAAAACTAAATCGTTAACTTGAACAAGGACATCTTCCACTATTCCTCTAGGGCGGGTGTTGCTTTTGTTTTCCAGCTGAATGATTAAACCTGTATGCTGCAAAGGACCAAGACAAAGGTTATTATAAATAGAAGTAGGCATAACATTAATGCCCTATCTTAAATCAAGCATGCAATTCTCAAATCTATTATCCCTGATGGTACAAGGGATATAAAATGTTCTTGGATCCTTCTGCTTTTGTGGCAAGACTTGGGTGAGAGCTGAAACATTTTACTTTGGCTGAATAAAAGCAAAAGTATTTCTTCCTAACTTAATTCTCTCTTTCCCTTTGTTTCGCCTCTTGTGTGTGCACAAATCTTTCAGAAACTTTGCGTACTTTGGAATCTCCTTGATTACATCAAGAAGCGGAATGTTCACCACCACCTTTTTGAACACATCCTGAATCTCTCTCTCTCTCTCTCTCTCTCTCTCTCTTTGTCTTCCTCAGGAAAATTCTTATTTTTCTGCACTCTATGGGGGAAAGGGATTGGTGGTACATATTCTTTTTCGGGCTTAACATTAGCAAGCTTAGGCTCAGGCTCCGATACAGGTTCAAGCTCAATTACCACTTTATTTTTTTCTGGGGCAGAATCTGCAACCTTTCCAGATCTCAAAGAAATTGCACTCACATTAGGATTAGGACCTTTTGGATTCGCAAATGTTTGGGAAGGAAGTTAGTTTGAACCTTGGGCTTGATGCATGGCATTCATAGAGGTTGCTAACTGTCAGATCTGTGTCTTCATGGCTTGGATACTAGAATTTGTCTGTTGTTGGAATTGGAGATTATTTGTGGCCAATTGCTTAACGATATCCTCTAATGAAGGACCAGAAGAAGATGGGGCACCAATGATTACAACCTGTGGAGGATTTTGTGGTGGTTGCAAGGGTAGCATCAATTGTTGTTGGTTGGAAGGTTGGTTTCCATATCAGAGGTTTGAATGGTTCCTCCAATTTGGATGGTACCTATTAGTCGATAGGTCAGGAACGTTGTATCGGTTCTGGTTGTTACCTTGATTGTAAAGGGCTGCATCATAAGCTTGAGGTAACTCATGAGGTTTCTCATCTTGCAGAATAGGATATGTATCAGTAGAATGATCATAAGAAGTACAAATACCACATAATCTTATTGTTTGGGCTTTTTTGGGCTGCTTAAGCTTTACCTACCACTACCAACTGTTTCACTAAATCGGTTAGCTCACTCAGTCTATTTTCAAAAGCTTTATCGGAGTGAGAAACATGAGAAGAAACATGCCCTTCATTAACACCCTTTATTTGAACAAAATTGTCTCTTGTTGTGAACTATTGGGAATTAAGTGACATGTTCTCAATCAGAGCCTTGGCAGCGGCTGGAGTCTTATCAACAAGTGCTCCACCACTAGCAGCATCCAAAATATTCATATCCATTGGTTTTAACCCTTCATAGAAATACTGAATCAGTAATTGTTCGAACCAATTATTTGAACCTCCCCCAATATTCAGCCAATGATTCATTATCCCATTCTCTAATACCACAAATGTCTTTTCTTATTGAGGCAACTCTGGATGCAGGAAAGTATCTCTCTAGGAATACGTTCTTCAAATCGTTCCAAGTAGAAACAAAAATTTTCTAAAGATAGTATAACCAATCCTTGGTTGTACCTTGTAGAGAAAACATAAAGGCTCTCAGCTTGATGTGATCTTCTGTAATTCTTTCTGGCCTGAGTGGTGTAGAACAAACAATCTGAAACTCTTTAAGATGCTTATGCGGATCCTCACCTGCAAGACCACTAAATCTCGGCAACAAGTGTATTAATCCAGATTTTAATTCAAAAGGAACAACAAGGCCAGCATATTCAATACACAAGTTATTATAGTTCACATCAAGGGCAGCCAATTGTCTTAAAGTTCTTTGTCACCCATATTTTCAAAAATTAACTCAGAATCTGAATCAAACCAATTATGCAAATAATCAGAATCAGAATTAGAGGTGAGTGGTGAACTATCCCGGATTGCTCTATGTCGTGTATGCAAAGTTCTTTCTACCTCAGGATTGAATTCAAAAAGTTCAGAACAGGATGACCTAGTTGCCAAGACTAATGCACATCAATGCATCAATAATAATGAAAATGTCAACAATGTCCCTAAAAGTAAAAAACAAACTCAAAGAAGGAAATCGATCAAACTAAATTCAAAAAAATAAATTGAGACCAAAATTAATCTAATCAAACAAAATAAGAATTTTAGAATTTTTTTTGGATTTTTACGAAACTGCAAAAACAGTAAAAAATTAATTAAAAATAGAAAAATGCGGAATTTGGCGTAATAGTTTTCGATCGGACCCAAATTTCCCAAAAACCGATTTTTTTCTTTTCGACAAGCGAGAAGGCCAAAAACATGAGTAACCTAGGGCCTAAACGAAACAACAATAAATTTATGACTCTAATATCGATTAATAACGACAAGAATCCCTGACAATGGCGCCAATTTGATCCATGTGCCGCGTGCGGATCAAAACAAGTAATTTTGAAAATAAATAGTATATGGTAACGATAACTCGAAATATCGTTCTCAAGGATTCTTGTGTAATTATTAATAAATCGAAATGGAAAAAGGGGGGTTGAATTCGATCTCGAAAATAATTGATTAAAATAAAAGTGATTATAAAAATAAGCTAAAACGTATCAACCTACTACATCGACCTCCGACTTATCATCAATTCTTATATAATCCCAATTCCCTAAACGGGTCTGATCCTATTCGACTATAATTACCACAGACAAGCGCAATAGAAATTATACCATGTATGCTTCTGAATTCCGGATTAAGCAAACAGATAAAGACGGTTGGGAATTAAGCAAACACAACTTGATCGAACGCGATAATGCAAAAGCTACGTTAACGCGCGAAAAAGATTCAAAATCATACAATTAAATGAAACAAAGAATTCTAACATATAAAAACAATCAAAATGAGCACTTAATTGAAGGTATAGAAATAATTCAAGGATAATAGATAAAGACGAAATTTTATTAAAGAACCTCAAAACGGAACTCGAATACAGTAGATTGATCCTTGAGGAATTAGTTCTCCATCATTCTTTCAAGCGTCAAAATAATTCGTGAATAGTGAAGGTATCTCTACAGTACCGCGGCTGCTAGGTAATATGGGAAAACCAAAAACCCGTTTCAACTCAACTGGGTCAAATACATAACTCAGACCCAATTTAAAATGACCCGAAACTAAATAAAACTAATACAGCTGCTTCAAACGAAATTCTGGAAAATATGACTCAGAATCTGACTTCGGCTCCAACACGAAAGCTGTATCTCTCTCTCTCTTAGCTTTCCATCGACTGGTAGAATGCCTCAATCAGATTCCTGGAACAACTGTTATGATCATTTCCGTAAAAGTTGTTAAAGTTGAAAATTAAGTACGAAAATCAAATTAAGCTAAAAATAAAATAAATTAGGAAAACAAATTAAAATATAAAAATAAACTAAGAAAACTAAAAAAATGCTTAAGTTCAAACATGTAGGAATGTGCACCAAAATGCATTGATCATGTTCCTATAGCCAAAACTTGCATTGATCACAAATACAGTTCAAAACAGAATTTTAGATCATTATTAACACGCACGTGAAGAGGTTTAAACATGGTATCAACTTCGCAATCCATTATGAGTGCAAGATCGACATTTAAGAACAAAAACGAAAACTAACGAAACGCATGTCGAAATCTACCAAAAATACATAATCTTTCCCCTAATTTGGTCATAATAATTCTCTAAAATCATGTAGTACATGTATACAACAATTAAAGAAGCAATGGCTAGCAAATTTGTAACCAAACAACCAAAAATCACAAATACATACAGCGTTAACCGGTTAACGGACCCAAAACTTACGCAGCCAGGTTGAAAAAACACGTGTTAACGGGTTAACCCCAAGGGGTAACCGGTTAACACTGAACATAATGGAAAAAAATAGTTAGGGGAAGCACTTCTAGCCAACCAACTTATTTCCAAAAGCTCATATGATTAACCTATCAAATGAGCATGAATTCTACACCTAGAAGCAACAATTTAGCACTCAAAAATCCACATGCATATCACAATTTCTAGCTTAATGATTAATCCACTAAAAATCAATAAACGCAAGAACGATAATGCGAAGAATTCCGTAAGGCGAGATGAAGAGAAATAACTTAAATTGAGAAAGTGATTTTGATTCACCAACCTACAAACAGAGGCTTGCTTTGGTGAGTGTTGTAATGTCGATCGAAACGCGATAGAGTAGAGAAAACTGAAGCTTCGATGCTATCTGCGAATGCGCAAAATAAATGTGGTTGAGGACGATATTGATGCTTGAATGGAGTTTTAGCTTCAAATTTCTCAAGTTTCAACGTGAAACTTGAAGAATTCTTGGTGGAGAAGCTTTTGGTGAAAGGTTGAAAATGGAGAAAAAGTTGAGAGAAAATGAAAGAGATGAAGTGAGAATAGTGAAAAATGAAGTGTGAACCTTTTGGTTTGGGACGAGATGAACTTATATAGTATTTAGGCTTGGCATGAGGCTTAGGTATGGAGCTTGCTTGGGCATTAGATTTGGGAGAAAAAGGTTTGGAGTTAGGCTTGGAGTTAGTTGGAGTTAGTTGGGGTTCTAGAATATTCCTTGGAAGGTTGTAGAAGGATCTAGAATGTGGTAGAAAAATCTAAGGCTATAGTGGAAGGTAAGTAGAGTGTGGAACAAGGTAGAAAGAAGGAAAAGAAAAAGTGGAGGGAAATGGTGAAAAAAACTAATTTTTGAAGTGTTTATTTAAATTCCGCGCCCGTTAACCGGTTAACCCCAGGAGTTAACCGGTTAACGGATGAAAAATGTGAATTCTTCATTTCTTTGGTTGGTTAGCTTGGAAACGGTTTGGATTACTTTTGTGATACTAGATTTTTTTCTTGAGCCCCAATGATTGACAAGCCTCGATCGATCACATGCCTCATGCATATGTAAATGATGATGATTTATTTATTTTTATTATTTTTTTAATTATGTGATGTATGCAATGATGGACGAATATGCAAAATGCCACGACGATGAAGTATAAGTTGCTTGAGGTTCATAATAAATGAGAGGGAAAATTTTGGGATGATACAGCTACCCCTATTCAATCACCGTAGACTTGAATGGATGATAGAAGTTGCTTTCAGACATTTGAAGTATGCAGGGATTGAATACTAGAAACAACTAGAAAATTTGCACTCTGTGGGAGATGAACTGGGAAATAAACCCAACCATATGACTCTGCTTGTGGAGAATAGTAAACCAGTGAATGCTTTGGAATAACACCTGGAGACTACTGATTTGCCACACTACGGGAGGACTTTTAATGGGCTGACTTTTTGATGTAGTTGAGCAATTAACGACATGTCACACAGCGGGTGGACTTTCGGGTACTTGGTCGTCCTGAGGATGAACTTTCGCCAATCTGCAGTTGTTTTTTAGAATATTTTGTCACACTGCAGGTGAACTTTCAATACCTTGCCACCCTGAGGATGAACTTTCGCCAATCTGCGGTTGGACTTATGCTCACTGCGGGAGACTTTTGCTCGCTATTAGAGACTTTAATTTCCGCCACACTACGTGGGCTGCTGCTCACTACTAGAGATTTATGCTCGCTACGGGAGACTTTTTCCCACTACGGGAGACTTTTGCTCACTACGTGAGATTTTTGCTCACTAACACACTACGGGGGTTGCTGCTCACTACGGGAGACTTCTGCTCGCTATGGGAGACTTCTGCCACACTATGGGGGACTTCAATATTTTTCCACACTACGGGGGACTTTAATTTCTGCCACACTATGGGGGCTGCTGCTCACTTCGAGAGACTTCTGTCACACTACGGGGGACTTTTGCTCACTACAGGAGACTTTTGCCACACTACGGGGGACTTTTGCTCACTACGGGAGACTTTTGCCACACTACGGGGGACTTTAATTTCTGCCACACTATGGGGGCTTCTGCTCGCTACGGGAGACTTCTGCTCACTACGGTAGAATTTTGCTCACTATGGGAGACTTTAAGAATTTTGCCACCCAGAGGATGGACTTTTTCCAATCTACGGTTGGACTTTAAGAATTTTCCACCCAGAGGATGGATTTTCGCTAGTCTACGGCTGGATGTTATAAAACATGGATTATGTTGAGCATACATATGTTGAATTGCACGGCATGATGCCCTATAACACTGGGGATGTTATGTCTTGAGTATGTCAACAAACTGATGCAAGTGCCAAGGGAATTCCTTATGAGGAAGTAATAAGTCCTTGATGACTCTGCTGGGGAGGAAATGATTGCTAATTCGATCTTAAAAAGCCCTGCGGGGATAACATATATGCTGGAGAAGAGCGTGAATAATCGGTTTGTCTCGAATTATCACCTTTGCCAAAAATAAATTGGACTTTATATTTGAAGACCCTACTAGGGGATTCCTCAACTGCTGGAGATTGAATCTCACCCATAAGACTCCGTTGGGAGATTTGCAACTTTCCGACTTAGCTGGGGAGAAGTCTTATAAAACTCTGTTGTGGAGAACTCTTTGTCCACCTGAAATTTTCCAAACCTCTGTGGGGAAGGGAATCGTTTAGATGGTTCCCAGGAATACTTGAATTCCTGTAACAAAATGCTTCACTATGGGAAGACGACTCTCTATTTGGGGATTATCCACTCTTATGGATCTGCTGGGGAAGAAAAAGATTCTGTCTGAGATCTGCTGGGGAAAACAGTATCAATGAAACCTGCTGGAGAAAAGTTTGGCGACTTTACCGAGGATAATTTCCATTCATTTGATGGGGATGACAAAACCGAGACACGTCCTGCTGAGGAGGAAATATTTCAAGTCTTCTCATGTTGGGGAACATTTGCTTTTGTTCAAGCTTTACCTTAAGAAGATTTTACAAAAGACTTGGTGTCTTTAGACTCTTTGGTGTTGAACTCTGGATAGGTGTTTCCGATTGTCTGTCTTCGGGAATAAATGAATTCTCATGCTATTGGGGTGGCCTGCCCCAGTATGAGTATCTTTGAATAGTTTATGCCCTTGATTGACTAATCTTTGAAGGAATATTTGCACTAATTACTCTGGGAGAGATTTGAATCTCGAAGTGATTTCCCTAGTTTGGTTGAATTTTGAAAAGATTGCTCGACATAATTGCCCCGGATTGGCTGGCTCTTACCACGACTGGTTGGGAAAATCCTTACTCAATGGAGATTTCTCGGAAAAGTGCACCTTGACGTGATTGTCTTTCAGAAGCTTCAGACTTCTCAACTTGGCAAGATTAATCTTTTGGACTTAATTTCCGTATGTGAACTTCTTATGATGTCAAACAAATGTATGCAAGAAGAAAATGTTTATTTTGAGTGTGGAAATTCTAATGCAACACACATGTTAATCACTGGTTAAGATATAACATTGTTTTCGAATAAATGAAAGCATGCACATGTAATACCAAAAAAGGTCTTTTAGCGCAACTCATAGGAGTCAGGAACGCGGTCCCGTGGTAGTACGCTCTCAAATTAACCCTGTTTCAGTAGGACTTCTGAGGGTTGTATCGAGGTCTGGTTCACGATTATAGAAACAAAGGATATAAGCTTGATGTTTATTTGTGCCCACCCCTCTTTGTAATGTCCTTCATTCCTATGTTCAACTAGCTCTCACAAGCGCTCACCTTTCATTTGGAGTCAGTCACCAATTTGTCTTTCGTGTCTGTGCCACACGACTTTGTTTTTGTTTAAGGATCTTTCTCATGTAATCCTTTTCGTCTTTCGCTTTTGCGTTCTTTTGCTTATCCTAACTTTTTCCTGGACTGATTCCTTTGAATCTTCGATTGTGAAGTCCAGCGGGATGTCCTTTGAATCTTCGATTGTGAAGTCGCTTGTTTTCAAGTTTCGACTTAGCGGGATTTTTCATTTTTCTTTTTCGATTCTCTCTTTTTTTGAACAAATCATGTGACACTCTTTCTCTTGACTGCTTTGCGAGGGTTGTGATTGCCTCATTCTTTGGTCAATGAGGGATAACCATTATGGTTTCCGATCTTTGAACCTCTTTATTTGGATAACCATTGTGGTTACTGGTCTTTGGTCCTCTTGATTAGCATGATGGAATGCAATGGATCCTCAAATATGAAAGTATGAACGCTCGTTCCAACTAGCTGACTCCTACCCTGCCCCTGGGTTACATGTGAGGGTTTTTTCGCGCGAGAAGAAACTCCTACTTCGAGGCTCAAATGGGTTAGCGAGGATCTATCTCCCTTATATCTCATGTGTTTAGGGATTTGAAACAAGGCTTGTACATCATCAACAGGGTCTTATTTAAGAGCACACAATTAGAGAGTCTTGCGTTTTTGTTTCTTCATTCTCCCCCATAGAGTTTAAACACGACAGTTGGTATTGCGATGTACACATGCAAAATTATAAGTGAATGCGAATGTATTTCTTCAAGAAAAACATGTGAGTTTTATTATGATTATCATTCAAAAGTAAACAAATTTCATACATGCATACAAATGTTTTAGCAAATAAAAGAAACTACAAACGAAAACGCAATACATAAAATGAACATTGTCGTTGTTGAGGAAGCTTGGTTCCGTTTGGATCTATCAGGCTTCACTCAATTATTCTGACCTTTAGGCTCTGACACGAGACGTCTCGATGGAAAAATTAAAGTCGGGGAATATAGTTTCCCTATAAGGTTGCTCGGAAAGACCTGACGATCTTCTGCCAACGTATCTCTATTGACCCATGACCAATGAAGAATCAGAGCGACGTAGTTCCCCCTAATAGGGAAGACAATGCAAAGAAGGAAGACAAACACACAATTGACATTGCTGAGAGTACTGCTGGCTTTATTTATTTCATGAATACCCTTGCAACTTGGGTGATTAACTCGAAGATTTCGGCTTAACGCAGACCATCTAGCAAAACAACCGTGACACCACCTCTACCGTGATCGGGCATTGGATTTTGGAGTACATTCGGATGAGGAGCGAAATTGATTGCCTTGGAGTTAACTAGGTCTTGTACCTTGTTTTGAAAAGCCCAACATTTCTCAATGCTATATCCCTGGGCGCCCGAATGGAATTTGCACCCGGTGTTTGAATCGAAATTGGTAGGTAGATTGCCAGGAGAAGGAGATCTCATGGTACGAAGCTCTACCATGTTCAACTTAAGCAGCTCTGGAAGCAATACAACATACAGACATGGGATATGGTCAATTCTGCGGTACCTCGCTCTCACTCTTTGTTGATATGGCCTTTGTGCCTGCTGTTGCTGACCCTGAGATTGTTGTTGAACCTGTGGTGTAATAGTTACTGCAGCTTCTTGGTGGTAACCTTGAGAGCAACCTCTGTCTCGACCCCTATACACCGCATTGGTATCTCATTCTCTTCTTCTTTGGCCATTACCAAAAGCCTTTTTCACACCAGAAGAGCCAGCACCGCTTAGATCCTGGATCTTTCCTAATTTCAGCAAGTTCTCAATCCTTTCTCCAGCAATGACGATATCAGAAAAACCAATGGACGGGAAAGCGGCTAGATGATCCAAGAATGCACCTTGCAAGGTGCCCATAAACATGTCTGCAATTTCCCGATCCAGCAACGAAGGCTGAACCTGTGCAGCCAGCTCACACCATCTCTGGGCATACTGTTTAAAACATTCCTTAGATCCTTGAGACAAGTTCTGCAAATGGGTGCGATTCGGAGCGATATCAATATTGTATTGATACTGCTTTAGAAAAGCTCCGGCTAAATCTATCCAGCTTCAAATAGAGACCCTGCTTAACTTCATGTACCAACTCAACGAAGCTCCAGATAGACTATCTTGGAAGAAATGCATCCAAAGTTTCTTGTCATCAGTGTGAGCCGAGATTCTTCCAAAATAAGCGTGGATGTGAGTTCTAGGGCATATGCTTCCGTTGTACTTGTCGAAAGACGGCACCTTGAACTTAGGAGGGATTCTGACTCCTGGCACTAAACCCAGACTGGTTACATCAATGCCCAGGGAATTCTGACATTCCATGGCCTTGATCTTCTCTACCAATTCTTCATACCTGCGATTATTGATCTCATTCATGTTACCCATATCAGCATCCAGTAGAGTGAAATGGTCCTCTTGAGTGTCTTCTAAACCCACATTACGGGTCGTAGTCTCATTTGGATTTGGCCCTCCATTACGCGCAGCGTTCGGATCCACATTCTCAACCGGTGTTCTAGTACTAGCATTTACCTGGGGTTTCTCAACCATCAATCTGAGACGTTCCTGGTTCTGTGCCATACCAGTCATCATTTCCATGAACTGATCCATCCTTTGTCAGTTTCTGCGAGTTGGATATCGGTGAAGGCATTGACCAACTATACTTCCTGAAGTTGAATAAGTTAGGAAGTACGGATAACCCGTCAAAATGAAAAATATGAAATGCATGCAATGAATGCGTATGATATGTCCATACATCTTTAGAAAATGAGGATGTGACATGCAACCCTGCAAATGAGTAAACATGGGTTAGGAATGCAAGAATGCAAATGATGTTATGAAACACACTAGCTTGCAATCAACGGTCTGGTAAAGAGTGGTCTGGTGTTGGTGCTGAGAAGATAGCCATGTGTTGATGAAGGGTCATAACAACAATATCACATAAATCCCGGATCTCAGAACCAAAGGACCATGTAGAACCCGATCATAATACTGAACTATATTGGTAAAAAGGGTATGCTGGAAGTTTTAGGGTTCCTGCAAAACCTGTAACCCCTCCCATCTCACGGATGTGCTACTCAGGTCAACATCACGGACTCTCAAAATCGAGCAGCAATAATATGTTCACTATCTTTGAGAGATGGATCATGACTAAATCAGGGAATCAGTTAGGAATTATGTACTACTCAGGGAGGTCTTAGCAGAGTCCAAGGAAACAGGCATCCCTCATAAGTCCCCAGCTTCAAGCAATGAATCGAGAAACAATAGTAAATTCATCCCTTGGGATATAGTACTATCGTCATATGAACAGTTTGCTTTAACCGGATTCCTATGAGAGAACTAGGCCATCCTATTCAAGTTCCCAGTGGGCCCTCAGATGCGAGTGGGTTTTCCAACAAATGTGGTATGCCTCTGTCATCACTGGAGAGCAATGTTTCCACTAAGGTCCTTGAAGATCGGTCACCAGATGCACATAACTATCGAGGTCGTATACTGAAATGGAGAAGAACCCCCACACAAAATAGTTCCAAGACGATCACAATCTGGGTATGGAACACATCGCCACTCATCATGTAACCATGCGAGTAAAATGTTTGTCCATGCTAATCCTATGGTGCACTTAAGCCGGGTATTTGGCTTTCCTCACAGTAATTACAAACCCATAGAAAAAAGCCAAACCAGACAGTCCAGTATATATGATGCATGAAAAATAAATACTGGAAGCGGTAAATAAATGTTGTAAATTAAAGTTGTAAATGAAAATAATAAAGCTAAATTAAAGCACACAACAACAAACAGATTAACACCCAAAGAAAAAGAAACAAACAAGCGCTAGGATTGACTCTCAAGGGGGAAACTAGAGATTCTGGGTTAAATCCCCAACAGAGTTGCCAGCTAACGCTCCCGGGATTTTCATCCTAGTATAAACGCGAAAGCGGCGCAAAAAAGGGTAGAGTCGCCAGCCAGGAATTTTTATCCTGAATGAATGGGAAAGGTAATGCTGCAGAAACCGAAGAGAAAAAGGAAAGGACAAGGTCCTGTGAACCAAAGATCTGGATTCGGGAGTCGGTTACAACCTGGGAAGGTATTAGCACCCCAGATCGTCCGCCGTACCCGACGGGATCCACACTTGTTTGTCTATTTCAAAGGGTGAGAAATAAAATGTTGCTGAATAAAAGAACTTCTACTGGAACTGGAATGAGAGAGAGGGAACAAAAATAAAACGAAAATGAATAGGAAAAATGTAGGGAAAATAAAGAATGTGCTCGCACGGTCCCTACCCTGCTGCCTACATACCTCATCAAGAAAATGAGGATCAGAGTCGACGTAGTTCGCCTAACTAAGGCGGATTTGTTTGTATTTTTTAGAATGACATTGACATAGTTCTAACTCAGGTGTTTGTTGGCTCTGACTCGAGGGCGTTACTGTATCGCTGTTGAATAGTCGAAGCAAGTCCTGATCGTCCGCAAAGAATGGGATGAGAAGAGAAGACGCAGTGTCTTTGTTTATTGTCTTTTAGAGAAGTGTTTTGCTTATTTATTTGTGAAGCATCCTGGTACTAAGACTTGTTCATCATGGTAGATGCCGTACACGTCGCCCCGAAATGGAATGTGTATAAGTAACCCACGGCAAAGTCTCATGGTGTACGAGAAGCTCAACCTTTATTAGGGGCTTTTGTTATTTTCTTTGAGATGGGAAAGAAAGCAAAGCGAATCAAAAGTAAAAGTCTAAAGGGAGACTAAAAATCCTAAGTGTTGTCATGCATGGGTGAACTTAGGTTAGTGCAGTTTCCTAATCCTAATGAGGAAAAAAGGAAAAGAAGAAAGGAGAATTAGAATGCAACTTATTTCCTAAGGAAGATAAGTTGCTTCTAACAAAGGCGAAAGCCTATACAAGCACAAGCATAAAATGTAAAGGCAAATGCGAATAGAAGGCATAAGAAGTAAAAGGATAAGGTGAAGAAAGCTTACATCAACCTCCCTACAAAACAAAGGTTAGTAGTGCACACATGTGATAAAAAGGAATGGGGTAAACAAGTACCAAAGAATCCCTAACACATCTAGGACCTAAACTAGACTCAATCCTAAGTCTAATGGTATGAGAAACTATGCTAAACTA
Source organism: Lathyrus aphaca (assembly GCA_963966055.1). NCBI lineage: Eukaryota > Viridiplantae > Streptophyta > Magnoliopsida > Fabales > Fabaceae > Lathyrus > Lathyrus aphaca. Next base: position 200,841,015 of record OZ014519.1, on the reverse strand, counting down.
AAATCTAGCAACTATTACAGCTCTCTAATTCACAAATATCTATGAAAAGAAATGCACAACACAAACAACCTAATACAACTAACATATAACATGCAAAATAGGTGTAAAAAGTATGAACATACAACAAACAATACACATTTAACAGCCACTGCTTCAAAACACAACTATGAAAAATCAAGCAGATTTGACTCATTTTTTATTGTGCATACACAAGTGTCAATACATGAACATACATCATTTCATCATTAAAGGAGATCAACAAGCATGGTATAGTCATGGATTTATAAGCATGTGAGCATTTTCAAGACTTTTTAAAGAACATTCACAAAGTAGAACATTTGTGCATTTCCATGATAAACACATATTGGCAAATAAGCAAAAAGTGAACACGCATACATTGTAAACAAGCAACCAAGTGAACATGTATCATGGTATACTCAAATCAGAATTAAACATCAACATGGTAGTTGTAGCAAATAAGCAAGCAAGAATGTGCATGAATCCTTTAATTCCAAGCAAAACACAACATGTAATTATGTGTTCCTATAGCCAAAACTTGCATTGATCATAAATACAGTTCAAAACAGAATTTTAGATCATTATTAACATGCACGTGAAGAGGTTCAAACATGGTATCAACTTCGCAATTCATTATGAGTTTAAGATCAAAATTTAAGAACAAAAACGGAAACTAATGAAACGCATGTCGAAAGCTACCAAAAATACAGAATCTTGCCCCTAATTTGGTCATAATATTTCTCTAAAATCATGTAGTACATGTACACAACTATTGAAGAAGCAATGGCTAGAAAATATGTAAGAAAACAACCAAAAAACACAAATACGTACAACATTAACCAATTAACGGTATAGTTTAACCGGTTAACGGACCCAAAACTTACGCAACCAGGTTGAAAATACATGTGTTAACCAGTTAACCCAATGGGTTAACCGGTTAACACTGAACATAATAGAAAAAATAAGTTAGGGGAAACACTTCTAGCCTACCAACTTATTTCCAAAATCTCATATGATTAACCTATCAAATAAGCATGAATTCTACACCTAGAAGCAACAATTTAGCACTCAAGAAATCCACATGCATATCACAATTTCTAGCTTAATAATTAATCCACTAAAATTCAATAAATGCAAGAACGATAATGCGAAGAATGTCATAAGGTGAGATGAAGAGAAATAACTTAAATTGAGAAAATGATTTTGATTCACCAACCTACAAAGCGGAGGCTTGCTTTGGTGAGTGTTGTAATGTCGATCGAAACGCGATAGAGGGGAGAAAAGCAAAGCTCCGATGCTATCCGCGAATGCACAAAATAAATGCGATTGAGGATAATATTGATGAATACTTGAATAATCACTTCCAAGAAGCTCTGATTAATCCAAAAACAGCAGCTACCTATTTAATAAGCCATGGAATTGATGCTTAAATGGAGGCTTAACTTCAAATTCCTTAAGTTTCAATGTGAAACTTGAAGAATTCTTGGTGGAGAAGATTTTGGTGAAAGGTTGAAAATAGAGGAAAAGTTGAGAGAAAATTAAAGAGATGAATTGAGTATGGTGAAAAATGAAGTGGGAACCTTTTGGTTTGGGACGAGATGAACTTATATAGTAGTTAGGCTTGGCATGAGGCTTGGGTACAGAGCTTGCTTGGGCATTAGGTTTGGGAGAAAGAGGTTTGGAGTTAGGCTTGGAGTTAGTTGGAGTTAGTTGGGGTTCTAGAATATTCCTTGGAAGGTTGTAGAAGAATCTAGAATGTGGTAGAAAAATCCAAGGCTAAAGTGGAAGGTAAGTAGAGTGTGGAATAAGGTAGAAAGAAGGAAAAGAAAAAGTGGAGGGAAATTGTGAAAACAACTAATTTTTGAAGTGTTTATTCAAATTTCCGGCCCGTTAACCGGTTAACCCCAGGCGTTAACTTGTTAACGGATGAAAAATGTGAAATCTTCATTTCTTTAGTTGGTTAGCTTGGAAACGGTTTGGATTACTTTTGTGATACTGTTTTTTTTTCTTGAGCCCCAATGATTGCCAAGCCTCGATCGATCACATGCCTCATGCGCATGCAAATGATTATGATTTATTTATTTTTATTATTTTTTAATTATGCGATGTATGCAATGATGGACGAATATGCAAAATGCCACAACGATGAAGCATAAGCTGCTTGAGGTTGATAATAAATGAGAGGGCAAATATTGGGGTGTTACAGGGCCGATTCGAGCACACTCTTTTATTTTCCCCACATTTTCCCATACTTTCATTATATCTAGTTCAATAGAAGTTTTGGCTCAACATTAGTTTATTTCTCACCCTTTGAAACAGTTCAAGCAAGCGTGGATTCCGTCGGCTACGACAGACGATCTAAGTTGCTGATACCTTCCAAGTTTGTAACCGAATCTCAAATCCAGTCTCTGGTTCGCAAGACCTTGTTCTTTACTTTTCCTTCGGTTTGTGCAGCATTACCTTTCTCATTCATTCGGTATAAAAATTCCTGGCTGGCGACTCTACCGTTTCTGCGCCACTTTCATGTTTGTACTAGGATAAAAATCCTGAGAGCGACACCTAGTACAAACGCGAAAGTGGCGCGAAAAAGAAGAAGAGTCACCAGCCAGGCATTTTTATCCCAAGGAAAGGGAAAGGTAATGTTGCACAAACTAGGGGAAAGAAAAGAACAAGGTCGTGCGAACCAGAGAGAATGCGTAAGGGATTCAGTTACATAAAGGGAAGGTATTGGCACCTCTTCATGTCCATCGTACTTGATGAGATCCACGCTTTCTTGAATTGTTTCAAAGGGTAAAAATAATCTGCTGCTGAACTAGAAAGAAAGAAGGAATGGAAAAAATGTAGGAAAAATAAAGAATGTGCTCGAATGGGCCCTACCTCACTACCTACGTATCTTATCGGGAATGAGAATTATAGTCAATGTAGTTCCCCTAACTAGGGAGGAAATTTGTTTATGTTCTTTTAAGATTGAATTGCTTATGCTTATGCTCAGGTGTTGTAGGCTCACCTGAAACGAGTGTGTTTACCATCTTAAAAAATACAAGTCAAAGCATGTCCTTTCGTTAAGAGTGAGGAGATGAGAAGAGAATTCCCGCAGGAAAGTCGTTCATTGTTGGTTTGTAGCTTTTAGAAGCCTTTATTTGTGTTTGGCATGAGAAAGTGTATTCAAGTCCCTTTCCATGTAGTATGTACTTCTTAAATCACTATAAGATGGAATAAGGAAGAATCACCCAAGTAAGGAGAAGGTCCCCGATACTTGGTTCCACATATTAGGGCTTAAGTACACAAGCCCATTGTACTTATTAAGTGCTTTTGTATTTTGAAGTGAAGAAGTGCTTTTTAACCTTTTCTTTATAAGAATGACTTTAAGTTTAGACTTTTACATCATGCTAGACTAGTTCAAATTACCCCAAGATGGGATATATGCAAATTCCCCATAGAATAAGTCCATAACACAAGAAGAAATTTCAACCTTTATTAGGTATTTTTCAGTTGTTTAGAGATGGGAGAAGAGAAAGAACCAAAAGGATCTCCAAAGGTTAAATGTCTAACAGAGACTAAACCTAACGAAATAGAAGACAACTTACTTCCGTGAAGGAATATAAGTTGCTTCTAAACGGGAAGTGCACAATTATGAAAATCAAGGCGTCTTATATGCTTGCACAAACACAATATTTAAATGTAAAAGGAGAGAGAGAGGTTGGAATGTGGAAGCATTTCCACACATCTTAATCTTACCAAAGCCCCTACAAGGTTAGCTAATGAAGCATAATAGTTCATAAGACATGAAATATAAGTTAAACACTCCATACAATCAAGTGAATTGAATATAAAGGCCTATGATCCTTAAATAAGAATCTAACCCTAAATTAACTTAAGAAGCTCAAGGAATTCAACATAAATCAAACAAATGCTAATAAGCACCACAATATCAAAGAACTTCATGGAAGTTGCAAATGAAGAAGTAATGATGCCTAAGAGTGCAAACATGGATGAAGGCACTTGAAAAACACCAAAGTCAGAATGTAATGTCAAATTAGAATGTCTAATGTAACCCAAAATGATCCTATCAAACTTCATGGATTAATTCATGGTAGAGGGAGAGGTGAAGAGAAGAAAGCATTCACATGTTCATAAGAGAAAAACAAGTAAGGAAAAGTACAAGTCAAACATGAATGGATGACATGAGATGCTAAAAGTCAGTAGAATACATCTCTTGTTAGTTTCCTATAATTTCTATGAATGTACATACAAACCATGTGATTAAGCATTCAAGTGATTGAGGGATTAAGATGGAGATGAAGTAAGAAGAAGTAAGATATATCATGTAAGGAATGAACACAAGTTAAGATGAAAGTCAAGTGAAATAAAATGATCCTAAGATAATTGAAGTCAGTAGTACATAATGATAATTATATGTTAAAGATGCACATATAAGCAAGTTATGTTCACATGGCAAACAAGTTTAAACAATTCAAATAAAGATGTAAAAGTTGTCACATAATGCAAGGATGCTTCCTACTTGAAATGAATGGAAAATGATGCAACATATCATACAAATATGAATGCCTATGCATGAAGTCATAGGAATACATGATGTATAATACAAATTATATGAATGGTATGGACATATTAGAAGCATACAAGTGAGCATATGAAACATGAGATGAAGGACGTGGAAGAATTAGGTCAAACATGTACAAGAGATGTATCACACAAACCAAAAGGAAAAACCAAGTCAAATGGACCTATAATTTATCCTACAAGACCTATAAGCATCTAAGAATACCTATCAAACCCCTACAAGTGACCTCTAATGATGGAATAAATGCCTTCAAGCAATTAGGTTTACAAGTGATGAAGAAAGTTCATGAAAAAGTGACTTCATTTGCATGTAATCAAACATAAATAAATAAAAATTCAAAAATTGTGAAATTAAACCCTAGGGACCTATGTTAGAGGCTAATTATCTGTTAAGAGCTCATGCAAAAATTCACAAGAGAACTAGTTCAATTAATTTGTCAAAGTCTTATAAGGATCAAATGGAAAATATGCAAAAAAAGAGGGACCATGATGTCATTAACAATGATTTTAAAATATGAAAAGTTAATTTTTATAAGGTTTTGAATGTCTTTGAATGAATGAAAAAAGAAGAATTTGAAAATGTTCAATTTTCTATGCAAAATAAATCTTTGATGTTGATGTGTTAAGATTGAAACAATTTGGATGGAAAATAAAAGAAAATTGTGAATTTATGATAAAAAAGGAGAAAAATCAGAAATGAAAAATATAAAAATTAGTTAAATGCATGAAGGTATTACATGATTTTTTTTATATTAATTTTAGATGATTTGAAATGATTAAAAGAAATTTAAATGCAAAATATATGAAATAAATTGAAAAAATATGAAAAATGGAGCAAGGAGTGCACATATAGCAAATCCTACGTTTAAAATGGAATGGGCTCATATAAAGGGATGGGAATAGGAATATGATCCTAACCCAATCGCCAGCATAGTCAACAAACTCTCCCTGGTCTTCAGTCAACACAAGACTTTAATCAGGACCCTCAGATCAATCACATGTGTATTAGCTAAGTCAATCAGGATCACAAGCCAACAAGATCTAGGGCTATCATTAGAGTGCACATGATAACAAGCATGGACTAATACATAATCAGATTAAATGGAAATTATAAAACACGTGCAAGACCCCCTCCTTTTTTGTATGTTCTATAATTGACATGAATTTTTTAAAACAAATATAGCATAAGTGTGTATGTATAGTATCTTTGCAAAAAAGCGAACATATAAAGCAAAGAGTCCTTTTGTGTGCGCCCAAACGTGTTGTGTTGAAATGTTTCAACATCTGGAACAACATGTCAAAGAAGATGTCAAGACAATTCATTCGATAATATGAATTGCTGATGGTGGATTAAATATTTTGTTAGGTTTCAACAACAACAAAATATTATTGAAGATTTAAATCAATCCAATGGCGCTGATGTAAAAAGATCTTGAATACTAAAATTTAAATTGAAGACAAATATTGAAAAATATAGAGTTTCTATATTTAGAGATATTTTAGGATTTTTTATATTTGAAGATTTTTTGTATATTTTGTAGCAGATATTTTCAGCATATTTGTAGAAGCTATTGATATGATTGTTTAGGCCCAAATCCAGTAGGGAATAGGTTATAAGAGAAACATTGTAACCTAGTTTAGAACCAACCAACCAACGAAAATGTAAACATCATTAGGGTTGTGTTCTTGTGCAGCCATACGCAACAAGGAACTCTGTTGTGGCTATTTATTTGTAAACTTCGAAGCTGATAAGCAAGAATTGGATTGTACTTAACAGAAGCTGCTAAGAAAGGTTAAATTGTTGTCATGGAAGTGTGACTTTTTGTGTTGAATTGTTGGTAGGTAACAAGCCTCCAATAATAACAACTGACTGTTGAGGACTGTGAGACATCACTAAGGTGATTGGAAGTGAGGATGAGTTTCTCATATTTAGGAGTTCCCAAGTAGAAGTTGCACATGTAGTGATTAAGTGAGAAGACTGTAAAATGTAGTTGTTTGAAGAGAAGTCTTTGAATTGATACTACATAGTGGATTTCCTTCATGGCTTGGTAGCACCCAAAGAAGATGAGTTAGCATCAAACTAGGTTAACAATTCTATTGTGTTATTTACAACTTTTCTGTCTTTATTTTATGCAGTACCTGAACTCAATGTCCTATCAAATGTCGCAACATCCTAAAGCATGTTTGACTCTGATATATCTGAATTTTTAAGTACTAATGTGTATGCCTTACCATGTTTATTAGTAACAGATAGGATGTCTCAACATCATATTCGACATATGAGTCTATCATACCAGAATTTCAATTTGTATCAGACTAGGTATCCTAGTCTGTTTCTGGATGAGATCCAAGGGGATACTTTCCGTGTCATGGTCAAGGTAGAAGGGTTCTACTGAAAAGCTGTTTAGATGTGTGAATGGTCCCTAGAAATGGAGGATGGACTATTTTATTGTTGTAGCATGGGGTTCGTGATGCTACTGTGATATGTTTTATTAATTTTCAAACCTATGGCTGCTGGTGTCACTTTGAGAAAATTACTAGGGCTAATTTGTGACACTTGAAGCTTTTAAGGAGTTTGTTCTCCGCTTCTTATCTATCTGATAACTCCTTTGTGTGAGAAGGTTGATATTCTATGGAGATATATCCTATGGTGTTGGGGATATATGTCTATCTGCTTTTGTCAACCGTGATAATGATACTTGAAGACTCTTTTTCAAGTCCACTCAAGGCACTATGAAGAGAAGTGGTTGTTTGGAGATTTAAAGACTACTATTAACAGACCTATCTTCTGTCTGTAGATCTCTTTGTGATCCTTAGAATGATGTATTATCCCATGATAGAACATCACATCAGAATTATGCATGATTCTGTTGTCCAAGAAATGGCTATATAGATGCTTGGGTGCTAAACTATTGGGTTTATTTCACACATGTTTGGAACCTACTCCTGATTTGGAAGAGCAAGTAACTATATGGTGTGTCTAAGAAGGTTTTGGCCCTAGAACTTCTCTTAGCTTTGTGTTTTGATCAAGGAGTGATAAACATGTGTTTTCTCCTAAGGACATTTTATTTTTGGTCCTTGATGCAGGAGTGAAGTACCTGAGCTTCAAGAAGTATTATTTCAGAGAGACTCCTTGTACATGAAGGTTAAGTTGTGTCAACTGGTGGAGTTGACTGATGTGGATATAGCTGATCAGTAGCTATATTGTATGTGAAGACATCTCAAATCAGATAGTCAGAATACTAGGTCTAAAGAAGAAGTATGTGGAAGTGTCCCAACAACTACTTATGTTTGTGTTTTGGTAGCCTGATCACCTGCCGATGGTTGATTCCCCTGTGTTTCCATGCATATGGCTTGTGTGGAGACTTATGTGACTAATACTGATATCTGAACGAATGTTGGAACATCATCTCAGAAAGTGTCAGATTTCTGCAGAAGAAGAGGATATCAGATTACATGTTCAACCTTGTGTGAGAAGGTAATCTTATCTGACCATTAGTAAATTCCTTGACGGGAGACTTAGTATTTGTCTATTGTAATTATGATGCATGTAGATGGATACTTAGACGGGAGACTTAGTATTTATCTAGAAGTATGGTTCAGAAGGTGTACTGAGTAAGCAATGCTTATATTCAGAAAGAGCTTTGGTTGTTCATGAAAGGGGGAGTTAAGTAGTGCTATCTGTGGTCCTCTGGTGCAAGAGTGAAGACTGGTTTTGATGGATGAAGCAGGAGTGTTGTTCTTCCCATGACAAGGAAGGTGTTTATAATCATAAAGTTATTATTGACAAATCATCACAACTTTGTAAAGATTTCTTTACTCAGGGAGAAATGTCATCCTTAGTTTAGTTGTAAGGTGTAATTCTGAACTATTCCTTCTGAAGATTTAGAAAGTGGCAGGTTTGAAGACTTTGGAGAAAACAGTGGAAGTTTCTCATCAATATGTGATATTGGTATAATTTTCTACAAAACCAACAGAATGGAGGTTGTTTACTCAAACTTGGTTTGTGAATCAAGTCTATGAGAGCATGGTACTCTTATTTTGTAAAGGAAGGAGGTTCTTTCAAATGGCAGAAGAAGGAGCTGAGATGTGGAATGACAATGTTCAAACATCTAGTTCATCATCATAATATCAGTTGGTGAAGTGGCACATCAATTAAAGATATGATGATTTACATCAAGTAGATCAGAATATTCTTATGAGAATTCTGACAAACATGAAGAAGACAAAGGGTGGTAATTGGCTTTTTCATATGAGGATTCATAATGGAGGTGATGAAACTGTGGCAATTGGTTGATCTCTATAGTTGATTCGAAGAATCAAGATGATCAGAGAGTGGCAACTGGTTGTTCTTGATGATTTTCTTGGAACAAATTACTCTTGGGAAAACGAGTGATGAGTTGAAGACTTAAGGAGATATTCTTCTTGAAGGTGGGTGAGAGTTTAACTCTCTTTCTTGATTTCTATTTTTAAGCCTACCTAATCATAAGGTAGAATGATGAAGTAGATGATCTGTACTAGAAGAAACATGTAAAGGAGACTGAAGTAGATCAGGCATTGATTGCTTGGAAGTCTAATTATGGACATTCTTTCTAATTTCAGAATTAGTTTGAATGTGTTTTGTCTGGATTGCATGGCCAAAATACTGTAAAGATATTATGTTAGGCCAGTTTCAAGAACCTGTGTGCAGAAGATGTTCAACTTGTGTAGTTTGTAATACCCATATACAAAAGTCATACATAAAGCATATTTTTCATATATAATATTAATGATTTGGTACTGAAATACAAATAAGTTCTTAGCAACACATTGTATAAATATAGCCACTACAACATAAGGTACTAAACAAGGCTATATAATAGTACAAGATGTTCAACTACAAAAAGATCTAAGAACTAGATCCAAAGATCTCAAAAGTCCACAACAGAAGACTAAGACATCAACTAGTAAGGATAATCAAGTTGCCTTATCCTTACCCTTAGCGGAACCTGAAGTACCTGAAATAACAACATCAACATGGGGTGAGATAAAACATCTCAGTGGGTTTACTATCTTAGAGTTCTCTCGGTTCTAAGGGTCATTCCAATGAAACTCACATGCTTCACAACTAATTTACACAAGAAACAAGGACATAGGGGAAACTAAGGTCCACACACGATTTCAAAACAGAAAGGGAAATGTTTACCTCAAGTCCTTACGGATGCTCTAGTGAAACACATAGTAAGCACTTTGAGACTTATACAAGACCTTACGGAGGAATGGACATAACACGCGCTTCAATCTTTACGGATGCTTCCCATGGGACTAAAGATAACCCACCTCAAGACTTACTCAAGATTGACACATAACTAGCATAGTACTTGCCCCGAGTCCTTACGGATGCTTCACGTGGGACTAAGGAAAACCCACCTCAAGACTTACTCAAGACCTTACGGAGGACTTATAGTCTGCACTTCTCAAATCAACGCCCATGCATACACCACATATACCTCAAGTCCTTACGGATGCTCTAGTGAAACACATAGTAACCACATAGAGACATATACAAGACCTTACGGGGGATCCTAAAAACAAAACATAAATCATAATTCAAACGAGTCTAAGGGGAACCTAGATACCTCACAAATCGTACCTTTCTCTATTTCCATTAACTCACAAGTTCCATTTTATCAATTTTTGGTCAATTGGAAAATAGTCGGGTAAAAGTCGGCTCGAATATAATGTTTCTTGATCTTAATAGATATATTATGCTATTAGCTTCAAAACGATATGTGGAACGCTCAAAACAGATGCCCGAATCATAAGTTACGAATTAAAAACCAAAGTTGGGAACTACAAGTCTCGCTGAGCAAAAATCGCCCTGGAACTTTCGCTGAGCGAGGTATGCTCGCTGAGCGAGCTACACAGTCTAGGAAATTCCAGCCTTACGGGAAAACACTCTTCCCACACCCAATCACTCCCAAACATCAACCAATGCAACAAGACATGATCAAACGTATCCATTATCATAATATGAGTATTTTAGGTAGGTTTTAATCGAGTTTTAACCGTTAAACTTCCGATTTTTCTTAGATTTCCAACTAAGCCCTAACCACAAACATTTCTAAAACTCAACCAAAATCAAAGATAAAAGTTTCTAACTACGAACCCACCTCGAGGGATGAAGATTGATGTAAAGATTGAGTTGATTCGATGGACAGATGATCAGGAATGAGGAATTGGAGCTTTAGGGCTTTTCTCTCTTCTTCTTCTCTTCTCTTCTCCTTTTCTTCTTCCTTACCAACTTCCTCTTTCTCTCATAATCTTTCTATATATATAAAAATATAAAAGCTTATATATTTACCAATAGGTCAAAAATTAGAGAGTATCCGAAAATGTCTCTTAATCCGATATTTTATAAAACCTCTAAGTCAGCTAATATTAATTAATAAAATAAAATCCCATGAATTACTCTATTTAGTTCTGTTAAAATTTCTTAGAGTATTCCGGAATAATATTATTACAAATTAATATTGTCCAGAGCTTTTTAAACACCCCAAATTTTCCCTCACTCTTCATCACACCATGGCCTGTGATCTTTCATGTTTTCATTAACATAAGCATTAAAGCTCATTTAGCATATTTGCTTCACTGCATAGTTCAAGTTTATCTGCATATAGGGTTTGTGATCTGAGCAATCCAGGATCCATCTGAGCCACCCCAAAGGCTTCAAAGCTTTCCAAGAGGGTCCATGTGTGTTCTATAATCATATTATGCTCCTCAAAGTTAATGAAAGTCAGGGGATCACAAGAACTGGCAAAGGCATGGAAGCAGAGCTAGGGTTTCACTACATAGATGACCAAAATTAGGGTTTTTGTTTCAAAGGCCTTAGCTCCAATTTGTTTGGTCATTCTTGTTTCTAATGTTCTTAATATGTTATAAGTATCATGTGTACCAAGTTTCATGAAGAAACTCATTGTGGAAGTCATCTGATCATTGGGTAACTTCTAGAGCAAGTTAAGTCAAAATCAGGGCATCTGAGGACCCCAACAATGGAATCAAAGGGGGATTTTCATCAAATTAAAGTTCTATGATCTTTATTTGAACTTAGAAAAGGTTGGAAGCTTACAAAATTGAATAATTTTGAGACAATTGCAAACTTGCCAAAAATGGAAATGACTTGAAATGCAAACTTTCCATTTTGGGAAAGTTTTTCAACCTCCTCTTTCTTAACCAAAAATGCTTCAAATGAAAAATTCTTGGTCATGAAAGTTGTAGATCAGGTCTTTCTCTTTTCAAAAGGTACAAGAACATGTCTTGATTCATCATAGAACTCAATTTATGGCCTTTCAAAGTTGGCAAAAATCCTATAATTTCAAGTTTCATGTCAAAGAAGGATTTTGCAAATTGGCATTTTCAAGCATTCTAATGACTTCAAATGTACACAAACACTTCACAATATGTCAAAAAAACCTCAAAGGATCAGAATTGTGCATTGAAATTAAGGTTTCCATGACTTATGATCCAAGAAACTTCAAAGAGGGAATTTTGCAAAACATGTGATAACTCTTCATCCAAGCCATCCAGCACATCAAAACCAATCCCATTGCCATCCTTGAACCTAGCTGAGACCAGACACCCCATGAAATCTCCTCTGACCCGTGCCCATACCTTAAAGTACAAAATCTTGTCTTTTTGCAAAAACTCCCATACCAATCAGCCTGTACCACAACGACTCTCTGGCCAATCAATATTGTTTATGTGGACCATAAGCAACTCATTTCACACAACATTGAGGCCTGAATCCATCCATAGCATCAAAATCAAAAAAACCTCAAGAAACCTTCCCTTCATCGAATTTCATAACACAACCAACAAAAATCACAAAATCTTCCACCAATAAACTCATCATCACCCCATGATAATTTCCCACCCATCACCATAGCTTAAAACACATTCAAACACAAATACGATTTCTGCAACTTCAGAAACAAAGCACTCAAAATAGCCACTCTAAGCTTCATTCAAGCTTGCCAATAGCTTCAGGAGGTCAAAGGGGAATGGATTGCACAAAGGGAGAGCTCTGAAAGTCCAGATTGCAAAGCTCCAACTCAGGTAGTCATCAAGAACTTTTTTCCCAGAAATGTGTTTTCATGTTATAGAATGATTCCTCATGCTTCACTGATCATGTTGATGTCTTTACTTTTGAAAATGGTTGAGTTTTAAGCATTTCATGATGTTTTGAAATTTTTGCCGTTTTGATGTTTTCATTCGAATCTTGTTGATGATGAAGGATAAATGATTTTTTAGGATAGATTATTATTTAGGGTAGTTAGTTGATTAATTCTGGAGGTTTTGGGGGCTTGGGGTGGTGATTTGAGGAAGCTCAGGTGAGGGGTTGGCCGGAGAAGATGACCAGAGGTCTTCTCCGGCCACCTGAAAGTAATTAGGGCTAAACCCTGATTAAATCCCTAGATTGGTTCGTGGCCCTTAGATCTAGATTAGGGTTAGGCATTGAGTGGTTCAGATTAGTCCATTTAGTTTAATCCAGATTAATTAATTATAAAACGTAATTAAAGCCTAGTTTGAATGTGGGCCATTGATCTGCGTGCACAGTCAATTCCCTCCAACCCAGTTTAAATCTGGGCCATCAGATCTGCATACTTTTCCATTTAATCCATTTTAAATCATTTTTATTTCATTTTCTTTGTATTTTACTTCTCATTTTATTTAAAATATCAAAAAGCATCCAAAAAATATTTTCTTTTGCATTCTGACTTTAAATATTTTTCCCATTCAAAAAATAATTTTTATTTTATTTTTTTCATTAAAAAAGTATTTTTAAAATATTTAAATGTTATTTTTAATTAATGAAAGTCTTCTAATTAATTAAAAATACATTTAGGTTTCTAAAAATCACCAAAAAAATCATGAAACATCCCAATGCATTTAGAAACATTTTTAAACTCTTCACTCAAATTTCTTTCTAGGTTTGATCATAGTTTGCCAATTTTCTTTGAATTAAGGGTCATTAAAATCACATTTTTAAACCCTAACTTTAAAAAATCATTTCTACCTAACCAAGAAGAGTTTGCAGTTGATTATTTTTGTATTGTGTTTCATCTTGCATGTAGTTTATAGGTCATTTATCTCATGAATTTATCTTGCATTTTCAAATTGATTTGCATTTCTCCCTTTGAACCACCCAAAAACCCTAAAAAACTTAGGAAAATGATAACTTTTGATTGGTTAGGCTTCTGACCTTCTCCTTTGGGGTGTGACCTAATATGGGATTAGGGTTTGTTTGAGTTTGATTGCAAATTTTTATCATGTCATATGCTTCTGTTTTGGTCATTTGCATCTCATTCTTCCATATAACCCTAATTTCTCATGTTCACTTGCATTCACCTTGCATATGCATCAATACATGAACTTGTCAAGACATTTCTTGCATTCATATATCATCTTAGACATCTTAGGACATATTAGAACCATGCTTGATCATTTCTTAATTCATTTTCCATGACTTGCATTCATTTCATTTCATTAACTTTAATATGTTTTCAAACTTCAAAGCATGCTTACATGACATCTCATCTTTGTATGATCATACATATACACATTGTATGCCTTTGCATCATCTTACATGACATTTGCATTGCATAAGTACTTCTGACTTTGATCATTGCATCTCATTTCAATTCATTTCTTCATGCTTTATACCTTATGCATCCATACTAACTTTTCAGGTTTTGGTAAGTTATTTTGGGAGGTGAATTTGCCTTCACCTCTCACTTCTTCTTATCTCTTTCATTTGCATTTCAACTTTTATTTTAAGTAAACTTGTTCACTTGTGTTCCATCTCTCTCACTTTCTCTTTTTAAGTTACTTATCTTCTTCATTGAAGTAAGTAACTTATTCATCTGCTTCTTCCATTGGTGGCTTCCTTAAAGATCTTCCTCAAGCCTTAAAAACCATAGGAACATCCAAGCATGATAATCTTAGGGTTGTGATTAGTCCCCCTTAGCTTTTTACCTTTGAGTCTCCTTGAGTCTCTCTTCTCATCTCAATAATCAGAGACTAAACTCTTAAAGTTTTAGGACTTTGGAATTAGGGTTATGCCTGCATCCTTCTCTTAGGATGGAGTGTATAACTTTAATCCTAAGTGTTAAACCTTTAATTTGTTTAAACCTCTTAATCAAATCATCTAATAATCACTAATAATTTATCTTGTAACTTGGGACTTACATTAGGGTTCTAATTCTTCCTTATGGTTAAGAAGGACTAACCCTAGTGTTTAATGGACAAGTCCCTCTCAAGTTGTCTTACAAATCATAAAATCCATTTCTTAATCCCACCTTTTATTAAAATCCATTTAATAAAGGCTTGTTATATAATGAATTTAATCCCTAACCATGGATTAACTTGAGGTATCTTCCTCAGCTTAAGTGTTCTCATCTATTATCCTTCTATTAGGATGGTGTAATGAGTTCACTAATCCGTGATTAGAGATTAAACTCATTACTTGACACTAAACAAAAACCCAAAAACATCTAAATAATCACAAGTAGGTTAATGATCTTAATCCTACATCATCATGGTAATTAAGTTGAGATGCTTATCTCATACTTAAGTAGGCTCATTATCCCTAATCAGGGAGGATATAATGAGTTTACAAGCCTTTGGTTTAGGCTTAAGCTCATTAACTTATGCAAAACACCAAAAACAATAAAAAAATGAAAACACAAAAACAAACAATAAACGTCTCCTTCGGGATTCTTTTCTCATCACACTCATTCTATAAAGGGGGACTTGCTTCTTCCGTCTAATGCAAGACAGTTAGCACTCGAGCCAGACGAGTCATACACTTGAGCATAGGCAATAAAGCAATTCAAAGTCAATTTATCTTTCAGTCTCTTTGAGTCGAACTACGGTGTTCTGACTTCCTCATTGCACGAGAGGATATGTAGGCATAACTTAACAATTATCGAACAAAAGTCTCTCTGTCATCTCCCCTCTTCCAGCATTCATTTCTAAAGCCTTAGTTCCTGAGCATTCACCTTTTGCACTGACACTTTTACATTTCTTTTCCAGCTTTCTCACACAGATAACACATACACCTACCCCTTTAAACACAATCTTTTAAGCGTGGATCCCGTAGAGTACGACGGACAATCTGGGTGCTAATACCTTCCCAGGTTGGAACCAACCCCCTTTCTCAGTTTCTTTGGTTCGCAACCGTCTTATCCATCTTTTTATAGGTTTATGCAGCATTACCTTTCCATTGGGATAAAAATGCCTAGCTGGCGACTCTATCCACTTCACTTCATTTTCTCCTTTCGCCGACTGTTCGTGCGTTTACCGGGATGCAAATCTTTGGGAGCGACAGCTTGGCGACTCTGCTGGGGAAGCTTATCTTGCAACCAGGGCTTCTGGTTCTTTTTGTGGGTTTCTCCTAGTGCTTGTTTGTTTTGTGTTTACTGGGGTGTTATGTGCTACTTGTGCTTATTGTTTACTGCTTTATTTATTGCTTTCTGTTCAGCTTTATTTATTGCTTTCATTTACAGTTTTATGCATTAGATACTATTATCATCATATCACCTATGCTGGATTTGTTGTTTTCCTTGGTGGGAGGGATTATTGAGTGAGTAAGGTTCCATACCGGGGACCTGAGTGACACATAGGATAGAGTGGCTTCATATTCTTTCCCATTCCATTTCGGTCTGGTGCGGGAATATGAAACACGGTTCAGACATGGGTTTCTTCTTGAGAACTTTGTGCTACGGATCTCCTGTAGTACTATGGCTATCTGGGAAGCCTGCTAAGTCTGGATGGCCTGTTATGACCTTCATTATCTAAGGTGAATTAGAGGAGGATCCTTTATGGTTATTGTAAACACTGTACCTCCGGGTTAGAAGTGGTTACACTTCTCATAACTGATCCAAGTCTGAGGATCCTTGTTTTAGAACAATACATGTGAGGGGGTTGGGATGTTTACAGGTTTGCAGGAACCCTTGGCCTTATCATACCCTTGTTACTAATATTGTTTTAAGGCTATATCATTTTGGATAGTTCTTGTGAAACCCTGGACTTGTGACTCTTTATTTGAGTCCCCCACCTGGTTACTGGTTTTCTAAGCCTTCATCCGGACTTATGAACACACATGGACCCTATCAAGGCAGATAACAGATCCAACACTTGATCACAAACCCTTTGCATATCATTCTGCATACATAATTTTGCATCATTTAACATTTGTCTATTTGTTTTACAGGGTATCCACATCTTATCTTTGGTTTAGTTTTGACCTTTTCTGCTGCTCAGATTCCTTCAGCTACCTGCATCAGCTATCTTCATTGGTTATCTTCATCAGAGATCCTCTCCAGCATCTTCTTTATCTTTCTTCATCAGTTATCCTCAGTCTTCTTCACCAGCATCCATTGACAGCATGGACACTTCCACGAAAAGCAACATCACCTATCATTTCTTTGAGCCCACTTTGACAGGCATCCGACAGATTCAGTCTCTCATCACTCCTGATCATGTCCCTTTATTTAGGGAACATTATGGTGGCATTATGGACATGATCATGGACCTGGATGCATCCCAGAGGAGCATGATCCACACATGTCTACAGTTCTATGATCCTCCTCTCAGGTGTTTCACTTTCCCAGATTTTCAGCTAGGACCATTGATGGAAGAGTTCTCCATCTTGTTAGGTGTCCCTATCAGGAGAGGGATTCCTTTCAACCCTGAGATGGTTTCTCCCAAGAATGAAGATATAGGTAAGGCTTTGCACTTGGAGCCCATCCTTATTGACCAGAGCATGACCACTAAGGCTGGAATTCCAGATCTTCATTTGGACTTCTTGGTTACTCAGGCCACCCTGCATGCTGCAGCAGGAAAGTGGGGAAACTGTTTGTGCTCTCCTAGCCCTCAACATATATGGAGTCATCTTGTTTGCAAATGAGCCAAATTTTGTAAGCAAGAGTGTTATTCACCTCTTCCTATTGAGGAATCCAGTCCCTACCTTGCTTGGAGACTTCTATTATTCAGTGCATCAAAGGAATGAGAAGCAAAGGGGAAGATTGGTCAGATGTTGTGCACCCCTCTTTTACTGTTGGTTGTTAAGGAACTTGCTGAAGTCAGACACTTTCTTGAATCCTCATCAGCCAAGGATCTGGGCTAAATGAAGAATTGCCCTTACATCAGAAAACATCAGATGGTACACTCAGAGCACCAAGGGTAAAGACATCATCACTAGCTGTGGGCAGTATCCCAATGTACCCTTGATTGGAGTAAAGGGTTGTATCAACTACAACCCTTCGCTTTTCAAAAGGCAATTAGGGTATGCCTTGGTACATCCACCAAGAGAGCAAGACTTGACAGAGACCCTCTATTGTGACATCCAGCACAACCTTGCCATTGTCAGACAGGCAGCCTAGGCCTGTGACAATATTCAGAACAAGTGGACAATTATTCTTGGCAAGTGCAACAACATAGCCTCAGCTCAGTATCTTGACTGGTCTCGTGTCAGGGGACAGATCACCCATATGCCATCACCTTAGAGGATGTACCTAGACCATCAGCAGTGGAGCCTGCAGCTACTGTCAATTTAGAGGAGTTTGAGAAATTGAAAGAAAGGAATACTCAGCTCTCTGAAGCTTTGAAGAAGACCCTCTGGGAGAGGAATGACAGTCGTCTGGATAATGAAAGGTTAGAAAAGCTCCGGATTGAGCACTTGACCAAGATTGAAAAGACAGATGACTAAATCAGAAAGGCTAGAGCAGGAGAGTTAGTGTTGAAGAATGCCTGCAAGGAAGCTAAGACTCAGAAGGCCAAAGCTGAGCATTACTTAGAGGAGAGTCAGGCTAGGTGGATCAGGATCACTAAAGCTCGTGCACAGGAAGACTAGAGGACCCAAGCAAGGATAGAGCAGTTGGAGGCTAGTGAGAAGAAGAATCAGGTAGCCTTGTTAGCAGCATAAAAGGAGATCTCTGAGTTGAAACTCCGGGCGGGGTTGAAGAGGTCAAAGGATCAGGATAAATACAAGAAGTTAACTAGTGACTGATGCTCTCCTTAAGGAAGTCAGAGAGGATAACTTTGGACTGGATGTTTGATTTCTTTGTATTTGTACCTCCTTTTGTTTGTACTTTTTATTTTGTTGTTGTATTTTAACCCACCATGCGAACTTTGTTGTAATCAAACTATGTATCTTTACATTTTTGTAATATATGGTTTGTATTATTTCATGGGCTTTTATCTCTCTGCAACATCGTCATTTCCTCGAGGTTTGGAAAGGTCAAAACCAAAGAACCAAACTGGATACCCTTGGAAGACAAATAGGCATCCTGCATTGCATACTAACATCATTTCTTTGTTTTGTAGGTTTTTGTTTTTGGTGTTTCTCCCTTTGTTGTGATTTCACGAAACATTGCTCGTAGAAGGGTGTTCCCTGTCAATAGAGTGCACCGGTATCCGACAAGAAACAACCTTCCGGGATTACAAATGGATCAGGTTCAACAGGATTTTACTGATGTGAGGACCCAAATGGCCAACGAAAGGACTGAGATGAGGGCACAAATGAATCAATTTATGGCAGTGATGACTGGTTTGGCTCAGAGCTAGGAGAGACTGAGAGAGTTAGTCGAGCGGAAAACTCCCGAGGAAAACCACCTAGGTACAGGGGGTACCAGCAACAACGATCACGTACAACCTCGTACTGATCCCCCCGAGTTTGGACCTCATCTAAACCCATATATCAATGCTATAAGAAACACCCAAGGTAACACTGGAGGGAGGGCCTTGTAGGAAGACCCTCAAGAAGAACAATTTACTGTTGTTGGGCTGGAGACGAAGTCTACGATCGTCGGTTGGATGAAATAGCAGAAAAGCTAAGGTCTCTTGAATTCCAAAACTCTCTGGGTTTTGATATCATGGATATGGGATTAGTGGAGGGGGTTAGAATTCCCCATAAGTTCAAACCTCCCTGTTTTGAAAGATACAATGGCACATCCTGCCCACGCACCCATCTTCATTCTTTCCTGGGGAGATTGAAAGCCTACACCATGGATGAGAAACTGTGGATGTTTTACTTTGAGGATAGCTTGACAGGGGCATCCCGGGAATGGTACTCTCACTTGACCAGGGCCACAGTTAGGAATTGGAAAGACTTGGCCGAAGCCTTCATCCGTCAATATCAATATAATCTGGACATGGCTCCAAACAGAACCCTTCTGATGGGAATGCCACAGTCTTCCCAAGAAAGCTTTAGAGAGTACGCCCAAAGGTGGAGGAAATTAGCTGCTGCCGTTCAACCCCCGATGTCAGAAAGGGAGATGGCAGATATGTTAATGAACACTCTCCAGGGTACTTATATTGACAGATTGGCTGCATTTTCTTCCACCAGCTTTGTAGACGTGGTTATAGTTAGGGAACGAATTGAGAGCTTACTGAAGACGGGAAAGATTTCTGACAACGGCGCCAGTTCAAGCAGTGCAAGGAAGCCATTTGCAGGGCCCCGCAGATCCGGTGAAACAAATTCTGTACATATGGGAAGAGGGAGACCCCAATATCTGCCAAGATTAGTTGCCGCCGTCACTATTCCCACTCCACCTCCTCAATATACTCAACAACCACAACACTTTCCTCAATAGCCACAGTTTCCTCAACAAAGATCCTACGACAACAATAACAACAACAAACAACAATTCCCTTTCCAACAGCGGCCATCTCAGATCAATAGGGTGATTGACCATATGCCACTGCCATATGCCACATTGCTGCCACAACTCCTAAAGCTTAATCTTGTCGAGTTAAGAACATTGGCTCCACTGGATCCTCAGAACCTTCCGAGAAATTACGACGTCAACTCCAGGTGTGCTTTTCATTCTAATGCACCTGGTCACTCCACAGAAAAGTGCATGGCTCTGCATATGAAGGTCTAGGATCTGGTAGATTCAAAGGCCCTGAATTTTGCACCACCTCCTAATGTCACGAAGAATCCTATGCCCAGCCATGGTGGGCCGAGGATAAATGCAATAGAGGAGGACTCACCCATGATTTTAATTGAAGATACTGCAAGTATTCAGACACCTCTGGCAGAGGTTAAAGCTCAGCTTTTGAAATGGCAAGTGTTTCCAGGTTGTGAGACCTGTTGTGAATCTTGCAAGGTTTCCGTGAACGGGTATGCAAGTTTGAGGAATGGCATCAATGGCCTGATCAAAGGAGGTATTCTGCAAATAACCACAATAGCGTCTACAACACCAGCAACTCCTTTTTCAACGACAAATGATTCTCCTACAACTGCAAAGACAATTGTTCCTACAGATTCGTCTACAAAATCAGCAACCACTTCTTCCATCACTTCAACAAACAACAGTTCCATTGCATCTACTTCTACAACTACAACAACCACCAACAACGATGTCTCCACAGTCACTATCTATAATGACCCTGCAACGGTCCCTGTTTCCAACAATTATCAACAACAATCTTAACAACAGTTTCAGCAACAACCTAGCTTCAATCCATCACCACCAACATCCACCAGAAGTCCTGTCACCATCTTTTATGATCCACAAACAATAATGGTTCCCACCTCTGCTGCAGTTAGTCCAGTCATCATCACGGTGCCAGCGCCCATTCCGTATGACAAAGACAATGTTGTACCATGGCTTTATGGTTCAGACCTTTACTGCAACGGAGAAAGAGTCCTTCTTAATTCTTCGGTTCTTACACCACAAGTAGGTAATGTTGGGGGAGGCGGAGGCTTCACCCGAAGCGGACGCCTCTTCGCGTCCCAAGCTTCAAAGACTAGTACTGAGGCAGAGGCTGCTGCCAAAGCCAAAGGGAAATGTGTGGCACCTGAAGAACCTACACCAAAAGAGACTCATAAATCATCCTTTGATCAGGATATGGATGAATTTATGAGGATAATTAAAAGAAGTGACTACAAGGTTGTGGATCAGCTCCACCAAACCCCTTCCAAGATCTCCATCTTATCCCTGCTGTTGTGTTCCGAAGCACATCGAGATGCACTACTTAAAGTCTTGCACGCTGCCTACGTGCCGGAAGAGATCACAATGAATCAGCTTGAGACAGTAGTGTCCAATGTCAATACTAACCATGGGCTAGGTTTCACCAATGCTGACTTAACAACGGAAGGACGTCACCACAATAAAGCTTTATACATCACTTTGGAGTGTAAAGGGGCTGTATTCTCTCATGTGTTTGTTGACACTGGGTCTTCACTCAATGTCTTGCCAAAGAAGGCTCTTGTCAAGCTTGAATATGATGGAATAGCTCTCCGACCAAGCAATCTGGTGGTCAGAGCTTTTGATGGCTCCAAAAGGTCTGTTCTTGGAGAGGTGGAGCTGCCTGTGATAATCAGTCTGCAGGTCTTTCAGACTACTTTCTACGTGATGGACATTCAGCCGGCCTACAGCTGTTTGTTGGGTCGACCATGGATTCACGCCGCTGGCGCAGTTACGTCGACCCTTCACCAGAAATTGAAATATGAGTGGGAAGGAAATATTATCACAATCTGTGGTGAAGAGGATATCTTTGTTAGCCATCTGGCTACATACAAATACATTGAGATGGATGGTGAAATCCATGAAACTATGAGTCAGAGGTTCGAAGCTCTGAACGTCAATGAGGCGACGACTGAAGTATTTGCTGCATCCCAGGAGGATAGGATGGGTACTTCAATTGTCTCATATCAGCAAGCCCGTAAGGTTGTTGAAGATGGTAACGCCCAAGGCTGGGGCAAGCTGCTACCAGTGGAGAAGAAGGAGGACAAATTCGGTTTGGGTTACAGACCATTTAGACAAGATCAAGTGGAGGCTGCTAAAGAGCCCAAATTCATCAGTGGGGGGATGCTCACCCCGGATGTTGTTACCAACGTGGAAGACGAGGCGGAAAGCAACCTCAACCTGGAAAGCTGGATACATCCAAGGATCCCGGGTCACCAAGTCCTTAACTGGTCTTCCTAGGAAATTCTAAGGGTTACTCCTACAGAGTAATTATTATTTCCTGCTTTTTTTCCAGCATGCATCAAGTCCTGCATCTTGCCCAAGGTGTCAGGACTCATTTTGTAATAGGGCCATATTATAATTTTGTGCAAATGGAATATCAAGGAATATCAGACATCTTTCACAAACAATTCTCTCTTTCGCTCACTGTCTTTTCATTTTTCACTTTTGGACAAAACAATAAAATGGCAATGTTTTCAAAATAACAACTTCATTTGTTTCTTCTAAACAAGATTAAAATTGATCACTAAAAAGAACAAATCTCAACCCTTGCAGAGATTATCCTCCAGATTGAACCGACAACAACACTCTTATGACCTGGTATGACTTCGACAATCCAATTAATCAAGATGATGAAGGGGTTGAAGAAGACTTTGAGTTACCTGAAGAGTTAGCCAGGTTGTTGAGGCAAGAAGAGAAAGTGATTACTCATTATCAGGAGGAGGTTGAAACAGTTAATCTTGGTACGGAGGAGGATTTGAAAGAAGTAAAGATTGGGGCCAGTTTGCAAGCATCAGTGAAAGAACAACTTATCAGCATGCTTCGAGAATACGTCGACGTCTTTGCTTGGTCCTATCAAGACATGCCAGGTCTAGATACTGATATTGTTATGCACAAGCTGCCATTAAAAGAAGATTGCCCTCCAGTAAAGCAAAAGCTACGCCGTACTCGCCCAGATATGGCCATGAAGATTAAGGAAGAAGTACAAAAACAGTGGGATGCCGGTTTTCTTGCTGTAACTAGTTACCCGCCGTGGGTCGCTAACATTGTACCAGTGCCTAAGAAGGATGGCAAAGTACGTATGTGTGTGGATTACAGGGATCTGAATAGAGCTAGCCCGAAGGATGATTTCATATTACCTCACATTGATGTATTGGTTGACAACACAACTCAGTTCTCGGTATTTTCTTTCATGGACGGATTTTCTGGGTATAATCAGATCAAGATGTCACCCGAAGACATGGAGAAAACAACCTTCATCACACCTTGGGGCACATTTTGTTACATGGTAATGCCTTTTGGACTGAAGAATGCCGGTGCGACTTATCAACGGGCTATGGTAACGTTATTCCACGATATGATCCACAAAGAAATTGAATGCAACGTGGATGACATGATTGCCAAGTCCCTTACTGAAGAAGACCATTTGGTAAATCTGCTGAAGTTGTTCAAGCGTCTGAGAAAGTATCAGCTGAAGCTAAACCCCAACAAATGCACATTCGGGGTACATTCCGTTAAGTTGTTGGGATTTATCGTAAGTGAAAAGGGAATTGAAGTTGATCCTGACAAAGTCAAAGCCATTCAGGAGATGCCTACACCTAGGACTGAAAAAGAAGTTTGAGGGTTTTTGGGTAGATTGAACTACATATCAAGGCCCATATCTCATCTCACTGCAACCAGTGAGCCCCTGTTCAAACTGTTAAGAAAGGAACAAACGGTCAGATGGAACGAAGATTGTCAGAAAGCTTTTGACAAGATCAAGGAGTACCTACAAGAACCTCCAATTCTCATGCCTCCGATTGAAGGAAGACCTCTAATAATGTACCTGACAGTATTAGAAGGATTAATGGGGTGTGTGTTGGGCCAGCATGACAAGTCTGGTCGAAAAGAGTATGCAATATACTACCTAAGCAAAAAGTTTACCGATTGTGAACAACGTTATTCACTGCTCGAGAAAACTTGTTGTGTTTTAGCGTGGGCTGCTCGCCGACTAAGACAGTATATGCTGACTCACACTATCTTGTTGATCTCAAAGATGGACCCCGTCAAGTACATATTTGAGAAGCCAGAACTTACCAGAAGGGTTGCAAGATGGAAAATGATTCTGACAGAGTATGACATTCAGTACACATCTCAAAAGGCCATCAAGGGCAGTGTACTCTCTGACTATCTGGCTGAGCAATCCATTGATTATTATTAGCCCATGAGGTTTGACTTCCCTGATGAAGACATCATGTACTTAAAAGCAAAAGACCATGAAGAGCCTGTTCACACTGAAGGGCCTGATCCTAAAGAAGAATGGACTATGATATTTGATGGGGCTGTCAATATGAGTGGTCGTGGAGTTGGTGCAGTGCTCATTACACCTAAAGGAGTTCATATGCCTTTCTCGGAAAAACTCACCTTTGCCTGCACTAACAACGAGGCTAAATACGAAGCTTGTATCATGGGTCTTGAGGAAGCCATTGACCTCAGGATCAAGACATTGAATGTATTTGGAGATTCAACTTTCGTGATCAATCAGACCAACGACAAATGGTACACTCACCAAGAGCATCTGATTCCATATTGTGACTACACGAGGAGATTATTGACTTTCTTCACAACAGTGAAACTTTAGTATATCCCTCGGGACGAAAATCAGTTCGCAGATGCTCTAGCTACCAATTCCTCCATGATCAAGGTTCAGACTGCCAATTATGTACCTCGGATTTTGGTATCTAGACTAGACCTACCAGCGTACGTATTCTCTGTGGACATTGCTAAAGATGACAAGCCATGGTTCCATGACATCAAAGGCTTCTTAGAGGATCAAACATAACCACCTGGGCAATCATCCAATGATAAGAAGACATTAAGAAGGCTGGCCGGTAGTTTCTTCCTTAATGCTGATGGTTCATTATACAAGCGAAACTTTGACATGGTCCTGCTCAAATGTGTTGAGAAGAAAGAAGCAGACTTGCTGATGAACGAGGTGCATGAAGGATCTTTCGGTACCCATGCTGGAGGACATGCAATGGCTAAAAAATTATTAAGATCAGGTTACTAATGGATCACAATGGATGCGGACTATTGTGCTTATGCCAGGAAATGCCACAAATGCCAGATCTACGCAGATAAAGTGCATGTGCCTCCGAATCCTTTGAACGTGATGTCTTCACCTTGGACCTTTGCCATGTGGGGCATTGACATGATTGGAAAGATCGAACCGACTGCTTCAAATGGCCACAGATTCATCCTGGTAGCCATTGATTACTTCACCAAATGGGTTGAAGCAGCTTCGTATGCAAACGTCACCAGACAAGTGGTAGCCAGATTTCTGAAAAGAGACATCATCTGTCGATATGGAGTTCCCGAGCGAATCATTACTGACAATGGTTCCAATTTGAACAACAAAATGATGGCAGAACTGTGTCGGGACTTCAAAATCCAGCATCACAACTCTTCTCCTTACAGGCCAAAGATGAATGGCGCTGTTGAGACAGCTAACAAAAACATCAAGAAGATTGTGCAAAAGATGGTGGTTACTTACAAAGACTGACATGAAATAAGGGAAATAAACAGAATAAAAGACTCGGGCAAAAATAAGGGAAATAAATAAAAAAATGTACACCCGCTGAGTTGAAAAGCCGCATTGGACAGCTCAGACAAAAATGGGTATCTTGGTGGATTGAAAACCCGAAAGGGCGATCCATGCAAAATCAGGGAATAAGCGAACAACTTCATTCTGAATTCGTTTGTATCATTCACAACATGGCAAGCTTCGAAAGGACAAAGCATTGGTCAAGATCAGCCTTCTTCAAAAAGTAAGATGAGAAGAACATCAAGGGCATACAGTTCATAGCAAAGGAAGTTCTCTGGAACATCGTCATCAACATTTTGATTTTCTCAATTTATAGCAACCCCCTCATTTCAGGGGATTTGTTTCTTTGATTGTATTTGCCAATTCAGGGCACCCAGATTAATAAAATCAGAATTTTTAGTCACACCTCGTTTTGTACATTCTTGTCTCGTTTGCAAAATGTCCATTATTCATGATACAATACTTGCATGAAACAAATGAGCCATTTTTTTTATATATTTGCAGGAAATGTATTACTTTCAGGAAAATCTAATTCCTATGACGGAATCCGGTAAGGGATACCCCGGGATACTTGTGCGTTTCTTATGTCTTAACAGGTTGTAGGTATTCAATATGCAACATGGGGCATGACAAGCATCGAATCCCCAACAGGCTAATTCCCTAAGATCTCCCCGAGCAATATCTGAACTACTTTTCCCAACAAAGTTGCCAAAGCCTCCTCATCCCCAGCACAAGTTCACTCAACAGGAGCTTCCCCAGTCGAGATCCCCACCAGAGTGCCATATCTCTCATCCTCAGCAGGTTAAAAATAACTATCTCCCCACAGGGTTTCTGTTCCCTCTCCAGGAGAACAATGCATACATACTTTCCCAGCGGAGTTGCTGAAGCTTCTCTCTCCCCAACCGAGTCTTCTCTCCGGATAGATCTACCAACGATCTGTTTCCCCAAGCAAAATTCTTCCTCCTGATAGATCTACCAATGATCTCTCCCCCAGCCGGGATATCCCTTCAAGCAGATCAACCAGAGATCTTTATCCCAGCGGGATCCGAATCCCGGATCGGTTTCTCCTTTGCATAATCATAGCATTTTCATCATAATTCAAAATAAGCATAGCATTTCGTCTAAATACAGAGCATTACGGCAAAAATCAAACATTTGCATGATCACAAGCCAGGTTTGAGCCAGTCACCTGCAAATACCATCAATATTTCATCAGCAATATACAAAATACATCCTCTGCGAATGAAAGCCAAAGCGTCCCCTTTTCACTCTCAGATACAAATATTTATACATACTCCTTTTGACACCCGTCCATGTCATCCTTCCCTAGCAAGGTCGCCCAAAAACTTTCTACAAACAAATATTTGTTTATAACACACTCTTTTTGACACCCGTCTGTGTCATCCAATCCCCACAGAAAGCCAAAGCATATCCTTCGCATTCTCAAAACAAATGCCTGTTTATATATATTATACTTAACACTCGTCTGTGTCATACATTCCCTAGAAAGACTAACACTCGTCCGTATCTTGCTCATACTCTACTAACAAACCAATACTCACTCACACTTATACAGAAGTCTTTGATACTCGTCCGTATCTTGTTTATGTCACTCCTCAGCAGATCCGACACTCGTCTGTGTTTTGTTAACCAGGTGGTACTCGTCCGTATCATCATCTTTGAAAACGCGTCAGCGTTTATTTCTACCGATACTCGTCCGTATCATGGTCCTAAGGATGCTCGTCCGCATCTTTAATTTATACACAGCGTCAAACACTTATACCTTTTATTCTTGAAAGCGTAAGCACTCGTCCGTGTTTACCATTCCCCAGCAGAACAACCTTTTTCTATCCGACATTCGTCCCATGTCGTGATACTTTCGGCAGCCATACCCTGCCAGGTGATCGTCCTTCACCTTTGGATGACCGTCCCTCATCCCTTCCCTAGTGAAGTACCCATTAGTGGAACCTTTTTTTCTATCCGACATTCGTCATATGTCGTGATAACGAGTAGCCGTCCTCTGCTAGGTGATCGTCCTTCACCTTTTGATGACCGTTCCCCATCATTTATCCGATGGTCGTCCCCACCGTTGATCTTGTTATCCGACATTCGTCATATGTCGTGATAAACCCTGAGAGCAGCCGTACCCTGCTAGGTGATCGTCCTTCACCTCTTGACGATCATCCTTCATCATGCTTATCCGATGGTCGTCCCCATCGTCGACCTTTTCTATCCAACATTCGTCCCATGTTGTGATAAAGAGCAGCCGTCCCCTGCTAGGTGATCGTCCTTCACCTTTGATTACCGTACCTCATCATTATTTCATTTATTCTTTAAACTGATGGCCGTCCCCATCGTTGTTTACTTTACTTTGCAAACCTGATGGTCGTCCCCATCATTTCCTTTACTTTAACCCCCAGAGGATCTTGTTTCTTTACCTGATGGTCGTCCCCGTCATGATCTTTATTTCCGCAGCTTGTCCGCCGTTCCCGTCATTTCTTTGCTTACTACTTTATTCCCATCAGTCGTCCTCTACTCGATGGTCGTCCTGCATCGCCTTCATTTGATAATCATACTATACTACCTTTTATAACTTATATCTCTTTTCTTCTTCTATCCAGCGAGTGCAAATTTTGGACTGTCTTTGGTATTCAACCACATGTTATCTTGTTTGTTTGTTAAGCCAGGCGCTTACATCCTGCACAGCTAACTCATGTTTGAATAGGGGCAGCTGTAAACACCCCAAATTTACCCTCACTCTTCATCACACCATGGCTTGTGATCTTTCATGTTTGCATTAACATAAGCATTACATCTCATTTAGCATATTTGCTTCACTGCATAGTTCAAGTTCATCTGCATCTAGGGTTTGTGATCTGAGCAATCCAGGATCCATCTGAGCCACCCCAAAGGCCTCAAAGCTTTCCAAGAGGGTCCATGTATGTTATATCATCATATTATGCTCCTTAAAGTTCATGAAAGTCAAGGGATCACAAGAACTGGCAAAGGCATGGAAGCAGAGCTAGGGTTTCACTACATAGATGACCGAAATTAGGGTTTTGGTTTCAAAGGCCTTAACTCCAAATTTTTGTGAAGGCATAGCTTCTTGGTAATTTTGATGAAGACAACATCTCTCAACAACTCTCATGAGCAAAGATCAAAAAAGGATTGAGTTGAAGACTTGGAGTGAATATTAAAGTGAAGATTAAAAATAATTTTAAATGGAGCATTTTCTTTCAAATGATCAAGCAACATAAATGGTATATCTAAAAATTTCTCTAATATGATATACAAGTGTTCAAAATATTCATCTAATAGTGTCTTGGTTCATCCATCATAATTTTGTGTCATTGCATTTCTTTAAACATTTTGCCAAGAAAATATTTTTCATTTTTTCAGCTTCAGTAACCGGTTACCCCAGGGTAAGTAACCGGTTACCACTGTTGTTTTACAAAAAAAAATTAACGTTGGGAATAAGTAAACGGTTACCCCAGGGTAAGTAACCGGTTACCACTGATAAAGTTTGGCAAAAAGTTGCATTTCTTCATCCAGAATTTTTTGATGCATTGTGATGATCCATGGCATTCTTTCACTCATTATACTCCTTTAGAAAGGTGTGTGTAGCAATATAAATTCAACATTTTTCAGATTTCATTTTTACCTCCTTTTTTTTGCAAACACTTTTCATAAACAATTTCTCACGTATATTTTCATACTTTCTCAAGTGTTCACAAATTGTCACTAAAGAATTCTTTGCACAAAAATTTCATACATTGCTAAGAATACATATCATTTGCATTGAACACTTGTATACTATATTGAGATTGTCTACAAGGAGAAGATCAATCAATTGATTGATATACAACATAGAAATCATTTTCATACACTTCAAAAATTCTAAATTATTTCTAAAGTCACACTTTGTTTTAGGATTGTTAAGACAAAGTTGTGGATTTGTATTACTTGTGTTTCAAGGGTTAGTTGGAAACAAGTGTGTTCATTTAGAGAGGATTGTTCTCTACTTGAACTTAGGAAAAATCCAAGAGGATTATTCTTGGTGGTTGTAAACACCCCAAATTTGCCCTCACCCATTCACACCATGGCTTGTGATCATTCTCATATGCATAAACACAATCATATCACCTCATATCTCATTTTGATTCACTGCATAGTTTATAAGTCATCTGCATCTAGGGTTTGTGATTTGAGCAACCTCAAGGCATCTTGAGCCATTCCAAAGGCCACTAATCAACTCAAAGGGGTCCATGTGTGTTCATATGTCATATTCCATCTCCTCAAAGTCAAAATGCAGAGGAATCACAAGAACTAGGGTTTGAGTGGATGCAGAGCCAGGCTAGACTGCACAGTTGACTGAAAATTAGGGTTTTGGTTTCAGAGGCCATAACTCCAAATTTTTTGGTCATCCTTGTTTCCATTGATCTCTATATGGTATAGAGAGTATGCATATCAATTTTCATGAAGAAATTCCATGGGGAAGTCATTTGATCAAGGGTTGACTTTTCAAACAAGTCAGTGTAAAATCAGGGCATCTGAGGCCCCCAATGACCCAACCAATGGGTGATCTTCATCATTTTGAGTGCATATGATCTTTATTTGATCATGGAAGAAGTTTGAAGTTCATAAAAATCAAGAATTTAGGGTTTTTGCAAATGTTGACTTTTTGGGCATAGTTGACTTTTCAAGAATGCATCATTTTAGGTCATTTTTCAAGCCATGATTCTTGATCCAAAAAGGCTTCAAATGGAAAAACTTTGGTCATGAAAGTTGTAGATCTCATCTTTCCCTTTTCAAAAAGTACAAGAACATGATCAAACTCTTCTTGGATCAAAAGTTATGGTGTGGCAAAGTTGGCCAAAATCATTAATTTTCAAGGCATGCTTCAAATGGAAATTTTGCAAAGTCTTGAACCAAAGCCAATTGTGACCTCTAATTCATTTCAAACCATTACACAAACATTCTCTAAGTCACAAAAATCAGAATTTGACCAAGGTTCACATGTTTATGGTTTGTGTAATGAGAGATTTTCATGAAAAGGCAAAAAGTAACCAAGTTGCAAAACACTCATGACACTTCCCTCAACTTGGTGCATTGGCTGCTGAACCAAGCTAGCTTCACACACACACCATGCTGCACCAGAACCAGCCTTGTACTAGCCTAGATAATGAGCCATACCTTCCTTACACAATTTTTGACTTTTTGCAAAAGGTGACTTACCAATCAATAAAGCACATGTCCAATCATCTGAACAATGAGAGAGAGTTATGTGGACAATTTGCAAGCTAGACATAACAGAAGGCAAGGCTGAAACATCCTCATTCATCACATACACAAAAAACTACCAAGTTGCAAGTTGCTTCGAATTCCTCTCCACAGCTTGCAAACACAAAAGCCATCTTCACCATTCAACTCACCTTGCCTCTTTGAGTAGAAAGCACCAAGAACCCAAGCCTGAAACAACCAGAATACTCCATAGCCATTGCTCACCCTCAGCCTGCATTTTCCATCGAATCTCCTTCCACAAACCTCAAACACAAGAACAAACTCCACCAACAATCTCCACTCACCTCACTGACCAGAAACCGCCCTTTGTTTTGACCTGAAACACCCTATATCTCAAATGAGATTTTCATCCTCCCTTGGTCATAGCTGCTGCAAACTCACTCAGGAGGTTGTTTAAACTCCAACTAAGCATCCAAAGCTTCAAAGGTGGACCATTGGGACCAGATTGAGCCAAAGAATCATCCAAAGAGTTCCTGAATCAAGAGCTCCATCTCAGGTGACACCATGAACTTTTTTCCCAGAACTCATTTCTCTTGTTAAAATCTTGTTGTGCATGTTACACTGATCATTGGGATCTCTTTACTTTTGAAAATAAGCCAGAAATGAGCATGTAATGGTCTTCTGAAAGTTTGACCTAGAATTTTATTTGCTTCGATTCTTGTTTGTGTGTGAGTTCAAACATGATTTGAGGATGGATTCGTGCTTAGGATAGTTGATAGATGGATTCTGGAGACTTAGGGCTTCTGATTTGGCCTAGGGAGAGAGATTGATTTTGGGGATGGCCGGAGAAGACGACCGGAACACTGTTCCGGTCGCCTGATTGTAATTAACGGCAGGGTTAGGGTTTTAAGCATTAATTAAGAAATTTGAATCTGGGCCGTGAGATGTGGCGCGCAGTCAATTCCCGCCCTGGTCACTTTGAATCTCACGCGTTGGATCAGCATACTTTCACTTATTTCATTTAAAATTCATTTATTTTCTTTTATTTTTCTTTTGTTTTGCATATTTATTTTAAAATAGCAAAAATTCTTAAAAATTATGAAACTTTTTCCTTAAAGTTTTATTAATTTTTAAGACCCAAAAATATTTTTTATTTTATTTTTATCATCAAAAAAGTATTTTTAAATATTTAAGAGATTATTTTTAATTGATTAATGGGAATTAATTAATTAAAAATACTTTTAGGTATTTAAAAATTACACAAAAATTCATGAAATGTTCTAAGACATTTAGAAACATTGTCCAACCTTCAAACCAAATTTCTTTTTTGATCTTGATGCATTTTAAGAATTTTTCATTGAATTAAATCATTTTTTATGCATTATTTTGATCATGGATCCAAAAATTCATTTCTGCCTATTGGAAAAGGTTTGGACATTGATTCTTTTTGCTTTGTTTTGTGTTTAGCATATAGTTTCTAAGATAAAATGGCCATGATTTGATCTTGCATTTTCTATTTGTTTGGCATTTCTTTTGTTAAGAACCCTAAAAAACCCTAATAACTTAGAAAATTCATAACTTGAGTTTGGTTGAGAGTTGAGAGCTCCCCTTTGGGCAGTGGTTTATTATAGGTTTAGGGTTTCTTTGGGTACCATTTTCCATTTTTTATCTTAGGATCTGTTTCTGTTTTGGGTTTTTGTTTGATGTTTGATCCATGAACCCTAATTTGGGCTTTCTCTTGCATCCTTCTTGCATTCTCTTGCATGACATGACTTGTCTTTGCATTTTGTGCATTCTTGTGTTTCATTTGGCATCTTAAGACATATAGAAAGCATCTTTGATCATTGCATCTCATATTTGCCATGTCATTTGTCTTGTATGTTTCATAACATTTCATGCTTGTTCATGCTCCTTAGCTTGCATCATTTGCATCCATGATCTTGTATGAACATCTCCGTGCCTTGTCTCATATTTGCAGCACCTCATAATATCATAATCATCATCAACATGCTTCTGGTTTTGCTTTGCATCATACCATTTCATTTCATTTAGCATTGCATTGCATTTCTTTCTAACATTTCAGGTGGTAAGTAAACTTGAGAAGTGAATTTGCCTTCACTTCTCATAACTTTTCTTTTCATCTCTCTTGCATCCATTGCTGCATTTCTATTTGTGTTTGAGATTGAGCTTGCTCATTCTTTTTCTTCCCACCTTCTTTCTTCAAGTGACTTGACTTCTTGAATGAAACAAGTCACTTTGCTTCTCTTGATCTTATTCATCTGTTTCCTGGTGGCTCCTCTGAAGATTTGTTCTTGAAAACCACACAAACCTTAGGATCATCCAAGCATGACAATGAATTAGGGTTTTGATTAGTCCCTCATAGTTTTACCTTTGTGTCTCTCTTTGAGTCTTCTCTTCTCATCTCATAATCAGGGACTAAACCCTAAAGGCTTTAAGGCTTTGTGATTAAGCTTATGCCTGCATCCTTCTCTTAGGATGGAGTGTATAACTTTAATCCTAAGTTTTAAACCCTTAATGTGTTTAAATCTCTTAATCAATTCACTTAATAATCATCAAGACATCACACTTGTAACTTGGGCCTTGCATTAGGGTTCTAATTCTTCCTTAATTGGTTAAGAAGGACTAACCCTAGTGTTAATGGACAAGTCCCCCTCAAGTTGTCTTACAAGCAATAAAATTCACTTCATCATCATATCATTAACTAAAATCCACTTAATAAAGGCTTTGTTTTGTCATGAGTTTAATCCCTAATCATGGATTAAGTTGAGGAGCTTTCCTCAGCTTAAACATTCTCATCTATTATCCTTCTATTAGGATGGTGTAATGAGTCTGTTTAATCCTTGATTATGGCTTAACCTCATTACTTAACACTAAACAAAAACCACAAAAACATCTGAATAATCACAAGTAGGTTAATGATCTTAATCCTACACCAAAGGTGATTAAGTGTGAGAAGCTGACTTCACACTTAAGGTATTCTCATTACCCCTAATCAGAGGGAAGATGTGATGAGTTTGCTAAACCCATTGGTTTAGGTTTAAGCTCATTATCCTATGACAAACTTTCACAAGCAATAAAAGACTGAAAACTCAAAACAAACAACAATCGTCTCCCTCGGGATTCTTTTCTCATCACCTTCACTCACAAACGAGAACTTGCTTCTTCCGTCTAATGCAAGACAGTCAGCACCTGAGCCAGACAGGTCATACACTTGAGCATAGACAAGCAAGCAGTTCACAAGTCAATTCATCTTTCAGTCTCTTTGGGTCGAACTACGGTGTTCTGACTTCCTCATTGCACGAGAGGATACGTAGGCATAACTTAACAGTTATCGAACAAAAGTCTCTGTATATTCCCCCTCCTCCAGCCTTATTCTTTAGCCTCATTATCATGAGCATTTCATCTCTGTTCTTACACTGACACTGTATATATTACACTTCACTTCTCTTACACTGACACCTGTACATCTTTTTTCCAACTCTTTTGCACACAAATTGCACTGACACTACCCCTTTAAAACACAAATCTTTTAAGCGTGGATCCCGTCGAGTACGACGGACAATCTGGGTGCTAATACCTTCCCAGGTTGTAACCAACCCCCTTTCTCAGTCTCTCTGGTTCGCAACCGTCTTATCCATGTCTTTCTAGGTCTATGCAGCATTGCCTTTCCTCCGGGATAAAAATGCCTAGCTGGCGACTCTATTCATCTCCAGTGAGTTCACGGCTGTGTGTTCTCATTGTCCCTCTCGCCGACCGTTCGCGTCTGTACCTTCATCTGATCCATTTCATTTGTCGGGAGCGACAGCTTGGCGACTCTGCTGGGGACCCTTATACAGCAACCAGGGCTTCTGGTTCTTTTTGTGGGTTCCTCCTAGCGCTTGTTTGATTTGTGTTTACTGGGGTGTTATGTGCTTGTTTGTGCTTGTATTTATTTTTGTTTATTGCTTTATGTACAGTTACTTTACTGCTTTCTTTATTGCATTTATATATATCATACTGTCACTGTTGCTGGCTGGATCTGTTGTTTGCCTTGGTGGGTGGGTGTTTCATTGAGAGTTAAGGTCCTATACCTGGGACCTGAGTGACACCTAGGCTAGAGTGAATCATATTCTTTCCCATTCCATTTCGGTCTGGTGCGGGAATATGAAACACGGTTCAGATATGGGTTTCTTCTTGAGAACTCTGTGTTGCAGATTTCCTGCAATGCTAGGGCTATCTGGGAAGCCTGCTAAGTCTGGATGACCTTTTAGTATTGACCTTCAGAAACTGAGGTGAATTAGAGGAGGAATTGTTATGGTTATTGTAAACACTGTACCTCCGGGTTAGAAGTGTTTACACTTCTCATAACTGATCCAAGTCTGAGGATCCTTGTTTTAGATCATCACCTGTGAGGGGGTTGGGCTGTTTACAGGTTTGCAGGTACCTTGACCTCAGAATACCAGGTTACTTTGATTTGTTAAGAGTACTCCATGTTGGACAGTTCTTGTGATTCTAAACCCTGGACATGTGGCTCTTTATTTGAGTCCCCCACCCTGGTTACTGGATTTATAGACCTCCATCTGGATTTCTTACACACATGGACTTATACCAGGGCATTTTGATCAGATCCAGCTCAGTCACAAACCCTTGCATATCATTTGCATACATAATCATTGCATCATATTGACATTTGCTTATTTGTGTTTCAGGGTATCCACCTTCATCCGGTTTTGGTTTTGACCCCATCTGCAGTTTTGACCTGTCTCCACCAGCACTTGCTTCAGCCTGTCAGCCATATACTCCAGTTACTTGCACTAGCCAGCCAGTGGCCCACTTCTCAACATCTTCATCAGCACCCAACTCAGTCTTCAGCATTATGGCTCCAAAGAAAAGCAACATCACTTATCATTTCTTCCAACCAGACTTGTCAGACATCAGGAGGATCCAAACCCTGATCACTCCAGATCACATACCTTTATTCAGGGAGCATTATGGGGATATACTTGACTTGGTCATGGATCTGGACCCATCTCAGAGGAGTTTGATCCACACCTGCATTCAGTTTTATGACCCCCCATTGAGATGTTTCACCTTTCAAGACTTTCAGTTGGGTCCTCTTCTGGAAGAATACTCATCTTTGATTGGTTTGCCTATCAAGAGAGAAATCCCTTTCAACCCTGAAATGGTCCCTCCCAGCAATGGAGAGATAGCAAAAGCTTTGCACCTGGAGCCTGTCCTAATTGAGCAGCATATGACCTCTAAAGCTGGGATCCCTGGATTTCATCTGGACTTCCTGATTTCTCAAGCTAGTCTGAAAGCCTCCCTGGGGGAGTGGAAAGCTGTTTGTGCTCTGTTGGCCTTAAGTGTATATGGAATTGTGTTGTTTGCAGATGAGCCACGATTAATTAGCAAGAATGCCATCCATTTGTTCATCCTGAAGAACCCAGTGCCAACTTTGCTAGGAGATCTCTATTACTCAGTACATCAGAAGAATGAGAAGCAGAGGGGAAGGCTAGTGAGGTGTTGTGCTCCATTATTCCACGCTTGGCTTCTAAAGCATCTACCCAAGACAGATGCCTTTCTAAATCCTCATCAGCAGAGCAACTGGGCTAAGAGGCTCACTACCCTAACTTCAACAGATATCAGATGGTGTACTCAAAGCACCAAGGGTAGAGATATCATCACCAGCTGTGGGCACTTCCCCAATGTGCCCTTAATAGGAGTTAAGGGAAGTATCAATTATAACCCTCTGCTGTTCAGGAGGCAACTGGGCTATGCACTGGTCCATACTCCTAGGGCACGGGACCTGGTGGAGACCCTCTACTGTGAGAACAAGATTAGTCTGGCAACTGTTAGGCAGGCTGCCTGGGCCTGGGATCATGTTCAAGCCAAGGGAGTCATCATTCTGGGGAAGTGCAATAATGTGGCATCAGCCCAATATCATGAGTGGTCCCATGCTAGGGCCCAGTTCTCTGGATTGCCTTTCACCATAGAAGACAGGCCTGAGTCATCTTCAGCACCACCTCCTGCCACTATCAGTTTAGAGGAGTTTGAAAGCTTGAAGGAAAGAAATGAGAAGCTAACCCAGGCTTTGCAGAAGACCCTCCGGGAGAGGAGTGAAGGTGTGAGGGAGGTTGAGAGATTGGAGAAGTTGAGGGTGGAACACTTGACTAAGATTGAGAAGTCTGGAGATTATATCAAGAAGTCTAAGGCTGGTGAGCAAATTCTGAAGAATGCTTGTAAAGAAGCCCAGTTCCAAAGAGCAAGAACAGACTTGTACTTGAAGGAGAGTCAGGCCAGGTGGGTCCGGATCACTGAGGCCCGTACTCTAGAAGACAAGAGAGTTCAAGACAAAATGGAGCAGATGGAAAAAGCCCTGGCAGCAGCCCAGAAGGAAATATCAGAGTTAGAAATCAGAGCTGGAGTGAAGAGGTCTAAGGACCAAAGTCAGAACAAGAAGTTGACTGCAGCTGTTGCAACAAGAAACCTTCTCATCAGAGGTCTCACGGAGCATCCGGCTGATCTTGTGACCGAAGCACTTCTTAAGGAAGTTCGTGAGGATGAGTTTGGCCTTGGAGTTTGATCATTTGCTTGTTGTTATTCCTATTCCATGTACTTTTGTTTTTTGTGATGCATTTTGACCCCTCTGAGGGCTGGTGTTGTAAAATGAACAAGTTGTATTATTTCATCTTATGTAATATATTTGTTAGTTTGTTCCATCCAAGTTCACTTCAAAAGCAACTTCAACAGCATCATCTTCAAGGGTCTGGAAGGGTCAAAACTGAATGCCAAGCCGGATACCTTGAAAGCAAATAAGCATAACTGCATCGCATACTAACCCTTTTGTTTGTTTTGTAGGTTTTTGTTTTGTTGTTGCTAACCTCTGTTGTGAATCTCAGGAATTATTGCTCGCCGCCGGGTATTTCCCCTCAACAGGCCACACAGGTACCCAACTAGAAACAACCTTCCGGGAATCCAGATGGACCAGATGCAGCAAGACCTTACGGAGGTCAGAAACCAGATGGCCAACGAAAGGTTGGAGATGAGAACTCAGATAACACAGTTCATGGAAGTAATGAACAATTTAGCTCAAAGCCAGGAGAGGCTCAGAGCCTTGGTAGAGGGGAGGAATCAAGATGAGCCCCATGTGGGGACTGCCGGCACAAGTAACAATGAAAGGGTGCAACCACATGTTAACCCCCCTGTGTTTGGCCCACATCTCCATCCTGAAGTTAATATTCCTGCAAATGTTCAAGGAACAGCCACTGCAGCCAGAGTACTTCAAGAAGATCCTCAGGAGGACCAATTTACAGTAATGGGTGCTGGAGAGGAAACTTATGATAGACGATTGGAGGAAATAGCTGAGAAGTTGAGATCACTGGAGTCTCAAAATTCTTTGGGCTTCGACGTCATGGACATGGGTTTGGTAGACGGGGTCAGGATCCCCCATAAGTTCAAGCCTCCTTGTTTCGAAAAGTATAATGGGACTTCATGCCCCCGGACTCATTTGCAATCATTTCTGGGAAGGCTGAAGGCCTACACAATGGATGAGAAGCTCTGGATGTTCTACTTTGAAGACAGCTTGACTGGAGCATCAAGGGAATGGTACTCTCACTTGACAAGAGCAACAATTAGATGCTGGAAGGACCTGGCAGAGGCCTTCATCAGACAGTATCAGTATAATCTAGACATGGCACCCAACAGGACCCTCCTAATGGGAATGTCACAGTCTTCAAGGGAGAGTTTCCGAGAATATGCCCAGAGATGGAGGCAACTGGCTGCTGCTGTTCAACCACCCATGTCTGAACGAGAAATGGCAGATATGTTCATGAACACCCTTCAGGGAACCTATATTGACAGGTTGGCTGCTTTCTCTTCCACTAGCTTCGCGGATGTTGTCATAGCTGGGGAGAGAATTGAAAGCCTGTTGAAAATGGGAAAGATCTCAGACAACGGTGCAAGCTCGTCCAGTAGTACAAGAAAGCCTTTTGCAGGCCCGAGAAGAACTGGCGAGACCAATGCCATCCATTCAAACAGGGGTAGGCCCCAATATGCTCAGAGGACAATAGCAGCAGTCACCATTCCTGCTCCAGCTCATCCTCAGCCGGTCTACCAACCTCCTCAACAAAACTTCCAACAACAACCTCAGTATCAGCAAAGTCAGTATCCTCCAAGAAACTACAACAACAACAACTCCAACAACAACAATCAACAGAGGCCATTCCAACAAAGACCATCCCAAGCTAACCGAGTGATCGACCCGATCCCAATGCCGTATGCTGCCTTGCTGCCACAACTTCTGAAGCTCAACCTAGTTGAGCTAAGAACGTTGGCACCTCCGGATCCCAACAGTTTGCCAAGGAACTATGACTCCAACGCTAGGTGTGCTTTTCATTCAAACGCACCTGGTCACAGTACAGAAAAATGCAGGGCTCTGCATATGAAGGTACAAGACTTGGTAGACTCCAAGGCTCTGAATTTTGCACCTCCGCCCAATGTTAATAAAAACCCAATGCCAAACCATGGTGGTCCTCGAATTAACGCTATTGAAGAAGACCAACCGTCTTATTTAATAACCAGTGTGGATCAGATCAGGACACCATTGGTGGAAATCAAGGCTCAACTCCGTGAAAACCAAATATTTCCAGGGTGTG
The DNA here is from genome assembly GCA_963966055.1 of Lathyrus aphaca. NCBI lineage: Eukaryota > Viridiplantae > Streptophyta > Magnoliopsida > Fabales > Fabaceae > Lathyrus > Lathyrus aphaca. The sequence continues at coordinate 200,801,200 of OZ014519.1, read as the reverse complement.
AACTAGGGTGTCCCTATTGTAATATTTCATGGAATGGGTGTGAGGACCTCAGGAATGGCATTGACAGCCTTATTCAGAGTGGCCTACTCCAGATCACCACATCATTCCCGACAAACCCGACAACTTCATCAACAACGGTTTCAGAACCTCCTACAAATGCAACAACTATTGTTCCCGACAATTCACCAACAACATCAACAAATGCTTCACCTGTCCTCTCAAATGATCAGTTTTCAACAGTTTCTCCTGCTACAACTTCAGCTTCATTCCATTCCGAATCTCCATCAACAACAACATCAGTCCCTCCAGCAGTACCTCCTACAACACCAGCAATCAATCATGAAGATGTCTCCACTGTCACCATATTCTATGATCCTGAAAACAACTCTGCCTACAATTCAGAAGGTGCTGCTCCCATCAGAGCACCAGTTACAATTTATTACGATCCACAAACAATTACAGTCCCTTCAGCGGCAGCAATCAGTCCAGTCATTGTCACGGTGCCTGAACCAGTACCATATGAAAGCAATAGGGCCATCCCTTGGCACTATGGCTCTGACGTGTACTGTGAAGGGAAAAGAATCACTCTTGAAACATCAGCACCTGCACCACAAGTAGATAATGTGGGGGGAGGCGGAGGCTTCACTCGAAGCGGACGTCTCTTTGCTTCACAAGTTCAAAGACCTACTGCCGAAGCAGAAGCTGCTGCCAAGGCAAAGGGTAAAGGCCCGGTGCAGGAAGATCCAGCTGCCAAAGAAGCCCTGAAGACTCCGTTCGATCAAGAAGTTGATGAGTTTATGAGGATCATCAAAAAGAGTGATTACAAAATTGTGGATCAACTTCACCAGACGCCATCCAAAATCTCTATCCTCTCACTGCTTATGTGCTCCGAAGCCCATCGGAATGCACTACTCAAAGTCTTGCACGCAGCTTACGTGCCCGAGGAGATTACTGTCAACCAGTTGGAGACCGTGGTTGGAAATGTTACTGCTAGCAATGGGCTAGGGTTCACCAATACTGACTTGACAGCGGATGGCCGCAACCACAACAAAGCCTTGCACATAACCATGGAATGCAAGGGAGCTGTCCTTTCTCATGTGCTGGTGGACACAGGATCTTCCCTGAATGTCTTACCAAAGAAGGCTCTGGTGAAGTTAGAATATGATGGATTGGCATTGAGACCCAGCAACCTGGTGGTGAGAGCCTTTGATGGTTCGAAGAGATCGGTTCTGGGAGAGATTGAGCTGCCCGTGACAATTGGCCCGCAGACCTTTAAAACTATCTTTTATGTGATGGACATTCAGCCCGCCTACAGCTGTTTGTTGGGTAGACCCTGGATTCACGCCGCCGGCGCAATAACGTCTACCCTTCACCAAAAGTTAAAATTTGAGTGGGAAGGCCAAGTTGTCACAATCTGTGGAGAGGAGGACATTTTTGTCAGCCACCTGGCAACCTATAAGTACATTGAAATGGATGGGGAGATCCATGAAACAATGAGCCAGGGGTTTGAAGCTTTGAATGTGAATGAGGCATCTGCTGTATCTGGTACTCCAATGTCATCATATCAACAAGCCCGGAAGGTTGTTGAGGAAGGAACTGCCCAGGGCTGGGGCAAACTGCTATCGGTGGAGAAAAAAGAAGACAAGTTTGGGTTGGGTTACAGACCAACTCAACATCAAGCAAAGGCTGCTGAAGAGCCTGGTTTTGTCAGTGGAGGGATGCTTACCCCCGATGCTATCAACTGTCTGGAAGACGAGCTGGAAGAGGAGCGCAATCTGGAGAATTGGATTCGTCCAAAGATCCCGGGGAGCAGTATCTCGAACTGGTCTTCCCAGGAAATTATAAGAGTTACTCATGCAGAGTAATTATTATTTCCTGTATTTTTATAGCATGCATCAAAGTCTTGCATCTTGCCCAAGATGACAAGACTCATTTTGTAATCAGGGCCATCTGTACTTTTGTGCAAACAAGATTAAATTAATGAAATATCAGACATCTTTTTACAAACGAGTCTTTTTCTTTTCTGCTCACTGTTTTTCCATTTCTCTTTTTGTACAAAAAATAAATGGCGGTGTTTTCAAAATGACAACTTTATTTCACTTTTCTAAACAAGATTAAAATCAAATCACTAAAACGAACCAACTTAACCCTTGCAGAGAGTGCCTTCCAGACAGCACCGACAACAGCACGGCTATGACATCGTATGACTTTGACAATCCAATCAATCAAGCTGATGAAGGGGTTGATGAAGAATATGAGCTTCCTGAAGAGCTAGCCAGGTTGTTGAGACAAGAGGAAAAGGTTATTATCCCTCACCAGGAGGAGGTTGAAGTGATTAATCTTGGTACAGAGGAAGACGTGAAGGAAGTAAAAATTGGGGCCTGCCTGCAAGACTCAGTGAAGAGACAACTGATAGATCTGCTTCAAGAGTACGTCGATGTGTTTGCTTGGTCGTATCAAGATATGCCAGGGTTGGATACCGACATTGTTGTGCACAAGCTGCCTCTAAGGGAAGAATGCCCACCAGTTAAACAGAAGCTGCGCCGAACTCGCCCAGACATGGCTATGAAAATTAAGGAAGAGGTACAAAAGCAATGGGACGCCGGGTTCCTTGCTGTGACTAGCTATCCACCGTGGGTCGCTAACATAGTACCTGTGCCTAAGAAAGACGGCAAAGTAAGAATGTGTGTTGACTACCGGGATCTGAACAGAGCCAGCCCGAAAGATGACTTCCCATTACCTCACATTGATGTATTGGTGGATAACACGGCTCAGTTCTCGGTATTCTCCTTCATGGACGGATTTTCAGGATATAATCAGATCAAGATGTCACCTGAAGACATGGAGAAGACAACATTTATCACACCCTGGGGCACGTTCTGCTACAAGGTAATGCCATTTGGGCTCAAGAATGCCGGTGCAACGTATCAACGGGCTATGGTAACATTATTCCACGATATGATCCACAAAGAAATAGAATGTTATGTGGATGATATGATTGCCAAGTCCCTTACTGAAGAAGATCATCTGGTGAATCTACTCAAGTTGTTCAAGCGTCTGAGAAAGTACCAACTGAAGTTGAACCCCAACAAATGCACATTCGGGGTGCGATCCGGTAAGCTGCTAGGATTTATTGTAAGCGAGAAAGGGATTGAAGTTGACCCTGATAAAGTCAAAGCCATCCAAGAGATGCCTGCACCGAAAACTGAGAAAGAAGTTCGAGGGTTCTTAGGTCGGTTGAACTACATTTCACGGTTCATATCTCACCTCACAGCAACCTGCGAACCCTTGTTCAAGCTGTTAAGAAAAGAACAGACGGTCAGGTGGAATGAAGATTGCCAGAAGGCTTTTGACAAGATCAAGGAGTATCTGCAGGAACCTCCAATCCTTATGCCGCCAGTCGAAGGAAGACCTCTGATTATGTACTTGACAGTATTAGAAGAGTCGATGGGGTGTGTGCTGGGCCAGCATGACGAGTCTGGTCGAAAAGAGTATGCAATATACTACCTAAGCAAAAAGTTTACCGACTGTGAACAACGATATTCACTGCTCGAGAAAACTTGCTGTGCTTTAGCGTGGGCTGCTCGCCGACTGAGACAGTATATGTTGACCCACACTACTTTATTGATCTCGAAGATGGACCCAGTCAAGTACATATTTGAGAAGCCAGCGCTTACCGGACGGGTTGCAAGATGGCAAATGATCCTTACAGAGTATGACATCCAATACACATCTCAGAAAGCCATCAAAGGCAGTGTATTGTCTGAATATCTTGCTGAGCAACCCATCGATGATTACCAACCTATGAGGTTTGACTTCCCTGATGAAGACATCATGTTCATTAAAACAAAAGATCATGAAGAGCCTATTCACACTAAAGGGCCTGACCCGGAGGAAGAATGGATTATGATGTTCGATGGGGCTGTTAACATGAATGGTCGTGGTGTTGGTGCAGTACTCATTACACCTAAAGGAGTTCACATGCCTTTCTCGGCAAAACTCACTTTCAACTGCACTAACAACGAAGCTGAGTACGAAGCTTGCATTATGGGTCTTGAGGAAGCCATTGACCTCAGGATCAAGACATTGACCGTATTCGGAGATTCAGCTTTGGTAATCAATCAGACCAATGGGAAATGGTATACACACCAGGATCATCTGATACCTTACAGGGATTATACAAGAAGGTTATTGACTTTCTTCACAACAGTCAAACTTGAGTATATCCCTCGGGATGAGAATCAGTTTGCAGATGCCTTGGCTACCATTTCGTCCATGATCAAAGTTCAAGCTGCTAACTTTGTACCTCAGATTTCAGTATCGAGACTTGACAGACCAGCATATGTATTCGCAACAGATGTCGTCAAGGATGATAAGCCTTGGTTCCACGACATTAAGTGCTTCTTGGAGGATCAAACATACCCACCAGGGGCATCTTCCAATGATAAGAAGACTTTGAGAAGGCTTGCTGGAAGTTTCTTTCTGAACGCTGATGGGTCTTTATACAAGAGGAACTTTGATATGGTACTCCTCAGATGTGTTGACAAGACGGAAGCAGATTTGTTGATGCATGAAGTGCACGAAGGCTCTTTTGGCACCCATGCTGGAGGACATGCAATGGCTAAGAAGTTGTTAAGATCGGGCTATTATTGGATCACAATGGATGCGGACTGTTGTGCCTACGCCAGAAAATGCCACAAATGCCAGATCTACGCAGATAAGGTGCATGTGCCTCCCAATCCCTTGAACATTATGTCTTCACCATGGCCCTTCGCCATGTGGGGCATTGACATGATTGGCAAGATCGAGCCAACTGCTTCGAATGGACACCGATTCATCCTGGTCGCCATTGACTATTTCACCAAGTGGGTTGAAGCAGCCTCATATGCAAACGTCACGAGACAAGTGGTAGCCAGATTTCTGAAAAGGGATATCATCTGTCGATACGGAGTGCCCGAGCGAATCATTACTGATAATGGTTCCAATCTCAACAACAAAATGATGGCAGAGCTATGCCGGGACTTCAAGATTCAACATCACAATTCTTCTCCTTACAGGCCAAAGATGAACGGCGCTGTTGAGGCAGCAAATAAAAATATCAAGAAGATTGTGCAGAAGATGGTAGTCACTTACAAAGACTGGCATGAAATGCTACCATTTGCCTTGCATGGGTACCGCACATCAATCAGGACATCCACCGGGGCAACACCGTATCAGCTTGTGTATGGAATGGAAGCAGTCCTACCAGTTGAAGTTGAATTACCCTCCTTGCGAGTCTTGATGGATGTCAAATTGAGTGAAGCAGAATGGGTTAGGTCCCGATACGAGCAACTGAGTCTGATCGAAGAGAAAAGATTGGCTGCAATCTGTCATGGGCAATTATATCAGAGAAGAATGAAGAAAGCCTTCGATCATAAAGTCAGGCACCGAGAGTACCAAGTAGGAGATCTTGTGCTGAAGAGAATCCTCCCTCCTCATACAGACCACAGGGGCAAATGGACTCCAAACTACGAAGGGCCATTCGTGGTAAAGAAAGTTTTCTCTGGTGGAGCACTGATGTTCAGCACCATGGATGGTGAAGATTTTCCATCCCCTGTGAATTCAGATGCAGTTAAAAAATACTTCGCATAAAATGACCCGCTGGACATAAAAACAGAATGTAAGTCCAGGCAAAAATAGGGCATCCCGGCGAGTCAAAAACAGAATAAAAGACTCGGGCAAAAATAAGGGAAATAAATAGAAAATGTACACCCGCTGAGTTGAAAAGCCGCATTGGACAACTCAGGCAAAAATGGGTATCCCGATGGATTGAAAACCCGAAAGGGCGATCCATGCAAAATAAGGGAATAAGCGAACAACTGCACTCTGGATTCGTCTGTATCACTGACAACTTGGAAAGCTTTGATAGAATCAAGCGTCAATCAGAATCAACTTTCTTCAGAAAGCAAGACGAGAAGAACGTCATTGTCATACGAGTCATAGCAGAAGAGGAAGCTCCTTAAAGTGTCGTCAACACCGCCAGCATTTTGTTTCTCAATTTATAACAATCTCCTTATTTTAGGAGACTTGTTTCTTTGACTGTATCTTGCCAATTCAGGGCACATGAATTAATAAAATCAGATTTTCAGTTATGTCTCGTTTTGTACATTTTCATTTTTTGCAAAGAATGTCTGATATCTTAAAAGAAAAAAACTGATTGCATAAGAGTACAGATGATTGTCACTAAAAATAGAAACACATGCTTGCAGGGAATATACTTACTCTTGAGAATGCTTGACTCCTATGACGGAATCCAGTAAAGGATACCTCGGGACCTTTTGAGCGTCTCCTTATCTTTGCAGGATTGCAGGTATCCAGAACGCAACCTGGGGCATGCAAGTTACGTCTCAGCAAGCTGGCGAATCATTATCAACTCGGTCTATCTTCCACGTGGCGCTGGAAGGTGCCCACTTCCCCAGCAAAGTTGCCAAATCAACATACACTCAATCTCAGCATCTGAAATGCTCTATCCCCAGCTGAGTTGCTTCCCCATTGCTTTCCCCAGCCGAGTTACTAACAGCATTCCTCAGCTGTAGTACCAGCCTTTTCCCCTCAGCAGAATGCAGAAATCAGGGAATCATCTCCCCACAGAATCCTAAGCCTTTATCCAGAAGAGCAACACACGAAGAAGTCACAACAGAGAGGGAGAAAGCTTCTACAAACCCCAGCTGGGTCCCGTATTATAAGGATATGTCAATCAGTGACCTATATCCCCCAAGCAGATACATCATCAGATTTACCAATGATCTCATCCCCAGCTGGGATGTTCACTTCAAGCAGATCAACCAGAGATCTTCGCGGCAACGGGATCCGAGTCCCGGATCTGTGCCTCTTTGCATAACCATAGCATTCGCATCATAAAATCCCCCCAGAGCGTAGCATTCCGTCTAATACGGAGCATTACGGCAAAAATCAAATACATAGCATAATCATAAGTCATGTTGTGAGTTGAACACTTGTAAATATTGACAATCTGTCATTATACAGAATACAATACACAAAAATCCCCACCAGGGTTCCAGCAAAAGCAGTTGCCTCTCCAATCACAAATACCAGTATATACACCTTTTGGCACCCGTCCGTGTCATTACTCCCCAGTAAGGTTGCCTGAATACACTTTACAAACAAGATCACCCGTATTACAGATACATCATGACACCCGTCCGTGTCATATCTCAGCAGAAAGCAAAAGATACCCTCTTTGCACTCACATATACTCATATATACACTTTCTTGACACCCGTCCGTGTCATATCCCCAGCGCAGTCGCTTACACTTTCATCAACCCATATACTTGTTAATATCATACTTTTCTCTCTTGACACTCGTCCGTGTCACTCTCCCCAGCAGTCAAAACACTCATCTCATATACAATACTCACTACTCATGGTACACTTATACAGATACTCGTCCGCATCTTGTATACATCATCACTCATATCCCCACAGATTCGACAGTAGTCCTTGTTCTTTGTTAACCAGTTGGTACTCGTCTGTATCATCATCTCAGAACATTGCGTCTAGTGTTTGTTTCTGCATGATACTCGTCCGTATCATAGTCTTAAGGATGCTCGTCCGCATCTTTAATCCATACACCGTGTCAAACACTTGTGTCTTCTTGAATATAGATACTCGTCTGTGTCTGTTATTCCCCAGAAGAATTCTTTCAGATTCAACACTCGTCCGTGTTCTTTGTTAACCAGTTGATACTCGTCCGTATCATCATCTCTGAACATGTGTCAGTATTTGTTTCTACATGATACTCGTCCGTATCATAGTCTTAAGGATGCTCGTCCGCATCTTTAATCTATACACAATACCAAACACTTATACCTTTTGTTTCTTGGTTGTGAACGCTCGTCCGTGTTCACTACATCCCCAGTAGATCACCAACAAAGCATTTTCTTTTATCTGACACTCGTCCTGTGTTATGATAACTTTGAGAGCAGTCGTACCCTGCTGAGTGGTCGTCCTCCACTTCTTGATGGTCGTCCTCCATCATGCTCATCCGATGGTCGTCCCCATCGTTGATATTTTAGCAGCCGTCCCCTGCTAGGTGGTCGTCCTCCACCTTTCTTTGATGATCGTCCTTCATCATTTTATCCAATGGCCGTCCCCATTGTTGATTTTGGTTATCTGGCATTCGTCCTATGTCATGAGAAACCTCGAGAGCAGCCGTACCCTGCTGAGTGGTCGTCCTCCACTTCTTGATGGTCGTCCTCCATCATGCTCGTCCGATGGCCGTCCCCATCGTTGACCTTTTCTATCCGATGGCCGTCCCCATCGTTGATATTTTCGGCAGCCGTACCCTGCCAGGTGGTCGTCCTCCACCTTTGATGGCCGTCCCCATCATATTTCTTTTATCCCCAACAGAGCAGCCGTCCCCTGCTAGGTGATCGTCCTTCACCTCTGATGGCCGTCCCCCATCATCTGTTTATTTCGTTTATTCTTTAACCCGATGGTCGTCCCCGTCGTGGTCCCTTTTCTTTTTAGCCCGATGGCCGTCCCCATCGTTGGTTACTTTACCTTTATGAACTTGATGGCCGTCCCCGTCATGTTTCATTAATTTCCAGAGAATTTTACAGCTTTATCTCGATGGCCGTCTCCATCACGATTTTATTTTCCCCAGCTAGTCGGCCGTCCCCGTCTTGGCTTTACCTTTTATCCCCAGCATGTCGGCCGTCCCCGTCATTGCTCTTTACCCAGCAGTCGTCCTCTGCTCGACGGTCGTCCTCCGTCGCCCACACTTTACAATATACTTTATTTGCTTTTACAATCTATATCCCTTTTCTTCTTCATTTCTGTGAGTGCAAATTTTGGACTGTCTTTGGTATTCAACCACAAGTTATCTTGTTTGCCTGTTAGGCCGTCGCTTACAACCTGCACAGCTAACTCATGCTTGAATAGGGGCAGCTGTAAACACCCCAAATTTGCCCTCACCCATTCACACCATGGCTTGTGATCATTCTCATATGCATAAACACAATCATATCACCTCATATCTCATTTTGATTCACTGCATAGTTTATAAGTCATCTGCATCTAGGGTTTGTGATCTGAGCAACCTCAAGGCATCTTGAGCCATTCCAAAGGCCACTAATCAACTCAAAGGGGTCCATGTGTGTTCATATGTCATATTCCATCTCCTCAAAGTCAAAATGCAGAGGAATCACAAGAACTAGGGTTTGAGTGGATGCAGAGCCAGGCTAGACTGCACAGTTGACTGAAAATTAGGGTTTTGGTTTCAGAGGCCATAACTCCAAATTTTTTGGTCATCCTTGTTTCCATTGATCTCTATATGGTATAGAGAGTATGCATATCAATTTTCATGAAGAAATTCCATGGGGAAGTCATTTGATCAAGGGTTGACTTTTCAGACAAGTCAGTGTAAAATCAGGGCATCTGAGGCCCCCAATGACCCAACCAATGGGTGATCTTCATCATTTTGAGTGCATATGATCTTTATTTGATCATGGAAGAAGTTTGAAGTTCATAAAAATCAATAATTTAGGGTTTTTGCAAATGTTGACTTTTTGGGCATAGTTGACTTTTCAAGAATGCATCATTTTAGGTCATTTTTCAAGCCATGATTCTTGATCCAAAAAGGCTTCAAATGGAAAAACTTTGGTCATGAAAGTTGTAGATCTCATCTTTCCCTTTTCAAAAAGTACAAGAACATGATCAAACTCTTCTTGGATCAAAAGTTATGGTGTGGCAAAGTTGGCCAAAATCATTAATTTTCAAGGCATGCTTCAAATGGAAATTTTGCAAAGTCTTGAACCAAAGCCAATTGTGACCTCTAATTCATTTCAAACCATTACACAAACATTCTCTAAGTCACAAAAATCAGAATTTGACCAAGGTTCACATGTTTATGGTTTGTGTAATGAGAGATTTTCATGAAAAGGCAAAAAGTAACCAAGTTGCAAAACACTCATGACACTTCCCTCAACTTGGTGCATTGGCTGCTGAACCAAGCTAGCTTCACACACACACCATGCTGCACCAGAACCAGCCTTGTACTAGCCTAGATAATGAGCCATACCTTCCTTACACAATTTTTGACTTTTTGCAAAAGGTGACTTACCAATCAATAAAGCACATGTCCAATCATCTGACCAATGAGAGAGAGTTATGTGGACAATTTGCAAGCTAGACATAACAGAAGGCAAGGCTGAAACATCCTCATTCATCACATACACAAAAAACTACCAAGTTGCAAGTTGCTTCGAATTCCTCTCCACAGCTTGCAAACACAAAAGCCATCTTCACCATTCAACTCACCTTGCCTCTTTGAGTAAAAAGCACCAAGAACCCAAGCCTGAAACAACCAGAATACTCCATAGCCATTGCTCACCCTCAGCCTGCATTTTCCATCGAATCTCCTTCCACAAACCTCAAACACAAGAACAAACTCCACCAACAATCTCCACTCACCTCACTGACCAGAAACCGCCCTTTGTTTTGACCTGAAACACCCTATATCTCAAATGCGATTTTCATCCTCCCTTGGTCATAGCTGCTGCAAACTCACTCAGGAGGTTGTTTAAACTCCAACTAAGCATCCAAAGCTTCAAAGGTGGACCATTGGGACCAGATTGAGCCAAAGAATCATCCAAAGAGTTCCTGAATCAAGAGCTCCATCTCAGGTGACACCATGAACTTTTTTCCCAGAACTCATTTCTCTTGTTAAAATCTTGTTGTGCATGTTACACTGATCATTGGGATCTCTTTACTTTTGAAAATAAGCCAGAAATGAGCATGTAATGGTCTTCTGAAAGTTTGACCTAGAATTTTATTTGCTTCGATTCTTGTTTGTGTGTGAGTTCAAACATGATTTGAGGATGGATTCGTGCTTAGGATAGTTGATAGATGGATTCTGGAGACTTAGGGCTTCTGATTTGGCCTAGGGAGAGAGATTGATTTTGGGGATGGCCGGAGAAGACGACCGGAACACTGTTCCGGTCGCCTGATTGTAATTAACGGCAGGGTTAGGGTTTTAAGCATTAATTAAGAAATTTGAATCTGGGCCGTGAGATGTGGCGCGCAGTCAATTCCCGCCCTGGTCACTTTGAATCTCACGCGTTGGATCAGCATACTTTCACTTATTTCATTTAAAATTCATTTATTTTCTTTTATTTTTCTTTTGTTTTGCATATTTATTTTAAAATAGCAAAAATTCTTAAAAATTATGAAACTTTTTCCTTAAAGTTTTATTAATTTTTAAGACCCAAAAATATTTTTTATTTTATTTTTATCATCAAAAAAGTATTTTTAAATATTTAAGAGATAATTTTTAATTGATTAATGGGAATTAATTAATTAAAAATACTTTTAGGTATTTAAAAATTACACAAAAATTCATGAAATGTTCTAAGACATTTAGAAACATTGTCCAACCTTCAAACCAAATTTCTTTTTTGATCTTGATGCATTTTAAGAATTTTTCATTGAATTAAATCATTTTTTATGCATTATTTTGATCATGGATCCAAAAATTCATTTCTGCCTATTGGAAAAGGTTTGGACATTGATTCTTTTTGCTTTGTTTTGTGTTTAGCATATAGTTTCTAAGATAAAATGGCCATGATTTGATCTTGCATTTTCTATTTGTTTGGCATTTCTTTTGTTAAGAACCCTAAAAAACCCTAATAACTTAGAAAATTCATAACTTGAGTTTGGTTGAGAGTTGAGAGCTCCCCTTTGGGCAGTGGTTTATTATAGGTTTAGGGTTTCTTTGGGTACCATTTTCCATTTTTTATCTTAGGATCTGTTTCTGTTTTGGGTTTTTGTTTGATGTTTGATCCATGAACCCTAATTTGGGCTTTCTCTTGCATCCTTCTTGCATTCTCTTGCATGACATGACTTGTCTTTGCATTTTGTGCATTCTTGTGTTTCATTTGGCATCTTAAGACATATAGAAAGCATCTTTGATCATTGCATCTCATATTTGCCATATCATTTGTCTTGTATGTTTCATAACATTTCATGCTTGTTCATGCTCCTTAGCTTGCATCATTTGCATCCATGATCTTGTATGAACATCTCCGTGCCTTGTCTCATATTTGCAGCACCTCATAATATCATAATCATCATCAACATGCTTCTGGTTTTGCTTTGCATCATACCATTTCATTTCATTTAGCATTGCATTGCATTTCTTTCTAACATTTCAGGTGGTAAGTAAACTTGAGAAGTGAATTTGCCTTCACTTCTCATAACTTTTCTTTTCATCTCTCTTGCATCCATTGCTGCATTTCTATTTGTGTTTGAGATTGAGCTTGCTCATTCTTTTTCTTCCCACCTTCTTTCTTCAAGTGACTTGACTTCTTGAATGAAACAAGTCACTTTGCTTCTCTTGATCTTATTCATCTGTTTCCTGGTGGCTCCTCTGAAGATTTGTTCTTGAAAACCACACAAACCTTAGGATCATCCAAGCATGACAATGAATTAGGGTTTTGATTAGTCCCCCATAGTTTTACCTTTGTGTCTCTCTTTGAGTCTTCTCTTCTCATCTCATAATCAGGGACTAAACCCTAAAGGCTTTAAGGCTTTGTGATTAAGCTTATGCCTGCATCCTTCTCTTAGGATGGAGTGTATAACTTTAATCCTAAGTTTTAAACCCTTAATGTGTTTAAATCTCTTAATCAATTCACTTAATAATCATCAAGACATCACACTTGTAACTTGGGCCTTGCATTAGGGTTCTAATTCTTCCTTAATTGGTTAAGAAGGACTAACCCTAGTGTTAATGGACAAGTCCCCCTCAAGTTGTCTTACAAGCAATAAAATTCACTTCATCATCATATCATTAACTAAAATCCACTTAATAAAGGCTTTGTTTTGTCATGAGTTTAATCCCTAATCATGGATTAAGTTGAGGAGCTTTCCTCAGCTTAAACATTCTCATCTATTATCCTTCTATTAGGATGGTGTAATGAGTCTGTTTAATCCTTGATTATGGCTTAACCTCATTACTTAACACTAAACAAAAACCACAAAAACATCTGAATAATCACAAGTAGGTTAATGATCTTAATCCTACACCAAAGGTGATTAAGTGTGAGAAGCTGACTTCACACTTAAGGTATTCTCATTACCCCTAATCAGAGGGAAGATGTGATGAGTTTGCTAAACCCATTGGTTTAGGTTTAAGCTCATTATCCTATGACAAACTTTCACAAGCAATAAAAGACTGAAAACTCAAAACAAACAACAATCGTCTCCCTCGGGATTCTTTTCTCATCACCTTCACTCACAAACGAGAACTTGCTTCTTCCGTCTAATGCAAGACAGTCAGCACCTGAGCCAGACAGGTCATACACTTGAGCATAGACAAGCAAGCAGTTCACAAGTCAATTCATCTTTCAGTCTCTTTGGGTCGAACTACGGTGTTCTGACTTCCTCATTGCACGAGAGGATACGTAGGCATAACTTAACAGTTATCGAACAAAAGTCTCTGTATATTCCCCCTCCTCCAGCCTTATTCTTTAGCCTCATTATCATGAGCATTTCATCTCTGTTCTTACACTGACACTGTATATATTACACTTCACTTCTCTTACACTGACACCTGTACATCTTTTTTCCAGCTCTTTTGCACACAAATTGCACTGACACTACCCCTTTAAAACACAAATCTTTTAAGCGTGGATCCCGTCGAGTACGACGGACAATCTGGGTGCTAATACCTTCCCAGGTTGTAACTAACCCCCTTTCTCAGTCTCTCTGGTTCGCAACCGTCTTATCCATGTCTTTCTAGGTCTATGCAGCATTGCCTTTCCTCCGGGATAAAAATGCCTAGCTGGCGACTCTATTCATCTCCAGTGAGTTCACGGCTGTGTGTTCTCATTGTCCCTCTCGCCGACCGTTCGCGTCTGTACCTTCATCTGATCCATTTCATTTGTCGGGAGCGACAGTGGTTTAGTGGCTTAAGACTAGGAGTGTCATGTACAAGTCCAAAACATAGTAAAATTCTCTTTCGAGTCGAAGGAGGAGTGGAGTACTCTCGGATTGTGAGGGGAACCACTATACATCGCCGTGTCCTCTCTACTTTCAGCACTTTATTTTTCAGCATCTAACCTTAAGCAGAAAAATAAACAAAAACCGGTAAAAATCGAAGAATTTGTTAACAACCTAATTCACCCCCCCTCTTAGGTGCACTCTTAAAACTACAATTTTTTGGTCATTCTTGTTTCTAATGTTCTTAATATGTTATAAGGATAATGTGTACCATGTTTTATGAAGAAACTCATTGTGGAAGTCATCTGATCATTGGGTAACTTCCTGAGCATGTTAAGTCAAAATCAGGAAATCTGAGGCCCCCAACAATGGAATCAAAGGGGGATTTTCATCAAATTTAAGTTCTATGATCTTTATTTGATCTTAGAAAAGGTTGAAAGTTCACAAGATTGAAGAATTTTGAGCCAATTGCAAACTTGCCAAAAATGGAAATGACTTGAAATGCAAACTTTCCATTTTGAGAAAGTTTTTCAACCTCCTCTTTCTTAACCAAAAATGCTTCAATTGAAAAATTCTTGGTCATGAAAGTTGTAGATCATGTCTTTCCCTTTTCAAAAAGTACAATAACATGTCTTGATTCATCATAGAACTCAAGTTATGGCCTTTCAAAGTTGGCAAAAATCCTATAATTTCAAGTTTCATATCAAAGATGGATTTTGCAAATTGGCATTTTCAAGCATTCTAATGACTCCCATATCAATCAGCCTGTGCCACAACAACTCTCTGGCTAATCAACATTGTTTATGTGGACCATAAACAACTCATTTCACACAACATTGAGGCCTGAATCCATCCATAGCATCAGAATCACAAAAACCTCAAGAAAGCTTCCCTTCATCGAATTTCATAACACAGCCAAAAAAAATCATAAACTCTCCACCAATAAACTCAGCATCATCCCAGGATCATTTCCCACCCATGACCATAGCTTAAAACATCTTCAAACACAAATACGATTTATGCAACTTCAGAAACAAAGCACTCAAAATAGCCGCTCTAAGCTTCATTCAAGCTTGCCAATAGCTTCAGGAGGTCAAAGGGGAGTGGATTGCACAAAGGGAGAGCTCTGAAAGTCCAGATTGCAAAGCTCCAACTCAGGTAGTCATCAAGAACTTTTTTTCCCAAAAATGTGTTTTCATGTTATAGAATGATTCATCATGCTTCACTGATCATGCTGATGTCTTTACTTTTGAAAATGGTTGAGTTTTAAGCATTTCATGATGTTCTGAAATTTTTTCCGTTTTGATGTTTTCATTCGAATCTTGTTGATGATGAAGGATAAATGATTTTTGAAGCTGAATTATTGTTTAGGGTAGTAAGTTGATTAATTCTGGAGGTTTTGGGGGCTTGGGGTGGTGATTTGAGGAAGCTCAAGTGAAGGGTTGGCCGTAGAAGATGACCAGAGGTCTTCTCCGGCCACCTGAAAGTAATTAGGGATAAACCCTGATTAAATCCCCAGATTGGTTCGTGGGCCTTAGATCTAGATTAGGGTTAGGCATTGAGTGGTTCAGATTAGTCCATTTAGTTTAATCCAGATTAATTAATTATAAAACGAAATTAAAGCCCAGTTTAAATCTGGGCCATCAGATCTGCATACTTTTCCATTTAATCCATTTTAAATCATTTTTATTTCATTTTCTTTGTATTTTCTTTCTCATTTTATTTAAAATATCAAAAAGCATCCAAAAATATTTTCTATTGCATTCTGACTTAAAAAAATTTTCCCATTCCAAAAGTAATTTTTATTTTATTTTTTGCATTAAAAAAGTATTTTTAAAATATTTAAATGTTATTTTTAATTAATTAAAGTCTTCTAATTAATTAAAAATACATTTAGGTTTCTAAAAATCACCAAAAAAATCATGAAACATCCCAATGCATTAAGAAGCATTTTCAAACTCTTCACACAAATTTCTTTCTAGGTTTGGTCATATTTGCCAATTTTCTTTGAATTAAGGGTCATTAAAATCACATTTTTAAACCCTAACTTTAAAAAATCATTTATGCCTAACCAAGAAGAGTTTGAAGTTGATTCGTTTTGCATTGTGTTTCATCTTGCATGTAGTTTATAGGTCATTTATCTCATGAATTTATCTTGCATTTTCAAATTGATTTGCATTTTTCTCTTTGAACCACCCAAAAACCCTAGAAAACTTAGGAAAATCATAACTTTTGATTGGTTAGGCTTCTGACCTTCTCCTTTGGGGTGTGACCTAATATGGGATTAGGATTTTTTGAGTTTGATTGCAAATTTTTATCATGTCATATGCTTCTGTTTTGGTCATTTGCATCTCATACTTCCATATAACCCTAATTTCTCATGTTCACTTGCATTCACCTTGCATATGCATCAATACATGAACTTGTCATGACATTTCTTCATTCATTTGCCATGACTTGCATTCATTTCATTTCATTAACTTTCATATGTTTTCAAATTTCAAAGCATGATTACATGACATCACATCTTTGTATGATCATACATATACACTTTGTATGCCTTTGCATCATCTTACATGACATTTGCATTGCATAAACACTTCTAACTTTGACCATTGCATCTCATTTCAATTCACCTCTCACTTCTTCTTATCTCTTTCATTTGAATTTCAACTTGTCTTTTAAGTGAACTTGTTCACTTGTGTTCCATCTCTCTCACTTTCTCTCTTTAAGTTACTTTTCTTCTTCATTGAAGTAAGTAACTTATTCTTTTGCTTCTTCCATTGGTGGCTTACTTGAAGATCTTTCTTAAGCCTTACAAACCATAGGAACATCTAAGCATGATAATCTTAGGGTTGTGATTAGTCCCACTTTGGTTTTTACCTTTGAGTCTCCTTGAGTCTCTCTTCTCATCTCAATAATCAGAGACTAAACTCTTAAAGTTTTAGGACTTTGGAATTAGGGTTATGCCTGCATCCTTCTCTTAGGATGGAGTGTATAACTTTAATCCTAAGTGTTAAACCTTTAATTTGTTTAAACATCTTATTCAAATCATCTAATAATCACTAAGACTTTATCTTGTAACTTGGGCCTTACATTAGGGTTCTAATTCTTCCTTATGGTTAAGAAGGACTAACCCTAGTGTTTAATGGATAAGTCCCCCTCAAGTTGTCTTACAAATCATAAAATCCATTTCTTAATCCCACCTTTAATTAAAATCCATTTAATAAAGGCTTGTTATATAATGAATTTCATCCCTACCCATGGATTAAGTTGAGGTATCTTCCTCAGCTTAAGTGTTCTCATCTATTATCCTTCTATTAGGATGGTGTAATGAGTTCATTAATCTGTGATTATAGATTAAACTCATTACTTGACACTAAACAAAAACCCAAAAACATCTAAATAATCACAAGTAGGTTAATGATCTTAATCCTACATCATCATGGTAATTAAGTTGAGATGCTTATCTCATACTTAAGTAGGCTCATTATCCTTAATCAAGGAGGATATAATGAGTTTACAAGCCCTTGATTTAGGCTTAAGCTCATTAACTTATGCAAAACACCAAAAACAATAAAAAACTAAAAACACAAAAACAAACAATAAACGTCTCCTTCGGGATTCTTTTCTCATCACACTCATTCTATAAACGAGGACTTGCTTCTTCCGTCTAATGCAAGATAGTTAGCACTCGAGCCAAACGAGTCATACACTTGAGCATAGGCAAGCAAGCAGTTCACATTCAATTTATCTTTCAGTCTCTTTGAGTCGAACTACGGTGTTCTGACTTTCTCATTGCACGAGAGGATACGTAGGCATAACTTAACAGTTATCGAACAAAAGTCTCTTTGTCATCTCCCCTCTTTCAGCATTCTTTTCTAAAGCCTTAGTTCCTGAGCATTCACCTTTTGCACTGACACTTGTACATTTCTTTTCCAGCTTTCGCACACAAATAGCACATACACCTACCCCTTTAAACACAATCTTTTAAGCGTGGATCCCGTCGAGTACGACGGACAATCTGGGTACTAATACCTTCCCAGGTTGTAACCAACCCCCTTTCTCAGTTTCTCTGGTTCGCAACCGTCTTATCCATCTTTTTCTAGGTTTATGCAGCATTACCTTTCGTTCAGGATAAAAATGCCTAGCTGGCGACTCTATCCACTTCACTTCATTTTCTCCTTTCGCCGACCGTTCGTGCTTATACCGGGATGCAAATCTTTGGGAGCGACAAGCTTTAAATAAAATACGGGGTATTACATCCTCCCCCCCTTAAATAAAATTCGTCCACGAATTTTAAGGATTACCTGAACAGATGAGGATATGATTCCTGCATTTCTGATTCCAACTCCCACGTATCATCGCCCAGATGCGTCTTGTCCCATTGCACTTTAACAAGTGGTATCTCTTTATTTCTCAGTACCTTGGTTTCTCTTCCAAAAATACTGCTTGGTTTGGGTTCAAAGGTCAAATCCGTTTCTATCTCGATAGAATCCGGTAGAATAGGCTGAAGAGGATCGGGGATGAACCTACGAAGTTGGGATACGTGAAAGACATCATGCATTTCAGATAGAGATAGCGGCAAGGCTAAACGGTAAGCGACTTCACCAATCCTTTCTAGGATCTGATACGGTCCTACGTATCTCAGACTTAACTTACGCGACTTAAACGGTCCTTTCAATCTTAATCTCAGAGTGACTTTCAAGTACATATGATCGCGTTCCCCGAATTCCAGGGGTCTCCTTCGATTGTCAGCATAGCTCTTCTGACGATCTTGGGCTTGCTTAATCTTTTCTCGGATCATACAAATCTTTTCCGTAGTCTCTTGAATAATTTCTAGTCCTAGAATTCTATCTTCACCCACTTCTGACCAACACAACGGTGTTCTACACTTTCTTCTGTATAAAGCCTCATACGGAGCCATTTTGATGCTCGTGTGATAACTGTTATTGTACGAAAATTCGATCAACGACAAAATTTCTTTCCAATTCCCTTTGCTCTCTAAAACACATGCTCTCAACATATCTTCCATCATTTGAATCGTACGTTCCGTCTGACCATCCGTTTGTGGATGATTAGAAGTACTCAAACGCAAATTCGTACCCATGGCTTGTTGGAACACCTTCCAAAATATCAAAGTGAACTTCGCATCTCTATCTGATACAATATTGGACGGGACACCAAGAAATATCACAATTTCAACAATAAACAACCTTGCAAGCTGACTTGCCTTATATGTAGTCTTCACGGCTAAGAAATGCACAGATTTCGTTAGTCGGTCCACAATCACCCAAACAGAGTCATATCCACCCTGAGTACTCGGTAAACCTACTGCAAAGTCCATAGAGATACTATCACATTTCCAAATTGGAATGTCCAAAGGTTGTAACAATCCACCTGGCCTTTGGTGCTCAATTTTCACTTGCTGACACACCGCACATTCTGACACAAATACCGCAATGTCCTTTTTCATTCCGGACCACCAATACTCTCTCTTCAAGTCTTGATACATCTTCGAAGAACCCGAATGTATCGTAAAAGAACCTTTATGTGCTTCTTCCAGGATCCTTCTCTTTAACACATAGTCATTCGGAATGCAAACTCTATGATTAAATAGGATGATCCCATCTAATGATCTCACGAAACCCGGTTGGAGTAACAGTGCTTGCAGCTTCTCATCCAAAACTTGCGCTTGTTGAATATCATTCCTCAATGTAGAACTAATACTCAAGTTTCCCATGATTACACTATTCGAAGTCCAAACAAACTGAAGGTTAAGATCTCGAAACTTTTCTAACAATGCATACTCTAATACCATCAATTCGGCACTACGAATCACTTTTCTACTCAAGGAATCTGCCACTTTATTTGCTTTTCCGGGGTGATACTTCAACTCAAGATCATAATCCTTCAAATACTACATACATCTTCTCTGTCTCATATTCAGTTCCTTCTGATCAAATAGGTACTTCAAACTCTTATGATCACTAAACATCTCAAAACGCACACCATACAAATAGTGTCGCCGCACCTTCAAAGTAAACACTACGACCGCTAATTCCAAATCATGCGTAGGATAATTCTTTTCATGAACTCTCAACTGTCTGGAAGCATACGCCACCACCTGTCCCTCTTGCATGAGAACACCTCCTAAACCCATCTTTGAAGCATCGCAGAACACTTCATAAGATTTGTTAGGATCGGGAATAATCAAGACTGGAGCAGTTGTCAATCTCTCCTCCAACCACATGAAACTTTGTTCACAATCAGAATCCCATTCATAATCGAAGTCATTCCTAGTGAGTCTAGTTAACAGTAACGCCATATGGGAAAAACCTTTAATAAATCTTCTGTAGTATCCTGCCAAACCTAAGAAGCTTCTCACTTCGGTAACATTCTTTGGTCTCTCCCAATTAATTATAGCTTCTATCTTTGACGGGTCTACAGCTACACCTCCTTGTGATATAACATGTCCAAGGAACTTGACTTCTAACATCCAAAATTCACACTTACTAAACTTAGCAAAAAGTTGCTTTTCCTGCAGTATCGATAGGACAATCCTCAGATGTTCTCCATGCTCTTGCGGAGTACGAGAATAGATAAGAATATCATCGATAAAGATCACCACAAATTTATCCAAATAATTCTGAAATATCCGATTCATGTAGTCCATAAAAACAGCTGGAGCATTCGTCACACCGAAAGGCATCACTAAGAATTCGTAATGACTGTAACAGGTTCTGAACGCAGTCTTCGGAACATTAGAACTCTTCACATGAATCTGATGATAGCCCGATCTCAGATCAATCTTCGAGAACACGCAGGCTCCTTTCAATTGATCTAGAAGATCGTCTATCCTTGGTAAGGGGTATTTATTCTTGATTATAACCTTGTTCAACTTACGATAATCGATGCACAACCTCATACCACCATCCTTTTTCTTTACCAATAACACCGGCGCTCCCCACGGTGAGACACTAGGTCTTACAAAATGCTTTGCCATCAAATCTTCGAATTGATCCTTCAACTATTTCAACTCGAGCGGAGCCATCCGATAAGGGGAAACGGATATAGGAGCCGTTCCCGGTATCAGGTCGACTGAGAATTCAACTTCCCTCACCGGAGGTAAGGAAGTGACATCTTCAGGAAAGACGTCGGGAAATTCACAAACTATCGGAATGTTCAAAACTTGCTGGTCAATACTCTCCTCTTTAGTAAGGACCAACAAAACAAATTTCTCTTGTTCAAACAGAAAATTTACCATTCCAATCGTACCTTCTAAGATCGTTGCCAAAACATCTTTCGGAGGCACTTCGACAAAGGGAATGAGGATCAACTTGTCTTTACACCCAATAAACACAGAATTAGCAGACAACCATTCCATTCCCAGGATAACATCAATTTTCTTAAGGGGAAAATAAATGAGGTCAATCTGAAAGATTTTTCCATCCACGGACAATGTACAGTTCTCACACTTAAGCGGCGACTCGACAGTTTCATCCATAGCGGTAGTAACCACCATTGGAGGGGAAAAGGGAAAAAGTCGCAACCCAAGTCGCTTTGCAAAAATAGTAGATATAAAAGAATGCATAGCTCCACAATCAAATAAAACAAGACAAGTATTGTTGTTAATAAGACAATTACCCATAATCAAGGAATTGTCGCCTTTCGCCTTCCTAGCGTCCATAGCATAAACTCTCCCTTGAGTCAGATCCTTCCTCTGAGGGCAATCCCTAGAAATATGTCCTTCCTTCTAACAATGATAGAAAATTACACCGTTCTGCTCACATCTTCCAAAATTATTCTTGCGACATCAGGGGCAAGAAGGAGGAGCACTGGATCTAGGACTCGACACCTGTTTCCCCTTGAAGGGTTGAGGCCTCGACCTAAAAGATTGACTAGTCCTCTCCCTATCTCCTTGAACCACTCTTCCGGTACTGGCTTCTGTGTGAACTTTATTCAAACTATATTCTGCAACATAGCATTGCCTCAACATCTCGGAGTAAGTAGTGAACTCCCTTTGAGAGACACTATGCGAGATCTCGACCCTTAGCCCAAACAAGAACTGGTCAATTTTCCACCTTTCATCAGGGGCATACATAGCCTACCTAGAGTAGGCCGCCATGTCCTCAAACTTCTCAGCATAACTGGCCACAGTCATGCTCCCTTGCCTCAATTGTTGAAATTCAATCTCCTTTTGCGTCCTCAAGGAACTCGGGAAATACTTTTCCATAAAAACTGTCTTAAATTGTTTCCATACTCTTGGAATTTCTTGCACCATCATCAAGTTGGTGGCACTCTCCCACCACCTAGCAACAGTACCCTTTAGTAAATGTGACGTGAAGGTCACCTTGTCTTCTTCACTACAAATCACAACCTGGAATATCCTCTCTATTCCAGTCACCTATTCATGAGCCTTAACCGGATCCAACCCGCCATGAAACTCCTGAGGGTTCATGCGGAAGAAATCTCTAAATGTTCCACCCGCAGTTCCAGGAGCAACCACGTGAGGGTGAAGGCCCCCACTCATATGATGCATCATTTCTTGCATGAATTGGTGTTGTTTTTGTTGCATCTGCTGCATAAATTGGAACATAGGAGCATTCCCATCGCTACCTACTTGATCGCTACCGGGAGGAGTGACACTGGGTCGAGCACGAGTTCCACGTTTACCAGCCATATTTCCTAAATGTCATCAAAACAGGATTAAGTTGATCAGGCTCAATACCATAAACATAACATTTAGTCATAATGCCATTCAACGTGCATGAACGGAAGGAAACACTTATAATATTTCAAGGCTAGGTCGAGGAAACGACCTTCTCTGATACCAACTGTAATACCCATATACAAAAGACATACATAAAGCATATTTTTCATATATAATATTAATGATTTGGTACTAAAATACAAATAAGTTCTTAGCAACACATTGTATAAATATATCCATTACAACATAAGGTACTAAACAAGTCTATATAACATTACAAGATGTTCAACTACAAAAAGATCTAAGAACTAGATCCGAAGATCTCAAAAGTCCACAACGGAAGACTAAGCCATCAAATAGTAAGGATAACAAGTCGCCTTATCCTTACCCTTAGCGGAACCTGAAGTACCTGAAATAACAACATCAACATGGGGTGAGATAAAACATCTCAGTGGGTTCACTATCTTAGAGTTCTCTCGGTTCTAAGGGTCATTCCAATGAAACTCGCATGCTTCACAACCAATTTACACAAGAAACAAGGACATAGGAGAAACTAAGGTCCACACACGATTTAAAAACAAAAAGGGAAATGTCTACCTCAAGTCCTTACGGATGCTCTAGTGAAATACATAGTAACCACTTTGAGACTTATACAAGTCCTTATGGAGGAATGGACATAACACGCGCTTCAATCTTTACGAATGCTTCCCGTGGGACTAAAGATAACCCACCTCAAGACTTACTCAAGATTGAAACATAACTAGCATAGTACTTGCCCCAAGTCCTTACGGATGCTTCACATGGGACTAAGGACAACCCACCTCAAGACTTACTCAAGACCTTACTGAGGACTTATAGTCTACACTTCTCAAATCTACACGCATGCATACACCACGGATACCTTAAGTCCTTACGGATGCTCTAGTGAAACACATAGTAACCACATAGAGACATATACAAGACCTTATGGAGGATCCTAAAAACAAAACATAAATCATAATTCAAACGAGTCTAAGGGGAACCTAGATACCTCACAAATCGTACCTTTCTATATTTCCATTAACTCACAAGTTCCATTTTATCAAGTTTTGGTCAATTGGAAAATAGTCGGGTAAAAGTCGGCTCAAAAATAATGTTTCTTGATCTTAATAGATAGATTATGATATTAGCTTCAAAACTATATGTGGAACACTCAAAACGGATGCCCGAATCATAAGTTACGAATTAAAAACCAAAGTTGGGAACTACAGGTCTCGCTGAGCGAGCTCCCTTTCGCTGAGCGAAAATCACCCTGGAACTTTTGTTGAGCGAGGTATGCTCGCTGAGCGAGCTACACCAGTCCAGGAAATTCCAACCTTACGGGAAAACACTCTTCCCACAACCAATCACTCCCAAACATCAACCAATGCAACAAGACATGATCAAACGTATCCATTATCATAATATGAGTATTTTAGGTAGGTTTTAATCGAGTTTTAACCGTTAAACTTTCGATTTTTCTTAGATTTCCAACTAAGCCCTAACTACAAACATTTCTAAAACTCAACCAAAATCAAAGATAAAGGTTTCTAACTACGAACCCACCTCGAGAGATGAAGATTGGCGAAATGATTGAGTTGATTCGACGGACGGATGATCGGGAATGAGGAATTGGAGCTTTAGGGCTTTTCTCTCTTCTTCTTTTCTTCTATTCTCCTTTTCTTCTTCCTTACCAACTTCCTCTTTCTCTCATAATCTTTCTATATATATAAAAATATAAAAGCTTATATTTTTACCAATAGGTCAAAAATTAGAGAGTATCCGAAAATGTCTCTTAATCCGATATTTTATAAAACCTCTGAGTCAGCTAATATTAATTAATAAAATAAAATCCCATGAATTACTCTATTTAGTTCTGTTAAAATTTCTTAGTGTATTCCGAAATAATATTATTACTAATTAATATTGTCCAGAGCTTTATATAAAATACGGGGTATTACATAGTTTATGGTAACAACAAACTTAGAAGGGATCAGGTGTGCTTTGGTACAAGAAGTTAATATGTTCAATTTGGAATTGAATAAAGGATGAACTCTTGAAGACATGAAGATGCATCTTATGTTTTCCTTTCATCATAGTACATAGAAGCATGGAGTATCCTTGATAGGGGGAGTATGTTACAATTCTGTCCAGCTGATTTTGTGAAGTTAAGGGGGAGTAATGCCTTAACCAGGTTTTGTGATGTTACACATCATGTTGTGACATGTGCTACTAAGTATGTTTTCCTGATTAATTTTTATTACTTAGTGGTTGTGGTGTGCATGTCCTTGTGATCCAAATAAGGAGTGTCCTAGGAGTCCATAAGGCTATATTGTATAAAGTTTCTCTCTACAGTTTATGTTGGATTCTTGAGGTGTTGTGAACCATATTGTTGCACTGCTAGCATACAATATATGGTTGGATGTCATAACATGTTTCAAAACATGTGTGTATTGTTCTCTTTTTGGGAGTGTTTGTGGATGGCACTGTCAGAAAAATGTGAAACACGAGGTTTTCATGCGTGTTTGTTATTGGGGCGTTTGTTTTTGGAGAACTAGTTAGCTGGTCAAGATCCGTTTTTGTTCCACATTGAATGGTGCAGAATTTATTGCTCCTATCATAAAGATCTTAGACAAAGAATGCTTATTTTTTAAGGATAGGTCGTTACTATCTATGTCCTTGCTCCCTATTTATAGAAGCGTATTTCCTCCTCCACAAGCTTGTGTGTTTTAATTGTTTTTCATCCTCCATCTTTCCTTTTAATGGGGTCCTTTTGTGTTTGGATGAATAATTCGTGGATATGGTGCTGTGAGGGTTGTGTTTGCCAAGTTTTGGCTAAAAAGGGGGAGAAAGAATGTGTAAAATTGATGTACTCAACGATGTTGTTACAACAGTTGCATCTGTTATGGGTTTGTGTGTATGGCGCGTATGTAGGCCAGGATATCAAGATGGAAGTTGTAGCTTATTTCTTGTGACTTGTGTCCTGAGTTGGAGCATTAGAAAATGTGTTCCTTTCTCTCCCATGGATCCATGGAACTCTCTGAAGGAAAGAGTCTCTCAGCTCATGAGGGGTAGTAATGGTTCTACTCTTTTGCTCTTTCAAGTGTTCAGGAGGATTTTCTACTCTTTGTCCACTTCTATTTCCACTAAAGGAAAGGAGGCCATTGTGGAAGATGTCAAGCAACATGTTCTAACATGATCAATCCAAAGGTTGATTTTTTTTTGTATATTTGTTTTAGCCAAAAGTTTCCAAAGGGGGAGATTGTAAGTTCTGTAATTGGCATGAATTTTGTAAAACAAATATAGCAGTAGTGTGTATGTATAGGATCTTTGCAAAACAGAGAATACATAAAGCAAAGAGTCCTTTTATGTGCGCCCAAACATGTTGTGTTGAAATGTTTCAACATATTGAACAACATGTCGAAGAAGATGTCAAGACAGTTCATTCGACGTCATGAACTGCTGAAGGTGGATTGAATATTTTGTTAGGTTAAAAAAAACAGAATATTATTGAAGATTTAAATCAATCCAATGGCGCTGATGTAAAAGATCTTGAAGACTGAAATTTACATTGAATACAAATATTGAAAAATATAGAGTTTCTATATTTAGAGATATTTTAGGAGTTTTTATATTTGAAGATCTTTTTGTATAATTTATTGCATATTTTTTCTGCATATTTGTAGCAGCTATTGCTGTGATTGTTTAAGCCCAAATCCATTTGGGAATAGGTTATAAAAGAAACCTTGTAACCTAGTTTAGAACCAACCAACCAACGAAAATGTAAGCATCATTATGGTTGTGTTCTTCTGCAGCCGTACGCAATAAGGAAACCTGTTGTGGTTGTTTATTTGTAAACCTCGAAGCTACTAAGCAAGGGGTGGATTGTACTTAACTGAAGCTTCTAAGTAAGGTAAGTTGTTATCATGGAAGTGTGACTTCTTGCGTTTAATTTTTGGTAGGTAACAAGGCGTCAATAACATCAATTGACTGTTGAGGATTGTAAGACATCACTGAGGTGATTGGAATTGAGGATGAGTTTCTCATATTTAGGAGTTCCTAAGTAGAAGTTGCACATGTAGTGATTAAGTGAAAAGACTCTAAATTGTAGGTGTTTGCTTAGAAGTCTTTGAATTGATACTACATAGTGGATTTCCTTCCTGGATTGGTAGCACCCATAGTTTATGTGTTATTATCGAACTGGGTTAACAGTTTTGTTGTGTTCTTTACAACTTTTTTGTCTTTATTTATGCAGTACCTGAACTCAATGTCCTATCAGATGTTGCAACATCCTGAAGCATGTTTGACTCTGATATATCAAAAATTTTAAGTACTGATGTGTATGCCTTACCATGTTTATTAGTAATAGATAAGATGTCTCAACATCATATTCGACATCCGAGTCTGTCATACCAAAATTTCACTTTTTAATGTGTTGGCTTAATATAAACCCTCAGATCAAAAAATTGGACGCTCATGATTTCATCTTCAACCTTCAGCCTCTCCATTCACTGAAACAAACTCAGGTGTCATTGCCCTGGCTCCGAGTAACTTCTCTAGTGAGCTCACCCTAAATAATTCCCAGAAATCAAAGATTTTATCAAGTTTCAACTCTAAATGACTTCCTAATTCCAAATATCATTTCCATTTTTTCATATCATGCCTAGATAATAAAAATCGAAAAAGCAACAAGTTTGAACTGAAAAATTTCAGATAAACATAACGTTCATGATATACGTCTAAATCTTAATCTAAACACATCCACATGATCAACATATCAAGGAGAGTATAATGCACACACAAAAATCAAGATCTAAGAGGTCAAAGATCGCACCAACCTGAAGCTTGCAAAACTGGAAATACACCAAGAAAACCCTCTGGAAGCTGCATATCAAGTCCATGGAACCTCTAATTGCAAAATAAATGCAATTATAGCTTAGTTGAGGTCTGAATCTTGAGATTTGAAGAAGAGGCTTCCAAATTTTAATCTGATGAAAAACTTGATTATAGCTCCATGTGATGATTACTTCTTTTTCAATACACTTCACTGATCATGAATATGGAAGAAAAATGAAAAACCTCCTTGAGATGAGAGAGAATCGAAAAGATGAAGTTTTGGTGCAATTTTGTGAAATCTGAAATTTTGTGAAATCGAAAAGATGAAGTTTTGGTGCAATTTTGTGGATCCATGGTTAGTTAGTTTGAAGTGATTTTGCAAAAATGCAACTTTGAATGTATGTCATGGTTCATACGTGCATGAAAGCTATCATGGGAAACATTGCCTTCTCATGGATCCATGATCAACAATGGATTGAGTACAAGGCTTGTGGATGCTTGGTTTTGGTGTACTTGGATACTGTGAGCTGAATTTGGCAATTGAAAACATGCATAAACCATTTTTTGGTTTTTGCAAGAGGTGGCAAACTTGAATGCATATGGAACCCTAAAATACACATTGAAGTCTTTTGATCATATCTTGAGATTCCCACATGGTATGAGGATGATCTAATACTTTCTGAAAAGTGGAGAGAATGATCTTTGTAATCCCCTGAATTTTATTTAATTATTTTATTTGGAGTTTTGTGGTTTGGGTGTGTGTAGAATAATATATTATTCAATACAATTTTAATTTGAGAATTATATTGTGGTAAATAATTATATTATTAAGTGATAAAATAAATAATTGGAAAATATGAGGTAGGGGCAAGGTGGTCTTTTAGTGAATTTAGTGAGGGTAAGAGTGGAAGTCCCTAAGTTGGTCTAGGGGATTAAGTTGTAGAAAGAGGAAAAGGATCGTATTCTGAGAAAGGGAAGAATGATCTTGAAATTGAGAGAAGAAGAAGGAAATGGCTTTATCGTAAAGAAGAATCCGTGAGGAAGAGGAATTTCTCATCAAAACCAAGGTAAGGGTGGGATTCTTCCATCTCTAAAGGGTTTTATAATGAGAATTTGGTAGGTTGAAAAATAGGGATTGAGGTTTTGGTGATTTGAATGAGAATTGTCTTGATTAGTTGGTAGTTGTTGTTGTTAGTTTATAATGTTGTAAAATAGGTGATTAAATGAAATATCCTAAAATTATCTGGCTAGAATTGGTGATTTGTGGTGGGGTTTTCGTAGCAGAATGAGTGCAGGTCGTAGAAGGAGAACTACGTGAATCGCAGGGCTCGCTTAGCGAGCAAGGTGAATCTTCGGGAATTCAGAATACAAAGAGTTTCTCACTTAGCGAGCAATCCCCTTCTCTTAGCGAGGCCTGAAGCGAAAAATGTTGATTTTTAATTCCGAAAAATTCCATAAAATTATCTAATTGATTTAGTAATGCTTAGGAATCAATGTGGGGTAGTGGAAGGTAGTAAAAGAGGAGTTATACACACAATTGTAGGGATAATTAGTATAACTTGAATATAAACATAGTTGATATGTTTGTTGGCTTTGTTGTTGTTGTTGTTTTTGAGTTGTGATGATATGTCATTGTTGTTGAATTATGATGATATGTCGTGGTTGATAAAATGTTGTAATGTGATGTCGTTGTTGTTGTTGTTGTTGTTAAGTCGTTATAGTATGTTGTTGTTGATAAGTTGTCGTAATATGTGGTTGTTGTTGTAGTTGTGGTGAAATGATGTGGTAGTTGGTAGGTGTTGTTGTAGGTTGTTCATACATGTTGTTGATGCGGTTATGTGTTGTTGATGATGCTAATGCATGAAATCATTGTAGTTGT
Organism: Lathyrus aphaca; assembly: GCA_963966055.1. Classification (NCBI taxonomy): domain Eukaryota; kingdom Viridiplantae; phylum Streptophyta; class Magnoliopsida; order Fabales; family Fabaceae; genus Lathyrus; species Lathyrus aphaca. The sequence goes on along the minus strand of OZ014519.1, from coordinate 200,771,754 downwards.
ATGTTGTTGATGATGTTAATGCATGAAATAGTTGTTGTGATGAGTTATTGTATGTTTATTGTTGTTGTTCCATATTGTCATTGATGGTACATGACATGTGCATAGTTGCTGATGGCGTGAATGTGTACAATCACAGTGGATGGTACAGTCATGAAATAAGGATGGTAAGAGGGTGTGATCATGAAATAGGGATCATACTGGACCATGAAATAGGGGTTGAGGGGTGTGATCATGAAATATGGAATATACTAGACAATGAAAGATGGGTCGAGAGTTCTGACAGGAATTGGATCTTGAAATAGAGATCAAATATGGTACAACATGCATAGAGTCAAGTAGGGTCTCATTGCATGATTGTTATTGTTGCTATATATGATGTTATTGATAAGTATGTTGTTGACGTGTATGTTATGGAGGTGTACGATGTTGTTGTGGATAAAATATGGTTGTGTAGTGTTTGTTGAGGAGTGGTGTTTTATTTCTGATACTTTCTAATTCTTATTATATTACTCTTTTGTGATGTAAGTATCTTACCCCTTTTGTTTGAATGTTGCCCCTATGTTGGTAACATGCAGGTGAGCAAGATAAGTCGAGTGGTGGTCAGTGAAGTCGGTGTACTTCACATCATTAGGATGTCGACTCTTATACGTCGCTTTGGGTGTCGGGACGACGTTGCATTTATTTTTTTTACTTATGAAAAACATTTTTGATGAAAATATTATATGTTATTTTGAATTTTGCTGCATGTTGAATAATTTATTTTCAAAGCGTATCATTCAGCCAAGTTGGTTTTTGAATTTGTATTGTGACACTCAAATTGTTTTTGATGAAAATTTAAATCTGATTTTATTAAAAATTTCGAGGGGTAATTTGGGTGTTATAAAGTTGTATCAGAGCAGGTCGGTCCATCCGACCAAGTAGTTGAGTCATTGAGTCACGAGTCATTGAGTTGTTTTGTCGTTGTGTTGTTGTTGAGTGTTGAGCGTTGTTGTTGCGTTGTTATGTGTCAAATTTAAAATTTAAAATGGATGGAAGAAACGATGATGCACTTGCCGCTGCTATGCAAGCGATGGCACAAGCCCTGCAAAATCTGATGAATGCTGAGGATCGTGAAAGTGATGAGTCAAGGAAGAATGATCTGCCTGCATCCAAAGGGAAGTATGACCCTGGTGGAGCACAAGATTGGCTCAAGGATATCGAGAGGATCTTTAGAGTTATGAAGTTCTTAGAAGGAAGTAAGTTGCGGTTTGTTGCACATAGATTAGTGGCTGAAGCCGATGATTGGTGGGTTGGCACTCGTTAATGGTTGGATGCATCTAGTGAAGCAGTCACCTGGGATGAGTTCAAGAGAGAATTTATGAGGAAGTATTTTCCTGAAGATGTTCGAGGAAAGAAGGAAAATAAATTTTTGGAGTTGAAATAAGGAAGCATGTCTGTGACTGAGTATGCTGCGAAGTTTACTGATTCTATCCTCATTATCACGAGGCAACTACGAAGTTCTTAAAGTGTGTTAAATCCGAGAATGGTTTGAGGCATGAGATTAAACAAGAGGTTGGTTATCAGAGAATCCGAAGGTTTCTGGATCTGGTGGATTGTTGCAGGATCTTTGAGGAGGTTAGCAAGGCTCGATCTGAGCATTTCAAAGGTTTAGCTGAGAGAAGAGGTAAACAACAAGTGAATCGTGGGATACCTTATGCACCTCCTGCTGATAAGGGTAAGAAGAAACAAAATTAAGGTAAAATGCCAAGTGGGAAAGGTGTTCCTTCTTCGTTGAAGTTGTATAGATGTGGTGAGATGGTTCATTGGGTCAGTGAGTGCACAACTGATGTGAAGAAATATTTCAAGTGTGGTCATCCTGGACACTTGATTTCCGAGTGTAAGGCAAATTTGATTACTTGCTATAACTATGGGGAGTAAGGTTAAATCAGTACGTGTTGTCAGAAGCCTAAGAAAGCTACAACTGGAGGAAAGGTGTTCTCTTTGACAGGGACACAAACTTCCAACAAAGATCATTCGATTAGAGGTATTTGTCATATTAATAGTATTCTATTGATTGCTATGATTGACACAGGTGCAATGCACTGTTTTATTTCTCTTGATTGTGTGAGGAAATTAGGACTTGTCGTGTCTCCGATGCAAGGAGAGATGGTTATCGAGACTCCTGCTAATGGGTCGTTAACTAATTCTCTCGTATGTTTGAATTGTACGTTATCGATTTATGGTAAGGACTTTGGTGTGGATCTGATTTGTTTGCCATTGAGAGGTATGAATGTAATTATAGGTGTGAATTGGTTGGAGTACAACCATGCTCATATTAATGGCTTCAGTAAGTCGGTTCGGTTTCTTACTCCTAGTGAAGATGAAGAAGAAGTTAGTTATTTGTCTGCTCGAGAGTTGAAAGAGCTTATGGAGGAAGAAGCGCAGGTTTTGCTGTTGTTTGAATCGTTGTCAGTGGAGAGTGATATGGAAATTAGTGAATTGCAAGTGGTGATAGATTTTTCGAAAGTGTTTCCAGATGATATTATGGATGTGCCACCTGAGAGAGGTGGAGTTTAGTATTGATCTTGTGCCGGGAACGAGACGTATTTCGATGGCACCGTATCGTATATCGATGTACGAGTTATCTGAGTTGAAGAAACAGTCAGAGGAACTGTTAGAAAATAAATTTGTGAGACCGAGTGTATCATTATGGGGAGCACCGGTATTGTTGGTCAAGAAAAAGGATAGTAGTATGAGGTTGTGTATTGATTATAGGAAACTGAATAAGGCGACGATTAAGAATAAGTATGCTTCCAAGTATAGATGATCTGATGGATCAGTTGGTTGGTTCTCGGGTGTTTAGATGAAGAAATTCAGAAGACTATGTTTAGGACTCGTTATGGACACTATGAATATGTACTCCAACCATTTGGAGTTACTAATCCACCTAGTGTATTCTGTGTGACATGGCATGAATTTTAATGTATCAAAAACTTGGCATATTTGATGGATTAAGTTATTCTCTAAGAAAAAGAAAGAATTAGCCTTTTTGGAAAAATGAACTGAATGAGCCGACTCAAATTCCACAATGAGCCGACTCATTCAGTGTAATTTGGTGTCAAACGCACGGGTCCCAACAGGCTACCTGAAGCATCAATTTTGGTCAAATCATGGGTATGGATGAGCCGGCTCAAAACACTTCATGAGTCGACTCATCAAGAAGTCTTTTCTTCTCATTTTCTACGGGTCTCAACAGGCTGCCTCTCTGTTAATTTGGTCGGCTCATCTGATATTTTGAGTCGGCTCATTTAATGAATTGAGTCGGCTCATTACTGTGCTGACTCATTTTTTTCATTTAATTTTTCCGTCTCTTATGTTACTTTCTCTAACCAATATAAATAGCTGATTTATTTTCATTTGAGGTTGACAACAAGGAAAGTGAAAGATATACACACAACTCTCTTCGTCTTCTTCTTTCTTGCATCAATCAACAATCACACACAACAATCTTTGTTTGACTGCGGTGCTTGTTTCGAAGATAATGTTCTATCGTGAATTAGAGTTTCAGATTGGGTCTAGAGTGTGTGGGTTTTCCTTGGAAAAATCTAAGGGGTTTTCTCCTCCAAGATCATTGAAGATTTGGGGGTTTTTCACACATCGATCGTTCATAGATTCAGCCGAGTGAGGTAGATTGAAGATCAAGTGGATCATTCTTTCATATCACGGTAGATGGAGGATTGCGAAGGTCTTTGTGGGTTAACAAGTGTTGGAGAAACTCAGTCGTGCTCAAAGTTTGGAGAATCGTGAATTCTTGCAAGAAGGGAGCAATTAATTGGAGGCTTTCTCGACACGCGTGGAAGACTTGATTCTACTTTGGATCAAGGGATAGGAAGAAGATTTGACAGCATATTCAACACAGTTTGGTTTGTTTGTTCATTTATCTCTCTTCTTGTAAAACAATTGCGATTTAATAAAAATGCCCAATTCAATTTTGAATTGGGGGCAGAGTACTTCGAGCGAGGACGACGAAGGAACTGCCTCAACAAATTCCTTGTGTTCTTTACATTTCTCGCATTTTACTTTTGTTCATATTGATCTTGTGTGCTTGAAAATTCTGGTGTATCAAATTAGTTCACTCAAAGTGTTTTATAAATAGTTACACTCAAAAGTGATAACAAGAGTGGGTAAAATTATGCACTATTTGATACAACAAAATTATCCTTGGTGTGTGCACTCCAAGTGTTTGGTAAAAAGCCTAACCACACAAATTCAATTTGATTGTGCTTAATTTCTTCTCCATATCATTGTTAAGAATAGTTTTATCAAGTGCTAAATTATCAAGTGAATCATTTGTGTAATATTAATTCTTCTAGTCATCATTTCATTCCAATTGGGTTTTACGCATATCCGATCTCCGGTGACTTCTATTTTGAATTAGACGATTTTCCAGGAAACTTCCGCAATACTTTTTCAACTAAATTTTGAAAATTAATTTTTTTTAAAAGGGATCTATTCAACCCCCCTTCTAGATCCGTACTATCTTCTAACAAGTGGTATCAAGAGCACCGGTTCATCTAGTGCTTCACATACAACTTATTGGAAAATGGACAACAATCCAACGGGGGCGTACAATAGAGCTCCAGTTTTTACCGGAGAAAACTATAGTCACTGGAAAGATTGTATGCACATCCATATCAACTCTATTGATAGAAAAATTTGGAAAGTTATTCAAGAAGGCCCTTTTCAAATAACCATGGTCGGACCGGATAATGTCCAAATTGAAAAACCGGAAGCACAATGGGATGATAATGATGAAAAGAAATATAGCTACGATTGGAAAGCTCGAAACATACTCATAGCTTCTTTGGGAGCGGATGAATATTTTTGAGTTTCTCATCACACATCGGCTAAAGCTATGTGGGAAGCCTTAAAGTTGCCCATGAAGGAACCAATGATGTTAAGCTTGCTCAAATTAATACTCTACAACAAGAGTTCGATCGTTTTCACATGTGCCAAGGGGAAACCGTAGGTGAAATGGGAAAAAGATTTTCTCACTTGACAAATCGATTAAATGCTCTTGGTAAAACTACTCCAAATGATGTAGCAACTAACAAGATTTTGAGATGTCTTACTAGGGAATGGTTGCCAAAAGTTACGGCAATCAAAGACGCCAATGATGTAAGAACTTTGGATCTAACTACACTCATTGAAAAACTACAAGAGCATGAACAAGAGCTCTTAAACTTAAATGAGCATGAAGATAAAGAAAAGAAAGAAAAGATCGAGAAAAATAAAGATCATGAGAAGAAGAAGAAATCTATTGCATTAAAAGCTTCTTCCTCAAAATCCTCCACCAATAAAGATTGTGGGAGTGATTCAAGTGATGATGAAGACGAATCAAACGAAGATATGGGTTTGTTTATAAGAAGATACAATCCTTCCACGCAATAGTTTGTTAAAAGTACTAAAGGCTAGGGATCTTGTTACAACTGTGGAAACCGGGAAATTACAAACCGGATTGACCTATGTTAAAGAAAGACAAGGCAAAAGACAAATATCAAAGAAAAGGTAACAAGGCTAGAAGAGCATATATTGCTTGGGAAAGCAATAGTGATTCGTCTAGAAAAGATACCTCAAGCGATGAGGAAGAGAAAGTAACCCTTTGCCTCATGGCTCATAAGAAGGGCAAGAAAGAGGTAAGACATGCTAAATATGATTATGCTGAAAACTGTCTTATAATGATTTGCTTAGTACTTTTAATATTCTCCATCAAGAAGCTAAAGAAGCTTTCAAGCGCATTGCATCTGACAAAAGAATTTTTGCACATTTAGAGAAAAAGGTTTCGGATAATGAAAATGCTATGAAAGCTCTTAAGGCATCGATGTTAGAATCTATAGTAGAAGACAAGCGAGAATGGAACAACTTTCATAGTTGTGAAACATGTTGGATTTGGAAAAAAAGAGGTTAAAAATCTTCAAGCCAAACTAGACAAGTTGTCACAACTAAAAATGACATTCACTATTGATCATTAAAACTTTAGAGAATCAATGAACAACCCATATAAAAAATATACCTATGTTGTGAAGGATCAAAATAGTTAATGCAAGTCTAAACCATTCTTGAAATGTCATTATTGTTGCAAGGAAGTTCATACAATTGCCAAATGTCGTTTTAGGAGATACTTGGTCCCTAAAGGTATTTGTCAATGGTTGCCTAAAAGCAACAAAAGTTTCACTCACACTCTAGGACCCAATGAAAATTGTGTACCTTTCTCTCTTGTCTAATCATGTAGGTGGAGTGTCTTGAGACTATGGAGAAACGATGGTTTCTTGATAGTGGATGCTCAAGACATATGACAGGTGATATTTCCCTATTCTATGACTTTGTGGCTAAGAAGAAGGGCTTTGTTACCTATGGTTATAACAACAAGGGAGCTATACACGGAAAAGGTAGTGTAGGTAATCCCTCTTCTACATATATCTCTAATGTCCTTTTAGTTGAGGGTCTTAAACATAACCTTGTTAGCATTAGTCAATTATGTGATAAGGGATGTAATGTCTCATTCTCTAAAGAAGGTTGCATAATTGAACATAATGAAAACAAAGAGGATGTGTTTAAAGGTTTGAGGGTTAACAATGTTTATATGCTTGATTTTAATTCAATGACCTTGAGTGGTCCTAAATGTCTCATTTCCAAAAATGAAGATTCTTGGCTTTGGAATAGACGTTTAGCTCATATCAACTTTGACTTGCTAAATAAGGTTGTGTCCAAAAACTTAGTTGTCGGTTTGCCTAACATAATGTTCACTAGAGATCATCTTTGTGATGCTTGCCAAATGGGAAAGAAAACCAAGATATCTTTTAAATAAAAAAATTTAGTTTCTACTTCTAGACCTCTTGAACTTCTACACATGGATCTTTTTGGTCCTTCTAGAATCAAAAGTATAGGAGGGAACTATTATGGTTTTGTTATTGTTGACGACTACTCTCGATTTTGTTGGACAATCATCTTAGCTAGTAAAAGTGATACCTTTTCGGCTTTTGAAACTTTTTCCAAATGATTTCAAAATAAACTTGGCACAAACATTGTAACTATTAGAATTGACCATGGAGGTGAGTTTGAAAATAATCTCTTTGAAATTTTTTGTGAAAACCATGGCATTGATCATAACTTCTCCGCTCCTAGAACTCCACAACAAAATGGTGTTGTGGAACGTAAAAATCGTGTCTTGGAGGAATTGGGAAGAACTATAATTAATGATAGTGGTCTTCCTAAATATTTTTGGGCCGATGCTATTAGCACTGCTTGCTATGTTTTTAATAGGGTCACTATTCGACCTATTCTAAACAAAACTCCCTATAAACTCTTAAAAGGAAGAAAGCCTAATGTATCACATCTTCATGTTTTTAGTTGCAAATGCTTTGTGCTAAATAATGGAAAAGAAAATATTGGTAAATTTGATTCAAAGGCGGATGAGGGCATCTTCCTTAGATACACTAATTCAAGCAAAGCATATAGAATATACAATAAAAGGTTGCTTATAGTTGAAGAATCTATACATGTATCTTTTGATGAAACTTATCCGAATGTTGTCGGAAAAGGTAGTGTTGTTATTGGTGCAGGTGCCTCCTTGTCGCTCCCACCAAATGACACCTGGTCAAGAGGGGTACAGTTGCGAACGGTCGGCGAAAGAGAGAGAACACAGGAGGGTGAACTGAAAAGAAAAGAGTCGCCAGCTAGGAATTTTTATCCCGAAGGAAAGGTAATGCTGCATAAACCTAAGAAAAGTTGGATAAGACGGTCGCGAACCAGAGAAACGGAACAAGGGGTTGGTTACAACCTGGGAAGGTATTAGCACCCAGATTATCCGCCGTACTCGACGGGATCCACGCTTGAAAGTTTGTGTTTTAAAGGGGTAGTGTCAGTGATATTTTGTGTGCAAAAGCTGGAAAAGAATGCAAATGTCAGTGCAAAAGAGATGTGAAGTGAAATAAAAGAGTGTGAGTGTAAGGAAAGAATGTGAAGCTCAAGACAATGAGGCTTAAAGAATAATACTGAAAGAGGGGGAATATACAGAGACTTTTGTTCGATAACAGTTAAGTTATGCCTACGTATCCTCTCATGCAATGAGCAAGTCAGAACACCGTAGTTCGACTCAAAGAGTCTGAAAGATAAATTGACTGATGAACTGCTTGCTTGTCTATGCTCAAGTGTATGACCTGTCTGGCTCAGGTGCAAACTGTCTTGCATTAGACGGAAGAAGCAAGTTCTCGTTTGTGAGTGAATAAGATGAGAAAAGAATCCCGGAGGAGACGATTATTGTTTGTTTTTGGTATTTTCAATCTTTTATTACCTTTTTTGAGGTTTGTCATAAGAAAATGAGATTAAGCCTAAATCAAGGGTTAGTAAACTCATCATATCTTCCATCTGATTAGGGGTAATGAGAATACCTTAAGTATGAAGTAAACACCTCACACTTAATCACCATGATGTACAATTAAGATCATTAACCTACTTGCATTTATTTAGATGTTTTTTGGAGTTTTTGTTTAGTATAAGTAATGGTTTTAAACCATAATCAAGGATTTAATGGACTCATTACACCATCCTAATAGAAGGATAATAGATGAGTACATTTAAGTTGAGGAAGGCTCCTCAACTTAATCCATGATTAGGGATTAACCTCATGACAAAACAAAGCCTTTATTGAAGTGGATTTTAGTTAATGGTAAGATTAAGAAGTGAATTTTATGGTTTGTAAGACAACTTGAGGGGGACTTGTCCATTAACACTAGGGTTAGTCCATCTTAACCAATTAAGGAAGAATTAGAACCCTAATGCAAGGCCCAAGTTACAAGCTTGATGTCTTAGTGATTATTAGATGGATTTATTAAAGGATTTAAACACATTAAGGGTTTAACACTTAGGATTAAAGTTATACACTCCATCCTAATAGAAGGATGCAGGCATAAGCTTAATCACAAAGCCTTAAAACCTTTAAGGTTTAGTCCTTGATTAAGGGATGGAAAGAGAAGACTCAAAGATGACACAAAGGTAAAAATAATGGGGGACTAATCAAACCCTAATGATGATCATACTTGGTTGTTCCTAGGGTTTATGAGGCTTGCAATAAGATCTTCAAGAGAAAAGCCACCAAGGAAGAAGCAGATGAAAGGAGGAGAAGCAGAAGAAACAAGACAACTTACTTCACTTAAGAAGATAAGTTGCTTGAAGGAAGAGAGAGAAGAAGGGACATGAGTGAGCAAGCTCTCTCTAATACAAGTATAAAATTCAGCAATGATGCATAAAAGAGATGAGAAGAGATTATGAGAAGTGAAGGCAAATTCACTCCTCAAACACTTACCACCTGAAAAGTTAGCAACAAGGAATGAAATGAAATGAGAATGAGATAAGATGCAAAGATGAACACCAAAGTCATAAGAAAATTAAGATGTAAATGATGCTAAGAGATGATATAAATGGTAGACATGAGATGTGGATGATCATACAAGCAATGAGGATGCAAATGAAACATGAAAGGAAGCATGAAAGTTCATAAAACTTATGAAATGAAAGCAAAAGTATGGAAAATGAATAATGCAATGATCAAACATGACTCTAATGTGTCCTAAGATGTCTTATATGTCATTGGGATGCACAATATGTCATGGTAAGTTCATGTAGGCAAGCATATGAAGGATGAATGCAAATGAAGGCAAAAATTAGGATTTATGTACAAGGTGCAATGCAAAATTCAAAATCAGAAGCAAAGCAAGAGATAACAAATTGAAAATGGATTCAAAGGGACCTTAAACCTATATAATTCACTTCCCAAAGGGGAAGGTCAGAAGCTAAACCCTAAAGGACTTATGATTTTTGTAAGTTTGCTATGGTTTTAAGGCACTTCACAAAGAAAAATGCAAAACAAATCAAAAATGAAAGATAAATTCATGCCAATTTTGTCCTAGAAACTACATGATGTTTGGAATGCAATGCAAAAAGAACCATTATCAAACTCTTCATGGTTAGGCAGAAAAGATTTTTCTAAGTTAGGGTAAAAATATTGACTTTTAAGTACCCTAAATTCAAGGAAAAATGTCAAAAGGGATCAAGAACCAAAAATAAATTTGTGTGAATGGTTTGATAATGTCCCTAAATGTGTTAATATGCAATGTGATTTTTTTGGTGATTTTTAGAAACTTAAATGGTATTTTAATTAATTAATTTCCATTAATTAATTAAAATAAACATTTAAATATTTTTAAAAATACAAATTTTTTGCAAAAATAAAATAAAAATTATTTTCAGAATAAGAAAAATATTTAGAACCATGATGCAAAAAATAAAATTTTTTAGATGAGTTTTGCTATTTTTAATAAAATGGTAAAGAAAATGCAAATAAAATGAAAATTAAATTGGTTTAAATGGAAGTCAACTGATCTGAAGGCCAGGATTCAAACCTAGGGGGTGGGAATTTACCAGCGCACGCATCTGAATGGCTGACATTCAAACTTCACTAATTACGCAATTAAACCCTAATCTGAACCCTAATGACTCTCAGATGACCGGAACAGTGTTCCGGTCATCTTCTTCGGCTAGCCAAACATGCTATCTCACTTAATACGCAACCCTAAGCTCTCAAACTTTCCAGAAATGATCCTCACATCACTCCAAACAAGAATCAAACAACAAAAATCATTTATTTACCATCAAGAGCATGGATCGAAGCAAAACGGAAAACACATCAAGAGTTTCAGAAGCTTCATACATACTGGTTTCTCAGTCATTTTCAAAAGTAAAGACATCATGATCATCAGGAGAGTACATAGAATCAATTAAGAACTTAAAATGAAGATTCTGGAAAAAAAAAGTTCTTGAGCTCACCTGAACTTGAGCTTTCACCTTTGGTACTTTCTGGCCAGTTATTTGCTTCAAATCACCTCCACTGATCCTTCTGAAGAGTTTGCAATGCTTGGTGGGTGTTTATATGGCCTCTATGTGGAGTTGGCTGAAACTCAATTCAAGAAATGTGAAAATCGTGTTTTGGATATGGTGTGTTTCAAGGCAAAATGAAGGGTGGGAAATGATCAGTGATGAATGTAGAGTTCAATGGTGGAAAAAGTTTTGAGATTTGTTGGCTGAGTTATGAGTTTCGAAAGCTTTTGCAAGTTAGAGGGATTTTGTGTATGCTGAGGATTCTCTAGTTTTAGGCTGCAATCTTGTGTGTTATGGCTTGGGTTTGATCCACATATTGAGCTGTGATAGGTCAGAGAGTGGGTGATGGCATATGGTGATTGGTATGGGCAAGTTGCCAAAATGTCACCATGACTTGTACTTGAGGTATGGGCATGTGGCAGGCTGGGATAGAGGCATGGCTGTGTGCAGCAAGGATCAAGGAATGCTATGAAATCAAATTTGATGAGCTGTGGCAAGTGGATGAAAGGTTTTGATCCATTTTGCAATTTTGGGGAAGTTTGGCCCCTTTTGAAATTTGTGAAGTTCAAGGCATGAAAGCTTGTGATTCAAGGCACAAATCTGATTCAAATGAGTTGAACTAGGATGGTATGATGTGTAGAGAGGCATTAGAGGTTCTAAATTGGCTTGGCATGAGAATTTGCAAACTTCCCTCTTTGGTACAAAAGTGAAATTTAAGTGATTTTTCCCAACTTTGACAAGCCATAACTTGAGTTCTAAAATGAATTAGGTCAAGTTCTTGCACTTTTTGAAAAGGGGATGATCCAATCTACAACTTTCATGACCAATAATCTTTCATTTGAAGCATTTTTGAATCAAAAAGAGGAGGTTGAAAAACTTTCCCAAAATGGAAAGTTTGCATTACAAGTCACTTTCCCAAAATGGCAACTTTGCAAATGGCTTGAAATTCTTCAATTTTGTGAAACTATAACTTCTTCTAAGATCAAATAAAGATCATATACACCCAAAATGATGGAGAAGATTCTTTGGTTGGATGATTGGGGGCCTCAGATGCCCTGATTTTGCACTGACTTGCTCAAGAAGTCATCTATTGATCAGATGCCTTCCCCATTGAATTTCTTCATGAAAATTGGTATGTATGATCCTTATATCATATAGAGACAAATAGAAACAAGAATGACCAAACAATTTAGAGTTATGGCCTTTGAAACCAAAACCCTAATTTTAGGTCATCTGTGCAGTTAAGCTTGGCTCTGCTTCCATGCCTTTCTCAGTTCTTGTGATTTTCAGACTTCCTTGATCTTGGGAGGATATAATATGATGTTTGAATCTATATAGACCCTTTTGAGATGATTGAAGACCTTTGGAGTGGCTTAGATAGCCCATGGATTGCTTAGATCACAAACCCTAGATGCAGATGACTTAGAACCAATGTAGTGAAGGAAAAATGCAATATGAGATGCTATGATTGAACTGATGCAAATATGAAAGATCACAAGCCATGGTGAAATGAGTGAGGGAAAATTTGGGGTGTTTACAGCTGCCCCTATTCAAACATGAGTTAGTTGTGCAGGATGTAAGCAACGACTTAACAGACAAACAAGATAACTTGTGGTTGAATACCAAAGACAATCCAAAATTTGCGCTCACTGGGAAAAAGAAAAAAAAGGGATATACATTGTAAAAGGAAGTAAGGTATGATTATGAAGTGAAAGGGATGGAGGACGACCATCGAGCAGAGGACGACTGCTAGGGATAAAGCAATGACGGGGACGGCCGACATGCCAGGGAAATAAGGAGATCATGACGGGGACGGCCATCAAGCAAAGAAACAAGGCTCTCTGGGGATTGAAACTAAAGTAAATGATGGGGACGACCATCAGGTTGGAGAAATAAATGATGAGGGATGGTCATCTAAGGTGAAGGACGATCACCTAGCATGGGACGACTGCTCTGTTGGGGGTAAGATGAGGCACGGTCATCTAAGGTGAAGGACGATCACCTGGCGAGGTACGGTTGCCAACAGTATCACGACATAGGACGAATTCCGGATAGAAAAGGTCGACGATGGGGATGGCCATCAGATAAGCATGATGAAGGACGATCATCAACAGGTGAAGGACGATCACCCAACAGGGTACGACTGCTCTCGGGGTTTATCATAACATAGGACGAATGTCAGATAACAAGATCTACAATGGGGACGACCATCAGATAAAATGATGAAGGACGATCATCGGAAGGGTGAAGGACGATCACCTAGCAGGGTACGGCTGCTAAAAATATTACGACATAGGACGGATGTCGGATAGGAAAGGGTTCCAATAATAGAGACTCCACTGGGAGCGATGAAGGACGATCCTTTGAAGGGTGAAGGACGATCACCTGGCAGGGTACGGCTGCTGGAAGTATCACGACATAGGACGAACGTCGGATAGAAAAGAAATAATTTATTGGGATTTGCTGGGGATAGGTGACACGGACGGGTGTCAGGAGAGTGTATTAATATGTATTTGTGAGTGCAAAGGGGACGCTTTGGCTTTCTGCTGGGGAATTTTGAGAGGCATTCTATATATTGTTGGTGGTATGTCAGTATTCACAAGTGATCGATTCAAAACGTGGCTTATGATTATGCAATATGTTTGACTTTTGCCTTAATTCTCCGTATTAGATGGAATGCTACGCTTTTGGGGGAAAATATGATGTGAATGCTATGATTATGCTAAAGATACCGATTCGGGATTCAGATCCCGTTGCCGTGAAGATCTCCGGCTGATCTTCTTTGAAAGAAAATCCCAGCTGGGGGAAAAGATCATTGATAGATCTGATACAGATGATTCTGCTTGGGGAAGTAAGTCACTGATAGACCTATCTTGGTAATGAGGAGCCCAACTGGGGTCTGTGGAAGCTTCCGTCACTTTGTTGTGCGATCCTCAGGCATTGCTCTTCTGGATAGAGGTTGAAATTCTGTGGGGATATGGTTCCCTGTCTTTGCACTTGGCTGGGGAGGAACGATCACTGAACGATCTTCCTAGTGGTTCTCTTTATAAAGGCCCTGTTGAGGATGATGGACTTAGCTGGGGAAATGAGCCCCTTCTGATGATGTTCCGATGGGGAGAAACTTTCATTCCCCATATCGCACTTTGAATACCTGCAATCTTGTTATGACAAAGAAACGCACAAGTACCCCGAGGTATCCCTTACTGGATTCCATCATAGGAGTTTAGACACTCCTAGGAGTAAGAAATATATTTCCTGCAAGCATGTAATTTAGAAAAGAAGCATCTGTATTTATGCAACCATTATATTAAAGACATCGGACATTTTTGCAAATAGAGATAAAATGTACGAGGCAAAATGTGACTGAAGATCTGATTTTATTAATTTGTGTGCCCTGAATTGGCAAGTACAGTCAAAGAAACAGATCCCCTGAAATGAGTAGACTGTTACAAAATTGAGAAACAAAAAGGTGCTGGCAATGTTGAAGACGCTTCAGTGCTTCCCTTTGCTATGACCCGTATGACCTTGACGTTCTTCTCATCTTGCTTTCTGAAGAAGGCTGATTCTGACCGATTCTTTAACCTTTCGAAGCTTGCCGTTGTAAGTGATACAGACGAATTCAAAATGCAGTTGTTCGCTTATTCCCTTATTTTTGCGTGGATCGCCCTTTCGGGTTTTCAATCCACCAGGATACCCATTTTTGCATGAGCTGTCCAATGTGGCTTTTCAACTCAGCGGGTGTACATTTTTCTTTATTTTCCCTTATTTTTGCCCGAGTCTTTTATTCTGTTTTTGACTCGCCGGGATGCCCTATGTTTTCCTGGACTTACATTCTGTTTTTATGTCTAGCGGGTCATTTTATGCGAAGTATTTTTAACTGCATCTGAATTCACAGGGGACAGGAAGTCTTCACCATCCATAGTACTGAGCATCAGTGCTCCTCCAGAGAAAACTTTCTTTACTATGAACGGACCGTCATAATTCGGAGTCCATTTGCCCCTATGGTCTGTATCAGGAGGGAGGAGTCTTTTCAGCACTAGATCTCCTACTTGGTATTCTCGAAGCCTGACTTTCTGATCAAAGGCTTTCTTCATTCTTTACTGATACAGCTGCCCATGACAAATTGCAGCCAATCTCTTCTCTTCAATCAGAATATGTTGTTCGTATCGGGATCGGACCCATTCTGCTTCATTCAGCTTAACATCCATCAGTACCCGCAAGGAGGGTAATTCAACTTCAACAGGTAGGACTGCCTCCATACTATACACAAGGTTATACGTTGTTGCCCCAGTGAATGTTCTGATTGACGTACGGTACCCATGCAAGGAAAACGGTAGCATTTCATGCCAGTCTTTGTAGTTGACCACCTTCTTTTGCACAATCTTCTTGATATTCTTGTTAGCTGCCTCTACAGCGCCATTCATCTTTGGCCTGTAAGGAGAAGAATTATGGTGTTGGATTTTGAAGTCCCGGCACAGTTCTGCCATCATTTTGTTGTTTAAGTTGGAACCATTATCAGTAATGATTCACTCGGGTACTCCATACCGACAGATGATGTCTCTCTTTAGGAATCGGGCTACCACTTGCCTGGTGACATTTGCATATGAAGATGCTTCAACCCACTTGGTAAAATAGTCAATGGCCACCAGGATGAACCTGTGGCCATTTGAAGCAGTTGGTTCAATCTTGCCAATCATATCAATGCCCCACATGGCAAAGGGCCAAGGTGAAGACATCACATTCAAAGGATTCGGGGGCACATGCACTTTATATGCATAAATCTGGCATTTATGGCATTTCCTGTCGTAAGCACAACAGTCTGCATCCATTGTGATCCAGTAATAACCTGATCTTAGCAACTTTTTAGCCATAGCATGCCCTCCAGCATGGGTACCAAAAGATCCTTCATGCACCTCGTGCATCAAGAAGTCTGCTTCTGCCCTATCAACACATCTGAAGAGTACCATATCAAAGTTTCTCTTGTACAAAGAACCATTAGCATTCAGGAAGAAACTACCAGCTCGCCTTCTTAATGTCTTCTTATCATTGGATGATGCCCCAGATGGGTATGTTTGATCCTCCAAGAAGCACTTGATGTCATAGAACCAAGGCTTTTCATCTTTAGCAAGGTCTACTGAGAATACGTACGCTGGTGTATCAAGTCTGGATACTGAAATCCGAGGCACGAAGTTGGCAGCTTGAACTTTGATCATGGAAGAAATGGTAGCCAGAGCATCTGCAAACTGATTTTCATCTCGAGGGATATACTCCAGCTTGACTGTTGTAAAGAATGTGAGTAATCTCCACGTATAATCCCGGTAAGGTATCAGATGTTCCTGGTGAGTATACCATTTGCCATTGGTTTGATTAATTACCAGAGCTGAAACTCTGAAAACTGTTAAAGTCTTGATCCTGAGGTCAATGGCTTCCTCAAGACCCATAATACAAGCTTCCTATTCAGCTTCGTTGTTAGTGCAGTTAAAGGTGAGTTTTGCCGAGAAAGGCATGTGAATTTCCTTAGGTGTAATGAGTACTGCACCAACTCCACGACCATTCATATTAACAGCCCCATCAAACATCATAGTCCATTATTCTTCCGGGTCAGGCCCTTCAGTGTGAACAGGCTCTTCGTGATCTTTTGCTTTTATGAGCATGATGTCTTCATCCGGGAAGTCAAATCTCATAGGCTGGTAATCATCAATGGGTTGCTCAGCGAGATAATCAGACAATACACTGTCTTTGATGGCTTTCTGAGATGTGTACTGAATTTCATATTCTGTGAGGATCATTTGTCATCTTGCAACCCGTCCGGTAAGTGCTGGCTTCTCAAAAATGTACTTGACTGGATCCATCTTAGATATCAATAAAGTAGTGTGGGTCAACATATATTGCCTTAGTCGGCGATCAGCCCACGCTAAAGCACAACAAGTTTTCTCGAGCAGTGAATAACGTTGTTCACAGTCGGTAAACTTTATGCTTAGGTAGTAAATTGCATACTCTTTTCGACCAGACTCTTCATGCTGGCCCAGCACACACCCCATTGATCCTTCTAATACTGTCAAGTACATTATCAGAGGTCTTCCTTCAACTGGGGGCATAAGGATTGGAGGCTCTTGTAAGTATTCCTTGATTTTGTCAAAAGCCCTTTGGCAGTCTTAATTCCACCTGACTGTTGGTTCTTTTCTTAACAGTTTGAACAAAGGCTCACAAGTTGCTGTAAGGTGAGATATGAACCGTGAAATGTAGTTCAATCTACCCAGAAACCCCTGAACTTCTTTCTCAATCTTTGGTACAGGCATTTCTTGAATGGCTTTGACTTTGTCAGGGTCAACTTCAATTCCCTTTTCACTTACAATAAATCCCAGCAGTTTACCGGATCGCACCCCGAACATGCACTTGTTGGGGTTTAACTTCAATTGGTACTTCCTCAGACGCTTGAATAAATTCAACAGATTCACCAGGTGGTCTTCTTTTGTAAGGGACTTGGCAATCATGTCATCCAGATAACATTCAATTTCTTTATGGATCATGTCATGGAATAATGTTACCATAGCCCGTTGATAAGTGGCACCAGCATTCTTCAGTCCGAATGGCATTACCTTATAACAGAATGTGCCCCAGGGTGTGATGAAAGTTGTCTTCTCCATATCTTCAGGTGACATTTTGACTGATTATATCCTGAAAATCCATCCATGAAGGAGAATACCGAGAACTGAGTCGTATTGTCGACCAATACATCAATGTGAGGTAGTGGGAAGTCATCTTTCGGGCTGGCTATGTTCAGGTCCCGGTAATCCACACACATCCTCACTTTTCCATCTTTCTTAGGCATAGGTACAATGTTAGCAACCCACGGCGGGTAACTAGTCACATCAAGGATACCGGCGTCCCACTGTTTTTGTACCTCTTCTTTTATCTTCATGGCCATATCTGGGCGAGTACGGCGCAACTTCTGTTTTACTGGCGGACAGTCTTCTTTCAGAGGCAACTTGTGCATAACAATGTCGGTGTCTAGCCCTGGCATATCCTGATAAGACCAAGCATAAACATCCACATACTCCCGAAGCATGTCAATAAGTTGTTATTTCACTGAATCTTGTAGACGGGCCCCGATCTTAACTTCTTTTAGGTCTTCTTCTGTACCAAGATTAACCGTTTCAACCTCCTCCTGATGAGGGGTGATAACCTTCTCCTCTTGTCTAAACAACCTGGCTAGCTCTTCAGGTAGCTCATAATCTTCTTCAACCCCTTCATCAGCTTGATTAATCAGATTGTCAAAGTCATACGAAGTCATAGCGGTGTTGTTGTCGGTGCAGTCTGGAGGGCAATCTCTGCAAGGGTTTAGATTTGTTCATTTTAGTGATCAATTTTATCTTGCTTAGGAAAAGTGAAAATGAAGTTACTTATTTTGAAAAAACATTGTCATTTTATTTTTGTACAAAAAATAAAAAATGAAAAACAGTGAGCGAAAAAGAAAAGACTCATTTGCAAAAGATGTCCTGATATTCATTAATTGATCTTTGCACAAAATACAAGATGGCCCGATTACAAAATGAGTCCTGACATCTTGGGCAAGATGCAGGACTTGATGCATGCTCTAAAAACAGGAAATAATAATTACTCTGCGGTAGTAAATCTTATAATTTCCTAGGAAGACCAGTTTGAGACATGGCTCCCCGGGATCCTTGGACGTATCCAACTTTCTAGGTTGCGCTCGTCTTCTGACTCATCTTCCATATTATTCACAGCATCCAGGGTGAGCATCCCCCCGCTGACAAACTTGGGCTCCATTGCAGCCTCTGGTTGATCTTGTCGAGTTGGTCTGTAACCCAACCCGAATCGGTCCTCTTTCTTCTCTACGGGCAGCAGCTTGCCCCAGCCTTGGGCGGTACCTTCCTCAACAAACTTTTGGGCTTGTTGATATGATGTGATGGAAGTCCTAAGCACAGCAGATGCTTCATTAATATTAAGGGCCTCAAACCCCTGACTCATTGTTTCGTGTATCTCCCCATCCATTTCAATGTATTTGAAAGTAGCCAGCTGGCTAACGAAGATATCATCCTCCCCACAAATGGTAATGACTTGGCCTTCCCACTCAAATTTTAACTTCTGGTGAAGGGTTGACGTCATGGCGCCAGCGGCGTGTATCCATGGTCTACCCAATAGACAACTGTAGGCAGGCTGTATATCCATCACAAAGAAGGTCGTTTTGAAAACCTGTGGGCCTATCATTATTGGTAATTCTATCTCTCCCAGAACTGATCTTTTAGAACCATCAAAAGCTCTTACTACCAAGTTGCTTGGGCGTAGTATCAATCCATCCTGCTCCAGCTTCACAAGGGCTTTCTTGGGTAGGACATTGAGGGATGACCCTGTGTCCACCAGTACGTGAGAAAGAACTGCACCCTTACACTCCAAGGTAATGTGGAAAGCCTTGTTGTGATTGTGACCCTCCATTGTCAGATCAGTGTTGGTAAATCCTAGTCCATGACTAGCGTTGACATTTCCAACCACGGCTTCCAACTGATTGACAGTAATCTCCTCCGGCACATAAGCTGCGTGCAGGACTTTTAATAGCGCGTTCCGATGAGCCTCGGAGCATATTAACAATGATAGTATGGAGATCTTGGAAGGTGTTTGGTGAAGCTGGTCCACCACCCTATAATCACTCTTTTTGATGATCCTCATGAACTCATCAACCTCTTGATCAAAAGGAGTCTTCAAAGTTTCTTTAGCAACTGGTTCTTCTTGCCCCATGCTCTTCCCTTTTGCCTTAGCAGCAGCTTCTGCTTCAGCAACGGGTCTTGGTATTTGTGAGGCAAAGAGACGTCCGCTTCTAGTGAAGCCTCCGCCTCCCCCCACATTATCTATCTGAGATGAAGAAGTTGATGATTCTAAAGTGATTTTCTGCCCCTCGCAGTATAGATCTGAGCCATAATGCCAAGGGATGGCATTACTGCTTTCGTAAGGAACTGACCCAGGTACTGTGATAGTAACTGGACTGATAGCAGCTGCAGAGGGGATCATAATATATGGTAACCGGAGCTCTGACAGGAGTAGTAATTTGTGAGTTGTTGGAAGGAACATTTGCGGGATCGTAGTATATCGTAACTGCTGAGACACTTGCATTAACTGTTGCAGATGTTGTTGATGGTACTGGTGACTGGACGGGTGTTGAAGTTGTAGCAGGAATTGATGGTGTAATGGGTGTTGTCGTTGTAGAAGGAAATGTGACTGAATTTGTATCCGTTGAAGTGATTGATTGAATAATTGTTGGAGTTGTAGCAGAATCTGTTGGAACAAGGGTTGCCGATGTTGTAGGAGCACCTGTGATTGTTGATGAAGGAATTGTTGGAGTTGTAGTCAGTGTTGTTGTAATCTGAAGAATGCCATCTCTAATGAGGCCATCTATGCCATTTCTTAGCCTCTCACATCCATTAACAGCAATGTTGCAATATCCACAGCCGACCTCACATCCGGGAAACACCTGGAATTCTAACAGCTGAGCTTTGATTTCAACCAAGGGTGTTCGGATTTGTGCAACACTGGTAATTAATGTGGATGGTTTGCCTTCCTCAATAGCATTAATCCTAGGCCCGTTGTGACTAGGCATTGGAATTCTTGTGACGTTTGGAGGAGGTGCAAAATTGAGAGCATTTGAGTCCA
This sequence comes from Lathyrus aphaca, assembly GCA_963966055.1. Lineage (NCBI taxonomy): Eukaryota > Viridiplantae > Streptophyta > Magnoliopsida > Fabales > Fabaceae > Lathyrus > Lathyrus aphaca. The sequence goes on along the minus strand of OZ014519.1, from coordinate 200,751,174 downwards.
CCAGATCTTGGACTTTCATCTGTAGGGCCCTGCATTTTTCAGTATTATGCCCCGGTGCGTTTGAGTGGAATGCACACCTGGCATTGGCATTATAGTTCTTTGGGAGATTGAGGGGATCTGGAGGTGCCAATTTCCTTAACTCTACCAGGTTGAGCTTCAGGAGTTGTGGCAAGAGTGCATCATATGGCATTGGGATTGGGTCAATTACTCTGTTTGCCTGAGATGGCCTTTGTTGAAAGGGACGCTGTTGTAGATTACCATTGTTGTTGTTATACGACCTCTGTTATGGATAATGAGATTGTTATTGATACTGTGGTTGTTGTTGCTGAGGATACAATGGTTGTTGTGGTACTGGAGCTGGGATGGTAACAGCTGCTATTGACTGGTGAGCATACTGAGGCCTGCCCCGGCTTGCATGAATAGAATTAGTTTCACCTGCCCTTCGGGGTCCCGCAAAAGGTTTTCTGGGATTGCTGGAGGAACTTGCACCACTGTCGGAGATTTGCCCATCTTCAAGAGACTTTCAATTCTCTCACCAGCTATGACCACATAAGCAAAACTGGTAGAGGAGAAAGCAGCCAGTCTATCAATATAGGTCCTTTGCAGTGTATTCATGAACATGTCAGCCATTTCCCTTTCTGACATGGGTGGTTGGACAGCAGCAGCAAGCTGTCTCCACCTTTGGGAATACTCCCGAAAGCTCTCTCTAGAAGATTGAGACATTCCCATTAGAAGGGTCCTGTTGGGAGCCATGTCCAGGTTGTATTGATATTGATGGATGAAAGCCTCAGCCAAATCCTTCCAGCATCTTATGGTGGCCCTAGACAAGTGTGAATACCACTCTCTTGAAGCCCTAGTCAGACTGTCTTCAAAGTAGAACAACCACAACTTTTCATCCATAGTATAAGCTTTGAGCCTTCCCAAGAAAGACTGCAGATGAGTGCGAGGACAGGAGGTACCATTGTACTTTTCAAAACATGGGGGATTGAATTTGTGGGGAATTCTCACCCCATCCACTAGTCCCATATCCATCACATCGAAGCGCAAAGAATTCTGAGACTCCAAAGATCTTAAATTTTCGGCAATCTCGTCCAATCTTCTGTCATATACCTCATCTCCAGCCCCAATTACAGTAAACTGTTCTCCCTAGGGATCTTCCTGCAGGATTGGGCTCCCAGTAGCATTACCTTGAACATTTCTTTGGATGTTAACCTCTGGATTCAGATGAGGTCCATACTCCTGTGGGTCAATACGAGGCTGTTCCCGTTCATTGTTGCTAGTTCCCCCTGTTCCAAGATGAGGCTCCTCAGGAGTTTGTCTTTCCACCAGCTCTCTTAACCTTTCTTGACTTTGGGCTAAGCCAGTCATCACTGCCATGAACTGAGACATCTGATTTCTCATCTCTACTCTCTCATTGACCATCTGATTCCTGACCTCTGTCAGATCTTGCTGTACTTGTTCCATTTGAATGCCGGGAAGGTTGTTACGAGTCGGGTACCGGTGCACGCGGTTGACAGGGAACACTCGGCGACGAGCAATGTTTCCTGAAATCACAACAAGTTAGAAATAATAACAAAACCTACAAAACAAAGACAAAGTTAGTATGCAATGCAGTATGCTTATTTGTTTTCCAAGGTATCCGGTTTGGTTCTTGGTTTTGACCTTTCCAGACTCCGAGGAAGATGCTTGATGTTGTTGAGAGAAAACCTAAATGGAAACAAACTAAAATATATTACAAATGGTGAACAATACATAGTTTGTTTTACAATACATGCCCATGGAGGGTCAAAATACAACAAAAGGAAAAGTACATCAAACGGAAACAAACAACAAGCAAAGCATCAGACATCCAGTCCAAACTCATCTTCTCTAACCTCCTTCAGGAGTGCCTCAGTCACTGGACCAGCCGGGTGCTCTGTAATGGTCCTAATGAGGAGGTTCCTAGTAGCAATAGCAGTAGTCAACTTCTTGTACCTGTCCTGGTCCTTTGATCTCTTCAACCCTGCTCTGAGCTTCAACTCTGATATCTCTTTCTATGCAGCCAACAGAGCTTCCTGCTGCTTCTTCTCGTTGGCCTCTAGCTGTTCAATCTTGGCTTGAGTCTTCTGGTCTTCTTGTGTACGGGCTTCGGTGATCCTGACCCACCTAGCCTGACTTTCTTGTAGGTAGTTCTCAGCCCTAGCTTTCTGAATCTTGGCCTCTTTATAGGCATTCTTCAATATCTGTTCTCCAGCCCTTGCCTTCCTTATGTAGTCTTCTGTCTTCTTAATTTTGGCAAGATGCTCCACCCTGAGCTTTTCCAATCTCTCAATGTCCAGACGACCATCACTCCTTTCCCAAAGGGTCTTCTTCAAGGCTTGAGATAGCTGCTCATTCCTTTCCTTCAACTTTTCAAATTCCTCCAGGCTCACTGTTGCTGCAGGTTGTACTGTGGATGGCCCAGGTATGTCTTCCAAGACGAAAGGCATTATGGTAATCTGAGCTCTGGTACGGGACCAATCATAGTACTGAGCTGAAGCAACATTATTACATCTTCCAAGAATAGCTACCCATTTTGTCTGGATGTTGTCCCAAGCCCAGGATGCTTGTCTAACAACAGCTGAATTAGGTTGCACTTCACAATATAAGGTCTCAGCTAAATCCTGTCCTCTGGGAGGGTGAACCAAGGCATATCCCAGTTGTCTCTTAAACAGTAAAGGATTGTAGTTGATGCAACCCTTTACTCCTATCAGAGGCACATTTGGGTATTGTCCACAACTAGTGATAATGTCCATGCCCTTGGTGCTCTGGGTGCACCATCTGATATCATCTGAAGTCAAGGCAATGAACCTCTTAGCCCAATTCTTCTGCTGATGTGGGTTTAAGAAGGCATCTGACTTAGGCAGGTGTCTGAGCAGCCAGGTGTAAAACAAAGGAGCACAACATCTTACCAACTTCCCCCTCTGTTTCTCATTTCTCTGGTGAATGGAGTAGTAAAAATCTCCCAACAATGTAGGTACTGGGTTCTTCAGAAGAAACAGATGGATGGCATTCTTGCTGACAAATTTAGGCTCATCGGCAAACAGTATAGCCCCATATATGCTGAGGGCTAACAGTGCACAAACTGCCCTCCACTCTTCCAATGAAGCCTTCAGGATGGCCTGAGAAATCAAGAAGTCCAAATGCAAACCAGGGATCCCAACTATTGTTGTCATACTTTGTTCAATCAGGGCAGGCTCCAAGTATACTGCCCTTGCTATCTCTTCATTTCTGGGAGCAGTCATCTCTAGGTTGAAAGGGATTCCACCTCTGATAGGTACTCCAATCAATAAAGAGAACTCTTCCAGTAGAGACCCTAACTGGAAGTCTGGAAAGGTGAAGCATCTCAAAGGAGGGTCATAAAACTGTAAGCAGGTGTGGATCATGCTCCTCTGAGAAGGATCAAGGTCCATAACCATATCCAGGATACCTCCATAATGCTCTCTAAACAGTGGGATGTGGTCAGGTGTGATGAGTGACTGGACCTTCCTGATACCAGTCAAAACAGGCTCAAAAAAGTGGTAGGATATGTTGCTTTTCCTAGGAGTAGTCATGAATGCTGCTGAAGAATAAATGATGATGGAGATCACAGTCTGAGATACTGGAAGTGGACCACTGACACACTGATGAAGACAGCTGAAGCAGAGGTCTATGCAGCAGAAGGGGTTAAAACCAAAACCAAGATATAATGAGATGGATACCCTAAAAAGCAAATAAACAAATGTTGAATGATGCAATGATGATATATGCAAATGATATGCAAGGGTTTGTGATAAAGCTGGATCTGATTATCTGTCTTGACATAAGGCCCATGTATGTTCAAAAGTTCAGATGGAGGCTTAAGAGTCCAGTAACCTGGGTGGGGGACTCTGATGGGCTAAAGACGCAATACAATATGTGTCTAGCGGTATCTTAACTGCAAGCATACAGCCTATCGAAGTAATATAAAAGATTGTCGATCCCACAGGGACTTTATGATCACTTAGTGCTAGAGGGTTTACTAGTTTAGCTAAGGTGTATGGTTGTCACGATTTTGTTTTTAAGGATTAAAGACGGGAATTAAATTTTAGTTTAATAAAATAATAATAAGGCGGTCGGTATGTAATTATGTTAACCTAGGCGGGTCAATCTAACCTAGGCTTATAAGGATGGTTCACTTAATATGTTCTGTAGAGGTTATCAGTTTAAATATCTTTAACTCACACTCTCGTGGTCTTATCTCAGATCTTACTCCTAAAGCCCTATGCCTGCTCTCGCTAGCCCATAAGTGTTTAGAAATAATTTTTGGAAACTTAATAAGTCTAATTCATTTTAAAGCGCTCTCGCTGTGTTAAAATTAAATGCCTAACTTTAGCTATCTGGTTAAAATCTCACACTCTCGTGGTCTTGACCTAACCTATTACACTTTCCTTACTCTCGTAACAAAAAGATTAATTTTATAATAAAAAGTCACAGCCAGAATTTTAAGTTCTTAATTGTTTTAGGCCTAGATTCGATTTTACCGATTTAGTGTATTTTAATTACATATCGCCTAAATTGTTTAGCTACTCATATTTGTTGTACCAGACATATGCAGAAACAGAGGAACATAATTTAAAGTATGCATTATAAAGTAATAAAAATAAATTCTTAACATAAACAATTAAATTAATATAAATGCGAAATAATTAAAAACCTGAATAATAAAAATAATGTGAAACTCCTTCTTCCACAGTCTGGCAAGCTCGGAGTGCGAACCGGAATCGAAAATAAAATTCAAAACGAAATGCTGAAGGCTTGAAAGAAATTAAATAATAACAATTTCCTAATGTTGGAAATTGTTATTTGATTTGGTTGGGATATGGAAATTAAAACAAGAACAGAAACAATTGCTGGAAAAATTAATGAAATAGGGTGCAATGGAAATATGGCAGAGCTTCCGCGAAAAACTAAAAATAATACTCTGTAGTTTCTAATTTGAAACAAAGCTATTTATAGAAATTATAATTTGGGTTTGGCAGTTGGAATACATACGTGGGCTTCGGTGTTGAAGAGAGAATCCAGGAAAAACTTGTGTTACTAGGTCTGCGGAAGAATAGGAAACGTTATTGACTTCACGTAGCACGTTCATGACCAATTCATTCCAAGTAAACCTAATTTCCCTTTGTCACGTTCGTGACAAGGGTGTCACGGGCGTTATCTTCATATTTAGCGCGTCACGGTCGTGACGGCTTGGTTACGATCGTGACTGGCCCAATTAGCGTGTCACGTTCGTGACAGCATGGTGACGGTCGTGACTGTTGCAAATTATGCAGCATAATGCAGAATTCCTCTCTTCTTCTTCTTTTCATGCTTGTTTTTGCTCATTTCACTTTTGGCTTATGATTTAGCTCTATAATTGTTATACCTGCAAAATGACAAAGAAAACTCGAAGAATCGGGTGTTAATACGATAAATGTGCGATAAAACGACATTGAAACATAGTAATAAAACGATACTTTTTCTCGTTATCAGACTCAAATAAAGAGTCACATGTCCGGGGTTAATCACAAGAACTGTCCAAAGTGGAGTGCTCTTAAAAAAAATAGTAACAGGGTATGATGAGGCCAAGGGTTCCTGCAAACCTGTAAACAGCCCAACCCCCTCACAGGTAATGCTCTAGAACAAGGATCCTCAGACTTGGATCAGTTATGAGAAGTGTAAACACTTCTAACTCGGAGGTACAGTGTTTACAATAACCATAAAAGATCCTCCTCTAATTCACCCCAGCTTCTGAAGGTCATAATAAAGGTCATCCAGACTTAGCAGGCTTCCCAGATAGCCCTATCACTACAGGAAATCTGTAGCGCAGAGTTCTCAAGAAGAAACCCACATCTGAACCGTGTTTCATATTCCCGCACCAGACCGAAATGGAATGGGAAAGAACATGAACCACTCTAGCCTAGGTTTCACTCAGGTCCCAGGTATAGGACCTTAAACTCTCAATGGAACCCCACCCACCAAAGAAAACCAGATCCAACAATGACAGTATGACAGTATGATGCATAAAACTGTAAAGAAAGCAGTAAATAAGACTGTACATAAAGCAATAAATAAAGTAAATACATAAACACAATTAGCACATAACACCCCAGTAAACACAAATCAAACAAGCGCTAGGAGGAACCCACAAAAAGAACCAGAAGCCCTGGTTGCAAGATAAGGGTGTCCCCAGCAGAGTCGCCAAGCTGTCGCTCCCACCAAATGACACCTGGTCAAGAGGGGTTCAGACGCGAACGGTCGGCGAAAGAGAGAGAACACACGAGGGTGAACTGAAAAGAAAAGAGTCGCCAGCTAGGCATTTTTATCCCGAAGGAAAGGTAATGCTGCATAAACCTAAGAAAAGATGGATAAGACGGTCGCGAACCAGAGAAACTGAGACAAGGGGTTGGTTACAACCTGGGAAGGTATTAGCACCCAGATTGTCCTCCGTACTCGACGGGATCCACGCTTGAAAGTTTGTGTTTTAAAGGGGTAGTGTCAGTGCTATTTTGTGTGCAAAAGCTGGAAAAGAATGCAAATGTCAGGGCAAAAGAGATGTGAAGTGAAATAAAAGAGTGTGAGTGTAAGGAAAGAATGTGAAGCTCAAGACAATGAGGCTTAAAGAATAATACTGAAAGAGGGGGAATATACAGAGACTTTTGTTCGATAACAGTTAAGTTATGCCTACGTATCCTCTCGTGCAATGAGGAAGTCAGAACATCGTAGTTCGACTCAAAGAGACTGAAAGATAAATTGACTGATGAACTGCTTGCTTGTCTATGCTCAAGTGTATGACCTGTCTGGCTCAGGTGCAAACTGTCTTGCATTAGACGGAAGAAGCAAGTTCTCGTTTGTGAGTGAATAAGATGAGAAAAGAATCCCGGAGGAGACGATTATTATTTGTTTTTGGTATTTTCAATCTTTTATTACCTTTTTTGAGGTTTGTCATAAGAAAATGAGCTTAAGCCTAAATCAAAGGTTAGTAAACTCATCACATCTTCCATCTGATTAGGGGTAATGAGAATACCTTAAGTATGAAGTAAACACCTCACACTTAATCACCATGATGTAGGATTAAGATCATTAACCTACTTGCATTTATTTAGATGTTTTTTGGAGTTTTTGTTTAGTGTTAAGTAATGAGTTTAAGCCATAATCAAGGATTTAATGGACTCATTACACCATCCTAATAGAAGGATAATAGATGAGTACATTTAAGCTGAGGAAGGCTCCTCAACTTAATCCATGATTAGGGATTAACCTCATGACAAAACAAAGCCTTTATTGAAGTGGATTTTAGTTAATGGTAAGATTAAGAAGTGAATTTTATGGTTTGTAAGACAACTTGAGGGGGACTTGTCCATTAACTCTAGGGTTAGTCCTTCTTAACCAATTAAGGAAGAATTAGAACCCTAATGCAAGGCCCAAGTTACAAGCTTGATGTCTTAGTGATTATTAGATGGATTGATTAAAGGATTTAAACACATTAAGGGTTTAACACTTAGGATTAAAGTTATACACTCCATCCTAATAGAAGGATGCAGGCATAAGCTTAATCACAAAGCCTTAAAACCTTTAAGGTTTAGTCCTTGATTAAGGGATGGAAAGAGAAGACTCAAAGATGACACAAAGGTAAAACTAATGGGGGACTAATCAAACCCTAATTATGATCATGCTTGGTTGTTCCTAGGGTTTATGAGGCTTGTAATAAGATCTTCAAGAGAAAAGCCACCAAGGAAGAAGCAGATGAAAGGAGGAGAAGTAGAAGAAACAAGACAACTTACTTCACTTAAGAAGATCAGTTGCTTGAAGGAAGAGAGAGAAGAAGGGACATGAGTGAGCAAGCTCTCTCTAATACAAGTACAAAATGCAGCAATGATGCATAAAATAGATGAGAAGAGATTATGAGAAGTGAAGGCAAATTCACTCCTCAAACACTTACCACCTGAAACGTTAGCAACAAGGAATGAAATGAAATGAGAATGAGATAAGATGCAAAGATGAACACCAAAGTCAGAAGCAAATTAAGATGTAAATGATGCTAAGAGATGATGCAAATGGTAGACATGAGATGTGGATGATCATACAAGCAATGAGGATGCAAATGAAACATGAAAGGAAGCATGAATGTTCATAAAACTTATGAAATGAAATGAAAGCAAAAGTATGGCAAATGAATAATGCAATGATCAAACATGACTCTAATGAAGGCAAATGAAGGCAAAAATTAGGGTTTATGTACAAGGTGCAATGCAAAATTCAAAATCAGAAGAAAAGCAAGAGATAAAAAATTGAAAATGGATTCAAAGGGACCTTAAACCTATATAAGTTCACTGCCCAAAGGGGAAGGTCAGAAGCTAAACCCTAAAGGACTTATGATTTTTCTAAGTTTGCTATGGTTTTAAGGTACTTAACAAAGAAAAATTCAAAACAAATCAAAAATGAAAGATAAATTCATTCCAATTTTTTCCTAGAAACTACATGATGTGTGGAATGCAATGCAAAAAGAACCATTATCAAACTCTTCATGGTTAGGCAGAAAAGATTTTTCTAAGTTAGGGTAAAAATATTGACTTTTAAGTACCCTAAATTCAAGGAAAAATGTCAAAAGGGATCAAGAGCCAAAATGAATTTTGTGTGAATGGTTTGATAATGTCCCTAAATGTGTTAATATGCAATGTGATTTTTTTGGTGATTTTTAGAAACTTAAATGGTATTTTAATTAATTAATTTCCATTAATTAATTAAAATAAACATTTAAATATTTTTAAAAATACAAATTTTATGCAAAAATAAAATAAAAATTATATTCAGAATAAGAAAAATATTTAGAAGCATGATGCAAAAAATAAAATCTTTTAGATGAGTTTTGCTATTTTTAATAAAATGGTAAAGAAAATGCAAATAAAATGAAAATTAAATTGGTTTAAATGGAAGTCAACTGATCTGAATGCCAGGATTCAAATCTAGGGGGCGGGAATTGACCACCGCGCGCATCTGAATGGCTGACATTCAAACTTCACTAATTACGCAATTAAACCATAATCTGAACCCTAATGACTCTCAGATGACCGGAACAGTGTTCCGGTCATCTTCTCCGACTAGCCAAACATGCTATCTCACTTCATACGCAACCCTAAGCTCTCAAACATTCCAGAAATGATCCTCACATCACTCCAAACAAGAATCAAACAACAAAAATCATTTATTTACCATCAAGAGCATGAATCGAAGCAAAACGGAAAACACATCAAAAGTTTCTGAAGGTTCATACATATTGGTTTCTCAATCATTTTCAAAAGTAAAGACATCATGATCATCAGGAGAGCACATAAAATCAATTAAGAACTTAAAATGAAGGTTTTGAAAAAAAAAGTTCTTGAGCTCACCTGAACTCGAGCTTTCACCTTTGGTACTTTCTGGCCAGTTCTTTGCTTCAAATGACCTCCATTGATCCTTATGAAGAGTTTGCAATGCTTGGTGGGAGTTTATATGGCCTCTATGTGGAGTTGGCTGAAACTCAGTTCAAGAAATGTGAAAATTGTGTTTTGGATATGGTGTGTTTCAAGGAAAAATGAAGGGTGGGAAATGATCAGTGATGAATGTGGAGTTCAATGGTGGAAAAAGTTTTGAGATTTGTTGGCTGAGTTATGAGTTTCGAAAGCTTTTGCAAGTTAGAGGGATTTTGTGTATGCTGAGGATTCTCTAGTGTTAGGCTGCAATCTTGTGTGTTATGGCTTGGGTTTGATCCACATATTGAGCTGTGATAGGTCAGAGAGTGGGTGATGGCCTATGGTGATTGGTATGGGCAAGTTGCAAAAATGTCACCATGACTTGTACTTGAGGTATGGGCATGTGGAAGGTTGGGATAGAGGCATGGCTATGCGCAGCAAGGATCAAGGAATTCTATGAAATCAGATTTGATGAGCTGTGGCACGTGGATGAAAGGTTTTGATCCATTTTGCAATTTTGGGGAAGTTTGGCCCCTTTTGAAATTTGTGAAGTTCAAGGCATGAAAGCTTGTGATTCAAGGAACAAATATGATTCAAATGAGTTGCACTAGGATGGTATGATGTGTAGAGAGGCATTAGAGGTTCTAAATTTGCTTGGCATGAGAATTTGCAAACTTCCCTCTTTGGTACAAAAGTGAAATTTAAGTGATTTTTCCCAACTTTAACAAGCCATAACTTGAGTTCTAAAAAGAATTAGGTCAAGTTCTTGTACTTTTTGAAAAGGGGATAATACAATCTACAACTTTCATGACCAAGAATTTTTCATTTGAAGCATTTTTGAATCAAAAATAGGAGGTTGAAAAACTTTCCCAAAATGGCAAGTTTGCATTACAAATCACTTCCCAAAATGGCAACTTTGCAAATGGCTCGAAATTCTTCAATTTTGTGAACTTCTAACTTCTTCTAAGATCAAATAAATATCATATACACCCAAAATGATGGAGAAGACCCTTTGGTTGGATGATTGGGGGCCTCAGATGCCCTGATTTTGCACTGACTTGCTCAAGAAGTCATCTATTGATTAGATGCCTTCCCCATTGAATTTCTTCATGAAAATTGGTATGTATGATCCTTATATCATATAGAGACAAATAGAAACAAGAATGACCAAAATATTTAGAGTTATGGCCTTTGAAACCAAAACCCTAATTTTAGGTCATCTGTGTAGTTAAGCTTGGCTCTGCTTCCATGCCTTTCTCAGTTCTTGTGATTTTCAGACTTCCTTGATCTTGGGAGGATATAATATGATGGTTGAATCTACATAGACCCTTTTGAGATGATTGAAGACAGTTGGAGTGGCTTTGATAGCCCATGGATTGCTTAGATCACAAACCCTAGATGCAGATGACTTAGAACCAATGCAGTGAAGCAAAAATGCAATATGAGATGTTATGATTGAACTGATGCAAATATGAAAGATCACAAGCCATGGTGAAATGAGTGAGGGCAAATTTGGGTAGTTTACACTCCTCTAGTGAGATTGTTAAAGACATTGATATTTCTTGTGTGGAACCCTTTCCGGATTTTGTTAATAAGGAGCCGATTGATGTGTCTAGTCTCAAAGATGAAGGTCAATCATCCTTTCAAAATGATCTACCATTGGAATGTAAGACATCAAAAGATCATCCTATCGATAACATTATTGGAGATATCTCAAAGGGTGTCATTACTAGATCAAGACTAAGTAACTTTTGTTTTTATCATGCCTTCATATCTCAAATTGAGCCTAAAAATGCCAAAGAAGCCTTACTTGATGAAAATTGGTTCCTAGCCATGCAAGAGGAACTAAATCAATTTAAAAGAAATGATGTTTGGGACCTTGTTCAACCTCCGCGAGATCATCGAGTAATTGGCACCAAATGGGTTTTTAGGGAACAAATTGGAGGAAATCGACACTATTATTCGAAACACGGCCCGTCTTGTTGCTCAAGGGTATAACCAAGAGGAAGGCATAGACTATGAGGAAACTTATGTTCCTGTTGCCCGGCTTGAGGTTATACGCCTTTTACTTGCATTTGCTTGTTCACAAAACTTCAAATTATATCAAATGGATGTTAAGAGTGCCTTCCTTAACAGATATATAAATGAAGAGGTTTATATGTGTCAACCTCATGGATTTGAAAATTTTGAAAAACCAAATCATGTTTACAAACTAAAACGCGCTTTATATGGTCTCAAACAAGCTCCTAGAGATTGGTATGAGCGCCTAAGCAAATTTTTAATCAATCAAGGTTTTTCAAGAGGAAAGGTTGACACTACTCTCTTTATTAAACGTGAAGGAAAACATTCTATATTAGTTCAAGTATATGTAGATGATATTATTTTTAGATCTACTAACATGAAGTTGGTTAAAGAATTTTCAAATTCTATGCAAGGTGAATTTGAGATGAGTATGATGGGGGAGCTAAATTTCTTCCTCAGACTTCAAATTAGACAACTTAAAGATGGAAACTTCATAAGTCAGACTAAATATTGCAATGTGTTGCTCAAAAGGTTTGATATGTCAAACTCCAAGTCTATTGATACACCAATGCCTACTGATGCAAGTCTTGATCGTGATGAAAAGGGTAAGGATGTAGATATAAAAAGGTTTCGAGGTATGATCGAATCTCTTCTTTATCTTACCGCATCGCGTCCAGATATTATGTTTAGTGTATGTATGTTTTCTAGGATTCAATCTTGGCCTAAGGAATCACATTTAAAATCAGTTAAACGCATACTTAGGTATCTTTGTGGTACGTCTAAGTTTGGTTTATGGTATCCTAAGGGTAGTGATTGCTCTTTGGTAGGTTTTTTCGACTCCGACTTTGCCAGTTGCAAAGTGGATAGGAAAAGCACAAGTGGAACCTGTCATTTCTTTTCAAACTCTCTTGTTAGTTGGCATAGCAAAAATAAAGTTTTTGTTGCTTTATCAACTTCAAAGGCGGAGTATATTGCAGCCGGAAATTGTTGTGCCCAAATCTTATGGCTAAAACAACAATTGCTCGACTTCAATATCTCTCTCAAACAAAATCCAATCTTGTGTGACAACACTAGTGCAATTAATCTTACCAAAACTACTATTCTTCATTCACGGACTAAGCATACTGAAATAAGGCTTCATTTTCTTTGGGATCGTGTAGAGAAAGGTGATGTGGTGTTTGAGCACGTTGATAGTTCAAATCAACTAGCCGATATTTTTACAATACCACTAGCTACCGATCCTTTCTTATTTATCCGTAGGGAACTTGGTGTTCTTGACATTTTTGATAGATCTTAATAATCATTGCTTTGTTTTTATATTATTCCTTGGTTCACCTTCTTTTGTATCTAACTTCTTGTTGTATAGAGTTACTGTACATCTATTTCTCATATACTCGAGGTAATATCCTTCTATACTTTGTTATCTCTATTCATCCATGATATATATATATATATATAGTAAAATTGTGTTGCATTGCTTATGTTTTTTTTATTTCTTCTATACTCTTGAATTATGATTGATTATCTGTTAAATAATTAGCATATATGATGATATTTTCATGAATTGAGGTGGTTTAGTGGCTTTTGGTGAATTTTTTTTCAAAACTGTCGGGTCCCAACAGGCCGACTCATGAGTCGGCTCATGGAACCTTATGAGTCGACCTCTCTGCTTCATTGAGCCGACTCATTTCATATTCAAATTGATTCGACTCATTTTACAATTTGAGCTGGCTCACTGTCGCGTCAACTAACATTTGGCAGTCTTAAAAAGACACGCCGCCTGCCTTTTCTTCTCCCTAGGTCGGCACATCAATACCTTCCATCCACTTTTGAATTTCATTTATTTTATTTTTTTATTTCTTCAATAAAACTCATTAACATTTCATTTTATTATCATCATCATCTCGTATTTTCATATTCTCTCAAGTTTCTCTCTTCATTCTCAAACCCTAAAATCCTCTCTCAAAGCTTCAAATTTATCAACAGTGGCTTCAAGACCTATAGGTAAAAGGTCACGTGGTTCTACTTCACAATCATCACTCCCAGTCAATGCTTTGTCTCTCCTTCCATCTGACTTAGTTGAGGATTATAACAAGATATTCAACAACAGGAAGGTTGTTCCTCAATATGTGTACTCAAGAACAACAGCAACTCAAATGCACATTCCTCACATTATTTAACTGATGGATTTTCAAGGTATCAATCCCTTTCTCTCCTGTCATGTTGACTATAATGAGGATTTGGTCAAAATGTTCTATGTTGGTCTGGTTACTTTTAAAGGTTTCGAATTCAACTTCTGTATGGGCTCTAGAATGTTCGTTGTTAATGCTCAAGTGTGGAAAGATTTGTTTCGAATTGATCCTGAGGAAGCTAGTATCTTGATGACTGATACATCTCAATTGGAGAATTACTCATTTCGTTCTGAACTAAATGGTATGCTTAAAGAACCTTTTGTTGACTTCATTGCTAATTCTGAATTGTTTCTGAATACAACTACTACTGGAAAAGTTAAGCCATTGGATCGTATCCTTCATTGGATCATTGCCCACAATTTACGTCCAAAGAAAGGTGGCTTCTCTCGTATTGATATGAATGAAGTTCATTTGATATATATTCTTCGGAACAAGATCAAAGTCAACTGGCCCCGTTATTTTGCGAGTCGTATTTTTACCTTAAAGGAAAAGAAAGGAGTTGCTCTTGCATATCCTTCCATCATTCAGAAGATCATCGACAAAGCGGAAATTGTTGGTTTTGACTTACCTATGGTCTCGGTGCCTGACTCGAATTGGTTTCAACAAAAGACCTTAAGTCTAATGGGTCACATGTGGGATTCCCAAGAAAGATGTTATCGTTTTCTGTCACGAGGTGACTTTAATCAAGAGGTGGACGAAAATTATGAGGGGGGATCTTGAGGATCAAAATGCACCAAATGCGGTTCCAAATGAAGATTTTCGTCCTGACAACGCAGAATGGAATGGTAATCCATCTTCTGATTCCTATGCCAATCAAGGATTGGGTGAATGGTAACATACCAGTTGGACACACACCGCCACTCGCTTTACTCCTCCATCTCCTCCTCCGTCTCAACCGCATCAAGCTGATTCGTCAAGTATTATAGCCATGCTTCAGAATATGCACCTTCAACAGCAAGTTTTCTACACCACTCAGACTGAAAGATACTCGGAGATAGAACGACGTTTAAATGAGCAAGACACCACTTTTGCAGATTATATGTCCGTTCAAGACACTCGGTATACAACACTGCATGATCATTTAGTTGCTCAGGACACTGCCTTCAACTCTCTCAACAACAGTTTTCTTCAGTTTACCGAAATCGACATGGATGACTCACAACCCATCACTTATCGTTGCCGCTACCCATCCACTCGGGATCGTAATCCCCAAGCTTGAGAGAATCATTGTTGCCGCTCCCCAAATTTCCATCCTGGTACGAATGCAAAAGTGGCGCGGAAAGAGGTTAGAGTCGCCAGCCAGGCATTTTTATCCCGAAGGAATAAGAATGGTAATGCTGCACAAACCAGAAGAATAGAAAAGAAAGGACACGGGTCCTGCAAACAAAAGAGACTGGGTTCGGGAGTCGGTTACGACCTGGGAAGGTGTTAGCACCCCAGATCGTCCACCGTACCCGATGGGATCCAAACTTGCAATGAAATCTGCTTCAAAGGGTGAGGGGATGAAAGCTGCTGCAAAATTGAAACTGAAACTAGATAAAAAGAAAATGAAAAGGGAAATGAAAAAAAGAAATGAAGAGGAAAAATGTAGGGAAAATAAAGATTGTGCTCGAACGGGCCCTACCCCGCTGCCTACGTACCTCATATGGACATGAGGATCAGAGACGTCGTAGTTCCCCTAACTAGGGGTGGAAAGATTGCTTGAATTAAGGCTTGACCTGCCTATGTCAATGATCAGGTGTTGCAGGCTCAGACGACGAGTGCGTTACCACCTTGCAAAATGACAAGAAGAAGCAAGTTCGCGGATGGAGCGAAGGATATGAGAAAAGAATTCCCGAAGGAAAGACGCTTATGGTTTGTTTGTGTTTTTTAGAGCTTTTTACTTGTGTGGCACAAGAGAATGAACTCAAGCTCTTTTCTATGGAATGTGTACTTGCTACTACATTCCAAGATGGAATAATAGAACAAGCACACCAAGTAAAGAGAATTTATTCGAGACTTGTTTCCAAAGGCAAGGGCCTAAATTCATTGACTTGTTGAATTTATTAAGTATCTTAGTGATTAAAAAAGAAGAAGTATTTTTTAGGGTTTTTCTTGATGAAGATGACTTCAAGATCCGACTTGTGCATCATGCTAGACAAATGCACTATTCCAAGATAGAATGAATACATATGCCCCATGGAATAAGGCTTTTACACAAGAAGTCACTTCTTTCTTTATTAATATTTTTTAGGTTTTTTGTTTTGAGATGAGAAGAGAACGAAACCAAAGGAGAAAAAAGGTAAAATCTAAAATAGGGAAAGACTACCTAATGTTATCATGCACAAGTGGTCCTAAGGTTAGTGAAGTTTCAACTATCCTAAGAGAAGAAAGAAGAACCAAAGAGGAGCAAGAAGAAGAGGAAGCAAGAACTAGCAAGCAACTTACTCCTCTAAAGGAGATAAGTTGCTCCTAAAAGGGGGAAAAGAGTTGAATTACATGATGGCATAAGGCATATCAAAACACAAAGAGAAAGCACATAAAAAGAGAGAAGGATGAAGATTTGAAATGTGGATGAACATCCACACTTCTCTTACCATGAGCCCCTGCAAGTTAGCAAAAGTCCAACACATGTTCATCAATAAAATAATGGAAATGACATGCTCAAAGTTCATACCAACCAAAATCAAACAATCATGGCAAACATAGCTCAGACAAGCGTTTATGTGTCGAGAACATGGAAGCATGCATCAATCAACAAGAAAATCACCCAAACAATCATATTCAATGATCATACAATGATCCATGGTATTTAAAATAAGTAAGGGGATCAAACATGCTAAAAATAGCCCAAAAATGGCCCACTGCATCAGTGTTAACCGGTTAACCAAAGCGTTAACCGGTTAACAAGTCAAAAACCTGCATAAAAACAACACAATTCAGGTGCGTTAACCGGTTAACCAATCTGTTAACCGGTTAACGCTGTTAAGACAGCAACAAATCCTACATCAAAAACAGTTCAAACCAGCTTTTCTGATTAATCTCGCACCAGACCAACAAGCATTTGAGCATTAAAATAATGTATCAATTCACATTAAATGGCATCATCAAGCTCATGAACATTAATACTTAGATCCAGTTACCAATCAATCAATCAATCAAGCAACACAAGCAAATATGCAAACACATGGTGGATCTAAAGCACAAGCATGCAAATAAGCTAAAACATAGCAAGATTTGAATTTAACCAACCTACAAAGCAGAGGTATGCTTTGGTAATTGTTGATCGAGATGAAAATGATAGATCTCGCGCAAAACTTTGAAGATCTGGTGCCAAGCTTCACACTCCGTGCAAAATAAATGCAAGAACAAGATCTTGATACAGAATTTTGGATCCAAAAGGACTTCTAGATCCCAAACCAGATCTGAATCACCAATTAAACCAGCAAAAAGATGCAAAGAAGCTATGGATGGAGGTCTAGTTCCAAGATCTACACACCTCAATGCAAGGTTATGTGATCTTCAAAGTGGAACTTTGAGTGATTTGGAAAATTGGGAGAGAAAAGTGAGAGAATTGTGAGTGAGAAGAGTGAAAATTTAGAATGAGAATGAAAATTGTGAGAGAGTTTGTTTTCTTGGTTTGGAGAGAAATGGATTAAATATGGTTTAGGTTTGGGGCCCAGAAATTAGGCTTGGGATCCAAAATTATGGTTTGGCAAAGAGATTTGGATTTAGCAATTGGATTAGGCTTGGACAAGTGCTCAAGATCCTTCTTTTTAATTCAAATTAATAAAAATCAGAAAATGGAAATTGGAACTAAATCACATATGCTGAATTTGCTGCTAAAAATTCAAAATTCGTGGTTGTTAACCAGTTAACCAATCCGTTAACCGGTTAACGCCAGTGAATTTTGAATTTTCCCTCCTTTTGGTAGGTAACCTCAGGAATCATCTGGCGCCAACCATTTAGATCTGATTTTGATCCTTAATCCTTTCTTTAGTCTTTGACCCTGATGTCAACCTTGTAACATGCCCTGTGAGCTTTGAATTTCTCTGATAATTGATCATATGCCTTATGCTGGAACGTGGAAGTGCTATGCCTCATTTTTCTATGTAATATGCTAAGGACATGACATGCTGATGATGATTATGGTATGATGATGATGCTAAACAAGAGAGGGCAAATTTGGGGTAATACAACTGCCCCTATTCAAGAAACTATTAATCTAAAAAGGACGGTAGCACGGGCTATCGACCGTTCAAGATGAACTGTGGTTGAATACCAAGAAAACCTGAAATTTGAACTCTGCTGGAGAACGCGAGAAATGGGAAATAAACCCAACCAAATGACGCTTTGGTGACTGAAGTGGGGAACAATGTAGACAAGCTCCTTCCAAACTGAATTGTTACTTTGGATGGAAAAACCTAGACAGACGAGTCTTCTTCGAACAAACCTGTTACACCAGGTGCTGGACATACGAGCCCTCATCAAACAAACCTGTTACGCCAGGTGCTGGACATACGAGCCCTCATACGTTTTGCAACATATGATCTGAGACAGACGAACCTCCTTCGGACAAACCTGTTACGCCAGGGCCGGTGATGCACTTAAGTCTGTAGGATAGACATGCACAATCAAGATAGACGAACCCTCCTCATATATTATCCGTGGATATATGGTCTAAGACAAACGAGTCTTCTGGATACACCTATTACGCCAGGTGCGACATTAGGATTTGACGAACCCTCTTCACAAATCTTACGCAGATAAGTGGTCTCTGAGACAGACGAACCTCCTTCGGATAAACCTGTTACGCCAAGACCGGTAACCATTTTAACGTTTAATCCCACCGTTAGGACTTTAAACCTCTTCAATACAGACGAGTATTGGGTGATCATCACGAGAACACAGACGAGCGCCAGAAGTCAATGATACAAACGAATATCAGACGATGATCTAAGAAATGCAGATGAGCGCTTTAGGCGATGATACAGACGAATATCAGCCACTGATATGGACGAATACCAGAAATCCAACACGGACGAGCATTCGGAGGAGCAATACAGACGAGTATCAAAGTGATTATCAAATCAGCATTCATACGGGTATATGTCGACACAGACGAGCGGGGAGGATGATACAGACGAGTATCCAACAACGCGAATGAGCTTCAAACAGATAACAAACACAGACGAGTGTTGGAGAATGCATACGAGCATCACATAAGTTCAAACACAGACAAGTGTCGAGCATCAAAAGGATGTTACACACAGACGAGTGCTGGGGAGCATCATTAGATTTTGAACACAGACGAGTGTTAGGGGTATCATTAGATTTCGAACAAAGACGAGTGCTGGGGGTGCAGACGAGCATCAATATCTACCAACCGTAGGCGACTGCTGGGGAAAGCAAACGAGCAATCAACAAAGTGTGAACACAGACGAGTGTTGGGGAAATGTAGATGAGAAGCTATCAAACATTAAACACAGACGAGTGTTAAGAGTTGCAGATGAACAACAAGCAGATATCAAACACAAACGAGTGCTGGGGCGATGCAGACGAGCACTGAACAAATGTCAAACACGGACAGGTGTTGAGAGTTACGGACGAACAAAAAGCAGATAGCAACACAGACGAGTGCTGAGGATTACAGTCGAGCATCAAATGCCTGATGAGAAACACAACTCTGCCGGGGAGAAAAATCACGACCGAGCGATCGCTGGGAATGAGGACGAGCACTTATCACACATCAAACACAGACAAGGGCCGTAGAGCATGCAGACGAGCACAAAATAGGTACTCAGCACAGACGAGTGTCAAGAAATACATACGGGCACCAAACGAAATGCCCAACACAGACGAGTACCGGGAAATGCAGACGAGCACCACACGAAATGCACAACACACACGAGTGCTAGGAAATGCAGACGAGCACAAACGGAATGCCCTGATTGGCAACAATAATCCCGACTCTGTAGGGGATACGAGTCAAGAGGCTTTGACGATGCATAACTCTGACTGGGGAGATGAACGGCAATTTGTATCATCACATGGCCAAAATAGATTAGCAACTTCTCTGGAGAATATTCCAATGAAAGGAGTGGATCTCGATCATGAACTCTGCAGGGAAATGACGACCTTCAGACTCGGCCGGGGACTTCACTGGGGAAACAAGAATTCAGTTGCTCGCTAGGGAAAATGCTTGGTTAAATAACCCTTGCTGGGGAAAGAATTCTAACAATTCTAACTCTGAGGGGGAACAGGTGTTTAGTTGCCCGCTGGGGATAGTCCATAAAGACTCCGATTGGTGACGAACCTCTTCAGTTAGGTTTGCAACTCTGTTGAGGATCCTACTTGCTCTAGCTCAGCTGGGAACGGTTCCATCTGAAATCTACTGGGGATGACTTATCTCTCGTGAAGAGCAACCTGTTGGGGGAGACACCATCTCTTGATTAGATTTGAACTCCTGCCAGAGATCTCACTGCTATAGCTCTGTTGGGGAGCATTCTCTGCTTGGGGAAGTGCAACATCGCTCTGCAAAACCTGCAACAACAGTATACACACAGGTGCCCCGGGGATTTGCATGGTATGATCTGTTCATCCATTGTCACCCGACACTCAAAGATTATTTTAACAGTTTCCCTGCAATGTCATTTTTTTCCAGAAAAATCAATATGTTTCAAATGCAATGCTCTTTTTACCAAAAAAATCAGGACATTTTTGCGAGCAAAGTAAACACAACGCAACACGGCTTTTGACTGAATATTCATTCATTGAATGGCCTCTTTATAGGAAAAGTTTTACATCAGGAAGCAACTACCTGGAAAGAGGTAGCTACCGAAAAATTGAGAAAAGAAACTATCCTAATGGAAATGTGCGCGGCATTCCAATGAGTTTTCGTCTTGCTATGACCAACATGTCTTCAAGACTTTCTGTTCTTGCCTTTACTTTCTGAAGAAGATGAGGGGACTGATTCTTATCCATCTGATATTGTCAGGCTGCACGAAACGGTGATTGGGTTCAGATTACCCGGATCGCAATTGTTCGCTTATTCCCTTGTTTTGCGTGGATCGCCCTTTCGGGTTTTCAATCCACTGGGATACCCTTTTTTGCCTGAGCTGTCCGACGTGGCTTTTCAACTCAGCGGGTGTACATTTTTTATTTATTTATTTCGCTAACTTTTTCCCGAGCTTTTTATTCTATTTTTAGCTCGCCGGGATGCCCTTTTCTTGCCTGGACTTTAATTCTATTTTTGTGTCCAGAGGGTCTTTTTATGCGAAGTATTTTTTAACTGCGTCCGAGTTAACAGGAGACTGGAAATCTTCTCCATCCATAGTAGTGAGCATCAGCGCCCCACCTAAGAAAACTTGCTTCACAATGAATGGTCCTTCGTAGTTTGGGGTCCACTTGCCCCTGCGATCTGAACCTGGAGGAATGATCCTCTTGAGCACAAGTTCGCCTACTTGATACTTGTCATACCCCAAATTTGTCCTACTTTCATCTTTTATCTCGGAAAGATCATCTGGCTCTGGGCCATGATCTTATAGGGATTAGGTCATGAAATCTAGTGAGCACGCATTATAAATCATCAATTTTTTTTACAGGTATATTAAGGTAAGGGCATGACTAATAAGAGTCTTGTTGATGCAAAGCAGTACTAGCATTTCTCTGTGGTTTCAGGACATCTGCAAAGTTTATATTCCAGAGGTTATATGGGGCGTGCTCAAGCTTTTTGTTAAAAGGGTTCATTGTGGTTTTGTATATTTCACTTAGAGGCCTTGTAAGTTTTTTTTAAGTCAATATCAAAGTGATCTTTGCCTTGTATCACGGCACTATTTTAAGCTTAGAGAGGAGTCTAAAATTTTGTGGTTTTGAATCCGATTTAGAGAAGGAAATCTACTGGGTTTGATTCTTTGATCTTAAAAGTTGGATTTCATAATGTGAGTTAGGCTTTGATTCTTTATTTTGGGATCGTAATTACTTTAGAGCCATATTGCGTTATTTCAAATTTAAATTCAAGATGTTGTTGGGACGTGATTCATGTTTGACACTTGGGTGCAAGGTGATTCCACAAGAAAGATCATTAAGGCAACAAAATATACAAAGCTTAAAGGTACGATTCATGGGTAAAGGTACAAAGGTCCAACTCATTAGGACACACCATGATGTAATACCAAGGGTTATAAAATCAATATTTAAATGAATACTAAGGTTCGATAGGATTCAAAGGAAAGGGATTAAATTAATTTTATTCAAAGAAGTAAAAAAGAACAACTTCAAGTTGCAACAGTGAACAATTAAATTCTATAGCACCAAGAGGAGGTTGTACACACAAAAAAGGAAATGTTCCTTTAAATCAAAGTATAAGGCACGAGATAAATTTACAACAGTCTGTAGAATCATTGTCTAAGCCTTTAAAGCCTCCTTAATCTGTCAGCAGGTTTCCACAGTTTCTTCATGTCTTGTGCCTCCAAATTCTTCCAAATTTCTTCATGTTTCAAATACACTCAACTTACAAAGAAGCTTCTATTTCACATCAACAACCTGCAAGAAGAGAGTGTAACATCAAGAGCACACCAAATCTCAAATATGTGAAAGCTAAAGCTTATTCGGCAAAGGGCACAAGGAGTTATATTTCAGTATAAAGTTCAATTTGTAACAACATTATACATGAGTATACCATAAGTCAATGAATTATAACAAAATTCAGAGGAAGTCTAATTGCACGATCCGGCATGAATTAGAGTTAAGGAAGTTTATCACTTCCGTGATGAAACTGGACTGTGCAACAAGCAAGTCGACTCTGCATCAAGAATCAAAGCTAACTGAGTTGATCCGAAGATTACTTTAACAATGGTAAAACCCAGTTATTTTAATAGCAAGTAAAAGTTTTACCATAACAGAAAAGTACAGCCGTGAAAATATAGTAAATGCAGTTAAACGCTGTTACAGGAACCAAACTTGTGGAGCCACATTTCACGTTAGCCTAGGTTACACTTGAACGTCACCATTTGTCCTTATACTTCGAACGCGTTGAATCGCTTGACTTCAATAACCTACAAAAAAGTGCATCACAAATAAAAAAATTCCATGTTACCATATTCAAACTTGCAGTCTTCATGAAAATAGTTGTGGTACAAGATAAAGGGGAAACAATGATTTGCCACAACATCACGCATATGCAAATGGGAGGCCAAAAATGGATCACAAATCATGGTTCATCAAGGGCTGCTCATTACTTCATCTTCAACCTACGAAACAGATGCAATAAAACATGTTTCAGCATCACATTGCTCCTAGAATTACATCAATCAAACATGGCATGAGAAGTTGTTAGAAACTCACAGTGTAGCCCACAAAGATGAGATTTTTGGGAATACAAAAATGGATTTAGAAAACATTACCGTAAATGGGAGTGCAGAAGGAAATTCAGAAGGCGAAGAATAACTTAAGAGTAAAGATACCTTAGGAACCTTCTTTGATGGTTTGAGCAGATATGCACGTTACAACAGGCTTGAAGTGCAGGGTATACTAAGAAATGCAGATTTTGACAATCCTGAAAATTTGATATGCTTTCTGAGCTTTGATCGAGATGAAGATTACTTTGTTTCTGCTGGGATATCTAAGAAAATAAAAATCTTTGACTTCAATACACTTTGCAATGATTCTGACGATATACATTATCCCGCAGTTGAGGTGTCAAACAGATCAAAGCTCAGTTGTGTTTGCTGGAATAACTATATTAAGAATTATCTTGTCGGTGTAATGAAGTTATGGGATGCTAGTACAGGTCAAGAATTTCCTCAGTACAGTGAAAATGAAAAGAGGGCTTGGTTTGTTGACTTCTCTCCAGTATGTCCTAGAAAATTTGCCAGTGGAAGTGATGATTGTACTGTCAAGCTGTGGAGCATCGGTGAGAGGAATTGTTTAAGCACAATCCGGAATGTTGATAATGTCTGCTGTGTTCAATTTTCTGCTCATTCCTCTCATTTGCTAGCCTTTGGATCTGCGAATTACTCAACTTACTGTTACGATCTTCGCAATCTTAGAAGTCCCTGGTGTGTATTGGCTGGTCACCGTAAAGCTGTAAGCTATGTCAAATTCTTAGACTCTGAAACACTTGTTTTTACCTCTACTGATAATGCGTTAAAGATTTGGGATCTTAATAAAACCTCTTCGGTTGGTGCATCTACGAGTGCTCGTAGCATAACCCTGTCTGGACATACTAATGAGAAGAATTTTGTAGGATTGGTTGTTTCTGATGGATACATTGCGTGTGGTTCAGAATCAAATGAGGATTACACCTACTATAAAACACTTCCCATGCCAATTACTTCACACAAGTTTGATCCCATTTTTGGTAAAGATACCGATGACGACTAAGGTCAGTTTGTTTCAAGTGTGTGCTGGAGTAAAAAAAAACCAACATACTCATTATTGAGTCAGCAATTTATACATCTCATCCAAGCCTCCTTATCACTCCACTTTGTATCATAAAACCAATATGATCTTGAAGTCAGGCCAGAAGTTCTGTAGACAGACAGCTATAATGGAGACCTAATGTCGGCGGTGATCGAAAGTACTGTGCAGAGTTACTAAGTGTCAACAATAAGTATCAGGTAGTAAAATCCAGAGTTGCCATCATGTGTAGGGTAGCCATAATCAGAGTTCTCTCCTGCAACAAAGAGGGAGGAAACTACTTCTTAAGAGCCAAGTATCATCATAAGCAAAAAGTCAGAAAAATAAGCTTCAGCTGTAAAACAGTTACTGTATCAGTAAAATCGATTAACTTTACCTCTTCACAGATGGTAAAACACAAGTTTACCTCAGTGAAATCTTCAAATCCACAGGACCACAAGCCAACTCACCAGGTTGGTCCCCACAGCAAAGCCAATTCCAAATCCCTCTAACGGATTCCTCCAGCTCGCAATTCTACATACGATTCCTCAAATTCCCTCACAAGTTATCTCTATAAGACGCTACAAAATCTACAGAAACCTAAAAAAAAAACTCGTCCTCACCTTCTGATATTTTCTTACACGTTCATAATACCTTTTGAGAGCCATAAACACGAAACCAAATCACCAACTCAGATTCGTGTGAAACCAACAAAAAAACTAAACGCAGAAATTGAGAAACCATCGCAGAGAAATCAGAACCGCCTCTATCAATCTCCATTCCTACCACTTCCACCTTCAATCATCAAAAACCATAAAAAAACAGATCTGAGAGATTCACCATTCCAAATCCAAAACAAATCCAGAAATCGAAAAAGTACCGAAAACCACCGCTGTGAAACGCTACAAATCGTGAAAACCCGCAGCGAGTTGAAAACCAAAATTGAAGCGCATCCGTGAGACACCGTGAGGGCCGCTCGAGTAAGGAAATTGTGATACCGGCAAACCGCCCAAAAAACGCCGGAAACCAATCTGAGTTCGCTGCCGCCGTAGCGAGTGGGTGGGTCTGGTGTTAGCTTTTTCCCTTTTATCATTTTTTGATTGTGAATGTGTTTTGAGAGGAGGGTAGCGTCCTTTTGTTCCTATTATTTTGTTGTTTTTTTATTATTTATTTCTTATTTTATTTTAATTATGATTATTTACCCAATCTTGAGATCGATAGTTGTTTTAGAAACTGCGCCCTATTTCCTTTGCTGGCTACACAAATGGGCTTAGCCCATATTTAATTTAACTGTTTACTAGTTCATCGTGTACAGCAAGCTTGCATCCCCTTTGTTTATTTTTTTTAATTTTTTTTTGTTCAGGGTTTAATTTAATTTATATTGATTGATTAAATTGTTATGCTTTAGCATTTTTATTTTTACCTATTGTATGGGCCGATGATATAATCACAGTATTGATATTCAATCATTTTTGATTCGACGTTATCGATACCGGTATGAGGCCAACTTTTATTTTTCTTGTTATTATTTAATCGATTATTCCATTATTCGGTTAATGATAAAATGAGATATTCGATATTTGATCGACGTTATCCATTAAATTAAGACCGATTCCATTTTTTATTCATTATTTTATTATTATTATTTTGGCCAATGAATAAATATTTAAATATTCGATTTTAAATAAATCAACGTTATTTAAATTAAATATGAGGCCAATTTATCATTTATTATTAATTTTATACTTTATCTCACTTTTACGATCAATGATATAATAAACAATTAAATTGTTTCCAATATTGTAAAATCGGGAAACTTAATCAATATGAGGCATTTTATTTAATTATTCCATTCTGACAAACAATTTAATTTAGTAATTTATTTTTATTACCTTATTTCCATTATTCAAGTACTTTATTAAATTCGATTTAATTTATTATTTATATATATTATTCTATTTCGATTTAATTGTCGCGATTTAATTTAATTATTTTGTTAACGCTTTAATCGATACGCAAACCACGTAAGCCGAGTGCATCGTGCCTCGCCATCAAACTTTTCTAAACCCGACATTCAAATATTTTTATAATTAAAGTAACGGAATAACTGAATTCTGGAGTCTCGCATTCCTCGAATTCTTGAATGAACTCTCCCGAGGCTCGCCCCACGGGATGCGGTTCATTCGACTTTCTGTAATTAAAACTTTTAATATACACATCAAATAATGAGAGAACTGAATTCTGCAATCTAGAATTCCTCGAATTCTCGAATAAATTCTCCTGAGGCTCGCCCCTCAGGATGCAGTTTATTTACCCTTTCATTCTAAAACAACCTAACCAGATCAAAGCATTCTTCGTTAAAGCGAACTTTGTTTAAACCCTTTCTTACTCGCAAATAAGCTAGCGCTTCCGCCTCCTATCACGAGCAGACGAGCCAACGCTTAGCAGTCAGAATACGGTTCAAACAACTGTTCATTAAAACAAAATAACTAACGAACCTTAGTACCGCGAACTACGAGGCTCTGACTTTCCCATTGCACAAGGGAATATGTAGGCACACGGATCTCAATCCCTGTCGAGCACCCTAGGAAAAAAACCCTCCATTTCTCGTAACCTTAAATTAGAATCATTCACATTTATTTTAATCGAAGAAAACAGAAAGCATAAGTTAATATTTAATCGCAAGTTAAACTAAGAGGTTCCCGTTGAGTACAACGGACGTAAGGGGTGCTAATACCTTCCCCTTATGTAACTGACTCTCGAGCTTAGAATTTGGTTTCTATGACCTTGTTCTATCCATCTTTCTTTATTAGGTTTTATCTATATCTTCCTATTCTTTCATTAGAATAAATAGAATTAGGTGGCGACTATGTTATTTCCATCTATTCCGTGGTCTGCGCGAAGATCATATTTTTCGAGGTACGACAATACTCCCGAGTACGTACTCGTTGGTCGAATGCTCGTTTCATTCACCTCTGATAAAGCTGACCATGACACATAGCCGCTAATCTCTTTTCCTCAATTAGGTATAACTGATTGTATCGGGCACGTACCCACTAAGCCTCATCAAGTTTCACGTTCATCATCACACGCAATAAAGGAATTTCTACCTCAACAGGCAAGACTGCTTCCATGCCATACACCAATGAGAAAGGAGTTGCCCCAATTGACGTCCTGACTGACGTTCGGTACCCATGCAGCGCGAATGGTAACATCTCATGCCAATCTTTGTAAGTGACAACCATCTTTTTTACAATCTTCTTAATATTCTTATTCGCTGCCTCTACCGCGCCATTCATCTTTGGTCGGTAAGGAGAAGAATTGTGATGTTGAATCTTGAAGTCTCGGCACAACTTTACTATCATCTTGTTATTCAGATTGGAACCATTGTCAGTAACGATTCGTTCGGGCACTCCGTATCTGCAAATGATGTCTCTTTTCAGAAATCTGGCTACCACTTGACGAGTGACATTGGCATAAGATGCTGCTTTAACCCATTTGGTGAAGTAATCAATCGCAACCAATATGAAACGATGACCACTTGAAGCAGTAGGCTCTATCTTCCCGATCATGTCAATGCCCCACATAGAAATGGGCCAAGGAGATGACATGACGTTGAGCGGGCTTGGAGGAACATGCACTTTGTCTGCATAAATATGGCACTTATGGCACTTACGGGCGTACGAACAACAGTCTGCATCCATTGCTAGCCAATAGTACCCTGATCTCAATAGCTTCTTAGCGATTGCATGCCATCCTGCATGAGTACCGAAAGATCCCTCGTGGACTTCGTCTATTAACATGTCTGCTTCGTGTCTATCCACGCATCTAAACAAGACCATGTCAAAGTTCCTCTTATACAAAACCCCATATGTATTCAAGAAGAAGCTAGCAGCAAGTCTTCTCAAGGTCTTCTTGTCATTGGATGATTCCCCTGCTGGGTATTCTTGTTTTTCCAGGAAAAGCTTGATATCAAAATACCAAGGTTTCTCATCAGACACTACGTCTACAGAGAAAGCATAAGCTGGAGTGTCGAGCCTGGAAATGTCAATCCTGGGCACATAGTTCCAACACAAGACATTGATGAACGAAGAAAGAGTAGCCAATGCATCGACAAATTGATTCTCATCTTGTGGTATGTACTGAAGCTTAACTGTAGTGAAGAATGTCAACAGTCTTCTAGCATAATCCCTATAAGGAATTAAGTGCTCTTGATGTGTATACCACTTGCCGGTAATCTGGTTGATAACGAGGGACGAATCCCCGAATATATCGAGAGTCTTAATCCGAAGATTAATAGCCTCCTCTATTCCCATTATGCATGCCTCGTATTCCGCTTCATTGTTGGTGCAGCCAAAAGTAATTCTGGTAGCGAAGGGAAAATGAACACCTTCGGGGGTGATAAGAACAACACCAACTCCACATCCGTTGATATTGACTGCCAAATCAAACATCAACTTCCATTTGGATTCAGGGTCAGGCCCCTCATCCGGAAGTGGTTCCTCGCAATCTCTTGCCTGGAGGTACACGATGTCCTCATCAGGGAAATAAAACTTCATCGGCTGATAGTCATCTTCAAGTGGTTGATGTGCAAGATAATCCGACAATACACTTCCTTTGATGGCTTTCTGGGAAGTATATTGTATGTCGTACTCTGTTAAGATCATTTTCCACTTTGCAACCCTTCTGGTTATTGCTGGCTTCTCAAAAATGTACTTGACGGGGTTCATTTTTGAGATTAGCAGTGTGGTATGGGTCAACATGTATTGCCTCAGTCGGCGAGCAGGCCATACCAAAGCGTAGCAAGTTTTCTCGAGCAGTGAGTAACGGGATTCACAGTCGGTAAACTTTTTGCTAAGGTAGTAAATAGCATGCTCTTTTCGACCAGACTCATCATGTTTTCCTAGAACACACCCCATCGACCCTTCTAACACAGTCAAGTACATGATAAGTGGCCGTCCTGGAAATTGATGCATTAGAATCGGAGGCTCCTGCAAATATTCTTTTATCTTTTCGAAGGCTCTTTGACAGTCCTCATTCCACCTGACCGTTTTCTCTTTTCTTAACAATTTTAATATTGGGTCGCATGTGGCAGTTAGATGAGATATAAACCGCGAAATGTAGTTCAATCTCCCTAAGACCCCATGCACTTCTTTTTCTGTTTTCGGTGCAGGCATATCTTGTATTGCTTTTACTTTTGCAGGATCTACCTCGATTCCTCTTTGGCTAACAATGAAACCAAGCAATTTACCGGAACACACTCCGAACGTGCACTTGTTTAGATTCAACCTCAGTCTGTACTTTATCAATCTATCAAACAACTTTTTGAGATTGACTAGATGCCCTTCTTCGTCCTGGGACTTGGCAATCATGTCATCCACATAGCATTCAATTTCTTTGTGTATCATATCATGGAATAGAGTTACCATAGCCCGTTGATACGTTGCCCCGGCGTTCTTCAATCCAAAGGGCATAATTTTGTAACATAATGTACCCCACGGGGTAATGAATGTCATTTTCTCCATGTCTTCTGGTACCATCTTGATCTGATTATACCTAGAGAAGCCATCCATGAAGGAAAACACCGAGAATTGAGCGGTGTTGTCTACCAACACAACGATGTGAGGTAATGGAAAGTCATCCTTTGGACTCGCTCTGTTTAGATCCCGATAATCAACGCACATCCGGACCCTGCCATCTTTCTTCGGTACAGGCACAATGTTAGCCACCCAAGGTGGGTAACTAGTCACATCAAGGAACCTGGCATCCCACTGCTTCTGAACTTCCTCCTTGATCTTCATACCCATATCAGGGCTAATTCTTCTCAGCTTTTGTTTCACGGGAGGACAGTCTTCCCTTAGTGGCAGCTTATGCACAGCGATGTCAGTATCTAACCCTTGCATATCCTGATACGACTAGGCGAAGATATCAACATATTCACGTAGCATACCAATCAACTTTCTCTTGACCTCGGCCTGAAGACTGGCCCCAATCTTTATCTCTTTCCTTACATCTTCAAATCCGATGTTGACAATCTTTATTTCTTCCTGATGAGGCTGAATAACCCTTTCCTCTTGTTTCAACAACCTGACCAATTCTTCCGGGAGTTCACGGTCTTCCTCAACCCCTTCATCAGCTTGGTAGATAGAATTGTTGGAGTCATGCATAGTCATAGCATGAATGTTATCACGGGAATCCGGATGATCAACACTACACAAATGATGTGTTTTTTTCAGAATTTGTAGGAGACGCAAACACACAAAAACCACTAGAAAGAGAAACATAGCCATTTTATTTGTGAAAAATTTAAACCGAAAGAAAGAGAACACAATTTACTTGAAAAAATGTCCTTTATTTCATGGAAAAGGTCAATGCATTAAAACATGGTGGCCCTACAAAAATGGATCCGTACACCCTGGGCAGAGTGCAGGATTTGACATGCAGTATGATAAAAAGGGAAACAATGAAAATTACTTTGACTGCCAGGTAACTTTAACAAAGTCTTCAGCAGACCAGTTCCGGATCTCTTCTCCAGGTACGCATGGGTGAA
The DNA here is from genome assembly GCA_963966055.1 of Lathyrus aphaca. Classification (NCBI taxonomy): domain Eukaryota; kingdom Viridiplantae; phylum Streptophyta; class Magnoliopsida; order Fabales; family Fabaceae; genus Lathyrus; species Lathyrus aphaca. Next base: position 200,720,563 of record OZ014519.1, on the reverse strand, counting down.
TCCAGTTATCCAAGTCGCAGTCACTATCCCCATCGGCATCTATTGCACAAACATGGTCGTAGTCGAGCATTCTGACGCTTGTGAATGTTATGGGCTTCCAGCTCTGAGACCAGCTGGATTGACCAGGTTGATATCTGAGACCGAACTTGTCGTCCTTCTTTTCCAATTCTAACATCTTGCCCCAGCCTTGGGCATCTCCAAATTGAACTACCTCCCTAGCTTGCTTGTAGGAGTAGATAGGAGTTCCTTCCTTCTCACTGCTCTGAACTGCTAGAGACAAGTTGCCGACACTGACCGTCTCAAAGGCTTGGCAAAGCGTCTCATGGATCTCCCCGTCCATTTCTACATACCTGAAGGTTGACAGATGGCTTACGAAAATATCTTCTTCTCCGCACACAGTAATAACTTGTCCATCTACCACATACTTCAACTTTTGATGTAACGTGGATGTTACTGCGCCAGCAGTGTGAATTCAAGGACGTCCCAGCAAGTAGCTATAAACAGGTTGAATATCCATAACATATAACGTGCTCTTGAATACCTTAGACCCAATCTTCACCGGTAGCTCCACCTCCCCAAACATAGATCTTCGGGACCCATCGAAGGCTTTCACAATCAAATCACTAGGTTGCAAGACAATGCCATCAACATTTAGCTTCATTAAGGCCTTCTTAGGGAGCATATTGAAAGAAGAGCCTGTATCTACCAGGACATGTGATAGAACAACACCCTTACACTCCATGGTGATATGCAAGGCTTTATTGTGATTGCGTCCTTCGGAAGTGAGATCTCTATCTGTGAATCCCAACCCATGACTGGCGTTTACGCTACCTACCATGGCCTCCAACTAGTTGACAGTTATCTCATGTGGTACATATGCCATTTGTAAAACTTTTAGCAAAGCCTCTCGATGAGCTTGGGAACACATAACGACAAAATGGATATCTTGGACGGGGTCTGGTTCAACTGTTCAACCACCTTATAGTCGCTTTTCTTAATTATCCTTACGAATTCTTTGACTTCTTTTTCAAAAGTGCCCTGACCGGCCGCAGGAATTGTCACCTCTTCAGTCGCTATCTATTTACCCTTAGCCTTTGTAGTAGCTTCAGATTCAGGATCACCTCTAAGAGCTTGAGGAGCAAAGAGACGCCCACTCCTTGTAAATCCGCCAACTCCTCCGACATGCACAACAGTCGGGTCAATTGTTACTGCTTTGCTCTCCACCTTTTGGCCTTCTACGTACACGTCCGAGCCATAGTGCCAAGGAATGGCCTTGTCATCAACATAAGGGACTGGTCCCGGAACATTAATGGTCACTGGACTCTCTTTGGGGACATAAATGGTTACCGGTTCTCTCCGGACAGGAACTTCAGCAGGATCAAAATAGATTGTCACTGTAGACACACAACCATTTCTATTAGCAATTTTGTCAAATTGTAGCGACCCTTCGTCAATCAAACACTGCAGCCTAACTCTCAAATCCCCATAACCATTAACCAAATTCAAACAAACCCCGCAGTCATAACCACACCTCGGGAATACCTTCCCTTTCAACAATCTGTCCTTCACGACTAGCAAGGAAGTCTACACCTCATCCAAGTTCAAGATTAAGTTCAAACTCTCGCCACTGTCAATGGCATTTATCTTGGCCCCTCCATGATTCGGAATGGGGTTTGATGTAACATTTGGAGGCGGTGCGAAGTTAATTGCCTTCGAATCAATCAGGTTTTGGACCTTATGCTGCAATGCCCTGCACTTCTCTGTTGAGTGCCCGGGAGCTCCTGAATGAAATGCACATCTTGCATTAGTGTCATACCCCACTGGAAGCTCTCCAGGTGGAGGTGGTGCTAACGTCCTCAACTGCACCAAGTTCAATTCTAACAATCTTTGAAGTAGCGATGTGTACGTCATTGGGATGGCTTCAAGCACCCTGTTAGCTGGGTGAGCTTGCCTCTGCTGATAAGGCCTTTGCTGATAGTTATTGCGATGCAGTTGTTGCTATTATTGTATAGGACCTGCGGGGATGGTGACAGCTACCACCTACTCATAGGATCTTCTGTATCCGCAGCCTCAACCTCGACCGTACACAACATTATTATCTCCCTCCCTTCTTCCCGGAGGTCCACTGAAAGCCTTTCTCACACCACTTGAGCTACTTGCACTAGTATCTTGAATATTTCCCATTTTCAGAAGAGTTTCAACCCTCTCTCCAGCTATTACGATGTCGTTGAACTTCATCGCCGAATAAGATGCCAGTCTCTCAATAAACACCCCTTGCAGCGTTCCCATAAACATATCTTCCATTTCATTCTCTAACAAGGGAGGTTGCACTCGAGCAGCAAGCTGATGCCACCTCTGGGCGTACTCTTTAAACCCTTCTTTAGCATTCTGAGACATTGTCTGCAACTGGGTACGATTTGGAGCCATATCCAAATTATACTGGTACTGCTACACGAACGCCTCAGCTAAATCCTTCCAGCTTCGGATATTGACCCTACTAAGCTTCATGTACAATTCCAAGGAAGCTCCTACAAGACTATCCTGGAAGTAATACATCCACAGCTTCTCATCATCTGTATGCGCATCAATCCTTCCCACAAAAGACTGGAGATGAGTTTTCGAACATACCGTGTCGTTGTACTTATCAAAAGTAGGAACCTTGAACTTGTAGGGAATCCTCACACCTGGCACCAAGCCCGGATCAATGATGTCAAACCCTAGAGAATTCTGAGACTGAATAGAACAAATCTGCTCAGCCATTTCTTCGAACCTTCTATTCATGTCAACCCCTTGCCCTTCTGCCTCATCCAGCAAAGTAAACTACTCATTTTGCCAATCCATATGCAGATTATTCACTCCATCATTGACAATAGTGACCCCTGGTTGCACCATAGGGATTTCAACCTGACGGGCGCCAGCCCCATTGCTCTTTCTCTGTTCACCTTTGTAGGGTATCTGTGCACCGTTGATTGTCTCTGAACCTTCTTGGGAGCTATAGTGCCTGAAATTGACATGAACGTTAGAACACTGAAGAACTACCTGCAAAACAGCAAACACGTTATATGCATGCAATGTAACTGTTCATGTTTCCACGTCCAGACATTAATATGCCCCAGTTCTGGTATTTTGACAGAAAATACTCCATATGACCTTTTGAAAATTGACTTTTCAAACTCTTTTGAGGAGCATTCAGATCCGGGTGGCTTAGGACAACCAACTTTGCTCACTCAGAAATGGTAATTGGAAAGTATCATTGCATAACATGAACGAACCAATAATCAGAGTTATAGACAAAAACAACATTCCCCAAAGGGTTACAATTCAATACAAAAAGACAAGAAGATAAAACAAGACTCCTACAACAAGTTTGTAGGTAGTCTGAATGCAAATAACATTAAACTAAGACCCTAGGCTAAAAGGAAGATCCAGGCTCCTCTTCAGCAGTCACCACCTCCTTTGTCCGGCTCTTCTTGACGCCTGCTCTCAGCTTGAGATCTGTAATCTCCTTCATTGCCTCCTCCAAGGCTAGCTGGCTCTGTTCCAATTGCTGAGTCTTTTCCCTTCGTATCTTGTGGGCTTGTTCGACCTCTTCTTTCTTGAATGCCATCTGTACTTCAAAGAACTCTTCCTTTTATTTGTACTTCTTCTTCTCTTGTTGTCTTTGGCCATGTAACCAAGCAATGGATTGGCGAGCTTCTCTTAGAGTCTTCACAGTCTTCTTGTGCTCCGCTTCTCTCTTTGACTCTGTTAAACCCAATCTATGGAAACGAGCTTCTCTCCCAGCAAGCTCCTTTTCTTTAGCTTCTAAGGTATCCTGCATCTTCTGTAGCTTTTCTTCTATTTCTTGCTTAGCATGGTTGGTATGGTGATACAAGCTATCCATCTCAGAATTCTCTACCCGAAACTCGTGCAACTGAGCTTCTAACTTCTTGTAATCTTCAAGAGAAACAGTGGTTTGTACCGGTACCTCCTTTGGATATAGCGGGATATCAACCGAAAATGGAAGGAAGAAGGTATAAACCCTACCTTGGATCCAAGCAGCAAAAGAGGGATAAGTCTTAGGGTCTACCTTTCCGAATTCTTTCTTACCCTTTCTAACTTTCGTTTCCCAAGCTTGGGATGCTTGGATAACTAACTGCTCATTATCTTCAGCTGGAAAATACAAAGTCTTGGATATTTCCTCGTCTAATGGAGGATCTTTCAGTGGATAACCAAATTGCTTTCCGGACAGCACAGGGTTATGACTTATCACTCCTTTTCTACCTAACAACGGCACATAGGGAAACTCACCACACCTTGTAATAAACTCTTTCCCCACCAAGCTTCTGCTACATCCCCAAGCTATATCATCAGATATCAACCCCATCAATCTTCTAGCCCACTTCCAATCTTTCTTAAGATCTTTGAACGGCCCTGACTTCAGAAGCTTCTTAGCAAATCACTCGGCGAACACTGGAGCACAACAATTCACATACCCTTTTCTCTTCTCGTTCCTGTGATGGACACCAAAATAAAAGTCCCCCAACAACGTAGGTACCGGTTTTCCTTTAATGAAAAGGGTGATAGCCTCCAAGCTTACCCATCCTTTCTCCCCTGGGAACAGGCTTATCCCGTAGACCATTAATGCTAACAGTGCACTGAACACTAACCATTTCCCTCCCAAAGCAAACACATGAGCTTCTGTGATAAGAAAATCCAGATTAAATCCCTTCCCTTTACTGGCTTCTAGCTCCATCTTCACCCTAAGTATACTTAAATGACAAGCACCTGCAATATCTTTTTACGGGGGAAAGAGATCTCTTCCATAGTGGGAGCCAAGACGTAGTCAGCAAACACAAAAATTCTCAACTGAGGGTCATAAAACTGCAACAAAGAATGAAGACTATCTCTATGATCAACAGTAGGTTTATTCATGTAACCCAAGATCTTACCATACCGGCTTATGAAATCATCTTAAACCTTGTCACTAATCAAGCCCACCAGTTTCTGAATCTCCTCAATTTCTGGTTGCGGGAAAGTGTAATGAACATTCCTTTTCTGGGTGTCTCTTGGATTTCTGTCATCTGGAGAAACAATGAATACCAGAACTGGGTACTGAGATGAAGGATAACCTGTAATGGAAACACAAACAATTAATGCAGGTATGATGCGATGCAAATGCAATGCATGCATATGATCAACAACCGGGACTGTCTGGATACGGCACACGGGACCTAAGTGACCAAGAACCAAAATCCTCTGAATAAAGCCTCATGAACAAGAATTCAGTCTCAATAAGCCAAAAAATCAAAGATCCAAATCCATGTAACCTTATTAAATCATAGAACTGTACTGGAAATGAGGTATAATGAGGTCAAGGGTTCCTGCAAACATATAAACCCCTCCCAATCTCACAGGTGTGCTCCGGGTCAAACATCACGGACTCTCAAAGCCGAATAGCAATAATACGTTCACCATTTCTGAGAAATGGCTCATGACCAAATCAGGGAATCGGTTTGGCATTATATACTACTCAGGGAGGCCTCAGCGTGAGTCCGGGAAAAACAAGCATCCTTTATAAGTTCCCAGCTTCAAGCGCTGGAATCGAGAACCAATAGTACATTCATCCCGAAGGGTACAATACTATCATCATACGACCAGCTGCTTTGACTGAGTTCCTATAAAAGAACCAGGCCATCCTATGCGAATTCCAAAGTGGGCCCTCGGGTGCGAATGGGTTTGCCATAAAATGTGGTCTGCCACTGTCACCACTGGAGAGGGATGTTTCCACAAAGGTCCTCAATGATCGGTCCCTAGATGCACATAACTATCGAGGTTGTGTATTACCCCAGAAATATTCTGGCATAATACATTTCCAAGACGGTCGCAAGTCTGGGTGTGGAACTCACTACTACCAACATAGCAAGATGCCATGAAGCCAAAGTGATTGTCCACTCTAAGTCCTAGGATGCACTCGAGCCCCAGTTACGAGCTCATCTCTCAGTAACAATTCCCAATCCCTCAAAAAAAAAAGGAAACCAGCACAGCCAGACAGTCCAGTATAATATATGATGCATGAATATAAATACTGAAAACTGTAAATAAAGCTATAAATAAATAACAATAAAATAAACACACAACAGCAAACAATCAACACCCAACAAAACAGAAACATGCAAGCGCTAGGATTGAATCTCAAGGGAACCAGAGATTCTCTGGTTAGGAGGTCCCCAGCAGAGTCGCCAGCTGTCACTCCCCGGATTTCCATCCTGGTACGAACGCGAAAGTGGCGTGGAAAGAGGTTAGAGTCGCCAGCCAGGCATTTTTATCCCGAAGGAACGAGAATGGTAATGCTGTACAAACCAGAAGAAAAGATAAGGAAGGACACGGGTCCTACGAACCAAAGAGACTGGGTTCGGGAGTCGGTTACGACCTAGGAAGGTATTAGCACCCCAGATCGTCCTCCGTACCCGACGGGATCCACGCATGCAAAGAAATCGGCTTCAAAGGGTGAGGGGATGAAAGCTGCTGCAAAACTGAAACTTAAACTAGATAAAAAGAAAATGAAAAGGGAAATGAAGAAAAGAAATGAAGAGGAAAAATGTAGGGAAAATAAAGATTGTGCTCGAACGGGCCCTACCTCACTTCCTACGTACCTCATTTGAACATGAGGATCAGAGACGCCGTAGTTCCCCTAACTAGGGGCGGGAAGATTACTTGAATTAAGGCTTGAACTGCCTATATCATTGCTCAGGTAGTGCAGGCTCGGACGACGAGTGCGTTACCGTCTTGCAAAATGACAAGAAGAAGCAAGTTCGCGGACAGAGCGAAGTAGATGAGAAAAGAATTCCCGAAGGAAAGACGCTTATGGTTTGTTTGTGTTTTTTAGAGCTTTTTATTTGTGTGGCACAAGAGAATGAACTCAAGCTCTTTTCTATGGAATGTGTAATTGCTACTACATTCCAAGATGGAATAATAGAACAAGCACACCAAGTAAGGAGAATTTATCCGAGACTTGTTTCCAAAGGCAAGGGCTTAAATTCATTGACTTGTTGAATTTATTAAGTATCTTAGTGATTAAAAATGAAGAAGTATTTTTTAGGGTTTTTCTTGATGAAGATGACTTCAAGATCCGACTTGTGCATCATGCTAGACAAATGCACTATTCCAAGATGGAATGAATACATATGCCCCATGGAATAAGGCTTTTACACAAGAAGTCACTTCTTTCTTTATTAATGTTTTTTAGGTTTTTTGTTTTGAGATGAGACGAGAACGAAACCAAAGGAGCAAAAAGGTAAAATCTAAAATAGGGAAAGACTTCCTAATGTTATCATGTACAAGTGGTCCTAAGGTTAGTGAGGTTTCAACTATCCTAAGAGAAGAAAGAAGAACCAAAAAGGAGCAAGAAGAAGAGGAAGCAAGAGCTAGCAAACAACTTACTCCTCTAAAGGAGATAAGTTGCTCCTAAAAGGGGGGAAAAAGAGTTCAATTACATGATGGCATAAGGCACATCAAAACACAAAGAGAAAGCATATAAAAAGAGATAAGGATGAAGATTTGAAATGTGGATGAACATCCACACTTCTCTTACCATGAGCCCCTGTAAGTTAGCAAAAGTCCAGCACATGTTCATCAATAAAATCATGGAAATGACATGCTCAAAGTTCATACTAACCAAAATCAAACAATCATGGCAAACATAGCTCACATAAGCGTTTACGTGTCGAGAACACGGAAGCATGCATCAATCAGCAAGAAAATCACCCAAACAATCATATTCAATGATCATACAATGATCCATGGCATTTAAAATAAGTAAGGGGATCAAACATGCTAAAAATAGCCCAAAAATGGCCCACTACATCAGTATTAACCGGTTAACCAAAGATTTAACCGGTTAACAAGTCAAAAACCTGCATAAAAACAATACAATTCAGGTGCGTTAACCGGTTAACCAATCCGTTAACTAGTTAACGCTGTTAAGACAACAATAAATCCTGCAGCAAAAACAGTTCAAACCAGCTTTTCCGATTAATCTCGCACCAGACCAACAAGCATTTGAGCAGTAAAATAATGTATCAATTCACATTAAATGGCATCATCAAGCTCATGAACATTAATACATAGATCTTGTTACCAATCAATCAATTAACACAAGCAAATATGCAAACACATGGTGGATCTAAAGCACAAGCATGCAAATAAACTAAAACAGAGCTAGATCTGAATTTAACCAACCTACAAAGCGGAGGTATGCTTTGGTAATTGTCGATCAAGCTAAAAATGATAGATCTCATGCAAAACTTTGAAGATCCGGTGCCAAGCTTCACACTCCGTGCAAAATAAATGCAAGAACAAGACCTTGATGCAGAATTTTGGATCCAAAAGCACTTCTAGATCCCAAACCAGATATGAATCACCAATTAAACCAGCAAAAAGATGCAAAGAAGCTATGGATGGAGGTCTAGTTCCAAGATCTATACACCTCAATGCAAGGTTATATGATCTTCAAAGTGGAACTTTGAGTGATTTGGAAAATTGGGAGAGAAAAGTGAGAACTGTGAGTGAGAAGAGTGAAAATTCAGAATGAGAATGAAATTGTGAGAGAGTTTTTTTCTTGGTTTGGAGAGAAATGGATTAAATATGGTTTAGGTTTGGGGCCCAAAAATTAGGCTTTGGATCCAAAATTATGGTTTGGCAAAGAGATTTGGATTTTTCAATGGGATTAGGCTTGGACAAGTTCTCTAGATCCTTCTTTTTAATTCAAATTAATAAAAATCAGAAAATGGAAATTGGAACCAAATCACACATGGTGAATTTGCTGCTAAAAATTCAAAATTCGTGGCCGTTAACCGTTTTTAACCAATCTGTTAACCGGTTAACGCCAGTGAATTTTGAATTTTCCCTCCTTTTGGTGGGAAACCTCAGGAATCATCCGGCGCCAACCGTTTTGAATTGATTTTGATCCTTAATCCTTTCTTTAGTATTTGACCCTAATGTCAACCTTGTAACATGCCCTGTGAGCTTTGAATTTCTCTGATAATTGATCATATACCTTATGCTGGAACGTGCAAGTGCTATGCCTCATTTTTCTATGTAATACGCTAAGGACATGACATGTTGATGATGATTATGGTATGATGATGATGCTAAACAGGAGAGGGCAAATTTGGGGTATTACAATTGCATAATATGTTTTTGTGATGTTTATGAATGTTGTTTATGTTTTTTTTGTATGAACTCATATTTCCTTTGATTCATTTGTTCTGTTTATTGTCATTTTCTTTACTCGCTTTTCCAAATTGTGTGTTTGTGAATGTGTGTTCCTATTGCAATTGGTTTCTCATTTGAAATTAGGTTTCACATGCTATTTCCATTGGTGGATTAACTCATAAGTTTCATCTTCTTTTTGATGTTGTCAAAGGGGGAAATGATCTTGATATTGATAGCATATAAGATCGGGTCATATTGTCCGGGGGAGCTTAACAACAACATATGGTGATTGATTCATCAGGTTTTTGCCATCATAAAAAAGGGGGAGTTTGTGTGACATGGCATGACTTTTAATGTGTCAAAAACTTGGCATATTTGATGGCTTAAGTTATTCTCTAAGAAAAAGCAAGAATTGGTCTTTTGGAAAAATGAATTGAATGAGCCGACTCAAATTCTACAATGAGCCGACTCATTCAGTGTAATTTGGTGTCAAACGCACGGGTCCCAACAGGCTGCCTGAAGCATCAATTTTGGTCGACTCATGGGTATGGATGAGTCGGCTCAAAAAACTTCATGAGTCGACTCATCAAGAAGTCTTTTCTTCTCATATTCTGCGGGTCTCAACAGGCTGCCTCTCTGTTCATTTTGGTCGGCTCATCTGGTATTTTGAGCCGGCTCATTTAATGAATTGAGTCGGCTCATTACTGTGCTGACTCATTTTTTTCATTTAATGTTTTCCTCTCTTATGTTACTTTCTCTAACTAATATAAATAGCTGATTTATTTTCATTTGAGGTTGATAACAAGGAAAGTGAAAGATATACACACAGCTCTCTTCATCTTCTTATTTCTTGCATCAATCAACAATTACACACAACAATCTTTGTTTGATTACGGTGCTTGTTTTAAAGATAACGTTCAATCTTGAATTAGAGTTTCAAATTGGGTATAGAGTGTGTGGGTTTTCCTTGGAAAAATCTGAAGGTTTTTCTCCTCCAAGATCATTGAAGATTTGGGGGTTTTGCATACATCGATCATTCGTAGATTCAGCCGAGTGAGGTAGATTGAAGATCAAGTGGATCATTCTTTCATATAACGGTAGACGGAGGATTGCGAAGGTCTTTGTGGGTTCACAAGTGTTGGAGAAACTCAACCGTGCTCAAAGTTTGGAGAATCGTGAATTCTTGCAAGAAGGGAGAAATTAATCGGAGGCTTTCTCGACACGCGTGGAAGACTTGATTCTACTTTGGATCAAGGGACAAGAAGAATATTTTACAGCATATTCAACGCGGTTTGGTTTGTTGGTTCATTTATCTCTCTTCTTGTAAAACAATTGCGATTTAATAAAATTGCCCAATTCAATTTTTAATTGGGGGCAGAGTACTTCGAGCGAGGACGTCGAAGGAATTGCCTCAACAAATTCCTTGTGTTCTTTACATTTCTCTTATTTTACTTTTGTTCATATTGATCTTGTGTGCTTGAAAATTCTGGTGTATCAAATTAGTGCACTCAAAGTGTTTGATAAATAGTTACACTCAAAAGTGAAAACTAGAGTGGGTAAATTTATGCACTATTTGATACAACAAAATTATCCTTGGTTTGTGCACTCCAAGTGTTTAGTAAAAAGCCTAACCACATAAATTCAATTTGATTGTGCTTAATTTCTTCTCCATATCATTGTTAAGAATAGTTTTACCAAGTGCTGAATTATCAAGTGAATCATTTCTGTAATATTAATTCTTCTAGTCATCATTTCATTCCAATTGGGTTTTACGCATATCCGATCTCCGGTGACTTCTATTTTGAACTAGACGATTTTCCGGGAAACTTCCGCAATACTTTTTCAACTAAATTTTGAAAAGTAATTTTTTTAAAACGGGATCTATTCAACCCCCCTTCTAGATTCGCGCTATCGTCTAACATATTCATGGAATATATGAATCGAATTTTCCATGAGTATTTGGATCTATTTGTTGGTGTTTTTATAGATGACATTTTGATTTATTCTAAGTCAGAAGAAGAGCATGCTGAGCATTTGTGAATTGTGTTCAAGTGTTGAAAGAGAAGAAGTTGTATGCAAAATTGTCGAAGTGCGAATTCTGGCTGAAAGAGGTGAGTTTTGTTGGTCATGTGATTTCGGAAAGAGGGATTATTGTGGATCCACCCAAAGTAGATGCAGTGCTACAATGGGAGACTACAAGGTCAGTGACAAAGATTAGAAGTTTCTTAGGATTGGTCGGTTATCATCGAAGGTTTATTGAAGGGTTTTCGAAGTTGGAACTATCGTTGACTCAATTGACTTGTAAGAATAAAGCGTTTGTATGGGATTCTCAGTGTAAGAAGAGTTTTATTGAGCTGAAGAAGAAGTTGACTACTGCACCAGTTTTGATTTTGCCGAAAGCAGATGAACCGTTTGTTGTTTATAATGATGCTTCTTTGATGGGTTTAGGTGGAGTATTGACGCAAGATGGTCAGGTTGTGGTGTATGCTTCTTGTCAGTTGAGAGTTCATGAGAGGAATTATGCTTCTTGTCAGTTGTGGTTTTTGTCTTAAAGATTTGGAGACATTATTTGTATGGATTGAGGTTTGAAGTTTATAGTGATCATAAGAGTTTGAAGTACCTGTTTGATCAGAAAGAGTTGAATATGAGACAAAGATGTTGGTTAGAATTTCTGAAGGATTATGACTTTAGTTTAAATTATCATCCAGGTAAGGCTAATGTTGTAGTTGATGCCTTGAGTCGGAAGACATTGCATATGTCGGCTATGATGGCTAAAGAGTTGGAGTTGATTGAACAATTCAGAGATATGAGTTTGGTTTGTAAACAGACACCACATTGTGTGATGTTGGGAATGCTGAAGGTTAAAAATGATTTTCTGGATCGTGTTCAAGAAAGTCAGAAGTCAGACATGAAATTGGTGGACTTGATGGTTGATGAGGAAAGAGTTGGAAATAATGAGTTTCGGGTTTACGAGAAAGGAGTACTTAGATTCCGAGATCACATTTGTATTCCTGATGATCTTGACTTAAATAGAATGATTCTTGAATAAGGTCATAGAAGTGGTTTGAGTATTCATCCAGGAGCGACGAAAATGTATCAGGAATTTAAGAAGATATTTTGGTGGTCTGGTATGAAGCGTGATGTGGCTCAGTTTATGTATGTGTGTTTAACTTATCAGAAGTCGAAAGTCGAACATCAGAAACCTAATAGTTTTATGCAACCGTTGGATATTCTCGAGTGGAAATGGGATAGTATATCAATGGAGTTTTTCACGGGGTTACCTACTAATCCAAGAGGGAATGATTCCATTTGGGTGATCATTGATAGGTTGACTAAGTCGGCGCATTTTATTCCGAATGTTATAACTTATTATTTGCAGAGATTGGAAGAGATATATGTTGGTGTGATTGTGAAGTTGCATGGAAGACAATTGAATATTTTGTCAGATAGAGATCCGCATTTTACTTCGAGGTTTTGGGAGATTTTGCAAGAGGCAATGGGTTCGAAGTTGAAGTTGAGTTCAACTTATCATCCTCAGAATGATGGACAGACAAAGAGGACAATACAATCCTTAGAAGATTTGTTGAGGGCTTGTGTGCTTAAACAATGAGGTGCTTGGGATAATCACTTGCCATTGATTGAGGTTACTTATAACAACAATTATCATTCTAGTATCTGAATGGCACCATTTGAAGCTTTGTATGGTCGAAGATGTTAGACACCTTTGTACTTGGACCTAAGATTGTGCAACACACTACTGAGATGGTGAAGTTGATTCGAGATAAGATGAAGACTTCACAGAGTAGGTAGAAGAGTTACCATGACAAGAGAAGGAAGGATCTTGAGTTTCAAGAAGGAGATCACGTGTTTGTGAGGGTTACTCCTGTACCGGTGTTGGACGAGCTTTGAAGTCGAGGAAGCTTACTCCTAAGTTTATTGGACCGTGTCAGATTTCGACGAGAGTTCGACCAGTTACTTATAGAGTGGTGTTGCCACAGAGATTGTCTGATTTGCATGATGTGTTTCATGTTTCTTAGCTTCAGAAGTATGTTCCAAATCCGTCGCATGTGATAGTGATGGATGAAGTTGAGGTAAGAGATAATCTTACGGTTGAAGTGTTACCAAAATGAATTGATGATCAGGAGGTAAAGTAGTTGAGAGGCAAGGATATTTCCCTTGTGAAAGTGGTTTGGGGAGGAGCTGTCGGTGGGCATATGACTTGGGAATTGGATAGAAGGATGCGAGAGTCGTATCTGAATCTTTTTGCTTGAGGTACACTTTCGAGGACGAAAACCTTTTTAGTGGTGGAGAGTTGTAACACCCAAATTTTTTTAATTATTTTATTTGGAATGTTGTGGTTTGAGTGTGTGTAGAATAATATATTATTGAATATAATTTTAATTTGAGAATTATACTATGGTGAATAATTATATTATTAAGTGATAAAATAAATAATTGGAAATATAAGGTAGGGGCAAGGTGGTCTCTTTGTGAATTTAGTGAGGGTAAGAGTGGAAGTTCCTAAGTTGGTCTAAGGGATTAAGTTGTAAAAAAGGAAAAGGATCGTATTCCGAGAAAGGTAAGAACGATCGTGAAATTGAGAGGAGAAGATGGAAAGAACTTGATCGTAAAGAAGAATCTACGAGGAAGAGGCATTTCTCGTCAAAACCAAGGTAAGTGTGGGATTCTTCCATCTCTAAAGGATTTTATAATGGGAATTGGGTAGGTTGAAGATTAGGGATTGAAGTTTTTGTGATTTGAATGAGAATTGTGTTGATTATTTGGTAGTAGATGTTGTTAGTTGATAATGTTGTAAAATAGGTGATTAAATGAAATATCGTGAAATTATCTGGCTGGAATTGGTGATTTATGGTGCGATTTTCGTAGCAGAATGAGTGCAAGTCGTAGAAGGAGAACTACGTGAATAGCAGAGCTCGCTTAGCGAGCAAGGTGAACCTTTGGGAATTCAGAATACAGAGAGTTGCTCGCTTAGCGATACCTGGAGCGAAAAATGTTGATTTTTAATTCCGAAAAATTCCGAAAAATTATCTAATTGATTTAGTAATGCTTAGGAGTCGATGTGGGATAGTGGAAGGTAGCAAAAGAGGAGTTATACACACAATTGTAGGGATAACTAGTATAACTTGAATATAAACATAGTTGATATGTTTGTTGGCTTTGTTGTTGTTGTTTTTGAGTTGTGATGATATGTCATTGTTGTTGAATTGTGATGATATGTCGTGGTTGATAAAATGTTGTAATGTGATGTTGTTGTTGTTGTTAAGTCGTTATAGTATGTTGTTTTTGATAAGTTGTCTTAATATGTGGTTATTGTTATAGTTTTGGTGATATGATGTGATAGTTGGTAGGTGTTGTTGTAGGTTGTCGATACATGTTGTTGATGCGGTTATGTGTTGTTGATGATGCTAATGTATGAAATTTCTATAGTTGTATGTTATTGATGATGTTAATGCATTAAATCATTGTTGTGATGAGTTATTTTATGTTTATACTTGTTGTTACATATTGTCATTGATGGTGCATGACATGTGCATAATTGTTGATGGCGTCATTGTGTACAATCCCAGTGGATGGTGTGGTTATGAAATAAGGATCGTACGAGGGTGTGATCATGATATAGGGATCATACTGGACCATGAAATAGGGGTCGATGGGTGTGATAATGAAATGGGGATCATATTGGACCATGAATGAGGGGCCGAAAGTTCCGACGGGAATTGGATCTTGAAATAGAGATTAGATATGGTGCCGCATGCATAGAGTCAAGTAGGGTCTCATTGCATGATTGTTGTTGTTGTATATGATGTTGTTGATTTGTATATTGTTAACGTGTATTTTGTAGAGGTGTATGATGTTGTAGTGGATAATATGTGGTTGTGTAGTGTTTGTTGAGAAGTGGTGTTTTATTTATGATACTTGCTACTTCTTATTATATTACTCTTTTGTGATGTAAGTATCTCAACCCTTATGTTTGAATGTTTCCCATATGTTGGTAACATGCAGGTGAGCAGGATAAGTCGAGTAGTGGTCAGTGAATTCGGTGTACTTCACGTCATTAAAATGTCGGCTCTGATACGTCGCTTTGGGTGTCGGGATGACATTGCATTTATTTGTTTTACTTATGAAAAATATTTGAGATGAAAATATTATATGTTATTTTGAATTCCACTGCATGTTGAATAATTTATTTTGAAAAAGTATCATTGAGCCAAGTTAGTTTTTGAAGTTGTATTGTGACACTCAAATAGTTTTTGATGAAAATTTTACTCTGATTTTATTAAAAATTTTGTGGGGAAATTTGGGTGTTATAATCTTCAACTTTCATGTTTGGAAAAATTCTATTTGAATTATTTTTGGTGATGAAATGTCAAGCTGAAGTTGGCTTTGAATGCTTCTAAAAATGTAAAGTTCAATTTACAAGTCATATCTATTTTTGGTAACTTTTGCCCTAAGCCTTTATTCTTGATGAATGATGGAAATCTTGACATCTTAGGACCATATGAAGATATAGGACCTTGAAAATCATGATTTATACTTTAAGATCCACAGTTGACTTTTGCTTAGATCACAAGTAACTATCTGACTGAAACACTTCCTCAAGGAACCAATTGATCACACTAAAATTCACCGTATTTCTGACTCCGATTTCGCATGCATTCTTAGATTTTATTGTTATTTTGTTATGTTATTACTTTGTTTTCCTTTGTTTTCAGGTTTTTTATGTAATCGGGGCTTGAATCGAGAAAAGGAGCGAAAAAGGAGTGGAAACAGATGAAAACCTAGAAATTCAGCGTTTTACACTTACGACACCCACCGTGGCGGGCGCCATGGGGTTAGCCATGACGTGGCCACGTCTCAAGACCACTCCACAACTGCCAAGACCCACGATCCCCACTCTTCGATTCCCTATCAGTACCATGGCGGGCGCCATAGGCCTGTGGCGGGCGCCACAAGGCAAAAGCAGTTCCCTCCACTTTTTAGTGGAGGGGGCATCCTGGTCTTTTCCCGCATTTAGTTTTCCTATGAATAGGACTTTAGTTTTTCGTTTTTCTTCATCCAAACTTAGATTTCTCTAGGCATATATCAGTTTTAAAGCAGTTACCATTCCACATCGGGGTGTTTCTGCAATCGAGTGATCGAGTCTGTAATCTGTCTGTGTGATCGAGTTTTGGAGCACTCTGGAGGAAGTTAATCCTGCCGCCATTTTAATTCCAGTTCGTATTTTAATTTTCTGCATTTCTTTACTTTTATTTATTTCTCGCATTGCTTTACTATCTTTATTATCCGCACACGCTTTACTTTCGTTTATTTTTTGCACTCGCACTAAATTCCTTTATTTTCCGCACTCGCACTAAATTACTTTATTTCTCGTACTCTGTAAACACCCCAAATTTGCCCTCACTCTTTTTCACCATGGATTGTGATTCTTTTCATATTGCATAAGTTCACTCATATCATCGCACAGTGCATTTTTGCTTCATTACATTGGTTCTAAGTCATCTGCATCTAGGGTTTGTGATCTGAGCAATCCAAGAGCCATTTGAGCCACTCCAAAGGTTATCAATCACTTCAAAGGGGTCCATGTATGTTCAAGCATCATATTATATCCTCACAAGGTCAAGGAAGTCAAAGAATCACAAGAACTGAGAAAGGCATGGAAGCAGAGCCAGGTTTAACTGCACAGATGACCTGAGAATTAGGGTTTTGGTTTCAAGGGCCATAACTCCAAATTTTTTGGTCATTCTTGTTTCTATTGGTCTCTATATGTTATGAGGATCATGCATATCAATTTTCATGAAGAAATTCAATGGGGAAGGCATCTGATCACAAGATGACTTCTTAAGCAAGTCAGTGCAATATCAGGGCATCTAAGGCCCCCAATCACCCATCCAAAGGGGTTTCTCCATCATTTTGAATGTGTATGATCTTTATTTGATCATAGAAGATGTTAGAAGTTCACAAAATTGAAGAATTTCAAGCCATTTGCAAAGTTGCCTTTTTGGGGAAAGTGACTTGTAATGTAAACTTGCCATTTTGGGAAAGTTTTTCAACCTCCTCTTTTGATTCAAAAATGCTTCAAATGGAAAATCTTTGGTCATGAAAGTTGTAGATTGGATCATTTCCTTTTCAAAAAGTACAAGAACTTTTTCTAATTCATCTTGGATCAAAATTTATGGCTTGTCAAAGTTGGACAAAATCACATAATTTCATGTTTTACACCAAAGAGGCAATTTGCAAAATGGTATGATAAGACATTCTAAAGGCTTCAAATGTGTACAAACACTTTACAACATGCTCATATGACCTCTAAAGATCAGAATTGGCCCAAGAATTATGCATTTTGGTGCTTTGAACTTGAAGAATTTCCAAAAGGGGCAAAGTTGTACCAATTTGCAAAATGGATCAAAGCCTCTCATCCACTTGCCTGAGTTCACAAAATCTGATCCACAAGCATTCCATGATCCCAGCTGAACCAAGCCATGCCCCTAAACCAGCCTGCCATGACCCATACCTCATGTACACCAACTTTTGACATTTTGGCAACTTGCCCATACCAATCAACATAGGCCAGCACCCACTCTCTGACCTATCACACTTCTTTATGTGGATCAAAACCAAGCAAAAGCACATAACAACACAGCCTGAAACTCCAAGAAAACAGCACACTCCAAAATCCCCAAATTTGCAAAAGCCTTCGAATCTCTTGACTCAACCATCAAACCTTCAAGTTTCTTTCACCATTCAACTCACCATGATCCACTGATCATTTCCCACCCTTCATTTGGCCCTAAAACCTCCACAATCAAAAATACGATTTTCACACTTCACAAACTGAGTTTCTGCCATTTCCATTTTAAGGCCATATAAACTCCAGCTAAGTATCACAAACACTTGGGGAGGATCATTGGAACTTGTTTGAAGCAAAGAACTGGCCAAAAAGCACCATTTTCGAAAGCTGCAGTTCAGGTATCATCAAGAACATTTTTTCCAGAAACGTATTTTTTAAGTTACTAAGTGGTTCTCCATGATCCACTGATGATTCTGATGTGTTTGGTTTTGAAAATAGTCAAGTATTAAACATGTATTGTATCTCTGAAACTTTCTGCGTTTTTTTTCCGTTTGGCTTTGATTCCTGTTCTTGAGTGAAAACAAATAAGTTTTAGGGCTGGATTCATGTTTAGGGTTGTTAGGTGATTGATTCTGGAGAGTTAGGGAGCTTAAGATTGCGTTTTGAGTGAGATTGAAGGTTTGGCTGGCCGGAGAAGATGACCGGAATACTGTTCCGGTCATCTGAAAGTAATTAGGGTTCAGGATTAGGGTTTAATCATAATTAGGGAAGTTTGAATTCTGGCCATCCAGATGCGCGCGCTGGTCAATTCCCGCGTCCTAGGTTTGAACCACAACCCTCAGATCAGTTGACTTTCTCATTTTCCATTTAATTTAATTTAATTTTATTTGTTTTGTATTAAACTTCCACGAATTTTTAAAAATAGCAAAAATAGTTAAAAAATTCTGAATATTTTTGTCAAACATTTCATTAATTTTCAGAACCCAAAAATATTTTTATTTTTATTTTTTGCATTAAAAATAATTTTTAAATCATTTAAATGTTTATTTTTAATTAGTTAATGAGAATTAATTAATTAAAAATGCATTTAGGTATTTAAAAATCACCAAAAAAATTCACATTGCATTTCAAAACATTTAGAAACATTATCAAACTCTCAAAAAAAATTTCTTTTTGGTTCTTGATGCATTTTGACAATTTTCATTGGAATTAAATTCTTTTAAAGGCAATATTTTTGTTCAAACTTGGAAAAATCCATTCTGCCTAACCATTGAGAGTTTGATGATGGTTCTTCTTGCATTGCATCCTTCATAGCATGTAGTTTATAGGATATAATTTGGTTTGAATTTATCTTCCATTTTCAATTTGTTTAGCATTTTTCATTGTGAGGTACCTTGAAACCCTAGTTGACTTAGAAAATTTATAACTCCCATTAGGTTAAGAGTTAGGTCCCCTCCTTTGGGCAGTGAACTTGTGTAGGGTTAGGGTTCCTTTGATCCCATTTCAAATTTTTTGTCATGCCATTTGCTTCTGGTTTTGAATTTTTGCATTGCATGTTGTATGTAAACCCTAATTTGTGCCTTCCCTTGCATCCATCTCTCATTTGCTTGCATTTAGAAACTTGCCATGACATTTTGTGCATCCACATGATTCATAATACATCTTAGGGCATATTAGAATCATGTTTGATCATTGCATCTTTCATTTTCCATGTTATATGTCCATTCCACTTCATAAACTTTCATGAATTTCCATGGTTCAAAGCATGCTTCATTTACATCCTCATCCTTGTAATGATCATTCTCATGTCTTGTCTTGTGTTTGCATCATCTCTTAGCTTCATTGAAGTCATGTTTATGCTTCTGAATTTGGTTTGCATCATGACATTTCATCTCATTTGCATTGCATTTCATTTCTTTTGCTAACTTTTCAGGTGGTAAGTTGTTTTTGGGAAGTGAATTTGCCTTCACTTCTCACAATCTCTCTTCATCTCTCTTATGCATTCATTTCTGCATTTTACTTTTGTATTAGAGTGAGCTTGCTCATTCATGTTCTCTCCTCACTTTCTTTCTTCAAGCAACTTGACTTCTTAAGTGAAGCAAGTTATCTTGCTTCTCTCTGCTTCCTTCTCTATTCATCTGTTTCTTTCCTGGAGGCTTTCCTCCTGAAGATCTTTTGTAAGCCTCATTAACCCTAGGAACAACCAAGCATGATAACAATTAGGGTTTGATTAGCCCCCCATTTAGTTTTTCCTTTGTGTCATCTTTGAGTCTTCTCTTCTCATCTCATAATCAAGGACTAAACCCTAAAGGTTTTAAGGCTTTGTGATTAAGCTTATGCCTGCATCCTTCTATTAGGATGGAGTGTATAAATTTAATCCTAAGTGTTAAACCCTTAATGTGTTTAAATCCTTTAATCAATCCACCTAATAATCACTAAGACATCAAGCTTGTAACTTGGGCCTTGCATTAGGGTTCTTATTCTTCCTTAAGTGGTCAAGAAGGACTAACCCTAGTGTTAATGGACAAGTCCCCCTCAAGTCGTCTTACAAACCATAAAATCCACTTCTTAATCTCACCATTTACTAAAATCCACTTTAATAAAGGCTTGTTTTGTCATGAGGTTAATCCCTAATCATGGATTAAGTTGAGGAGCCTTCCTCATCTTAAATGTTCTCATCTATTATCCTTCTATTAGGATGGTGTAATGAGTCCATTAAATCCTTGATTATGGCTTAAACTCATTACTTAACACTAAACAAAAACAACTAAATAAATACAAGTAGGTTAATGATCTTAATCCTACACCATGGTGATTAAGTATGAGGTGTTTACCTCACACTTAAGGTATCCTCATTACCCCTAATCAGAGGGAGGATGTGATGAGTTTACTAACCCTTGGTTTAGGCTTAAGCTCATTTTCTTATGACAAATATCCAAAATCAATAAAAGATTGAAAACTCAAAAACAAACAATAATCGTCTCCTCCGGGATTCTTTTCTCACCTCATTCACTCACAAACGAGAACTTGCTTCTTCCGTCTAATGCAAGACAGTTTGCACCTGAGCCAGACAGGTCATACACTTGAGCATAGGCAAGTAAGCAGTTCACAAGTCAATTTATCTTTCAGTCTCTTTGAGTCGAACTACGGTGTTCTGACTTCCTCATTGCACGAGAGGATACGTAGGCATAACTTAACAAGTTATCGAACAAAAAAAAGTCTCTGTACATTACCTCCTCTTCCAGCATTGTTTTTAAGCCTCATAGTCTTGAGCATTTCACTCTTATTCTTACACTGACATTTCACTTATACACTTCACATTTCTTTTACACTGACACTTGCATTCTTTCCAGCTTTGATACACAAATAGCACTGACACTACCCCTTTTAAAACACAAATCTTATAAGTGTGGATCCGTCGAGTACGGCGGACAATCTGGGTGCTAATACCTTCCCAGGTTGTAATCAACCCCCTTTCTCAGTCTCTCTGGTTCGCAACCGTCTTATCCATGTCTTTTCTCAAGTTTATGCAGCATTACCTTTCCCCCGGGATAAAAATGCCTAGCTGGCGACTCTTTTCTCTTGAGTTCACCCTTGTGTGTTCTCTCTCCTTTCGCCGACCGTTCGCGTCTGTACCCCATTTGACTTAGCCTCATTTGGTGGGAGCGACAGCTTGGCGACTCTGCTGGGGACCCTTATACTGTAATCAGGGCTTCTGGTTCTTTTTGTGGGTTCCTCCTAGCGCTTGTTTGATTTGTGTTTACTGGGGTGTTATGTGCTAACTGTGTTTATATAGTTGCTTTATTTATTTCTTTATGTACAGCCTTATTTATTACTTTCTTTACAATTTTTCATATTTTCATACTGTCATTATCATTGCTGGATCTGTTCTTCTGTCTTGGTGGGTGGGGTTCCATTGAGAGTTTATGGTCCTATACTTGGGACCTGAGTGACACCTAGGCTAGAGTGGTTCATGTTCTTTCCCATTCCATTTCAGTCTGGTGCGGGAATATGAAACACGGTTCAGATATGGGTTTCTTCTTGAGAACTCTGTGCTACAGATTTCCTGTAGTGCTAGGGCTATCTGGGAAGCCTGCTAAGTCTGGATGACCTTTATTATGACCTTCAGAAACTGAGGTGAATTAGAGGAGGATCTTTTATGGTTATTGTAAACACTGTACCTCCGGGTTAGAAGTTTTTACACTTCTCATAACTGATCCAAGTCTGAGGATCCTTGTTTTAGAACACTATCTTTGAGGGGGTTGGGCTATTTACAGGTTTGCAGGTACCTTTGACCACATCATACCCTGTTACTTGTTTGATTAAGAGTACCTCACTTTGGACAGTTCTTGTGATTTAACCCTGGATATGTGACTCTTTATTTGAGTCCCCCACCCTGGTTACTGGATTTCTGAACCTCCATCTGGACTTCATGAACATACTTGGACTTATATCAAGACAGATAATCAGATCCAGCTTGATCACAAACCCTTGCATATCATTTTCATACTCATCATCATTGCATCATTTAACATTTGTTTATTTGTTTTTCAGGGTATCCACATTATATCCGGCTTGGTTTTGACCCCTTCTTTTGCATAGACCTCTGCTTCAGTTGTCTTCATCAGTTGTTTGCTTCCGCTATCTTCATCATCACCAGCATCAGCCTATCAGTGGTTCATCTCCAGCATCAGCCTATCAGTGGTTCATCTCCAGTATCAGCCTTGATCTTCATCAGCAGCTATCTTCCTCCTCTTCAGCATTTATGGCTACTCCCAGGAAGAGCAATATATCATACCATTTCTTTGAGCCTGTGTTGACTGGTATCAGGCAGGTCCAGTCACTTATCACCCCTGACCACATCCCTTTATTCATAGAGCATTATGGAGGCATCCTGGATATGGTTATGGACCTAGACCCTTCTCAGAGGAGTATGATTCACACCTGCCTACATTTTTATGACCCTCCTTTGAGATGCTTCACATTCCCAAACTTTCAGCTAGGACCTCTGCTGGAGGAGTTTTCATCATTGATTGGAGTACCTGTCAGGGGTGGAGTCCCCTTCAACCCAGAGATGACTTCTCCCAGCAATGGAGAAGTGGCAAAAGTACTGTACCTGGAGCCTACCTTGATTGAGCAAAACATGATAACAAAGGCTGGGATCCCTGGTTTACACTTAGATTTCTTGATTTCTCAGGCCATCCTGAAGGTCTCCTTGGGAGAATGGAGGGCAGTCTGTGCACTGTTAGCCCTCAGCATATATGGGGTTATACTGTTTGCAGATGAGCCCAAATTTATCAGCAAGAATGCCATTCATCTTTTCCTTCTGAGGAACCCAGTACCCACATTGCTGGGAGATTTTTACTACTCCATTCATCAGAGGAATGAGAAGCAAAGGGGAAAGTTAGTGAGATGTTGTGCTCCTTTGTTTCACACCTGGCTGCTCAAACACCTACCTAAGTCAGATGCCTTCCTGAACCCTCACCAACAAAAGAATTGGGCCAAGAGGCTCATTGCTTTGACTTCAGATGACATCAGATGGTGCACCCAGAGCACCAAAGGCAAGGACATAATCACTAGCTGTGGACAATACCCAAATGTACCTCTGATAGGAGTAAAGGGTTGCATCAACTACAATCCTTTGTTGTTTAAGAGACAATTGGGATATGCTCTGGTCCACCCTCCTAGAGTGCAAGATTTAGCTGAGACCCTGTATTGTGAAATAAAACCTAATCTAGTTGCTGTCAAACAAGCCTCTTGGGCTTGGGACAACATCCAGACAAAATGGATGGCTATTCTTGGGAGGTGCAATAATGTTGCTTCAGCTCAGTACTATGACTGGTCCCATGCTAGAGCTCAAATTACTGGAATGCCCTTCACCTTGGAGGACACACCAGGACCATCTACAATACAGCCAGCAGCCACTGTCAGCCTGGAAGAATTTGAGAAGCTGAAGGAAAGGAATGAGAATCTGTCTCAAGCTCTAAAGAAGACTCTTTGGGAAAGGAGTGATGGTCGTTTGGACATTGAGAGGTTGGAGAAGCTTAGGGTGGAGCATCTGGCCAAGATTGAGAAAACAGAGGATTACATCAAGAAATCAAGAGCTGGGGAGCAAATATTGAAGAATGCCTATAAAGAGGCCAAGCTTCAGAAGGCCAGGACTGAACTCTATCTACAAGAAAGTAAGGCTAGGTGGGTCAGGATCACTGAAGCCCGGACACAAGAAGATAAGAGAACTCAAGCCAGGATTGAACAGTTAGAGGCCAATGAAAAGAAACAGCAGGAGGCTTTGCTGGCAGCCCAGAAGGAGATTTCAAAGTTGAAGCTTAGGGCTGGTTTGAAAAGATCAAAGGATCAGGACAGGAACCAGAAGCTGACCACTGCCATTGCCACCAGAAACCTCCTCATCAGGACTATTACAGAGCACCCAGCTGGTCCAGTGACTGAGGTACTTCTGAAGGAGGTTAAGGAGGATGAGTTTGGACTAGATGTCTGACTTTTTGATTGTTGTTGTTTTCATTTGATGTACTTTTCTTTTGAGTTGTATTTTGACCCTTCAGGGGCATGTGTTGTAAAAAACAAACTATGTATGATTCACCATTTGTAATATATTTGTTAGTTTGTTTTCATTGGGTTTCTTTTCTCAAACAACAGCAAAGCATTTTCCTCGAGGTCTGGGAAAGGTCAAAACCAAGAGCCAAGCCGGATACCTTGGAGAATAAATAAGCATACTGCATTGCATACTAACTTTTGTTTTGTTTTGTAGGTTTTTGTCATTTTTTTGTTTCTAACTTTGCTTTGACTTCAGGAAATATTGCTCGTAGAAGAGTGTTCCCTGTCAACCGTGCACACCGGTATCCTACTCGCAACAACCTTCCGGGTATTCTAATGGAGCAGGTACAGCAAGATCTGACCGAGGTCAGAACCCAGATGGCTAATGAAAGAGTGGAGATGAGAAACCAAATGGCCCAATTTATGACTGTGATGACTGGCTTGGCCCAAAGCCAAGAAAGGTTAAGGGCATTGGTAGAAAGACAAACTCCCGAGGAACCTCATCCCGGAACTGGAGGAACAAGTAATAATGAGAGGGGTCAGCCTCATGTTAATCCACCTGTATTTGGACCACATCTAGATCCGAAAGTCAATATCCCGGGTAATGTGCAAGGAAATACTACTGGGGGGAGGGTCTTACAGGAAGACCCCCAAGAGGAGCAATTTACTGTCATGGGAGCTGGAGATGAAGTCTATGATAGGAGGTTTGATGAAATTGCTGAGAAATTGAGATCTTTGGAGTCTCAAAACTCCTTGGGCTTTGATGTAATGGATATGGGGTTAGTGGATGGGGTGAGAATTCCCCAAAAATTCAAACCCCCGTGCTTCGAGAAATACAATGGAATCTCTTGTCCACGAACTCACCTGCAGTCTTTTCTGGGGAGACTTAAAGCATATACCATGGATGAAAAGCTGTGGATGTTCTATTTTGAAGACAGTTTGACTGGGGCTTCAAGAGAGTGGTATTCACACTTGACCAGAGCTACTATCAGATGATGGAAGGACTTAGCTGAAGCTTTCATCAGGCAGTATCAATACAATCTGGAAATGGCTCCCAACAGGACCCTCCTAATGGGAATGTCTCAATCCTCCAGAGAAAGCTTCAGGGAATATGCCCAAAGGTGGAGACAGCTTGCTGCTGCTGTCCAGCCGCCCATGTCGGAAAGAGAAATGGCCGACATGTTCATGAATACTCTGTAAGGAACATACATTGATAGATTGGCTGCCTTTTCTTCTACCAGCTTCGCAGACGTAGTTATAACCGGTGAAAGAATTGAAAGTCTGCTAAAAATGGACAAAATTTTTGATAATGGTGCAAGTTCGTCCAGTAATCCCAGGAAGCCTTTTGTGGGACCTCAAAGAGCTGGTGAGACAAATGCCATTCATACCAACAGGGGCAGACCTCAGTATGTCCACAGATCAGTAGCAGCTGTCACTATTCCAGCTCCGATCCCTCAGCAATCAACATATCAACAACCACAACAACCACATTATCAACAGCAAGTTCAGTATCCGCTACAGAGAACCTACAACAACAATAATAGCAATAAACAACAAAGACCCTTCCAGCAAAGACCATCACAGGAAAACAGGGTGATTGACCCTATCCCTATGCCTTATGTTGCCTTATTGCCACAACTCCTGAAGCTTAACTTGGTTGAGTTAAGGACATTGGCACCTCCAGATCCCTCCAATCTCCCTAAGAATTACGATGTCAACGCTAGATGTGCTTTCCACTCCAATGCACCTGGCCACAATACTGAGAAATGCAGGGCTTTGCAAATGAAAGTTCAAGATCTGGTGGATTCTAAAGCCCTCAACTTCGAACCTCCTCGAATGTCAACAGAAATCCTATTCCTAATCATGGTGGGCTGAGGATTAATGCCATTGAGGAAGACAAACCATCTACTTTGATCACCAGTGTTGCACAAATTCGAACACCTCTGGTCGAAATTAAAGCTCAGCTTCTAGAGTACCAAGTGTTCCCCGGGTGTGAGCTTGGTTGTTGGTATTGCAACATTGCAATCAACGGGTGTGATAATTTGAGAAGCTGCATAGATGGTCTTATCAAGGATGGTATCCTTCAGATCTCAACAACGGCACCTACAAATCCAGCAATTCCTTTGACAACAATTCCTGATTCTTCTACAACAGCAGCAACAATCATTCCTACCGATTCATCAATATCATCAGCAATGGCTCCGGCCATCACTTCAACAAACCAGATGTCAACAACCATTTCTTCTACAACATCAGCATCCATTTTATCAGCAGAATCTTCTACAACGCCAACAGAAATTAATGAAGATGTCTCAGCAGTTACAATCTACTACGACCCATCAAATGTTCCTCCAAACAACAACTTTCAACAACAAACAGTGGCACCTCCTGCCAGGTCATCAGTCACAATTTACTACGATCCGCACACCATTACAGTACCTACCTCTGCAACAGTAAGTCCAGTTACCATCACGGTGCCTGGACCAGTTCCTTATGAAAGCAGTAATGCCATACCTTGGCATTATGGCTCTGATCTCTACTGCAACGGGGAGAAAATCACTTTGGATTCTTCAACCTCTTCTCCACAGATTGATAATGTTGGGGGAGGCGGAGGCTTCACCAGAAGCGGACGCCTTTTTTCCTCACAAATACAAAGACCTAATGCTGAAGCAGAAGCTGCTGCCAAAGCAAAAGGAAAGAGTGTGGTACCTGAAGAGCCAGCTGTCAAAGAGACTCAGAAGACATCTTTTGAACAAGATGTAGACGAGTTCATGAGAATCATAAAGAGAAGTGATTACAAGGTGGTGGATCAGCTTCACCAAACTCCCTCAAAAATCTCCATATTATCACTGTTGATGTGTTCTGAAGCTCACAGGAATGCATTATTGAAAGTCCTGCACGCATCATATGTGCCAGAGGAGATTACCGTTAATCAGCTAGAAACCGTGGTGGCAAATGTCAATACCAGTCATGGACTAGGTTTTACCAATGCTGACTTAACAACTGAGGGACGCAACCACAACAAGGCTTTACATATCACCTTGGAATGCAAGGGTGTTGTTTTATCTCACGTACTGGTGGACACTGGGTCGTCACTCAATGTTCTACCAAAGAAAGCCTTAGTGAAGCTGGAGTATGATGGCTTGGCACTGCGTCCAAGTAACTTGGTGGTGAGAGCATTCGATGGCTCTAAAAGATCAGTGCTTGGGGAGATTGATCTGCCTGTGATGATTGACCCGCAGACCTTCAAAACTACCTTCTATGTGATGGACATTCAGCCGACCTACAGTTGTTTGTTGGGTAGACCCTGGATCCATGCCGCTGGCGCTGTTACGTCTACCCTTCACCAGAAGCTGAAATTCGAATGGGAAGGCCAGATCATCACCATCTGTGGGGAGGAAGACATCTTTGTTAGCCATCTGGCTACGTACAAGTACATAGAAATGGATGGGGAGATCCATGAAACTATGAGCCAAGGGTTTGAGGCCTTGAACATTAATGAAGCATCTGCTGTACTGGGAACCTCCATAACGTCATATCAGCAAGCCCGGAAGGTTGTTGAAGAAGGTACTGCACAAGGCTGGGGCAAGCTGTTGCCCGTGGAGAAGAAAGAAGATAGATTTGGGTTGGGTTACAAACCAACTCAACAAGATCAATCAGAGGCTGCCAAAGAGCCCAATTTTGTCAGCGGGGGAATGCTCACCCCTGATGCAATGAACAACTTGGAAGACGAGGAGGAAAGCGACCGCAAACTGGAGAGCTGGATACGTCCAAGGATCCCGGGGAGCCAAGTCCTTAACTGGTCTTCCCAGGAAATTATAAGGGTTACTCCTGCAGAGTAATTATTACTTCCTGTATTTTTAAAGCATGCATCAAGTCTTGCATCTTGCCCAAGATGTCAAGACTCATTTTGTAATCGGGCCATCTTGTAATTTTGTGCAAATGGATTAATCAATGAATATCGGACATCTTTTGCAAATGAGTCTTTTCCTTTTCCGCTCACTGTTTTTCGTTTTTCTTTTTGTACAAAAATAAAATGGCAATGTTTTCAAAATGATAACTTCATTTCACTTTTTCTAAATAAGATTAGATTGATTACTAAAATAAACCAATCTAAACCCTTGCAGAGAGTGCCTTTCAGACTGTACCGACAACAACACTGCTATGACCTCGTATGACTTCGACAATCCAATCAATCAAGCCGATGAAGAGGTTGAAGAAGATTATGAGCTACCTGAAGAGCTAGCCAGGTTGTTAAGGCAAGAGGAGAAGGTTATCACTCCATATCAGGAGGAGATCGAAACGGTTAATCTTGGTACGGATGAGGAAGTGAAAGAAGTTAAGATCGGGGCCTGCCTACAAGATTCAGTGAAAGAACAACTGATTGATATGCTTCGTGAATATGTGGATGTTTTTGCTTGGTCTTATCAGGATATGCCAGGGTTGGACACCGACATTGTCATGCATAAGCTACCACTGAAAGAAGACTGCCCACCAGTAAAACAGAAGTTGCGCCGTACTCGCCCAGATATGGCAATGAAGATAAAGGAAGAGGTACAAAAGCAGTGGGACGCTGGTTTCCTTGCTGTAACTAGCTATCCGCCGTGGGTCGCTAATAATTACCTGTGCCTAAGAAAGACGGAAAGGTGAGGATGTGTGTGGACTACCAGGATCTGAACAGAGCCAGCCCGAAAGATGACTTCCCATTACCTCACATCGATGTATTGGTTGATAATACGGCTCAGTTCTCGGTGTTCTCCTTCATGGACGGATTTTCAGGATACAATCAGATCAAGATGTCACCTGAAGACATGGAGAAGACAACTTTCATCACGCCCTGGGGCACGTTCTGTTATAAGGTGATGCCATTCGGACTGAAGAATGCTGGTGCCACTTATCAACGGGCTATGGTAACATTATTCCACGACATGATCCATAAAGAAATTGAATGTTATGTGGATGACATGATTGCCAAGTCCCTCACAGAGGAAGACCACCTGGTGAATCTGTTGAAATTATTCAAGTGTCTGAGGAAGTACCAATTGAAGTTGAACCCCGACAAATGCACATTCGGGGTGCGATCTGGTAAGCTACTGGGATTTATTGTAAGTGAAAAAGGGATTGAAGTTGACCCTGACAAAGTCAAAGCCATTCAAGAAATGCCTGCACCGAAAACCGAGAAAGAAGTTCGGGGTTTCTTAGGTAGATTGAACTACATTTCACGGTTCATATCTCACCTTACTGCGACCTGTGAACCCTTGTTCAAACTGTTAAGAAAAGAACAAACAGTCAGGTGGAACGAAGACTGCCAGAGGGCTTTTGACAAAATCAAGGAATACTTACAAGAGCCTCCAATCCTTATGCCTCCAGTTGAAGGAAGACCTCTAATAATGTACTTGACAGTATTAGAAGAATCAATGGGGTGTGTGTTGGGCCAGCATGACCAGTCTGGTCGAAAAGAGTATGCAATATACTACCTAAGCAAAAAGTTTACCGACTGTGAACAACGTTATTCACTGCTCGAGAAAACTTGTTGTGCTTTAGCGTGGGCTGCTCGCCGACTGAGACAGTATATGTTGACCCACACTACCTTATTGATCTCAAAGATGGACCCAGTCAAGTATATCTTTGAGAAGCCAGCACTTACCGGACGGGTTGCAAGATGGAAAATGATCCTCACAGAATATGATATTCAGTACACATCTCAAAAAGCCATCAAGGGCAGTGTATTGTCTGATTATCTTGCTGAGCAGCCCATTGACGATTACCAGCCTGTGAGATTTGACTTCCCTGATGAAGACATCATGTTCATAAAAGGCAAAAGATCATGAAGAGCCTGTTCACACTGAAGGGCCTGACCCAGAAGAAGAATGGACTATGATGTTCGATGGGGCGGTTAATATGAATGGTCGTGGTGTTGGTGCAATACTCATTACACCTAAGGGGGTTCACATGCCATTCTCGGCAAAGCTCACCTTCAACTGCACTAACAACAAAGCTGAATACGAAGCTTGTATTATGGGTCTTGAGGAAGCCATTGACCTCAGGATCAATACTTTGACTGTGTTTGGAGATTCAGCTCTGGTAGTTAATCAAACCAACGGCAAGTGGTACACCCACCAAGATCATCTGATACCTTACTGGGATTATACAAGGAGGTTATTGACTTTCTTTACAGCGGTCAAGCTTGAGTATATCCCTCGGGACGAAAATCAGTTTGCGGATGCTTTGGCTACCATTTCATCCATGATCAAAGTTCAAGCTGCTAACTTTGTACCTCGGATCTCAGTATCCAAACTTGACAGACCAGCATACGTGTTCTCAGCAGATGTTGTTAAAGATGATAAGCCTTGGTTCCATGACATCAAATGCTTCTTGGAGGATCAAACATACCCACCTGGGGCATCTTCCAATGATAAGAAGACATTAAGAAGGCTAGCTGGTAGTTTCTTCCTGAATACGGACGGTTCCCTGTACAAGAGAAACTTTGATATGGTACTTCTCAGATGCGTTGATAAGACAGAAGCAGACTTGTTAATGCACGAAGTGCACGAAGGATCCTTTGGTACCCATGCAGGAGGGCATGTAATGGCTAAAAAGCTATTAAGATCAGGTTATTACTGGATCACAATGGATGCAGACTGTTGTGCTTATGCAAGGAAATGTCATAAATGCCAGATTTATGCGGATAAAGTGCATGTGCCTCCCAATCCTCTGAATGTGATGTCTTCACCCTGGCCCTTTGCCATGTGGGGCATTGATATGATTGGCAAAATTGAACCGACTGCTTCAAATGGCCACAGATTCATCCTGGTTGCCATTGACTATTTTACCAAGTGGGTTGAAGCAGCTTCATATGCAAATGTTACCAGGCAAGTGGTAGCCAAATTTCTGAAGAGAGATATCATCTGTCGGTATGGAGTTCCCGAGCGAATCATTACTGATAATGGTTCCAACTTAAACAACAAAATGATGACAGAACTATGTCGGGACTTCAAGATCCAACACCATAATTCTTCTCCTTACAGGCCAAAGATGAATGCCGCTGTTGAGGCAGCTAACAAGAATATCAAGAAGATTGTGCAAAAGATGGTGGTTACCTACAAAGATTGGCATGAAATGCTACCATTTGCCTTGCATGGGTACCGTACGTCCATCAAAATATCCACTGGGGCAACACCGTATCAGCTTGTGTATGGTATGGAGGCAGTCCTACCTGTTGAAGTTGAATTACCCTCCCTGCGGATACTAATGGATGTTAAGCTGAACGAAGCGGAATGGGTTCGGTCCCGATACGAACAACTGAATCTGATTGAAGAGAAGAGATTGGCTGCAATCTGTCATAGGCAGCTGTATCAGAAAAGAATGAAGAAGGCCTTCGATCAGAAAGTCAGGCTCCGAGAGTACCAAGTAGGAGATCTAGTGCTGAAAAGACTCCTTCCTCCTCATACAGACCACAGGGGCAAGTGGACTCCGAACTATGAAGGGCCATTCGTAGTAAAGAAAGTTTTCTCTGGTGGAGCACTGATGCTCAGCACTATGGATGGTGAAGACTTCCTGTCCCCTGTGAATTCAGATGCAGTTAAAAAATATTTCGCATAAAAATGACCCGCTGGACATAAAAACAGAATGTAAGTCCAGGCAAAAATAGGGCATCCCGGCGAGTCAAAAACAGAATAAAAGACTCGGGCAAAAATAAGGGAAAATAAATAAATAAATGTACACCCTCTGAGTTGAAAAGCCGCATTGGACAACTCAGGCAAAAAATGGGTATCCCGGTGGGTTGAAAACCTGAAAGGGCGATCCACGCAAAATAAGGGAATAAGCGAACAACTACATTCTGAATTCGTCTGTATCACTTACAACGTGGTAAGCTTCGAAAGGTTCGAGCATCGGTCAGAATCAGTCTTCTTCAGAAAGCAAGATGAGAAGAACGTCAAAAGTCATACGAGTCATAGCAAAAGGGAAACTCCTTGAAGCGTCGTCAACATTGCCAACATCCTTTTTGTTTCTCAATTTGTAACAATCTCCTCATTTTAGGGGATTTGTTTCTTTGACTGTATCTTGCCAATTCAGGGCACATAAATTAATAAAATCAGATTTTCAGTCATATTTCGTCTCGTACTCTTTTATTTGCAAGATGTCCGATGTCATTAATATATTGATTGCATAAATACAGGTGCTTCCCTCCTAAACTACATGCTTGCAGGAAATATGCTTACTCCCGGGAGTGTCTAAATTCCTATGATGGAATCCAATAAGGGATACCTCGGGATACTTGTGCGTTTCTTTGTCTTTACAGGATTGCAGGTATCCAAAGCACAACATGGGGCATGAAGGCTTCTCCCCAGTAGGCCGCCAAGTCATTGTTTCCTCAGCACACCTTCCAAACAACACCAGAGATGCTTTCCCCATCAGAGTTTCCAGGCATCACTTCTCCAGCATTTCCTTTAAAAGAGCAGCACCGGAAGGTGTTCATATCCCCAGCTGAGTTGTCAAGTATCATCCTCAGCAGGATCCCCATGGAAATCCCTAGGAAGATCTTTCAGTGATCTCTCTCCTCCCCCAGCCAAGTGCTAGACAGGGAACTATCTCCCCACAGAGTTTCGCCTCTATTCAAAAGGGCAACGCCCGGAGATCTCACAACAGAGTAAAGAAAGCTGCTACAAACCCCAGTTGGGTCCCTCATTACCGAGATAGATCTATCAGTGATCTACTTCCCCAAGCAGAATCATACATGTCAGATCTACCAATGATCTCATCCCTAGCTGGGATATCCACTTCAAGCAGATCAGCCAAAAATCTTCTCAGCAACAGGATCCGAATCCCGAATTGGTATCTTTGCATAATCATAGCATTCGCATCATATTTTCCCCACAAAGCGTAGCATTCCGTCTAATATGGAGCATTACGGCAAAAATCACACATATTGCATAATCATAAGCCATGTGTCGAACCGAACACTTGTAAATACCAACATTCCATCAACAAAATACAAAATACCTCTCAAACTCCCCGACAGAATATTAAGGCATTTCCTCTACACTCACAAATACAGATACACGTTGCTTCTTGACACTCGTTTGTGTCATATCCCCAGCCGAAAACCAAAGTGTCCCCTTTGCACTCACACCACGTGGATACATATATATACAATTCCCTGACACTCGTCCGTGTCGCCTTCCCCAGCACGGTTGCCTAAACACTTTGTAAACCAAATACTTGTTTATAATACACTTTTTCCGACACTCGTCCGTGTCGTGCTCTCCCTAGCAAGTTGAACACTCGTCTATGTCTCACTCATCACTTTTTACTCATACAGATACTCGTCCGTATCTCGTATATACCACTTAAATCCCCTCAGAGTCAACACTCGTCCATGATCTTTGTTAACCAGTTGATACTCGTCCGTATCATCATCTCTGAACATGCGTCAGCGTTTGTTTCTACTGATACTCGTCGGTATCATAGTCTTAAGGATGCTCGTCCGCATCTTTAATCTGTACACAATATCAAACACTTATATCTTCTTGAATTTAGACACTCGTCTGTGTCTACTATTCCCCAGAAGAGTCCCCGGCAAATCCCGAATAAACTATGTCCTTTCTATCTGACATTCGTCCTATGTCATGATACCTTCCGGCAGTCGTACCCTGCCCGGTGATCGTCCTTCACCTTTTAGATGATCGTCTTTCATCATCCCCAACGGAGTCTCTAGTCATTAGAACCCCTTCCTATCCGACATTCGTCCTATGTGGTGATATTTTTAGCAGCCGTCCCCTGCTAGGTGATCGTCCTTCACCTCTTGATGATCGTCCTTCATCATTTTACCCGATG
Organism: Lathyrus aphaca; assembly: GCA_963966055.1. Taxonomy (NCBI): domain Eukaryota; kingdom Viridiplantae; phylum Streptophyta; class Magnoliopsida; order Fabales; family Fabaceae; genus Lathyrus; species Lathyrus aphaca. The sequence continues at coordinate 200,686,389 of OZ014519.1, read as the reverse complement.
GTCGTCCCCATCGTTGACCTTGTTACCTGACATTCGTCCTATGTCATGATAAGCCCCGAGAGCAGCCGTACCCTGCTAGGTGATCGTCCTTCACCTCTTGATGATCGTCTTTCATCATGCTTATCCGATGGCCGTCCCCATCGTCGACCTTTTCATCCGACATTCGTCCTATGTCGCGATACTTTCGGCAGCCGTACACTGCCAGGTGATCGTCCTTCACCTTAGATGACTGTCCCTAACCATATCCCCAACTGAGCAGCCGCACCCTGCCAGGTGATCGTCCTTCACCTTTGATGACCGTACCTCATCATTCATTTCATTCATGCTTTGAACTTGATGGCCGTCCCCATCATTCGCTTTACCTATAATCCCTAGAGAGTCTTATAGCTTTACCTGATGGCCGTCCCCATCATAATCTCTTATATCCCCAACTTGTCGGTCGTCCCCGTCATTGCTTTATTTCCTGCATTTTCCCCAACATGTCGGTCGTCCCCGTCATTGCTCCATCCCCAGCAGTCATCCTCTGCTCGACGGTCGTCGCCCGCACTGTATAATTATACTTTATTTTCTGTTACAATCTATATCCCTTTTCTTCTTCATTCAGTGAGTGCAAATTTTGGACTGTCTTTGGTATTCAACCACAAGTTATCTTGTTTGCCTGTTATGCCGTTGCTTACATCCTGCACAGCTAACTCATGTTTGAATAGGGGCAGCTGTAAACACCCCAAATTTTCCCTCACTCTTTTTCACCATGGCTTGTGATTCTTTTCATATTGCATAAGTTCACTCATATCATCTCATAGTGCATTTTTGCTTCATTACATTGGTTCTAAGTCATCTGCATCTAGGGTTTGTGATCTGAGCAATCCAAGAGCCATTTGAGCCACTCCAAAGGTTATCAATCACTTCAAAGGGGTCCATGTATGTTCAAGCATCATATTATATCCTCACAAGATCAAGGAAGTCAAAGAATCACAAGAACTGAGAAAGGCATGGAAGCAGAGCCAGGTCTAACTGCACAGATGACCTGAGAATTAGGGTTTTGGTTTCAAGGGCCATAACTCCAAATGTTTTGGTCATTCTTGTTTCTATTGGTCTCTATATGTTATGAGGATCATGCATATCAATTTTCATGAAGAAATTCAATGGGGAAGGCATCTGATCACAAGATGACTTCTTAAGCAAGTCAGTGCAAAATCAGGGCATCTAAGGCCCCCAATCACCCAACCAAAGGGGTTTCTCCATCATTTTGAATGTGTATGATCTTTATTTGATCATAGAAGATGTTAGAAGTTCACAAAATTGAAGAATTTCAAGCCATTTGCAAAGTTGCCTTTTTTGGGAAAGTGACTTGTAATGTAAACTTGTCATTTTGGGAAAGTTTTTCAACCTCCTCTTTTGATTCAAAAATGCTTCAAATGGAAAATCTTTGGTCATGAAAGTTGTATATTGGATCATTCCATTTTCAAAAAGTACAAGAAAGTTTTCTAATTCATCTTGGATCAAAAGTTATGGCTTGTCAAAGTTGGACAAAATCACATAATTTCATGTTTTACACCAAAGAGGCAGTTTGCAAAATGGTATGATAAGACATTCTAAAGGCTTCAAATGTGCACAAACACTTTACAACATGCTCATATGACCTCTAAAGATCAGAATTGGCCCAAGAATTATGCATTTTGGTGCTTTGAACTTGAAGAATTTCCAAAAGGGGAAAAGTTGTACCAATTTGCAAAATGGATCAAAGCCTCTCATCCACTTGCCTCAGTTCACAAAATCTGATCCACAAGCATTCCATGATCCCAGCTGAACCAAGCCATGCCCCTAAACCAGCCTGCCATGACCCATACCTCAAGTACACCAACTTTTGACATTTTGGCAACTTGCCCATACCAATCAACATAGGCCAGCACCCACTCTCTGACCTATCACACTTCTTTATGTGGATCAAAACCAAGCAAAAGCACATAACAACACAGCCTGAAACTCCAAGAAAGCAGCACACTCCAAAATCCCCAAATTTGCAAAAGCCTTCGAATCTCTTGACTCAACCATCAAACCTTCAAGTTTCTTTCACCATTCAACTCACCATGATCCACTGATCATTTCCCACCCTTCATTTGGCCCTAAAACCTCCACAATCAAAAATACGATTTTCACACTTCATAAACTGAGTTTCTGCCATTTCCATTTTAAGGCCATATAAACTCCAGCTAAGTATCACAAACACTTGGGGAGGATCATTGGAACTTGTTTGAAGCAAAGAACTGGCCAGAAAGCACCATTTTCGAAAGCTGCAGTTCAGGTATCATCAAGAACATTTTTTCCAGAAACGTATTTTTTAAGTTACTAAGTGGTTCTCCATGATCCACTGATGATTCTGATGTGTTTGGTTTTGAAAATAGTCAAGTATTAAGCATGTATTGTATCTCTGAAACTTTCTGCGTTTTTTTCCGTTTGGCTTTGATTCCTATTCTTGAGTGAAAACAAATGAGTTTTAGGGCTGGATTCATGTTTAGGGTTGTTAGGTGATTGATTCTGGAGAGTTAGAGAGCTTAAGATTGCGTTTTGAGTGAGATTGAAGGTTTGACTGGCCGGAGAAGATGACCGGAACACTGTTCCGGTCATCTGAAAGTAATTAGGGTTCAGGATTAGGGTTTAATCATAATTAGGGAAGTTTGAATTCTGGCCATCCAGATGCGCGCGCTGGTCAATTCCCGCGTCCTAGGTTTGAAACACAGCCCTCACATCCGTTGACTTTCTCATTTTCCATTTAATTTCATTTAATTTTATTTGTTTTGTATTAAACTTCCACGAATTTTTAAAAATAGCAAAAATAGTTAAAAATTTCTGAAAATTTTTGTCAAACATTTCATTAATTTTAAGAACCCAATAATATTTTTATTTTTATTTTTTGCATTAAAAATCATTTTTAAATCATTTAAATGTTTATTTTTAATTAGTTAATGAGAATTAATTAATTAAAATGCATTTAGGTATTTAAAAATCACCAAAAAAATTCACATTGCATTTCAAAACATTTAGAAACATTATCAAACTCTCAAAAAAATTTCTTTTTGGTTCTTGATGCATTTTGACAATTTTCATTGGAATTAAATTCTTTTAATGGCAATATTTTTGTTCAAACTTGGAAAAATCCATTCTGCCTAACCATTGAGAGTTTGATGATGGTTCTTCTTGCATTGCATCCTTCATAGCATGTAGTTTATAGGATAAAATTTGGTTTGAATTTATCTTCCATTTTCAATTTGTTTAGCATTTTTCATTGTGAGGTACCTTAAAACCCTAGTTGACTTAGAAAATTCATAACTCCCATTAGGTTAAGAGTTAGGTCCCCTCCTTTGAGTAGTGAACTTGTGTAGGGTTAGGGTTCCTTTGATCCCATTTCCAATTTTTGGTCATGTCATTTTCTTCTGGTTTTGAATTTTTGCATTGCATGTTGTATGTAAACCCTAATATGTGCCTTCCCTTGCATCCATCTCTCATTTGCTTGCATTTAGGAACTTGCCATGACATTTTGTGCATCCACATGATTCATAATACATCTTAGGGAATATTAGAATCATGTTTGATCATTGCATCTTTCATTTGCCATGTTATATGTCCATTCCACTTCATAAACTTTCATGAATTTCCATGGTTCAAAGCATGCTTCATTTGCATCCTCATCCTTGTAATGATCATTCTCATGTCTTGTCTTGTGTTTGCATCATCTCTTAGCTTCATTGAAGTCATGTTTATGCTTCAGACTTTGGTTTGCATCATGACATTTCATCTCATTTTCATTGCATTTCATTTCTTTTGCTAACTTTTCAGGTGGTAAGTTGTTTTTGGGAAGTGAATTTGCCTTCACTTCTCACAATCTCTCTTCATCTCTCTTATGCATTCATTGCTGCATTTTACTTTTGTATTAGAGTGAGCTTGCTCATTCATGTTCTCTACTCACTTTCTTTCTTCAAGCAACTTGACTTCTTAAGTGAAGCAAGTTGTCTTGCTTCTCTCTGCTTCCTTCTCTATTCACCTGTTTCTTTCCTAGTGGCTTTCCTCCTGAAGATCTTTTGCAAGCCTCATTAACCCTAGGAACAACCAAGCATGATAACAATTAGGGTTTGATTAGTCCCCCATTTAGTTTTTCCTTTGTGTCATCTGTGAGTCTTCTCTTCTCATCTCATAATCAAGGACTAAACCCTAAAGGTTTTAAGGCTTTGTGATTAAGCTTATGCCTGCATCCTTCTATTAGGATGGAGTGTATAACTTTAATCCTAAGTGTTAAACCCTTAATGTGTTTAAATCCTTTAATCAATCCACCTAATAATCACTAAGACATCAAGCTTGTAACTTGGGCCTTGCATTAGGGTTCTAATTCTTCCTTAAGTGGTCAAGAAGGACTAACCCTAGTGTTAATGGACAAGTCCCCCTCAAGTTGTCTTACAAACCATAAAATCCACTTCTTAATCTCACCATTTACTAAAATCCACTTTAATAAAGGCTTTTTTTGTCATGAGGTTAATCCCTAATCATGGATTAAGTTGAGGAGCCTTCCTCATCTTAAATGTTCTCATCTATTATCCATCTATTAGGATGGTGTAATGAGTCCATTAAATCCCTGATTATGGCTTAAACTCATTACTTAACACTAAAAAAAAACAACTAAATAAATACAAGTAGGTTAATGATCTTAATCCTACACCATGGTGATTAAGTATGAGGTGCTTACCTCACACTTAAGGTATCCTCATTACCCCTAATCAGAGGGAGGATGTGATGAGTTTACTAACCCTTGGTTTAGGCTTAAGCTCATTTTCTTATGACAAATCTCCAAAATCAATAAAAGATAGAAAACTCAAAAACAAACAATAATCGTCTCCTCCGGGATTCTTTTCTCACCTCATTCACTCACAAACGAGAACTTGCTTCTTCCGTCTAATGCAAGACAGTTTGCACCTGAGCCAGACAGGTCATACACTTGAGCATAGGCAAGTAAGCAGTTCACAAGTCAATTTATCTTTCAGTCTCTTTGAGTCGAACTACGGTGTTCTGACTTCCTCATTGCACGAGAGGATACGTAGGCATAACTTAACAAGTTATCGAACAAAAAAAAGTCTTTGTACATTCCCTCCTCTTCCATAATTGTTTTTAAGCCTCATAATCTTGAGCATTTCACTCTTATTCTTACACTGACATTTCACTTATACACTTCACATTTCTTTTACACTGGCACTTGCATTCTTTCCAGCTTTGATACACAAATAGCACTGACACTACCCCTTTTAAAACACAAATCTTATAAGCGTGGATCCCTTCGAGTACGGCGGACAATCTGGGTGCTAATACCTTCCCAGGTTGTAACCAACCCCCTTTCTCAGTCTCTCTGGTTCGCAACCATCTTATCCATGTCTTTTCTCAGGTTTATGCAACATTACCATTCCCCCGGGATAAAAATGCCTAGCTGGCGACTCTTTTCTCTTGAGTTCACCCTTGTGTGTTCTCTCTCCTTTCGCCTACCGTTCGCGTTTGTACCCCATTTGACTTAGCCTCATTTGGTGGGAGCGACACACTCGTACTACTTTCATTTACTTTCCGCACTTGCACTACTTTACTTTTATGAAAAATTATAAAAAGAACTTTTACTTTACCATGTCTAACTAAATCTATAAAGATTAGAATGTAAGGATCGTAATTAAACCTGTAATCTGTACAATTGTTCGTGGAAACACTTAAGGGCTATTTTATCTTTCAATTCAAGTAATTGTTTTTTAACTATTTCAAAAACAGCCAAAAGCGCTTTGTCTAGTTCATTAGGAGTTTTTAGATTAAAACGAAAAGAGATTTTAAAACGATTTTCGGACACGTTATGAAGTTTAGTGTCTGGTTCGTGAGAACCTCTTTTTGCTAAGAAATCCAGGTTAAAATACTTTCCAACTTAGTTAAGATACTATATTTCTTATAAATAGGTTTACTACTCTAACGCAGTACGCACCTTTTTATCTGTGACAATATGAGGGGTTGATTAGAGAGTACAACTCGGTTCTGAATATGCGAAAGCGACAGTTCCTGTTAAATTAGTTCCATTAACAAGTACTGGATTATCCATTGATTACGTGAATTACATTCGAGTCTGTCTTTTGTTTATTGTTTAAAATTATTATTTTATTTACCATTGCACCCTTCTTAAAACCCCTATATTTAGTTGCCTTAGATACACACCATAACAACAGGTACGATAGATTGACACTTGGTCTCTGTGGATTCGACAATCTTTTATATTACTCTGACGTGTTCGTACACTTGCGAAAAACATGCATTAAGTTTTTGGCGCCGTTGCCGGGGACCAATTTCGTCAAATTTCATTACCCTGTAGTTATACCGTTTAGACTAAGGTTGTTACCCACCGGTCAATGCGAAAGACTCGCAGTGCCGGAAGTTTAGTAGACCCTCTAGCTGAACCTGAACGTTACGCTTGCGCACGTTTGTTTTTCCATAGGAATAGGAAAGCTATGGCCGAAGATCAAAACAGAAGACCTCTTAAGGACTTCGCCCAACCATCAAACGAGGAACCTAGTTCTAGTATAGTAAACCCCGCTATCCCAGCCAATAATTTTGAACTTAAACCATCCTTGCTGCAATTAGTGCAACAGAGACAATTCGCAGGTCTCGCTACTGATAACCCGAACCAACATTTAAAAAACTTTCTTCAGTTAGCAGACACCTTTAAAACCAATGGAGTTTCTCCTGAGGCGATACGCTTAAGATTATTTCCCTTTTCCCTCAGAGATAAAGCTCTATCATGGTTAGATTCCCTTCCACCCAATTCTATAACAACTTGGGATGACCTTAGGAAAGTTTTCCTTGCTAGATATTTTCCCCCAAGTAAGACCGCTCTTTTTCGAAACCTAATAACTAGATTTACCCAACACCAAGGAGAGTCGTTGTTCGAAGCCTGGGAGAGATATAAAGAACTATTAAGAGCATGCCCACATCATGGCTTAGAGAATTGGCTAATCATTCAAACCTTCTATAATGGACTTCATTATAACACTAAGATGACCATCGATGCTGCCGCTGGTGGCGCACTGATGAACAAACCTTACCCTGAAGCTAGTGCCCTTATCGAAGATATGGCCCAAAACCATCAATCATGGGGAGTAGAACGAGCGACAGTGGAAAAGAAAGAAGCCCAAGGAGGAATACATGAGCTATGCTCTATAGACATGATGCAAGCTAAAATGGACGCGTTGGCCCTTAGAGTCGAACATATATGTACAACTCCGAATACTGTAGCCGCAGTTTCGCCGAATTGTGAGATATGTGGAATGCAAGGACACCAATCCGCCGAATGCAATCTGTTGAATGAGACCAACACTGAGCAAGTGAACTACACCCAAGGGAACCCATTTTCAAACACATATAACCCTGGATGGAGGAATCACCCAAACTTCTCCTACAAAAATAATAACCCTATTCAAAATACCGCACCTCCGAGACAACAAGGTTACCAAGCCCCATGAACAAATCAACCTATGCAACCTGTACCACCAAGTCCGAGCCTTAAGGAAATTGTAAAAAAATTTATCACCGCTCAAACACAACAAAACAAAGAGTTCATGAACCAAAACGTCCATGTTAACGAACTAATTACCTAGTTAGGAACCAAGGTTGATCAAATCATTACTCATAATAAGATGCTTGAAACCCAGATCTCTCAGGTAGCTTTAAACCAAGCCCCTCAGACTACACCTGGAGGACAGTTCCCTGGACAACCTCAACAAAACCCGAAAGGGCAAGAAAATGCCATTACTCTACAAAGTGGAACCACTTATAAGGAACCTTTAAACCCTAGATTAAGTGAGCCCGAAACTTCTGAGAGGAATGAGGAGAAGGAACCAGAGGAGTCTGAAACCCCGGAAAGTCAAGAAAAAGGAGAAGAACCTAAAAATAAAACCTATGTACCACCACCGCCATACAAACCACCAATACCTTACCCTCAAAGACTAAAGAAAACCCAAATCGATAATCAATATTAAAAATTCGTCAAGGTTATAGAAAAACTTCACGTAGAAATCCCCTTTACAGAAGCCATCACCCAAATACCTTCTTACGCTAAGTTTCTCAAAGACATACTTACAAATAAACGTAGACTTGAAGATCCGAAACCCGTGGAATGTAATTATATTTCCGAAAATAGGTTAGCAAAGAAAGATAAAGATCCCGAAAATTTTTCCATTCCTTGTATTTTTGGGAATCATGTCATCGAAAAAGCTTTTCTAGACTTAGGAGGTAGTGTGAGCTTAATGCCTTTAGCAGTTTGTGAGAGATTAAACTTAGGAGAATTACAACCTACTAAGATGTCACTTCAATTAGCCGATAGATCCGTTAAATACCCTATAGGCATACTTGAAGACGTCCCTGTTAGGATAGGTCAGCTGTTTATACCTACTGATTTTGTTGTCATGGACATTAAAGAAGATGACGACATACCAATCCTCCTAGGTAGACCGTTCTTATCGACTGCTGGAGCCGTAATAGATGTTAAAAAAGGGAAACTAACTTTTGAGGTAGGTGACGAGAAGATAGAATTTATACTTTCAAAATTTCTTATGGAACCTGTGATAGGAGATGCTTGTTATGCCTTAGATATCATCGATGAATGCATTAGGGAATTAGAACAAGAAGAAGAAACTGAATCTATAAAATTGCCATCAACCCTTATTTTGGAAGATGACAATTATAAAAGACCCTACATTGATGATAACCTTCACGAATGTTTATCTCTTACCCCAGATCTTATGCATTGCCCTATGAAACCAACCGTAAAACTTAAGGAACTGCCTAAAAACCTGAGATATGAATTTCTCGACGAAGAAATGAACCGTCCAGTTATAGTAAGTGTTACCTTAAATCTAGAGGAAACCAACCAATTATTAGATGTTTTATGTAGGTACCCCTCAGCCTTAGGATATAAGATCTCTGATCTAAAAGGAATAAGCCCATCCGTATGTATGCATCGGATTTTGCTTGAAGAAGATTCAAAACCTTCCAGAGAACACCAACGAAGGATAAATCCTATAATGAGTACTGTAGTTAAGACTGAAGTTCTTAAGTTACTAGAGGCAGGTATAATATATCAGATCTCGGACAGTAAATGGTTGAGTCATGTGCATGTAGTACCTAAAAAGGGAGGCATCATAGTCGTGCAAAACGAGAAGGGCGAACCTGTAGCAAAAAGAACCGATGGGGGTTGGCGTATGTGCATAGATTATAGAAAATTAAATAAAGCAACTACGAAGGACCATTTCCCATTACCATTCATAGACCAAATGTTGGAGCGCCTAGCCAGACACTCTTACTTTTGTTACCTAGATGGATATTCAGGATTCTTCCAAATACCTATTCACCCCGAAGATCAAGAAAAAACTACCTTTACATGCCCAGTTGGAACTTTTGCCTATAGAAGAATGCCTTTTGGACTCTGTAATGCTCCTGCCACTTTCCAGCGCTGTATGATGTCTCTCTTTGCAGACTATTTAGATGGAATCATGGAAGTATTTATGGACGATTTCTCAGTTTGTGGATCTGATTTCAAAAATTTGTCTTATCAACCTTGAGAAAATCCTGGAAAGATGTGTGGAGGTAAACCTTGTACTAAATTGGGAAAATGTCATTTCATGGTCACCGAAGGAATTGTTTTAGGACATATAGTTTCCGAAAAAGGCATAGAGGTAGATAAAGCAAAAATAGAAGTCATAGAGAATCTAAAACCGCCGAAGACTATCAGGGAGATAAGAAGTTTTCTTGGACATGCCGGATTTTACCGATGTTTCATCAAGGATTTCTCCAAAATAACAAAGCCCTTAACTGGTCTTTTAATGAAAGATGCTGAATTCATCTTCGATGAAAAATGTACTGAAGCATTTAATCTTCTGAAGCATGCTCTGATTTCAGCACCTATAATGAAACCCCCTGATTGGTCAGATCCGTTTGAGATAATGTGTGACGCCAGTGATTATGCTGTTGGAGCCGTTCTAGGTCAGAGAAAAGACAAAAAGTTACACGTAATTTATTATGCCAGTAGAACCCTAGACGCTGCACAGCTCAACTACGCAACAACCGAAAAAGAGCTCCTAACTGTAGTTTTCGCAATAGACAAATTTAGATCTTATCTAGTAGGAGCCAAGATTATAGTTTATACCGACCATGCTGCCATTCGTTACTTACTAAGTAAAAAGGATGCCTAACCTAGGTTACTTCGATGGATTCTATTACTGCAAGAGTTTGATTTAGATATTCGTGATAAGAAAGGCACTGATAATGTGGTAGCTGATCACCTATCTAGGCTAGAATACCTGAAACCTGACTCAGTACCCATAAATGACGATTTTGCCTATGATAGACTGATAGTCCAACTAGAAACTATTGAAGATGATAACCCAGACCCACATGAGCATTCTCATAAATCCTTAGCTATAAGTAATGTACCTTGGTATGCAGACTTTGTTAATTATCTAGCCACTGACATCATACCCCCTGATCTAAACTACCACCGGAAGAAGAAGTTATACAGTGATGTGAGAAACTTCTATTGGGACGAACCGTTTCTTTTCAAGAGAGGTAAAGATGGCATTTTCCGCCGTTGTGTTCCAGACGAACCCTATGGTGGACATGCAAGCACATCTAAGACCTACGCCAAGATTCTTCAAGCTGGCCTATTCTGGCCTACTATGTGGCGTGATGTCCATGCTTTCATTGTCAAGTGTGACAGATGCCAACGCACAGGAAATATTTCAAGACATAATGAAATGCCGTTACGAAATATCCAAGAAGTAGAACTCTTCGACGTAAGGGGTATAGACTTTGTGGGACCGTTCCCACCTTCTTTTGGAAATCAGTACATCTTAGTAGCTGTTGACTACGTGCCTAAATGGATTGAAGCTATTGCCGCACCCACAAACGACACCAGAATAGTCATCAAATTATTCAAAAACTATATATTTCCCAGGTTTGGAACCCCCCGTTTAGTCATAAGTGATGGAGGATCACACTTCATATCGAGAATATTTGATAAACTTTTAAGCAAGTATGGAGTTAAGCATAGAGTAGCGACACCATACCACCCACATACCAATGGACAAGTGGAAGTATCTAATAGGGAGATCAAACAAATTCTTGAGAAGACTGTCTCTATATCTAGAAAAGATTGGTCGCAGAAACTCAAGAAACATTATGGGCCTATAGAACCGCTTTCAAAACCCCTATAAGAACAACCCCTTATCAACTAGTCTATGGAAAATCATGTCACTTACCTTTTGAGTTAGAGCATAAAGCCTATTGGGCCATCAAAACTTTGAATTTGGATTACTTGACTGCTGGTGAGAAACGTATCCTTGATATCAACAAATTAGAAGAGCTCATACAATCCGCCTACGAAAATGCCATCATATACAAAGAAAGAACAAAAGCTTGGCATGACAAAATAATCATAAGAAGAGACTTCAAAATAGGCGATCCTATTCTCTTGTTCGATTCTAGGTTACGACTTTTCCCAGGAAAGCTTCGTTCGAGATGGACTGGCCCTTTCGAAGTATCTAAGATCCTAAGATCCGGTGCTATTGAAATCAAGAACCAAACATGTAAACCGTTCATCGTCAATGGACAGAGGTTGAAGCCCTACGAAGGAGGTGACATCCCAACAACATACACATGTCATACTCTGAGTGATCCACCATATCCTTCCAATGATGTATAAAAATCGGTCGTCGAGCTAATGACATTAAACAAGCGCTGCATGGGAGGCAACCCATGGTTTTCTTATTTATGCACTTTTTATTTATTTATTTTTACTTTATTTTAATTTGTTTATCTTTATGTCAGGACTAATGATTGAATGTTTTATGTGCTTTCAGGACTTGTTTGCTAACCTTGTGCAGAATGCAGAACCCCGATGACATGCACGTGGCCTTTAGAGACGACGCACAGAGAGAGCGTTACTATGTCCACATGAGACACCCTATGGCTCCTACCAGGTACCCTGACCATGACTGCATGGATTCCTTGGGGATAGAGCCAAGCGTCAGATTCTTATGCCATCAACTCCAGTGGGACCAGTTTGATGATAGGAACAACACTTATAGGAACTTGACTCTTGAGTTCCTCAGCTCGTTTCATCATGACCCTTGGGCTGGACCTGATGGACTCACTGTTTTCAGGTTGCTCGGGATTGACTACTCCTTCTCTCACAAAGAGTTTGGTGATTTACTAGGTTTTCAGACTACTCCTGATGCTATTCCGGAGACACCGATGGGGTATTTTATGAGCAGAGAAGTAGAAAAGTTTTGGTCTAAAATATCAGGTGGAGGGAGCCAAGATCCTTCCACTCAGTTTTCTCAAGTAATCCACAACCCTGCGTTAAGGTACTTCCAGATGATTCTAGCACATTCTTTCCTAGGTTTGCCAGATACAGAGACTCTGCTAAGTGAAGAGGAGGTTTTCCTACTGTTTTGTGCGATTCAGTCTCTCTCAGTTGCTTGTGGCAAATTTCTGTTGAAGGGCCTTGCTAGTGTTGCCAGATCATCTGTAGGCATCATACATGTCGGTGGGATTGTTACACAGATAGCTAATGCATTGGGTTTGTCTCACAAATTATTGCACCTCAGGACCTTCTGCTGCTACACCACCCTGGATGTTGACTTTTGTCTTGACAGAGGACTGATGAGGAGGGCCTCTTTTGAGCCCAACATGTTTAGATTACTGATCGAAGGCGAAGCGATACATTACTTTACATTACCAGATTCGCTGATGACCAGTGTCCATGATCCTGCCAATTGGAGTTATGCTGTAGAGGGTTATGGAGAGACTGTCGAAGAGCCGAAATCACCTCCCGCCTCTGAGTACACTCCTACAACTCTTACTCCCCGAATCACTGTTATGTCTAACAATATGTCTCTGCAGCCGTCTGATCTACAAACTTAGATTTATGAGCTCCGTAAGGAGACTTCCCTGCTCAAGCAGGAAGTAGCGGACTTGGAATTACAGATTCAGGTTTCTGATCTCACTCATGCCTCAGAGGCCGATGCTCTATATCAGGAGATTAAAGAGCTTCGGAGGGAGATAGCTGAGATTCGTGGATCAAGCCAGGAGGAGAAGCCTACCACATGATTCATTCTACACTGACGATAATACCCTAGTATTTAATTTCTTTTTTTCATGCTTTATTTTTCGCATCTCCAGACATATCTTACATTATTGCATCTATTATATTTTCTTTTTTCTCATGTACTTTGAATTTATATTATATATACATATTATTTCATGCACTAATGTCGATTTTTCTCTTTTCTTTTTGATTTTTTATAATTATTTTATTTTGTCAAGCAAAGAAAAAAAATATATAAGACAAAAATATTTTCATTTTTGTCTTCATAAAAAAATATGCATGCCTCATGCCTTGGAAAAGAGAAGAAAATACAATCTAGACCCCCCAAAGTCCGAAGGTACAAAGAGGGCCCAAAGGAGGATTTAAAAAAATCCAAGGCCCATCAGAATTTAGCCTTGTGGCGGGCGCCATGGTGTTCTCCCCTATTTCGGGGCTGAACACTCATTTTCACCATTTTTATACCTTCCTTCTCCAAAAACCCATTTTTGCAACTTTCAAAAACCTCCTTGAACCCCGTTAAAGCTCCCCCATTTCCAAAATACCCACCATCCACAAAACCTATCCAAAATCCATTTTCATTTTCATCCACCACAAACCATAAAAATCAAAACTTTATCATTTCTCTCATAAACCATTTTCTACCATTTTTCACTTCCTAAGAAGCAAATCAACAATGGAGTTCAATGGATTTCTTCTTCGTGATGGAAGACCGGGTGATAGGCAAAGGAAAATTATTCAGAGGCTTCAGAGTCGAGAAATTCTCTCGACTAGGTATGTCGATGATAACTGTCTGTATGCTTTGGGTATTTATCACAGTGTTTTTAATTTATTATATTTTTTAGGCTTGCATAATATTTTCATTAATCAGGAACCTACCTATGAGAGGCTGACAGTTGAGTTTTTAAGTTCATTGATATACATTGTCAGTCCTAACACTGCTAGCACAGTCGGTACTGTTAATTTTAGACTGTTTGGAATTGAATATGAATTCAGTACCAACGAGCTAGCAGGCTTGTTAGGAATCCCTCATAGGGAAGGTGAGATTTGTGAGGCACCTTTGGATGCGGAATGGTCGGCCGAGGTATTTTCCTTCTGGAAAAGACTTTCAAGTACTTCAATAAATTCTTTTGAAGGAATACTTGCGTCGACCATTCACAACCAGGCCATAAGAGTTTTCAGATATCTTTTGGCATGTACTATTTTTGGCCGGGAGAGTCCAAACAAGGTAAATGCTAGAGAACTCCTATTTTTGCAAGGATGCCTCACTAGTACCCATATCAATCCGGTCCCGTTTATGCTTGCACACATGGCTTTACTTACTAATAAAACAGGACTGGTTGTTTTTGGAGGGCTTGTTACGTCTATATCTCGGGCTCTTGGCCTGAACGATGAGATAGCTACACTTGAACCACTACCTCCTTGCACAATTAATTTAAAATTTCTGAAAGACATGAAATTGTGTCGAACGAGGAGAGAAGGTGGTTATGAGTTGATGGTTCATGGGGTAGCTATCCCATCTATTGCTTTACCTTGCAGTAGACGTACTGATGTACGTAATGAAAGGAACTGGACCTACGATCTGAAGGCTCCACCTGTTTTGGGTCCACTTCCTCCTAATATTCCTGATGGGGAGGCACATGACACTGATGAAGAGTATGATCGGAGAGAGCAGTCTCCCATACCTCACATGTCCCCCTATCGTCCTTCACAGTCACACACCGTACCATCTTCCTCTAACCCTGTTGCAGGTGCTGCTCTTGGATTCTATGTCACCGAGGAGATGTGGCGTGATATGACAGCTAGAGAGGAAAGGCGAGACGGCCTTCTCTCTACTATTTCACAACAACTGACGGACAACATGAGCTTCATGCAACAATCGCGATTTGTTTCGGATCGTGCTTATAACAACGTTTGTCGTACCTTGAACGATATCTCATTAGAGCAGAACCGTCAGAGAGAGTTCAACCGCCGGCACTACCAGCTTGTAGAGGCTACTCAGGGTTCCATCTTAGGTAACCTTCGAGAGGTCCGGGGTGCTCAGGCTGCCTTATCGGCACGACTCGACTAGAGGGACCGGCATCGCAGTAGATCCCGTCGTTCCAGACCATCACAGCAGGAAGGCGAGGGCACCAGTGCTCCTCCTCAGTAGTCTTTTTCAGGTTACCCTCCTTATCTTATTTCGAAACATTGGGGACAATGTTCGATTAATGTGTGGGAGGGGATTTTATTGCTTTCTGTCATTTCCCTTTTTAGTTAATTATTTCCTTTCAGTTATTTCCCTTTTCAGTAAGTTATTTAGTTTAATTTTCTTAGATAATGCATGAGTCTGACGAGTCACCAGTATAGTGTATTTTTAGTACATCCTCATTTTTTCCCATTTCCTTAGCCTTACCAGAAATTTTTTAAAAAGAAAACAATGTTGTTTCACATGTTTTTTGGGCTTTGAGACAGGTTTAGATTAGGATGTGGTGACTTAGGTCAACTTTTTGAAACATCAGCACCATTTTAGCACCATAGACCTCTTGAATATAGGAATCACTCCTAAACCCCACACCATGGCCTTTACTATCATTCAAAAAAATTGTCCTAAGTAGTTTATTCTAGCAGTCAGCTCCGGCCTAAGCATGCTCTACGTAGGGGGTCGATGAACATAAGTGAATGATCCAGTGCTAATAAAAAAAAGAGAAGAAAAGAAAAAGGCAAACTCTGGGATAGGTGACCTTCACAAAGTCATTTAAACTGAAAAAAAGAGAAGAAACAATTTTTTGCCACAAAAAGAAAAAAAATTGCAAGTCACCTATTGTTAGATGGTTCAGAGGTATCTGACACTGAACTTGGTAGGGCGGATTACGATCCGATCCCCCGCAACTACAAATAGGTCAAATAAAACAGGTTTACACATGCTTATGTGCCAGAAACCTTATGTTATGGATCAGAATCACTAATCGGTCACTCTACTATGAAGCATGTACGGATAACGGGCTTAATATGATTGCGCCTGAATGAAAAGGACACAAAAAGATGAGAAGATAGGCCTAGGTATTGTGGAATGACATGGAGTGGTTAATATAGGATTGAAGTTTGTGTTACTATGGTACCCTTGGTTCACATAGTTAGTACCTGTCACTGCATCCTGACTTGAACTTAGAAGCCCTTTAGCCCAAAGACACCTGTTGACACCATATTTTCTTGAGCTTTAATATTTGCTTGAGGACAAGCAAAGTTTTAAGTGTGGGAGAATTTGATCACACTAAAATTCACCGTATTTCTGACTCCGATTTCGCATGCATTCTTAGCTTTTATTGTTATTTTGTTATGTTATTACTTTGTTTTCTTTTGTTTTCAGGTTTTTTATGTAATCGGGGCTTGAATCGAGAAAAGGAGCGAAAAAGGAGTGGAAACGGACGAAAACCTAGAAATTCAGCATTTTACACTTACGACACCAACCGTGGCGGGCGCCATGGGGTTAGCCATGACGTGGCCACGTCTCAAGACCACTCCACAACTGCCAAGACCCACGATCCCCACTCTTCCATTCCCTATCAGTACCATGGCGGGCGCCATAGGCCTGTGGCGGGCGCCATAGGCCTGTGGCGGGCGCCACAAGGCAAAAGCAGTTCCCTCCACTTTTTAGTGGAGGGGGCATCCTGGTCTTTTCCCGCATTTAGTTTTCCTATAAATAGGACTTTAGTTTTTCGTTTTTCTTCATCCAAACTTAGATTTCTCTAGGCATATATCAGTTTTAAAGCAGTTACCATTCCACATCGGAGTGTTTCTGCAATCGAGTGATCGAGTCTGTAATCTGTCTGTGTGATCGAGTTTTGGAGCACTCTGGAGGAAGTTAATCCTGCCGCCATTTTAATTCCAGTTCGTATTTTACTTTTCCGCATTGCTTTACTTTTATTTATTTCTCGCATTGCTTTACTTTCTTTATTATCCGCACTAGCTTTACTTTCGTTTATTTTCCGCACTCGCACTAAATTCCTTTATTTTCCGCACTCGCACTAAATTACTTTATTTCTCGCACTCGCACTACTTTCATTTACTTTCCGCACTCGCACTACTTTACTTTAATGAAAAATTATAAAAAGAACTTTTACTTTACCATGTCTAACTAAATCTATAAAGGTTAGAATGTAAGGATCGTAATTAAACCTGTAATCTGTACAATTGTTCGTGGAAACACTTAAGGGCTATTTTATCTTTCAATTCAAGTAATTGTTTTTTAACTATTTCAAAAACAGCCAAAATCGCTTTCTCTAGTTCATTAGGAGTTTTTAGATTAAAAAGAAAAGAGATTTTAAAACGATTTTCGGACGCGTTATGAAGTTTAGAGTCTGGTTCGTGAGAACCTCTTTTTGCTAAGAAATCCAGGTTAAAATACTTTCCAACATAGTTAAGATACTATATTTCTTAAAAATAGGTTTACTACTCTAACGAAGTACGCACCTTTTTATCCGTGACAATATGAGGGGTTGATTAGAGAGTACAACTCAGTTCTGAATACGCGAAAGCGACAGTTCCTGTTAAATTAGTTCTTTTCAAAGGAGAAAACATTGCCCATAAGTAGTTCCATTAACAAGTACTGGATTATCCATTGATTACGTGAATTACATTTGAGCCTGTCTTTTGTTTATTGTTTAAAATTATTATTTTATTTACCATTACACCCTTCTTAAAACCCCTATATTTAGTTGCCTTAGATACACACCATAACAACAGGTACGATAGATTGACACTTGGTCTCTGTGGATTCGACAATCTTTTATATTACTCTGACGTGTTTGTACACTTGCGAAAAACACGCATCACCAATCCACCAAACCTCATCCATAGACACTTGATAACATATAGAAGACCATGGGAACAAGTTAGAACAAAAAATCCTTCAAGAGACCCCTTTACACCAAAACTCTAATTTGGGCCAGGTGTATACACTATGCCAAAAATGACTTTTAACAGCGCATCTTAGACAACGCTTTATTACAAAAGCGCTTCTATAAGTTAAATAAAAAATAAAACACGGAAATTGTTCACGAAAAATAGTAAAAGCGCTGCTAAAAGTCCTACCTTAGACAACGCTTTTGGAAAAAACGCTTTTAAAGGTGTATATTAGACAACGCTTTCTGAAAGCACTTTTAAAGGTCTATATTAGACAGTGCTTTTCACAAAAGCGTTGTCTAAGGTCTTTTAAATTAAAAAAAAAATACTCAAAAGCATTGTCTAAGGTTGGCATTAGCTAGCGCTTTTCAAAAAGGCTTTTAAAGGGCTCTCTTAGCCAACACTTTTCTCAAAAGCGTTTTCTAAGGTCTAATTAAATTAAAATATTAGAATAGTCAGTATTATATTTTCATATTCTTTTCTCTTTCTTTCTCCCTCCCTGCGAACTAAAAACCTCCATTGCACTTTCTTTCTAATACATTATTCTTTTTTCCTTCTGATACATTATCGTCGTTAATTGAGTTTGTCTTTCAAGCTATCAAGCTTTCGTTTAACTGAGTTCGTCGTTTGTTGTTAACTGTGTTTTTTAGTTTGGTGTCGCAGTTCGAATCCTCCTTTCTATCATTCAAGGTACGTTGTTGTGAAGAATACAGTTTTGGTGCTTTACATTGTTGTTTTAGTGAAAATAGGATTTTGTGAAGAATAAGTCAATGTCAATGTTATGTATTTCAGTGAAAAATAGGATTTTGTGAAAAATAGAATTTTGTGAAAAATAGT
Source organism: Lathyrus aphaca (assembly GCA_963966055.1). Classification (NCBI taxonomy): domain Eukaryota; kingdom Viridiplantae; phylum Streptophyta; class Magnoliopsida; order Fabales; family Fabaceae; genus Lathyrus; species Lathyrus aphaca. The sequence goes on along the minus strand of OZ014519.1, from coordinate 200,667,500 downwards.
GAAAATAAGATTATGTCCACGAAAAATAGGAAATGTCATTGTTATGTATCTTTGTTAGCGCTTATTGTTGTTATTTGTGATAGCATTGTGTGTTGTAGCTGGAATATTGTTAGTTTATGGTTGAATTTTGTTTTACCCTATTTAGTATATCACATAACACACCTTGATTTTTTTTTGTCTTGTGATAATCTCATGATTAAGTTGGTGAAACATGTTTAATAATAATAACTAAAAGCATTATATATTATCTCATGTTAATTAGATATGGTTTTTGAGTGTTTTAAGTTCTGTAGATAGAAAAACCTATAACCTTTAACACAACTGGCTTCTTTTTTATTATGTTCCCTGTTTTTCCCTATTTGATCATGTACTGGGATATTGATTTTTTCAAACAAGCGTTGCTAGGGTTACCGGAGACTTCTTCGGTAAGTAATGACGTCGTTAGACATTTGGTTGATATGGGTTTAAATACGAATGATAGTAGTACATTTGTGACTTTTAGTTCCCTTCCTAAGTGGAAGAATAGTTTCAATTTATGGTTGTGTTCAGGAAAAATCAGGTTATGTGTAGGCAATGTCGTTGTTATGTATAGGTTAATTTTGTTTTGAACCAAGTACTACTACTAGAAAGATATTTTATTCTTGCACTCAAATCTTCGTATGGTATTTTATTTTGGTTACCTTAATAAGTAGGAAAACCATGGATAAAAAATGGATGTTTGCCGTTCGATTGACCAAAGAGTACGAGAATGGGGTTGCAAAATTTGTTAAGTTTGTTATTCAACATGTTAAATACCCTAGTCGAATGAAATGCCCTTGCTCAAGTTGTGTAACACCCCAAATTTTCCCTCTCCTTTTTATCATCGTCATCATATCATAATCATCATCAGCATGTCATATCCTTAGCATATTGCATAGAAAATGAAGCATAGTACTCGCATGTTCCAGCATAAGGCATATGATCAATCATCAGGGAAATTCAAAGCTCACAAGGCATGTTACAAGTTTGATATCATGGTCAAAGCCTTAAAAGGGATTGAGGATCAATATCAGGTCAGAACGGTTGGCGCCGGGTTATTCCTGAGGTTTCCCACCAAAAGGAGGGAAAATTCAAAATTCACTGGCTTTAACCGGTTAACGCTTTGGTTAACCGGTTAACGGCTGCGAATTTTGAATTCCAGCAGCAAATTGAGCATGTCCTTTGGCTCCAAATTTCCAAATTTCTGATTTTTTATTCATTTGAATTGTGGAGAAAGATCTAGATCATTAATCCAAGCCTAATTCCATTGCTAAACCCTAATCACTTTACCAAACCATATTTTTTGGATCCCAAGCCTAAATTTTGGGCCCCAAACCTAAACCATATTTAATCCATTTCCCTCCAAACCAAGGGGGTCTCTCTCTATTCTCTCATTTTCTCTCCCACATTTTCCAAATTCATTATGAGTTCCTCTTTGAAGATCACATAACCTTGCCGTAAGGTGTGTAGATCTTGGAACTAGACCTCCATCCATAGCTCCTTTGCATTATTTTGCTGATTTAATTGGTGATTCAGATTTGGTTTGGGAATTATAAGTGCTTTTAGATCCAAAATTCTGCATCAAGACCCTTTGCTTGCATTTATTTTGCATGGAGTGCGAATCTTATCACCGGATCTTCAAAGTTTTCCACGAGATCACTCATTTCCACTCAAACAACAATTACCAAAGCGTACCTCGACTTTGTAGGTTGGTTTAATTCAGATCTAGCTCTATTTTAGCATATTTACATGCTTGTGCTTTAGATCCACTATGTACTTGTGTTGCTTGAATTAATGGTTGATTTATAACCGGATCCGTGTGCTAATGTTCATGAGCTTAATGATGTTAATTAATGTGAATTAATTCATTTCTTTCATGCATAATTGATTGCTGGTCTGTGGTGGAATTATTTGGATAAGCTGGTTTTGAGCTGATTTTCTGCAAGAATTATTGTTGTTTTGACAGTGTTAACCGGTAAACGCTTTGGTTTTCTATGTTGTTTTCTGCAGGTTTGACATGGTTAACCGGTTAACGCTTTGGTTAACTGGTTAACACTGAAGAATAATGATTTTTTTGAGCTATTTTGAGCTTGTTTGATCCCCTTACATGTTTTAATTGCAATGGATCATTATATGATCATTGAATATGCTAGTTTAGGGTGATTTTCTTACTGATTGATGCATACCTTCATGTTCTCGACACTTAAATGCTTGTATGCGTAATTGGGCATGTTGTATGATCTTTATTGATGTGAGCTTTGAGCATGCCATTTCCATGAGTTTTGTTGATGAACATATGCTGGATTTTTGCTAACACTTGTAGGGGCTCATGGTAAGAGAAGTGTGGATGTTTATCCACATTTCATCTCTTCACCTTTCCTTTTTAATTTGCTTTCTCTTTGTAGTTTGATATGCCTTATGCTATCATGTGAGGCAACTCTTTTCTTCCCCCTTTAGGAGCAACTTATCCCCTTTAGAGGAGTAAGTTGCTTGCTAGCTCTTTCCTCATCTTCTTCTTGCTCCTCTTTGGTTCTTCAATTCTCTTAGGATAGTCGAAACCTCACTAACCTTAGGACCACTTTTGCATGACAACTTTAGGTTTAGTCTTTCCCCATTTTAGACTTTTGCCTTTTTGCTCCTTTGGTTCTTTCTCTTCTCATCTCAAAAGCAAAAACCTAAAAAAACATTAATAAAGAAAGAAGTGACCTCTTGTGTAATAGCCTTATTCCATGGGGCATATGTATTCATTCTATCTTGGAATAGTGCATTTGTCTAGCATGATGCACAAGTCGGATCATGAGGTCATCTTCATCAAGAAAAATCATAAAAAATACTTCTTCATTTTAATCACTAAAACACATAATAAATTCAAGAAGTCAATGAATTTAGGCCCTTGCCTTTGGAAACAAGTCTTGGAAAAGTTCTCCTTACTTGGTGTGCTTGTTCTATTATTCCATCTTGGAATGTAGTAAAAAGTACACATTCCATGGAAAAGAGCTTAAGTTCATTCTCTTGTATCACATGTCCAGGTTAGGGGAACTACGACGTCTCTGATCCTCATGTCCAGATGAGGTACGTAGGCAGCGGGGTAGGGCCTGTTCGAGCACAATCTTTATTTCCCTACATTTTTTCCTCTTTGTTTTCTTTTTCAGTTCCTTTCTCATTCCAGTCTTTCTTTTTGCAGCGGCTTTCTTTCCTTTACCCTTTGAAACATTTGTTTTGCAAGCGTGGATCCCGTCGGGTACGGCGGACAATCAGGGGTGCTAATACCTTCCCAGGTCGTAATTGACTCCCGAACCCAGTCTCTTTGGTTCATAGGACCCGTGTCCTTCCTCTTCTTTCTTCTGGTTTGTACAGCATTACCATTCCCGTTCCTTCGGGATAAAAATGTCTGGCTGGCGACTCTACCTCTTTCCGCGTCACTTTCGCGTTTGTACCAGGATGGAAATCCAGAGAGCGACAATTGGCGACTCTGCTGGGGACTTCCTAACCAGAGAATCTCTGGTTCCCCTGAGAGTCTCTCCTAGCACTTGCATGTTTCTGTTTCTTTAGGTGTTGTTTGTTTACTGTTGCATGTTTATTTTATTGTTGTTTATTTACAGTTTTATTTACAGTTTTGTAGTATTTATATTCATGCATCATTATACTGGACTGTCTGGCTGTGCTGGTTTCTTTTTTTTTCTGTGGGATTGGGAATTGTTACTGAGAGATGAGCTCGTAACCGGGGCTTGAGTGCACCCTAGGACTTAGAGTGGACAGTCAATTTGGCTTCATGGCATCTTGCTATGTTGGTAGTAGTTAGTTCCACACCCAAACTTGCGACCATCTTGGAAATGTATTTATGCCGGAATCTTTCTGGGGTAATACATGACCTCGATAATTATGTGCATCTGGGGACCGATCATTGAGGACCTGCGTGGAAACATCCCTCTCTAGTGGTGACAATGGCAGACCACATTTTGTGGCAAACCCATTCACACCTGAGGGCCCACTGGGAACTCGCATAGGATGGCCTGGTTCTTTTATAAGAACTCAGTCAAAGCATCTGGTCGTCTGACAATAGTATTGTACCCTTCGAGATCAATGTACTATTATTTCTCGATTCCAACGCTTGAAGCTGGGAACTAATAAAGGATGCTTGTTTTTCCCGGACTCACGCTGAGGCCTCCCTGAGTAGTACATAATGCTAAACTGATTCCCTGATCTGGTCATGAGCCATTTCTCGGAAATGGTGAACGTATTATTACTATTTGGCTTTGCGAGTCCTTGATGTTTGACCCGGAGCACACCTGTGAGATTGGGAGGGGTTTACAGGACTGCAGGAACCCTCGACCTCATCATACCTCATTGCCAATACAGTTCTATGATTTGATAAGGCTACATGGATCATGGATTACTAATATCTGACTTTGGGGCTTATTTGAGACTGAATTCTTGTTCATGGGGCTTTATTCAGAGGATCTTGGTTCATGGTCACTTAGATCCTGTGTTCCGTATCCAGACAGTCCCAGTTGTTGATCATGTTCCTGCATTGCATTTGCATCGCAACATACTTGCATTAACTGTTTGTGTTTCCATTTCAGGTTTGCATTTAGCCAAGTACCCAGTTCTGGTATTCATTGTTTCTCCAGATGACAGAAGCCCAAGAGATACCCAGAAAAAGGAATGCTCATTATACTTTCCCGCAACCCGCAATTGAGAGTATTCAGAAACTGGTGGACTTGATGAGTGACAAGGTTTCAGATGATTTCAGAAGCCGGTATGGGAAGATCTTGGGTTACATGAACAAGCCTACTGTTGATTAGAGAGATAGTCTTCATTCTTTGTTGTAGTTTTATGACCCTCAGTTGAGAATTTTTGTGTTTGCTGACTACGTCTTGGCTCCCACTATGGAAGAGATTTCTGACCTCCTAAAGATTCCTATCAAGAATGGTGTTCCCTATTATGCTGTGAAAAAGTGTCCCCCGTACAAGGACATTGCAGGTGTTTGTCATTTGAGTATGCTTAGGGTGAATATGGAGTTAGAAGCCAGTAAAGGGAAGGGATTTAATCTGGATTTTCTTATCACAAAAGCTCATGTGTTTGCTTTGGGAGGGAAGTGGTTAGAATTCAGTGTGTTGTTAGCATTGATGGTCTACGGGATAAGTCTTTCCCCATGAGAGAAAGGATGGGTAAGCTTGGAGGCTATCACCCTGTTCATTAAAGGGAACCCGGTGCCTACATTGTTGGGAGACTTTTACTTCGGTGTCCATCACAGAAATGAGAAGAGAAAAGGGTACGTGAATTGTTGTGCTCCATTGTTTGCCGTGTGGTTCGCTAAGAATCTTCCAAAGTCAGGACCGTTCAAAGATCTTAAGCAAGATTGGTAGTGGGCTAGAAGATTGATGGGGTTAACATCTGATGATATAGCCTGGGTATGTAGCAGAAACTTGGTAGGGAAGGGGTTTATTACCAGGTGTGGTGAGTTTCCTTATGTGCCGTTGTTAGGTAGAAAAGGAGTGATAAGTCATAACCATGTGCTGTCCTGAAAGAAATTTGGTTATCCACTGAAGGATCCTCCATCAAATGAAGAAATAGCTAAGACTTTGTATTTTCAAGCTGAAGATAATGAGCAGTTGGTTATTCAAGTATCCCAAGCTTGGGAAATGAAGGTTAGGGAGGGTAAGAAAGAATTTGGAAAGGTAGACCCTAAGACTTATCCCTCTTTTACTGCCTGGATACAAGGGAGGGTTGATACCTTCTTCCTTCCGTTTTCAGTTGAGGCTCCACTATATGCAAAGGAGGTACCGGTGCAGACCACTGTTTCTCTTGAAGATTACAAGAAGTTGGAAGCTCAGTTTCACAATGTTCGGGTAGAGAATTCTGAGATAGCTAGCTTGTATCACCGTGCCAATCATGCTAAGCAAGAAGCAGAAGAAAAGCTACAGAAGACGCAGGCTACCTTAGAAGCTAAAGAAAAGGAATTTGATGGGAGAAAAGCTCATTTTTCAGAGATTGGGTTCAACAGAGTCAAAAAGAGAAGCGGATCGTAAGAAGACTTTGAAGACTCTCAGAGAAGCTCGCCAGTCCAATACCTGGTTACAGGGCCAAAGGGAACAGTGTAACAGCCCGGGCCCCTCGCAAGGCAATCCCGGCACTGCCACCTCACGATCTTCTCTACTCCCCTCACTAGTAGAGTTTTTGCCTTCCGTGGGAATCGAACCCTGTACCTTGGGGTTCAAGTACATGTTCATTCCATTCCCACTACCAATTGAGCTAGTAGCTCAATTGGTAGTGGGAATGGAATGAACATGTACTTGAACCCCAGGGCACATGGTTCGATTCCCACAGAAGGCAAAAACTCTACTAGAGAGGGGGGTAGAGAAGATCGTGAGGTGGCAGTGCCGGGATTGCCTTGCGAGGGGCCCGGGCTGTTACAAACAGGAGCAGAAGATGTACAAAGAAAAGGAAGAGTTCTTTGAAGCGCAAATGGCGTTCAAGAAATAAGAAGTAGAACAAGTTCACAAAATACGAAGGGAAAATACTCAACAATTGGAACAGAGCCAACTAGCCTTGAAGGAAGCAATGAAGGAGATTGCAGATCTTAAGCTGAGAGCATGCATCAAGAAGAACCAGACAGAGGTGGAGACTGCAAAAGAGGAGCCTGGATCTTCCTTTTAGCCTAGGGTTTTAGTTTATTGTTGATTGTATCCAGACTACCTACAGGCTTGTTGTAGGAGTCTTGCTTTATCTTTCTGTCATTTGTCCTGAATTGTAACCCTTTGGGGAATGTTGTTTATGTATATGACTCTGATTGTTGGTAGTTTGTTCATTCTATGCAATGATACTTTCCAGTTACCGTTTCTGAATGAGCAATGTTTTTGGTCTTAAGACACCAGGATCTGAATACTCCTCGAAAGAGTTTGAAAAGCTAGTTTCTGAAGTCATCTGGAGTATTTTCTGTCAAAATACCAAAACTGGGGCATATTAATGCCTGAACATGGAAACATGAATAGTTACATTGCATGCATATAATGTGTTTGTTGTTTTGAAGGTATTTCTCCAGTGTTATAACGTTCATGTCACTTTCAGGCACTATAGCTCCCAAGAAGGTTCAGAGACAGTCAACGTTGCACAGATACCCTACGAAGGTAAATAGAGAAAGAGCAATAGAGTAGATGCAAGCAGATCTGGCTGACTTAAGGACGAGAATGGACAACTTCATGACCCTCGTGGATGGGATGGGTCAAACTCAAGAGCGTTTGCGCGAAATGGTAAAGAAAAATCAAGCTAGGAACAATGGAACAACAAATGGGGGTAACTGCAATGGGGCTGGCGCCCGTCATGTTGAAATCCCTGTGGTGCAACCAGGGGTCACTATTATCAATGATGGAGTGAATAATCTGCAAATGGATGGGCAGGATGAGCATTTTACTTTGCTGGATGAGGCGGAAGGCCGAGGGGTTGACATGAATAGAATATTTGAAGAAATGGTTGAGCAAATTCGCGCCATTCAATCTCAGAGTTCTCTAGGGTTTGACATCATTGATCTGGGCTTGGTGCCAGGGGTGAGAATTCCCTACAAGTTCAAGGTCCCTACTTTTGATAAGTACAATGGAACAGCTTGCCCGAAAATTCACCTTCAGTCGTTTGTGGGAAGGATTGTTGCGCATACAGATGATGAGAAGCTGTGGATGTATTACTTCCAGGATAGTCTTGTAGGAGCTTCCTTGGAGTGGTACATGAAGCTGAGCAGGGTCAATATTCAAAGCTGGAAGGATTTAGCCGAGGTGTTTGTAAAGTAGTATCAGTATAATTTGGATATGGCTACGAATCGTACCCAGTTGTAGACGATGTCTCAGAATGTTAAAGAAGGGTTCAAAGAATACGCCCAGCGGTGGCATCAGCTTGCTGCTCAAGTGCAACCTCCCTTGTTAGAGAATGAAATGGAATACATGTTTATGGGAACGTTGTAGGGGTGTTTATTGAGAGATTGGCGTCTTGTTCAGTGACGAAGTTCAACGACATCGTGATAGCTGGAGAAAGGGTTGAAACTCTGCTAAAAATGGGGAAGATTCAGGACAGTAGTGCGAGTAGCTCAAGTGGTGTTCGAAAAGCTTTTAATGGACCCCCAAGAAGAAGGGAGGGAGAATCTAATGTTGTGTACGGTCGAGGTCGGGGCCGCGAATACAGAGGATCTTGCGAGTAGGTGGAAGCTGTCACCATCCCCACAGGTCCTGTGCGACAACAACAACAACAACAACAGCCGCAGCGCAATATCTATTAGCAAAGACCATATCAGCAGAGCAAGCTCGTCCAGCTAACAGGGTGCTTGAGGATATCCCGATGATGTACACAACTCTACTCTAGAGAACTTCCAGTGGGGTATGATGCTAATACAAGATGCACATTTCATTCAGGAGCTCTCGGGCACTCAACGGAGAAGTGCAGGGCATTGCGGCATTAGGTCCAAGACCTGATTGATTCGAAGGCAATCAACTTTGCACCACCTCCAAATGTTACATCAAACCCCATTCCAAATCATGGAGGGGCCAGGATAAACGATGTCGATAATGGCGAGAGGTTGAACTTGATTTTGAACGTGGGTGAAACGAAGACTTCCTTGTTAGTCGTGAATGACTGATTGTAGAAAGGGAAGGTGTTCCTAGGTTGCAATGTTGACTGTGAGGGTTAAATGAATTCTGTTAATGTTTGTGGGGATTTGAAAGCTGGGTTGTAGTGCTTGATCAATGAGGGGTCTTTACAATTCGACAGGGTTGACAATAGAAGTTATTGCGTGTCTACCATAACAATTTATTTTGATCCTGCTGAAGCTCCCATCCGAAGAGAGCCGGTGACCATCTATGTTCCCGAAGTGAGTCCAGTAACTATCACTGTTCCGAGACCAGTTCCTTAAGCTGATGACAAGGCCATCCCTTGGTACTATGGCTATGATGTGTATATAGAAGGTCAGAAAGTGGAAAGTCAAGCGGTGATAATTGACCCGACTGTTGTGAATGTCGGAGGAGTTGGAGGATTTACTCAGAGTGGGAGTCTCTTTTCTCCTCAAGTTCTTAAAGGTGATCCCGGAGCTGAAGCTACTGCAAAGGCTAAGGGTAAGCAGATAGCAACTGAAGAAGTGACAACTCCTGTTGCCGGTCAGGGAACTTTTGAAAGGTAAGTTGAAGAGTTCATGAGAATAATTAAGAAAAGTGACTATAAGGTGGTTGAACAGCTGAATCAAATCCCGTCCAAGATATCCATTTTGTCGCTGCTGATGTATTCTCAAGATCACCGAGAGGCTTTGCTGAAAGTTTTGCAAATGGCGTATCTGTCACAAGAGATAACAGTCAACCAGTTGGAGGCTGTGGTAGGCAGCGTAAGCGCAAGCCATGGGTTGGGTTTCACAGACAGAGATCTCACTTCGGAGGGACGCAATCACAACAAAGCCTTGCATATCACCATGGAGTGTAAGGGTGTTGTTCTATCACACGTCCTAGTAGATACAGGTTCTTCTCTCAATGTGCTTCCTAAGAAGGCCTTGATGCTGAACGTTGATGGCATCATCTTGCGACCTAGTGATTTGATTGTGAAAGCCTTCGACGAGTCACGAAGGTCCGTGTTTGGGGAGGTAGAATTACCAGTGAAGATTGGGTCTCAGGTATTCAAGAGTACATTCTATGTTATGGATATTCAACCCGCTTATAGTTGTCTGTTGGGACGTCCTTGGATTCATGTTGTTGGCGCAGTGACATCCACGTTGCATCAGAAGTTGAAGTATGTGGTAGACGGATAAGTTGTTACTGTGTGTAGAGAAGAAGATATTTTCGTAAGCCATCTATCAACCTTCAAGTATGTGGAAATGGACGGGGAGATCCATGAGACACTTTGACAAGCTTTTGAGACGGTCAATGTCAGTAATTTGTCTCCAGCAGTTCAGAGCAATGAGAAGGAAGGGACTCCTATTTATTCTTACAAGCAAGCTAAGGAAGTAGTCCAATCCGGAAAGGGCCAAGGCTGGGGCAAGCTATTAGAAGTGGAAAAGAAAGATGACAATTTTGGTCTCGGATATCAACCTAGTCAGTCCAGCTGGTCTCAGAGCAGTAAGCTTGTAGCATTCACAAGCGCTGGAATGCTCGGCTACAACATTGTTTGTGCAACAGATGCCGATGGGGATAGTGATTGCGACATGGATAACTGGATTCACCCATGCGTACCTGGGGAGGAGCTTCGGAACTGGTCTGATGAAGATTTCGTTCAAGTTACTTGGCAGTCAAAGTAATTTTATTGTTTTCCCCAAGGTGCATGGATACATTTGTAGGGCCACCATGTTTTTAATGAATTTACTTTTTCCATGAAATAAAGGGCATTTTTCAAGCAACTTGCATTCTCTTTCTTTTGATTTTTAAATTTTTCACAAAAAAACAAAAAAAAATGGCAATGTTTTTCTTTCTAGTGGGCATTTTTCATGAAATAAAGGGCATTTTTCAAGCAAATTGCGTCACCTTTGAAACAAACAGATTCTGAAATAAGCACATCATTTATGCAGTGTTGATCATTCGGATTCCTGTGATAGCGTTCCAGCTATGACTATGCATGACTTCGACAATCCTATCTACCAAGCTGATGAAGGGGTTGAGGAAGACTGTGAACTCCCAGAAGAATTGGTCAGGTGGTTGAAACAAGAGGAAAGGGTCATTCAGCCTCATCAGGAAGAAATAAAGATCATCAACATCGGGTCTGAAGAGGTGAAGAAAGAGGTAAAGATTGGGGCCAGTCTGCAGGCCGAGGTAAAGAGGGAGTTGATCGATATGCTACGTGAATATGTGGATATCTTCGCCTTGTCATATCAAGATATGCCAGGGTTAGATACTGACATTGTTGTGCACAAGCTACAACTAAAGGAAGACTGGCCTCCAATAAAGCAAAAGCTGAGAAGAACTAGCCCTGATATGGCTATGAATATCAAGGAGGAAGTTCAGAAGCAGTGGGATGCCGGGTTCCTTATCGTAACTAGTTACCCGCCTTGGGTAGCTAACATTGTGACTGTGCCGAAGAAGGATGGCATGGTCCGAATTTGCGTCGATTATCGGGATCTAAATAGAGCAAGTCCAAAGGATGACTTTCCATTACCTCACATTAATGTGCTGGTAGATAACACCGCTCAATTCTCAGTATTTTCTTTCATGGATGGCTTCTTCGGGTACAATCAGATCAAGATGGCCCCAGAGGACATGGAGAAAACGACGTTCATTACCCCATGGGGTACATTCTGCTATAAAGTTATGCCGTTTGGATTGAATAATGTTGGGGCAACGTATCAACGGGATATGGTAACTTTATTTCACGATATGATACACAAAGAAATTGAATGCTATGTGGACGATATGATTGCCAAGTCCCGGGACGAAGAAGAGCATCTGGTCAATCTCAAAAAGTTGTTTGATAGGTTGATAAAGTACAGACTGAGGTTGAATCCAAACAAGTGCACTTTCGGAGTGCGGTCCAGTAAGTTGCTGGGTTTCATTGTTAGCCAAAGGGGAATCGAGGTAGATCCTGCAAAAGTAAAAGAAATACAAGACCTGCCTGCACTAAAAATAGAAAAAGAAGTGTGTGGGTTTTTAGGGAGATTGAACTACATTTCTCGGTTTATATCTCATCTAATTGCCACATGCGAGGCAATATTCAAATTGTTAAGAAAAGAGAAAATGGTCAAGTGGAATGTGGACTTCCAAAGAGCCTTCGAAAAGATAAAAGAGTATTTGCAGGAGCCTCCGATCCTAATGCCTCTAGTTCTAGGACGGCCACTTATCATGTACTTGACTGTGTTAAAAGGGTTGATGGGGTGTGTTCTAGGCCAACATGACGAGTCTGGTCGAAAAGAGCATGCTATTTACTACCTTAGCAAAATGTTTACCGACTATGAATCCCATTACTCACTGCTCGAGAAATCTTGATGCGCTTTGGTATGGGATGCTCGCCGACTGAGACAATACATGTTGACCCATACCACATTGCTAATCTCAAAAATGGACCCTGTCAAGTATATTTTCGAGAAACCAGCATTACCCATAAGGGTGGCAAGGTGGCAAATGATCTTAACAGAGTATGACATACAATATACTTCCCAGAAAGCCATCAAGGGAAGTGTATTGTCAGATTATCTTTCACAACAACCACTTGAAGACGACTATCAGCCGATGAAGTTTTATTTCCCTGATGAGGAACCACTTCCGGAGGAGGGGCCTGACCCTGAATCCAAATGGAAGTTGATGTTTGATGGGGCAGTCAATATCAACGGACGTGGAGTTGATGTTGTTCTTATCACTCTCAAAGGTGTTCGCTTTCCCTTCGCCACCAGAATTCCTTTTGGCTTCACCAACAATGAAGCGGAATATGAGGCATGCATAATAGGAATAGAGGAGGCTATTAATCTTCAGATTAAGACTCTCGATGTATTCAGAGATTCATCCCTCGTTATCAACCATATTACCGACAAGTGGTATACACATCAAGAACATTTAATTCCTTATAGGGATTATGCCAAAAGATTGTTGATGTTCTTCACAACGGTTAAGCTTCAGTACATACCACGAGATGAGAATCAATTTGCCGATGCATTGGCTACTCTTTCTTCGTCCATCAATGTTTTATGTTGGAACTATGTGCCTGGGATTGACATTTCCAGGCTTGACGCACCAACTTATGCTTTCTCTGTAGAAGCAGTGTCTGATGAGAAACCTTGGTACTTTGATATTAAGCTTTTCCTGGAAAAACAAGAATACCCAGCTAGGGCATTGTCGCTCCCGCCAGATTACACAGGGCCAAGAGGGGTACAGACGCGAACGGTCGGCGAAAGAGAGAGAACACACAAGGGTGAACTGAAAAGAGTTGCCAGCTAGGCGTTTTTATCCCGAAGGAAAGGTAATGCTGCATAGACCTAGAAAGAGGTGGATAAGACGGTTGCGAACCAGAGAAACTGAGAAAGGGGGTTGGTTACAACCTGGGAAGGTATTAGCACCCAGATTGTCCGTCGTACTCGACGGGATCCACGCTTGAAAGTTTGTGTTTGAAGGGGTAGTGTCAGTGCTATTTTGTGTGCAAAAGCTGGAGAAGAATGCAAGTGTCAATGCAAAGAAGAAAGTGTGAAGTGAAATAAAAGAGTGTCAGTGTAAGGAAAGAGTGTGAAGCTCAAGACTATGAGGCTTAAAGAATAATGCTGAAAGGAGGGGGAATATACATAGACTTTTGTTCGATAACTATTAAGTTATTCCTACGTATCCTCTCGTGCAATGAGGAAGTCAGAACACCGTAGTTCGACTCAAAGATACTGAAAGATAAATTGACTTTTGAACTGCTTACTTGTCTATGCTCAAGTGTATGACCCATCTGGCTCAGGTGCTTACTGTCTTGCATTAGACGGAAGAAGCAAGTTCTCGTTTGTGAGTGAATGAGGTGAGAAGAGAATCCCGGAGGAGACGATTATTGTTTGTTTTTGTGTTTTCAATCTTTTGTTGCCTTTTAAAGTTTGTCATAAGAAAATGAGTTTAAGCCTAAACCAAGGGTTAGTAAGCTCATCACATCTTCCCTCTGATTAGGGGTAATGCGAATACCCTAAGTATGAGATAAACACCTCACACTTAACCACCTTGATGCAAGATTAAGATCATTAACCTATTTGAATTTATTTAGATGTTTTTAGAGTTTTTGTTTAGTGTTAAGTAATGAGTTTAAGCCATAATCAAGGATTTAATGGACCCATTACACCATCCTAATAGAAGGATAATAGATGAGAACATTTAAGCTGAGGAAGGCTCCTCAACTTAATCCATGATTAGGGATTAACCTCATGACAAAAAAAGCCTTTATTAGAGTGGAGTTTAGTTAATGGTGAGATTGAGAAATGGATTTTAAGGTTTGTAAGACAACTTGAGAGGGACTTGTCCATTAACACTAGGGTTAGTCCTTCTTAACCAATTAAGGAAGAATTAGAACCCTAATGCAAGGCCCAAGTTACAAGCTTGATGTCTTAGTGATTATTAGGTGAATTGATTAAAGGGTTTAAACATATTAAGGGTTTAACACTTAGGATTAAAGTTATACACTCCATCCTAATAGAAGGATACAGGCATAACCTTAATCACAAAGCCTTAAAACCTTTAAGGTTTAGTCCTTGGTTAAGAGGTGAGAAGAGAAGACACAAAGATGACACAAAGGTAAAACTAATGGGGGGAATAATCAAACCCTAATTATTATCATGCTTGGAAGTTCCTAGGGTTTGTGAGGCTTGCAAGAAGATCTTCAGATAAGCCACCAAGGAAGAAGCAGATGAAAGGAGGAGAAGCAGAAAAAGCAAGAAAACTTACTTCACTTAAGAAGATAAGTTGCTTGAAGAAAGAAAGAAGGGAAGGAGCATGAATGAGCAAGCTCACTCTTAGGCAAGAGTAAAATGCAGCAATGAATGCATAAGAGGGATGAGAAGAGATTATGAGAAGTGAAGGAAAATTCACTTCTCAAACACTTACCACCTGAAAAGTTAGCATAAGGAAATGAAATGAAATGAAAATGAAATGAATGCAAGAATGCAAACCAAAATCAGAAGCACAAACATGATGCAAATGATGTTATAAGATGGTGCAAAAGCATACCAAGAGATGTGGATGATTATACAAAGGATGGGAATTCAAATGAGACATGTAAGAACCATGGAAGTTCATGGATGCATATGACATGAAATGAAAGCAAAAGCATGGCAAATGAATGATGCAATGATCAAACATGATTCTAAAGTGTCCTAAGATGTCTTACATGTCATGTGGATGCACAAAATGTCATGGCAAGTTCATGTATGCAAGCATATGAAGGATGAATGCAAATGAAGGAAAAAAATTAGGGTTTATGTACAAGATGCAATGCAAAAATCAAAATCAGAAGCAAAACATGAGATAAAAAATTGAAAATGGGATCCAAAGGTACCCTAAACTTATACAAGTTCAATGCCCAAAGGGGAAGGTCAGAAGCTAAACCCTAAAGGACTTATGATTTTTCTATGTTGGCTAAGGTTTTAAGGGTGATCCTAAAGGGATAATGCCAAGCAAATTGAAAATGCAAGATAAAATTGAAACAGAAATGTTTTTAGAAGCTTGAAAGTATTTATAACACAATGCAAAAAGAACCATTCACAAACTCAACTTGGATCAAAAGTTATGAATTTTTGAAGTTAGGGTTAAAAATATTCAAATTAAAGAACCCTAATTCAAATGAAAATTGTCAAAGCATGATCAAAACCAAAAATAAATTTGTCTTGTAAGTTTGTAAATGTTTCTAAATGTTCAAAAATGCTTTCTGAATTTTTTTGGAATTTTTAAATACCTAAATGTATTTTTAATTAATTAATTCTCATTAACTAATTAAAAATAATCATTTAAATGATTTAAAAATAATTTTTAATGCAAAAATTAAAAATAAAAATATTTTTGGGTTTTAAAAATTAATAAAAGCTTGGATAAAATTTTTTAGAATTGTTTGATATTATTTGCTATTTTTAAAAATTCGTTCAAATAAAATAGAAAACAAATGAAATAAATATTAAATAAAATGAGAAAAGGGGAAAGTCAACTAATCCTAAGGCCTAGGTTTAAAGTCAGATTGGAGGGAATTGACTTCGCGCGTAATCCAAGGGCTAGAATTCAAACTACGCTAATTATGATTAGAGCCCTAATCTGAACCCTAATGACTTTCAGGTGACCGTAACAGCGTTCCGGTCATCTTCTCCGGCCAGCCTCTCATTCAATCTCTCTCAATACGTAAAATCAGACCCCCAAACTCTCCAGAAATGATCCCCATCCCATTCTAAGCAAGAATCAACCATCAAACATGAAATTCTGGGATCAGATACGTGATGTCGAACCAGATGTTTAAACATTTGAAATCATAAACAAAACTTAATGAGCTGGTAAATTATATAACACAGGAAATTGTTAACCCAGTTCAGTGTATCTCCACACTTTCATCTGGGTGCTATCAAGCCAGGAAGGAAATCCAATATAAGTAATATTAATTATGGAGTTAAACCAACCAGTTTAATCCTTCACTTAATATCTACCCAAGGCAATTTCTACCTAAGACTCAACTTAGATATGAGTAACTACTCACTCCCCCTCAATCACACAATGATCTTTACAATGATTAATAAAATTGAAGTCACACTTCAAACACTACAACTTGATCTTACTTAAAAGTTTCAATCAAGACACAATTCACTTTTTGCTTAAAAGCTCATGAAGTGACAAACAATTAAAAACTGCTTAAAATAACCAGCTTCACAAACACCCTTTACAGTCTTCTAAAATTCGTGTTCTTTTCTTGAGTGTTTCAGTTCCTTAAATAGATGCTTGGTTTGTGGGCTTTTTGCAAATTATCCAGACTTTGATAAATCCCACAGTCATCTCCTTGAATTAGGGTGAGTTAGTTTGTTCTCTCCTTGAATCAAGGTGAGTTAGTTATTTTGTTACACTGGAACCAGATAACTAAGCTTCCTAAATATGCGCCTTGGAGTACTTATCTTTTTACAATTAATTCCAGATAATTTCTCCTGAATTTACTCACTTCTGTTACGCATCATTTAAGTCTGATAGCAGGTTTGTGATGTCACAACATCTGGTGTGACATCCTGATGTCTTGACCTAAGTTCATTAACCTTTACTGTGTTTGTCAATGTCACAACATCTGGTGTGACATCCTGAACTAAGTTCATAACTTCTTGTTTGTCAAAAATTCTGCCAATTCTTAACATCTACAAACTCCCCCTTTGGCTAATTTTTGGCTAACACAATCTTCTGGTTTTGTCAGAGAGCGGCGGAGTTCTGTTGAATCATGTGAGAGCTAATAATTTGCTCCCCCTCAAACCTGTATGTATACTGTTATGACTTGTTCAACAGACTTTGATATACCAATGAACATTCAAAATATAACTTGGTTCAAAAGACAGAAATTAATATCATTATTGTTCATCAAACAGGCATTAACAGCAGCAGGCATTGTTCAATACACTTAGGCATTGTTCAATACGCTTCTCCCCCTTGTTAGACAGAAATTTGGGGCCAAACATTACATAAGCAGAGAAACAAACATTTAAAAATACAAAGCAAAACAGACACAACATTTTCCACCACACACAGCTTCACTCAGACTCAGTATACTCTATATCTTCTGCATCCTCAGACTCAGCATCAGATTCATCAACATTCTTAGCCACCTCCTCTAGCTCCAGCCTTTGAATTATGTCCTCAAGCTTTTTCTTCCTTTCATCCAGCTCTTTGTAGGTTGTCTTGAGCTCTGCAATCAGGGCTGCCTTTGATATGGGAGTCTTGACAGCAGATGGCCCAGCAGATGTCCCACCTGGTGCTTCAACATCTGCAGCAAGATGGCCCAGAAACAGTTTTTAGTGAAAGGACAGTGGACTCTCCCTCTTACAAATAGAATCCTTGTCAGTAAGGATGCCTGGATATTGGTTGAGAATTACTCCACAAAGCAGTGAGGGGAAAGCTATTGGAAGCTTGATTGTTGAGGTTCTTGGATGCTTTAGAGTCTGGTCAAATATATATGCCCCATAGTCCAACTTGGTTTGGGTGCCTACAGCACAGATAAACCTCCGAAGCCCAGTAGCTATAGATGAGGTGTGGTTGGTGGGGACCCAATTGACTGTTCCAATCCTGTGCAGCATAGCATACTTTCTGGTTAACAGGCTGACAAATAGTTTTCCTTTGACTGGCCATGACTTAACCTGGTTGGCTGTGATGATTTTGCAGACTTGGTTGTCAGTTTTTCCCAGCTCATTTGGTCCATCTGATTCTCTTCCTAGGTACTGATTTATCACCCTAGGAGAAAAATCAACACATCTCCCCCTGACATATACCTTCCTGAAATCCTCGGATTTCCCATCAGCACACCCTTCTTGTAGATTAACTATGAATTCTTTTACTAGTAGTTCATAAAAAGGAGAAAAGTTGGAGACAATTTTGAATAAACCAGCATTGGAGATTAAATCTATTACCTCAGTGCACTCCAGAGCATTGCTACCCAGCTCTCTTTCCAAAGCCACCCTTCTTTGATAGACATACTTCCACTTGCTTACACTGGAGACATGGTGGAAGGACACATTGTCCAGTGGTGCTTCAGGAACAGCAGTTGCAGTCCTAGGAGGTGTTGGCTTCTTCCTGGGTTGGGATGTTGGGACATCCTCCTCAACATCAGAGTCAGATGGAGTTGTAGCCTTCCTCTTCTGGGTGTTTACCTTACTCCATTGCTTTGTAGGTCCAAAAACAGGTTTGGCCTTGTCCTTCTTGGGAGTTGACTGTCTCTTCTCAGGAGTTGCATGAGCAGTTGGCTTCTTATCCTTCCTAGCCCAAAGCCTCTTGGCTATGCTAGGATTAACAGATGCTATGATCTCCGTGTCAGAGTCATCATCTAGGTTTTCAACATGTGGAGGTTGGGAAGCCTCATTTTCAGCAGCTTGATCAACAGGAGCTTGATCATCAGTAGCTTTATCATCAGTAGCTTGATCATTTGGGGCTTTGTCCTGGCCCTCAGATGTTTCAGCATTGTATGGGACATCCTGTGAAGAAGGTATGTCTTCTTCAGCTTGGCTGCTTGGGTCATTTTGGGGAGCAGGCATACTGTTCAGGGGAACAGACACCCCAGGCACAACTCTTTGTTCAGCAAGGATCCTGTTTACAAGCTATTTGATTGATGCGTCCACATAAGCAGATGCTTTGGGGGTACTGGAAGATGAAGGGGTTCCCTTACTCTTGCTGAAGACTGGCTCCTTAGGTCTTCTTGCATGGGGAGTCCTGGTTTTTTGAGCAATAGAAATGCTTCCTCTGATTTCATTTATAGGAGTAGCATCCATTGGTACTACAGAAATTGGAATTGCGTTCACTACATCTTCTTGATTGAGACCCTCATCAATGGAGTTAGAGTTCTGATGTTGAGACATTTTTTTTCTTCGATTGTAGTGGAAATGTGTACGGGTTTGATAGATTTTGATGAGTTTAGAGATTCAGCTGTAGCATGCAAAACGTTTAGTGGAGCTAGTGGGAATGTGAGAAGCTGAGAGCACGTTTGTACATAAATAGAATCCGTTGCTAGTGGAGTTTTTAAGATTGGAATACAAACAGTTATTGGCCAGACTGGTGCTGCCATCCGGTGATCAGGCCACACGATGTCATGAGACATGCTAGCACTTCTCCATAACTGCTATATTTCACATATGCAGATTCCCAATTTACCCCTTAGGTTTTCAAATTGGGTAGCATCCAAAGCCTTAGTAAATATGTCAGCTAATTGCAGCTCTGTGGCTACATGCTCTAATGTGATCACCTTCTCTTCCACAAGGTCTCTGATGAAGTGATGTCTGATATCTATGTGCTTAGTCCTGCTGTGTTGGATAGGATTTTTGGAGATATTAATAGCACTTAAATTGTCACAGTACAATGTCATGACATCTTGTGGGACATTGTATTCTGTGAGCATTTGTTTCATCCATACCAGCTGTGAACAACTGCTACCAGCTACAATATATTCAGCTTCAGCAGTGGATAAGGACACACAATTTTGTTTCTTACTGAACCAAGAAATTAAATTGTTCCCTAGAAAGAAGCATCCTCCTGATGTACTCTTTCTATCATCAGCACTTCCAGCCCAATCAGAATCACAAAATCCAGTGAGAATTGGTTCACAACCATGAGAGTACATTATGCCATAGTCACATGTACCATTTACATATTTCAAGATCCTCTTAACCTGGTTTAGATGGCTCACTTTTGGTTTAGCTTGATACCTTGCACAAACACCTACTGCAAAAGCTATATCTGGTCTGCTAGCTGTAAGATATAGTAGACTTCCAATCATGCTTCTGTACAAGCTTTGGTCCACACTCTCACCTTTGTCATCCTTTGTCAGTTTTAAATGAGTGGGGGCAGGTGTTCTCTTGTTACTTGCATTGTCCATCCCAAACTTCTTAACAGTGTTCTTTGCATACTTTCTTTGGGATATGAACATGGAGTCCTCCATCTGCTTGATTTGCAGTCCAAGGAAGTAGGATAGTTCTCCCACTAGGCTCATTTCAAACTCAGACTCCATTTGAGTAACAAAATGTTTAACCATCCTTTCTGACATCCCACCAAACACTATGTCATCCACATATATCTGAGCAATCATAACCTTTCCCTCTTCATCCTTTACAAACAGGGTTTTGTCTATTCCACCTTTCCTGTATCCATGTTTAATGAGAAAGGTGGTCAGTCTTTCATACCATGCTCTGGGGGCTTGCTTTAGACCATACAAAGCCTTCCTCAGTTTATATACATGGTTTGGACAGCTTGGATCTACAAATCCCTTTGGTTGCTCCACATATACTTCCTCATTAAGGTACCCATTTAGGAAGGCACTTTTAACATCCATCTGAAATAGTTTGAACTTTAAGATGCAAGCAATTCCTAGAAGTAGTCTGATGGATTCAAGTCTTGCCACTGGTGCAAAAGTTTCATCAAAATCTACCCCTTCAATTTGTGTATATCCTTGAGCCACAAGCCTAGCATTGTTTTTTGTAACTACTCCCTGCTCATTAGACTTGTTTTTGTACACCCACTTAGTGCCAATCACATTAATGTCATCAGGCCTAGGAACAAGATCCCATACTTCATTCCTTGTAAACTGGCCTAATTCTTCCTACATAGCAGAGATCCAGTACTCATCATTCAGAGCTTCCTTGATGTTCTTAGGTTCTATCTTTGAAACAAAGCAGGAGCCTGAGATCACCTCTCTTGATCTAGTGATGACACCTATGTTGGGATCACCAATTATCAGTTCTTTAGGATGATCTTTCTGGATTCTGATGGAGGGAGGTTTGTTGGATTGCTCTAACCTTGCCTCAGTTAAAGTAAAGTCAAGATTATCACTTTCTATTTCAACTTCAGTTTGATTGTCAGCAGATGTTCCAACATCATTAGCAACATCTGTCTTTGCATAGGCATCATCAATGATCACATTTATTGACTCCATTATAACCTTGGTTCTGGAGTTAAATACTCTGTAAGCTCTGATATTTATGGAGTATCCAAGAAATATCCCTTCATCACTCTTAGGGTCCATCTTCCTTCTTTGATCCCTATCAGCCAGAATGTAGCATTTACTTCCAAATACATGAAAGTACTTGACTGTAGGTTTTCTACCCTTCCAGACTTCATAGATGGTGGATAAAGTTCCCTTTCTTGGTGTGACTCTGTTGTGGATGTAGCATGCTGTGTTCATAGCTTCAGCCCAAAAATAAAGGGGTAACTTCTTGGCATGAATCATGGCTCTAGCTGACTCCTGAAAAGTTCTGTTTTTCCTTTCAACAAATCCATTCTGTTGAGGGGTGATGGGAGAAGAATACTCATGGTTGATCCCTTCTGAAGAACAGAAATCTGAGAATTTTTTATTCTCAAACTCCTTTCCATGATCACTTCTTATTCTGACCACACAGCTTGCTTTTTCTCTTTGGATCCTATGGCACGGATCTTTAAATACCTCAAACACATCAGACTTTTCTTTGATGAAGCTTATCCAGGTATATCTTGAAAATTAATCAACAACCACATAGGCATATCTTTTTCCACCAAGACTCTCTACCTGCATTGGTCCCATAAGATCCATGTGCAATAATTCCAAGACTTTGGAAGTTGTCAGATGTTGAAGCTTTGGGTGTGACATCTTGGTTTTCTTGCCTATTTGACATTCACCAAAAACTTTACTTTCATCAATCTTAAGTCTTGGGATCCCTCTTACAGCCTCCATAGATATGATCTTCTTTATTCCTCTGAGATGGAGATGACCCAGTCTTTGATGCCACAACTTCACTTCTCCTTCTTTGGCTAAGGAACAAGTAGATGTGAGGCTGAAATCTTGGGGTTCCCACATATAGCAGTTGTCTTTTGATCTGGCTCCTCTCATGACAACTTTCTGTTCTTTATCAGAAACTATGCACTCAATTTTGGTGAAGTTGACACTGTAACCTTGGTCACATAACTGACTTATGCTGATCAAGTTAGCAGTTAATCCTTTTACCAACAGCACATCATCTAGACTTGGTACACCTGAGCAGTCCAGGGTACCAACTCCCTTGATTTCCCCTTTTGCTCCATCTCCAAAGGTTACATAGCTGGATGAGTGTGACTTTAAGTCTACTAACAGATTCTTCAGTCCATTCATGTGCCTTGAGCAGCCACTGTCAAAATACCAGTCTTCCTTAGCAGATACTCTGAGAGATGTGTGAGCTATAGAGGCAACAACTTGCTTGGACCATTTGTGCCTATTGTGAGGTTTCCTTTGATGCATCTGCCCTGGGTAGTGTCCATCTCTAGAGTTCCAAGGTTTCATGGTGAACTTGTTCTTAGGCATGTACTGGTAGCTTTGATCAGCATAAAGACTAGCTTTAGGTATCCAGATTTTCTTGGTGACCTCTGTCTTCTGCTTAGGAGGGTGCTGGGAACTCTGATTGGGGTATCCATGCAGCTTGTAGCAAAAAGGTTTGATGTGACTAAACCTTCCACAGTGATGGCATCTCCATCTTTGATATTTCTTTTTCATCATGTTTTTGTCATGATGTTGAGACATCTGCTTGAACATCTTGTTTGACTTCATGGGATTTGGAGTTGTTTGGCTGGTGCTAGCCTCAAAGTTTTGAGCTTTATTAAATCCCAGCCCAGTCCTATCCCCTGAGTGCTTGTTGTTGTTGAGAATGGCATCCAGTGTGTTTGAGCCACTGTTCAGCATTCTGACAGATTTGGACATATGCTCCATTTTGGAGTTGAGTAGGCTGACTTCACTTTTCAAAGTGTCAATGATCTCTAGATGACTTGCCTTTTCAACCTTTAATTCCTTAATCTGCTTCTTCTGTTGTTTATTTTCCATGCATACTTCAGTACTCCTTTTACACAACATCCTGTAAGATGCTTCAAGCTCTTCAAATGTCAGATCCTCATCACTGGATCCCTCTTCAGTTTCACATACTCCAGCTAGAGCAGTGATGTGCTTTGCAGATTCTTCTTCTGACTCACTACCTGAGTCTTCATCTGACCAGGACACAGAGAGACCTTTCTTTTGCTTCTTTAGGTAGGTTGGGCATTCACTTCTAATGTGTCCATACCCTTCACATCCATGACATTGGATTCCTTTTCCTTGGTTAGTCTTCTCATCATAGTTTGACTTTCTATTAGAGTCATAAGGTCTTTTATTCTCAGAGGTTGAGTTTCTTCCACTTTGTCTGGGCCTGTTTTCCATTCTTTTGAGAATTTTGTTAAATTGTCTTCCAAGCATAGCAATTGATTCTGATAAGTTGTCCTCGGAGCCTGCTTCATGACTTTCTTCTTCTTTATCAGTGTTTAAGACCAGGGCTATGCTTTTGTTTTTCTTCACAATTGTATCATTCATTCCCATCTCAAAGGTTTGAAGCGAACCAATGAGCTCCTCAACCTTCATTGTGCAGATGTCCTGAGCTTCTTCTATGGCAGTAACCTTCATGTCAAACCTCTTTGGCAATGATCTGAGAATCTTCCTTACCAACTTTTCATCACTCATCTTCTCTCCCAAGGCACCAGAAGTATTAGCAATTTCCAGGATGTTCATGTAAAACTCATGAATGGTCTCATCTTCCTTCATCCTCAAGTTCTCAAACTTGGTGGTGAGAAGTTGAAGTCTTGACATCTTCACCTTTGATGTTCCTTCATGAGTAGTTTTGAGAGTGTCCCAAACATCCTTGGCCATCTCACAGTGATGCACAAGCCTAAATATGTTCATGTCAATGCCATTGAATAAGGCATTTAAGGCTTTGGAATTTCAAAGTGCTGACTTTTCTTCCTCCTTCCTCCACTTAGATATGAGTAACTACTCAAGGCAATTTCTACCTAAGACTCAACTTAGATATGAGTAACTACTCACTCCCCCTCAATCACACAGTGATCTTTACAATGATTAATAAAATTGAAGTCACACTTCAAACACAACAACTTGATCTTACTTAAAAGTTTCAATCAAGACACAATTCACATTTTGCTTAAAAGCTCATGAAGTGACAAACAATTAAAACCTGCTTAAAATAACCAGCTTCATAAACACCCTTTACAGTCTTCTAAAATTCGTGTTCTTTTCTTGAGTGTTTCAGTTCCTTAAATAGATGCTTGGTTTGTGGGCTTTTTGCAAATTATCCAGACTTTGATAAAACCCACAGTCATCTCCTTGAATTAGGGTGAGTTAGTTTGTTCTCTCCTTGAATCAAGGTGAGTTAGTTATTCTGTTACACTGGAACCAGATAACTAAGCTTCCTAAATATGCACCTTGGAGTACTTATCTTTATACAATTAATTCCAGATTATTTCTCCTGAATTTACTCACTTCTGTTACGCATCATTTAAGTCTGATAGCAGGTTTGTGATGTCACAACATCTGGTGTGACATCCTGATGTCTTGACCTAAGTTCATTAACCTTTACTTTGTTTGACAATGTCACAAAATCTGGTGTGACATCCTGAACTAAGTTCATAACTTCTTGTTTGTCAAAAATTCTGCCAATTCTTAACATCTACAAAACAACATTTATTTCACATGAACAATGAGATTCGAAGCAAAACGGAAAATCTTTCAGAAATTTCAGAAGCTTCATACATGCTTAAAACTTAATCATTTTCAAAACTAAAAGGTGCAGTGTGATCAGTGAAGCATGGAGAACAATCTAAGAACTTAAGAAATCATTTCTGGAAAATTTGTTCTTGAGGTTACCTGAACTGAAGCTTTCGAAAATGGCACTGGCTGGCTGCTTCTTTCCCTCAAATCAACTCCAATGATCCTCCTGAAGACTTTGTGATACTTGGCTGGAGTTTATATGGCCTCTATGTGAAGTTCGCTGAAACTCAGTTCAAGAAATGTGAAAATCGTGTTTTTGATACAGGGTGTTTCAAAGCAAAATGAAGGGTGGGAAATGATCAGTGATGAATATGGAGTTGAATGGTGAAGAAAGTTTGGAGATTTGATGGCTGAGCTATGAGTTTCGAAAGCTTTTGAAAATTAGAGAGATTTTGTGTATGCTGAGGATTCTCAAGTGTTAGGTTGCAATGTTGTGTGTTATGGCTTGGTTTTGATACACATAATAAGCTGTGATAAGTCAGAGAGTGGGTGGTGGCCTATGGTGATTGGTATGGGCAAGTTGCTAAAATGTCACCATGACTTGTACTTGAGGTATGGGCATGTGGTAGGATGGGATAGAGGCATGGCTGTGTGCAACAAGGATCAAGGAATGCTATGAAATCAGATTTGATGAGTTGTGGCAAGTGGATGAAAGGTTTTGATCCATTTTGTAATTTTGGGGAAGTTTGGCCCCTTTTGAAATTTGTGAAGTTCAAGGCATGAAAGCTTGTGATTCAAGGCACAAATCTGAACCAAATGAGTTTCACTAGGATGGTATGATGTGTAAAGATGTATTAGAAGTCCCAAATTGGCTTGGTATGAGAATTTGCAAACATCCCTCTTTGGTGCAAAAGTGAAATTTAAGTGATTTTTCCCATCATTGACATGCCATAACTTGAGTTCTAAAATGAATTAGGTCAAGTTCTTGTACTTTTTGAAAAGGGAATTATCCAATCTACAACTTTCATAACCAAGAATTTTTCATTTGAAGCATTTTTGAATCAAAAAGAGGAGGTTGAAAAACTTTCCCAAAATGGCAAGTTTGCATTACAAGTCACTTTCCCAAAATGGCAACTTTGCAAATGGCTTGAAATTCTTCAATTTTGTGAACTTCTAACTTCTTATAAGATCAAATAAAGATCATATACACCCAAAATTATGGAGAAGACCCTTTGGTTGGATGATTGGGGGCCTCAGATGCCCTAATTTTGCACTGACTTGCTCAAGAAGTCATCTATTGATCAGATGCCTTCCCCATTGAATATCTTCATGAAAATTGGTATGTAGGATCCTTATACCATATAGAGACCAATAAAAACAAGAATGACCCAAAAATTTGGAGTTATGGCCTTAGAAACCAAAACCCTAATTTTAGGTCATCTGTGCAGTTAAACCTGGCTCTGCTTCCATGCCTTTCTCAGTTCTTGTGATTCTTTGACTTCCTTGATCTTGGGAGGATATAATATGATGCTTGAAGATACATGGACCCTCTTGAGATGATTGAAGACCTTTGGGTAGCTCAGATAGCTCATGGATTGCTCAGACCACAAACCCTAGATGCAGATGACTTTGAACCAATGCAGTGAAGCAAAAATGCAATGTGAGATGATATGTGTGAACTTATGCAATATGAAAAGAATCACAAGCCATGGTGAAATGAGTGAGGGAAAATTTGGGGTGTTTACAGCTGCCCTTATTCAAGCATGAGTTAGCTGTGTAGGATGTAAGCAACGGCTTAACAGGCAAACAAGATAACTTGTGGTTGAATACCAAAGACAGTCCAAAATTTGCACTCACTGAATGAAGAAGAGAAAGGATATAGATTGTAAAAGGAAGTAAAGTATGATTATAAAGTGTGGGCGACGGAGGACGACCGTCGAGCGGAGGACGAATGCTGGGGATAAAGCAATGACGGGGACAGTCGACATGCTGGGGAAATGGAGGTATCATGATGGGGACGACCATCAAGTAAAGGAACAAAACTCTCTAGGGATTAAACGTAAAGTAAATGATGGGGATGACCATCAGGTTCAAGGCATAAATGAAATAAATGATGAGGTACAATCATCAAAGGTGAAGGACGATCAGCTAGCAGGGGACAGCTGCTCTGTTGGAGATAAGATGAGGGACGGTCATCTAAGGCGAAGGACGATCACCTGGCAGGGGACGGCTGCTGAAAGTATCATGACATAGGATGAATGCCGGATAGAAAAGGTCGACGATGGGGACGACCATCGGATAAACATGATGAGGGACGATCATCAAAAGGGTGAAGGACGATCACCTAGCAGGTTACGGCTGCTTTCTGGGTTTACCGTGACATAGGACAAATGTCAGATAACAAGATCAACGATGGGGACGGCCATCGGATAAAATGTTGAAGGACGATCATCAAAAGGGTGAAGGACGGTCACATAGCAGGGTACGGCTGCTAACACATCATGACATAGGACGAATGCCGGATATGAAAGGGTTCCAATAATGGAGACTCTGCTAGGGGAATTATGAGGGACGGTCATCAAAAGGTGAAGGATGATCACCTGGCAGGGTACGGCTACTAAACGTATCATGACATATGACGAATGTCAGATAGAAAGGAAATAATTTTGCTGGAGAATCTTCTGGGGGAATGACAAACACAGACGAGTGTCTAAAGAGTGTATAGGTATTTGTTTGTAGAGAACGTTCAGGCGACTTTACTGGGGAGTGATGACACGGACGAGTGCCAAAGGAGCATATATCTGTATTTGAGAGTGCAAAAGGGACACTTTGGCTTTCTGCTGGGGAATTTGAGAGGTATTTGTGTATCACTGATGTGGTATTGTCGGTATTTATAGGTGACTGGTTCGAACCTGACTTGTGATCTTGCAATATGTTTGATTTTTTCCGTAATGCTCCGTATTAGACGGAATGCTACGCTCTGGGGGGAAATGATGCGAATGCTATGATTATGCCAAGACACCGATCCGGGATTCGGATCCCGTTGCCTGTGGAGATCTCTGGCTGATCTGTTTGAGAAGGTGTCCCAGCTAGGGAAAAAGATCATTGGTGTATCTGATATGACTTTGCTTAGGAAAATAAATCACTGATAGACCTATCTTGGTAATGAGGAGCCCAGCTGGGGTCTGTGGAAGCTTTCGTCACTTTGTTGTGAGATCGTCAGACATTGCTCTTCTGGATAGAGGCTGGAACTCTGTGGGGAGACCTGCTGGAGATGAGAGGTTTGGCACTCTGTTGGGAAAAGCATTTCAGATGCTGCTTGGAGAAGGTGTACTGGGGAAGTGATGCTTGGCATGCCCCATGCTGCGTATTTGAATACCTACAACCTGTTAAGACAAAGAAACGCACAAGTGTCCCGAGGTATCTGTTACTGGATTTCGTCATTGGAATTTAGACACTCCTGAGAGCAAACATATTTCCTGCAAGCATGCAATGTTAGGAAAGACGCATCTGTATTTATGCAATCATTATATCAAGGATATCAGACATTTTGCAAATGAAATAAAATGTACAAGACGAAAGGTGACTGAAAATCGGATTTTATTAATTTATGTGCCCTGAATTGGCTAGTACAGTCACAGAAACAGATCCCCTAAAATGAGGAGATTGTTACAAAATTGAGAAACAAAAAAAGATGCTGGCAATGTTGATGACGCTTTAGTGTGCTTCCCTTTTGCTATGACTCGTATGACATTGACATTCCTCCCATCCCGCTTCCTGAAGAAGGTTGATTCTGACAGAGGCTTGAACCTTCTGAAGCTTGCCATGTTGTGAATGATATAGACGAATTCAGAATGCAGTTGTTCGCTTATTCCCTTATTTTGCGTGGATCGCCCTTTCGGGTTTTCAATCCA
This sequence comes from Lathyrus aphaca, assembly GCA_963966055.1. Lineage (NCBI taxonomy): Eukaryota > Viridiplantae > Streptophyta > Magnoliopsida > Fabales > Fabaceae > Lathyrus > Lathyrus aphaca. Next base: position 200,638,929 of record OZ014519.1, on the reverse strand, counting down.
CCGGGATACCCATTTTTGCCTGAGCTGTCCAATGCGGCTTTTCAACTCAGCGGGTGTACATTTTTTTTTATTTTCCCTTATTTTTGCCCGAGTCTTTTATTTTGTTTTTGACTCGCCGGGATGCCCTATTTTTGCCTGGACTTTCATTCTGTTTTTATGTCCAGCGGGTCATTTTATGCGAAGTATTTTTTAACTGCATCTGAATTCATAGGGGACAGGAAGTCTTCACCATCCATAGTACTGAGCATCAGTGCTCCACTAGAGAAAACTTTCTTTACTATGAACGGACCATCGTAATTCGGAGTCCACTTGCCCCTGTGGTCTGTATGAGGAGGAAGGAGTCTTTTCAGCACAAGATCTCCTACTTGGTATTCTCGAAGCCTGACTTTCTGATTGAAGGCTTTCTTCATTCTCTTCTGATATAATTGCCCATGACAGATTGCAACTAATCTCTTTTCTTCGATTAGACTCAGTTGTTCGTATCAGGATCGGACCCATTCTGCTTCGTTCAGTTTGACATCCATTAGTACCCGTAAGGAGGGTAATTCAACTTCAACAGGTAGGACTTCCTCCATACCATAAACAATCTGATACGGTGTTGCCCCAGTGGATGTTCTGATTGACGTACGGTATCCATGCAAGGCAAATGGTAGCATTTCATGCCAGTCTTTATAGGTGACCACCATCTTCTGCACAATCTTCTTGATATTCTTGTTAGCTGCCTCCACAACGCCATTCATCTTTGGCCTGTAAGGAGAAGAATTGTGGTGTTGGATTTTGAAGTCCCGACACAGCTCTGCCATCATCTTATTGTTCAAGTTGGAACCATTATCAGTAATGATTCGCTCGGGCACTCCATACCGACAGATGATGTCTCTCTTTAAGAATCGGGCTACTACTTTCCTGGTGACATTCGCATTGTATGCCCTCCAGCATGGGTACCAAAAGATCCTTCGTGCACCTCGTGCATCAGCAAGTCTGCTTCTGTCTTATCGACACATCTGAGTTGTACCATATCAAAGTTTCTCTTGTACAAGGAACCATCAGTATTCAGGAAGAATCTACCAGCTAGCCTTCTTAATGTCTTCTTGTCATTGGAAGATGCCCCAGGTGGGTATATTTGATCCTACAAGAAGCATTTGATGTCATGAAACCAAGGCTTATCATCTTTAGCAAGGTCTGTTGAGAATACATATGCTGGTCTGTCAGGTATGGATACTGAAATTCGAGGCACAAAGTTGGCAGCTTGAACTTTGATCATAGAGGAAATTGTAGCCAGAGCATCTGCAAACTGAATTTCATCTCGAAGAATATACTCAAGCTTGACTGTAGTGAAGATAGTCAGTAACCTCCTTGTATAATCCCGGTAAGGTATCAGATGCTCCTGGTGAGTGTACCATTTGTCGTTGGTTTGATTGATTACCAGGGATGAATCTCCGAATACATTTAAAGTCTTGATCCAGAGGTCAATGGCTTCCACAAGACCCATAATGCAAGCTTCGTATTCAGCTTCGTTGTTAGTGCAGTCAAAAGTGAGTTTTGCCGAGAAAGGCATGTGAACTCCCTTAGGTGTAATGAGTACTGCACCAACACCACGACCATTCATATTAACAGCCCCATCAAACATCATAGTCCATTCTTCTTCTGGGTCAGGCCCTTCAGTGTGAATAGGCTCTTCATGATCTTTTGCTTTTATGAACATGGTGTCTTCATCAGGGAAGTCAAACCTCATAGGCTGGTAGTCATCAATGGGTTGCTCAGCAAGATAGTTAGACAATACGCTGCCTTTGATGGCTTTCTGAGACGTGTATTGAATGTCATATTCCGTGAGAATCATTTGCCATCGTGCAACCCGTCCGGTAAGTGCTGGCTTCTCAAATATATACTTGATTGGATCCATCTTGGAGATCAATAAAGTAGTGTGGGTCAACATATATTGCCTTAGTCGGTAAACTTTTTGCTTAGGTAGTAAATTGCATACTCTTTTCGACCAGACTCATCATGCTGGCCCAGCACACACCCCATTGACTCTTCTAATACTGTCAAGTACATTATTAGAGGTCTTCCTTCAACTGGAGGCATAAGGATTAGAGGCTCTTGTAGGTATTCCTTGATTTTGTCAAAAGCCTTCTGGCCGTCTTCATTCCACCTGACCGTTTGTTCTTTTCTTAACAGCTTGAACAAGGGCTCACAGGTTGCTGTAAGGTGTGATATGAACCTTGAAATGTAGTTCAATCTACCTAGGAACCCTCGAACTTCTTTTTCAGTCCTTGGTGCAGGCATCTCTTGAATGGCTTTGACTTTGTCAGGGTCAACTTCAATCCCTTTCTCACTTACAATAAATCCCAGCAGCTTACCGGATCGCACCCCGAATGTACACTTGTTGGGGTTTAGCTTCAGTTGGTACTTCCTCAGACGCTTGAATAGCTTCAACAGATTCACCAGGTGGTCTTCTTTTGTGAGGGACTTGGCAATCATGTCATCCACATAACATTCGATTTCTTTGTGAATAATGTTACCATAGCCCGTTGATAAGTGGCACCAGCATTCTTCAGTCCGAATGGCATTACTTTATAACAGAATGTGTCCCAGGGTGTGATGAAAGTTGTCTTCTCCATGTCTTTAGGTGACATCTTGATCTGATTATATCCTGAAAATCCTTCCATGAAGGAGAACACCGAGAACTGAGCCGTATTGTCGACCAATACATCAATGTGAGGTAATGGAAAGTCATCATTCGGGCTGGCTCTGTTCAGGTCCCGGTAATCCACACACATCCTCGCCTTGCCATCCTTCTTAGGCACAGGTACAATGTTAGCAACCCACGGCGGGTAACTAGTCACAACAAGGAAACCGGCGTCCCACTGTTTTTGTACCTCTTCTTTTATCTTCATTGCCATATCTGGACGAGTACGGTGCAGCTTCTGTTTTACCGGCGGGCAATCTTCTTTCAGAGGCAGCTTGTGCATAACAATGTCGGTGTCCAACCCTGGCATATCCTGAAAAGACCAAGCTAAAACATCCACATACTCCCGAAGCATGTCAATCAGCTGCTCTTTTACTGAATCTTGCAGACAGGCCCCGATTTTCACTTCTTTCACGTCCTCCTCTGTACCAAGATTAACCGTCTCAACTTCCTCCTGGTGAGGAGTGATAACCTTCTCCTCTTGCCTTAACAACATGGCTTGCTCTTCAGGTAGCTCATAATCTTCTTCAACTCCTTCATCAGCTTGATTAATTGGATTGTCAAAGTCATACGAAGTCATAGTTGTGTTGTTGTCGGTGCAGTCTGGAGGGCACTCTCTGCAAGGGTTTAGATTTGTTCATTTTAGTGATCAGTTTTATCTTGTTTAGAAAAAGAGTGAAAATGAAGTTGTTATTTTGAAAAACATTGCAATTTTATTTTTGTACAAAAAATAAAAAATGAAAAACAGTGAGCGGATAAGAAAAGACTCATTTGCAAAAGATGTCCTGATATTCATTAATTGATCTTTGCACAAAATACAAGATGGCCCGATTACAAAATGAGTCCTGACATCTTGGGCAAGATGCAAGACTTGATGCATGCTTAAAAAAACAAAAAAACAAAAAACAGGAAATAATAATTACTCTGCAGGAGTAACTCTTATAATTTCCTGGGAAGACCAGTTTGAGACATGGCTCCCCGGGATCCTTGGACGTGTCCAGCTTTCTAGGTTGCGCTCGTCTTCTGACTCATCTTCCAAACTATTCACAGCATCTGGGGTGAGCATCCCCCCGCTGACAAACTTGGGTTCCTTTGCAGCCTCTGGTTGATCTTGTCGAGTTGGTCTGTAACTCAACCCGAATCGGTCCTCTTTCTTCTCTACGGGCAGCAGCTTGCCCCAGCCTTGAGCGGTACCCTCTTCAACAACCTTCCGGGCTTGTTGGTATGATGTGATGGAAGTCCCAGATACAACATATGCTTCATTGATATTGAGGACCTCAAACCCTTGACTCATTATTTCATGGATCTCCCTATCCATCTCAATGTATTTGAAAGTAGCCAGCTGGCTAACGAAGATATCCTCCTCCCCACAAATGGTAATGACTTGGCCCTCCCACTCGAATTTTAACTTCTGGTGAAGGGTTGACGTCACGGCACCATCGGCGTGTATCCATGGTCTACACAATAGACAGCTGTAGGCAGGCTGTATATCCATCACAAAGACGGTCGTTTTGAAAACCTATGGGCCAATCATTATTGGTAATTCTATCTCTCCCAGAACTGATCTTTTAGAACCATTAAAGGCTCTCACTACCAAGTTGCTTGGGCGTAATGCCAATCCATCATATTCCAGGTTCACAAGGGCTTTCTTGGGTAGGACATTGAGGGATGACCCTATGTCCACCAATACGTGAGAAAGAACTGCACCCTTACACTCCAAGGTAATGTGCAAAGCCTTGTTATGATTGTGACCTTCCATTCTCAGATCAGTGTTGGTAAATCCTAGTCCATGACTAGCGTTGACATTTCCAACCACAGCCTCTAACTGATTGACAGTAATCTCCTCCGGCACATAAGCTGCGTGCAGGACTTTTAATAGTGCGTTCCGATGAGCCTCGGAGCACATTAGCAATGATAGTATGGAGATCTTGGAAGGTGTTTGGTGAAGCTGGTCCACCACCCTATAATCACTCTTTTTGATGATCCTCATGAACTCATCAACCTCTTGATCAAAAGGAGTCTTCAAAGTTTCTTTAGCAACTGGTTCTTCTTGCACCATGCTCTTCCCTTTTGCCTTAGCAGTAACTTCTGCTTCAGCAATGGATCTTGGTATTTGTGAGGCAAAGAGACGTCCGCTTCTAGTGAAGCCTCCGCCTTCCCCCACATTGTCTATCTGAGGTGAAGAAGTTGATGATTCTAAAGTGATTTTCTGCCCCTCGCAGTATAGATCTGAGCCATAATGCCAAGGGATGGCATTATTGCTTTCGTAAGGAACTGGCCCAGGCACTGTGATAGTGACTGGACTGATAGTGGCTGCAGAGGGGACCATAATGGTGTGTGGATCATAATATATGGTAACTGGTGCTCTGACAGGAGTAGTAATTTGTTGTGAGTTGTTGGAAGGAACATTTGCGGGATCGTAGTATATTGTAACTGCTGAGACACTTTCATTAACTGTTGCTGATGTTGTAGATGGTACTGTTGACTGGACGGGTGTTGAAGTTGTAGCAGGAACTGATGGAATAATGGGTGTTGTCGTTGTAGAAGGAATTGTGACTGAACTTGTATCCGTTGAAGTGATTGATTGAGTAATTGTTGGAGTTGTAGTAGAATCTGTTGGAACAATGGTTGCTGACGTTGTAGGAGTATCTGTGATTGTTGATGAAGGAATTGTTGTAGTTGCTATTGTCGTAATCTGAAGAATGTCATCTCTAATGAGGTCATCTATGCCATTTCTCAGCCTCTCACATCCATTAACAGCAATGTTGCAATATCCACAACCGACCTCACATCCGGGAAACACCTGGCATTCTAACAGCTGAGCTTTGATTTCAACCAAGGGTGTTCGGATTTGTGCAACACTGGTAATTAATGTGGATGGTTTTCCTTCCTCAATAACATTAATCCTAGGCCCGTTGTGACTAGGCATTGGATTTCTTGTGACGTTTGGAGGAGGTGCAAAGTTCAGAGCTTTTGAGTCCACAAAATCTTGGACTTTCATCTGTAGGGCCCTGCATTTTTCAGTATTATGCCCCGGTGCGTTTGAGTGGAATGCACACCTGGCATTTGCATCATAGTTCTTTGGCATATTGAGAGGATCTGGAGGTGCCAACGTCCTTAACTCAACAAGGTTGAGCTTTAGGAGTTGTGGCAAGAGTGCAACATACGACATTGGAATTGGGTCAATTACCCTGTTTGCTTGTGATGGCCTTTGTTGGAAAGGACGCTACTGTTGGTTGTTGTTGTTGTTGTACGACCTTTGTTGCGGATAATGAACTTGTTGTTGATACTGTGGTTGTTGTTGTTGAGGATATGATGATTGTTGTGGCATTGGAGCTGGGATGGTAACAGCTGCTACTGACCGGTGGGCATATTGAGGCCTGCCCCTGCTTGCATGAATGGAATTTGTTTCACCTGCCCTTCGGGGTCCCGCAAAAGGTTTTCTGGGATTGCTGGAGGAACTTGCACCACTGTCGGAAATTTTGCCCATCTTCAAGAGACTTTCAATCCTCTCGCCAGCTATGACTACATCCGCAAAACTGGTAGAGGAAAAAGCGGCCAGTCTATCAATATAGGTTCCTTGCAATGTATTCATGAACATGTCAGCCATTTCCCTTTCTGACATGGGTGGTTGGACAGCAGCAACAAGCTGCCTCCACCTTTGGGCATACTCCCGGAAGCTCTCTCTAGAAGATTGAGACATTCCCATTAGAAGGGTCCTGTTGGGAGCCATGTCCAGGTTGTTTTGATATTGATGGATGAAAGCCTCAACCAAATCCTTCCAGCATGTTATGGTGGCCCTAGACAAGTGTGAATACCACTCTCTTGAAGCCCTAGTCATACTGTCTTCAAAGTAGAACATTTACAACTTTTCATCCATAGTATAAGCTTTGAGCCTTCCCAAGAAAGACTGCAGATGAGTGCGAGGACAGGAGGTACCATTGTACTTTTCAAAACATGGGGGCTTGAATTTGTGGGGAATACTCACCCCATCCACTAGTCCCATATCCAACACATCGAAGCCCAAAGAATTCTGAGACTCCAAAGATCTTAACTTTTCGGCAATCTCGTCCAATCTTCTGTCATATACCTCATCTCCAGCCCCAATTACAGTAAACTGTTCTCCCTGGGGATCTTCCTGCAGGATTGGGCTCCCAGTAGCATTACCTTGAACATTTCTTTGGATGTTAACCTCTGGATTCAGATGAGGTCCATACTCCTGTGGATCAATACGAGGCTGGCCCCGTTCATTGTTGCTAGTTCCCCCTGTTCCCAGATGAGGCTCTTCAGGAGTTTGTCTTTCCACCAGCTCTCTTAACCTTTCTTGACTCTGGGCTAAGCCAGTCATCACTGCCATGAACTGAGACATCTGATTTCTCATCTCTACTCTCTCATTGACCATTTGATTCCTGACCTCAGTCAGATCTTGCTATACTTTTTCCATTTGAATGCCGGGAAGGTTGTTAAGAGTCGGGTACCGGTGCGCGCGGTTGACAGGGAACACTCGGCGACGAGCAATGTTTCCTAAGATCACAACAAAGTTAGAAACAATATTAATAACAAAACCTACAAAACAAAAACAAAGTTAGTATGCAATGCAGTATGCTTATTTGTTTTCCAAGGTATCCGGTTTAGTTCTTGGTTTTGACCTTTCCAGACCTCGAGGAAGAGGCTTGATGTTGTTGAGAGAAAACCCAAATGGAAACAAACTAAAATATATTTCAAATGGTGAACAATACATAGTTTGTTTTACAATACATGCCCATGGAGGGTCAAAATACAACAAAAGGAAAAGTACATCAAACAGAAACAAACAACAAGCAAAGCATCAGACATCCAGTCCAAACTCATCTTCTTTGACCTCCTCAGGAGTGCCTCAGTCATTGGACCAGCTGGGTGCTCTGTAATGGTCCTAATGAGGAGGTTCCTGGTAGCAATGGCAGTGGTCAGCTTCCTATACCTGTCCTGGTCCTTTGATCTCTTCAACCCTGCTCTAAGCTTCAGCTCTGATATCTCTTTCTGTGCAGCCAACAGAGCTTCCTGCTGTTTCTTCTCGTTGGCCTCTAGCTGTTCAATCTTGGCTTGAGTCATCTGGTCTTCTTGTGTACGGGCTTCGGTGATCCTGACCCACCTAGCCTGACTTTCTCGTAGGTAGTGCTCAGCCCTAGCTTTCTGAATCTTGGCCTCTTTACAGGCATTCTTCAATATCTGTTCTCCAGCCCTTGCCTTCCTTATGTAGTCTTTTGTCTTCTCAATTTTGGCAAGATGCTCCACCCTGAGCTTTTCCAATCTCTCAATGTCCAGACGACCATCACTCCTTTCCCAAAGGGTCTTCTTCAAGGCTTGAGATAGCTGCTCATTCCTTTCCTTCCACTTTTCAAATTCCTCCAGGCTCACTGTTGCTGCAGGCTGTACTGTGGATGGCCCAGGTATGTCTTCCAAGACGAAAGGAATTCTGGTAATCTGAGCTCTGGTACGGGACCAATCATAGTACTGAGCTGAAGCAACATTATTAAATCTTCTAAGAATTGCTACCCCTTTTATCTGGATGTTGTCCCAAGCCCAGGATGCTTGTCTGACAACAGCTGAATTAGGTTGCACTTCACAATATAAGGTCTCAGCTAAATCCTGTCCTATGGGAGGGTGAACCAAGGCATAACCCAGTTGTCTCTTAAACAGTAAAGGATTGTAGTTGATGCAGCCCTTGACTCCTACCAGAGGCACATTTGGGTATTGTCCACAGCTGGTGATAATGTCCTTGCCTTTGGTGCTCTGGGTGCACCATCTAATATCATCTAAAGTCAAGGCAATGAGCCTCTTAGCCCAATTCTTCTGCTGGTGGGGATTCAAGAAAGCATCTGACTTAGGCAGGTGTTTGAGCAGCCAGGTGTAAAACAAAGGAGCACAACATCTTACCAACTTCCCCCTCTGTTTCTTATTCCTCTGATGAATGGAGTAGTAGAAATCTCCTAGCAATGTAGGTATTGGGTTATTCAGAAGAAACAGATGGATGGCATTCTTGCTGAAAAATTTGGGCTCATCTGCAAACAGTATAGCCCCATATATGCCGAGGGCTAACAGTGCACAGACTGCCCTCCACTCTCCCAATGAAGCCTTCAGGATGGCCTGAGAAATCAAGAAGTCCAAATGCAAACCAGGGATCCCAACTTTTGTTGTCATGCTTTGCTCAATCAAGGCAGGCTCCAAGTACAGTGCCCTTGCTATCTCTTCATTTTTGGGAGCAGTCATTTCTGGGTTGAAAGGGATTCCACCTCTGATAGGTACTCCAATCAATAAAGAAAACTCTTCCAGCAGAGGCCCTAGCTGAAAGTCTGGAAATGTGAAGCATCTCAAAGGAGGGTCATAGAACTGCAAGCATGTGTGGATCATGCTTTTCTGAGAAGAATCAAGATCCATGACCATGTCCAAAATTCCCCCATAATGTTCCCTAAATAGTGGGATGTGGTCAGGTGTGATAAGTGACTGGACCTGCCTGGTGCTAGTCAACACAGGCTCAAAAAAGTGGTAGGATATGTTGCTCTTCCTGGGAGTAGTCATAAGTGCTTGCTGAAAAAGCTGAAGGTAAGTGCTGATGAAGACTCACAAACTGATATGCTAAAGGTGAACCACTGACAGACTGGTACAGGTGGTGATGAAGATAACTGAAGCAGATAACTGATGAAGTCAGCTGAAGCAGAGGTCTATGCAGAAGAAGGGGTCAAAACCAAAACCAAGATACAATGAGGTGGATACCCTGAAAAGCAAATAAACAAATGTCAAATGATGCAATGATGATATATGCAAATGATATGCAAGGGTTTGTGATCAAGCTGGATCTGATTGTCTGTCTTGACATAAGGCCCATGTATGTTCAAAAGTCCAGATGAAGGCTCAGAAATCCAGTAACCAGGGTGGGGGACTCAAATAAAGAGTCACATGTCCAGGGTTAATCACAAGAACTGTACAAAGTGAAGTATTCTTAAACAATACAGTAACATGGTATGATGTGGCCAAGGGTTCCTGCAAACCTGTAAACAGCCCAACCCCATCACAGGTGAGGTTCTAGAACAAGGATCCTCAGACTTGGATCAATTATGAGAAGTGTAAAGACTTCTAACCCGGAGGTACAGTGTTTACAATAACCATAAAAGATCCTCCTCTAATTCACCTCAGTTTCTGAAGGTCATAATAAAGGTCATCCAGACTTAGCAGGCTTCCTAGATAGCCCTAGCACTACAGGAAATCCGTAGCACAGAGTTCTCAAGAAGAAACCCATATCTGAACCGTGTTTCATATTCCCGCACCAGACCGAAATGGAATGGGAAAGAACATGAACCACTCTAGCCTAGGTGTCACTCAGGTCCCAGGTATAGGACCTCAAACCCTCAATGGAACCCCACCCACCAAAACAGCAAACCAAATCCAGCAAAAGACAGTATGATGCATATAAAACTGAATAGAAAGCAATAAGTAAAGCTGTACATAAAGCAATAAGGCAAAATAAATAAACACACATAGCACATAACATCCCAGTAAACACAAAATCAAACAAGCGCTAGGAGGAACCCACAAAAAGAACCAGAAGCCCTGGTTACAATATAAGATTCCCCAGTAGAGTCGCCAAGTTGTCGCTCCCACCAGATGACACAGGGCCAAGAGGGGGACAAACGCGAACGGTCGGCGAAAGAGAGAGAACACACAAGGGTGAACTAAAAAGAGTCGCCAGCTAGGCATTTTTATCCCGAAGGAAAGGTAATGCTGCATAGACCTAGAAAGAGGTGGATAAGACGGTTGCGAACTAGAGAAACTGAGAAAGGGGTTTGGTTACAACCTGGGAAGGTATTAGCACCCAGATTGTCCGTCGTACTCGACGGGATCCACGCTTGAAAGTTTGTGTTTGAAGGGGTAGTGTCAGTGCTATTTTGTGTGCAAAAGCTGGAGAAGAATGCAAGTGTCAGTGCAAAGAAGAAAGTGTGAAGTGAAATAAAAGAGTGTCAGTGTAAGGAAAGAGTGTGAAGCTCAAGACTATGAGGCTTAAAGAATAATGCTGAAAGGAGGGGTAATATACAGAGACTTTTGTTCGATAACTGTTAAGTTATGCCTACGTATCCTCTCGTGCAATGAGGAAGTTAGAACACCGTAGTTCGAATCAAAGAGACTGAAAGATAAATTGACTTTTGAACTGCTTACTTGTATATGCTCAAGTGTATGACCCGTCTGGCTCAGGTGCTTACTGTCTTGCATTAGACGGAAGAAGCAAGTTCTCGTTTGTGAGTGAATGAGGTGAGAAGAGAATCCCGGAGGAGACGATTATTGTTTGTTTTTGTGTTTTCAATCTTTTGTTGCCTTTTGAAGTTTGTCATAAGAAAATGAGTTTAAGCCTAAACCAAGGGTTAGTAAGATCATCACATCTTCTCTCTGATTAGGGGTAATGCGAATACCCAAAGTATGAGATAAACACCTCACACTTAACCACCTTGATGCAAGATTAAGATCATTAACCTATCTGAATTTATTTAGATGATTTTGGAGTTTTTGTTTAGTGTTAAGTAATGAGTTTAAGCCATAATCAAGGATTTAATGGACCCATTACACCATCCTAATTGAAGGATAATAGATGAGAACATTTAAGCTGAGGAAGGCTCCTCAACTTAATCCATGATTAGGGATTAACCTCATGACAAAAAAAACCTTTATTAGAGTGGATTTTAGTTAATGGTGAGATTGAGAAATGGATTTTAAGATTTTTAAGACAACTTGAGGGGGACATGTCCATTAACATTAGGGTTAGTCCTTCTTAACCAATTAAGGAAGAATTAGAACCCTAATGCAAGGCCCAAGTTACAAGCTTGATGTCTTAGTGATTATTAGGTGAATTGATTAAAGGGTTTAAACACATTAAGGGTTTATCACTTAGGATTAAAGTTATACACTCCATCCTAATAGAAGGATACAAGCATAACCTTAATCACAAAGCCTTAAAACCTTTAAGGTTTAGTCCTTGGTTAAGAGGTGAGAAGAGAAGACACAAAGATGACACAAAGGTAAAACTAATGGGGGGGACTAATCAAACCCTAATTATTATCATGATTGGAAGTTCCTAGGGTTTGTGAGGCTTGCAAGAAGATCTTCAGATAAGCCACCAAGGAAGAAGCAGATGAAAGGAGGAGAAGCAGAAGAAGCAAGACAACTTACTTCACTGAAGAAGATAAGTTGCTTGAAGAAAGAAAGAAGGGAAGGAGCATGAATGAGCAAGCTCACTCTTAGGCAAGAGTAAAATGCAGCAATGAATGCATAAGAGGGATGAGAAGAGATTATGAGAAGTGAAGGAAAATTCACTTCTCAAACACTTACCACCTGAAAAGTTAGCATAAGGAAATGAAATGAATGCAAGAATGCAAACCAAAATCAGAAGCACAAACATGATGCAAATGATGTTATGAGATGGTGCAAAAGCATACTAAGAGATGTGGATGATCATACAAAGGATGGGAATGCAAATGAGACATGTAAGAACCATGGAAGTTCATGGATGCATATGACATGAAATGAAAGCAAAAGCATGGAAAATGAATGATGCAATGATAAAAAATGATTCTAAAGTGTCCTAAGATGTCTTACATTTCATGTGGATGCACAAAATGTCATGGCAAGTTCATGTATGCAAGCATATGAAGGATGAATGCAAATGAAGGCAACAAATTAGGGTTTATGTACAAGATGCAATGCAAAAATCAAAATCAGAAGCAAAACATGAGATAACAAATTGAAAATGGGATCAAAGGTACCCTAAACTTATACAAGTTCAATGCCCAAAGGGAAAGGTCAGAAGCTAAACCCTAAAGGACTTATGATTTTTCTAAGTTGGCTAAGGTTTTAAGGGTGATCCTAAAGGGAAAATGCCAAGCAAAGTGAAAATGAAAGATAAAATTGAAACAAAAATGTTTTTAGAAGCTTGAAAGTATGTATAACACAATGCAAAAAGAACCATTCACAAACTCAACTTGGATCAAAAGTTATAAATTTTTAAAGTTAGGGTTAAAAATATTCAAATTAAAGAACCCTAATTCAAATGAAAATTGTCAAAGAATAATCAAAACCAAAAAGAAATTTGTCTTGTGAGTTTGTAAATGTTTGTAAATGTTCAAAAATGCTTTCTGAATTTTTTTGGAATTTTTAAATACCTAAATGTATTTTTAATTAATTAATTCTCATTAACTAATTAATAAAAGCTTGGATAAAAATTTTCAGAATTTTTTGATATTATTTTCTATTTTTAAAAATTCGTTCAAATAAAATAGAAAACAAATGAAATAAATATTAAATAAAATGAGAAAAGGGGAAAGTCAACTAATCCTAAGGCCTAGGTTTAAAGTCAGATTGGAGGGAATTGACTTCGCGCGTAATCCAAGGGCTAGAATTCAAACTACGCTAATTATGATTAGAGCCCTAATCTGAACCCTAATGACTTTCAGGTGACCGGAACATCGTTCCGGTCATCTTCTCCGGCCAGCCTCTCATTCAATCTCTCTCAATACGTAAAATCAGACCCCCAAACTTTCCAGAAATGATCCCCACCCCAGTCTAAGCAAGAATCAACCATCAAACAACTTTTATTTCACATGAACAATGAGATTCGAAGCAAAACGGAAAATCTTTCAGAAATTTTAGAAGCTTCATACATGTTTAAAACTTAATCATTTTCAAAACCAAAAGGTGCAGTGTGATCAGTGAAGCATGGAGAACAATCTAAAAACTTAAGAAATCATTTCTGGAAAATTTGTTCTTGAGGTTACCTGAACTGAAGCTTTCGAAAATGGCACTGGCTGGCTGCTTTTTTGCCTCAAATCAACTCCAATGATCCTCCTGTAGAGTTTGTGATACTTGGATGGAGTTTATATGGCCTCTATGTGAAGTTGGCTGAAACTTAGTTCAAGAAATGTGAAAATCGTGTTTTTGATACAGGGTGTTTCAAAGCAAAATGAAGGTGGGAAATGATCAGTGATGAATATGGAGTTGAATGATGAAGAAAGTTTGGAGATTTGATGGCTGAGCTATGAGTTTCGAAAGCTTTTGCAAATTAGAGAGATTTTGTGTATGCTGAGGATTCTCAAGTGTTAGGTTGCAATGTTGTGTGTTATGGCTTGGTTTTGATCCACATAATAAGCTGTGATAGGTCAGAGAGTGGGTGGTGGCCTATGGTGATTGGTATGGGCAAGTTGCCAAAATGTCACCATGACTTGCACTTGAGGTATGGGCATGTGGCAGGCTGGGATAGAGGCATGGTTGTGCGCAGCAAGGATCAAGGAATGCTATGAAATCAGATTTGATAAGCTGTGGCAAGTGGATGAAAGGTTTTGATCCATTTTGTAATTTTGGGGAAGTTTGGCCCCTTTTGAAATTTGTGAAGTTCAAGGCATGAAAGCTTGTGATTCAAGGCAAAAATCTTATCCAAATGAGTTGCACTAGGATGGTATGATGTGTAGAGATGTATTAGAAGTCCCAAATTGGCTTAGTATGAGAATTTGCAAACTTCCCTCTTTGGTGCAAAAGTGAAATTTATGTGATTTTTCCCAACATTGACAAGCCATAACTTGAGTTATAAAATGAATTAGGTCAAGTTCTTGAACTTTTTGAAAAGGGAATGATCCAATCTACAACTTTCATGACCAAGAATTTTTCATTTGAAGCATTTTTGAATCAAAAAGAGGAGGTTGAAAAACTTTCCCAAAATGGCAAGTTTGCATTACAAGTCACTTTCCCAAAATGGCAACTTTGCAAATGGCTTGAAATTCTTTAATTTTGTGAAATTCTAACTTCTTCTAAGATCAAATAAAGATCATATACACCCATAATGATGGAGAAGACCCTTTGGTTGGATGATTGGGGGCCTCAGATGCCCTGATTTTGCACTGACTTGCTCAAGAAGTCATATATTGATCAGATGCCTTCCCCCATTGAATTTCTTCATGAAAATCGGTATGTAGGATCCTTATACCATATAGAGACCAATAGAAACAAGAATGACCCAAAAATTTGGAGTTATGGCCTTAGAAACCAAAACCCTAATTTTAGGTCATCTGGGCAATTAAACCTGGCTCTGCTTCCATGCCTTTCTCAGTTCTTGTGATTCTTTGACTTCCTTGATCTTGGGAGGATATAATTTGATGCTTGAACATAAATGGACCCTCTTGAGATGATTGAAGACCTTTGGGTGGCTCAGATAGCTCATGGATTGCTCAGACAACAAACCCTAGATGCAAATGACTTTGAACCAATGCAGTGAAGCAAAAATGCAATGTGAGATGATATGTTTGAACTTATGAAATATGTAAAGAATCACAAGCCATGGTGAAATGAGTGAGGGAAAATTTGGGGTGTTTACAGGCATCATCCAATGACAAGAAAACTTTGAGAGGACATGCTGCCAGCTTCTTCTTAAATGCAGACGGGGTTTTGTATGCAGACGTGTCTATCCATTCATAGTAAAGAAAGTTTTCTCAGGTGGGGCGCTGATGCTCACTACTATGGATGGAGAAAATTTCCAGTCTCCTGTTAACTTGAACGCAGTTAAAAAATACTTTGCATAAAAAGACTCGCTGGACACAAAAACAGAATTAAAGTTCGGGCAAGAAAAGGGCATCCCGGCGAGCTAAAAATAGAATGAAAAGCTCAGGAAAAAATTAGGGAAATAAAAAAAATGTGTACACCCGCTGAGTCGAAAAATCCGCATCGGACGGCTCAGGCAAAAAACGGTATCCCGGTGGATTAAAAACCCGAAAGGGCGATCCACGCAAAACAAAGGAATAAGCGAACAACTGCGATCCGGGTAATCTGAACCAAATCACTGTTTCATGCATTATGACAATATCAGAAGGATAGGAATCAGTCGCCTCATCTTCTTCAGAAAGCAAAGGCAAGAACAGAAAGTCTTAAAGACATGTTGGTCATAGCAGGAAGGAAACTCATTAGAATGTCGTGTACATTGCCATTAGGATAGTTACTTTTCTCAATTTTACGGTAGCTACCTCTTTCCAGGTAGTTACTTCCTTATGTAAAACTTTGCCTATTCAGGGGCCATTCAATGAATGAATATTCAGTCAAAAGTCTTGGTGTTGTGTTTACTTTGTTTGCAAAAATGTCCTGAATTTTTGGCAAAAAAGAGCATTGCATATGAAACATGTTGATTTTTATGGAAAAAAATTGACATTGCAGGGAAACAGTTAAAATTATCTTTGGGTGTCGGGTGACAATGTATGAACAGATCATACCATGCAAATCACCGTGGCACCTGTGTGTATACTGTTGTTGCAGGTTTTGCAGGACGATGTTGCACTTCCCCAAGCAGAGAATGCTCCCCATCTGAGCTATGGAAATTGGAATCCCTAGCAGAATTTCAAATCTAATCAAAGATTGTGTCCTCCCCAAGCGGAGTTTGTTCTTTACAAAAAGACCTGGTTATCCCCGGTAGAGCAGAAAGGCATGATCCCCAGTTGAGTCAGAGTAGGGTGGTATCTCCAGCAGAACTTCAAAAATCCAGTTGAACGGTTCTCACTTCTGAGCGGAGTCTTTATGTCGGAATGGGCTATTCCCAATAGGCAGCTGAATCCTAATTCTCCATAGAGTTGTAGCTGCCAGAACTATTTCGTTAGCAAAGGTCGTTTGACCATGTATCCCCCGGACGGGTCGGAAGTTCGTCTTTTCCTCGCAGAGTTTCATGTTTGGAAGTTGCAACCATCATTGAAATACCCCTCAGTGAGTTACCAGCGAGTCCGCCAATTTATTTTTTTCCAATGGGACAAAGTAATGCAGACATTGGTTCACATTTCATTCCTCAATCAAGTATCGCCAGGATATCTTGGATGTTTCCCCAGCAGAATTCCATGGCTAATTGAAGAGCTTTCATCCCCAAGCGGATCTTTTTTCCACAAGTGAAGTCCTCCTCATCGAGTAGACGAGCACCTGATTTCACCACAGAGTTGAAATTTTCATAATTCTTTCCCCAGCCGGAGTCTTGACCAAGCCTCTTCCTCAGCCGAGCCTGAAGATGGTTATCCCCGTAGAGTTCATGTTTGGGACCGTCTCCCATCATTGAAGTATTCCCCAGAGAAGTCGCCAATTTATTTTTTGGCTATGGTGATGATACATGCAGTTATTCATCTCCCCAACCAGAGGTAGGTGTCAGAGCCTCTTGACCTGGTTCTCCCCTGCAGATACGTGATTTTTTGTTGCCAATCAGGGCATTTTGCAGGATGCTCGTATGCATGTCCTAGCACTCGTCTGTGTTTGATGTTTGTTGATGCTCGTCGGTGTTTGATACTCATTTGATGCTTGTATGCTTTCCCCGGTGGTCACCTGTATGCGGTAGATTTGATGCTCATATGCTTTCACCAGCAGTCGCCTGTGTGTGGAAGATGTTTGTTGCTTGTATGCATTCTCTAGCACTCGTATGTGTTTGATATCCGTTTGATGCTCGTCCGCATTCCTAGCACTCTTCTGTGTTCACACTTTGTTGTTGCTTGTCTGCACTCCTCGGCATGTGTTTGTGTTCGTCTTTTGCTCTTTTGCATCCCCAACACTCGTCTGTGTTTGATGGTTGATATCTGCTGGATGTTCGTTTGCATTCCCAGTACTTGCTCGTTTGAGAAATTGTTTTTTGTTTGATTCCCCCCGGTAAAGTTGTGATGCTTATCAGAAATCTGTTTATTGCTCGTCTGCACTCTCCAGCACGTGTTTGTGTTGATTGCTCATATGTATTTGATATTTGATAGTTGCTCGTCTTCATTCCCCAACACTCATATGTGTTTGTAATCTGTTGGATGCTTGTCTGCATTTTTCTGTCACTCGTCAGTGTCCGCATGTTTCAGCACTCGTTTTTGTTTGATCTTCATCTTTGCTCGTCTGTACGCCCTAGCACTCGTCTGTGTTTTTTTATTTATTCAAAGCTCGTTTGCATTTGTTGGATACTCGTTTGTATCATCCCTCACACTCGTTTGTGTTAGCTTATATCCTTTATGCTGATTTGATAATCGTTCTGGTTCTCGTTTGTATCGCTACTCCAAATTCTTGTCTGTGTTGGACTTCTGGTATTCGTCTGTATCAGTGGCTGATATTCGTCTATATCATCGCCTGAAGCGCTCGTTTGTGTTTCTTAGATCATCGTCTGATATTTGTTTGTATCATTGACTTATGGCACTCGTCTGTGTTCTCTTGACGATCATTTGATACTCGTCTGTGTTGAAGAGGTTTGAAGTCCTGACGGTGGGATTAAATGTCAAAACGGTTACCGGTCTTGACGTAACAGGTTTATCCGAAGGAGGTCTGTCTGTCTCAGAGACCACTTATCTACGCAAGATTTGTAAAGAGGGTTCGTCAAATCCTAATGTTGCACCTGGCATAACAGGTTTGCTCAAAGAAGACTCGTCTGTCTTAGACCATATATCCACGGATAATATAAGAGGAGGGTTCGTCTATCCTAATTATGCATGTCTATCCCACAGACATAAGTGCATCACCGATCCTGGTGTAACGGGTTTATCCGAAGGAGATCCATCTGTCTCAAGTCATATGTTCTAGTAAAATGTATGAAGAGGGCTCGTATGTCCATTTCCTGGCGTAACAGGTTTGTTTGAAGAGGGCTTGTATGTCCAGTTCCTGGCGTAACAGGATTGCTCGAAGGAGACTCGTCTGTCTAGGTTTTTCTATCTGAAGTAACAATTCAGGTTCGAAGGGGCTCTTCTGCTTTGTCCCCGCTTCAACCGCCAAACTGTCATTTGGTTGGGTTTATTTCCCATTTCTGCATTCTCCAGCAGAGTGCAAATTTCAGGTCTCCTTGGTATTCAATCACAGTTTATCTTGAACGGTCGATAGTCGTGCTACCGTCCTTTTCAGATTAACAGTTGCTTGAATAGGGGCAGCTGTAACACCCCAAATTTGCCCTCTCCTTTTTATCATCGTCATCATATCATAATCATCATCATCATGTCATATCCTTAGCATATTGCATAGAAAAATGAAGCATAGTAATCGCATGTTCCAACATAAGGCATATGATAAATCATCAGGGAAATTCAAAGCTCACAAGGCATGTTTCAAGTTTGATATCATGGTCAAAGGCTTAAAAGGGATTAAGGATCAAAATCAGGTCAGAACAGTTGGTGTCGGGTTATTCCTGAGGTTTCCCACCAAAAGGAGGGAAAATTCAAAATTCATCGGCGTTAACCGGTTAACGCTTTGATTAATCGATTAATGACTGTAAATTTTGAATTCCAGCAGCAAATTCAGTATGTACTTTGGCTCCAAATTTCCAAATTTCTGATTTTTTATTCATTTGAATTATGGAGAAGGATCTAGATCATTAATCCAAGCGTAATACCATTTCTAATTCCCAATCACTTTACCAAACCATATTTTTTGGATCCCAAGCCTAAATTTTGGGCCCCAAACCTAAACCATATTTAATCCATTTCCCTCCAAACTAAAGGGTGGCTCTCTCATTTTTCATTCTTCATTCTGGATTTTCACGCTTCTCTCTCTCTATTCTCTCATTTTCTCTCCCACATTTTCCAAATTCACTAAGAGTTCCTCTTTGAAGATCACATAACCTTGCCTTAAGGTGTGTAGATCTTGGAACTAGACATCCATCCATAGCTCCTTTGCATCATTTTACTGGTTTAATTGGTGATTCATATCTGGTTTGGCAATTAGAAGTGCTTTTGGATCCAAAATTTTGCATGAAGACCCTTTTCTTGCATTTATTTTGCATGGAGTGTGAAGCTTATCACCAGATCTTCAAAGTTTTTCGCGAGATCTCTCATTTCCAGCTCAAACAACAATTACCAAAGAGTACTTCGGCTTTGTAGGTTGGTTTAATTCAGATCTAGCTCTGTTTTAGCTTATTTACATGCTTGTGCTTTAGATCCACCATGTGCTTGTGTATTTGCTTGTGTTGCTTGAATTGATGGTTGATTTGTAACCGGATCCGTGTGCTAATGTTCATGAGCTTAATGATGTTAATTAATGTGAATTAATTCATTTATTTCATGCATAATTGATTGCTAGTCTGTGGTGAAATTATTTGGATAAGCTGGTTTCGAGCTGATTTTTTGCAGGAATTGTTGCTGTTTTGACAGTGTTAATCGGTTAACGCTTTGGTTAACCGGTTAACGCTTTGGTTTTCTGTGCTGTTTTGCATGTTTGACATGGTTAACCGGATAACGCTTTGGTTAACCGGTTAACACAGAAGCAGAATGATTTTTTTGAGCTTGTTTGATCCCCTTACATGTTTTAATTGCCATGGATCATTATATGATCATTGAATATGCTAGTTTTGGGTGATTTTCTTGCTGGTTGATGCATGCCTTCATGTTCTCGACACGTAAATGCTTGTATGCGCAATTGGGCATGTTGTATGATCTTTGTTGATGTGAGCTTTGAGCATGCCATTTCCATGAGTTTTGTTGATGAACATATGGTGGATTTTTGCTAACACTTGCAGGGGCTCATGGTAAGAGAAGTGTGGATGTTTATCCACATTTCATCTTTTAACCTTTCCTTTTTAAGTTGCTTTCTATTTGTGGTTTTATGTGCCTTATTCCATAATGTGAGGCAACTTTTTTCTTCCCCCTTTAGGAGTAACTTATCTCCTTTAGAGGAGTAAGTTGCTTGCTAGCTCTTTCCTCCTCTTCTTCTTGCTCCTCTTTGGTTCTTCTTTTCTCTTAGGATAGTTGAAACCTCACTAACCTTAGGACCACTTTTGCATGACAACTTTAGGTTTAGTCTTTCCCCATTTTAGACTTTTTCCTTTTTGCTCCTTTGGTTCTTTCTCTTCTCATCTCAAAAGCAAAAACCTAAAAAAACATTAATAAAGAAAGAATTGACCTCTTGTGTAATAGCCTTATTCCATGGGGCATATGTATTCATTCCATCTTGGAATAATGCATTTGTCTAGCATGATGCACAAGTCGGATCCTGAGGTCATCTTCATCAAGAAAAATGATAAAAAACACGTCTTCGTTTTAATCACTAAAACACCTAATAAATTCAACAAGTCAATGAATTTAGGCCATTTCCTTTGAAAACAAGTCTTGGATAAGTTCTCCTTACTTTGTGTGCTTGTTCTATTATTCCATCTTGGAATGTAGTAACAACTACACATTCCATGGAAAAGAGCTTGAGTTCATTCTCTTGTGCCACACCAAATAAAAGCTCATAAAAAATTACAAACAAACAATAAGCGTCTTTCCTTCGGGAATTCTTTTCTCATCTCCTTCGCTCAGTACGTGAACTTTCTCCTACTTGTCATTTTGCAAGATGGTTACGCACTCGTCGTCCGAGCCTGCAACACCTGAGCATTGACATAGGCAGTTCAAGCCTTAATTCACAAGCAATCCTTTCCACCCCTAGTTAGGGAAACTACGACGTCTCTGGTCCTCATGTCCAGATGAGGTACGTAGGCAGCGGGGTAGGGCCCGTTCGAGCACAATCTTTATTTTCCCTACATTTTTTCCTCTTCGTTTTCTTTTTCAGTTCCTTTCTCATTCCAGTATTTCTTTTTGCAGCGGCTTTCTTTCCTTTACCCTTTGAAACATTTTCTTTGCAAGCGTGGATCCCGTCGGGTACGGCGGACGATCAGGGGTGCTAATACCTTCCCAGGTCGTAACCGACTCCCGAACCTAGTCTCTGTGGTTCGCAGGACCCGTGTCCTTCCTCTTCTTTCTTCTTGTTCCTGCAGCATTACCATTCCTGTTCTTTCGGGATAAAAATGCCTGGCTTACGACTCTACCTCTTTTCGCGCCACTTTCGTGTTTGTACCCGGATGGAAATCCATGGAGCGACAGGTTGTTATATTGGTAAGGTTGACGCAGATGGAGTGAAATCGCATTTACTGAGGCATGGAATTGATCGAATTTATAAGTGTTGGATATTTCATGGTGAGAAAATTAACGATAATGTTGAACCGAGGGGGAAAAGTAGTACGACCTATGCTTTAGACGACAGAGACACGGAAACATACAATTGTGATCGAGTCGAAGAGATTGCAGAAGCACTTGAAGATGATCATGATTGTCTTGAAATGTTTGAGAGGTTGGTAAGCGATGGAGAGAAAACGTTGTATAAAGGTTGTACTAAATTCACAAGACAGTCTGCGGTATTAAAGTTGTACAACTTAAAGGCGGGCACTGGATGGTCGGATAAAAGTTTCATAGAGTTGTTGGCCCTTATGAGAGAAATGCTACCTGAGGATAATGTTCTTCCTAATCGAACCTAAGAGGTAAAAAAAATTGTGCTCTATTGGCATGAGTTATGATAAGATACATGCTTGTCCAAACAATTGCGTTTTGTTTTGAAATGAATATGCATCGTTAACTGAATTCCCTAAATGTGGTATGTCTCGATATAAGAAAAAATTGTCTCCAGCAAAAGTCTTAAGGTATTTTCCTATAATTCCGAGATTTAGGCGCATGTTTCGTAGTGAAATAGATGCAAGACACCTAACTTGGCATGAAGATGAAAGAATTATTGATGGAAAGTATCGAAATCCGGTTGATTCACCACAGTGGTCGAAAATTGATAATGATTATCCTGACATTGGAGAAGAAGCAAGAAACCTTCGCATGGCATTATCTACTGATGGAATGAACCCGCATGGTCTTCAAAGTATCTCACATACCACATGGCATGTGATTCTTATGATTTATAACCTACCTCCATGGCTATGTATGAAATGTAAGTATATGATGTTATCTATGTTAATCCCTAGGCCTATGATGGATATAGGAAAGAAAGTTTCAATTTGAGGGCGATGTTGTTTGGCACAATTAATGATTTTCCAGCATATGTGAATCTATCTAGGTATATCATTAAAGGTCAACATGCGTGTCCTGTTTGTGAAGATGGAACCGATACAATGCAATTGGAACTTTTTTAGAAGAATGTGTTTCTCGATCATTGTAGATTCTTACATTCTATACATCACTAACGTGGGTGGAGAAAAGCATTCAATGGAGACACTGAACAACATAAAGCTCCACCCGCGTTGTCAGGTGACCAAGTTTTTGAAAAGGTGAAAGATTTGTGTACTGAGTTTGGCAGGCCTTTTGCACATAAGGTTTTCAAAGGTGGGTGGAAGAAGAGGTCGATCATTTTTGAATTTCCATATAGGGAGTCTTTGTACGTGAGACATTTTCTCGATGTTATGCATATTGAAAAAATGTTTTGAAAGTGTTATTGGTACGTTACTCAATATAAAAGGAAAGTCTAAGGATGGCCTTAAAGCAAGGGAGGGCATGTTAAAATTGGGAATAAGAACTAAATTAGCACCCGTGAAGAAAGGAAGATGAACATATCTACCACCTGCTGCTTTTACTCTATCTAGAAAGGAGAAAAAAATATTGTGTAAGTTTCTGAGTGAAGTTAAGGTTCCAGAAGGATACTCTTCAGATATTAGAAGACTTGTGTCTATGAAAGACCTCAAGTTAAAGAGTTTGAAGACACATGATTTCCATGTTATAATGGAACATTTTCTACCAATAGGGATACGTTCTATTTTTCCAAAAAAAAGTAAGAAGTGCCATAACTAAATTGTGTTTTTTCTTTAGGTCAATTTGTAGTAAGGTGATCGATCCCGAGATCTTACCAACACTACAAAAAGAGATAGTTATTACCTTGTGTGAGCTAGAAATGTATTTTTCTCCCTCTTTTTTTGACATAATGTTACATCTAGTTGTTCATCTTGGAGACACAGTTGTGTGGACCAGCTTATATGAGATGGATGTACCCTGCTAAACGGTATATGAAAATATTAAAAGGGTACGTGAAAAACCGAAGTCGCCTAGAGGGTTGTATTGTTGAATAATACATTGTTGAAGAAGCGGTTGAGTTTTGTACCGAATATTTGTCCAACGTTCAATCGATTGGACTCCCCAAAGCTCATATTTTTGAAAAAAAGGAAGGTAAAAAATTAATTGGAAATAAAATTGTGACAGTATCAAAGGATAAACGGGATCAAGTGCATTTGTATGTTCTGCACAATGATAATAAGGTTGAGCCATATGTTGAAATGCACAAGGATGTACTTCGAAGGTTAAATCCAAACAAAAATGAAAATTGGCTAGTACTAGAGCACAATCAAAGTTTTATACAATGGTTAAGGATCATATTTATTCGAAGCGCTCTTCAGATCCTACTTCGGTAATAGAAAGGTTGAGATGTTTAGCATATGGTCCAAGTTTGCATGTGTTTTCTCATAGCGCATACAAAATTAATGGAAACATATTTTATACCAATGAACAAGATGATAAGAGTACTCTGCAAAATAGTGGTGTCACCGTGCTAGCTGAAGCAATGCATATATCAAGTATGAAGGACTTAAACCCCAAATATGCAAATTTGACATATTTTGGAGTTATTGAGCACATTTGGGTGTTTGATTACGAGAAGTTTCAAATTCCCATCTTTGGTTACAAGTGGGTAAATAGTAGTTGCATACGAATGAATAAGTATGGATTTTTGCAAGTGGATCTTAATAGGGTGAGGGTACAAAGATGAGCCTTTTATTCTAGCATCTCAAGCTAAACATGTGTTCTATGTCAATGACCCGAAGAGTACGAAAATGTCTATAGTGCTTTTATCTAACAACCTGGTTGATGATACCGGTGTAGATCAATGTGATATTGATATTGAGAATGAGTCATGCATTAGACAAAATGAGTTTAATAGAAATGATCAAGATGAGGATCTTATAGCAGATGATTCATATATCAGAAATGGTCATAACGAGGGAATTTGGATCAATTAATTCGTCTGCATTGCTAAGAAACAAGTAATTCATATTCCAACCAAGAAAATAAAGAGATGTTAGTGAAAGTGGTAATATAATAAAATGTTATATATCATATCATTTTCAATAAACTTATATGCTTTTCTTTATTTTTCATAATTTATATTTGATATCCTTGGTTTCTTTATTTTTCATTTTTAATAAATGTTATTTGGTATCATAATTTATAGCTTAGACAATTACTTTCATTATAATTTATATTTTCTATCCTTGGTTTCTTTATTACAGGTTAGATATGGCTACTAATGAGGATCACCCACATGATGATGATTTTATGCATGAAGGAGGTAATAAAAAGGTAGGCATAACAATGATGAAGAAAGTGATCCATGGTAGAGATCGAGGCATCATTTTAGATGTGCATTAGAACCCACATGACCAGCTTATTGAACCTAACAGTTATACCTTCACTAGTTTCATTGGCGCACTTGTAAGGAATAAGATTCCAATTACTCGTGATGATTGGATAAATAAAAATTTGAAAGAAGACAAAGAAAAACTCTAGACTGAGATAAAGGTAAAATAATTATGTCTTTAATTATGTGAACTCATTATGTCTTTAAAATTACTTGTACTAACGCACAATGTGTATGTTTTTCTTAGAGGTGTTTCAACATCGAAGGTGATAGAAGATATTTTTGTCTCAAATTGGCTGAAAAGCTACTAAGAGGGTTTAGAACATTTTTATCATCCAAGTTTCTTAGGGATGAGGATGGTAATTATTTTGATGCAGAGCTTCCATCTAAATATGGAAGTTTGATTTTTTCGCTCCCGGGATTTTCATCCTGGTACAAATGCGAAAGTGGCGCGGAAAAGGTAGAGTCGCCAGTCATGCATTTTTATCCCGAATGACTGGGAAAGGTAATGCTGCACAAACATGAGGAAGAAGGAAAGGACAAGGTCCTGCGAACCAAAGATCTGGGTTCGGGATTCGGTTACGACCTGGGAAGGTATTAGCACCCCAAATCGTCCATCGTACCCGACGGGATCCACACTTGTTTGTTTGCTTCAAAGGGTGAGAAATAATTGCTGCTGAATAAAACTGCTAACTGGAACAGGAACTGAAATGAGAAAGGAACTGGAAAAGAGAGAAAGGAAGAGGGAAAATATAGGGAAAATAAAGAATGCGCTCGACTGGACCCTACCCCACTACCTACGTACCTCATCGGGATAATGAGGATCAGAGTCGACGTAGTTCGCCTACCTAGGAGGGAACTATTTGTTTGTGTTTTTTATGTCTTGAACTGCGTATGTCTATGCTCAGGCGTTGCAAGCTCGTCTGGTACTAGTGCGTTTACCGTATTGCATGCGAGACAAGTCGTCTCAAGTTTGCGTTCGGAATGAATGAGATGAGAAGAGAAGCTCCCGCAGGAAAGTCGTTTATTGTTTGTTTTTTTTGCTTTTTAAAAGTTTTTATGAATTTGGCACAAGGAAGTGAATTCAAACTCTTTTCCATGGAATGTGTACTTGCTACTATATTCCAAGATGGAATAATAGAACAAGTACACCAAGTGAGGAGAATTTATCCATGACTTGTTTCCTAGGATTAGGGTTTAAGTGCACTAGCTTGTTGAACTTTATTAAGTGTTTTTGTAGCTTTTGTGAAGAAATGTCTTTTAGGTTTTTTCTTTGTGAAATAACCCCTTGATAAGACTTGTACATCATGCTAGACAAGTCTACACCACTCCAAGATGGAATGAATGCAAGTTCCCCATGGAACAAGGCTATACACAAAGGATCCTTTCATACATTTATTAAGTCTTTTTGGATTTTGTTTGAAGGTGAGGAAGAAGAATCAAATCGAAAAAAGGGAAAAACTAAGGGGGACTAAGACTCAATCCTAAGTTATTTATTAAAATGGTGGTCCTAATGGTTAGTGAAGCTTTTCTAATCCTAAAGAGAAAAAGGAAAAGAAAGATGGAAAAGGATACAACTTACTTCCTAAGGAAGATAAGTTGGTCCTAACAAAGGGGAACCCTACCAAACACAAGTATGAAAAGTAGAGGAAATTAAATGCAAATTAAATGCATAAAGGAAGTAAAAGCATAAGTTGAAGGAAAGTTACCTCAATCTTCCCCTCTACAAAACAAAGGTTAGTGTGCATTCTATTTAAAATAATAAAGCAAACATACCCTAATTAAATCCTAATGACTCTCTTAATTCTAGAGAACTAAAAATATGCTAAAACAAAAATTCAGCACCTACTTCAGCCCCTAATACACAAACAGCTATGAAAACAATGCATAACACAATGCCATTTTTTACAGCCAACATGCAACATGAAAAAGTAGGTGTAAAAGGTCAAATACAGCATGCAAGCATAACAAACAACATATATTTTATAGCACCTATATGCAAAGACTGCTATGAAATGCAAAATACAGTTTTGGTTATTTTCATTTTTTAATGCACAAACTCAATGCAAAATTCAGAATTAAATTGATGTGAATGATGTGATCAATCATGCAACAAAATGCAATCAAATGCACATACATACATGCTTATGTGAAAAGCAACATATCTTGATACAATGAAAATGCAAAATGAATTAATGCAATGCGAAAGATGTAAAAACAGAATGCAACATGATTATTCATATGTCAAATGATGCATAAACATGGAAACAAAATGCAAGAAATCAAGCTATACACAAAGGAACATATAAATGCATAATATGCAACATGAACGGAAACGCGTCGAAACGACTCGAAATGGGGGAATGAGCTACTGGAAATGGACCCAAAAATTCCCTAAAATCAATGCCTAACCATGTATGAACATTAAAGGAACTAGAAATAAGAACTAAGCTATCAAATAAGCCAAGAATCCAAAAATCAACAGCGTTAACCGGTTAACCAAATGGTTAACCGGTTAACGGTCCTAAAACTGCACTGTTTGTAGCTAAAACGCATGCGTTAACAAGTTAACCAAATGGTTAACCGGTTAACATTGATCCAAAATGTGAAAAAAGTTAAGAAATAAGTGCTTTTGGCCAAAAACTCACTTCTAATGATCCCTAACATACCTAGGAACATGTTAACACTAATTTCTACTTAATTGGGGCTCATTTACACATGCTAAAACCTATAACTATCCACACCTTAACTCTTAATCCATCACAAATCATAAATTGCAAGCAACACATAATGGAAACGAAATCGATCGCAAGCAAAATGAAAAGCAATTAAAGAATGCCGAAATGGCGAGATGAAGAGAATAACTTAAAGAAGAAGTGATTTAGATCACCAACCTACGAAGCGGAGAAGTGCTTCGGTGGGTGTTGCAAGAATCGGAGCTTGATCGAAGAGAAAACCAAGAAAATCGGGAATCCGCAAAATAAATGTGTTCTTGATGCTTGAACCTTCATGCATTTCCGATAAGCCGAAATCCTTACAAAAATCAGTAGCTTCTTCTTCCACAATACACAAAATCAATGGATGTTGGAGGCTAAGCTTCAAGATCTTCAAGTTTCAATGTGAAACTTGAAGAGCTTCTTCAAAAAGCTTTGGTGAAAAGGGAAAATGGAGGGAAAGTGATTGTGAGAGAATGAAAAACTTTGAAACTTGTGTGAATGAAAATTGTGAGAGATCCCCCCTTTGGTTTGGATAAAAAATGGATTAAATATGGCTTAGGTTTGGGGCCCAAAAATTAGGCTTGGGATCCAAAATTATGGTTTGGTAATGAGGTTAGGATTTAGCAATGGAGCTAGGGTTGGTAGTTAGTTAGGGTTAGGGTTGGAGAAGGAATATTCCTTGAATATTCCTTGGAATATTCCTTGGAACACTCTAGAAGATGGTAGAACATGGTAGAAGTTTCCAAGGGAAATGGAGTAGAATTGGAATGGAAAAACAAGAGAGAAAGAATGAAAGGAAGTGTGGAAAGAAAGTGGAAGGAAAAGTGGAGGGAAATGGTGAAATCAACTACTTTTCAAATGATTTTTTCTCTTTGATTTTTTTGTGATTCCTCCATTGTTTCTTGACCAAGTTTGAACCTTAGGATCATTGTAACCCTAATTTCACGATCTCGATCTTAAAATTTAGGAGTCGACCTTTTTTACCTAGCTCGGTTTCCTTTTCCCCGATTCCTCGATTTTCAGTCATATGGCCAAATGAACCTCCTCAGAAATGATTTTGTGGATTAAATTTGAACCCTAGGCACATGACATCATATATAAGGCAAAGGAATCCTCTTTGAATCAAAACTTCATCCCGAAGCCCAGTAGAAGTGAAACCCTAATTTGGCCTTTTTCATTAGCAGATGTTGCACTGTTTGCCTCCTTTGATCAAACCAAATCTTTCCATGGCTAGTGGCTTCAAATGAAGACTGTAGGATGTTGTGAACCCTTCGCACACGGTTGAGAAGATTTGTGACCCTTTGATATCTTTTGTAATGCCTTCAGTTACTCCAATCATGGATCACATACCCATGCCTCAACTATGCTATACATGATGCAATGTTTTTGGTTATTTTATGAATTTATGTATGCAAAATATTGTGCAAAGTGTTGAGGAAATGAGAGGGAAAATTTTGAGGTATTACAGCTGCCCCTATTCAATCATCTGCAAACCTGAACGAATATTTGCGAGAGCTCTTAGACGTTCAAGGTATGGAGTGATTGAATACTTGAATAAAACCTGGAAATTTGAATTTGGATAGTAGAAATGCCATATGCTCTTTATTTATTATCATTTTTGTTTTGACCTCTGAATAGGTAGCAGAAATTGAACCAGGTGGAATAGAACCAATGTACAAAAATCTACACTGAGAATGCTGAGCAAAATAAACCATAACGAGACCATTAGCGGAATGGAACTCGATCAATATGACTGCTGGGAAGGACCAAGCCATAAAGAAAACATGCGACTGCTGGGCAGGACCAAGCCACGGAAGGTGCCTGTTGGTGAAACAGGACTTAACGAGACCATTAGCGGAATGGAACTCAATCAATATGACTGCTGGGAAGGACCAAGCCATAAAGAAAACACGCGACTGCTGGGCAGGACCAAGCCACGGAAGATGCCTGTTGGAGAAACAGGACTTAACGAGACCATTAGCGGAATGGAACTCAACAATATGACTGCTGGGCAAGACCAAGCCATAAAGAAAACACGCGACAGCTGGGCAGGATCAAGCCACGGAAGGTGCCTGTTGGCGAAACAGGACTTAACGAGACCATTAGCGGAATGGAACTCAATCAATATGACTGCTGGGCAGGACCAAGCCATAAAGAAAACAACATGAACTTTGAAAGACCAAGATGTCTGGCAAATGGTATAAGTATCTTCGGCGGAGAATACTTCAGATTGGAAAGATGTTATAGGTTGCATGCAACACCTAAAACCGGCCCATGCTAGCATGCACATGTTTCGATTTATGGCGTAATGCTCCATGAGGATGGAAATGCTACGCTTTGGAGGATGAAAATGCAATGATGATTATGCATATGAAAATGTAAAGGATCTCCCGGAAAGGAGACTGCAAGTTTCCCAGATGGCTTGACTGGGGAGGAATTGATGATCACTGCACTGATCTGATCCATCCTGATGAGGAGAAGACAACTCTACGGGGAAAGTTGTCAATGATACACCGGCTCTGAACTGCCGCCGTTGCCAAAAATAAATTGGACTTTAAGATTGGAGTGCCAAGACCCTGCTGGAGATGTACCCTTCTTGTACTCTGGTGGGGAAGTGGAGACCTCCTGACTTGGCTGGGAACTAGAGGCATGACATTGCTGACGAAGAAACTTGCTGGGGAGGAAAGACACCCCTTGTACTACTAGGGATTGCCCCTGTATTGAAGGAAAGCTTCTGCTTGGGGAGGACACCCACATTCTGCTGTCTTGCTGGGAGAGATTTAAACTTCCAACCTTAATGGGGATGACTGGAGACACCTTGGAAGACACATGTTCTTATTCAAGCATAAAGAAATGTTCCTCCTAGGAATCTTCTTTTAGCTCTGTTAGCAACACATGTGCCTGTACCTGCATAAACACAATGGATAGTGCCTGCAACACAGAGAGTTAGTTTGGGACCTGCATGCCCCATGCTCGTAGCATGAATCATTATCTGGGCATCTTGACACCCTTTCAGAGTTGTATTAAATATTTTTGTCCTCTTGCATGAGTTAGAAAGCATTCAAATGTTCACAACACAATATAAATCATAATTTGCTGGACATTTTTGTAATCAATCAATGCTAGATGAAAAACAAAAACGAGAAGCAGATAGTCACAAGTTGACTGAAGTTGAATTTTTATTGATTCGGAAAAATGGCCATGAATAGGCACTACAAAGGAAGTAGTTCCCTGGAAAGAGGAAATAGCCAAAAAGGAAAACAAACTATCCTATTGGCAATGTAATAAATGGATCTCATCAAGTTTCAACCCGGTTATGACTCGCATATCTTCGAGACGATCCGCTTGCTCTGCCCCTTGAGAAAGCTAATTGAACTGATCTTCAACCTTTAGAATAACCTCAGTTGCAAATAGGTTACAAACTTCGCAGATCGCAGTCGTTCGTGTTAGTTCCTCTTTTGCGTGGATCGCCCTTTCGGGTTTTCAATCCACCGGGATACCCTTTTTTTCCTGAGCCGTCCGATGTGGCTTTTCAACTCAGCGGGTGTACATTTTTTCAAGATTTCCCTAATTTTCGCCCGAGCCTTTTATTCTGTTTTTGGCTTGCTGGGATGCTCATTTCTGCCTGGATCTTTATTCTTTTTTTATCCAGCGGGTCCTTTTTACACGAAGTATTTTCACTATTGCGTCTGCGTTGACAGGGGATTGGAAGTCTTCTCCGTCCATGGTTGTCAACATCTAGGCTCCACCAGAGAAAACCTTTTTAACCATGAACGGTCCTTCATAGTTAGGTGTCCATTTGCCCCTGTGATCGTTAAGAGGAGGAAGAATCCTTTTCAGCACCAAGTCACCTAGTATATACCTTTGTGGTCGTACCTTCTTGTCAAAAGCCTGCTTCATCCGCCGCTGATACAACTGTCCATGACATATAGCTGCTAGGCTCTTTTCTTCAATGAGGCTCAATTGATTAAATCTGGATCGGAGCCACTCAGCTTCATCTAGCTTAATGTCCATCATTAACCTCAACGAGGGGATTTCCACTTCAATTATTAGGACTGCCTCCATACCATACACCAGTGAGAACGGGGTTGCCCCTATTGAAGTACGTACCGATGTTCTGTACCCATGCAACGCAAATAGTAGCATCTCATGCCAGTCTTTGTATCTTAAAACCATCTTCTGCATGATCTTCTTGATGTTCTTGTTGGCCGCCTCGACGACGCCATTCATCTTCGGGCGATATGGAGAAGAGTTGTGATGCTCTATTTTGAAATCCCGACACAAGTAAGCCATCATCTTATTGTTGAGATTAGAACCATTATCAGTAATGATTCTTTTGGGAATTCCGTACCGGCAAATGATGTCTCTTTTAAAAACCGGGCTACCACTTGTTTAGTAAGATTGGCATAAGATGCCGCTTCGACCCACTTCGTGAAGTAGTCTATAACAACCAGGATGAAACGGTGACCGTTAGAAGTTGTCGGCTCGATCTTGCCAATCATATCAATGCCCCACATGGCGAACGACCATGGTGAATACATAACACTCAATGGATTCGGAGGCACATGAACTTTATCGGCATAAATCTGACACTTGTGACATTTACGGGAGTACTTACAGCAATCAGATTCCATGGTGATCCAATAATATCCCGATCTCAACAATTTCTTGGCCATAACATGTTCTCCATCATGGGTACCAAAGGAGCCTTCATGAACCTCTTACATCAACAAGTCTGCTTCGTGTCTATCCACGTATCTGAGCAGAACCATGTTGAAGTTCCGCTTGTATAGCACACCATCTTGATTCAAGAAGAAACCTCCTGCCAGTCTTTTAAGGGTCTTCTTGTCCTTATTGGATGCCCCAGCC
The DNA here is from genome assembly GCA_963966055.1 of Lathyrus aphaca. Classification (NCBI taxonomy): domain Eukaryota; kingdom Viridiplantae; phylum Streptophyta; class Magnoliopsida; order Fabales; family Fabaceae; genus Lathyrus; species Lathyrus aphaca. Next base: position 200,606,460 of record OZ014519.1, on the reverse strand, counting down.
GGGTATTCTTAAGCCTTTAAGAAATGCTTGATATCATGATACCAAGGTTTGTTATCTTCACCACTATCAACCGCAAAGACATAAGCAAGTCTTTCAAGACGGGAGACCATGATTCGAGGCACGAAATTCTCTTGACAAACTTTAATCATAGACGACAAAGTTGCTAGAGCATCGACAAACTGGTTTTCATCTCGAGGAGTATAATTCAACTTGACTTTGGTGAAGAAAGTTAACAGCCTCCTGACATAATCTCTGTAAGGAACCAAGCGAGGTTGATGAACTAGCCATTTGCCATTGACTTGATTCACCACCAGAGCAGAATCTCCGAAGATCTCGAGGTCCTTGACTCGTAAGTTGATTGCCTCTTCAACCCCCATGATGCAAGCTTCATACTCTGCCTCAATGTTAGTGCATTCGAAAGTCAACTAAGCAGCTAAAGGTGTATGGACCCCTTCTGGCGAGATGATAACAGTACCTACTCCACTTCCATTCATGTTCACAGCTCCGTCAAACATCAACTTCCATTTGGATTCAGGGTCTGGCCCCTCCTCTGAAAGTGGTTCTTCATAGTCTTTCAACATGAGGAACATGATGTCCTCATCCGGAAACTTGAATTTCATGGGTTGATAATCATCGATTGGCTACTGAGCCAAGTATTCTGAAAATACACTCCCTTTGATTGCCGTTTGCAAAGTGTAATGTATATCATACTCTGTTAGTATCATCTGTCATCGGGCTACCCATCCTGTCAAAGCCGAATTCTGAAAAATGTATTTCACAGGATCCATCTTGGAAATTAAGAGAATGGTGTGAGTCAGCATATACAGTCTTAGTCGGCGAGCAGCCCATGCCAAAGCACAGCAACTTTTCTCGAGTAGTGAGTAGCGTTTCTCACAATCGGTAAACTTTTTGCTAAGGAAATAAATGGCATGCTCTTTTCGACCAGACTCGTCCTGCTGACCCAACACACATCCCATCGATCCTTCAAGCACGGTAAGATACATGATCAAAGGTCTCCCTGGTACCGGAGGCATGAGAATTGGAGGTTCTAGCAGGTATTCTTTGATTCGGTCAAAGGCTTGCTGGCAGTCTTCATTCCATTTAATGGCCTAATTCTACCTCAGAAGCTTAAAGATGGGCTCACACGTGGCCGTTAGGTGAGATATAAACCGTGAAATGTAATTTAGTCTCCCTAAGAAACCACGCACTTGCTTTTCAGTCTTTGGCTCAGGCATCTCTTGGATGGCCTTTACTTTGGCTGGATCAACCTCAATTCCCTGCTCACTAACAATGAAACCGAGTAGCTTGCCAGAATGGACCCCGAAGGTGCACTTATTCGGATTCAACCTCAATCTGAACTTCTGGAGTCTGTCAAACAACTTTGCTTGATTGACCAAATGCTCTTCTTCTGTTTGGGATTTTGCTATCATATCATCCACATAAACCTCAATTTCATGATGAATCATGTTGTGAAATAGCGTCACCATCGCCTGTTGGTAAGTGGCCCCAGCATTCTTCAGGCCAAACGGCATGACCTTGTAACAGAGAGTGCCCTAAGGCGTGATGAAGGTCGTCTTTTTCATATCATCGGGAGACATCTTAATATGGTTATAACCGGAAAACCCGTCCATGAAAGAGAACACAGAAAACTAAGCAGTATTATCGACGAGCACGTCTATGTGAGGCAGAGGGAAGTCATCTTTGGGGATGGCCCTATTCAAATCCCTGTAGTCTACACACATCCTGACTTTACCGTCTTTCTTAGGGACCGACACAATGTTGGAAACCCACGGAGGGTAACTGGTCACAGCCAAGAAACCAACATCAAATTGCTTTTGTACTTCCTCTTTTATCTTGATTTCCATATCAGGACGTGTGCGCCTCAACTTCTGCTTCACTGGAGGGCAGCTTTCTTTGAAAGGTAGCTTATGTACCACAATGTTAGTGTCTAAACCAGGCATATCTTGGTAGGACCATGCAAAGACATCAACATACTCTCGAAGCATAGAAATTAAACGACTCTTGATAGATTCTTCTAATGCGGCCCCGATCTTGACTTCTTTCTTGTCCTCTTGGGTACCCAGGTTTATCACTTCGACGACTTCTTCATGCGGCTGAATCGTCTTCTCCTCTTGTTTAAGCAGTCTGGCCAATTCTTCAGGTAGTTCGCAATCCTCTTCAACCTCCTCATCGGCTTGATAAATTGGATTGTCAAAGTCATACTCAGCCATAACAGGGTCGTCATTGATAAGATCTGGTGACAAGCACCTACATGAATGGTGATTCATGTAAGGCTTTAGCAATACATGAGAAAATGAGAAACATTTCCATTTTAAAACTTTTCTTTCTTTTTGAAAAACAAAAGAAAAAAATGAAAGACAAAGAACAACATGGATGAATGTGAAACGTCAGCTTTATTTATGATTATGAATTGTGTTAGGAACAAAAGAACCCTTACAAAAAGCTACTATGCCCCAGCAATACATAGTGCTTGAATACAAAAAACAAAAACAAAAATTGCTAAGTTGAGTCCCTGGAACAGTAGGCCTGATCCACTCATCTAAGTCATAGTCACTATCAACTGCGTCATCCTGCACGACATTGATGTTTCCATAATCCACCACTCTTGCACTCGTGAAAGTAATCGGGCCTTGACAACCTCTAGCACTCGGTCCAGATGATGATTGTCCAGGATGGTAACCAACCCCAAACATATCTTTCTTTTCTGGCACTTCTACTGGACTGCCCCAGCCTTCTCGTATACCAGATTCCACCATTTCAAGTGCTTGCTTATAAGAGGCTATGGACACCCCCTTCTTTGGTTCTTCAAGAGAGGCTGGCACTACAGACGCTTGTTCAGTTTTCAGGGGCTCAAAAGCCTGACATGGAGTCTCGACTATTTCGCAATCCATCTCCACATACTTGAATGAAGCCAGATGACTAACAAAAATGTCTTCTTCCCCACTGACAGTTACAATTTGGCCCTCCCAGACGAATTTCAGCTTTTTATGAAGTGTGGATGATATTGCTCCTACTGAATGTATCCAAGGTCTTCCAAGCAAACAACTGTATGCAGGTTGTATATCCATTACGTAGAACATGGTATTGAACACTTATGGACCTACTTTAATTGGTAAATCCACCTCCCCGAACACTGATCTTCTTGACCCATCAAATGCTCTAACCACTAGGTCGTTGGGCTTTAAAACTACTCCATCATAATCCAACTTCATCAATGCTTTCTTGGGCAGAACATTCAACGATGATCCGATTTCTACCAACACGTGAGAGAGTACTGCACCTTTACATTCTAAAGAGATATGCAGTGCCCGATTATGATCATGCCCTTCAGATGTTAGATCCATGTCTCTAAAGCCCAATCCGTGGCTGGCATTGACACTAGATACCACCGCTTCCAACTGATTTACTGAAATATCCTGAGCCACATATGCCTTGTTCAGAATATTCAAGAGAGCCTTCCTATGGGAATCAGAACACATGAGCAAGGACAAGATGGAAATCTTCGACGGAGTCTGCTGCAGATGGTCCACAATCTTGTAGTCTCTCTTTTTGATAATTCTCAGAAATTCTTCAGCTTCTTGATCAAATGTGATGTCTGGATCAGTTACTGGTGCGGCCTCATTGACAACCACTGGCTGCTTCCCTCTGGCCTTAGCCTGGGCTTCTGCAGTGTCTCTGGGTGGTATCACACTATTTCTTAGTGTTTCCGGCTCAAATAAACTTCCACTTCTAGTAAAGCCCCCTACTCCAACGTTTTCTATTTGAGTTGGGGTTGTACTAGACGTGGCCAACTCTTGCTTCTTGCCGTTACAGTATACTTCGCCACCATAATTCTAGGGGATGGCTTTATAACTCTGATACATTACTGGTCCTACAATGGTGATCGTTATCGGTGCTACTCGGGCCTGTGGAGGAACTTGAGACGAATCATAGAAGATGATTATTGTAGAGACTTCGCTTTCCTTTACAACTTTGTCAAACTGCAACACCCCTTCATTAATCATGCTCTGATCCCTGCTTTCAACTGCTCGCAACCATTTGTAGCATCAACACATCCTGGACAATCAACTTCACACCCAGGAAAAACACCATTTTGTGACAAGCAAACTTTAACAACACTCAACGGAGTCTGCAGGTCGTTGACATCGCGCACCAGGTTTAGATTCTCCCCTTCATCAATTGCCCTAACCGTACCTCCATGAGGAGGCATGGGGTTCTGAATTACATTAGGAGTAGGAGCAAAGTTTATTGCTTTGGAATCTACTAGGTCTTGGACTACATACTTCAAAGCTCTGCAGTTTTCCGTGGTATGTCTGGGGGCTACGGAATGAAATTCACATCTAGCGTTTGCATCGTACCCTTCAGGAAGTTGCCCCAGCTTCAGGGGTTGCAAAGTTCTAAGCTGAACCAGCTAGAGTTGCAGGAGATTCTTCAAAAGCTATGAATAAGACATCTGTGGCGTTTCGAAATGTCTTTCTCTGGTCTTCTGGGGGTAATATGGACGAGGAGCTCTTTGTTGATACCCTTGTTGGCGTTGCGGCTGCGGTTGATGGACTTGCTGTTGAACAGGTTAAGCCAAGATAGTGACAGGGGCCACTTGCTGATAAAAACCTCTGTTACTTCCTCCCCTCTGCGTGTACACTGCACCGGTCTCTCCTTCCCTCCTCATCGCGAAGGGCTTCTTGACACCAGAACTCGAAGCGCCCCCATTTTGAATCTTCCCTTGCTTGATCCAGCTTTCTATTCTCTCGCCAGTCAAGATGATATCTGAAAATCCACTTGAGGAACATCCAGCTAGCCTCTCCATGAAATGCCCAAAGAGGGTATCTAGGAACAGGTCTACCATTTCTCTCTCCAGCAAAGGTGGTTGTACTCTAGCAGCCACTTTGCGCCACCTTTGTGCATAATATTTGAAGCTTTCGGAGTTCTTCTGAGTCAGACTTTGAAGTTAAGTGCAACTGGGCGCAATGTCGATGTTATATTGATACTGCTTGAGGAATGCTTGTCCCAATTCATTCCAGCTTCTCACAGAGCTTTTCTCTAGCTTCATATACCATTCCAAGGATCCTCCGGAGAGACTATCCTGGAAGTAGTACATCCATAGCTTTTCATCCCTAGTATGGGCAGCAATTTTCCGGTAGAATGCCTGCAAGTGAGTCTTTGGGCAGGAGCTACCGTTATACTTGTCAAATGTTAGTGGTCTGAATTTGTGAGGAATAACCACCCCGGGGACTAGGCCCATGTCAGACACATCTATCCCCAAAGTGTCTCTACATTCGAGGGCTTTGACTTTCTCAGCAAGCACCAAAAAGTCTTGAAGATTTCCTTCTCCGCCGAACCCCGTGTCGTTTTAGAAAGGAGAGAACTAATCCTCCTGCCTGTCTTGCACCGGAATGAAAGTTGCTGTGACCTGTTCTGGAACTTGAGGTCCGCCTGGGCCATTGTTGGTGTTGGGAGGAGTCACTTCCACGTCAGGAGTGGTTACAGGAGGGTTAGTCTGAGGAGGGTTGAGCCCTTGAATTGCATTCCTTAACTCTTGTTGTCCCTGAGCCATCCCTTGCATCATGCCCATGAACTCTCCCATTCTGGTGCGAAACTCATTAAGCTCAGTTTGCATAGCGTCCATGACTGTCCTCTGGTTGTTGGGAGTTGTGTAGCGATGCGGGATATTCTGTCGAAGATGCCGGGTCTTGGCGGCCCTCGCAATCTTTTCCTGAAACACATATAAGTTAAGCATCTGTAGAAAACCTGCAAAACAAAGAAAATGAAAATGATGCGTATGCAATGCAATGTGTTCCTTTTATCCTCAAGATTTTATTTACTTTCCCATTCCGGTGTTGAGAAAATATCCCTTGCAAGAAAATCCTATGTGTCATTTGAATTTGAAGTGGTGGCATTTACTGTGTGTTTGTGCAACAGATATAACCAGAGACTTCAGGTAAATCGGGAGACAATTGGGATGACAAAGATCCTTACAAGGTACCTGTTGCATCCCCCAGCAATGTCAGCTGAGGTTAAGCCCATTAATCTTTTGGACCACTTCCAAGACTGTTTCAAGTCCTGAAAAGGCCTTGATTTAGGGAGTTGCCTTACAAACCAATCAATAAATAGGGGAGCACAACAATTTACATGTCCCTTCCTCCTTTGATTCATGTGGTGAACTCCATAGTAGAAGTCAGCTAGCAATGTAGGTACAGGATTTCTTTTGACAAAGATGGTAATGGCCTCCATACTAATCAGCCCTTTCTCTCCTGGAAATAAACTGGTTCCATACACTATCATGGCTAACAATGCTTTGAAGTCTACCCATTTCTTTCCCAATGCTATGATATGTGCCTCTGTAATAAGAAAATCCAAAGGGATCCCCTTACTTTGGCCAGCTTCTAATCCCATCTTGAGTTTGAGCATACTCAAATGACAGGTAGCAGTGATATCCTCATGAGGATGGGTCCTCTCTGAAGCATAATAAGGCATACCTTCTTTAATAGGAATATTCAGCATACTAGAAATCTCCTCTAATGTAGGTGCCAAGGTATAATCAGGGAAAACAAAGACCCTCAACTGTGGATCATAGAACTGCAACAAAGAATGCAAGTTATCCCTCTAGTCAACTGAGGGCTTGTTCACATAATCCAGGATCTTGCCAAACTCTTTCCTGAAATCATCAAGGACTTTGTCACCCATCAGGCTAATCAATCCCTGAATACTCTTTGTCTCCGGCTGTGGGAAAGTATAGTGGACATTTCTTTTCCTTGGAATCTCCATGTTGAAGCAGCAAATATGACCAGAAATGGGAGGTAATAAACCATGAGAACATAAAGAACACAACATGATTAATGATGTTATGATGTTATGCAAGGCAAGGCATGTGATCTGTGATATGTCTGTGTAGTGAATCAATTGATCAAGTGTTTTTGCAAGGCCACAACATCATCACAAGTATCTCTGATCAGGATTTCATGACTTCAGAATCTATGATTAACAAAACAAGATCATATCACTGAAGTGTGCTGGCATACATGGGTATGTTGAAGTTTTGGGTTCCTGCAAACCTGTAAACCCCTCCCAATCTCACAGGTGTGCTACTCGGGTCAAAATCACGGACTCTCAAAGCCGAATAACAACAATTCCTTCACCAGTTCCGAGAAATGGCTCATGACCAAATCAGGGAATCCGTTTGGCATTATGTACTACTCAAGGAGGTCTCAGATGAGTCCAAGGAAACAAGCATCCCTCATAAGTCCTCAGCTTCAAGCACTGAATCGAGAAACAATAGTATATTCATCTAGAAGGGTACAATACTATCGTCATACGAACAGTTTTCCTTAACTGGATTCCTATGAGAGAACCATGCCATCCTATGCGAGTTCCCAGTGGGCCCTCGGATGCGAGTGGGTTTGCCAACAAATGTGGTCTTCCACTGTCATCACTGGAGAGGGATGTTTCCAGAAAGGTTCTCAATGATCGGTCCCCTGACTGCATATAACTATCAAGGTTGTGTATTGCCCCAGAAAGATTCTGGCATCAATACATTTCCGAGAAGGTCACAAGTCAAGGTGTGGAACTCACTACTACCAACATAGCAAGATGCCATGAAGCCAAAGTGATTGTCCAATCTAAGTCCTAGGGTGCACTCGAGCCCCGGTTACGAGCTCATCTCACAGTAACCTCATCCCACAGAAAAAATGAAACCAGCACAACCAGACAGTCCAGTATAATATGATGCATGGAAAATAAATACTGAAAGCAGTAAATAAATGCAGTAAAGTAAACTGTAAACGAAAACAGTAAATAAACACAACAACACACACATATAAACACCCAAAGAAACCAAAAACAAACAGGCGCTAGGATTGACTCTACAAGGGAAACCAGAGATTCTGGGTTCATCCCCAGCAGAGTCGCCAGCTGTCGCTCCCGAGATTTTCATCCTGGTACAAACGCGAAAGTGGCGCGGAAAAGGTAGAGTCGCCAGCCATGCATTTTTATCCCGAATGAATGGGAAAGGTAATGTTGCACAAACATGAGGAAGAAGGAAAGGACAAGGTCCTGCGAACCAAAGATTTGGGTTCGGGAGTCGGTTACGACCTGGGAAGGTATTAGCACCCCAGATCGTCCGTCGTACCCGATGGGATCCACGCTTGTTTGTTTGCTTCAAAGGGTGAGAAATAATTGCTGCTGAATAAAACTACTGGAACTGGAACTGAAATGAGAAAGGAACTGGAAAAGAGAGAAAGGAAGGGGGAAAATGTAGAGAAAATAAAGAATGCGATCGAATGGGCCCTACCCCACAACCTACGTACCTCATTGGGATAATGAGGATCAGAGTCGACGTAGTTCGCCTAACCAGGCGGAAACTATTTGTTTGTGTTTTTTTATGTCTTGAAATGCGTATGTCTATGCTCAGGCATTGTAGGCTCGTCTGGTACGAGTGTGTTTACCGTCTTGCATGCGAGACAAGTCTTCGCAATTTCGCGTTCGGAATGAATGAGATTAGAAGAGAAGCTCCCGCTGGAAAGTCGCTTATTGTTTGTTTTATTTGCTTTTTAAGAGTTTTTATGAATTTGGCACAAGGAAGTGAATTCAAACTCTTTTCCATGGAATGTGTACATGCTACTATATTCCAAGATGGAATAATAGAACAAGTACACCAAGTGAGGAGAATTTATCCAAGACTTGTTTCCTAGGATTAGGGTTTAAGTGCACTAGCTTATTGAACTTTATTAAGTGTTTTTGTAGCTTTTGTGAAGAAATGTCTTTTAGGTTTTTTCTTTGTGAAATAACCCCTTGATAAGACTTATACATCATGCTAGACAAGCCTACACCACTCCAAGATGGAATGAATGCAAGTGCCCCATGGAATAAGGCTATACACAAAGGATCATTTCATACATTTATTAAGTCTTTTTGGATTTTGTTTGAAGATGAGGAAGAAGACTCAAATCGGAAAAAGGGAAACACTAAGGGTGACTAACACTCAATCCTAAGTTAGTTATTAAAATGGTGGTTCTAATGGTTGTCGCTCCCACCAAAATAACACCTGGTCAGAAGGGGTACAGACGCGAACGGTCAGCGAAGAGGAGAGAACACACAAGGGTGAATCGAAAAGAAAAGAGTCGCCAGCTAGGCATTTTTATCCCGAAGGAAAGGTAATGCTGCATAAACCTAGAAAGAGATGGATAAGATGGTTGCGAACTAGAAAAACTAAGAAAGGGGGTTGTTACAACCTAGGAAGGTATTAGCACCCAGATTGTCCGTCGTACTTGACGGGATCCACGCTTAAAAGATTTGTGCTTAAAAGGGTAGTGTCTGTGCTATTTTGTGTGTAAAAGCTGGAAAAGAATGCAAGTGTCAGTGAAAAAGAAATGTGAAGTGTATAAGAGAAGTGTTAGTGTAAGGAAAGAGTTCAAAGCTCAAGACTATGAGGCTTAAAAGAATAATGTTAGAAGAGGGGGAAGACACAGACTCTTTTGTTCGATAATTGTTAAGTTATGCCTAAGTATCCTCTCGTGCAATGAGGAAGTCAGAACACCATAGTTCGACTCAAAGAGACTGAAAGATAAATTGACTTGTGAACTGCTTACTTATCTATGCTCAAGTGTGTGACCTGTCTGGCTCAGGTGCAAACTGTCTTGCATTAGACGGAAGAAGCAAGTTCTCGTTTGTGAATGAATGAGGTGAGAACAGAATCCTGGAGGAGACGATTATTGTTTGTTTTTGTGTTTTTAATATTTTATTGCTTTTGGAGTTTGTCATAAGAAAATGAGCTTAAGCCTAAACCAAGGGTTAGTAAACTCATCACATCTTCCCTCTGATTAGGGGTAATGAGAATACCTTAAACATGAAGTAAACACCTCACACTTAATCACCATGATGTAGGATTAAATTCATTAACCTACTTGCATTTATTTAGATGTTTTTTGGAGTTTTTATTTAGTGTTAAGTAATGAGTTTAAGCCATAATCAAGGATTTAATGGACCCATTACACCATCCTAATAGAAGGATAATAGATGAGAACATTTAAGCTGGGAAAGGCTCCTCAACTTAATCCATGATTAGGGATTAACCTCATGACAAAACAAAACCTTTATTAGATGGATTTTAGTTAATGGGAAGATTAAGAAATGAATTTTATGGTTTGTAAGACAACTTGAGGGGGACTTGTCCATTAACACTAGGGTTAGTCCTTCTTAACCAATTAAGGAAGAATTAGAACCCTAATGCAAGGCCAAAGTTACAAGTTTGATGTCTTAGTGATTATTAGATGGATTGATTAAAGGATTTAAACACATTAAGAGTTTAACACTTAGGATTAGAGTTATGCACTCCATCCTAATAGAAGGATACAGGCATAACCCTAATCACAAAGCCTTAAAACCTTTATGGTTTAGTCCTTGATTAAGAGATGAGAAGAGAAGACTCAAAGATGACACAAAGTTAAAACTAAATGGGGGACTAATCAAACCCTAATTGTGATCATGCTTGGGTGTTCCTAGGGTTTATGAGGCTTGCAAGAAGATCTTCAGGAAGAGCCACCAAGGAAGAAGAAAGATGGAAGGAGGAGAAGCAGAAAGAAGCAAGACAACTTACTTCACTTAAGAAGATAAGTTGCTTGAAGAAAGAAAGTGAGGAGGGAGCATGAATGAGAAAGCTCACTCTAATACAAAATTAAATGCAGCAATGAATGCATAAGAGAGATGAGAAGAGATTATGAGAAGTGAAGGCAAATTCACTTCTCAATGACTTACCACCTGAAAAGTTAGTACAAGAAATGAAATGAAATGAAAATGAGATGAAATGCAATGATGCAAACCAAAGTCAGAAGCATAAACATGATGTTAATGATACTAAAAGATAAAGCAAACACAAGTCAAGGGTTGTGGATGGTCACAAGGATAAGGATGCAAATGGAGCATGCTTTGAACCATAAAAGTTCATGAAAGTTTATGAAATGCAATGGAGGTATAACATGGCAAATGGATGAAGAAATGCCTTATCATGATTCTAATGTGTCCTAATATGTCTTAGGAGTCATGTGAATGTACAAAATGTCATGGAAAATTCATGTATGCAAGCAAATGAGAGATGAATGCAAATGAAGGCAAAAATTAGGGTTTATGCACAAGACACAAAGCAAAATCCAAAATCAGAAGAAAATGACAAGATAAAAAATTGAAAATGGGATCAAAGGAATCCTAACCCTACATAAGTTCACTGCTCAAAGGAGGGGACCTAACTTTTAACCTAATGGGGGTTATGATTTTCTTAAGTTTGCTAGGGTTTTAGGATACCTCACAATGAAAAATGCAAAACAATTTGAAAATGGAAGATGAATTCAAACCAATTTTATCCTAGAAACTACATGATATGAGTAATGCAATGCAAAGAGAACCAACATCAAACTCTTCATAGTTAGGCAGAAAGGATTTTTCCAAGTTAGGGTAAAAATATTGACTTTTAAGAACCCTAATTCCAAAGAAAAATGTCAAAATATGTCAAAAACCAAAAAGAAATTTGTTTGAAGAGTTTGATAATGTTTCTAAATGTATCAAAATGCAATGTGATTTTTTTTGGTGATTTTTAGAAACTTAATTGCTATTTTAATTAATTAATTCTCATTGACTAATTAAAATAAACATTTAAATATTTTTAAAATGCGAAAATTATGCAAAAAATAAAATAAAAAATATTTTCAGGAAGAGAAAAATATTTTAAGGTATGATGCAAAAAATGAGATTTTTTAGAAATGATTTGCTATTTTAAATAAATTGGGCAAGAAAAATGAATAAAATTGAAAATAAAATTGAATTAAAGGAGAAGTAATCAGATCCAAGAGCCAGGATTCAAAGTTACAAGGAAAAGGTTGACTGGCGCGCGTTTTAAAGGCTGGGATTTGTCCTGAGTTAATTAACCTAATTAATTAATTTATTGACGAATTAGGGTTTAATCAAGCCATCTGGAACGTTCATACACGCAGGTAACTCAAGATCCAAAGGCCTCAATTCAAACTTGGCTTAATTACAGGATTAGGGCATAACCACTTTCAGGCGACCGGAACAGTGTTCCGGTCGTCTTCTCCGACGAGCCCAAACCCTAACTCCCCTCTCAGGCCATCAATCTCCATATTTCTTGGCCAAAAATGATCCTCTAACAATCCTAAACCTAAATCCCCAACTAAAACTCATTTATTTCACATCATGAACACGAATCGAACAAAAATGTTAAAACGGGCAAAAGTTTCAGAGCTCACATACATGGTGGTTTCTCAACAATTTTCAAAAATAATCATATCCCCATGATCAGGGGAGCATATAGAACCATAAAAGAACTTAAAAGCAAGCTTCTGGAAAAAAAGTTCATGAGCTATACCTGAGGTTGAACTTTCTGGTTCTGGGATTTCTGACCTTTCCTTTGCTGCAAGTCCACCTCTTTGAACCCCTGATGATGAAATGAAGCTTAGAATGAGTTTATATGGCTTGGTTTGATGGTTTTGGTTTTGGTGTAGCAGATTTGGAGAGTTGAGTATGTGGTGTTTCAGGCTGTTTCAATGCTTGGTTCCTGGTCTATGGGTGACATATGACTTATTGGTGAAGAAATATTTGAGGTTTGATGGTTGTATCAAGAGTTTCAAAGAGATGAAGAAAAAGGCATTTTTTGTGTATCCTGGCTTATGGGAGGTTGCAGGCTTGTGTGTGTGTGTCTTTCAAGTCCTTGAGGTCCACATATGAGGTTCTGATTGGGCAGAGGGTTGGTAGTGGCACAGTTTGATTGGTATGGGCAAAATGCAAAAAAGTCATGACTTTGTGTACTTGAGGTATGGCTCGGGTCAGAGGGAGATTAGGGGCATGGCTGGGCTCAGCATGTATCAAGGAAGGCCATTAGATTGCTTTTGTGCAGCTGTAATAGCTAGAGCAAGTGGTAGCATGGTTCTTGCAACTTTTTCCCCTTTGGAAGTCTTTATGAATCAAGGCCAAGAAACCTCTAAACTCTTGGGAAAATTGCAGCCAAATGGGCCATATGGAGTTGTCATGATGTCTTGTGCTCACTTAGCAACTAATTCAAACATTAAAAGTCCCTTTTGCAAAAACTCCATTCTTGAAGATTCATGAGAAAATGCCTTATGTAACTTGTAATTCAAGGCATAAAAATGAGAAATCCTTTGGGAAATTCTGAATTATGGATCATGAATGATGTTTGTGTGATGGTTAGAAATTGATTTGAGGTCACATTTGGCTTTGGAAAGTATTTTTGCAAGTTTCCTCTTTGGCACAAAAGTGAAAGTTAAGTGATTTTTCTCAACTTTGCAAGGCCATAACTTTAGTTCTAAAATGAATTAGATCAAGTTCTTGTACTTTTTGAAAATGGGAGGATCCAATCTACAACTTTCATGACCAAAGATTTTTCATTTGAAGCAATTTTGAATCAAAAAGAGGAGGTTGAAAAACTTTCCCAAAATGGCAAGTTTACATTACAAGTCACTTTCCCAAAATGGCAGCTTTGCAAATGGCTTGAAATTCTTCAATTTTGTGAACTTCTAACATCTTCTAAGATCAAATAAAGATCATACACATCCAAAATGATGAAGAAAACCCTTTAGTTGGATGATTGGGGGCCTCAGATGCCCTGATTTTGCACTGACTTGCTCAAGAAGTCATCTATTGATCAGATTCCTTCCTCATTGAATTTCTTCATGAAAATTGGTATGCATGATCCTTATAACATATAAAGATCAATAGAAACAAGAATGACCAAAAAATTTGGAGTTATGGCCTCTGAAATCAAAACCCTAATTTCAGGTTATCTGTGCAGTTAAGCTTGGCTCTGCTTCCATACCTTCCTAAGTTCTTGTGATTTTATGACTTCCTTGCTATTGGGAGGATATAATATGATGTTTGAACATACATGGACCCTCTTGAGATGATTGGATACCTTTGGAGTGGCTCAGATGGCTCAGGGATTTCTCAGATCACAAACCCTAGATGTAGATGACTTAGAATCAATGCAGTGAAGCAAAAATGTAATATGAGATGATATGATTGAACTTATGCAAATGAAAAGAATCAAAAGCCATGATGAAATGAGTGAGGGAAAATTTGGGGTGTTTACAGCTGCCCCTATTCAAACATGAGTTAGTTGTGCAGGATGTAAGCAGCGGCTTAACAGGCAAACAAGATAACTTGTGGTTGAATATCAAAGACAGTCCAAAATTTGCACTCACTGAATGAAGAAGAAAAGGGATATAGATTGTAAAAGAAAATATAATATGATTATAAAGTGCGAGTGACGGAGGACGACCATTGGGAATGAAGCAATGACGGGGACGGCTGACAAGCTGGGGAAATGAAAAGATTATGATGGGGACGACCATCAGGTAAAGAAACAAGACTCTCTGGGGATTAAAGGTGAAGTAAATGATGGGGACGACCATCAGGTTCAAAGCATAAAGGAAATAAATGATGAGGTACGGATATTAAAGGTGAAGGACGATCACCTAGCAGGGGACGGCTGCTCTGTTGGGGATAAGAATGAGGGACGGTCATCCAAGATGAAGGACGATCACCTGGCAGGGTACGACTGCCGAAAGTACCACGACATAGGACGAATGCCGGATAGAAAAGGTTGACAATGGGGACGGCCATCGGATAAGCATGACGAAGGACGATCATCAAGAGGTGAAGGACGATCACCTAGCAGGGTACGACTGCTCTCGGGGTTTATCGTGACATAGGACGAATGTCAGATAACAGAATCAACGATGGGGACGACCATCGGATATGAGTGATGAAAGACGATCATCAAAAGGTGAAGGACGATCACCTATCAGGGGACGGCTGCTAAATATCATGACATAGGACGAATGTCAGATAGGGAAGGGTTCCAATAAAGGGGACTCCGTCGGGGGATGATGAAGGACGATCATCAAAAGGTGAAGGACGATCACCTAGCAGGGAACGACTGCTCAAATATCACGACATAGGACGAATGTCGGATAGAAAAGGGGTCTAATAATGGAGACTCCACTGGGGGATGATGAAGGACGATCATCAAAAGGTGAAGGACGATCACCTGGCAGGGTACGGCTGCCGGAAGCATCATGACATAGGACGAATGTTAGGTAGAAAAGAAATTTTTGCTAGGATTTGTCGGGGATGCTTCTAGGGAATGGTAGACACAGACGAGTGTCTAGACTCAAGAAAGAAAAGGTACAAGTGTTTGACACGGTGTATAGATTAAAAATGCGGACGAGCATCCTTAAGACAATGATACGGACGAGTATCATTAGAAACAAACGCTGACGCATGTTCAGAGATGGTGATACGGACGAGTATCAACTGGTTTAACCAAAGAATACGGACGGATGTCGACTCTGAGGGGAGAAGGTGTGTATGCAAGATGCGGACGAGTATCTGTTATGAGTGAAAAGTGTGAGACACCGGCGAGTGTTCCACTTACTGGGGGAATATGATACAGACGAGTATCGTAAGAGAAAGTGTATAAATTATGAACTTATAAATGTGAGATATACTCTGACAATCTGTGGGGATAGGATGACACGGACGGGTGTCAAAAGAAATGTGTTATGAGTAAGGTTTTTGGCAACTGTGCTGGGGATATGGCACAGACAAGTGTCAAGAAGTGTATAGATAGGTTCTGGCGACTTTACTGGGGAAAATGACACGGACGAGTGTCGAGTGAGTATATATACTTTGTGTTAGAGAGTGCAAAGGGGACGCTTTGGCTTTCTGTCGGGGAATTTGAGAGGTATTTTGTATATTGTTTGATGGAATGTTGGTATATATAGATGTTTGATTCAAAACATGGCTTATGACTATGCAATATGTTTGATTTTTGCCATAATGCTCCGTACTAGACGGAATGCTACGCTCTGGGGGGAAATATGATGCGAATGCTATGATTATGCAAAGATACCGATCCGGGATTCGGATCCCGTTGCGGTGAAGATCCCGGGCTGATCTGCTTGAAGTGATATCCCAGCTGGGAATGTGATCATTGGTAGATCTGATATATATGACTCTGCTTGGGGAAATAGGTCACCGATAGACCTATCTTGGTAATGAGGGGCCCAGCTGGGGTCTATGGAAGCTTTCGTCACTTTGTTGTGCGGTTTTCAGACATTGCTCTTCTGGATAGAGGCTGAAACTTTGCGGGGAGACAACTAGAGATGAGGGTGCTTGGCAACTCAGCTGGGGAAATGAACATTTACTGGTGTTGTTTGGAAGACATATTGAGGAAGTAATGTTTTGACAGCTTGCTGGGGGAAAAACTTTCATGCCCCATGTTGCACTTTGAGCACCTGCAATCCTGTTATCTACAAGTATCCCGAGGTATCCCTTACTAGATTCCCTCATAGGAGGTTAGACACTCCCGGGAGCAAATATATTTCCTGTAAGCATGTAATTTAGAAAAGACGCATATGTGCTTACGCAATCAATAACTTAAGGATATCGGACATTTTTTGCAAATGAAAAATAAAATAAAATGTACGAGACGAAATGTGACTGAAAATCTGATTTTATTGATTTGCGTGCCCTGATTTGGCAAGTACAGTCAAAGAAACAAATCCCCTGAAATGAGGAGATTGTTACAAATTGAGAAACAAAAAGGTGCTGGAAATGTTGATGACGCTTCAGTGTGCTTCCTTTTTGCTATGACTCGTATGACATTGACGTTCTTCTCATCTTGCTTTTGAAGAAGGCTGATTCTGACCGATGCTTAAATCCTTCGGTGCTTGCCATGTCGCAAGTGATACAGACGAATTCAGAATGCAGTTGTTCGCTTATTCCCTGATTTTGCGTGGATCGCCCTTTCGGGTTTTCAATCCACCGGGATACCCATTTTTGCCTGAGTTGTCCAATGTGGCTTTTCAACTCAGCGGGTGTACATTTTTTTATTTATTTTCCCTTATATTTGCCCGAGTCTTTTATTCTGTTTTTGACTCGCCGGGATGCCCTATTTTTGCCTGGACTTACATTCTGTTTTTATGTCTAGCGGGTCATTTTTATGCGAAGTATTTTTTAACTGCATCTGAATTCCCAGGGGATAGGAAGTCTTCACCATCCATAGTACTGAGAATCAGTGCTCCACCAGAGAAAACTTTCTTTACTATGAATGGACCATCATAATTCGGAGTCCACTTGCCCCTGTGGTCTGTATGAGGAGGAAGGAGTCCTTTTAGCACAAGATCTCCTACTTGGTATTCTCGAAGCCTGACTTTCTGATCGAAAGCTTTCTTCATTCTCTTTTAATACAACTGCCCATGACAAATTGCAGCCAATCTCTTCTCTTCGACCAGACTTAGTTGTTCGTACTGGGACCAGACCCAATCTGCTTCGTTTAGCTTAACATCCATCAATACCCGTAAGGAGGGTAATTCAACTTCAACAGGTATAACTGCTTCCATACCATACACAAGCTGATACGGTGTTGCCCCGGTGGATGTTCTGATTGATGTACGGTACCCATGCAAGGCAAATGGTAACATTTCATGCCAATCTTTGTAAGTGACTACCATCTTCTGCACAATCTTCTTGATATTCTTGTTAGCTGCCTCCACAGCGCCATTCATCTTTGGTCTGTATGGAGAAGAATTGTGGTGTTGGATCTTGAAGTCCCGGCATAGTTCTGCCATCATTTTATTGTTTAAGTTGGAACCATTATTCGTAATGATTCGCTCGGGTACTCCATATCGACAGATGATGTCTCTCTTCAGGAATCGGGCTACCACTTGCCTAGTGACATTGGCATAGGAAGCTGTTTCAACCCACTTGGTAAAATAGTCAATAGCCACCAGGATGAATCTGTGGCCATTTGAAGCAGTCGGTTCAATCTTGCCAATCATATCAATGCCCCACATGGTGAAGGGCCAGGGTGAAGACATCACATTCAGAGGATTTGGAGGCACATGCACTTTATCTGCATAAATTTGGCATTTATGGCATTTTCTGGCATACGCACAATAGTCTGCATCCATTGTGATCCAGTAATAGCCCGATCTTAACAACTTTTTAGCCATAGCATGCCCTCCAGCATGGGTACCAAAAGATCCTTCGTGCACCTCGTGCATTAACAAGTCCGCTTCTGCCTTATCAACACATCTAAGAAGTACCATATCAAAGTTCCTCTTATACAGGGAGCCATCAGCATTCAGGAAGAAGCTACCAGCAAGCCTTCTTAATGTCTTCTTATCATTGGAAGATGCCCCAGGTGGGTATGTTTGATCCTCCAAGAAGCATTTGATGTCGTGAAACTAAGGCTTATCATCTTTAACAACATCTGCAGAAAATACGTATGCTGGCTTGTCAAGTCTGGATACTGAAACCCGAGGCACAAAGTTGGCAGCTTGAACTTTGATCATGGATGAAATGGTAGCCAGAGCATCTGCAAACTGATTTTCATCTCGGGGGATATACTCAAGCTTGACTGTAGTGAAGAAAGTCAATAACCTCCTTGTATAATCCCGGTAGGGTATCAGATGATCTTGGTGAGTGTACCATTTGCCGTTGGTTTGATTGATTACCAGAGCTGAATCTCCGAACACAGTCAAAGTCTTGATCCTGAGGTCAATGGCTTCCTCAAGACCCATAATACAAGCTTCGTACTCAGCTTCGTTATTAGTACAGTTGAAGGTGAGCTTTGCCGAGAAAGGCAGATGAACTCCCTTAGGTGTAATGAGTACTGCACCAACACCACGACCATTCATATTAACAGCCCCATCAAACATCATAGTCCATTCTTCTTCCGGGTCAGGTCCTTCAGTGTGAACAGGCTCTTCGTGATCTTTTGTTTTTATGAACATGATGTCTTCATCAGGGAAGTCAAATCTCATAGGCTGGTAATCATCAATGGGTTGCTCAGCGAGATAATCAGACAATACACTGCCTTTGATGGCCTTTTGAGATGTGTACTGAATGTCATATTCTGTGAGAATCATTTGCCATCTTGCAACCCGTCCGGTAAGTGCTGGCTTCTCAAAAATGTACTTAACTGGGTCCATCTTTGAAATCAATAAGGTAGTGTGGGTCAACATATACTGCCTTAGTCGGCGAGCAGCCCACGCTAAAGCACATCAAGTTTTCTCGAGTAGTGAATAACGTTGTTCACAGTCGGTAAACTTTTTGCTTAGGTAGTAAATTGCATACTCTTTTCGACCAGACTCGTCATGCTGGCCCAACACACACCCCATTGACTCTTCTAATACTGTCAAGTACATTATTAGAGGTCTTCCTTCAACTGGAGGCATAAGGATCGGAGGCTCTTGTAAGTATTTCTTGACTTTGTCAAAAGCCTTCTGGCAGTCCTCGTTCCACCTGACCGTTTGTTCTTTTCTCAACAACTTGAACAAGGTTTCACAGGTTGCAGTAAGGTGAGATATGAACCGTGAAATGTAGTTCAATCTACCTAAGAACCCCCAAACTTCTTTTTCATTCTTTGGTGCAGGCATCTCTTGGATGGCTTTGACTTTATCAGGGTCTACTTCAATTCCCTTTCACTCACAATAAAACCCAGTAGCTTACCGGATCGCACCCCGAATGTGCACTTGTTGGGGTTTAACTTCAATTGGTACTTCCTCAGACGCTTGAATAACTTCAAAAGATTCACTAGGTGGTCTTCTTCTGTGAGGGACTTGGCAATCATGTCATCCACATAACATTCAATTTCTTTGTGGATCATGTCATGGAATAATGTTACCATAGCCCGTTGATAAGTGGCACCCGCATTCTTCAGTCCGAATGACATCACCTTATAACAGAATGTGCCCCAGGGTGTGATGAAAGTTGTCTTCTCCATGTCTTCAGGTGACATTTTGATCTGATTGTATCCTGTAAATCCATCCATGAAGGAGAACACTGAGAACTGAGCCGTATTGTCGACCAATACATCAATGTGAGGTAAAGGGAAGTCATCTTTCGGGCTGGCTCTGTTCAGGTCCCGGTAATCCACACACATCCTCACCTTGCCATCCTTCTTAGGCACAGGTACAATGTTAGCAACCCACGACGGGTAACTGGTCACAGTAAGGAAACCGGCGTCCCATTGTTTTTGTACCTCTTCCTTTATCTTCATTGCCATATCTGGGCGAGTACGGCGCAGCTTCTATTTTACTGGCGGACAATCTTCTTTCAAAGGCATCTTGTGCATGACAATGTCGGTGTCCAACCCTGGCATATCCTGATAAGACCAAGCAAAAACATCCACATACTCCCGAAGCATGTCGATCAGTTGTTCCTTTACCGAATCTTGCAGACAGGCCCCGATCTTTACTTCTTTCATGTCTTCTTCGGTACCAAGATTAACCGTTTCGACCTCCTCCTGATGAGGAGTGATAACCTTCTCCTCTTGTCTCAACAACCTGGCTAGCTCTTCAGGTAGCTCATAATCTTCTTCAACCCTTTCATCAGCTTGATTAATTGGATTGTCAAAGTCATATGAAGTCATAGCAGTGTCGTTGTCGGTGCAGTCTGGAGGGAACTCTCTGCAAGGGTTTAGATTTGTTCGTTTTAGTGATCAATTTTATCTTATTTAGGAAAAGTGAAAATGAAGTTATCATTTTGAAAAACATTGCCATTTTATTTTTGAACAAAAAATGAAAAATGAAAAACAGTGAGCGGAAAAGAAAAGACTCATTTGCAAAAGATGTCCTGATATTCATTAATTGATCTTTGCACAAAATACAAGATGGCCCGATTACAAAATGAGTCCTGACATCTTGGGAAAGATGTAGGACTTGATGCATGCTTTAAAACACAAGAAATAATAATTACTCTGCAGGAGTAACTCTTATAATTTCCTGGGAAGACCAGTTTGAGACATGGTTCCCCGGGATCCTTGGACGTATCCAGCTTTCCAGGTTGCGCTCGTCTTCTGACTCATCTTCCAAACTATTCACAGCATCCGGGGTGAGCATCCCCCTGCTAACAAACTTGGGCTCCGTTGCAGGCTCTGATTGATCTTGTCGAGTTGGTCTGTAACCCTACCCGAATCGGTCCTCCTTCTTTTCCACGGGCAGCAGCTTGCCCCAACCTTGAGCGGTACCCTCTTCAACAACCTTTCGGGCTTGTTGATATGAGGTGATGGAAGTCCCCACTACATCAGATGCTTCATTAATATTAAGGGCCTTAAACCCTTGGCTCATGGTTTCATGGATCTCCCCATCCATCTCAATGTATTTGAAGGTAGCCAGCTGGCTAACAAAAATATCCTCCTCCCCGCAAATAGTAATGACTTGACCTTCCCACTCGAAGTTTAACTTCTGGTGAAGGGTTGATGTCACGGCGCCAGCGGCGTGTATCCATGGTCTACCCAATAGACAGCTGTAGGCAGGCTGTATATCCATCACAAAGAAGGTCGTTTTGAAAACTTGTGGGCCAATCATTATTGGTAACTCTATCTCTCCCAGAACTGACCTTTTAGAACCGTCAAAAGCTCTTACTACCAAGTTACTTGGGCATAGTTCCAATCCGTCATACTCCAGCTTCACAAGGGCTTTCTTGGGCAGGACATTGAGGGACGACCATGTGTCTACCAGTACGTGAGAAAGAACTGCACCCTTACACTCTAAGGTAATGTGCAAAGCCTTGTTGTGATTGTGACCTTCTACCGTCAAATCAGTGTTGGTAAAACCTAGTCCATGACTAGCGTTGACATTTCCCACCACAGCTTCTAACTGATTGACGGTAATCTCCTCCGGCACATAAGCTGCGTGCAGGACCTTGAATAGTGCATTCCGGTGAGCCTCGGAGCACATTAGAAATGATAGTATGGAGATCTTGGAAGGCGTTTGGTGAAGCTGGTCTACCACCTTGTAATCACTCTTCTTGATGATTCTCATGAATTCATCAACCTCTTGATCAAAAGGAGTCTTCACAGTTTCTTTGACAACTTGTTCCTCTTGCACCATGCTATTCCCTTTTTCCTTGGCAACAGCTTCTGCTTCAGCATTGGGTCTTTGTATTTGCGAGGCAAAGAGACGTCCGCTTCTAGTGAAGCCTCCGCCTCCCCCCACATTGTCTATCTGAGGTGAAGAAGTTGATGACTCTAAAGTGATTTTCTGCCCCTCGCAGTACAGTTCTGAGCCATAATTCCAAGGGATTGCATTACTGCTTTCGTAAGGGACTGGCCCAGGTACTGTGATAGTAATCGGACTGATAGCAGCTACAGAGGGGACCACAGTGGTGTGTGGATCATAGTATATGGTAACTGGTGCTCTGACAGGAGCAGTAATCTGTTGTGAGTTGTTGGAAGGAATATTTGTGGGATCATAGTAAATTGTAACCGTTGAGACGCTTTCATTAACTGTTGCTGACGTTGTAGAAGGTACCGTTGACTGAATGGGTGTTGCAGTTGTAGCAGGGATGGTAACTGAACTTGCATCCGTTGAAGTGATTGATTGAGCAGTTGTTGGAGTTGTAGTATAATCCGTTGGAACAATGGTTGCTGACGTTGTAGGAGTATCTGTGATTGTTGATGAGAGAATTGTTGGAGTTATATGCGTTATTGTCGTAATCTGAAGGATACCATCCTTGATAAGACCATCTATGCCGCTTCTCAGCCTTTCACACCCATTGATTGCAATATTGCAATACCCACAACCGAGCTCACACCCGGGGAACACTTGGCATTCTAAAAGCTGAGCTTTGATTTCAACCAAAGGTGTCTGAATCTGTGCAACACAGGTGATTAAGGTGGATAGTTTGCCTTCCTCAATAGCATTAATCCTAGGCCCGTTGTGACTAGGCATTGGATTCCTTGTGACATTCGGAGGAGGTGCAAAGTTGAGAGCTTTTGAGTCCACTAGAAATTGGACTTTCATCTGTAAGGCCCTGCATTTTTCGGTATTATGCCCCGGTGCGTTTGAGTGGAATGCACACCTGGCATTGGCATCATAGTTCTTTGGAATATTGGTGGGATCTGGAGGTGCCAATGTCCTTAACTCAACTAGGTTGAGCTTCAAGAGTTGTGGCAAGAGTGCAGCATACGGCATTGGAATTGGGTCAATTACCCTGTTTTCTTATGATGGCCTTTGCTGGAAAGGACGCTGTTGCTGATTGTTATTGTTGTTGTAGGTTCTCTGTTGCGGATAATAAACTTGTTGTTAATACTGTGGTTGTTGTTGTTGAGGATATGCTGATTGTTGAGGAATCAGAGATGGGATGGTAATTATTGCTACTGATCGGTGCACATATTGGGGCCTTCCCCTACTTGCATGAATGGAATTTGTTTCACCGGCCCTTCGGGGTCCCACAAAAGGCTTCCTGGGATTACTGGATGAACTTGCACCACTGTCGGAAATTTTGCCCATCTTTAATAGACTTTTAATCCTTTCACCAGCTATGACCACATCATCAAAACTGGTAGAGGAGAAGGCAGCCAATCTATCAATATAGGTTCCTTGCAATGTATTCATGAACATGTCAGACATTTCCCTCTCTGACATAGGTGGTTGGACAGCAGTAGCAAGCTGTCTCCACCTCTGGGCGTATTCCCTGAAGCTTTCTCTAGAATACTGGGACATTCCCATTAGGAGGGTCCTGTTGGGAGCCATGTCCAGGTTGTATTGATATTGCCGGATGAAGGCTTCAGCTAAGTCCTTCCAGCATCTAATGGTAGCTCTGGTCAAGTGTGAATACCACTCTCTTGAAGCCCCAGTCAGACTATCTTCAAAGTAAAACATCCACAATTTTTCATCCATAGTATACGCATTGATTCTTCCCAGGAAAGACTGCAGATGATTGCGAGGACAGGAGGTACCATTGTATTTTTCGAAACATGGGGGTTTGAATTTGTGGGGAATTCTCACCCCATCCACTAATCCCATATCCATCACATCGAAGCCCAAGGAATTCTGAGACTTCAAAGATTTCAACTTCTCAGCAATTTCATCCAATCTCGTGTCATAAACTTCATCTCCAGCTCCCATAACAGTAAACTGCTCTTCTTGGGGATCCTCTTGCAAGATTCTCCCTCTAGCAGTATTACCTTGTACATTCCTCGGGATGTTAGCTTCTGGATCCAGATGAGGTCCAAATACTGGTGGGTCAATACGAGGCTGGCCCTGTTCATTGTTACTAGTTCCTCCTGTCCCAAGATGGGGCTCTTAAAGAGTTTGCTTCTCCACCAGCTCTCTTAACCTTTCTTGACTCTGGGCTAAGCCAATCATCACTGCCATTAATTGAGACATCTGATTTCTCATCTCCAATCTCTCATTGGTCATCTGATTTCTGACCTCAGTCAGATCCTGCTGTACTTGTTCCATTTGAATACCGGGAAGGTTGTTGCGAGTCGGGTACCGGTGCGCGCGGTTGACAGGGAACACTCGGCGACGAGCAATGTTTCCTGAAGTCACAACAAAGTTAGAAACAAAGATAATAACAAAACCTACAAAAACAAACACAAAGGTTAGTATTCAATGCAGTATGCTTATTTGTTTTCCAAGGTATCCGGTTTGGTTCTTGGTTTTGACCTTTCCAGACCTCGATGAAGATGCTTGATGTTGTTGAGAATCCCAAATGAAAACAAACTAAAATATATTACCAATGGTGAACAATACATAGTTTGTTTTACAACACATGCCCATGGAGGGTCAAAATACAATAAAAGGAAAAGTACATCAAATGGAAATAACAACAAACAAACAATCAGACATCCAATCCAAACTCATCCTCTTTGACCTCCTTCAGGAGTGCCTCAGTCACTGGACCAGCTGGGTGCTCTGTAATGGTCTAAATGAGGAGGTTCCTGGTAGCAATGGCAGTGGTCAGCTTCTTATGCCTGTCCTGATCCTTTGATCTCTTCAATCCTGCCCTAAGCTTCAACTCTGAGATCTCCTTCTGGGCTGCCAGCAAAGCTTCCTGCTGCTTCTTCTCATTGGCCTCTAGTTGTTCAATCATGGCTTGAGTCTTATGGTCTCCTTGTGTACGAGCTTCGGTGATCCTGACCCACCTAGTCTAACTCTCTTGCAGATAGAGCTCAGTCCTAGCCTTCTGAATTTTGGCCTCTTTACAGGCATTCTTCAATATTTGTTCCCCAACTCTTGCTTTCCTGATGTAGTCCTCTGTCTTCTCAATTTTGGCAAGATGCTCCACCCTGAGCTTCTCCAATCTCTTAATGTCCAGACGACCATCACTCCTTTCCCAAAGAGTCTTCTTTAAAGCTTGAGATAAGTTCTCATTTCTTTCCTTTAGCTTCTCAAATTCTTCTAGGCTGACAGTTGCTGTAGGTTGTACTGTAGAGGGTCCAGGTATGTCCTCCAAGATAAAAGGCATTCTAGTAATTTGAGCTCTAGTACGGGACCAGTCATAGTACTGAGCTGAAGCAACATTATTACACCTTCCAAGAATAGCCATCCCTTTTGTCTGGATGTTATCCCAAGCCCAGGATGCTTGCCTGACAATAGCTGAATTAGGTTTCACTTCACAATACAGGGTCTCAGATAAATCTTGCCCTCTGGGAGGGTGAACCAAAGCATAACACAGTTGTCTCTTAAACAGCAAAGGATTGTAGTTGATGCAACCCTTCACTCCTATTAGAAGCAAATTTGGGTATTGTCCACAGCTGGTGATAATATCCTTGCCTTTGGTGCTTTGGGTGCACCATCTGATATCATCTGAAGTCAAGGCAATGAACCTCTTGGCCCAATTCTTCTGTTGGTGAGGGTTCAGGAAGGCATCTGACTTAGGCAGGTGTCTGAGCAGCCAGGTGTAAAACAAAGGAGCACAACATCTCACCAACTTTCCCCTTTGTTTCTCATTCCTCTGATGGATGGAATAGTAAAAGTCTCCCAGTAGTGTAGGTACTGGGTTCTTCAGGAGAAATAGATGGATGGCATTCTTGCTGACAAATTTGGGCTCATCTGCAAATAGTATAGCCCCATATATGCTGAGGGCTAACAGTGCACAGACTGCCCACCACGCTCCTGATGAAGCCTTCAGGATGGCCTGAGAAATCAAGAAGTCCAAATGCAAACCAGGGATCCCAGCCTTTGTTGTCATACTTTGCTCAATCAAGGCAGGCTCCATGTACAGTGCCTTTGCTACTTCTTCATTTCTGGGAGCTGGCATCTCTGGGTTGAAAGGGATTTCACCCCTGATAGGTACTTCAATCAATGAGGAAAACTCTTCTAGCAGAGGCCCTAGCTGAAAGTCTGGAAAGGTGAAGCATCTCAAAGGAGGGTCATAAAACTGCAAGCAGGTTTGGATCATGCTTCTCTGAGAAGGGTCAAGGTCCATAACCATATCCAGGATACCTCCATAGTGCTCCCTAAACAATGGGATGTGGTCAGGTGTGATAAGTGACTGGACCTGCCTGATACCAGTCAACACAGGCTCAAAGAAATGGTAGGATATGTTGCTCTTCCTGGGAGTAGTCATGAGTGCTACTAAAGAAACTGAAGATAGGTGCTGATGAAGATCACAGACTGATGCTGGGAATGAGCCACTGACAGGCTGATGCTGGTGATGGTGAAGATAGCTGAAGCAGATACATGATGAAGACAACTGCAACAGAGGTCTATGCAGAAGAAGGGGTCAAAACCAAAACCAAGATACAGTGAAATGGATACCATGAAAAGCAAATAAACAAATGTTAAATGATGCAATGATGATATATGCAAATGATATGCAAGGGTTTGTGATCAAGCTGGATCTGATTATCTGTCTTGATATAAGTCCATGTATGTTCAAAGGTCCAGATGAAGGCTTAGAAATCCAGGAACCAGGGTGGGGAACTCAAATAAAGAGTCACATGTCCAGGGTTTAATCACAAGAACTGTCCAAAATGAGGTACTCTTAAACAAAATAGTAACAGGGTATGATGTGGCCAAGGGTACCTGCAAACCTGTAAACAGCCCAACCCCCTCACATGTAGTGTTCTAAAACATGGATCCTCAGACTTGGATCAGTTATGAGAAGTGTAAACACTTCTAACCCGGAGGTACAGTGTTTACAATAACCATAAGAGATCCTCCTCTAATTCTCCTCAGCTTCTGGAGGTCATAATAAAGGTCATCCAGACTTAGCAGGCTTCCCAGATAGCCCTAGTACTACAGAAAATATGTAGCACAGAGTTCTCAAGAAGAAACCCACATCTGAACCGTGTTTCATATTCCCGCACCAGACCGAAATGGAATGGGAAAGAACATGAACCACTCTAGCCTAGGTGTCACTCAGGTCCCAGGTATAGGACCTTAAACTCTCAATGGAACCCCACCCACCAAAACAGAAACCAGATCTAGCAATGACAGTATGACAGTATGATGTATAAAACTGTAAAGAAAGCAATAAACAAGACTGTACATAAAGAAATAAATAAAATAAATATACAAGCACAAGTAGCACATAACACCCCCATAAACACAAATCAAACAAGCGCTAGGAGGAACCCACAAAAAGAACTAGAAGCCCTGGTTGCAATATAAGGTGTCCCCAGCAGAGTCGCCAAGCTGTCGCTCCCACCAAAATGACACCTGGTCAGAAGGGGTACAGACGCAAACGGTCGGCGAAGAGGAGAGAACACACAAGGGTGAACCGAAAAGAAAAGAGTCGCCAGCTAGGCATTTTTATCCCGAAGGAAAGGTAATGCTGCATAAACCTAGAAAGAGATGGATAAGACGGTTGCGAACCAGAGAAACTGAGAAAGGGGGTTGGTTACAACCTGGGAAGGTATTAGCACCCAGATTATCTGTCGTACTCGACGGGATCCACGCTTAAAAGATTTGTGCTTAAAAGGGTAGTGTCTGTGCTATTTTGTGTGTAAAAGCTGGAAAAGAATGCAAGTGTCAGTGCAAAAGAAATGTGAAGTGTATAAGAGAAGTGTCAGTGTAAGGAAAGAGTGCAAAGCTCAAGACTATGAGGCTTAAAAGAATAATGCTGGAAGAGGGGGAAGACACAGAGACTTTTGTTCGATAACTGTTAAGTTATGCCTACGTATCCTCTCGTGCAATGAGGAAGTCAGAACACTGTAGTTCGACTCAAAGAGACTGAAACATAAATTGACTTGTGAACTGCTTACTTATCTATGCTCAAGTGTGTGACCTGTCTGGCTCAGGTGCAAACTGTCTTGCATTAGACGGAAGAAGCAAGTTCTCGTTTGTGAATGAATGAGGTGAGAACAGAATCCCGGAGGAGACGATTATTGTTTGTTTTTGTGTTTTCAATCTTTTATTGCTTTTGGAGTTTGTCATAAGAAAATGAGCTTAAGCCTAAACCAAGGGTTAGTAAACTCATCACATCTTCCCTCTGATTAGGGGTAATGAGAATACCTTAAGTATGAAGTAAACACCTCACACTTAATCACCATGATGTAGGATTAAGATCATTAACCTACTTGCATTTATTTAGATGTTTTTTGGAGTTTTTGTTTAATGTTAAGTAATGAGTTTAAGCCATAATCAAGGATTTAATGGACCCATTACACAATCATAATAGAAGGATAATAGATGAGAACATTTAAGCTGAGAAAGGCTCCTCAACTTAATCCATGATTAGGGATTAACCTCATGACAAAACAAAACCTTTATTAGATGGATTTTAGTTAATGGGAAGATTAAAAAATGAATTTTATGGTTTGTAAGACAACTTGAGGGAGTCTTGTCCATTAACACTAGGGTTAGTCCTTCTTAACCAATTAAGGAAGAATTAGAACCCTAATGCAAGGCCCAAGTTACAAGTTTGATGTCTTAGTGATTATTAGATGGATTGATTAAAGGATTTAAACACATTAAGGGTTTAACACTTAGGATTAAAGTTATGCACTCCATCCTAATAGAAGGATACAAGCATAACACTAATCACAAAGCCTTAAAACCTTTAAGGTTTAGTCCTTGATTAAGAGATGAGAAGACAAGACTCAAAGATGACACAAAGGTAAAACTAAATGGGGGACTAATCAAACCCTAATTGTGATCATGATTGGGTGTTCCTAGGGTTTATGAGGCTTGCAAGAAGATCTTCAGGAAGAGCCACCAAGGAAGAAGAAACATGGAAGGAGGAGAAGCAGAAAGAAGCAAGACAACTTACTTCACTTAAGATGATAAGTTGCTTGAAGAAAGAAAGTGAGGAGGGCGCATGAATGAGCAAGCTCACTCTAATACAAAATTAAATGCAGCAGTGAATGCATAAGAGAGATGAGAAGAGATTATGAGAAGTGAAGGCAAATTCACTTCTCAATGACTTACCACCTGAAATGTTAGTAACAAGAAATGAAATGAAATGAAAATGAGATGAAATGCAATGATGAAAACAAAAGTCAGAAGCATAAACATGATGTTAATGATACTAAAAGATAAAGCAAACACAAGTCAAGGGTTGTGGATGGTCACAAGGATAAGGATGCAAATGGAGCATGCTTTGAACCATAAAAGTTCATGAAAGTTTATGAAATGCAATGGAGGTATAACATGGCAAATGGATGAAGAAATGCCTTATCATGATTCTAATGTGTCCTAATATGTCTTAGGAGTCATGTGAATGTACAAAATGTCATGGCAAATTCATGTATGCAAGCAAATGAGAGATGAATGCAAATGAAGGCAAAAATTAGAGTTTATGCACAAGACACAAAGCAAAATCCAAAATCAGAAGCAAATGAAAGGATAAAAAATTGAAAATGGGATCAAAGGAACCCTAACCCTACATAAGTTCACTGCTCAAAGGAGGGGACCTAAATTTTAACCTAATGGGGGTTATGATTTTCTTAAGTTTGCTAGGGTTTTAGGATACCTCACAATGAAAAATGCAAAACAATTTGAAAATGGAAGATGAATTCAAACCAATTTTATCCTAGAAACTACATGATATGAGGAATGCAATGCAAAAAGAACCAACATCAAACTCTTCATAGTTAGGCAGAAAGGATTTTTCCAAGTTAGGGTAAAAATATTGACTTTTAAGAACCCTAATTCCAAAGAAAAATGTCAAAATATGTCAAGAACCAAAAAGAAATTTGTTTGAAGAGTTTGATAATGTTTCTAAATGTATCAAAATGCAATGTGATTTTTTTGGGTGATTTTTAGAAACTTAAATGCTATTTTAATTAATTAATTCTCATTAACTAATTAAAATAAACATTTAAATATTTTTAAACTGCGAAAATTATGCAAAAAATAAAATAAAAATTATTTTCAGGAAGAGAAAAATATTTTAAGGTATGATGCAAAAAATGTGATTTTTTAGAAATGATTTGCTATTTTAAATAAATTGGGCAAGAAAAATGAATAAAATTGAAAATAAAATTGAATTAAAGGAGAAGTAATCAGATCCAAGAGCCAGGATTCAAAGTTACAAGGAAAAGGTTGACTGGCGCGCGTTTTAAAGGCTGGGATTTGTCCTGAGTTAATTAACCTAATTAATTAATTTAATGACGAATTAGGGTTTAATCAAGCCATCTGGAACGTTCATACGCGCGGGTAACTCAAGATCCAAAGGCCTCAATTCAAACTTGGCTTAATTAAAGGATTAGGTCATAACCACTTTCAGGCGACCGGAACAGTGTTCCGGTCATCTTCTCCGACGAGCCCAAACCCTAACTTCCCTCTCAGGCCATCAATCTCCAAATTTCTTAGCCAAAAATGATCCTCTAACAATCCTAAACCTAAATCCCCAACTAAAACTCATTTATTTCACATCATGAACACGAATCGAACAAAAATGTAAAAACGGGCAAACGTTTCAGAGCTCACATACATGGTGGTTTCTCAACCATTTTCAAAAATAATCATATCCCCATGATCAGGGGAGCATATAGAACCATAAAAGAACTTAAAAGCAAGCTTCTGGAAAAAACGTTCATGAGCTATACCTGAGGTTGAACTTTCTGGTTCTGGGATTTCTGACCTTTCCTTTGCTGCAAGTCCACCTCTTTGAACCCCCTGATGATGAAATGAAGCTTAGAATGAGTTTATATGGCTTGGTTTGATGGTTTTGGTTCTGGTGTAGCAGATTTGGAGAGTTGAGTATGTGGTGTTGCAGGCTGTTTCAATGCTTGGTTCCTGGTCTATGGGTGACATATGACTTGTTGGTGAAGAAATATTTGAGGTTTGATGGTTGTATCAAGAGTTTCAAAGAGATGAAGAAAAAGGCAGTTTTTGTGTATCCTGGCTTATGGGAGGTTGCAGGCTTGTGTGTGTGTCTCTTTCAAGTCCTTGAGGTCCACATATGAGGTTCCGATTGGGAAGAGGGTTGGTAGTTGCACAGTTTGATTGGTATGGGCAAAATGCAAGAAATTCATGACTTTGTGTACTTGAGGTATGGCTCGGGTCAGAGGGAGATTAGGGGCATGGCTGGGCTCAGCATGGATCAAGCAAGGCCCTTAGATTTCTTTTGTGCAGCTGTAATAGCTAGAGCAAGTGGTAGCATGGTTCTTGCAACTTTTCCCCCTTTGGAAGTCTTTGTGAAACCAAAACCCTAATTTTAGGTTATCTGTGCAGTTAAGCTTGGCTCTGCTTCCATACCTTCCTCAGTTCATGTGATTTTCTGACTTCCTTGCTCTTGGGAGGATATAATATGATGTTTGAACATACATGGACCCTCTTGAGATGATTGGAGACCTTTGGAGTGGCTCAGATGGCTCAGGGATTGCTCGGATCACAAACCCTAGATGCAGATGACTTAGAATCAATGCAGTGAAGCAAAAATGTAATATGAGATGATATGATTGAACTTATGCAAATGAAAAGAATCACAAGCCATGATGAAATGAGTGAGGGCAAATTTGGGGTGTTTACACGGGGGAGTTGGTCGTCAAATCCGTAACGACCGCTCCAACTTTGTGTTTCTGGAGGGCTGAACCCGAAGTCACGCCCGGAGACCCTCGAGCGATAAAACCTGAGCCAGAGCCGCTCATATCAATTCCTACCATTCGGGTCTGGATAGTCTTAGCCTTCTGTTTGTTGCCTTGCATCGGCCTCTCCTGGATATTGTCTAGAGATTCCATCGAGCCTACAAAATAAAAGAAACGAGGATCAGACCGATCATGAGCATGGAATCACAACAAACAAACAAATAACAACAAGAATAAAACAAGAAATACCAAACAGGTCGGACACTTCTTGCCCTCTTTTACAGGCCAAAAAGGTTGTGACGTCGATCAGCGGACGGTCCACAACTTCCCCTCCATCAGAGGCAAGCATCATTTTCCCCTCCCCGTCGACCATTGGGATCAGAGTGAAAGACGACACCAACTTACAAAATTCCTCGAAGCTGGTCGCATCATCCTCGCCGAGAGCATCCCCTATTTGTCCAAAGTCACCGACCGGTCGCCCGTACTGGCCGTAATCCCAATAGAAAAGGGAACCTTCAGATCCTCATACGGATCAGACGACCTTCAGCGTCTAACCGGGGTACATCATTCTCATCAGTATCATTCCCATGAAACTGATCGACCTAGTCGCTCCTTTAGTCATTGGCTCAATCAGGATATAGTCACTTTTAAACAATCGGATAGACTATGAATGCCCCTTAAAAATCTTAGCTCGTTGCTTGAAAGATATGAATCCTTTCCGAGTAGTTCCACACCCCACCTGGCTTTTCAGAGAGAACATCTGGAAGAAGAGAGGGAGGGTAGCCTCCGCCCCCAGGTGCGCGCACGTCATCTCAAATGCTCTCATGAAAGCATAAGTGTTGGGGTGCAGTTGCGAGGGCGCTACTCCCAAGTAACCAAGCACCGAGCAGACTAGGTCACTAAAAGGCATCCTGATCCTCATGGTCGTGATGGCATATTCGTACATCGAAAGCTTCCTTCCTCCAAAATCCAAGAAGATCCGATCATCGTCGCCCGGGAAGGTCACTCTCCATTGATCAGGATTCCCCACCACTGGCAAAGGATCCACGCGCGGTCGGGCGTATGACAAGACCTTGTCCAGCAAATCTTCGACGACCCACTCCTTAGGTTCCAGCACCCTCTCTTCTTCTTGCGTAACATATGGGACACCAACCTCATACCCAGATGCTATCCCGACGTCATTCGCTTCGGTCTCCTTTGAATCTCCCGAAGAACTCTCAGTGCTAGATGGGACGGTCGTCGAAGAGTCCGAATCCTCCGATGAACTCTCCTCCGAAGATATGTCGAAAGGATCGACGAGCACATTTTCACCTGAAGAGCAGAGGAATGGCGTCAGTGAACTCGATCAGAATATCAAATCCACCCTTCCACTACCTATCAAGTGAAAGGGTGTGCATCGACCCGAAGGCAGGGTCCTGACCATTAGCCCCTTAGCGACCGACACCCAAAACGGGCGGTCAACATTCAGCGGGGAATCATTAAAACGCGTGGCTCGGAATAGACATGAGCTTGTCGCTAAACCTTATCCTTAGTTAAGCGTCGACCAAGACCACAGCCCACCGTGAACCAGGGTTCAGAGTAGGCAACGATACAGCTACTACTAAAACCTAAAATTCATACATTACTCTAATCTACTGATAAAACCGAAACCTAAGCCGCATGCATCACTACTTCTTAAAACCTAAGTCTAAAAAATCCAAAATAATGGTCTAACCTTGGCCTTGAGACGCCATTGCAGAAAAATGTCTTGATAAGCGCGGTGGTCGACGACGGTTTGCAGTGATCGACAACGAAGAACGACAGATAGAAGCACAAGCAATAAAGTGAGGTAGAAGACGAAGCGAAAAGTTCCCTCTGTGGGATAACGTTATCCCTAGGAAATGAAGTGTGACCCCTATCCCTAGGCAATAATAGCCTACACGCTAGGCCATATCTATCTCATGGGCCAACGACCCTATAAACCCAACTATGCTTGGAGCCCTGAGAATCGAGTGCTCGACTTGTCCTAGGTTGGATGACTTCAATGCTGAGCGAGGGACCTGTCGAGCAAGTTCTTTCTTGCCCCAACGACCAGTTCCTAACCACCGTCGATTATTGCGGGATCCATGATCCGCGCCCAACAAATTGGGCCAATAAACACCCACTTGGACCAGTATATATACCCTCTCATTTGAGAGGGTCAGGTATTCAAATCTTGACCAAAACATATTTTACTTGCTCACTCGTTTCTCGCTCTCTTACTTTAGCATCGGAGTTCCTTTGCAGGTACACCCCCTCTTTCCCCCATCATCAACTATGCTCATCCACGCTCGACGCGGCCACATCAGATCTTGATCTCCCGGTACGATCAACGAGTATCTGCTTGAACCTCATATTTTGTCTCCTCCAGTGGAAGGTAGACCGTTGATTATGTACTTAACTGTTGTAGCGGTAAAAACATGAGTGTGAGTTATTAATTAACTTAACTCAAAGTAACAGAGTTGCCATGACGCTATTATTTTATTCCAAGAGGAAAAGGAAAAAAGAGAGAATAAATCCTAATGAATCTAAAGGATAAAAGCTAAAGAGCTAAAAGAAACACAACAAAGAACCGGGTAAGGGGATAGGTTACACAATGGGAAGGTTTTATGCACCCAAAATGTTTTTGGTACTCCATAGGAGCCCTTTGAAAAATATACTGCTTTTGGTTTGAAAAATGTTTGTTAAAAGAGAGTGGAGGGATGAGAAAAGAATTATATTTTTATATTTTTGTGTTTGGAGAGGCTTACCACCTCATGCCTACCTAACCACAAAGTGCAATGCGAGATCAAAACCATGTAGTTCGTGGTACAAATAGTGAAAAAATTAGTGTGTTAAATGGATTTTAAAATGTAGACATAAGTCGTCATTCTTTAGCGAATAATTTTGCTAGATAGAATGAATCATATCTAAACATGTGAAAAAGTTTAAAAGAAAACTACACAAAGTCACAAAAAGAATTAGATGAGTTTTTGTATTTTTTAAGGTCTTTTGAAAAAGGTTTTAATATGCTTAAATATTTTAGCATTTATTAAGAAAAGAAATAAAAAGAGTAAAACCACATGACCTAAGTCAAGGTTTGATTATGAAAGTGGTTTAAAGTTTGAAAACAAAGAAGTTTTGGAAAAAGGGAGAAGTTTTGAAAATTTAAGAATGGGTGAGATGAAGGGACTATCCTAAAAAAAAGAGATAAAGGAAGAAAACAATGAATTGAATAATTAACTTAAAGGTAGTTTTGAATTAATGAACATTAACTACTCAAATCTACACCCAAAGTCCATTGAAATTAAAGAGAAATCACTTCCATAAGTGCTTTCCAATGAAAAAATAAAAAGGAGGGAGAAGAAGAAGAAAGAAGAACCAAAAGAAGGTTCAAAATAAGCCAAAAACTAGATTCTGACTTGTGTTAACCGGTTAACAAAATACACTGGTTAACCGAACCAGTAGCGGAAAAAATGATAAAATTCAGCATGATCCATTTTCAAAACTGTTTTTCAAACACTTGATGATCATGATCTGAATTAGCACGAATTTTTAAAAAAAATACAGTGAAATCCCAGCAATCAAACAATAATATAAGATCAAAAAGATCTAGAATTGAAGGCACCAAAGATCTACATCCTGAATGTTGATGATGAAGATGGAATCATGGAAATAGTGAATTACCAAAAGCACTTCTTCAAATTGGACCAAATCAAGCTAGATCTACTGAATTTGATGAACAAGAAAGAAGTAGGATGAAGGGTTAGCTCAAGTTGATCAAGAATTCAATGTTAATTCTTGATATCTTCAAAAGAAATAAGGAAGAGCTTTAGTGAAATTTGGTTTTGGGGGATTTTGCAAAAGATTTGTTGCTTCAAAAAAATTTTGCAAGGTGAATTTGGCTCTCAAAAGCTTGTTGAATGAATGAAATTAGGGTGCTATTTAAAGAATTTAGGTATGGGAATTTGGTGAAATGGAGCTTGATTTGGTAATTCAAATTAGGCTTGGTAATTGAAAATTTGGTGGGAAATGGAAAAGAGTGGTGCTTAGTGAGGGTTTATGGTAGGAAATGATCAAAGTAATGTAGATAATTCAGAGGAAAATGTATCTAGAATATTCAAAATGAGATCAATGATCAAAGTGTGTTGAATTTGAAAAAATATTCAAATTTCGAACTAGTTAACCGGTTAACGCCCAGGGTTAACCGGTTTAACAAGCCAAAATTTGAATATTTTATTCAAATGCGATTGCTTGGTTTTCTCGGCTCGATTCTTTTGCGCGTCGAAGAAGGAATGGAATTAAACACATGAACCTTGGACTTCATTAAATAAATCAATTAACTTGAGAAATCCTTGATCACATAAATTTGAATTATTCGCGGTCAACTTCGACTTTTATCTGTGAAATCATATTCGAGGTGCAGGACTGCTATTTTTGGCATTTTCAACTGTTCCTCTTCCTGGAAAGGTTAGTGAAAGGAAACAAAATATTTTTGGATTTTAATTAATGGGTAGTAAAAATAAACAAATAAAGAAATTAAAAGCAACAGTTATCCCCTGCGAGGCATAAACTAACACCTGAGAAGAACCGAGCAACCTGTGCAATCTTGTTTGTATGCAAGATGCAGATGAAATGCGAAGAAACCTTAGGGAAAAAATTAGGGTGTTACAGCTGCCCTTATTTAAGTTTCTTCAATATGGAGATATGAAGATTGACATCTTCATCTCAACAAGATGGGAGAGACTTAAATACAGAAAACCCAATTTTTGTACTAAGGGAACATGATATGATATGATATTCAAACCCAAGATCCCTGTGGGGAGAAAATGACCACCAGAGGAAACCAAAAGATTGGGGACACAAAATAAAAAAGAAAATCCCGCCGGGGAAGACAACAAATGCCAGAAGAGTTTACCAGGAAAATAAATCACTGGATAGCTGACTCAACTTGGGGGAAAATATATGATATAATCAAGGTAAAAAGTTCAACAGGGAAGAGTAAACACTCTGCCAGGGAAAATCAACTAATCAAAGTATTTGTGTCTAGCAATGGAGGAATACCGAGTTAGGAAACAATCCTTAACTACCGATTTACTGGGTATGAGCAAATTCAATGAGCTTGATCAACTCAGTAATAATACCCACTATCGAATAATTGAAAGTTTAATTCCAAAGTAATATACTCAAGCTGAAGAAAATATTACCCATTATCAAACAATGATAGCTTAATTCCAAAGAAATAAAACTCAAAAGGAAAGATTACCCACTATCAAACAACGATAGCTTAATTCCAATGTAATCACCCAAATAAGAGGAGAGAAATTATATCCACTATCAAACACATGATAGCTTAATTCCAAAGTAATATACTCGAACATGATAAAATAATGCCCATTATCAAATAATGATAGCTTAATTCCAAAGCAATATTACTCACAAAATGGGACCAATGTTCAATCCAAGAACAATTTGGAGAGAAACAGTCAAACAAGACTCATCCCAAGGAGGAAATATCTCAATTGGGGAAAATTCAATCCAGATAATAGACTGGGGAGGAAACTGAATCAAAATCATCCATGAGGAACAAACTCAATGGGGAATTATAAAGAATAAGCATTTTCTACTTAAGGGTTGACACTCTAAATTTGAGAGGAAGACAACACACACACTTTGTGGGAAAAAATAAACACCAAAGAGCAGGGAAAAATGATAAGTGAAAGAATGCAAACAAAATAAGCGAATGCATGAATATGTGTATGAATATGCCGAGAAAACATACATAAAGACGAGCAACAAGTGACATAAACATCACATCAACAAGATACTCGACTATCCCAAGGCAACAATTCTAGGAAGTCATGTTGGAGATCCTGCGGGGGACGAACCAAAAGCCTTCAAAGGAATAAAATCACTCTACAAAGCTAAACTCATGTTTAGGAAACAGTTGCTAAGGAAAATATTAGCAAAGAAATCTCCAAAAATCCATTAAGGATAACATCAGTGTAATACCCCAAATTTTCCATCTCCTTTCTAGCATCATCATTACATCATAATCATCATAAGCATATCATATCATTGGCATCTAGCATAGAAAGATGAAGCATATCATTCTCATGTACTAGCATTGGGCATATGATCAATCATTGGTGCATTTGAAGCCTTACAATTCAAATCAAGAAGACAAGTGACCTTGTCCAGGTCCTATTAAGTGTCTACATGGTATATACAAGCTCAAGGTCCTTTACAAGAGCCCATAAGGTTTGGAGATCATCAGATGATCAAAGAAAGGGCAAGCTCCTACAAAAATGGCATTCAAAAGAGGGTTTCATTTTCAAGCAAGTATTCTTTGTGACTTTGGCCATTTCTTGTGGGCAAAGTCATTCATATGATATGTAAATGCTATGGATGAAATTTGGTGAGAAAATGCATTGAGCAAGGCAGTCAATTCATCAGTTACTTGCATAAGAAGACATTGGTCAAACTGATCATTTGAAAAGTCAATTGTGACAATGCAAGGGTTCCAATCCTATTTTTCAAGCCAAAGGATGTTCTTAAGGTCATAAAAGAGGTTTGGAAAAGTCAAAAGTCAAGAATCTAGGGTTTTTGCAAGAGTTTCCATTTTTGGGAATATGGCATGTAACTAACTTTCCAAATTTAGTAAATTTTGACCTAATCTTCAAAGCATTCTTTCATTACCAAGATGACCTCAAATGAAATTTCTTTGAACATGAAAGTTGTAGGAAATTGTTTCCCATTTCTAAAAAGTACAATAACATTATCATAGCCCTCATGGTTTGAAAGTTATGGCCATTGGAAGTTCACTTATTTTTAGGGTTTTACTTAAAATGCAATTTTCTACCAAGGTGCAAAAGCTTATGAATCTTGTTTCCAAATTGTTCTATGGATAAAATTAAATCACCACATCACAATGCATGACATGAGAAGCTTTTGGCTCAAGAGAAATTACAATAATCGTGCATGGCATGCATGTAATGTCATTAAGTGCAAAAATTAAAAAGCATGGGAATAGCATGATCAAGTCATCCAATGGTCAGGATTAAAGCATTGTTGAACAAGTTATGCAAGGTGGATCAACATGTTCAAAGATAATTATAAGCGCACGAGCCAAGCATGAGATCACACTTTTCATGCACAATTGCAATTTCATTTCATTCACACTCCTCTCACGTGCCTTGCCTGCTAAACCCTAATCAATGATCAGTGGCATTATAAATAAGTGAACTAGGGTTTCATTCCACCAGAATTGCTCCTCATTTCACCATTTCAAAGTTCTTGCACCTTTTGCATTTTTCATCGAATCTCACTCCACAACCACTCATTTGCAAAACTTCTTGCATATTCTTTCTCCCTGGAGTGTAAGTAACAAGGATCAACCATTCAATCAAACTTTTGTACAAGTTTTGTATCAGTACAAGTTCAGATCAGGTTCACTCGAATTGCTAGATCCATGCCATTTGAGAGGTTCTTTCACATTTATTTTGTGAATAGGAGCTATAGGAGGTTGATCTGGAGCTGGTGACTGGTTTTCTTGGAGGTTTGAAGGTTCTGCAAACTCAGGTATGCTCCAAAGTTCATCATCCTGGATTTGAATTCTTTTGTGTGCATTGCATTCTATTTGATGTCCTAAACATGCTGATGTGATTAAATTTTGAAATGATGTTGAAATGAGTAAGAACAACATGACTGAAATTTTTAGATCCAAATTTGTTGGCTTCGATTTAGC
This sequence comes from Lathyrus aphaca, assembly GCA_963966055.1. Taxonomy (NCBI): domain Eukaryota; kingdom Viridiplantae; phylum Streptophyta; class Magnoliopsida; order Fabales; family Fabaceae; genus Lathyrus; species Lathyrus aphaca. The sequence goes on along the minus strand of OZ014519.1, from coordinate 200,566,900 downwards.
TTATGTGTGTTAGATTAATGTGATTTGATGCTGGATTCGTGATGTACTTGATCTAAGCTTCATTTTGGTGTATGATTTGTGTGTTTTAGTTGAGGTATGAGGTTCTGTAAATTTTGGTTGGCCGGAGAAGGTGACCGGCGCTTCTCCGGCCGGTTAGGGTTTATGTTATGGTTAATTAGGGTTTAGGAATTTCTAGATTGAATCTTGACCATTGGATTGTGATTAATTAATATAATTTTGTTTTATTAGTTTAATTAATTAGGGTTTAGTCCAGATTAAAACGTGACCATTAGATCTGGCTCAATTAATAAGTTTAAATCATGGCCTTTGGATCTGAATACCCTGAGTCAAGTTGACTAACGCACGTGGCCATTGATCTTGTTTCCTTCCAATCTCATCCATTAGATCTGATTACTTTTATTTTTTCTTTTTATTTTATTTTTCTTTGTTTTGTTTTGTTTTGTTTAATTCATAAAAAATAGTAAAATGTTCATAAAAATTCTAAAACAATTCATGACTGTTCCTTTTGACTTTCTTTAATTTTTGGCACTTTTACTTTTCATTTATTTTTATTTGTCACGTAGGAATTAATTCTTGATTTTATTATTTGTTTTTAATTCACTTTAAATGCATGCTATCTTGTAGAATTTTTATCTTGATCGTTAATTTGAATTTTAGGTTTGTTCTTTTTGAATCTGGTTCATATTGAGATGTAGTGTATTGATGATTTTTCTTCTGATTTTTAGAAGCTTGCATGAATATGTTTGATATGTTACTTGAGTATGAAGATTCAAAACCCTAGTTTGTGTTCATTAGATCCTTTGACCTAGTTTGCTTTTGATTCTGATCTTGCTCTTTTGGTATGATGTTATCACATGGTTAATGAACATTTGTGCTTAATTGTAGAATTTTAGAGTGAAGTCTTGATTTGATTTGATTTTTGATGTGTGCTTGCCTTAATTCTTCCCCCTTTCTTGTCACATGCTTAGTTTCTAGGTTGTATGAGCACTTGTGCCAACTTTTGTGAGTTGTTTGGGGTCTTTTAAATGTGAATTAATGCCTTTGGTCATGATGTGTGATTTGTCTTTTGGATTTCTTGGATTTAATTTTGTTTAAGTCTCTCACAAATGTATGCATGTTCACCTCACCTTCTTTATTCATTTGCCCTACATGGTGTTTATGCTTGAGTTTGGTATGCTTCATCCCATATTTGTTCATGCTTCTTAGGCACATCTTTGTTAGACGATATCGCGGATCTAGAAGGGGGGTTGAATAGATCCCTTTTTAAAATTCACTTTTCAAAATTTAATTGAAAAATTATTGCGGAAGTTTCCCTGAAAATCGTCTAGTTCAAAATAGAAGTACCGGGGATCGGATATGTGTAAAACCCAATTGGAATGAAATGATGACTAGAAGAATTAATATTACAAAAATGATTCACTTGATAATTCAGCACTTGATAATACTATTCTTAACAATGATATGGAGAAGAAATAAAACACAATCAAATTGAATTTGTGTGGTTAGGCCTTTTACCAAACACTTGGAGTGCACACACCAAGAATAATTTTGTTGTATCAAATAGTGCAGAATTTTACCCACTCTAGTTATCACTTTTGAGTGTAACAATTTATCAAACACTTTGAGTGCACTAATTTGATAGACCAGAATTTTCAAGCACATAAGATCAATATGAACAAAAGTAAGATGCGAAAAATGAAAATAACACAAGGAATTTGTTGAGGCAGTTTCTTCGTCGTCCTCGCTCGAAGTACTTTGCCCCCAATTCAAAATTGAATTGGGAAATTTTATTAAATCACAATTGTTTTACAAGAAGAGAGATAAATGAACCAACAAACCAAACCGCGTTGAATATGCTGTCAAGTCTTCCACGCGTGTCGAGAAAGCCTCCGATTAATTGCTCCCTTCTTGCAAGAATTCACGATTCTCCAAACTTTGAGCACGACTGAGTTTCTCCAACACTTGTGAACCCACAAAGACCTTTGCAATCCTCCGTCTACCGTGATATGAGAGAACGATCTACTTGATCTTCAATCTACCTCACTCGGCTGAAGCTACGAACGATTGATGTGTGCAAAACCCCCAAATCTTCAATGATCTTAGAGGAGAAAACCCTTCAGATTTTTCCAAGGAAAACCCACACACTCTAAACCCAATCTGAAACTCTAATTCACGATTGAACTTTATCTTCGAAACAAGCACCATAATCAAACAAAGATTGTTGTGTGTGATTGTTGATTGATGCAAGAATGAAGAAGACGAAGAGAGTTCTGTGTATATATTTCACTTTCATTGTTCTCCTCAAATGAAAATAAATCAGCTATTTATATTGGTTAGAGAAAGTAACATAAGAGAGGGAAAAATTAAATGAAAAAAATGAGTCGGCACAATAATGAGCCGACTCAAATCATTAAATGAGCCGACTCAAAATAGAAGATGAGCCGACCAAAATGAACAAAGAGGCAACCTTTTGAGACCCATAGAAAATGAGAAGAAAATACTTCTTGATGAGTCGAATCATGAAGGGTTTTGAGTCGGCTCATCCATACCCATGAGTCGACCAAAATTGATGCTTTAGGCAGCCTGTTGGGACCCGTACGTTTGGCACCAAATTACACTGAATGAGTCGGCTCATTGTGGAATTTGAGTCGACTCATTCAGTTCATTTTTCCAAAACTGCCAATTCATGCTTTTTCTTAGAGAACCACTTAAGCTTTCAATCATTCCAAGTTTTTGACACATTAAAAATCATGCCATGTCACACAAACTCCCCCTTTTTGATGATGGCAAAAACATGATGAATCAATCGCCATATATTGTTGTTAAACTCCCCCTGATTATATGACCCGGTCTTATATACTATCAATATCAATATCATCTCCCCCTTTGACAACATAAAAAAGAAGATGAAACATATGAGTTAATCCACCAATGGAAATAGCATGCGAACCTTAATTTCAAATGAGAAACCAATTGCAATTTAAACACGCATTCACAAACACACAATTTGGAAAAGCAAGTAAAGAAAATACAATAATCAGAACAATTTAATCAAAGGAAATATGATTTCATACAAAAAAACATAAACAACATTCATAATCATCACAAACACATATTATGCAATGATTCTCTCAAGCTTGGGGATTACGACCCTGAGTGGATAGGTAACGACGACGATAAGTGATGGGTTGTGAGTCATCCATGTCAGTTTCGGTAAACTGAAGAAAACTACTGTTGAGAGAGTTGAAGGCAGTGTCCTGAGCAACCAAATGATCTTGCAGTGCTGTATACCGAGTGTCTTGAACGGACACATAATCTGCAAAGGCGGTGTTTTGCTCATCTAAACGCTGTTCTAACTCCGAGTATCTTTCAGTCTGAGTTGTGTAGTAAGCTTGCTATTGAAGTTGCATATTTTGGAGCATAGCCATGATTTTGGAAGGATCATCTTGTTGCGGTTGAGACGGAGGAGGAGATGGAGGAGCAAAACGAGTAGTAGTGTTTGTCCACCCGGTGTGTTGCCATTCAACCCATTCTTGATTTTCATAGGAATCATTTGATGGGATGCCATGCCACTCTTCGTTGTCAGCGGGAAATTCTTCATTTGGAACTACATTTGGTTCATTTTGTCCTCAAGATCATCCCCATCAGAATTGTCTTCTAACGGTTGATTTTGATCACTTCTTACCATATACCGATATTGTCTTTCTTGAGAGTCCCATATGTGACCCATTAGACTTAAGGTCTTTTGTTGAAACCAATTCGAGTCAGGCACCGAGACCATAGGTAAATCAAAACTAACAATTTTCGCTTTGTCGATGATCTTCTGAATGATGGAAGGATATGCAAGAGCAACTCCTTTATTTTCCTTTAAGGTGAAAATGCGACTGGAAAAATAATGGGGCTAGTTGACTTTGATCTTGTTTCGAAGAATATATATCAAATGAACTTCACTCATTTCAATACGAGAGAAGCCACATTTCTTTGGACGTAAATTGTGGGCAACGATCCAATGAAGGATATGATCCAATGGTTTAACTTTTCCAGTAGTAGTTGTATTCGAAAAAAATTCAGAATTAGCAATGAAGTCAACAAAAGGTTCCTTAAGCATACCGTTTAGTTCAGAACGAAATGAGTAATTCTCCAATTGAGATGTATCAGTCATCAAGATACTAGCTTCCGCATGATCAATTCGAAACAAATCTTTCACACTTGAGCTTTAACAACGAACATTCTAGAGCCCATACAGAAGTTGAATTCGAAACCCTTAAAAGTACCAACCAGACCAACATAGAACATTTTGACCAAATCCTCATTATAGTCGACATGAAAGGAGAGAAAGGGATTGATACCTTGAAAATCCATCAGTTCAATAATGTGAGGAATGTGCATTTGAGTAGCTGTTGTTCTTGAGCACAAATATTGAGGAACAACCTTCATGTTCTTGAATCTCTTGTTATAATCCTCAACCAAGTCAGATGGAATAAGAGACAAAGCATTGACAGGGAGTGATGATTATGAAGTAGAGCCACGTGACCTTTTACCTGTAGGTCTTGAAGCCATTGTTGAGAAATATGAAGCTTTGAGAGAGGATTTTAGGGTTTGAGGTTGAAGACATAATCTTGAGAGAATATGAAAATATGAGATGTTGATAATGATAAAATGAAATGTTAATGAGTTTTAATGAAGAAATCCATAAAGAAACCATAAATGAAAGTCAAAAGTGGATGGAAGGTATTGATGTGCCGACCTAGGGAGAAGGAAAGGCAGGCGGCGCGTCTTTTCAAGACTACTGAGTCGACTCAATTTGAATTTGAAATGAGTCGGCTCAATGAAGCAGAGAGGTCGACTCATAAGGTTCCATGAGCCGACTCATGTGTCAGCCTGTTGGGACCCGGCAGTTTTAAAAAAAAATTCACCAAAAATTCACCAAAAACCACTTAAAACACCTCAAACTATGAAGATATCATCATTTATGCTAATTATTTAACAGACAATCAATCATAATTCAAGAGAATAAAAGAAATAGGTAAAAATACAAACATAAGCAACGCAACACAATATTACTATATATATATCATGAATGAATAGTGATAACAAAGTATAGAAGGATATTACCTCGAGTACATGAGAAGTATAAGTACGATAACTCTATATGACAAGAAGTTAGAAACAAGAGAAGTTGAACCAAAGAATAATATACAAACAAAGCAATGATTATTAAGATCTATCCGAGATGTCAAGAACACCAAGTTCCCTACGGATAAAGAAGAAAGGATCGGTAGCTAGTGGTTTTGTAAAAATATCGGCTAGTTGATTTGAACTATCAACGTGCTCAAACACCACATCACCTTTCTCTACATGATCCCTAAGGAAATGATGCCTTATTTAAATATGTTTAGTGCGTGAATGAAGAATAGGATTTTTGGTAAGATTAATTGCACTAGTGTTGTCACACAAAATTGGAATTTGTTTGAGAGAGATATTGAAGTCGACCAACTGTTGTTTTAGCCATAAGATTTGGGCACAACAATTTCCGGCTGCAATATACTCTGCCTCTACTGTTGATAAAGCAACAAAAACTTTCTTTTTGCTATGCCAACTAACAATAGAGTTTGAAAAGAAATGACAAGTTCCAGTTGTGCTTTTCCTATCCACTTTGCCACCGGCAAAGTCGGAGTCGGAAAAACCTACCAAAGAGCAATCACTACCCTTAGGATACCATAAACCAAACTTAGACGTACCACAAAGATACCTAAGTATGCGTTTAACTGAATTTAAATGTGATTCCTTAGGACAAGATTGAAACCTAGCACACATACATACACTAAACATAATATCTGGACGCGATGCGGTAAGATAAAGAAGAGATTTGATCATACCTCGATACCTTTTTATATCTACATCCTTACCCTTTTCATCACGATCAAGACTTGCCGCAGTAGGCATTGGTGTATCAATAGACTTGGAGTTTGTCATATCAAACCTTTTGAGCAACTCATTGCAATATTTAGTCTGACTTATGAAGGTTCCATCTTCAAGTTGTCTAATTTGAAGTTTGAGGAAGAAATTTAGTTCCCCATCATACTCATCTCAAATTCACCTTGCATAGAACTTAAAAATTATTTGACCAACTTCATGTTAGTAGATCCAAAAATAATATCATCTACATATACTTGAACTAATATAGAATGTTTTCCTTCACGTTTAATAAAGAGAGTAGTGTCAACCTTTCCTCTTGAAAAAACATGATTGATTAAAAATTTGCTTAGGCGCTCATACCAAGCTCTAGGAGCTTGTTTGAGACCATATAAAGCACGTTTTAGTTTGTATACATGATTTGGTTTTTCAAAGTATTCAAATCTAGGAGGTTGACACACATAAACCTCTTAATTTATATATCCGTTAAGGAAGGTACTCTTAACATCCATTTGATATAATTTAATGTTTTGTGAACAAGCAAATGCAAGTAAAAGGTGTATAGCCTCAAGGCGGGAAACAGGAGCATAAGTTTCCTCATAATTTATGCCTTCCTCTTGGTTATACCCTTGAGCAACAAGACGGGCCTTGATGCAAATAATAGTGTTGTTTTCATCCAATTTGTTCCTAAAAACCCATTTGGTGCCAATTACTCGATGATCTCGCGGAGGTGGAACAAGGTCCCAAACCTCATTTCTTTTAAATTAATTTAGTTCCTCTTGCATGGCTATGAACCAATTTTCATCAAGTAAGGCTTCTATGGCATTTTTAGGCTCAATTTGAGATATGAAGGCATGATAAAAACAAAAGTTACTTAGTCTTGATCTAGTAATAACACCCTTTGAGATATCTCCAATGATGTTATCGATAAGATGATCTTTTGATGTCTTCCATTCCAATGGTAGATCATTTTGAAAGGATGCTTGACCTTCATCTTTAAGACTAGACACATCAACCGGCTCCTTATTAACAATATATGGAAAGGGTTCCACGCGAGAAATATCAATGTCTTTAACAATATCACTAGAGGAGGAACCTGCACCAATTACAACACTACCTTTTTCGACAACATTCGGATAAGTTTCATCAAAAGATACATGTACAGATTCTTAAACTATAAGCAACCTTTTATTGTAAATTCTATATGTTTTGCTTGAATTAGAGTATCCAAGGAAGATGCCCTCATCCGCCTTTGAATCAAATTTACCAAGATTTTCTTTTCCATTATTTAGCACAAAGCATTTGCAACCAAAAGCATGAAGATGTGACACATTAGGCTTTCTTCCTTTTAATAGTTCATAGGGCGTTTTGTTTAGAATAGGTCGAATAATGATCCTATTCAAAACATAGCAAGCGGTGCTAATAGCATCGGCCCAAAAATATTTAGGAAGACCGCTATCATTAATCATAGTGCTTCCCAATTCCTACAACATATGATTTTTACGTTCCACAACACCATTTTGTTGTGGTGTTCTAGGAGCGGAGAAGTTATGATCAATGCCATGGTTTTCACAACAAATTTCAAAGAGATGATTTTCAAACTCACCTCCATGGTCACTTCGAATAGTTACAATGTTTGTGCCAAGTTTATTTTGAGATAATTTGGCAAAAGTTTCAAAAGCCGAAAAGGTATCACTTTTACTAGCTAAGAAGATTGTCCAACAAAATCGAGAGTAGTCGTCAACAATAACAAAACCATAATAGTTCCCTCTTATACTTTTGATTCTAGAAGGACCAAGAAGATCCATGAGTAGAAGTTCAAGAGGTCTAGAAGTAGAGACTCAATTTTTTGATTTAAAAGATATCTTGGTTTGCTTTCCCCATTTGGCAAGCATCACAAAGATGATATCTAGTGAACTTTATGTTAGGCAAACCGACTACAATATTTTTGGACACAACCTTATTTAGCAAGTCAAAGTTGATATGAGCTAAACGTCTATGCCAAAGCAAAGACTCTTCATTTTTGGAAATAAGACATTTAGGATCACTCAAGGTCATCGAATTCAAATCAAGCATATAAAAATTGTTAACCCTCAAGCCTTTAAACACGTCCTCTTTGTTTTCATTATGTTCAATTATGCAACCTTCTTTATAGAATGAGACATTATATCCCTTATCACATAATTGAATAATGCTAACAAGGTTATGTTTAAGACCCTCAACTAAAAGGACATTAGAGATAGATGTAGAAGAAGGATTACATACACTACCTTTTCCGAGTATAGCTCCCTTGTTGTTATCACCATAGGTAACAAATCCCTTCTTCTTAGCCACAAAGTCATAGAATAGGGAAATATCACCTGTCATATGTCTTGAGCATCCACTATCAAGAAACCATTGTTTCTCCATAGTCTCAAGACACTCCACCTACATGATTAGACAAGAGAGAAAGGTACCCAATTTTCATTGGGTCCTAGAGTGTGAGTGAAAATTTTGTTGCTTTTAGGCAACCATTGACAGATGCCTTTAGGGACCAAGTATCTCCTAAAACGACATTTGGCAATTGTATGACCTTCCTTGCAACAATAGTGACATTTCAAGAATGGTTTAGACTTGCATTGACTACTTTGATCCTTCACAACATAGGTATATTTTTGATATGGATTGTTCATTGATTCTCTAAAGTTTGAACGATTAATAGTGAATTTCATTTTTCGTTGTGACAACTTGTCTAGTTTGGCTTGAAGAGTTTTAACCTCTTTTTCCAAATCCAACATGTTTCACAACTATGAAAGTTGTGCCATTCTCGCTTGTCTTCTACTATAGATTCGACCATCGATGCCTTAAGAGCTTTCATAGCATTTTCATTATCCGAAACCTTTTTCTCTAAATGTGAAAAAATTCTTTTGTCGGATGCAATGCGCTTGAAAGCTTCTTTAGCTTCTTGATGGAGAATATTAAAAGTACTAAGAAAATCATTATAAGACAATTTTTCAGCATAATCATATTTAGCATGTCTTACCTCTTTCTTGCCTTTCTTATGAGCCATGAGGCAAATATTTACTCGCTCTTCCTCATCGCTTGAGGTATCTTTGCTAGCCTTGTTACCTTTTCTTTGATATTTGCCTTTTGCCTTGTCTTTCTTTAGCATAGGGAAATCCGGTTTGTAATGTCCCGGTTTTCCACAGTTGTAACAAGATCCCTTGCCTTTAGTACTTTTAACAAACTCTTGCTTGGAAGGATTAGATTTTCTTTGATAGTTGATGAGACGCTTGTCTGAATGGGAAGAAGCTTCCACTATCTTCGTTTGATTCGTCTTCATCATCACTTGAATCACTCCCACTATCTTTATTGGTGGAGGATTTTGAGGAAGAAGCTTTTAATGCAATAGACTTCTTCTTCTTCTTCTCATGATCTTTATTTTTCTCGATCTTTTCTTTCTTTTCTTTGTCTTCATGCTCATTTAAGTTTAAGAGCTCTTGTTCATGCTCTTGTAGTTTTCCAATGAGTGTAGTTAGATCCAAAGTTCTTACATCATTGGCTTCTTTGATTGCCGGAACTTTTGGCAACCATTCCCTAGTAAGACATCTCAAAATCTTGTTAATTGCTACATCATTACGAGTAGTTTTACCAAGAGCATTTAATCGATTTGTCAAGTGAGAAAATATTTTTCCCATTTCACCAACGGTTTCCCCTTGGCTCATGTGAAATCGATCGAACTCTTGTTGTAGAGTATTAATTCGAGCAAACTTAACATCATCGGTTCCTTCATGGGCAACTTGTAAGTCTTCCCACATAGCTTTAGCCGATGTGTGATGAGAAACTCGAAAATATTCATTCGCTTCCAAGGAAGCTATGAGTATGTTTCGAGCTTTCCAATCATAGCTATATTTCTTTTCATCATTATCATCCCATTGTGCTTCCAGTTTTTCAATTTGGATATTATCCAGTCCGGCCATGGTTATTTGAAAAGGGCCTTATTGAATAACTTTCCAAATTTTTCTATCAACAGAGTTGATATGGATGCGCATAGAATCTTTCCAGTGACTATAGTTTTATCCGGTAAAAACTGGAGCTCTATTATACGCCCCCGTTAGATCGTTGTCCATTTTCCAATAAGTTGTATGTGAAGCACTAGATGAACCGGTTCTCTTGATACCACTTGTTAGATGATAGCGCAGATCTAGAAGGGGGGGGGGGTGAATAAATCCCTTTATAAAATTTACTTTTCAAAATTTAATTGAAAAAGTATTGCGGAAGTTTCCCGGAAAATCGTCTAGTTCAAAATAGAAGTCATCGGAGATAAGATATGCGTAAAACACAATTGGAATGAAATGATGACTAGAAGAATTAATATTACACAAATGATTCACTTGATAATTCAGCACTTGCTAAAACTATTCTTAACAATTATATGGAGAAGAAATAAAACACAATCAAATTGAATTTGTATGGTTAGGCTTTTTACCAAACACTTGGAGTGCACACACCAAGGATAATTTTGTTGTATCAAATAGTGCAGAATTTTACCCACTCTAGTTATCACTTTTGAGTGTAACAATTTATCAAACACTTTGAGTGCACTAATTTGATTCACCAGATTTTCAAGAACACAAGATTAATATGAACAAAAGTAAGATGCGAGAAATGAAAAGAACATAAGGAATTTAAAGAGGCAGTTCCTTCGTTGTCCTCGCTCGCAGTACTCTGCCCCCAATTCAAAATTTAATTGGACAATTTTATTAAATCACAATTGTTTTACAAGAAGAGAGATAAATGAACCAACAAACCAAACCGCGTTGAATATGCTGTCAAATCTTCTTCTTGTACCTTGATCCAAAGTTGAATCAAGTCTACCACGCGTGTCGAGAAAGCCTCCGATTAATTGCTCCCTTCTTGCAAGAACTCACGATTCTCAAAACTTTGAGTACGGTTGAGTTTCTCCAACACTTGTGAAACCACAAAGACCTTCGCAGTCCTCCGTCTACCGTGATATGAGAGAACGATCCACTTGATCTTCAATCTACCTCACTCGGCTGAATCTACGAACGACCGATGTATGCAAAACCCCAAAATCTTTAATGATCTTGGAGGAGAAAACCCTTCAGATTTTTCCAAGGAAAACCCACACACTCTAAACCCAATCTGAAACTCTAATTCACGATTGAACGTTATCTTCGAAACAAGCACCATAATCAAACAAAGATTGTTGTGTGTGATTGTTGATTGATGCAAGAATGAAGAAGATGAAGAGAGTTGTGTGTATATCTTTCACTTTCCTTGTTCTTCTCAAATAAAAATAAATCAGCTATTATATTGGTTAGAGAAAGTAACATAAGACAGGGAAAAATTAATTGAAAAAAATGAGTCAGCACAGTAATGAGCCGACTCAAATGATTAAATGAGCCGACTCAAAATAACAGATGAGCCGACCAAAATGAACAGAGAGGCAGCCTGTTGAGACTCATAGAAAATGAGAAGAAAAGACTTCTTAATGAGTCGACTCATGAAGGGTTTTGAGTCGGCTCATCCATACCCATGAGTCGACCAAAATTGATGCTTCAGGCAGCCTGTTGGGACCCGTGCATTTGGCACCAAATTACACTGAATGAGTCGGCTCATTGTGGAATTTGAGTCGTCTTATTCAGTTCATTTTTCCAAAACTGTCAATTCTTCCTTTTTCTTAGAGAACCACTTAAGCTTTCAATCATGCCATGTTTTTTACACATTAAAAATCATGCCGTGTCACACAATCTTAACATAATTAGGCCTCTGGTCTTTAGATGATAGTTATGCTTTGAATTGATTTTCATTTGTTAGTCCTTACACTTAATGCTCACTCCACTTCCCATGCCTAGTCATTTAGTATGATGATATTGTTTGAATTTGTATGCTTCTTCCTATGATTTTTACTTATTGTTTAGGCACATTATTAACATAATAAGGTTCTGGTATTTTTCTTTCCTTCTTCTTCATTAGGATAGAAATTAAACCTCACTAACCTAGGAATCCCATGCATGATAACATTAGGAGTAGTATTCCCATTAGATTTTTACCTTCGAGATCCTTTTGGTGCTTTCTCTCTTCTTATCTTCAAACTTAACTTCAAATCACTTTAATAAATGACAAGTCTTCTCATGTGACACCGAACTTTGCTATGAGATACTTGCACACGTTCCGTTTTGGGGAGAGGTGTAGGATATCCCTCGTGGTGGATAGGTCTTAGCATGAGATTACTTCACAAAGAAAACATAAAAAACACTTCTTAATCAAAAACACAGAAACACTTAATAAATGCCAGTAGGTCAGTTTGCCTGAGCCTTCACTTGTGGGACTAGATTTGGGGATGTCCTCTATAGCTAGGTGTGCCTCGTGCGCATTCCATTTCGGGGGTGATGTAAGAAGTACACATCCCATTGAGTAAGACTTAGGTACACTTACCTATGCAAGCTTCAAAGCAGAAAACTCCTAAAAAACACTGGACAAACAATAAGTGTCTCTCCTTCGGGACTTTTCTTCTCATCTCCTTCACTCTTTATGTGCGAACTTGCTCCTACTTGTCATTTTTCAAGAAAGTAACACACTCGTCATTCGAGCCTGCAACACCTAAGCATTGACATAGGCAGTTCAAGCCTTAAGACACAAGAAATCTTTCCACCCCTAATTAGGGGAACTACGACGACTCTGATCCTCATTGTCCAGATGAGGTACGTAGGCAGCGGGGTAGGGCCCGTTCGAGCACACTCTTTTATTTTCCCTACATTTTTTCTCTTTAGTTTCTTTTCTTTTCTCCAGTTCCAGTCTTTCTTTTTGTAGCAGCTTTCATTTCTTCACCCTTTGAGATAATTTTCTTTTCAAGCGTGGATCCCGTCGGGTACAGCGGACGATCTGGGTGCTAATACCTACCCAGGTCGTAACCGACTCCCGAACCCATTCTCTTTAGTTTGCAGGACCCGTGTCCTTCCTTTTCGTTTCTTCTGGTTTGTGCAGCATTACCATTCCCGTTCCTTCTGGATAAAAATGCCTGGCTGGCGACTCTACCTCTTCCGCGCCACTTTCGCGTTTGTACCAGGATGGAAATCCAGGGAGTGAAAGATAATAATCTGTCAGGGATGGAGTATCAAACATCAGACATCAACTCTACATAGGGATACCACCCTGCCGAGGAAAGGTAATAATCTGTCGGGGATGGGGAAAAGCTTCCACAATCCTTTCTAAAGACAAAAGTTTTCTTGTTAAGAATCAAACTTTGCGAGAAATAACCATCATACCACTCCTGCTCTGCTTGGGAAAGGGTGCGAGATTTGTTGAGGATCATATAGGAACCTGCATTGAAACCATCACACACAGACCTACTAGGGCTTGTCGCTCCCGGAAAAGACACTAGGTCCCACGGTGCAGACGTGAACGGTCGGCGAAATAGAAAAGAGCTTGAATTGAATAGAGTCGCCAGCTAGGCCTTTTTATCCCGAAGGAAAGGTAATGCTGCATAAACCTGGAAAGAGATGGATAAGACGGTTGTGAACCAGAGAAACTGAGAAAGGGGGTTGGTTACGACCTGGGAAGGTATTAGCACCCAGATTGTCCGTCGTACTTGACGGGATCCACGCTTACAAGATTGTGTTTAAAAGGGGTAGGTGTATGTGCTATCTGTGTGCAAAAAGATAGGGAGAATGTACAGAGCGTCAGTGCAAAAGAGAGTGAGAATGCTCAAGAATGAGGCTTTAGAAAAGAAAGCTGAAAGAGGGGGATGACAAAGAGAATTTTGTTCGATAACCGTTAAGTTATGCCTACGTATCCTCTCGTGCAATGAGGAAGTCAGAACACCGTAGTTCGACTCAAAGAGACTGAAAATAAATTGACTGTGAACTTCTTACTTGTCTATGCTCAAGTGTATGACTCGTCTGGCTCGAGTGCTAACTGTCTTGCATTAGACGGAAGAAGGGAGTTCTCGTCTGTGAATAAGTGTGATTTGAAAAGAATCCCAGAGAAGACGATTATTGTTTGTTTTTGGTGTTTTTCAGTTTTTTATTGTTTTTGGTTTTTTGCATAAGTTAATGAGCTTAAGCCTAAATCAAGGGTTATAAACTCATTATATCCTCCCTGATTTGGGATAACGAGCCTACTTAAGCATGAGATAAGCATCTCAAATTAATTACCTTATTGATGAAGGATTAAGATCATTAACCTACTTGTGATTATTTAGACGTTTTTGGGTTTTTGTTTAGTTTTCAGTATTAAGTTTAATCTCCAATCACAGATTAGTGAACTCATTACACCATCCTAATAGAAGGATGATAGATGAGAACACTTAAGCCGAGGAAGATACCTCAACTTAATCCATGGTTAGGGATTAAATTCATTATATAACAAGCCTTTATTAAATTGATTATAATTAAAGGGTAAGATTAAGAAGTGGATTTTATGGTTTGTAAGACAACTTGAGAGGGACTTGTCCAATAAACACTAGGGTTAGTCCCTCTTAACCATAAGGAAGAGATAGAACCATAATGTAAGGCCCAAGTTACAAGATAAAGTCTTAGTGATTATTAATGTGTTTTGATTAAGATGTGTAAACAAATTAAAGGTTTAACACTAAGGATTAAAGTTATACACTCCATCCTAAGATAAGGATGCATGCATAATCCTAATTCCAAAGTCCTAAAGCTTTAAGAGTTTAGCCTCTGATTAGGAGATGAGAAGAGAGACTCAAGGAAACTCAAAGGTAAAAAGCTAGGGGGGACTATACAATACCCTAAAAATTATCATGCTTGGATATCCTATGGTTTGTGAGGCTTAAGAGAAAGGATCTTCAAGAAGGCCACCATGGAAGAAGCAGATGAAAAGAGAAGGAGGAAGAAGAATAAGTTACTTACTTACTAAAGAAGATAAGTAACTTAGGAGAAAAGAAAGGAGCAAGAGAGACATAAGTGAAGCAATTTCACTTCAAAGACAAATAAAAATGCATATGAAAAGGAAAGAAGTAATGTGAGGTGAAGGCAAATCCACCTCCCAGATAACTTACCAAAAGTTACTAAAATGTTAGTATCAATGCATAAGAAATGAAATGAAAAGAAATAAGACAAATGAAGGTGCAAAGAACAAAGTCAAAAGTGAATATGCAATGTAAATGGAATATGAGATGATGAAAAGTCATACAAGATGCATATGAATTATCATACAAGGATGAGATGCAATGGAAGCATGTTTAGAAGCATGAAAACACATGGATGTTCATGAAATGTGATGGATGCAAAGCATATCAAATGAATGAAGAAATGATCAAGAAATGTTTCAAACATGTACTAAGATGTCTAAGATGACATACAAAAGAATGGAATGGCATGACAAGTTCATAAGTTCATGAAATGCAAAGGAGAATGCAAATGAAGATGCAAAATTAGGGTTTTAAGACAACATGAGATGCATATGACCAAACCAGAATCATTCACAATGATAAAAAAATTGAAATTGAGCTCATACAAACCCTAAACCTATACAAGATCACACCCCAAAGGAGAAGCTCATACAAACCCTAAACCTATTAAAGATAAAAATATGAGGTAAATAACCTAGAAACTATATGCAATATGTGAAACCATGCAAAAAGAATCAAGTTCAAACTCATCATGGTTAGGAAGAAATGAATTTTTCAAGTTAGGGTTAAAAAATGTGAAATTTAAGAACCCTAATTCAAAGAAAATTGTGAAAAGGTGATCAAACATAAAAAGAAATTTGTATTGTGAGTTTGAAAATGTTTTTAAATGTATTGGAATGCTTCATGAATGTTTTGGTGATTTTTAGAAACCGAAATGCATATTTAATTAATTAAAATCAATTAATTAATTAAATAAAACATTTAAATATTTTAAAAATACTTTTTTAATGCAAAAAATAAAATAAAAATTGTTTTTAGATTAAGAAAAATAGTTAAAACAGAAATGCAAAGTTAGAGATTTTTTTTGATGATTTTTGCTATTTTAAATAAAATGAACAAAAGAAAAGAAAAGAAAATGAAATTAAAATGAAATAAAATAAATGAAAGTATGATGATCTGATGGTCCAGATTTGAACTGAGGAAGGAGGGGTTGACTGCGTGCGTAATCCTAAGGCTAAGAATCAATCTAGCTAATTAAACTGATTAATTTAATTAATTAAAATTAGGGTTTAAGTGAAATGATCCTGGCCACTAAAAAACGCTTTAAGCAAGATCCAAGGGCCTACATTTAAACTGAGGAGATTAACCATAATCCTAACCCTAAACATTTTCAGGTGACCGGAGCAAGCTCCGGTCATCTTCTCCGGCGAGCCCTTCATGCTAACTTCTTCCCTAGGCTACCCCAAACTCACAAACTCTCCAGAATCAACCCCCAAACCATCATAAACAAGAATCATGCCCCAAACAACATTTATTTTGTACCAAACTCAGGAATCAAACAAAAACATTTTCCGATCAAAAAGTTTCAGAACATCAATACATCCTGGTTTCTCAACCATTTTCAAAAATAATCATATCAGTATGATCATAGAGACACATAATCATTCTAGAACTTAAAACAAGAGTTCTGGAAAAAAGTTTGAAGGTGACTACCTGAGATGAAGCTTTCTCAATCTCAGCTTTCTGGACCTCTCTTTGATGTAAAACCACTCCAATGGTCCCCCTTGAGCTTCTGAAAGGCTTGAATGAAGCTTGTATGGCTTGGTTTGTTTGTTTAAGTTCTGATAACTCATAAATCGTGTTTCTGATTGAAGTGCTTTTAGGCCATGGCCAGGGGTGGGAAATGATCCTTTTGATGTGTGGAGATGATTGGTGGTGAAAGTTTTTAGTTTGAGTGGCTGAGGAGTGAGTTTCGAAAGCTTGAAGGTTTTGGGGATTTTTGAGCAATCTGAGTTGTGTGATGTTTCAGGCTTGTGTGTGTTATGAATTGGCTTGCATAAGGTTAGTATAGGCCAATGAGAGTGATCAGAAAGTGGGTGGTGCATAGTGTGAATGGTATGGGCCAAGTTGCAAAAATGTCAACATTGTGTACTTGAGGTATGGGCATGGTTCAGAGCTGGCTTTAGGGGTGTATTGGCCTCAGCTTGATTCGTGGATGGCCCTAGGATGAAGTTTATGCAGCTGGAACACTTGGATCAAGAGATGTCATGTGTTTTGCAAATTTCCAACTTTGAAGATTTTGTGAAAATGGCTTAATGAAACTTGCAATCCAAGGCACAATTCTGATCAAGGTAAGTCATGTGATCTTGTTATGATGCTTAGAGGTCAATTAGAGGTCATGAAATGGCTTGGAACTTGAATTTGCAAAAATCCCTCTTTGGTGCATAATTGACAATTTATAGGATTTTTTCCAACTTTGAAAGGCCATATCTTGAGGTCTAGGATGAATCAAGACATGTTCTTGTACTTTTTGTAAATGGGAAGACATAATCTACAACTTTCTTGTCCAAGAATTTTTCATTTGAAGCATTTTTTGTCATGAAAGAATAGGTTGAATATCTTTCCCAAAATGGAAAGTTTCCATTACAAGTCCTTTCCAAAAATAGCAAGTTTGCATTTGGCTCAAAATTCTTCAACTTTGTGAACTTCCAACCACTTCTAAGATCAAATAAAGATCATAGAGACTAAAAATGATGATGATGACCCTTTGGTACCCTTGATGGAAGCCTCAGATGCCCTGATCTTGACTTTACTTGCTCAAGAAGTTACCCAATGATCGGATGACTTCCACAATGAATTTCTTCATCAAACTTGGTATGCTTTTGCCATCTGTGCAGGAAATCTTCGGTCTGCCTCTATGCCTTTTCCATGCTTTGTGATCCCTTGACTTTTATGAACTTTGGGGAGCATATTATGATCATGGAACACACATGAACCCTCTTGGTAAGCTTTAAGACCATTGGGATGGCTTAGATCACTTCTTGGATTACTTAGATCACAAACCCTAGATGCAGATGAAATGAACTATGCAGTGGGATATGATATGCTTATGCTTATGCAAAACTGAAAGATCACAAGCCATGGTGTGCGAAAAAGTGAGGGCAAATCTGGGGTATTTACAGGGCTCTGTGGGAAAGATCTATGGAGATCAATCATCATTGAAAAAATTTGAACTTGCCGACCCACGCGGGGATACCAGAATTTAACATCATAGTCAAAACACAGTTACATGGGATTTTAAATCAATACTCGCAATCAGGTGAAAGAAAACCTCTAAACTAACTGCTATATCAATACTTCTGCTAGGGGATACAACCAACTCAAACTGAGGAACAAGACTCGGCTGCGGATTCCCAAAGCTTCTCAAGTCAAATATAAACTATTGAGGAAGAGATCAAAACTTTGATGGGGATTCCCAAGAATGACATGTCCAACAATTCTTCTCGGGAGGACATTGGAACTCAAACTGGTAACTTCATACAATAAACCATCCCGCTCATACCTGCCGTTCGGGGAGCAAAACATCCTTATTATCAACATGCCAAGACAATCTAGGAATTTTGCGTATATACAACCGGATCAAACCCTGCTTTGGGAGAGACAAGTTACACACATCTAAACATTACCATCCATGGGATCACCGTTGATATCCTTTCTTTATTCATATATCAAAAGAATTTGTTTTTTATAATCTTCAAAAATATACAACATAAAGAATTGCAAACAATTGGATAAAGCTCAAATTCATTGATAGAATGGTAGTCAGCAAATGGCGTGACTCCATGGATCGTTACAAGTTTTGAAAAATGGTAAATACATGGAAAAGGGCTACATTGAAATACAATGATCACTATTCTCCCTATCAACTTTAAACTCCACTATGTCTGAAACATCAGTCAAGGATGAGTGAATAAGAATCTTTGATGAGTAACTCTTCTGAGGAATAGAATCTGAAATTCTTGGTTGCTACAAGTGATCCAATCTTTCGATGCAGTTACTTGCCATGATCCCTAACTTTTTCCTAGATTTCCCTTTCGGGTTTTCAATCTACCAGGATAATTATTTCTGTTTATGTCTCCAATTTTTTCCTGGACCTCCCTTTCAGGTTTTCAATCCACCGAGATGCTCATTTTTGCCTAAGCCGCCCTTTTGGATTTCAACTTAGCGAGCTGTTCTTTTTTTTTAGGCGAAGTATTTCTTGACTTCATCCGCATTCATAGGACGAGTGATCTCCTCACCATCCATAGTTTCAAGAATTAATGAACCTCCAGTGAAGGCTTTCTTAACAACATATGGGCCATCATAGTTTGGAGTCCACTTGCCCCGAGAATCTGAAATGAAAGACTGAATCTTTTTTAGCACGAGGTCGCCTTCTCTGAATATACGAGGTTTGACCTTCTTGTCAAAAGCTTTCTTCCTCCTTTGCTGGTACAATCGACCATGACACAAAGTTGTTATTCTTTTTCCCTCGATCAAATTCAACTAATCAAATCTACTCTGACACCATTCAGCCTCAGTCAACTTGGCTTCCATCAAAACTCTCCTTGATGGGATCTCAACCTCGACGGGGAGCACTGCTTCTGTACCATAAATAAGTGAGAAAGGGGTTGCCCCTGTTGAAGTGCGGACAATTGTACGATACCCATGCAAAACAAAAGGAAGTATCTCATGTCAGTCCTTAAATGTTACAACCATCCTCTTAATGATCTTCTCAATGTTCTTATTTGTAGCTTCCACAACCCCATTAATCTTCGGTCTATAAGGAGAAGAATTATGGTGTTAAATCTTGAATTCTTCACAAAGCTCTTTCATCATCTTATTATTCAAGTTCGAACCATTAGCACTAATGATTTTATTCAGAACACCATATTTGTAGATAATGATATTCTTGATAACCGAACCACAACTTGCTTGGTCACGTTAGCATATGATGCTGCTTCCATCCACTTTGAGAAATAGTCAATGGCCACAAGAATAAAATGATGTCCATTCGAAGCCTTGGGTTCAATCATACCAATCATATCAATTCCCCACATAGAGAAAGGTCATGGGGAAGAAATCACATTGAGATGAGTTGGTGGCACATGAATCTTATCAGCATACTCTTGGCCCTTATGGCACTTTTTCACATACTTACAACAATTAGATTCCATTGTCAGCCAATAGTAACCTGCTCTCAACATATTTTTAGCCATTTCATTCCCATTGGTATGAGTACCAAAATATACTTCATGAATTTCTTTCATTAACATGTCTGCTTCGTGTCTATCCACGCATCTGAGCAAGACCATGTCAAAATTCCTCTTATAAAGCACATTTCCATTCAGGAAGAAATTTCCTGCCAATCTCCTCAAAGTCCTCTTATCTTTATCGAATGCCCCAAATGGGTATTCCTGACTCTAGAGAAAACATATAATATCATGATACCAAGGCTTGTCATCATGGACCTCTTACACTACAAACACATGAGCTGGTCTTTCTAGCCACATCACTCTGATCATGGGAACGTCATTCCATTGGTGCACCTTTATCATATATGATATAGTTGCCAAAGCATTTGCCATCTGATTTTCATCGTGAGGCACATAATGAAACTCAACTTTAATAAAGAAAGTTGACATCCTCTTGGCATAATCTATATAAGGGATCAAGTGGGGTTGATGAGTTACCCACTTAACATTATCTGGTTGATTACCAAGGCAGAATCTCCATACATATCAAAATGCTTAATCCTCAAATCAACGGCTTCCTCAAGACCCATAATACATGCTTCATACTCAGTTTCATTATTGGTACAAGGGAAATTCAACCTTGCAGCAAAAGGAATATGTGAACCATGGGGAGTAATGATCATTGCCCCAATTCCTCTTCCACATGCATTTATAACACCATCAAAAACGAAACCCCATTGAGATCCAGGATCCTGCCATTCCTCAATCAAAGGATCATCGCAATCTTTCATTTTAAAATACATCACATCCTCATTCGGGAAATCAAACTTGATAGGCTGGTAATCGTCAATCGGTTGATGTGCCAAATGGTCAACCAAGATACTACCTTTTATAGCTTTTTGAGCTCGGTACTTGATATCATATTCTGACAGCAACATTTGCCAACGAGCAATCCTACCAGTCAAAGCAGGCTTTTCAAAGATATACTTAATCGAATCCATTTTGGAGGCTAACCAAGTTGTATGATTCAGCATATACTGGCGAAAACACTTTGCAGCCCAAGCTAAGGCACAACAAGTGTTTTCAAGCATGGAGTACTGAGACTCACAATCGCTGAACTTCTTACTCAAGTAGTAAATTGTACATTCTTTTCTTCCAGATTCATCTTGCTAACCAAGCACACAACCCATGGAATCTTCCAACACATTCAAGTACATAATCAACGGTCTACCTTCCACCGGAGGAGACAAGATAGGAGGTTCAAGTAGATACTCTTTGATACTTTCAAATGCCTTCTGACAATCATCTGTCCAGACACAAACTTGGTATTTTCAAAGCAACTTAAAAATTGGAGCACATGTGGCAGTCATGTGAGAGATAAACCTCGAAATATAATTCAAACGACCCAAGAATTATCTTACTTGCTTTTCAGTTCTTGGAGCAGGAATTTCCCGAATAACTTTCACTTTATAAGGGGTCAACTTCAATGCCTCTTTGGCTGACAATAAAACCTAACAACTTTCTAGAATGTACACCAAACGTACACTTGTTCGGATTCAAACGAAGCTTAAACTTCCTTAACCTCTAAAACAACTTCAGCAAATGTTCAACATTATCCTCTTCAGTCCTCGACTTAGCGATCATATCATCAACATATACCTCAATTTCTTTGTGCATCATATCATGGAAAATCATGGTCATAGCTCCTTGGTATGTCGCACCAGCATTCTTCAATCCAAAAGGCATCACTCTGTAGCAGAATGTTCCCCATGGTATAATAAATGTGGTCTTTTCCATGTCCTCGGGTGCCATCTTTATTTGATTATAACCGGAAAATACGTCCAT
Source organism: Lathyrus aphaca (assembly GCA_963966055.1). Classification (NCBI taxonomy): domain Eukaryota; kingdom Viridiplantae; phylum Streptophyta; class Magnoliopsida; order Fabales; family Fabaceae; genus Lathyrus; species Lathyrus aphaca. Next base: position 200,545,009 of record OZ014519.1, on the reverse strand, counting down.
AAACGAGAACACCTCAAACTTTGTCATATTATCTACCAACACATCAATGTGTGGTAATGGAAAACCATCTTTTGGACTGGCTTTATTCAAATCTCTGTAATCAACACACATTCGTACTTTTCTATCTTTCTTTGGAATAGACACAATATTGGCCACCCATTGAGGATAATCATATGTCACAAGAAAACATGCATCAATCTGCTTTTGAACCTCCTCTTTGATCTTTACTTCCATATCAGGATGTGTTCTTCTCAACTTTTTCTTCACAGGCGGACATTCAAGCTTCAGCGGAAATCTATGCTCCACAATATTAGTATCAAGACCTGGCATGTCCTGATAATACCAAGCAAACACATCAACATATTCTCTAAGAATATCTACCATCCTCTTCTTAACATCAGAACCAAGAAATTCTCCAATCTTGACTTCTTTCTTATCATCTTCAAAACCCAAGTTGATGATCTCTGTAGACTCTCCATGATGTTGAATAACTTTTTACTCGTTCTCAAGCAACCAGGAAATCTCATCAAGAATCTCTTCAACATCCTCTTCCTCAACTTCAAACATAGGTAATTCAAAGTTGGGAGTTGCAATAGGATCAATTTTTTCAATGGGTTTATCAATCAATCTGCACAATGATTTTATTTTTATTTTAGAGTATGAACAAAAGTGCAAACATTATGCAAATAAACAATGGTTATTTATATTTTGGGTTTTTTAGGTTACCATTTTTCAAAATAAAACAAAAAGGAAAAACACATATGGAAAAAACAAAATATCATTTTATTGATGATGATAAAATTTGAAACAAAGCCTCACAAACATCACTTTCACCTTGGGTAGTGTGAAAGGATTTTTTGAAAGAAAATAAAACAAAATTACTTTGAAGCATAAACAAAAGAAGAAAGATTAACAGCAATCCAGTTCTTGCAAATCTTTCTGTGCGTAACAAAGTTAGGAATTTCTTCATCTTCATCATCTTCAATGATGGCAGCAGTGGAATGATCGTTGATAAACCCATCACTTCGGAATCCTTCTTGAATAGTCTTCGGGTCATTGAGAGCCACATCTGGTAAAAAACCAATACCAAAACCTTCTTTGTTGTTAGAAACATCAATAACTCGTCCCTAGCCGTCAGATCGACCAGTTTCAAGCACACGCAGAGCATCCTCGAGAGAAGACATGGGCATAACATTCTTCTTAGCAGCATCATCAACAACATAAAGATTCTAGAATGAAGTTCCCACCTCTTCTTCAACATCAATATAGGAAAAAGATGACAAACTGCTCACTAGCATTGCCTGCTCACCGCCAATAGTCACTGATTTCCCATCTTTCACGAACTTCAGCTTCCGATGAAGAGTAGATGTCACGGCTCCTGCCTCAAGAATCCAGGGTCTTCCAAGGATACAACTTTAAGTGGGACGTATATCCATTACTTGAAAATTAATTTGGAATATAAACGGTCTAATCAGAATAGGAAGATCAACTTCACCAATCACTATCTTCTTCGATTCGTCAAAAGCTTTCACAATAATCCCATTATGCCTCATGGGAGCACCTTGGTATGTAATCCTTGACAAAGTCGACTTCAGCATCACATTCAAAGAAGACCCGGTATCAACCAACACTTTATACATATCATCTTCCTGACTGTTCACTGAAATATGCAGAGCCAAATTATGGTTCCTTCCTTCTTCAGGAAAGTCATCATCACAAAAACTTAGATTGTTGCACGATGTGATATTAGCCACAATACTATCAAACTGATCAACAATCACATCATGGTCAACATAAGCTTGATCAAGAATCTTCTTCATAGACTGCCTATGAGCCTCAGAGCACATCAATAGTGATAAAATTGATATCTTCAATGGAGTATGCAAAAACTGCTCAGTAACATTGTACTTTCTCTTCTTTATCAATTTCAACACCTCATATTCACTATCTTTCAAACTAGAATCACCAAATTGTCTTGATCGGGAAACAATATCCTTTATCTGTTTACTCACACTTGTATCTTCAGCTTTCTTCGGAGGATCCAAAGCATGAATTCTACCACTTCGAGTAACTTTTGTCACATCAGCAATGCTAACCACAGATTTTGGAGAAGGAATAGGAACTTCCTTACCATTTTCTATCATTGTAGCATTATACCGATACAAAATAGCTTTATCAGACTCATACGTCATTGGACATGGCAAATTGACCACCAATGGAGTAACAACATATTTGTGGCTATCAAAATAAATAACCACATTCTCTGGAACAACCTTCTCAGGAATATTGAACTGAGGTACAATAATATTCACTTCATTGTCATACTCGTCTCTTTCCGTTGTCACTTCAATCAACTTATCATCTATCATCTTTTGAATGTCTCTCTTAACAATCACACAACCACGAGGATTCACCGAACAAATGCAACATCCAGCATAATCATGATCAATATCATAATATTCACTTAAGAGAGCATGCATCTCAACCAGAGACATTCGGATATGGCAGACATCATAAATCTTGAACAAACCAGGACAACCATCAACCATGCTCACAAACGATTACCATGCTTCGAAAACGGATTTGTTTTAGCATTTGGATTAACATCATTGAAAGACATAACATTGCTCCTTATCAATTTCTGCACTTTAGACTTCAACGGATAACAGTTCTCAATATTGTGCCTCGGGGCACCTTGATGAAAAGCACAGTGAGCCTATGGCTTATACCACCATGGGATAGACTCTGGAATTGGAGGTGGAGGACGTGTTTGCATAATATTTTTCTCGATCAGAGATGGAAGCCAATATGCATACAAATTGGAATGGGATCAAAACTCGGCTTAGCACGAACCTGTTGATTACCACCCTGTTGCGCAAAAGGCTATTGGTAACGAGACTGATACTTTGGAGCTACTGGAACAGTTGGAGTCAAATTAATCATCGGAGTTACAAAAGTACATGCTGCTGGTGACGATTCTCACGACCACAAGGTCTTCTGTAACTTTCACGAGACACATCATTAGTCTCACCTTCTTTCTTCTTACCAAATTTGAACCTCTTAAAACTTGAGTCAGTACTAGTCTCTTTGCTCAATTGTCCCTCAAGGTCACCTTCTTCTAGTCGCATCCCCATACTCACCATTTTAGTGAAATCAGAAGGAGCATTTTCAATCATCTTCTCATAGTAGAAAGAACTTAAAGTCTTCAAAAAGATCTTCGTCATCTCTTTCTCTTCCAAAGGAGGAACAATCTGAGTTGTTAACTCGTTCCATCTACGCGCATACTCTTTGAAAGTTTCTTTGTCCTTCTGGGACATAGCATGGAGTTGATCTCTGTCCAGTGCCATATCAACATTATACTTGTATTGCCTAACAAAAGCCTCTCCCAAATCATTGAAAGTCTTGATTTGGCTACTATCCAAACCCATATACCATCTCATGGCTGCACCAGTCACACTGTCCTAGAAATAATGAATCTGAAGCTAATCATTGTCTGTCTGAGAAGACATCTTCGTAGCATGCATAGTCAAATGAATCAGAGGACAAGTATTGCCCTTATACTTCTCAAACTCAGGCAACTTTTACTTATGCGGAACCTTGACATTAGGAATAAAGCAGAGATCATAAGCATTTTTACCAAACAAATCCTTATGCCTCAAAACCTTCATCTCTTTCTGCATCTCAGCAAAACGGTCTTGAAAGTCATCAAGTCTTTCAATCACACCAGCGCCTTCACTGGGCTCGGCATGGTAAATCATTTCATCAAGGTGTGGAGTAGTGTGCATCACAGGCGGTACACTAGTCATCACTGGCTGAGGAGTATTAAATGCAGCAGTCTCAGAAGAAGGAGGATGGTATCCAGCAGGAATGAAATCAATCGGCATACCCCACGGTGTGCTAGAAAGCATGCAGTCGCGAGGATAAATAATTGTTTCAGCTGGAATCGATGTAGTGACGATCTCAGAGATGACTGTATGTTCTGCCGAAGAATTAGGAGGAGGGGGTGGCTGATTTTGAGCAGCCACCAAGCTTTCCATCATGGCAGTGATCCTTTCCAAACTATCCTTTAAATATGACACTTCTTCGCGCAGCTCGCGATTCTCTTATTGTAAGGCTTCCAACATCTTTCTCCGATTAGCTCGAGTATCAACTTTGTGAGTCAGCTTGACAGAAGAACTGAATGAAGACCAAGAAACCACATAAGATCCCTGGAGAACTCTCAAGAAGCAAGACCAATGCAAGCATGATGCTTGGTATGTGTATGCAAATGAAAATATTTCAAAGGACTATATAAGATAAATTGCAATTTTTATAAAAGAAACATTTTTTGAAGTACTAAAAACCCACTCTCATTAAAATCAAAGTAAGGAGTACAAGTGAAGTACAAGTCTCAATAATCCCAATACATGAGAGAAAAGTAAACTAGGCCTAAGGGATCATATTTGAAGAAGATCCAAATCTCGGCTGATACTTCATGTGAATCCTCTTAATCTCCTTCTCGTACCAATTCTCCATATCTTCCTTATCCTTCACCAGCTAGTCAACAATGGCTTTCCAAGAACCAGATGTAGGAGGAATGGTAGATGGAGTACTAAAGGACAATAAATCCTCTCTTGGCCTCTTCGTAACACGCCGCTCATGTAAATTAACAAGATCATCTTTATCCTTCAGATGCTCTTGCATCATCGTCTTCTCAAGTAGCCAATCTTCTTTCTCTTTCTTCATCTTGTCCAATTCTTCTTGAAGAGCGACCTTCTCATCAACGGGAGGAAGAAAAGCGGACAATGGTAATATAGGAAACAAAGGTTCCTTAGGTTGATAAGGCATCTTGAGCTTGGAAGCTCTAGATAGAACCCACTGGATGTAACATTCGAAAGAAGCAAGGTGTTTTCTTCCCAACTGACCCTTCTCTTTCCGATGAACCGCATGCCAAGAATGAGAAATCCTTTTCTTCATTTCCACATGATCTGCACCATTAAGAAAGAAGAAACTGGATAATGAAAGGTTGCTTGGTATGTCCTTCAAGCAATATCCAAACTGTCGCCTAGCAAGAATAGGATTGTAATTAATTCCTCCACGTGTACCAAGAAGAGGTACATTATGAAACTCTCCACAACTGTCAATAAGCACTCCAGTATCATTATAAGAACAATACCAAGTCATATCCTTATGAGAAAGAGACATAATCCTTTGAGACCATCTTCGCTTGACTCTATTATCCTTGAAGACATCAGACTTTGGTAGGTGCAAAATAAACCACCTATAGAGAAGAGGCGCACACCACACAATCTCTCCATCGCCTTTGGAGACCCTATGATGTATTCATGATACATGTCTCCAAGCAATGTAGGTATCGGGTTTCTCTTTAAAAAATCTGAATAGCACTCTCGTCAACAATACCATCTAAGTTGGGAAACAAGACAACCCCGTAGATGAGCAAAGCAAGAATAGCCTCAAATGCATCCTTATGACCCAAACTAAGAGAAGTTGAAGCTTTCCCCATTAAGAAATTAGCATTAATATCACGAACACCTCCTTTTGGAAGAAACTTCCCACTAAGATTGGATTCCTTAAGAAAAAGGGATTTGGCGATAACTTTGGTCGTAAGCTCCTTCTCTAAACCACTGAAAAGAAATTCCTTATCCAAAATAGGCAAACCCATACAATGAGAGTACTCCTCCAAAGTAGGTACACGATGATAATCAGGAAAGGTGAAACAATGATGCAACAAATTATAAAACTGAGCCAAGGTAGGGAGAATCCCCTTTGGAACATCAGTATCCAAGATGAACAAAAACTTTCCATAACATTTATGGAATCCATCGACGTCAACAACTAAAGCTCCTAGCTTTCTCAACTCTACCAAATTAGGGCTCTTGAAACTATACTTCCTTGTATTCCTCCTTTCAAAATTCATAACCATATACATCTGAAATATTGCAAGAATACTTATAAGTCCCTTGAAATCTCGAGAACAAAGCTCATGAATGTATGAGTGCATGTATGCAACAACCACAAACAAGATCACACAAAGCACACAGGTCTAGGTTCCGAGTCACGAGCATGAAGTCAAGGGTAACAGAACACCTCCCACACAGGTAAGTACTAAGGTTTTGTCTTCATTGTACCTGCAGAAAACCAAAAGCGTGCTAACAGAGGTGCCCATAGTTAACAACCACCTTTAGAATATTATCAGTATGTTTGACTACTCTCCAAATGATAACATTCTTAAGATAGACCTCGTCCGAGTGTAGTATCGTGTGACAACCCCCTCAGGTTTACACCTGGATAGTTTCTGCACTACGTTTCTAAATTGGCTTGGATGGGTCAAGGGTTCTAGGGTCCTCAGTATGATCAGCTCAAGGTCGGATAATAATGCCACGTACGATTACTCATCAAGAAATTAATAATCCAAGAGACTCTAACTGAGTGGACATTATCGAATTGATATCGCTTTGGACTACTCCATCGCATATTGCTTCGAATATCATCGTCCTATCATAAGTTCAACTCAGATCCGGGTTAGAATCTATCTCACTCACAGAGGATCACTAAAACCGAAACATAACAAACAATAACAAACAAGTCAAACCAAAGCAGTAAATAAATCAAAGTAGGTTGAATCCACTTAGAGATTGATTCCCCAGCAGAGTCGCCACTTTTCTATAGCGGTAAAAATGTCATTGTAAGCTATTGATTAACTTAACTCGAAGTAACAGAGTCGCCACCGTGCTTTTATTTTATTCCAAGAGGAAAAGGGAAAAAGAGAAAATAAATCCTAATGAATCTAAAGGCAAAAAGCTAAAGAGCTAAAAGAATCACAACAAAGAACCGGGTAAGGGGATAGGTTACACAATGGGAAGGTTTTACGCACCCAACATGACCGTGGTACTCCATGGGAGTCCTTTGAAAATTTTACTGCTTTTGGTTTGAAAAAGGTTTGTTAAAAGAGAGTGGAGGGATGAGAAAAGAATTATATTTTTACATTTTTATGTTTGGAGAGGTTTACCACCTTGTGCCTACGTACCCAAAAACTGCAATGCGAGATCAAAACCCCATAGTTCGTGGTACAAATAGTGAAAAAAATTAGTGTGTTAAATGGATTTTAAAATGTAGAGATAAGTCGTCATTCTTTAGCGAATAATTCTACTAGAAAGAATGAATCATATCTAAACAAGTGAAATAGTTTAAAAGAAAAGTGCACAAAGGCACAAAAAGAATTAGATGAGTTTTTGTATTTTTTAAGGTCTTTTGAAAAAGGTTTTAATATGCTTAAATATTTTAGAATTTATTAAGAAAAGAAATAAAAAGAGTAAACCCACTTAACCTAAGTCAAGGTTTGATTATGAAAGTGGTTTAAAGTTTGAAAACAAAGAAGTTTTGGAAAAAGGGAGAAGTTTTGAAAATTTAAGAATGGAAGGAGATAAAGGGACTATCCTAAAAAAGAAAATTAAGCGATAAATGAAGGAAGATCTAACAAAACTTGATGATACTTCCAATTATGAGCATGAGAGTTTCATCCTTATAAGCTAGCAAATGGCCAAATAAAGGCAAGACTATCAACTTCATGAAGATCAAAGCAAAGGAGAGGTGTCCTAGAATCTAATTCCAAAATCTCCATTCTAATGCCAAGGATAGTAACCAATAGTCCAAAAATTAAAGTTACAAGTTTTTTAGAGGTTTAATCCTTTATTAATGTTTTTGTGTCCAAATGGACAAAAGGAAAATCAACACAACAATAAGAGCAAGAAATATAAACATGATAATGGATGAATAAAACATAATAAAGCATAATAAAATAAAAGTAATAAAAGTGCAAGAAATTAAGTGTTAGTAGTAAAAGCAATTAAAATGCAAGAATCTAAAATATTAGTAATAGTAATAGTAACATAATATACATAATAGTGGTATGGTGAACTTAATCAACCACAACCAAAAGAGTAACCAAAATCGAAAGGCAACCGGATTTGTTTAGTATCTTACACTATAGTGATCAATCAAGGAAAATAGGACCAAATTCAATGAAATTTGAAAGGAGATTGGGAGACCCAAAGCACCTATGCATCAAACATTCATAAGTCTTGGTTCTGAATGCAAAATGATCAACCACTTTGGGATTACGCGACCAACAAGAGGTTCGGTCCATGAAAGTGAAAGTATCCAATTGGATTTTTTGTTCTGAATTCGGAACACATTTAGGTATATGTTAAGCAATCGCCAAGTAATTTAAGAAGTAATTATCCTACAAATGAGGTTGGCCACCACCAATTAAGGTGAACAATGTTAGTGATAATGCATGCGAGATAAACGATATGTAAATCTCTATCCGAATGCAATACCGCATAAAACTAAAGATGAACACCAAATTGAGTTACACTTATGGTATTTTTCCATCTTTAAGTTCAATCACTCATCTTGGTGGATTCAAGCTTGAAAATTTCTCACTAATGCAAAGTACCTCAAAGGAATTGATAATTATCTTAAAGTTAGTTTTGAATTAATGAACATTAACTACTCTAATATAAACCCAAAGTCCATTGAAATTAAAGAGAAATAACATCCATAAGTGCTTTCCAAGGCAAAAATAAAAAGGAGGGAGAAGAAGAAGAAAGAGGAACCAAAAAAAGGTTAAAAATAAGCCAAAAAAAATAGCTTATGACTTGTGTTAACCAGTTAACCAGAATACACTGGAAATGGTTAACCTGTTAACACAATCAACTTTCAAAACATGCACAAAATACACTGGTTAACCGGTTAACCAAATTGCATTAAAAATGGTTAACTGGTTAACAGTGAACCAGTAGCAGAAAAAATGCTAAAATTCAGCATGATCCATTTTCAAAACCTTTTTTCAAACACTTGATGATCATGATCTAAATTAGCACGAATTTTAAAACCAAAATACAGTGAAATCCATGCAATCAAACAATAATATAAGATCCAAAAGATCAAGAATCAAAGGCACCAAATATCTACATCTTGAATGTTGATGATGAAGATGGAATCATGGAAAGAGTGAATTACCAAAAGCACTTCTTCAAATTGGACCAAATCAAGCTAGATCTACTGGAATTGATGAACAAGAAAGAAGTAGGATGAAGGTTTAGCTCAAGTTGATCAAGAATTCAATGTGAATTCTTGATAACTTCAAAATAAATAAGGAAGAGCTTTAGTGAAATTTCGTTTTGGGGGATTTTGCAAGAGATTTATTGCTTCAAGAAATTTTTGCAAGGTGAATTTGGCTCTCAAAAGCTTGTTGAATGAATGAAATTAGGGTGCCATTTAAAGACTTTAGGTATGGGAATCTGGTGGAATGCAGCTTGATTTGGTAATTCAAATTAGGCTTGGTAATTGAAAATTTGGTGGGAAATGGAAAATAGTGGTGCTTAGTGAGGGTTTATGGTAGGAAATTATCAAAGTGATGTAGAGAATTCAGAGGAAAATGGATATAGAATATTCTAAATGATCAAAGTGTGCTGAATTTGAATAAAATATTCAAATTTCAAACTGGTTAACCAGTTAAGGCCCAGGGTTAACCGGTTAACCAAACCAAAATTTGAATATTTTATTCAAATGTGATTGCTTGGTTTTCTCTGCTCGATTCTTTTGTGTGTCGAAGAAGGAATGGAAATAAAAACATGAACCTTGGACTCCCTTGAATAAATCAATTAACTTGAGAAATCCTTGATCAGATAAATTTGAATTATTTGAGTATCAACTTCGCCTTTTATCTGTGAAATAATATTCGAGCTGCAAGACTGTTATTTTTGGATTTTAATTAATGGTTAGTAAATATAAGCAAATAAAGCAATTAAAAGCAACGGTGTTCCCCTGCGAGGCATATACCAACACTCGAGAAGAACCGAGCAACCTGTGTGATCTTGTTTGTATGCAAGATGCAGATGAAATGAGAAGAAACCTTAGGGAAACATTAGGGTGTTACAACTGTGTTGGAAGATTCCATGGGTTGTGTGCTTGGTTAGCAAGATTAATCTGGTAGAAAAGAATATGCCATCTATTATTTGAGTAAGAAATTCATTGATTGTGAGTCTCGGTACTCCATGCTTGTGAAAACTTGTTGTGCCTTAGCTCGGGCTGCAAAGCATTTTTGCTAGTATATGTTGAATCATACAACTTGGTTGATATCCAAAATGGATCCGATCAAGTACATCTTCGAAAAACCTGCTTTAACTAGGAGGATTGCTAGTTGGCAAATGTTGTTGTCTGAAAATGATATAGAGTACTGAGCTGAGTGTAACACCCCAAATTTGCCCTCTTCTTTCTAGCATCATCATCATATCATAATCATCATAAGCATGTCATATCCTTAGGATTTTTGCATAGGAAAATGAAGCATAGCACATGTTCTAGCATAAGGCATATGATCAATCATCTGGGAACTCATGATTTTACAAGTCAAAGTCAAGAGCCTGGTGACATGGCAGAAAGCTCATAGGGCCTTTTATACAAGCTTTGTGTCATGGTCAAAGCCCTAAAAGGTTAAGAGTCAAGATCAGATTGGAATGGTTGGTGTAGATGTAGTCTTGGAGTTTCCCACCAAAAGGAGGGAAAATTCAAATATTTCTTGCGTTAAACGGTTAACGCTTTGGTTAACCGGTTAACGACTACGAATTTTGAATTTTAGCAGCAAGTTCAGCATGTGTGTTTTGGCTCCATTTTTCATTATTTCTGATTTTTAATTGGGAATTATGGAGAAGGATCTAGAGGGTTTACCAAGCCTAATTCCAAAGATAGATCCTAACCACATTTCTAAGCTAATCCCAAACCATTTTTTTGGACTCCAAACCATATTTTTGGGCCCCAAACCTAGAGGATATTTATCCCATTTCCCTCCAAACCAGAAAAAAAACTCTCTCATGATTCACACTTTCCAAATTTTCACTACTCTCTTACCATTCTCTCATTTTCTCTCCCAATTTCCAAATCACTCAAAGTTCCTCTTTGAAGATCACAAAACTTTGCATTAAAGCATGTTGATCTTGGAACTAGACCTTCATCCTTAGCTTCTTTGCATCAATTTTTTGGTTTCATTACTTGGTTTGGATTTGATTTGGTGGTTAGAAGTGATTTTGGAGCCAAGTTCTTGCATCAAGATCCTTTGCTTGCATTTATTTGGCATTGTGTGGGAAGAATAGCACCGGATCTTCAAAGTTTTCCGCGAAATTCCTCATTTCCAGCTCGAACAACATTTACTAAAGCATATCTCAGCTTTGTAGGTTGGTTAAGTTCAGATCTATCTATGTTTTTAGCTTATTTGCATTGCTTGTGGTTAGATTCATCATGTGCTTGTGTATTTGCTTGTCTTGCTTGAATTGTTTGGTTGATTTTTGATTGGATCTATGTGTTGATGCTCATGAGCCTAATTGTGTTTGACTAATGTGAATTGATCTTACTATTTCATAAATAATTGATTGCTGGACTGTTGGTGGATTATGTGAAATGAGCTGGTTTGGACTGATTTTTCTGTAGGTTTTATTGATGTTCACACAGTTTTAACCGATTAATGCTTTGGTTAACCGGCTAACGCATCTGTTTTCTGGGTTATTTGCTGTAGGTTTAGGTTGGTTAACCGGTTAACGCATTGGTTAACCGGTTAACACTGAAGCATAGTGCCATTTTTGAGCTGTTTTGAGCTTGTTTGCTTCTCTTACTTGCCATAATCATCACGGATCATTGTATGATCATTTTGCATGCTTGTTTAGGGTGGTTTGCTTGCTGGATGATGTATGCCTTCATTTTCTCGACACGTTAATTCATGTATTTTAAAATTTTGGCATGTTTGATGACTTTGTTTTCTTGAAACTTTGAACATGTTTATTCCATGAATTATGTTGATGTGTTAGCATTGATTGATGTGTTGAATATGTGGTGGAAATTTTGCTAACATTTGTAGGTGCAATGGTAAGTGAAGTGTGGATGTTTATCCCCATTTCGACTCTTCATCTCTTCTTCTTACTTTGCTTTATATTTTGTGATTGTTGATGTGCCTTATGCCATCATGTGAGTCAACTCTTCATCTTTCCCCTTTAGAAGAAACTTATCTCCTTTAGAGGAGTAAGTTGTTCTCTAGCTTTCTTCCTCTCTTCTTCTTCTTTTCTCCTCTTCTTCTTTCTTAAGTTAGTTCAAACCTCATTAACCTAGGATTATCTAAGCATGTTAATATTAGGATTATTCTTTCCCCATTAGACTATTACCTTTTGCTCCTTTGGTTCTTTCTCTTCTCATCTCAAAACAAAAACCTAAAAGATACTTAATAAAGAAAGAAGTGACTTCTTTTGCAATAGCCTTATTCCATGAGGAATATGTATTCATTCCATCTTGGAATAATACATTTTTCTAGCATGATGCACAAGTCTGATCATGAGGTCATCTTCATCAAGAAAACCATAAAAAATACTTTTTCATTCTTAATCACTAAAACATCTAATAAGTTCAACAAGTTAGTGAGCTTAGACCCTTGCCCTTGGAAACAAGTCTTGGATAAATTCTCCTTACTTGGTGTGCTTGTTCTATTATTCCATTTTTGAATGTAGTAGCAAGTACACATTCCATGGAAAAGAGCTTGAGTTCACTTTCTTGTGTCACACAAATAAAAAACTCATAAAAAACACTGGACAAACAATAAACGTCTTTCCTTCGGGAATTCTTTTCTCACCTTCACTCTTTACGTAAGAACTTGCTCATACTTGTTACTTTTCAAGACAATAACGCACCCGTCGTCCGAGCCTACAACACCTGAGCATTGAAATAGGAAGTTCAAGCCTTAAGACACAAGCAATCTTTCCACCCCTAGTTAGGGGATCTACGGCGACTCTGATCCTCATTGTCTAGATGAGGTACGTAGGCAGCGGGGTAGGGCCCGTTCGAGCGCACTCTTTTATTTTTCCTACATTTCCCCCCTTTCTTTTCTTTTTATCCAGTTCAGTTCTTTTTCTTTGCAGCAACCTTCATTCTTTCACCCTTTGAAACAGTTTCTTTGCAAGCGTGGATCCCGTCGGGTACGACGGGCGATCTGGGGTGCTAATACCTTCCCAGGTTGTAACCGACTCCCGAACCCAGTCTCTTTGGTTCGTAGGACCTTTGTCCTTCCTTTTATTTTCTTTGGTTTGTGCAACAATACCATTCCCGTCCCTTCAGGATAAAAAGGCCTGGTTGGAGACTCTACCTTCTTCCGCGCCACTTTCGCGTTTGTACCAGGATGGAAATCCTGGGAGCGGCAGCTGGCGAGTCTGCTGGGGACTAAACCCAGAATCTTTGGGTTCCCTTGAGAGTCTCTCCTAGCGCCTACGTGTTTCTGTTTCTTTGGGTGTTGTTTGGTTGCTGATGCGTGTATTTTATTGTTGTTTATTTACAGTTTTATTTACAGCTTTATTTACAGTTTTCAGTATTTATATTCATGCATCATATATTATTATTGGACTGTCTGGCTGTACTGGTTTTCTGTTTGGTGGGATTGGGAACTGTTACTGTGAGATGAGCTCGTAACCGGGGCTCAAGTGCACCCTAGGACTTAGCGTGGACAGTAACTTTGGCTTCATGGCATCTTGCTATGTTGGTAGTAGTGAGTTCCACACCCAGACCTGCGACCGTCTTGGAAATGTTTTGATGCAGGAATATTTCTTGGATCATTACACGACCTCGATAGTTATGTGCATATGGGGACCGATCATTGAGAACATTTTTGGAAACATCCCTCTCCAGTGGTGATAGTGGCAGACCATATTTTGTGGCAAACCCACTCGCACCCGAGGGCCCACTGGAAACTTTCATAGGATGGCCTGGTTCTCTTATAGGAACACAGTTAAAGCATCTGGTCGTATGATGATAGTATTGTACCCTTCAGGATGAATGTACTATTGTTTCTGGATTTCAGCACTTAAAGTTGGGGACTTATAAGGGATGCTTGTTTTCCCGGACTCACGATGAGACCTCCTTGAGTAGTACACATGCCAAACCGATTCCCTGATTTGGTCATGAGCCATTTCTCAGAAATGGTGAACGTATTATTGCTATTCGGCTTTCAGAGTCTGTGATGTTTGACCCGGAGCATACCTGTGAGATTGGGAGGGGTTTACAGGTTTGCAGGAATCCTTGACCTCACCATACCTCATTACCAGTACATTTCTATGATTTGATATGGCTACATGGATTTTGGAGTTCTTAAGTCATTTGGTATCTGGTTTGGGGGCTTATTTGAGACTGAATTCTTGTTCATGGGGCTTTATTCAGAGGATCTTGGTTCTTGGTCACTTGGGTCCAATATTCCATATCCAGACAGTCCTAGTTGTTGATCATATGTCTGCATTGCATTTGCATTGCATCATACTTGCATTAATTGTTTGCATTGCTCATTACACTTTCCCGTAACCAGAAATTGAGGGTATTCAGAAACTGGTGGGCTTGATGAGTGACAAGGTTTCAGATGATTTCAGAATATCTTGGGTTACATGAACAAACCTATTGTTGATCAGAGAGATAGCCTTCACTCTTTGTTGCAGTTTTATGATCCTCAGTTGAGATTTTTTGTGTTTTATCACTATGTCTTGGCTCCTATTATGGAAGAGATTTTTGACATCCTGAAGATTCCTATCAGGAATGGTGTTCCCTATTATGTTGCAGAGAAGTGTCCCCCGTACAAGGACATTGAAGGTGACTGTCATTTGAGTATGCTTAGAGTAAAGATGGAGTTAGAATCTAGTAAGGGGAAGGGATTTACTCTGGATTTTCTTATCACAGAAGCTCATGTGGTTAGAATTTTGTGCATTGTTAGCATTAATGGTATATGGGATAAGTTTATTCCCAGGAGAGAAAGGATGGGTAAGTTGGAGGCTATCACCCTTTTCATAAATGAAAACCCAGTGCCTACGTTGTTGGTGTACATCACTGAAATGAAAAAAGAAAAGGGTACGTAAATTGTTGTTTTCCATTGTTTGTTGAGTGGTTTGCTAAGAAGCTTCCAAAGTCAGGACCGTTCAAAGATCTTAAGCAAGATTAGAAGTGGGCTAGAAGATTGACGGGGTTAACATCTGATGATATAGCTTGGGGATGTAGCAGAAACTTAGTGGGAAAGGAGTTTATTACAAGGTGTGGTGAATATCCCTATGTGCCTTTGTTAGGTAGGAAAGGAGTGATAAGTGATAACCATGTGCTGTCTAGAAAACAATTTTGCAATCCACTGAAGGATCATCCGTCAGATGAAGAAATAGCTAACACTTTGTATCTTCTGGCTAAAGATAATGAGAAGTTGATTATTCAAGTATCTCAAGCTTGGAAAATAAATTTTAGGGAGGGTAAGAAAGAATTTGGAAAGGTGGACCCTAAGACTTATCCCCCTTTTGCTGCATGAATACAAGGTAGGGTTGACACCTTCTTCCTTCCGTTTTCAGTTGAGGCTCCACTATATAGAAAAAAACGTACCGGTACAAACCACTGTTTCTCTTGAAGATTACAAGAAGTTGGAAGCTCAGTTGCACGAGGTTCGGGTAGGGAATTCTGAAATGGTTAGCTTGTATCATCGTGCTAATCATGCTAGAAAAGAAGCAGAAGAAAAGCTACAGAGGATGCAGGCTACCTTAGAAGCTAAAGAAAAGGAGTTTGCTGGGAGAGAAACTCATTTTCAGATATTGGGTTTAACAGAGTCAAAAAGAGAAGCAGAGCGTAAGAAGACTTTGAAGACTCTTAGAGAAGTTCGTCAATTCATTACTTGGTTACAGGGCCAAAGAGAACAGGAGCAAAAAAATTACAAAGAAAAGGAAGAGTTCTTTAAGGTGCAGATGGAATTCAAGAAAGAAGAAGTAGAACAAGTTCACAAAATACGAAGGGAAAAGACTCAGCAATTGGTACAAAGCCAGCTAGTCTTGGAGGAAGCAATAAAGGAGATTGCAGATCTTAAGCTAAGAGCAGGCGTCAAGAAGAACCGGACAGGGGTGGTGACTGTAGAAGAGGAACCTGAATCTTCCTTTAGCCTAGAGTTTTAATTTATTGTTATTTGTATCCAGACTACCTACAAGCTTGTTGTAGGAGTCTTGCTTTATCCTTTTTGTTTTTGTATTGAATTGTAACCCTTTGGGAATTCTGTTTATGTCTATGACTCTGGTTATTGGTAGTTTGTTCATGCCATACGATGATACTTTCAAGTTATCGTTTCTGAATGAGCAAATTTGTTTGTCCGAAGCCATCAGGGTCTGAATACTCCTCAAAAGAGTTTGAAAAGCTAGTTTCCAAAAGGACATCTGGAGTATTTTCTGTCAAAAAATACCAGATCTGGGGCATATTAATGCTTAGACATGGAAACATGAATAGTTACATTGCATGCATATAACGTGTTTATTGTTTTGCAGGTAATTCGTCAGTTTTCTAACGTTTATGTCACTTTCAGGCACTATAGCTCCTAAGAAGGTTCAAAGATAGCCAATTGTACACAGATACCCTACAAAGGTGAACAGAGAGAGAGAAATGGATCAGATGCAAGCGGATCTGGCTGACCTAAGGACAAGAATGAATAACTTCATGATCCTCATGGCTGAGATGGGTCAAACTCAAGAGCGCTTGTGCGAAATGGTGGAATTATCAAGCCAGGAACAATGGGACAACTGAGGGAGGTAATCGCAATGGGGCTGGCGCCCGTCACGTTGAAATCCCTGTGGTGCAACCAGGGGTCACTATTATCAATAATGGAGTGCATAACATGCAGATGGATGGGCAGGACGAGCAATTCACTTCGTTGGATGAGGCGGAAGGTCAGGGAATTGACATGAATATGAGGTTTGAAGAAATAGCTGAGCAAATTCGCGCCATTCAATCTCAGAGTTCTCTAGGGTTTGATATCATTGATTTGGGCTTAGTGTCGGGGGTGATAATTCCCTACAAGTTCAAGGTCCCTACTTTTGATAAGTACAACGGCACGGCTTGCCCAAAATCTTACCTTCAGTCTTTTGTGGGAAGGATTGTTGCGCATACAGATGATGAAAATGTGTGGATGTATTACTTCCAGGATAGTCTTGTAGGGGCTTTCTTGGAATGGTACATGAAGCTGAGCAGGGCCAATATTCGAAGCTGGAAGGATTTAGCTGAGGCGTTTGTGAAGCAGTATCAGTATAATTTGGGTATGGCTCCAAATCGTACCTTGTTGCAGACAATGTCTCAGAGTGCTAAAGAAGGGTTCAAATATTATGCCCAGAGGTAGCGTCAGCTTGCTGCTCGAGTACAACCTCCCTTGTTAGAAAATGAAATGGCAGACATGTTTATGGGAACATTACAGGGGGTGTTTATTGAGAGACTGACATCTTGTTCAGCAACAAAGTTTAATGATATTGTGATAGCTAGAGAAAGGGTTGAAACTCTATTGAAAATGGGGAAGATCCAAGACAGTGGTGCAGGTAGCTTAAGTGGTGTTCGAAAAGCTTTCAATGGACCTCCAAGAAGAAGGGAGGGAGAAACTAATGTTGTGTACGGCTGAGGACGGGGCCGTGGATACAGGGGATCTTACGAGCAGGTGGCAACTGTCACCATTCCAACAAGTCCTGTTCAACAACCACAACAAAAGCAGCAACAACAACAGCCACAACGCAATAACTATCAGCAAAGAACCTATCAGCATAGACAATCTCGTCCAGCTAACAGGGTGCTTGAGGCCAACCCGATGACATACACAACACTACTCCAGAGATTGTTAGATTTGAAT
Organism: Lathyrus aphaca; assembly: GCA_963966055.1. Lineage (NCBI taxonomy): Eukaryota > Viridiplantae > Streptophyta > Magnoliopsida > Fabales > Fabaceae > Lathyrus > Lathyrus aphaca. Next base: position 200,527,305 of record OZ014519.1, on the reverse strand, counting down.
TTGGTTCGGTTGAGGACATTACCACCACCACCTAGAGAGCTTCCAGTGGGGTATGATGCTAATGCAAGATTCACATTCCATTCAGGAGCTCCCGGGCACTCAACAGAGAAGTGCAGGGCATTACAGCATAAGGTCGAAGACTTGATTGACTCGGAAGCAATTAACTCCGCACCGCCTCCAAATGTTACATCAAACCCCATTCCAAATCATGGATGGGCCAGGATAAATGTTGTTGATGGTGGTGAGAGGTTAAACTTGATTTTGAATGTGGATGAAGTGAAAACTTCTTTGTTGGTGGTGAAGGACAGATTGTTGAAAGGGCAGGTTTTTCCAGGTTGTGATTTTTACTGCGAGGGTTGTATGAATTCAGTTAATGGTTGCGGGGATTTGAAAGTTGGGTTGTAGTGTTTGATTGATGAGGGTCTCTACAATTCGACAGGGTTGACAATAGAAGTGATTGCGTGTCTATAGTGACAATTTATTTTGATCCTGCTGATGTTCTAGCCCGGAGAGAGTTGGGGACTATCTATGTTCCAGAAGTTAGTCCAGTAACCATTACTATTCCAGGACCGGTTCCTTATGCTGATGACAAGGCCATCCCTTGGCACTATGGCTCAGACGTGTACGTAAAAGTTTAGAAGGTGGAAAGTAAAGTGGTGACAATTGACCCGACTGTTGTGAATGTCGAAGGAGTTGGTGGGTTTACTCGGAGTGGGCGTCTCTTTGCTCCTCCAACTCTTAGAGGTGATCCCGAAGCTAAAGCTGCTGCAAAGGCTAAGGGTAAACAAATAATGACTGAAAAGGTGACAATTCCAACTGCTATTCAGGGCACTTTTTAAAAAAGAAGTTGAGGAATTCATGAGAATAATTAAGAAAAGTGACTATAAGGTGGTTGAGCAGCTGAATGAAACCCCATCCAAAATATCCATTATGTCATTGTTGATGTGTTCTCAAGTTCACCAGGAGGCTTTGTTAAAAGTTTTACAAATGGCATATGTACCACAAGAGATAATTGTTAACCAGTTGGAGGCTGTGGTAACCAGTGTGAACGCCAGTCATGGGTTGGGATTCATAGATAGAGATCTCACTTCCGAGGGACATAATCACAACAAGGCCTTACACATCACCATGGAGTGTAAGGGTGTTGTTCTATCACATGTCTTGGTAGATACAGGCTCTTCTCTCAATGTGCTCCCTAAGAAGGCCTTTATGAAGCTGAATGTTGATGGCATTGTTTTACGACCTAGGGATTTGATTGTGAAATCCTTTGACGGGTCACAGAGGTCTGTGTTTGGGGAGGTGGAGCTACCAGTAAAGATTGGGTCTCAGGTATTCAAGAGTGCATTCTATGTTATGGATATCCAACCCACTTATAGTTGTTTGATGGGACGTCCTTGGATTCATGCTGCTGGTGCAGTAACATCCATGTTGCATCAAAAGTTAAAGTATGTGGTAGACGGCCAGGTTGTTACTGTATGCGGAGAAGAGGATATTTTCGAAAGTCATCTGTCGACCTTCAAGTATGTGGAAATGGACGGGGAGATCCATGCGACACTTTTCCAAGCTTTTGAGACAGTTAATGTTAGTACTTTGTCTCCGGTTTCTGCAGTTCAAAGCCATGAGAAGGAAGGGACTCATATCTACTCCTACAAGCAAGCTAAGGAAGTAGTCCAATCCGGAAATGCCCAGGGCTGGGTGTCGCTCTCGAAGATTTGCATCCCCGGTGCAGATGCGAATGGTCGGCGAAAAGAGCAAATGAAAATGAAGTGAATTGAATAGAGTCGCCGGCTAGGCATTTTTATCCCGAAGGAGAGGTAATGCTGCATAAACCTAGAAAAAGATGGAGAAGACGGTTGCGAACCAGAGAAACTGAGAAAGGGGGTTGGTTACAACCTGGGAAGGTATTAGCACCCAGATTATCCGTCGTACTCGACGGGATCCATGCTTACAAGATTGTGTTTAAAGGGGTAGTGTATGTGCTATCTGTGTGCAAAAGGCTACAAAAGAATGTACAGGTGTCAGTGATTAAAGGTGATTGCTCAGGAATTGAGGCTTAGAAAAGAATGCGGAAAGAGGGGGAAGACACAGAGACTTTTGTTCGATAATAGTTAAGTTATGCCTACGTATCCTCTCGTGCAATGAGGAAGTCAGAACACCGTAGTTCGACTCAAAGAGACTGAAATATAAATTGACTGTGAACTACTTGCTTGTCTATGCTCAAGTGTATGACTCGTCTGGCTCGAGTGCTAACTGTCTTGCATTAGACGGAAGAAGCGAGTTCTCGTTTGTGAATGAGTGTGATGAGAAGAGAATCCTGAAGGAGACGATTATATTTTGTTTTTGTGTTTTCAGTTTTGTTATTATTTTTGGTGTTTTGCATAAGTTAATGAGCTTAAGCCTAAATCAAGGGCTTGTAAACTCATTATACCCTCCCTGATTTGGGATAATGAGCCTACTTAAGTATGAGATAAGCATCTCAACTTAATTACCATGATGATGTAGGATTAAGATCATTAACCTACTTGTGATTAATTAGATGTTTTTGGGTTTTTTTTAGTGTTAAGTAATGAGTTTAATCTCTAATCACATATTAGTGAACTCATTACACCATCCTAATAGAAGGATAATAGATGAGAACACTTAGGCTGAGGAAGATACCTCAACTTAATCCATGGTTAGGGACTAAATTCATTATATAACAAGCCTTTATTAAGTGGATTTCAATTAAGGGATGAGATTAAGAAGTGGATTTTATGGTTTGTAAGACAACTTGAGGATGACTTGTACATTAAACACTAGGGTTAGTCCCTCTTAACCATAAGGAAGAGTTAGAACCCTAATGTAAGGCCCAAGTTACAAGATAAAGTCTTGATGATTATTAAGTGATTTTACTAAGAGGCTTAAACACATTAAAGGTTTAACACTTAGGATTAAAGTTATACACTCCATCCTAAGAGAAGGGTGCAGGCATAACCCTAATTCCAAAGTCCTAAAACTGTAAGAGTTTTGTCTCTGATTATTGAGATGAGAAGAGAGACTCAAGGAGACTCAAAGGTAAAAAAAGCTAAGGGGGACTAATCACAACCCTAATTATTATCATGCTTGGATATCATATGGTTTGTAAGGCTTAGAGAAAGATCTTCAAGGAAGCCACCAATGGAAGAAGCAGATGAAAGGAGGAGGAAAAAGAAGAATAAGTTACTTACTTCCTAAGAAGATAAGTAACTTAAAGGAAGAAAATGAGAGAGATGGAACATAAGTGAATTATATTCACTTCAAGGACAAACAAAATGCAAATGAAAGAGATAAGAAGAAGTGAGAGGTGAAAGCAAATCCACCTCCCGAAATAACTTACCAAAACCTGAAAGTGTTAGCATGAATGCATAAAGTATAAAGCAGGAAGAAATGAATTGAAATGAGATGCAATGATCAAAGTCAGAAGTTTTTATGGTATGTAAATGTCATGTGAGATGATGCAATGTCATACAAGATGCACATGAATGATCATACAAGAATGAGATGATATGGAAGCATGCTTTGAAGTTTGAAAACACATGAAAGTTCATGAAATGAAATGAATGCTAAACATGGAAAATGAATGAAGAAATGGTCAAGCAAGGTTCTAACATGTCTTAAGATGTCTAAGATGACATATGAATGCTTGAAATGTTGTGGCAAGTTCATGTGATGATGATTATGCAAGGTGAAAGCAAATGAATATGAGAAATTAGGGTTAAATGGATATGTGAGATGCAAATGGATAAAACAGAAGCATATGACATGATAAAATTTGAAATTAAGCTCAAACAAACCCTAATACCATATTAGGTCACACCCCAAAGGAGAAGTTTAGAAGCCTAACCTATCAAAAGTTATGATTTTCCTAAGTTTCCTAGGGTTTTTGGGTGGTTCAAAAGGAAAAATGCAAATCAAATTGAAAATGCAAGATAAATTCATGAGGAAAATGACCTATAAACTCTTCTTGGTTAGGCAGAAATGATTTTTCAAAGTTAAGGTTTAAAAATGTGGTTTTAATGACCCTTAATTCAAAGAAAATTGGTAAACTATGATCAAACCTAAAAAGAAATTTGTGTGAAGAGTTTGAAAATGTTTCTAAATGTATTGGAATGGTTCATGATTTTTTTGGTGATTTTTAGAAACCTAAATGAATTTTTAATTAATTAAAATACTTTAATTAATTAAAAATAACATTTAAATATTTTAAAAATACTTTTTTAATGCAAAAAATAAAATAAAAATTGTTTTTGGATTGAGAAAAATATTTAAAGTCAGAATGCAAAAGGAAATATTTTTGTGATGGTTTTTGGTATATTAAAATAAATATGGAAAAGAAATGAAAATAAAATGAAAATAAATGAGAATAAATGGAAGTCAGCGCATCCAAGGGCCAGGATTTGAATAAAAAGGGTGGGAATTGACCATGCGCGCATCTCAATGGTCCACATTCAAACTGACTAAATGATTTTTTATTAAATTAATTAAGTGAAATTAGGGATTAATAATATAATATGGTCCATCCACGCGCTAACCCTAAACATGATCTAATGGCTCTGAATCAAACTGGGAATTAAAACATGTTTAAGCCCTAATCACTTGCAGACGGCCGGAATGTGTTCCGGTCATCTTCTCCAGCAAGGTATCTACCCTATCTCTCTCCACAGGCCATAAAAACCTCCCCAACTCCCAAGAATCACTCCCCAGGCATCAATAAGCAAGAATCAACCATCAAAAACAATTTATTTCACGCATACATGATGAATCGAAGCAAGAACAAATTCACGGGCAAAGTTTCAGAAGAACTATACATGCTTATTTCTCAATCATTTTTTAAAATAAACATATCACAATGATCAGCTAAACATGTAGAATCATTTAGAAACTTAAAATCATGCTTATGGAAAAAAATGTTCATGAAGGTTACCTGAGTTACAGTTCTTTGAAATGGAGCTTTTTGGGCCACTCCCTTGTGCAATCCAATCCCCTTTGACCTCCTGGTGCTATTGGCAAGCTTGAATGAAGCTTAGAGTGGCTATTTTGAGTGTTTTGTTTCTGAAGTTGCAGAAATCGTGTTTGAGTTTGAGAGTGTTTCAGGCTATGGTGATGGGTGGGAAATGATCCTGAGGTGATGCTGAGTTGAATGGTGAAGAAAGTTTGAAATTTTAGTGGTTGTGCTATGAAATTCGAAGAGGTGAAGGTTTCTTGAGGTTTTTGTGATTCTGAGTGTTGAGAGGCTTTCGGGCTTGTGTGTGGTATGAAATGAGTTGCTTAATGTCCACATAAACAATGTTGATTGGCCAGAGAGTTGTTGTGGCACAGGCTATTTGGTATGGGAGGTTTTGCTAAAAGTCAAGATTGTGTACTATGAGGTATGGACACGGGTCAGAGGTTGTTTGGAGGGTTGTCTGGCCTCAACTTGTATCAAGAATGGCCATGGGATTGAATTTGATGTGCTGGAAGGCTTGGATAATGAGATGGCATAGATTTTGCAACTTTCCCTCTTTGGTGTTTCTTGAATCACAAGCCATGAAAACCCTAGGTCTAAAGGCCAATTCTAATCTTTTGAGATTGCTTTGACAAGTTATGGCATATTTGTGCACATTAGAGGTCATTAGAATGCTTGGCAAGTAAAATTGCAAAATTCCCTCTTTGGCATGAACTTGAAAATTATGTGATTTTTGCCAACTTTGAAAGGCCATATCTTGAGTTCTAGGATTAATCAAGACATGTTCTTTTACTTTTTGAAAAGGGAAAGACCTAATCTACAACTTTCATGCCCAAGAATTTTTCATTATAGCTTTTTTGGTCATGAAAGAGGAAGTTGAAAATCTTTCCCAAAATGGAAAGTTTGCATTTCAAGTCATTTCCAAAAATGGCAAGTTTGCAATTAGCTCATAATTCTTCAATAATTGGAACATACAACCACTTCTAAGATCAAATAAAGATCATTGAGCTTCAATTTGATGAAAATACCCCTTTGGTTCCATTGTTGGGGGCCTCAGATGCCCTGATTTTGACTTAACTTGCTCAGGAAGTTACTAGTTGATCAGATGATTTCCACAATGAATTTCTTCATAAAATTTGGTACACATGATCCTTATAACATATTAAGACCAATAGAATCAAGAATGACCAAAAAATTTGTGATTAAGGGCCTCAAACCCAAAACCCTAATTTTAGGTCATCTGTGCAGGAAATCTTCAGTCTGCCTCTATGCCTTTGCAATGCTTTGTGATCTCTTGATTTAAATGAACTTTGGGGAGCATAAGATGATCATAAAATACTCATGGACCATCTTGTCATTCTTTAAGCCCTTTGAGATAGCTCAGACTACTCTTTGGATTCTCCTGATCACAAACCCTAATTGTGCAACTTATGCAGATGAAACAAATATGCAATGGGAGATGATATGCTTATGCAATGCTAAAATGAAAGATCACAAGCCATGGTGTGATAAATAGTGAGGGAAAATTTGGGGTGTTTACAGCTTCCCCTATTCAAGCATGAGTTAGCTGTTCAGGGTGTAAACGCCTGACTTAACAGACAAACAAGATAACTTGTGGTTGAATACCAAAGACAGTCCGAAATTTGCGCTCACTGGGGAGAAGAAGAAAAGGGATATAAATTATAAGAGGTAGTATAGTATGATTATCAAATGAAAACTATGGAGGACGACCATCGAGCAGTGGACGACTGCTGGGGATAAAGTGATAAGCAAAGCAATGACGGGGACAGCCGACAAGCTGGGTAAATAAAGAGACCATGACGGGGACGGCCATCAGGTAATAAAATAAAAACTCTTTGGGGATTTAAATGAGCATAGATGGGGACGACCATCAAGCTTGAAAAGTAAAGTAAACAAGGACGGGGACTGGCATCGGGTTAATGAATTAAATGAAATAATGATGAGGAACGGTCATCAAAGGTGAAGGACGATCACCTAGCAGGGGACGACTGCTAAAAGTATCACAACATAGGACAAATGTCGGATAGAAAAGGTCAACGACGGGGGTGGCCATCGGATAAGCACGATGAAGGACGATCATCAAGAGGTGAAGGACGATCACCTAGCAGGGTATGGCTGCCATCGGGGATTATCACGACATAGGACGAATGTCCGATAACAAGATCAATGATGGGGATGCCCATCTGATAAATGATGAGGGATGGTCATCAAAAGGTGAAGGACGATCACCTAGCAGGGGACGACTTCTCTTTATCACGACATAGGACAAATGTCAGATAGAAGGTTCCAATAATGGAGGTTCCACTGGGGAAAAGGATGAAGGACGGTCATCCGAAGGTGAAGGACGATCACCTGGCAGGGGAAGGCTGCCGAAAGTACCACGACATAGGACGATGTCGGATAGGAGGAAGTTGCTTTGTTGGTGACTTACTGGGGAACAGTAAACACGGACGAGTGCTTACGCTTTCAAAGAATAAAGGATATAAGTGTTTGACGATGTGTATAGATTAAAGATGCGGACGAGCATCCTTAGGACCATGATACGGACGAGTATCGGTAGAAACAAACGCTGACGTGTGTTCAAAGATGATGATACAGACGAGTATCAACTGGTTAACAAGGAACACGGACGAGTGTCGAATCTGTTGAGGAGTGATATAAACAAGATACGGACGAATATCAGAGACTTCCATATAAGTATGTATAAGTATTAGTTTGTTGGTGGGCTATGAGCAAGACACGGACGAGTGCTTGATTTGCTGGGGAAGAATGACATGGACGAGTGTCAAAGATGTATAAATATAAACAAGCATCTGTTTTGAGAGTGCAAAGTATATGCTTTGGCTTTCTGTGGGGAGATTAAGATGACACAGACGAGTGTCGAGAAGAACATGTTATGGATAAGTATTTGCTTGCAGAAGGTGTTCAGGCGACCTGTGGGGATAGGATGACACGGATGGGTGTCAAAAGAGTGTGTTATGAACAAGTGTTTATACTTGAGAGTGCAAAGGGGACGCTTTGGCTTTTATGTGTAAGGGATGTATTTTGTATATTACTGATGAAATATTGATGGTAATTGCAGGTGACTGGCTCGAACCTGGCTTGTGATCATGCGGATGTTTGATTTTTACCGTAATGCTCCGTATTAGACGGAATGCTACGCTTATTTGGTGAATATGATGCAAATGCTATGATTATGCAAAATAAAAACTGATCCGAGACTTGGATCCTGCTGGGATGAAGATCTCTGGCCGATCTGCTTGGAGGAGCAACCCGGCTGGGGAAGAGATCATTGGTAGATCTGTCAGAAGGAAGAACTCTGCTTGGGGAAATAGATCATTGGTAGATCTATCCGTTAGGAGAACTCAGCTGGGGAGAAAGAAGTTTCATCCACTTTGTTGGGGATGGGTTTCAGGCATTGCTCTTCTGGGGAGAGAATGGAAACTCTCTGGGGAGGCAGTTCCATTAACTTTGCTGAGGATGAGAGAGATCTGGCACTCGGGTGGGGAATAAGAAATTCCTTGCTCATCTTGCTGTGAAACAGTTGTCAGGCACTGCTTAGGGATGAGATAACTTCTGGAAGTAGCATGCTGGGGATTCAATGCTTGATATGCCCCATGTCGTGAAAGATTGTATGTTTTGATAGCCTACAACCTGTTAAGACAAAGGAGAACACACAAATATTCCGAGGTATCCCTAACTGGATTTCGTCATAGGAGTTAGACTTTCCCGGAAGTAATACATTTCCTGCAAGCATTTATTAAAAATGGCTCATTTGTTTTATGCAAGTGTTGTATTATGAATATTGGACATTTTGCAAACGAAACAAAAATGTACAAAATGAGGTGTGACTGAAAACTCTGATTTTATTAATTTGGGTGCCCTGAATTGGAAAATACAGTCAAAGAAACAAATCCCCTGAAATGAGGAGATTGCTGTAAATTGAGAAAATATAGGTGTTAACAATGTTGACGACGACGTTCTAGTGAACTTCCTTTGCTATGACATGTATGACCTTGACATTCTTCTTATCTTGCTTTCTGAAGAAGGCTGATTATGACCGATGCTTTGTCCTTTCGAAGCTTTCCATGTTGTGAGTGATACAGACGAATTCAGAATGCAGTTGTTCGCTTATTCCCTGATTTTGCGTGAATCGCCCTTTCGGGTTTTCAATCCACCGGGATACCCATTTTTGCCCGAGCTGTCCAATGCGGCTTTTCAACTCAGCGGGTGTACACATTTTTTTTATTTTCCCTTATTTTTGCCCGAGTCTTTTTATTCTGTTTTTGACTCGCCGGGATGCCCTATTTTTTCCTGGATGTACATTCTGTTTTTATGTCCAGCGGGTCATTTTATGCGAAGTATTTTTTAACTGCATCTGAATTCACAGAGGATGAGAAATCCTCGCCATCCATAGTAGTGAGCATCAGTGCTCCGCCAGAGAAAACTTTCTTTACTATGAATGGGCCATCGTAGTTCGGCGTCCATTTTCCCCTGTGGTCTGTATGAGGAGGAAGGAGTCTTTTCAGAACAAGATCTCCCACTTGGTATTCCCGAAGTCTGACTTTCTGATCGAAGGCTTTCTTCATTCGCTTTTGATATAACTGCCCATGACAGATGGCAGGTAGCCTATTCTCTTCGATCAAATTCAGTTGATTGTACCGAGACCGGACCCACTCTACTTCGTCCAGTTTCACATCCATCATCACCCGTAAGGAGGGTAGCTCAACTTCAACAGGTAGGACTGCCTCCATACCATACATAAGCTGATAAGGTGTTGCCCCGGTGGACGTTCTGATTGAGGTTCGATACCCATGCAAGGCAAATGGTAGCATTTCATGCCAGTCTTTATAAGTACCCACCATCTCCTGCACAATCTTCTTGATATTTTTGTTAGCTGCCTCAACATCGCCATTCATTTTCGGCCTGTAAGGAGAAGAGTTGTGATGTTGGATTTTGAAGTCCCGACACAGTTCTGCCATCATTTTGTTGTTCAAATTGGAACCATTGTCACTAATGATTCACTCGGGGACTCCATATTGACAAATTATGTCTCTTTTCAGAAATCTGGCTACCACTTGTCTGGTGACGTTTGCATACGAAGCTGCTTCAACCCATTCGGTGAAGTAATCAATGGCTATCAGGATGAATCTGTGGCCATTTGAAGTAGTCAGTTCAATCTTTCCAATCATGTCAATGCCCCACATGGCGAAGGGCCAAGATGAAGACATCACATTCAAAGGATTCAGAGACACATGCACTTTATCCGCATAGATCTGGCATTTGTGGCATTTTCTGGCATAGGCACAACAGTCTGCATCCATTGTGATCTAGTAGTATCCTGATCTTAACAATTTCTTTGCCATTATATGTCCCCCGGCATGGGTACCGAAATAACCTTCATGCACCTCGTGCATCAGCAAGTCTGCTTCTTTCTTGTCAACACATCTGAGAAGAACCATGTCAAAGTTTCGCTTGTATAATGAACCATCAGCATTAAGGAAGAAACTGTCGGCCAGCCTTCTTAATGTCTTATTATCATTGGATGATGCCCCTGGTGGGTATGCCTGATCCTCTAAAAAGCATTTGATGTCATGGAACCAAGGCTTGTCATCTTTAGCAGTGTCCACAGAGAATACGTATGTCGGTCGGTCCAGTCTGGATACCAAAATCCGAGGCACGTAATTTGCAGTTTGAACCTTGATCATGGAGGAGATGGTAGCTAAAGCATCTGCAAGATGATTCTCATCTCGAGGGATGTACTCAAGTTTGACTATTGTGAAGAAAGTCAATAATATCCTCGTATAGTCACGGTATGGAATCAGATGCTCTTGGTGAGTGTACCATTTTCCGTTGGTCTGATTGATTACCAAACCTGAATCTCCGAATACATTCAATGTCTTGATCCTGATTTTAATGGCTTCCTCAAGACCCATGATGCATGCTTCGTATTCCGCTTCGTGTTAGTGTAGGAAAAGGTGAGTTTTTCCGAGAAAGGCATATGAACTCCTTTAGGTGTAATGAGCACTGCACCAACTCCACGACAATTCATATTGACAACCCCGTCAAATATCATAGTCCACTCTTCTTCTGGGTCAGGACCTTCAGTGTGAACTGGCTCTTCATAGTCTTTTTCTTTTAAGTACATGATGTCTTCATCAGGGAAGTCAAATCTCATGGGCTGGTAATCATCAATGGGTTGCTCAGCCAGATAGTCAGACAGTACACTGCCTTTGATGGCTTTTTGAGATATGTACTGAATTTCATACTCTGTCAGAATCATTTGCCATATTGCAACCCTTCCGGTAAGTGATGGCTTCTTAAATATGTACTTGACGGGGTCCATTTTTGAGATCAACAAAGTAGTGTGAGTCAGCATATACTGTCTTAATCGGCGAGCAGCCCATGCTAAAGCACAACAAGTTTTCTCGAGCAATGAATAACGTTGTTCACAGTCGGTAAACTTTTTGCTTAGGTAGTATATTGCATACTCTTTTCGACCAGACTCGTCATGCTGGCCCAACACACACCCCATCGACCCTTCTAATATTGTCAGGTACATTATCAGAGGTCTTCCTTCAATTGGAGGCATGAGAATCAGAGGTTCTTGCAGGTACTCCTTGATCTTGTCAAAAGCTTTCTGGCAATCGTTGTTCCACCTGATTGTTTGTTCCTTTCTTAACAGTTTGAACAAAGGCTCACAGGTTGTTGCAGTGAGGTGAGATATGAACCTTGATATGTAGTTAAATCTACCTAAGAACCCCCGAACTTCTTTTTCAGTCCTAGGTGCAGGAATCTCCTGAATGGCTTTGACTTTGTCGGGATCAACCTCGATTCCCTTTTCACTTACGATAAATCCCAGCAACTTACCAGAACGTACCCCTAATGTTCATTTGTTGGGGTTTAACTTCAACTGATATTTCCTTAGATGCTTGAACAACTTCAGCAGATTTACCAGATGGTCTTCTTTTGTAAGGGACTTGGCAATCATGTCATCTACGTAGCATTCAATTTCTTTGTGGATCATATCGTGGAATAACGTTACCATAGCCCGTTGATAAGTGGCACCGGCGTTCTTCAGTCCAAAAGGCATTACCTTGAAACAGAATGTTCCCCAAGGATTGATGAAGGTTGTTTTCTCCATGTCTTCGGGTGTCATCTTGATCTGATTATACCCAGAAAATCCGTCCATGAAAGAAAATACCGAGAACTCAGTTGTGTTGTCGACCAATACATCAATGTGAGGTAATGGGAAATCATCCTTCGGGCTAGCTCTGTTCAGATCCCGGTAATCCACACACATACGCACCTTACCATCCTTCTTAGGCACGGGTACAATGTTAGAAACTCACGGCGGATAACTAGTTACAGCAAGGAAACCGGCATCCCACTGTTTTTGTACTTCCTCCTTAATTTTCATGGCCATATCTGGGCGAGTACAGCGCAACTTCTGTTTGACTGGAGGACAATCTTCTTTCAATGGTAGCCTGTGCATGACAATATCCGTATCTAGACCTGGCATGTCTTGATAGGACCAGACGAAGACGTCGATGTATTCCCGAATCATGCTGATAAGTTGTTCTTTTACTGAAGCTTGCAGACTGACCCCGATCTTCACTTCTTTCAAGTCCTCTTTGGTACCAAGATTAACAGTTTCAACCTCCTCTTGATGAGGAGTAATCACTTTCTCTTCTTGCCTCAACAACCTGGCTAACTCTTCAGGCAGCTCATAGTCTTCTTCAACCCCTTCATCATCTTGATTAATTGGATTGTCGAAGTCATACAAGGTCATATCAGTGTTGTTGTCGGTGCAATCTGAAGGATTATTTCTACAAGGGTTGAGATTTGTTCGTTTTAGTGATCAATTTTAATCTTGTTCAAAAAAATGAAGTTATTTTATTTTGAAAAAATTGCCATTTTATTGTTTTGTGCGAAAAATAACAAAAATGAAAAGACAGTGAGCGAAGGAGAAAAATTGTTTGCAAAAGATGTCTGATATTCATTTATATTCCATTTGCACAAAATTACAAATATGGCCCTATTACAAAATGAGTCCTGACACCTTAGGCAAGATGCAGGACTTGATGCATGCTGAAAAAAAGCAGGAAATAATAATTACTCTTCAGGAACCCTTATAATTTCATGGGAAGACACATTAAGGAATCGTTCTGCCTCGTCTTCCACGTTATTGACAGCATCTGGGGTGAGCATCCCCCCACTTATGAACTTGGGCTCCTTAGCAGCCTCTGCTTGATCTTGTCGGAATGGTTTGTAACCCAAACCGAATCTGTCCTCCTTCTTCTCCACCAGTAGCAGCTTGCCCCCAGCCTTGGGCATTTCCATCTTCAACAACCTTCCAAGCTTGTTGATAGGATACAATTGAAGTACCCATCCTATTTTTCTGGGATGCAGCAAATACTTCAGTTGTCACCTCATTGACGTTTAGTGCTTCGAACCCCTGGCTCATGGTTTCGTGGATTTCACCATTCATCTCAATGAATTTGTAGGTGGCCAGATGGCTAACAAAAATATCCTCTTCACCACAGATTGTGATAATCTTTCCTTCCCACTAATATTTCAATTTCTGGTGAAGGGTCGACGTAACTGCGCCAGCGGCGTTAATCCATGGTCGACCCAACAAACAGCTGTAGGCCGGCTGAATGTCCATCACATAGAAAGTAGGTTGAAAGATCTGCTGGCCAATTATCACAGGAAGCTCCACCTCTCTAAGAACAGACCTCTTGGATCATCAAAGGCTCTGACCACCAGATTGCTTGGTCGGAGAGCAAAACCATCATACTCAAGCTTGACAAGGGCTTTCTTTGGAAAGACATTGAGTGAAGACCTAGTGTCAACAAGAACATGTGAAAGCACAACCCCTTTACACTCCATAGTGATGTGTAAAGCTTTGTTGTGGTGACGACCTTCTGTTGTCAAATCAGCATTGGTGAAGCCTAGCCCATGGCTAGTGTTAACATTAGACACCACTGCCTCAACCTGATTTACTATGATCTCCTCCGGTATGTAGGCTACGTACAAGACTTAAAGTAGTGCATCCCGATGAGCTTCGGAACACAACAGCAGGGATAAGATGGAGATCTTGGAAGGAGTTTGGTGGAGCCGATCCATAACCTTGTAGCCGCTTCTCTTGATTATCCTCATAAATTCATCCACATCTTGATCAAAGGATGTTTTATGGGCTTCTTTTGGTGCAGGTTCCTCAGGCGCCACACTTTTACCTTTGGATTTGGCAGCAGCCTCTGCCTCAGTATTAATTTTTGGAACTTGTGACGCGAAGAGGCGTCCGCTTCAGGTGAAGAATCAAGAAGGACTCTCTCTCCATTGCAGTAAAGGTCTGAACCATAGTGCCATGGTACAACATTATATTTTTCGTATGGAATGGGCCCCGACACCGTGATGGTGATGGGACTGACTACATCAGAGTTAGGTACTATTATTGTTTGTGGATCATAAAATATGGTAACAGGACTTCTGATTGATGATGGTGGTGATTGACTGAAGCTGGGTTGTTGCTGAAATTGTTGTTGAGATTGTTGCTGAAAATTGTTGGAATCAGGGACCATTGCAGGGTCGTAGTATATGGTGACTGTGGAGACGTCGTTGTTAATGGTTGTTGTAGTTGTAGAAGTGGATGTGATTGAACTGGTGTTTGTTGAAGTGATGGAAGAGGTGGTTGCTGATTTTGTAGACAAGTCTGTAGGAATAATTGTCTTTGAAGTTGTAGGAGAAATACTTGTTGTGGTAAAAGGAGTTGCTAGTGTTGTAGAAACTGTTGTTGTTATTTGCAGGATACCTTCTCTGATCAGGACATTGATGCCACTTCTCAAGCTTGAACACCCATTTATGGAAACTTTGCAAGATCCACAGCAGGCCTCACAACCTGGGAACAACTGGCATTTTAAAAGCTGAGCTTTAACCTCTGCCAGAGGTGTTTGAATGCTTGCAGTATCTTCAATTAAGCTCATGGGTTGGCCTTCCTCAATTGAATTTATCCTAGGCCCATCATGGTTGGGCATAGGGTTCTTCGTGACATTAGGAGGTGGTGCAAAATTTAGGGCCTTTGAATCAACCAGATCCTGGACCTTCATGTGCAAAGCTCTACACTTTCCTGTGGTGTGGCCAGGTGCATTAGAATGAAAAGCACATTTGGCATTGACGTCGTAATTTCTCGGAAGGTTCTGAGGATCTGGTGGAGCCAAAGTCCTTAACTCGACAAGATTAAGCTTCAGGAGTTGTGTCAACAGGGTGGCATGGCATTGGTATAGGGTCAATTATCCTGTTGACTTGAGATGGCCTCTGCTGAAAAGGGAGTTATTGTTGGTTGTTGTTGTTGTTGTAGGACCTTTGTTGAGGAAACTGATGTTGTTGAGGAAAATGTTGTGGTTGTTGAGTGTATTGAGGAAGTGGAGTAGGAATGGTAACAGCGGCAATTGATCTTGGCAGATACTGGGGTCTTCCTCTTCCCATGTGTACAAAATTTGTTTCACCGGATCTGCGAGGCCCTGCAAATGGCTTCCTTGCACTGCTTGAACCGGCACCATTATCATAAATCTTTCCCATTTTCAATAAGCTCTCAATTCTTTCCCCAACTATGACCACGTCTACAAAGTTAGTGGAAGAGAAAGCAGCCAACCTATCAATATAAGTCCCCTGGAGGGAGTTCATAAACATATCTGCCATTTCTCTTTCCGACATTGGAGGTTGAACGGCAGCAGCTAATTGCCTTCATCTTTGAGCGTACTCTCTAAAGCTTTCCCTGGAAGACTGTGACATTCCCATTAGAAGTGTTTTGTTAGGAGCCATGTCCAGATTGTATTGATATTGGTGAATAAAAGCCTCGGCCAAATCTTTCCAATTTCTTACTGTGGCCCTGGTCAAATGAGAGTACCACTCACGGGATGCCCCTGACAAGATATCCTCAAAATAAAACATCCATTGTTTTTCATCCATAGTGTAGGCTTTTAATCTTCCCAGGAAAGATTGGAGATGGGTGCGAGGGCAGGATGTACCATTGTGTCTTTCAAAGCAGGGAGGTTTGAACTTGTGAGGAATTCTGACCCCCTCCACTAGTCCCATATCCATGACATCAAAACCTAGGGAGTTTTGAGACTCCAAAGACCTCAGCTTTTCTGCTATCTCGTCCAAAACCTAGGGCAGGATGTACCATTGTATCTTTTTGGTGATTTTTAGAAACCTAAATGCATTTTTAATTAATTAAAATACTTTAATTAATTAAAAATAACATTTAAATATTTTAAAAATAATTTTTAATGCAAAAAATAAAATAAAAATTGTGATGGTTTTTGGTATTTTAAAATAAATATTCAAAAGAAATGAAAATAAAATGAAAATAAATGAGAATAAATGGAAGTCAGCGCATTCAAGGGCCAGGATTTGAATAAAAAGGGTGGGAATTGACCACGCGCGCATCTCAATGGTCCACATTCAAACTGACTAAATGATTTTTATTAAATTAATTAAGTGAAATTAGGGATTAATGATATAATCTAGTCCATCCACGCGCTAACCCTAAACATGATCTAATGGCTCTGAATCAAACTGGGAATTAAAACACGTTTAAGCCCTAATCACTTTCAGACGGCCGGAACAGTGTTCCGGTCGTTTTCTCCGGCAAGGTCTCTACCCTATCTCTCTCCACAGGCCATAAAAACCTCTCCAACTCTCCAGAATCACTCCCCAGGCATCAATAAGCAAGAATCAACCATCAAAAACAATTTATTTCACGCATACATGATGAATCGAAGCAAGAACAAATTCACGGGTAAAGTTTCAGAAGAACAATACATGCTCATTTCTCCATCATTTTTAAAATAAACATATCACAATGATCAACTAAACATGTAGAATCATTTAGAAACTTAAAATCATGCTTCTGGAAAAAAAAGTTCAAGAAGGTTACCTGAGTTGCAGTTCTTTGAAATGTAGCTTTCTAGGCCTCTCCCTTGTGCAATCCAATCCCCTTTGACGTCCTGGTGCTATTGGCAAGCTTGAATAAAGCTTAGAGTGGCTATTTTGAGTGTTTTGTTTCTGAAGTTGCAGAAATTGTGTTTGAGTTTGAGAGTGTTTCAGGCTATGGTGATGGGTGGGAAATGATCCTGAGGTGATGATGATTTGAATGGTGAAGAAAGTTTGAATTTTGAGTGGGTGTGCTATGAAATTCGAAGAGGTGAAGGTTTCTTGAGGTTTTTGTGATTCTGAGCGTTGAGAGGCTTTCAGGCTTGTGTGTGGTATGAAATGAGTTGCTTAATGTCCACATAAACAATGTTGATTGGCCAAAGAGTTGTTGTGTCACAGGCTGATTGGTATGGGAGGTTTTGCAAAAAGTCAAGATTGTGTACTATGAGGTATGGGCACGGGTCAGAGGTTGTTTGGAGGGGTGTCTAGCCTCAGCTTGCATCAAGGATGGCCATGGGATTGAATTTGATGTGCTAGAAGTCTTGGATAATGAGATGGCATAGATTTTGCAACTTTCCCTCTTTGGTGTTTCTTGGATCACAAGCCATGAAAACCCTAGGTCTAAAGGCCAATTCTGATCTTTTGAGATTTATTTGACATGTTATGGCATATTTGTGCACATTAGAGGTCATTAGAATGCTTGGTAAGTTAAATTGCAAAATTCCCTCTTTGGCATGAACTTGAAAATTATGTGATTTTTGCCAACTTTGAAAGGCCATATCTTGAGTTCTAGGATGAATCAAGACATGTTCTTGTATTTTTTGAAAAGGGAAAGACCTAATCTACAACTTTCATGCCCAAGAATGTTTCATTTGAAGCTTTTTTGGTCATGGAAGAGGAAGTTGAAAATCTTTCCCAAAATGGAAAGTTTGCATTTCAAGTCATTTCCAAAAATGGCAAGTTTGCAATTGGCTCATAATTCTTAAATCTTATGAACTTCCAACCACTTATAAGATCAAATAAAGATCATTGAGCTTCAATTTGATGAAAATACCCCTTTGGTTCCATTGTTGGGGGCCTCAGATGCCCTGATTTTGACTTAGCTTGCTCAGGAAGTTACAAGTTGATCAGATGATTTCCACAATGAATTTCTTCATAAAATTTGGTACACATGATCCTTATAACATATTAAGACAAATAGAATCAATAATGACCAAAAACTTTGAAATTAAGGGCCTCAAACCCAAAACCCTAATTTTTGGTCATCTGTGTAGGAAATCTTCAGTCTGCCTCTATGCCTTTGTAATGCTTTGTGATCTCTTGACTTTAATTAACTTTGGGGAGCATAAGATGATCATAGAATACTCATGGACCATCTTTTCATGCTTTAAGGACTTTGAGATAGCTCAGACCACTATTTGGATTCTCCTGATCACAAACCGTAATTGTGCAACTTATGCAGATGAAACAAATATGAAATGGGAGATGATACGCTTATGCAATGCTAAAATGAAAGATCACAAGCCATGGTGTGATAAAGAGTGAGGGAAAATTTAGGGTGTTTACACTGGGGCAAGTTGTTAGAAGTGGAGAAGAAAGATGACAAGTTCGGTCTTGGATATCAACCTGGTGGGTCCAACTGGTCTCAAGGTAGTAAGTCCATAACGTTCACAAGTGTTGGAATGCTTGACTACAACAACATTTTTGCAACAGATGAAGAAGGGTATAATAATTGCGACTTGGATAACTGGATTCACCCATGTGCACTTGGGGAGGAGCTCCGGAACTGGTCTGCTGAAGATTTTGTTCAAGTTACTTGGCAGTCAAAGTAATTTTCTTGTTTCCATTTTTATCATACTGTATGTCAAATCCTGCACTCTGCCCAAGGTGCATGGATCCATCTGTAGGGCCACCATGATTTTAATGCATTTACTTTTTCCATGAAATAAAGGACATTTTTCAAGCAAATTGTGTTCTCTTTCTTTCGTTTTAAAATTTTTCACAAAAAAAAAACAAATAAAATGGCAATGTTTTCTTTTTCCTATGTTTTTGTGTGTTTACGTCTCTTTTAAAAAAAAGAAACAGATTCTGAAATAAGCACATCATTTGTGCAGTGTTGATCATTCATATTCTTGTGATAACGTTCCTGCTATGACTATTCATGACTTCGACAATCCTATCTACCAAGCTAATGAAGGGTTGAGGAAGACTGTGAACTCCCAGAAGAATTGGCTAGGTTGTTGAAACGAGTGGAAAGGGTCATTCAGCCTCATCAGGAAGAAATATAGATCATCAACATCAAGTCCGAGGATGTAAAGAAAGAGATAAAGATTGGGGCCAGTCTGCAGGCCAATGTAAAGAATGAGTTGATTGGTATGCTACGTGAATATGTGGATATCTTCGCCTGGTCGTATCAAGATATACCGGGGTTGGATACTTACATTGTTGTACACAAGCTACCACTAAAGGAAGACCATTCTCCTGTAAAGCAAAAGCTGAGAAGAACGCAACCTGATATGGCAATGAAGATCAAGGAGGAAGTTCAAAAGCAGTGGGATGTCGGGTTC
Source organism: Lathyrus aphaca (assembly GCA_963966055.1). Classification (NCBI taxonomy): domain Eukaryota; kingdom Viridiplantae; phylum Streptophyta; class Magnoliopsida; order Fabales; family Fabaceae; genus Lathyrus; species Lathyrus aphaca. Next base: position 200,507,817 of record OZ014519.1, on the reverse strand, counting down.
CTTGCTGTAACTAGTTACCCACCTTGGGTAGCTAACATTGTGCCTGTACCAAAGAAAGATGGCAAGTTCCGGATGTGCGTCGATTATCAGGATCTAAACAGAGCAAGTCCAAAGGATGACTTTCCATTACCTCACATTGATGTGCTGGTAGATAACACCGCTCAGTTCTCGATATTTTCTTTCATGGATGGCTTCTCCGGGTACAATCAGATTAAGATGGCACCGGAAGACATGGAGAAAACGATGTTCATTACCCCGTGTGTAAACACGCCAAATTTTCCCTCAATATTTCTCACACCATGGCTTATGATCTCATTTTGCATAAACATCTCATTGCATATCACATTGCATAAACAACTTCATCAAATCATTGCATGACTGCACAATTAGGGTTTTGTGATCAGATGAATCTTAGAAGTGACCTGAGCTATCCCAATGGTCTTGAAGCATGCCAAGAGGGTCCATGAGGGGTCTATGGTCTGAGCTATCTCCAAGGATGATTGGAAGTCACAAAATATCAAAGGATTGCACAGAAGTCCAAGCAGAGCTAGGGTTTTCCTGCACAGATGATCAAAATTAGGGTTTTGGGTTTGAGGCCCTTAACCTCAAATATTTCGGCCACTCTTGATTCTAATGGTCTTAATATGTTATGAAGAGGATGTTTACAAAATTTGATGAAGAAATTCACTGTGGAAGTCATCTGACCACTAGGTAACTTCTTGAGCAAGTAAAGTCAAAATCAGGGCATCTGAGGCCTCTATCAAGGGTACCAAAAGGTCATCATCATCATTTTGAGTCTCTATGATCTTTATTTGATCATTTATGTGGTTGGAATTTCATAAAGTTGAAGAATTTTGAGCCAAATGCAAACTTGCTATTTTTGGAAATGACTTGTAATGGAAACTTTCCATTTTGGGAAAGATATTCAACCTATTATTTAATGACCAAAAATGCTTCAAATGAGAAATCCTTAAACATGAAAGTTATAGATTATGTCTTCCCATTTTCAAAAAGTACAAGAACATGTCTTGATTCATCCTAGAACTCAAGATATGGCCTTTCAAAGTTGGCCAAAATCCTATAATTTCCAAGTGTGCACCAAAGAGGGATTTTTGCAATTTCACTTGCCAAGCCATTTCATGACCTCTAATCAACTTCTAAACATCATACCAACATAATGCAACACATTTTGATCAAGATTGCACCAAAAATAACAAGATTGTATGCCTTGATTCTCAAGAAACTTCAAAGTTGCCAAATTGCATAAATTATGAGAACTCTTGATCAAGGCCATCCAGCTGCATAAAGATGATCCAAAGGCTCTCCTTGAACCATTCTGAAGCTATCCAGCCACAGAAACCAGCTCTTCCATGGCCCATACCTATGGAACACCAATCTTGACTTTTTGGCCAATGGAGCCATACCATTCCCACAATGCATACCTAATGTTCTGACTCATTCCAATAGTTTAGGGATTGCCTCAAGATCATAAGAGAAGCATGCTAAGAGGTCAGAGGACACACAACATCAGTTTTCACAAAAATTGCAAAAAACTTCCCTTCTTCGATTCTCTCAAACAATCCATCAAACCTCAGAAATTCTTTCACCATTCATTCGGAAATCATCCATAGAACACAAAGCAACCATTACCATGGCCTGAAACCTCATAAACCAAAGCCTCCATTTCTGCCATATCAGAATCGAGCCACTCAAAATAGCTACTTTCAAAGCATTCTAAGCATCCCACTAGATTCAGGAGGATCAAAGGAGTTCACTTGCACAAGTGGGAGGTTCTGAAAGCTCACATTTGGAGGTTTCCAACTCAGGTATACTCAAGAACATTTTTTCTCAAAGCTTTGATATCTTGTTATAAAATGAAACTGCATGCTCTAAGGATCACAATGATGCTTTTAGAATTGAAAATGGTGAAGGAATGAACATTTTATGAACTTCTGAAATTTTTCCCGTATTCATGTTTTGATTCGATTCAGCTTGTTCATGAATGATAAATGTTGTTTGATGTTTGATTTGAGTTTCTAGAAGTATGGGGATCATTTATGGGCAGGTTAGAGGTCTTGATTTTTCCTAGGGGAGATTTTAGGGTTTTTGGTCCACCGGAGAAGATGACCGGAGCTTGTCTTCAGTCACCTGAAAATGATTAGCCCTAATTAGGGTTTAGTTGCCCAGATTGAATCATGTCCCTTAGATCTTGATTAGGTTAACGCGTGAATGACTCAGATTAATTCATTAACTTTAATTCCGGATTAATTAAATAAATCATAATTAATTAGCCAGAAACCATCCTGGCCACTCATCTGCGTGCGCAGTCAACATAGGTTTGAATCTGGACCTTTAGATCAGTTGACTTCCCATTTTAATTGATTTTTATTTCATTTTATTCCATTTCATTCCATATTTATTTTAAAATAGCAAAAGACTTTCAAAAAAATATCATTTTCTGCATTTTTGTTTCAAATAATTTTCTTTACCCAAAAACATTTTTTATTTTAATTTTTCCATTAAAAAAGTATTTTTAAAACATTTAAATGTTTTATTTAATTAATTAATTGATTTTAATTAATTAAATATGAATTTAAGTTTCTAAAAATCACCAAAAAATTCATGAAGCATTCTTAAACATTTAGAAACATTTTCAACCCTAACTTAGAAGCATTCTTAAGCATTCTTAACTTTTATATTTTTTAACCCTAACTTGAAAAATTCATTTCTGCCTAACCATGATGATTTTGAACTTGATTCTTCTTGAATTGTTTCACATATTGTATATAGTTTCTAGGTTATTTATCTCATATTTTTATCTTGCATTTTCAATTTGATTTACATTTTCCCTTAAGAATCACCCAAAAACCCTAGTTAACTTAAGAAATCCATAACTTTGCCTAGGTTTAGCTTCTGAATTTCTCCTTTGGGGTGTGATCTTGTATGTGTTTAGGGTTTGTTTGAGTTCAATTTCAATTTTTTATCATGATGAATGCTTCTGTTTTGGTCATATGCATCTCATGTTGCTTTAAAACCCTAATTTGCATCTTCATTTGCATTCTTCTTTGCATATCATGAACTTGTGAACTTTTCATGCCATTCCATTCTTTTGTATGTCATCTTAGACATCTTAGGACATGTTTGAAACATTGCTTGATCATTGTTGCATCATTTTGGCATGCTTTGCATTCATTTTGTTTCATGAACTTCTATGTGTTTTCATGCTCCTAACATGCTACATATGCACTCATTCTCTTGTATGATCATATAAATGACATGTTTATGCCTTTGCATCATTTCATACACCATTTGAATTGCATTTTCACTTCTGGTTGTGGTCCTTGCACCTTCATATGCTTTGTTTCCTTTTGCATTTGCATCTTATGCATCTTGTGCTAACATTTCAGGAACTTTTGGTAAGTTGTCTGGGAGGTGGATTTTCCTTCACCTCCCATCTCTTCTTTCCTTTGCATTTGCATCCTTTAATTGTCTTTGGAGTGAACTTGCTTCACTTGTGTTTCTGTTTCTCCTCTATTTTCTCCTAAGTTACTTATCTTCTTCAGCAAGTAAGTAACTTATTCTCCCCTCTCTTCTCTTTTCATTTGCTTCCCTTCCTTGGTGGCCTTGAAGATCTTTTCTCTTAAGCATCACCAACCATAAGATATCCAAGCATGATAATTTTTAGGGGTGTGTATAGTTTCCCCTAGATTTTTACCTTTAAGTCTCCTTGAGTCCCTCTTTTCATCTCTTAATCAAAGGCTAAACTCTTAAAGCTTTAGGACTTTGGAATTAGGGTTATGCCTATATCCTTATCATAGGATGGAGTGTATAACCTTAATCCTTAGTGTTAAACCTTTGATTTGTTTACACCTCTTAATCAAAACACATTAATAATCACTAAGACTTTATCTTGTAAATTGGGCCTTACATTAGGGTTTTATCTCTTCCTTATGGTTAAGAGGGACTAACCCTAGTGTTTAATGGACAAGTCCTCCTCAAGTTGTCTTACAAACCAGAAAATCCACTTCTTAATCTCATCCTTTAATTAAAATCCACTTTAATAAAGGATTGTTATATAATGAATTTAATCCCTTACCATGGATTAAGTTGAGGTATCTTCCTCAAATTAAGTGTTCTCATCTATCATCCTTCTCTTAGGATGGTGTAATGAGTTCACTAATCCCTGATTAGAGATTAAACTCATTACTTAACACTAAACAAAAACCCAAAACACATCTTAATAATCACAAGTAGGTTAACGATCTTAATCCTTCATCATTAAGGTAATTAAGTTGAGATGCTTATCTCACACTTAAGTAGGATCATTATCCCTAATCAGGGGTGATATAATGAGTTTATGACCCTTGAGTAAGGATTAAGCTCATTACCTTCCCAGGTCGTAACCAACCCCCTTCTTAGGTGCTTTGGTTCACAACCGTCTTATCCATACCCTTCCAGGTTTATGCAGCATTACCTTTCCTTCGGGATAAAAATGCCTAGCTGGCGACTCTATTCAACCTCAACCTCCAACATCGGCGACGGTCCGCGTCTGCACCGGGATGAAAGTCCGGGGAGCGACAGCTTGGCGACTCTGTTGGGGATGTGATGCAACTAGGGCTTCTGGTTCTTTTTATGGGTTTCTCCTAGCGCTTGTTTGATTTGTGTTTAGATTTTTGTTTTGTGTTAAGTAATGAGTTTAATCTCTAATCAGTGATTAGTAAACTCATTACACCATCCTAAGAGAAGGATGATAGATGAGAACACTTAAGATGAGGAAGATACCTCAACTTAATCCATGTTTAGGGACCAAATTCATTATATAACAAGTCTTTATTAAAGTGGATTTTGATTAAAGGTTAGATTAAGAAATGGATTTTATGTTTCTAAGACTAAACTTGAGGGGGACTTGTCTATTAAACACTAGGGATAGTCCCTCTGAACCAATAGGAAGAGATGTAACCCTAATATAAGGCCCAAGTTACAAGCTTAAGTCTTAATGATTATTAGGTGTTTTAATTAGGAGTTGAAAACAACTTAATGGTTTAGCACTAAGGATCAAAGTTATACACTCCATCCTAAGATAAGGATACATGCATAACCCTAATTCAGAGTCCCAAAACATTAACTGTTTAGCCTTGATTATGAGATGAGAGAGAGACTCAAGGAGACTCAAAAGGTAAAAACTAGGGGGGACTATGTACAACCCTAAAGTTATCATGCTTGGATATTCCTAAGGTTTGTGAGGTATCAAGAGAAGTCTTCAAGTTGGCCACCAAGGGAGGAAAAGCAAATGAAAAGAGAGAGAGGAGGGTTAGGTTACTTACTTCATGAAGAAGTTAAGTAACCTAAGAACAAGAGATAACATAAGTGAATGAGATTCACCTCAAACACCAACAAAGTACATAAAAATAAAGAGAGAAAGAGAGGTTGGATGTGGATGCACATCCACATCCTGATTAACTTACCAAATGCACCTGAAATGGTTAGTTTGAAAGCAAGATATGTACAAATTCAAAAGCATAAGCAAATCAAGAGATAAAAAATTGAAATTGCATCCAAGGGAACCCTAAGTACTCATGAAATCACCATCCAAAGGGGTAAGTCTAAAGGTTTTCCAAGTTCAAGTTATGGTTATCCTAAGATTAGCTAGAGTATTGGATATTTATCAAAGGGAAAATGCAGATTAATTTGAAAATGCAAGATAAAAATGAGACAAAAATATATTTAGAAACTAAAGGTCAAAAGTGAAAGATTGCAAAAAGAATCAAATGCTAACTCATATTGGTTTGAAAGAAATGAATTTTTGAAGTTAAGGTTGAAAAATATGAAATTTAGGAACCCTAATTCAAAGGAAAATGGCAAAGTTTGATCAAAACCGAAAAGCAATTTGTGAGATGAGTTTGAAAATGTTTCTAAATGCTTAAGAAACCTCTAGGATTTTTTTGGTGATTTTTAAATACTTTAAAGTATTTTTAATTAATTAAAAGGACTTAATTAATTAAAATATACAATTAAATTATTTAAAAATTCATTTTTTAATGGAAAAATAAAAATAAAAATATTTTTGGGTTTTGAAAATTAATTAAAGTGTTGAGAAAAATTTTCAGATATTTTAAAGGATTTTTGGTATTTTTAATAATTAAAACAAAAGAAATGAAATAAAATAAAAAGAAAATGAAAAGTATGCAAAATGGAAGGCTGAGAACAAAGGTGAAGATCAACGTGTCAGATTCAAAGTCACATTGACTTGGGGTATTCAGGATCAAAGGTCCACATTCAAATGGAAAACGTGCGCAGGATCTATAGGCTAGGATTCAATCTGAGTTAATTAATTATACTTAATTTTTATTAATCAAAATTAAAACTAATGACAAATCTGGACCATCCGTTGCTAACCCTAATAAAGATCCTAAGGCCACAAATGAATCTGGGCAGCTAAACCCTAAACACTTTCAGATGACAGGAAAATTGCTCCAGTCATCTTCTCCGGTGGACAAAACCCCTAAAATCTTCCCTAGGCAAAATCAAAACCTCTAACCTGCCCAGAAATGATCCTCATACCTTTAGCAACTCAAATCAATCATCAAACAACATTTATCATTCATGAACAAGCTAAATCGAATCAAAACATGAACACGGGAAAATTTTCAGAAGTTCATAAAATGTTCATTTCTTCACCATTTTCAATTTTAAAAGCATCATTGTGATCCTTAGAGAATGCAGTTTCATTCTATAACAAGAAATCAAAGCTTTGAGAGGAAATGTTCTTGACCATACCTGAGCTGGAAACCTCCAATGGTGAGCTTTTAGAACCTCCCACTTGTGCAAATGAGCTTCTTTGATCCTCCTGAAGCAATTGGGATGCTTAGAATGCTTTGAAAGGGGCTATTTTAAGTGGCTCGATTCTGATATGGAAGAAATGAAAGCTTTGGTTTATGAGGTTTCAGGCCATGGTATTGGTTGCTTTGTGTTCTATGGATGATTTCTAAATGAATGGTGAAAGAATTTTTGAGGTTTGATGGATTGTTTGAGATAATCGAAGAAGAGAAGTTTTTGGAAAATTTTGTGAAATCTGATGTTGTGTGTGTTCTGAGCTCATGGCATGCTTGTTTTATGATCTTGAGGCAATCCCTATACTATTGGAATGAGTCAGAAGATTAGATGTGCACTGTGGGAATGGTATGGCTTTATTTTCCAAAAAGTCAAGATTGGTGTACTTGAGGTATGGGCCATGGCAGAGTTGGTTTCTGTGTTTGAACTGCTTCAGCTTGGATCATGGATGGCCCTTGGATCAATAGAATGCAGTTGGATGTCCTTGATTAAGAGTTCTCATAGTTTATGCAATTTGGCAACTTTGAAGTTTCTTGAGAAATAAGTCATGGAAATGCTTGGTACAAAGGCCAATTCTGATCTTGGCAAGTTGCATTAACATGTTGGGACATAATTGAGTGGATTATAAGTCACTTAGAAGCTTGAAACTCAAAATTGCATAAATCCCTCTTTGACGCGAACATGAAATTTATGTGATTTTTGCCAACTTTGCAAGGCCATAACTTGAGTTTTAGGAAGAGTTAGAATGAGTTCTTGTACTTTTTGAAAATGGAAGGATCCAATATACAACTTTCATGTTTGAATAAAATTCATTTGAAACCTTTTTTATCAAGAAAGAGGAGGTTGAAAATCTTTCCCAAAATACAAAGCTTATATTACAAGTCATTTCCATTTTTGGCAAGTTTTGGCTTTTTTCATTTTTCTTCAACTTTGTGAACTTCCAAGCATTCTAATGATCAAATAAAGACCATAGGACCTTAAATTGATGATGATGACCCTTTGGAACCCTTGATGGAGGCCTCAGATGCCCTGATTCTGACGTTTCTTGCACAACAAGTTACCACTTGATCAGATGACTTCCACATTGAATTTTTCCATGAAATTTGATACACATGCTCCTTATATCATATATGGACCATATGCAACAAGAATAACCAAAAGTTTTGGGTGTAAGGCCTCTGAAACCAAAACCCTAATTTTAGGTCATCTGTGTAGGAGCCTCAGCTTAACTTCCATACCTCTGTAGTGTTTTGACATTTCTTGACTTTAGATGACCCATGGGGGCATAAAATGATCATAGAACACTCATGGACCCTATTGACATGTTTCATGGCCTCTAATATAGCTCACACCACTTCTAGGATTGCTCAGATCACAAACCCTAGATGCAGTTATGCAGATGAAATGTTTAAAGGGTGATTATGCATTGTGGAATGTGTTGATAGGCTATGCAATGATGATAATCATAAGTCAAGATGATAAAAGAGATAGGGAAAATTTGGGGTGTTTACAAGAGGGTCCTTTTTTTAAGCCCAATAGGAGGCTATGTTACTTGTATGGGGCCCATGGGTCCTTGGATAAATCCCAGGAGGAGGCCGGGGATTATTTACAAAGAAGTACTTCACCGGGAAAATTCTTATCTTTGTAAACTTAAGGATACCTATGGGATTGTTTTGTTGATTAATTTTCTGATGATTTCATACACAGAGTAAGATTAGGTGCTGAAAAACTGCCTACAGCCTAGAAGGCAGTTCACCATAGTGAAGCTCAATCTAGTTGTTGGTGTATTAGATCTTTAGTCATAAAGATGAAAAAATAAAATAATATGAGATTTGTAAGGAAATTCTTTTTAATCTCAATTTAGGAGATTAAAAATTGTTTAAGAAATAATTGGCGGGTTCATGACTTATATGGAAGTCTGGCGGAGTTTTAAAACAGGCCGGAGAAAGTTTAAAACATAAAGAATGAGTCATAAACACAAAGGATTCCTCATGACATATTTTAACAATTAATTTTAGAAAACAAATGGTTATGTGTAAAAAAGATTCATAGAAAAAAGATTCACAGATGAAAACTTAATGCGGTGAAAAAGGCGATCACATCAAGTTTTTAAAAATGGATTAGATTAAGCCTAATGGTTCATTTTTCAGAAAGGGGGTAAACTCTAATAGAGGCCCAAGAGTGATAAAAACCATTTTTGAGGGTGATTAAAATCAAAACCCTAGTTTTTCATATTTTTTATATTTTAAATATAAATATATTTAAAATCTTTTATAAATCTTAAACATATTTGAAAAACAAGTTGGAACCTTGGATAAATGTTTGAAAAATTATGTTTTATCCATGAGACAACTTGAATATCATTTATGTTTGAAAAATCAAGTGAAAGAAATGAATTTTAAAATGTTTAGAAATAAATAAAATTAATTCTTTATGAAAATAATAAATATATTAAAAAAATATTTTTTGGAGATTTTTTCATGGAATAAAATATTTAAATATTTTTTAGAATTAATGAAAATATAATCATTTTAAAACTCAAAATAATCAGAGAGAAATTAGTTTTGGATTGAATTAAATAAAACCACAAAATTCAAATATTTGAAATTTTGAAAAAGGGCGCCAAGAACACGCGACATGGTTGTTTTGCCCAGAATTTTCAAAATCAATCGTATCTCATGGAATAGGCATCCATTTGAGATGAAATTGTTCTGGACTGGGCCTTCGGGCTGTATCTGGCTACGGCCCAATATGTCGAGCAGAGGCCCATATGCTCGGGCAGGCACGTCTGGCAGACGGATAGGGGCACTTAACGGTCGGGCAAGTATCCTATACGTCGGGCATGACTCAGAACGGGCAAGGAACACGTCCGTCAGTTCACTTGCCACATCACCCAACTGTCCCCCATTATCTCCTGAAAGATAGGGGCAGTTGAACCAAGGACCAGACCACTCAACTAGGTCTTCACGCTTCTCACGCATTCCTTGGCAGTTCTTCCTTGGGCCTAGCTGATCCAGCCCAATGAAGGACCTTGGCCCAGCGCTGGGGGCTCTCTATAAATACCCTTTTTCATTAAAGGGTCAGGTATTCTGATTCACTCTATTAACTCACCTTATTAATGTACCTCTATTAACTTTGGCATCGGAGCGCCTTGCAGGTACACCCCCTTCTCTCCATCCATTTGCTGTTGCTCCCAATTGTTGGAAGACCCTCCTGATCAGGTGAGATCAGAAATAAACATCAAAATTTCTCCTTTTGATCCCACGAACATAATAGTACCAATTAATTTCACTTATTTTAAGTGTAGAGTGAAAAGTCAATGAAGAACACTGAAGAGCCCTAATATGGCCTGAGCCTCATGAAATTCTACATGATGATGATTTTGTGAAATTGATTGAGAGGAATTACTTAGAATACGATTACGCATATATTGCAAAATGATAGTGCGAGGAAATATGCATGGATCATGAATTGGACATGTTTTAGGCTTACTTGAACTTGAGCTTGCAACTGGAGTTTCGAACACTTGAACTTGATTGCAAATGGCTGGATCAACTTCTGATCTTCAATTGCAGAAACTAAGCTTCTTTGAGATTTTGAAGAGTGATTTTGAACACCTCAGATACATCATATGTGATGTGTTTGAGGAATTGGTTTGAGCTTGTTGTGGCTCAAACTCTAAACTCGATAGTGTTTGCTCAAAATGTCAAGTTTTGAATCTTTGAGAGCAAAGAAGAGAAAGCTTGGAGATTAGAGGCATTGGTGTAATTTTTATGATCAAATGAGGTCTCTATTTATAGGCAAAGATATTGAGATTTCTTAGCTATTAAGTCTTGAAGCGATAAGGTCACAATTGTTAGTCATGCTTTGTAAAAATATCTCTTACACATGGAATGATAAATTTCTCAAATAGCTCAGCTATGCAGCAACAAATTTCACATTCCTCAGAAGTTTTATGCTTGGATTGTGTCCACCTATTTCTTTTTGAACAAGAGATCCAAGAATATGCCATTTTGGAGATTGGTGACCCTTTGATCAAAATGCATAATGTTGAAATTTATGAATGTCCTTTTGGTGAATTCCATGGTGTAATAATGAATTTGCAGGTTTGCTGAGGTTTATAATGATTGTTTAGATGCTTAAACCCATTTTACATTATCCTTTGACTCAAAAAATCAGATTTCACAAGTTTGTGAAAATCATTTTTTTTTTTGCAAAAAAATTTGGGATGACCACTTTATTCCATGACTTCTTCATGTACAAACAAGATCTTTTCATGCCAATTGGATCTTTGAATTGTTGGCAACATTTTCAACAACATTGGTGTTTTGAAATTGATTTAAATCAGCTTGGAACTAGGTGAAAAATTTCTCTAAGTTTTGGTGTTTTGCTGATTTTGTACTTAGACAAATTTTGTCTAAGTGTTGAAAATCAGTATTTTTCTTGATTTCGATCCATCTTCAACTTAAAATCCATAATGAATTGGAGTTTTGTGTAGTTGAATTATTTGTAGTTTGTGATGATATATTTCATTTGAGCTTTGGTTCACCAAAATATGGTGCTTGGCTCACAAGTTATGAAGCTTGTAAATAGGCCACTTGAACACTTTTTCCCATAACTTCGAAAAATTTATGAGTTTCAAAGGTTGCCCCTTTGACAAGTTATCTACAAGTTACTGATTTTTTGTGATCAAATGCATTCATAGACCATATATTCTTATAATATAGGTCATGGGGATCATTTTGGGTGAAAAAGTCAAACTTTGTCTTTTTGGTCCAGATGGAAATTACACTAGATACCCCTAGTTTTCTGATTTTTTGAATGGACATCCTCTAGGGTATTTTGACCTTATGAATGGACTTCCATGATGTATATGATCTATTTAAATCAAACTTTATGGTATAGGCTGTTGTCCAGATGACAATCTTGACTTTTGGTTCTCCGATTAGTCATAAACCATAATTTGGGCACTATGAAACCTTAACCTTGCAGTCTTTGATCTCTACATATCTTGTACTTGTAAATGGCTTATCAAAGTCATGTCAACATTCTTGATGATGTATGGAGGTATTAGCTCCTTTATCAATGAAAAAATTTATTTAGAGGACTCAGATGACTGAAACCCTAATTGGTGATTGTGATGGCTCGGGGCCCAGATCGCTGAAACTTTTGTATAGTCCATGAAAGATTTTCCATCATTTTAGATTCCTTGACCCTTTGGTAGTGAATGAAAGGTTGACAATCATATGTATTAATTATTGGTCCTTTGTCTGAATCATCTGAGGGATTCAAGAATCCTAATTCATTGCGGGGATAGTGTTCTGATCACTCTGACACAATCTTTTAGTCAGTGGATTCCCTCTTATGAGGCATATATCTTAGGGTTAAAATTTAGGGTATGACAATCTGCATAACCAGAATTTCAATAAGCAAGCATACAGGGTTGAGGCTCATTTTTGGATCAAATATCAAGGTCCATTTTCAAAAAAAAATATTTGTGCAACAAAACACAATTCATCACAAACATGGACCTTGATAGAAAGGTTCATAAGGGGGTATCAAATACTCTTTCACTCACAAGGTAAATTGATCATACAAATTTTTGGTCTAGTGGTTTTTCTCAAACTGCTCAAAACAATTCTTAGTCATTTTCTTTCAATCATACAAACCAACACAAATGTAAGATTTAAACATAAAACAAACGAGCTAAACACAATGTCAATTTCCCACATATATATAAAAATGGAAGCTACCTCATAATGGCTATGTTCTACATGGTTCACAATTGAAAAAGTATTAGGCAAGAATTCATGCAAACCAACTTTTCACAAGCCTAGAGTTTCAATGATAATTCTAAGTCTAGAAAGCGATAAAAAATATACCTTTTCGCGGTACCTTGACTTAAACATATCATTACCACTCAAGTGTGCATGGTTTCATCAATTATGAAACTCATGGTTCCTTCACAGTTAAAACTATGGACCAAACAATTAAAATTTCAAAAGTTTATACCATACTAAAATGTGATAATTAGGGTTTATTGTGGAGGCACTGCTCCCTCAAAAAAAACTGGCCTGTTCTCAGGCCAATCAACCAATTTATGGAACACCCCACATGCATGATCCATCCATCCTGGCCCAGACTGAGGTGAGCCATCCAACTGACCGTGTTAAGCGCCATCAAGAGCGCTCTAAGCGCTATTAGTGGATTTAGGCTACTCATGTTGGCTCAGGGTGGGAATCAACGACTTTTAGACACCCAATTAAATGAAATAACAAAAACAAATACCTACAGTGTTGGGGTGCCTCCCAACAAGCGCTTTTTTAACGTTGTTTCGAGCTCGACGGTCCATGGCGGCCTATTAATCACACAAGATGGAGGAATTGACAACCCGATCAACATCACTGCCAAGATAAACTTTCAACCGTTGGCCATTTATTGTCTAACTTGTTTGTCTGTCAATATCTTCAAGAACAATTGCCCCATAATGTTTGATATCTTTGACCCGAAACGAGCCCGACCATTTTGACTTAAGCTTTCTTAGAAACAATCTTAATCTTGAACTAAACAATAAAACCAATTGTCCTACCTAAAACTTCTTGTGCACAATCTTCTTGTCATGGTAACCTTTCACTTTGTCTTTAAATAACTTGATCGAATCATAAAGCTTGCAACCTCAATTCATCCAACTCATGAAGCTAAATTTTTTTCAGTTTTCACCAATCAAGGTTGGGTCATAACTTAAAAACATCAAGGCCCAAAATGCCTTGTGCTCTAACTCCACCAGTAGGTGACAACTTTTACCATAAATCATTTTGAATGGTGTGAGACCAATTGGAGTCTTAAAAGAAGTCATGTAGGCCCATAATGCCTCATCAAGATTTGTTGACCAATCTTTTCTTGCAGACGACACTATTTTCTCCATAATTATTTTTATTTCGGGGTTTAATACCTCTACTTGACCATTTGCTTGCAGATGGTTTGGTGTAGTCACTTTGTGTTTCACACCATAATGCTACAATGCTTTTTCCACCTGAGAATTACAAAAATGTGATCCTCCATCACTAATTAACACTCTAGGGGTACCAAATCATTTTAAAATGTATTTCTTCGAGAATTTCACCATAGTTTTTTCGTCTGCTTTTGGGAAGGCTAATGCTTCCACCCATTTGTAAACATACACCACCTCTACGAGAATGTATTTGCAAGAAAGATATGATGAAAATTGACCAATGTAAACACCCCAAATTTTCCCTCACTCATATCACACCATGGATTGTGATCTTCCATTTTTTGCATAAGCATAAGCATACCACCTCATATTGCATATTTGTTTCACTACATATGTTCAAATTCATCTGCATCTAGGGTTTGTGATCTGAGCAATCCAAGATTCCATCTGAGCCATCCCAAAGGCCTCAAAGCTTTCCAAGAGGGTCCATGTATGTTCTATCATCATATTATATCACTCAAAGTTCATAGAAGTCAAGAGATCACAAGAATTGGCAAGGTATGGAAGCAGAGCTAGGGTTTCACTACACAGATGACCAAAATTAGGGTTTTGGTTTCAGAGGCCTTAACCCTAAATTTTTGGGCCATTCTTGTTTCTAATGTTCTTAAGATGTTATAAGGATCATATGTACCAATTTTGATGAAGAAATTCATTGTGGAAGTCATCTGTTTACTGTGTAACTTCTTGAGCAAGTTAAGTCAAAATCAGGGCATCTGAGACCCCCAAAAATGGAACCAAAGGGTTATTTTCATCAAATTGAAGTTCTATGATCTTTATTTGATCTTAGAAGAGGTTGGAAGTTCACAAGATTGAAGAATTTTGAGCCATTTGCAAAGTTACCAAAAATGGAAATGACTTGTAATGGAAACTTTCCATTTTGGGGAAGTTGTATATTAGGTCTTTCCCTTTTCAAAAAGTACAAGAACATGTTCTAATTCATTATGGAACTCAAGTTATGATCTTTCAAAGTTGGCAAAAATCCTATAATTTTCAAAGTGCACCAAAAAGGGATTTTTGCAAAACCACTTGCCAAGACTTCAAATGACTTCTAAAGTGCCCACATATGCCATAACATGATCAAACAACATCAAAAACTCAGAATTGGCCCAAGAATTGGAAGGTTTCATGGCTTGAATCACAAGAAACACCAAAGAGGGAAAATATGCAAAACTCATAGAAACCCTAGCATCAAGTGTTCCAGCTGCAATCTTTCAATCCTATGGCCTTCCTTGATCCATGGTGAGGCCATACACCCCATAAACTCAGGCCTGCACCATGCCCATACCTCAAGTACACATTCTTGACTTTTTTGCAAATCACCCCATACCAATCACACTATGCCACACCAACTCCTCTGACCAATCACAGTTGCATATACTAACATTATGGAGCACATTTCACATAACACACAAGCCTAAAACACACCCAAGCTCAGATTACACATAATCCCCTCAAAACTTCATCTCTTCGAAACTCTCAACTCAGCCATCAAAACTTCAAAATTCTTTCACCAATCATCTCCACATAACCCCAGGATCATTTCCCAACCCTCACATGGGCCTGAAACCATCTCAAACAAAAACACGATTTCAACTTCCTCTGAACTAAAACCTTCCAAGAAGCCAACATAAACTTGTTTCAAGCTTGCCAGAAGCATCAAGGGGTTCATTGGAGTGGAAAAGCACCAAGGAAGTGGCCAAAAAGTTCCAGCTTCAAGAACTTCAACTCAGGTAGCCATCAAGAATGTTTTTTTTAAAATGCATTTTTAAGTTCTTAAATGAATCCTTATGATGTGCTGATGATCCTGATGTATTTATTTTTCAAAATGGTTGAATATTGAGCATGTATGAAGTCTCTGAAACTTTTTGACCTAAAACTGATTTGCTTCGATTCAGCTTTAATACGTGAAATAAATGTGTTTTGTTGAATGATTCTTGTTGTATGATGTTTGGGGTTTGATTCTGGGCATAGAGATTGAGTTTTAGAGGCTTAGGGAGAGAGATATTGTTTTTGAGCGCCGGAGAAGATGACCGGAGCACTGTTCCGGTCATCTGAAAGTTGTTAGGGTTAATGACATGTAATTAGTGAAGTTTGAATGTGAGCCCTTAGATTTGAGTTCTCGCGCGTGTTTTCATAGGTTCAGATCATTTCATTATCCCTAATCCTAATTAATTAAAACTAAATAAAATTAATTAGCCAGGATAAATCCCAGCCATTGGATGACGCACTGGTCAACACCATTCCCCCCAGTTCAAATCTCAGCCATAGGATCTGATTACTACCCCTTTATTTTATTTTTATCTCATTTTCTTCATATTTATTTTCATATAATTATTTAAAATAGCAAAATCCATTTAAAAATTCTGAAAATTTTATCATGACTTTTATTAATTTTCAGAAACCAAAAATATTTTTATTTTTAGTTTTTGCATTAAAAAGTATTTTTAAATCATTTAAATGTTTTATTTAATTAATTTAATCATTTTAATTAATTAAAAATACATTTATGTATTTAAAAATCACCAAAAAATTCAGAGAGCATTTATAAACATTTAAAAACATTTACAAACTCATCATACAAATTTCTTTTTGGTTTTGATCATGCTTTGACATTTTTTATTGAATTAGGGTTCCTAAAATGACCTATTTTCTAACCCTAACTTCAAAAATTCATAACTTTTAAACCAAGATGAGTTTGTACATGATTATTTTTGCATTGTTTCATACATGGCCTCTAGTTTCTAAAAACATTTTTGTTTCATTTTTATCTTGTATTTTCAATTTGTTTGGCATTTTACATTGAAGATCACCCAAAAAACCTAGGTAACTTAGAAAATCCATAACTTCTTCTAGATTTAGCTTCTGACCACCCCCTTTGGATGGTAACCTAGTATAGGTTTAGGGTTATTTTGAGTGCATTTTCAATTTTTTATCTTGAGCATTGCTTCTGTCTTGGTCATGTGCATCACATACTTTCATAAAACCCTAATTTTACATGTTCATTTGCATTCATCTTGCATAAGCATCCATGCATGAACTTGCCATGACATCTCAAGAATTTGTATGTCATCTTAGACATCCTAGGACATGTTAGAACATTGCTTGATCATTTATTCATTCATTTGGTATATTTTCCATTCATAACATTTCATGAACATCCATGTGTTTCCATGCTTCTAACTTGCTTCCTTTGCATCCCATCTCCCATATAAGCATACATATGCATCATGTGTAACTTTTCAGCATCTCATGACTCTTTTGCCTTGCATATGAACTTCTGACTTTGATCATAGCACCTTTGTTTGATGCATTTGCATTTCATTTCTTTCTTTACATGTTCAACTAACATTTCAGGGGCTTATGGTCAGTTGTTTAAGGTGTGGGTGTGCATCCACATCTAACTATACTTTCTCTTTTATTTTTTTGCACTATGCTTGTGTTTGAAGTGAATTCCATTCACTTGTGCCCTTTCCCCTCTTTTCTTTCTCTTGAGATTACTTATCTTCTTAAATGAAGTAAGTAACCTTCCTTTCTTCTTTTTCTCTTCCCATCTTGTTTCTTCCTTGGTGGCCAGCTTGAAGACTTCTCTTGAGCCTCATAAACCATAGGATATCCAAGCATGATAATAATTAGGGTTGTATATAGTCCCGCTTTAGTCTTTTACCTTTGAGTCTTCTTTGAGTCTCTCTTCTCACCTCTTAATCAGAGACTGAACTCTTAAAGTTTTAGGACTTTGGAATTAGGGTTATGCATGTATCCTTCTATTAGGATGGAGTGTATAACTTTAATCCTAAGTGTTAAACCTTTAATTTGTTTAAACCTCTTAATCAAATCATCTTAATAATCACTAAGACTTCATCTTGTAACTTGTTCCTTACATTAGGGTTCTAATTCTTCCTTTATTGGTTAAGAAGGACTAACCCTAGTGTTTAATGGACAAGTCCCCCTCAAGTTGTCTTACAAACCATAAAACTCATTTCTTAATCTCACCCTAAATCAAAATCCACTTAATAAAGGCTTTGTTATATAATGAATTTAATCCCTAACCATGGATTAAGTTGAGGTATCTTCCTCAGCTTAAGTGTGCTCATCTATTATCCTTCTATTAGGATGGTGTAATGAGCCCACTAATCTATGATCAGAGATTAAACTCAATATTTAAAACTAAACAAAAACCCAAAAACATCTAAATAATCACAAGTAGGTTAATGATCTTAATCCTACATCATCATGGAAACTAAGTTGAGATGTTTATCTCATACTTAAGTATTCTCATTATCCCTAATCAGGGAGGATATAATGAGTTTACAAGCCTTTGATTTAGGCTTAAGCTCATTAACTTATGCAAAACACCAAAAACAATAACAAGACTGAAATCACAAAAACAAACAATAATCGTCTCCTTCAGGATTCTTTTCTCATCATACTCACTCATAAACAAGAACTTGCTTCTTCCGTCTAATGCAAGACAGTTAGCACTCGAGCCAGACAAGTCATACACTTGAGCATAGGCAAGTAAGCAGTTCACAGTCAATTTATTTTTCAGTCTCTTTGAGTCGAACTACGGTGTTCTGACTTCCTCATTGCACGAGAGGATACGTAGGCATAACTTAAATGTTATAGAACAAAAGTCTCTGTGTCTTCCCCCTCTTTCAGCATTCTCCTTTTTAAGCCTCAGTTCCTAAGCATTCACTTTTTGCAATGACACCTGTATATTCTTTTCCAGCTTTTGCACACAGATAGCACATACACTACCCCTTTAAACACAATCTTTTAAGCGTGGATCTCGTCGAGTACGAAGGACAATCTGGGTGCTAATACCTTCCCAGGTTGTAACCAACCCCCTTTCTCAGTTTCTATGGTTCGCAACCGTCTTATCCATCTTTTCTTAGGTTTATGCAGCATTACCTTTCCTTCGGGATAAAAATGCCTAGCTGGAGACTCTATTCAGTTCACTTTCATTTTCTATTTTCGCCAACCGTTCGCGTCTGCACCGGGATGCAAATCTTCGGGAGCGACAGCTTGGCGACTCTGCTGGGGACCCTTATATTGCAACCAGGGCTTCTGGTTCTTTTTGTGGGTTCCTCCTAGCGCTTGTTTGATTTGTGTTTACGGGGGTGTTATGTGCTACTTGTGCTTATTGTTTATTGCTTTGTTTATTGCTCTCTGTACAGCTTTATTTATTGCTTTCATTTACAATTTTATGCATTTCATACTGTTATTATCATATCATTGGTGTTGGATCTGTGTTTACCTTGGTGGGAGGGAGTTTTGAGTGATTAAAGGTTCCATACCGGGGACCTGAGTGACACATAGGATAATGTGGCTTCATATTCTTTCCCATTCCATATCGGTCTGGTGCGGGAATATGAAACACGGTTCAGATATGGGTTTCTTTTTGAGAACTCTGTGCTACGGATTTCCTGTAGTACTAGGGCTATCTGGGAAGCCTACTAAGTCTGGATGACCTTTTATGACCTTCAGCATCTGAGGTGAATTAGAGGAGGAACCTTTATGATTATTGTAAACACTGTACCTCCGGGTTAGAAGTGTTTACACTTCTCATAACTGATCCAAGTTTGACGATCCTTGTTCTAGAACAATACATGTGAGGGGGTTGGGATGTTTACAGGTTTGCAGGAACCCTTGGCCTCATCATACCCTTGTTACTAATGTTGTTTTAAGGTTGTATCATTTTGGACTGTTCTTTTGAAACCCTAGATTTGTGACTCTTTATTTGAGTCCCCCAACTGGTTACTGGTTTTCTAAGCTTTCATCCGGACAAATGAACACACATGGACCCTATCAAGGCAGATAACATATCCAGCACTTGATCACAAACCCTTTGCATATCATTCTGCATACATAATTTTGCATCATATAACATTTGCCTATTTGTTTTACATGGTATCCACCTTCTTATCTTTGGTTTGGTTTTGACCTGTTATGCTGCTCAGACTCCCTCATTTATCTCCACCAGCACCTTCATCAGTTTGTCTTCATCAGAGACTCTTCTCCTGTTGTCTTCATCAGAGACCCTTCTTCAGCACCTTCTCCAGTTATCTTCATCAGTTTTCAGCAGTTACCTTCATCAGAATTTCTCCTCAGTTTCCTCACCAGTATCCATTATCAGCATGGACACATCGAGGAAGAGCAACATCACATACCATTTCTTTGAGCCAACTCTGACAGGCATCAGACAGATCCAGTCTCTCATCACTCCTGATCATGTCCCATTATTCAGGGAACATTATGGAGGCATATTGGACATGATCATGGACCTGGATGAATCTCAGAGGAGCATGATTCACACTTGCTTGCAGTTTTATGATCCTCCTCTCAGATGTTTCACATTCCCTGATTTTCAGTTGGGACCTTTGCTAGAAGAATTCTCCATGTTGTTAGGTGTCCCCATCAGGAGGGGATTCCTTTCAACCCTGAGATTGTTGCTCCCAAGAATGAAGATATAGCTAAGGCCTTGCACTTGGAGCCTACCCTCATTGATCAGAGCATGACCACCAAGGCTGGAATCCCAGGCCTTCACATGGACTCCGTGATCTCTCATGCCACCCTGCATGCTGCAGCAGGGAAATGGGATGTTGTTTGTGCACTTCTAGCCCTCAGCATATATGGAGTTATCTTGTTTGCAGATGAGCCAAAGTTTGTAAGCAAGAATTCTATTCACCTGTTCTTGCTGAGGAACCCAGTTCCTACCCTGCTTGGAGACTTTTACTACTCAGTGCATCAAAGGAATGAAAAACAGAGGGGGAGATTGGTCAGATGCTATGCACTCCTCTTCTATTGTTGGTTTCTAAGACATTTGCCGAAGTCAGACACTTTCCTGAATCCTCATCAGCCAAGGAACTGGGCTAAGAGATTGATTGCCCTTACATCAGAAGACATCAGATGGTGTACTCAGGGCACCAAGGGCAAGGACATCATTACTAGATGTGGGCAATATCCCAATGTACCCTTGATTGGAGTAAAAGGTTGCATCAACAACAACCCTTTGCTTTTCAAGAGATAATTAGGGTATGCTTTGGTTCATCCCCCAAAAGGGAAAGATTTCACAGAGACTCTCTATTGTGACATCCAGCATAACTCAGCTATTGTCAGACAAGCTGCCTGGGCTTGGGACAACATTCAGACTAAGGGGACATCTATTCTTGGCAAGTGCAACAATATAGCCTCAGCTCAGTATCTTGATTGGTCTCGTACCAGGGGACTAATCACCCGTATGCCATTTACCTTGGAAGATGTACCTAGACCATCAGCAGTGCAGCCTGCAGCTACTTTCAGTTTGGAGGAGTTTGAGAAACTGAAGGAAAGGAATAATCAACTCTCTGAAGCCTTGAAGAAGACCCTCTGGGAGAGGAATTACAGCCGTCTAGATAATGAAAGATTAGAGAAGCTCCGGATTGAGCATTTGACCAAGATTGAGAAGACGGATGACTACATCAGAAAGGCTAGAGCAGGGGAGTTAGTACTGAATAATGCTTACAAGGAAGCTAAGACTCAGAAGGCCAGAGTTGAACATTACTTAGAGGAGAGCCAGGCTAGGTGGATCAGGATCACTGAGGCCCGTGCACAGGAAGATCAAAGGACTCAAGCTAAGATAGAGCAACTGGAGGCTAGTGAGAAGAAGAATCAGGCAGCTTTGATAGCAGCACAAAAGGAGATCTCTGAGTTGAAACTCCGGGCGGGGTTGAAGAGATCAAAGGACCAGGATAAGCATAAGAAGTTGACCAATGCCATTTCCACCAGGAACCTCCTCATCAGGACCATTACAGAGCACCCAGTTGGCCCAGTGATTGAAGCTCTCCTGAAGGAAGTCAGAGAGGATGACTTTGGATTGGATGTTTAATTTCCTTGTATCTGTATTTCCTTTTGTCTGTACTTTTGATTTTTTTGTTGTATTTTGACCCACCCTGGGAATTTTATTGTAACCAAACTATGTACTATCACACTTTTGTAATATATGGTTTGTATTATTTTTGTGGGCTAAATCTCTCTACAACATCAGCATTTCCTCGAGGTCTGGAAAGGTCAAAACCAAAGAACCAAACCGATACCCTTGGAAGACAAATAGGCATCATGTATTGCATACTAACATCATTTCTTTGTTTTGTAGGTTTTTGTTTTTGTTGTTTCTCACTTTGTTGTGGTCTCAGGAAACATTGCTTGCAGAAGAGTGTTCCCTGTCAATAGAGTGCACTGGTATCCAATAAGAAACAACCTTCCGGGATTACAAATGGATCAGGTTCAACAAGACTATACTGAAGTGAGGGCCCAGATGGCCAATGAAAGGACAGAGATGAAGCCCCAAATGAATCAATTTATGACAGTGATGACTGGTTTGGCTCAGAGCCAAGAAATACTGAGAGAGTTAGTCGAGCGGCAAACTCCCGAGGAACACCATCCAGGTACAGGGGGTACCAGTAATAACGATCACGTGTAGCCTCGCACTGATCCACCAGAGTTTGGACCTCATATGAACCCATACATCAATGCTATAAGAAACACCCAAGGTAACACAGGAGGGAGGGCTTTGTAGGAAGATCCTTAAGAAGAACAGTTTACTGTGGTTGGGGCTGGAGACGAAGTTTACGACCGTCGGTTGGATGAAATTGCCGAGAAGCTAAGGTCTCTTGAATCCTAAAACTCTCTGGGTTTTGATGTCATGGGCATGGGATTGGTGGAAGGGGTTAGAATTCCTCACAAGTTCAAACCCCTTTGTTTTGAAAGATACGATGGCAAATCCTGCCCGCGTACCCATCTTCAGTCTTTCCTGGGGAGATTGAAAGCCTACACCATGGATGAGAAACTGTGGATGTTTTACTTCGAGGATAGCTTGACAGGGGCATCCCGAGAATGGTACTCCCACTTGACCAGAGCCACAGTAAGGAATTGGAAAGACTTGGCTGAAGCTTTCATCCGTCAATATCAGTATAATCTGGACATGGCTCCAAACAGAACCCTTTTGATGGGAATGTCACAATCTTCCCGTGAAAGCTTTAGAGAGTATGCCCAAAGGTGGAGGCAACTAGCTGCTGCCGTCCAACCCCCGATGTCAGAAAGGGAGATGGCAGATATGTTCATGAATACTTTTCAAGGTACCTATATTGACAGATTGGCTTCATTTTCTTCCACCAGCTTTGCAGACGTGGTGATAGCTGGGGAAAGAATTGAGAGCTTACTGAAGATGGGAAAGATTTCTGACAACGGTGCCAGTTCAAGCAGTACAAGAAAGCCATTTGTTGGGCCCCGTAGATCTGGTGATACAAATTATGTACATGTGGGAAGAGGAAGACCCAAATATCTGCCCAGATCAGTTGTTGTTGTCACTATTCCTACTCCACCTCCTCAGTATACTCAACAACCACAACACTTTCCTCAACAGCCGCAGTTTCCTCAACAATGATCCTACAACAACAATAACAACAATCAACAACAACGCCCTTTTCAACAGCGGCCATCCCAGATCAAAAGAGTGATTGACCCTATTCCAATGTCATATCCCACATTGTTACCACAACTCCTAAGGCTCAATCTTTTTGAGTTAAGGACATTGGCTCCACCTGATCTTCAGAACCTTCCGAGAAACTATGACGTCAACGCTAGGTGTGCTTTTCATTCTAATGCACCTGTTCACTCCAAAGAAATATGCAGGGCTCTGAATATGAAGGTCCAGGATCTGGTAGATTCAAAGGCCCTGAACTTTGCACCACCTCCCAATGTCATGAAAAATCCTATGCCATGCCATAGTGGGCCAAGGATTAATGCTATAGAGGAAGGTTCACCCATGATTCTCATTGAAGATATTGCAAGTATTCAGACACCTCTGGCATAGGTTAAAGCTCAGCTTTTGAAATGCCAAGTCTTTCCAGGTTGTGAGGCCTGTTGTGAATCTTGCAAGGTTTCCGAGAACGGGTGTGCAAGCTTGAGGGATGGCATCAATAGCTTAATCAGAGAAGGCATTCTGCAAATAACCACAACAGCTTCTACAACACCAACAACTCCTTTTACAACAACAAGTGATTCTTCTACAACTACAACAACAATTGTTTCTACTGACTCGTCTACAAAATCAGCAATCACTTCTTCCATCACTTCAACAAACAACAGTTCCATTGCATCTCCTTCTAAAACTTTAGCAACCACCAACAATGACGTCTCCACAATTACTAACTATTATGACCCTGCAACGGTCCCAAACTCCAGCAACTTTCAACAACAATCTCAGCAACAGTATCAGCAATAATCAAGCTTCAATTCATCACCACCAACATCCACAAGAAGTCCTGTCACTATCTTCTATGATCCACATACAATAACGGTTCCAACTTCTGCTACAGTAAGCCCAGTCACCATCACGGTGCCGGGGCCTATTCCATATGACAAAGACAATGATGTACCATGGCATTACGGTGCTGACCTTTACTGCAATGGAGAAAAAGTCTTTCTTGATTCTTCAGTTCCTACTCCCCAAGTGGATAATGTCGGGGGAGGCGGAGGCTTCACCCGAAGCGGACGCCTCTTCGTGTCACAAGCCCCTGGAACCAACACTGAGGACGAGGCTGCTGCCAAAGCCAAAGGAAAAAGTGTGATACCTGAAGAATCTGCATCGAAAGAAACTCAAAAATCATCCTTCGATCAGGATGTGGATGAATTTATGAGGATAATTAAAAGAAGTGACTACAAAGTTGTGGATCAGCTCCACCAGACTCCTTCTAAGATCTCCATCTTATCCGTGATGTTGTGTTCCGAAGCTCAACGGGATGCACTACTCAAAGTTCTGCACGCTGCCTACGTGCCAGAAGAGATCACAGTGAATCAGCTTGAGACAGTGGTGTCTAATGTACTTACTATCCATGGGCTAGGTTTCACAAATGCTGATTTGACAACTGTAGGACGTCACCACAACAAGGCTTTGCACATCACCCTGGAATGCAAAGGGGTTGTACTCTCTCATGTTCCTGTGGACACTGGGTCTTCACTAAATGTTTTGCCGAAGAAAGCTCTTGTCAAGCTCGAATATGATGGAATAGCTCTCCGACCAAGTAATCTTGTGGTCAGGGCTTTTGATGGCTCCAAGAGGGTTGTTCTTGGAGAGGTGGAGCTGCCTGTGATAATCGGTCCACAGGTCTTTCAGACTACTTTGTATGTGATGGACATTCAGCCGGCCTACAGCTGTTTGTTGGGTCGACCATGGATTCACGCTGCTGGCGCAGTAACGTCGACCCTTCACTAGAAATTGAAATATGAGTGGGAAGGACAGATTATCACCATCTGTCGTGAAGAGGACATCTTTGTTAGCCACCTGGCTACGTACAAATACATTGAGATGGATGGTGAAATCCATGAAACCATGAGCCAAGGGTTCGAGGCCTTGAACGTCAATGAGGCGACGACTGAAGTATTTGCTGCATCCCAGGAGGATAGGATGGGTACTTCAATTGTCTCCTATCAGCAAGCCCGGAAGGTTGTTGAAGATGGTAATGCCCAAGGCTGGGGCAAGCTTCTACCGGTGGAGAAGAAGGAGGACAAATTCGGTTTGGGTTACAAACCATTCCGACAAGATCAAGCGGAGGCTGCTAAAGAGCCCAAATTCATCAGTGGGGGATGCTCACCCCAGATGCTGTTAACAACCTGGAAGACGAGGCGGAAAGCGACCTCAACCTGGAGAGCTGGATACGTCCAAGGATCCCGGGTCACCAAGTCCTTAACTGGTCTTCCCAGGAAATTATAAGGGTTACTCCTGCAGAGTAATTATTATTTCCTGCTTTTTTCAGCATGCATCAAGTCCTACATCTTGCCCAAGGTGTCAGAACTCATTTTGTAATAGGGCCATATTGTAATTTTGTGAAAATGAATTATCAATGAATATCAGACATCTTTTGCAAACAAGTCTTTTTTTTCGCTCACTGTCTTTCCATTTTTCACTTTTGTACAAAACAATAAAATGGCAATGTTTTCAAAATAATAACTTCATTTTCACTTTTCCTAAACAAGATTAAAATTGATCACTAAAACGAACAATTCTCAACCCTTGCAGAGATTATCCTCCAGATTGCACCGACAACAACACTGTTATGACCTTGTATGACTTCGACAGTCCAATTAATCAAGATGATGAAGGGGTTGAAGAAGACTATAAGTTACCTGAAGAGTTAGCTAGGTTGTTGAGGCAAGAAGAGAAGGTGATCACTCCTCATCAGGAGGAGGTTGAAACAGTGAATCTTGGTACCGAAGAGGATTTGAAAGAAATGAAGATTGGGGCCAGTCTGCAGGTTTCAGTAAAAGAACAGCTCATTGACATGCTTCGAGAATACGTCGATGTCTTTGCTTGGTCCTATCAAGACATGTCAGGTCTAGATACGGATATTGTTATGCACAAGCTGCCATTAAAAGAAGAGTGCGCTCTAGTGAAGCAAAAGCTACGTCGTACTCGCCCAAATATGGCCATGAAGATTAAAGAAGAAGTACAAAAACAGTGGGAGGCCGGTTTCCTTGTTGTAACTAGTTATCCGCCGTGGGTTGCTAACATTGTACTAATGCCTAAGAAGGATGGAAAAGTACGTATGTGTGTGGATTACCGGGACCTGAATAGAGCTAGCCCGAAGGATGAATTTCCATTACCTCATATTGACGTATTGGTCGACAACACAGCTCAGTTCTCGGTGTTTTCCTTCATGGATGGATTTTCTGGGTATAACCAGATTAGAATGTCACCCGAAGACATGGAGAAAACAACCTTCATCACACCTTGGGGCACATTTTGTTACAAGGTAATGCCTTTTGGACTGAAGAATGCCGGTGCAACTTATCAACGGGCTATGGTAACGTTATTTCACGACATGATCCACAAAGAAATTGAATGCTACGTGGATGACATGATTGCCAAGTCCCTCACTGAAGAAGATCATCTGGTAAATCTGCTGAAGTTGTTCAAGCGTCTGAGAAAGTATCAGCTGAAGCTAAACCCCAACAAGTGCACATTCGGGGTACGTTCCGGTAAGTTGCTGGGATTTATCGTAAGTGAAAATGGAATTGAAGTTGATCCCGACAAAGTCAAAGTCATTCAGGAGATGCCTGCACCAAGGACCGAAAAAGAAGTTCGAGGATTCTTAGGTAGATTGAACTACATATCAAGGTTCATATCTCATCTCACTGCAACCTGTGAGCCCTTGTTCAAGCTGTTAAGAAAGGATCAAACAGTCAATTGGAACGAAGATTGTCAGAAAGCTTTTGACAAGATCAATGAGTACCTGTAAGAACCTCCAATCCTCATGCCTCCAATTGAAGGAAGACCTCTAATAATGTACCTGATAGTATTAGAAGGGTCAATGGGGTATGTGTTGGGCCAGCATGACGAGTCTGGTCGAAAAGAGTATGCAATATACTACCTAAGCAAAAAGTTTACCGACTGTGAACAATGTTATTCACTGCTTGAGAAAAATTGTTGTGCTTTAGCGTGGGCTGCTCGCCGACTAAGGAAGTATATGTTGACTCACACTACCTTATTGATCTCAAAAATGGATCCAGTCAAGTACAAATTCGAGAAGCCAGCACTTACCGGAAGGGTTGCAAGATGGCAAATGATTCTGACAGAGTATGACATTTAGTACATATCTCAAAAGGCCATCAAAGGTAGTGTATTGTCTGACTATCTAGCTGAGAAACCCATTGATGATTACCAGCCCATGAGATTTGACTTCCCTGATGAAGACATCATGTACCTAAAAGCAAAAGATCATGAAGAGCCTGTTCACACTGAAGGGCCTGACCCAGAAGAAGAATGGACAATGATGTTTGATGGGGTTGTCAATATGAATGGTCGTGGAGTTGGTGCAGTGCTCATTACACCAAAGGGGATTCATATGCCTTTCTCGGCAAAACTCACCTTTGCCTGCACTAACAACGAAGCTGAGTACGAAGCCTGTATCATGGGTCTTGAGGAAGCCATTGACCTCAGGATCAAGACATTGAATGTATTCGGGGATTCAGCTTTGGTGATCAATCAAACCAACGGCAAATGGTACATTGCTAAAGATGCTTTATACGAGGAGATTAATGACTTTCTTCACAACAGTCAAGCTTCAATACATACCTCGAGACGAAAATCAGTTCGCAGATTGTTTAGCTACCATTTCCTCCATGATCAAGGTTCAAACTGCCAATTATGTGCCTCGGATTTCGGTATCCAGACTAGACCGACCAACATACGTATTCTCCGTGGACATTGCTAAAGATGACAAGCCGTGGTTCCATGATATCAAATGCTTCTTAGAGGATCAGACATACCCACCTGGGGCATCATCCAATGATAAGAAGACATTAAGAAGGCTGGCTAGTAGTTTCTTCCTTAATGTTGATGGTTCCTTATACAAGCGAAACTTTGACATGGTTCTGCTCAGATGTGTTGACAAGAAGGAGGCAGGCTTGCTGATGCACGAGGTGCATGAAGGATCTTTCGGTACCCATGATGGAGGATATGTAATGGCTAAGAAATTGTTAAGATCAGGTTACTACTAGAACACAATGGATGCAGACTGTTGTCCCTACGCCAGAAAATGCCACAAGTTCCAGATTTATGCAGACAAAGTGCATGTGCCTCCAAATCCTTTGAATGTGATGTCTTCACCCTGGCCCTTTGCCATGTGGGGCATTGACATGATTGGAAAGATCGAACCAACTGCTTCAAATGGCCACAAATTCATCCTGGTAGCCATTGATTACTTCACCAAATGGGTTGAAGTAGCTTCGTATGCAAACGTCACCAGACAAGTGGTAGCCAGATTCCTGAAAAGAGACATCATCTGTCGATATGGAGTTCCTGAGCGAATCATTACTAATAATGGTTCCAACTTGAACAACAAAATGATGGCAGAACTGTGCCGGGACTTCAAAATCCAACATCACAACTCTTCTCCTTACAGGCCAAAGATGAATGGCGATGTTGAGGCAGCTAACAAAAACTATTTTTAACAATGAAAAAAAGAAACTAGAAAAATAAAATAAAATAAAAGAAATAAAAGGAAAGGGTGGTGAAAATAGTAGGCCCGGATTAGTGTAAATGAACGAAGCAGACCAAGGGAGGTTGTCAAAAGAAATAGGTCCGATGCGCCTCATACAATTCAGTCTAACTAGAGTCAAGGTAATCACATGTCATGGTCCATATTTAGTCTTACAAAGTCCACACATCCTAGGGACAACATGCAAGTCAACATATGCAGAGGTCAAAGCATCCTACGAACCATATTCAAACTCAATAAACTACATAGATCCAATGGCTTAAAATTAACCTAGAAAATAGTATGAAAAATAAATGGAAGCACACAAGCAATGAAGCAACGCATGACAATCACAACATAATTAATGTGATGGTGTGTCCTAGGCCATAGGATGAGATTGGATCGAACGAACGCGTTTTAACCTGGAAATAAAACACAACAAGTAGAGCTCACCGGCCGAAGAAGTTATGGTAATCTTCTCCAGCTAGGTTCCGATGAAGATCCTTAACAAAAATTTCCAGAATCATACACACCACATATCAAAATGGAGCTGAGACCAAGTAGATCATGAATCCACGAATGAAATTCGTAAACAAGCTACAAACAGAGAGAATCGATCAAAAGAAAATCAAGTCTCAAATCTAAAAATCCAGATTATGGCATACACATGCTCTTATACACTTTGTTCATTTTATACCAAGCAAAAGTAACATTTAACAAGCAAAAATGCATCAAATATGAAGCAAAATATTCATGATATTCAAACCTTAGGTGAAGCTTTTCCTTGAGATTTTGAGAAGACCAAAGGTGTGGGAGCTTCCTTAAACTTCCTTGAGCCTCTCTAGAGCCAAATAAAGGCTTGAGTCTTGGATATGAGTGAAGAAAATGCTAAAACCGAGTGCAATCTTCTTCAAATACTCAAGCCCCACTTTAATACCACACTTGAATGGAATATGAGGATGATATGAATAATCTGGTTGGGAGAAGCTTGTGGCGTGTGAGGAGAGAGATTCAAGTTTGAATTGCTTTTGCAGGGAGTTTCTTGTGAGAGATGAGAGTGATTTTTGAGTGTAAATGTGATACCCCCCCCCCTTCAAAATTCGTGGAAATTCCTCTTATATAGTTCAGGTGTGTGGAGTGCAAATTGAAGGTGTGCAAGCAAAGCTTGTTATTGAGCAAAAAATGCAGAGAGTGTGTATTTCCTTCTTCAACTTTCAATTGATTTTCAAATTATATTCCCTGCGTGCGGTGCATTATATTAATGTGCACTCTTGTTGTGCTGGCAATGTGGCATTATGTGATGGAAACCTGGTGAGAATCAAGTGATGGTGATTGGTTCAAATTTGTGATTGCATGGTGTACATTCTTCATGTGATCTTCTTTATTTTCTTGAACCAAATGCGTGAGTAAGGTAGTGAAGAATGTGATTCACTTTGGCAAGGAAAATATGAGATGGCGTGTGGTGATGTGTAATATCTTGTTGATTCCTTTTTCCATCGCATGTGCACTACCCCACTTTTGTACTATTTTTTCTCTAAAAACTCCACTAAGAACAACCAATAAAGAAAAGCCATATGTAGTTCTTTTTGGTCACGAAAATAATGGCATGGCACATTAAGAGAAGTGCAAAAAAATATAATATAAGCCATGTGACAATCCTAAAAATAAGCGGACCAATGAGCTTCCAACAAAAATGCACCAAAACCCTAAAATTTACCTCAACCTTAAAAAAATCATAACTTGAGTTCTAGAAATGCTATGAAGGTGTTCTTGGACTTTTTGGAAAGGGAAAATCTAGATATACAACTTTCATGTTCAAGGAAAAAACATTTGGAGCTTTTTTGCACATGAAATAATAGCTTGAAGATTAGGGTAAATACTTCCAAAAATAGAAACTTCTAGCTTGAAACTTCCAAATTTAGTAACTTTTGCACATTCTTGATTTTTGACATTTGATATCATACAAGCCATTCCTTGATCAAATATGGGCTCATGAAGTTGATGAACATGAGAAAAACCCTAAAAACCCACTGGTTGACTTTTCTTTGGCACAGTTGACTTCTTACTTCATGCACAAGTAACTGGATCAATGCATGACTTCCTCAATGAATTTTTGAACCAAATTTCATCCATAAGCCTTATATATCATATAGAAGCCTTTTACCACAAGAATTGGTCAAATCTATGAGGATATGATGATCTGAGGTAAAACCCTAATTAGGGTTTCTCTGTATAGGAGAATATTGCACTACTGGTCTTCTGATGAATCTCACCCCTTCTAGGGCTTTGAGGATGAGCTTGAGCTTGTATAAGATATGAAGATTCCTTGTAGGCTTATTGAAATACCACTTGGCTCTTATATTGACCTTGAAGAATCATAACTAGATAAATGACTGATCACATGCCATATGTTTGTAGCCATGTATGTTATGCCTCATCTTTCTATGCAAATATGCTATGGTATGTATGATATATGCTATGCTATATGATATGAAATGAGAGGGAAAATTTTGGGGTGCTACAGATGATGGTATCAAATTAATGCTAGATCTCAAGTCAATCAAAATATTCCCCATATACACATTTCCAATGGTCACCGGTAGAGTAGCTCTACCCGGATCCCTCTCTTTTTTCAGAAGACTCTGTTGGATAATTGCACTACAAATTGCATCCACCATAATCACATCATCATCTGTATATCTCTTCTTTTTGGTGAGGATATCTTTCATAAATTTAACATATGTGAGCATTTTCTCCAAAGCTTCGAAAAACAAAATATTAAATTGAAGTTGACTAAAAATATCCAAAAACCTAGCATGGTGCTTAGTATTGTCTCTTCTTGTTGGAGCATGAGGATAAGGTAATCTTAAAATAGGAATAGTACTCTCATGCTCTTTTTCCTTCCTCGTTTTTTTTCTATTTCTCTCTTCTCTCAATTTATTCTTTTTGTTTTTCTTTATTTTCAATTAAATCTCCCTTAACATTTTTTTCTAGTTCACTCTCATCAACCTCTTTTCTATCATTTTCAACTACTACTTCCTCCTCTACTATTGGTCTTCAAACGCCCATATCAATTTCTCTTCCACTTCTTGTAAGGATAGACTTGCAATTCTCTTTAACCTTTTCTTGAGAATTCATTGGAGGTTTTCCTTGGCGATGGTCGAACAATTGTTTCGAAAGTTTCCCCATTTGTATCTCAAGGTTCTTTATGTCCGCATCGATATTCTGTTGACTGGATATTGATATTTGCATGAATTGAGTGAGTGTTTCCTCTATTGTTTACTTTGAACTAGGAACTTGTGGAGCTTGAGTGTAGTTTTGATATTAACCTAATCAGTTTGAGGTTCGGGCATTCGGTCTCTCTCCTTGATTGAAACCTTGGTTACCACCTCGCAGTTCGTACCCTGTGTTGTTGCTTTGATAAGGTTGACGAGGTTGGAACCTTTGATTTTTATTGGCATAATTAACTTTCTCTTCAAGTACTTATTTACAATATCCGATATGGTGATCTCCTTGATATAACTCACAACTCGCCGCTTGTTGATTGTTTTTGGGAACTTCTTGCAATTCTTTGATTTGTTGTAGAAGCCTGGACATTTCCTTGATCAAGAGTTCCACTTGTTGAAATAGAAGCTTGTTTTTTGCAATTATAGCATTATTTGTTCCCAACTCAAACATACCCGATGCTTTTTGAGTGGTTCCACAGTTGTGTTGTCTTTGATGATTGTTTAGTGCCATCTTAGAAATGATGGGCACCGCCTCTTCTGCACTTTTTGACATTAACAAAACACCCACCGTATCATCCAAAAGAGTCTTTCTAGTGGCTTGTAGTTTATTTCGAAATATGTGAACTTGCGTTAAATCGTCAAAACCGTTTCCTTTGAATTTTCTTAACATCACCTTGAATCTCTCCCACACATCATTGACACATCATTGACAATCTCATTCGAAATATGTGAACTTGCGTTAATAGAAGTCTTCGCATCCATAAACCTAGATTGTAGGAAGAACCGTTCAAGGAACTTTTCCTCCAAGATATTTCAATCCATCATGACTGACGTAGGTTGATCTAGATACCCAGTCTTTTTCCTTCCCAATTAACGAGTGAGGAAATAACCTTTTGTATAATGATTCCTCTTCATTCTCCGAAGCTCCCTTTGAACAAGAGATTTCATAGAATTTTTTTAGATGAGCAAACGGGTCTTCATGGTCCATTCTCGTGAATGAATTTTGATACATTAAAAATAGGATCCCAATTTTCATCTTGGTGTTCCTCCATTTGTTGGTGGTTCTCGCAAACTAAGCGTTGAGCGTCAGACTAATATTACATAGTGTAAAAGCTAGTGGTGGTGGTGTTGGAGCTGCCATGATTGGCGTTGTATTGATGGTTGATGAATAAGATTCTCCTTGAGCTTGTCTTTGCCTAGCTAGTTGTCTCCTTCTTCTTATTGTTCTTATGAGCAGTCCTTTCAATCTCGGGATCGAAAAAAAGTTGATGCACCGGTAATTTTCCTTGCATACATAAGAACTACACACTATACTAAACATATAAAAAGCACGATAAAAATAAAACTGAGGTAAGGGATACAATACACAATAGACTATTGCAATGCATTTGCAGTATCACAACAATCCCTGACAAAGACACCAATTTGATGGAAGAGTATTAGAGTGGGGGTTTTTGTTATCGTCTCCACATGGATTGTAAACACCCCTCGTCATTCAATAGTTCAAAGGTTATAAGCGAACGGTTTCAAAAATGTTTTGTTCGATATCATATGGTTGTCACTTGTTTTGGTAGCAATGCTTTTAACTAAAAGAGTTTGTTTGTTTTTATAAAAGATATGCCAAGATTAGGGTTTGTTAATATTTTTCAAATGTATTCAAACAATCGAGTATATGAATGCAGTTACGGTTAATATAACCGCATACCTTCTCAATATGTATCCTTTCAGTCCCGGTATAATGAGAGTTATTGTACCGATCGGATAATCGCTCTCGCGCATTACCAATCAATACAGTAATCATGAATTTCAATTCAAAGCGAATATTTATTCACAAGTTCGTCTCCAACACTTGATCGTTAATAAATGAAGCAATTAGAACAACGTTTAGAAATCCTATTTCTAGCTCAAATCAAACCATACAATTCTAAGAAACACAAATTAATTCATCATATATTAAACATAACCTTGTACACATACAATAGGAGATTTGGACTTGATGGGGGAGGATTGACAACTTTCATAGGGGATATTTTTTGTATAATAAGAGTTTTTGGATAGGTTTTGGATTCTTCTACCTTTTGACGTAAAACAAAATTGATAGAATTTTGAGACCTCTAGAGAAACGAAGATTTTCATGATCAATAGAGATTGAATATCAAAGTTCATCCTTATCTTGTAATGTCTAAACTCTTTTTCATGTTTTTATTTAATATAATGAGTGGCTAAACCCCCAATACTAGGGGTGTCCCTGATTTGTAACTGTAAACACGTATAATTTCAATTTTGCAATGACAAGTTATTTTTTATTATTAGTTATCTCTTGATGTTATCAATGCTTTCTCTTTTGGACAAACTGAGATTGTTCTACGATTATAAGCTAGGGTTGTAAACTGTTTATAATGCTTTCATGAGAATATCGTATCGTAGATAATGCATAGGACTAGGGTTATCCTATATGAATCAATTTGTTATTGATATTTTACTGCTTAATTCCACCGACGAATTTTCTATGTACATAAATATTAGGGGTGAATTATTAAAGGTTTTCTCACTAACGAATTAAGAGAAAATGCTCTCTAGAATTGATATTAATAATCTGAGATACGTCATTGTAAGATCGAATCTAAAGTGTTACGTGAACAAATTATACACATTCCCTAGCATATTATTATTATCTATTTCTAGCTTAGCAATTTACTCACTTTTCTCGCAATTGCATTTACAATTCCTCCAAACAATTCCCAAACCCCAAAGTATTTTCTTTAATTGAACCATAACCTGAACTCGATATTATTACGCAATCCTTGAGATCAATATTGGGGATTTCCCCTATTATTACTACATTGGAAAAAATAGTATATTTGCTATTTTACCGATCACCCATCTTGTTTCCACTTGACACATATGCTCGTGGGCCTTCTTGCTCAATCACCATGTCATCAGAATCCTTCAACATTGGAATTTCCATTTTATCCACCTTTTTGTTTTTCCTTGTCGCTCCCGGGATTTTCATCCTAGTACAAACGCGAAAGTGGCGCGGAAAAGGTAGAGTCGCCAGCCAGGCATTTTTATCCCGAAGGAATGGGAAAGGTAATGTTGCACAAACCTGAGGAAGAAGGAAAGGACAAGGTCCTACGAACCAAATATCAGGGTTCGGGAGTCGGTTACGACCTGGGAAGGTATTAGCACCCCAGATCGTCTGTCGTACCCGACGGGATCCACGCTTGTTTGATTGTTTCAAAGGGTGAGAAAATACGAATGCTGCTGAATAAAACTGCTGACTGGAATGGGAATGAGAAAGGAACTGGAAAAGAGAAAGAACATAAGGGGGAAATGTAGGGAAAATAAAGAATATGCTCGAACGGGCCCTACCCCACTGCCTACGTACCTCATCGGGATAATGAGGATCAGAGTCGACGTAGTTCGCCTAACTAAGGCGGGAACTATTTGTTTGTGTTTTTTATGACTTGAATTGCGTATGTCTATGCTCAGGTGTTGTAGGCTCGTCTGGTACGAGTGTGTTTACCGTCTTGCATGTGAGACAAGTCGTCGCGAGTTCGCATTATGAGTGAATGAGATGAGGAGAGAATTCCCGCAAGAAAGTCGCTTATTGTTTGTTTTTGTCTTTTAAGAGTTTTGTATGAATTTGGCACAAGGAAGCGAATTCAAACTCTTTTCCATGGAATGTGTACTTGCTACTACATTCCAAGATGGAATAATAGAACAAGCACATCAAGCAAGGAGAATTTATCCAAGACTTGTTTCCTAGGATTAGGGTTTAAGTTCACTATCTTGTTGAATTTTATTAAGTGTTTTAGTTGCTTTTGTGAAGAAGTATCTTTTATGTTTTCTTTGTGAAACAATCCCTTGATGAGACTTATACATCATGCTAGACAAGCTTACACCACTCCAAGATGGAATGAATGCAAGTGCCCCATGGAATAAGGCTATACACAAGGGATCCTTTCATGAATTTGTTAAGTCTTTTTGGATTTTGTTTGAAGATGAGAAAGAAGACTCAAATCGAAAAAGGAAAAAAACTAAGGGGAACTAAGACACAACCCTAAGTTATTTATTAAAATGGTGATCCTATGGTTAGTGAGGTTTTTCTAATCCTAAAGAGCAAAAGGAAAAGAAAGAAGAAAAAGGATGTAACTTACTTCCTAAGGAAGATAAGTTGGTCCTAACAATGGGGAAACCTACCAATCACAAATATGGAAGAAAGGAAGTGAATTAAATGCATAAAGAAATGCATAAAAAATAAAGGATAAGGTGAAGGAAACTTACCTCAATCTTCCCCTCTACAAAACAAAGGTTAATATGCATTTTTATTAAAAAAGGAATGAGGTAAACACACAACAATTTAATCCTAATGCAACTTGGACCTATACTAGACTCAATCTTAAGTTTAAGGGTGCCTACACTATGCTAAGCTAAAATTCAGCCACTATTTACAGCACTCAAAAACACAATCAGCTATGAAAGACAACACATAATATAAACAACATACTACAGCTATCAAACAGCATGAAAGTAGGTGTAAAAGGTCACAAGCATACATTTTACAGCACCTATATGCAAAAACAGCTAAGAAATGCAAAATCCAGATTTGATTATTTTCATTTCTTAATGCACAAACTCAATGAAAAATGCACCAACTTCATCATGAACATGCATTTGAACCTAAATCATCTTACATAATTGAAATAACATGAACATTTTTGAAGGATTATGCAAGAATGCATCACATGGTGGATTGTGCAACAAGTATGCAAAAATTTAACACATGAATATGACATATGAACATGATGATCATTGATTATGAACATGCAATATGATAGGTCAACAAGAATGCCAAACTCAATGCAAAATTCAGAATTGAATTGATGTGAATGCTATGATCAAGTATGCAACCAAAGGCAACCAAATGCACATACATACATGATTATGCAAAATGCAACATATCTTGTTACAATGAAATGCAAAATGACTTAATGCAATGTAAAACATGTAAAACAGAATGCAACATGATTATTCACATGCCAGATGATGCATAAACATAGCAAAAAAATGCAAGAAACCAAGCTATGCACAAAGAAACACAAAAACGCATAATACGCAACATGAACGGAAACGCGTCGAAATGACTCGAAATTGGGGAATGAGCTACTGGAAATGGACCCAAAAATTCCCTAAAATCAATACCTAAACATGTATGAACATTAAAGGCACTAGAAACAAGAACTAAACTATGAAATAAGTCAAAACACCAAAAATTGGTTAACTAGTTAACGAACCTAAAACTGCCCTGTTATGTGGCCAATACGCACCCGTTAACCGGTTAACCAAATGGTTAACCGGTTAACACTGAACAAGAATGTGAAAAAAGTTAAGAAATAAGTGCTTTTGGCCACAAACTCACTTCTAATGATCCCTAACATACCTAGGAACATGCTAACACTAATTTCTACTCAATTGGAGCTTATTTACACATGATAGAACCTATAACTATCAACACCTTAAATTCTAATCCATTACAAATCATAAATCGCAAGCAACACATAACGGAAACGAAATTGATCACAAGCAAAACGAAATGCAATTAAAGAATGCCGAAATGGCGAGATGAAGAGAATAACTTAAAGAAGAAGTGATTTAGATCACCAACCTACGAAGCGGAGAAGTGCTTCGGTGAATGCTGCAAAATCGGAGCTTGATCAAAGAGAAAACCAAGAAAACCGCGAAACCGCAAAATAAATGCATTCTTGATGCTTGAACCTTTGTGTGCTTCCGATAGGTTGAAATCTTCACAAAAATCAGTAGCTTCTTCTTCTACAATCTACAAAATCAATGAAGGTTGGAGGCTAAGCTTCAAGATCTTCAAGTTTCAATGTGAAACTTGAAGAACTTCTTCAAAAAGCTTTACTGAAGAAAGGGAAAATGGAGGAAAAGTGAGAGAGAAAAAAGTGACTGTGAACGAATGAAGAAACTTGTGAATGAAAATTGTGTGAGAAATCACCTTTGGTTTGGATAAAAATGGATTAAATATGGCTTAGGTTTGGGGCCCAAAAATTAGGCTTGGGATCCAAAATTATGGTTTGGTAATGAGGTTAGGATTTAGCAATGGAGCTAGGTTAGGGTTGGAGAAGGAATATTCCTTGGAATACTCTAGAAGATGGTAGGACATGGTAGAAGTTTCCAAGGGAAATGGAGTGGAATTGAAATGGAAAAACGAGAGGGAAAGACTGAAAGGAAGTGTGGAAAGAAAGTGGAGGGAAATGTGAAACCAACCATTTTTCAAATGATTTTTCTTTGATTTTTTATGATTCCTCCATCATTTCTTGACCAAATTTGAACCATAGGATCATTGTAACCCTAATTTCATGATTTCGATCTTGAAAGTCAGGAATCGACCCTTTTTACCTAGCTCGGTTGCCTTTTCCCCAATTCCTCGATTTTCAGTCGTCTGGCCAGTCGAACCCCTTCCAAAATGAATTTGTGGACGAGATTTGAACCCTAGGCATTTGACATCATATATAATATAAAGGAATCCTCTTTGAATCAGAACTTCATGCAGAAGCCTAGTAGAAGTAAAACCCTAATTTGGCCCTTTCATCAGGAAATACTGCACTGCTTGCTTCCTGTGATCAACTCCAAATCTTTCCATGGCTCGTGGCTTCAAGTGAAGACTTGTTAGATGTTGTGAACCCTTTGCACAAGGTTGAGAAGCTTTGTGGCCCTACGATTGCCTTTGTAATGCCTTCAATTGCTCCAATCATTGATCACATACCCATGCCTCAGCTATGCTACACATGATGCAATGTTTTTGGTTATTTTATGAATCTATATATGCAAAATGCTATGGGAAATGTTGAGGATATGAGAGGGAAAATTTTGAGGTATTACAGTTGCTCCTATTCAATCATCTGCAGGCCTGAACGAATAATTGCGAGAGCTTTTAGACGTTCAAGGTATGGAGTGATTGAATACCCGAATAAACCTGGAAATTTGAACTATGTGGGAAATAAAATATATTGGGAAGAATGCCATCCTCAAAAGACGATTCTCAAAAGATCCTCGGATCTAACACGAAACCATCCTCGAATGGAAACGCAATGGTATACCGGCCTCAGTCAAAAACTAGAAACACAAAGACTGGCCTCAGTAAGACTTTGCAAAAGAGACAAACTGACCTCAATCAATAAGCTCCAAATGGTCTATCATCCTCGAATGATAGCCACAACAACAAGACTAACCTCAAAAGGAATTGAAGAAAAGAATTCCATCCTCGAATGACAATTCTCAAAAGATCCTCGGATCTAACACGAAACCACCCTCGAATGGAGACGCAGTGGTATACCGGCCTCAGTCGATAACCAAAAACACAAAGACTGACCTCAGACAGACTTTGCAAAAGAGACAAACTGACCTCCGTCAATAAGCTCAAAATGATC
Source organism: Lathyrus aphaca (assembly GCA_963966055.1). Classification (NCBI taxonomy): domain Eukaryota; kingdom Viridiplantae; phylum Streptophyta; class Magnoliopsida; order Fabales; family Fabaceae; genus Lathyrus; species Lathyrus aphaca. Next base: position 200,468,279 of record OZ014519.1, on the reverse strand, counting down.
TATCATCCTCGAATGATAGCCACAACAACAAGAACAACCTCAGAAGGACTTGAATAAAAGAATGCCATCCTCGAATGACAATTCTCAAAAGATCCTCGGATCTAACACGAAAACATCCTCGAATGGAGACACAATGGAATACCGGCCTCAGTCGATAACCAAAAGCACAAAGACTGACCTCAGACAGAATTTACAAAAGAGACAAACTGACCTCAATCAATAAGGTCAAAATGGTCTATCATCCTCGAATGATAGCCACAACAACAAGACCAACCTCAGAAGGACTTGAAGAAAAGAATGTCATCCTCGAATGACAACTCACAAAAGATCCTCGGATCTAACACGAAACCATCCTTGAATGGAGACGCAATGGTATACCGGCCTCAGTCGATAACCAAAAACACAAAGACTGACCTCAGACAGACTTTGCAAAAGAGACAAACTGACCTCAATCAATAAGCTCAAAATGGTCTATCATCCTCGAATGATAGCCAAAACAACAAGACCAACCTCAGAAGGACTTGAAGAAAAGAATGCCATCCTCGAATGACAACTCTCAAAAGATCCTCGGATCTAACACGAAACCATCCTCGAATGGAGACACAATGGTATATCAGCCTCAATCGATAACCAGAAACTGCAATGGAAATAAGACAAGATAGAATGGGATCATTATACATAAACGAGAGCCCATGCAAACAGGATCGTTGTACAAAACGATAACCTGTGACGCGACTGTTGTACCAAACAAGACGCGTAATGGGTGACAAACATTGACTTGAAAAGACCAGGATGTCTGGAAAATGATATTGGTATCCTCTGTGCGGAGTACTTCAGGTTGAGAAGATATTATAGGTGGAATGTAATATACCTCAAAACTGGCCCATGTTGGCATGCATATGTTTGAATTTATGGCGTGATGCTCCATGATGATGGAAATTCTACGCTTTGGAGGATGCAAATGTAATGATGGTTATGCAAATGAAAATGCAAAGGATCTCCCGGAAAGGAGACTGCAAGTCTCCCAGGTGGCTTGACTGGGGAGAACTGATGATCACTGTATTGATCTGATTCGTCCTGATGAGGAGGAGACAACTCTGCGGGGGAAGCTGTCAATGATACACCGGCTCTGAACAGCTGCCAGTGCCAAAACTAAATTGGACTTTTAAGATTGGAATGCCAAGACCTTGCTGGAGATGGACCCTTCTTGAACTTTGGTGGGGAAGTGAAGACCTCCTGATTTGGTTGGGAACCAGAGGCATGACATTGCTGAGGAAGCACCTTGCTGGGGAGGAAAGACCCTCCTTGTACTGCTGGGAATTGCCCCTGTATCGAAGGAAAACTTCTGCTTGGGGAGGACACCCACATTCTGCTGCCTTGCTGGGAGAGATTTCAACTTCCAACTTTACTGGGGATGACTGGAGACAAACGGGGAAACATCTGCTCTTGTTCATGTATAATAAAATGTTTCTCCTGGAAATCTGCTTTAGCTCTGTTAGCAACACATGTACTTGTACATGCACAAACACAATCGATAGTTCCTGCAACATGGAGAGTTAGTTTGGGACCTGTATGCCCCAGGCTTAAAGCATGAATCATTATCTGGGCATCTTGACACCCTTTCAGAGTTGTATTAAATGTTTTTGTCCTCCTGCATGAGTTAGAAAGCATTCAAATGTTCACAACACAATATAAATCATAATTTGCTGGATGTTTTCGCAATCAATCACTTCTAGATGGAAAACAAAAACGAGAAGCGGATAGTCACGAGTTGACCGAAATTGAATTTTTATTGATTCGGGAAAAATGGCCATGAATAGGCAATACAAAGGAAGCAGTTCCCTGGAAAGAGGAAATAGCCAAAAAGGAAAACAAACTATCTTATTGGCAATGTGAGAAGTGGATTTCATCAAGTTTCAACCCGGTTATGACTCGTATATCTTCGAGACGATCCTCTTGCTATGTCCCTTGAGAAAGATAATTGAACTGATCTTCAACCCTTAGAATAACCTCAGCTGCAGATAGGTTACGGATCTCGCAGATCGCAGTCGTTCGTGTTAGTCACTCTTTTGCGTGGATCGCCCTTTTAGGTTTTCAATCCACCGAGATACCCTTTTTTGCCTGAGCTGTCTGATGTGGCTTTTCAACTCAGCGGGTGTACATTTTTTTTCAAGATTTCCCTAACTTTTGCCCGAGCCTTTTATTCTGTTTTTGGCTCGCCGGGATGCCCATTTTTGCCTGGATCTTTATTTTGTTTTTATCCAGCGGGTCCTTTTTTATACGAAGTATTTTCTTACAGCGTCTGTGTTGACAGGGGATTGGAAGTCTTCTCCGTCCATGGTTGTCAGCATCAGGGCTCCACCTGAGAAAACCCTTTTAACCAAAAACGGTCATTCATAGTTAGGTGTCCATTTTCCCCTATGATCATTAAGAGGGGGAAGAATCCTTTTCAGCACCAAGTCACCTGGTATGTACCTCTGTGGTCGTACCTTCTCATCAAAAGCATGCTTCATCCGCCGCTGATACAACTGTCCATGGCATAAAGCTGCTAGACGTTTTTCTTCAACGAGGCTCAATTGATTATACCTGGATCGGAGCCACCCAGCTTCATCTAGCTTAATGTCCATCATTAACCTCAACGAGGGGATTTCCACTTCAATTGGTAGGACTGCCTCCATACCATACACCAGTGAGAACGGGGTTGCCCCTGTTGAAGTACGCACTGACGTTCTGTACCCATGCAACGCAAATGGTAGCATCTCATGCCAGTATTTGTATGTTACAACCATCTTCTGCACGATCTTTTTGATGTTCTTGTTGGCCGCCTCGATGGTGCCATTCATCTTCGGGCGATATGGAGAAGAGTTGTGATGTTCAATTTTGAAATCCCGACACAAGTCAGCCATCATCTTGTTGTTGAGATTAGAACCATTATCAGTAATGATCCTTTCAGGAATTCCGTACCGGCAAATGATGTCTCTTTTAATAAACCGGGCTACCACTTGTTTAGTGACATTGGCATAAGATACCGCTTCGACCCACTTCGTGAAGTAGTCTATGGCAACCAGGATGAAGCGATGACCGTTAGAAGCTGTCGGCTCGATCTTTCCAATCATATCAATGCCACACATGGCGAACGGCCATGGTGAAGACATGATACTCAATGGATTCGGAGGCACATGGACCTTATCGGAATAAATCTGACCCTTGTGACATTTACGGGAGTATTTACAGCAATCGGATTCTATGGTGATCCAATAATATCCCGATCTCAACAATTTCTTGGCCATAGCATGTCCTCCAGCATGGGTACCAAAGGATCCTTCATGAACCTCTTGCATCAATAGGTCTGCTTCGTGTCTATCCACGCATTTGAGCAGAACTATGTCAAAGTTTCGCTTGTATAGCAAACCATCTTGATTCTAGAAGAAACCACCTGCCAGTCTTCTGAGGGTCTTCTTGTCCTTACTGGATGCCCCCGCCGGGTATTCTTGAGCCTTCAAGAACTGCTTGATATCATGATACCAAGGTTTGTTATCTTCACCACTGTCAACTACAAAGACATAAGCAGGTCTTTCAAGACGGGAGACCGTAATTCGAGGCATGAAATTCTCTTGACAAACTTTAATCATAGACGACAAAGTTGCTAGATCATCGGCGAACTGGTTTTCGTCTCGAGGAATATAATTCAACTTGACTTTGGTGAAGAATGTTAATAGCCTCCTGACATAATCTCTGTAAGGAACCAAGTGAGGTTGATGAACTAGCCATTTTCCATTGACTTGATTCACCACCAGAGCAGTATCTCCGAAGATCTCGAGGTTTTTGACTCTCAAGTTGATTGCCTCTTCGACCCCCATGATGCAAGCTTCATACTCTGCCTCATTATTAGTACATTCGAAAGTCAACCGAGCAGCGAGAGGTGTATGGACCCCTTCTGGCGAGATGAAAACAACACCTACTCCACTTCCATTCATGTTCACAACTCCGTTAAACATCAACTTCCATTTGGATTCAGGGTTTAGCCCCTCCTCCGAAAGTGGTTCTTCGTAGTCTTTCATCTTGAGGAACATGATGTCCTCATCCGGAAACTCGAACCTCATGGGTTGATAATCATCGATTGGCTGCTGAGCCAAGTATTCTGAAAACACACTTCCTTTGATTGCCTTTTGCGAAGTGTAATGTATATCATACTCTGTTAGTATCATCTGCCATCGGGCTACCCTTCCTGTCAGAGCTGGCTTCTCGAAAAAGTATTTCACAGGATCCATCTTGGAAATTAAGAGTGTGGTGTGAGCCAGCATGTACTGTCTTAGTCGGCGAGCAGCGCATGCCAAAGCGCAACAAGTTTTCTCGAGTAGTGAGTAGCGTGTCTCACAATTGGTAAACTTTTTGCTAAGGTAATAAATGGCGTGCTCTTTTCAACCAGACTCGTCCTGCTGACCCAACACACATCCCATTGATGCTTCAAGCACGGTAAGGTACATGATCAAAGGTCTCCCTGGCACCAGAGGCATGAGAATTGGAGGTTCTAGCAGGTATTCTTTGATTCGGTTAAAGGCTTGCTGGAAGTCCTCATTCCATTTAATGGCCTGATTCTTCCTCAGAAGCTTAAATATGGGTTCACACGTGGCCGTTAGGTGAGAGATAATCCGTGCAATGTAATTTAGTCTTCCTAAGAAACCACGCACTTGCTTTTCAGTCTTTGGCTCAGGCATCTCTTGGATGGCTTTTACTTTGGCTGGATCAACCTCAATTCCCCGCTCACTAACAATGAAGCCGAGTAGCTTGCCGGAACAGACCCCGAAGGTGCACTTATTCGGATTCAACGTCAATCTGAACTTCCGGACTCTGTCAAACAACTTTTCTAGATTGACCAAATGCTCTTCTTATATTTGGGATTTTGCTATCATATCATCAACATAAACCTCAATTTCATGATGAATCATGTCGTGAAATAGCGTCACCATCGCCCATTGATAAGTGGCGCCAACATTCTTCAGGCCAAACGGCATGACCTTGTAACAGAAAGTACCCCAAGGCATGATGAAGGTTGTCTTTTCCATATCATGGGGAGACATCTTAATCTGGTTATAACCGGAAAATCCGTCCATGAAAGAGAACACAGAAAACTGAGCAGTATTATCAACAAGCACATCTATGTGAGGCAGAGGGAAATCATCCTTGGGGCTGGCCCTGTTCAAATCCCTGTAGTCCACACACATCCTGACTTTACCGTCTTTTTTAGGGATCGGCACAATGTTGGCAACCCACAGAGGGTAACTGGTCACGGCCAAGAAAACAGCATCAAACTGCTTTTGTACTTCTTCTTTTATCTTGATTGCCATATCAGGACGTGTGCGTCTCAACTTCTGCTTCAATGTAGGGCAGTCTTCTCTCAGAGGTAACCTGTGCACCATAATGTCAGTGTCTAAACCAGGCATATCTTGGTAGGACCATGCAAAAACATCAACATACTCTCAAAGCATAGAAATTAAACGAGTCTTGACAGATTCTTCCAATGTGGCCCCGATCTTGACTTCTTTCTTGTCCTCTTCGGTACCCAGGTTTATCACCTCGACGGCTTCTTCGTGCGGCTGAATCATCTTCTCCTCCTGTTTAAGCAGTCTGGCCAATTCTTCAGGTAGTTCGCAATCCTCTTCACCCTCCTCATCGGCTTGATAAATTGTATTGTCAAAGTCATACTCAGCCATAACAGGGTTGTCATTGATAAGATCCGGTGATGAGCACCTGCATGAATGGTGATTCATGCAAGGCTTTAGAAAAGGCTTGAGAAAATGAGAGACATTGCCAGTTTAAAACTTTTCTTTCTTTTTTTTGAAAAACAAAAGCAAGAATGAAAGGAAAAGATCAATATGGATGAATGTGAAACGTCAGCTTTATTTATGATTATGAATTGTGTTAGGAACAAAAGAACCCTTACAAAAAGCTACTAGGCCCCGAGCAAGACGTAGTGCTTGAATACAGAAAAAACAGAAACAAAAATTATTACTCTTCGAAAGAGGTGACTGAGATAAGCCTTTCTGATGTCCAATTGCTAAGTTGAGTCCCTGGAACAGCAGGCCTGATCCACTCATCTAAGTCACAGTCACTATCAACTGCATCATCCTGCATGGCACTGATGTTTCCATAATCCACGACTCCCGCAATCGTGAAAGTAATCGGGCTTTGACGTTCTCTAACACTCGGTCCAGAAGATGACTGCCCAGGATGGTAACCAATTCCGAATATATCTTTCTTTTCTGGTACTTCTATTGGACTACCCCAGCCTTCTCGCACCCCTGACTCTACCAACTCAAGAGCTTGCTTATAAGAGGCCACAGAAACCCCCTTCTTTGTTTCTTCAGGAGAAGCTGCCACTGCAGACGCTTGTTCGGTTTTCAGGGGCTCAAAAGCCTGACATGGATTCTCGACTATCTCGCCATCCATCTCCACATATTTGAATGAAGCCAGATGACTAACAAAAATGTCTTCTTCCCCACTGACAGTTACAATTTGACCCTCCCAAATGAACTTTAGCTTTTGATGAAGTATGGATGATACTGCTCATGCTGAATGTATCCAAGGTATTCTGAGCAAAAAACTGTATGCAAGTTGTATATCCATTACGTAGAACGTGGTATTGAAGACTTCTGGACCTACTTTAATTGGTAAATCCACCTCCCCGAACATTGATCTCCTCGATCCATCAAATGCTCTAACCACCAGGTCGTTGGGCTTTAAAACCACTCCATCATAATCCAACTTCATCAATGCCTTCTTGGGCAGAACACTCAACGATGATATGGTATCTACCAACACGTGAGAAAGTACTGCACCTTTACATTCTAAAGAGATATGCAGTGCCCGATTATGAGCACACCCTTCAGATGTTAGATTCATGTCTGTAAAGCCCAATCTGTGACTGGCATTGATACTAGATACCACCGCTTCCAACTGATTTACTGAAATATCCTGAGGCACATACGCCTGTTTCAGAATATTCAAGAGAGCCTTCATGTGGGAGTTAGAACACATTAGCAAAGACAAGATGGAAATCTTCGACGGAGTCTGCTGCAGATGGTCCACAATCTTGTAGTCGCTCTTTTTGATAATTCTCAGAAATTCTTCAGCTTCTTCATCAAAGGTAACTTCTGGAACAGTTACTGGTGCGGGTTCATTGACGACCATTGGCTGCTTCCTTCTTGCCTTAGCCTGGGCCTCTGCGGTGTCTCTGGGTGGTATCACACTATTTCTTAGTGTTTCCGGCGCAAATAACTTTCCACTTCTAGTAAAGCCCCCTACTCCAACATTTTCTACTTGTGCTGGGGTTGTACTAGACGTGGCCAACTCTTGCTTCTGGCCGTTACAATATACTTCACCACCATAATTCTAGGGAATGGCTCTATCGCTCTGATACGTTACCGGTCCTGCAGTGGTGATGGTTATCGGTGTCGCTCTGGCCCGTGAAGGAACTTGAGATGGATCGTAGAAGATGGTTATTGTAGAGACTTCGCTTTCTTTTACAACCTTGTCAAACTGCAACACTCCCTGATTAATCATGCTCTAGATCCCTACTTTCAACTGCTCACAACCATTTGTAGCTTCAGCACATCCTGGACAATCAATTTCACACCCACGAAAAACACCCTTTTGCGACAAGTAAACTTTAACAACACTCAACGGATCTGCAAGTCGTTGACATTGCACACCAAGTTTAGATTATCCCCTTCATCAATTGCCCCAACCGTACCTCCGTGAGGAGGCATAGGGTTCCGAATTACATTAGGAGTAGGAGCAAAGTTAATCGCTTTAGAATCCAGTAGGTCTTGAACAACATGCTTCAGTGCTTTGCAGTTCTCTATGGTATGCCCGGGAGCTCCGGAATGAAATTCGCATCTGGCGTTTGTATCATAACCCTCGGGGATTTGGCCCGACTTCGGGGGTTGTAGAGTTCGGAGTTGAACCATATGGAGTTGTAGGAGATTCTTCAAAAGCTGTGAATAGGACATCGGCGGAGCTTCGAAATGTCTGTCTCTGGGCTTCTGGGGGTAATATGGACGAGGAGCTCTTTGTTGATACCCTTGTTGGCGTTGTTGCTGTGGTTGTTGGACTTGCTGTTGAACAGGTTGAGCTGAGATAGTGACAAGGGCCACTTGCTGATAAAACCCTCTGTTGCTTCCTCCCCTTTGCGGGTACACTGCCCCATTTTCTCCTTCTCTCCTCTTCACGAAGGGTTTCTTGATACCAGAATTTGAAGCGCTTCCGTTCTGAATCTTCCCTTGCTTGATCCAACTTTCTATTCTCTCGCCAGTCAAGATGATATCTGAAAATCCACTTGAGGAACATCCAGCTAGCCTTTCCATGAAATGCCCAGGGAGGGTATCCAGGAACAGGTCTACCATTTCTCTCTCCAACAGAGGCGGTTGCACTCGAGCGGCCACTTCACTCCACCTTTGTGTGTAATCTTTGAAACTCTCAGAGTTCTTCTGAGTCAGACTTTGAAGTTGAGTGCGACTGGACGCCATTTCGATATTATATTGATACTGCTTGAGGAATGCTTCTCCCAATTCCTTCCAGCTTCTTACAGAGCCTCTCTCTAGCTTCATATACCATTCCAAGGACCCTCCGGAGAGACTATCCTGGAAGTAGTACATCCAGAGCTTTTCATCCCTAGTATGGGCAGCAATTTTCCGGTAGAATGCTTGCAAGTGAGTTTTGGGGCAGGAACTACCGTTATACTTGTCAAAAGTAGGCGAACTGAATTTGTGAGGAATAACCACCCCGGGGACTAGGCCTATGTCAGACACATCTATCCCCAAAGTGTTCTACACTCGAGGGCTTTGACTTTCTCAGCAAGCACCAAAAAGTCTTGAAGATTTCCTTCTCCGCCGAACCCTATGTCATTGTTGAAAGAAGGGAACTGATCATCCTTCCTGTCTTGTACCGGAATGAAAGTTGTTGTGACTTGTTCTGGAATTTGAGGTCCGCCTGGGCCATTGTTGGTGTTGGGAGGAGTTACTTGGACGTCACGAGTGGTTACAGGTATATTAGTCTGAGGAGGGTTGATCCCCTGAACTGCATTCCTTAACTCTTGTTGTCCCTGAGCCATCCCTTGCATCATGACCATGAACTCTCCCATTCTGGTGCGAAACTCATTAAGCTCAGTTTGCATAGCTTCCATGACTGTCCTCTGGTTGTTACGAGTTGCGTAGCGATGCGGAATAATCTGCCGAAGATGCCGGGTCTTGGCAGCTCTCGCAATCTTTGCCTTAAACACATATAAGTTAAGCATCATGTAGAAGACCTGCAAAACAAAGAAAAATGCAAATGATGCGTATGCAATGCAATATGTTCCTTTTATTCCCAAGGCTTCATTTGCCTTCCCATTCTGGTGTTGAGAAAATATCCCTTGCAAGAAAATCCAGTGTGACATTCAAATTTGAAGTGGTGGAATTTATTTTATGTTCGTGCAACAAATATAACCAGAGACTTTGAGTAAACCAGAAGATAATTGAAACAGCAAAAGCCCTCACAGGGTGCAAATTCAATATGTCAAGAAAGAAAAATTACATCAAGAAAGGGGGGACTCCCACAACAAGCCTGTGGGTAATCCAAGTCATATGAATACAAGACTAAAGCTTAGGAAAATCTACATCCTGTAATCTCCAACTGAGGCGCTTGACATTTTGCAACAGCTGAGCTACATCTGGATGCGTAGGTTCCTATACGAGCTTCTGAATTAGGATATCCCTAAGGTCAAAGGAGACATGCAGTTCCTCGATTTGCTGTAAGAACACCTTTTCACTTTATGGGCTTGTAATAGGATCAACATTGGCTCTCTTGACATCAGCTTTCAATTTCAAGTCTTCTATTTCTTTCTGAGCTTCCCTTACTACTTGTTGGCTCTCTGCTAAACTTTGGAGACGACTCTTGTCTTGATGATAAGCCTTCCGAAGGAGCTCTCTCTGTCCATCCAAAGAATCCTGCAAACTCTTGATTTCCAGGTTATGCTTGACTTCTAGCTCTTTCTGCTTCCTCAACTCATCTTCCCACTTCTCTTGCCATAGGGTGAAAGCTTCATTAGCTTCATTCAAATCCTTCCTCTCCTTCCGACGCTGGTCCACCTTGCGAGTTTCATCTAATCCCCTTTTCTTGAAGTAGAGTTTTCTCTCTCTTGAAAATCTTGCTACTTGAGCCTGACCATCTCTTCAGCTTTATGAGCTCTTTCCTCCAACTTTTGATTCTGCATCTTCAGCTTCTGACATGAATTGTAGGCTTATTGATTCTCCAATCTGAGCTGTTGAACCAAGGCTTCCAACTTTTGATAATCTTGAAGAGGCACTGAAGTTGTGGGTGCTACCTCCTTAGGGTAGAGAGGTGTTTCCTTAGAGAACGGGAGCAACAGAGTCTTTACACGATCCTCCAACCAGCTGGCAAGAGGATCATAAGTGTTGGGATCCACTCTCCCAAAGTCTTTCTTCCCTTTCACCACTCTAACTTCCCAAGCTTGGGATGCTAGTATGCTCATCTTGGAATTTCCTTCTGCTGGAAAGTATAAAGACTCATTTGTATCATCAGTCAAAGGTACATCTCTTAAAGGATAGCCAAATTGTTTCCTGGACAAGATGGGATTGTAGCTGATCCCACCTTTCCTTCCTATCAAAGGCATATTTGGAAAGCTACCACAACTTACCAACATTTCTTTGCCCACCAGATCTCTATTACATCCCCAAGCAATTTCAACTGAGGTTAAGCCCATTAATCTTTTGGACCACTTCCAAGATTGTTTTAAATCCTGAAAAGGTCCTTTAGGGAGTTGCCTTACAAACCATTCAGCAAATAGGGGAGCCCAACAATTTACATGTCCCTTCCTCTTTTCATTCCTGTGGTGAACTCCATAGTAGAAGTTAGCTAGCAATGTAGGTATAGGATTTCTTTTGACAAAGATGGTGATGGCCTCCATTCTAATTAGCCCCTTCTCTCCTGGAAATAAACTGATTCCATACACTATCATGGCTAACAATGCTATGAAGTCTACCCATTTCTTTCCCAATGCCATGATATGTGCCTTTGTAATAAGAAAATCCAAAGGGATCCCCTTACTTTGGCCAGCTTCTAATCCCATCTTGAGTCTGAGCATACTCAAATGACAGGAAGCAGTGATATCCTCATGAGGAGGGGTCCTTTCTGAAGCATAGTAAGGCATACCTTCTTTAATAGGAATATTCATCATACTAGAAACCTCCTCTAATGTAGGTGCCAAGATATAATCAGGGAAAACAAAAACCCTCAGTTGTGGATCATAGAACTGCAACAAAGAATGCAAGTTATCCCTCTGGTCAATTGTGGGCTTGCTCACATAATCCAGTATCTTGCTAAACTCTTTCCTGAAATCATCAAGGACTTTGTCACCCATTAAGCTAATCAATCCCTGAATACTCTCTGTCTCCGGTTGTGGGAAAGTATAGTGGACATTTCTCTTCCATGGAATCTCCATGTTGAAGCAGCAAAAATGACCAGAAATGGGATTTAATGAACCCTGAGAATAAAAAGAACACAAATGATTAATGATGTTATGATGTTATGCAAGGCAAGGCATGTGATCTGTGATGTGTTTGTGTAGTGAATCAAGTAATAAAGTGTTTGTGCAAGGCGACAACATCATCACAAGTATCTCTGATCAGGAGTTCATGACTTCAGAATACATAATTAATATAACAAGATCATATCACTGAAGTATACTGGCATACATGGGTATGTTGAAGTTTTGGGTTCCTGCAAACATGTAAACCCCTCCCAATCTCACAGGTGTGCTACTCGGGTCAACATCACGGACTCTCAAAGCCGAATAGCAATAATACGTTCACCATTTCCGAGAAATGGCTCATGACCAAATCAGGGAATTGGTTTGGCATTATGTACTACTCAAGGAGGTCTCAACTGAGTCCAAGGAAACAAGCATCCCTCTAAAGTCCTCAGCTTCAAGCACTTAATCGAGAAACAATAGTACATTCATCCCGAAGGGTACAATACTATCGTCATACGAACAATTTGCCTTGACTGGATTCCTATAAGAGAACCAGGCCATCCTATGTGAGTTTCCAGTGGGCCCTCGGATGCGAGTGGGTTTGCCAACAAATGTGGTATGCCACTATCATCACTGGAGAGGGATGTTTCCACAAAGGTTCTCAATGATCGGTCCTCTGACTGCACATAACTATCAAGGTTGTGTATTGCCCCAGAAAGATTCCGGCATCAATACATTTCCGAGACGGTCGCAAGTCAAGGTGTGGAACTCACTACTACCAACATAGCAAGATGCCATGAAGCCAAAGTGGAACCACTCTAAGTCCTAGGGTGCACTCGATCCCCGGTTACGAGCTCATCTCACAGTAACCCCATCCCATAGAAAAAATGAAAACCAGCACAGTCCAGCATATGATGCATGTGAAAATAAATACTGAAACTAGTAAATAAAGTTGTAAAATAAACTGTAAACGAAAACAGTAAATAAGCACAGCAGCACACACATATAAACACCCAAAGAAAGCAAAAACAAACAGGCGCTAGGATTGACTCTACGAGGGAAACCAGAGATTTTGGGTTTGATCCCTAGCAGAGTCGCCAGCTTTCTCTCCCGGGATTTTCATCCTAGTACAAACGCGAAAGTGGCGTGGAAAAGGTAGAGTCTCCATCCAGGCATTTTTATCCCAAAGGAATGGGAAAGGCAATGTTGCACAAACCTAAGGAAGAAGGAAACGATAAGGTCCTGCGAACCAAAGATCTGGGTTCGGGAGTCAGTTACGACCTGGGAAGGTATTAGCACCCCAGATAGTCCGTCGTGCCCGACGGGATCCATGCTTGTTTGCTTGTTTCAAAGGGTGAGAAAATACAAGTGTTGCTGAATAAAACTGCTGACTGGAATGGGAATGAGAAAAGAATTGGAAAAGAGAAAGAATAGAAGGGGGAAATGTAGGGAAAATAAAGAATGTACTCGAACAGGCCCTACCCCGCTGGCTACGTACCTCATCGGGATAATGAGGATCAGATTCGACATAGTTCGAGTGCGTTTACCTTCTTGCATAAGAGACAAGTCGTCGCGATGTCTATGCTCAGGTGTTGTAGGCTCATCTGGTACGAGTGCATTTACCTTCTTGCATAAGAGACAAGTCGTCGCGAGTTCGCGTTGTGAGTGAATAAGATGAGAAGAGAATTCCCGCAGGAAAGTCGCTTATTGTTTGTTTTTGTCTTTTAAGAGTTTTGTATGAATTTGGCACAAGGAAGTGAATTCAAACTCTTTTCCATGGAATGTGTACTTGCTACTACATTCCAAGATGGAATAATAGAACAAGCACACCAAGCAAGGAGAATTTATCCAAAACTTGTTTCCTAGCATTGGGTTTAAGTTCACTATCTTGTTGAATTTTATTAAGTGTTTTTGTTGCTTTTATGAAGAAGTATCTTTTATGTTTTCTTTGTGAAACAATCCCTTGATGAGACTTGTACATCACGCTAGACAAGTTTACACCACTCCAAGATGGAATGAATGCAAGTGCCCCATGGAATAAGGCTATACACAAGGGACCCTTTCATGCATTTATTAAGTCTTTTTGGATTTTGTTTGAAGATGAGAAAGAAGACTCAAATCGGAAAAGGAAAAAATCTAAGGGGAACTAAGACACAACCCTAAGTTATTTATTAAAATGGTGGTCCTATGGTTAGTGAGGTTTTTCTAATCCTAAAGAGCAAAAGGAAAAGAAAGAAGAAAAAGGATGCAACTTACTTCCTAAGGAAGATAAGTTGGTCCTAACAATGGGGAAACCTACCAATCACAAATATGGAAGAAAGGAAGTGAATTAAATGCATAAGGAAATGAATAAAAAATAAAGGATAAGGTGAAGGAAACTTACCTCAATCTTCCCCTCTACAAAACAAAGGTTAATATGCATTTTTATTAAAAAAGGAATGAGGTAAACACACAACAATTTAATCCTAATGCAACTTGGACCTAAACTAGACTCAATCTTAAGTTTAAGGGTGCCTACATTATGCTAAGCTAAAATTCAGCCACTATTTACGGCACTCAAACACACAATCAGCTATGAAAGACAACACATAATACAAACAGCATACTACAGCTATCAAACAGCATGAAAGTAGGTGTAAAAAATCACAATTCAGCATGAACTACACAACAAACAGCATACATTTTACAGCACCTATATGCAAAAACAGCTATGAAATGCAAAATCCATATTTGATTATTTTCATTTCTTAATGCACAAACTCAATGAAAAATGCATCAACTTCATCATGAACATGCATTTCAACCTAAATCATCATACATAATTGAAATAACATGAACATTTTTGAAGGATTATGCAAGAATGCATCACATGGTGGATTGTGCAACAAGTATGCAAAAATGTAACACATGAATATGGCCTATGAACATGATGATCATTGATTATGAACATGCAATATGATAGGTCAACAAGAATGTCAAACTCAATGCAAAATTCAGAATTGAATTGATGTGAATGCTATGATCAAGTATGCAACCAAAGGCAACCAAATGCACATACATACATGATTATGCAAAATGCAACATATCTTGATACAATGAAATGCAAAATGACTTAATGCAATGTGAAACATGTAAAACATAATGCAACATGATTATTCACATGCCAAATGATGCATAAACATAACAACAAAATGCAAGAAACCAAGTTATGCACAAAGAAACACAAAAACGCATAATATGCAACATGAACGGAAACGCGTCAAAACGACTCGAAATGGGGGAATGAGCTGCTGGAAATGGACCCAAAAATTCCCTAAAATCAATACCTAAACATGTATGAACATTAAAGGCACTAGAAATAAGAACTAAACTATGAAATAAGCCAAAAAAAACCAAAAATTAACAGCGTTAACCGGTTAACCAAATGGTTAACCGTTTAACGAACCTAATACTGCCCTTTTTTATGGCCAATATGCACCCGTTAACCGGTTAACCATTTGGTTAACCGGTTAACACTGAACCAGAATGTGAAAAAAGTTAAGAAATAAGGGCTTTTGGCCACAAACTCACTTCTAATGATCCCTAACATACCTAGGAACATGCTAACACTAATTTCTATTCAATTGGAGCTTATTTACACATGATAGAACCTATAACTATCAACACCTTAAATTCTAATCCATTACAAATCATAAATCGCAAGCAACACATAACGGAAACGAAATTGATCGCAAGCAAAACGAAAAGCAATTAAAGAATGCTGAAATGGCGAGATGAAGAGAATAACTTAAAGAAGAAGTGATTTAGATCACCAACCTACGAAGCGGAGAAGTGCTTCGGTGAATGTTGCAAGAATCGGAGCTTGATCGAAGAGAAAACCAAGAAAACCGTGAAACCGCAAAATAAATGCGTTCTTGATGCTTGAACCTTCGTGTGCTTCCGATAAGTCAAAATCTTCACAAAAATCAGTAACTTCTTCTTCTACAATCCACAAAATCAATGAAGGTTGGAGGCTAAGCTTCAAAATCTTCAAGTTTCAATGTGAAACTTGAAGAACTTCTTCAAAAAGCTTTAGTGAAGAAAGGGAAAATGGAGGAAAAGTGAGAAAGAAAAAGTGATTGTGAGCGAATGAAGAAACTTGTGAATGAAAATTGTGTAAGAAATCCCCTTTGGTTTGGATGAAAATGGATTAAATATGGCTTAGGTTTGGGGCCCAAAAATTAAGCTTGGGATCCAAAATTATGGTTTGGTAATGAGGTTAGGATTTAGCAATGGAGCTAGGTTAGGGTTGGAGAAGGAATATTCCTTGGAATATTCTAGAAGATGGTAGAACATGGTAGAAGTTTCCAATGGAAATGGATTGGAATTGAAATAGAAAAACAAGAGGGAAAGAAAGAAAGGAAGAGTGGAAAGAAAGTGGAAGGAAAAGTGGAGGGAAATGTGAAACCAACCACTTTTCAAATGATTTTTCTTTGATTTTTTATTATTCCTCCATCATTTCTTGACCAAATTTGAACCATAGGATCATTTTAACCCTAATTTCATGATTTCGATCTTGAAAGTCAAGAATCGACCCTTTTTACCTAGCTCGGTTGCCTTTTCCCCGATTCCTTGATTTTCAGTCGTCTGGCCAGTCGAACCCCTTCCAAAATGAATTTGTGGACGAGATTTGAACCCTAGGCATTTGACATCATATATAATACAAAGGAATCCTCTTTGAATCAGAACTTCATGCAGAAGCCCAGTAGAAGTAAAACCCTAATTTGGCCCTTTCATCAGGAAATACTGCACAGCTTGCTTCCTGTGATCAACTCCAAATCTTTCCATGGCTCGTGGCTTCAAGTGAAGACTTGTGAGATGTTGTGAACCCTTTGCACAAGGTTGATAAGCTTTGCGGCCCTGCGATTGCCTTTGTAATGCCTTTAGTTGCTCCAATCATTGATCACATACCTATGTCTCAGCTATGCTACACATGATGCAATGTTTTTGGTTATTTTATGAATCTATCTTGTAGACACCCTAAATTTGCCCTCTTGTTTTTCTATCTTTGTCAGCTTTTCGTTTTGCATTAATACGCATTTTGCATATCATTTGCATAAGCTCCTAAGACATGGGTTCGTCTTCTGAGGAATTAGGGTTTATTTCCCCGATTCAGCGGTTTTCAGGGATTTCACGTCTGCAGGGACTATTCACTATGTATTTGGCCCATCATCAGGATATTCTCTTCCTCATCAAGTTACGAGGATATCTTCGTCTTCTCAGCATCTCAGGCTATCTTCATTCTCGAAGAAATTTCAAGTATATGTCCCAGGTTTCGTTATGGAGGTCATCAGGTTCAATAATCAAGTCAAGATTTCAAAGTGATTCAGGGGGTTGTTGTTTCAATTGCGAGTTGTTATGTGGCAGTCGTGTTTATTTCATCTGAGGTGTATGGGAGTTGGTATAAATTTGGTGTTGGATTAAACTCAAGTGTATTGTGCATCAGTGGCCTTTGATTTAGTTCATGTCCAATTGATACATACCCGTAATTTCCATCATTTCCTAACCACTTTCACAACGATTTCACCATGTCCATATTTTCGATTATCCGAATATCCACTTTAAGCCTTTTTTTTCATTACCCATCATAAATTCATTTTTTCGATTTAATTCATAATCCAATTCATATCCTTTTTTTACAATATCCATTATCCATATTTCCTTATATCCATTTTGTTTTTTTCAATTATCCAAGTCCATAAACCATTCTATTGTCCATTTATTTATAAATCCATCATTGATCCAATTCATTTTTTTTCTATCCAAATTTGAATCATTTTGAATAATAATCCAAACTTTTATTTCAATATTGTCATAACCAATTTCAAATACCCATTCATATTCATGTCTAATTTTATTAATCATTTCAATAAACCATTTTGTTTTCTTATCTCTTACTCAAAGTTAAATCCCATTCCACATTTAAGCCCATCTCTTATTTTACTATTATCACAAAAAATTACAAATAATGGAAAGGAAATTAAAACTCTACATGCACAAGTAATGCAACAAATTCTAACTTTTGTGGTGCCTTTATTTTACCAGCTACAACAAAGTTTCATCCATACACCATTCATCCATACAGCACACAGATATTTCTCACCAATTTCAAATTGGCCCCACTCACACAATTCTCTCCAGCTCTTCACGTCATCTTCCACCCACCTGTTTCATCCATTACCCAATATTCCACTCTCCACGTGACTACCGTCTTGACACCTTTATGCACACCAACAACTAATAACATTCGCACAACAACATGAAAATGGACCCACCTTCACACGCAGCCCACACTCATTTCATCACTCTTCATGCTGCATAACATTCACACTTTTTCTTGCCACTCATTCTTACGGCAACGACTCCGCCGAGGAATTGGCCAGCCTCACATTATCACACATTTTCATTCACCACGTACACACAATTTAAATTCCGTACACGCAATGCACATAAACCATCACCTCAAATTCATATTTTATTTTCACCCTCATCAATCTCACACCATCGACAAACACTCCTGCAATTTTTAAAACCTTCAACCCTCAACCTACAGCTTTTGTTTTTTATCTCTGTGAAAAAAACCCAAATCAACCCGTCTCATCACCAACCTCATCGCGCCTCACACACCACCATACCCAAACCTCACTCGCTACAAACATTTCAACACCAACCAGAACAAAGCCCTTCACCTGTAAAACAAAATCAACATAACAGCAACAATCCTCAACCAACAACATTCAACTCAAACAGATCCAGAACAAGTCATAAACAGAAGGAGTAGAAGAGGAATGTTTGGACCAAGAGAGACCGAGAGCAGAGAGGTTTGAGTCGCGGCGAAATCAGAGAATAGAAGAAGAAGGTGAAGTGAGAGAAGTTGAACTGAGATCGCGTATGGCCTAGGAGATCGGAGAGAGCATCGACGAAGGAAGAGTTGATGGTACCGTGAAGCTTGAGATCACCAATGTGATGTTGATAATGAAGGGATCGTAGCGGCGTAGATAGCGATTGGTGGAGCTCCGGCGGTGTTTCGTTTTCGGCGATGGGAATCGTTCCTTTCACGGCGCCGTGGTTTTGCACTGAAGAAGACGAGCCTCCTCTGTGTTTAGTTGTTTGTTGATAGTGCATAAAGATGGTCTTCCATTTGTTGGTTCTTGGGTTTGGTTAAGCCCATGAATTTTGTTTACTGACCTCACCCCCACATACCGTGGACACACTCCTTCATTATTTGATTTTGTTTTTCTAATTTTTGCTGAATTTCCTTTTTGTTTATTTTTATATTATTATATGTATGAGATATTGAGCTTGGGCTTAGGCCCGTTTTCTGTTTTCTCACTGCACCCTGGTTGGTGCGCCTCACCCCCATTTTTGGAGCTATAGGAAAAACTTTTGGGCCTTAACATCAGGCCTACGCCTGAGTGTGTTGCCCCTGATCCTATTTCTGCACCCCCTGTCCTTTTTATTTCGTTTCTTTTTATTTCGTTTCTTTTTATTTCTAATCCATTATTCTGTTTAATTAATTTCTAACTCTTGATTAAAATTAATTAATGTTTTGTTTATATTTTATTATTGTGTTAACTTTAATTTTTAATCTTAATATAGCTTTAATTTTAATTTCTCTTGATTATTTTTGTTTAATTAAATAGAATTTTATTTGATTTTGGTTTTAGTTTGGTTTGATGTTTTGTAGGTCTCTTGCTCCATTTTGATGATGGAAGATGTAGCGTGATAAGAGCCTTGTGACTTTTTATTTTCTTAATCTTGTTCAGACTAGTGAGATCTCTGGATGAAATTTGCAATTAAATTTTGATCTTGCACGGACCGATTCTTGTTAATTCTGGTTCTATTTGTTGGTCGGTTTGCATGCGGGAAGACTACATTTGACTTTTGTTTGACATCCTGATAATGGACACTTGTGCTTGACAGTTGAATCCACTTTGGACTTGATATTGCTTTTCTGAGCTCTTGTGCGCGTATTGAAGAGACAACGGACCTTCTCCGTTAGGTACCGCTGAGGCTCGATTTTACTTATTGCATGCTGCTGCATCTGGAAGTCCTACTGGTGTAGGCTCTGTTTGTGCATTGTTCGATTACTCCATTTTGCATTCTCCTCTCCTATTCTTCTTTCTTCTTCTTCTCTTCTTCTTTCTTTCTTCTTTAGGATAGTAAACCACACTAACCTAGGATTTCCATGCATGACAACACTTAGGATTCATTAGTCCCCCATTAGACTTTTGCCTTTGTGATCCTTTTGGTTTCTTTTCTCTTCTCATCTCAAAACTCTAAAGAAGACACTTAATAAAGTTTGAAGTAATACCTTGAGCAATAGCCTTATCCCATGAGACACTTGTAGTCTTCCCATCTTGGGATAGTACAAGTTTGTCTTGTGATGTACAAGTTTGATCAGGATATCATCTTCACCAAGAAAATCATAAAAAACACTTCTTCATTGAAAATACCAAAAACACTTAATAAGTTAATGAGTTAGTGAGCTTAAGCCCTAATCTCTGGGTTCAAGTTTTAGGGATCTTCTCCTTACTTGAGTATGCTTGTTCTATTATTCCATCTTGGAATGTAGTGACAAGTGCACATTCCATGGAAAAGAGCTTGAGTTCACTTCCTTGTGACACACTCATAAAAAGCTTCATAAAAAACACAAACAAACAATAAGCGTCTCTCCTTCGGGAATTCTTTTCTCATCTCCTTCGCTCCGTACGCGAACTTGCTCCTACTTGTCATTTTGCAAGACGGTTACGCACTCGTCGTCCGAGCCTGCAACACCTGAGCATTGACATAGGCAGTTCAAGCCTTAAGACACAGGCAATCTTTTCCCCCCTAGTTAGGGGAACTACGGCGTCTCTGATCCTCATTTTCCTGATGAGGTACGTAGGCAGCGGGGTTGGGCCCATTCGAGCACAATTTTTATTTTCCCTACATTTTCCTTTACGTTTCTTTTTCAGTTCCCTTTTCTTTTCTTTTATCCAGTCCAGTTCCTTTTCTTTGCAACAGCTTTCATTTCTTCACCCTTTGAAACAGATCTCTTTTCAAGCGTGGATCCCATCGGGTACGGCGGACGATCTGGGTGCTAATACCATCCAGGTCGTAACCGACTCCCGAACTCAGTTTCTTTTCTTCTAGTTTGTGCAGCATTACCATTCCTGTTCCTTCGGGATAAAAATTCCTGGCTGGTGATTCTACCTCTTTCCGTGCCACTTTCGCGTTTGTACCAGGATGGAAATCCGGGGAGCGACAGCTGGCGACTCTGCTGGGGACCGAACCCAGAATCTTTGGTTCCCCTGTGAGTCTCTCCTAGCGCTTGTTTGTTTCTTTTTCTTTGAGGTGTTGATTGATTGCTGTTGTGTGTTGTATTTTACTGTTATTTTATTTACAGTTTTTATTTACAGCTTTATTTACAGTTTTCAGTATTTATTTTCTGCATCATATTATTACTGGACTATCTGGACTGGGTTTTCTGTTTGGTGGGCTTGGGTGATACTGTTTCTGAGAGATGAGCTCATTACAACGGCTCGAGTGCACCTTAGGACTTAGAGTGGTTCCACTTTGGCCTCATGAGATCTTGTCATGGGGGTAGTAGTGAGTTCCACACCCAGATTTGCAACCGTCTTGGAAATGTCTTGATTTGGGGATCTTCCTCTCTCATTTTATAACCTTGACAGTTATGTGCAGCTGGGGACCGATCATTGAGAACCTTGTGGAAACATCCCTCTTTAGTGATGGCAGTGGCAGACCACATTGTGTGGCAAACCCATTCGCATCTGAGGGCCCACCTGGGGCTTGCATAGGATGACCTTGTTTTCCCGGACTCAGCTGAGACCTCCCTGCGTAGTACATAATTCCAAATCGATTCCCTGATTTGGTCATGAGCCATTTCTTGGAAATGGTGAACGTATTATTGCTATTCGGCTTTGAGAGTCCGTGATGTTTGACCCGGAGCACACTCGTGATATTAGGAGGGGTTTACAGGTTTGCAGGAACCATGACCTCAACATACCCTCATTACCAGTGCAGTCTTGTGTTTGATTCGGTCACTATGATCCTGGAGTTCTTAATCTTTGGTTCTGGATTATCATCTATGGTTATTATACATAGATCTTGTGGTTACAGACACTCGATTATTGGTTAAGTATTCCAGATTCCAGGCAGTTTCCGGCTGTTGGTCCCATGTCTTTGCATCTTTTGCATCATCATATTGCATTTTGCATTTGCATCTGCATTGCATATCCTTTTTCTAGAGAGCTCATCCTTCCTTTTTGTCCATGACCAGCCAGCTGATTTCCCAGTACTCAGTTTGAACAAGTGGTAACTGTTGGAAGACGAAAAAAGTTGTTTGAAGCTAGACTGAGCAGTGTCAAGAGGTAAAAGGTCAGATTTGGAAGCCGTCAGTAGCTATGTCAGAGAACAGCCGTCAGAATGTTGAGTTTCCACCTGGTTTCACTTCGATGACCAATCCTTTGTATGGCCTTTCTCCTAATGAGGATCTTCCACAAGTGAACAACCTTACTCAAGCTCAGCCTGCACATACCCCGATTGTGACTCAGAATGTACTCGAACCATCTGTTGTCCGAGGTGGACTTTCATCTTCTTCTGATGCTACAGATTATCAGAGTTTCGCTTTCCCTATGCTGAACTTCCAAGGGGCAATCCCTCTTGTGAAAACCAAGGATCCACTAACTTTTGATCCTACTGAAAGGTTTCGTGCGTTGGATGAGCAACTCAAAGCCTTAGCCGACCCTGATGCCTTTGGTTTTGATGCTCTAAACCTGTGTTTGGTGCCTGGTCTTGTCATTCCTCCAGATTTCAAAACTCCGAAGTTTGAGAAATACACTGGTGTCAGTTGCCCGAAGCGTCATTTGGTGATGTTCTGTAGAAAAATGACTTCTCATGCCCGCAATGATAAGTTGATGATCCACTATTTTCAGGACAGTTTAAGCGGTGCATCCTTAAGTTGGTATATGGATTTGGAAAGTAGTCGTATCCGATCTTGGAATGATTTATCTAGAGCTTTCGTAAAGCAATACCAGTACAATGTGGACATGGCGCCTCGTCGCACGCACTTGCAGAGCCTATCTCAGAGAACTGGTGAATCTTTCAGAGAATATGCACAGCGGTGGAGAGAATTGGCAGCCCAAGTGCAACCACCACCTTCAGACAGAGAATTAGTTGACCTGTTCGTGGGCACGTTGCAAGGTCCATACCTGGAAAGAATGAGTAGCATTGGTACATTAGTTTTCTCTGATTTGATAAAAGTTGGAGTACGCATCGAGAGCCTGCTCAAAAGTTGAAAGATCCAAGACTCTTCGAATATCCCAGCTAGTGAAGATGAGTCTGTTGTTAGCTCCCAAGAGGAATAATGGTATGACGTCAGTGCAGTCATGGCCAATATCGAATATTCTAGACCAACATCTTCTCAGAGATCATATTTTCCTAGGTCCGGCTACTCTTATGGGCATTCGGCAACGCTCAAAGCATCGTATCAGAAACCCTGGACTCCTCCTCGTCCAAATTGCAAACTCAGGGTTGAAGACCTCAGAATCAACTTCAGATCCAGCATAGGCCTCGCAATAATCTGGAAAGAAGGAACGCTCCTCTTCATCCAGTTCCTATGGCATACAGTGAACTCTTGCCACATCTAATTCAGAGCTCATTGGTGGTTCCTAAACCTCTCAAGCCGTTGCCAGAGCCGTACCCTCCAAAATACAATCCTCATGAGCAATACGGGTATCATGGTGGATCAATCGGGCATTCAACTGAAGATTGCAAAGCTTTTCAAGCCAAGGTCCAACAGTTGATCGACAAGGGTTGCATATCCTTTTCAGAAGGAAGCTTGGTTGTGCACTTCAACCTCTCACCTGATTGAGTTCAAAGACTTCGAAGGAGCGTATCCCGATTTCAGTGGTCCATACAAGAAGATGTCATCAGAATTGGTGATCATCGTATCCTTTCATCATTTGCATTGTAGTTTCTTCCCCGTTAGCAGCTACTTGTCTTTTAAGCATTGTTATTTTGAATGGTAATGTTAATGTAGTGATCTTGCATTTTTGAATCAATTATGCCGCATTCGCTCATTTTTTCTTTACTTGCATTGAAAAAAAATTGCATCCATTTACCTCCCATTTATTTCACTGTTGTTTAGCAGGTTTGAGGGAGGATGATGACAACTGAATACCCATAATTGTTGAAGGTATGCTTTCAGAGTAGAACCTGCTGACGATGTACAGGCATTGTTTCAATTCCCAAACACCGGAGATATAAGGGAGATAGACCCTTGTCAACCCCTTTGAGCCTTGAAGTAGGAGTTTCTTTTCTGAACGAAAAAACCTTCACACTTAACCCGGGGCAGGATAGTTATCAGTTAATTTGACCGAGCGTTCAAATTTCCAAAGGAGTGTGCATTTGAGGATCCATTACCTTTTATTCATTACACCTCAAGAGGTCAAGAGATGTGAAACCACAATGGTTATCCCCCGCCAACAAGGGAATGAGGCAGTCACAACCCTTTTCATTCAATTCGGACAAACCTGTGTCACACGATTTGTTCAACAAAAATCAAAAGAAAAAAAAGAGAAAGAAAGCCCGTTAAGTCAAAAAAAAAGTGAAAACAAATGACTTAGGCAAAAGTTAGGGCATCCCGCTGGACTTCAAAATTTCAATCGAAAAATTCATAAAGAATCAGTCCAGGCAAAAATTAGGGAGTAAAAATATCAAAAAGAAAAAAAAATCTTCCATTAGAACAAAGTCGTGTGACCATACACAAAGTCAGAAGGGGTGACTGTTACTCCAGGAAACCTCATTGGTGTTTAAACCGTCAAGGTCATTGGTTCCTCAACCATCACAAAACCTTGCGAGAGGTGAGCGCTCAGGCCAAATTAGCTGAACATAGGACCGAAGAACATCAAGGATAATGGGTGGGCACCGATAAACTTTGAGACATAAATCTTTCTTTCTAAAACTGTGAACCATACCACGTCATAACCCTTGAAGTCCTAACTGAATCAGGTTCAATTCTGGAAGCATACTGCGACAAGGTTGCGTAAAATGACTCCTAATGATTTGCTAACTCAACACTACGTTTGGACTAACGGTCCATTCTTCACAAACTGTCACAACATTCAAATAAATACATTTTCAAAACTTGCATGAGCGTTGCATTAAAATTACCATTTGTAAATGAACAGTTTTAATTGCAAGTCAGTCTGTGACACCAGGGAAGTTCTTACAAAGAGCAATCACGAGGAGAATTTGATCATTCAACAATGATGACCAAAATCAAACGCATCTTGTAGGCCTATGGATCAGGGGCATGTTATCCGATGGTTTTGTCAACCAAGGAATCTGTTAGGGTAAAGCAAGTTCCCAAGCATCAGTTGATTGAGGGACGTCATTCAAGAGTCAGTTGATCAGAGCTGAATCTACCAAACAGGGGCAGGACACCCGGTTTTTCTATTGACCAAGGATATTCTTCCAATGCTCAGTCGGAATGAGTCAGGTCGCTTCCACGCTCATACCAGGGCAGGGCATTTCCAGAGTTCACTAAGTGCAACTCTCCTTGAGAGAACATCCAAGTCTGCCATGCCAGAAATTGGATAATCAGTGATAGTCTGTTCAGAGACTCGCCAGACAGGGGCAACTTTAGCTACACAGAGCATGTTATATCAGTGATCTCCGAGTTCGAGACGAGTATCGGGAAATCGTGTTACCCATCCTCGCCTTTGTCACCCTTCTCAACTAGAAGCCTTGTCACTATGACCTTTCTTCCTATCCTTGGGAGCTTTTTTGGAGTTCTTTCATAATCATTGCATAAATCATTTGCATATATTGTTCATGTCGCTTCGCTCGAGCATATAGAGCATATGCATCATAATTGCATTGAGCATACCCCCAACAAACATCATTCGCACCCAGGGCCTCGTAACCCCAACTTCTTGACCTTTTCAAAAGTCCAGTTCTCGTCTGGAAAAACTTTTCAAAGTCCAGTTCTCGTCTGGTAAACTAATCCAAAGTCCAGTTCTCGTCTGGAAAAACAACTTCAAATACCAGTTCTCGTCTGGTAGGCGAATCTTTTAACCAGTTCTCGTCTGGTCATCTTTTTTTCATTTAGCCTTTTTGACGCCAGTTCCCGTCTGGTAGTCATTCTTTTTCAGAGTCAATTCTCGTTTGACAATGAACCCAAGGAGTCAGTTCTCGTCTGACGACTTTTTCTTTGCACATCAGTTCTCGTCTGTTGACCTACCTTCTATAAACTGGTTCTCGTCTGGTAATTCACTTTCAAAGTCCAATTGCTTGGCAACCGAAAACAAAAATCTCTATCAACCTGGCCCTGGCCGCCCAACCATCCTTGTTTCAATCTTCTCCCGTGGCTTGCATATTCATATCCTTAGCATACGTCTGCATCTTGCATCATTTGCATTGCACCTTCATACTGCATGGTTTCTGTTTTCTCTCTGGTGTGGGGCAGAATCGTTACAAGACACAATCTGGGGCAGTTATCTTAAGATCTGATGAATTTATGCGAGAGTTTGAAGACACTGGGGCAATTCCGGATGCCAAGTCTTCTGTAAAATCCTCTGGAGACAATCTTCTTCATAGACGATGCAATATGGCACAATTTGAGGAGTGAAGGAATGCTTGCTCACTCATGATAATCAGTATGCAACTGTTCATGGAATGTCTGGTATTTATTTTACCAGCAGGGCATTGGAAGTTTATTTCTTCCCCGAGTAGAGAATCTCCCTTCAGCCAACAAGATTTCCTCATGAGGATTTGGTTATTCTCATTCAGTCAAAGTCCAATTTTCGTTGGCATATCTTCCCAAAACAGTCGTCACACTACGCCTAGGGCATAATTTGGCTTATTTTGATCTCTAATTCTCCAGCAAAGTTTCTCCACAACAGAGCATTGCCAAACTTTTTCCTCAGCCAAGCCAGAAGGTTGACATTTCCCCAGCTGAGTTAGAGCAGATGATATCCCCAGAAGAAATTCAATGCTATTTGAATCATTCTCATCCCCAAGCGGATTATCTTTCCACAAGCAAAGTATTACCAGCAGGCAGCTAAAGGCCTTGCTTCCCCACAGAGCTTAAAATTGTCAGAATTCCCTCCTTAGCTAGAATATTTGATCAGACGTTTCCCCAGCCAAGTCCGAAGATGATCTTTTTCCACAAAGTTTCAGGATTAGGGATTCACTTCCATCATTGAAATATTCCCCAGAGATGTTGCCAATTTATTTTTGGCTAATGTGATGACACAGACAATCGTTCATCTCCCCAGTCAGAGTTAAGCATCATCCAAAACTCTTGACCTGGTTCTCCCCTGCGGAGTTGTGAATCTTATTGCCAATCAGGGTACCTTGTTGTTGCTCGTCTGCACTTCTCAACACTCGTCTGTGTTTGATATTTCATATTTGTTGTTGCTTGTCTGCACTTCCCAACACTCGTATGTGTTAGCACTTTGTTGCTCGTCTGCAATGTACAACACTTGTCTGTGTTCACGTCTTTGCTCGTATGCATCCCCCAGCACTCGTATGTTTGATGTTTGGTTGTTGCTCGTCAGCATTGCCCCAACACTCGTCTGTGTTCATACTTTGTTATTTCTCATTTGCTTTCCCCAGCAGTCGCCCATGGTTGGTGGATGCTTTTGCTCGTCTGCACTTCTCAGCACTCGTCTGTGTTCAACTTTCGTTTGATGCTCAGCACTCGTCTGTGTGTTGTTTGTTTGTTGCTCGTCTACGCCCTCCAGCACTCGTCTGTGTTCGAACTTATGTGCTGCTCGTCTGCATTCCCCGACACTCGTCTGTGTTTGTTATCTGTTTGAAGCTCGTCTGCATTGTTTGGATACCCGTCTGTATCATCCCTCACACTCGTCTGTGTTAGCTCATATCTATACGTGTTGATAATTACCCTGGTATTCGTCTGTACTGCTACTCCAAATACTCGTCTGTGTTTGAATTTCTGGTATTCGTCTGTACTAGTGGCTGATATTCGTCTGTATCGTTGCTTGAAGCGCTCGTTTGTGTTTCTTAGATCATCGTCTGATACTCGTTTGTATCATTGACTTATGGCACTCGTCTGTGCTCTCTTGATGATCATCCAATACTCGTCTGTGTTGGGGAGGTTTGAAGTCCTGACTGTAGATTTAAACGTCAAAATCGTCTATCTGCTCCTGGCGTAACAGTTATACTTGAGGAGGGCTCGTATGTCCAATTCCTGACATCACAGGTTTGCTTGTGGAAGACTCGTCTGTCTAAGAGTCCTTATCTAAAGTACCAAGTCAACTTGGAAGAAGCTCGTCCGCTTTCTCTCCGTTTCAATCACCAAAGCGTCACTTGGTTGGGTTTATTTCCCAGTCTTTGCATTCTCCATCAGAGTGCAAATTTTCAGGGTCTTTTTGGTATTCAATCACTGTTTATCTCGAACGTCTAATAGTCGTTGCTCTCATCCTTTTCAGATTAACAGTTGATTGAATAGGGGCAGCTGTAGACACCTTAAATTTTCCCTCTTGTTTTTCTATCTTTGTAAGCTTTTCGTTCTGCATTCATACGCATTTTGCATATCATTTGCATAAGCTCCTAAGACATGGGATCATCTTCTGAGGAATTAGGGTTTATTTCCCTGATTCAGCGGTTTTCAGGGATTTCACGTCTGCAAGGACTATTCACTATGTATTTGGCCCATCATCAAGCTATTCTCTTCCTCATCAAGTTACGAGGATATCTTCGTCTTCTTAGCATCTCAGGCTATCTTCATTCTTGAAGAACTTTCAAGTATATGTCCCAGGTTTCGTTATGGAGGTCATCAGGTTTAATAATCAAGTCAAGATTTCAAAGTGATTCAGAGGGTTGTTATTTCAATTGCGAGTTGTTATGTGGCAGTCGTGTTTATTTCATCTGAGGCGTGTGGGAGTTGGTATAAATTTGGTGTTGGATTAAACTCAAGTGTATTGTGCATTAGTGGCCTTTGATTTAGTTCGTGTCCAATTGATACATACCTGTAATTTCCATCATTTCCTAACCACGTTCACAACGATTTCACCACGTTCATATTTTCGATTATCTGAATATCCACTTTAAGCCTTTTTTTTCATTACCCATCATAAATTCATTTTTTCGATTTAATTCATAATCCAATTCATATCCTTTTTTTACAATATCCATTATCCATATTTCCTTATATCCATTTTTTTTTTCAATTATCCAAGTCCATAAACCATTCTATTGTCCATTTATTTATAAATCCATCATTGATCTAATTCATTTTTTTTCTATCCAAATTTGAATCATTTTGAATAATAATCCAAACTTTTATTTCAATATTGTCATAACCAATTTCAAATACCCATTCATATTCATGTCCAATTTTATTATTCATTTCAATAAACCATTTTGTTTTCTTATCTCTTACTAAAAGTTAAAGCCCATTCCACATTTAAGCCCATCTCTTATTTTACTATTATCACAAAAAATTACAAATAATGGAAAGGAAATTAAAACTCTACATGCACAAGTAATGCAACAAATTCTAACTTTTGTGGTGCCTTTATTTTACCAGCTACAACAAAGTTTCATCCCTACACCATTCATCCATACAGCACACAAATATTTCTCACCAATTTCAAATCGGCCCCACTCACACAATTCTCTCCAGCTCTTCATGTCATCTTTCATCCACCTGTTTCATCCATTACCCAATATTCCACTCTCCACGTGACTACCATCTTGACACCTTTATGCACACCAACAACTAATAACATTCGCACAACAACATGAAAATGGACCCACCTTCACACGCAACCCACACTCATTTCATCACTCTTCATGCTGCATAACATTCACACTTTTTCTTGCCACTCATTCTTATGGCAACGATTCCGCCGAGGAATTGGCCAGCCTCACATTATCACACATTTTCATTCACCACGTACACACAATTTCAATTCCGTACACGCAACGCACACAAACCATCACCTCAAATTCATATTTCATTTTCACCCTCATCAATCTAACACCATCGACAAACACTCCTGCAATTTTTAAAACCTTCAACCCTCAACCTACAGCTTTTGGTTTTTTTCTCTGTGAAAAAAACCCAAATCAACCCGTCTCATCACCAACCTCATCACGCCTCACACACCACCATACCCAAACCTCACTCGCTACAAACATTTCAACACCAACCAGAACAAAGTCCTTCACCTGCAAAACAAAATCAACATAACAGCAACAATCCTCAACCAACAACATTCAACTCACACAGATCCAGAACAAGTCATAAACAAAAGGAGTAGAAGAGGAATGTTTGGACCAAGTGAGACCGAGAGCAGAGAGGTTTGACTCGCGGCGAAATCAGAGAATAGAAGAAGAAGGTGAAGTGAGAGAAGTTGAACTGAGATCGCGTATGGCCTAGGAGATCGGAGAGAGCATCGACGAAGGAAGAGTTGATGGTACCGTGAAGCTTGAGATCACCAATGTGATGTTGATAATGAAGGGATCATAGCGGCGGAGATAGCGATTGGTGGAGCTCCGGCGGTGTTTCGTTTTCGGCGATGGGAATCGTTCCTTTCACGGCGCCGTGGTTTTGCACTGAAGAAGACGAGCCTCCTCTGTGTTTAGTTATTTGTTGATAGTGCATAAAGATGGTCTTCCATTTGTTGGTTCTTGGGTTTGGTTAAGCCCATGAATTTTGTTTACTGACCTCACCCCCACATACCGCGGACACACTCCTTCATTATTTGATTTTGTTTTTCTAATTTTTGCTGAATTTCCTTTTTGTTTATTTTTATATTATTATATGTATGAGATATTGAGCTTGGGCTTAGGCCCGTTTTCTGTTTTCTCACTGCACCCTGGTTGGTGCGCCTCACCCCCATTTTTGGAGCTATAGGAAAGACTTTTGGGCCTTAACATTAGGCCTGCGCCTGAGTGTTGTTGCCCCTGATCCTATTTCTGCACCCCATGTCCTTTTTATTTCGTTTCTTTTTATTTCTAATCCATTATTCTGTTTAATTAATTTTTAACTCTTGATTAAAATTAATTAATGTTGTGTTTAGATTTTATTATTGTGTTAACTTTAATTTTTAATCTTAATATAGCTTTAATTTTAATTTCTCTTGATTATTTTTGTTTAATTAAATAGAATTTTATTTGATTTTGGTTTTAGTTTGGTTTGATATTTTGTAGGTCTCTTGCTCCATTTTGATGATGGAAGATGTAGCGTGATAAGGGCCTTGTGACTTTTTATTTTCTTAATCTTGTTCAGACTAGTGAGATCTCTGGATGAAATTTGCACTTAAATTTTGATCTTGCACGGACCAATTATTGTTAATTCTGGTTCTATTTGTTGGTCGGCTTGCATGCGGGAAGACTACATTTGACTTTTGTTTGACATCCTGATAATGACACTTGTGCTTGACAGTTGAATCCACTTTGGACTTGATATTGCTTTTCTGAGCTCTTGTGCGCGTATTGAAGAGACAACGGACCTTCTCCGTTAGGTACCGCTGAGGCTCGATTATACTTATTGCATGCTGCTGCATCTGGAAGTCCTACTGGTGTAGGCTCTGTTTGTGCATTGTTCGATTACTCCATTTTGCATTCTCCTCTCCTATTCTTCTTTCTTCTTCTTCTCTTCTTCTTTCTTTCTTCTTTAGGATAGTAAACCACACTAACCTAGGATTTCCATGCATGACAACACTTAGGATTCATTAGTCCCCCATTAGACTTTTGCCTTTGTGATCCTTTTGGTTTATTTTCTCTTCTCATCTCAAAACTCTAAAGAAGACACTTAATAAAGTTTGAAGTAATAACTTGAGCAATAGCCTTATCCCATGAGACACTTGTAGTCTTCCCATCTTGGGATAGTACAAGCTTGTCTTGTGATGTACAAGTCTGATCAGGATATCATTTTCACCAAGAAAATCATAAAAAACACTTCTTCATTGAAAATACCAAAAACACTTAATAAGTTAATGAGTTAGTGAGCTTAAGCCCTAATCTCTGGGTTCATGTTTTGGGGATCTTCTCCTTACTTGAGTATGCTTGTTCTATTATTCCATCTTGGAATGTAGTGACAAGTGCACATTCCATGGAAAAGAGCTTGAGTTCACTTCCTTGTGACACACTCATAAAAAGCTTCATAAAAAACACAAACAAACAATAAGCGTCTCTCCTTCGGGAATTCTTTTCTCATCTCCTTCGCTTCGTACGCGAACTTGCTCCTACTTGTCATTTTGCAAGACGGTTACGCACTCGTCGTCCGAGCCTGCAACACCTGAGCATTGACATAGGCAGTTCAAGCCTTAAGACACAGGCAATCTTCCCCCCCCCCCTAGTTAGGGGAACTACGGCGTCTCTGATCCTCATTTTCCTGATGAGGTACGTAGGCAGCGGGGTAGGGCCCGTTCGAGCACAATTTTTATTTTCCCTACATTTTTCCTTTTCGTTTCTTTTTCAGTTCCCTTTTCTTTTCTTTTATCCAGTCCAGTTCCTTTTCTTTGCAGCAGCTTTCATTTCTTCACCCTTTGAAACAGATCTCTTTGCAAGCGTGGATCCCGTCGGGTACGGCGGACGATCTGGGTGCTAATACCTTCCCAGGTCGTAACCGACTCCCGAACTCAGTCTCTTTGGTTCGCAGGACCCGTGGCCTTCCTTTTCTTTTATTCTGGTTTGTGCAACATTACCATTCCCGTTCCTTCGGGATAAAAATGCCTGGCTGGCGACTCTACCTCTTTCCGCGCCACTTTCGCGTTTGTACCAGGATGGAAATCCGAGGAGCGACATATATATGCAAAATGCTATGGGAAATGTTGAGGATATGAGAGGGCAAATTTTGAGGTATTACATTCCTACGTCGAGGTTTCTTCTTGGAAAGTTTAGTGGACCTCTTTAAATCCATGGTTGACTTATATTTGCTTCAGAAGTCATGTCAAGGGCTGACTCTATCTATCACCTTGACTCCAACCAGTCACTATGTCTGTTGAAAGGCTTATGATTAGAGGCGAAAACCTTATTGGTCTACTCATCCCCTATTTTAGCAACGCCCCCCCCCCCTTATGGGTAAAATTTTGTAGACCGCTTTCTTCCTCAAAAATATGCAAAAATGATCTTCATCCCTAAGCCTCCAATCTTCTGCTAATGAGTTCGTATCTGCCTTCGAACCAGAGGAGGAGATACAACACTTAGAGGTGCCAGAATTGTGATTCTTAGGGTTGGGGGAACGTGAGTCTTCCACCACTTTGATGTTAAAACGTATTCCATCAATGTTCAAGTTTAAGATTTCATTTATCACCATTGAGCATCTAGTTTTGATAAGGATACTAGCTACATCTATTTTCCTATGAGCACCAGTTTCATCGTCAACACACATATAATGCCCGAATGGCTTAGACATGAACTTGAAGAACTTTAATTCTTAAGCAAGGTAGGAAATGCCATAAACTCGTAATATGTTACTTTATAGTCAACATCATTTGGATCACATTCCCTTACTTATTTGAACCATTATTTCAACCACCCATCACTGGATTTTACCAATTCAACAAGTTCTCATTCTTCTCTCTCTTTTAGAAAACAGAGATTTGCACCCAATGGTGTCACCTTAGTAGAAAAATATCCCTCAAGGAAAAAATATTCTTGAATATTGTATGAATTTCCAGGACTGTGATCAACACCAATAAAAGCTTTGTTGAATTTCATCCTCTCCTCTGCCTCTGTGGAGAAGGAAAGATGAGTAAGTAATTGTGCCTCCATCCCGACATGCTTTTTCAAGACATCTTTCTAATTACTAGTTTTATACATGAACTGATTATTATTAAGTGCACTATCAAAGAAGCTTTCTCCTCTAAACTAACATATTATGTCAAACCTTATTACATCCATTCCCGCCTAAAGGCTCTCTTATAGTTTCTTTGTTAGTGAATTCTTGAACTTTTCTCTTCATCTCCTTAGGATATTGAGAACGAGGATTCTTATTGAATCTTTGAAGATTAACAAATATCTCCCTAGTCCCTAAGAAAATATTGTCTAGTTTAGTCGCCATCATCCTAGCATCCTCGATTCCGAAGAATCTCACGAATCCATATTTGTGACAACGAATATCCCTCATTACATGGATGATCACCTAATCAATATCCCCAAAACTCTGAAAAACTTCGTGTAAATCCTTTTCCTTGACCTCGTCTAGAATGGACGTGAAAAGTCCAAGTGGAAAACGGGAATTTATCATAAAGTCGAGTTTAAATTCGGAAAAGGTAAAAATGATCCCTTCTCCACCATATTGCTATCTCTACTCTCAGTAGGGGTGTTAAAAAATATGATTAACTGAATTGTATGCTTGAATTGAACTGCATTGCACTATAAAAAAAATTGAACCATTTAAATGGTTAATGAACTGAATCTTTTAATTAAAATAATTCAAATTTAGGTTAGAACTGGTTTAGAATCAATTTTCTTTTATAAACTGATTTAATTATAAAAATTAATTAGTTTTTAATAACAAGAATAAAAAATTAATTTAGAGTACAAAAAATTTTCTAAAACATATTTTTTATTTCCTGGAAATAAAATAAAAATATTGATTTTTTCCGAAAAATAAAATAAAATAAAGCATCGATATTTTTTCCGAAAAATACAATAAATCAGTTTTTTTTCTTCAAAAATACAAAAAAAAATTGATTTTATTTCGAAATTACAAAAAAACGAGTTTTATCGGAAATATGAAAAATTGAGTTTTTTCAAAAATATGAAAGAGTCGACTTTTTACGGAAATATGAAAAATCGAGATTTTTTTTTAAATAGAAAATTGAATTTTTTTTTTGGAAATACCAAAATCAAGTTTTTTTCGAAAATATGAAAAAATCGATTTTATTCGGAAATGCGAAAAAAATAATTTTTTTCAGAAATATAAAAATATCGAGTGTTTTTTGAAATACAAAAAATTGAGTTTTTTAGAAATATGAAAAAATCGAGTTTTTTTTTTTTAAATATGAAAAAATTGAGTTATTTCGGAAATACGAAAACATAGAGTTTTTTTGGAAATACGAAAAAAAATCGGTTTTTTCGGAAATACGAAAAAAATTGGAAATAATAAAAAATCAAGTTTTTTCGAAAATACAAAAAAAAATTGTTTTTTTGGAAAACAAATTCGAGCTTTTTCGGAAATATGAAAAAAAATCGAATTTTTTATGAAATACAAAAAAAATCGATTTTTTCGGGAATGCGAAAAAAATTGGGTTTATGTTTTAAATACGAAAAAATTGAGTTTTTTTTCTGAAACACGAAAAATTCAAGTTTTTTCGGAAATAAAAAAAAATCAAGTTTTTTCTGAAATTCGAAAAAAATTGAGTTATTTTTCTTCGGAAATACAAAAAAATCACGTTTATTCGAAAATACGAAAAATAATCGATTTTTTCGGAAATGTGAAAAAAATTGAGTTTTTTTCGAAAATACGAAAAAAATTGAGTTTTTTCCGAAACATGAAAAATTCACGTTTTTTTGGAAATATGAAAAAAATCAAGTTTTTTTTTTCAGAAATACAAAAAATCGATTTTTTCGGATATATGAAAAAAGCAAGTTTTTTTCGAAAATACAAAAAAATCATGTTTTTTCGAAAATATATAAAAAAACTTGTGTTTTTCGAAAATATGAAATAAATCGAGTGTTTTTGTAAATACAAAAATTCAAGTTTTTCGTAAATGCGAAAAAATCGATTTTTTCGAAAATACAAAAATATCGAGTTTATTCGGAAATACGAAAAAATCGATTTTTTTCGGAAATGCGAAAAAGAATGAGTTTTTTTCGAAAATATGAAAAAAAAATTGAGTTTTTTTCGAAACACAAAAAATTCGAGTATTTTCGAAAATTCGAAAAAATCGAGTGTTTTTTTCAAAAATATAAAAATTCGAGTTTTTTCGGATATATGAAAAAAGCAAGTTTTTTTTCGAAAATACGAAAAAATTGAATTTTTTTTTTCGGAAATACAAAAAAGATCGTGTTTTTTGGGAAATACAAAAAAAAATCGAGTTTATTCGGAAATAATAAAAAAATTGTATATTTGGAAATATAAAAAAAAAACGAGTGTTTTTTGTAAATGCAAAAATTCGAGTTTTTCAGAAATGCAAAAAAATCGAATTTTTTTAGAAATACCAAAAACTCGAGTTTATTCGAAAATTAGAAGAAAAAAAATCGTGTTTTTTGGACATATGAAAAATTCAAATGTTTTTGGAAATCAATTGTTCTAAGTTGTTTTTATGAACAACAAAAAAGTATATACAACAAGAAATGGACAAAAAAAAACGAAATGTAAAAGAATTTTCTCCAATGAGACAAATTAGGTAATTCCATATTTTAAATATTTTCACATCAAATACATATAGTTAATCTAGTAATATAATAGTTCACTACATACTTAAAAGTAATTAATCTCTAGTTAATTGACAAGGCATTACTCAATTTTAATTTATATTTCGACAAAAACTTAACGTATAATTTCAACTAAACATACTATATGTTAACTAATACACATTCGAGTGTATATACAATATAATAAGGAATATATGGTGAATGCCTAGTTAGAAGATGAGTGTATTAAAAGAATGAAGTATAGTAGTACTATTGTACATTACAGCTATACTATACATTAGTTTTTAGTAAGATATTGTAAATATACATCAAACTTGCGTGTGAACTTGCTCTAAAGCAAAATTTAGTAAAAATATAACGAATAAAAAGAGAAAGTAATAGTTAAAAATTCATTTCAAAATTGTTGAACTTCCTTTTCAAGAAAATATTCAAATGATGATAAATGAACTTATTATTCTAAAAAATATGTGAGTTTAAAATTCTCAATCAATGTGAAAACTTCATTGATGGTGGTCATCTCACTTTATTTTAAGAAATACTTTGATCAAGCCTCTTTTCTTTGAAAGCATGTCGATCAGATAAATCGGAAGGCCTCGTTTTAATTCAAAAATAGATTTAATAATTTTTTTTAAATGTAATTAAAATAATTGAAAATTATGTATAAAAATATAATTATATATTAATTTAAAATAAATTTAATTATAATCATTTTGACATTTGATCCATTTCATTTTTTTATGCATTGAGATTTTATCATAGATTTTTTATTTTATTTTATTGAGTTTTTATTATAATATTTTTTATTTATTAATATTAATACAAAAAAAATACACCTTTCAAAATTTGAGAACCTCTAATATTTGAGACTCTGTAATGTAGAGCTTGTTATTCTTGCACAAGGTTGATCCTGTTTGAGAGCATGGTATCCAGGATTGTGCAGATCTCGGTGCAGACAATATGTTTTGTGGAATTTATTATACCATTGGAATGAAGGGGTGTGGGTTTGAGATATCAGATAGAAGATATATAAGAGCCACCAGTTTGTTTAGAAGTTGGAGTTGGTTAGTAATCGTGTCTCAGATGTTCAGGGTGGCACCCCTATTGAAGATGAATGTGTTTAGTGTTGACATCAGGTGGAAAGGTCGTGTTTTATTTTACTAAAAGTGTGGCTCTAAGCATTATGTAGGTTCGTATAGATAATATCGTCAAATGATTTTAATGATGACAACTTCTCAATTGGTTGATAATAACATCATATTAAAAAAAAAATCATAAGTGACTATTGTAAAATGAATATGTTGATGACAACTGTCAAATTTTTTTTATCACAATAACTCTTTCAAAGGTTATTGGTGATTGCATCTAAGCAAGAAATAAATATATCAATCATTATTATTCAAATGTTTTATTTTCTAGTTAAAAATCTTAGATAATGTGAATCAAGCAAAACGAACTTTAAGGTGTAAATAGGTGATCTTCAAGATGTGAAAGTATGAAATCTTATATGGTCATGCGCTTAAGGTTTTACCTAGTTTTGATCAATTTATTGTAAAAGAAGCAATAATACATTTTGAGGTACTAAGGCAAGGCACTCATACTCTATTGACATGTGATTTTTGACTCAATTAAACTGTGATCAAGCCCACTAAGTCTGGTTTGGAAGAATCTCTCAAACAGATAAATAAGATTAGAATCAGTCTCTCTTCAAAAAATGTTCAGAATCTTGAAAAGGTTTGCAATGATTTGGCATATTCGACATGAAAAAGGTGTAAGATAAATACATATGCTAAGCACATGTAACTGAAGCATAGTTTGACATAATTATTACAAGGTTCGCCATAGAGAATTCTTGAAATAAGTAGTTGGAAGACAAGAAATTTGAAAAAGGTATTTAGAAGACATGGAGATGTTTTTTGGCAATAGTAGAAGTATTGTAACAATTTAAAGACTGGAAACACATGGAAGCAATATGAAGGATAGAAGTCCGTGTAGCATTGCACGTGTCGAGCGTCAGAGATTTGACAATTGTCGACGGTTATAAATGTATATGTATATAAGTCAATTTAGTATCAATAACAATGGTTCACATTTTTCAGTATTGTCCTCTATAGAATTCTAACATCCAAGTTATATAGATAATGAATTTGTGAGAAAATGTATGAATTTGCGTTCAGCCTTTTTAACTTAAGCATTTCATTCGATTGATTTTATCATTTCCTTTCATTTACTTTATTATTCAAGCAATTTTTCACTTTACTCTTGAGATTTCTATCCAACAATCTCGCATTCAAATGTTTAATTCCCCATAATGAACACTATTTTCTCAAATTCTTTTGCACAATATGTCCAAGGATTTTTTTGAGTGTAATCTTGCAAGTGAATTAAATATTTTGATTGTTTACCAAATACAACAGTAAACAAATTGGCATGCCCAATGGGACTCTTTTTTTACAAGAAATTTACTCTTTTTGCAAATAAAAAAGTGTGTGTTTTTATTGTTTGTTCTTTATATATGCAATGCTTTCAATGTATAAGTGTTTATGCGTCTTAGGAGTGGTTAAATTCTTGTTGAGATGGCTTGTTCGACGTTAAAAAGCACGATGTTTCCGAGGTTGGTGATCCCCCACCATAAACAACTAATCTTCCAACTACTCTCATGGTTACACAAACACTTATACGTGACCCTATACCTTCTTTTCTACCAAGTTTTATGGTACCCATGGTAGTAATGAATATCCATATGGTATGCCAACTGCAATGATGGTAGGCCTACAAACTAGTATGCAAACATTGCAACGACTATTGCATCTCCTCTTAGTCAATAGTTAATATGAATATATGCTATCAGCAATATATTTGAATGGCACAACCCCAAGTAGGATTATGATATGTCTCATAGGTTATACCACTCTTAACCACTAGTTCACTCTTGGCAATGAGGCAACACAAGGATGATAACAACCATGATATGGTCAATATGCCAACCCAGCAAATTGATAATATGTTTAATTTGTTAGAACAAGATTTATTCATTCCCTTAAAAGGTTTTTATGATAACAACGTGCTGAAAGAACAATAGCGTTTACTAATGGTTATTCGAGTGTGTGTTACACTGGATTTTTCGACTTGACTATAAATGGAAAGTACTCATGAGATTAGCCATAAATATGCCACGTGGAAGATAAAAAAAAGTGAGTCCACATGATCAATGACTCGAGATCTAAATTCACATAGGGTGATATTGGTCATAGGTGGCATGGTTGAAGGACGTAGTGAGGAACTTGAGGACTTAGTGAAATTGAATACTATTTTATGTTGTCTACTTAGGGAAATTGAGTACTAAGCTATGTTGGCTAAGGTTGGGGTTCATGACTACAATGGAAGTAATGTCGACTCAGTCACCACATGTGGAGTGCATTATTATATTGGAAACAATGTTGACTTTGATGCTACATATGTAGTTCATCACTACAACGGACAATATGATATAGAATTCTAACTTAACATGGTCAACGTTGAAGGCCTCGAAGAGGATAGTTAGTTCTTGGTTCCCAACAAAGCAGTTGAGAAATTCAAATGGTATCAGAAGGCGGGAAATGCATCAGCGTCGACAGTTACTTAGAAATGCGTGGGAGCACGTCGGGGAAAACCGCTATATGAACTTAGAACGTGTCACCATAGGAGTAATCTATCATTTTTAAACAGTTATGTTAGAGTAGTATATAAAGATACTTAGGTTCATTTTGTAAAGGGTTCACAATTGTACACATTTTTGTAATACTCAAAGTTTGAGAAACGAGTGAGGAAAGATGTACCTATGTGTTCCACCACTTTATACATTTTCAGCAATTTTAACTTAAAAGTACTTTTATGCATTAAGTGCCTTTCAATTTCCTTTACTTTTTCATGTCATTTTACATTTCCTGCACTTTAATTTCAATCCTTTTCTTTCCCTACATTTTTATACTTCGATTTCTTTACTTTTTCTGCATTTTAGTTATAATCACTTTGCTTCTTTGAAAACATTTCTTATTTACAATTAATCGCAACAAACATTTTCAAGAAGTTTTAAAAAAATTAACTTTAACTTCGACAATCATTATTGAGTTTGATCCCTTAATTATTAATAGAAACTTGTATTTGTTTACCAAATTTTCAATAAACAAATTGGCACACCCGATGGGACCAATTTTTGTGTTTGTTTTTTACTTTTTGGTATTGAAAAGTGTTGCGTGTGTTTTATCAACTTTTCATTATTGTGGAAGAGAGTGCATGAGATTAAGGTGTGGTAAAATAACCAAGAGAGAAGTGAGGAAACCTGTTAGAAGATACGTTAGAAGAATGTTGAACCCTATAAATGACAATGGAGACCATCCTTTTAATAGTGTTGGAACATGAACAATTTATGTCGCGGTAACTGAACGTATTCCTTTAATTACTAGTAACATGATACTGCCATCCACAATGGAGGAACCAATGATTCCGCGTGAGGGGCGATTTTATCACCAATACCCCAGAGTCATCCAGTGACTCCTAGGAAAATTATGGCAACATACTTTAGGTCGTTTACTACAAATTACACAATTCTTATACAAGGGCATGAACAACTCCTTGGAATGCCAATAATATTTATGGAAAGTTTACAAAATAATCCTTCAAAATTTGTGGATAATTCTTCAAATATATTTTCACTTGTTATGGTGTCTGGCTCGGCCATAAGTAACCATGGTCGAATATTCTTGTAAGAACAAGATTTGGTTATGCTCAATATCTTTAAGTTTTGATAATAACAACTGAGTATTTATGCGAAAGCAATTTTGATACTCTAACATTTGTGGTTCTGAATGTTCTAGCAAATAGGTTCTGACTATGATAAAGATTGCATGAACAATAATTATGATATGAAGATA
Source organism: Lathyrus aphaca (assembly GCA_963966055.1). Classification (NCBI taxonomy): domain Eukaryota; kingdom Viridiplantae; phylum Streptophyta; class Magnoliopsida; order Fabales; family Fabaceae; genus Lathyrus; species Lathyrus aphaca. Next base: position 200,427,434 of record OZ014519.1, on the reverse strand, counting down.
TATGCTTCTGCGCGAAAATAGAGAAGCAATGCTACTTCTGTACCAACTCATCACAAAGATCTTGAGAAAGCATATGTTGTTGTTGCAATGTTTTCCTGGATTATGACTCTGATTTAGTGTGACTTTTATATGATAGTCTGAAGACCAAGTGCTGAAAGACTCTAATGACTTGAATTCTGAATACTAAAGGTTCTGAAGACCAAGTGATGAAAGACTCGGATGACATGAAGTTCTGAAAATTGAAGGTTATGAAGACCAGGTGTTGAAGACTCTAAATACAAGATTCTTAGTGAACAATGTTCTGAAGAATCTGAATACTTGAAGTTCTGAAGACCAAGGGTTTCGAAGACAAGTGCTCAAGTTCATAAGACAAAGTTCTGAGTGAACAAATTCTGATGACACTAATGACTTGAGATTTAGAAGACCCGGTTATCCTTTTTTCTACTCATGCTTCAATCATATTACAAACAGAAGCCTTTGAATATCATAATATAAGGATTAACAGTTGATAGGAAATAACACAATAGTACAAAGACGTTTCATTCCACTAACGATTCCACTACTCTACTACACGGATTTGGTAGTATGAAAGGACGAATATGTGTACTATTTTTCACCCTCAACAACGAAATTCCTCAGAAAAACTATCATGCAACGAATATTTTTCTCAATGCCTATATTAGGATTGTCTCATGAAGGAAGAATGCAGAAGACTTTGCAACACTTGAAGCGCACATACAAAGCAATATTCTTTTATAGTATTGCATATTTTCAAAAGCTATCAACTGTGTTTACTCTGCTTATTTTAGAAGCAACTCATTGTAACCAAATATTTTACCTTGTTGTAAGTCGCATCAGCTGGTTACGCATTGTCATAAGTCGCATCAATTGGTTGTGCATTGTTAATTCACATCAACTTATTAAGCATTGTTGTAAGCCTCATCAGTTGGTTGTGCAATGTTGAAGTCACATCATTTGGTTGTGCTATGTTGTAAGATGCATCAGTTGGTTGTGTAGTTAGTCAATGATTGTATGTGCATTGTAATTTGTTCGATTATAGTGGATTAAGTCCTTGTTGAAGACAAAATCACCTTGGCAGGTGGACTGGAGCTAGCTTGAGGTTGTCAAGTGAACCAGGATAAATCAGCGTGTCTTTCTCTTTATTGTTGATTGGTATACTTGTTGTGTTTTCACAAAAAGCTTTTATTTTTCAAAACCCAATTGAAACCCCCTCTTTCTTATGTTTTCTCACACCTTTAATTGGCATCAGAGCTTTGGTTCTGATTGTGATAAAATTTTATCATACACTTCACAGTGTCAGTACTGATCCAACTATTGTGTGAGTTATTATGGATGAACCAGTCACAAGAAACACTTCTACTACAAATGAAAAAGATCATTATAGTGCAAAACCACCAGTTTTTTATGGTGAGGAGTTTGACTATTGGAAGGACATGATAGAAAGTTTCTTCCTTAGATATGATGTAGATCTATGGGATATGGTAGTAAATAGCTACATACACGCAGTAGATACTACAGGAAAGTAGGTCACTAGAAGTTCAATGAGTGATCAACAGAAGAAGGATTACAAAAATCATCACAAGGAGAGAAAAATGATGCTCAATGTTATTTCTTATACTAACTATGAGAAAATAACTAATAGAGAAATCGCTAAATCCATCTTTGACTCAATTAAAATGACTCATGAAGGTAACTCTCAATTGAAGGAGACTAAGACACTTCCCTTAACCAAAATTATGAAGCCTTCAAGATGGAAGAAGATGAATCAGTGGAGACCTTGTTTTCCAAATTTCAAATGTTAGTGACTAGACTCAGAGTTTTGAACAAAGTATACTCTATTGCTGATCATGTCAAAAAGATTATCAAAAGTCTTCCCTCAAAATGGAGACCAATGGTAACAGTCTTGAAGTTAGCCAAAGATCTAAACAGCGTAAGTCCTGAGGAACTTATTAGTTCTTTAAGAAACCATGAGATTTAGTTGGAGCAAGATGAACCACAGAAGAAAGTTAAATTTGTTGCTCTCAAGTCTAAAACTGAAAAGGCTAATGCGTATTAGGCTGGAGAAGAATCGGAAGATTCTGGAACTGACTCAGAAGATGCGTTATCCTTTATCTCCAGAAAAGAAAATAAGTTGTGGAAACAAAGACAAAGAAAGTTCAGAAGTTCAAGAAGAAACAATGGTCGTTCTGAATCATCCTTTGGGAAAAGGAAGTAGAGTACTGAGAAAGAAGCCACCTGTTATGAATCTAATGATCCAAGTCACTGCATAAATGAATGTCTGGAGCTTTTCAAGATACACAAGAAGTCCAAGAAAATTGTGAAGAAAGGACTTATGGCGACATGGGATGACTCTGACTTTCACGAAGGTGATTCTGATGAGGAATATGCAAATGTTGCACTAGTAGTAACAATAAGTGGTTCCGATGGTTCTGGAGAACCAGAAGATAGAGCTATATCAGAATCCGAATCAGACTCAGACTCAGATACAAAAGATGTACTTTCTAAAATATCTCGTAGTGAATTAGAGTTATGCCTTTCTATAATTTTGGAAAGCTACCAAAAACTTCAAAGTAAATACAAAAAAATACATGTAGCTACTTCTTAAGAAAGAGATAAGTTTAAACATATCAATTCTTCTTTAGATGAAACTGTTTTTTCTTTGAAAAATATCAACAGTGCCTTAAAAAGCAAAACTCCATTCTTGAAGAAGAATTAGTCTCTAATATTAGTTGTATCAACAAGTATGATAGAGACTTTCAATAGTTTCTGGATAAAAACATAGATTAAAGTAAACTAGCTTCAATGGTGTTAGCAGAAATGGAAACAGAGGAATATGGTGTAAAGAGTTTTACAGAACTGATGAAACTAAACCCTTAAAACTAATACCTCTCTATGATCAGTTTGTACCTTCTGGTACTAAACTTTATTGTTCTAAGTTAGCATGTGCACCTACAAAAAAATAGAAATTTGAACACAAACCTAAGCACAAAGTTCAGATTCCTTTAGTTTATCCTTTTGCATGAAGACCCAATGTTTTCAGAAACTCTGGGAAGACTAACAAAACAGGACCCAAAATATGTATACCTAAAGACAAGATAATTTATGTTGCAAATATCCTTAACAACTCGACTGAGAAACCAACTGTGGTATCTCGATAATGGTTGCTCACTTCTATGACGGAAGGAAGCCATATAAGTGTTAGGGGGACCAGAAGGGTAAGATCATTGGTTGTGAAATTGTGGGTAATGGTAAACTTCCTTCCATTACTAAGGTTCTTCTGTTTGATGGTTTAGTACATATATTGTCAATTAGCCAGCTCAGTGACAATGGATATGATATTTTTTTCAATCAAAAGTCTTGCAAGCCCATTAGTCATAAGGATGGCTTTGTCCTCTTTAATGGGAAGAGAAGAAACAACACTTATAAGATCAGACTTTCTGATCTTAATGATCAAAACAGTAAATGTCTTTTATCTGTTTTCAAAGAGAAATGGCTTTGGCATCGATGATTGGGCTATGTTGTCATGAGGAGGGTCTCATCTAAATAAGCTTGATTTAGTTAGAGGCTTGCCTAATCTGAAGTTCTCCTCAGATGCTCTCTGTGAAGCTTGTTAGAAAGGAAAATTTTCTAAAACTGATTTTAAAGTAAAGATTGTTGTTTCTACCTCAAGGCAATTAGAACTTCTTCACATTGATCTCTTTGGTCCAGTGAAAATGGCATCAATCAGTGGTAATAAGTATGGACTAGTCATTATAGATGATTATACCCACTATACATGTGTAAATTCTTAAGACACGAGGATGAGTATCATTATGTGTTCTCTACCCTTTGCTCTAAAGTGCAAACAGAGAAAGGATGCAAAATTGTAAAATTCAGAAGTGATCATGGTGGTGAGTTTGAGAACATATAGTTTGAGAAATTATTTGATTCCGATGGCAATTCCCATGATTTATTTTGTCCCAAAACTCCATAGCAAAATGGGGTTGTGGAAAGGATGAAAATGACTTTGCAAGAAATTTCTTGAACCATGATCCAAGAAACTAACATGGCAAAGCACTTCTAGGATGAGGTAGTAAATAAAACATGTTATATTCAAAACAGAGTCTCCATAAGACCTATTCTGGGTAAGAATCCCTATGAATTATGGAAGAATAGAAAGCCAAACATTTCTTATTTTTATCCTTTTGATTGTATTTGTTATATGCTTAAGACTATAGAGAGTATTGGCAAGTTTGACTCCAAAGCACAAAAATGTCTTCTGTTGGGATATTCTGAACGCTCTAAGGGGTATAAAATCAATAACACAAAAAGACGAATTGTGGAGGCATAAATTCATGTCAAATTCAATGATAAGCTTATTCCTGAAAAGTCAAAGCTATCTGAAAAGTTTGCAGATCTGAAGATTATGTTTTTAGAATCCAAAGAATGAGAAGAAGATACAACTACAGAAACCAAATAGTCAAAGAATCCTTCACCAGAAACAATAACAAGCCCAACTCAAAAGAAGAACAGACTAAAGGCTTCTCATTCTGAAGAACTGATTCTAGGAGATAAATTTACTCCAGTCATAACCAAATTTGCATTCAGACCTTCTGAAGAAAGACTTCTTGGATTGGTGTCTCTTATTGAACCAACTTCTATAGAAGAAGCTCTTCAAGAAAATCATTGGATTCTGGCCATGGAAGAAGAATTAAATCAGTTCACCATAAATGACGTATGGGATTTTGTTCAGAAACCTAATGGTTTCCATGTAATCGAAACCAAGTGGGTTTTCATAAACAAGTTGAACGAGAAGGGTGAAGTAGTCAAAAACCAGGCACGGCTGGTTGCACAAGGCTATAGATAGCAGGAAGGAATTGACTATATTGAGACCTTTACTCCAATCGCAAGGTTAGAATCTATACGCCTATTAGTTTCTTTTGTTGTTAGTCATAAAATCATCCTTTACTTAGCGGCTCCTCGGCCATATATTTTGTTCAACGTTTTTTCTTGTGTGCTAGGTTCTAATCAGATCCAAGGGAAACTCATTTGACCGTTGTCAAAAGAATCCTAAGGTATATTAAGGGAACAACCAATTTGGGTATGATATATAAGAAGACTCCAAAGTACATGTTATATGGTTATTGTGATGCAAACTATGTTGGAGATAGAATAGAAAGGAAAAACACTTCTAGAATATGTCAGTTTCTAGGAAACAGTCTTGTCTCTTGGGCAAGCAAAAGGAAATAAATGATAGCATTATCTACTATAGAGGCATAATATATCTCATCATAATAGATCAGTACTCAGATACTCTGGATGAAGAATCAACTCGAGGATTCTCAGATAAACGAGGGTAACATTCCTATTTACTGTGATAACACAACTACTATTTGTTTAAGTAAGAATCCTATTTTGCAGTCGAGAGCTAAACTTATTGAAATTAAACATCATTTTATCAGAGACTATGTTCAGAAGGGGATTTTATCTTTAAAATTTATACATACAGAACATCAATGGGCTGATATCTTTACAAAACCCTTAACTAAAGATAAATTTCTATTCATTGTGAAGAACTTAAATATGGGCATCTGTCCAGAATAAATTTTGTCAGAATAAGTTTAGTTTCTTTGTGTAAAAAGAGATTATGACTCCAAGAAAATATGGAGTTGTGAAGCTCTGATAGAAATACTTCTACAAGTTAGAGAAATGTTTCTTCAAAAACTTATCCAAGTCAGATACTACTATTTTTGGTATTCTTGACTTGAGGAATAGCAAACGCGTCTACTAAAATAGTTGAGTATGGTCTTTTAATCATGTCTAACCGTTGAAGTGACACCTTGAGCATTGTGATTTGTGAGGCTAGATTTTTAAAGTAATCACTATCAATACTCATTACTTGTTACTAATCAATTTTTTTGGAAACTATTTTGAGCTCGTATTTTTTTGAACATGCGCTAACTACTAAAATATTTTCAATGCTTTCATCGTCTATTCAAAGCTTACTTTCTTTCAACCATAATCGCTTTTTAGACTGAACTTACATATTTCCTATATTTTTGTTTGGTTGTTGTTTTTACCTTTTTTTATTATGACAAAAAAGGAGAGTATTAATGGAAAGTTATTTTGAAATTCATTATCTAGACTCTAAATCACAGTCATGACATTCTAGCATATTAAATATGCAAAATTATCTTAGTATGTTTTGTTTCAGGAATCATATTGAATATATGGAAAATATAAATCTGATAAGAAATGATCAATCATCATAATCAAGCATTCATATTCAGGCTATAAACTCTGATCATCAAGTTGTGATAGTTACCAGGTTCTGAGATGAAGACCAGTGTACTAATCAGACTATGATGAGTCATCATAGGGGAGTATTTCTTTTCTATCATACAATATAGAAGTTCAAAATTCATTTTATGAGTCTTGGGATCAGAGGGAGACTCTGAACAAGCTAAAATGGAATTTTAGGGTTATTAGATTTAGGGGGAGTATATATTGTAAAAGGAAGATAATTATGAACTTATCTTAAGTCAATAACCATTAATTATCTTTGTACAAAATTGGAATTTCAAAATACATTATTTTGTCATTATCAAAAAGGGGGAGATTGTAATAACAAGATTTGGTTATGCTCAATATCTCTAAGTTTTTATAATAACAACTGAGTATTTATGTGAAATCAATTTTGATACTGTGAGATTTATGGTTCTGAATGTTCCAGCAAACAGGTTCTGACTCTAATAAAGATTGCATGAACATTAATTCTGATATAACGATATTCGCTTCTGCGTGAAGAAAGAGAAGCAAGGCTGCTTATGTACCAACTCATCAGAAAGATCTTGAGAAAGCCTATGTTGATGTTGCAATGGTTTATAGGATTTTGGCTCTAATTAAGTGTGACTCTGATATGATAGTCTAAAGACCAAGTGTTGAAAGACTCCGATGACTTGAAGTTCTGAAGATTGAAGTTTTTAAAGACTGAGTGTTGAAAGACTCTGATAACTTAAAGTTCTGAATACTGATGGTTCTGAAGACCAAGTGCTGAAGACTCTGAAGACAAGGTTCTGAGTGAACGATGTTCTGAAGACTTGAAGTTCTGAAGACCAAGGGTTTCAAAGACAAGTGCTGAAGTTCTGAAGACAAAGTTTTGAGTAAGCAAACATTGATGACACTAAAGACTTAAGATTTAGAAGACACATTTATCCTTTCCTCTACCCATGATTCAATCATATTACAACCAGAATGCTCTGAAGATCATAAGATAAGGATTAACGGTTGAGAGGGAATAATACAATAGTACAAAGATGTTTCATTCCACTAATAATTCCACTACTCCACTACCCTGATTTGGTAGTATGAAAGGAAAATTGTGTGTACTACTTTTTCTCAGTTCCTATATAAGTATGGTCTCATGAAGGAAAAATCCAGAAGACTATGCAACAATTGAAGCGCATATACATAGTAATATTCTTTTACAGTAGTGGATATTTTCAAAAGCTCTCAATTGTGTTTACTCTGCTTATTTTAGAAGCAACTCATTGTAAACAAATCTTTTACCATTTTATAAGTCGCATCAGCTAGTTAGGCATTGTCATAAGTCACATCAGTTGGTTGTGCATTGTTAAGTCGCACCAGCTGGTTGAGCATTGTTGTAAGGCTTATCAGTTTGTTGTGCATTGTTGAAGTCACATCAGTTTGTTGTGTTGCATCGTAAGATGCATCATCTAGTTGTGCAGTTAGTCACAAGTTGTCTGTGCATTGTAATATGTTCGATTATAGTGGATTAAGTCCTTGTTGATGGCGAAATCACCTTGGCGGGTGGACTGGAGGTAACATAAGGTTGTCAAGTGAACCAGGATAAATACGTGTGTCTTTCTCTTGGTTGTTGATTGGTATACTTGTTGTGTTTTCACAACATACTTTCATTTTTCAAAACCCAATTCAAAACCACTTTCTTGTGTTTTCTCACACATTCAATGCCTCCCCATATGGGAGTGGGATTTGGTTCCTAAGATATGCCTGCATTGACAACAAATATTTTCATGAAAATTAGGCAACAGATTGATGAAAGTAACTATGATATGGTAAATACTCTAACACAACAGATGTGCATAATATTTAACCCATTAATTCAAAATACAAATCAGAGTTACCAGTAATTAGCATTGTTGTAAGGCTTATCAGTTTGTTGTGCATTGTTGAAGTCGCATCAGTTGGTTGTGTTGCATCGTAAGATGCATCATCTAGTTGTGCAGTTAGTCATAAGTTGTCTGTGCATTGTAATATGTTCGATTATAGTGGATTAAGTCCTTGTTGATGGCGAAATCACCTTGGCGGGTGGACTGGAGGTAACATAAGGTTGTCAAGTGAACAGGATAAATATGTGTGTATTTCTCTTGGTTGTTGATTGGTATACTTGTTGTGTTTTCACAACATACTTTCATTTTTCAAAACCCAATTCAAAACCACTTTCTTGTGTTTTCTCACACATTCAATGCCTCCCCATATGGGAGTGGGATTTGGTTCCTAAGATATGCCTGCATTGACAACAAATTTTTTCATGAAAATTAGGCAACAAATTGATGAAAGTAACTATGATATGGTAAATACTCTAACACAACAGATGTGCATAATATTTAACCCATTAATTCAAAATACAAATCAGAGTTACCAGTAATTAGCAACTCAAATGACCATAATTACTGATTTTTTTGGTGCTCCCTCAGTTCAAGTTCAACCAAGTGCACAACCCCAAGTTGTTAGGCAAGTTCGAAATGAGGGAGTAATTTTAGAAGAGACTGTAAACCAAGGACAACAAGGGAATCCCCAATGGGTCGAGCAATAAATACTTGGTGAGGAAGGTAATCCACCTATAGTAGTAGTTAATTGAAACCAGGATGCTGGCCAAGTTGTGCACCAGGTTCGATAAGGGAATTTGTTAGGAGAAAATAACCTGACAACCATTGTTGAGAAAATAATGGCTCAAATGGGGTTAATATGGGCCTACAAAGGCCAAATTATACATCCCATTTATCAGAAAATATGTTACAGAGAGAATTACCAAGGGATTAGAAGCTCCCTAAGTTTACAAAGTTCGTTGGTGATACCAATGAATCTAATGTCAAACACATGGCTCATTACTGACGGAGGAAGGTGACATTGCTAACAATGAGAACCTGGGGATGAAATATTTCTCTAGATCTCTAACACAAAAAGGAGTTTACATGGTTTACTACCTTATCTCCTTATTCAATCCATGATTGGAAGCGAGAGGTTGTTTCTTTAGCAGTTTTACATGGGACAATCTAAGATTAGTTTGAAGGAATTGTCGAGTGTCAAGAGAAAGTTCATTAAGTCAATTGACAATTACTTAAACAGATTCCAATTATTGAAAACAAGTTGCTTCACCCAGGTGCCTGGAAATGAGCTTGTCAAAATGGCTACTTGTGCGCTCGACTATTCCATTAGGAAGAAGCTAGATACTAAATATTTGAGAGATATGGCCCAATTGGCAGATCGAGTTAGACAAGTCGAGAGGTTGAAGGCCGAGAAGGCCAAAACAAGTAAAGGTAAAAAAAAAAGCATATAGCTTATGTTGACATGCAAGACCAAGACGCATTGTCTGAGATCGAATATAAACATGTTGAAGAGTTAGGGGTTGACATGGTTGAGTTAAAGCCAGGTCCCCCATATGTGTGTAAGTTACTTACACTTGTAAATGGGAAGAATCCTGTAGAACCTAAAGAAAATGATAAATTTCCTAAGAGAACTTACATCTTCGACGTAACCAAATGCGATGATAATTTTGATTTGCTGGTTGTAGATGGTCAAGTACTTGCGCCTCCAGGTGTAAAAAGGGCCACCATTAGAGTAAAGAAAGAAACGAGGGTTTTGTAAGTATCATAATTTCTTAGGATATAAAGCCTCACAATGTTTTATTTTCAGGGATCTTGTGAAGAATTCTTTAAACGAAGGCAGACTCAAATTTTCTAAGGGAAAGGCTCCTATGAAGATTCATGTTGACCCATCGCAAATTGGAAATTCTAGTTATGTAGAGCCTGCTGCAGACAACATGGTTGAAATCACTGAAGATTTATACAAGGCTGAATTTGAAAGTAAGAACCAAATCGAAGTTGTGCTTCCAAAATTTGGTGAAAGTCTCGTGGAGTTCCTTTGTTAGAACAATATTTGTTCTTGATATATTCTCCTTTGGTTTTGATGGAAACAAAGTATTGAAAGAACAATGGTTTATTTAATGTGTATTTTATTTATGCAGGTGCAACATCATTATACATAAATAATCAAAATCTGTTTACATGAAGATTCTTAAGAGTTGCTTCATTGCTAGCTTTTGGTGGCAGAGTATGAAGAATAATTGCTAGTGTGACTTTGCATAGACTTTAATCTAAAGGCCTTAGTATTTAGAGGAGTCACTACACTTGGTAATTGTATATAAGCATCTGGTACCATTTAGAGATTCTGGTAAAGTTATGGTTATTCGTACGGCAGAAAGAAAGTTGTAATATCTTATCAGCTTGTCAGCTAGAGTCTACATGATTGCAAGGCTCAAGAAAGGTTGACATGTTCTACGGATGACTGCTCTCAACAAATCTATTAGTATAGAACCTCGTGAAGACTCAAAGGTTAAACAAGTTACACACTGGATTCAAAATCTACTATGTATCCATCTTCAATGACTCTTGTACTATGGATGAGAGGAAAATATACTTGATCAAGTTACCTCTTCAATGACTAGTTTCTGCAAAGGCTATATAGATGGATTGAGATTCAAATTTGAATCTTAACAAAAATACTTCAAGTGAAGGAGTAGCAAGATTAAATAATTATCAACTCTATTTTTAATATACAAAAAATTTGTTGTAGGTTGTAATTGTAAAATCCTTAAGATTTCTTACCATTGAATATCTTAGAAATCTTAATAATTAACAAATGATTTTAGACCAAATCCCAAAATATTTAACAAATAAAATCTAATCCCAATTTAATAAAATTTTAATAAATAGAATTCAAACCCCCAAAATAATAAAATTAAATCCCCCAAATATAAAAATTTAATCCCAAAATTAAATAATTAAATTCAACCCCAAAACATATTTTAATAACAAAAATATTTTAATCCCAAAAGTATTTAATAATTTAAATAACATTATACCCCAAATATCCAAATTTTGATCCCAAAACATTTAGATAATATTTTTTTATCACAAAATATGATTTTAATTCAATTTAATAAAACCCTAAAAGTGAAAGTTCTCTTTAAAATAAACCATAACCCAAATATTAAAAATACCAAAATAATCATGCCCAACAAATAAAAACAATAATAATAATCCTCCTTTATAAAAATCATCCTTAACTATTTAATAACAAAAAAGTTTTGATTTCAAAACGGTTTTAATAATACTAGTTTAAAAAAGTTTAATGATAAACAATATGAAAAGTTATATGTATAAAAGATTTTTTAAATACATATCATATGCAAACAACATAAAGAAAATCCCCACAACATACATCAGATCAAACATACAAGTTATCTATACATAGATAATTAAGCAAACAATTCAGATATGCATAATTCAATCATATATTTAAAAATTAAAATTCAGCAATCTAGAGTGTCGTGACCCACTTAAGCTGCTGCTTTCTCCCTCCTATTCCCCACGTTCTTTGTGTTTTCCTTTTTCCCCTTTTATATCCCTCATATTCCTCGTATTCTTTGTGTTTTCCCCCTTTGATCTCCCTCTTATTCCTCGTATTTTTTTGCGTTTTCCTTTTCCCCCTTTGATCTCCCTCTTATTCCTTGTGTTCTTGGCGTTTTTCTTTATTTTCCTTCAATATTCCTTGATCAACTGATGAAAGAGGCTATGATTTATTTGTTGTTGTTCTTTAGTGTGAAGAACAATAACTTTGAAGTTAGGATTTGTAAATTGTGGGTGAGAAAAATATGTGAAAAAAATTTCTATTTATAGATAAAATATTATGTCAGAAATTAAATGTGATTGTCTAAATTAGGAATGATTTAATTTGACCTGATTTTATTCATTCCTTAGAGCTCAAGTCAATAAATCTGGATAAATTCATGACCGGTGAATTTAAATAAAAAATAAAAATATATATTTTAAATAACAAATATTAACCCAATAATGATGATGAAAAGAGATTTGATTTTTTTTATTTATATGATTTTTTTATAAAATAATGATTTTAATTAAAAACCATATTTTAAAAATACATTAAATACAAATAGGAAAATTAAGTATTAAATATTAAAAAATGTTTTTTTAGTAAATTTTTTCCTTTAAAATTAAAATAGAAAAAATTAGTAGTAAAGGAAAAACAAATAAAAGATTAAAAGTGAAGAAGGTGATTCGAACTCACAACCTCACACACTTACCACCATTATACCCTTTTTAATATATTTTTTAAACCAATAAATAAAACCCCTTTTTTACCACCCTAAACATTTTTTTTTATTTTGATAATCTAATAAGTAGTTATTAGATTTTAAAATAATTTTCTGCAACAAATACATTTTTTTAAAACCCACTTTTATTTTAAAATAAAATCTGAAATAACTTAAATCTTATTTGTTTATTTGGTAGAAAACATGCCCCATAAACACATATTTGGAAGAAATCTATATGAATCTTAAATAAAATTAAAATCCAAAATTCATAAAATTAATATAACCTACTCCTCTTTTAAATATTTTCAAATAAAAAAATAAAAAGAATACAAATTCTTTTTCCCAAACTTAAAGAACAAAGAATCTTTATTTTAATAATCTAATAATTAATTATTAGATTTTAAAACAAATTTTAATTAATATATCACGTTTTTCTATTTTCAAAATAAAATAAAAATAAAAATAACCAAAATCCATTTCTACAACCTAATTTTTTTAAACAGAGATTAATTTATTTTAATAATCTAATAAGTAATTATTAAATTTTAAAACAAATATATTTTTTATAATAAACCCAATTTTATTTTAGTAACAAGAATGACTAAAAATTACTTTAAGAAAAACATAATTAATAAATATTATATCTAAAAAGATTAAAAATAATAAATAAAGTAATCCTACCCCCTATATATCAAATAAAACTCGAAAAATTATATATAAAAAAAAGTATAAAAAGTAAAAAAGAGCCCCTATTTGACCTTTTTTAGGTTACAGAAGAAAATTCTGGGTCAAAATTTAGGGTACGATAGTTGCCCCTATTTAACCGACTTCGAATCGGACGAATGATGTCGACGAGTCTTCATCCTTCCGAGAAGAAGACGATTAAATATAAGAGTGGCCCTAATTTTGACGGAAACAATCCTATGGCTCTAGAGCATATCAAACCCTGGTGCTCCAATTATTCCCATATCCCTATATATGATACTCTTGATTCTATAAGTAAGATAAAAGTTTTGCAAATCCGATTTCAATTTGGAAAACCCTGATAGAACTCCAGATGGTAATCCCATACTGAATTGTTGATAAAACCCCGATAGACCCCTTGATGTCAATCCTTGACTAAATACAACCCTGATGGAAGCCCTTATTCAATCCTGATAAAACCCCTTATCAATCCTTGATAGAACCCCTTATCCCTTTCAACCCCTCTGGGTGAACGTTGCCTATGATTCCTAGGTTCCTTCGATCATACTGCTAGAATAGGATGGGATTTTAAGTGATACCTCGATCACTCTGGATACAAAATCCCTGAATAGAACCCTTTAACTCCCGATTAAAACCCCATATACAACCCTTTGACAAAAACATCTGATATAACCCTTTTTTATAGAACCCAATAAATCTCTTTCATTTAACCCCATGTATAAACATCTAGTAAAAACCGTTTTGGATCCTTTACATATAACCTCTTGGATGAAAATCCGCTAAAACCCCTTTTGTGAAACTACTAAAAATCCCTTTAATCCGGTAAGACCCTTTGGTAAAACTCCCTCGTATAAAATTTTGATATAACCCCTTTGATATAAATTTGGTAGAACCCTCTTGACAAAATTCCGATATAACCCCTTGGATAAAAATCCGGTTGAACCCCTTGATGGAACCCCTTGGATGAGACTTCAGATAAAAACCCTTTTGACAAAATCCCTTGATAAAAAAACCCCTTGAGATCCCGATGAAACCTTTTAATAAAACCCTGATAAATCCTCATGATAAGACATTGGTGAAACCCTTTAATAACATATTTTGATGAAACCCCCTTGTTAAGACCTTCTTGATGAAAATCCCTTGATAACATTCCTTGGTTGAATTCCTTGACAAAACCCTTGACAAACCCTTGATAAAACCCCTAATGAAATCCCATTTAACAAATCCCATTTATAAACTTCCTTTGGTAAAATTCCTCGATAAAATCCCTTTTGATGAAATCCTTTTGATAAGTTCCATTGATGAAACCCCTTTTGATAAAACCTATTGATGAAATATGGTGAAACCCCTTGATAGAATCCTTTGATGACAATCACGATAAACATAAAGCCCTTATGATGAAATCTTTTTGATAGAGTCCATTAATGACAATCCCAATAAGCCATTTTAATAAAATCCCTTGATGAAGTTCTTGATAAAACTCTTACTGGAAGCCTTGATAAAAAAATCCTTAACGGAATCCGAGGAAGGCCAACAAGCATTCCTACTTAGGAATTGTACTAGTATAGTTGGGGATTTGAATTCTATAAGTGGTTACATATCCTATGTTATATATGTATGTTCATGTATGCATGTGATGTTATATTATATATGAATGATTAGGTACTAAAGCGTAGAGACATAGTTAATGCATAACAATGATTTGATTATTCCCACAAGTACTCTTATGGTGAGCAAAACAAGGCTATTTGTCAAAAAAAATGGTAATGGGTTTTAAGCTAGCGTGATCTCTCGATACTCATTTTGAACTTGACGATTGTTGATGACAGATAGTGCTTTCATGTGCATCTCGAAAATGATGAAAGGGCTTGCTCTAGTAGTATCACATGGTTGCCCTAGTCTGTTGGATCTTTGAAGTGATCCACCTCAATATTCGCTTTGAAGCATCTTGGGTGTGCCATGACCTTAAGACTTTTTACCATTGTATTAGCCTTGGAGAGTTCCGTCCTCAACTAATAAACCCTTAGAATGATATTCCCCAGATGAACCCCTGCCTTAAAGCGATTTCTTTTAATTAAACCATGCAGTAGTCTACCCCAAATTTAGTTGTGCTTTAGAGAGTTTTGCACTTGATTGATTGAGTTTTGAAGGATTAAAGAGGAACTTAGATCCCACCATGCATTGATACGACCTTAAGATGAGCTTTCCCAGTATTTGAGTTTTGAAAAATATCCCCTTGATTATTAGGATCTGGGGAAGTATCTTGAGAAAGAACTTGGATCTCACCATGTTATGACCTCGATATGGATTGCCCCTAATATTTGGGTCTTGAAAAGTGTGCCCCAGTGTTTGAATATTTAAAAAGTATGCTTGTGATTAGATTGACTCTTAGAATGATTGGTTCCATTGTGCTCTTAAGGTGGCCTTCCCCGGTATGATCCTCTTAAAAGGTGTACCCTTATCATTAGAGTCACGGAGGTGATTCAACATCGATGTGTCGAATCTTGGGACGCTTTTCCCCAATTAAGTGGGATATTGAAATGGTGCACCCTTATGATCATTAGAATTTTCCCTTATGGAAGGATTCCTTGGTAATTTTCCCCTTAATGATAAATGTATTGCATAAATGTGCCCCTGATTTGACCATTGTTGATATTCCTTCGATGTTAAGTATTGATTTGCGAGTAAAATTATTCCCTTTGAAAAGTAATTCTAACTCAATGCTCATGCAAGTTTTAGAAACCGAATATAGATGTGGAAACAAGTATGATGATACTTGGCCATGAGGTTGGCCCAAATGAAGATGGGAAAATGATGACTTAATAAACCTTCATATTTGGATTCAGTTTAACAAAGACTTTTACGAGTATGCTTTTATAGTTCCCCTAGCTTCAATTAGGACTTTTAAATGTTTTAATGTGGCCTGGTTCATGGTTTAAGAAACAAAAGATATAAGGCTCAAAATTTTAAAATTTAACCCACCCCATTCTCCTTGATGTTATTTATTCCTAAATCCAATTAACCCAATAAATGTGTTCATTCTGTAAAAGAACTTTTTGAGTCATGATGATAAAAAGGTACACTGGTTTAGGCACTTGATGAGATTTTTTTCATTTTGACGTGCAGTCACCCACTTCCATTTATAAGATTGTTCCATTTTCCTTTTTTTTTCTTTTAATACCTTATTTTTGCATGAACCAATATTTTTGAGTTTGTGGTCCATCGGGATACCCTAATTTTTGCCTAAGTCCAAGTTAACCTTTTTTTCATTTTTTTTCTTGAGTTAGCAGGTTTTTTCTTTGAACAATTCTTACGTGATTTTTTCTTTGATTTAGAAAGGCTGTGACTCCCATGTTTGATTATGAGCTTTTATCTCCTTTTCTTCTTCAATGTTGAATGGCGTGAGGAAGAATATGTGGTAAGCTTTATCTTTATTACTTCCTCGACCTTTAATGATGCATACGAGGAAGGAGATGTGCTTAAACCATTATCTGTGTGACTGGATGTATCAAATCCCTTGTATTAGGATGCATTGTTGAATTAATTAAAAACTATCCTTCCCTTGGTTAAGATTAAAGTTTTTTATTTAAATAGAAAAAACACTGACTTCTGGTTCGAGGTGGTTGACTACGGATTATCTCCTTATTTCTCTAGTGTTTAGGGATTGAAACAATGCCTTACATCGTCAGCCAGGTCCTACTATTAAAGATACATCAACAATTTCATTTGTTTTAAAATTACCTCATTCTCCTACTAAGTTTGTAAATAGGTAACAAGTGAAATGGAAAGGTATTGATTGATTTTTTTATGATGGCATAATAACGAGTGGAAACGAATGGATTGATTCCAAAAACATGCATGCTCATTTTATTAAAATTATATTCCAAAAGGTACAACCTGTAATATAAACAACACTTAGCAAAAAAAAAAAGAAATTACAACTTGCAATGATAAGGTCTATTGATCCCAAGGATGAGCTCCATCGTTGATCCTTGTATTTGGGGGAAGCTCCTTGATGTCCTTCTACTTGTAAAGATAAGGGGTGACTCCTCCTTTGAAAGTCAACTTCTTGTTGTCGATTAGGGCTTTAGAATTTGTATTCATCACTTATAGGATCTGAATAAGATCAAATGATTGCAACTTCAATAAGGAACCTCCGAGTAAGTCATGAGACATTGGTGTATGATCTAGTTCCCTTCTAATCTTCCTTTGTTGTGATTTATGAAGCACATGCAGCTGTTTCTGAAGAAGATATGGTTATAGACTTTGTTGTGAAGGCATCATCTAGGGTTGTTGTATTTGAGCCTCTTGGTAGGCCTCAAGTTGGTATGGTGAAGGGTTACCCTCTTTCTTCAATGGTACTTTCCCTTCTTGAGTTCCTCCAAAGCTTCTTGAGATAAGTTCACTTATGAGCATCGAGAAACCTCTTAACTCTTGACAGTTATATGTGGGCTCAGGCGGAAAAGATATGCAAATGTATTTGTATGCATGCAAATGTATGAATGAGTATGTAAAAGACAAATATTTTTGTTGGAATTTTAAACATTCATTTGTTGTAAGCCAAGTCAAGGATAAATAGAAATTCAAAATACTTTAATAATCCTTTAAAAGAGAAAGTGTCAAGGGTCGAAGCCCTATTTAATACATAAGAAATTTTAAATGAGGGACGTAGCCCTTTACTTGTTCATAAATTAAAAGGAAAATCAACTAAAGAAAAACTTTTTTTCCTTAACTTTTCTCTTTTTTTAATAATGTTTAAGATCCCTAAAAAATGCAAAAATATTTTCATGAAGATGATGAAATGATGATGATGATGTTTTTTCTTAAATATTTTTTTTTAGTTTTGGGTAAGGTAAAAATGCAAGCATGACCTAGCATGGGTTGGTTCCCTATAATAGGTTAGCTCTAGGTGTTTTCTACCCAATCCCCTCACATATAGGATATACGGTATTGATAAGCCATATAATTAGGACTATACCCTTGTTTTACCATGAGAAGAAGCAAGCCTTCCTATGGTAATCCTTCGGGATAAGTCACAATCTATGCAGGAACCTGGTAACGACCCTTTGGGGTTGAATACACAAGGTCACCGAAAGTTGGTTGGGTATCTAGGTTCTTGGAGTCACAAACCACATCCAAATCATCGCCACAACATGGGCTAACCCCTCCGAGAATGACAAAAATTTGGAGGATTTATTCCAAGTGCAGCCTCCATGAATTGCTAGGAAGTACATCCTAACAAACCATTTTCGTTCCACATCCTAATTATTGGTTTATCCAGAGGCCGAGGTTTTAGCTTCACACAATGTGTTCTCAATCCCATATGAATGACAATAATAAGATATAATAATAATAATAATAATAATAATAATATCAATAAATAAACAAAAATAAGATAAAACAAATAAAACAAAACAAATCAAATCAAATAAAAAATATCCCACAAACAAAACCCTAGAATCCAAAAGTTAGGATTGGCCCTTTAATCCCTAGCAGAGTCGCCAGTTATCGCGGTCGGCTTACAAAAATTCGAGTCGCCATCATATTTGTAAGGAAAATAATGATAAACCAAAAATCCCAAAAATAAGAGAAACTGGATAAGGAGTAAGTTAAGTGGGAGGAAGGTGTTAGATATCTCTCACCTCTATTGTACTCAATAGAATCCTCTTTAGATTTTTAGGGTATGTTTTGTTTGTTTTTAATAATTATTTATTTATTATAAATTAAATCCCAAATTATTTATTAATGTACTTGCTAGGGTTTTACAATCATATGCCTACGTACCCACAATTTGAAGGATCATACCTCCGTAGTTCGTATACCCCATATCCCCTAATTGGTTGGTGTTTTTATCCCCTTAATGTTTCAGTTGTATCTACCCCTATCCATTAATCATAATCCTTTATTTATACACTCGGTCTTTTAAGAGTTTTATCCCATAATTTTATTCCTAATTAAATCCCCTAATATCCCTTAATTAATTTGTAAAATCCCAATTAATTTATAAAATTAATATGATTATCATATATTATAAAACCCTAGAATAACATTTACCAAATAAATTTTAATTAAAAAATTATCAATAATTAAAACCACATTTAAATTCCAAAACCCTAATCAAATTCTATAATTTTGAAATCGCAAAATGATATTAGATCAAATCCCAAAATATTTAACAAATAAAATCTAATACCAATATAATAAAATTTTAATAAATATAATTCAAACCCCCAAAATTATAAAATTATGTCTCTAAATATGCAAATTTAATCCCCAAAATTAAATAATTAAATTATAATTAAATTCAACCCCAAAATATATTTTAGTAACAAAAATGTTTTAATCCCAAAAATATTTAATAATTTAAATAAAATTATACCCCAAATATCCAAATTTTGATCCCAAAATTATAACCCAAAACATTTAGATAGAATTTTTTACCCCAAAATATGATTTTAATTCAATTTAATAAAACCCTAAAAGTATGAAAATTCCCTTTAAAATAAACCATAAATCAAATATTAAAAATCCTAAAATAATCATCCCCAACAAAGAAAAATAATAATAATACTAATAATCCTCATTTATAAAAATTATCCCTAACTATTTAATAACAAAAACGTTTGAATTTCAAAAAGGTTTTAATTATACTAGTATATGAAAAGTTATAATTATAAAAGAGTTTTTGAATACATATCATATGCAAACAACAAAAAGAAAATCCCCACAACATACATCAGATCAAACATACAAGTTGGTTATACATAGACAATTAAGCAAACAATTCAGATATGTATAATTAAATCATATATTTAAAAATTCGTATTCACCAACCTGGAGTATCGTGACCCACTTAAGTTGCTGCTTCCTCCCTCCTATTCCCTGTGTTCTTTGCATTTACCTTTTTTCCTTTGATCTCCCTCATATTCCTCGTGTTCTTTGTGTTTTTCTTTCCACCTTTGATCTCTTTCCCATTCCTCGCGTTCTTGACGTTTTTCTTTATTTTGTTGTTCTTCAGTGTGAAGAACAACAACTTTGAGGTTAGGATTTGTAAATTGTGTGTGAGAAAAATATGAGAAAAAGAAGTTCTATTTATAGATAAAAATTAGATCAGAAATTAAATATGATTATCTGAATTATGAATGATTTAATCTGACCTGATTTTATTCATACGATCAAGCCAATAAATCTGAATAAATTCATGGCTTGGTGAATTTAAATAAAAAATAAAAAATATATTTTAAATTACAAATAATAACCTAATAATTATGATGAAAAGATGTTTGATTTTTTTATTTATATAATTGTTTTTGAGATTTTTCATAAAATAATAATTTTAATGAAAAAAATCATATTTTTAAAAATGCATTAAATACAAGGGATTAATTGATATGCACTGACATTGTAAAAAGTTTAATACTGTCAATTCCTTGCCATCATCCTTTTGCATTACTTAATTTGTTTTTAAAATAAAAGTCAAAGTTGTTCCAACATCCAACGGCTATGACTCACTGATAGTGTAAAACTGCTTTACAATGTCAGTGCATTCCAATTAAATTCTAAATACAAATAAAAAAAATTAAAAATTAAATAATAAAAAATATTTTTTTTTTGTGAATTTTTTCATTAAAAATAAAAATATAAAAAGTTAGTAGTAAAGGTAAAACAAATAAAATATTAAAAGTGAGGAAGGTGGATTTGAACTCACAATCTCTCACACTTACCACCATTATACCCCTTTTTAATATATTTTTTAATAATCTAATAGGTAGTTATTAAATTTTAAAATAATTTTCTACAAAAAAATACATTTTTTAAAACCCAAATTTATTTTAAAATAAGATTTAAAATAACTTAAATCTTATTTGTTTATTTGGTAGAAAACATGCACCATAAACATATATTTGTAAAAAATCTATATGAATCTTAAATAAATCTAAAATCCAAAATTAATAAAATAAATATAAACCAATCCTCTTTTAAATATTTTCAAATAAAAAAAATTAAAAGAATACAAATTCATTTTCCAAACTCAAACAACAACAAAATTTTATTTCAATAATCTAATAAGTATTAGATTTTAAAACAAATTTTAATAAATATATCACCTTTTTTTCTATTTTTCAAAATAAAATTAAAAAAAAAAAACCAAAATCCCTTTCTACAACCTAAATCTCTTTTTTTTAAATAAAGATTAATTTATTTTAATAATCTAATAAGTAATTATTAAATTTTAAAACAAATACATTTTTTATAATAAACCCAATTTTATTTTAGTAACAAGAATGACTAAAAATTATAAATAAAAAAGTATTTATAAGAAAAAATCCTAATTAATAAATATTATTTCTAAAAAATTAAAAATAATAAATAAAGTAACCTCACCCACTTAAAAATAAAATAAAACTCCAAAAATTATTTAAAAAAAGTCTTAAAAGTAAAAAAGAGTCACTCTTTGACTTTTTTAGGTTACAAAAGAAAATCTTGGGTCAAAATTTAGGGTACGACAATCGACTACTTATAAATAGTGAATTTTCTTTCCATTCGGCTACAACCCTCCAGACGTAGGAGACAATTGCACCGAACTAGGTTACTAATTCCTTGTATCTTCTATTTATTATATGTTTAATCGTTCATCTATTAGTTTAGATCATCTTGTCTCGCACATTGTTTCAACATTGTATACAACATCTTGTTTATGATCAAACATAATTTCAATTGGAATCATACTAGACATCGTGTTCCAATTGGGTGTGTTCTTGGGTATCTATATTTTAAATAAGAATAATACCAAGGAAAACTGATATCTTAATCATCCATCAATTCTTGATGGTACAAATTATGACTATTGGACGGATCGCGCGGTTGTCTTTCTTAAGTCCATGGATAGCGAAACCTAGAAATTTGTCATTAATGGATGGACATGTCATACTATCAAAGTTGATGATGGTTATGAATTCGTGAAACCTAAAAAGGCTTAGACACCTGCTAAAAATGAAGCTTCTCTTAGAAATTATCGTTCCCTTAATGTTATTTACAATGGAGTTGACAAAAACATCTTCGGGGTCATTAACACTTGCATCAGTGCCAAAGATACATGGGAAACTCTTGAAGTAGCTCATGAGGGAACTTCCTAAATTTAAATGTCGAGGCTTCAAATCCTCACTCATAAATATGAAAAACTAAAGATGCTTGAGGATGAAATTATTATTAAGTTCAATGTTTTCCTTTGTGACATTGCTAATAACTCTTTTGCTCTGAGTATAAAGATGTTAGAAGAGAAACTTGTGAGAAATTTTATGAGATCTCTACAAAGAAGTTTGACATACAGGTTACTACCATTGAAGAAGAAAAAATTGTCTCCACAGAGATTTGGTAACATTTTTAACTCCTTGCTCAACTTTGAGATGGTTATTAATGACAAATATGAGAAGAAGAGTAATTGGCTAACATTTAAATCCAATATTGTTGATCATTGGGACCAGGTATCCAATAATGACGAAAATATTATTGAATTTATGGCTATTCTTGCTAAGATTTTATTCAAGGTTATGAGAAGACTTGATAAAAGATATATGAACAATGTCTCTGCAAATGTTAAATACAATCAATAACATAATTTAAAAAATGGCAACTTTCAACATCAAGGAAAATATAGTGAAAGAGAAAACTCTAACTATTCTGAACTTAAAGGAATGACAAAATAGTCACATGCAAAATTAATTTAATTATTCCCTTTAAATACCTCTTACCCCCTTTGACATCCACCCAAAAAGAAAATGATATCAAAATATTTAGAGGTAATAATAAGGTCAAACACATTCATCTAAAAGAAGCTCGTCAAATAATACTCGTGATTTTATAGTTGAAAAACAAGTGTCTTATTGACTTTAACATACTTTTACACATTGGAAAAAAGACCAATCTTACAAGAGGAATAAGACCCCTCCTAGCTAAGTTTATTTTTGAAGAGATTTGATCCAACAATATTTTTCAAGAGAGTTCCTTCTTCCACATGTGGTTAAAAATAAATGTCTCCAAAAAGAAAAAAAAAATAGGAAGCCAACTCTTGTAAATAGGATATTATATCAAATGTAGATTCTATGTAAGAAAAATATTTCATTTATCATCAAAATAATTCTCCCACGCACAAGTTCCTCATCCATTTTAGTTTCCATTCCAAAATATTTCCATACTATTTTGGACTGGGCCTGACACCAGGCGTGTCGGGCACGACCTAGTTAGTTGGGCATCATCCCATGGCCTAACAATAGGGACGTGGGGAGAGCACCTCCCCCACATGCCTCATACCTGCAATCAACTACTTCCATGATACTCTCTTAGATTCGCAAAGCAGTTGCGCCAGGGGCAAGACCACTTGCTAGGTTTTACTTGCTCTTACGCAAACCCTGGCAGTTCCCCATTGGGCCTAGCTAATCCAGCCCATGAGGGGAACCTTGGCCCAATGTTAGGGGCACACTATAAAAACCCCATTTCATTAGAGGGTCATCTATTCTATTCTCTTACCTCTTTACTATACTTTCTCACTCCATAGCTCTTTCTCACTTTAGCATTGGAGTACCTTGTAGGTACACCCTCTCCCATTTTCTCCACCGTAGAAGCTGCTCACCACTGGAAGGTTCCTCCTGATCAGGTAAGATCAGTGGTGCCATCTGTGGGAACCAAGTTCTCCCCGTCTTTTGAAACAATGGACCAAAACTTCACCTCGTTTCCATCAACCAACCAGCATGACTAGCGAACACGGTAACAACCGTGACTAGAACTTCGTCGACCACTCCATTAATGGCGACGAGAACCTCTATGTCATCTACGAGTCCGATAACAGGGACGGACAACCTGCCACCCCATTGACTGAACCTTCTTCCAATGGCTCCACCCAACATCACATTGCGACCATCTTCAAGCCTATCCCGATACCAGTTGAAGGTGGTCCAACAATAATAGCCATAGCCAACGCTCTCAACTAGACAAATCTCATGTTGTTTCAACGGAGGCCCCATCGCCTTAATGGAGGCCCTGATGATCATGCAACACCATTCCCCACAGTCACGGACGTAGACCTCAGTTGAAGAGATCCTATCCAGAGGCCGCCAAGAAGCACAGTCGCTCCCCTCTGTGTCGAGGATGACGCTCCCCAGAGCCCTAAAAGAGCAAAGCCAGAAGATGCCTCGAGCAATCCACCTGCCAGCCAAGGGTATCCCCCCGTCTTGATCAAATCCCTAGGGACGAGGACTATTCCCCCCCTAAGGAGCGACAAGTAAGACCCTTGTTTCCCACTTTCTTGGGCCATCATGGAGACCTAGCTCCCCGCGGGCATGGAGAAGCTTCCTAACCTTTCAACGTATGACAGGACTACCGACCCCGACGACCACATTGATAACATAAATGCCATGTTGGACTATCGCAATGATGTCGTGGGAAACATCATGTGCATGTTGTTCTCCACAACCCTCAGAAAGGGGTAATGTCATGGTACAAAAGCTTGGCCCCCAAATCCATAACTTCTTGGAGAAGTTTTAGGTTAGCATTCACAAGGCACTTCATAGCCTCTCGACGTCACCCAAAGACAAAGGCTACACTTGAATCCATCATCCATGGAAAGAACGAAACATTGTGTTTGTACACCGAATGATTCAACCATGAAGCCGTCGAGGTAGATACGACCTACTATATGAAAACATACCTCCTCGAGAAGGGGATTCTCCCAGACAGCGAACTAAACAGGGCAGTCGGGATCGAGCCTCCTGCTCTCTAGATGATCTGCTACACAAAGCTCATGTATACATTAGGTACAAAGAAAATAAAGTCGCCCATATAGTCAAGAGCAGTCACAACCAAGACGAGACGAAAACTCCCAAACACGGCGACTATACTGCTCCTCGCCGCAGTAGAGAGAGGAAGAGAGATGACAAACCTCGCGAGGTTTGTAAAGGCAGAGGGCCGGATGGGCGCTTCTCCGAATACAGGTTGCTTATGCTCCATGCGAGCATATCCTCGTCGAATGTGTTAATTCGGAATTCAAGCAAGGCAGGGTGAGGTTCCCTAAACCAACGACACCCAAGCCCCACACTGACAAATCCAAACACTGTCGATTTCACAGAAGCTACGGGAACGTGACAAAATATTGTGTTCACCTGTAGGACGCAATCAAGATACTGATAAAAGAGGGCCACCTCAAGCAGTACACCAAGAGGAGCGAGCCCCCGGCACGAGGATCAGGGCTTAAAGAAAGACCGCGAGGACACTCCATCCGACGAATCTCCGTTGCTAGTGGCCCTTTGCGTGTCTCGTCCTGAAGACTTCCACCTCCCTGACACACACAAGAAAGCTGTCTGGCTCTCCACAACCCATGGGAAAATTTCCCAATAGCCTTGGTAATCTCCAGAGGAGGGATGGACAAAGAGAATATTGCAATTTCAGTGAAAAGTAAATTCGACGAACTACTGCTGACCATGTTTGACCAGTTGGCAACTCTGACCAAATCTCGAGGAAAGTCCAACCCCATCTCCTTCTACCTCCAGAAACTCCCTAGAGGATCACCAACTCAAGCATCCCATTACTGATAAGAGAAAATATGGTGTTCTTTGATGCTCGCCGCATCCTGGTCCACCAAGGAAGCTCCATCGACATCATGTACGCCCACTTGTTCAAAACTCTCAAGCTCGACGAAAATAATCTGTCGCCGTACGTGGAATCTGACCTTCAGGGATTTAATGGAGCAACCATGAGGTCGTGGTGATACATGGAGCTCCTAGTCTTATTTGGAGAGAACAAGACAACTAGGGAAGTCAGAGTCCAGTTCGCATGGAGCTCTACTAAGATGCTCGGACTCGACCCCAAGGTCGCCTGCCACCAGTTAGCCATAGATTCGACCATTAAGACCGTAGCACAACGTAGGCACCAGCATTCCCCCTAGAAACCAGAGGTTGCTGAGCAGGCTGTAAGAAGTCTCTTAGAGGAAAATTTTATTTCTGAAGCCCAGTACACAACCTGGATTTCAAATATAGTTCTTGTTAAAAAATAATGGAAAATGGAGAATGTGCGTTGATTATACTGATCTTAATAGGGCATGTCCCAAAGATTCTACCCTTTACCTAACATTGATAAACTAGTAGACAATTCTAAATGTTTCAAACTTTTTTCCTTCATGGACGTGTATAGCAGATACAATCTAATCCCCATGTCAGAGACATATAAGATACACACGGCCTTCATGACCATGACATGCAATTACTTCTATAACGTAATGCCTTTCGGGATGAAGAATGTAAGAACTACATACCAACGCATGATGAACAAAGTCTTCCGAGCAAAGATCGGGGACATGCTCGAGGTCTACATGGACGACATGATCGTGAAATCCCACGAGGAGCCCAATCAAGCCCTCCACCTCCGGAAGGCTTTCGAGCATGCGAGAAAATGCAAAATGAGGTTCAATCCTGAAAAGTACACCTTTGGCGTACGAGCAGGGAAGTTCCTCGGCTTCTACCTCACAGAACGAGGGATCAAAGTCAGCCCCGACAAATGTCGGGTGTTTTTCGAATTCCCAGCCCCGAAGTTGAAGAAATCCATCCAAACCCTTAATGGGATGCTCGTCTCACTATCTCGCTTCATCATCAAATATGCACAACATACACTTCCTTTCTTCAAGTTAATATGAAAAGAGGCCGCATTCGAATGGACCGAGGAATGCAAACAAGACTTGCTCCACCTAGAAAGGGCCCTCTCCGAACCACCGGTTCTATCGTGACCATGGGGAAAGGAGACACTCTACCTATACCTGTTTGTGGCTACTGAGGCGGTCAACGTGGCTCTTATCAGCGAAACTACTAATGGGAAGAAACCAATCTACTTCACGAGCAAGTCCCTGCAGGGTCTCGAGCTCAGGTATCAGAAGATCGAGAAGGTCGTGTTGGCCTTGATAAACGTAGCAAGAAGGCTACAACATTACTTCCTCGCCTATAAGATCAAGGTCCCAATATATCAGCCAATAACACAGTTGCTTGGACGCCCAGACATGGTCTCCAGAATGTTAAAATGGTCCTTAGAGCTATCGAAGTTCTACATCCAATATAAAAGCTAGAAAGCTCTGATGGCACAAGTCCTGGCCGACTTCATAGTCGAGAAGACCCACCAACCAACCCTTACGAGCGGCGCCCACAAGTGGACAATCTTTGTCAACGGAGCCTCTAGCTCGATGGGCAATATCACATATATCATCCTCGAGAACGAAGATGGCTTCTTGATAGAAGTCTTGTTGGCTCTAGATTTCCCGACTTCAAACAACAAGGCCGAATACGAGGCATTTTTGGTAGGATTACGGCTGGCCGAGGACCTCGGGGAAAGGGAAGTAAAAATCTTCACTGACTCCCAGCTTGTTGCATCCTAGGTACGAGGGGAATACCTGACCAAGAATGACAACCTCATCGAATACATGGCTCTCGTTAAAGAAAAAATGGAGCAATTTGACTCCTGGGAAGTCCAACATGTTCCACGCAAGCACAACACTTGGGCATACATACTATCTAAATTGGCGAGCATGCGGAAAAAGGTTGGTAATAAATACGTGATCCAATAGATCCTCCCGCGCCCAAGCATTGTGAAGTCAATTGCACCCCTCGACGTGAACTCCATCGGCGACACCAACTGTTGGATGACCTCGATTTACAACTACCTCACAGGAAAGAACTACATATTTACCCGAAGGAGGCATCAACGACCAAGAGAAGAGCTTGCTCCTACGTCCTCGTCGAAGGAAAACTCTAGAGACAACGATTCTCCATGCCACTCCTCAAGTGTGTCGACAAGGCAAAGTTCCCCGACATCTTGAGAGAAATCAACGAGGGAATAAACGCCCAACACCTCGGGGGGAGATCCCTAGCACGAAAGGCCCTACAAGCAGGCTACTACTGACCGACAATGCAACATGACGCGAAAGAGCACATTAAGAAATGTGATAGATGCTAGAGGCACTGGGACATACACTTGGATCCTCCAAAATAACTCAAGACCTTGTCGTCCCCATGGGCCTTCACATGGGGGATGGACATCCTTGGACCCTTTGTAATAGGATCTTACCAAAAAGAATACCTGATCGTCGGTGTTGACTACTTCACAAATTGGATCAAAGCCAAATTCCTCGCCAAAATCACGGCTCAAAATATAATTTATTTCTTCAAAAGAAACATCCTCATCCAATCCGATATACCTCAAGTCCTCATCACCGATAATGGGACACAGTTCACAGACAGAAGATTCCAAGACTTCATCGTCAACCTAGGCACAAAACAACACTTCACATCCGTCGAGCAGCCCCAGAATAATGGCCAAGAAGAAACAACCAAGATGGTAATCTTAAGGGCCCTGAAATTTAGGTTGGGTGAAGCAAAGAGAGGCTGGGTCAAAGAACTACATAGCATACTCTAGGCCTACTGCATGACCCCTCACTCAACAACCGAGGAAACTCCATTCTGATTGGCATACGGGACAGAGGAAGTCATCCTAGTAGAAATCAGAGAACCCTCGCGGTGGACAAAAGCACCCCTAGATGAAGAATTAAATGATGAAGCCCTCTGAGCAAAACTCGACCTCGTCGAGGAAATACAATCTAAGGCGGGTCTTCGAGAGGCATCCTTGAAACAAAAAGTTACTTTGCGCCACGACACAAGCGTCATTAAACGAGAGTTCCAGGTTGGCAACCTCGTATTTCGGTGGAATCAAAAGAATCCAAGAGAAAGGAAGTTGGCCATAAACTGGGAAGGCTCATACTGCGTCCGAGCCAAAATGGACAATGGAGCCTACTGCCTTGAAAACCTATAAGGTGAAGAACTTGCTTGACCATGAAAGTCGAAAAACTTAAGTAATATTATAACTCGACAGCCCGCACGACCACGACCCGATTAAGGGAAACAACTCGACCACAAGAGAATGGAAGATATGACCATGACTCTCCATCTCGATCAAAAGGAGGGTCCACGTTCATGGAAGGAGGAAGGATACCTCGCCGACAGAGGACACTTCAAACGGACTCCACTATTGCA
The DNA here is from genome assembly GCA_963966055.1 of Lathyrus aphaca. Taxonomy (NCBI): domain Eukaryota; kingdom Viridiplantae; phylum Streptophyta; class Magnoliopsida; order Fabales; family Fabaceae; genus Lathyrus; species Lathyrus aphaca. Next base: position 200,398,229 of record OZ014519.1, on the reverse strand, counting down.
GTCCCACGTCGATAGGATGCCTAACTCGTGATGGGAAGGTCCAAGCCGCGAGATTAGGACCCCGATCATAGTCTTTATCCCGCTACCCCGCAGAAGTAAAACTCGCACCTCAGCGGTTCCCTAAACCGACGAGCCCAATAGGTCGAGCAACAAAGGTTTATAATAGAAACACTTAGAATCACAATATACCAAAAAATTCATTTCATTTAATCAACCGACCAAAACTTGGCCGACACTGAAAGTACAAAAGCAGGGACTGTGCCCAAATGCAAAAGGGGGTTGCTCCCAAATACAAAACAACAAAAAACAATGGCACGAAGGCCGGAAACAAAATAGAAACGACACGCAGGTCTGGAAACTATTCCTCCTCATCACCCTCTTCCTCCTCCTCAGCAGAATCTCCGACGGGGCAGACGATCTTCCCATTGACCACATCGAAGTTGAAGGCAGTCCCGTCAGTCACAAGGTCCACCCCAGGATTGACAACTCAGAGCTGCTCCATAATGTTATTAAAACCTAGCTTAAGATTCTGCACAAAGTCGCCCTCGAGCTCCCGAATATGGGCAATTAGGTCATCCCGAGTCCTCAAGGCCTCATCTTTTTCACCTTCACCCTTAGTGGGGGCTACCAGGCACTCCAGCTCTACCACCATTTCCTGGAGATGCTCGACCTCGTCGATAGCCTCGTTGAACTCAACTTCTTTCTCTTTCAGCTTTTTTTTTCTCGTCGGCCAGGGCATCTCGCTTGTTCTTAGCCTCCCCCACCTCAAGCACCAACCCTTCTATGAGCTAATGACGTTCCTTGTAATCCAAAAAGTCACTTTTGATTTTCTCCCTCTTAATCCTCGTCTCCTTAAGCTTCTCTTTGAAGGCCTCCAACTTTGACATCGGGCAAGCATCGGTGGACAAGACCAAGGCCATCTTCATGACCCTGATCACAACAACAATATCCTGGGACAAGTTTGCCTGCTTGGTCGCCTTGTCCAGCCCCAAAATGGCCTTAACATCAACATCGAACACCCCTACGGAGGCTTCCCCGCTAAAAACCTCCAGTTGAAGATGGAAGGAAGGCAGGAGATACACCCCAGTTCTCAAGAAGGTACATTCCCGTTGGGGCACCAACTGGAGAGCCCTCAGCGTGCTTATGCTTAGCAGGAGGAGTCACAGAATTAGGAGACTGGCTGGAAGGAGTCCCTGCGGAAGGAGGAGAATGAGGAGGAGAAGTAGGTTTCATTGAGTCGTCGACCACCTCCTCCACAATCACCTGTCCTACACGGCCCTTGGAAGCCTTCTTTGAAGTCTTGCCCATGGCTTTATTTGACAGTTTCAAAATGTGCTCCTTCAAGTTAGGCACGACAACTACAAAAGAGAAAACATAAGTCAGTACCAATACTGAGTACAGTTAAGACAAAATAAAGTCGAACATAACCTACCTAAGAGTCGGAGGGACTCCTCATCCATTTCACATTTGAGCACCGTATTAACATTGATCAGGCGGACATCATAGATGTGCTCCCCAATTTCCAACAAGTGAGGTATGTCCTGCCGGTCCACTCGCAGAGAAGGGGTAAAACTATCTACAAAGGCCACCAACTTTTGGTGGGCAACGTGTCCTTGGGCCCCCAATGCTCGGGCTTCACAAGGAACTAGTCGGTGGAGCGGTTATAGTGAACCCGCTGCCACTCGAACGGTATTGTCGAGACATAACACTCCACACTGTAGGCATCTCGCTGTTTGGCATATATGATGTCTAAGGCCTGTAGAGTAAGGGGTTTCACCGTGTACCACCTATCCTTGAAGTTCCATACAAAATCGACATAATTCATAAACAACCTCCTCTGATGCTTAAACGAAACCCATCTATGTCTCCCATGCATGAACGATCGTTGCAGATGAAAACCCCAAATGAACAAGGGCAGAGTGCAACTGATCTCGAGGTGCTGGCACACTAGTTCGAACGCCTGAACAAACACAATGGAGTTTGGATGTAGTTGAGAGGGAGCGAAGTCGATCCCTCTAAAAATGCCTTCCTGAAATACAGAGAAAGGGAGATAGAGCCTCGCCTCCTTAAATTCGAATTCTTACATAGGGAAGCGTGTCTCCTCAAACACTGAGCAAACTCGCTGGCCTGGGCGAGGGGCATATCATTCCTAATTTTGGGGAGCCCCCAGAGCCAAATCCTCCACGAAGGTGTATGCACTGCTAGGGTAGTCCATAAAGCGAGAGCCCATCTCCAACAACTCCTCCCCGACCAATGACAAGTTAGGCGTAACAAAAGTTGTGGGCTCATCTTTGTACACTTTGTGCTCTCCATCTTGTGCTCGTCCACCTCTTTCTCATCCACCTTTACATCCACTTCATGCACCTTTACATCTTCGTTCATTCCATGAGGGTCCATTTTACCTGAAACATAGATGAAATTGGTGAATTTAACGTCGCATCAAATCCACCCTTCCATCGTAATTCAAGTGAAAGGACGAGGACCAAAGTCAGGGAAAGAAACATGCAACGAAGGACGAGAGAAACCCTCCTCGGGGGATCCATGAGATGCATGATAAATTCATCAGAAAGTTCATGGGATGCCCGAGACATTCATCTGAAATTCATAGGATTCCCGAGACATTCATCGAAAATTCATAGGATGCCCGAGACATTCATCGAAAACCCCTTGATTGACACCCGAGGAAGGTCTTCCTCGACAGTTTCCAAGGAATTCCCACCGAAAAACTGATACGCTGTCCGGTAGATTTATGAGAAGATTTATATGAGAACACCAAGGATGGGCCTCATCGACTGCCCTGGTGGATAACCACCAAGAAAAATCAAACAAAACCTACCACTAAGAAAAGAAAGGAGACTAACTTGAATGTGCGGCAGCAAGGAAATGTTATGGATGTTGAGACAACGATAAGAGGCTAGCATTAAATGCCATTATGACACGAAACAAAGAGACATACATGTCATCCTTGGATTCCCCAAAAGCCACAGATCTGTGTCTTTAAAAGCACCGGGCACGCAACCCTCCTCGACATCCTAAAGCGCCAAAGGAACCCTCTATTTACCCTCAAAATTGGTAAACAATCGTTAGTCCCCTGAAGATACCTCAGTTACTCGCATGATCGACCAGATTAATCGTATGACATGTGATAAGTTCAAAGGGATTGTGATTTTGATATATCACGTTTTTGGGGGAAAAAAGGTCTTGAATCTCTCAATGAGACTCATATTTGGTTTTAAAGAGAACACAAAGTAAAAGATAAAGGCTTTTAAAATAAATCAAAGTAAAGACAAGGCTTGGAATTTTAAAGGAAAATAAAGGTAAGGCTTGAAACTTAAATGAAATTTAAAGGCAAGGCGAGAAATGTTAAATTGCTAGAAATGTAAAGAGGCTGGAACTGTAAAAGAAAACGCTTTAAATTGTTGAAAAGATAAATGGCTTTGAAATGTAAATTGCTTTAAAATAAAGGCTTTGTAAAGATAAATGGCTTCAAAAGTAAATAACTTGAAGATAAATTTGACATTAAAGATAAATTGGTGGTGTTGTTTTAATCACGTACATTCTCACTACACTCGTTTCTCTACACGCGTATAATTTAAGTCTATGGAGTTACTAGTACATAAGATTTCCACACACTTATTCAAACACTAGACTAAGCTATTTATATACATTACAAAGTAACCGCTTTCGATGGTTTCTCCTACAACTATCTTAGGATGGTGACACTTGTCCCATTACATGTTGAAGAAGCTTCATCTTGCGCCACTTGTCCCAGTCTTTGAATTGAAAACTCCAAATTTTCCCTCCAAGATTGAACGTGTAAGACCCTTGGTAACTGCCACCTTCGTCGAACATATGCTTGGTCGAACCCCCTCAACACTTAGAAAACGTTCCAAACATAGAATTTTACTAAGTATGAAACTTGTAGTTAGTTCGCTTCGACTATCATTCTTTAATTGATTAAGTCGAAAACCTTACTTTTGGCTCATCACAAGAAAAGTCTTTTACTAAGCAAAGATAACCTCATTAATTGCTAGCGTCGAAATTTAGGGATAACAAATTGCCCCTCAAATATGTTATTTTCGACCATCTTGATGAAAAAAAACATTTTTTGATATTCATTTTTTCAACGCCAACTTAGGTCAGACAAAAGCATGGTTGAAACCACCTACCCCACGTTCTAAAACTATTGTGATTCTTTGCCCACGCGCATGACGTCATGTAATAATGGCAAAAATCCCAAAAGTCCCATCAGTCGTTTCTACGAATTTCTGATCATGAATTCTTCCTTGAAACAATGCACTACAATTCTTTCCATTAACTGCTTCCTCAACACGTCAGATCCTAAGTGCCACGTTACCCGACACTTTATGTCTTCATCAAGTGGCTAGACTTTTCAACTTATCATTGCCTACGCCTATAAATACCCTCTTCAGCAAACAAACAAAAAATTTCCAAACTCTTTGTGAATTCATCTCTTTCTTGCTAAAGTTTCCTCCTTTCTTTCAAGAACCCTAGAAAAGTTCTATTTTCCTTATCAACAATGGCGTCCACCAAGACCAATGTTTCTCAAAAGAAAGGTCAGAAATAAAAAACTTTTCATTTTGAACAAACTCTTACAACATTTTTGAACCGAAAACCACGAAAAATCCTCAGTTCGCCCCTGAACCTTTGAACAACGAGACAAGGAGCGTGTACTAATCTCAGGTAATGATTCCATTCCTTGTAAATGACTGTCCTTTTGCTATTTTTGGTCTATTGGCTACTGTACATAGCACAAATGAAAGACTGAAAGAGTTCTCCCCCTGCTACCAAAAAACTCAACCTTTAGGGCACAAATAGCTCCCTAAATATGACGATTTTTCTTATGACCCCCTTCCTCTTACTGAACTGGATGTGAAGTACCTCAATGATGGTACTAGGTTGGTCAGAGTTGTCATCCAGTTTGCTGAGTTTGATCTATGGTTGGCTAGGTTAGAGAAGACTAAGTCTGACCACTGGAAAAGCATTGGGATATATGATCTTTTAATGCTGACAAAGATGCATATACCCTACTGCTTAAACCTCCTAGTTGCCTCCTTGTATTTTTAGGATTGTACCCATTATACCTTTCATATTCCCCATGGGATGATTAGCCCCACACTTTTTGACATAGTCGCTTTCACAGGGCTTCGACCTGATGGTCCTGCTTATGACCCCACCGTTGATGCCAAAGATACTATCGGCTTTAACACATCCAAGCTAACATACACTATCTTCCTCAAGCTTCATTCCAAACTAAAGGAAGAAGTAGTTTCCGATGAGGCACATATTGCTTTCCTTACATCCTAGCTGTCTAGGTATGTCTTCTGCACCAAGTCTCTTCAGGTGTCAAAGAAGTATCTACCTTTAGCAAACCAGCTTCAAAACAACATGAAGGTTTGCTTAAGTGAGCTCATCCTAGACAGTCTTTATGAGTCTCTCAGTGAGGGAGTCACTTGACTGAGGGCCCAAACCATAATTCTGGTTCTATGAGTCTCAATGGTCCTCTCTGGCTCCTTCATCTTTGGTTGAATGCCATTTTTGAGTATGTACTTCCCAGGCTAAGCAATACTGAGGGTGTTCTACTAGCCCAACTTACTCCCAATGATGAAGGCGAAACCATGAAATGGGCCTTCTCTAGTTTTGTGATGATGTTTGCACATCAGTATGATTTTGCACCATATATGGCTCCCTTTGCTGGTAGGAAGTATGGTCCCAGGTGGTTTACTATGGCCTTCCCTAACTCTCCTACAAGGAAGCTTCATTTGGACTCTATTGGAATTTGGGAAGCCTTTTTTATTCCTAGATTCTTTGTTTATAAGCTGAATGACGAGAGGCATGATACAAGCCTTATTGCTTACCAACCCAATTTGGTTTCTAGGCAATTTGGGTTAAGTAAGAGTTTTCCCAAATGTATTTATGATCGAAAAGCCAAGTCATTTTTTACAATAATGTTTTCGATCCGGATGATGTTGCTGACATCTTCTCCAGATAGGAATCCCAGAAGGCGGTTTTGACTCCCGTCTTCTTTCGACCTTCAACCCAACACACCCATCCTTTCAATGATTGGTGATGCAAGTATACAGTGAGAATTTTCTCATTGCTACTGAATTTTCTACACAAATTGACCTTGCTTTTGTTGATGTGCAGGAGAAGGTCAAGAAAAGTAAGTCTGCTCACATCCAAGAGATACAAGCTTTCCAAAAATACTTTGAAACTATCTATCGACCAAATGATCTTAGTCAAACTGTTTGTGAGGCTGTTGTCACTTTAAAGGAATTTTTTTTACAAAAGATGGATAAGTTGAAAATCCCCCCAAACATTCCTCGTGAGAGGCGGTATGAGGAGGCTTTTCAACTTTTTCCTTCGAAATTCCCTTGACTTCCTACTGCTGATTTTGGAGTGGCGTTGGCTCCTCTATTTCCAAACTGGTTCATCTATGGGCATTCAATTAAGATCCTTCGTCAGCAGTCTCAACCGAAAGCTCAAAGAGTGGTTGCGACTAAGCACACACTGGATAGTTTCAAAGGGAACCTTCATATAGGGCTTGAAGACGTTAGCTTCGAATCCGAAATATATGAAGCTTTAAGGTCTTTTATTTCCCCTTACTGAATAATCAATTATTAACTCATGACAATTATTTTTGGCACTTCCAGCAATCACCAGAAGAACCACTGCCAAATAAAGGCGTGGTAATACAAACATAAAACAAAGAAGGAACCAAGGTATCTTATAATCCTTACTTTATATAACTCCTCACGTGTCTATATTCTAATGTCTAGTCTTTCTGCTAGATAGCCAAAAAGCCTCATGTGTCTCCAAGAAAGGGGAAAGAGAATTCAAACATTGTCATCACTGCAGATGATGATGAATCTCCTGAGGATGTGCCCCTCAAAAGGAAGAGGATGACTGCACAGTCTCCGAATGTTGTTGGCCAACCTTCATCTAAGGTGGCCAAAATTTTGAAGAAGGCACCCACTGAGGGTGTTGTCGAGGCTAGACTTCCCACTCTTGTGGCGAAGCCTATTGCTGGTGCTTCTGAGAGTGCTAACTCAAGTCCCAAAGGCAAAGAGAATCAGGTATTCAACTTAATATTTGACATTTCATGATCTCTTCTTATAGCCTCGATTTAGCTTCTTCTCTTGTCGACAGTCTGGTGCAGGTGTTGCCTTGCAACCTTCGACTGCTCCTCGTTCAATTTAGCTTTTCACATACAATTCTTCTAAACAGCGAAGGTGAGCCTACTTATCATCCAACTTATGATTTTCGCTCTGATCATAGCTCTTTGGATGAAATTAACCAACCCATAAACATGGAAACTGTTCCTCTCCTAGCTGTCGAAATTGCACCACATTCTCTTGCTAAGACAACTACTCATCAGTTTCATACTGATGATTTGGAGCGTGGGTACGAGAATGTGACTGACAAGGACTTTGTTGGCCAAACCAACATACTTGCTAATAAGGTGGATGCAGCCTTTGCTGTTGATGAAGAAGAACAAGACAAAGAAACTGAAGAGCCTTACCATTCCAGCCCTAAAGGAAAAGAGCTAGAGACTGCAGATGATCCCCAAGCTGCTGCTCAAGGTCATGTCCTGAATGATCATGAGCAAGAAGATGAATAAGAGGAGGAATAGGATGATGATCAGGACAAGGATGAGGCTGAAAAAGAAATAAGGCCTGCAAAGAATCAATCAACCTTGCTTGAAGGAGATTCTCAACAAACTCTTGTCATCCAACTTCCAACTCCTGCAGCTGGGGATCCAATGTCAACATTGAAATAGTCGAATCCCAGGGAGTACGTTAGGCTAAATCTTAGGAAAATTATTGGCTTTTCTGAAAGAAGCTTCTCGAAAACTCCTGGTGATTCTGCTGGTCCAATCCTTAAGAAGATAAAAGATAAATTTTTCAAGAAAGACATTTGTACTACGCTGGCCGCAGATCCTATTGCTCGCATTTTCCTGAAAGACGTCCTGCAACAACTGGACATTTCGAGTCTTGATCCCAAGATCACTTAGACCCTCATGGAACTAAGCACTTTGGTGAACCAAATGTCTGATGATCTTAAGCTAGTTCCAAAGGTCGAAGACATCATTCAGAAAATAGGGGTTAGGAGTGGTAATGCGTGAGATCTAGCTAGGAAGGCTGAGAATGAGGTCGAAAGGTTGGAGGGAATCAAGGCTAAGATGGACAAACAAATAGCTTCCAACAACTTATCCCTTGAGGTCTAGGAAAAAGAGCTTGAAGAACTTCAGAAGAAGATTGTTGAGGCTAAGTAGAGCAACTTAGAGCTTAGTCAGTTCGACGAGGCTGCACTAAATGCTGAGTTGAAGTGCACCCTTGACCTCATTGATAATGTTGAGGTGCTTGACAAGGAGCTTACTACTGCCAAACTTGACAAGGCTTTCTGTAAGAATCACCTTTTAACTAGTCAGCACAATTTTCTTCAGTTGCAATCAAAGCTACCCTTCTAATCTTCGACAACGTTTGTCATGTCCCAGGAATTTTCTTCTTCTTCTTATGTAATCCTGTTTTTTGGCCCTGCTGTGGCCCTTATGTAATGACAATATTAGGGCCTCGTTGCCCTAGTTAATTTATGCATTTCTTTTTCACTTTCGACTCATATCTCTTTTCTCCACATATATAACATGTTCGTATTTTATTTGGCCGTTTAACATAACTTTTAAGTTAGTAAGAGAAACTCTAACTTAACCTTGGGTCAAAGCATTACTACTTCAGCCTTAATTATGACTGCGACATTTTCGCTTTCAATGCCTCATACTTATGTGGCACAAGTTCCCAACTTTAGATTGAAGCCTGAACGCCTTTTTATGATGTTGTTTCCCAAGAAAGACTTTACATGCTTTCTAATTGCCTTTCATCTGGCCAATCAGCGCGTAGGCTCTTCATCTATAAATAACCCCTATTCAGCCCATCTCTCTATCACAACAACATGGAGAATTCTACAAAGAAAGTAGATGGAACCATTTCCTACGAACAAGGGAAAAACACGAAAAAGGACGAGAAACCCTTTCCTCGTGCAAGGGTCGTCACTCGTTCCCAATCAAAGGGGGATAAGGTGGCATCTCCATCCAAGGAGCCTCCCAAGAATGAGCAACCACCTGAAGATGAAGCTGATGAAGACTGGATGGATTATCTTAATTGCCTCACTTGGGAGGATCTTCAAGACTAGGTTTTCTTTTGTTTTTTGGTTGTTCAACCATGTTCCTTGACTCTTGTAATTTAAGGCCTTTCATGCCCCCCTTTATGATTAATGAAATTAATATTTTATGATATGAATCTCTTGAAGCATAGGTCTATATCTTTTTAAATATTTCTCATTTACTTTAAAGACTCTCAAATCAGCTTCAATCTCATGAATCTAATACACATTGTTACTAAAAACCTTTGTAACTTGGAAAGGGCCTTCCCATTTGGGTGACCATTTCCCTAAGGATCTATTCTTTCTATCCATAGGTAATATGACTTTCCATACTAATTCACCAACTGAAAAGGTTTTCAATTTAACCCTTTTGTTGTAGGATTTCTCTATCCTCTTCTTCTGCCTTTCTAATAACTCTAAGGCATGAAGTCTTTCTTCGTCCAAGTCAAGTAATTCATCTAACATCATGAACCAATAAGTTTCAGTCGGGATCTCATGGTGCCTTTGAATTCTTGTGGACTGAAGATAAATTTCAAGAGGCAGAACTGCGTCATGCCCATAAGTCAGTCGAAACAGAGTTGTATTGGTTGTTTCTTTGGGTGAAGTTCGACGTGAATTACTTGGCTTCTTACCCACATGATTTTTCCTTGGCTTCCTACTCATATGATGTTTTATCAAACCAATGATTATTTTATTCGCTGCTTCTGGGCATAATAAGGTGTAGATGTCAAAAGTTTAAAACCCATTTCTGTGGAGAATTCTTGCATCTTTTGACCAGTAAATACAGATCCTTAATCCATAGTAATTGTTTCTGGGATGCCATATCTTTATATGATATGTTTTTGAACAAATTCAATTACATCCTCTTGGTCGACATTTGGTAATGGGATCACTTAGACCCATTTGGAGAAATAATGAACCCCTACCAAAATGTACTTGTGATTCTTTGAATATGCTGGTCGAATTTCTCCAACCAAATCCAAAACTCATCCTCTGAAAGGCCAAGGTGTTATTATAGAGTGTAATTCACTTGCAGGAACATGTTGGATGCCAGTGTGTACTTGACACTCTTGACATTCTTTGGTGAATTATATGCAATCTTTCAGCATAGCAGGCCAGTACACACCTTGTCGGAATAAGAGCCACTTCATTTTGTGGCCTACTTGATGTGCTCCACATGCCCCACTGTGGACCATTGAAAGAGCTAAATATGCTTCAGCCTCACTAAGGCATTTAAGTAATAGTCCTTCAGCAGTCTTTTTAAATAATTCGTTTCCCAAAAGAGCATAGCTTAATACTTGATACTTGACTTTCCTTTCTGTCGAAGCTGTTGGATTTTCTAGGTAGTCCATTAAGGGTTTCCTCCCATCTTTATCACGTATGCTATCAACCATTAGTATTGCAAAGTTTTCTTCGTCAACATACCCAAGCTTATTTTCTTCTAAGTCTGATTGGGCTAAGCCTACTCACACAACCCTTCCCCTCACCTCAATTGCACTTTGTAAGTTTTCTTTTAAAACTTTATATCCTGATGCAATTTGAGCCAGGTCATTTGAGACTTGATTTTGCAATTAGGGGATGTGTCGAAGGGTAACTGATTGAAATTTTTTCAACCTATTTACTACTACCAATTACATAATTAAATTTTCTTTTATGCATTTGTATTCTTTGGTGACTTATTTTATTACCAACTCAGAGTCTCCCGTTATTTCGACATGAGTTGCCCCTGATTCCAACAATACCTCAAGTCCAGCTATCAAAGCTTCGTATTCGGCTTCATTGTTAGAACAATGGACTTCAATTTTGTACTTGAGTGTTGTTGGAATTTTATTAGGAGAAATAACAAGTATGTCAATTCCAGTCCCCTCTTTATGACTAGACCCATCGAAGTATCATTTCAATGGCTCAATCTCAATATAATTCAAGGGACTCTCATTTATAGAATGGTCGACTATAACCACCTGCCCTATAACAACTTTTAAGGGTTTATAAGTTAAAGAATACTCAGTTATTGCCAGTGCCCATTTTCCAATTCGACTATGCAAAATAAGTTTAGACAAGACATGCTTAATAACATCAAAGCGAGAAGATACATAAACATCAACTGGTTTTATATATTGCTTCAATTTAGTACAAGAATAATACAAACATAGGCATAATTTGTCTATCATACTATACCTAGTTTCTGCATCATTTAGAACTCTACTAAGGTAATAAATGGATCTTTCGACGCCATCATCATCCTCTTGGGCAAACATATTCCCTAAAGTTCTATCTGAAGTAGCTATGTACAATCTCAAACTTTTCTTTCTACAAGGTGGAGAAAGAATTGGAGGATGCCTCAAGTATTCTTTGATCTTGTCGAAGGCTTCTTCTTGAGGTTGCCCCCACTGAAATCCTTCCTTGCCCATACGTAGAAAAGGTGAGAAAGCTTGAGTCTTTCCACTCAGGTTTGATATGAACCTCCTTAAGAAGTTGATCTTGCCTAAGAGTGATTGAAGCTCCTTCTTTGTCGAAGGCGTTTTAGCCTCCATGATATATTTAGTCTTATTTTGATTGATTTCGATCCCCTTTTTGTGGACCACAAATCCCAGAAAGTCCCATGCCTGCACACAGAAAATACATTTAAGAGGATTCATTTTAAGACCATATTTTCTCATTCTTTCAAAGGAACGTCTAAGATGATCAACATGGTCAAGTCCAGAAATAGATTTTACAACTATGTCATCAATGTAAATTTTCATAAACGTATCTATGAAATCATCAAAAATTGAATTCATTTCTCTTGGATAAGTTTCCCCTGCATCTTTCAAACCAAAGGGCATAACCATCCATTCGTAGGTGCCTAAGGCTCCTGGGCATCGAAAAGAAGTTTTAGGGACATCTTCCTCAACAATGAATATTTGATTGTATCCTGAGTAGCCATCTAGCATACTTAGATACTCATGTCCCACAACATAATCAATCAACATTTCTGCCACAGGCATGGAATATTCATCTTTAGAGGTTACTGAATTTAGATCTCGCACACCCTTAAAGAACCATTCTTTTTAATTACTGGCACAATGTTTGCTAACCATTCGACATACCTATCTTTATGAATGAACTTGCATCAAAGCAGGCTTTCAATCTCCTCTTTGATTTTTGTGAGGATTTCTGGGGCGAACCGTCTTGGGTTTTGTTTGGCAGGCTTCTTCCCAGGTTTGATTGGTAGCTTCTGTTCGACGAGCTCTCTTTCTAAACCATACATTTTATTGTAGTCCCATGTAAAGAAATCTTTAAATTTTTTCAGCAGGTGGACCATTTTGATTCTGGTTTGAGGTTGGAACTGATGTGTGTAGGCCTTCTCAACTCCCATTCCCCTAGGTATATCTCTTTTAAAGGATCCTGAGCAAGCATTTTGGTACTTTCTGACAAAGTATCTTTTTCAAATCCCAAAGGATCATTATCATAAATGGCATCAAGCCTCTAGTCTGGATCTTCTTGAGCCTTTTCTGAGGGCTCTTGGTCGAAATCCCTCGTAGGGATCTCTTCAACAAATTCAGTAATGGCCTCCACATCCATATCATTTCTTGTAGTCTCTAAGGCCGCCTATATCCTTGTTTTGGCCATATAAGCCGAAATTCCTTTTAGGGCGTCGAAGTCAGTGGAAATAAAGTGGGATATTTCCTAGTTCTTGTATGGCTTCTCTGTCCCAATGGAATCATTCTATGGGATGGAAGTTTAAAGTGCAGTATGCGTGGTCATCTGGTGTGATTTCAAATCCTGCAGGTGCACATGCACAAATGTGAGCTAGATTCTTATCAAACTCTACACCTTCTACGTGATAAACTGGCACCTTAAAGTACCCTTGATCAACTTCAATGTTCTCGACAATACCATATGGCCTCCATATGGTGACCCTTTGGTGCATGGAAGATGGCATTTCTCGTATGCCATGTATCCATTCTCTCCCTAACAGGAGGTTATAGTTAGCCTTACTCTCTACCACCATAAAGAGAGTGGGCATTGTGACTGTCCCCACAGTCAAATCAATCTGAAGGACCTCTATAGTAGGTCCAGTCTTACCTTCATAGTTCGACAAGACCAAGTTGTGGGGCTTGAGGTCAGTGTCGAACTTGCCAATCCTGGGTAGCAAGAAATGTGGCATTATATTTACTGTAGCACCACAATCAACTATAATCTTGTTAATGGCCACATTTTCTACTTTTCCATTAATATAAATGGGTTTCAGGTGCCCCCTCATAGCCTTAGTGGGTCTTTCGAAGAAAGCATTATGTTCTTCGATACAACTGTTATTCATCACATAGTAGCACACTAGTTGGTGTGCTGCCATTTCTACTTCAGTATTAGCATCCAAGTTCTCGACTTCAGTGATGCGGTCGTACTCTCTGGGCATTACTGAAACCATATTGACCAATACGTCCAAAGAAGCTTCAGATTCACAGTCGAAGTTATCTGTCATTTCTTCATCTTCGACAACCTTCGACTAAACTTTTATCTCTGCTTTAATCTCAGCCCTTTTTTTTCTGAACGACGGTTCTTTGTACCCCACATGCACCTTCTTATTCACTTTAAGATTGTCCCTAGCTCCACCAAGGAAACTTGTGTTGGATTCAGCATAATCACCTTTGGAGGTTTCCCTTTGAGCCTTCCTTCTGCGCTGCCCCCTACACCATTGCGACCTGGACATATGATTATTACCCTTGTAATTCTCTGATATATAAGAAGCTTTATTATAGGTCATAACCTCCTTTGTGTACCCTATTGAGGGTCCTCTTTCAACCTCAAACTTTCCTCATTTTTGTCCTCTCCTCTTGCCTTACTCATTAGGCTTAAACCACTTGTTAGTGGGGATTTCCCCACTTGGCATAAATGAGGGTTGTTTGGACTTGAGAGCTTGAGGCATGACCCTTTGTTGATAGGGGTTAGCACGCGTTGGGTCGAAACGGGCATACTTTTGGGCAGTTTTTTCCTTTTCCCCCTATGCATCCTATTCGACCGTTGAAGACTTCGAGCGGCCTTCTTGTCAAAGATGGAACTACACCTTGTATAAAGCATCACTTCTGACTTCTTATTTTGGCATCTCTGCAAGAAATCAACAATAGTCTCATCCTTCTGGGGATAACCCTTTGAATAGTGGTCCCTATGGCTTGCAGAATGATATACCTTCAGTATCAGGTAATTTGTTACTTCGACCATGTTAACATTAACTCCATCTTTGAGTTTCATCTTGGAGAAGTCCAGATCTAGGCCATCAGCGGCCTCATCCATCTTTGTGAAACTTTCAGTAGCTTCTTTGGTAATGAGTGGGAGGCTTGACTCTTCAATCTCCTCATGGGGGACAATGGTAACCCCCACGTTGAACCTTTCAACCTCTGATGATGTCTTAAAGAGTCCTTATGCAACCTTGCATATCAGTTGTTCCCATTGCTCACCGGTTAGCTCCTAACTGACCTTGAACAATGTGGCTTTAATGTTGGGGTTCTCAGTGACCTCAACCACCACAGGGTTAACTACAACCTCGACTGAATAAGGACTTACACTATCATCAACAATTTGCTCAACGACATCCACCCAGTGTACAACAGAAGGTTCAGAGCAATTCGCCTCAGCCATCTAAAGAGGATCATTATCGATCTTCATCCGTGCTTTTGGCTTGTCGCCGAACTTGAGCCTTCCTTCCTGATTGCATTTTTCACCAAAACCCTAAAAAGAAAACATTGAGAAGTTTTATAACCCAAATAATTATGGTATTTGCAAAAACCTCTTTTTTTCTTTGATCTAAAGGTGGTGTTTTAGCACCAGGAGGGACTAATATTTTTCCATCCTTAACTAGTAAATCAAAAATATCATCACACTTGGTAACGTTGAAAGTATATGTTTTCTTTGGAAATCTATCGTTCTTTTCGACTTCTGCAGGATTCTTTCCATTTGAAGGAACAAATAGTTTGTAGGAATAAAGGAGGACCCTGCTTAAGCTCAGCTAAGTCTATCTCATTATCATCTAGAGGCAGAGTCTCGTCATAGACGTTTTCGACCTCATCTTGATATTCGACATAGGCTATCTTTTTATGTTTGTTCGCACTAGATTTCTCGTCCTTCAGACGTTCAAGTTGTCGAACTTGATCTGCTAATTGGGCCATGTCTCTCAAGTACTGGGTATCTAGCTTCTTCCTGATTGAATAGTCTAGGCCACTAGCAGCCATTTCGACCAATTCATGCTCAGGTACTTGAGTAAAACATCTTGCTTTAAGCAGTTGAAATCTGTTCAAGTAATCGCCAATGGACTCATTGAACTTTCGTTTCAAACTAGCTAATTCTTTCAAACTAATCTTAGTCTGACCCATGTAGAATTGCTTGTGAAACAATCGCTCTAATTGAGTCTAATTACATATCGAACTAGGTGGGAGAGTGGTGAACCAAGTGAAGGCATTCTTGGTAAGGGAGCTAGGGAATTATTTAATCATTAGACTTTCATCGTTAGCAATCTTCCCAGCCTCTATCATGTATCGTGCCACATGTTCGACTATAGATTCGGTTGTATCCCCTGAGAACTTGGTAAATTTGGAAACCTTTGTCCTAGGGGGAAACTCTGATTGGAGTATATAGTCCACTATTGGTGAAGTAAATTTTAGCCTAGCAAAACCAGTATGTATTCCACTTCGAGCCATTATTCGTTCGACAACAGTTGCCAAGTTATTCTCTGCTGCACAATTATTATGTCAAACTTGTTGGACTACATGATCTGCATCTTGATGTCTATTCACCAATCTCACTCTTGGTTCCTCTTCTATTGATATTTGTCTCTGACCTCTAAGGGGTTCGACATCTACTTGTTCGACCACAGGAGGATTTTCTTGATCCAATGGCTGCATAACTTCTCTTACTTCTGATAAGTGATGTGTCTGTCAAACTGGTGTCGGTACCCCCATGAACTCTACTATGCGCTCCATATGAGATACCATCCGTTGATTTGTCTGAGTCGTATTCTAGATCAAAGGCTGGAAAATATATCCCATAGTTTGGGACAAAGTATGAACCATTTGCATGTTACTTTCATCCATATGTTGCCTTAGATAGGTCATAGACTCATTTGTTAAAGCATGACTCTGAGTCGAATGCCCCACGCCACCAGTCTGGTTATTCCTTCTCATATTAATTGCAGATTCGGATTCCTGCAATGGTGAAGAAATAATAATGTCTGAATAAATCGGGGGAGCATTTCTCAATCCTGCAATGGTAGTTGAGGTACCAAAGAGTCTAGGATAAGCCTGAGAAAGTGATGTAGATATTTGGGGGTCTAAATGAAGTCGTACTTGGTGGTGGAGTTTGAGTATTTAGCCCAATGTACTCGAACATTGGTTGAGTATAATATCTGTTAACTGTGTCTCCTAGTCCTGTCGAAGGGGCTTGCTCTGATGTCACAATTGGTGTGGTCGCGACTCCCATTGAAGGATTGAAGGTTGGGATGACCTCATTCCTTGGTCCACCTTGTGTGTTCATAGTACGAACATTCGAACTGCTCACTTGAGGATTCGAACCACTCGTTGCGGGTATTGAATCACTTGGGTTTCCTTGGACATAAGTCATCCTTCTTGTGTTTCTTCTTTTAGGGATATAATGGTCTGTACTGACTACTTGGCCACTTCTCAAATGCATACAACAAAGGTAACCATTCCTTTTACCAGACCATCCACATAAAGGAAGTTATAAAACACAGAAGTTACAAAAACGTTACGAAAAGAGGAGAAGTTATTAACACTAAAAATGTTTTCAACTTTAGCACTGTCCCACTGGGCGTGCCAATTTGTTTACCCCCAAAATTGGTAAACAACCGTCGGTCCTCTGAAGATACCAAAAATACCCTCAGTTACTCGCAGAATCGACCAGATTGATCCCAAGACATGTGCTAAGTTAAAAGGGATTGTGATTTTGATATATCACGTTTTTTGGTAAGAAAAAGGTCTTGAATCTCTCAACGAGACTCACATTTGGTTTTAAAGAGAAAACAAAGCAAGAGATAAAGGCTTTTAAAATAAATCAAAGTAAAGACAAGACTTGGAATTTTAAAGGAAAATAAAGGCAGGGCTTGAAACTTAAATGAAATTTAAAGGCAAGGCGAGGAATGTTAAATTGCTGGAAATGTAAAGAGGTTGGAACTGTAAAAGAAAACGCAGTAAATTGCTGAAAAGATAAATGGCTTTGAAATGCAAATTGCTTTAAAATAAAGGCTTTGTAAAGATAAATGGCTTCAAAAGTAAATAACTTGAAGATAAATTTGATATTAAAGATAAATTGGTAGTGGTGTTTCAATCACGTACATTCTCACTGCACTTGTTTCTCTACACGCGGATACTTTGAGTCTACGGAGTTACTAGTACATATGATTTCCACACACTTATTCTAACACTAGACTAAGCTATTTATATACATTACAAAGTAACAACTTTCGACGGTTTCTCCTACAACTATCCTAAGATGGTGACACTTGTCCCATTACATGTTGAAGAAGCTTCATCTTGCGCCACTTGTTCCTGTCTTTGAATTGAAAACTCCACATTTTCTCTCCAAGATTGAACGTGTAAGACCCTTGATAACTGTCACCTTCGTCGAACATATGCTTGGTCGAAACCCCTCAACACTAAGAAAATATTCCAAACTTAGAATTTCACTAAGTATGAAACTTGTAGGTAGTTCGCTTCGACTCTCATTCTTTAATTGTTTAAGTCGAAAACCTTACTTTTAACTCATCACAAGAAAAGTCTTTTACTAAGCCAAAATAACCTCATTAATTGCTAGCGTCGTAATGACGAGATTGCTATCACATATTTCAGGGCCGGCCCTGTGCAAGAGCAACAAGCTCTACCGCACAGGGCCCCAAATAATAGAGGGTCCAAATTTTTTAAAAGATGCAATTTTTTTCATTAATATTAATAAATATATAAAAAATATTATATAAAAATTCAATAAAGTAAAAAATATTATGAAACTTAGTACATAAAAAAATGAGATGTGTCAAATGTTAACATAATTATAATTAAATTTATTTTTAATTAATATATAATTATATTTTTCTATCATTTTTAATTTTTTTTTTTTTTTTTAAATTAGGCATATTTTTAAAAATAAAACGGGGCCTCTGGATTTATTGGGCCGGCCCTGACATATTTATACATACAACAACTTGTGAAATTAAGAGTTGAATCAAATTATAAACAATTTCAATAAAAAAAACTGTAGAATATATGAGAACATTCTCAGCATTAAAACTATTTATTTATTCATTTTCAGCATTAAAACTATTTGTTTATTCATTTTCTATTAGATGTGAGATTCAAATATATTTAATACAATAGAATATCCATCATTCTACAACCTTGAAGTCGTTCGACCCTTACTTTCATACTTTCACACAAGAAATACGTAAACCACTCTTCAGAAGAAGAAAAAAAAATCAGGAAGTATTTTTTAATAGATAATTGATTTCTTAATATCAATATATTCTTTGCCAAAAAAAGAAAAAATTGTTTTAGAGTATTTATTTATTTTCCATTACCTTGGATCTAACATTCCATGCATGATATCATAACTACATATTTTAAATGTTTTACTTTACCACAATATATTGTAAATTAATAAAGTTAAGAGACATCGATCATGTCATAGCATGTGTTTTTCCCACCTTTTTCTTGCCTAATATTCCTATTGAACTCAAGGTAAAATCAAAGTTAAACAGTTCTCTTAAGAATTTCAACTAGTAAAGACAATTTTACCAATTTTAACCTTCAACTGTTAACATGATGTTACCATTTTACCAAAAAGTAAAGCATCTTTGAGCAGAAGAAAATTATTACCCCCATTGACTACATTGCCCTTGAAGGTGACTTTACATCCTCATTATCAACTTTATAAAAAAGCTGCTTCAAATGAAAATTTATTAAGCTCCTGCACAATCACAAGTATGGGTATTATGGTCTATTAAAAACACATCTATGAAAATATTAAATACTCATTATTTCATTGTGAATGAGTTGGCACTGTTAAGAAATCTCTTTATCAATAAATTATAGTCATTCATGTTACTTTCAATCAATTAAAAGTCACAGCACAGTATACTATTAAAAAAATATAAAAAAATAATTGTTTTTAAATTATTAAATGTATTTTTTTCCATCATAATAAAATAACTCATTTTTTTAGTTTTCAAAAATATATTGTTGATTAAAAAAAATCCACATGACAATGTCACATGAACTTTTTCTTAATGACATGAACAATACATCACTAAATCAATAATTTAAACAAAACACTTCTAATTAAATAATTAATGTGTTCATATGTTAGTTAAGATATTATTAGCCTAACAATGGGATAATCCGTGCAAATAGAGAAGTTTAAGAGGATTAGATTGTACAATTTTTTTAAGACAACTAAAAAACAAGATGTTGAAATTGTATAAAAGTGAAAAAAAACAGTTTACCCAATATAAAAATGCAAAAGATTTGCTTCACCATTTTTTTTATGTGTGTATTTTATTTGGTAGTGAAAAGATTGATTTTTTTAAATTGATTAAGGATAAAAGTGAATTGATGTGATCGTTTAAATAATAAATTTGATGTTAAATCCGTGGACAGATATTTGGTATTAGAGTTAAAATGAGTGATAGTTGATGCTTTTAATTTTTTATAGTAATATTTGTTTGTATTTTTTCAAAATGTATTAATGTAAATAAATTATTGATAGTTATAAATCAATAAATCTAAAAATAAAAAATAAAAAATATTATTTTTAAAAATAAATTATTAAATATATTTTTTAATTATTTTTTTAAAAACATAAAAATATCCAAACATTTCAAAATGCCTCGAGAAAATCAATTTTGGATTGAATTTACATATATATAAAAATGATCTAAAAATTTAAGTTTTAATAATTTGATTCGATTTTGGATGTCTTTTAAACATGATTGCACTTATTTGGGTATTGTTGACAAATGAATCTTTAACAAAAATAAATAAATTATTATTACAATATTTATATTAATACTATACAAAAATACAATAAAATAATATATTTGTTATAAAGTGTTTAAAAAATTAATCTTACTTAATAGAATCATCAATTAATTTTGAAATATATGAAAGAGTAAAAATTTAAATTTATAAGAGTATTAGAAAAAAAATATTAGTGTAATGTATCATATTAAGAAAAAAAGTATAAATATATATATATATATATATATATATATATATATATATATATATATATATATATATATATATATATATGTTTTTGATCCCTATAAATATCTCAATTTTCATTTTTAGTCCCTATTACAAAAATAATAAATTTTAGTCCCTACAAATTTTGTATGCATGCAATTTTAGTCTCCGTTGTTCTCTAAAATTTTGAAAACTTTTTAATTACCTTAAATTTTTGAATAATTTTTTTCATCCATATTTCTTTACTAAATTTTAGAATTTTTTAAAATGAGAAGAATTAAATATGAATTTTTAAAATTTTAAAATATAATGATAAAAGTAATGAAAACCCCGACTTATAAATTAAATTTTGAATTTTTTTTTTCGAGAAAATTTTTATAACATTCTAAAGATATCTGTAAAATAATCATTTAAAAATACACATTAGTTTAATAGAAGGGACTAAAACTACATGCATAATAATTTTGTAAGGATTAAAATATCATATTTTCTTTAATAGGGACTAAAAATAAAAATTGAGATATTTATAGGGAGTAAAAACATATTTAACTATATATATATATATATATATATATATATATATATATATATATATATATATATATATATATATATATATATATAATGAATCTAAATAATATTCAATTATATATATTATAATATTCAATTTTATATTATTATGAATTAAAAAATTAAGTTACGATTTAAATTTAGGTCAATTGATTTGAACCTCTAAAATGTAGAATGTAAGATATAGAAGAGAGAGAATAGGAAGCTTACGTGTGTATTGGGGGGCTTGGCCAGTATTTATGCATGCAAAGCAAAAATTTACTGTGTAAAGAAATAATGAAAGTTTTTTGTTTCCTTGTGGGGATATTTCCTTTTTAATTTCTCCATGGAGCCCATTTGTGTGGGATCAAGTTTCGAGCTTTCTGATTGGGTCACTCTCTTTTTCAAACTTCATCACTCAGGGCTATTACAGACAATCACTTCTCAATATCAATGTTCGAATCATACATATACATACATACCATTATCAACCCAGTGAGAGAAAAATAATTATTATTAATAAAAAATTATTAATGTAAAAGTTGTTTTTTCAAAAAAATTAAATAATAAAGCTGAAAGTTTAAAAGCAAGTTAAAAGAAAGCTGAGAGGATACCGAAAGGAACATAGAAAGAAAAGAGCTTTTGTTTTTCTTTCTTCTCCTTCTTCTCTTTCTTTTCTCTCTTCTCTCTTCTTTCATTATAGCCTCAAAATATAGCTACTATATACTTATAGGCTATTCTATATCATATACAAAAGATATCCAAAATTTCTTTGCTATATTCAGTTTACAAATTATCATGTTAGCTAATAGCTTATCTCCTTCACTTCCTTCTTCTGAGCCTTTTTCTTGCAATGAAAATGGTACATCTTCCAATAATAAAAGAAAACGAAGACCCGCCGGAACTCCAGGTTCGTTTTCATCTTCTCCAAAAATTATCTTCTTTCTCAGTTCTATTCAGTTCGAATATCCTTCTTATTTCAGAATTCTGAGGAATTCGTCTCAGAAACTGGACTGGACCAGAGTATTTTGGTCCAGACATAAAAAATCTTTCATCACATGTTTTTTTAATAATATTTTTTATTAAAAAAACTATATGGATAGAATTTATATATATTATATGTATGAATTTGAATATTATTTATGTAATTTACTTCATATAATTTTTTATAATTAATTGTTTGATTTGATGCTGATGCTAATACTTATAAATTTTTTATTGGAATAGATCCAGATGCAGAAGTGGTGTCTCTCTCACCAAAAACATTATTGGAATCAGATCGTTATGTATGTGAGATCTGCAACCAAGGATTCCAAAGGGACCAAAATTTGCAGATGCATAGAAGAAGGCATAAAGTACCATGGAAATTACTCAAGAGAGAAACACCAGTTGTTAGAAAAAGAGTTTTTGTTTGTCCTGAACCAACTTGTTTGCACCATGATCCTTGTCATGCTCTAGGTGATCTTGTTGGTATCAAAAAACATTTTAGAAGAAAACATAGTAATCATAAGCAATGGGTTTGTGAAAGATGTTCCAAAGGTTATGCAGTGCAATCTGATTATAAAGCTCATCTCAAAACTTGTGGTACTAGAGGTCATTCTTGCGATTGCGGTCGTGTCTTCTCGAGGTAATTCATTCGATAATTCATTAGTTCATAATCTCTCTTTCGAATCATATCTTTGGCTTCATCTTTCGATTCATCTGAACTATCCGAAAACTCAGAAGTCGATGAATAAATTCATTTTTTTCTCTTTCATTCATAATTTTATATATTTATATATAATTGTTCAATCGAGTTTTTTAGATTATCTGAAAATTCGAGAACAAGTGAATTCATATTTTTCTCTTTTATTTCTAATTTTATACATTTAAGCATATAATTTGTTCATTCGGGTTATCTGGATTATCCGAAAACTCGTGAACAGATAAATAAATATTTTTATATTTTACTTAAAAATATATATTTTATTGGCATTTTTTTTTCTATGATTGATTCTTGATTCATAAAATGGTTTTTGAGAAAATAGATCTAGCTAAATATGGATTTTTTTTTGTTGAGAATTTTGCTTTGTACTTTATCGGAAAGGATACAAAAAAATTTCTTTATTTTTTTAAAAAAAATATAATTTTACACATTGTCTAATGATTATAATTAAATTGTGGAAAACTTTGGAGGTAAGTTCTTTTACTTGAGATTTGACTTTAAAAAAAAAAGAAAAAAAAGTTTTCAGAAATATATATGATTGATGGAACCTTAATAAAAAAAAATGTCTTTTATTTTACTTAACAAGATGACACTGTTCATTGACAGTTGAAGAACACAGTTCCCAATGCTCCGTTTTCCGTTGATTTTATAACCGTTTTGTGTTTTCTTCAAAACTCATTCTTCCATTTTCATTCTCTCTCTCTCTCTCTCTCTCTCACCAATAACAATTTTCATCTTTTCTTTTTCATATGATTATTTTTTATTATTTATATATATATTTCATTGGAATTTTAATTATCTTCTTCTTCAAAAATCACTATACCTTATTGAATCATCTCATAAGTGTTCTTAGACTTTGTTTTGTCCTTTTATATTTTAGTGGAAACTAGAACCTCTTCTTCTCACCCCACCATTTGAAAAATCCAGTGGTTAGATACCTTTTCCAAACACCTTTTATATCCACTTTTTCTATTGTCTCTCTTCCTTTCTACCTTTCTTCCTTTGTACATTTTTATCTATCACTTTATATCTAATGAAAACCCTTTTTATGCTTTTTTTTTTTTTAATTCTCAATATATATTCTAGCTTCTTTAGTACTACTAAATTTCTAATACTAACAAATTTTTCTTTTCCTCATCTTCTTCTTCATCATCCATGTCTCTATTATTCTTTATATTATTGTTAATGAGGACGATAATAACGCATTGAATATATTTTGTTCAGAGAAAATTAAATATGAGTAGATTGATAACAGTATCTGACGGATACGGATACAGATAGAGTTTCTTATTGATGTTTTTATGATTATATATATTTTTTAGGGTTGAGAGTTTTATTGAGCATCAAGATGCTTGTAACATGGGAAGGATTCATAATTCAGAATCTCAACCAATGCAAACACCAACTGCATGTTTATCAAGAACTGCTTCAAGTCCAAGTCCATCAAGTGAAACAAATTTCACCAATTGTCCATGGCAAACAAGGCTTCAAGTAATGCAAAATTCAATAAAAGAAAAACCGATATTCATGAACCCTATTATTACTCCTATTACTACTATTACACCTTCTTCTCAAATAACTTTGTCCAAGAACAATAAACTTGTGCTCCATCCAAACTTGGAACTTCAACTCTCCACCACAAACAACGCCAGCAACAAAAACGTCAGTATGAGTCTGGCACCAGACACGCCTTCAATCAGAAGTATCAATGCTACAGAGGCTATTCAAAAGGCTAACCGGTCAACTCAGTTGCATCTTGCAATAGGGTCATCAGAGATGAGTCATCAAGAGAGAAACAACTCATACTCATCGCCGAAAGAGAGTAGCAATAGCAATGAGAAGGTTCAATCAACAAACAACATGGCTTTGTTTAAGGTTCAAGAACAAACAAAGGAACAACTAAGGATAGCCATGGCTGAAAAATCTTATGCTGAAGATGCAAGGAAACAAGCAAAGAAACAAATTGAAATGGCTGAACAAGAATTCAACAATGCAAAGAGAATAAGACAACAAGCACAAAGTGAACTTGATAAAGCCTATGGATTGAAACAACATGCAATAAGGAAAATCAATTCAACTATGCTTCAAATCACTTGTCAAGCTTGCAAACAACATTTTCAACATGAAGATAACTCTTTGGTGTTCAGCTATGTTTCTTCTGCAATAACAACTGAAGGTGGTGAAGTAGAAAATGATGATGGAAAAGGAAAAACAACAACTAACTAGATGTTGTTAGATATATCATCATCATCTTCATCTTCATCATTATATTATATCTTTTCTATTGTCTTTTTTTTTTTTCCATGTCCATTTTTTTTTAAGGCTAATTAATATCTTTGTGAATTGGTATACCATGGTGAAGTAAGAGTAATATATGTTGGTTATTATGTAAGTTGGGATTAATTAAATTAAGGGTGGAGAAAAAAGAGTGTATTAATTCTTGTAACTTTAAGCAGTTTGTGATATTTTTCATTTGCTAATTAAATTTGTCATAAATTAATGCATACAATAATCATAAAAAGAGTTTCACTTATAATTTTTATATATTATATAGTTATATTTTTTATTCATTATTATGCTCAACAATGCATCAAGTATAACAATGAATATACTTTAAGATATATTGTTATTCATTATTATATTTAAAATAAATTTTATTCATTATTATATTTAAAATAAATTTTATATTTCAGTCGCATTGTGAACTTTTGATATTATAAAAGATCGAGAAATTTTTTCATATATAATTTAAATTATTATAAAAATTAGAAAAAAATTATAATATTATAGCTTAAATTATGATTGTAATTTAAAAAAAAAAATCTTTGATGATTATATATATATTTTTTTTGTTGAAAAATTTTGGTAAAATTTAATAGTGAGTGATGATATAAAATGATTAAAAATAATAAATGTAGGTATTTTTTAGGTTTGAAAATGCAATGAATAAGGGTGCAGAGAAAAACACAGAAAAATTTCTACCTTAAAGTTTAGGTTATTTTGGATTATGTGTTTGGAGTATATGATAAGCATTAATTAAAGAAGAGAGGGTAGTGACAAAAAAAAATAAAGAGAGAGAGAAATGGAAATAGAAAGAAATAGTGAGGTTGTTCCTTTTAGGTTCTGGCAAGATATAAATGTGAATAAAAAGCAATAAAATGCATGTTTTTCAGTGCCACTGTTGTCACAGACTCAGTCGTCACTTTCAAAGGCTTATAGAGAGACACAAACAAATCTATGATGATGATGATGAATTAACACACACACCTTCACTTATCTTTGCATCAGAATCAGGGCCATGGCAGAAGTGGGCGCAACAGAGGACCCGGAATTAAGACAGAAGAAAAATTCAGCATCTTTTCCTTATTATGCAGAGACCATTCAAACATTCAAACATATTTCAACCACTCTTGTGTTCTCTCACAAATAAATTAAAATGCATATTCACTACTAACTCTAAATTAGTAGTATCTCTATTATATAATATATAAGAAACATTAATTATTTCATTAATCTGAAAAATCGATTTTATTTTATAAATAGGATCAGACGGAGTAAATTATATTATATATTCTTAAATCCTTACTTAATATACAAAAATCAATTATTTAATTAATCTAAAAAATTGATTTTTTTTGTGCTAGTAATTATTTTGTTAATCTTTAATTTATATATAATATTTTATTTTTGCATTTGTGAAAAAAAAATCAATTCTATTTAAATTTATTTAGATATCACTTTTTTTTTTACATTATTTATGATAATATGTTTTGTTTTTAATTGTACTATTTATTTATTTTTAGAAAAAATCATATAAGTTATGACTAAATTAGTATAGATCAATCATTTAAAATACTGAGATTTTTAAACGAAAATAATTAACAACATGAAAATAAAACTTTCACAAAAAAGTTTAAATTTGAAATCATTTTATTGGTGATTTATTCTATGTTTTATGTTATTTTTTGGAAAATAAATGTGGCTCTATTTAACTCAAAAAGTTAATTTCATACATTTTTGTTTGGAAGAATAAATATTAGTAGTGTTTTATTTTATATACTTAATGTAGAGAGTTGATAACCCCTAGAATGATAGTGTAAATATACTCTTTTGAAACACTCTATTTTTATCTAATTTTTTCTAACCTAGTTAATGGTGACAAAGTAGTACAGTACTAGTATATATATACTATCACACACACACTCTCATATATATATATATATACACACATGCAAGATGTGCAACTGGATATTTGATTATAGAAAAAGCTGTAAGTAAGAAAAGGCAAAGTGATGAGCAGGTTAATAAAGGGTCTTTATATATTTTAACATAAGTTTCAATATGAGTTATAACCTTTTTCCCTTGGACCATGTGCTTCTTCTCTCTTGTTAATGTATCGTTGTAATTGCTAGGCTAGCCTCAGCACTTTTATCTGACCACCAATATTGATGTACAATTATTATGAAAGTGGAAGGTTTGCAGAATCAACTGCCTAAAGGGGTCCTTTTTGTAACTTGCCTTTGGATCATTCACACATTAAGTCTATAGTGTGGTGGGTGGGCTTAATGATCCAATTCTTGTGTCAATGAATAAGTACTTTGGACCAACACAAGTTGGTGAGCCTACATTTAGGGTTAGACTCTTGTAATGTCATCATTAAGGTTCTAATTTAGATGAAATGGACTGTGTCTATTGATCTTAATTTATATTTACAGAAGGAAGAAATAAGTTTGTTTTTCTTCTCAGTAGTTAAAACGGATAACTCGACTTTAAACAACTCAGTCCGGGTGGGTCTTGAGTATTTTTAAGACCGACCAAAAATTCATTATCTAAACCTAACTTTAAACGGGTTGTGAACTATTCGATCATAAATATATATTTTTTAATATAATAAAATAAAAAAAAGTCACATTATATTCTTTTAATTAAATATCATACATATATGAGTATATATATTATTTTAAATTAATAATCTACCATATTTTAAAATAGAATACAAGTTTGAAATCGCTCAAAATAATACACAAGTATTTAATATAATACAAATTAATAGAATATAGGAAATTTATACAGTGAAATGTGAAATAATTAAGTATAAATTTGATTATACTAATATAATATTTAAAATAAAAAAATTGAAGAATTGTGAAAAAAGAATTAGTGAAGGGTGACGACTTAATGTGTAGTTTTTGAGGGAAACAATATAAATAATTGTATAATTTTAAAATTTTTAGTTGGGTAGATTAAATGGGTTACCCGTGACCGTGACCCATTCAAATTAATCTTAACGAGTAATAGACTTTTTAAGACTGATATAAAAAAGTCCTTACAGATTTTAGATTCGAGTTTTAAAATTCAAGTCCTAAATTTGCATACCTACTCATATGAACTAGTATATTTTAACAACTTTAGTCTACTCCACATTCTTGCATTCAATTTGTAGGTTTCTTTTGTTTTTGAACGAGCTGTGTTTGTTTGTGATCAATATGCTGAGTGAGATTTATATAAGTGTTTGAATGTTATTTGAAATTAAATATTTGCTATTTTTAATATTATATTTTTTATGTAAGATATTTTTTTTTCTTTTTATTATAATAAAATTTACTATTTTGTTCCAAATGATTGAAAGTCAATTATAAATTCTTTTGAAATGCCTAACTTAGGCAATTTCATACTAGATAACTTTTACTCAATTACATTTTAGAAGATAAAAATTTAGAAGTAAATTGCTCAGGATATTTTTATAAAATAGATTAGTTCTCATTTTTGGAAAAGGGAATCAATTTCTTTTAATGTCATAAAATTGTATATATTGCAAACTTGTACATAAAACCTGATATAGCATGTTAGTTGATATGGTCCTCCATTGGATTGGACCATGGATATTATAGGCCCTATAATTTCTATAGTATATTAGAGGTCCTCACAATACTAGGCACATAAAAAAATGGAAACAAAACAAAAAAATAACGGACCTAGGATGCTATGGTTTATTGTACAAACCATGTACAAATTTATAGACCTACTTTTGTTTTTTGTTTTATTAACATGTCAATCAGTGATTTCCAATCACAATTGTTGAACATATTCAATTCTAAAATTTACATCAAGCTTTTCACAATTTGGCAAATTGATTTTGCAAAAGTGGTAAGTTCTAGAAAATTTTGTTTTGTTTTGACAAGTCTTGATGCATCATTGAGGTTATAAGATAAAGATGTTGTGAAGAAGAAGAACAATGAGCATTTTATTAGGGACCTCACCCAAACGAAAAAGTAGATAAATTAGAAAAAGAAAGAAAATGACCCCTCCATAGATAAAGCATTTGGTGTACCAATAATATTGTCTTGGCATTATTTTGACAAAAATGCGTAAAATAAGGGGTATCCTATTGAATTTGGAGGTGATTGAGGCCTTTAGAAATAGTTCTAATGTTAAATATATGACTAAACTATTTTGAGTGTGCTTACTTCTTTTGGTATAGTGTCTAAATACATTGGAAATCTTGATCCATCTATTGAGAATGTATTTCATGAGGAAAAGCTTTCACATTATTTCTTGTTTGAAAATGTATAAAATATGATTATAGTTGTTATGGTTTGAACAATGCCTAACATAGATCGTTTGTTGTATACAAAGGTCATTGACATTTGTTGTGTGACAGGAATGTATCTCTAAGAAAAGTTATAGGACCTCAAAATATCTTTTAACAAATGCAAAGTTATAATTAAACTGGAGGTACCATTCTAATTTAAAAATGGGCCAAATTTTTTTTAAAGAAAAAATACAATTAAAATGACATATAAATAAAAAGAAATTTATTATATTTATTTTGATATTGATCAATCTTATTTTTTTAATGTATTGGATTTTTATTATAATACTTTTTTAAATTTATTTAACTTTTTAGTATTATTTTTTTATATTTGTTATTATTAATATACAAAAATATGTTTTAAAAATTTTTTGACCTTCCAAAATATGGGGCCTGTGTTGTAGAGCCTACTGCTCGTGCACATGGCTGGGTATGTATATATATATATATATATATATATATATATATATATATATATATATATATATATATATATATATATATATATATATATATATATATATATATATTACATGTTACAAAGAAGAAGGACGAACAATGTTCTAAAATAAATAAAAATCGAGTAAATAAATGCTAAGAAAAGAAAATATTGCATATATATCATATCAACACTCAAACATAAACAAGTCTACTTTGGAACTAAAATAAGTATCACTAGAAAATGAGAGTTAAGGGAGGTAAATTTGATTACCTGCGGAAAACAAAGGAAAGTACTCGGCCATACAACCCACCCTTAAAAGCGAAGGACCAAAGTGAGTCGCACAACCAATCAAGAAATGAAAAAACAAAAGTTAGAACATTAGAATGGACTCACCTCCAAGTCAAACCACTTATTGAATTCACATAGTGATTTACCAATAAGCGTTTCTAACAAACAATGATTTTATGACACAATTTTTAAATAATCCATACTACTAAATATCAGATTGAAAGAAAACTTAAATGAGTCTTCTTACCATTACCAAACTCTTACAAAACTTCAAAAAAAATCCTTCAATTGATCGCGAAAGAGATAAAGACATTCTCACCTAACCAAGCACTGTATATTAGACCAAATAAGAGACCTCGCATTAGATATACAAGTGATCAACTGATTGGACCTTCCCTAAACACATTTCACACCCTAATCCGCTATCAACATACACGATTCAACACTTACAATTTTTCTGCCAAATCCGTAGTGTATCTTGAAGAAACTACCAACAAAGTATCAACACTTTAAAAAACGCCTAGCTCTTCTAAACATATCCAAACCCTGGATCACCTGAGGTGACCTAATTTCAACATCGGATACTAAGACGAAAATCATAGTATAAGAAAATCTCATAGAAAACCCTCTTGTAGGGTCACACAACCTTGAATAAACATCTGTCCAGCCTTGCTTTACCACACCGGGAATAGAACTAAGTAGCTCTACTACGAGTTCATCTTGCCAGACAAGGAGAAAACACCCATAACTAAAATAAAAAACCCAATCATTCCCTTCCTAGACCCTCACTTACCCCCACTATAAGATACTTTTTCTCTGAAAAGAGAAACAACCTCTCAAAAGAGATACAAGAAATATTTGGCTCCGTTTAAACATCATGTCAGAACCTAATGTCATACCCTACTCATACTTTCAAATATGTAACACATGTAATTTTAAAAATTAATAATAGTAATAATAATAAATCATGTCTGAAAATTCAACTTTATTAAAGCAATGGAAAATCAACATCAACTAAGTATTCAGAACATAATCATGTTTCCAAACTAAACATAAAAAACATCAACTTAGAGATATCAAAAAATCTCCAACAAACATAAAAGACATAAATGTTTCATTCCACGGTGTTACACATCAGAGTAGACGCAGACTATATAAAATAAAAGGAAAACTACATCTTCCACTCACATCAACTCCTCAATTGTGAGATATTTGCATGATGCCCATGTAAAGGAAACATTCAAATAGAATGGGTGAGATATCATAATTATATAAAGAAAATCATGATAATAAATAAGCAACCGATTATTACATCAATAATCACTAGTTCCACAACACACATCCACACCATCAACACAACAACTATCCAAGCACAACAACAACTGTAACCAATATGCAATGCAATGAGACTCATAACTCGACTCGATGCATATGGTACCAAATGCGTGAACACTCAAGTTCATCACTCTGACCCCCACCGCCTAGGATCAGAGCTCACCAATTTGTTATCATCACCTCGGACAACGCTTCACTGATTCCATCAACTCCAAAATTAGCTACTCGCTCTCAATCCCCACCTCTTGGGATTGTGGCTCGTCAACAATAGACCATCGTCCAACATCATGAATGCATGCAACATATTATACATGCAACAATAACATCAAGTACAATGACCAACACCTGCATAGTCAATGTACTCTACCAATATTGGCCATAATGCACCAACACATGTTATATCAGCTCAACAACATCAACATACTGATAACTCGAATTTGTATCGATTATTTAATGCGGTTTCCGATTGTTTAACATATTAATTTTTGTATTTTGGACAATTTTACGCGAGAATTGTGTTTGTTTTGTAGACATTTGATCGAACATGACCTTTGAAGACAAAAGCATAAAAAGAAGCTTATTGGACAAGAAACGAGAGAAAACAGAAGGAAAAGAGCGAGAAAAGCCATTTCTGCATAATTTATCTATAGGAAGCCCGTCTCATATGTGAGACGCCCGTCTCATATCCAAGGCGCCCGTCTCATATCCAAGACGACCGTCTGGGTTTCAAGTTGCTCGTCTCACTTCAAGATGCTTGTCTCATTTATGAAATGCTCGTCTCAAACTCAAGTCAAATAACCTAGTTACAGAACAAGATTCAAATGTAGAGAGAGACGTTATGAGAATCGTTCGGTTCAACCAGAGAATTTTCCTCCTCCCTAATCAAGTCAGTCCAAGCAACCCATTTCAAATCCCAATCGAAGTCCATGCCTACAAATGCTCAACAAACCTAAGATGTTACCTATAAATAGAAGACTTTGCAATTATCAAAGAGAGCTTCGTTCAAGTCCAAATTTCTGCCGTTTTTCTTTCGATAGAAGTTCTCAATTTTATTTTTCAGCATTCGTTTTTATTTTCCTTCACCAACCCCAAGTGATAGTTTCCATCATTAGGAAACTATCGCCATTTTAATTGTTTCTAGCCACTGAATAATTGTTTACTTTTCAAGTTTTTGAAGTTTGGTTAATCAAGAACATTGCAACCATGTTTCTAACTTTAATGCTTTACTATTTATTTATTGTTGCATTTATTTATATTATGAATTTCTTCTCCCTCAACCTTTCTTTGTTTTTATTTAATATGTCTTGCTAAACTGTTAATCGGTATGTAGTTGTCTAACCGGAACGAATTCGGTAGAAGTAGGCTATTGCTTTAAATTAAGTTATTTTCTGGTTTTGATTTCTTGTTTTAAATAACTTTTGTTACGAGAGTAAGATATTATAAGAGACTAGGATTAAGACCACGAGAGTGTGAGATCATAATCAGATAACTGAAATCGGGCATTGTTTTAAATACAACGGAAGCGCTTTAAAACTAATAAGAACCTTTAGGTTTCCAAAATATATTTCTAACTCAAATTCCATGCCCGAAAAAACCCGATATTGAAATTAAGACATTACCTAACAACCTTAGATATGAATTCCTCGATACAGAACTTAGAAGACCAGTTATAGTGAATACGGATTTAGGACAACTCGAAACCGAAAAACTTTTAGACGTTCTAAGAAAGTACCCAACTGCGTTAGGCTATAACATTTCTGATTTAAAAGGAATAAGCCCTTCAATATGAATGCATCACATTATTCTAGAGGAAGATTTTAAGACCTCTAGAGAACCTCAACGAAGGATTAATCCAATTCTAAGTATTGTAGTTAGGGACGAAGTAAATAAGTTATTAGATGCAGGAATTATATATCCAATATCCGATAATCAATGGGTCAGCCCAGTACATGTCGTACCAAAGAAGGGAGGCATTACAGTCACTAAGAACGCCAAAGGCGAGTCTATAATACAAAGAGTAGTAACCGAGAGTAGAGTGTGTATCGATTACCGAAAACTGAACAAAGCTACCCGGAAATATCATTTTCCTTTGCCCTTCATCGATCAAATGTTAGAAAGACTAGTCAAACATTCTTAATTTTGCTACATGGATGGTTATTAAGGATTTTTACAAATTCCTATCCACCCTGATGACCAAGAAAAGACAACATTCACATGCCCCTACGGAACATTTGCCTACCGTCGTATGCCATTAAGTTTATGTAACACTCCAACAACATTTCAAAGATGTATGATGGAGATCTTTGCTGATTTCATAGATGACATCATGGAAGTGTTTATGGAAGGTTTTTTCATATGCGACCTAAGTTTTGAAGGATGTTTATCGAACCTAGAAATGGTACTCGAGAGATGCGTAAAACTGAATCTTGTGCTAAATTGGGAGAAATGTCACTTTATGGTCAGACAAGGGATTGTTTTAGGACATGTGATATCCAACAAAGGCATCAAGGTAGATAAAGCAAAGATAGGGGTGATAAAAGACCTTCAACCGCCTAAAAACATGAAAGATATAAGAAGTTTCCTAAGACACTCTGGTTTTTACCGACGATTCATTAAGGACTTCTCCAAAATCACTAAGCCGTTGACAGGTTTATTAATGAAATACGTTGAGTTTATCTTTGACGAAGACTATTTAAAAGCATTTCAAACCCTCAAAATAGCTCTTATCACTACACCCATCATGCAACCACCCGATTGGACACTACCATTCGAGATTATATGCGATGCGAGTAATTACGCTGTTGGCGCAATCTTAGGTCAAAGAAAAGATAAGAAACTACACACTATATATTACGCAAGTAGGACCTTAGACCCTGCTTAGATGAATTACACCACATCAGAGAAAGAACTCTTAGCCGTCGTGTTCGCACTTGATAAATTTAGTTCATACCTTGTAGGAGCCAAAATCATCATCTATATCGATCACGCAGCCATCAGATACCTTCTAAGTAAAAAGGATGCAAAGCCTATGTTACTAAGGTGGATCTTATTGCTACAAGAGTTTGATTTAGAAATTAAGGATAAGAAATGGACTGACAACGTAGTAGCAGACCACTTATCACGTATGGAAGGAATTAAATCTGACCCGATACCAATTAACGATGATTTCCTTAATGAACGTATTATAGCCCAATTAGAACATGAGATAACTTCTTTAGACGAATAAATCTAAGAAGAAACAGTGGAAGAAATTTATGCGCAAACCACTTTTCCATGGTACACAGACGTAGTTAACTATTTAGCTATTGGGATACTTCCACCAGATCCCACCTATCAGTAAAAGAAGAAATTCTTCCATGATTTAAAATAATATTACTGGGACGAACCGTTGCTTTTCAAGCAAGGATCCGATAGTATTTACCGTGGATGTGTCCCAGATGAAGAAATGGAAAACATAATTTCCTAATTACACTCTACTCCTTACGCTGGACATGCAAGTACTTCGAAGACTTATGCGAAGATCCTTCAATCAGGCCTATTTTGGCCAACTCTATGGAAATATGTTCACCTCGCCATTCTAAATTTTGATTGATGCCAACACACTGATAACATCTCGAGGCGTGATGAGATGCCCCAAAAAGGCATTCTTGAAGTAGAAGTTTTCGATGTGTGGGAAATTGATTTTATAGGACCTTTCCCATCTTCTTTTGGAAAGAAATTTATACTCGTAGGTTTCGATTATTATTCAAAACGGATAGAAGCTATAGCTTCTCCAACAAATGACACTCGAGTAGTCATAAAGCTTTTTAAGAACATTATTTTCCCTAGATTAGGTATACCAAGACTCATCATAAGTGACAGAGGCTCTTATTTCATATCTAAAATATTTGATAAACTCTTATTAAAATATGGAGTAAGACACCGAGTAGCTACACCTTACCATCCGCAAACTAGTGGACAAGTAGAAGTTTCAAATAGAGAAATAAAACAAATTTAGAGAAAACTGTAGCTACATTGAGGAAAGATTGGTCTATCAAATTACCTGAAGCTTTATGGGCCTACAAAACAGCTTTTAAAATACCCATCGGAACCACACCATTCAAATTAGTCTATGGAAAATCTTGCCACTTGCCAGTAGAATTAGAGCATAAGATGGGAAATTAAAACTCTCAACTTTAACTACACTAGCGCAGGTGAGAAACATATTCTAGACTTACATGAATTGGAAGAACTAAGATTAGACGCTTATGAGAATGCTCACATATATAAGGAGAGAACCAAGAAATGGCATGAAAAGAGAATATCTAGGAAAGAATTCAGTGTGGGAGACGTTGTTCTTTTATTCAATTCTAGACTTAGGTTGTTTCGAGGAAAATTACGACCTAGATGGTCCGGTCCTTTCGAAATAACTAAAGTTTTAAATAGTGGCACTATCGAAATTAAGGGTAGGTCTAGTGCACCGTTTATAGTAAATGGGCAACACCTTAAACACTATAATTGCGTAGAAGACAAAGAATTTTCAATGGGTTTAAAATTGACAGAATTGCCATCAGAAACCTTATATTAGTTTCCCTTAAGTTGTGTTAATCCCTGAAATTAAATGAAGCGCTTAGTGGGAGGCAGCCAGCGATTTAATTTTTAAATATTTCTCCTTAAATTTTCATTTTATTTAGTTTTTAAAATTTTTGACTTTTAAATGCTTTAAACTCACTGATTTTTGTGTTGATTTGTTTTATTGTGTGATTCCAGAATTTTTAAAGTTTTTCTACCTTCTAATAATCTCTCTGTTTTTCACTAACTCTGATCATGACTACCAATATGACTGTGGAATTTAGAGATGGCGTCCAGAGGCGCCATTATGAAGCTTTAGCCATACGACCTATGTCCTTGACCAAATTTGCTCATGTACCTACCAGGAAAGCTTTAGGCATAACTGCCAACATTGACTACCTATTTAGCCAGCTAGGCTGGGAGGGATTTGCACTTTGGAAACATAGAACCTACTATGAGTTGACCTTAGAATTCCTAAGTTCATTGGTTTATAACCCAAACTGTGGAAAAGGCTTAACTAGAGGAAAAATAACATTTAGACTCTTTGGATACCCCTGTGAGTTTAACATTCATGAGATGGCTAACCTTCTAGAGTTTCCAGATGTCCCTTCCGTTTTCTCGGAACCACAAGAGTATTTTCTTGGACATGGCTAATTAGACTGTTTTTGGAGTAGTATCTCAAGACGACCTGATCATGATTTATACCCTATATTGTCCACTGAGATTCATAACCCAACTATTATATACTTCCATATGATCCTAACATATTCATTATTTGGAAAAGCTGAGAGTGATAACACTGTTTCAAGAGAGGAATTATTCATTATGTTTTGTGCCTTCACCTCCAGAGAAGTTAATGCGGTGACTTTCATGTTTGCAAACTTCTGCAAAATTATTCAGAGTGAACAACGTCAAATCATGATAGGTGGACTAGTTACCAATATTGTTGATGCAATGGAATTCAGAACCCGCCTTGCTAATATTAAACCACTTGGAGAGTTTAGGCCTATGAATATTACATCCTATTTTGAGAGGGAGATGCTTTATGACCGAGGTCCTGACCATTTTAAGCTTCTGATCAATGGTGTAGTTGTGCCGCATTTAATGCTACCTGACCATGAACGCACGAGTGTGCATAGTAAATGCAACTGGATTTATGATCTAGATGAGCCAATTTATGAATCGGGAGATGCTTGGTCCGAAGTTGAAATAGATCTAAAGACCCCCTCAAATTACTATGATTCAAATGATATGATTGAAGTTGAGAAGCCCGAAAAAGAGAAACTTAAAACTGCTGAGAAACCTACACCTACTACAAACAATCCTGAGCTTACTTTAGAAAGTCTCCGAGCTGAGATGCAAACCATGTAGTATGACATCCGTGACCCGCATATAGATATCATCACTCTAAGAGATATGGCAATGAATCAGTTTGAATATATGAGAGATGCGATAGACTCAATCCGCAAAAATCGTGGCTAAATTTCAACATCAACACTCATCATATTTTTCTTGCATTTTTATAAAATTTCAGCATTTAAAATTTAGTTAAATTTAATTTCTAGTTGATTTTAAATTTTCAGCTTATTTTGAATTATGACTCTTGAAATTTTCTAAGCTTTAATAAAGTACTTTAGTTCTGTTCTTAATTTATGTGTGCCTTAAATTTTAATTGCTCAAGTGTGTTAAGAGTGCTTTAACTAAATATTAAAATTCATGTGTTATTAGTGTTTAAATTTATTAGTCTGATGCAATTATAATACACTGCTAATTTGATGCAAATATTGAAATGCTATTTACCTACTGCTAGAAAAAAATTGCCAGTACTGATATACGAAGTATTTACCTGCTACATTATTTATTCTGTTACCTGCTACACACACTAGATGTATCAAAGTAGTGTGCAAAATGCATCACGTATATAACAAAATAAGAAGAACCCAAAATTTGGAGTTGTTGATAATTTTAATGTGAGACGGGCGACACACTAATGAGACGAGCATCTCAGGTTTGTGACGACCGTTACAAAACCCAGACGAGCGTCTCAATTCCCAAAACTGTAATGTTAGCCTTGCAACAATCGTGATGACCGTTGCATCCCCACTATCCCATTTTCCCCAACGGTCATGACCCCCACCCCACCTCCTATAAAACGCCACTACCAACTCCCACTTTCACACAACTCTTCAAAAAAAACCTTTTCATAGCATTTTCTCAACCACCCCACTCACCCAATCTCAGTTTCTATTTTTATAAGTTTGCAACATCACTTACGTTCCATCACAGTCCAATCCCTTCACAAATTTTGTTCTCCTTGCTTTCCATTTCATCTTTTATTTTCCAAACCCTTCTAAAATGGCAGAGCAAACACCAACCTCATTTCTATAGAAGGTGTTGTTGGAGTTCTCCAAAGGGCACGTTTTACAGCGTTCCATGAGAGAACCATCATCGTCACTAGTTACATTGTCGAGGACTGTCTGACTCGTTTGGGGCTCCTCGACAGTGTCAACTACTTGATCGAGAATACTAATCTCATAGCACTTTGAAAAAGCAACAGGCCCACCTATGCTACGCTTGCATTGGAATTTCTGAGTTCCTATGAGTACCACACGCCCAACGATGCAACAAAATTCCTGGTGGGGAATATTACGTTCCGTCTCTTTAGAAGGGAGTTTTCCATCACCCAGGAGCAGTTTAATGAATGGTTTGGATTTCCGCAAGGCGATGGTGTACAATTAACTCTTCCAAGAGATGGACACTAGAAGATTAAAGCTTTTAATCCATGCGAAGAGTTAATAGGAGAAAGGCAGCAGACGTGGGATGAGTTGTATGCAACTTATATCCATAACCCCGCCATCCGCTATTTCCAGAGGGTCGTATCCATCATTTTCTTCGGAAGTTTCAACAACCACAAAGTAAATCAGAGGGAGTTGTTCTTAATTTATTGTGCCTTCTTCGACATCCGTGTGAACCCCGTAGCCTTCATCTTTCACAACATTGAGTACATCTGTAATAGAGGGAAATAACCCTTTTGTTTTGGCGGCATGATTATCGACATCACACTTAAGCTCGGTTTAGAGGAAAACCTGAACCAACTGTATGCAGCACCTGCCGTGCACCTTGATATGGAGTATTGCAGAGCAAGTCACCTAATCAGGAAAAGGAGAGATATGAATCACAACCTTGTATTCAAGAACAATGTCATCTGAAGCATCATCTTACCATGTCATACCAGGACAAATGTTAGGGTCCGAGCCAATTGGAGCTACAACCTCAACGCCCATTCACCAGGTGCGGCTGCACAGGAATAGCAGCAAGCTATCGGGATCAATGAGGTATAATAGGCTATAGATGAAGCTGAAGTTGTTGATATGAGATTCGATGATTTTGCCAGCACCAACACCTCCACTAGACACCAACGAAGGAATTAACAACCCGTGTCTATGGATGATATTATCGCGGCCATCATTCAGAGCCAAGAAATGCAGCATAAGCATTACGAGGAGATTTTAGAGAGAATATGGAGGATGGAGTTCGCTCAGACAGAGCAAGGAAGACACATTGCAGCTAACACTGAAGCTTTGGGTGGCCTAACACACGAAGTTCATGATATGCATGATTTCATCTATCATGTAGGTCTACCTGACCATATAGCGATATATGGACAGAGAGTAGCCAGAGGTAGAGCCATAGGACGAGGCCAGAGACAACCACCACTGCAGGAGTAGTTTAGTTTTTTAGTTTTTAGCTTTTATTGTTTTTATTGTTTTCTTTAGAAGTGTACCTATATCTTGCAACATTGACGACAATGTCCGAGATAGTGTGGAAAAAGGTATTAGATTTCCCTTTTCATTATACGAAACATTATTTAAATTAATTGAAGTATTTAGTTTTCAACTTCTCTCCAGTATTTTAGCATTACCAAATTTTTTTTATTCCTTTAGAATGCTTTCAATTAACACACCCTTCAAGTATATAGGTTAATAGGCTTTGTTAGAAACTGAGAAAAGACTTAACAAAATTTATACATTCTTGACACCTTAGACTCTTTAGAAGCAATATCAATTTGGATACCTCTTATACCGAAATCTGAAGCTTTAGTTCTAAATTAGCCCCCGAGTAGTTTATATTAGCAATCAGCACCACCTGAAGTATAAGCTACGTGGAAAGTCGATGCAAATAAGTGATTGACCCTAAAATTGCAAAAAAAAAACATCTTAAGAATATGCAAGCCATTGGTAAAACAATCAAGTTGCATAAAAGGCAAAGCAAAAAGACTGATGTCAGTTGATTCAGAGGAATCTGGTTCTGAACTCGGTAGGGCAAATTACTATTCGATCCCCCATGACTTGCACTCAGTGTGATAAAAGGTTAATGTACTTGTGTACCAAACCCCATATGAAAAGAATGATCAAATTCACTAACATGCTATTCCACTATACGCGTGCAAAGGTAAAAGGCTTAATGTTATTGTGTCGGAATGAAATCGGGTGAAACAAATACAGGAGCACTAGGATGAGTTATAATAGCATGATCCGGATTGGTTTATACAAGGGTTTTAAGAATGTTATTTGTTTTTAGTGTCATTAGTTTATTTTTGGTGTTCGAGTTAATATTGGTTCTTTTAACATAAAGCCGCAAAACCACGTATGGATAGGTGATATGTTTCGTGTCTGCATATGAAGGTATTTTATTTAGAACATATTTGATTGTTTGCTTGAGGACAAGCAAAGATTAAGGTCTGGGGGAATTTGATAACTTGAATTTGTATCGATTATTTAATGCGGTTTCCGATTTTTTAACATGTTAATTTTTGTATTTTGGACAATTTTACGCGAGAATTGTGTTTGATTTGTAGACATTTGATCAAACAAGATCTTTGAAGACAAAAGCATAAAAGAGAGCTTATTGGACAAGAAACGAGGGAAAAATAGAAGGAAAAAAGCAAGAAAAGCCACTTCTGCATAATTTATCTGTGGGACGCCCATCTCATATGTGAGACACGCGCCTCATATCCAAGACGCTCTTCTGGGTTTCAAGTTGCTCGTCTCACTTTAAGATGCTCATCTCATTTATGAAACGCTCGTCTCAAACTCAAGTCAAATAACCTAGTTACGGAACATGATTTAAATGTAGAGAGACGTTATCAGAATCGTTCGCTTCAACCAGAGAATTTTCCTCCACCCTAATCAACTCAGTCCAAGCAACCTAGTTCAAAGCCCAATCGAAGTCCATGCCTACAAATGCTCAACAAAGCTAAGCTGCTACCTATAAATAGAAGCCTCTGCAATTATCAAAGAGAGCTTCATTCAAGTCCAAATTTTTATCTTTTTTCTTTCGATCGAAGTTTGCAATTTTATTTTTCAGCATTCGTTTTTATTTTCCTTCACCAACCCCAAGTGATAGTTTCCATCATTAGGAAACTATCGCTATTTTAATTGTTTCCAGCCACTGAATAATTGTTTACTTTTGAAGTTTGGTTGATCAAGAACATTGCAACCAAGTTTCTAATTTTAATGCTTTACTATTAATTTTTTGTTGCATTTATTTATATTATGAATTTCTTCTCCCTCTACCTTTCTTTGTTTTTATTTAATATGTCTGGCTAAACCGTTAATCGATATGTAGTTGTCTAACCATAACGAATTCGGTAGAAGTAGGTTATTGCTTTAAATTAAGTTATTTTTCGATTTCGATTTCTTGTTTTAAATAAATTTCGTTACGAGAGTAAGAGAGTATAAAATATTATGATTAAGACCACGGGAGTGTGAGATCATAATCAGATAGATGAAATCGGGCATATTTTTAAAACCAATTAGAACCTTTAGGTTTCTAAAAAATATTTCTAACTTGAATTGACATAGCGAGAGCGCCCAATTGAACTTAGGAGTATAGTAATATGCAAGACCACGAGAGTGTGAGTCAACGACTTTTAAACCGAGAGTTTCTACGGAGAGATAACTTAACAAACTTTGATAAGCCGAACCTTCATTGAACTCACAAAGGTAAATCAATTACGTACCGATATTTTTATCATTAATTTAAATTAATTAATTATTCACCTTTTAAAACTAAAAACATCGCTCGCCTTAGCTAAACATAGTAACACCCGACAACACTAGGTTGATTATCGAGTCTCTGTGGGATCGATATTTTTTATTACTACGTGATAGATTGTGCACTTGCAGTTAGTAACCATTATACTCAGAAAATCGTCACCACATACATCATAACAAACAACAACAATGCATTTCAGATTATGTCACACCACCACATAAACACTAAAAATGAATTTACATCAACACACATATATTATTTAATTTATGGCACACAAACCATTTTTAGAATAAAGCTCATCGCGTCAACTTCCTAGGGCTTCAAACGACACCCGAATCAGACACGCAGAACTAAAAATATGAATTTTCAAAAAAAAATCAAAAAAATTTCCAGTGTAATCGGTTACACCAAATGAGGTAACCAGTTACACCTCTTTTAACCAATCACACTACACAAAACATGCACAGTGTAACCGATTACCATAATCAGGGTAACCGTAACACCCTCACATACTTTCCTAACTATGCAACTTTTCTTTTTCTTATTATTATTATTATTATTATTATTATTATTATTATTATTATTATTATTATTACTAATTCTCTTCTAATCAAATAAAAACAATAATAATATTAATAGTAATTATTTAATCTAAATAATATTTATCTTATATTATTTAAATCAATAATTACTAACTAATATAATCTAATTAGTTTTACTTACCACAACACCAATCTCTACTCTATTGCTTACACTCCCCACTACACCTTAAAATCTATTCTTAAGGCCATTACCCTACACCAAGGGCATCTCAACATCAATAACACAACAAAATCACAATTATCACATAATTAAATTACGGAATATATATCAAATAAGTCAAGGTGTTACAACTCTCCCCCACTTATATTTTTTTCCTCGGAAATTACCGGATGCGAAAAACTATGGATACGAATCTCGCATCCTACTCTCCAACTCCCAAGTTATATTTCCTTCGGAAATGCCTCCCTATACTACCTTTATGAGAGCAATCTACTTGCCTCTCAATTGCTTCGATTCAAAATCATCAATCCTGACAAGCAAAGACTCAACTTTAAGGTTATCCCTTACCTGAACATCATTAATTAGAATCACATGTGACAAATTTGAAACATACTTCCGAAGCTGTGAAACATGGAACACATCATGAAAATTTGACAAATGGGGTGTCAACGACACTCTATATGCAACTACTTCAACCCTATCTAATATTTGGTACCGACCAATAAATTGAGGAGTAAGCTTCCTCAACTTCAAGGCACGCCCAACACTGGTCACCAGAGTGACTCTCAAGAATACACGATCTCCTACTTCAAACTCAAGATTCGTCATCATCTTATTATGGTAACTTGCATGCCTACTCTGCAAAGCTTTCATTTTCTCTCAATTCATGGCAACACAGAGGTGTCTTACACCTCCGACCATACAAAGCTTCAAAAGGCGCCATTACAATACTAGAATTGTAATTGTTATTATAAGTAAACTCTATCAATGACAAATGACCATCCCAAGCACCTCCTTGCTATAGGAC
Organism: Lathyrus aphaca; assembly: GCA_963966055.1. NCBI lineage: Eukaryota > Viridiplantae > Streptophyta > Magnoliopsida > Fabales > Fabaceae > Lathyrus > Lathyrus aphaca. Next base: position 200,354,735 of record OZ014519.1, on the reverse strand, counting down.
ACAAGCCCTCAACAAATCCTCAAAACACTGAATAACCCACTCTGTCTGACCATCTGGTTGCGGATGATAAGCAACACTCAACCTGCGCTTTGAACCTAAAGCCTCCAAAAAACTCTCCTAAAATCTAGAAGTGAACCGCAAATCCATATCTGACACAATACTCAATGGAACTCCATGCAGCTTCACAATCACACGAATATGAATCTCCATAAACTTCTGTAAAGAAAAACTGATATTGATCGGAATAAAGTGCATTGACTTTGTTAGTCTATCAACAATCACCCAAATGGAATCATGCCCTCGTAGTATTCGGAAACTCAATCACAAAATCCATAGAAATATTGTCCCATTTTCAATTTGAAATACCAACATTTGCATCAACCCTGTAGTTTTTTGATGTTCCACTTTTGACTTATGAAAAGTAAAACAAGCATACACAAACTATGCCACATCATATTTCAATCCACACCACTAAAATATATTCTTCAGATCCTGATACATCTTCGTAGCTCCTGGATGGATAATCAAGCTACTTCTATGACTTTCTTCAAAAATCATCTTTTTCAACTCAGAATCATCAGGAATAATTTATTATCATGGAATCCCAACACACCTTGCCCATCCTCTCTAAAGTCATTATCCTCAGTCTGATTGCTTCCAATCATCAATTATATTAACTTCACATCCAATTTCGGACTCTCTTTAATATTATCAAGAAAACAATTATTTATCTTTAGCAAACTCAACATCACACTCTTTGGGGTCAGCTTATAGACCAAACTCAAGTCTCTGAACTGCTCAATCAATTCCAACTCTCTAACCATCATAAAAGACATATACAAAGACTTTAGACTTAAAGCATCAGCCATAACATTAGTTTTACCAGGATGATAATTCAAGCTAAAGTCATAATCCTTCAAGAATTTCAACCATCTTCTTTGCCTCATATTCAATTCCTTCTGATCAAACAGATACCTCAAATTCTTATGATCTTTAAATACCTCAAATATGGAAGCATAAAGATGATGCCTCCAATTCTTCAATACAAACACCACTTCAGCCAACTCTAAATCATGAGTAAGATATTTTCTCTCATGAAGCCTTTGTTGTCTCGAAGCATAAGCCACAACCTTACCATCTTGCATCAACCCACCACCTAAACCCATACAAGACGCATCACAAATATACCACAAACGGTTCATTCAATTTAGGTAAAATCAAAATTGGAGTTGTAGTCAATCTCTTCTCCAGCTCAATGAAACTCTTCTCACAATGAATATCTCACACAAATGCTTTACCATTGCAAGTTAACTGATTCAATGAAAGTGCCAACTTGGAAAAGCCTTCAATAAACCTATAGTAGTAACCAACAAAGTCCAAAAAGCTTCTAGTCTCTGTAACCAAATTCAAAGCCTCCCATTGTAGAACTGAATCTACTTTAGATAAATCCATAGCAAAACCATCAACTGAAATAACATGACTATGAAAACTCGCATATTTCAACCAGATATCACACTTTGATAACTTGGCATAAATCTTCTTCTCTTTCAACACTTGCAACACAATTTACAAATGCTCAGCATGTTCTTATTCTGATTTAGGATAGATCAGAATGTCATCAATAAAAACCACTGCAAATTGATCCAAGTAAGTGTGAAAGATACGATTCGTATACTCCATAAATACTCCAAGTACATTAGACACTCCAAACGGAATCACCAAATACTCATAATGTCCATACCTAGTTTTGAAAGTCGTCTTGTAAATATCTTCATCCTTCACTCTAATCTGATTATAACCCAATCTCAAGTCAATTTTGCTAAACACACATACACCCACCAATTGATCCATCAAGTAATCTATTCTTGGAAGTGGATACTTGTTCTTAATCATCACCTTATTCAATTGTCGCTTATCCACACACAATCTCATACTACTATCTTTCTTCTTTACCAATAACACCAGAGCTCCCCAAGGTGGCACATTTGTTCTCACAAATTTCTTTTCCAACAACTCTTTTAATTGCTTCTTCAACTATACAAACTCTGACGCTAACATCTTGTATGGTGTAACACCTCATTTCTACCCGACGAATATTAATAAAATCAGAGTTGCAAAATTTCAATCATACAAATAGGATTCTACAATCATAATTTATAGCAACAATATTTAATCTTAATTTAACATAGATACATAACACAAAAAACTCGGATGAAACGATAAATACATGATTTAGTCTTTGAAAACAATGTAACTTTTATAATTAAGCAGCAGATTCATAATTTCAACATTAATGACATAACATCTTTCTCCAACTGAAAACAACTTAAAACAACAAAGTATTTTAATAAATTCAACTCCTAAATTCAACAACGGAAGTAAAATCAACAATAAAGAAACAATCGTTCGACCCCCGAGTGTTATGTATCAGAGCAACGACACCGACTCGAACTAATGAAGGTAGACAACCTTCACTCTGGATTATCTGCATGCTATCCACATAGAGGCAACATTCAAACAAAAGGGGTGCGATATCAAACAATATAATTAAATATATGATAAAAAATTTATGAGATTAGATTATATAGATCACCACTTCAGAACTTGCAACCAACATCAATCAACACAAGTCATAACACAATAACATGATTACACAACCTGAAATGCGACTTATAAAATGCACATGCATGTGGTACCATCGAACCAAAACTCCCAACTTAAAAATATGCCAATTAATAGAGTCGTCAACAAGGCATAAGCCTTCAACTTAATTTTCCAATCCAGGCCAACTTACTGAGCATCAACTCCAACTTGATATGTTATGTATGTAACAACATTAAAATCATAATAACAACAATACTCGTCACCTAGCAACACAACAACAAATCAATATTGGCCATAAGCCTACAACTTATATCTACATAACAACAAATCAACATTGGCCATAGGCCTACAACTTATATTTTCCAATAAATAGAGGCAATCCAAATAGCTACAACACCACCTGAAATTTCACAACTTTCAACAAGGGTCCAATGCAACAACCAACCAAAATATACTACAAACCAATTGCATAATTATTCGGCAGTTTTCAACTAAAATCAGTTAATAAATCATGCATTTAATTACCAACATTTTCTACTCTACACTACTCTTATTAAATTCATACAGTCATGGCTATTATAGTAATACCTGTTTCTAATATCTCATTGCCAAACTAGGTCAAGACAAGGTAAAGACGCAAACGGTCGGCGAAAGGAGAAAATGAAGGTGAACTGAATAGAGTCTCCAGCTAGGCATTTTTATCCCGAGGGAAAGGTAATGCTGCATAAACCTAGAAAAAGATGGATATGATGGTTGCGAACCAGAGAAACTGAGAAAGGGGGTTGGTTACAACCTGGGAAGGTATTAGCACCCAGATTGTCCGTCGTACTCGACGGGATCCACGCTTAAGAGATTGTATTTAAAGGGGTGGTGTATGTGCTATCTATGTGCAAAAGCTGGAAAAAGAATATACAAGTGTCAGTGCAAGAGGTGAATGCTCAGGAGCCGAGGCTTAAAAGAGAGTGCTGGAAGAGAGGGGATGACAAATAAACTTTTGTTCAATAACAATTAAGTTATGCCTATGTATCCTCTCGTGCAATGAGGAAGTCAGAACACCGTAGTTCGACTCAAAGAGACCGAAAGATAAATTGACTGTGAACTGCTTACTTTTCTAGGCTCAAGTGTATGACTCGTCTGGCTCGAGTGCTAACTGTATTGCATTAGACGGAAGAAGCAAGTTCTCGTTTGTGAGTGAGTATGATGAGAAAAGAATCCCGAAGGAGACGATTATTGTTTGTTTTTGTGTTTTCAGTTTTGTTAATTTTTGGTGTTTTGCATAAGTTAATGAGCTTAAGCCTAAATCAAAGGCTTGTAAACTCATTATATCCTCCCTGATTAGGGATAATGAGCCCACTTAAGTATGAGATAAGCATCTCAACTTAATTGCCATGATGATGTAGGATTAAGATCATTAACCTACTTATGATTAATTAGATGTTTTTTTGGTTTTTGTTTAATGTTAAGTAATGAGTTTAATCTCTAATCACAGATTAGTGAACTCATTACACCATCCTAATAGAAGGATAATAGATGAGAACACTTAAGCCGAGGAAGATACCTCAACTTAATCAATGGTTAGGGATTAAATTAATTATATAACAAAGCATTTATTAGGTGGATTTAATTAAGGGATGAGATTAAGAAATGGATTTTAATTTTGTAAGACAACTTGAGGAGGACTTGTCCATTAAACACTAGGGATAGCCCTTCTTAACCATAAGGAAGAATTAGAACCCTAATGTAAGGCCCAAGTTACAAGATGAAGTATTGGTGATTATTAAGGTGATTTGATTAAGAGGTTTAAAGAAATTAAAGGTTTAACACTTAGGATTAAAGTTATACACTCCATCCTAAGAGAAGGATGCAGGCATAACCCTAATTCCAAAGTCCTAAAACTTTAAGAGTTTAGTCTCTGATTATGAAGATGAGAAGAGAGACTCAAGGAGACTCAAAGGTAAAAATCTAAGGGGGAACTAATCACAACCCTAATTATTATCATGCTTGGGTATCCTATGGTTTGTAAGGCTTAAGAAAGATCTTGAAGGAACCCACCAATGGAAGAAGCAGATGAAAGGAAGATGAGAAAGAAGAACAAGTTACTTACTTCATTGAAGAAGATAAGTAAATTGAAGAAAGAACGTGAGAAAGAAAGAACACAAGTGAATAAGTTCACTTCAAAGAAACCATCAAGATGCATATGAAATAGATAAAAAGAAATAAGAAGTGAAGGAAAATCCACTTCTCAAAGTAACTTACCACCTGAAAATGTTAGCATGAATGCATAAAGTATGAAACATAAAGAAATGAAATAAAATGAGATGAGATGAAATGACCAAAGTCAGAAGTGTTTATGTAATGTTAATGTCATGTGAGATGATGCAAAGGCATACCAAATGCATATGTATGATCATACAAAGATGAGATGCAAATGGAAGCATGCTTTGAAGTTTGAAAACACATGAAAGTTAATGAAATGAAATGAATGCAAAATCATGGAAAATGGATGAAGAAATGATCAAGCATGATTCTAACATGTCCTAAGATGTCTAAGATGGCATATGAATGCAAGAAATGTCATGGCAAGTCTATGTATTGATGCATATGCAAGATGGATGCAAGTGAACATGAGAAATTAGGGTTATATGGAAGCATGAGGTGCAAATGAACAAAACAGAAATATATGACATGATAAAAAATTGAAATTAAGCTCAAACAAACCCTAATCTCATACTAGGTCACACCCCAAAGGAGAAGGTCAAAAGCATTACCACTCAAAAGTTATGAATTTCCTAAGTTTCTAGGGTTTTTGGATGGTTCAAAAGGGAAAAATGCAAATCAAATTGAAAATTCAAGATAAATTCATGAGATAAATATCCTATAAACTACATGCCATATGCAAAACAATGCAATAAGAATCATCTTCAAACTCTTCTTGGTTAGGCAGAAATGATTTTTTAAAGTTAGGGTTCAAAAATAAGATTTTAATGACCCTTAATTCAAAGAAAATTCATAAACTATGATCAAACCTAAAAAGAAATTTGTGTGAAGAGTTTGAAAATGTTTCTAAATGCAATGGGATGATTCATGATTTTTTTTGGTGATTTTTAGAAACCTAAATGTATTTTTAATTAATTAAAAGACTTTTAATTAATTAAAATAACATTAAAATATTTTTAAAATACTTTTTTAATGCAAAAAATAAAATAAAAATCATTTTTCAGGTTGAGAAAATTATTTGAAACAAAAATGCAAAAGAAAATATTTTTTGAATAAGTTTTGCTATTTTAAATAAAATGAGAAAGAAAAATAGAAATAAAATGAAATAAAAATAAAATAAAATGGAAGTATGTAGATCCAAGGGCCAAGATTCAAACTGGGGAGGGAAATGTTGACTGGCGCGCTATCCAAAGGCTGAGGTTTAATCTGAGATTTTTATATTATTTAAACCTAATTGAAACTAATTAATTAAAATTAGGGTTAATGGATCAATTAGGGCCGTCCACACGCGCGCACAAAAACAATCTAAGGGTCCTAATTTCAAGCCTGGCTAATTAATGGGGATTAGCCGTAATTAAACTCAAGTGGCCGAAGAAGACTTTCGGTCGTCTTCTCCGGCGTGTCTTCCACCTGAGCTTGCTCAAAACACCACCCCAAGCCCCCAAAGTCTCCAGAATGAATCAACCAACAACAACAAACAAGAATCCAAGCACAAAATTCATTTATTTTCAGAAACCAGCATGAATCGAATCAAACTTCTTTTAGGTCAAAAATTTCAGAGATTCGGTTCATGCTCATTTCTTCACCATTTTCAAAAATAACAAGTGCAGTGTGATCAGGGAAGCATGGGGAACATTTCTGTAACATAAAATGACGTTTCTGGAAAAATTGTTCTTGAGGTATACCTGAGGTTGAGCTTTCTGATTCTGGGCTTTCTGGACCTCTCTTTGGTGCAAGTCAACTCCTATGGACCTCCTAAGGATGCTTTGATGCTTGGAGCAAGCTTGCAATGGCTGGTTTTGATGTTTCAACTCTGCTGCATCAAAAATCGTATTTGTGTTTGGTTGTGTTTTAGGCTTTTGTGAAGGGTGGGAAATGCTCATTAGGTCATGTGGAGATGATTGGTGAAGAAAGATTGAGGTTTCAGTGGTGGGTTATTGAGATTAGAAGACTTCAAGTTTTTGGCAAGTTTTGGGAAATCTGAGTATGAGTAAGATTCAGGCCTCAATGTTATGTGTTTTGTGTTGCTTGAGGTTTGTATAATGTGTAGTGATTGGTTCAGAGAGTTGTTGTGGCATAGTGTGATTGGTTTGGTGTGAAATGCAAAAAGTCAAGATTTTGTACTTTGAGGTATGGGCATGGTGCAAGCCTGAGTTCTTGGGGTGTCTGGCCTCAGCTGACTTTGTGGAGAGCCATGGAATTGGTTTTGGCATCCTGGCACAAGTGGATGAAGAGATTCATACCATTTTGCAATTCTTGAAACTTTTGGCCCTTTTGAGATTTCTTGAAGTTCAAGGCATGAAAACACTTGATTCAAAGCACAATTCTGATGTTTAGAGGTCCATTTGACATATTGTGAAATGTTTGTGTCCATTTGAAGTCATTAGAATGCCTTAACATGCCAATTTGCAAAATCCCTCTTTGGCATGAAACTTGAAATTTTAGGATTTTTGCCAACTTTGAAAGGCCATATCTTGAGTTCTAGGATGAATTAAGACATTTTCTTGTACTTTTTGAAAAGGGAAAGACCTAATATACAACTTTCATGACCAAGAATTTTTCATTTGAAGCTTTATTGGTTGAGAAAGAGGAGGTTGAAAAACTTTCCCAAAATGGAAAGTTTCCATTACAAGTCATTTCCATTTTTGGCAAGTTTGCAAATGGCTCAAAATTCTTCAATCTTGTGAAATTACAACCACTTCTAAGATCAAATAAAGATCATAGAACTTCATTTTGATGAAAATACCCCTTTGGTTCCATTTGTTGGGGGCCTCAGATGCTCTGATTTTGACTTAACTTGCTCAAGAAGTTAACTAATGAACAAATGACTTCCACAATGAATTTTTCATCAAACTTGGTACACATGATCCTTATAACATCTTAAGAACAATAGAAACAATAATGGCCCAAAAATTTGGAGTTAAGGCCTCTGAAACCAAAACCCTAATTTTGGTCATCTGTGTAGTGAAAACCCTAGCTTTGCTTTCATGCCTTGCCAGTTCTTGTGATTCCTTGACTTCCATGAACTTTGAGGGACATAATATGATGATAGAACACACATGGACCCCCTTGGAAAGCTTTGAGGCCTTTGGGATGGCTCAGATGGATTCTTGGATTTCTCAGATCACAAACCCTAGATGCAGATGAACTTGAACTATGCAGATGAAATAAAAATGCAATATGAGATGGTATGCTTATGCTTATGCAAACATGAAAGATCACAAGTCATGGTGTGATATGAGTGAGGGCAAATTTGGGGTGTTTACAGCTGCCCCTATTCAAACATGAGTTAGCTGTGCAGGATGTAAGCGCTTGGCTTAACAGACAAACAAGATAACTTGTGGTTGAATACCAAAGACAGTCCAAAATTTGCACTCGCTGGATAGAAGAAGAAAAGGGATATAAATTGTAAAAGATAGTATAGTATGATTATCAAATGAAGGAGATGGAGGACGACCATCGAGCAGAGGACGACTGCTGGAGATAAAGCGGTAATAAAGCAATGACGGGGACGACCGACAAGCTGGGGAAATAAAGTGATCATGATAGGGACGGCCATCAGGTAAAGAAACAAGATTCTATGGGGATTAAAGTAAAGGTAATGATGGGGACGACCATCAAGCTTGGAAAGTAAAGTAAACAACGATGGGGACGGCCACCTGTTTAAAGAATAAATTAAATATTGATGAGGGACGGTCATCAAAGTTGAAGGACGATCACCTAGCAGGGGAAGACTGCTCTTTATCACGACATAGGACGAATGTTGGATAGGAAAAAAAGGTCAACGATGGAGACGGCCATCAGGTAACCATGATGAAGGACGATCATCAAGAGGTGAAGGACGATCACCTAGCAGAGTACGGCTGCTCTCGGGGTTTATCACGACATAGGACGAATGTCGAATAACACGATCAACGATGGGGACGGCCATCAGATAGAATGATGAAGGATAATCATCAAGAGGTGAAGGACGATCACCTAGCAGGGGACGACTGCTCTTTATCATGACATAGGACGAATGCCGGATAGAAAAGGGGTTTAATTAACGGGGATTCCGTTGGGGAAGGGATGAGGGACGGTCATCCAAAGGTGAAGGACGATCACCTGGAAGGGGATGGCTGCCGAGAGTATCACGACATAGGACGAATGTTGGATAGAAGAAAAGTTATTCTGTGGGTGACTTACTAGGGAATGGTAAACACGGACGAGTGCTTACGCTTAAGAATAAGAAGTATAAGTGTTTGACGATGTGTATAGATTAAAGACGCGGACGAGCATCCTTAGGACCATGATACAGACGAGTATCAGTAGAAACAAACGCTGATGCGTGTCTAGAGATGATGATACAGACGGGTACCAACTGGTTAACAAAGAACACGGACAAGTGTCGAATCTGTGAGGAGTGATATAAAAAATATACAGACGAGTATCAAAGACTCCTGTATAAGTATGAGTGAGTATTGGTTTGCTGGTGAAGTATGAGCAAGACACGAACGAGTGTTTGTTCTGCTGGGGAATTTATGACACAGACGGGTGTCAGATATGTACTATATAAACAAGCATTTGTTTTGAGAATGCAAAGGATGTGCTTTAGCTTTCTGTGGGGATAGGATGACACGGACGGGTGTCGAAAGGAACATGTTATGAACAAGTATTTGGTTTTTGAGAATGCAAAGGGGATGCTTTGGCTTCTATGGTGCAAAGGACGTATTCTGTATATTGCTAACGAAATACTGATGGTATTTGCAGGTGACTGGCTCGAACCTGGCTTGTGATCATGCAAATGTTTTATTTTTTCCGTAATGCTCCGTATTAGACGGAATGCTACGCTTATTTTGTGAATATGATGCGAATTCTATAATTATGCAAAAGAGAAACCGATTCGGGATTCGGATCCTGCTGAAGACAAGATATCTGGCTGATCTGCTTGGAGGGATATCCTAGCTGGGGGAGATCATTGGTAGATCTGTTAGGAGATATAGCTCTGCTTTGGGAAATAGATCATTGGTAGATCTACCCATAAGGAGAACTTAGCTGGGGAGAAGGAAACTTCCGTCACTTTGTTGTGTAAGAGTTTCAGGTATTTCTCTTCTGGGGAGAGAATGGAAACTTCTGTGGGGAGATAGTTCTTTTATCCTTGCTGAGGATGAGAGATCTGGCACTTTGGTGGGGGATCCTGGCTGGGGAAGCTCCCGTTGAATAGACTTATGCTAGAGATGAGGGGGCTTTGACAACTTTGCTGGGGAAAAGCATTTCAGATACTGCTTGGGGATGAGGTATGATGGGGAAGTGATGCTTGGCATGCCCCATGTTGCGTATTGAGTACCTGCAATCTGTTAAGACAAAAGAAGTGCACAAGTATCCCGAGGTATCCCTTACCGGATTCCATCATAGGAGTTAGGCTTTCTTGAAAGTAATATATTTCCTGCACGCATACAGATGGCTCATTTGTATTATGCAAGTACTTATCATGAACATTAGACATTTTGCAAACGAAACAAAAATGTACAAAACGAGATATGACTGAAAATTCTGATTTTATTAATCTGGGTGCCCTGAATTGGCAAATACAGTCAAAGAAACAAATCCCTTGGAATGAGGAGATTGCTATAAATTGAGAAAAGTAAAAAGTGTTGGCAATGTTGACGACGCTCCGATGAACTTCCTTTGCTATGACCTGTATGACATTGACGTTCTTCTCATCTTGCTTTTCGAAGAAGGCTGATTTTGACTGATGTTTTATCCTTTCGAAGCTTGCCATGTTGTGAGTGATACAGACGAATTCAGAATGCAGTTGTTCGCTTATTCCCTGATTTTGCGTGGATCGCCCTTTTGGGTTTTCAGTCCACCGGGATACCCATTTTTGCCTGAGCTGTCCAATGCGGCTTTTCAATTCAGCAGGTGTACACATTTTTTTCTTCAATTTTCCCTTATTTTTGCCCGATTCTTTTATTCTGTTTTTGACTCGCCGGGATTCCCTATTTTTTCCTGGACTTACATTCTGTTTTTATTTCCAGCGGGTCATTTTATGCGAAGTATTTTTTAACTGCATCTGAATTCACAGGGGATAAGAAATCTTCACCATCCATAGTAGTGAGTATCAGTGCTCCACCAGAGAAAACCTTATTTACTATGAATGGACCAACATAATTTGGAGTCCACTTGCCCTTGTGGTCTATATGAGGAGGAAGGAGTCTTTTCAGCACAAGATCTCCTACTTGGTATTCCTGAAGCCTGACTTTCTGATCGAAGGCTTTCTTCATCCTTTTTTGATATAACTGCCCATGACAGATAACAGCTTATCTCTTCTCTTCGATCAGATTCATTTGATTATACCGAGACCGGACCCACTCTGCTTCGTCCAGCTTTACATCCATCAATACTAGTAAGGAGGGTAGCTCAACTTCAACATGTAGGTCAACTTCCATACCGTATACAAGGTGATAAGGTGTTGCCCCAGTAGACGTTATGATTGAGGTTCGATACCCATGCAAGGCAAATGGTAGCATCTCATGCCAGTCTTTGTAAGTAACCACCATCTTCTGCACAATCTTCTTGATGTTTTTGTTAGCTACCTCAACAACGCCGTTCATCTTTGGCCTATAAGGAGAAGAGTTATGATGTTGGATTTTGAAGTCCCGACATAGTTCTTCCATCATTTTGTTGTTCAAGTTGGAACCATTATCAGTAATGATTCGCTCGGGAACTCCATATCGACAAATGATGTCTCTCTTCAGAAATATGGCTACCAGTTGTCTAGTAACGTTTGCATACGAAGCTGCTTCAACCCATTTGGTAACGTTTGCATACAAAGATGCTTCAACCCACTTGTCGGTTCGATCTTTCCAATCATGTCAATGCCCCACATGGAAAAGGGCCAAGGTGAAGACATCACGTTCAAAGGATTTGGAGGCACATGCACCTTGTCTGCGTAGATCTGGCATTTGTGGCAATTTTTGGCATAGGCACAACAGTCTGCATCCATTGTGATCCAGTAGTAACCTGATCGTAATAATTTCTTGGCCATTGCATGTACTCCAGCATGGGTACCGAAAGATCCTTCATCCACCTCGTGCATTAGCAATTCTTCTTCTTTCTTATCAACACATCTGAGTAGAACCATGTCAAAGTTTCGCTTGTATAATGATCCATCAACATTAAGGAAGAAACTACTGGCCAGTCTTCTCAATGTCTTCTTATCATTGGATGATGCCCCAGGTGGGTATGTTTGATCCTCTAAGAAGCATTTGATATCATGGAACCAAGGCTTGTCATCTTTAGCAATGTCTACAGAGAAAACGTATGCTGGTCGGTCTAATCTGGATACCGAAATCCGAGGCACATAATTTGCAGTTTGAACCTTGATCATGGAGGAAATGGTAGCTAGAGCATCTACGAACTGATTTTCATCTCGAGGGATATACTCAAGTTTGACTGTTGTGAAGAAAGTCAATAATCTCCTCGTGTAGTCATGGTATGGGATCAGATGCTCTTGGTGGGTGTACCATTTTCCATTGGTCTGATTAATTACCAAAGCTGAATCGCCGAATACAGTTAAAGTCTTGATCCTGAGGTCAATGGCTTCCTCAAGACCCATGATACATGCTTCATATTCAGCTTCATTGTTAGTGCAGGAAAAGGTGAGTTTTGTCGAGAAAGGCATATGAACTCCTTTAGGTGTAATGAGCACTGCACCAACTCCACGACCATTCATATTGACAGCCCCATCAAACATCATAGTCCATTCTTCCTCTGGGTCGGGCCCTTCAGTGTGAACAGGATCTTCATGATCTTTTGCTTTTAGGTACATGATGGCTTCATCAGGGAAGTCAAATCTCATTGGTTGGTAATCATCAATGGGTTGCTCAGCCAGATAGTCAGACAATACACTGCCCTTGATGGCTTTTTGAGATGTGTACTAAATGTCATACTCTGTCAGAATCATTTGCCATCTTGCAACCCTTCCGGTAAGTGCTGGCTTCTCAAATATGTACTTGACGAGGTCCATTTTTGAAATAAAAAAGGTAGTGTGAGTCAACATATACTGTCTTAGTCGGCGAGCAGCCCACTCTAAAGCACAACAAGTTTTTTCGAGCAGTGAATAACGTTGTTCACAGTCGGTAAACATTTTGCTTAGGTAGTATATTGCATACTCTTTTCGACCAGACTCGTCATGCTGGCCCAACACACACCCCATTGATCCTTCTAATACTGTCAGGTACATTATTAGAGGTCTTCCTTCAACTGGAGGCATAAGAATCAGAGGTTCTTGCAGGTACTCCTTGATTTTGTCAAAAGCCTTATGACAATCTTCATTCCACCTGACCGTTTGTTCCTTTCTTAACAATTTGAAAAGGGGCTCACAGGTTGCAGTAAGATGAGATATGAACCTCGATATGTAGTTCAATCTACCTAGAAATCCCCAAACTTCCTTTTTCAGTCCTAGGTGCAGGCATCTCCTGAATGGCTTTGACTTTATCAGGATCAACTTCAATCCCCTTTTCACTTACAATAAATCCCAGCAACTTACCGGAACATACCCCGAATGTCCATTTGTTGGGGTTTAGCTTCAACTTATACTTTCTCAGATGCTTGAACAACTTCAGCAGATTTACCAGATGGTCTTCTTCAGTAAGGGACTTGGCAATCATGTCATCCACGTAGCATTCAATTTCTTTGTGGATCATATCATGGAATAACGTTACCATAGCCCGTTGATAAGTCGCACTGGCATTCTTCAGTCCAAAAGGAATTACCTTGTAACAAAATGTGCCCCAAGGTGTGATGAAGGTTGTTTTCTCCATGTCTTCGGGTGACATTTTAATCTGATTATACCCAGAAAAACCATCCATGAAAGAAAACATCGAGAACTGAGTTGTGTTGTCGACCAATACATCAATGTGAGGTAATGGGAAATCATCCTTCGAGCTAGCTCTATTCAGATCCCGGTAATCCACACACATCCGTACTTTTCCATCCTTCTTAGGCACTGGTACAATATTAGCATCCCACGGAAGGTAACTAGTTACAGCAAGGAAACCGGCGTCCCACTATTTTTTTACTTCTTCCTTAATCTTCATGGCCATATCCGGACGAGTACGGCGTAGCTTTTGCTTTACTAGAGGGCAATCTTCTTTTAATGGCAGCTTGTGCATCACAATATCTGTATCTAGACCTGGCATGTCTTGATAGCACCAAGCAAAGACGTCGACGTATTCTCGAAGCATGTCAATGAGCTGTTCTTTTATTGAAGTCTGCAGACCGACCCTAATCTTTACTTCTTTCAAATCCTCTTCGGTACCAAGATTAACTGTTTCAACCTCCTCCTGATGAGGAGTAATCACTTTCTCTTCCTGCTTCAACAACCTGGCTAACTCTTCAGGTAACTAACAGTCTTCTTCAACCCCTTCATCAGCTTGATTAATTGGATTGTCAAAGTCATACAAGGTCATAGCAGTGCTGTTGTCGGTGCAATCTGGAGGATAAGCTCTGCAAGGGTTGAGATTTTTTTCGTTTTAGTGGTCAATTTTAATCTTGTTTTAGAAAAGTGTAAAAATGAAGTTATTTATTTTGAAAACATTGCCATTTTATTGTTTTGTACAAAAGTGAAAAATGAAAAGACAATGAGCGTAAAAGAGACTTGTTTGAAAAAGATGTCCGATATTCATTGATAATCCATTTGCACAAAATTACAATATGGCCCTATTACAAAATGAGTCCTGACACCTTGGGCAAGATGCAGGACTTGATGCATGCTGAAAAAAGCAGGAAATAATAATTACTCTGCAGGAGTAACCCTTATAATTTCCTGGTAAGACCAGTTAAGGACTTGATGACCCGGGATCCTTGAACGTATCCAGCTCTCCAGGTTGAGGTCGCTTTCCGCCTCGTCTTCTAGGTTGTTGACAGCATCTGGGGTGAGCATCCCCCAACTGATGAACTTGGGCTCTTTAGCAGCCTCTGATTGATCTTGTCGGAATGGTTTGTAACCCAAACCGAATTTTTCCTCCTTCTTTTCCATCGGTAGCAGCTTGCCCCAACCTTGGGCATTTCCATCTTCAACAACCTTCAGAGCTTGATGATAGGAGACAATTGAAGTACCCATCCTATCCTCCTGGGATGCAACAAATACTTCAGTCGTCGCCTCATTGACGTTCAGAGCCTCGAACCCCTGGCTCATAGTTTCATGGATTTCACCATCTATCTCAATGTATTTGTATGTAGCCAGATGGCTAACAAAGATATCCTCTTCACCACATATGGTGATAATCTGTCCTTCCCACTCATTTTTCAATTTCTGGTGAAGGGTCGACGTAACTGCACCAGCAGCGTGAATCCATGGTCGACCCAACAAACAGCTGTAGGCCGGCTGAATGTCCATCACATAGAAAGCAATCTGAAAGACCTACGGACCGATTATCACAGGCAGCTCCACCTCTCCAAGAACAGACCTCTTGGAGCCATCAAAAGCCCTGACCACCAGGTTGCTTGGTCGGAGAGCTATTCCATCATTTTCGAGCTTGACAAGAGCTTTCTTCGGCAAGACATTGAGTGTGGACCCAATGTCAACAAGAACATGAGAGAGCACAGCTCCTTTACATTCTAGGGTGATGTGTAAAGCTTTGTTGTGGTGACGTCCTTCTGTTGTCAAATTAGCACTAGTGAAACCTATCCCATGGCTAGTATTAACATTGGACACCACCGTCTCAAGCTGATTCACTGTGATCTCCTCTGGAACGTAGGCAGCGTGCAAGACTTTGAGTAGTGCATCCCGATGAGCTTCGGAACACAATAGCATGGATAAGATTGAGATCTTAGAAGGAGTCTGGTGGAGCTGATCCACAACTTTGTAGTCACTTCTTTTTATTATCCTCATAAACTCATCCACATCCTGATCAAAGGATGATTTATGAGTCTCTTTTGGTGCAGGTTCTTTAGGTGCCACACTTTTCCCTTTGGCTTTGGCAGCAGCCTCTGCCTCAGTACTAGTTCTTGGAGCTTGTGACGTAAAGAGGCGTCCGCTTCGGGTGAAGCCTCCGCCTCCCCCGACATTATCCACTTGTGAGGTAGGAACTGAAGAATAAAGAAGGACTTTTTCTCCATTGTAGTAAAGGTCTGCACCATAGTGCCATGGTACACCATTGTCTTTGTCATATGTAATAGGCCTTGGCACCGTGATGGTGACTGGGCTCACTGCAGCAGAGGTTGGAACCGTTATTGTGTGTGGATCATAAAAAATGGTGACAGGACTTCTGGTGGATGTTAGTGGTGATGAATTGAAGCTTGGTTGTTGCTGAAACTGTTGCTGAGATTGTTGTTGAAAGTTGCTGGAGTTTGGGACCATTGTAGGGTCATAATAAATAGTAACTGTGGAAACTTCGTTGTTGGTGGTTGATGTTGTTGTAGAAGTGGATTAAATGGAACTGTGGT
Organism: Lathyrus aphaca; assembly: GCA_963966055.1. Lineage (NCBI taxonomy): Eukaryota > Viridiplantae > Streptophyta > Magnoliopsida > Fabales > Fabaceae > Lathyrus > Lathyrus aphaca. The sequence continues at coordinate 200,338,484 of OZ014519.1, read as the reverse complement.
TTGTTGAAGTGATGGAAGAAGTGGTTGCTGATTTTGTAGACGAGTCGGTAGGAACAATTATTGTTACAGTTGTAGAAGAATCATTTATTGTTGTAAAGGGAGTTGCTGGTGTTGTAGAGGCTGTTGTGGTTATTTGCAGAATGTCTTCTTTAATCAAGCCATTGATGCCATTCCTCAAGCTTGCACACCCGTTCACGAAACCTGGCAAGATTCACAATAGGCCTCACAACCTGGTAACACCTAGCATTTTAAAAGTTGGGCTTTAACCTCTTCCAGAGGTGTCTGAATACTTGCAGTATCTTCAATTGAAATCATGGGTGAGCCCTCCTCTATAGCATTTATCCTTGGCCCACCATGGCTGGGCATAGGATTTTTCATGACATTAGGGGGTGGTGCAAAATTTAGGGCTTTTGAATCTACCAGATCCTGGACCTTCATGTGCAGAGCCCTGCATTTTTCTGTGGAATGACCAGGTGCATTAGAATGAAAAGCACACATAGCGTTGACGTCGTAATTTCTCGGAAGGTTCTGAGGATCAGGTGGAGCCAATGTCCTTAACTCGACAAGATTGAGCTTTAGGAGTTGTGGCAGCAATGTGGCATATGGCATTGGAATAGGGTCAATCACCCTGTTGATCTAAGATGGCCGCTGCTGAAAAGGGCGTTGTTGATTGTTGTTATTGTTGTTGTAGGATCTCTGTTGAGGAAACTGTGGCTGTTGAGGAAAGTGCTGTGGTTGTTGAGTGTATTGAGGAGGTGGAGTAGGAATAGTGACGGCAGCAACTGATCTGGGCAGATATTGGGGTCTTCCTCTTCCCATATGTACAAAATTTGTTTCACCAGATCTGCGGGGCCCAGCAAATGGCTTCCTTGCACTGCTGTAATTGGCATCATTGTCGGAAATCTTTCCCATCTTCAGTAAGCTCTCAATTCTTTCCCCAGATATCACCACATCTGCAAAGCTGGTGGAAGAAAATGCAGCCAATCTGTCAATATAAGTACCCTGGAGACTGTTCATGAACATATCTGCCATCTCCATTTCTGACATTGGGGGTTGAAAGGCAGAAGCTAGTTGCCTCCATCTTTGGGCGTACCCTCTAAAGCTTTCACGGGAAGACTGTGACATTCCCATCAAAAGGGTTCTGTTTGGAGCCATGTCCAGATTATACTGATATTGACGAATGAAAGCTTCAGCCAAGTCTTTCCAATTCCTTACTGTGGCTCTGGTCAAATGAGAATACCATTCCCGGGATGCCCCCGTCAAGCTATCCTCGAAGTAAAACATCCACAGTTTCTCATCCATGGTGTAGGATTTCAATCTCCCTAGGAAAGACTGAAGATGGGTACGTGGGCAGGATGTGCCATTGTATCTTTCAAAACAAGGAGGTTTGAACTTGTGAGGAATTCTAACCCCCTCCACTAACCCCATGTCCATGACATCAAAACCCAGAGAGTTTTGGGATTCAAGAGACCTTAGCTTCTCCGCTATTGCATCCAACCGACGGTCATAAACTTCATCTCCAGCTCCGACCACAATAAACTTCTCTTCCTGAGGGTCCTCCTGCAAGGCCCTTCCTCCAGTGTTACCTTGGGTGTTTCTTATAGCATTGATGTCTGGGTTTAGATGAGGTCCAAACTCTGTTGGATCAGTACGAGGCTGTATGTGATCGTTGTTACTGGTACCCCCTGTACCTGGATGGTTTTCCTCGGGAGTTTGCCGCTCGACTAACTCTCTTAGTCTCTCCTGGCTCTGATTCAAACCAGTCATCACTGTCATAAATTGATTCATTTGGGCCCTCATCTCTGTCCTCTCATTGGCCATCTGGGCTCTCACTTCAGTCAAGTCTTGTTGAACCTGATCCATTTGTAATCCCAGAAGGTTATTTCTCGTCGGATACCGGTGCACTCTATTGACAGGGAACACTCTTCTGCGAGCAATGTTTCCTGAAACCACAACAAAGTGAGAAACAATAACAAAACAAAAACCTATAAAACAAAGAGAAAATGTTATTATGCAATGCATGATGTCTATTTGTCTTCCAAGGGTATCCTGTTTGGTTCTTTGGTTTTGACCTTTCCAGACCTCGAGGAAATGATGATGTTGCAGAGGGATTAAGCTCACAGAATAATACAAACCATATATTACAAAAATGTGAAGATACATAGTTTGATTACAATAAAGTCCCCATGGTGGGTCAAAATACATCAACAAAATCAAAAGTACAAACAAAAGGAAATACAAGTATAAAGAAATCAAACATCCAGTCCAAAGTCATCCTCTATGACTTCTTTTAGGAGAGCCTCAGTCACTGGGCCAACTGGGTGCTCTTTGATGGTCCTGATAAGAAGGTTCCTGGTGGCAATGGCACTGGTCAACTTCTTATGCTTATCCTGGTCCTTTGATCTCTTCAACCCCTCCGAGAGTTTTAACTCAGAGATCTCCTTCTGTGCTGCTAACAGAGCTGCCTGATTCTTCTTCTCACTAACCACCAACTGCTCTATCCTAGCTTGGGTTCTTTGATCTTCTTGTGCACGAGCCTCAGTGATCCTGATCCACCTAGCCTGACTCTCCTTTAAGTAATGCTCATCTCTGGCCTTCCGAGTCTTAGCTTCCTTGCAAACATTCTTCAGCACTAACTCTCCTTCTTTAGCCTTTCTGATGTAGTCATCCGTCTTCTCAATCTTGGTCAAGTGCTCAATCCGGAGCCTCTCTAACCTTTCATTATCTAGACGGCTGTCATTCCTCTCCTAGAGGGTCTACTTTAAGGCTTCAGAGAGTTGAGTATTCCTTTCTTTTAGTTTCTCAAACTCCTCTAAACTGACAGTAGCTGCAGGCTCCACTGCTGAAGGACCAGGTACATCCTCTAAGGTGAATGGAATCCGGGTGATCTACCCCCTGATACGAGACCAGTCAAGATACTGTGCTGAGGCTATGTTGTTTCACTTGCCAAGGATAGTTGTCCCCTTAGTCTGAATATTGTTCCAGGCCCAGGCTGCCTGTCTGACAATGGCAAGGTTGTATTGGATGTCACAATAGAGGGTATCTGTCAAATCTTGCCCTCTTGGGGGATGTACCAAAGCATACCCTAATTGCCTCTTGAAAAGTAAAGGGTTGTAGTTGATGAAACCTTTTACTCAAATCAAGGGTACATTGGGATATTGCCCACAGCTAGTAATGATATCTTTGCCCTTGGTGCTCTGAGTGCACCATCTGATGTCTTCTGATGTAAGGGTAATCAATCTCTTAGCCCAATTCCTTGGCTGATGAGGATTCAGGAAAGTGTCTGACTTCGGCAAGTGCCTCAATAACCAATAGTAGAAGAGAGGTGCACAGCATCTGACTAATCTTCCCCTCTACTTCTCATTCCTTTGGTGCACTGAATAGTAAAAGTCTCCAAGCAAGGTAGGAACTGGGTTCCTCAGTAAGAACAGGTGAATAACACTCTTGCTTACAAACTTTGGCTCGTTTGCAAACAAGATAACTCCATATATGCTGAGGGCTAGGAGAGCACAAACAGTTTCCCACTTCCCTACTGCAGCATGTAGGGTGGCCTGAGTAACCAAGAAATCTAATTGAAGGTCTGGGATTCCAGCCTTAGTGGTCATGCTTTGGTCAATGAGGGTAGGCTCCAAGTGTAAAGCCTTAGCTATATATTCATTCTTGGGAGCAACCATATCAAGGTTGAATGGAATCCCTCTCCTGATAGGGACACCTAACATCATGGAGAACTCTTCCATCAGTGGTCCCAACTGAAAATCTGGGAAAGTGAAGCATCTGAGAGGAGGGTCATAGAACTGGAGACATGTGTGGATCATGCTCCTCTAGGATGCATCCAGGTCCATGATCATGTCCATAATGCTAACATAATTTTCCCTGAATAGAGGGACATGATCAGGAGTGATGAGAGACTGCATAGCCTGATGCCTGTTAAAATGGGCTCAAAGAAATGATAGGTGATGTTGCTCTTCCTGGAAGTGTCCATGCTGACAATGGATGCTGGTGAAGAAGACTGAGAGTAACTTCTGATAAAGGCCACTGAAGAAGATGATAAAGCAAAGTCTCTGATGGAAACAGCTGGTGAAGAGACCTGAAAATAATCTCTGATGTAGCTGATGCAGATAGCTGAAGGAATCTGAGCAGTAGAACAGGTCAAAACCAAACCAAAGATAAGATGTGGATACCCTGTAAAACAAATAGACAAATGTTAAATGATGCAAAATGATGTATGCAGAATGATATGCAAATGGTTTGTGATCAAGTGTTGGATCTGTTATCTGCCTTGATATGGTCCATGTGTGTTCATAAGTCCGGATGGAGGCTTAGAAAACCAGTAACAAGGTGGGGGACTCAAATAAAGAGTCACAAGTCCCGGGTTTCACAAGAACTGTCCAAAATGATACAACCTTAAAACAATATTAGTAACAAGGGTATGATGAGGCCAAAGGGTTCCTGCAAACCTGTAAACATCCCAACCCCCTCACATGTATTGTTCTAGAATAAGGATCCTCAGACTTGGATCAGTTATGAGAAGTGTAAACACTTCTAACCCGGAGGTACAATGTTTACAATAACCATAAAAGATCCTCCTCTAATTTAACTCAGATGCTGAAGGTCATAAAAAGGTCATCCAGACTTAGCAGGCTTCCCAGATAGCCCTAGTACAACAGGAAATCCGTAGCACAGAGTTCTCAAGAAGAAACCCATGTTTGAACCGTGTTTCATATTCCCGCACCAGACTAAAATGGAATGGGAAATAATATGAAGCCACTCTATCCTATGTGTCACTCAGGTCCCCGGTATGGAACCTTAACCACTCAACAATCCCACCCACCAAAGTAGACAGGAGATCCAACACCAATGATATGATAATAACAGAATGAAATGCATAAAACTGTAAATGAAAGCCATAAATAAAGTTGTACAAAAAGCAATAAATAAAGCAATAAACAATAAGCACAAGTAGCACATAACACCCTCGTAAACACAAATCAAATAAGCGCTAGGAGGAACCTATAAAAAGAACCAGAAGCCCTGGTTGCAATATAAGTCCCCAACAGAGTCGCCAAGCTGTCGCTCCCCCGAAAAGACACTAGGTCAAGACAAGGTACAGACGTGAACGGCCAGCTAGGCATTTTTATCCCGAGGGAAAGGTAATGCTGCACAAACCTAGAAAAAGATGGATAAGACGGTTGCGAACCAGAGAAACTAAGAAAGGGGGTTGGTTACAACATGGGAAGGTATTAGCCCCCAAATTGTCCGTTGTACTCGACGGGATCCACGCTTAAGAGATTGTATTTAAAGGGGTGGTGTATGTGCTATCTATGTGCAAAATCTGGAAAAAGAATATACAAGTGTAAGTGCAAAAGGTGAATGCTTAGGAGCTGAGGCTTAAAAGAGATTGCTGGAAGAGAGGGGATGACAAAGAGACTTTTGTTCGATAACAATTAAGTTATGCCTACGTATCCTCCTGTGGAATGAGGAAGTCAGAACACCGTAGTTCGACTCAAAGAGACTGAAAGATAAATTGACTGTGAACTGCTTACTTGTCTATGCTCAAGTGTATGACTCGTCTGGCTCGAGTGCTAACTGTCTTGCATTAGACGGAATAAGCAAGTTCTCGTTTGTGAGTGAGTATGATGAGAAAAGAATCCCGAAGGAGACGATTATTGTTTGTTTTTGTGTTTTCAGTTTTGTTATTTTTTGGTGTTTTGCATAAGTTAATGAGCTTAAGCCTAAATCAAAGGCTTGTAAACTCATTATATCCTCCCTGATTAGGGATAATTAGCCCACTTAAGTATGAGATAAGCATCTCAACTTAATTGCCATGATGATGTAGGATTAAGATCATTAACCTACTTATGATTAATTAGATGTTTTTTTTGGTTTTTGTTTAGTGTTAAGTAATGAGTTTAATCTCTAATCACAGATTAGTGAACTCATTACACCATCCTAATAGAAGGATAATAGATGAGAACACTTAAGCTGAGGAAGATACCTCAACTTAATCCGTGGTTAGGGATTAAATTCATTATATAACAAAGCTTTTATTAGGTGGATTTAATTAAGTGATGAGATTAAGAAATGGATTTTAAGTTTGTAAGACAACTTGAGGAGGACTTGTCCATTAAACACTAGGGTTAGCCCTTCTTAACCATAAGGAAGAATTAGAACCCTAATGTAAGGCCCAAGTTAGAAGATGAAGTTTGGTGATTAATAAGAGATTTGATTAAGAGGTTTAAACAAATTAAAGGTTTAACACTTAGGATTAAAGTTATACACTCCATCCTAAGAGAAGGATGCAGGCATAACCCTAATTCCAAAGTCCTAAAACTTTAAGAGTTTAGTCTCTGATTATGAAGATGAGAAGAGAGACTCAAGGAGACTCAAAGGTAAAAAGCTAAGGGGGAACTAATCACAACCCTAATTATTATCATGCTTGGGTATCCTATGGTTTGTAAGGCTTAAGAAAGATCTTCAAGGAAGCCACCAATGGAAGAAGCAGATGAAAGGAAGATGAGAAAGAAGAACAAGTTACTTACTTCATTGAAGAAGATAAGTAAATTGAAGAAAGAAAGTGAGAAAGAAAGAACACAAGTGAATAATTTCACTTCAAAGAAACCAGCAAGATGCATATGAAAGAGATAAAAAGAAATGAGAAGTGAAGGCAAATCCACTTCTCAAAGTAACTTACCACCTTAAAATGTTAGCATGAATGCATAAAGTATGAAACATAAAGAAATAAAATGAAATGAGATGAGATGAGATGAAATGACCAAATTCAGAAGTGTTTATGAAATGTTAATGTCATGTGAGATGATGCAAAGGCATACCAAATGCATATGTATGATCATACAAAGATGAGATGCAAATGGAAGCATGCTTTGACGTTTGAAAACACATGAAAGTTAATGAAATGAAATGAATGCAAAATCATGGAAAATGGATGAAGAAATGATCAAGAATGATTCTAACATGTCCTAAGATGTCTAAGATGGCATATGAATGCAAGAAATGTCATGGCAAGTCCATGTATTGATGCATATGCAAGATGGATGCAAGTGAACATGAGAAATTAGAGTTATATGGAAGCATGAGGTGCAAATGAACAAAACAGAAACATATGACATGATAAAAAATTGAAATTAAGCTTAAACAAACCCTAATCCCATACTAGGTCACACCCCAAAGGAGAAGGTCAAAAGCCTTACCACTCAAAAGTTATGAATTTCCTAAGTTTCTAGGGTTTTTGGATGGTTCAAAAGGGAAAAATGCAAATCAAATTGAAAATGCAAGATAAATTCATGAGATAAATATCCTATAAACTACATGCCATATGCAAAACAATGCAAAAAGAATAATCTTCAAACTCTTCTTGGTTAGGCAGAAATGATTTTTTTAAGTTAGGGTTCAAAAATAAGATTTTAATGACCCTTAATTCAAAGAAAATTCATAAACTATGATCAAACCTAAAAAGAAATTTGTGTGAAGAGTTTGAAAATGTTTCTAAATGCAATGGGATGATTCATGATTTTTTTTGGTGATTTTTAGAAACCTAAATGTATTTTTAATTAATTAAAAGACTTTAATTAATTAAAAATAACATTTAAATATTTTAAAAATACTTTTTTAATGCAAAAAATAAAATAAAAATCAATTTCAGGTTGAGAAAAATATTTGAAAAAAAAATGCAAAAGAAAATATTTTTTGAATAAGTTTTGCTATTTTAAATAAAATGAGAAAGAAAAATACAAAGAAAATAAAATAAAAATAAAATAAAATGGAAGTATGCAGGATTCAAACTGGGGAGGGAAATGTTGACTGGCGCGCTATCCAAAGGCTGAGGTTTAATCTGAGATTTTAATATTAATTAAACCTAATTAAAACTAATTAATTAAAATTAGGGTTAATGGATCAATCTGAGCCGTCCACACGCGCGCGCAAAAACAATCTAAGGGTCCTAATTCAAACTTGGCTAATTAATGGGGATTAGCCCTAATTAAACTCGGGTGGCCAGAGAAGACTTTCGGTCGTCTTCTCCGGCATGTCTTCCACCTGAGCTTGCTCAAAACACCACCCAAGCCCCCAAAGTCTCCAGAATGAATCAACCAACAACAACAACTAAGAATACATGCACGAAATTCATTTATTTTCAAAAACCAGCATGAATCGAATCAAACTTCTTTTAGGTCAAATTTTTTAAAGATTCGGTTCATGCTCATTTCTTCACCATTTTCAAAAATAACAAGTGCAGTGTGATCAGGGAAGCATGGGGAACATTTCTATAACATAAAATGAAGTTTCTGGAAAAATTGTTCTTGAGGTATACCTGAGGTTGAGCTTTCTGATTCTGGGCTTTCTGGACCTCTCTTTGGTGCAAGTCAACTCCTATGGACCTCCTGAGGATGCTTTAATGCTTGGAGCAAGCTTGCAATTGCTGGTTTTGATGTTTCAACTCTGCTGCATCAGAAATCGTATTTGTGTTTGGCTGTGTTTTAGGCTATGATGAAGGGTGGGAAATGCTCCATAGGTCATGTGGAGATGATTGGTGAAGAAAGATTGAGGTTTTAGTGGTGGGTTTTTGAGATTCGAAGACTTCAAGTTTTTGGCAAGTTTTGGGAAATCTGAGTATGAGCAAGATTCAGGCCTCAATGTTATGTGTTTTGTATTGCTTGAGGTTTGTATAATGTGTAGTTATTGGTTCAGAGAGTTGTTGTGGCATATTGTGATTGGTATGGTGTAAAATGCAAAAAGTCAAGATTTTGTACTTTGAGGTATGGGCATGGTACAGGCCTGAGTTCTTGGGGTGTCTGGCCTCAGCTGACTTTGTGGAGAGCCAAGGAATTGGTTTTGGCATGCTGGCACAAGTGGATGAAGAGATTCATACCATTTTGCAATTCTTGAAAGTTTTAACCCTTTTGAGATTTCTTGAAGTTCAAGGCATGAAAACACTTGATTCAAAGCACAATTCTGATGTTTAGAGGTACATTTGACATATTGTGAAATGTTTGTGTCCATTTGAAGTCATTAGAATGCCTTAACATGCCAATTTGCAAAATCCCTCTTTGGCATGAAACTTGAAATTTTAGGATTTTTGCCAACTTTGAAAGGCCATATCTTGAGTTCTAGGATGAATCAAGATATGTTCTTGTTCTTTTTGAAAAGGAAAATACCTAATCTACAACTTTCATGACCAATAATTTTTCATTTGAAGCTTTTTTGATTGAGAAAGAGGAGGTTGAAAAACTTTCCCAAAATGGAAAGTTTCCATTACAAGTCATTTCTATTTTTGGCAACTTTGCAAATGGCTCAAAATTCTTCAATCTTGTGAACTTCCAACCACTTCTAAGATCAAATAAAGATCGTAGAACTTCATTTTGATGAAAATACCCCTTTGGTTCCATTGTTGGGGGCCTCAGATGCCCTGATTTTGACTTAACTTGCTCAAGAAGTTACCTAATGAACATATGACTTCCACAATGAATTTCTTCATCAAACTTGGTACACATGATCCTTATAGCATCTTAAGAACAATAGAAACAAGAATGGCCCAAAAATTGGAGTTAAGGCATCTGAAACCAAAACCTTAATTTTGGTCATCTGTGTAGTGAAAACCCTAGCTCTGCTTTCATGCCTTGCCAGTTCTTGTGATTCCTTGAATTCCATGAACTTTGAGGGACACAATATGATGATAGAACACACATGGACCACCTTGGAAAGCTTTTAGGCCTTTGGGATGGCTCAGATGGATTCTTGGATTGCTCAGATCACAAACCCTAGATGCAGATGAACTTGAACTATGCAGATGAAATAAAAATGCAATATGAGATGGTATTATGCTTATGCAAACATGAAAGATCACAAGTCATGGTGTGATATGAGTGAGGGAAAATTTGGGGTGTTTGCAACTACTACTTTAATTCTTATCACTACTGCTACTGATAAATGAATGTGATCCTCATCTCAATAATGTTGGAAATTAAAGGTAGATATCGTGTTCTAAAACTATCAAAAAGTAAGAAAGTATGACTCTCGTCACACTACACACCCACTGGCCATGACCCTCGTCACACACCACCTATGATGGTCGTAACACAGGGTTTACGATCATCACTCCCCTAAGACGGGAGTCACACGCCTTTTGGGACGGTCGTCCTACCTCAAAACATTATTCGTCTCTGTTTCCTTATTCTACCAGATTCCTCCTTCGGTTCAATCTCAGACCAACATAGTACAACAACATAGGAAAATCATACTCAAACAACTTAGATTAATTTTTCTACGAACAATTACACAACATCAACCAATTTTGGTATCGACCATAACAATCAACACATAGACAGAACAATCATCACAACATCAAAGTAATCAACATATAAGCCAATCTAGAATTACCCCAAAGATTAATTTGACATTTCCCTAAATTTAATACTGGAAAAATAATGAATCTTACTATTTTTAATTTACCAAATTAAAGTTCATAATATCAACTTTCCAACGCTTCGAACGACGCATCAAACAGATACACAGTTTGAAAGTTATGAATTTTCCAAGTTTTCCAAAAACTTCATTTTCCCTACGGGTTCAATTCTATAAAACCCAAAAACCTCATCAATTCATCATATCATATACAACCACAAGAAATTAATCTATGCAACATATACATCATTTCAAATAAAAAATACGCCTTAATTTCATCGCTTTCTACCTAATTCATCAAGAACTCATTATAAATCACTAAAACCTCTTAAACCACAAACTAATCCACATACTATTTATCATTAACCCAATTATAGAGTCAGAACCCCACCCTTACCTTGGATTGAAGGTTGCTCCATAACTCTCCGATTAAACCTAGTTTTGCCTTTCTTTTTCCTCTTTTCCTATTCTCTGCAACTTTACGTAACTTCTCCCAAAACCTTATTTCTTTCTTAATGATACTTCCCTACTAATTCCACTTAAAACTTATTCTTCCTTATTTTCCTTCACTAATTCCACTACTAATACCTAGTCTTCCTCATTTCTCTCTCACCCAGTTACTAATTAAATTATATTTTAATTAATAATAATATTAGGAATAATAATAATAATAACAATAATAGTTTCCATCACCTATTTAATTAGATCAATATTCAACTATAATTATAATTAAATAAATACTAACTAAAATAATATAATTAGTCTTAGTCCCCACACCACCAATCTCTATGTTTTTGGTCACACACCCCTACTACCTTAAAGATAATTCCTAAGGCCTCTACCCCTTACGATGGTTACACCAAAAAAAACCAAAAAACACCAAAACACAGGATCAATTACATCAATTCACAATTTATTTCACGAATAATAATTAAAATAAAAACAGGCGTTACAATTCTCCACCACTTAGAATATTTTCGTCTTCGAAAATGTACTCATTACAAACTCCTCCAGATACATTCTCGCATCCAACTAATCAACTTTCACGCCACAAATGGGAACCCCACGAATAACACAATACAATAGTACACCTTATCTATGACAACAACAACGATATGCAATGCTCACGCAATGCACTCGACGACCAACTCCAAATACAAAGAATAAACAAGTTAAGAACATACAGGTTCACTATAAACTAGAACACAACACAATCGTTACCATCACCATATTCAACGAGAAAAAACAAAGATAATAACACAAAAGACCATAGAAAAACATGAATGTAACCAATCTATCAACATCATTGTTACCCATATAAGAACAAACTGCACTACACCATGTTTTCGTTGCGCACTCTGAGTACTCGCAACTATTCAAATCTACCACATTCCTATCAACCTTCCGACCATCAAAGCATACATAAGAAAGACTTTCGACTTAACTCACCGAAAATTCCGACCAATAGGTATTCTACACTCTTGTGATTACTGAATACTTAGAACCTATATCCATACAAATAATACCTCCGATTATCCAATACAACTACAACTGCAACCAATTCCAAATATTGAATAGGATAGATACTTTCATGAATCTCCAATTATAGTAAAACATAAGCTACAACTTTACCATATTGTATTAACACATTGTCTAAACTCATCTTAAACATATAAAATCATTACAACAACATAAAGATACATGTATCCAATTAATTTCTACAAGAAAAATCATCTTTTTCACTTTCAGACCGTGCTAAACGGCCACCACCCTACGTTAAGCATGCTAAGTCTCACTTAGCGGGAACTACGAATTCTGTAGAAAACCCTACGATAAAATCCATCTCCAACTGCGATTTAACACTTTCCCAACAGATGTTTCATTAATAACCTACACTTAACATGTTCACAATTCTCCACAACCCTTATCTGAATTAACACAACCAAGTAAATTCATCTTTACAAATCAAAAATCACACTTTGATGACTTAACATATAACTTCACTTCTTAGGTCATCTCTACAATGCTTCAAGTCACATGTCAATCGGATTCTCAATCCACCACTAATCAAAACTCAAGTTATCTAGAACACCCAAGTGAGTTTCCATACTACTCACTGATCAACTTGCAACCTTATACCAACATTCTCGAGTCTTCCTCATCTTCCTATATAGGAATTGACTAATCAAAACAATCCTTAAAGCACTTGGATCAACTCCAAACTATTCATTGTACATAAAATTCTAGTTGGCAAGACACGTTTATTCCATCCAACATGATTCTGCGTACTATTAACAAGAGATTAAGGGTGATAAGTTCCTTAATTTATCAATAGACAGCCGACAACCATAACGGTGTCATAAATCATTATTACCCAACTACAATAGTATCCTTTACCTTATGCTCAAAGTTACCTAAGCATACTGCTCCACCATCTCTCTAAGGCTTACAATTTTTTCTTAATTTCCTTATTTCCAACATCGTCAATGATACAAAATGCTCAAAATACAATACATATTCTCCACACCCTCTAGTCGCACAACACAATTATTAAATATCCTTCTAATTCCAGAGTCAATATTACATCAAGCACAATTCAAACCGGTCCCCTTCAATCAAAAAATTTATCCAAGTTAAGAGCTTTAATAGCACTAACAAATCCTTCATCTTTCTTTTTAATCTTATAACCTCGATGATCCGTATAGTTTCACACTTGATTCTCATTTAAATCACACTCTCAACAGTACCATCTCATCATTTAGTTGGTGATAGAAACTTCCAAAATTTTCCCAACACATGTCGACACATATTGTTAATAACACACAACCCGCTTTACTATTTAACCTTCCTCAAATATTTCTATACTCTAAAAATTCTCAGCTGGAATACGCCACACTCCCATCTGCTCCTCCGATACTCTTACTTTCTTCTTAATATTAAACATTTTACATTTGATCTTATCTGACCATTTCCACCAAGAATCGTTCAACTTCAAACACAATTATCTCGTTCAATACAGACCTCTCAAACAAAAAATTATATTCCAAAATGAAGGGAATTTCACGTAGATTCCATAAATTCAAGAATCACTTAAGTCTGAGTTACGAGTAAAATGTTATTGCTTGTGCAATGACATCTGATTCAGAAATCCCGTATACATACTTCCACCAAAATCAACATCAGACCCAAATAATTAAACGTGTTTTTTTCTCTCTCTTCAAAAACACGCCACATACAAAAATTATATGCAAACTATAGGGAATTTTCCAAGCCTTCAGAAAAGTCCATAATAGCTCCCATCAGATTTACGAGTGAAAAGTTATGCCCCTATTCCATAATTGCGAAAATAAAAACTAAAATTGATGAAAATGAGTTCTACTCTCTCTCTCTCTCTTGCTTCCAAGATCTTCCAACTGTCCCTGCTTTTCACCTAACTCTGAAAATCATCCGACTTCAATCCAATTATACTCAAGACATACTAGTCTAACAGTTGATTCACCAAATTGTCAATTTCTTAGGATTAGATCCTTAAGCTCAATCATCTTTTTAATCCACTATCAATAATCTGTGCACACCTCATATAACTGTCATCATACATATGCACTCATATAACCAAAGAGTTATGTTACATGCTTATTAGATAAAAACATCACTTCTCAACTGTCTTCAAACTCAGATCTAAACTCTAGAGGAAAGTCGCAAATATCGGCTCGTCCTCCCTTAAAGGAGTCTCAAACTTGATCGACAGGTAAAATTCATTAACCTATACTTTTGTCGGTTCGCAACAATACAGTTCCAACAAAACTTGTACTCTTGCAATCAATATCATCTTGGACCAACTCCTCATACCATAAACATCTATGAGAAGCAAACTTCTCCCCTACTTGTTTCCAACCAACTCTTGGAGACAAACGGTTAGAAAAATAATAAGCAAGTACTGACAGTGTTTCACACACATGTCGCATACTAAGGAATAAAAAACATTGGACAACTTGGACAAATGGAGAAACCAGACTCTAATACCACTAATCTAACACACCATTTCTACTCGAAAATATTAATAAAATCAAAGTTGCAAAATTCCAATCATACAACTAAGATGCTACATTCACAACTTATAGCAACGACATTTAATCGTATATTAATATAAATACATAACACAAAAAACTCAGATAATACGATAACAACATGATTTAGTCTTTGAAAATATAACAACTTTTATAATTAAGCAGCAGATTCATAATTTAAACTTTAATTACATAACATCTTTTTCCAACTGAAAACAACTAAAAACAACAAAGTATTTTAATAAATTCAACTCCTAAATTCAACAACGAAAGTAAAATCAACTAGAAATCAACAAGCATTCATCCCTACTGAGTGTTACGTATCAGAGCGACGACACCGACTCGAACTAATGAAGGTAGACAATCTTCACTCTAGATTACCTGCATTTTACCCACGTAGAGGTAACATTCAAACAAAACGGTGAGATATCAAACAATATAATTGAATATATGATAAACAATATATTAGATCAGATTATATAGATCATCACTTCACAACTTACAACCAACATCAATCAACATAAGTCACTGTATAATAACATTATTATGCAACCTAAAATGAAACTTATAAAATGCACATGCATATGGTGCCATCGGAGCAGAACTCTCAACTTAAGATTCTGCCAATTAATAGAGGCGTTAACAAGGCATAAGCCTTCAACTTAATTTGCCAATTCAAATCAACTTACCAAGCATCAGATCTAACTTGATATGCTATGTATGCAACAACATGAATATCAGAATAACAACAATACTCATCACCTAGCAACACAACAACAAATCAACATTGGCCATAGGCCTACAACTTATATTTACATAACAACAAATCAACATTGGCCATAGGCCTACAACTTATATTTTCCAATAAATAGAGGTAATCAAACTAGATACAATACCACCTGAAATTTTGCATCTTTCAACAAGGGTCCAATGCAACAACCAACCAAAATATACTCTAACCAATCGCTTAATTATTCGGCAGTTTTTTCGACTAAAATAGGTTAATAAATCTTCCACTAAATTACCAACATTTTCTACTCTACACTACTCTTATTAAATTCATACAATCATGGCTACTATAATAATACCTGTTACTAATATCTCACTGCCAAACTAGTACCGTTACTTCCTGTCCTTAAAATGCACTACTTGCTACCAAGACACACTACCTATTATTCCCTTAATAAATTTTCTACTAGTTACCACATTAATCTTCTTCCAATTTAATCTACTAATTACTCTACTAATAATACTATGCTAATTCATGCTACACATTCATTAAACTAATATCCAACCTGCTACTAGTTTATCACTGTTAAACTATTACCACGCTGTTTCTAAATTATTCGTTTTAAATGTTATTGGTGTTGCTACTAATTAATCGCTACATTGTTACTTTAATTCTTATTACTACTGCTACTGATGAATTAATGTGATCCTCATATCAATTGTGTTTTTGGAAATTAAGGTTAGACATACATTTTCTAATCCACATACTATTTATCATTAACCCAATTATATAGTCAGAACCTCACCCTTACCTTGGATTGAAGGTGTCTCCATAACTCTCAGATTAAACCTAGTTTTTCCTTTCTTTTTCCTCTTTTCCTATTCTCTACAACTTTACATAACATCTCCCAAAACCTTATTTCTTTCTTACTGCTACTTCCCTACTAATTCCACTTAAAACCTATTCTTCCCTATTTTCCTCCACTAATCCCACTACTAATACTTAGTCTTCCTCATTTCTCTCTCACCCAATTACTACTTAAGTCATATTTTAATTAATAATAATATTAGGAATAATAATAATAATAATAATAGTTTCCATCACCTATTTAATTAAATCAATATTCAACTATTGTTATAATTAATAATTACTAACTAAAATAATCTATTTAGTCTTAGTCCCCACACTACCAATCTCCAGGCTTTCGGTCACACACCCCTACTACCTTAAAGATAATTCCTAAGGCCACTATGTTACGATGGTTACACCAAAAACAACTAAAACACACCAAAACACACGATCAATTACATCAATCCACAATTTATTTCACGAATAAGAATTAAAATAAAAATGGATGCTGCATATGATGCCATAGAAACAAGTATAGTACATGGGACAAGATCAATAGAAAAATCCACCTTTCTCTCTCTAGCGGTACATCTAAAATATCTTTTGAAAACACTTTTGGAATTTCATGCACCACCTGAAATTCATCACTCACAACTTGACTCTTCACAGACAATAACACAAACAACGCAAGCACCCGAGGTTCCTCCTTTAAAATATACTTCAACTCTCGAGAAGACAAGAAACCTGTTTCTTCTTCATCATCAATAGAAAAAAACCAGACTAATTTATTATAACAATTGATATGAACATGATTGAACTATAACCAGTTCAATCCCAAGATAACATCAAGATTCCCCAACGACTAGAAAATAAGATCAACACCAAAATCTCTATCAAAGATTGAAAGAGGACAATTAAAGCAAACCAGAGAAGAAATCACTAATCCCTTAACATGAGTTTCAGTAACAATTTATCCCTTCCTAGAAGAAACACCAAGGTTAGCATTTTCATACAATCAGTAACAATAAGAGAATGAGTAGCCTCAATATTAATAATAGCAATAAAAGGCGTACTATTAATGTAACATATACCTTTTATCAAACTGTCATCACTGTAAGCCTGAGTCCCCGACAGAGGAAATACCTTTCCTCTAGTTGAAGCTTGATTTCGATTCTATAAATATGTACTGATATGTCCTAGTTCTCCATAGTTGTAGCAAGTCACCACACTGCTCTTGCAATCAATAACCAGATATCCTACCTTCCCACAATGGTAACACTTCTTCACATCACTCGTGCATTCACTGACACGATGATCCAACTCACCACATCTATAAAACTTAAGAGGATTGAGATCACCTCCCCCACTTGGCCTCTTACCATCAACAACCCTATGTTTACCCTTTATCCACTAGATCAAGATTTACTGCCATCTTTAAATATTCTACAATTGTTCACAAACTCTGGAAACCTCCTGATATGTTTGTATCCAATCACCTGTTTCATCTCATAACACAAACCGTTTTTAAACTTGATACACTTTGAGAACTAAAAGTTGTCTCATCGTAATGAGGATATAACTTAGCAAGGTTCACGAGTTTGGTAGCATACTTTGTAACAATCAAATTACCCTACTTCAACTCAAGAAACTCTATCTCCTTTCCATGAACATCCTCAGGAAAATAATCCCTCAAACATTCCCTGTGGAACATAACCCAAGTAATAACTTCTCTTGAAGTCTCCACCAGTCATCAGCCTCCTCAACTAGCATATGAGTACTAAACCGTACCTTTTTCTCTTCTTAACAATCCATCACTTGAAACATTCTTTCGATCACTTTGAGCCAATCCTGAGCTCCATCATAATCATACATACCCTTTAATGTAGGAGGATTGTTCCTCTAGAACTTCCCCAAACGACAAAACTCATCATTTCCACCAGCATTAGACTGATTCTGTACAACCTGAGCAACAACATGCAACGCAACAACAAGTGCATCATCATTTCTCATAGCTATTTTTTGTTTCACACCAACAACATAAACAATGGTTAGAAGACAACATTGATGTGATAAAATGCCTCTCCAATTCAATGATTTGATGAAGGTACAAATTTGAGTATGCAACAAGAAAGGATGATGAAAAGAAATATGTCAAGCTATTCCATCAAGATTTGTTAAGCTTATTAATCTTCAATTATGAAATTGTAAAAGTTCAAGTCAAACCTTGATATAGTGTTAAGTTCTCATAAATCTCTCATACTTTCATACATAATCATTACCATGATAAAAATGCATTGCCAAGAGTTTCATATCATTTTTCATAAGCATTTATTCCTTTCTTCTCCAGTGTAACCAGTTACATGAAGAGGAGTAACCAGTTACATGGCCTGGAAATAGTCTTGATGTGTTACGTGTTTTTACATGTTTTACATGATGTAACCGATTACATCAGTGCAATAACTGGTTACCTTAGCAAAAGTTTTGAAATTTTTTAATGTTACAGTAATGTAACTAGTTACATCCCTTAAGGTTACCGATTACCTTACTGACCCAGTGGTATTTTCACTTTAAAATCATGTCAGATAATTTTTAGAAACACACCCTTCCATCATTGCATCTCTTCATCAATTCATAACTTTTTAGAAGGGTGTTAAGGTCGTATAAATACCCTCATTTTCATATTTCATACTTCACCTCTTTCTTAGCAATTCAAAATCATTTTCTCATTCATTTTCACACAAGTGTTTTGAAACTTAAATTTTCATTAAGAATTTTATGCACATTGTTTTTATATTAAGTCAGAAAAATTTATTCTTCATTCATAAAACACTTGAGCATTACTATATCATTATAATTTCTTGTTTGAAAGAGAAGATCAATATTTTGATTGATAAAAGTTTCAAATATCCATTTTCAAATACTTACTACAAAATTCAGAATTACACATGAAAGTCACATCTTATTTTTAGGATTGTTAAAAATAAGGTTGTGGAGTTGTATTCCTTGTTGTCCTTATTTTGGAAGCAAGATGTCCATTGTGAGAGGATTTTTCTCAATTGGACTTAGTTGGAAAAATCCAAGAGGTTGTTCTTGTTGGTTTATTGTTAATGTCTTGTATAGAAAGACGAGGAAGAGTCTTGTCTTGTCCTAAAAATTGTGAAATCTCTTTCATGTTGAAAGAGACCAGGAGTACTCTCAGACTGTGGGGGGAACCATTATAAATTCCTTGTGTTACTCTCCGCATTTTACCGCATTTCATCACATAGTAACCTTAGGAAAGTAAAACTTAAACCGTCAAAAAACCGAGAAATATATTTAAGTTCCTAATTCACCCCCTATTAGGCATACTTTATACTTACATTTGGCATTAGAGCAGGTCAAAGGTAACTTTTTCCTAACGATCCAATATGTCTTCCACTAGCACAAACACATTTTTCAAAGATGGTGGTAGTAGCAACAAGCCCCTTCTATTTTCTGGAGAGTACGAGAAACAATAATCAACAACGTGGGGTGAGATAACAAAATCTCAGTGAGACCATATATTATGAATTCTCTCGGCTTTACAAGGTACTATAAAATCCTACTCAAGTTAAGGAAAAACCTAAGACATTGAGTTCACAATACTCACACTCATATAGAAACATGTCTTGAGTACACTAACTCGAAAGTATCACTAATCCGGAAACCAACGAAGGTATCCTCTATTCCCGTCCTCTCCAACGTCTAAGAGATGGCACAAATCATTGATCCTTGTAATTTAATTGACATACGAAATGGATTCAGATCGAAGGGATATTAACCTTACAATCTTCACTTCACATGGGCCATAAACCACCACAAGTATCTACCCGTAGTAACCATTCGTACTTCACGCGAGAATCAAACCTGTCAAGTACTGCACGCATACATTCCAGAGGAGCCCTTGGCTCTTGAAACAACATTCTCAATTGAAAAATGGGTTTGATTACGTGATTTCACTCAAATGGGAATGCACACAACATTCCTAAGGTCACAATGCCTTTTCCACAATAAATATTACACCCAACAGGTTCACACATGTTCCATATAATGTTTTCTCACCACTAAACCTTTACTCGACTAAGGCATACCTAATATACCAAACGTTCGAGCATTTCCATCTAGATTCTAACAAATCCCCAGTCTTACTACTAGGTCTCACAAGTGTAATGCATAAAGGTTTCCTCATTCACCCTAGCTTCTATACTTTTATATAATTAGGTTCCATAAACCATATAATCGAACAAAACCAATTAAATATCATAATGGATTAAATTCCATATCAAAAGAGATAATTTCCTATTCCAATAGATAGATCATCATTTTAGATTCACATCAATATAAAGTATGCTCAAATCAGATACTCGGATAAAAAGTTTTGAATTTTTGAGAGTAAAATATTTTTCCAAAACCTTCAGTGGTAACCGGATACTCAAATTAGGTAACCGGTTACTTCGCTCACGCTGTTCATCGAGGGGATAAAAGAGAGTTCTAGCCACATTTCGTAATCAATTACTCATTTTAAGTAACCGATTACTCTTCATAAAATTTTTGTGTTTTTACACTTTTTCAATGAAGTAATCGATTACTCCAAATGGGTAATCGATTACTTCATGGAAGACTTGCCAAAACCTGCGTTTTTCCAATATCAAAAACCACTAAACTCATTTCAAAATCAATGAACATGTTATCACTCATTATATGTCATTTTCAAACATAACATGACCATACTCATGCATTTAAACAATGATCTAACCGCTATAAAACTCGATTTATCAAAATTACACGATTCTAACCTAGAACTCCAAATTACTCAACTCTAAAATAAAAGTAATAACTAGACCCACCTCTCACAATGAAGATGATGAAGATTATGAGATGAAATGATGAAGTTGATGATCCAAGAATTTCTCTTCTTCCTTAAGCCTTTTCCTTTTCTTTCTTCTTCTCTCCCTTGTTTCCTCTTTCTCTCATAAAGTTAATATGTTTATTTTCTTATCAAACAAAAGAAAAGGTTATACAGATATAACACTAGCTAGTAACCTAACTAGTCCAAATTGAGGGTATCCAAAAATATCTTTGAGTCACTTAATTAATAAAACCTATGAGTTAGATAATATTAACTATTTAATTTGAGTTCGTCGGTTCTATTTATTTAAGTTGAAAACTCTCAGAGTACACCAAAACCCTATTAATCTTAATAAGTAATATCCAGAGCATTTAATAATTTATGGAATATTACATCCTCTCCTCCTTAAATAGAAATTCATCCTCAAATTTAAAAGATTACCTGAAAAGATGAGGATAAGTATCCCTCATTTTTTATTCGAGTTCCCAAGTAGAATCACCCAGATGCGTTACATCCCACTGCACCTTAACAAGTGGAATCTCCTTGTTTCTTAGAACTTTGGTTTCTCTTCCCACGATACAGCTTGGTTGTGGTTCAAAAGTTAAATGTGTTTCTATCTCAATAGAATCTAGAAGTATTGGTTGAAAAGGATCAGGAACAAACTTCCAAGCCGAGACACATGAAAGACTTCATGCATCTTTGATAGAGAGGGTGATAAGGCTAATCTCTAAGCTATTTCACCAATCCTTTCTAAGATCTGATATGGTCCCACGTATCTTGGACTCAATTTCTGTGACTTAAACGGTCCTTTCAATCTTAATCTCGGGGTAACCTTCAAAAACACATGGCCACCCTCCTCAAACTCCAAAGGTCTCCTACGGTTATTTGCATAACCCTTCTGACGATCCTACACTTGTTTAACTTTCTCAAAAATCATCTTAATCTTTTCCGTAGTCTCTTGAGTAATTTTCGGACCCAAAATTCTATTCTCACCAACTTCCGCCCAACACAAAGGCGTTTTACACTTTCTCTCATACAATGCCTCATAAGGAGCCATACTGATGCTAGCGAAAATTGTTATTGTAAGAAAAACCAATCAATGGCAAGAGTTCCTTCCAATTTCCTCTACTTTCCAACACACAAGCTCTTAACATGTCTTCCATAGTTTGGATTGTTTTTTCCATCTGACCGTCCATTTGAGGATGATTCAACGTACTCAAATTTAACCTCGTACCCTTAGCTTATTGAAAATCTATCCAGAATAATGATGTAAACTTCAGATCTCTATCTGAAACAATGTTCAAAGGAACACCATGAAGTCTCATAATTTAAGAAATGAACAACCTTGCAAGATTACTTGCCTTATAAGTAGTCTCCACGGCTAAGAAATGTGCAGATTTCGTTAGTTGATCCATAATCACCCAAATAGAATTGTACCCACCTTGTGTACTGGGTAACCCAACTACAAAACCCATAGAAATGTTATCCCATTTCCAAACAGGAATATCTAAAGGTTGCAACAAACCACCTAGTCTATGATGTTCAATCTTCACTTGTTGACACACCACACACTTCGACACGTACACTACAATGTCTCTTTTCATGCTAGGGCACCAATTGTGTTTTCTCAAGTCCTGATGCATCTTCGACGAACCAGGGTGTATCGTAAAAGTATGTTTTTGAGCTTCATATAAAATTTTCCTTTTTAACACTACATCATTCGAAACATAAACTCTTTGGTCAAATAGAATGATGTCATCCGCTGCTCGAAAGAAACCTAGTTAAAGTAACATTCCTTGTAACTTCTCATCCAACATCTTCTCTTGTTGAATTTCATCTCTTAAAGTAGAATTAACATTCAAATTTCCCATTATCACACCATCAGGGGTCCAAACGAAGTGAAGGTTAAGATCTTGGAACTTTTCCAATAAGGCATGCTCTAATATCATTAACTCGACACTATGGATCACTTTCCGACTTAATGCTTTCGCTACTTTATTTTCCTTCCCTGGATGGTACTTTAGTTCTAAATCATAAAGTACTCCATCCATATTCTTTGCCTCATGTTCAACTATTTCTGATCAAATAAATATTTCAAACTCTTGTGGTCGCTGAACATTTCAAAACGTACACCATACAAATAATACTGCCATACTTTCAAAGGAAACACTACTACAACTAACTCCAAATCATGAGTTGGAAAATTCTTCTCATGGCCTTTTAGATGACGAGAAGCATAAGCCGTAAATTGGCCATCTTGCATTAAAACACCTCCTAATTCCATCTTCGATGCATCACAGAAAACTTGATACGACTTACTGGGGTTGGGAATAATCAAAACAATAGTAGTTGTCAATCTTTCTTTCAAAATCATAAAACTTTGTTCACTACCGGAGTCCCACTAGTAAGCAAAGTCCTTTCGATTAAGCTTTGTCATTATTAGTGCCAATTGAGAAAATCCTTTAATAAACCTTCTATAGTAACCAACCAAACCTAAGAAACTTCTAACCTTTGAAGAATTCTTTGGTCTTTTCCAATTAATCACCGCTTCAACTTTTGATGGATCCACCGCTACGCCTCCTTGAGATATAACGTGGCCAAGAAACTGAACTTCCGACATCCAGAATTCGCACATGCTTAGCCTAGCAAAAATTTGCCTCTCTTGCAAAACTGACAAAAAAATTCTTAGATGTTCTCCGTGCTCTTGTGGAGTACGAGAATAGATAAGAATGTAGTCAATAAATATTACAATAAAAATCATCTAAGTAAGCTTGAAAAATTTGGTTCATATAATCCATTAAAACAACTAGAGCATCCGTTACACCTAAAGGCATTACTAATAACTCGTAATGATCATAACGGGTTCTAAATGCGATCTTTGGTACATCTGCACTTTTTACATGAATCTGGTTATGACCTGACCGTAAATTTCGAGAACACACAAGCTCCTTTCAACTAATCTAACAGGTCATCTATACTTGATAAGGGATATTTAATTTTAATATTTACCTTGTTTAACTGAAGGTAGTCGATTCACAAATGCATCCCACCATCCTTCTTCTTTGCAAGTAACACCGGAGCTCCCCAAGGTGAAACACTAGGTCTAACAAAATGCTTAGCCATCAATTCTTCTAATTTATCCTTCAATTCCATTAACTCCAGGTGCCATCTGGTAGGGGAAACATATATATAGCCGTTCCTGGTACCAAGTCAATCGAGAATTCTACCTCTCTTTCTGGAGGAAGAAAAGTGACATCCTCGAGAAATACTTCCAGAAATTCACAAACTATAGGAATATGCAACACTTGCTGATCACTAACAGTTTCCTTAGTAAGAACTAAAAAAACATATTTCTCCTTCACAAACAAGAAATTTATCATCCCAATTTTACCTTCTAATATCATTGTCAAAACATCTTTCGGAGGAGCTTCGATGGATGGAATGATGATTAGCTTTTCTTCACGCCCGACAAACACTGAATTAGCAGAGAGCCAATCTATTCCCAAAACAACATCCACTTTCTAAAGTGGTAAACAAATAAGATTGATCTGAAAAACACTACCATCCACATACAAAATACAATTTTCACACATCAAAGGTGTCTCGACCATTTCATCCATGGTGGTAGTAACCACCATAGGAGGATACAAAGAAATAACTTGCAATCCAAGTCACTTCATAACTCACAGACAGAAAGGAGTGTTTCGCTCAATAATCAAACAATACAAAGCAAGGATGTCCGTTAACTAAACACGTATGAACAATTAAGGAACTATCACCTTTAGTCATCCTAGCATCTAGTGTGTAAACTTTACCGGTGTTCTTTGCTTGAACTTGGTTTCTACTCTATGGACAATCTCTAGCCAAGTGTCCCACTTTCCGACACTGATAACATTTCACTCCTTCTATGCCACACCTTCCAGAATGATTTCTACCACAAGTACGACAAGTAGGAGGTGGACTTTCTCTAGGGTTTTGCGCTTGCTTTTCTTTGAACGGTTGTGGTCGAGGCCTAAATTGTTGGCTTGATCTTCCACAGTCATTTTGATTCATCTTGTTTGAACGTCCTTCAGCTTGTACCCTTTTCAAACTACCCTCATTCACACAACATTACCTTAACAACTCAAAATATGTAACAAACTCTCTTTGTGACACACTATAAGAGATCTCAGCCCTCAAACCAAAGATAAACCGATCCACCTTCCATTTGTTATCTGGAGCATACATCGTCTGCCTAAAGTAAGCATCCATGTTTTCAAACTTTTTAGGATAACTGGCCACAATCATGCTACCTTGTCTCAGTTGTTGGAATTCAAACTCTTTCCGAGTCCTCAAAGTACTTTGAAAATTATTCTCCATGAAAATAGGCTTGAACTGGTCCCACTCCTTAGGGATATCGTGGATAATCATCAAAGCTGACGTACTTTCCCACCATCTCATGGTCAGACCCTTCAGCATGTGAGAAGCGAACACTACATTGTTCTCCTCACTACATGGAACGATAAAACAAATACGCTCCATACCAGAGGCCCACTCATGAGCCTTAATCGGATCCAAACCACCAAGAAACCCAGGAGGATTCATATGAATGAAGTCCCAAAAAGTTTCACTCACATTCTCAGCTATAACCAATAGAGGGTTAACACCTCCATTCAGATTCTACATCATCAGTTCCATAAACTGATTCTACTGTTGTTGCATCTGCTGCATGAACTGGGGCCATGGAACACCACCGACACCACCAAGGGGATTAGTTTCAGGTTGGGGTCTACCACGTCCACCATGATTGCTTCTGCATCCATCTTTCATGTCCCTAAACGTCATATAGATAGGATTAAGTTGATCATACTCAATACCATAATTATGGCATATATGTCCAAGGGCGACACAATACATGTGAAACAAAAAGATATACTCATAGTATTTCATTGCTAGGTCGAGGATACAACATATTTTGATACCAACTGTAACACCCATATATAAAAACATACATCAAAGCATATATATTATAGATGAATCCAAGTTTGGATACTGAAATACAAATAAGTTATTTGTCAACACATTACATACATTAAATGCCTGAAATACAACAGTATAAGAATAAGGCATAATAGATACAAAATGTTCAAAATATAATACTAAGAACTAGATCGACAATGATCTCAAATATAAACTCCATCAGCAGAAGCCACGCCATGCACACAATATCAATTAGTAAGGATAAGTTAAACGACTTTATCCTTACCCTTCTTAGGACATGTAGTACCTGAAACAATAATCAACAACATGGGGTGAGATAACAAAATCTTAGTGCCTCTCTCTTATGGATTCTCTCGGCCTTATAAGGTTCTATAAAATCCTACTCAAGTCGGGGAAAAACCAAAGTCTTTGAGTTCACAAACCTCACACTCATATAGAAACATGTATTGAGTTCATTAACTCGAAAGTATGACTAATCCGGAAACCAACGAATGTATCCCCTATTCATGTCCTCTCCTACGTCTAAGAGATGGCACGAGTCGTTGATCCTTGTAATTTACTTGACATACAAAATGGATTCGGATTGAAGGGCTATTAACCTTACAATCATCACTTCACATGGGCCACAAACCACCACAAGTATCTACGCATAGGAACCATTAGTACTACACGCGAGAATCAAACCTGTCAAGTACTGCACGCGTATATTCCAGGGGAGCCCTTGGCTCATGAAACGACATTCTCAAGGGAAAAATGGGTTCGATTATGTGATTTCACTCAAATGGGAATGCACACAACATTCCTAAGGTCACAATGCCTTTTCCATAATAAAAATTACACCCAACAGGTTCACACATGTTTTATATAGTGTTTTTTCACCACTAGACCTTTACTCGACTAAGGCATACCTAATATACAGAACGTCCGATCATTTCCATCTAGATTCTAACAACTCTCTAGTAATACTACTAGGTCTCACAAGTGTACAACATAAAGGTTTCCTTATTCACCCTAGCTTATACACTTTTATATAATTAGGTTCCATAAACCACATAATGGAACAAAACCGATTAAATATCATAATGAATTAAATTTCACACTGAAAGAAATAATTTTCAATTCCAATTGATAGATTATCATTTTATCTTCTCATCCATATAAAGTACGCTCGAATCGAATACTCAGATAAAAAGTTATGCATTTTATAAAGTAAAATATTTTTCCAAAAGCTTCAGTGGTAACCAGTTACTCAAATTGGGTAACTGGTTACTTCGCTCACAATGTTCATCCAGGGGCTAAATGAGAGTTCCATCCATATTTCAACGAAGTAATTGATTACTCCAAATGGGTAGTTGATTACTTCATGGCAGACTTGCCAAAAACTAGCATTTTTCCAATATCAAAAACCAATAAACTCATTTCAAGCTCAATGATCATGTTATCAGTCATTATAGGTCTTTTTCACACATAACATGACCATACTCATACATTTAAAATAAGATCTAACCGCTAGAAAACTCGATTCATCAATATTACCCGATTCTAACATAGAAATCCAAATTACTCAACTCTAAAATAAAAGTAATAACTAGACCCACCTCTAGAAATAATGATAATGAAGATTGTGAGATGAAATGATGAAGATCAAGTTGATAATTCAAGAATTTATCTTCTTCCTCAAGCCTTTTCCTTTTCTTTCTTATTTTCTCCCTTCTTTCCTATTTCTCTCCAGAAGTTACTATGTTTGTGTTCTTATCAAACAAAATAAAAGGTTAAAATGATATAACACTAGCTAGTAACCTAACTGGTCCAAATTGAGGGTATCCAAAAATATCTCTGAGTCACTTAATTAATAAAACCTCTGAGTTAGATAATATTAACTATTTAATTTGAGTTTGTCGGTTGCTCTAATTATTTAAGTGTAAAACTCTCAAAACCCATCGGAACCCTATTAATCTTAATTAATAATATTTTGAGCATTTAATAATTTATGGGGTATTACAATGATCTAGTCATTAGATTGCCGAAGATAAAATTTGTCAAAGATAAGATTTTTGATGTATGTCAAAATGGAAAACAAACCAAATCAACTTTCAAATCTAAGAATGTGGAGTCCACTACTAGGCCACTACAATTGCTGCATATGGACTTATTTGGTCAATCAAGAACAAAAAGCTTTAGAGGTAATGTATATGCTTTTGTTATTGTTGATGATTTCTCTAGATACACTTGGACTTTATTTTTAGTGCAAAAAAGTGATGTATTCAAGGCGTTTAAGAAATATGCGAAGAAAATTCAAAAAGAGAAGTCACTTACAATTGCCTCCATAAGAAGCGACCATGGTGGAGAATTCAAAAATGCTCCTTTCAAATATTTTTACAAAGAACATGAAATATCTCACAACTTCTCGGCACCAAGAACCCCCAACAAAATGGTGTTGTAGAAAGAAATAATAAGTCATTACTGGAATTTGCAAGGATAATGCCTAGCAACTCAAATCTTCCGAAGTACTTTTGGGAAGATGCGGTAAGCATGACATTCTTTGTAAGTAATTGTGTTAATATTAGACCTATCCTTAAGAAAACCCCTTATGAACTTCTTAAAGGGAAGAAATCAAACATTTCCTTCTTTCACATCTTTGGATGCAAGTGTTTTATCTTGAACAATGACAAAGACAATCTTGGTAAGTTCGATGAAAAATTGCATGAAGGTATATTTCTTGGCTATTCACTTTCAAGTAAGGCATATAGAATTTATAATAAAAGGTCTTTAACTATTGAAGAATATATGCATGTTAAGTTTAATGAATATAACCCCTCAAAGGAGGATATTGTTATTTGTGATGATGATGATGATTTCATACAAGTTTCTCAAGAAGAGACTTCGGAAGCTAACAATGAGAATCGAGTTGATCATCAAGAAGAACTGATTCAACAAGAGTCTAATGTAAAAGATCTACCAAAGAAATGAAGGACTCATAGAGATCATCCTACTGACCAAATTATTGGAGACATATCTCAGGGAGTATCTACTCGTTTAAATCTAAAAGATAGATGTCTTAATATGACCTTTGTTTCTCAAATATAACCTTCTAAGTCCAAGATGACTTAGATTATGATCAATGGATTCTAGCCATGCAAGAGGAACTAAATCAGTTCGATAGAAATCAAGTTTGGATTTAGTTCCTAGACAAAAAGGTAAGCATATTATTGGCACTCAATGGATATTTAAAAATAAGTTAGATGAAAATGGTATCATTATAAGGAATAAGGAAAGATTAGTAGCCTAAGGATATCATTAAGAGGAAGCTATAGAAGTTGAGGACAGACTCTACATACGATTGGAACACATAATCTACTCCTGTTCTAAGGACAAACTCTACTACTACACCTGACATATTGGACCGACCTGCTCTAATACCAATTGTAATACCCCACTTTCCCATTTTATGAAATACTTACTAATATTAAAATAATCAGAGTTCATATCAAAAGTAGGATGTCACATCATCAAAAACCAACCAACAAAACTTCTTTTTATTAATGAAATAAAATAGCAGAAATAATTATTTTGTTCAAAACACGACAATTTGCCTAAAACACTAAAACTCAACATAAACTGTGGTCCACCAAATCCTCAAATAACGAATGATGCGTAACAAATCAAATAAAGAATAACAACTGATAAAATTCCCAAAATCTTGTATTACTTATCATAGTGACTCCTAAGACTCGATCAAACACTCACTTATGGGACATGACACAAATATGATAATTATTGATGTTTGTTGAAATGTGATACCCTTTTTGGATGAAAAATCTAATTTTTAATCGAATAATTTTGCATTATTATGTTATGGGGTAAAAGGGTGTTACATTAGTGGTATCAGAGTAGGTTGGTATGTCCGGTCGTGTGTTGTTGTTGTTAGTCTGTTTTTGGTTGTTGCTTGTCGTTCTGATGTTATGAGTGTTGTGTAGAATGGATGGAAACAACATGTGTTCTCTTACTAAATATGTTGCGGCACTTGCTGAGGCTACGACTCAAAACAACGAACAAGATGAGTTTCGTGCTTTGGAGAAGTTTCAGAGTAATAGCCCACCCGTTTTTGAAGGAGATCATGATCCGCATAGTGCACAGAAGTGGCTCAAGGAGATTGAGAATGTTTTTAGAGTGATGGCGTGTACGGATGCGCATAAAGTATAGTTTGGTACACACACGTTGTCTGAGGAGACTGGAGACTGGTGGGATAATACCTGTCAGCGTTTGGAGGAT
The DNA here is from genome assembly GCA_963966055.1 of Lathyrus aphaca. Lineage (NCBI taxonomy): Eukaryota > Viridiplantae > Streptophyta > Magnoliopsida > Fabales > Fabaceae > Lathyrus > Lathyrus aphaca. The sequence goes on along the minus strand of OZ014519.1, from coordinate 200,308,303 downwards.
GTTGGTATTGTGGTGACCTTGGCAGTGTTCAGGAGGGAGTTTCTGGGGAAGTATTTTCCTGAAGATGCTCATGGTAAGATGGAGGCGGAGTTTCTTGAGTTGAAGCAACAAAACATGACAGTGGCAGAGTATCCTGCTAAGTTTGAGAGGCTAGTAAAGTATTATCCTCACTACAATCGTGTTGATGCTGGACTTTCTAAGTGTCTCAAGTTCGAGAATGAGCTAAGACCATAGATTAAATAGGGGATTGGATGTCAGTAGGTCTGTAGGTATGGTAAGTTGGTGGACAAAAGCAAGATTTCTGATGAAGAAAATCGAGCTAGATTTGCACAATATAAGCAAATGAGTGAGAAGAAAGAGAAAGGCCAATTTAGAGAAAAACCTTATGTGACTCCAGGTGAGAAGTGGAAGCATAAGGTTTCAGATGGGAAGAAGCCAAGTGGGGAGTAACTTCCATTCCTCCCAACTGCTACAAATGTGGTGTTTCCGGTCACAAGTCTGATGTGTGCAACAATACAGTGGTGAGATGCTACAGGTGCGGCAAGAGAGGTCATCGGGTTGGTGATTGTCCAAATGAAGGTCCAACTTATTTTAATTAGGGTAAATAGATGTTTATCAGCACCCAATGTCAGAAGCCTAAAAAGACTACTACTGCTACTCAGAGCAATGGCAGAGTGTTCGCTTTGAGTGGTTCCGAAGTTCCTATGAAGGATAACTTGATTTGAGGTACATGTTTTATTAATGGTGTTGAGTTGATTGCAATTATTGATACTGGTGCTACACATTCCTTTATTTCTCTTGAATATGCTACTAATACTACGCAAAAAATGACTTTTAATAGTGCATCTTAGACAGAGCTTTATTAAGAAAGTGCTTCTATAAGTAAAAAATAAAATAAAACACAGAAACGTTTCAAGAAAAATAGTGAAAGCGCTGCTAAAAGTCATACCTTAGACAACACTTTTGGAACAACGTTGTCTAAAGTAGACCTTAGACAACGCTTTTTGTAAGCGCTTTTAAAGGAATATCTTAGACAGCGCTTTCCTCAAAAGCGATGTCTAAGGTCTTATAATTTTAAAATAAAATAAAATCAAAAGTGTTGTCTAAGGTCAACCTTAGACATCGCTTTTCAAAAGAGGTTTTAAAGGGCTCCCTTAGAGAACGCTTTTGAGGAAAGCATTGTCTAAGGTCTAATTAAATGAAAATATTAGAATACTCAGTATTCTATTTTCATATCTTTCTTCTTCCCTCTCTGTGAACTACTGTGCAAAAATACTGTTACGAACTAACGAAGCTTCTAACGCCACTGTCGTCCATCGTGCTCCTCCGTAACGTTTAAGGTTGTCGTCTTTCTCCTTCTTCCACCGTACATTGTCTCATTTTCAGTAAGTTTCTTCTTTTTCTCCATTAGGGAAATGAAAAAGCTTATCTCTATTAGTTAGGGCAAGCATGAAAATAACTTATTAAGATGAAAGAAGTAGCTTATAGAGATGAAAGAAATAGCTTGTTGTCATACCCCAGATTTGTCCTACATGTGTATCATTTTATTTTTCTGTCTAACCATTTTCAAAAAAACAAAATAAAACATATGCCATTTCCTTTGTGCGAAAATCAGGGTTCGTTTGAGTTTCTCAGGTCGAGTGTGTGTGCGGTAAGAAAAAATCTTTGTTTTGTGCAGGGTCATTTTATCCGATTATCACTTTTCATTATCCATGCCCATCCCATTATCCTTTTATTTTCATTATTTTATTTAAAAATCATCTTTATTTTATTTCAAAATCCATTATAATTTTTCTTATTTTAAGCCCATTCACAAAACTATACCAAAAAAATCATGTCCCTTTTTATTAATTCATATTGTTTTTTCTATCCATCTTTTTTAATGAATCATAATATTCATATTCAATTTCTATCATTATTTTCCATTTTTAATATTACTATCTTTATTATTATTATTACTATTTCTATAAAAAAACCGTTTTCATTATTATTATTATTATTATTTTATTTTTACCATTATTATTGTTTTCCTTATTATTACTATTATTTTTCTTATCAGTATTACTATTATTATTATATAAACATTGCCAGCACAAAACAAACCAAAAAATATAGCTACCCCACTCATCATACAACCATCCAAAATAAGCCACTACACAAACGAAAATCCACAAAATAAGTACGTCACAATTTGTCTCCACAACGCATAAATGATTTTATACATTTCCACTACCACAACAACCTGCAAACAGAATCACATCAAATATCATCTAAACTTTGTCCCCAATGATCCCATTTTTACCCTCAATCTCCTCTTTATAAACACAACTTCTCCTCATTCATAAACAAGCTTGGTAGAACTTAGATAATCCCTGCAAAAAAATCAATTACCAAGTTTCAAAAAAATAAAAAAGTTTCAGAAACCAACAACCGTCATATCTTTCATATCTTTTTTTGACTTAAAAAAAACAATACTCACAGACCTCAAAACAAAACAAAATCTGCAGAAAAATAGAAAAGCCATTTTTGTTTCAACTCTGCAATAACCATAATATTCTACCTTCATTCAACCTTTTCTAAAAAAAACAAACGAAAACCCAATCTGTGAGAGAGACAGAGCGATTTTGAAAAATCTGAAATGAGAGATGTGAGATTCACAAAAAATGAAACGTACATAGAGATTGAAAGAGTATTGTGAGAGAAATCCAAATACACACCTTCGAACCTGAAATCCACACCATAACAATCCGAGCGAACCAGACCGTAAAACACCACCCTCTATACCACCGCCTTCACAACACCGAAAAACTCATCACTTCATCACGAAACCAAACGAACACCACGAAACCTTCGAAACTCACAAAAACAAACTCAGTCGCCGCTCAAAATCGAAGCCACCACCACTTCAAATCATCATCGCTTATCCCTCCAACCTTGAACCAAGCAAAACCACCACCCCCAAACACCATTACAAACCATCCGAAAAAGCCCCGACTCACAAATCACTACCGTCACAAAATAAAACTGAGAAACCATCGCATGAAACCCACAAAGCCAAATCACCAAGAGAATGAAATAGTGAGCGAGAAATCGAAAGAGAGGCTCGGGCGCCAAAAGAGGAATCGCATCTGTGAAACACGCGTGAGTATTCTTCGTTCTTTTCCCAGGTTTCGGCGTGTGGAAGAATGTGTTGTTAATACTAATCTCCTTTTTATTTTGTTTTTAAACCAAACCTGTTTTTTCTTTTATGTTATTTGATGCTTCATTATATGCATACATTTTTATTTATTTAGAAAAATCTGATGAGTTTGATATGGGTCTATGGACCCAACTCATGTTTTATTTCTTTCAAAACCTACCGTATATTTCTCTCCATACACATCATTCATATTGTTTGTTTATTTTCACTTTTATTTGTTAAGGAAAATTTATATGGTTGTTGTTTGGGTTTGAGGCCCATCTGATTTTCGAACACCATACCTCAGCGTTTCACTCCCCCTTATCTCACATTTATTTTATCTAATTAATATTTTAAGATTTGTTATAGTTCTTTTGTATTTATTATTTGGTTTCTTTAATTTTCGATTTTCTTTTAATTTTTGTTTTTGGGCCGATGATATATTAAACAGTCAAGTTGTGTTCGATTTCATTAAATCGGAAAATTTGATCAATATGACGCCATTTAGTTTAGTTATTTATTTATTATTTTATTTCGATTTATTTTTCTTTTGGAAACCATTTAATTTAGTTTAGTTTAGTTTATTTTATTGTTTATTTAATTTTTATCGTCGATGAACATCTAAATAATCTTGAGACACTTTTATTTTATTTAGTTCATCTTATTTATTTAGTTTATTTTATTTTTAATACAATATCGACGCTCGACTCCTCATAGAACGATTCTAGCATTGAATCGGTTCTAAGGTAGTTAAAGAGCTACATTTCGACGCTTATGGTTTAATTAAAGGTCTAACACCTCCGAATAGTTAGGACACGTCACACACGCTTGCTCTTGGGCCAATACAATGAGACCTTTTATTTCTTATAATCCCGTGTAATTTATTTTGTATCCCTCCCCCCATTTCGATGTACGCACTTTTATTTTCCGCATATATTCGTTCGATCGCTAGGAGAACCGTTAGGGACTAGTTTAGATATCGTTTAGTTCGTGAACCCTTGGTCCAATGCCAAGTGATTGCACTCACACACACTCACACTTTTTTTTAGTTATCGTTTCGATTACTAGGATCCACCTAACCTTGCGAGCCGAGCGCATTGTGCCTCGCTAACAAACCATAAAATAAAACTCCATTTGCATTCATCCCCTAACCTAAAAAAACCAAAATGTTTCTTTTTAGATCCAAACCCTTGATTCAACGTCAAACGGTCATTAGGTAATAAAACACATTAATAATACGAGAAAATTTTTATGCCACTAGCCTTAAGCGGTAGAAAGGAGGACTACAAGTTGTCGTTACTCACTCTGATTATTTCGTCGCCGGACGCTGGTCTGGATCAAGAGGAATAAAATACCCATAGTCTTTAGTGCAATTCGACTCCTAAATCCTTTCATCGAAGAAAAGTAATAAAATCAACAACCATCACCCATAGTAGGCCGAACTACGAGGCCATGACTTTCCCATTGCACGAGGGAGTACGTAGGCACAGGGATCTCAATCCTTACCGAGCACCTAGGATCAATCAAACTTATAATTCATACTCATTTCCCTCTAGCAAGTAACTCGTTAGGCATAGATATCCTTTCGCGCGTGACAACTTAGATGGTTCCCATCGAGTACGATGGATGTAGGGGGTGTTAATACCTTCCCCCTGCATAACCGACTTCTAAACCCAGGAAATGGTTGCAAAATATTTGTCCTTATCCTCTCTTTAGATGGGTTTTATCTATATCTCCCCTTTCCCCTTATAGGAATAAATTAGAATTAGGTGACAACTCTCATGTCTGCCCAGCGCGCGGTTCTTTCAATCGCGAGGTCGTATTTTTCGGGGTGCGATAGCTGGCGACTGGTTCATGCCTATGCGAGTCAAGCCTAGTCTAGGTTTCCACGCTTGTTTGGATGTTTTCCTTTATGTCTTACTTGTCTATTTTTTATCGCTTTCTTTATCACATTCCATGTTGTATATCTTATGGCTCCTTGGTACTATGATTTGGATCGATACTTTGATCGCAAAAGAAAATTGAGGGAAAGGCTCTATACCTGGTCTTATGAGTACAAACATTAGGAGAGGTTGTGTAGTATTGGCTCCCGATAGAAATGCTCTCGTGGACGGTTGATACGAAGACCTCTCTTGGAGTATATTTTAGTGCGAATGCCGAGGACCGTCATATTGATAGCGTGGACAATCAATATTTTTATTAGGATCGTCGACTCTAAGGACCTTATAACCATAAACTTTTGGGCTCAAACAAAAGGTTGATGGTCGCGTAGTATGGGGCACCAATTGGTTGCTCTCGTGTAGTTCGATACGAATACCTCACACATAATAGATTGTCTTAATGGAGTTGACTGACTGCCGAACTGCTGACATGTCCAGCAAACAGTTGAGACAAGTCCATAACTCTAAGACTTTTGTTTGAAACCACGTGTCGATGGTTTCGTAGTATGGGGCACCGAGGGGTTTCTCTCGCGTAGTTCGATACGAAAACCTCACCCAAACGAGATTCATATGAGGGAGTCATTTAACCGTTATATTTATGGCCTGTCTAATGAACATCCATATGAATAGACAACTTTGGGGTTCCTAAAACTTTAGAGTCTACCCAGTGAGTTTCCAATCAGAGTATCCTCCATCTGTACCTTGGACTCATGAGATATCGTGATTAAAGATCCTGGATTCTGACATTGCATATCATTTCATTTGCATTATTTGCTCATCTTGCATTTCAGTCAAAATCTGAAAACTTATTTCCTGTTCCTTCATCTTCAGTAAATTAAGCTGGTTTCCCGATGCCCGTATCTAACTCGAGCCAATAGTAGAAGAATGATGGATCAAATTCAACAAGATCAAGCTTCTATGAGGGAAGAGATAGACTAGGTCAAGAGCAAGATCGACCAGATTTATGAGACTATACAAGCCTTGGCCAGAATGGAGGAACGTCGTGAAGTAGCTTCCGTAGTGACCAATGTTCTCGTGCAAGGATCTACCTCGCACACAATGCCTTCAGTTCCCGTTCCAAATCCTTTGGTCTATGGTTTGCCTCCAGGTTATACTCCTGTTGTTGAAGAGGTCACTTCTCAACCAATACCTACCTCTGGGTTTACTGTCGGTGCTATTCCTCAAGCTCAACCTATTCCAACTCAGGTTCAAATTCCACATGCTGAAGAGGATCATCAAGTTGAGTATGAGATGCATACTGTTGTTCCAATTACCAACCCTAATAATGTTGAAGAATCTGAAGTGATGAAGATGTGTTGCGAGTTAGCTGAAAAACCTGAGTATTGGAAGGACACAATTCAACCTCTCTGAGTGCCTCAGACATGTGCTTAGTTCTAGATGTTGTGATTCCTACTAAGTTCAGGCTACCATAATTTGAGAAATACAAATGCCTTAGTTATCCAGAACTCCACTTGAGGATGTATTGTAGAAAAATGGCCGCTCATGCCAAAGATGATAAGCTCACGATCCATTACTTCCAAGACAGTCTATCTGGAGCGTTTCTAGAATGGTACATGCAGCTCGAATGCAACAATGTGCGTACTTGGCTTGAACTATCTGATGCATTTAAAAAGCAATACAAGTAAAACACTGACTTAGCTCCTAATTGTACTCAACTTTAGAGTATGGCTCAAAAGGAGAACGAATCCTTCAAAGAGTACGCGTAATGCTGGAGGGAGTTATCTGCCAGAGTGCATCCGCCATTGGTTGACCGTGAACTGATCGATATCTTCATGGGTAATCTACAAGGGAAATACTACGAAAAGTTGATCAGTGGCGTGTCTTCTAGATTCTCATACATGGCGATTGTCGGGGAAAGAATCGAAGAGGCTCTGAAAAGCGGAAAAACTCAAGGAGGTTCTAGAAGCCAAGCCAATGTCAAGAAGCCTTTCAACGGGTACAAAAAAGGCGAAACAAACGCCATTTCTACTGCAAGTGGGAAACCTCAATAGAATGCACCTACTTCACTACCTTACTACCAATATCCATATGTAACTGCTGCACAATACGCTCCCGTACCATATCAGCCAGTTCCTCCAATGCCATATCATCCATCTATTCAAGCTCCATTTCCGCCTCAGATGCCTTATCAACAATGTCCATATCCTCAAATTTTTGTTGTGCAATATGCACTTGTTCCATACCAACAACCGGTTTATCCATAATAGCCTGTTCAACAACAACAACAACAATGCGCTCCTCAACAGCGCCAGCCAAATCAGCAGAGGAGGCCCGATAGAGACTTTGATCCACTGCCAATGTTATACAGAAAGATCTTCAATGGGTTGATGGCAAATGGATCTCTTGCTTTAAGGGATATGCCACCTCCAACTGGTATCCCTCGAGATTATGATGCCAATTCTCATTGTGAGTTTCACAAGGGTGCTCAAGGTCACACAATCAAGAACTGCAATGCCTTTAAGCACAAGGTTCAAGACCTGGTTGACTCTAAGGATCTCAGTTTCACTCAAAGGAATCCAAATGTCCAGGCCAATCCATTTCCATCGCACGGGGTCCTCAAGGGAAAGCTTTTGAAGGGGTTGTCGAAGACCAAGCGGAGTAGTCTCCCAACTTTGAAGAAGAAAATCAAATCAAGAGAAGTTCAATTCCTCAAATCAAGGCAGTCGTCGCCATTTATCATTTCGCATTCTTGTTATTTTTGTATTGTTTGTTTAAGTACTATTTACTTTGAACATAGTCATTTGTACTTGGTTTTGTTAATATTATGTTTATGTATGTTTTGATTTAGTCTATTTGCATTCGCTCGTTATTTATCATTTATCCCAAAATCACAAAAATATTTCCTCACTTCACTTTAGCAAAGATTTGAGGGAGGATGATGAAAACTAAATACCCATAATTGTTGCAGTATGCTTTCAGATAAAACCTCGTCAATGATGTACAGGCATTTTTTTCAAATCCCCAAACATTGGAGATAAGGAGTTAATCCCTAGTCAACCACTTCGAGCCTAGAAGTAGGAGTTTCTTTCGGATACAAACCCTTATGCTTAACCCGAGGAAGGGTAGTTGTTCAGTTAACCAGATTACACCTTCAAATTGCAAGATGAGACATCTCGTCAGAGGACCATCAACAAATGACTTGGCAATCACAAAATTCAACAAAATCAAAATGGAAAACCCTTAAGTTGAGCACCCAAATGGAGACTTAGTCAACAAAAAGAAGAATTCAAGAAAACCGCTAAATTGAGCACCTAAAAGGAGATTTAAGCGAGAACAAAAAAGAAGAATCAAAACAAAAAAGGAGCTCAGATCCTCAACAAAGACAAAACAAAGATCATGTGACCATATCAAGAATAAAAGGGTCACCAACTTCAAAGAAAAATAAGATGACTGTCATTTCAAGCAAACTTTGAAGCTTCATCTTCGCACTTACAATGTCTAATCTCTTTTGGAAGATAATTCTTGTAGGAGTTAACTAAACGTAGGACTGGAGGACATTATTAAGAAGGGGTGGGTACAAATAACTTTGAGCCTTATACCTTTGTTTCAAACCATGAACCAGACCACGTTACAACCCTCAAAAGACCTAATTGAGGCACAGTTTATTCTGGAAGCATGCTACCAACAAGGTTGCGTAAACAGAGTCACATATATTTTCTAATCTTCAATCTTGATAGCACATTATTTTTGTTGCATCTTTCACTCACTTGCTAAATCAGCACCTCATTTGGACTAATGGTTCATTCGTCACACTATCACAACATTCAAATAATTTGACTTTTACAAAGCTTTCATGAACGTTGCATTAACACTACCATTTGTATATGAACAATTTAATTGCAAATTAGTGCTTGACATCAAAACAATCCCAACAAGGGGCAATCAAAGAGGAAATTGAACTTCATTGGTTCTAACATGAATCAAGACTCTCAAAAGCTCAATCAGGGGAAAATCATCATCAACAACTCAATCAGGGGCAATTCATCTTCAAAAGCTCAATCAGGGGCAAACGCCTACCAAATCCAGGCATTGGGGAGGATCATGTCATGGTCATTATCAAAGATTCCTCGCCAAAAATCTTTCAAATACCTTATAAACAGGGGCAAGCAAACAAAGAGCGAGTCTTCTTATCTCTACTCCCCAGCTGAACAAGCAGATCTTGCCAGATGTTGGCCACTATTCAAAGCAAAGAAATCTTCATGCGTCAATCAAGTCGCTTTGCTAATTAGCAAGTGACCGAACTTGGAGCATCCAAATTCATCTTCTGACCACACATTGTCGAAGATTGGGTGTCGGGGAATCGAACCCTCCACCCACCCAAAGTCCAATCATTATTGGCAACTACCAGACCAAAAGTCCACCAAGCTGGCACCCTTCATCGAATTCCAATCACTCATATGCATCATTTACATCAACATATCATATGCATCATTTGCATACACAAAAAAAATCAACTTTTCATATCCTCAACATTTATATTTTAACTTTCAACTTATTGCATAAGCATTTGCATCGTATTTCCATCTTCATGGAATACCATTAAAAAATAAAACATGCATACATACATAAGTTAAGATCCAGGATCAACCAAAGATTCCAGGCGTCTCCTCAGCAAATCTAGTGGCCGTCCCCCATTAGATAATTTTCTTCACCTTTTGTTGATTTCCCCAAGCAGTTTAACTAATTAAACCGGTATTTCTCAACCGGGTCATTATACTATCCTTTTGGTGGTAACGATTATTTAATTTTCAGTCATTTGATATTCCTTTTGGTGACGGGGGTCGTCATACCATCCTTTTGGTGGTAACAATTATTTAATTTTCAGTCACTCGGTATTCCTTTTGGTGATGAAGGTCGTCATACCATCCTTTTGGTGGTCACAATTATTTAATTTTCAGTCACTCGGTATTCCTTTTGCTGGCGGGGGTCGTCATACCATCCTTTTGGTGGTAAAAATTATTTAATTTTCAGTCACTCGGTATTCATTTTGGTGATGGGGGTCGTCATACCATCCTTTTGGTGGTACAATTATTTAATTTTTTTCAGTCACTCGACATCCAGATTGATCGTCGAATATCACGTTTCGGGGTTTGCCTTATCATCCTTTTGGTGATAAAGGTTATTTAATTTTCTGTCACTCGACATCCAGATCGATCGCCGAAGATCGAGTGTCGGGGTTGTCATACCATCTTTTTGGTGGTAACAATTATTTAATTTTCGGTCACTCAGTATTCCTTTTGGTGACGGGGGTCTTCATACAATCCTTTTGGTGGTAAAGATTATTTAAATTTTTTCAGTCACTCGACATCCAGATCCATCATCGAAGATCGAGTTTCGGGGTCGCCTTATCATCCTTTTGGTGATAGTGATTATTTAATTTTCTGTCACTTGGCATCCAGATCGATCGTCGAAGATCGAGTGTCACGGTCGCCTTATCATCCTTTTGGTGATAGCGATTATTTATTTTCAGTCACTCGACATCCAGATCGATCATCGAAGATCGAGTGTCGGGTCGCCTTATCATCCTTTTGGTGATAACTATTATTTATTTTCAATCACTCGACATCCAGATCGATCGTCGAAGATCGAGTGTCGGGGTCGCCTTATCATCCTTTTGGTGATAGCGATTATTTAATTTTCTGTCACTCGGCATCCAGATCGATCGTCGAAGATCGAGTGTCGGGGTCACCTTATCATCCTTTTTGTGATAGCAATTATTTAATTTTTATGTCACTCGACATCCAGATCGATCGTCGAAGATCGAGTGTTGGGGTCGCCTTATCATCCATTTGGTGATAGCGATTTATTTATTTTCAGTCAACCTATCTCCTTTTTATGTCACCCATCTTTCCAGTTTTAATCGTCATATTGTCATTACCTTTTTCTTTTTTTCGGACAAATTCGGAGTCTTTTAGTATCTAATTGTCTTATACCTTGAAAGTAGTGAACGCGAGTCAATTCACCTTACTCGGTCTAAGCCTATTCGATAAGGGAAACTGTCATACCCCAAATATTTCCTACATGTGTATCATTTTATTTTTCTGTCTAACCATATTCAAAAAAATAAAACAAAAAAAATATGTCATTTCCTTTGTGCGAAAATCGGGGTTCGTAAGAGTTTGTCAGGTCGAGTGTGTGAGCGGTAAAAAAAAATCTTTATTTTGTGCAGGGTCATTTTATCCGATTATCACTTTTCATTATCCATACCCTTCCCATTATCCTTTTATTTTCATTATTTTATTTTAAAATCATCTTTATTTTATTTCAAACCCATTATAATTTTTCTTCTTTTAAGCCCTTTCACAAAACTATACCAAAAAAATCATGTCATTTTTTATTAATTCATATTGTTTTTTCTATCCATCTTTTTTAATGAATCATAATATGTATATTCAAATTCTATCATAATTTTCCATTTTTAATATTACTATCTTTATTACTATTATTATTTCTATAAAAAAAACTGTTTTCATTATTATTATTATTATTACTTTTATTTTTACCATTATTATTGGTTTCCTTATTATTACTATTATTTTTCTTATCAGTATTACTATTATTATTATTTAACATTGCCAGCACAAAACAAACCAAAAAATATAACTACCCCACTCATCACACAACCATCCAAAATAAGCCACTACACAAACACAAATCCACAAAATCAGTACGTCACATGTAGAAGCATGCTTCAACCTCATGAATTTTGATGAAGACAACAAGCTTCTATGCACTTCATGACTGCAAAAAGATAAGAGCTTCCAATATTATCAAGCACAAGGACATGATCTTTCAAAGGCAACGACATTATGTGATCAAGCTTCTTTTGCATATTCATAAAGATTCAAGCTTTGGACACAATCGTAAGGTATATCAAAACTCACCTTTAAATTGATATACAAGTGTTCAATAATCATAATTTATGTTAGCATGATGCATATAATCATTGGTATTATTTTACCAACTGGTTTAACACTTTAAAACAAATTTGTTCTGGTTTTATAACAGTGTTAACCGGTTAACCATATGGGTTAACCAGTTAACGGCCCCAAATTTCAAATCCCGAAGTTAACGTTTTAAAGCGTTAACCAGTTAACCCATTTGGTTAAACGGTTAACATTCTTTGTTTTTGAATATTCTAGCCACTTTTCATGAAAACTCATTTTAAATATTCATACCTTTTCATTACTTTTCATGAACAAATAATACCTCATTGAATATGTGTTTTAAAACTTATATATTCTGAAAATTTTAAATTGAAAAACATCTCCTACAATTTTCATAAAACTCATATTCAATCACTCTCACATAATTCAATTTTTTATAAAAGTGTTCATATTTGTTCATCTCATATCATTTTAAATTTGAACACTTGTATAGAATTCTTGAGTGAATTTTGATTCAAGAAGAAGATCAATCAAAGAAGATTGATATCAAACTTTGATTATTCTATCAAATTGTATCAAGAGATTTTCTCTATTGTTTACTTGTGATCCAGGATAGTTGGATACAAGGGTTGGTGTTGTTAAGAGGATTGTTCTTCAACATATTGTTTGTATAGTTGTTAGAAAGTAGGCTTCACCAGGGTTTGGTGTGATAGGTTGTACAATACTAAACTATAATAAAATCTCTTACGAGTCGTAAGGGGACTGGAGTACTCTCGATCTGTGAGAAGAACCAGTATAAATCCTGGTGTCTTTTACTTTTCTGCTTTACCGCATTCATTACTTAGAAACTTAGACAAGAAAAATTCAGCCACCGATAAAATTCTGGAAAAATTATCTAAGAACCTAATTCACCCCCCTTAGGCTCTTTCTGATCTTACATTTGGAATCAGAGCAAGTTATAGGTAACTTGTTCCTAGTGATCCAGCATGGCTTCCGCAAGCACAAACCAAGTTTTCAAAGACGGTGGAAGTAGCAACAAGCCCCACTCTTCTCCAGAGAATATTTCGATTTCTGGAAAATCAGAATGAAGGCACATCTAGAAGCCCAAGGAGAAGGTATATGGGAAGCAGTTGAAAATGGTCCACATAATCCGATGAATGTCGTAAATGGCGTTGGAACCGCAAAGTTGAAAAGTACACTATACGAAGATGATAAGAAAAGGATTTTAAATGAGAAGAAGGCAATTGATATTCTACAAAGTGCTCTTATTATGGATGAGTTCTTTCGCATATCTCAATGTAAATTGGCAAAGGTTATTTGGGACACCTTGGTAGAAACACATGAAGGAACCGCCGAAGTAAAGAGATCAAGGCTAAACACACTAAGTTAAGAGTATGAAATGTTCTGCATGTAGCCCGATGAATCCATAGTTGCACTACAGAAGAGATTCGTCCACCTAACAAATCATTTGATTGCTCTCAGAGAAACATTTACAAATGATGATCTAAACCTCAAAGTCCTAAGATCCTTGACAAAAGAATGGAAACCGAAAATGACTTCTATCTCGGAAAAGAATAGTATCTCAACGATGACATTCGTATCTCTATTTGGCAAACTTCAAGAACACGAATTGGAACTTAGAAGACTTGAGAAACACGAAAGTCAAGAAAAGAAGTCCAAAGGAATTTCCTTGAAGGTGGAATCAAAAGATGATAAAGATGAGGAGACATCGGAAGATGATAATTTCATGCTTCTTGTAAAGAAGCTTGGTAAGTTTTTCAATAAAAATAAAAATTCCTTTTATGCTAAGAAGAATAGACATTTCAGGAAAAAGGAAGCACCCACATCAATGCAAGACATCACTTGTTATGAATGTGGAAATCAAGGTCATATAAAGCCGGATTTCCCAAAACTTGCAAACAAAGGAGGATTCAAAGTCAAGAAGAAGATCAAGAGCAAGAAGGCGTACATTGCTTGGACGATAATGAGATAAGTTCCTCGTCGGAATTAGAAAGTGATGAATTTGCAAACATGGCTCTAATGGCTTCACATCACTCTGATGACGAAAAAGATGAGGTTAGTAGCAACTTTTTTGTTTATGATAATGATGCACAAGATGTTATAAATGAATTATTAAAAGAATGTAAAATTTTGTATAAAACTATTTCATCTCAAAAGAAATTAATTTCATGCCTAGAATAAAAGAACATTTCTTTGGAAAATTTTATGGATGAAAAACAAAATCTCGCTTGTAAGAATTGTGAATCTTACTCTTTTCAAATTGCTCAACTTAAAAGAGTTATCGAAAGATATGAAAAAGGTAAAATTGGCTTGGAAGAAATTCTTAGAAAACAAAGATATTCTAATGATAAAAGTGGATTAGGATATGCTAAGTTTTCTAAACCAAGCACAAATGAGACCATTTTTGTTAAAGCAAGTGAACAAAATTCTAAAGAGAAAGTAAACAATTCTAAAAATGTGCATCAAAGTCATAAAAAGAAAAGGGTTGTTAAGAAAAAGATTTATGTTCCTAGATATAGAAGTAATTTCCAACCAACTTGATTTTATTGTGGAATCAAAGGCCACACACCTAATATTTGTTATGTGCATAATATTGGTATTGCAAAATGGCATTATGTGTGGGTTGAAAAGGGTACTAACTATCAAGGACCCAAAGAAATTTGGATACCTAACAACACTTAATTTTGTTTTGTAGGTATGCTTGAATACAAAATCCAATCAATGGTATCTATATAGCGGATGTTCAAAGCATATGACGGGCGATATCAACAAATTTTTACATCTATCATTAAAGGCCAAAGGATATATAACATATGGTGATGACAATAAAGTAAAGATCCTTGGAGTAGGAACCGTTGGAGCACCACCGTTTATAATCATCAAAAGATGTCCTTTATGTGGAAGGCCTAAGACATAACCTACTTAGCATAAGTCAATTGTGTGAAAAAGGTTTCCGAATCAACTTTACAAAGGACGAATTCCTAATCGAACATGAAGTCACACATGATGTTTTTCTAAAAGGTAAAAGAATAAATAATATCTTTATCATTTCTTTTGATAACTCTTCCTTGAAGGTAAAATGCTTATTGGAAAACAACAACGAGGCTTGGCTATGGCATAAAATATTCGCTCACATTCACATGGAGCACTTGAACAAGTTGATAAAGAATGACCTAGTTGTTGGTCTTCCAAAGATAAAGTTCATCAAGGATAAGTTATGTGACACATGCCAAAAGGGGAAGCAAACCAAGTAATCTTTCAAATCCAAGAAAGCGGTGTCCACATCTAGGCCACTACAATTTTTGCATATGGATCTCTTTGGTCCATCAAGAACGAAAAGCTTCGGAGGCAATGTTTACGCTTTAGTTATTGTTGATGATTTCTCTAGATATACATGGACAATGTTTCTAGTGTCGAAAAGTGATGCTTTCAAAGCTTTCAAGAAGTATGCGAAACAAATACAAAACGAGAAGTCCCTCACAATAGCCTACATTAGAAGCGACCATGGTGGAGAATTCCAAAACGCTTCATTTGAAGAATTTTGTGAAGAGTACAAAATCTCTCACAAAATCTCTGCACTAAGGACTCCTCAACAAACCGGTGTCGTAGAAAGGAAGAATAGGTCATTGGTGGAGCTTGTAAGAAGGATGCTTAGCGACTATAATCTTCCTAAGTAATTTTTGGCGGATGTGGTAACCACAACATGTTTTGTAAGCAACCATGTCAACATTCGGCCGATTCTCAAAAAGACTCCGTATGAGTTGTTCAAAGGAAGGAAACCCAATATTTCATTCTTCCATATTTTCGGGTGCAATTGTTTTATTCTCAACAATGACAAGGAGAACCTTGGTAATTTTGATGAGAAGTCCTACAAAGGTATCTTTCTTGGTTACTCCCTCTCTAGTAAAGCATTTAGAATTTTTAATAAAAGAACTCCATCTATTGAAGAATCTATTCGTGTATCTTTTGATGAAACTAACCCCTCGAAAGAGGATACTATTATTGTTGATGATGATGATATGATAGATATGTCACAACCACAAAAGGATGTTTCAAATGATCAACCAAAATCACAAGAAGATGACTCAAAAATCATTGAAGAACATCATGATCTACCTAAAGAATGGAGGACTCATAGAGATCACCTGATCGATAAAGTTATTGGTGATATTAGCCAAGGTGTAGTAACCCGAATAAATCTCAAGGATGCTTGTCTCAACATGGCTTTCGTATCTCAAATCGAACCAACCAAAGTCGATGAAGCCTTAGGCGATGATCAAGGGATAGTAGCAATGCAAGAAGAACTAAACCAATTTGAAAGAAATCAAGTTTAAAGTCTCGTACCAAGACCGGACAACAAACATATCATAGGAACAATATGGGTGTTCAAGAACAAACTTGATGAATAATGGAATCATAGTTCGTAACAAGCCAAGATTGGTCGCACAAGGATAAAACCAAGAGGAAGGAATCAATTTTGATTAGAAGTTCGCTCTGGTAGCAAGGTTAGAAGCTATACGATTACTACTTGCTTATGCTTGTTCTATGAATTTTCAGTTATTCCAGATGGATGTCAAAAGTGCTTTCCTGAATGGCTATATCAATGAAGAAGTCTATGTCAAACAACCCATGGGCTTTGAAGACTTCAAGAATCCCTCACGTGTTTACAAGTTGAAGAAGGCCCTTTATGGCTTAAAGCAAGCACCAAGAGCGTGGTATGACCGCCTCAAAAACTTTCTTTGTGAAAAGGGATTTGTAAAAGGAAAGGTTGACAAGACTTTGTTCATAAATAAGATAAAAGATAACACCTTATTGGTTCAAGTCTATGTCGACGACATCATCTTTAGGTCAACAAACAAGGAACTTTGTGAAGAGTTTTCAGAAATGATGCAAGGAGAATTCGAGAGGTCCATGATGGAAAAAATGAACTATTTTCTTGGACTAAAAATCAAGCAAAAAAAGGATGGAATCTTCATAAACTAATCCAAGTATTGCAAGGAACTATTGAAAAGATTCAATATGGATAGTTACAAGGTGATGTCCACTCCAATGAGATCGGGAACGTACGTTGATCAAGATGAATCAGGTACTTCAGTTGTGTCGCTCCCTGGATTTCCATCCTGGTACAAACGCGAAAGTGGCACGGAAAAGATAGAGTCGCCAGCCAGGCATTTTTATCCCAAAGGAACGGGAATGGTAATGCTGCACAAACAAGAAGAAAAGAAAAGGATGGACACAGGTCCTGCGAACCAAAGAGACTGAGTTCGGGAGTCGGTTACAACCTGGGAAGGTATTAGCACCCCAGATCGTCTGCCATACCCGACGGGATCCACGCTTGCAAAGAAAATGTTTCAAAGGGTGAAGAAATGAAAGTTGCTGCAAAAAGAAGGACTAGAACTAGAAAAGAAAAGAAAAGAAAGGGGAAAATGTAGGGAAAATAAAAGAGTGTGCTCGAACGGGCCCTACCCCGCTGCCTACGTACCTCATCTGGACAATGAGGATCAGAGTCGTCATAGTTCCCCTAACTAGGGGTGGAAAAGATTTCTTGTGTCTTAAGGCTTGAACTGCCTATGTCAATGCTCAGGTGTTGCAGGATCGGACGACGAGTGCGTTACCGTCTTGCAAAATGACAAGTAGGAGCAAGTTCTTACGTAAAGAGTGAAGGTGATGAGAAGAGAAGTCCTGAAGGAGACGCTTATTGTTTGTCTAGTGTTTTTTAGAAGTTATTTAGGAGTGTGGCACAAGGAAGTGAACTCAAGCTCTTTTCCATGGAATGTGTACTTGCTACTACATTACAAGATGGAATAATAGAACAAGCACACCAAGTAAGGAGAATTTATCCAAGACTTGTTTCCAAGGGCAAGGGCCTAAGCTCACTAACTTCTTGAACTTATTAGGTGCTTTAGTGATTAAAATGAAGAAGTATTTTTATGGTTTTTCTTGATGAAGATGACCTCATGATCAGACTTGTGCATCATGCTAGACAAATGCACTATTCCAAGATGGAATGAATACATATGCCTCATGGAATAAGGCTATTGCACAAGAAGTCACTTCTTTCTTTATTAATGTCTTTTAGATTTTTGTTTTGAGATGAGAAGAGCAAGAGACAAAAGAGGATCTTAAAGGTAAAAGTCTAATGGGGAAAGACTAATCCTAGTGTTAGCATGCTTTGATAATCCTAGGTTAATGATGTTTGAACTAACTTAAGAAAGAAGAGAAGAAGAAGAGAGGAAGAAAGCTAGAAAACAACTTACTCTTCTAAAGGAGATAAGTTGCTTATAAAGGGGGATGAAGGAGGATTGAAACAAAAGATGGCATAAGGCACATCAATGGTTACAAAACATAAAATAAATAAAAAGAAGAGATGAAGAATTGAAATGTGGATGACATCCACACGTCACTTACCATGAGCCCTTGAAATGGTTAGTAGCATAAACAAATGATAAGACAAAAGCAAGTGAAATCAAATGAGATACAAATGAACAAAAGATCATGCCAAGACATCACAACCAAAATTGAAATGTCACTCTCAAATGCCAAGATCAAGCATATAACATAAGATGAGAAATGGATCAATCAAATCACAACAAATCAACATAAGCTACCATGAAAGAAACA
Source organism: Lathyrus aphaca (assembly GCA_963966055.1). Taxonomy (NCBI): domain Eukaryota; kingdom Viridiplantae; phylum Streptophyta; class Magnoliopsida; order Fabales; family Fabaceae; genus Lathyrus; species Lathyrus aphaca. The sequence continues at coordinate 200,289,635 of OZ014519.1, read as the reverse complement.
AAAGCAAACATGGAACAGAAAATATCACACAAGCTACACATGCTTCACAATCATGAAGATAAGAATCACATCCACACAAGAATGTACACAAACAACTCAAGAGACCAAAGAAAGGTTCATACAAGTTCAAACACAAACAATATAAGAATGGGAAGTGAAGTGGACATGTGAACAAGTGTAAGGATAAGCAAACACAAACCAAATCAAGGCATAAGCATCAATTGAAAAACCAGGGACCTAATCATGTTAAGAGGTGCCTAAGAAGCATGAGCCAACATGGGGAAGAAGCACACAAACTCAATCATAAGCATCAAAGAGAAGTGATGAACAAACGAGGTGAAGAGAACATGCATACACTTGTGAGAAACTTTAAAGACAAGTAACAAAGAAAATTATCAAAGCAAACACACTGAGCAAGGACCTGAGATCAAACCTCATATAAAAAGACCTCTAAACATCCTATAGGAGTTGGCACAAGTGCCCTCCTAGCCTAAGAACTAAGCATGCTAGCAAGAAGAAGCCAAATTAAGGAAATTTCATATGAAAATTCAAATCAAATCACAAACTCATGAAAAAATTATGCAAATAAGCACAAATGTTCATTAATCAAGTGATAACATCATGTCAAAATAGCAAAGTCAGAATCATAAGCAAACTAGGTCAAAGGACCTCAAGAACACCAATTAGGATTTTGAAACTTCAAGCTCAAGTCAACTATCAAAAATATTCACACAAGCTCCTAAAAATCAGAAGAAAAATCATCCACAAACTACACCTTATCATGAATCAAATTCATAAAGAACCAACTCAAAATTCAAATTGATGATCAAGATATAAAATCCACAAGTCAGCATGTATTTAAAATGAATTAAAAATAATTAATAAAAGTGAAAATTAATTCCTACGTGGAAAATGAAAATAAATGAAAAATTAAAATATCAAAAATTAAAGAAAATTAATAGAATTAGTCATGAATTATTTTGTAATTTTTAGATGAATTTTATTATTTTTAAAAATTAGAAACCAAACTGAAATAAAAAAAAGAAAAGAAAAGAAAAGACAAATAAAGGAGGGGTGCAGTCAGCAAGGGCTTTAGTTCAAATCAATTGGGCTTAGTAAAAAAGGGATTGTAATTAGCATTTGAGGCCCAGTGGATCAGCGCAGGTTTATGAATAATATAGTGGAAATTTGGATAATAACTGGAAAAATAATAAACCAATGGATCACATGAACACACCATATCAAGTCAACAAAAATCCTAAGTCAACAAAACAATACGCCAGCATTTGAGTGCACCATAGCTATCATGTGGAGCCACACCCTTAATTAATCAGAAATTATAATATAAAAGAGAGCACGTGCATGGGAGGTGGTCTTTTTAATGCGCTGTCCAATTATGGTGCGTTCATATTAAAGATCTAACGGCTACTGAATCAACTTCTTCATTCAAACATTCAAACATCATTCTAGAATCCAGCGACCGGAGCCCTAGCTCTGGCGCCGAAAAACTCAAAGTCAAGAACAAATCACCATAGAAATGGATGCAAACCTCCAGATCCAATAATTCAAACATGTAGAACAAGAATATGAGCTTAGATTTTCCACTGGATCAAAAGATAATGCAAATCGAAGACAAAAAATTTCAAACATCAAACTTAAATTCAACACAACATGCCCATTTCTTACTCAAATCAAAATCTAAACACATCAGAATCATCAGCATAGCATGTAGATCACATTGCAAGCATCTAATTTCAAATCCAGATCTAAAAATTCCAGAGCATACCTGAGGTTGAAGATCCTTCAAAACACCAAGAAAAGACTCCTCCAGCTGCAGATCCACTCCTTCTAATATCTATTTTCAAAATAAATGAAAAAGAAGCATTGAAACCTCCTAGATCTTGTGATTCCACACCAACTGCACTTAAATGTCACTTGATGAAATCTGGGGATTCAGCTCCAATGAGTGGTTGATTTGTGATCCTTAGAACTCAAGGATGAAGAATATGGAAAGAGATTGGAGAATGAGAGCCTGAAGAGAGAGATTAGAAGGCATTTGTTTTTGTGCATAAAACTTTGAAGTTGATGAATGAGAGAGAACTAGGGCTGAAGTTTGTGTGCAAATGCTTTTATATGATCCATGTATCACACCGATTAGGGTTTTTGAAAGGATGCACATGAGAATCATGAGGTTGAGGTGATTTTGCAAATTGGCATGAGAAGTGTGATCTCCTCATTTTCTCGTGCGTTTCCCTCTCTCCTTGCAAATGTTTTTCATGCTTGATTCACCAATTCAAAAGTGATTTAATCCTGGCCATTGATTGCTTGAGTCATGCATTGTGAATGATCTTGAATTTTTGCACTTTATGAAATATTCACTTATCCATACACGAATTCCATGACTTTTGTTGAGCCAAATGATCTTAGAGCAATGCAATGTGATGTTATGATCAGAATTGGTACATGGGATAACCAAAGAATGAGTTACAATGCAATTTGCAAAGTTATAGAAACTTGTATTTCATGTAAACCCTAAAAATGTGTGACTTTCGATTGGCCATAAATTTCAAACCATGAGGGCTATGAACATGTTCTTGTACTTTTTAGAAATGGAAGATCATACTATACAACTTTCATGTTGAAGGAAAATTCATTTGGAGTCATCTTGGCCTTGTAAGAATCACTTGAAGATTAGGGCAAAACTTACTAAATTTGGAAAGTTTAGTTACATGCCATATGCCAAAAATAGAAACACTTGCCAAAACCCTAAATTTTTGATCTTTGACTTTGCCAAACCTCTTATTTGACCTGAAGGACCTCCATTGGCTTGAGAAATGGGATTGGAACCCTTGTATTGCCACAGTTGACTTTTCAAATAATCAGTTTGACCAATTTCTTCTTATGCAAGCAACTGATGAATTGACTGCCTTCCACAATTAATTTTCTCACCAAATTTCATCCATAGACTTCACATATCATATGAAGGACTTTTCCCCCATGAAATGGCCAAAGTCACAAAGGATCCCTGCTTGAACATGAAACCCTAATTTGAGGACCATTTGTGTAGGAGCTTGCCCTTTCTTGGATCATCTGATAATCTCCCAACCTTCTGGGCTCTTGTAGAGGATCTTGAGCTTGTACATGATCTAGAGACACTTCATGGGACTTGGATAAGATCACTTGACTTCTTGTTTTGACTTGTAAGGCCTCAAATGCACCAATGATTGATCACATGCCCAATGCTAGAACATGAGAATGTTATGCTTCATTTTTCTATGAAAAGATGCTAAGGATATGCCATGTTTGTGATGATTATGACATGATGATGATTCTAGAAAGAAGAGGGCAAATTTTGGGTGTTACAGCTGCCCCTATTCAAGCGAATGTTAATCTGAAAAGGACGATAGCACGGGCTATCGACCGTTCAAGATAAATAGTGGTTGAATACCAAGAAGACCTGAAATTTGCAATTTGCTAGAGAATGCAAGCAATGGGAAATAAACCCAACACTCTGGGTGACTAAAGTGAAGACAAAGCAGACAAGCTCTTTTCCAACTGCACTGTTACTCCAGGTGAGAAACACCTAGACAGACGAGTCTTCCTCAAGCAACCTGTTATGCCAGGAACTGGACATACAAGCCCTCTTCAAGTAAACCTGTTACGCCAGGAACTGGACATACGAGCCTTCTTCGTTCATTTTACAAAAATGTATGACTTGAGACAGACGAACCTCCTTCAGATAAACCTGTTACGCCAGGACCGGTGATGCACTTAAGTCTGTGGGATAGACATGCATAATCAGGATAGAAAAACCCTCTTCATATATTCTCCGTAGATATATAGTCTAAGACAGACGAGCCTTCTTCGGATAACCTATTACGCCAGGGGCGACATTAGGATTGGACAGACCCTCTTCATAAATCTTGCATAGATAAGTGGTGTCTGAGACAGACGAACCTCCTTCAGATAAACCCGTTACGCCAGGACCGGTAACCATTTTGACGTTTAATCCCACCGTCAGGACTTCAAACCTCTTCAACACAAACGAGTATTGGATGATCATCAAGAGAACACAGACGAGTGCCATAAGTCAATGATACAAACGAATATCAGAAGATGATCTAAGAAACGCAGACGAATGCTTCAGGAAATGATACCGACGAATATCAACCACTGATACAGACGAATACCAAAAATCCAACATAGACGAGCATCTGGGGTAGTAATACAGACGAGTACCAGAAATCCAACACACACGAGCATTTGGAGTAGCAATACAGACGAGTATCAGAATGATTATCAAATCAGTACATATGGATATAAGCTAACACAGACGAGTGTTGAGGAACTCAGACGAGCAACAAGCAAATATAAAACACAAACGAGTATTGAGGAATGCAGACGAGCATCAAACAACTATCAAACACAGATGGGTGTTGGGGAGTGCATACGAGCACATAAGCAAATATCAAACAAAGATGAGTGTTGGGAAGTGCAAATGAGCAGAACAAGTGTCTGATTGGCAGCCATAATCACAACTCTGCTAGGGAGAACCAGATCAAGAAGCTTCAACACTTAACTCTGGCTGGGGAGATGAATAACTGTGTGTATCATCACATTAGCCAAAAATAAATTGGCGACTTCTTTGGGGAATTAATTCAATGATGGGAGTATATATCAACCATGACCTCTGTGGGGAAATCAGGCGTTCAGCTGCCTGCCAGGAATACTTCACTTGTGGAACGATAATCCGCTTGGGGAGGAAACCTCTTCAATTAGCTTTGAAATTCTGATGGGGATTCCACCTGGTCTAATTCAGCTGGGGAAGGTTATCTGCTTGGATAGATATAACACCATCCTGCAAAACCTGCAACAACAGTATACACACATGTGCCCCGAGGATTTACATGGTATGATCTATACATCCATTGTCACCCGACACTCAAAGATAGTTTTAACTGTTTCCCTGCAATGTCATTTTTTTTGGAAAATCACCATGTGTCAAATGCAATTTTCTTTTTGCCAAAAATTCAGGACATTTTTGCAAATAAAGTAAACAAACACAACACAACTTTTGACTGAATATTCATTCATTGAGAAGCCTCTGAATAGGCAAAGTTTTACATCAGGAAGCAACCACCTGGAAAGAGGTAGCTACCATAAAATTGAGAAAAAGAAACTATCATAATGGCAATGTACACAACATTCCAATGAGTTTCCTTCCTGCTATGACCAACATGTTTTCAAAACTTTTCGTTCTTGCCTTTGCTTTCTGAAGAAGATGAGGGGACTGATTCCTACCCTTCTGATATTGCCAGACTGCATGAAATGATGATTTGGTTCAGATTACCCGGATCGCAGTTGTTCGCTTATTCCCTTGTTTTTGCGTGGATCGCCCTTTCGGGTATTCAATCCACCGGGATACCCTTTTTTACCTGAGCTGTCCGATGTGGCTTTTCAACTCAGTGGGTGTACACATTTTTTTCCCTAACTTTTGCCCGAGCTTTTTTATTCTGTTTTTAGCTTGCCGGGATGCCCTTTTCTTGCTTGGACTTTAACTCTGTTTTTGTGTCCAGCGGGTCTTTTTATGCGAAGTATTTTTTAACTGCGTCCGAGTTAACAGGGGATTGGAAATCTTCTCCATCCATAGTAGTGAGCATCAGCACCCCACCTGAGAAAACTTTCTTCACTATGAATGTGCATTCGTAGTTTGGGGTCCACTTGCCCCTGTGATCTGAACCTGGAGGAATAATCCTTTTGAGTACAAGCTCACCCATTTGATACTCTCGAGTACGTACTCGTTGGTTGAATGCTTGCTTCATTCTCCTCTAATAAAGCTGACCATGACAGATATCCGCTAATCTCTTTTCCTCGATTAGACACAACTAGTTATATCGAGCGCGTACCCATTCAGCCTCATAAAGCTTCACACCCATCATCACATGTAAAGAAGGAATTTCTACCTCAACTGGAAAGACTACCTCCATGCCATACACCAAGGAGAAAGGAGTTTCCCCGGTTGACGTCCTAACTGACGTTCAGTACCCATGTAGTGCGAATGGTAACATCTCATGCCAATCTTTGTAAGTGACAACCATCTTTTGCACAATCTTCTTAATATTCTTGTTAGCTGCCTCTACCGCGCCATTCATCTTTGGTCGGTAAGGAGAAGAATTGTGATGTTGAATCTTGAAGTCCTTACACAGTTCTTCCATCATTTTGTTGTTCAAATTGGAACCATTATCAGTAATGATTCGCACGGGCACTCCGTATCTGCAAATGATGTATCTCTTTAAAAATATGGCTACCACTTGGCGAGTGACATTGGCGTAAGTTGCTGCTTCAACCCATTTGGTAAAGTAATCGATCGCGACCAAGATGAAGCGATGACCATTTGAAGCAGTAGGCTCTATCTTCCCGATCATATCAATGCCCCACATCGAAAAAGGCCAAGGAGATGACATGACGTTAAGAGGGCTAGGAGGAACATGCACATTGTCTGCATATATCTGGCATTTGTGGCACTTACGGGCGTACGAACAACAGTCTGCATCCATTGTTAGCCAATAGTATTCTGATCTCAATATTTTCTTAGCCATTGCATGCCCTCTTGTATGAGTACCAAAGGATCCCTCGTGGACCTCTTACATTAACAAGTCTGCTTCGTGTTTATCAACGCATCTGAGCAAGACCATGTCAAAGTTCCTCTTATACAAAACTCCATCTGCATTCAAGAAGAAGCTAGCAGCAAGTCGTCTCAAGGTTTTCTTGTCATTGGATGATGCCCCAGCCGGGTATTCTTGTTTTTCCAGGAAAAGCTTAATATCAAAGTACCAAGGTTTCTCATCAGACACTGCGTCTACAGAGAAAGCATAAGCTGGTGTGTCAAGCCTGGGCACATAGTTCCAACACAAGACTTTGATGGACGAATAAAGAGTAGCCAATGCATCGGCAAATTGATTCTCATCTCGTGTTATATATTGAAGCTTAACCGTTGTGAAGAACGTCAACAGTCTTCGGGCATAATCCCTATAAGGAATTAAGTGTTCTTGATGTGTATACCACTTGCCGGTAACCTGGTTGATAACGAGGGCTGAATCTCCGAATATATCGAGGGTTTAATCTGAAGATTAATAGCCTCCTCTATTCCCATTATACACGCCTCGTATTCCGCTTCATTGTTGGTGCAGCCAAAAGTAATTCTGGCAGCGACGGGAAAGTGAACATCTTCGGGAGTGATAAGAACAGCACCAACTCCATGTCCGTTGATATTGACTTCCCCATCAAACATCAATTTCCATTTGGATTCGGGGTCAGGCCCCTCCTCCTGAAGTGGTTCCTCGCAATCTCTTGCCTTGAGTTACATGATGTTCTCATCAGGGAAATCAAACTTCATTGGCTGGTAATCGTCTTCAAGCGGTTGATATGCAAGATAATCTGACAATACACTTCCTTTGATGGCTTTCTGGGAAGTATATTGTATGTTATACTCTGTTAATATCATTTTCCACCTTGCAACCCTTCCGGTTAATGTTGGTTTCTAGAAAATATACTTGACGGGGTCCATTTTTTATATTAGCAATGTGGTGTGGGTCAACATGTACTGTCTCAATCGGCGAGCAGCCCATGCCAAAGCGCAACAAGTTTTCTCGAGCAGTGAGTAACGAGATTCACAGTCGGTAAACGTTTTGCTAAGGTAATAAATAGCATGCTCTTTTCGACCAAAATCATCATGTTGGCCTAACACACACCCCATCGACCCTTCTAACACATTCAAGTACATGATAAGTGGTCGTCCTGGAACTGGAGGCATTAGAATCGAAGGCTCCTGCAAATATTCTTTTATCTTTTCAAAGGCTCTTTGACAGTTCTCATTCCACCTGACCGTTTGTTCTTTTCTTAAGAATTTGAAGATTGGCTCGCATGTGGCAGTTAGATGAGATATAAACCGTGAAATGTAGTTCAATCTCCCTAAAAATCCACGCACTTCTTTTTCTATTTTTGGTGTAGGCATGTCTTGTATTGCTTTTACTTTTGCAGGATCTACCTCAATCCCCCTCTGGCTAACAATTAAACCCAAAAATTTACCGGAACGCACTCTGAAAGTGCACTTGTTTGGATTCAACCTTAGTCTATACTTTATCAATCTATCAAACAGCTTTTTGAGATTGACCAGATGCTCTTCTTCGTCCCGGGACTTGGCAATCATATCGTCCACATAGAACTCAATTTCCTTGTGTATCATGTCGTGGAACAAAGTTATCATAGCCCGTTGATACGTTGCCCCAACCTTCTTCAAGCCAAAGGGCATAACCTTATAACAGAATGTACCCCACGGGGTGATGAACGTCGTTTTCTCCATGTCTTCTAGTGCCATCTTAATCTGATTGTATCTGGAGAACCATCCATGAAAGAAAATATCGAGAACTGAGCGGTGTTATCAACCAGCACATCAATGTGAGGTAATGGACTTGCTCTATTTAGATCTCGATAATCAATGCACATCTGGACCTTGCCATCTTTCTTTGGTACAGGCACAATGTTAGCTACCCAAGGTGGGTAACTTGTTACAGCAAGGAATCCGACATCCCACTGCTTTTGAACTTCCTCCTTGATCTTCATTGCCATATCAGGGCGGGTTCTTCTCAGCTTTTTCTTTATAGGAGGACAATCTTCCTTTAGTGTAAGCTTATGTACAACAATGTCAGTATCCAACCCCGATATATCTTGATACGACCAGGCGAAGATATCCACATATTCACATAGCATACCAATCAACTCCTTCTTTACCTCGGCCTGTAGACTGGCCCCGATCTTTATCTCTTTCTTTACATCCTCAGACCCGATGTTGATGATCTCTATTTCTTCCTGATGAGGTTGAATGACCCTTTCCTCTTGTTTCAACAACCTAGCCAATTCTTCTGGGAGTTCACAATCTTCCCCAACCCCTTCATCAGCTTGGTTGATAGGATTGTCGAAGTCAAGCATAGTCATAGCAGGAACGTTTTCACAGGAATCCGAATGATCAACACTGCACAAATGATGTGCTTATTTCATAATCTGTTTTTTTTCAAGAGACGCAAACACACAAAAGCACTGAAAAGAAAACATTACCATTTTATTTGTTTTTTGTGAAAAATTTTAAAACGAAAGAAAGAAAACACAATTTTCTTGAAAAATGTCCTTTATTTCATGGAAAAAGTAAATGCATTAAAATCATGGTGGCCCTACAGATGGATCCATGTACCTTGGGTAGAGTGCAGGATTTGACATGCAATATGTTAAAAATGGAAATAAGAAAATTACTTTGACTGCCAAGTAACTTGAACAAAATCTTCAGCAGACCAGTTCCGGAGCTCCTCTCCAGGTGCACATGGGTGAATCCAGTTATCCATGTCACAGTCACTATCCCCTTCTTCATCTGTTGCACAAATGTTGTTGTAGTCGAGCATTCCAACACTTGTGAACGTTATGGACTTACTTGCCTGAGACCAGCTAAACCCACCAGGTTGATATCCAAGACCAAACTTGTCATCTTTCTGTTCTACTTGTAACAGCTTGCCCCAGCCCTGGGCATTTCTGGATTGGACTACTTCCTTAGCTTGCTTGTAGGAGTAAATAGGAGTCCCTTCCTTCTCATGGCTTTGAACTGCAGCAACCGGAGACAAAGTACTAACATTAACCATCTCAAAAGATTGGCAAAGTGTCTCATGGATTTCCCCGTCCATTTCCACATACTTGAAGGTTGACAGATGACTTACGAAAATATCCTCTTCTCCACATACAGTAACAACCTGGCTGTCTACCACATACTTTAACTTTTGATGCAACGTGGATGTTACTGCCCCAACATCATGAATCCAAGAACGTCCAAGCAGACAACTATAAGCGGGTTGGATATCCATAACATATAATATACTCTTGATTACCTGAGACCCAATCTTTACCGGTAGCTCTACCTCCCCAAACACAGATCTCCGTGACCCGTCAAAGGCTTTCACAATCAAATCACTGGGTCGCAAAACAATGCCATCAACCTTCAGCTTCATTAAGGCCTTCTTAGGGAGCACATTGAGGGAAGAGCTTGTATCTACCAAGACATGTGATAGAACATCGCCCTTACACTCCATGGTGGTGTGTAAGGCTTTGTTGTGATTATGTCCCTCGAAAGTGAGATCTCTATCTGTGAATCCCAACCTATGGCTGGCGTTCACACTGACTACCACGACCTCCAACTAGTTAACATTTGTCTCTTGTGGTACATATTCCATTTGCAAAACCTTTAGCAAAGCCTCCTGGTGAGCATGGGAACACATTAACAATGACATAATGGATATCTTGTACGGGGTTTGATTCAGGTGTTCAACCACCTTATAGTCACTTTTCTTAATTATTCTCATGAATTCCTCAACCTCTTTTTCAAAAGTGCCCTGACTAGCAGCAAGAGTTGTCACCTCTTCAGTCACTATCTGTTTACCCTTAGCCTTTGCAGTAGCTTCAGCTTTGGGATCACCTCTAAGATTTTGAGGAGCAAAGAGATGCCCACTCCGAGTAAACCCACCAACTCCTTCGACATTCACAATAGTCAGGTCAATTGTCACCGCTTTACTTTCCACATTCTGACCTTCTACGTACACGTCTGAGCCATAGTGCCCAGGGATGGACTTGTCATCAACATAAGGAACCGGTCCTGGAACAGTAATGGTAACTGGACTCACTTCTAGAACATAGATAGTCACAGGCTCTCTCCGAGCAGGAACTTCAGCAGGATCAAAATAAATAGTTACTGTAGACACACAATCACTTCTATTAACGACCTTGTCAAACTGTAGCGACCCCTCATCAATCAAGCACTGCAACCCAGCTTTCAAATCCCCGAAACCATTAACTGAATTCATACAACCCTCGCAGCCAAAATCACAACCTTTAAAAACCTGCCCTTTCAACAATCTGTCCATCACCACTAACAATGAAGTCTTCACTTCATCCACGTTCAAAATCAAGTTCAACCTCTCACCACCATCAACAACGTTTATCATGGCCCCTCCATGATTTGGAATGGGGTTTGATGTAACATTTGGAGGCGGTGCAAAGTTAATTGCTTTCGAGTCAATCAAGTCTTGGACCTTATGTTGTAATGCCCTGCACTTCTCTGTTGAGTTCCCGAGAGCTCCTGAATGAAATGCGCATCTTGCATTAGCATCATACCCCACTGGAAGCTCTGTAGGTGGTGGTGGTGCTAATGTCCTCAACTGAACCAAATTCAAATCTAACAATCTCTGGAGTAGTGTTGTGTATGTCATCGGGATGGCCTCAAGCACCATGTTAGCTGAACGAGCTTGTCTCTGCTAATAGGGTCTTTGCTGATAGTTATTGCGTTGCGGCTGTTGTTGTTGTTGCTGTTGTTGTGGTTGTTGCATAGGACTTGTTGGAATGGTGACAATTGCCACCTGCTCGTAAGATCCCCTGTATCCTCGGTTGCGGCCTCGGTCGTACACAACATTAGTTTCTCCCTCCCTTCTTCTTGGAGGTCCATTAAAAGCTTTTCTAACACCACTTGAGCTACCTGCACCACTGTCTTGGATCTTCCCCATTTTCAGCAGAGTTTCAACCCTTTCTCTGGCTATCACAATATCATTAAACTTTGTTGCTGAACAAGACGCCAGTCTCTCAATAAACACCCCATATAGTGTTCCCATAAATATGTCTGCCATTTCATTTTCTAACAAGGGTGGTTGTACTCCAGCAGCAAGATGACGCCACTCTAGGCGTACTCTTTGAACCCTTCTTTGGCACTTTGAGAGATTGTCTGCAACTGGGTACGATTTGGAGCCATATCCAAATTATACTGATACTGCTTCACAAACGCCTCAGCTAAATCCTTCCAGCTTCGAATATTGACCCGACTCAGCTTCATGTACCATTCCAAGGAAGCTCCTACAAGACTATCCTGGAAGTAATACATCCACAGCTTCTATTCATCTAGGTGAGTTTTCGAGAAAGCTGTTCCGTTATACTTATCAAAAGTAGGGACCTTGAACTTGTAGGGAATTCTCATCCCTGGCACTAAGCCCAGATCAGTGATCTCAAACCCCAGAGAACTCTGAGATTGAATAGCGCGAATTTGTTCAGCCATTTCTTCAAACCTCCTATTCATGTCAATCCTCTGGCCTTCTTCCTCATCCAGCAAAGTGAACTGCTCGTCCTGCCCATCCAACTTCATGTTATGCACTCCATCATTGATAATAGTGACCCTTGGTTGCACCATAGGGATTTCAACGTGACAGGCACCATCCCCATTGCGATTACCTCCATCTATTGTCCCATTGTTCCTGGCTTGATTATTCTCCACCATTTCGCGCAAGCGCTCTTGAGTTTGACCCATCCCAGCCATGAGGGTCATGAAGTTGTTCATTCTTGTCCTTAGGTCAGCCAGATCTGCTTGCATCTGATCCATTGCTCTCTCTCTGTTCACCTTTGTAGGGTATCTGTGCACAATTGACTGTCTCTGAACCTTCTTGGGAGCCATAGTGCCTGAAAGTGACATAAACGTTAGAAAATTGATGAATTACCTGCAAAACAACAAACATGTTATATGCATGCAATGTAAGTTCATGTTTCCATGTCTAGGCATTAATATGCCCCAGTTCTGGTATTTTTGACGGAAAATACTCCAGATGTCTTTTTGGAAACTGGCTTTGCAAACTCTTTTGAGGAGTATTCAGACCCTGATGGCTTCGTACAAACAACTTTGCTCATTCAAAAACGTTAATTGGAAAGTATCATCGTATAACATGAACAAACTACCAACAACCAGAGTCATAGACATACACATAATTCCTAAAGGGTTACAATTCAATACAAAAACAAAAAGATAAAGCAAGACTCCTACAACAAGCCTATAGGTAGTTTGGATACCAACAATAAACTAAAACTCTAGGATAAAAGAAGATTCAGGCTCCTATTCTACAGTCACCACCCCTGTCTGGTTCTTCTTGACGCCTGCTCTCAACTTAAGATCTGCGATCTCCTTCATTGCTTCCTCCAAGGCTAGCTGGCTCTGTACCAATTGTTGAGTCTTTTCCCTTCGTATTTTGTGAACTTGTTCTACTTCTTCTTTCTTGAATGCCATCTGCACCTCAAAGAACTCTTCCTTTTCTTTGTACTTCTTCTGCTCCTGTTCTCTTTGGCCCTGTAACCAGGTAATGGATTGACGAGCTTCTCTAAGAGTCTTCAAAGTCTTCTTACGCTCCACTTCTCTTTTTGACTCTGTTAAACCCAATCTCTGAAAATGAGCTTCTCTCCCAGCAAACTCCTTTTCTTTAGCTACTAAGGTAGCTTGCATCCTCTGTAGTTTTTCTTCTGCTTCTTTCTTAGCATGATTGGCATGGTGATACAAGCTAGCCATTTCAGAATTCTCTACCCGGACCTCGTGCAACTGAGCTTCCAACTTCTTGTAATCTTCAAGAGAAACAGTGGTTTGTACCGGTACTTCTTTTGGATATAGTGCAGCCTCAACTGAAAATGGAAGGAAGAAGGTATCAACCCTACCTTGTATCCAAGCAGCAAAAGGGGGATAATTCTTAGGGTCCACCTTTCCAAATTCTTTCTTACCCTCCCTAACCTTTGTTTCCCAAGCTTGAGATACTTGAATAATCAACTGCTCATTATCTTCAGCCGGAAGGTACAAAGTCTTAGCTATTTCTTCATCTGATGGAGGATCCTTCAGTGGATAGTCAAATTGTTTTCTAGACAGCACAAGGTTATGACTTATCACTCCTTTCCTACCTAACAAAGGCACATAGGGAAATTCACCACACCTTGTAATAAACTCCTTCCCCACTAAGTTTCATCTACATCCCCAAGCTATATCATCAGATGTTAACCCCATCAATATTCTATCCAACTTCCAATCTTGCTTAAGATCTTTGTACGATCCTGACTTTGTAAGCTTCTTAGCAAACCATTCAGCAAACAATGGAGCACAACAATTTACGCACCCTTTTCTTCTCTCATTTTTGTGATGTACACCAAAGTAAAAGTCTCCCAACAACGTAGTGTAAACACGCCAAATTTTCCCTCACTCATATCACACCATGTATTGTGATCTCTCATGTTTGCATTAACATAGGCATACCACCTCATATTGCATATTTGTTTCACTGCATAAGTTCAAGTTCATCTGCATCCAGGGTTTGTGATATGAGCAATCCAAGATTCCATCTGAGCCATCCCAAAGGCCTCAAAGCTTTCCAAGAGGGTCCATGTGTGTTCTATCATCATATTATGCTCCTTAAAGTTCATGAAAGTCGAGGGATCACAAGAACTGGCAAAGGCATGGAAGCAGAGCTAGGGTTTTCACTGCACAAATGACCAAAATTAGGGTTTTGGTTTCAGAGGCCTTAACTCCAAATCTTTGGGTCATTCTTGTTTTTAATGTTCTTAATATTTCATAAGGATCATGTGTACCAAGTTTGATGAAGAAATTCATTGTGGAAGTAATCTGTTCACTGGGTAACTTCCTGAGCAAGTTATGTCAGAATCAGGGCATCTAAGGCCCCCAACAATGGAACCAAAGGGGTATTTTCATCAAATTGAAGTTCTCTGATCTTTATTTGATCTTAGAAGAGGTTGGAAGTTCACAAGATTGAATAATTTTGAGCCATTTGAAAACTTGCCAAAAATGGAAATGACTTGTAATGGAAACTTTCCATTTTGGGAAAGTTTTTCAACCTCCTCTTTCTTAACCAAAAATGCTTCAAATGAAAAATTCTTGGTTCATTATAGAACTCAAGATATGGCCTTTAAAAGTTGGCAAAAATCCTAAAATTTCAAGTTTCATGTCAAAGAGGGATTTTGCAAATTGGCATATTCAAGCATTCTAATGACCTCTAATGTGTACGAACACTTCATAACATGCCTATGTAACTTTAAAAGATCAGAATTGGCCCATGGTTAGAGGCATTTCATGGCTTGTGATCCAAGAAACATTAAAGTTGGAAAATTGCATAAAGCATGACATCTCTTCATCCAAGCCTTCCAGCTGCAATCCTTTGATCCAATGGCCATCTACAAACTCTGCTGAGGCCAAACACCCAAAGAAATCAGGCCTGCACCATGCCCATATCTCAAAGTACAAAATATTTACTTTTTGCAAAAGCTCCCATACCAATCAGCTTGTGCCACAACAACTCTTTGGCCAATCAAGATTGTTTATGTGGACAATAAGCATCTCATAACACACAACATTGAAGCCTGAATCCATACACACACTCAGATTGAAAAAAACCTCAAGAAACCTTCCTCTCTTCGAATTTCATAACCCAACCAACAAAAATCACAAACTCTTCCACCAATAATCTCAGCATCACCCCAAGATCATTTCCCACCCATCACCATAGCCTGAAACATCCCCAAACTCAAACACGATTTCTGCAACCTCAGAATTGAAACTCACAAAGGAGGCCAAATAAACTCATTCCAAGCATCACAGTAGGCTCAGAGGGATCAAAGGAGTTGGTTTGCACAAAAGAAAGGGTCTGAAAGCTCAAGAACTGAAAGCTCAACCTCAGGTATACCTCAAGAACATTTTTTCCAGAACTCCCATTTTAAGTTTCTAAATGATTCCTTATGCTTTACTGATCACCATGATATGATTTGTTTTGAAAATGAGTGAAAAATGGCCATGTATGCTTGTTCTGAAATTTTGCCCGTGAAACTTGTTTGCTTCGATTCTTGTTCTTGATGCAATGTAAATGAATTTTGTGCCAGGATTCTTGTTTGTTGTCGTTGTCCATTTATCATTTCTGGAGATTTTGATGCATTATGGTGGTGTTTTGAGGGAAATCAGGTGGGGGTTGGCCGGAGAAGATGACCGGAGCTTAGCTCCGGTCACCTGAGTTTAATTAGGGTTAATTAGAGTTAGTTTTCCAGTTTAAACGTGGACCCTTGGATTTGTTTTAATTTTGCATGCGCAGTCAACTATGTCCCCCTAGGTTTGAATCTCAGCCTTAGGATCAGTTGACCTTTCCTTTTATTTCATATAATTTCATTTTCTTGTTATTTCTTTTGCATATTTATTTTAAAATACCAAAACACTTTCAAAAAATATGAAACTTTGCGTTTCTGTTTTAAATATTTTTCTTAACCTGAAAATGATTTTTATTTTATTTTTTGCATTAAAAAAGAATTTTTAAAATTTTTAAATGTTATTTTTAATTAATTAAAGTCTTTTAATTAATTAAAAATACATTTAGGTTTCTAAAAATCATGAAAAAAATCATGAATCATCCCAATGCATTTAGAAACATTTTCAAACCGTTCATACAAATTGATTTTTAGATTTGATCATAGTTTGTGAATTTTCTTTGAATTAAGGGTCATTAAATTTCATTTTTTGAACCCTAACTTTAAAAAATCATTTATGCCTAACCAAGAAGAGTTTGAAGATGATTCTTTTTTCATTGTGTTACATATTGCATGTAGTTTATAGGTCATTTATCTCATGAATGTACCTTACATTTTCAATTTGATGTGCATTTTTCCCTTTGAACCACCCAAAAAACCCTAGAAACTTAGGAAATTCATAACTTTGGATTGGTTAAGCTTCTGCCTTCTTCCTTTGGGGTGTGACCTAGTATGGGATTAGGGTTTGTTTGAGATTGGTTTCAATTTTTTATCATGTCATATGCTTCTGTTTTGTCCATGTGCATCTCATACTTCCATATAACCCTAATTTCTCATGTTCACTTGCATTCACCTTGCATATGCATCCTTACATGAATTTGCCATGACATTTCTTGCATTCATATGTCATCTTAGACATCTTAGGACATGTTAGAACCATCCTTGATCATTTCTTCATTCATTTTCCATGATTTGCATTCATTTCATTTCATTAACTTTCATGTGTTTTCAAAACCTCGAAGCATGCTTCCGTTGCATCTCATCTTTGTATGATCACACATATGCACTTTGCATGCCTTTGAATCATCTCACATGACACTAACATTGCATAAACACTTCTGAATTTTGTCATTTCATCTCATTGCACCTCATTTCATTTCATTTCGTTATGCTTTGTACTTTATGCATTCATGCTAACATTTTCAGGTGGTAAGTTACTTTGACAAGTTGATTTGCCTAAACTTCTCACTTATTCTTATCTATTTCATTTGTATTTTACTTGTCTTTTAAGTGAACTTGTTCACTTGTGTTCCATCTCTCTCACTTTCTCTCTTTAAGTTACTTATCTCTTCATTGAAGTAAGTAACTTATTCTTCTACTTCATCCTCCTTTCATCAGCTCCTTCCATTGGTGGCTTCCTTGAAGATCTTTCTCAAGCCTTAAAAACCATAGGAACATCCAAGTATGATAATAATTAGGGTTGTTATTAGTCCCCATTAGTTTTTTTACCTTTGAGTCTCCTTGAGTCTCTCTTCTCATCTCAATAATCAGAGACTAATCTCTTAAAGTTTTAGGACTTTGGAATTAGGGTTATGCCTGCATCCTTCTCTTAGGATGGAGTGTATAACTTTAATCCTAAGTGTTAAACCTTTAATTTGTTTAAACCTCTTAATAAAATCACTTAATAATCATCAAGACTTCATCTTGTAACTTGGGCGTTACATTAGGGTTCTAATTCTTCCTTTATGGTTAAGAAGGATTAACCCTAGTGTTTAATGGACAAGTCCCCCTCAAGTTGTCTTACAAACCATAAAATCCACTTCTTAATCTCACCCCTTAATTAAAATCTATTTAATAAAGGCTTGTTATATAATGAATTTAATCCCTAACCATGGATTAAGTTGAGGTATCTTCCTCCCCTTAAATGTTCTCATCTATTATCCTTCTATTAGGATGGTGTAATGAGTTCACTAATCTGTGATTAGAGATTAAACTCATTACTTAACACTAAACAAAAAACCCAAAAACATATAATTAATCACAAGTAGGTTAATGATCTTAATCCTACATCATCATGGTAGTTAAGTTGAGATGCTTATCTCATACTTAGGTATTCTTATTATCCCTAATCAGGGAGGATATAATGAGTTTACAAACCCTTGATTTAGGCTTAAGCTCATTAACTTATGCAAAACACCAAAAAAAAAATGAAAACAAAAAAACAAACAATAATCGTCTCCTTCGGGATTCTCTTCTCATCATACTCATTCACAAATGAGAACTTGCTTGTTCCGTCTAATGCAAGACAGTTAGCACTTGAGCCAGACGAGTCATACACTTGAGCATAGACAAGCAAGCAGTTCACAGTCAATTTATCTTTCACTCTCTTTGATTCAAACTACGGTGGTCTGACTTCCTCATTGCACGCGAGGATACATACGCATAACTTAATAGTTATCGAAAAAAAGTCTCTTTGTCTTCCCCCTATTTCAACATTCTCTTTTAAGCCTCAGTTCCTGAGCAATTCATACCCTTCTTTTTGCACTGACACTTGTATTTTTTTTCCAGCTTTTGCACACAGATAGCACATACACCTACCCCTTTTAAACAAAATCTCTTAAGAGTGGATCCCGTCGAGTACGACGGACAATCTGGGTGCTAATACCTTCCCAGGTTGTAACCAACCCCCTTTCTCAGTTTCTCTGGTTTGCAACCGTCTTATCCATCTCTTTCTTGGTTTATGCAGCATTACCTTTTCTTCGGGATAAAAATGCCTAGCTGGCGACTCTTTTCACTTCATTTCATTTTCTCCTTTCACCGTCCGTTCGCGTCTGTACCCTATTTGATCCAGTGTCTTTTCGGGGGAGCGACAACTTGGCGACTCTGCTGGGGAGATCTTTTCTTTCAACCAGGGCTTCTGGTTCTTTTTGTGGGTTTCTCCTAGTGCTTGTTTAATTTGTGTTTATGGAGGTGTTATGTACTACTTGTGCTTATTGTTTATTGCTTTATTTATTGATTTCTGTACAGCTTTACTTATTGCTTTCATTTACAGTTTTATGCATTTCATACTGTCATTATCATCTGTGCTGGATCTGTTGTTTCTTTTGGTGGGTGGGATTGTTGAGTGATTAAAGGTTCCATACCAGGGACCTGGGTGACACATAGGATAGAGTGACTTCATATTCTTTCCCATTCCATTTCAGTCTGGTGCGGGAATATGAAACATGGTTCAGACATGGGTTTCTTCTTGAGAACTCTATGCTACGGATTTCCTGTAGTACTAGGGCTATTTGGGAAGCCTGCTAAGTCCGAATGACCTTTTATGACCTTCAGCATCTGAGGTGAATTAGAGGAGGATCCTTTATGGTTATTGTAAACACTGTACCTCCGGGTTAGAAGTGTTTACACTTCTCATAACTGATCCAAGTTTGAGGATACTTGTTCTAGAACAATACATGTGAGGGGGTTGGGATTTTTACAGGTTTGCAGGAACCCTTGGCCTCATCATATCTTGTTACTAGTTTTGTTAAGGTTGTATCATTTTGGACTGTTCTTGTGAAAACCCTGGACTTGTGACTCTTTATTTGAGTCCCCCACCTGGTTACTGGTTTTCTAAGCCTCCATCCAGACTTATGAACACAAATGGACCCTATCAAGGCAGATAACAGATCTAACACTTGATCACAAACCCTTTGCATATCATTCTGCATACATCATTTTGTATCATTTAACTTTTGTCTATTTGTTTTATAGGGTATCCATATCTTATCTTTGGTTTGATTTTGACCTGTTCTGCTGCTCAGATTCCTTCAGCTATCTGCACCAACCTCGACATCAGTTATCTTCACCAGAGGTTCTTTCCAGCACCTTCATCAGTTGTCTTCATCAGAGGTTTTTCTTCAGCATCTTCTTCAGTTTCCCTTATCAGTGTTTCTCCTCAGTCTCCTTCACCAGCATCCATTGTCAACATGGACCCATCCAGGAAGAGCAACATCACCTATCACTTCTTTTAGCCCACTTTGATAGGCATCAGGCATATACAATCACTCATCACTCCTGATCATGTCCCTCTATTCAGGGAACATTATGGTGGTATTATGGACATGATCATGGACCTGGATGCATCCTAGAGAAGCATGATTCACACATGTCTCCAGTTCTATGATCCTCCTCTCAGATGCTTCACTTTCCCAGATTTTCAACTAGGACCATTGATGGAAGAGTTCTCCATGTTGTTAGGTGTCCCTATCAGGAGTGGGATTCCTTTCAACCCTGAGTTGGTTGCTCCCAAGAATGAAGATATAGCTAAGGCTTTGCACTTGGAGTCCACCCTCATTGACCAGAGCATGACCACCAAGGCTGGAATCCCAGGCCTTCACTTGGATTTCTTAGTTACTCAGGCCACCCTGCATGCTGCAGCAGAGAAGTGGGAAACTGTTTGTGCTCTCCTAGCCTTCAATATATATGGAGTTATCTTGTTTGCAGACGAGCCAAAGTTTGTAAGCAAGAGTTCTATTCACCTCCTCCAGTTGAGGAATCCAGTCCCTACCTTGCTTGGAGACTTTTACTACTCAGTGCATCAAAGGAATGAGAAGCAAAGGGGAAGATTGGACAGATGTTGTGCACCCCTCTTCTACTGTTGGTTGTTAAGACACTTGCCAAAGTCAGACGCTTTCCTGAATCCTCATCAGCCAAGGAACTGGGCTAAGAGATTGATTGCCCTTACATCAGAAGACATCAGATGGTGCACTCAGAGCACCAAGGGCAAAAATATCATCACTAGCTGTGGGCAGTATCCCAATGTACCCTTGATTGGAGTAAAAGGTTGCATCAACTACAACCCTTTGCTTTTCAAGAGGAAATTAGGGTATGCTTTGGTACATCCCCTAAGAGGGCAAGATTTGACAGAGACCATCTACTGTGACATCCAGCACAACCTTGCCATTGTTAGACAAGCTGCCTGGGCTTGGGACAATATTTAGACTAAGGGGACAACTATTCTTGGAAAGTGCAACAATATAGCTTCAACTCAGTATCTTGACTGGTCTCGTGTCAGGGGGGAGATCACCCGGATGCCATTCACCTTAGAAAATGTACCTGGACCATCAGCAGTGGAGCCTGTAGCTACTGTCAGTTTAGAAGAGTTTGACAAACTGAAGGAAAGGAATACTCATCTCTCTGAAGCCTTGAAGAAGACCCTCTGGGAGAGGAATGACAGCTGTCTGGATAATGAAAGGTTGGAGAAGCTCCGGATTGAGAACTTGACCAAGATTGAGAAGACGGATGACTACATCAGAATGGCTGGAGCAGGAGAGTTTGTGCCGAAGAATGCTTGCAAGGAAGCTAAAACTCAGAAGGCTAGAGCTGAGCATTACTTAGAGGAGAGTCAGGCTAGGTGGATCAGGATCACTAAGGCTCGTGCACAGGAAGATCAAAGGACCCAAGCTAGGATAAAGCAGCTGAAGGCTAGTGAGAAGAAGAATCAGGCAGCTTTGTTAGCAGCATAGAAGAAGATCTCTGAGTTGAAACTCCGGGCGGGATTGAAGAGATCAAAGGACCAGGATAAGCATAAGAAGTTGAACAGCACCATTGCCACCAGGAACCTTCTTATCAGGACCATCACAGAGCACCCAGTTGGCCCAGTGACTGAGGCTCTCCTGAAAGAAGTCAGAGAGGATGATTATGGACTGGATGTTTGATTTTCTTGTACTTATATTTCCTTTTGTTTCTACTTTTTGATTTTGTTGTTGTATTTTGACCCACCGTGGGAAATTTGTTGTAATCAAACTATGTATCTTCACATTTTTGTAATGTATGGTTTGTATTATTTCATGGGCTTTATCTCTCTTCAACATCATCATTTCCTCGAGGTCTGGAAAGGTCAAAACCAAAGAACCAAACCGGATACCCTTGGAAGACAAATAGGCATCCTGCATTGCATACTAACATTTTATCTTTGTTTTGTAGGTTTTGATTCCTCATAAGGTCAAAATATAAGTACAAGTGATGTCATGGACAACGTGATTAGTTGAGGGTGTTAGAATTCCAGCTAAGGTCTCTTGAATCCCAAAACTCTCTAGGTTTTGATGTCATGGACATGTGATTAGTTGAGGGGGTTAGAATTCCTCATAAGGTCAAACCTCCTTGTTTTGAAAGATACAATGGCACATCCTACCCACGTACCCATCTTCAGTCTTTCCTAGGGAGATTGAAAGCCTACACCATGGATGAGAAGCTGTGGATGTTTTACTTTGAGGATAGCTTGACAGGGGAATCCCGAGAATGGTAATCTCACTGGACCAGGGCCACAGTTAGAAATTGGAAAGACTTGGCCGAAGCTTTCATTCGTCAATATTAGTATAATCTGGACATGGCTCCAAACAGAACCCTTCTGATGAGAATGTCACAGTCTTCCCGAGAAAGTTTAAGAGTGTGTGCCCAAAGATGGAGGCAACTAGCTGCTGCTGTTCAACCCCCGATATCAGAAAGGGAGATGGCAGATATGTTCATGAACACTCTCCAGGGTACTTATATTGACAGATTGGCTGCATTTTCTTCTACCAGCTTTGCAGATGTGGTGATAGCTGGGGAAAGAATTGAAAGCATACTGAAGATGGGAAAGATTTTCGACAACGGTGCCAGTTCAAGCAGTGCAAGGAAGCCATTTGCAGGGCCCCGCAGATCTGGTGAAACAAATTCTATACATGTGGGAAGAGGGAGACCCCATTATCTGCCAAGATCAGTTGCTGTCATCACTATTCCTGCTCCACCTCCTCAATATGCTCAACAACCACAACACTTCCCTCAACAGCCACAGTTTCCTCAACAGAGATCTTACAACAATAACAATAAATAACAACAACGCCCTTTTCAGCAGTGGCCATCTCAGATCAACAGGGTGATTGACCCTATTCCAATGCCACATGCCACATTGCTGCCACAACTCCTAAAGCTCAACCTTGTCGAGTTAAGGACATTGGCTCCACCAGATCCTCAAATCCTCCCGAGAAATTACGACGTCAATGCCAGGTGTGCTTTTCATTCTAATGCACCTGGTCACTCCACAGAAAAGTGCAGGGCTCTGCATATGAAGGTCCAGGATCTGGTAGATTCAAAAGCCCTGAATTTTGCACCACCTCCCAATGTCATGAAGAATCCTATGCCCAGCCATGGTGGGCCAAGGATTAATGCAATAGAGGAAGGCTCACCCATGAATTCAATTGAAGATACTGCAAGTATTCAAACACCTCTGGAAGAGGTTAAAGCTCAGCTTTTGGAATTCCAAGTGTTTCCAAGTTGTGAGGCCTATTGTGAATCTTGCAAGGTTTCCGTGAATGGGTGTGTAAGCTTGAGGAATGGAATCAATGGCTTGATCAAAGAAGGCATTCTGCAAATAACCACAACAGCTTCTACAACACCAGCAACTCCTTTTTCAACAACAAATGATCCTCCTACAACTGCAAAGACAATTGTTCCTACAGACTCGTCTACAAAATCAGCAACCAACTCTTCCATCGCTTCAACAAACAACAGTTCCATCTCATCAGCTTCTACAACTACAACAACCACCAACAACGATGTCTCCACTGTCACTATCTATTATGACCCTACAATGGTCCCAAATTCCAGCAATTATCAACAACAATCTCAGCAATTGTTTCAGCAACAATCAAGCTTCAATTCATCACCACCAACATCCACCAGAAGTCCTGTCACCATCTTTTATAATCCACAGACAATAACGGTTCCAACCTCTGCTGCAGTTAGTCCAGTCACCATCACGGTGCCAAGGCCAATTCCATATGAGAAAGACAACGTTGTACCATGGCATTATGGTGAAGACCTTTACTGCAATAAAGAAAAAGTCCTTCTTGATTCTTCAGTTCCTACCTCACAAGTGGATAATATCGGGGGAGGCGGAGGCTTCACCCGAAGCGGACGCCTCTTTGCGTCACAAGCTCCAAGAACTAATACTGAGGCAGAGGCTATTGCCAAAGCCAAAGGGAAAAGTGTGGCACATGAAGAACCTGTACCAAAAGAGACCCATAAATCATCCTTTGATCAGGATATGGATGAATTTATGAGGATAATTAAAAGAAGTGACTACAAAGTTGTGGATCAGCTCCACCAGACTCCTTCTAAGATATCCATCTTATCCCTGCTGTTGTGTTTCGAAGCTCATCGGGATGCACTACTTAAAGTCTTGCATGCTGCCTACGTGCCAGAAGAGATCACAGTGAATCAGCTTGAGACAGTAGTATATAATGTTAATACTAGCCATGGGCTAGGTTTCACCAGTGCTGACTTGACAACGGAAGGACGTTACCACAACAAAGCTTTACACATCACTTTGGAGTGTAAAAGAGCCGTGCTCTCTCATGTTCTTGTCGACACTGGGTCTTCACTCAATGTCTTGCCAAAGAAAGCTCTTATCAAGCTTGAATATGATGGAATAGCTCTCCGACCAAGCAATCTGGTGGTCAGGGCTTTTGATGGCTCCAAGAGGTCTGTTCTTGGAGAAGTGGAGCTGCCTGTGATAATCGGTCCGCAGGTCTTTCAGACTACTTTCTATGTGATGGACATTCAGCTAGCCTACAGTTGTTTGTTGGGTCAACCATGGATTCACGCTGCTGGCGTAGTTACATCGACCTTTCACCAGAAATTGAAATATGAGTGGGAAGGACAAATTATCACCATCTGTGGTGAAGAGGACATCTTTGTTAGCCATCTGACTACATACAAATACATTGAGATGGATGGTGAAATCCATGAAACCATGAGCCAGGGGTTCGAGGCTCTGAATGTCAATGAGGCGACGACTGAAGTATTTGCTGCATCCCAGGAGGATAGGATGGGTACTTCAATTGTCTCCTATCAGCAAGCCCGGAAGGTTGTTGAAGATGGTAATGCCTAAGGCTAGGGAAATGTGCTACCAGTGAAGAAGAAGGAGGACAAATTCGGTTTGGGTTACAAACCATTCCGACAAGATCAAGCAGAGGCTGCTAAAGAGCTCAAGTTCATCAGTGGGGGGATGCTGACCCCAGATGATGTTAACAATGTGGAAGACGAGGCGGAAAGCAACCTCAACCTGGAGAGCTGGATACGTCCAAGGATCTCGGGTCACCAAGTCCTTAACTGGTCTTCCTAGGAAATTATAAGGATTACTCCTGCAGAGTAATTATTATTTCCTGCTTTTTTCAGCATGCATCAAGTCCTGCATCTTGCCCAATGTGTCAGGACTCATTTTGTAATAGGGCCATATTGTAATTTTGTGCAAATGGATTACCAATGAATATCGGACATCTTTTGCAAACAAGTCTCTTTTTTCGCTCACTGTATTTTCATTTTTTACTTTTGTACAAAACAATAAAATGGCAATGTTTTCAAAATAAATAACTTCATTTTCACTTTTTAAACAAGATTAAAATTGATCACTAAAACGAACAAATATCAACCCTTGCAGAGATTACCCTCCAGATTGCACCGACAACAGCACCGCTATGACCTTGTATGACTTCGAAAATCCAATTAATCAAGTTGATGAAGGGGTTGAAGAAGACTATAAGTTACCTGAAGAGTTAGCCAGGTTGTTGAGGCAAGAAGAGAAAGTAATTACTCCTCATCAGGAGGAGGTTGAAACAGTTAATCTTGGTACCGAGAGGATTTGAAAGAAGTGAAGATTGGGGCCAGTCTGCAGGCTTCAGTAAAAGAACAGCTCATTGACATGCTTCGAGAATACGTCGACATATTTTCTTGGTACTATCAAGACATGCCAGGTCTAGATACGGATATTGTTATGCACAAGTTTCCATTAAAAGAAGATTGTCCTCCAGTGAAGCAAAAGCTACGCCGTACTCTCCCGGATATGGCCATGAAGATTAAGGAAGAAGTACAAAAACAGTGGGACGCTGGTTTCCTTGTTGTAACTAGTTACCCGCCGTTGGTCGCTAATATTTTACCAGTGCTTAAGAAGGATTGCAAAGTACGGATGTGTGTGGATTACCGGGATCTGAATAGAACTAGCTCGAAGGATGATTTCCCATTACCTCACATTGATGTATTGGTCGACAACACAACTCAGTTCTCGATGTTTTCTTTCATGGATGGTTTTTCTGGGTATAATCAGATCAAAATGTCACCCGAAGACATGGAGAAAACAACCTTCATCACACATTGGGGCACATTTTTTTACAAGGTAATGCCTTTTGGACTGAAGAATGCCGGTGCGACTTATCAACGCGCTATGGTAACGTTATTCCATGATATGATCCACAAAGAAATTGAATGCTACGTGGATGACATGATTGCCAAGTCCCTTACTGAAGAAGACCATCTGGTAAATCTGCTGAAGTTGTTCAAGCGTCTGAGAAAGTATAAGCTGAAGCTAAACCCCAACAAATGGACATTCGTGGTACGTTCCGGTAAGTTGCTGGGATTTATTGTAAGTGAAAAGGGATTGAAGTTGATCCTGACAAAGTCAAAGCCATTCAGGAGATGCCTACACCTAGGACTGAAAAGGAAGTTCGGGGGTTCTTAGGTATATTGAACTACATATCAAGATTCATATCTCATCTTACTGCAACTTGTGAACCCATGTTCAAATTGTTAAGAAAGGAACAAACGGTCAGGTGGAACGAAGATTGTCAAAAGGCTTTTGACAAAATCAAGGAGTACCTGCAAGAACCTCCGATTCTCATGCCTCCAATTTAAGGAAGACCTCTAACTTTCTCTCTTTAAGTTACTTATCTTCTTCATTGATGTAAGTAACTTATTCTTCTGCTTCATCCTCCTTTCATCAGCTTCTTCCATTGGTGGATTCCTTGAAGATCTTTCTCAAACCTTACAAACCATAGGAACATCCAAGCATGATAATAATTAGGGTTGTGATTAGTCCCCCTTAGCTTTTTACCTTTGAGTCTCCTTGAGTCTCTCTTCTCATCTCAATAATCAGAGACTAAACTCTTAAAGTTTTAGGACTTTGGAATTAGGGTTATGCCTGCATCCTTCTCTTAGGATGGAGTGTATAACTTTAATCCTAAGTGTTAAACCTTTAATTTTTATAAACCTCTTAATAAAATCACTTAATAATCATTAAGACTTCATCTTGTAACTTGGGCCTTACATTAGGGTTCTAATTCTTCCTTTATGGTTAAGAAGGACTAACTCTAGTGTTTAATGGACAAGTCCCCCTCAAGTTGTCTTACAAACCATAAAATCCACTTCTTAATCTCACCCCTTAATTAAAATCTATTTAATAAAGGCTTGTTATATAATGAATTTAATCCCTAACCATGGATTAAGTTGAGGTATCTTCCTCACCTTAAGTGTTCTCATCTATTATCCTTCTATTAGGATGGTGTAATGAGTTCACTAATCTGTGATTAGAGATTAAACTCATTACTTAACACTAAACAAAAAACCCAAAAACATCTAATTAATCACAAGTAGGTTAATGATCTTAATCCTACATCATCATGGTAATTAAGTTGAGATGCTTATCTCATACTTAGGTATTCTCATTATCCCTAATCAGGGAGGATATAATGAGTTTACAAGCCCTTGATTTAGGCTTAAGCTTATTAACTTATGCAAAACACCAAAAACAATAAAAAAAAACTCAACAAAAAAAAACAAACAATAATCGTCTCCTTCGGGATTCTCTTCTCATCATACTCATTCACAAACGAGAACTTGCTTCTTCCGTCTAATGCAAAACTGTTAGCACTCGAGCCAGACGAATCATACACTTGAGCATAGACAAGCAAGCAGTTCACAGTCAATTTATCTTTCAGTCTCTTTGAGTAGAACTATGATGTTCTGACTTCCTCATTGCATGCGAGGATACATAGGCATAACTTAACAGTTATCGAACAAAAGTCTCTTTGTCTTCCCCCTCTTTCAGCATTCTCTTTTAAGCCTCAGTTCCTGAGCAATTCATACCCTTCTTTTTGCACTGAAACTTGTATTTTCTTTTCCAGCTCTTGCACACAGATAACACATACACCTACCCCTTTTAAACACAATCTTTTAAACGTGGATCCCGTCGAGTACGACGGACAATCTGGGTGTTAATACCTCCCTAGGTTGTAACTAACCGCCTTTCTCAGTTTCTCTGGTTCGCAACCGTCTTATCCATCTATTTCTACGTTTATGCATCATTACCTTTCCTTCGGGATAAAAATGCCTTGCTGGCGACTCTTTTCACTTTATTTCATTTTCTCCTTTCGCCGACCGTTCGCGTCTGTACCTATTTGACCCGGTGTCTTTTCGGGGGAGCGACACGTAGGCACTGGGTTTTCTTTTATGAAAAGGGTGATAGCCTCCAAGCTTACCCATCCTTTCTCACCTGGGAATAGACTTATCCCATATACCATTAATTCTAACAATGCACTGAACTCTAACCAATTCCCCCCCCCCCCAAAGCAAACACATGAGCTTCTGTGATAAGAAAATCCAGAGTAAATCCCTTCCCCTTACTAGCTTCCAACTCCATATTTACTCTAAGCATACTCAAATGAAAAGCACCTACAATGTCCTTGTACGGGGGACACTTCTCTACAGCATAATAGGGAACACCAATCCTGATAGGAATCTTCTGGATGCCAAAAATCTCTTCCATAGTAGGAGCCAAGACATAGTCAGCAAACACAAAAATTCTCAACTTAGGATCATAAAACTGCAACAAAGAGCGAAGGCTATCTCTCTGATCAACAGTAGGTTTGTTCATATAACTCAAGATCTTCCCATACCGGATTCTGAAATCATCTGAAACCTTGTCACTCATCAAGCCCACCATTTTCTGAATACCCTCAATTTCTGGTTGCGGGAAAGTGTAATGAGCATTCCTTTTTCTGGGTATCTCTTGGACTTCTGTCATCTGGAGAAACAATGAATACCAGAACTGGGTACAATGGATAAATGATAACCTGAAATGGAAACACAAACAATTAATGCAAGTATGATGTGATGCAAATGCAATGCATGCATATGGTCAACAACTTGGACTATCTGGATATGGAATACTGGACCCAAGTGACCAAGAAGCATGATCCTCTGAATAAAGCCCCATGAACAAGAACTTAGTCTCAAATAAGCCACAAATCAGATATCAGATGACTTAAGAACTCCAAAATCCACGTAGCCATATCAAATCATAGAACTGTACTGGTAATGAGGTATGATGAGGTCAAGGGTTCCTACAAACCTGTAAACCCCTCCTATTCTCAAAGGTGTGCTCCGGGTCAAACATCACGGACTCTCAAAGCCGAATATCAATAATACGCTCACCATTTCCGAGAAATGGCTCATGACCAAATCAGGGAATCAGTTTGGCATTATGTACTACTCAGGAAGGTCTCAGCGTGAGTCCGGGAAAACAAGCGTCCCTTATAAGTCCCCAGCTTCGAGCGCTGAAATCGAGAAACAATAGTACATTCATCCCGAAGGGTACAATACTATCGTCATACGACCAAATGCTTTGACTAAGTTCCTATAAAAGAACCAGGCCATCCTATGCAAGTTCCCAGTGGGCCCTCGTGTGCGAGTGGGTTTGCCACAAAATGTGGTATGCCACTGTCACCACTGGAGAGGGATGTTTCCACAAAGGTTCTCAATGATCGGTCCCCAGATACACATAACTATCGAGTTCGTGTAATGATCCAAGAAAGATTCCTGCATCAAAACATTTCCAAGACGGTCGCAAGTTTGTGTGTGGAACTCACTACTACCAACATAGCAAGATGCCATGAAGCCAAAGTGACTGTCCACGCTAAGTCCTAGGGTGCACTCGAGCCCCGGTTACAAGCTCATCTCATAATAACAATCCCCAACCCCACCAAATAGAAAACCAGTACAACCAGACAGTCCAGTAATAATATATGATGCATGAATATAAATACTGAAAATTGTAAATAAAGCTTTAAATAAAACTATAAATAAACAAAAATAAATAAACACACAGAATCAAACAATCAAACACACAGAGAAACAGAAACACGCAAGCGCTATGAGAGACTCTCAAGGGGAAACCAGAGATTCTGGGTTCGGTCCCCAGCAGAGTCGCCAGCTGTTGCTCCCTAGATTTCCATCCTGGTACAAACACGAAAGTGGTGCGGAAAAGGTAGAGTCTCCAGCCATGCAATTTTATCCCAAAGGAACGGGAATGGTAATGCTGCACAAACCAGAAGAAAAGAAAAGGATGGACACAGGTCCTGCGAACCAAAGAGACTGAGTTCGGGAGTCGGTTACGACCTGGGAAGGTATTAGCACCCCAGATCGTCCGCCGTACCCGACGGGATCCACGCTTGCAAAGAAAATGTTTCAAAGGGTGAAGAAATGAAAGTTGCTACATAAAGAAGGACTAGAACTAGAAAAGAAAAGAAAAGAAAGGGGGAAAATGTATGGAAAATAAAATAATGTGCTCGAACGGGCCCTACCCCGCTGCCTACGTACCTCATTTAGACAATGAGGATCAGAGTCGCCGTAGTTCCCCTAACTAGGGGTGGAAAAGATTGTTTGTGTCTTAAGGCTTGAACTGCCTATGTCAATGCTCAGGTGTTGCAGGATCGGACGACGAGTGCGTTACCGTCTTGCAAAATGACAAGTAGGAGCAAGTTCTTACGTAAAGAGTGAAGGTGATGAGAAGAGAAGTCCTGAAGGAGACGCTTATTGTTTGTCTAGTGTTTTTTAGAAGTTCTTTAGGAGTGTGGCACAAGGAAGTGAACTCAAGCTCTTTTCCATGGAATGTGTACTTGCTACTACATTACAAGATGGAATAATAGAACAAGCACACCAAGTAAGGAGAATTTATCCAAGACTTGTTTCCAAGGGCAATGGCCTAAGCTCACTAACTTCTTGAACTTATTAGGTGCTTTAGTGATTAAAATGAAGAAGTATTTTTATGGTTTTTCTTGATGAAGATGATCTCATGATCAGACTTGTGCATCATGCTAGACAAATGCACTATTCCAAGATGGAATGAATACATATGCCTCATGGAATAAGGCTATTGCACAAGAAGTCACTTCTTTCTTTATTAATGTCTTTTAGATTTTTGTTTTGAGATGAGAAGAGCAAGAGACAAAAGAGGATCTTAAAGGTAAAAGTCTAATGGGGAAAGACTAATCCTAGTGTTAGCATGGTTGGATAATCCTAGGTTAATGAGGTTTGAACTAACTTAAGAAAGAAGAGAAGAAGAAGAGAGGAAGAAAGATAGAGAACAACTTACTCCTCTAAAGGAGATAAGTTGCTTCTAAAGGGGGATGAAGTAGAATTGAAACAAAAGATGGCATAAGGCACATCAATGATTACAAAATAGAAAACAAATAAAAAGAAGAGATGAAGAATTGAAATGTAGATGACATCCACACTTCACTTACCATGAGCCCCTGAAATGGTTAGTTGCATAAATAAATGGTAAGACAAAAGCAAGTGAAATCAAATGAGATACAAATGAACAAAATATCATGCCAAGACATCACAACCAGAATTGAAATGTCACTCTCAAATGCCAAGATCAAGCATATAACATAAGATGAGAAGTGGATCTATCAAATCACAACAAATCAACACAAGCTACCATGAAAGAAACAAAAGCAAACATGGAATAAAAACGATCACACAGGCTACACATGCTTCACAATCATCAAGACCAGAATCACATCCACACAAGAATGTACACAAACAACTTAAGAGACCAAAGAAAGGTTCATACAAGTTCAAACACAAATAATATAAGAATGGGAAGTGAAATGGACATGTGAACAAATGTAAGGACAAGTAAACACAAACCAAATCAAGGAATAAGAATAATGTGAAAAACCAGGGACCTAATCATGTTAACAGGTGCCTAAGAATCATGAGAAAACATGGGGGAAGAAGCACACAAACTCAATCATAAGCATCAAAGAGAAGGGATGAACAAAGGAGGTGAAGTGAACATGCATACACTTGTGAGAAACTTTAAAGACAAATAACAAAGAAAATTCTCAAAGCACACACACTAAGCAAGGACCAGGGATCAAACCTCATATAAAAAGACCTCTAAACATCCTATAGAAGTTGGCACAAGTGCCCTCATAGCCTAACAACTAAGCATGCTAGCAAGAAGAAGCAAAATTAAGGCAATTTCATATGAAAATTCAAATCAAATCACAAACTCATGAAAAAATTATGCAAATAATCACAAATGTTTATTAATCAAGTGATAACATCATGTCAAAAGAGAAAAGTCAGAATCATAAGAAAACAAGTTCAAAGGACCTCAAGAACACCAATTAGGGTTTTGAAACTTCAAGCTCAAGTCAACTATCACAAATATTCACACAAACATCTAAAAATCAGAAGAAAAACATCCACAAACTATACCTTAACATGAATCAAATGCAAAAAGAACCAACTCAAAATTCAAATTGATGATCAAGATATAAAATCCACAAGTCAACATGTATTTAAACTGAATTAAAAATAATTAATAAAAGTGAAAATTAATTCCAACGTGGAAAATGAAATAAATGAAAAATAAAATGTAAAGAAAATTAAAGAAAATTAAAAGAATTAGTCATGAATTATTTTGGAATTTTTAGATGCATTTTACTATTTTTAAAAATTAGAAACCAAACTGAAATAAAAAAAGAAAAGAAAATAAAAGACAAATAAAGGAGGGGTGCAGTCAGCAAGGGCTTTAGTTCAAATCAATTAGGCTTAGTAAAACAGGGGGTGTAATTAGAATCTGAGGCCCAGTGGATCAGCGTAGGTTTATGATTATTATAGTGGAAATTCAGATAATAATTGAAAAAATAATAAACCAATGGATCACATGAACACACCAGATCAAGTCAACAAAAATCTTAAGTCAACAAAACAATACGCCAGCATTTGAGTGCACCATAGCTATCATGTAGAGCCACACACATTGATTAATCAGAAATTATAACATAAAAGAGAGCACGTGCATGGGAGGTGGTTTTTTTAATGCGCTGTCCAATTATGGTGTGTTCAGATTAAAGATCTAACGACTAGTGAATCATCTTCTTCATTCAAATATTCAAACATCATTCTAGAATTCGGCGACCAGAGCCCTAGCTCCAGCGCCAGAAAACTCAAAGTCAAGAAAATCACCACAGAAATGGATGCAAACCTCCAGATCCAATAATTCAAACACGTAGAACAAGAATATGAGCTTAGATTTTTCACTGGATCAAAAATTAATGCAAATCGAAGACAAACAGTTTCAAACATCAAACTTAAATTCAACACAACATGCTCATTTCTTACTCAAATCAAAATCTAAACACATCAGAATCATCACCATAACACGTAGATCACATTGCAAGCATCTAATTTAAAATCCAGATCTAAAAATTCCAGAGCATACCTGAGGTTGAAGATCCTTCAAAACACCAAGAAAAGACTCCTCCAGCTGCATTTCCACTCCTTCTAATTTCTATTTGCAAAATAAATGCAAAAGAAGCCTTGAAACCTCCTAGATCTTGAGATTCGACAACAACTGCACTTGAATGGCACTTGATGAAATTTGAGGATTCAACTCCAATGAGTGGTTGATTTGTGATCCTTAGAGCTCAAGGATGAAGAATATGGAAGGAGATTGGAGAATGAGAGCCTGAAGAGAGAGATTCGAAGGCTTTTTTGTGTGCATAAAACTTTGAAGTTGATGAATGAGAGAGACCTAGGGCTGATGTTTGTGTGCAAATGCTTTTATATGATCCATGTATCACACAAATTAAGGTTTTTGAAAGGATGCACGTGAGAATCATGAGGTTGAGGTGATTTTGAAAATTGGCATGAGAAGTGTGATCTCCTCATTTGCTCGTGTGTTTCCGTCTCTCCTTGCGCATGTTTTTCATGCTTGATTCACCAATTCAAAAGTGATTTAATCCTGGCCATTGAATGCTTAAGTCATGCATTATGAATGATCTTGCATTTTTGCACTTTATGAAATATTCACTTATCCATACACAAATTCCATGACTTTTGTTGAGCCAAATGATCTTAGAGAAATGAAATGTGATGTTATGATCAGAATTGGTACATGGGATAACCAAAGAATGAGTTACAAAGCAATTTGCAAAGTTATAGAAACTTGAATTTCTAGTAAACCCTAAAAATGTGTGACTTTTGATTGGCCATAACTTTCAAACCATGAGGGCTATGAACATGTTATTGTACTTTTTAGAAATGGAAGATCATACTATACAACTTTCATGTTCAAGGAAAATTCATTTGGAGTCATCTTGGCCATGTAAGAATCACTTGAAGATTAGGGAAAAACTTACTAAATTTGGAAAGTGTAGTTACATGCCATATGCCAAAAATAGAAACACTTTCAAAAACCCTAAATTCTTGATCTTTGACTTTGCCAAACCTCTTATTTGACCTTAAGAACCTCCATTGGATTGAGAAATGGGATTAGAACCCTTGAATTGCCACAATTGACTTTTCAAATAATCAGTTTGACCAATTTCTTCTTATGCAAGCAACTGATGAATTGACTGCCTTCCACAATGAATTTTCTCACCAAATTTCATCCATAGAATTCACATATCACTGTAAACACCCCAAATTTGCCCTCACCCATTTCACCATGGCTTGTGATCATTCTCATATGCATAAACACAATCATAACATCTCATATCTCATTTTTGATTCACTGCATTGGTTCTAAGTCATCTGCACCTAGGGTTTGTGATCTGAGCAATCCAAGAGCCTCTTGAGCCACTCCAAAGGCCACCAATCACTTCAAAGGGGTCCATGTGTGTTCAAGCATCATATTATATCCTCTCAAAGTCAGGAATTCCAAAGAATCACAAGAACTGGGATTGGATGGATGCAGAGCCAAGTTTGACTGCACAGTTGACCTAAAATTAGGGTTTTGGTTTCAGAGGCCATAACTCCAAATTTTTTGGTCATTCTTGTTTCCATTGGTCTCTATATGGTATAGGGAGTATGCATATCAACTTTCATGAAGAAATTCCATGGGGAAGTCATCTGATCAAGGGTTGACTTTTCAGACAAGTCAGTGTAAAATCAGGGCATCTGAGGCCCCCAATGACCCAACCAATGGGTGATCTTCATTATTTTGAGTGTATATGATCTTTATTTGATCATGGAAGAAGGTTGAAGTTCATAGAAATCAAGAACTTGGAAGTTTTGCAAATGTTGACTTTTTGGGCATAGTTGACTTTTCAAGAATGCTTCATTTTAGGTCATTTTTCAAGCTTTGATTATTGATCCAAAAATGCTTCAAATGGAAAAACTTTGGTCATGAAAGTTGTAGATCTCATCTTTCCCTTTTCAAAAAGTACAAGAACATGATCAAACTCTTTTTGGATCAGATGTTATGGTGTGACAAAGTTGGCCAAAATCATTGATTTTCAAGGCATGCCTCAAATGGAAATTTTGCAAGATCATGAACCAAAGCCCAATGTGACTTCTAATTCACTCCAAACCAGTATGCAAACATTCTCTAAGTCATAAAATTCAGAATGAACCAAGAATGCCCATGGTTCTATGGTTGGTTGGACAAAGGAATCACATGTGAACCAAAAAGTCACAACTTGCAAAATCTTCATGATCAATTCCTACAACTTGCTGCATTGGTTACTACACTTTGCTAGCCTCTCACCTCACCATGCTGCACCAGAACCAGCCTTGTACTAGCCTAGAAGCTGCCCATACTTTCTCTTACAAAGAAGTTGACATTTTGCAAAAGGTGACTTACCTATCATAGCAGGCCATGTCACATCATCCAGCCAATCAGATTTGTTTATACTTTCCATTTGCAAGCTAGACATAACACTAAGCAAGGCTGAAACCATACACAAGATCACATTCACAAAAACACATAAAACTGCATAAGCCTTCGAATCTCTCTGCTCAGCCAAGAAACACTCAAACCATTTTCACCATTCAACTTACCATGCATCAATAAGTAGAAACCAGCAAGAACACAAGCCTGAATCAACCAGAACACCCCATAGCCATTTCTCACCCCAAGCTGCAGTTCCATTCGAATCTCCCTCCCTAGCTCACAAACAGCCAAACAAACCTTGCAAAGCTTCTCCATACATCATCTGGACCACAAACCACCATTCACAATGACCTGAAAGTGCCAGAATCACCATTGCCATTTCTGACTGAGTTGAAGCAGGAGCTTTCGAAACTCACTATCCAGCCAACATAAACTCTTCTTGAGCATTCAAACATCATCTGGGGATCAAGTGGAGTGGATTGCACAAGGAGAAGTGGCCAGAAAGTCATCAGAGTGAAAGCTTCGAATCTCAGGTAGCTTGAAATTTATTTTTCCAGAAATCATTTTTCATGTTATAAAATTGTTCTATGTGCCTCACTGATCATCCTGATGTCTTTGGTTTCGAAAATGGCTTTGAAATGAGTATTTAATTTGCTTCTGAAGCTTGCGTGCCCTAGTTCTTATCCTCTTCGATTCAGCTTATTTAGGAAATATAAATTTGTTTTGAGAGAGGGGTTTGATTCGTGAGTGTGTAAGGAACATTTCCCAGTTCTTAGTTTTCATTTTTGATACGATTTGAGTGAGTTGGGAAGTTTTCAGGGGAGTTGCTCGCCGGAGAAGACGACCGGAAGTCTTCTTCGGCAGCCTGAATGTGATTAGGGCTAATTGTCATTAATTAGTGAACTTTAAACTTGGACCCTTGGATGCTGTTTCCCGCGCGCTAGTGAATGGTCCAGATCATGTCATTTTGCCCTAATCCACTTAATTAGTTTTAATTATTTCGTAATTAAATTAATTTGGCCAGATTGAATCCAGACCCTCCATTCACGCGCCAGTCAACCAATTTGAATCCAGAGCCCATCCTGGCCCTCCATCCTGATTACTTTTCTTTTTTTTTCTTATTTTAATTTCATTTTATTTCATTTAACTTGCATAATTAATTAAAAATAGTAAAAAATTCTTAAAAATTATGAAACTTTTTCCTAAAAGTTTTATTAATTTTTAAGACCCAAAAATATTTTTGTTTTATTTTTTATCATTAAAAAAGTATTTTTAAATATTTAAAAGATTATTTTTAATTGATTAATGGAAATTAATTAATTAAAAAATACCTTTAGGTATTTAAAAATTACAAAAAAATTCATGAAATGTTCTAAGACATTTAGAAACATTGTCCAACCTTCAAACCAAATTTCTTTTTTGATCTTGATGCATTTTAAGAATTTTTCATTGAATTAAATCATTTTTTATGCATTATTTTGATCATGGGTTCAAAAATTCATTTCTGCCTATCTAGGAAGAGTTGGACATTGGTTCTTCTTGCATTGTTTTATGTTTAGCATGTAGTTTCTAGGATAAAATGGCCATGATTTGACCTTGCATTTTCCAATTGTTTGGCATTTCTTTTGTTAAGAACCCTAAAAAACCCTAATAACTTAGAAAATTCATAACTTGAGATTGGTTAAGAGTTGAGACCTCCCCTTTGGACCTTGGTTTAGTATGGGTTTAGGGTTTCTTTGGGTGGCATTTTCCATTTTTTATCTTAGGGTTTGCTTCTGTTTTGGGTTTTTGTTTGATGCATTGTCCATAAACCCTAATTTGAGCTTTCATTTGCATACCTCTTGCATCCTCTTGCATAACATGACTTGTCTTTGCATTTTATGCATGCTTGTGTTCCATTTGACATATTAAGACATATAGGAAGCATGTTTGATCATTGCATCACATATTTGCCATGTCATTTGCCTTGTATGCTTCATAACTTTTCATGTTCATTCATGCTCCTTAGCTTGCATCATCTGCATCCATGATCTTGTATGAACATTCCCATGTGCTGCCTCATGTTTATATCATCTCATAGCATCATTATCATCATCAACATGCTTCTGGTTTTGTTTTGCTTCATACCATTTCATCCCATCTAGCATTGCATTGCATTTCTTCCTAACATTTCAGGTGGTAAGTAACTTGAGAAGTGAATTTGCCTTCACTTCTCATAACTTTTCTTCTCATCTCTCTTGCATCCATTGCTGCATTTCTATATGTGTTTGAGTTTGAGCTTGCTCATTCTTTCTCCTCCCACTTTCTTTCTTCAAGTGACTTGACTTCTTGAATGAAGCAAGTTGCTTTGCTTCTCTTGATCTTGTTCATCTGCTTCCTGGTGGCTCCTTTGAAGATTGCTCTTGAAAACTTCACAAACCTTAGGAACAACCAAGCATGACAATGATTAGGGTTTTGATTAGTCTCCCCTCATAGTTTTACCTTTGTGTCTCTTTGAGTCTTCTCTTCTCATCTCATAATCAGGGACTAAACCCTAAAGGCTTTAAGGCTTTGTGATTAAGCTTATGCCTGCATCCTTCTCTTAGGATGGAGTGTATAACTTTAATCCTAAGTGTTAAACCCTTAATGTGTTTAAATCTCTTAATCAATTCACTTAATAAATATCAAGACATCACACTTGTAACTTGGGCCTTGCATTAGGGTTCTAATTCTTCCTTAATTGGTTAAGAAGGACTAACCCTAGTGTTAATGGACAAGTCCCCCTCAAGTTGTCTTACAAACCCTAAAACTCACTTCTTCATCATATCATTAAATAAAATCCACTTAATCAAAGGCTTGTTTTGTCATGAGTTTAATCCCTAATCATGGATTAAGTTGAGGAGCTTTCCTCAGCTTAAACATTCTCATCTATTATCCTTCTATTAGGATGGTGTAATGAGTCTGTTTAATCCTTGATTATGGCTTAACCTCATTACTTAACACTAAACAAAAACACCAAAAACATCTAAATAATCATAAGTAGGTTAATGATCTTAACCCTACATCAAAGGTGATTAAGTGTGAGAAGCTGACTTCATACTTAAGGTATTCTCATTACCCCTAATCAGAGGGATGATGTGATGAGTTTACTAAATCCGTTGGTTTAGGTTTAAACTCATTAACTTATGACAAACTTCCAAAAGCAATAAAAGACTGAAAACACAAAAACAGACAATAATCGTCTCCTTCGGGATTCTTTTCTCATCACCTTCACTCATAAACGAGAACTTGCTTCTTCCGTCTAATGCAAGACAGTTAGCACCTGAGCCAGACAGGTCATACACTTGAGCATAGACAAGTAAGCAGTTCACAGGTCAATTCATCTTTCAGTCTCTTTGGGTCGAACTACGATGTTCTGACTTCCTCATTGCACGAGAGGATACGTAGGCATAACTTAACAGTTATCGAACAAAAGTCTCTGTATATTCCCCCTCCTTCCAGCATTATTCTTTGAGCCTCATTATCATGAGCATCTTATTCTTGTTCTTACACTGACACTTTCATACTTCATATCACTTATACATCATACACTGACACCTGTATATCTTTTCCAGCTATTTTATACACAGATTGCACTGACACTACCCCTTTAAAACACAAATCTTTCAAGAGTGGATCCCGTCGAGTACGGCGGACAATCTGGGTGCTAATACCTTCCCAGGTTGTAACCAACCCCCTTTCTCAGTCTCTCTGGTTCGCAAACCGTCTTATCCGTATCTTTCTAGGTTTATGCAGCATTACCTTTCCTCCGGGATAAAAATGCCTAGCTGGCGACTCTATTCATCTCCAGTGAGTTCACGGCTGTGTGTTCTCATTGTTCTTTTCGCCGACCGTTCGCGCTTGTACCGGGATGCAAATCTTCGGGAGCGACAGCTTGGCGACTCTGCTGGGGACTCTTATATTGCAACCAGGGCTTCTGGTTCTTTTTGTGGGTTCCTCCTAGCGCTTGTTTGATTTGTGTTTACTGGGGTGTTATGTGCTTATTTATGTTTGTATATTTGTATTTATCTTGATTTTATGTACAGTTTGCTTTACTGCTTTTCTTTAGTGCATTTGTATATATCATACTGTCATGCTGCTGGCTGGATTTGGTTTTCCTTTGGTGGGTGGGGTTCTATTGAGAGTTAAGGTCCTATACCTGGGACCTGAGTGACACCTAGGCTAGAGTGAATCATATTCTTTCCCATTCCATTTCGGTCTGGTGCGGGAATATGAAACACGGTTCAGATATGGGTTTCTTCTTGAGAACTCTGTGTTGCAGATTTCCTGCAATGCTAGGGCTATCTGGGAAGCCTTCTAAGTCTGGATGACCTTTAGTTTTGACCTTCAGAAACTGAGGTGAATTAGAGGAGGAATTGTTATGGTTATTGTAAACACTGTGCCTCCGGGTTAGAAGTGTTTACACTTCTCATAACTGATCCAAGTCTGAGGATCCTTGTTTTAGAACACCACCTGTGAGGGGGTTGGGCTGTTTACAGGTTTGCAGGTACCTTGACCTCAGAATACCCTGTTACTTTGATTTGTTAAGAATACTCCATGTTGGACAGTTCTTGTGATTCTAAACCCTGGACATGTGGCTCTTTATTTGAGTCCCCCACCCTGGTTACTGGATTTATAGACCTCCAACTGGAATTCTTGAAAACACTTGGACCTATATCAGGGCATTTTGATCAGACCCAGCTCAGTCACAAACCCTTGCATATCATTTGCATACATACTCATTGCATCATATTAACATTTGCTTATTTGTGTTTCAGGGTATCCATTTTCATCTGGTTTTGGTTTTGACCCCATCTTCAGTATTGACCTGCCTTCATCAGCACTTGCTACCAGCTATCTATTCCAGCCAATCAGTGGCCCTTCTCTTCAGTATCTTCATCAACATTTGTCATCATGGCTCCAAAGAAAAGCAACATCACCTATCACTTCTTCCAGCCAGAGCTATCAGACATCAGGAGGATTCACACCCTGATCACTCCAGATCACATACCTTTGTCCAGGGAGAGTTATGGAGATATACTTGACATGGTTATGGATCTGGACCCTTCACAGAGGAGCCTCATCCACACCTGCATTCAGTTTTATGATCCTCCATTGAGATGTTTTACTTTTCAAGACTTTCAGTTGGGCCCCTTATTGGAAGAGTACTCCTCATTAGTTGGTATGCCTATCAGGAGAGAAATTCCTTTCAACCCTGAGATGGTCTTTCCTGCTAATGGAGAAGTAGCAAAAGCTTTGCATCTGGAACCTGTTTTGGTTGAGCAGCATATGACCTCTAAAGCTGGAATCCCTGGCTTTCATCTGGACTTCTTAATTTCTCAAGCTAGTCTGAAGGCTTCCCTGGGGGAATGGAAAGCTGTTTGTGCTTTACTGGCCTTGAGTATATATGGAATTGTATTGTTTGCAGATGAGCCTCGATTCATTAGCAAGAATGTAATCCATCTGTTCATCCTGAAGAACCCAGTGCCAACTTTATTGGGGGACCTTTACTATTCAGTGCATCAGAGGAATGAGAAGCAGAGGGGAAGGTTAGTGAGGTTTTGTGCTCCATTGTTTCACACTTGGCTTCTCAGGCATCTACCCAGGACAGATGCATTCCTAAACCCTCATCAGCAGAGTAACTGGGCTAAGAGACTCACTGTTCTAACTTCAGCAGATATCAGATGGTGCACTCAGAGCACCAAGGGCAGGGATATCATCACCAGCTGTGGACATTTTCCCAATGTGCCTTTAATAGGAGTTAAGGGAAGTATCAATTACAACCCTCTGCTATTCAGGAGGCAATTAGGCTATGCACTGGTCCACACTCCAAGGGCACAGGACTTGGTGGAGACCCTTTATTGTGAGAACAAGATTAGTTTGGCTGTTGTTAGGCAGGCTGCCTGGGCCTGGGATAATGTTCAAACCAAGGGAGTCACCATTCTGGGGAAGTGTAATAATGTGGCATCAGCACAATATTATGAGTGGTCCCGTGCCAGGGCCCAATTCTCTGGAACGCCCTTTACCATAGAAGACATGCCTGAGTCATCTTCAGCACCACCCCCTGCCACTATCAGTTTGGAAGTGTTTGAGAGCTTGAAGGAAAGGAATGAGAAGTTAACTCAAGCTTTGCAGAAGACCCTCCGGGAGAGGAGTGAAGGTATGAGGGAAATTGAGAGATTGGAGAAGTTGAGAGTAGAGCATCTGACTAAGATTGAGAAGTCTGGGGATTATATCAACAAGTCTAAGGCTGGAGAGCAAATTCTGAAGAATGCTTGCAAAGAAGCCCAGTTCCAGAGAGCAAGGACAGACTTGTACTTGAAGGAGAGTCAAGCCC
The DNA here is from genome assembly GCA_963966055.1 of Lathyrus aphaca. NCBI lineage: Eukaryota > Viridiplantae > Streptophyta > Magnoliopsida > Fabales > Fabaceae > Lathyrus > Lathyrus aphaca. The sequence continues at coordinate 200,247,606 of OZ014519.1, read as the reverse complement.
GGTGGGTCAGGATCACCGAGGCCCGTACCCTGGAAGACAAGAGAGTTCAAGACAAGATGGAGCAACTAGAAGCTAGTGCAAAAGAACAACAAGAAACCCTGGCAGCAGCCCAGAGAGAGATATCAGAGCTGAAGATCAAAGCAGGGGTGAAAAGGTCCAAGGAACAAAATCAGCACAAAAAGCTAACAGCAGCTGTTACGACCCGGAATCTCCTCATCAGGAATCTCACGGAGCGTCCGGCTGATCCTGTGACCGAAGCACTTCTCAAGGAAGTTCGTGAGGATGAGTTTGGTCTTGGTGTTTGACCATTTGTTTGTTGTTGCTTTCTTTCCATGTACTTTTATTTTTGTACTGTATTTTGACCCCTTAGTGGGCTTGTGTTGTAAAACGAACAAATTGTATTATTTCACCTTATGTAATATATTCATGTTAGTTTACTTCGAAAGCAACTTCAACAGCAGCATCTTCAAGGGTCTGGAAGGGTCAAAACTGAAGGCCAAACCGGATACCTTGAGAGCAAATAAGCATAACTGCATTGCATACTAACCCTTTTGTTTGTTTTGTAGGTTTTTGTTTTGTTGTTACTAACCTCTGTTGTGAATCTCAGGAACTATTGCTAGGCGCCGGGTATTTCCCCTCAACCGTCCGCACCGTTATCCAACCCGAAACAACCTTCCGGGAATTCAGATGGATCAGATGCAGCAGGACCTCACCGAGGTCAGAAATCAAATGGCAAATGAAAGGCTAGAAATGAGGAACCAAATGACTCAGTTTATGGAAGTTATGAACAACATGGCTCAGAGCCAGGAAAGATTGAGAGCCATGGTGGAAAGGCAGAATCAAGAAGAGCCCCATGTGGGAACTGCTGGCACAAGTAACAACGAGAGGGTCCAACCTCATGTCAATCCCCCAGTTTTTGGACCCCATCTCCATCCAGAGGCCAACATCCCTGTCAATATACAAGGGACTGCCACAGCAGGGAGGATACTACAGGAAGACCCTCAAGAAGACCAGTTCACAGTAATGGGTGCCGGGGAAGAAGCTTATGATAGAAGATTGGATGAGATAGCTGAGAAGTTAAAGTCCTTAGAATCTCAAAACTCTTTGGGCTTCGACGTCATGGATATGGGTTTGGTAGACGGGGTCAGGATCCCCCATAAGTTCAAGCCTCCTTGCTTTGAAAAATACAACGGGACTTCATGCCCCCGGACTCACTTACAGTCATTTCTGGGAAGGCTGAAGGCCTATACAATGGATGAGAAATTGTGGATGTTCTATTTTGAAGATAGCTTGACAGGAGCATCGAGGGAGTGGTACTCTCACTTGACAAGAGCAACTATTAGATGCTGGAAGGACCTGGCAGAGGCCTTCATCAGACAGTATCAGTATAATCTAGACATGGCACCCAACAGGACCCTCCTAATGGGAATGTCGCAGTCTTCAAGGGAGAGTTTCCGAGAATATGCCCAGAGATGGAGGCAACTGGCTTCTGCTGTTCAACCACCCATGTCTGAGCGGGAAATGGCAGATATGTTCATGAACACCCTTCAAGGAACATATATTGACAGGTTGGCTGCTTTCTCTTCCACTAGCTTTGCAGATGTTGTCATAGCTGGGGAGAGAATTGAAAGCCTGTTGAAAATGGGTAAGATCTCTGATAATGGTGCCAGCTCGTCCAGTAATGCAAGAAAGCCTTTTGCAGGCCCGAGAAAAACTGGCGAGACCAATGCCATCCATTCAAACAGGGGTAGGCCCCAATATGCTCAGAGGTCCATAGCAGCAGTCACCATCCCTGCTCCAGCTCATCCTCAACCTGTCTATCAACCTCCTCAGCAAAGCTATCAACAACAACCTCAGTACCATCAGCAAAATCAGTATCCTCCAAGGAATTACAACAACAGCAACACCAACAACAACAGTCAACAAAGGCCATTCCAACAGAGGCCATCTCAAGCTAACAGAGTGATCGATCCGATCCCAATGCCATATGCTACTTTGCTGCCACAACTTCTGAAACTCAACCTGGTTGAGCTAAGAACGTTGGCACCTCCGGATCCCAACAGTCTACCAAGGAATTATGACTCCAATGCTAGGTGTGCCTTTCATTCAAACGCACCTGGCCACAGCACAGAAAAATGCAGGGCTCTGCATATGAAGGTACAAGACCTGGTAGACTCAAAGGCTCTGAATTTCGCACCACCACCCAATGTCAATAAAAACCCGATGCCAAACCATGGTGGTCCCCGGATTAACGCTATTGAAGAAGACAAGCCGTCTTATTTAATAACCAGTGTGGGACAGATCAGGACACCATTGGTAGAAATCAAAGCTCAGCTCTTGGAATGTCAAATGTTCCCGGGGTGTGAGTTAGGCTGTGCTTACTGCAATATCTCTGTAAATGGGTGCGATAATTTGAGGAATGGCATAGATGGCCTTATTCGGAGTGGCCAACTTCAGATCACCACATCATTTCCAACAAATCCAGCAATATCGTCAGCAACGGTTTCAGAACCTCCTACAACTGCAGCAACTATTGTTCATGACAATTCTTCAGTTTCATCAACAAGTACGTCATCCATCATCTCAACTGATCAGTTTACAACAAATCTTCCTGCTACAACTTCAGCTTCACTCCACTTCGAGACTCCTACAACGACAACATCATTTCTTCCGACAATGTCTCCTACAACTCCAGCAACAAATCATGAAGACGTCTCTACTGTCACCATATTTTATGATCCTGAGAACAACTCTGCCTACCATTCAGAAGGTGCTGCTCCCATCAGAGCACCAGTTACAATCTTTTATGATCCACAAACGATTACAGTCCCTTCAACAGCAGCAATCAGTCCAGTCACTGTCACGGTGCCTGGACCAGTACCATATGAGAGCAACAGGGCCATCCCTTGGCACTATGGCTCTGACGTGTATTGCGAAGGAAAAAGAATCACTCTTGAAACATCAACACCTGCACCACAAGTAGATAATGTGGGGGGAGGCGGAGGCTTCACCCGAAGCGGACGTCTCTTCGCTCCACCAATTCAAAGACCTACTGCCGAAGCAGAAGCTGCTGCCAAAGCAAAAGGAAAGGGCCTGGTGCAGGAAGATCAAGCTGTTAAAGAAGCCTTGAAAACACCGTTCGATCAAGAAGTTGATGAGTTTATGAGAATCATCAAAAAGAGTGACTACAAAATTGTGGATCAACTTCACCAGACGCCATCCAAAATCTCTATCCTCTCACTGCTTATGTGCTCCGAAGCCCATCGGAATGCACTACTCAAGGTCTTGCACGCAGCTTACGTGCCTGAAGAGATTACTGTCAACCAGTTGGAAACCGTGGTTAGAAATGTTACTGCTAGCAATGGGCTAGGGTTCACCAATACTGACTTGACAGCGGACGGCCGCAACCACAACAAAGCCTTGCACATAACCATGGAATGCAAAGGAGCTGTCCTTTCTCATGTGCTGGTAGACACAGGGTCGTCCCTTAATGTCTTACCAAAGAAGGCTCTGGTGAAGTTAGAATATGATGGTTTGGCATTGAGACCCAGCAACCTGGTGGTAAGAGCCTTTGATGGTTCTAAGAGATCGGTTCTGGGAGAGATTAAGCTACCTGTGACAATTGGCCCACAGACCTTTAAAACTATCTTTTATGTGATGGACATTCAGCCCGCCTACAGCTGTTTGTTGGGTAGACCCTGGATTCACGCCGCCGGCGCAATAACGTCTACCCTTCACCAAAAGTTAAAATTTGAGTGGGAAGGCCAAGTTGTCACAATCTGTGGAGAGGAGGACATTTTTTTCAGCCACCTGGCAACCTATAAGTACATTGAAATGGATGGGGAGATCCATGAAACAATGAGCCAGGGGTTTGAAGCTTTGAATGTGAATGAGGCATCTGCTGTATCTGGTACTCCAATGTCATCATACCAACAAGCCCGGAAGGTTGTTGAGGAAGGAACTGCCCAGGGCTGGGGCAAACTGCTATCGGTGGAAAAAAAAGAAGACAAGTTTGGGTTGGGTTACAGACCAACTCAACATCAAGCAAAGGCTGCTGAAGAGCCTGGTTTTGTCAGTGGAGGGATGCTTACCCCTGATGCTATCAACTGTCTGGAAGACGAGCTGGAAGAGGAGCGCAATCTGGAGAATTGGATTCGTCCAAAGATCCCGGGGAGCAGTATCTCGAACTGGTCTTCCCAGGAAATTATAAGAGTTACTCGATCAGAGTAATTATTATTTCCTGTATTTTTATAAGCATGCATCAAAGTCTTGCATCTTGCCCAAGATGACAAGACTCATTTTGTAATCGGGCCATCTGTACTTTTTGTGCAAACAAGATCAATTAATGAAATATCAGACATCTTTTTGCAAACGAGTCTTTTTCTTTTCGTTCACTGTTTTTCCATTTTTCTTTTTTGTACAAAAATAAATGGCAGTGTTTTCAAAATGACAACTTCATTTCACTTTTCTAAATAAGATTAAAATCAGATCACTAAAACGAACAACTTAACCCTTGCAGAGAGTGCCTTCCTGACAGCACCGACAACAGCACGGCTATGACATCGTATGACTTTGACAATCCGATCAATCAAGCTGATGAAGGGGTTGAAGAAGAATATGAGCTTCCTGAAGAGCTAGCCAGGTTGTTAAGACAAGAGGAAAAGGTTATTACCCCTCACTAGGAGGAGGTTGAAGTGATTAATCTTGGTACGGAGGAAGACGTGAAAGAGGTTAAAATCGGGGCCTGCCTGCAAGACTCAGTGAAGAAGGAACTGGTTGATCTACTTCAAGAGTATGTGGATGTGTTTGCTTGGTCGTATCAAGACATGCCAGGGTTGGATACCGACATTGTGGTGCACAAGCTGCCTTTGAGAGAAGAATGCCCTCCAGTCAAATAGAAGCTGCGCCGTACTCGTCCAGACATGGCTATGAAAATCAAGGAAGAGGTACAAAAGCAATGGGACGTCGGGTTCCTTGCTGTAACTAGCTACCCGCCGTGGGTTGCTAATATAGTACCTGTGCCTAAGAAGGACGGCAAAGTAAGAATGTGTGTTGATTACCGGGATCTGAACAGAGCCAGCCCGAAAGATGATTTTCCATTACCTCACATTGACGTATTGGTAGATAATACGGCTCAGTTCTCGGTATTCTCCTTCATGGACGGATTTTCAGGATACAATCAGATCAAAATGTCACCTGAAGACATGGAGAAGACAACTTTCATCACACCCTGGGGCACGTTCTGCTACAAGGTAATGCCATTTGGGCTCAAGAATGCTGGTGCAACGTATCAACGGGCTATGGTAACATTATTCCACGATATGATCCATAAAGAAATAGAGTGTTATGTGGATGACATGATTGCCAAGTCCCTTACTGAAGAAGATCATCTGGTGAATCTGCTCAAGTTGTTCAAGCGTCTGAGGAAGTACCAGCTGAAGTTGAACCCCAACAAATGCACATTCGGGGTGCGGTCTGGTAAGCTGCTGGGCTTTATTGTAAGCGAGAAAGGGATTGAAGTGGACCCTGATAAAGTCAAAGCCATCCAAGAGATGCCTGCACCAAAAACTGAGAAAGAAGTTCGAGGGTTCTTAGGTCGATTGAACTACATTTCAAGGTTCATATCTCACCTTACAGCAACCTGTGAACCTTTGTTCAAGCTGTTAAGAAAAGAACAAACGGTCAGATGGAACGAAGATTGCCAGAAGGCCTTTGACAAGATCAAGGAATATCTGCAAGAACCTACAATCCTCATGCCGCCAGTTGAAGGAAGACCTCTGATAATGTACTTGACAGTATTAGAAGAGTCAATGGGGTGTGTGCTGGGCCAGCATGACGAGTCTGGTCGAAAAGAGTATGCAATATACTACCTAAGCAAAAAGTTTACCGACTGTGAACAGCGTTATTCACTGCTCGAGAAAACTTGCTGTGCTTTAGCGTGGGCTGCTCGCCGACTGAGACAGTATATGTTGACCCACACTACTTTATTAATCTCGAAGATGGACCCAGTCAAGTACATATTTGAGAAGCCATCGCTTACCGGACGAGTTGCAAGATGGCAAATGATCCTTACAGAATATGACATCCAGTACACCTCTCAGAAAGCCATCAAGGGCAGTGTACTATCTGAATATCTTGCTGAGCAACCCATTGATGACTACCAGCCTATGAGATTTGACTTCCCTGATGAAGACATCATGTTCATAAAAGCAAAAGATCATGAAGAGCCTATTCACACTGAAGGGCCTGACCCAGAAGAAGAATGGACTATGATGTTTGATGGGGCTGTTAACATGAATGGTCGTGGTGTTGGTGCAGTACTCATTACACCCAAAGGAGTTCACATGCCTTTCTCGGCAAAAACCACTTTCAACTGCACTAACAACGAAGCTGAATACGAAGCTTGCATTATGGGTCTTGAGGAAGCCATTGACCTCAGGATCAAGACATTGACCGTATTCGGGGATTCAGCTTTGGTAGTCAATCAGACCAACGGGAAATGGTATACACACCAGGATCATCTGATACCTTACAGGGATTATACAAGAAGGTTATTGACTTTCTTCACAACAGTCAAGCTTGAGTATATCCCCCGGGACGAGAATCAGTTTGCAGATGCTCTTGCTACCATTTCGTCCATGATCAAAGTTCAAGCTGCTAACTTTGTACCTCAGATTTCAGTGTCCAGACTCGACAGGCCAGCATATGTATTTGCAGCAGATGTAGTCAAAGATGATAAGCCTTGGTTCCATGACATTAAGTGCTTCTTGGAGGATCAAACATACCCACCTGGGGCATCTTCCAATGATAAGAAGACCTTGAGAAGGCTTGCTGGAAGTTTCTTTCTGAACACTGATGGTTCCCTGTACAAAAGAAACTTTGATATGGTACTCCTCAGATGCGTTGATAGAACAGAAGCAGACTTGTTGATGCATGAAGTGCATGAAGGCTCTTTTGGTACCCATGCTGGAGGACATGCTATGGCTAAGAAGTTGTTAAGATCAGGCTATTATTGGATCACAATGGATACAGACTGTTGTGCCTATGCCAGGAAATGCCACAAATGCCAGATCTACGCAGACAAAGTGCATGTGCCTCCAAATCCTTTGAACATTATGTCTTCACCATGGCCCTTTTCCATGTGGGGCATCGACATGATCGGCAAGATTGAGCCAACTGCTTCAAATGGCCACAGATTCATTCTGGTCGCCATTGACTATTTCACCAAGTGGGTTGAAGCAGCCTCATATGCAAACGTCACAAGGCAAGTGGTAGCCAGATTTCTGAAGAGAGATATCATCTGTCGATATGGAGTGCCCGAGCGGATCATTACTGATAATGGTTCCAATCTCAACAACAAAATGATGGCAGAGCTGTGCCGGGACTTCAAGATTCAACATCACAATTCTTCTCCTTACAGACCAAAGATGAATGGTGCTGTTGAGGCGGCGAATAAGAATATCAAGAAGATTCTGCAGAAGATGGTAGTCACCTACAAAGACTGGCACGAGATGCTACCATTTGCCTTGCATGGGTACCGCACGTCAATCAGGACGTCCACTGGGGCAACGCCGTATCAACTTGTGTATGGTATGGAGGCAGTCCTACCGGTTGAAGTTGAATTACCCTCGTTACGGGTATTAATGGATGTTAAACTGAGTGAAGCAGAATGGGTTAGGTCCCGATACGAGCAACTGAGTCTGATTGAAGAGAAGAGATTGGCTGCAATCTGTCATGGACAATTGTATCAGAAGAGAATGAAGAAAGCCTTCGATCAGAAAGTCAGGCACCGAGAGTACCAAGTGGGAGATCTTGTGCTGAAAAGAATCCTCCCTCCTCATACAGACCACAGGGGCAAATGGACTCCAAACTATGAAGGACCATTTGTTGTAAAGAAAGTTTTCTCTGGTGGAGCACTGATGCTCAGCACCATGGATGGTGAAGATTTCCCGTCCCCTGTGAATTCAGATGCAGTTAAAAAATACTTCGCATAAAGTGACCCGCTGGACATAAAAATAGAATGTAAGTCCAGGCAAAAATAGGGCATCCCGGCGAGTCAAAAACAGAATAAAAGACTCGGGCAAAAATGAGGGAAAATAAATAAAAATGTACACCCGCTGAGTTGAAAAGCCGCATTGGACAGCTCAGGCAAAAATGGGTATCCCGATGGATTGAAAACCCGAAAGGGCGATCCATGCAAAATAAGGGAATAAGCGAACAACTGTATTCTGAATTTGTCTGTATCATTCACAACTTGGTAAGCTTCGAAAGGATCAAGCTTCAATCAGAATCAACATTCTTCAGAAAGCAAGACGAGAAGAACGTCATTGTCATACGAGTCATAGCAGAAGAGGAAGCTCCTTAAAGCGTCGTCAACACCGCCAGCATTTTGTTTCTCAATTTATAACAATCTCCTTATTTTAGGGGATTTGTTTCCTTGGCTGTATCTTGCCTATTCAGGGCACAAGAATTAATAAAATCAAATTTTTCAGTCATGTTTCGTCTTGTACATATTTCGTTTGCAAAGAATGCCTGATGTCTAAGTTCAGATGTTTTTCACTAAAAATAGAAACACATGCTTGCAGGAAACATAATTACTCTCGAAAGTACTTAACTCCTATGACGGAATCCAGTAAGGGATACCTCGGGACCTTTTGTGCGTCTCCTTATCTTTGCAGGATTGCAGGTATCCAGAACGCAACCTGGGGGCATACAAGTTACATCCCAGCAAGCTGGCAAATCAACACTCAATCTTAGCACTCAAGGTGCTTTCTCCCAGCTGAGTTTGCCTCTCACAACTCTCCCCAGCTGAGTTACCAGCAATTCCCCCCAGCCATAGTACCAATCATTCTTCCTCAGTAAAATACAGGAGTCAGGGAATCATCCCCCCCACAGAATCTTCAGCCTCTATTCAGAAGAGCAACGCAGGAAAGGATCACGACAGAGTGAAGAAAGCTTCTACAAACCCCAGCTGGGCCTCTCATTTATCAGGATAGGTCTATCAGTGACCCGTATCCCCAAGCAAATATCATCTTATTAGATCTACCAATGATCTCCTCCCCAGCTGGGATGTCCATTTCAAACAGATCAACTAAGGATCTCTGCAGCGGCGGGACCCGAATCCCGGATTTGTGCCTCTTTGCATAATCACAGCATTTGCATCATATTCACCCACAAAGCGTAGCATTCCGTCTAATACGGAGCATTACGGCAAAAAATCCAACACATAGCATAATCATAAGCCATGTTCTGAATCAACACTTGTGAATAATAACAGTTCATCAACATACAGAAGAAAAATCCCCACCAGAGTGACCAGCAAGAGCAGTTGCCTCACAAATCACAAACACCAGTATATACACCTTTTGGCACCCGTCCGTGCCATCTTTCCCCAGTAAAGTCGCCTGAACACTCTTTACAACAATATCACCCGTATTGCAGATACTTCCTGACACCCGTCCATGTCATACCCCAACAGAAAGCCAAAGACATCCCTTTTGCACTCGCATATACTTATATACACTTTCTTGGCACCCGTCCGTGTCGTATCCCCAGCGCAGTCGTCTAGACTTTGTATATCAGACACTTGTTTATACTACACTTTTCTCCTTTTGACACTCGTCCGTGTCACCCTCCCCAGCAGTTAAACACCATCTATACACCACTCACTTATACAGATACTCGTCCGTATCTTGCACAACACTTATCTTCCCACAGATTCGACAATAGTCCTTGTTCTTTGTTAACCGGTTGGTACTCGTCCGTACCATCATCTCAGAACATTGCGTCTAGTGTTTGTTTCTACATGATACTCGTCCGTATCATAGTCTTAAGGATGCTCGTCCGCATCTTTAATCCATACACTGTGTCAAACACTTATGTCTTCTTGAATGTAGACCCTCGTCCGTGTCTACTATTCCCCAGAAGAGTCCCTTCAGATTCAACACTTGTCCGTGTTCTTTGTTAACCGGTTGATACCCGTCTGTATCATCATCTCTGAACACGTAACAGTTTGTTTCTACCTGATACTCGTCCGTATCATAGTCTTAAGGATGCTCGTCCGCATCTTTAATCTATACACAGCATCTAAACACTTGTACTTTCTCTTCTTGGTTGTAAATACTCGTCCGTGTTTACTATATCCCCAGTAGATTGCAAACAAATTTTCTTTTTTATCTGACACTCGTCCTGTGTCATGATATTACCCAACAAAGCAGCCGTACCCTGCTGAGTGGTCGTCCTCCACTTCTTGATGGTCGTCCTCCATCGTGCTCGTCCGATGGCCGTCCCCATCGTTGTTTTAGCAGCCGTCCCCTGCTAGGTGGTCGTCCTCCACCTTTTGATGATCGTCCTTCATCATTTTATCCAATGGCCGTCCCCATTGTTGATTTTGGTTATCTGGCATTCGTCCTATGTCATGAGAAACCTCGAGAGCAGCCGTACCCTGCTGAGTGGTCGTCCTCCACTTCTTGATGGTCGTCCTCCATCATGCTCGTCTGATGGCCGTCCCCATCGTTGACCTTTTCTATCCGATGGCCGTCCCCATCGTTGATATTTTCGGCAGCCGTACCCTGCCAGGTGGTCGTCCTCCACCTTTGATGGCCGTCCCCATCATAATTCCTTTATTACCCAACAGAGCAGCCGTACCCTGCTAGGTGATCGTCCTTCACCTTTGATGGCCGTCCCCCATCATCTGTTTATTTCATTTATTCTTTAACCCGATGGTCGTCCCCGTCGTGGTCCCTTTTCCTTTTTAGCCCGATGGCCGTCCCCATCATTGGTTACCTTGCTTTATGAACTTGATGGCCGTCCCCGTCATGTTTCATTAACTCCCAGAAAATTTTACAGCTTTATACTGATGGCCGTCCCCATCATATTTTGATTTTTCCCAGCTAGTCGGTCGTCCCCGTCTTGGCTTTACCTTTTATCCCCAGCATGTCGGCCGTCCCCGTCATTGCTTTACTTCACATACTTTTCCCAGCATGTCGGCCGTCCCCGTCATTGCTCTATCATCCACTTTACAATATACTTTATCTTCTTTTACAATCCATATCCCTTTTCTTCTTCTTTTTGTGAGTGCAAATTTTGGACTGTCTTTGGTATTCATCCACAAGTTATCTTGTTTGCCTGTTAAGCCGTCGCTTACATCCTGCACAGCTAACTCATGTTTGAATAGGGGCAGCTGTAAACACCCCAAATTTGCCCTCACCCATTTCACCATGGCTTGTGATCATTCTCATATGCATAAACACAATCATAACATCTCATATCTCATTTTTGATTCACTGCATTGGTTCTAAGTCATCTGCACCTAGGGTTTGTGATCTGAGCAATCCAAGAGCCTCTTGAGCCACTCCAAAGGCCACCAATCACTTCAAAGGGGTCCATGTGTGTTCAAGCATCATATTATATCCTCTCAAAGTCAGGAATTCCAAAGAATCACAAGAACTGGGATTGGATGGATGCAGAGCCAAGTTTGACTACACAGTTGACCTAAAATTAGGGTTTTGGTTTCAGAGGCCATAACTCCAAATTTTTTGGTCATTCTTGTTTCCATTGGTCTCTATATGGTATAGGGAGTATGCATATCAACTTTCATGAAGAAATTCCATGGGGAAGTCATCTGATCAAGGGTTGACTTTTCAGACAAGTCAGTGTAAAATCAGGGCATCTGAGGCCCCCAATGACCCAACCAATGGGTGATCTTCATTATTTTGAGTGTATATGATCTTTATTTGATCATGGAAGAAGGTTGAAGTTCATAGAAATCAAGAACTTGGAAGTTTTGCAAATGTTGACTTTTTGGGCATAGTTGACTTTTCAAGAATGCTTCATTTTAGGTCATTTTTCAAGCTTTGATTATTGATCCAAAAATGCTTCAAATGGAAAAACTTTGGTCATGAAAGTTGTAGATCTCATCTTTCCCTTTTCAAAAAGTACAAGAACATGATCAAACTCTTTTTGGATCAAAAGTTATGGTGTGACAAAGTTGGCCAAAATCATTGATTTTCAAGGCATGCCTCAAATGGAAATTTTGCAAGATCATGAACCAAAGCCCAATGTGACTTCTAATTCACTCCAAACCAGTATGCAAACATTCTCTAAGTCATAAAATTCAGAATGAACCAAGAATGCCCATGGTTCTATGGTTGGTTGGACAAAGGAATCACATGTGAACCAAAAAGTCACAACTTGCAAAATCTTCATGATCACTTCCTACAACTTGCTGCATTGGTTACTACACTTTGCTAGCCTCTCACCTCACCATGCTGCACCAGAACCAGCCTTGTACTAGCCTAGAAGCTGCCCATACTTTCTCTTACAAAGAAGTTGACATTTTGCAAAAGGTGACTTACCTATCATAGCAGGCCATGTCACATCATCCAGCCAATCAGATTTGTTTATACTTTCCATTTGCAAGCTAGACATAACACTAAGCAAGGCTGAAACCATACACAAGATCACATTCACAAAAACACACAAAACTGCATAAGCCTTTGAATCTCTCTGCTCAGCCAAGAAACACTCAAACCATTTTCACCATTCAACTTACCATGCATCATTAAGTAGAAACCAGCAAGAACACAAGCCTGAATCAACCAGAACACCCCATAGCCATTTCTCACCCCAAGCTGCAGTTCCATTCGAATCTCCCTCCCTAGCTCACAAACAGCCAAACAAACCTTGCAAAGCTTCTCCATACATCATCTGGACCACAAACCACCATTCACAATGACCTGAAAGTGCCAGAATCACCATTGCCATTTCTGACTGAGTTGAAGCAGGAGCTTTCGAAACTCACTATCCAGCCAACATAAACTCTTCTTGAGCATTCAAACATCATCTGGGGATCAAGTGGAGTGGATTGCACAAGGAGAAGTGGCCAGAAAGTCATCAGAGTGAAAGCTTCGAATCTCAGGTAGCTTGAAATTTATTTTCCAGAAATCATTTTTCATGTTATAAAATTGTTCTATGTGCCTCACTGATCATCCTGATGTCTTTGGTTTCGAAAATGGCTTTGAAATGAGTATTTAATTTGCTTCTGAAGCTTGCGTGCCCTAGTTCTTATCCTCTTCGATTCAGCTTATTTAGGAAATATAAATTTGTTTTGAGAGAGGGGTTTGATTCGTGAGTGTGTAAGGAACATTTCCCAGTTCTTAGTTTTCATTTTTGATACGATTTGAGTGAGTTGGGAAGTTTTCAGGGGAGTTGCTCGCCGGAGAAGACGACCGGAAGTCTTCTCCGGCAGCCTGAATGTGATTAGGGCTAATTGTCATTAATTAGTGAACTTTAAACTTGGACCCTTGGATGCTGTTTCCCGCGCGCTAGTGAATGGTCCAGATCATGTCATTTTGCCCTAATCCACTTAATTAGTTTTAATTATTTCGTAATTAAATTAATTTGGCCAGATTGAATCCAGACCCTCCATTCACGCGCCAGTCAACCAATTTGAATCCAGAGCCCATCCTGGCCCTCCATCCTGATTACTTTTCTTTTTTTTTTCTTATTTTAATTTCATTTTATTTCATTTAACTTGCATAATTAATTAAAAATAGTAAAAAATTCTTAAAAATTATGAAACTTTTTCCTAAAAGTTTTATTAATTTTTAAGACCCAAAAATATTTTTGTTTTATTTTTTATCATTAAAAAAGTATTTTTAAATATTTAAAAGATTATTTTTAATTGATTAAAGGAAATTAATTAATTAAAAAATACCTTTAGGTATTTAAAAATTACAAAAAAATTCATGAAATGTTCTAAGACATTTAGAAACATTGTCCAACCTTCAAACCAAATTTCTTTTTTGATCTTGATGCATTTTAAGAATTTTTCATTGAATTAAATAATTTTTTATGCATTATTTTGATCATGGGTTCAAAAATTCATTTCTGCCTATCTAGGAAGAGTTGGACATTGGTTCTTCTTGCATTGTTTTATGTTTAGCATGTAGTTTCTAGGATAAAATGGCCATGATTTGACCTTGCATTTTCCAATTGTTTGGCATTTCTTTTGTTAAGAACCCTAAAAAACCCTAATAACTTAGAAAATTCATAACTTGAGATTGGTTAAGAGTTGAGACCTCCCCTTTGGACCTTGGTTTAGTATGGGTTTAGGGTTTCTTTGGGTGGCATTTTCCATTTTTTATCTTAGGGTTTGCTTCTGTTTTGGGTTTTTGTTTGATGCATTGTCCATAAACCCTAATTTGAGCTTTCATTTGCATACCTCTTGCATCCTCTTGCATAACATGACTTGTCTTTGCATTTTATGCATGCTTGTGTTCCATTTGACATATTAAGACATATAGGAAGCATGTTTGATCATTGCATCACATATTTGCCATGTCATTTGCCTTGTATGCTTCATAACTTTTCATGTTCATTCATGCTCCTTAGCTTGCATCATCTGCATCCATGATCTTGTATGAACATTCCCATGTGCTGCCTCATGTTTATATCATCTCATAGCATCATTATCATCATCAACATGCTTCTGGTTTTGTTTTGCTTCATACCATTTCATCCCATCTAGCATTGCATTGCATTTCTTCCTAACATTTCAGGTGGTAAGTAACTTGAGAAGTGAATTTGCCTTCACTTCTCATAACTTTTCTTCTCATCTCTCTTGCATCCATTGCTGCATTTCTATATGTGTTTGAGTTTGAGCTTGCTCATTCTTTCTCCTCCCACTTTCTTTCTTCAAGTGACTTGACTTCTTGAATGAAGCAAGTTGCTTTGCTTCTCTTGATCTTGTTCATCTGCTTCCTGGTGGCTCCTTTGAAGATTGCTCTTGAAAACTTCACAAACCTTAGGAACAACCAAGCATGACAATGATTAGGGTTTTGATTAGTCTCCCCTCATAGTTTTACCTTTGTGTCTCTTTGAGTCTTCTCTTCTCATCTCATAATCAGGGACTAAACCCTAAAGGCTTTAAGGCTTTGTGATTAAGCTTATGCCTGCATCCTTCTCTTAGGATGGAGTGTATAACTTTAATCCTAAGTGTTAAACCCTTAATGTGTTTAAATCTCTTAATCAATTCACTTAATAAATATCAAGACATCACACTTGTAACTTGGGCCTTGCATTAGGGTTCTAATTCTTCCTTAATTGGTTAAGAAGGACTAACCCTAGTGTTAATGGACAAGTCCCCCTCAAGTTGTCTTACAAACCCTAAAACTCACTTCTTCATCATATCATTAAATAAAATCCACTTAATCAAAGGCTTGTTTTGTCATGAGTTTAATCCCTAATCATGGATTAAGTTGAGGAGCTTTCCTCAGCTTAAACATTCTCATCTATTATCCTTCTATTAGGATGGTGTAATGAGTCTGTTTAATCCTTGATTATGGCTTAACCTCATTACTTAACACTAAACAAAAACACCAAAAACATCTAAATAATCACAAGTAGGTTAATGATCTTAACCCTACATCAAAGGTGATTAAGTGTGAGAAGCTGACTTCATACTTAAGGTATTCTCATTACCCCTAATCAGAGTGATGATGTGATGAGTTTACTAAATCCGTTGGTTTAGGTTTAAACTCATTAACTTATGACAAACTTCCAAAAGCAATAAAAGACTGAAAACACAAAAACAGACAATAATCGTCTCCTTCGGGATTCTTTTCTCATCACCTTCACTCATAAACGAGAACTTGCTTCTTCCGTCTAATGCAAGACAGTTAGCACCTGAGCCAGACAGGTCATACACTTGAGCATAGACAAGTAAGCAGTTCACAGGTCAATTCATCTTTCAGTCTCTTTGGGTCGAACTACGGTGTTCTGACTTCCTCATTGCACGAGAGGATACGTAGGCATAACTTAACAGTTATCGAACAAAAGTCTCTGTATATTCCCCCTCCTTCCAGCATTATTCTTTGAGCCTCATTATCATGAGCATCTTATTCTTGTTCTTACACTGACACTTTCATACTTCATATCACTTATACATCATACACTGACACCTGTATATCTTTTCCAGCTATTTTATACACAGATTGCACTGACACTACCCCTTTAAAACACAAATCTTTCAAGAGTGGATCCCGTCGAGTACGGCGGACAATCTGGGTGCTAATACCTTCCCAGGTTGTAACCAACCCCCTTTCTCAGTCTCTCTGGTTCGCAAACCGTCTTATCCGTATCTTTCTAGGTTTATGCAACATTACCTTTCCTCCGGGATAAAAATGCCTAGCTGGCGACTCTATTCATCTCCAGTGAGTTCACGGTTGTGTGTTCTCATTGTTCTTTTCGCCGACCGTTCGCGCTTGTACCGGGATGCAAATCTTCGGGAGCGACAATCACATGAAGGAATTTTCCCACATGAAATGGCCAAAGTCACAAAGGATTCCTTCTTGAACATGAAACCCTAATTTGAGGACCATTTGTGTAGGAGCTTGCCCTTCCTTGGATCATTTGATAATCTCCCAACCTTCTGGGCTCTTGTAGAGGATCTTGAGCTTGTACATGACCTAGAGACACTTCATGGGACTTGGATAAGGTCACTTGATTTCTTGTTTTGACTTGTAAGGCCTCAAATGCACCAATGATTGATCACATGCCCAATGCTAGAACATGAGAATGTTATGCTTCATTTTTCTATGCAAAGATGCTAAGGATATGCCATGTTTGTGATGATTATGACATGATGATAATGCTAGAAAGAAGAGGGCAAATTTGGGGTGTTACAAGTTGATATCATGAAATATCGAGGTATGATTGGTTCATTATTATATTTGACGGCAAGCCATCCTGACATTATGTTTAGTGTATGTTTGTATGCATGCTTTCAAGCAAATCCGAAGGAGTCGCATCTCACTGCTATGAAGAGGATCATGAAGTATCTCAAAGGAACAACAAACGTTGGACTATGGTATCCAAGAGGTAGTATATGTTCTTTGATTGGTTATTCTGACGCTGATTATGCAGGATGCAAGACCGATAGAAAAAGCACAAGTGGTATGTGTCACATTCTCAGAAATGTACTAGTGTCATGGGCATGCAAGAAACAAGAATGTGTCGCACTTAGCAAGGCCGGAGAGGAATATATTGTAGCAGGAAGTTGTTATGCACAGATTTTATGGCTTAAGCCACAACTTCTTGATTATGGCATAGATCTCGGTAGCATTCCTCTTCGATGCGACAACACAAGTGCCATCAACATCACAAAGAACCCGGTCATGCATCCAAGGACAAATCACATAGATATCCGACACCACTTCCTTCGTGATTACATGCTTAACGGAGATGTAGACATTACCTTCATGGATACACATCATCAACTTGCTGATATCTTCACGAAACCATTGGCTAAAGAGAAATTCTTCAAAATTCGGCGATAAATTGGTATTCTCAATGAAGATGACATCTAAACTTATTTTTTTCTTGTTATATGGTATGTTTTCACAAAAATGCACTTATCTCATGTTTTTGCTATAAAATGCTAGCACTCACTTTTCACCGGTTTTCGTTTTTTCACTTTCGTATGCCCGAAACTTGTCGGTTTCAAAATATTTTTTGATCATAAGTTAAGTCTTGATACGTGCTAACACTTTGTAAATTTTTTTGGCAAAACCTTTTCCCATTTTTCCTAAAACATGCTGCTGGATTATTAAAATTTTTGAAAATTTTAGTCCGTTAACCGGTTAACGCTTTTCGAAAATGAATTTTGGACTTAAAACTAGTGTTATTTATGTTTTATTTTATTAATGTATATGTGTATGTTTTAATACATTGCATGTGCTCTCATTTACCTATTCTCAACATTCTACAAACTCTTCTTCTTCCTTTGACTCACTTTAATCACCATTTATCATTATCCTTCCAACTTTCAACCTCTCATAAACCCATTAAATCTCGATTAAGGCTTCACTCACCTCTAAAGTCTTTATAAACCCTCTCTCCAAACCTCATTCTACACACAACTCTCAAATCCGAAAATCATCCAAACCCTATGTCGCTCCCCGAATTTCCATCCTGGTACAAATGCGAAACTGGCGCGGAAAGAGGTAGAGTCGCCAGCCAGACATTTTTATCCCGAAGGAACGGGAATGGTAATGTTGCACAAACCGAACAAAAGAGAAGGAAGGACACAGGTCCTGTGAACCAAAGTGACTGAGTTCGGGAGTCGGTTACGACCTGGGAAGGTATTAGCACCCCATATCGTCCTCCATACCCGACGAGATCCACACTTGCAAAGACACCCGTTTCAATGGGTGAAGGAATGAAAGCTGCTGCAAAGAAAAGGAAATGAACTGGATAAAAGAAACAAAAAGGGAGCTGGAAAAGAAATGAAAAGGAAAAATGTAGGTAAAATAAAGATTGTGCTCGAACGGGCCCTACCCCGCTGCCTATGTACCTCACTGGACATGAGGATCAGAGTCGCCGTAGTTCCCCTAACTAGGGGTGGAAAGGATTTCTTGTGTCTTAAGGCTTGAACTGCATATGTCAATGCTCAAGTGTTGCAGGCTCGGACGACGAGTGCGTAACCGTCTTGCAAAGTAACAAGTAGAAGCAAGTTCGCGGACGGAGCGAAGGAGATGAGAAAAGAATTCCCGAAGGAAAGACGCTTATTGTTTGTTTGGTGTTTTTTATGAGTTTTATGCTTTGAAGTTTGTGTAGGTAAGTGTACCTAAGTCTTACTCACTGGGATGTGTACGTCTCACATCATCCCGAAATGGAATGCGCAAGAGGCACACCTATCTATGGAGGAAATCCCCAAATCTAGTCCCACGAGTGAAAGCTCAGACATACTGACCTACTGACATTTATTAAGTGTTGTTGTGATTTTTGGTTAAGAACAGTTTTTTATATTTTCTTTGTGAAGTAATCTCATGCTAAGACCTATCCACCACGAGGGATATCCTACACCTCGCCCCGAAACGGAACGCGTGCAAGTATCTCATAGCAAAGTCTCGTGTCACATGAGAAGACTCATCATTTATTAAAGTGACTTAAAGTTAAATTTGAAGTTGAGAAGAGAGAGCACCAAAAGGATCTCAAAGGTAAAATCTAATGGGGGACTAATGAATCCTAATTGTTATCATGCATAGAAAATCCTAGGTTTGTGAGGTTTGCTATCCTAAAGGAGGAGAAGAAAGAAAAAGAGAAAGAGAAGAAAGAAGAAATAGGAGAGGGAGGAAGTAAGGCCTAAGCCCCAACAATCACAAGATTAGTATTAATGAATAAAGGATAAGAAATAAGAATTGGAGATGTGGGAATCACATCCACACCTCTCACTTACCAAAGCCCCTGAAATAGTTAGTGACATAAACAAAAAATGAAACACAAAATGAACATAATGACAAAACAAAGTCACACAACCAGAAGTGAAGTCATAAGCACAAATGCCAAATGCAAACTCAAAGCACAAGAATGAGAAGAGAACCACAAAACTCAACATGAAGCATTATGAATCACCATGACCAAACAAAGTAAACATGAGAAGATGCAAAGCAAAATAGTCAAAGCAACATCACAAAGTTCCAAACCAGAATCCTAACATGTTAAGAAAGTGTCTAAGGACCACATGAGATGAAGATTAGAAGTGCATACTCAAGAATTTACATCATGGGAAGCAAAGAAACCAGAGAAGTGAAGTGAGCATACATAAGAATGAAAATATTTCAAAAGCAAACAAATCACAAAATTTCCAAAGGTACAAACACCAACTCAAGACCCTAGGGATACCAATATCATAATAAGGCTCTAAAAAAGCTAAAGAAGTTGGCACAAGTGCCCTTCTACCTTAAAGAGTGACCATATGACCCAAAGGAAGCAAAAGGGAACAAGTAAGGAACAATAATTCAAATCAAATCAAATATACATTCAAAAATTCCACAAACTTGCATAAAAGATCTTAAATCATACAATATCAACATGCCAAAAGGAGAGAATGAGAATTAGAAGCTAAGCAAGTCAAATGAGGGTTCAAACATGGATTAGGGTTAGAAAGCTTTATCCACAAGTTAGGGACTAAAATCAATTAAACAAAATTCTAAAAATCAGAACAAAAATCACCAATAAACAAAATCTCATCATGAATCCAAAGCAAAAAGAATCATCTCAAAATTGAAAATAATGAACAAGATAGAAAATGAACAAGTCAGCATGCTTCAAAATGAAATAAAATCAATTAATTAAAAGAAACAATTAATTTCCACATGGTAATTATAAATAAATGAAAAATAAAAGTACCAAAAATTAGATAAAACTAAAAGAATCATTCCTGAATTTTTTTTATAATTTTTGAAGACCTATTACTATTTTTAAAAATTGAAAAGCAAACTGAAAATAAAATGAAAATAAAAATAAAGAAAAATAAAGAAAACAGACCAGGGGGTGCATTCAGCAAGCAATTCCAGTTCATTTTCATTGGGCTTCCACGCAGGGGGGGGGGGGGGAATAACAATTGAGGCCCAATGGTCCAGCGCAGGTTCATATGAATTATTATGGAAATTCAGAATAATTAGGGAAAATGGACAACCAGTGGATCAGATGAACGCATGAGATTGAGTCATTCATTAAACCAAGTCCTCACATTCATTGGACAGAGTGAGTTGGTGCACATTAGTTATGGTGTGTGTGAAACAAAAAGATTAAATCAGATTATATTTTAAAATAGAAAACACGTGCAAGGGAGGGTGTGCTTTAATGTGTTGTCATGAGGTCATCCGTCTATATGACATATCCAAGGGCTGCGCTTCATCTTCTTCATTCAAACTCAGATGAACAAAAATCCAAAATCCGGTGAACGGAGCTAGGGCTCCGGCACTGGAAAATTCAAACTAAGATTAAAACCACATGAACAAAGCCACAAACCTCCAGATCTGATCATTTAATCAATCTAAACACGAATCCAACACTCAAATACACAAATACTCCATGAATTCATCAAATCGAAGCAAATAAAGTTTGACATCAAATTTTCAGATCCAGATTTCTAACTCATTATTCATGCATTTTCAAATCTAATTAGTGCATCATACTCAGCAAAGTTCACAGATCACAATGCACATAAGAAAAACAAGTTCTAGATCTATGAATTTCAAGTCATACCTGAGACGAAACCACTTCAAAATCACCAAAATAGAATTCCAGATGCTGCAGATCTGTGTACTTTGATCTCCTCTTGCAAAATAAATGCAAGAGGAAGCTTGAGAGAGCCTAAATTTGGAGCTTCGAAGCAAGTTGCTCTGAATGGCAAAGTATGGAATTCTGAGAACTAGCTTGAATGAGGTATGGATTTGTGATCCTGAACTCTCAAGGATGAAGAATATGCAAATGGTTTTGACAATTGTAAAACCCCAAATTTGCCCTCTTCATTTTAAGCATCATAATACACCATTTGCATCATAAACATATCATATATATAGCATTATAGCATAGAAAAATAAAGCATGACAAGCATCAAGCCCTAGCATGAGGCATATGGCCATCTGGGGAGGTGTTGAAGGCCATTTAAGCCAAGACAAGGGTTCAAATGGATTTGTGAGAGGCCTATTATGAGTCTAGACTCCTTTGGCAAGACCAAGTTCACTTGCAAAAGCTCAGAAGATTGCTTAATCATCACAAGTTTCAAGACAATGCAAGGCTCCTAGGCAGTGCAACCAAATTAGGGTTTTGGTTTCAAGGGCCTTAACCTCATAATTTTTGCCAACTCTTTTGGGAAATGTCTTCTATATGATAAGAGGTTCCTACATGTCAATTTTCATGGAAAAATTCCAAGTGGAAGTCAGTCATTGCCTCAGTTACTTGCAGATGAGGCAGAAAGTCAACTTGGCCCAAAAAAAAGGTCAACTGTGCCATTCCAAGGGGTCCAACCCAATGTTTTTGGCCAAATGAGGTCTATTCAATGTTATAAGATGTTTGGTGAGCTTAAAGTCCAATAATTTTGGTGATTTGAGGGGTTTTGGCAAAAGTGCACAAATTTGGTTATGGAAAAGTTACTATTTTTGGCTATTTTGACCTAAAACTTCACAAGGCTTTAACCTGATCAAAAAATTTTCAAATGGACCAAAGGTAAACATGAAAGTTGGAGAGTAAGGGCTGCCATTTTCAAAAAGTACAAGAGAATTTTCTGGATATTCATATATTTTTCTCTAAGGCCCTCGAAAAAATGGTTATTCTAGGGCAAAATTCAAAAATTCAAGGCCAAGCCATTTGCACAAAGGCTCAAAAGTGGATAGTTTGCTATGCTATGTCCAAAGTAAGTTTACACAATCAAAATGCATCTCATTTAGGTCATTTGGCTCAAAGGAAAGTGGCAAAATTCTTGCACATGAGAAAGTTCCATAAAACTTGCATTTTACACTTGGATTTGCACAAGGCATGACAATTGTGTGATAGCTTACATCCAAGGGCTGAAATTGTTTGCTG
This sequence comes from Lathyrus aphaca, assembly GCA_963966055.1. Classification (NCBI taxonomy): domain Eukaryota; kingdom Viridiplantae; phylum Streptophyta; class Magnoliopsida; order Fabales; family Fabaceae; genus Lathyrus; species Lathyrus aphaca. The sequence continues at coordinate 200,225,232 of OZ014519.1, read as the reverse complement.
GGAATCATTGGTGGGATGGTGAATGCACATGCAGAAGAGGCCAGCAAATCATGAGCTTGGCATGCTTATGGCACACTTGGGCCAAATTTGCATTTTCACAAAAATCAGCTCTCTCTCACGTGCATTTGATCTAGTCCTTTTGCATTGCCTTATATATTCCATAACAACCAGAATTAGGGTTAGAGGCAGCCAAAATACACACTCACTCTCTCATTCTCATCTCTTGTGCAAAATTGCTCATTATCCACAAACTCTTGCTACAAGACTCCATTCATAAAACTCTTGCTGGATTCTTGATCCTCATCACTCATAGATCATTTCCATACCATTTGTTTGGGTTATTCTTCAAGAATCATCCATTTCCCATTTCTTGTGCACATTTGCATTTTGTGCCATAACTTTTGATCTAGGAAATCTTTCTTCAATCCAAGACCATATCCATACTCCTCTCATCTCAAGGATCATTAAGCACCCATGGATCTAGATTTATAGTGGAGTTTGCTCAAATGGCCATTTGAGGAGCTTTGGAGCACAAGGAGGCTTATTGCTGGATTCACATGCTTGCAAAGACTTAGATGCATTTATTTTGCATCTAAGGGGATAAAGAGACTATTTTCCATAATTCTACACCATTCTTGACTCCTAATTTTGGACAACACCTCAGGTATACTCAAAATTCGCATCTCATAGAAATGTGTTTGATTGTGTGTTTTAGAATCCTCATGTTGCGCTGGTTATACTGCTCTTTGTAGTTTGTGAAATGGTTGAGTATTTACAAAGTTATGTTGATTTAAAGTTTGGTGGACAATTTTATTTTCACTTATATCTTGAGATTCTATGAGTTTTGTTCCAATCCAAGCATGTATTCATGTTTAGGGGTGTTGGATTATGCATTCTGGAAAGTTTGATGGCTTGCCGTGGCTTGGTTTGGGTTTCGTATGGCTGGGGTTAGGGTTCTTAGTTCATTAATGGTGGAGCTTAGGGTTAGGGTTTGCATGAAGAATAAGGTTCATCGCTATCCACACCTCCCCTGCAAGGCCCATTGAGAATTCTAACTGGGCGTAGCTGCTCTTTACACCCCCCTGGCCCATTTGTTTTATTTTTATTTCTTTTCTCAACCAATTTATTTCATTTGCTTTTAATTCTTTTTAAATATTTCCTTAACTCTAAAAAATCCAAAAAAATTCATATACACTCCTTGATTCATCTAGTTTTTAATCATGATTTTTCCAAATTTTTATTTTCATCCCACGTGGCCAAATAAATTCAACATTGAGCATTGCTTTCTTGTGAAATCTCATAGACCAATCTTCCTTGCCCAATTTCTATTTTTCTCATCCTTTAAGCTATGAACCCCATTCTTTTTGCACTCAAATCCTAAGACACTCTACTATCTTCATGATTTATCTTGGAATTTTCACAAACTTCCTTGCTGGACTTTGCTTGAGTTACTTGTGCCTTAAGTTTCAAAACCCTAAATGGTAATACCTTGCATCCTTGAGCTTCATTGACCTAGTTTGGTGCTGTATTTTTGCATACCCTTTTGGATTCTCCTTTCCTTGTGTTTGGAGAGTGCCTTGCTGGTTGGTTAGAATTTTTAAGTGCTTGTATCTTTTTCTTGGGTATTTTCTTCCTCACCTTGCCTTGTTTTGCATCCTTTGAGTCTTCTAGTCTCTTTTAAGTTTAGAAGGGCACTTGTGCCAACTTCTCTTCATCTTTTGGGGTACTTTAGAGGTTTATGGTTTCTCCTGGTCTTAGGATAGGGTTTGAATCTCCTTGAGTCTTGGTGTTGGGTCTCTTTTATGTGCTTTATTTCTTTAAGTGTTATGCATGCCTTCATTGCACTTGTTTCACTTCTAATCATCTCAATATGATCTTGTGTTGCTTTACTTATCATCTTGTGAACTCTTTGCCATGCCTATATGCTTGTGTAGCTTCTGACTTGTTGGTTTATGCCTTGATTTTATGTTATTACACTAACCTTGTAGGGGCTATGGTAAGTTTGAGATGTGGGAATTGAGTTCCACATCTCCATTTCTCATCTCTTCTCATATTGTTTATATGGACTAACATCTTCTTGTTGGGCTTAGGCCTTTCTCATCTCTCCTTTTATCTTCTTCTTATTCTTCTCTTGAGATCCTTTTTAGGTTAGAAAGACCTCACAAACCCTAGGAACTCCATGCATGCTAACTTAGGATAGAAACTCCCCCTTAGTTTTTTTTCCTTTTTGCTCCTTTGGTTCTCTTTCTCTTCTCATCTCATAACTCTTAAAAAAAACACTTTAATAACTTTGAAGTGATGCATTGATCCATATCCTTATTCCATGAGGTATGCTTGTAGTCTTCCCATCTTGGGATAGTACAAGTTTACCTTGTGATGCACAAGTCTGATCAAGGTATCTCCTTCATTAAAGAAAAGCATAAAAAATACTTCTTCATCTGTAAATAACCAAAAGCACTTAACAATTAAGAAAGTTAGTGAGCTTAGGCCCTAATATTTGGGTTCAAGTTTTGGGGATCTTCTCCTTACTTGAGTGTGCTTGTTCTATTATTCCATCTTGGAATGTAGTGACAAGTATACATTCCATGGAAAAGAGCTTGAGTTCACTTCCTTGTAACACACTCATAAAAGCTTCCTAAAAAACACAACCAAACAATAAGCGTCTTTCCTTCTGGAATTCTTTTCTCACCTCATTCGCTCCGTACGCGAACTTGCTCCTACTTGTCACTTTGCAAGACGGTTACGCACTCGTCGTCCGAGCATGCAACACCTGAGCAATGGCATAGGCAGTTCAAGCCTTAATTCACAAGCAATTTCCTTGTTACCCCTAGTTAGGGGAACTACGGCGTCTTTGATCCTCATTATCCCGATGAGGTACGTAGGCAGCGGGGTAGGGCCCGTTCGAGCACAATCTTTATTTTCCCTACATTTTTCCTTTCGCTTTCTTATTTCAGTTCTTTTCCAGTTCCAGTTTCTTTTCATTTTCATTTCTTTTGCTGCAGTTTTCATACCCTCACCCTTTGAAACAGTTTCTTTTGCAAGCGTGGATCCCGTGGGGTACGGCGGACGATCTGGGTGCTAATACCTTCCCAGGTCGTAACCGACTCCCGAACTCAGTCTCTTTGGTTCGCAGGACCCGTGTCCTTCCTCTTGTTTCTTCTGGTTGTGCAACATTACCATTCCCGTTCCTTCGGGATAAAAATGCCTGGCTGGCGACGCTATTCTTTTTCCGTGCCACTTTCGCGTTTGTACCAGGATGGAAATCCGGGGAGCGACAGCTGGCGACTCTGCTGGGGAATGCACCCAGAATCTCTGGTTCCCATGTGAGTCTCTCCTAGCGCTTGTGTGTTGCTGTTTCATCGGGTGATGTTTGTTTGTTGTGGCTTGTTGTATTTTATTGTTGTTTATTTGCAGCTTTATTTACAGCTTTATTTACAGTTTTCAATCTTTATTTTATGCATCATGTATATATACTGGACTGTCTGGACTGGTTTTCTATTTGGTGGGATGGGTGTTACTTGTTCTTGAGAGATATGAGCCAAGTACCCGGCTCGAGTGCACCATAGGACTTAGAGTGGTTCCACTTTGGCCTCATGAGATCTTTTCATGGGGGTAGTAGTGAGTTCCACACCCAGGTTGCGATTGTCTCGGAAATGTCTTGATTTGGGGATCTTCCTCTCTCATTACATGACCCTGACAGTTATGTGCAGCTGGGGACCGATCATTGAGAACCTTGTGGAAACATCCCTCTTTAGTGATGACAGTGGCAGCCCACATTTTGTGGCAAACCCATTCGCATCCGAGGGCCCACCTGGGGATCGCATAGGATGACCTTGTTTCCCGGACTCAGCTGAGGCCTCCCTGCGTAGTATATAATGCCAAACCGATTCCCTGATTTGGTCATGAGCCATTTCTCGGAGATGGTGACAGTATTATTGCTATGTGGCTTTGAGAGTCCGTGATGTCTGACCCGGAGCCTTTTACCCGTGAGATTGGGGGGGTGTTTACAGGTGTGCAGGAACCCATGACCTCAACATACACTCATCTGTTCAGTGGTTCTTGTTATGATCTTTGGTCCTGTGATTATGATCCATGGTTCTATGATTCTATGTTTCCGGAGTTATGGTTTTGGAATTCTGGATTTCATGATATTGTGATTCTGAGATCTTCTATCAGAGAGTTGTCATTATCAGAGGGTGTGACTCAGTAAACTTTTGGGTTTGCCAGTTATTCAGAGGGGCCCTTGTCAGTGTTACAGTTCAGATGGTCCCAGTTGGTCATATGCTTGCATTGCATTACATTTGCATCATTCTTTGCATTAACTGTTTATGTTTCCCATTTTTCAGGTCATTGCTCACATCTGTTCCAAGTTCTGGTATTCTTATCTCCATGGCAGAGATCAGAAGAGATCCGAGAAAAAAGAATGTGCATTATACCTTTCTTCAGCCGGAAGTTAAAAGTGTTCAGAGGTTAGCAGGATTGATGAACGATCAAGTCTTAGGTAATTTCAAGAAAAGATATGGCCAGATACTGAAGTTTATGGACAAGCCCACTATAGACCAGAAAGACAGCTTGCATACCTTGTTGCAATTTTATGATCCTCTGCTGCGTTGCTTTATTTTTCCAGGTTACATCTTAGCTCCGACATTAGAAGAGATCTCCAACATGCTGAGTGTTCCGATCAGAGAAACATTGTCGTTCTACGGGTCAGAGGTTGTGCTCAGAGATGAAGACATAGCTAAGGTTTGTAGGTTGCCAGTTGTTTCAGTCAGAAAGGCTCTGCAAGAGAGTGAAGGCAGATGTGTACCCTGGAGTGTGCTTATCCCAGAGGCTGAGAAGTATGCTACAAAGGCTAAGTGGAATGACTTTGGAGCTTTGCTTGCATTGATGGTATATGGGTCTAGCCTGTTTCCTGGAGAGAAAGAGTTTGTCAGCTTAGAGGTGATCTCAATCTTTGCAAAAGGCAATCCAGTGCCTACTTTATTGGGTGACTTTTATTTCAGTGTCCATTACAGAAACGAGAAAGGTAGAGGGGGTCCAGTGGTCTGCTGTGCTCCTTTGTTTGCCAAATGGTTTGCTAGACAGTTGCCTAAGTCAGGTGCCTTTAAGGATATACGGGACGAATGGAGATGGTCCAGAAGACTGATGGGATTGACTGAAGAAGACATTGCTTAGGGCTATGACAGGGATTTTCTAGGAAAGGAGTTGATGGTTAGTTGCGGAAGGTTTGCTGGAGTACCTTTGTTGGGAACGAAAGGTGTCATCGGTTACTACCCAACATTAGCCAGAAAGCAATTTGGCTACCCTTTGAAAGATCCTCCTCAGATGGAAATGTTTGCTGAATCTTTGTACTTTCCTGCTGACGGAAACAGAGAGTTAGTTCAACAAGCAGTCCAATCCTGGGCTCACAGGATAAAAAAGGGGAAGAAAGACTTCGGCCGAGTTGATCCCAAAACATACCCACCATATGCTGAATGGTTGCAAAGACATATCGAGTCAGGTCTCATGCCTTTTTTCAGTCGAGGCTCCACTTTATCCCCGAGAGGTACCAAGTCAGAGCAGTACGGTTTCCTTGGAGGAGTACAAGAAGCTAGAAGCTCAGCTGCATGAGGTCAGAGTAGAGAATATTGAGATGGTAAGCCTGTACCACCAGGCCAATAGAGCCAAGAAGGAAGCTGAAGACAAGCTGCAGAAGCTCCAAGCCTCTCTAGAAGACAAAGAGAAGGACTTTGCTGGAAGAGAAGCCCATTTCCGCAGATTGGGTATGATGGAAGCTCAAAGAGAAGCTAAGCACAAGAAGGCTCTAAAGACTCTCAAAGATGCTCGTCAATCCATCGCTTGGCTGCAAGGACAAAGGGATGAAGAGCAGAAGAAATTCAAAGAGAAGGAAGAGTTCTTTGAAGTTCAGATGGCTTTCAAGAAGGAGGAAGTGGAGCAAGTCCATGCCATCCGGAGGGAGAAGACCCAACAGCTAGCCCAAAGCCAATTAGCTCTGGAGGAAGCAAGGAAAGAGATCGAAGAGCTCAAGCTGAGAGCGGGTGTCAAGAAAAGCAGGGCAGAGATAGCAGATCCTGGGTCCTTGGCTTAGTTGTTTATTGTTCAGGCTACCTACAGGCTTGTTGTAGGAGTCTTGCTTTTATTTCTTTCGTCTTTATGTACTGACATGTAACCCTTCGGGAAATATTTCTGGTTGTATTCTGACTCTTAGTCTACAGTGGTCTGTCCACATTCAGTATTAATGTGCAAGTTACCATTTTGAATGTGCAAGACTCGTTTGTCTGGATACTGCTAATGTCGGAACACTTATCAAAGAGAAAGTTTGAAAACTAAGCACTGAAAGTGATTGTCTGAGATGGATGCCAGAACTGGGGCATGCCAAATGCTTAAGATTGGGAACATGAATAGTTACATTGCATTGCATATAACCTGTTTGTTTGTTTTGCAGGTGTTGTCTCAATTACTAACGTGTTTTGTGACCTCAGGCACAATAGCTCCTCGTAAAGCTCGGGGACAACCAGCAGTACACAGATATCCAACCAAGATTAACAGAGAACGAGTCATGGACCAGATGCAAGCGGACTTTGTAGATCTTAGACAAAGGATGGATAATTTTATGACACTAATGGCCGGCGTGGGGAAGAACCAAGAGCGTCTGCGGGAGATGGTTGAGAATCAGAATAGGAACACTGCGGTTGCTGCTACTGTTGACAATCGTACCGGTGCGGGCGCACGTCAGGTTGAACCTCCTGTTACACAGCCAGGAGTGACAATAATCAACGATGGGTTGCACAACATTCAGATGGACAATCATGACGACCAATTCACTCTACTTGATGAAGCTGAAGGTCAAGGAGCAGAGATGAACAAGAGGTTCGAAGAGATGGCTGAGCAAATCAAAGCTATTCAGTCCCAAAGCTCTTTGGGATTTGACATAACCGACTTGGGCCTGGTTCCTGGGGTCAGGATTCCGTATAAGTTCAAAGTTCCAACCTTCGAGAAGTATAATGGCACTGCTTGCCCGAAGACCCATCTGCAATCATTTGTTGGGAGAATTGCCGCTCACACAGATGATGAGAAACTTTGGATGTATTATTTTCAGGATAGCTTGGTGGGAGCTTCTCTTGAATGGTACATGAAGCTCAATAGGGTCAATATCAAGAGTTGGAAGGATTTAGCTGAAGCCTTTGTGAGGCAGTATCAATATAACATGGACATGGCTCCGAAACGCACGCAGTTGCAGCACATGGCTCAGGAGGCAAAAGAAGCTTTCAAAGAATATGCCCAGAGGTGGCGCCAGCTAGTTGCCAGGGTGCAACCACCCCTCTTAGAGGACGAAATGGCCGACATGTTTATGGGCACTCTCCAAGGTGTTTTTCTGGAGAGGTTGGCGTCTAGCTCGGCCACCAAGTTCAATGATATAGTGATTGCTGGAGAGAGAGTTGAGACTCTATTAAAGATGGGGAAGATTCAGGACCCTAATACTGCTGGTAGCTCTGGAGGAGCGAGGAAAGCCTTTGGCGGACCTCCTAGAAGAAGAGAAGGGGAAGCTAACACAGTATATGGCCGAGGCAGAGGCAGAGGTTATAGACGAGAACACAATCAGATAGCTGCAGTCACAATTCCCACTACACCAATTCAACCAGCTCAACAGGCTCTACAACAGCCTCAGCAACAACAGCAGCGCAACTAACAACAGAGACCGTATCAGCAGAGGCAGCCACGCCAAGCTGATAGGGTTTTTGATGTGATCCCAATGACTTACACAGGTTTACTCCAGAGATTGTTGGAGCTGAACTTAATTCAACTGAGTACCTTGGCTCCACCTATTGGAATTCTTCCTCCAGGTTACGACGCCAATGTTCGATGTGCTTTCCATTCTGGGGCACCCGGGCACTCAACGGAGAAGTGCAGGGCTTTGCACTATAAAGTTCAGGATTTGATCGACTCCAAAGCGATCAATTTTGTGCCGCCTCCGAATGTCACGACTAACCCTATCCCTAATCATGGAGGAGCCAGGGTTAATGCTATTGAGATAAAGGAGAGGCTGAACTTGGTGGAAAGGGTTGAAGAAGTGAAGACCTCCTTGTTGCTGGTCAAGGAGAGATTGTTGAAGGGTCAGGTTCTCCCGGGTTGTGGGCTCGATTGCGAAGACTGTGTTGAGTCGAAGAATGGTTGTGACAGATTGAAGACTGGTTTACAGAGACTGATGGATGATGGGTTGTTACAGTTCGACAGGGCTGATAAGAGGACTGATGAGGTGTCAACGGTGACCATATACTATGATCCTGCTGAAATGCCAGCGCGAGGAGAGCCGGTTACTATTTATGTCCCAGAAGTAAGTCCCGTCACCATCACGGTGCCTGAGCCTATTCCGTATTCAGATGAGAAGGCTATTCCGTGGCATTACGGATCAGAAGTGTATGTCGGAGGACAGAAATTGGAAAATAAGACAGTAACCATGGACCCAGCTGTGGTAAATGTTGGGGGAAGTGGAGGTTTCACGAGAAGTGGTCGCTTATTCGCTCCCTAGACTTTGAGAGGAGACACTGATGTTGAGGCTTCTGCTAAAGCCAAAGGGAAGCAAATAACAACTGACGATAATGCCACTCCCGCTACTGGTCAAAGTACTTTCGAGAAGGAAATGGAGGAGTTCATGAGGATTATTAAGAAGAGCGACTACAAGGTGGTCGAGCAGCTAAATCAAACTCCCTCCAAAATCTCTATCTTGTCACTGCTGATGTGCTCACCAGCTCATAGAGAAGCCCTTCTGAAGGTGTTGCAGATGGCGTATGTTCCTCAGGAGATTACTGTGAATTAGTTAGAAGCTGTGGTGGGAAGTGTAAATGCGAGCCATGGTTTGGGCTTTACTGATAGAGACCTTACTACTGAAGGGAGGAATTATAACAAGGCTCTCCACATCACAATTGAGTGCAAAGGGGCTGTGTTGTCCCATGTCCTGGTTGATACTGGGTCATCTCTTAATGTCTTTCCGAAGAAGGCGTTAATGAAACTCAATGTGGAAGGGATTATTTTGAAGCCAGGTGATTTGGTGGTGAAGGCTTTCGACGGTTCTCGGAGGTCTGTCTTTGGAGAGGTTGAGTTGCCAATCAAGGTTGGGTCGCAAGTGTTTAAGAGCACGTTCTACGTGATGGACATCCAACCTGCTTATAGCTGTCTACTTGGTCGACCCTGGATTCATGCCGCAGGGGCTGTGACGTCAACCTTGCACCAGAAGCTCAAGTACATAGCGGATGGTCAAGTTGTGACTGTGTGCGGTGAAGAGGACATATTTGTGAGCCATTTATCTACATTCAAATATGTGGAGATGGATGGTGAAATTCATGAAACCCTATGTCAGGCATTCGAAGTAGTGAATGTTAGTTCCTTGTCTCCTCTGAGTAGGGCTGAAGATAAAGAAGGTACGTCTATTACCTCCTACAAGCAGGCCAAGGAGGTTGTGCAATCAGGCAGTGCCCAGGGCTGGGGCAGACTACTGGTGCTGGAAAAGAAGGAAGACAAGTTTAGGCTTGGGTATCAGCCTGATGGGCTCTTCCGTTCATCAGACAACAAGACCATTACCTTTACTATTGCTGGGTTGCTGGACCGCAACCATATCTGTGCTACCAGTGAAGACGGAGATAGCGAGTGCGATCTGGATAATTGGATCCGCCCGTGTGCACCGGGAGAGGAGCTGCCCAATTGGTCTGCGGAAGACATCGTCGAAGTCACCTGGATCACAAAGTAATTGTTTATTTGTCATTTTTCTACATACTGCATGTCAAATCCTGTACTCTACCCAAGGTACAAGGATCCATTGTATGGGCCTCCATGTTTTGAAAGCATTTATTTGTCATAAATAAAGGACATTTTTCAATCAAATCGTTCCTTTTCTTTCAATTTTAATTTTTGCACAAATAAAGAAAATGGCAATGTGTTTTTCTTTCTTGCTTTTGGTGTGCGTTTTCTCTAAACAGATTTTGAATGAGCACATCACTTGTGCAGTGTCGATCAATCAGATTCCATTGACAACTCTCCTGCTATAACTGAGCATAACTTCGACAATCCAATCTACCAAGCTGATGAAGAGGTTGAGGAAGATTATGAACTCCCTGAAGAACTGGTCACGTTGTTGAAGCAAGAGGAAAGAGCTATTCAGCCTCATCAGGAGGAAATCGAGGTTATCAACATCGGCACAGAAGAGGTTAAGAAGGAAATCAAGATAGGTGTCAGCCTGCAGACTGAAGTTAAGAAGGGGTTGATTGAAATGTTGCGTGAATATGTTGACATCTTTGCCTGGTCATATGAGGACATGCCAGGGTTGGATACAGACATAGTTGTGCATCGACTACCGTTAAAAGAAGACTGTCCTCCTGTTAAGCAAAAACTGAGAAGAACTCGCCCTGACATGGCGATGAAGATCAAAGAGGAGGTACAAAAACAGTGGGATGCCGGGTTCCTTGACGTGACTAGTTACCCACCTTAGGTAGCTAACATTGTTCCAGTGCCAAAGAAAGATGGCAAGGTGAGGATGTGTGTAGATTACCGGGACCTGAACAGAGCCAGCCCGAAAGATGACTTCCCTTTACCTCACATTGATGTATTGGTCGACAATACAACTCAGTTCTCGGTGTTCTCCTTCATGGATGGATTTTTAGGATACAATCAGATCAAAATGTCACCTGAAGACATGGAGAAGACAACTTTCATCACACCCTAGGGCACATTCTGTTATAAGGTGATGCCATTCGGCCTGAAGAATGTTGGTGCTACTTATCAACGGGCTATGGTAACATTATTCCATGACATGATCCATAAAGAAATTGAATGTTATGTGGATGACATGATTGCCAAGTCCCTCACAGAAGAAACTTGGTAAATCTGTTGAAGTTATTCAAGCGTCTGAGGAAGTACCAATTGAATCTAAACCCCAACAAATGCACATTCGGGGTACGATCTGGTAAGCTGCTGGGATTTATTGTAAGTGAGAAAGGGATTGAAGTTGACCCTGACAAAGCTAAAGCCATTCAAGAAATGCATGCACCAAAAACTGAGAAAGAAGTTCGAGGGTTCCTAGGTAGATTGAACTACATTTCAAGGTTCATATCTCATCTTACAGCAACCTGTGAGCCCTTGTTCAAGCTATTAAGAAAAGAACAAACGGTCAGGTGGAACGAAGACTGCCAGAGGGCTTTTGATAAAATCAAGGAATACTTACAGGAGCCTCCGATCCTTATGCCTCCAGTTGAAGGAAGACCTCTGATCATGTACTTGACGGTATTAGAAGAGTCAATGGGGTGTGTGCTGGGCCAACATGACGAGTCTGGTCGAAAAGAGTACGCAATATACTACCTAAGCAAAAAGTTTACCGACTGTGAACAACGTTATTCACTGCTCGAGAAAACTTGTTGTGCTTTAGCGTGGGCTGCTCGCCGACTGAGGCAGTATATGTTGACCCACACTACCTTATTGATCTCAAAGATGGACCCGGTTAAGTACATTTTTGAGAAGCCAGCACTTACCGGACGGGTTGCAAGATGGAAAATGATTCTCACAGAATATGACATTCAGTACACATCCCAAAAAGCTATCAAAGGATGTGTATTGTCTGATTATCTAGCTGAGCAACCCATTGATGATTACCAGCCTATGAGATTTGACTTCCCTGATGAAGACATCATGTTCATAAGAGCAAAAGATCATGAAGAGCCTATTCACACTGAAGGGCCTGACCCAGAAGAAGAATGGACTATGATGTTTGATGGGGCTGTTAATATGAATGGTCGTGGTGTTGGTGCAGTACTCATTACACCTAAGGGAGCTCACATGCCTTTCTCGGCAAAACTCACCTTTAACTGCACTAACAACGAAGCTGAATACGAAGCTTGCATTATGGGTCTTGAGGAAGCCATTGACCTTAGGATCAAGACTTTGACTGTGTTCAGAGATTCAGCTCTGGTAATTAATCAGACCAACGACAAATGGTACACGCACCAAGATCATCTGATACCTTATCGGGACTATACAAGGAGGTTGTTGACTTTCTTCACAACAGTCAAGCTTGAGTATATCCCTCGAGACGAAAATCAGTTTGCAGATGCTCTGGCTACCATTTCATCCATGATCAAAGTGCAAGCTGCCAACTTTGTGCCCCGAATTACAGTATCCCGACTTGACAGGCCAGCATATGTGTTCTCAGCAGACATTGTCAAAGATGATAAGCCTTGGTACCATGACATCAAATGCTTCTTGGAGGATCAAAGATACCCACCTGGGGCATCTTCCAATGATAAGAAGACATTAAGAAGGCTAGCTGGTAGTTTCTTCCTGAACACTGATGGTTCCCTGTATAAGAGAAACTTTGATATGATACTTCTCAGATGCGTTGATAGGGCAGAAGTAGACTTGCTGATGCACGAGGTGCACGAAGGATCCTTTGGTACCCATGCTGGAGGGCATGCAATGGCTAAAAAGTTGCTAAGATCAGGCTATTACTAGATCACAATGGATGCAGACTGTTATGCTTATGCCAGAAAATGTCATAAATGCCAGATTTATGCGGATAAAGTGCATGTGCCTCCAAATCCTCTGAATGTGATGTCTTCACCCTGGCCCTTTGCCGTGTGGGGCATTGATATGATTGGCAAGATTGAACCAACTGCTTCAAACGGCCACAGATTCATCCTGGTTGCTATTGACTATTTTACCAAGTGGGTTGAAGCGGCTTCTTATGCAAATGTTACAAGGCAAGTGGTAGCCCGATTTCTGAAAAGAGACATCATCTATCGGTATGGAGTTCCCGAGCGAATCATTACTGATAATGGTTCTAATCTGAACAACAAGATGATGGCAGAACTGTGCCGGGACTTCAAAATCCAGCATCATAATTCCTCTCCTTACCGACCAAAGATGAATGGTACGGTAGAGGCAGCTAACAAGAATATCAAGAGGATTGTACAGAAAATGGTTATCACCTACAAAGATTGGTATGAGATGCTACCGTTTGCGTTACATGGGTACCGAACGTCAGTCAGGACGTCAACTGGGGTAACCCCCTTCTCTTTAGTCTACGGCATGGAGGCAGTTTTGCCTGTTGAAGCGGAAATCCCTTCACTGCGGGTGCTGATGGATGTCAAGCTTGATGAGGCTAAGTGGGTGTGTGCTCGATACGATCAACTATGCCTAATTGAGGAAAAGAGATTAGCAGCCATCTGTCATAGCCAGCTTTATCAAAGGAGAATGAAGCGAGCCTTCGATCAGCGAGTACGTACTCGGGAGTACCAAGTAGGCGAGCTTGTACTCAAGAGGATCATTCCTCCCGGTTCAGATCACAGGGGCAAGTGGACCCCAAATTATGAACGACCATTCATAGTGAAGAAAGTATTCTCAGATGGAGCACTGATGCTCACCACTATGGATGGCGAAGACTTCCAATACCCTGTTAACTCGGACGCAGTTAAAAAATACTTCGCATAAAAGACCCGCTGGACACAAAAACAGAATTATGGTCCAGGCAAAAAAAGGGCATCCCGGCGAGCTAAAAACAGAATAAAAGCTCGGGCAAAAATTAGGAAGAAAAAAAAAATGTACACCCGCTGAGTTGAAAAGCCACATCGGACAACTCAGGCAAAAAAGGGTAGCCTGGTGGATTGAAAACCCGAAAGGGCGATCCACGCAAAATCAAGGAATAAGCGAACAACTGCGCTCCGGGTTTATCTGAACCACAACACCGCTTCAAACAGCTTGACCATATCAGAAGGGTAGAGATCAGCCCCCTCATTCTCTTCAGAAGGCCGAAGACGGAACGAAAAGTCTTGAGGATATGCCAGTCATAGCAGGAAGGAAACTCTTTGGAATGCCGGGCCATTGCCATTAGGATAGTTTCTTTTCTCAATTTTACAGTAGCTACCTCTTTCAGGGTGGTTAATTCCTGATGTAAAATTTTGCCTATTCAGAGGCCAATCAATAAAAAGAATATTCAGTCAAAACACCGTGTTATGTTTATTTGGTTTGCAAAAATGTCCTGAAATTTTGACAAATAACATTACATGCGAAACATGTTGCTTTTCAAACTGATAAAAATGACATTGCAGAGACACTTAACATCGCTTTGAGTGTCAGGTGACGGCAGATGAATAGATCAGGCCGTACCAATCTTTGTGCATACGTGTGTATTCTGTTATTGCAGGATTTGAAGGTTATCACCGTATCCCCAAGCAGAATAGGGTTATTCTCCAAGTAGAGGTATTTCCCCAGCAGAGCGCCTGTCTACAAGTGACTTATTCTCAGCAGGTATCTGAACACCTGCACTCCCCAGAGGTCGGATCAATCCCCAGCAGGAGTTAGTAGAAGTCTCCCATCCTCGGTGGAGTTGTCAAAAGTTTATTATCCACAACGGAATCGCTAGAAGTTCTCCTTGCCCAGCAGAGTTGCAGGTAACTTCATTTCCCCACAGAGTCATCGGGATTCTCATTTCCAAGGGAGTTCCCCAGCAGAGCAAGAAGAAATTCTCCCCAATGGAGTCAAAGCAGGGTGATCAGATCCTCAGCAGATGTTCAAAGCAGTTGAACGAAGTATACCTCACGCAGAGTCGTCTTTCTTCCAGGGAAAGCTTCTCCAGCAAGCATCAGGTTGCCAACACTTTGTTCCCATCAGAGTTAAAAGTTTTGAGTCCCCAGCAGATTGCCGGAATCTTCTCCCACAGGTCGCCATGACTTCATTCCCCAGCCAGAGTGGAATTGTCTACTTCCCCAACATAATCAGCCCCTGTCTATGTTGATGCTTATTCAGTGTTCGTTCGCACTCTTAGACACTTATCTGATGATTCAGTTTGCTCATCCGCAGTCTCCAGAAGAATTAGCACCTTGTGGCACTCGTCTGTGCACTTTCCCCAGTAGAGTCTATATCTACTAGCACTTGTCTGTGCTCGCATCTCTATTTGATGCTCATCCTCTTTCAGCACTCGTCCGTGCCTTTTCCTCAGCAGGATTCCTCTTTATTTGAGGTATTCCCCAGCACTCGTCCGTGCCTTTTCCTCAGCAGGATTCCTCTTTATTTAAGGTATTCCCCAGCACTCGTCCGTGCCTTTTCCTCAGCAGGATTCCTCTTTATTTGAGGTATTCCCCAGCACTCGTCCGTGCTAGCATCTTTATTTGATGACCGTCCGCAGCTCTCGGCATTCGTCCGTGTTTATTAGTTCTTTGAAGTTTTTCCCCAGCGTAGTTGCCTGTAATCGTATGTGCGCGCATCTTCATTTGGTGCTCGTCCGCATCCCTGCAGCACTCGTCTGTGCATTTTTATTTTCCGATTCCTCTTTATTTGAGGCATATCCCCAAGAAAGTCGCCAGTACTCGTCCGTACTCGCATCTTTATTTGATGCTCGACCGCATCTCTTAGCACTCGTACGTGCTTGTTACTCCTTTGAAGATTGCTCGTCCGCATCCATCGACACTCATCCGTGTCTATTACTTATCTAGTGCTCATCTGCATGCCCCGACTCTCGTCCGTGTTTGGTATTTTCTTTTGAAGATCGTCTGAAATAAGCTGATACTCGTCTGTATATTTTTCTGACACTCGTATGTGTTAGATTGTTCCCTTTTGAAGATTCCAATGCTCGTCTGTGTTGGATTTCTGGTATTCGTCTATACCAGTGATTGATACTCGTCCGTATCATTATCAGAAGCACTCGTCCGTGTTTCTTGGATCATCGTCCGGTACTCGTCCGTATCGTCGACTTATGAAACTCGTCTGTGTTTCTTTGATGATCATTCCAATGCTCGTCCGCATTGAAGAGGTTGGAAATCCTGACGGTGGGATTATAACATCAAAACAATTTCCGGAACCTGCGTAAGGGTTATCCGAAGAAGACTCGTCCGTCTTATTCCACTTATCTGCATAAGGATTCGTGAAGAGGATTCGTCTATCCTAGTTGCATGTCCATCCCACAGACTTATATGCATTTCCGGAACCTGCGTAAGGGTTATCCGAAGAAGACTCGTCCGTCTTATTCCACTTATCTGCGTAAGGATTCGTGAAGAGGATTCGTCTATCCTAGTTGCATGTCCATCCCACGGACTTATATGCATTTCCGGAACCTGCGTAAGGGTTATCCGAAGAAGACTCGTCCGTCTTATTCCACTTATCTGCATAAGGATTCGTGAAGAGGATTCGTCTATCCTAGTTGCATGTCCATCCCACGGACTTATATGCATTTCCGGAACCTGCGTAAGGGTTATCCGAAGAAGACTCGTCCGTCTTATTCCACTTATCTGCGTAAGGATTCGTGAATTGGATTCGTCTATCCTAGTTGCATGTCTATCCCACGGACTTATATGCATTTCCGGAACCTGCGTAAGGGTTATCCGAAGAAGACTCGTCCGTCTTATTCCACTTATCTGCATAAGGATTAGTGAAGGAGATTCGTCTATCTCAGGTTACTTTGAAGATTCTTAAGGGCTCGTCCGCTCTCTGCACCTGGCGTCACAGGTCATTCGAAGACTCGTCCGTCTCATGTTTCATCAGAACCTTTGGTTTCGTTGGAAGGAGCTCGTCTGCTCATCTCTCAGCTCAGTCGCAATGTCATTGGATTGGGTTTATTTCCCATTTCTTGTTTTCTGCATCAGAGTGCAAATTTCCGTTTTTCTTGGGTATTCAACCACAGTTTATCTTGAACGGTTGAAAGCGGAAGCAATTGTCCTTTTCAGATCAACAGTTGCTTGAATAGGGGCAGCTGTAAAACCCCAAATTTGCCCTCTTCATTTTAAGCATCATAATACACCATTTGCATCATAAGCATATCATATATATAGCATTATAGCATAGAAAAATAAAGCATGACAAGCATCAAGCCCTAGCATGAGGCATATGGCCATCTGGGGAGGTGTTGAAGGCCATTTAAGCCAAGACATGGGTTCCAATGGATTTGTGAGAGGCCTATGATGAGTCTAGACTCCTTTGGCAAGACCAAGTTCACTTGCAAAAGCTCAGAAGATTGCTTAATCATCACAAGTTTCAAGACAATGCAAGGCTCCTAGGAAGTGCAACCAAATTAGGGTTTTGGTTTCAAGGGCCTTAACCTCATAATTTTGGCCAACTCTTTTGGGCAATGTCTTCTATATGATAAGAGGTTCCTACATGTAAATTTTCATGGAAAAATTCCAAGTGGAAGTCAGTCATTGCCTCAGTTACTTGCAGATGAGGCAGAAAGTCAACTGGGCCCAAAAAAAAAGTCAACAGTGCCATTCCAAGGGGTCCAACCCAACTTTTTTGGCCAAATGAGGTATATTCAATGTTATAATATGTTTGGTGAGCTTAAAGTCCAAGAATTTTGGTGGTTTGAGGGGTTTTGGCAAAAGTGCACAAATTTGGTTATGGAAAAGTTACTATTTTTGGTTATTTTGACCTAAAACTTCACAAGGCTTTAACTTGATCAAAAAATTTTCAAATGGACCAAAGGTAAACATGAAAGTTGGATAGTAAGGGCTTCAATTTTCAAAAAGTACAAGAGCATTTTCTGGAGATTCATAGATTTTTCTCTAAGGCCCTCGAAAAAATGGTTATTCTTGGGCAAAATTCAAAAATTCAAGGCCAAGCCATTTGCACAAAGGCTCAAAAGTGGATAGTTTGCTATGCTATGTCCAAAGTAAGTTTACACAATCAAAGTTCATCTCATTTAGGTCATTTGGCTCAAAGGAAAGTGGCAAAATTCGTGCACATGAGAAAGTTCCATAAAACTTGCATTTTACACTTGGATTTGCACAAGGCATGACAATTGTGTGATAGCTTACATCCAAGGGCTGAAATTGTTTGCTGGGAATCATTGGTGGGATGGTGAATGCACATGCAAAGGAGCCCAGCAAATCATGAGCTTGGCATGCTTATGGCACACTTGGGCCAAATTTGCATTTTCACAAAAATCAGCTCTCTCTCACGTGCATTTGATCTTGTCCTTTTGCATTGCCTTATATATTCCATAACAACCAGAATTAGGGTTAGAGGCAGCCAGAATACACACTCACTCTCTCATTCTCATCTCTTGTGCAAAATTGCTCATTCTCCACAAACTCTTGCTACAAGACTCCATTCATAAAACTCTTGCTGGATTCTTGATCCTCATCACTCTTAGATCATTTCCATACCATTTGTTTGGGTTATTCTTCAAGAATCATCCATTTCCCATTTCTTGTGCACATTTGCATTTTGTGCCATAACTTTTCATCTAGGCAAGCTTTCTTCAATCCAAGACCATATCCATACTCCTCTCATCTCAAGGATCATTAAGCACCCATGGATCTAGATTTATAGTGGAGTTTGCTCAAATGGCCATTTGAGGAGCTTTGGAGCACAAGGAGGCTTATTGCTGGATTCACAAGCTTGCAAAGACTTAGATGCATTTATTTTGCATCTAAGGGGATAAAGAGACTATTTGCCATCATTCTACACCATTCTTGACTCCTAATTTTGGACAACACCTCAGGTATACTCAAAATTCGCATCTCATAGAAATGTGTTTGATTGTGTGTTTTAGAATCCTCATGTTGCGCTGGTTATACTGCTCTTTGTAGTTTGTGAAATGGTTGAGTATTTACAAAGTTATGTTGATTTAAAGTTTGGTGGACAATTTTATTTTCACTTATATCTTGAGATTATTTGAGTTTTGTTCCAATCCAAGCATGTATTCGTGTTTAGGGGTGTTGGATTATGCATTCTGGAAAGTTTGATGGCTTGCCGTGGCTTGGTTTGGGTTTCGTATGGCTGGGGTTAGGGTTAGGGTTCTTAGTTCATTAATGGTGGAGCTTAGGGTTAGGGTTTGCATGAAGAAGAAGGTTCAACGCTATCCACACCTCCCCTGCAAGGCCCATTGAGAATTCTAACTGGGCGCAGCTGCTCTTTACACCCCCTGGCCCATTTGTTTTATTTTTATTTCTTTTCTCAACCAATTTATTTCATTTGCTTTTAATTCTTTTTAAATATTTCCTTAACTCTAAAAAATCCAAAAAAAATTCATATACACTCCTTGATTCATTTAGTTTTTTATCATGATTTTTCCAAATTTTTATTTTCATCCCACGTGGCCAAATAAATTCAACATTGAGCATTGCTTTCTTGTGAACTCTCATAGACCAATCTACCTTGTCCAATTTCTATTTTTCTCATCCTTTAAGCTATGAACCCCATTCTTATTGCACTCAAATCCTAAGACACTCTACTATCTTCATGATTTATCTTGGATTTTTCACAAACATCCTTGCTGGACTTTGCTTGAGTTACTTGTGCCTTAAGTTTCAAAACCCTAAATGGTAATACCTTGCATCCTTGAGCTTCATTGACCTAGTATGGTGCTGTATTTTTGCAAACCCTTTTGGATTCTCATTTCCTTGTGTTTGGAGAGTGCCTTTCTGGTTGGGTAGAATTTTTAAGTGCTTGGATCTTTTTCTTGGGTATTTTCTTCCTCACCTTGCCTTGTTTTGCATCCTTTGAGTCTTCTAGTCTCTTTTAAGTTTAGAAGGGCACTTGTACCAACTTCTCTTCATCTTTTGGGGTCCTTTAGAGGTTTATGGTTGCTCCTGGTCTTAGGATAGGGTTTGAATCTCCTTGAGTCTTGGTGTTGGGTCTCTTTTATGTGCTTTATTTCTTTAAGTGTTATGCATGCCTTCATTGCACTTGTTTCACTTCTAATCATCTCAATATGATCTTGTGTTGCTTTGCTTATCATCTTGTGAACTCTTTGCCATGCCTATATGCTTGTGTAGCTTCTGACTTGTTGGTTTATGCCTTGATTTTATGTTATTACACTAACCTTGCAGGGGCTATGGTAAGTTTGAGATGTGGGAATTGAGTTCCACATCTCCATTTCTCATCTCTTCTCATATTGTTTATATGGACTAATATCTTCTTGTTGGGCTTAGGCCTTTCTCATCTCTCCTTTTATCTTCTTCTTCTTCTCTTGAGATCCTTTTTAGGTTAGAAAGACCTCACAAACCCTAGGAACTCCATGCATGCTAACTTAGGATAGAAACTTCCGCCTAGTTTTTTTTCCTTTTTGCTCCTTTGGTTCTCTTTCTCTTCTCATCTCATAACTCTTAAAAAAACACTTTAATAACTTTGAAGTGATGCATTGATCCATAGCCTTATTCCATGAGGTATGCTTGTAGTCTTCCCATCTTGGGATAGTACAAGTTTACCTTGTGATGTGTCGCTCCCAAAAGATGAGATTGGGCTCAAATGAGGTACAGACGCGAACGGTCGGCGAAAGGATGTGTGAGAACACACAGGAGTGAACTCACAGGAAAAGAAAAGAGTCGCCAGCTAGGCATTTTTATCCCGGAGGAAAGGTAATGCTGCATAGACCTAGAAAGATATGGATAAGACGGTTGCGAACCAGAGAGACTAAGAAAGGGGGTTGGTTACAACCTGGGAAGGTATTAGCACCCAGATTGTCCGTCGTACTCGACGGGATCCACGCTTAAAAGATTTGTGTTTTAAAGGAGTAGTGTCAGTGCAATCTGTTTATAAAAGAGCTAGGAAAGGATGTACAGGTGTCAGTGTAAAAAAGATGTGAAGTGTGTAAATGTACAGTGTCAGTGTAAAGAAACAGGAATAA
Organism: Lathyrus aphaca; assembly: GCA_963966055.1. Lineage (NCBI taxonomy): Eukaryota > Viridiplantae > Streptophyta > Magnoliopsida > Fabales > Fabaceae > Lathyrus > Lathyrus aphaca. The sequence goes on along the minus strand of OZ014519.1, from coordinate 200,204,633 downwards.
GATGCTCAAGATCATGAGGCTAAAAGAGTGATGCTAGAAAGAGGGGGAATATACAGAGACTTTTGTTCGATAACTGTTAAGTTATGCCTACGTATCCTCTCGTGCAATGAGGAAGTCAGAACACCGTAGTTCGACCCAAAGAGACTGAAAGATAAATTGACTTGTGAACTGCTTACTTGCCTATGCTCAAGTGTATGACCTGTCTGGCTCAGGTGCAAACTGTCTTGCATTAGACGGAAGAAGCAAGTTCTCGTTTATGAGTGAATGAGATGAGAAAAGAATCCTGGAGGAGACGATTGTTGTTTGTTTTTTGAGTTTTCAGTCTTTTATTGCTTTTGAAAATTTGTCATAAGTTAATGAGCTTAAGCCTAAACCAATGGATTTAGTAAACTCATCACATCTTCCCTCTGATTAGGGGTAATGAGAATGCCTTAAGTGTGAAGTCAGCTTCTCACACTTAATTACCATGGTGTAGGATTAAGATCATTAACCTACTTGTGATTATTTAGATGTTTTTGTTGTTTTTGTTTAGTGTTAGGTGATGAGATTAAGCCATAATCAGGGATTAAACAGACTCATTACACCATCCTAATAGAAGGATAATAGATGAGAATGTTTAAGCTGAGGAAAGCTCCTCAACTTAATCCATGATCAGGGATTAAACTTATGACAAAACAAAGCCTTTATTAGGTGGATTTTAGTTAATGATAAGATGATGAAGTGAGTTTTAGGGTTTGTAAGACAACTTGAGGGGGACTTGTCCATTAACACTAGGGTTAGTCCTTCTTAACCAATTAAGGAAGAATTAGAACCCTAATGCAAGGCCCAAGTTACAAGCTTGATGTCTTAATGATTATTAAGTGGATTGATTAAAGGATTTAAACACATTAAGGGTTTAACACTTAGGATTAAAGTTATACACTCCATCTTAATAGAAGGATGCAAGCATAAGCTTAATCACAAAGTCGTAAAGCCTTTAGGGTTTAGTCCCTGATTATGAGATGAGAAGAGAGGACTCAATGAGACACAAAGGTAAAGTCTAAATGGGGGACTAATCAAAACCCTAATTATTGTCATGCTTGGTTGTTCCTAAGGTTTGTGAGGTTTTCAAGAAAGATCTTCAGAGGAACCACCAGGAAGCAGATGAAAGGAGCAAAGGAAAGAGATTGTGAGAAGTGAAGGAAAATTCACTTCTCAAAGTAACTTACCACCTGAAAAGTTAGTGAAAGGAATGAAATGCAATGCAAATGAGAGGGAATGGCATGATGCAAACCAAAATCAGAAGCATTTGTGTGTTGATAATGATGCTATGAGATGATGCAACCATGAAACAAGGCATGGGGATGATCATACAAACATATGGATGCAAGAGAAACATGCTTAGAACCATGAACATACATGAAAAGTTATGGAATGCAAATGACATACAACATGGCAAATGAAAGATGCAATGATCAAACATGCTTCTAATATGTCTTAAGATGTCTAATGAATCAAATGGATGCACAAAATGCTATGGCAAGTCATGGTATGCAAGCAAATGCAAGATGAATGCAAAAGGAAGCCCAAATTAGGGTTTATGATCAATGCACAAAACAAAAACCAAAACCAGAAGCAAACATCAAGATAAAAAATTGAAAATGCATTCAAAGGAACCCTAACCCTACACAAACTCACTGCCCAAAGGAGGGGATCCAATTCTTAACCTAGTGAAAGTTATGAATTTCCTAAGATTTCTAGGGTTTTATGGTACTTTGTCAAGAAAAATGTCAAACAAATTGAAAATGCAAGATCAAAACATGCCAATTTAATCCTATAAACTACATGATATGCAAGATGAAATGCAAAAAGAATCAAAGTCCAACTCTTAAAGACTAGGCAGAAATGAATTTTTGAACATTGGATCAAAATAATGCTTTGAAATAGAATTAATTCCATGGAAAATTGTCAAAATGCATTAAGATCAAAAAAGAAATTTGGTTTGAGGGTTGGACAATGTTTCTAAATGATTTTAAAGGTTTCATGAATTTTTTTGTGATTTTTAAATACCTAAAAGTATTTTTAATTAATTAATTCTCATTAATTAATTAAAAATAAACTTTTAAATGATTTAAAAATAAATTTTAATGCAAAAAATAAAAATAAAAATGTTTTTGGTTTCTGAAAATTAATAAAAGGTTGTATAAAAATTTTCAGAATTTTTGAAAATGTTTTACTATTTTTAATTAAATGAACAAAACAAATGGAATTAAATGAAAAATAAAATGGATTAAATGGAAAGTCAGCGCATCCAATGGTCATCATTCAAACTTGGAGTGGAGGGAAAGACTACGCGCGTGATCCTAGGGCTGAGATTCAAACTGACTAAAATGAATTAATTAATTTAATTAATTGAGATTAGGGCTAAATGGAAGATCTGGACCATTGAACACGCGCGGGAATTGACTAAGTCAGCAACATCTACGCTCCACATTCAAACTTCATTAATTACACAGATTAAACCCTAATCACTTTCAGGTGACCGGAGAAGACTTCCGGTCGTCTTCTCCGGCAAGACCCTCACCTGAAAGTTGCTAAAATCCTCAAAACTTCATGAAAATGAAAACTAAAAGCCCAGAAATCATCCCCATTCGAAACTAAATCAAAACCCCCACACAAACATCATTTTTCATTCATCAATCAGCCAAATCGAAACAAAACTTTCCTAGGGCAAAAAAGTTTCAGAGCAATCATACATCCTGGTTTCTCAACCATTTTCAAAAATAATCACATCCCCATGATCAGGGGAGTGCATAGAAGCATTTAAGAACTCAAAATGGAGTTTCTGGAAAAAAAGTTTGAGATGGCTACCTGAACTGAAGCTTTGGTTTCTCGTGTTTTCTGGCTGGTTTCTTGCTTTCAATCAACTCCACTGGACCCCCTGAGAAGCTTTCAATGCTTGTTTGAAGTTTATAATGGATGGTTTGAAAGATGGCAGAAGTTCTGTTCAAGGTGGGATGGAAATCGTATTTCTGATTCAGGGAGTTTTAGGCTATGGTGATGGGTGGTTTCTGACCAGTGAAGTGTGCTGAGTTGATTTGTGAAGTTGGTTTGTGTGTTTGCAGCTTGTGGAGAGTGTTTCGAAAGCTTTTGCAAAATGGGGTGAAAATGAGAGAGCTGTGTTGTGTGTGTTTTGAGGCTTGTGTTTTGTGTGTTTTGGCTTGCTTTTTGTTTGTATAAACTAATGGGATTGGTCAGATGAGTTGATGTGTGCTTTTGTGATTGGTATGGCTCAAGTTGCCAAAATGTCAAAGTTGTGTAAGAGAGGCATGGGCTACTAGCTAGCCAAGGACAGATGGGGTGTCCTGCGCAGCAAGATGTGTGGAGAGCCATAGGATTGTTTGTGGAGTCAGCAAGCAAGTGGATTCACACTTGAGTGAGTTTTTGCAACTTGCTTCACTTTTGTTTCCTTTGAGAAATCTTGCTCCATAAGTCATGAAGATGAGTGATATCTTGGCCCATTATGAATTTTAGATGTTGCATGATCATGTTGTGAAGAAATGATACACATTTGAGGCCTTTAGAACACTTGAACAAACCATTTTGCAAAATGTCTCTTTGGTAGAAAACTTCAAATTTTGTGATTTTAGCCAACTTTGACAAGCCATAACTTTTGATCCAAAATGAATTAGGTCATGATCTTGTACTTTTTGAAAAGGGAATGATCCAATCTAAAACTTTCATGACCAAAGTTTTTCCATTTGAAGCATTTTTGAATCAAAAAGCAAGGGTTGAAAAAGTTTCCCAAAATGGCAATTTCATTAAAAGTCAACCTTTCCCAAAAAGTCAACTTTGCAAATGACTTAAAATTATTCAATTTTGTGAACTTCCAACATCTTATATGATCAAATAAAGATCATACACAATCAAAATGATGAAGAACACCTTTTGGTTGGATCATTGGGGGCCTCAGATGCCCTGATTTTACACTGACTTGCTTAGAAAGTCAACTCTTGATCAGATGACTTCCCCATGGAGTTTCTTCATGAAAACTGATATGCATGCTCCCTATACCATATAGAGACCAATAGAAACAAGAATGGCCCAAAAAATTTGGAGTTATGGCCTCTGAAACCAAAACCCTAATTCTAGGTCATCTGTGCAGTCAAACCTGGCTCTGCTTCCATACCATTCTCAGTTCTTGTGATTCTTTGACATTCTTGACTTTAAGAGGATATAATATGATGTTTGAACATACATGGACCCCTTTGAATTGATTGATGACTTTTGGGGTGGCTCAAGAAGCTCTTGGATTGCTCAGATCACAAACCCTAGATGCAGATGACCTAGAACCAATGCAAATGAATAAAAAATGTGGTATGAGATGCTATGATTGGATTTATGCATATGAAAATGATCACAAGCCATGGTGTGAATGGGTGAGGGAAAATTTGGGGTGTTTACAGCTGCCCCTATTCAAACATGAGTTAGCTGTGTAGAATGTAAGCAACGGCTTAACAAGCAAACAAGATAACTTGTGGTTGAATACCAAAGACAGTCCAAAATTTGCACTCACAGAATGAAGAATAAAAGGGATATAGATTGTAAAAGAAAATAAAGTATATTATAAAGTGCGGGCGACGGAGGACGACCGTCGAGCAGAGGACGAATGCTGGGGATAAGGCAATGACGGGGACGGCCGACACGCTGGGGGAAGTGCGAAAAATAAAGCAATGACGGGGACGGCCGACATGCTCGGGATAAAAGGGATCATGATGGGGACGGCCATCAAGTAAAGTTATAAGATTCTATGGGGATTAATGAAAAATGATGGGGACGGCCATCAAGTTCAAAAAGTAATGTAAGCAAACGATGGGGACGACCATCGGGCTAAACTGATGAAGGACGATCACCAGGAAAAGAAAAAGGGACCACGACGGGGACGGCCATCGGGTTAAAGAATAAATGAAATAATGATGAGGGACGGTCATCAAAAGTGAAGGACGATCACCTGGCAGGGTACGGCTGCCGAAAATATTGCGACATAGGACGAATGCCGGATAAAAGGTCAACGATGGGGACGGCCATCGGACGAGCATGATGAAGGACAATCATCAAGAGGTGAAGGACGATCACCTAGCAGGGGACGGCTGCTCTCAAGGTTTATCATGACATAGGACGAATGTCAGATAACAAGATCGACGATGGGGACGGCCATCGGGTAAAATGATGAAGAACGATCATCAAAAGGTGAAGGACGATCACCTAGCAGGGGACGACTGCTGAATATCACGACACAGGACGAATGTCGGATAGAAAAGGTCAACAATGGGGACGGCCATCGGATGAGCATGATGAAGGACGATCATCAAGAGGTGAAGGACGATCACCTAGCAGGGGACGGCTGCTCTCAAGGTTTATAATGACATAGGACGAATGTCAGATAACCAAAGAAATTTTGCTTTGCTGGCGATCTCCAGGGGAATAGTAATCACGGACGAGTGTTTATATCCAGGAAATAAAAGGCATAAGTGTTTTGACGTTGTGTATAGGTTAAAGATGCGGACGAGCATCCTTAAGACTACGATACGGACGAGTATCGAGTAGAAACAAATATTGACACGTGTTCAGAGATGATGATACGGACGAGTATCAACTGGTTAACAGAGAACACGGATGAGTGTTGAATCTGAGATGATATAAGTGGTATATACAAGATACGGACGAGTATCTGTATAAGTGAAATATGAGTAATACGTATGAGTAGTGTATAGACGGGTATTTAACCTGCTGGGGAGAATGACACGGACGAGTGTCAAAAGGAAAAAAGTATAGTATAAACAAATATCTAATATACAAAGTGCTTATGTTATTGTGCTGGGGAAAAGGACATGGACGGATGTCAAGGAATTGTATATATGTATCTGTGAGTGCAAAGGGGACACTTTGGCTTTCTACTGGGGATATGACACGGACGGGTGCCACCAGGAGTATATACTGATGTTTGTGAATGTAAAGCAACTGCTTTAGCTTTAGCTCTCTGTTGGGGAATCTGGGGGGTTTTCTGTATACTGTTGATGGATTGTCATTATTCACAGGTGTTTGATTCAGAACATGGCCTATGATTTATGCAATATGTTGGATTTTTGCCGTAATGCTCCATTTTAGACGGAATGCTACGCTTTGTGGGGTGAATATGATGCGAATGCCATGATTATGCAAAAGATACCGATCCGGGATTCGGGTCCCGTTGCTGTGAAGATCTCTGGTCGATCTGCTTGAAATGGACATCCCAGCTGGGGATGAGATCATTGGTAGATCTGACAAGATGTATCTTCTTGGGGGAATAAGTCACTGATAGACCCATCCTGGTAATGAGGGACCCAACTGGGGTTTGTGGAAGCTTTCGTCACTCTGTTGTGATTCCTTCATGCGCTGATCTTCTGGCCAGAGGCTGAAACTCTGTGGGGGAAGCTGGTTCCCTGGCTTCTGTGCTTAGCTGAGGAGGAAGAATGATTGGCACCTCGGCTGGGAGAAGTAACAAGCGGCAATTCAGCTGAGGAGAAAACACTTTGAGTGTTAAGACTGAGTGAGTGTTGATTTTCCAACTCGCTAGGATGAAGCTCACATGCCCCATGTCGCACTTTTGAATACCTGCAATCCTGCAAAGACAGAGGGATGCGCAAGTAATACCGAGGTATCCTTTACTGGATCCCATCATGAGAGTTCAGACACTCCCGGGAATAAGTATATTTCCTGCAAGCACGTAGTTTTAGAAAGACGCATCTGTATTTATGCAATTGATATATTAGTGACATCAGACATTTTTGCAAACAAAAGAGTACGAGACAAGGTGTGACTCAAAATCTGATTTTATTAATTCACATGCCCTGAATTGGCAAGATACAGTCAAGGAAACATATCTCCTAAAATGAGGAGATTGTTACAAATTGAGAAACAAAATGCTGGCAATGTTGACGACGCTTCAAGGAGCTTCCCTTTTGCCATGACTCGTATGACATTTGACGTTCTTCTCATCTTGCTTTCTGTAGAAGGTTGATTCTGATAGGAGCTTGATCCTTTAGAGGTTTACCAAGTTGTAGGTGATACAGACGAATTCAAGATGCAGTTGTTCGCTTATTCCCTTATTTTGCATGGACCGCCCTTTCGGGTTTTCAATCCATCGGGATACCCATTTTTGCCTGAGTTGTCCAATGCGGCTTTTCAACTCAGCGGGTGTACATTTTTTTGTTTATTTTCCCTTATTTTTGCCCGAGTCTTTTATTCTGTTTTTGACTCGCCGGGATGCCCTATTTTTGCCTGGACTTACATTCTGTTTTTGTGTCCAGCGGGTCTTTTTATGCGAAGTATTTTTTAACTGCATCTGAATTCACAGGGGACGGGAAGTCTTCACTATCCATAGTGCTGAGCATGAGTGCTCCACTCGAGAAAACTTTCTTTACTACAAATGGCCCTTCATAATTCGGAGTCCACTTGCCCCTGTGGTCTGTATGCGGAGGGAGAATTCTTTTCAGCACAAGATCCCCTACTTGGTACTCTCGGTGCCTGACTTTCTGATCAAAGGCTTTCTTCATTCTTTTCTGATACAACTGCCCATGACAAATTGCAGCCAATCTTTTCTCTTCAATCAGACTCAGTTGTTCGTATCGGGATCGGACCCACTCTGCTTCGTTCAGCTTAACATCCATCAGTACCCGTAGGGAGGGTAATTCAACTTCAACTGGTAGGACTGCTTCCATGCCATACACAAGCTGATACGGTGTTGCCCCGGTGGATGTTCTGATTGACGTACGGTACCCATGCAAGGCAAATGGTAGCATCTCATGCCAGTCTTTGTAGGTGACTACCATCTTCTGCACAATCTTCTTGATATTCTTATTAGCTGCCTCAACAGCGTCGTTCATCTTTGGCCTGTAAGGAGAAGAATTGTGGTGTTGGATCTTGAAGTCCCGGCATAGCTCTGCCATCATTTTGTTGTTTAAATTGGAACCATTAATAGTAATGATTCGCTCAGGAACTCCGTATCGACAAATGATATCTCTCTTCAGAAACCTGGCTACCACTTGCCTTGTAACATTTGCATAGGAAGCTGCTTCGACCCACTTGGTGAAATAGTCAATGGCAACCAGGATGAATCTGTGGTCGTTTGAAGCAGTCGGTTCGATCTTGCCAATCATGTAAATGCCCCACATAGCAAAGGGCCAGGGTGAAGAAATCACATTCAAAGGATTAGGAGGCACATGCACCTTATCCGCATAAATCTGGCATTTATGGCATTTTCTGGCATAAGCACAACAGTCGGCATCCATTGTGATCCAATAATATCCCGATCTTAGCAATTTCTTGGCCATTGCATGTCCTCCAGCATGGGTACCAAAGGATCCTTCGTGCACTTCATGCATTAACAAGCCTGCTTTTGTTCTGTCAACGCATCTGAGGAGTACCATATCAAAGTTTCTCTTGTATAGGGAACCATCAGTGTTTAGAAAGAAACTACCAGCTAGCCTTCTTAGTGTCTTCTTATCATTGGAAGATGCCCCAGGTGGGTATGTTTGATCCTCCAAGAAGTACTTAATTGTAAACACCCCAAATTTGCCCTCACCCATTCACACCATGGCTTGTGATCATTTCATATGCATAAACTCAATCATAACATCTCATACCACATTTTTGATTCACTGCATAGATTTAAAGTCATCTGCACCTAGGGTTTGTGATCTGAGCAATCCAAGAGCTTCTTGAGCCACTCCAAAGGCCATCAGTCACTTCAAAGGGGTCTATGTGTGTTCAAGTATCATATTATATCCTATCAAAGTCAATATTGTCAAAGAATCACAAGAACTGGGATTGGCATGAAGGCAGAGTCAGGTTTGACTGCACAGATGACCTAGAATTAGGGTTTTGGTTTCAGATGCCATAACTCCAAATTTTTTGGTCATTATTGTTTCTATTGGTCTCTATATGGTATAGGGAGTATGCATTTCAATTTTCATGAAGAAATTCCATGGGGAAGTCATCTGGTCAAGAGTTGACTTTTCAAGCAAGTCAGGGCAAAATCAGGGCATCTGAGGCCCCCAATGACCCAACCAAGGGGTGTTGTTCATCATTTTGATTGTATATGATCTTTATTTGATCCTAGAAGATGTTGGAAGTTCACAAAATTGAGAATTTTAAGTCTTTTGCAAAGTTGACTTTTTGGGCAAGTTTGACTTTTAATGAAAATGTCATCTTAGGCAACTTTTTCAACCATTACTTTTTGATTCAAAAAAGCTTCAAATGGAAAAACCTTGGTCATGAAAGTTGTAGAATAGATCATTCCGTTTTCAAAAAGTACAAGAACATGACCTAATTCATTTTGGATCAAAAGTTATGGCTTGTCAAAGTTGGCAAAAATCACAAAATTTCAAAGTTTCTACCAAAAGGGTATTTTGCAAAATGACTTGATCAAGTGTTCTAAGGCTAACAAATGAACTTCTAATCCACACAACATGATCACACAACATTCAAAAATCAGAATAGGCCAAGGAATCACATGTTTCATGGCTTATGGAGCAAGACTCTTTCATAAGGATCAAAGGCAAGCCAAGTTGCAAAATCCATCATAGTTTCTCATCCACTTGCTGGCTAGTTTGCTGAACCATACTAGGCCTTTTCCCTCATCATGCTGCGCAGCACACCCTCCTTGTACTAGGCTAGCAAGTGGCCCATGCTTCTCTTACACAAACTTGACCTTTTGGCAAAAGCACCCATACCAATCAATAAAGCACACATCATGTCATCTGACCAATCCCAATTGTTTATGTTAATCAAATGCAAGCCAAACATAAGAGGAGGCAAGCCTGAAACACACCACAACTCAGCATTCACAAAATCTCTCCAACTTGCATTTTCCTTCGAAACACTCTCCACAGGCCATAAACACCCAAACAAACTTCACAAACCATCTCACCATGCTTCACTGAACACAAAGCACCCATCATCCTTGCCTGAAAGCCATAGAATCACAAACACGATCCTCACCTGACCTTGAACAGAACTCAAGCAAACTCCTAAACCAGCCACTGCAAACTTTAAACAAACATTGCAAGCTTCTTGGGAGGATCATTGGAGTGGATTTGAGCCAAAGAAACAGCCAGAAAGTTCCAAACTGAAAAGCTTCAAACTCAGGTAGCTTCATGAACTTTTTTTCCAGAACGTGTATTTTAAGTTTCTAATTGAATCTACTTGCTTCCCTGATCATGAATATGTGATTGTTTTTGAAAATGGTTGAGAATTGAGTATTTAATCTTGTTCTGAAACTTTTGCCCTAAAAGATGTTTTGTTTCGATTCAGTTGATTGAAGAAGAATAAATGAGTTTTAAGTTAGGGTTTTGATTCAGGGGGATGTGGGAATGATTTCTGGGTTGTTAGTTTTTATTTTAGTAAAGATTTGAAGATTTTAGAAATTTTCAGGTGGGGTTCCCACCGGAGAAGACGACCGGAGGTCTTCTCCGGCCACCTGAAAATAATTAGGGTTAATCCCTGTCATTAATTGAGGTTTGAATGCTGAGCGTTGGATGCGTTGACTGGGGGAGACTGGCGCGTGTTTGGATGGCTGAGATTTGTCATTAGAAACCCTAATCTTTAGTTAACTTAATTAATTCAATTTAATTAATTTAAATCAGAAATTAGGCTAATTTGAATTTGGACCTTTGGATTGCGCGCGCAGTCAACCTTTTCTAACCCAGATTGCATCTGAGCCTTCCATTGCGTTTACTTTTCATTTTCTTTAATTTTTAATTCATTTATTTAGTATTTCTTTCTCCATTTATTTTAAAATAGCAAAATCACTTTAAAAATTCTGAAATTTTTTGTACAAACTTTTATTTAATTTCAGAAACCAAAAACATTTTTATTTTTATTTTTTGCATTTTAAAATATTTTTAAATCATTTAAAAGTTTATTTTTAATTAATTAATAAGAATTAATTAGTTAAAAATACTTTTAGGTATTTAAAAATCACCAAAAAATTCATGAAGCATTTAAAAACATTTAGAAACATTGCCCAACCCTCAAACAAAATTTCTTTTTTGATCTTAATGCATTTTGAGAATTTTTCATGGAATTAAAATCATTTTTAGGCATTAATTTGATCCAAACTTCCAAAAATCATTTCTGCCTAACCATTAAGAGTTGGACCTTGATTCTTTTTTCATTGCATTGTGTTTAGCATGAAGTTTGTGAGATTAAATGGGCATGATTTCATCTTTCATTTTCCATTTGTTTGGCATTTTTCTTGTTAAGGAACCCTAAAACCCTAGAAATTTTAGGAAATTCATAACTTTTATTAGGTTAAGAGTTGGAACTTTTCCTTTGGGCAGTGAGTTAGTATAGGTTTAGGGATCCTTTGAGTGCATTTTCAATTTTTTATATTGATGTTTGCTTCTGATTTTGGGTTATGTTTGATGCCTTGATCATAAACCCTAATTTGGGCTTCCATATGCATCCATCTTGCACTTGCTTGCATAACATGAATTGCCATAGCATTTTGTGCATCCATTTGGTTCATTTGACATCTTAAGACATATTGAAAGTATGTTTGATCATTGCATCTTGCATTTACCATGTTGTATGTCATTTGCATCTCATAACTTTTCATGTATGCTTATGGTTCTTAACTTGTTTCATCTGCATCCATTGGTTCACATGACCATCCCCATGCTTTGTTTCATGTTTGCATCATCCTATAGCCTCATTAACATCATGAATGTGCTTCTGGTTTTGATTTGCATCATGTCATTTCATCCCATTTTGCATTGCCTTGCATTCCCTTCACTAACTTTTCAGGTGGTAAGTAACTTTGAGAAGTGAATTTGCCTTCACTTCTCACAATTTCTTTTCATCTCTTTCATGAACCCTTGCTGCATTTTGTTATGTGTTTGAGATTGAGCTTGCTCATTCTTCTTCTTCTTACTTTCTTTCTTCAAGTGACTTGTCTTCTTAAATGAAGCAAGTTACTTTGCTTCTCCTGATCCTTTCATCTGCTTCCTGGTGGTTCCTCTGAAGACTTCTCTTGTAAACCTCACAAACCTTAGGAACAACCAATCATGACAATGATTAGGGTTTTGATTAGTCCCCCACTTAGTTTTACCTTTATGTCTCATTGAGTCTTCTCTTCTCATCCCATAATCAGGGGCTAAACCCTAAAGGCTTTAAGGCTTTGTGATTAAGCTTATTGTCATACCCCAAATTTGTCCTACCTTTATTATTTTTATTTTCTGTTTATTAACCATTGGTCAAAAAATCAAAAAAATAGGTGCCATTTTATTTCTCTGTGATATTCGAAAAAGTCAACAAAAAAAAAAAACAATGCATTTTTCTTCAAATTTAAAAATTCATATCTCCTTTTATTTTTAATATTATCATAAGCATCTTATTTATTTTATTTTTATTATTCAGTCATTATTCAAAAATTATAAAAAAAAACTATTCCTTACTTTTATTATTAATATTTTTTTTATTACTATTATTGTTATTATTAGTTCTATTATTATTTATTAGTGTTTCCATTTTTTCTATTATTTCTATTATTATTGTTTATATTATTATTAGTATGTTTCATTTCCTCTTTTATTATTAAAGTCTATCATTATTATTAGAACCATTTTTATTATTACTAAACCTTTTTTTTCTAAACCCATTAGTTTTTCTTTTAGACCCATTATTAAAAAAAAATGTCAAAAAATATATATTTTCATTATTAGGAATTTAGTTTTTTTTTCTATTCCCATTATTATTATTAGAAATTATTAGTTTTGATTACTATTATTATTATCATAATTATTATTATTATTATCATCAATTTTTATTACCATTACTATTACTATTATTACTAGTGTTATCCTCATGATTCTTTGTATTACTACTATTATTACTTCTCATATTTTTGTTATCAGTTTTTTACACCTTCTACCACACGAATATTCACATCAATATAACTTTAGAATTCTCACTTTACATAGCATTCTCACTTTTCTTTTCATTATTTAGTACAAAACCATTTCATGCCAGCTACACAATCCACAAGGACCCCACAAGCACAACAAAATCAATGCAGCAAAATACACATACTCCCACCAGACCTTCACGCGTTTTCCTTCTCCACAACGCACCAACTCAACAAAAAAAAACGTGAAACCGTATATAATACCTTCAGCACATGCCTCGTAATTCCGTTACGCTATTTCTCCACGACGCACATGAAAATTCCACAATAACAGCATACAAGCAAGTCCCATTCTTATCCAAATTTCCTTCAGTATTATTCTGATTCTACCCTCCAAACTTCACTATAAAAACTCCTCTCATTATCCATAAGCAGGGGGGACAACCATAAAACATTCTGCATTTTCATCAAAATAAAATATAAAAAAAACGTCTCCTCAGTCTTCATAAACCTCTGCACAACACAACATCCCTGCAATTACCTCACGGGCTTCATAATACTCTTCCGTTCACTTTCATACTATCTTCGAATACCCATCATAAACCTGAGCTAAAGCCCAAAACCCCAAAACACCTAACACCAAAAAGCCGCGAGCTAAGAACTGAAAGAACAAATCTGGAAATAAAAAAATACAGGCTGAAAACTCCCTTCAATCAAAACACAGCCGCAACTTAAACCAGATCCGAAAATATCCTAAACTGAGCAAACCTTCCGGACATCTTCATCGTTTCGCCGTGAAAACCTTAAACCTTCATTCACCTACCACAATCAAAACAAAACAAACACTGTTGTAAAACCCAGAACCAACCCGAAACAGCCGCCGCTGTGCAAAGCGAACCGGCCACCACAACAACCTTCCCGCCGTCGAAACACCGACGAAGTCAACCAGCCACCATCTGAACACCTTCATCAAAACCAGCCACGCAAAACCACGACGAACCTTCATCGGAACACCACACCTCTGAAACCACAGCAGAAACCTTAACCGAAGCAAACCAAACTTTACCGTCAAAAACCCACCATTCCGCTCCGAAATCCGACCGAACCACCGTCGATTTGAAGGAGAGACGAAGACAGACCAAGTTGTGAATCGCGAGAGCCGCTGTATCACACAAACCAGATTCGCAAGCCCGCCGCGAAGCCGTCGAGAAGCCAGCTAGCCGCCGCACCGAAACCAGCCACAGAGGCCGCGCGTTTGAGAGGGAGACGCCGCGAGTTGAGGAAGACGAACCAGAGAGAGATCCGGAGCCGAACGGGATTCCGAGAACATCAAGAGAGACCACCGTTGCTTTTCACATAAGGGTTGGTTTTCCTTTTTCTTTTTCTGATATCGTGTGCCGAAGGAAAGAGATGAGGGATATGATGTTATGCACTTTCTTTTTGCAATTCCAAGAATAATAGTAGCATTAATACATTAATTCTTTTTTAAAAAAAAATGACAGAACTGTTATTCATTTTGGTTTTCCTTTTATTTTATTTAAAACTAATTTTCTATACTTTTCTTTTGGGCTCAAGACCCATCCGAATCTCTTTAACAGCACCCTTTTTTTATTTTTATTATTATATATATACATGTTGTTATTGTTGTTGATGGGCTAGGCTTGGCCCAAGTGATCTTCATAGATCCTGAGTCTATTCACATGCCCTGCATGTTCATGCGCCTCCCCCTCTCAATTGTTTTCTTATTATTAGTTTTTATTATGTTGTGGCTTTATATTGGGCTTTGGTTAGATCTGATTTTTATTTACATGTATAAATTCAGTAGCACATTTTTTTTTCAATTTCTATTTATTTCATTTTACTATTATTTTTATTATATTCTTATCCAATTTATTTTATTTCATATTGGATTTTGATGGGTTGTTTTGAGCATATGTTTATCAACTTATTATTATTGTAGTTTGCATTATTTTCGGGCCAATGATATATTAAACGGCCGTTTTTCGCCCGATTACATTTAATCGGAGATGAGCGGTCAATATGAGGCCCTCCTTGTATTTAATTTTTTTTATTTTATTATTTCGACAAACAAACTTGTAAAAATTCAATTTATTTTATTTATCTCGATATTATTTAATTCATTTAATTATTTAATTCATTTATTCCATTTATTTTTTCGCAATTCAATTTATTCAATTTATTTTCGCATTAGAAAAAATTACGATCCGACTCCTTATAGAATGGTTCCCATTTTGAACCGATTCTAAGGCAGTTCACGAACAAAATTTCGTCGCGTCCCAAAAGGTCCAACGCCTCCGAATAGTTGCGCTCGAAAAAGGTCCAACGCCTCCGAATAGTTGCGTCCCGAATAAAAAGGCCGAACGCCTTCGAATAGTTCAAACACACTGCACACACGCTTTCTCTTGGGCTAATTACAACGAGACCATTTATTTCTCGCAATCCCCTGTATTTATTTTGTATCCCTCTCCCCTTACTTTGTACGCATTTTACTTTCCGCATCTTATTTAATTTCGAATCCTTGGTCCAACGCCAAGCGATTGCACTTTGCACACTTGCACTTTATTTTCAGTTATCATTCCGTTTATTAGGATCCACCTTACCTTGCGAGCCGAGCGTTTCGTGCCTCGCTAACAAAACCACAAAAATAACCTCCATTTGCATGCATCCTTTAAACTTCAATAAACCAAAACATTTCGATTAGATCCAAACCCTTGATCCAACGTCAAGCGGCTTTAGGAAATAAAAACACTTTAATAAATACGAGAAGATTTGTACGCCACGAGCCTTAAGCGGTAGAAAGGGGGATAACGAGCTTTCGTTACTCGCTCCGATTATTTCGACGCAGGACACTCGTCTTGTTGGGCGAGATAAACTATCCATAGTCTTTAGTGCACTTCAACTCCTAAACCCTTTCATCGACGAAAGGTAATAAAATCAACATCCAATACCCTTAGTAGGCCGAACTACGAGGCTCTGACTTTCCCATTGCACACGGGAGTACGTAGGCACGAGGATCTCAATCCTTGCCGAGCACCTAGGTTCAATCTAACTTATAATTCAACTCATTTCCCTCTAGCAAGCAATTCGTTTAAGCATAGACATCCTTTCTCGCGCGTTAACTTAGATGGTTCCCATCGAGTACGATGGATGTAGGGGGTGCTAATACCTTCCCCCTGCATAACCGACTCCCGAACCCAGGCAATGGTTCCGTTGACCTTTGTCCTCATCCTTCTCTCCCCGGGTTGTATCTATATCTCCCCTTTCCCTCCTCGGGAATAAATAGAATTAGGTGGCGACTCTTCAGTCAGTCCGGCGCGCGGCTCCGTCCATTTCGGATCGCGTGAGGTCGTATTTTTCGGGGTACGACACTTATGCCTGCATCCTTCTATTAGGATGGAGTGTATAACTTTAATCCTAAGTGTTAAATCCTTAATGTGTTTAAATCCTTTAATCAATTCACATAATAATCATCAAGACTTCACACTTGTAACTTGGGCCTTGCATTAGGGTTCTAATTCTTCCTTAACTGGTTGAGAAGGACTAACCCTAGTGTTAATGGACAAGTCCCCCTCAAGTTGTCTTACAAACCCTAAAAAACACTTCATCATCTTATCACTAACTAAAATCCACTTAACCAAAGGCTTGTTTTGTCATGAGTTTAATCCCTAATCATGGATTAAGTTGAGGAGCTTTCCTCAGCTTAAACATTCTCATCTATTATCCTTCTATTAGGATGGTGTAATGAGTCTGTTTAATCCCTGATTATGGCTTAATCTCATTACTCAACACTAAACAAAAACACCAAAAACATCTAAATAATCACAAATAGGTTAATGATCTTAATCCTACATCAAAGGTGATTAAGTGTGAGAAGCTGACTTCACACTTAAGGTATTCTCATTACCCCTAATCATAGGGAAGATGTGATGAGTTTACTAAATCCATTGGTTTAGGCCTAAGCTCATTAACTTATGACAAACTTTCAAAAGCAATAAAAGACTGAAAACACAAAAACAAACAATAATCGTCTCCTTCGGGATTCTTTTCTCATCTCATTCGCTCACAAACGAGAACTCGCTTCTTCCGTCTAATGCAAGACAGTTAGCACCTGAGCCATACAGGTCATAAACTTGAGCATAGACAAGCAAGCAGTTCACAAGTCAATTTATCTTTCAGTCTCTTTGGGTCGAACTACGGTGTTCTGACTTCCTCATTGCACGAGAGGATACGTAGGCATAACTTAACAGTTATCGAACAAAAGTCTCTGTATATTCCCCCTCCTTTCAGTTTCATTCTTTTAAGCCTCATGATCTTGAGCATCTCATTCTCAGTTCTTACACTGACACTTCTCTTATACACTTCACTTTTCTTTGACACTGACACCTGTACATCTTTCCAGCTTTGATACACAAATTGCACTGACACTACCCCTTTAAAACACAAATCTTTTAAGCGTGGATCCCGTCGAGTACGGCGGACAATCTGGGTGCTAATACCTTCCCAGGTTGTAACCAACCCCCTTTCTCAGTCTCTCTGGTTCGCGACCGTCTTATCCATATCTTTCTAGGTCTATGCAGCATTGCCTTTCCTCCGGGATAAAAATGCCTAGCTGGCGACTCTTTTCATCTCCTGTGAGTTCACTCCTGTGTGTTCTCGCATTTCTCTTTTCGCCGACCGTTCGCGTCTGTACCCCATTTGACCCGGCTTCATTTGGTGGGAGCGACAGCTTGGCGACTCTGCTGGGGACCCTTTATACTGTAACCAGGGCTTCTGGTTCTTTTTGTGGGTTCCTCCTAGCGCTTGATTGATTTGTGTTTACTGGGGTGTTATGTGCTATCTGTGTTTGTATATTTGTTTTATTTTTGCTTTATGTACAGTTGTTTTATTGCTTTCTTTATAGCTTTACATATATCATACTGTCATATTGTGCTGGCTAGATCTGTTTTGTTGCTTTGGTGGGTGGGTGTTCCATTGAGAGTTGAGGTCCTATACCTGGGACCTGAGTGACAGCTAGGCTAGAGTGGTTCATGTTCTTTCCCATTCCATTTTGGTCTGGTGCGGGAATATGAAACACGGTTTAGATATGGGTTTCTTCTTGAGAACTCTGTGCTACAGATTTCCTGTAGTGCTAGGGCTATCTGGGAAGCCTGCTAAGTCTGGATGACCTTTAGTATTGACCTTCAGAAACTGAGGTGAATTAGAGGAGGATTTTTTATGGTTATTGTAAACACTGTACCTCCGGGTTAGAAGTGTTTACACTTCTCATAACTAATCCAAGTCTGAGGATCCTTGTTTTAGAACACCACCTGTGAGGGGGTTGGGCTGTTTACAGGTTTGCAGGTACCCTTGACCTCAGCATACCCTGTTACTTTGTTTTGATTAAGAGTACTCCATCTTGGAACAGTTCTTGTGATTTTTAACCCTGGACATGTGGCTCTTTATTTGATCCCCCCACCTTGGTTACTGGACTTATGAACCTCCATCTGGATTTCTTGAACATACATGGACTTATATCAAGGCAGTTAATCAGATCCAGCTCAGTCACAAACCCTTGCATATCATTTGCATACATCATCATTACATCATTTTAACATTTGCTTATTTGTTTTCAGGGTATCCATCCTTTATTTTGGCTTGGTTTTGACCCTATCATCAGCATAGACCTATCTACTTCAGCTATCAGCTACCTGCTTCAGTCACCAGCACCTGCCTGTCAGTGGCTCATCTTCAGTGTTATTCTCCATCATCAGCATCTGTCTCAGCTCTTCTTCAGCAACATGGCACCTAAGAAGAGTAATATCTCCTACCACTTCTTTCAGCCTGAGCTAGCTGACATCAGGAGGATTCAGACCCTGATTACTCCAGATCATATACCACTATTCAGAGAACACTATGGAGGCATACTTGATGTGGTTATGGATTTGGACCCTACACAGAGGAGCCTGATTCATACTTGCCTGCAGTTCTATGATCCCCCTCTGAGGTGTTTCACTTTCCAGGATTTTCAGTTGGGACCCTTATTAGAGGAGTATTCATCATTGGTTGGTGTACCTATCAGGGGTGGAGTCCCTTTCAACCCTGAGATGGCTTTTCCAAGTAATGAAGAAGTGGCAAAGGCATTATATCTGGAACCAGTTCTGATCGGGCAGAATATGACTACCAAGGCTGGAATGTCTGGTCTACATTTGGATTTCTTGACCTCTCAGGCTATTCTGAAGGCCTCCTTAGGAGAGTGGAATGCAGTCTGTGCTTTATTGGCCCTTAGCATATACGGGGTTATTTTATTTGCAGATGAGCCTAAGTTTGTTAGTAAGAATGCAATCCATCTTTTCATCCTGAGGAACCCAGTGCCCACCTTACTGGGAGATTTCTACTACTCTGTTCACCAAAGGAATGAAAAGCAAAGAGGAAGATTGGTGAGGTGCTGTGCTCCCCTGTTCCATACCTGGCTGCTCAAGCACTTACCCAAGACTGATGCATTTTTGAATCATCATCAGCAGAGGAACTGGGCTAGAAGACTCACTGCTTTGACCTCAGCTGATATCAGGTGGTGCACTCAAAGCACAAAAGGCAGGGACATCATTACCAGTTGTGGGCAGTTTCCCAATGTACCCCTGATAGGAGTAAAGGGTTGCATCAATTACAACCCTCTGCTATTCAAAAGACAACTGGGCTATGCACTGATCCACACTCCTAAGGAACAAGATTTGGCCAAGACTCTTTACTGTGAGAACAAGCCTAATCTGGCTATTGTCAGGCAAGCAGCCTGGGCCTGGGACAATGTTCAGACTAAAGGAGTAACCATTCTGGGGAAGTGCAACAATGTGGCATCAGCACAGTACTATGAGTGGTCCCATGCCAGGGCTCAATTTTCTGGGATGCCCTTCACCATGGAGGATATGCCTGGGCCATCCTCAGCACCACCTCCTGTCACTGTCAGTTTGGAGGAGTTTGAGAAATTGAAAGAGAGAAATGAGAAGTTGACTCAGGCCCTACAGAAGACCCTCTGGGAGAGGAGTGATGGTAGGTTGGATATTGAGAGGTTAGAGAAGCTGAAAGTGGAGCATCTAGCCAGAATTGAGAAGTCAGAGGATTATATCAAGAAGTCTAGGGCTGGAGAGCAGATCTTGAAGAATTCCTGCAAGGAAGCCCAGTTCCAGAAGGCCAGGACTGATTTGTATCTGAAGGAGAGTCAAGCTAGGTGGGTCAGGATCACCGAAGCTCGTACTCTGGAAGATAGGAAGACTCAGGACAAGATTGAGCAGTTGGAGGCTAGTGCAAAGGAGCAACAGGAAGCCCTGCTAGCAGCCCAGAGAGAGATCTCAGAGTTGAAGATTAGAGCTGGTGTGAAGAGGTCAAAGGACCAGAGTCAACACAAGAAGCTAACTGCAGTTGTTACTACCAGGAATCTCCTTATCAGGAACCTCACAGAGCGTCCAGCCGATCCTGTGACTGAAGCACTTCTCAAGGAAGTTCAGGAGGATGAATTTGGTCTTAGTATCTGACTTTTGCTTGTTGTTGCTTTCATTTCATGTACTTTTATTTTTTTTATGATATATTTTGACCCCCCAGAGGGCATGTATTGTAAAAAAAAAAAAAACTATGTATCATTTGCTTTTTTATAATATATGTATCAGTTAGTTCCATCTGATTTCTTCAAGCAACATCAACAGCATCTTCAAGGGTCTGGAAAGGTCAAAACCAAGTGCCAAGCCGGATACCTTGGAAACAAATAAGCATACTGCATTGCATTCTAACCTTTGTTTGTTTTGTAGGTTTGTTTTGTTTTTGTTACTAACTCTGTTGTGACTTCAGGAACTATTGCTCGACGTCGGGTGTTCCCACTCAACCGTCCACACAGATATCCAACCCGTAACAACCTTCCGGGTATACAGATGGACCAGGTACAACAGGACCTTACAGAGGTCAGGAACCAAATGGCCAATGAAAGATTGGAAATGAGGGCTCAGATGACACAATTTATGGAGGTGATGAATAATATGGCTCAGAGCCAAGAGAGATTAAGAGCAATGGTAGAGAGGCAGAATCAAGAAGACCCCCATCTGGGGACTGCTGGGACAAGCAACAATGAAAGGGTCCAACCTCATGTCAATCCACCTGTATTTGGACCCCACCTTCATCCAGAAATCAACATCCCTGCTAATGTTCAAGGGAATGCTACCACAGGCAGAGTACTGCAAGAAGACCCCCAGGAAGATCAGTTCACAGTGATGGGAGATGGGGAGGAGGCCTATGACAGAAGGCTAGATGAAATTGCTGAAAAATTAAGGTCCTTGGAGTCTCAAAACTCCTTGGATTTTGATGTTATGGACATGGGCTTAGTGGACGGGGTCAGGATTCCCCACAAATTTAAACCACCGTGCTTTGAGAAGTACAACGGGACTTCCTGCCCACGGACCCACTTGCAATCCTTTCTGGGGAGGCTGAAGGCATATACCATGGACGAGAAGCTATGGATGTTTTATTTTGAGGATAGCTTAACGGGAGCTTCAAGGGAATGGTACTCCCATCTGACTAGAGCAACCATCAGGTGTTGGAAGGACTTTGCAGAGGCCTTCATTAGACAATACCAGTATAATTTGGATATGGCACCCAACAGGACCCTCCTGATGGGAATGTCACAGTCATCCAGAGAAAGCTTCCGAGAGTACGCCCAGAGGTGGAGACAGCTTGCTGCTGCTGTCCAGCCACCCATGTCAGAGAGGGAAATGGCTGATATGTTTATGAACACCCTCCAAGGGACATACATTGATAGGCTAGCTGCCTTTTCTTCTACCAGCTTTGCAGATGTCGTTATAGCTGGAGAAAGAATTGAGAGTCTATTAAAGATGGGCAAGATTTCTGACAACGGTGCCAGCTCATCCAGCAACACAAGAAAGCCTTTTGTGGGCCCAAGAAGAACTGGCGAGACCAATGCTATCCATACCAACAGGGGCAGACCCCAATATGTTCATAGGTCTGTAGCAGCAGTCACCATTCCCGCTCCAATTCATCCACAACCAGTTTATCAACCACAGCAACAAACTCAGTGTCCTCCTCAGAGAAACTACAACAACACCAACAACAACAATCAGCAAAGACCGTTCCAACAGAGACCTTCTCAGGCCAATAGGGTGATCGATCTGATCCCTATGCCATATGCCACATTATTGCCACAACTCCTAAAACTCAACCTGGTTGAGCTAAGGACGTTGGCACCTCCAGATCCTGCCAGTCTACCCAGAAATTATGACGCCAGCGCCAGATGTGCTTTTCATTCGAATGCACTTGGCCATAGTACAGAGAAGTGCAGAGCTTTGCACATGAAGGTACAGGACTTGGAAGATTCTAAGGCTCTAAATTTTGCACCACCACCAAATGTTAATAAGAACCCTATGCCAAACCATGGTGGCCCCAGAATCAATGCTATTGAAGAAGACAAGCCGTCTTACTTGATAACCAGTGTGGGTCAGATTCGGACACCCTTGGTAGAGATTAAGGCTCAGCTCCTTGAATGTCAAATGTTCCCCGGATGCGAGCTAGGGTGTGCTTATTGCAACATTTCAGTGAATGGTTGTGATAACTTGAGAAATGGCATAGACGGTCTCATCCAGAGTGGCCTGCTTCAAATCACAACATCAATACCTACCAATCCAGCGATCTCCTTAACAGCAATCCCCGAGTCTTCTACAAATACAGCAACCATCGTTCCAAGCAACTCTTCAATCTCGTCAACAAATGCTTCATCTGTTACTTCAACGAACCAAATATCAGCAAACATCCCTTCTACAACTTCAGCACCCCTTCATTCAGAATCTCCTACAACAACAACACCCATCCTTCCAACAATGTCTCCTACAACTTCAGCAGCAAATGTCTCAACAGTTACAATTTATTACGATCCTGAAAATGATTCCGCCTACAACTCCCAAAATGCCACTCCTATCAGAGCACCAGTCACAATATACTATGATCCACAGACTATCATGGTCCCTTCTGCAGCTGCCATCAGTCCAGTCACTATTACAGTGTCGGGGCCAATACCTTATGAAAGCAGTAATGCCATCCCTTGGCATTACGGCTCTGATCTATACTGCGAAGGACAGAAAATCACTCTTGAATCATCAACTTCTTCACCACAAATAGACAATGTGGGAGGAGGCGGAGGCTTCACTCGAAGCGGACGTCTCTTTGCCCCACAAATTCAAAGACCCACTGCTGAAGCAGAAGCTGCTGCCAAGGCAAAAGGGAAGAACATGGTGCAAGAAGAGCAAATTGTTAAAGAAGCTTTGAAAACACCTTTTGATCAAGAAGTTGATGAATTCATGAGAATCATCAAGAAAAGTGATTACAAAATAGTGGACCAGCTTCACCAAACGCCTTCCAAGATCTCTATTCTATCATTGCTTATGTGCTTCGAGGCTCATCGGAACGCACTACTAAAAGTCTTGCACGCAGCTTATGTGCCAGAAGAGATCACAGTCAATCAGTTGGAAGCTGTGGTTGGGAATGTTAATGCTAGTAATGGACTAGGATTTACCAACACTGATTTGACTACTGAAGGCCGCAGTCATAACAAGGCTTTGCACATTACCATGGAATGTAAAGGTGCAGTTCTTTCCCATGTGCTGGTAGACACAGGATCCTCACTCAATGTCTTACCTAAAAAAGCCCTTGTGAAGCTAGAATATGACGGATTGGCATTACGGCCCAGCAACCTGGTAGTGAGAGCCTTTGACGGTTCTAAGAGATCAGTTCTGGGAGAAATTGAGTTGCCTATAACGATTGGCCCACAAACTTTCAAAACGACCTTCTACGTGATGGACATCCAGCCTGCCTACAGCTGTTTGTTGGGTAGACCATGGATTCACGCCGCTGGCGCCGTGACATCAACCCTTCACCAGAAGTTAAAATTCGAGTGGGAGGGCCAAGTCGTTACTATTTGTGGAGAGGAAGATATTTTTGTTAGCCATCTGGCTACATACAAATACATTGAGATGGATGGGGAGATCCACGAAACTATGAGTCAAGGGTTTGAGGCCTTGAACATAAATGAAACATCCGCTGTACCTGGAACCTCAATGACATCTTATCAACAAGCCCGAAAGGTTGTCGAAGAAGGGACTGCTTAAGGTTGGGGCAAGTTGTTGCCCGTAGAGAAGAAAGAGGATAGATTTGGGTTGGGTTACAAACCAACTCAACAAGATCAAGCAGAGGCTGCTGAGGAGCCCAACTTTGTTAGTGGGGGGATGCTCACCCCCGATGCTGTCAACAACTTGGAAGACGAGGATGAAAGCGACCGCAACCTGGAGAGTTGGATCCGTCCAAAGATCCCGGGGAGCAGTATCTCAAACTGGTCTTCCCAGGAAATTATAAGAGTTACTCCTGCAGAGTAATTATTATTTCCTGTATATTTTAAGCATGCATCAAGTCTTGCATCTTGCCAAGATGACAAGACTCATTTTGTAATCGGGCCATTTGTAATTTTTGTGCAACAAGATTAATCAATGAAATATCAGACATCTTTTGCAAATAAGTCTTTTCCTTTTCCGCTCACTGTTTTTTCCATTTTTCTTTTTGTACAAAAATAAATGGCAATGTTTTCAAAATGATAACTTCATTTCACTCTTTTTAAACAAGATTAAAATCAATCACTAAAATGAACAAACTGAACCCTTGCAGAGAGTGCCTTCCAGACCGCACCGACAACAGCACGGCTATGACTTCGTATGACTTTGACAATCCAATCAATCAAGCTGATGAAGGGGTTGAAGAAGAGTATGAGCTTCCTGAAGAGCTAGCCAGATTGTTGAGACAAGAGGAGAAGGTTATCACTCCTCATCAGGAGGAAGTAGAGACGATCAATCTTGGTACAGATGAAGATGTGAAAGAAGTTAAAATCGGGGCATGCTTACAAGACTCAGTGAAGAGACAACTGATTGACCTGCTTCAAGAGTATGTGGACGTGTTTGCTTGGTCTTATCAAGATATTCCAGGGTTGGACACCGACATTGTTATGCATAAGCTGCCTTTAAGAGAAGAATACCCACCGGTTAAACAGAAATTGCGCCGTACTCGCCCAGACATGGCAATGAAGATAAAGGAAGAGGTACAAAAGCAGTGGGACGTCGGGTTCCTTGCTGTAACTAGCTATCCGCCGTGGGTGGCTAATATAGTGCCTGTGCCTAAGAAAGACGGCAAAGTAAGAATGTGTGTTGACTACCGGGATCTGAACAGAGCTATCCCGAAAGATGATTTCCCATTACCTCACATTGATGTATTGGTTGATAATACGACTCAGTTCTCGGTATTCTCCTTCATGGACAGATTTTCAGGATACAATCAGATTAAAATGTCACCTGAAGACATGGAGAAGACAACTTTTATCACACCCTGGGGCACGTTCTGTTACAAGGTGATGCCATTTGGACTGAAGAATGCTGGTGCAACATATCAACGGGCTATGGTGACATTATTCCACGATATGATCCATAAAGAAATTGAATGTTATGTGGATGACATGATTGCCAAGTACCTCACTGAAGAAGACCACCTGGTAAATTTGCTAAAGTTATTCAAACGTCTGAGGAAGTACCAACTGAAGTTGAACCCCAACAAGTGCACATTCGGGGTGCGATCGGCTAAGCTGCTGGGTTTTATTGTGAGCGAGAAAGGGATTGAAGTTGACCCTGATAAAGTCAAAGCCATTCAAGAAATGCCTGCACCGAAGTCTGAAAAAGAAGTCCGAGGGTTTCTAGGTAGATTGAACTACATCTCAAGGTTCATATCACACCTTACAGCAACCTGTGAGCCTTTGTTCAGATTGTTGAGAAAAGAACAAACGGTCAGGTGGAACGAAGACTGCCAGAAGGCTTTTGACAAGATCAAGGAATACTTACAGGAGCCTCCAATCCTTATGCCTCCAGTTGAAGGGAGACCTTTGATAATGTACTTGACAGTATTAGAAGAGTTAATGGGGTGTGTACTGGGCCAGCATGACGAGTCTGGTCGAAAATAGTATGCAATATACTACCTAAGCAAAAAGTTTACCGACTGTGAACAACGTTATTCACTGCTCGAGAAAACTTGCTGTGCTTTAGCGTGGGCTGCTCGCCAACTGAGACAGTATATGCTGACCCACACTACTTTGTTGATCTCCAAATGGATCCAGTTAAGTACATATTCGAGAAGCCAGCTCTTACCGGACGGGTTGCAAAATGGCAAATGATCCTCACGGAATATGACATCCAGTACACATCTCAGAAAGCCATCAAGGGCAGTGTATTGTCTGAATATCTTGCTGAGCAACCTATTGATGATTACCAGCCTATGAGATTTGACTTCCCTGATGAAGACATCATGTTCATAAAAGCAAAAGATCATGAAGAGCCTATTCACACTGAAGGGCCCGACCCGGAAGAAGAATGGACTATGATGTTTGATGGGGCTGTTAATATGAATGGTCGTGGTGTTGGTGCAGTACTCATTACACCCAAAGGGGTTCACATGACTTTCTCGGCAAAACTCACCTTTAACTGCACTAACAACGAAGCTGAATACGAAGCTTGCATTATGGGTCTTGAGGAAGCCATTGACCTCAGGATAAAGACATTGACTGTATTCGGAGATTCAGCTCTGGTAATCAATCAAACCAACGGCAAATGGTACACCCACCAGGATCATCTGATACCTTACAGGGATTATACAAGGAGGTTATTGACTTTCTTTACAACAGTCAAGCTTGAATATATCCCTCGGGACGAAAATCAGTTTGCAGATGCTCTGGCTACCATTTCGTCCATGATCAAAGTTCAAACTGCCAACTTTGTACCTCAAATTTCAGTGTCCAGACTCAACAGACCAGCATATGTGTTCGCAGCAGATGTTGTCAAAGATGATAGGCCTTGGTTCCATGACATTAAGTGTTTCTTGGAAGATCAAACATACCCATCTGGGGCATCTTCCAATGATAAGAAGACTTTGAGAAGGCTTGCTGGTAGTTTCTTCTTGAACACTGATGGTTCCCTGTACAAAAGAAACTTTGATATGGTACTCCTCAGATGCGTCGATAGGACAGAAGCAGATTTGTTAATGCATGAAGTGCACGCAGGATCCTTTGGTACCCACGCGGGAGGGCATGCCATGGCTAAAAAGTTGCTAAGATCAGGCTATTACTGGATCACAATGGATGCCGACTGCTGTGCCTACGCTAGAAAATGCCATAAATGCCAGATTTATGCGGATAAGGTGCATGTGCCTCCCAATCCTTTGAATGTGATGTCTTCACCTTGGCCCTTTGCTATGTGGGGCATTGACATGATCGGCAAGATCGAACCGACTGCTTCGAATGGCCACAAATTCATCCTGGTTGCCATTGACTATTTCACCAAGTGGGTCGAAGCAGCTTCCTATGCCAATGTTACAAGACAAGTGGTAGCCAGATTTCTGAAGAGAGATATCATCTGTCGATATGGAGTTCCCGAGCGAATCATTACTGATAATGGTTCTAACCTAAACAACAAAATGATGGCAGAGCTGTGCCGGGACTTCAAGATCCAACACCACAATTCTTCTCCTTACAGGCCAAAGATGAATGGCGCTGTCGAGGCAGCTAATAAGAATATCAAGAAGATTGTGCAGAAGATGGTAGTCACCTACAAAGACTGGCATGAAATGTTACCATTTGCTTTGCATGGGTACCGCACGTCAATCAGAACATCCACTGGGGCAACACCGTATCAGCTTGTGTATGGTATGGAGGCAGTCCTACCTGTTGAAGTTGAATTACCCTCTCTACGGGTACTGATGGATGTTAAGCTGAACGAAGCAGAATGGGTCCGGGCCCGATACGAACAATTAAGTCTGATTGAAGAGAAAAGATTGGCTGCAATCTGCCATGGGCAGTTATATCAGAAAAGAATGAAGAGAGCCTTCGATCAGAAAGTCAGGCACCGAGAGTACCAAGTAGGGGATCTCGTGCTGAAGAGAATCCTCCCTCCTCATACAGACCACAGGGGCAAGTGGACTCTGAATTATGAAGGACCATTTGTAGTAAAGAGAGTTTTCTCTGGTGGAGCACTGATGCTCGACACTATAGATGGTGAAGATTTCCCGTCCCCTGTGAATTCAGATGCAGTTAAAAAATACTTCGCATAAAAATGACCCGCTGGACATAAAAACAGAATGTAAGTCCAGGAAAAAATAGGGCATCCCGGCGAGTCAAAAACAGAATAAAAGACTCGGGAAAAAATAAGGGAAAATAAACAAAAAATGTACACCCGCTGAGTTGAAAAGCCGCATTGGACAACTCAGGCAAAAATGGGTATCCCGATGGATTGAAAACCCGAAAGGGCGATCCATGCAAAATAAGGGAATAAGCGAACAACTGCATTCTGAATTCACCTGTATCACCTACAATTTGGTAAGCTTCGAAAGGATCAAGCGTCTTTCAGAATCATCCTTCTTCAGAAAGCAAGACGAGAAGAATGTCAAATGTCATACAAGTCATAGCAAGAGGGAAGCTCCTCGAAGCGTCGACAACATTGCCAGCTTCTTGTTTTCTCATTTTGTAATAATCTCCTCATTTCAGGGGATTTGTTTCTTTGACTGTATATTGCCAATTCAGGGCACACGAATTAATAAAATCAGATTTCCAGTCATGTTTCGTCTTGTACATTTTTTTATTTGCAAAAATGTCTGATGTCTCTAAAAAACTGATTACATAAATACAGATGCTTTTCTTCTAAAAGTCACATGCTTGCAGGAAATATACTTACTCTCAGAAGTGTCTAAACTCCTATGACGGAATCCGGTAAGGGATACCTCGGGATTACTTGTGCGTTTCCCTATCTTTGCAGGATTGCAGGTATCCAGAACGCAACTTGGGGCATGAAAGCTTCACTCCAGCAAGCTGACAAATCAACACTCAGCCTTAGCACCCAAAGTGTTTTCTCCCCAGCCGAACTACCACTTGCTACTTCTCCCCATCAGAGTTGCCAGGCATCACTTCTCCAACAGGGCAGTACCAGAAGGCGCCCATATCCCCGGCTGAGTCAAGAATCCTCCTCAACAGAATCTCTAGGGAGGTCTTTCAGTGATCTCTCTTTCTCCCCAGCCGAGTTGCTATTTCCTCCTCAACTAAGTACAAAAGTCAGGGAACCATCTCCCCACAAAGCTCCAGCCTCTATTCAGAAGAGCAACGCATGAAGGGATCACAACAGAGTGACGAAAGCTTCTACAAACCCCAGCTGGGTCCCCTCATTACCAAGGATGGGCCTATCAGTGACCTGTATCTCCAAGCAGATATCATCTCATCGGATCTACCAATGATCTCACCCCCAGCTGGGATGTCCATTTCAAGCAGATCGGCCAGAGATCTTCGCAGCAACGGGATCCGAATCCCGGTTTGGTATCTTTGCATAATCATGGCATTCGCATCATACTCACCCGCAAAGCGTAGCATTCCGTTTAATACGGAGCATTACGGCAAAAATCAAACATAATACATAATCATAAGCCATGTTCTGAATCAAACACTTGTGAATAATAACAGTCCATCAACATAAAACTCCCACAAAATCCCCAGCGGATATTCTCCAGCAAACACAGTTGCCTCACATACACAAACATCAGTACATACTCCTTGTGGCACCCGTCCGTGTCATATCCCCAACAGAAAGCCAAAGACATCCTCTTTGCACTCACATACACTTATATATAATTTCATTGACATCCGTCCGTGTAATTTTCCCCAGTACAGTAACATAAACACTTTGTATATCAGATATTTGTTTATACTATACTCTTCTCCTTTTGACACTCGTCCGTGTCACTCTCCCCGACAGTTAAATACTCATCTATACATCACTCATACTTACTACTCATACAGATACTCGTCCGTATCTTGTATATACCACTTATATCCCCGCAGATTCAGCACTAGTCCTTGTTCTTTGTTAACCAGTTGGTACTCGTCCGTACCATCATCTCAGAACATGCGTCAAGCGTTTGTTTCTACATGATACTCGTCCGTATCATAGTCTTAAGGATGCTCATCCGCATTTTTAATCCATACACTGTGTCAAACACTCTTGTCTTCTTGAATATAGATACTCGTCCGTATCTACTATTCCCCAGAAGAGTCCCCTCGGATTCAACACTCGTCCGTGTTCCTTGTTAACCAGTTGATACTCGTCCGTATCATCATCTTTGAACACGTGTCAATATTTGTTTCTACTCGATACTCGTCCGTATCGTGGTCTTAAGGATGCTCGGCCGCATCTTTAATCTATACACAAACATCTAAACACTTATACCTTTTGTTTCTTGGATGTAAATACTCGTCCGTGTTTACTATTCCCCAGTAGATCGCCGACAAAGCAATTTTTCTTTTATCTGACATTCGTCCTATGTCATGGTAAACTTTGAGAGCAGCCGTCCCCTGCTAGGTGGTCGTCCTCCACCTCTTGATGATCGTCCTTCATCATGCTCATCCGATGGCCGTCCCCATCGTTGATTTTTCTATCCGACATTCATCCTATGTCGTGATATTTAGCAGCCGTCCCCTGCTAGGTGGTCGTCCTCCACCTCTTGATGATCGTCCTTCATCATGCTCATCCGATGGCCGTCCCCATCGTTGATTTTTCTATCCGACATTCGTCCTATGTCGTGATATTTAGCAGCCGTCCCCTGCTAGGTGGTCATCCCCCACCTTTTGATGATCGTCCTTCATCATTTTATCCAATGGCCGTCCCCATTGTTGATTTTGGTTATCTGACATTCGTCCTATGTCAAGACAAACCTTGAGAGCAGCCGTCCCTGCTAGGTGGTCGTCCTCCACCTCTTGATGGTCGTCCTCCATCATGATCACCCGATGGTCGTCCCCATCGTTGACCTTTTATCCGGCATTCGTCCTATGTCGCGATATTTTCGGCAGCCGTACCCTGCCAGGTGGTTGTCCTCCACCTTAGATGACCGTCCCTCATCTTACCCCCAACAGAGAAGCCGTCCCCTGCTAGGTGATCGTCCTTCACCTTTGATGACCGTACCTCATCATCTGTTTATTTCATTTATTCTTTAAACCGATGGCCGTCCCCGTCGTGGTCCCTTTTCCTTTTCCTGTTGATCGTCCTTCATCTGTTTAGCCCGATGGCCGTCCCCATCATTGGTTACTTTGCTTTATGAACTTGATGGCCGTCCCCGTCATGTTTCATTAATCCCCAGAGAATTTTACAGCTTTACTTGATGGCCGTCCCCATCATAATCCCTTTTCTTCCTAGCATATCGGTCGTCCCCGTCATTGCTTTATTTTTTCGCACTTTCCCCAATGTGTCGGCCGTCCCCGTCATTGCTCTTTACCCAGCAGTCGTCCTCTGCTCGACGGTCGTTCTCTGTCGCCCACACTTTACAATGTACTTTATTTTCTTTTACAATCTATATCCCTTTTCTTCTTCATCCTGCGAGTGCAAATTTTGGACTGTCTTTGGTATTCAACCACAAGTTATCTTGTTTGCCTAATAAGCCGTCGCTTACATCCTGCACAGCTAACTCATGTTTGAATAGGGGCAGCTGTAAACACCCCAAATTTGCCCTCACCCATTCACACCATGGCTTGTGATCATTTCATATGCATAAACTCAATCATAACATCTCATACCACATTTTTGATTCACTGCATAGATTCAAAGTCATCTGCACCTAGGGTTTGTGATCTGAGCAATCCAAGAGCTTCTTGAGCCACTCCAAAGGCCATCAGTCACTTCAAAGGGGTCTATGTGTGTTCAAGTATCATATTATATCCTCTCAAAGTCAATATTGTCAAAGAATCACAAGAACTGGGATTGGCATGAAGGCAGAGCCAGGTTTGACTGCACAGATGACCTAGAATTAGGGTTTTGGTTTCAGAGGCCATAACTCCAAATTTTTTGGTCATTCTTGTTTTTATTGGTCTCTATATGGTATAGGGAGTATGCATATCAATTTTCATGAAGAAATTCCGTGGGGAAGTCATCTGGTCAAGAGTTGACTTTTCAAGCAAGTCAGGGCAAAATCAGGGCATCTGAGGCCCCCAATGACCCAACCAAGGGGTGTTCTTCATCATTTTGATTGTATATGATCTTTATTTGATCCTAGAAGATGTTGGAAGTTCACAAAATTGAGAATTTTAAGTCTTTTGCAAAGTTGACTTTTTGGGCAAGTTTGACTTTTAATGAAAATGTCATCTTAGGCAACTTTTTCAACCTTTACTTTTTGATTCAAAAAAGCTTCAAATGGAAAAACCTTGGTCATGAAAGTTATAGAATAGATCATTCCCTTTTCAAAAAGTACAAGAACATGACCTAATTCATTTTGGATCAAAAGTTATGGCTTGTCAAAGTTGGCAAAAATCACAAAATTTCAAAGTTTCTACCAAAAGGGTATTTTGCAAAATGACTTGATCAAGTGTTCTAAGGCTAACAAATGCACTTCTAATCCACACAACATGATCACACAACATTCAAAAATCAGAATGGGCCAAGGAATCACATGTTTCATGGCTTATGAAGCAAGACTCTTTCATAAGGATCAAAGGCAAGCCAAGTTGCAAAATCCATCATAGTTTCTCATCCACTTGCTGGCTAGTTTGCTGAACCATCCTAGGCCTTTTCCCTCATCATGCTGCGCAGCACACCCTCCTTGTACTAGGCTAGCAAGTGGCCCATGCTTCTCTTACACAAACTTGACCTTTTGGCAAAAGCACCCATACCAATCAATAAAGCACACATCATGTCATCTGACCAATCCCAATTGTTTATGTTAATCAAATGCAAGCCAAACATAAGAGGAGGCAAGCCTGAAACACACCACAACTCAGCATTCACAAAATCTCTCCAACTTGCATTTTCCTTCGAAACACTCTCCACAGGCCATAAACACCCAAACAAACTTCACAAACCATCTCACCATGCTTCACTGAACACAAAGCACCCATCATCCTTGCCTGAAAGCCATAGAATCACAAACACGATCCTCACCTGACCTTGAACAGAACTCAAGCAAACTCCTAAACCAGCCACTGCAAACTTTAAACAAACATTGCAAGCTTCTTGGGAGGATCATTGGAGTGGATTTGAGCCAAAGAAACAGCCAGAAAGTTCCAAACTGAAAAGCTTCAAACTCAGGTAGCTTCATGAACTTTTTTTCCAGAACGTGTATTTTAAGTTTCTAATTGAATCTACTTGCTTCCCTGATCATGAATATGTGATTGTTTTTGAAAATGGTTGAGAATTGAGTATTTAATCTTGTTCTGAAACTTTTGCCCTAAAAGATGTTTTGTTTCGATTCAGTTGATTGAAGAAGAATAAATGAGTTTTAAGTTAGGGTTTTGATTCAGGGGGATGTGGGAATGATTTCTGGGTTGTTAGTTTTTATTTTAGTAAAGATTTGAAGATTTTAGAAATTTTCAGGTGGGGTTCCCACCGGAGAAGACGACCGGAGGTCTTCTCCGGCCACCTGAAAATAATTAGGGTTAATCCCTGTCATTAATTGAGGTTTGAATGCTGAGCGTTGGATGCGTTGACTGGGGGAGACTGGCGCGTGTTTGGATGACTGAGATTTGTCATTAGAAACCCTAATCTTTAGTTAACTTAATTAATTCAATTTAATTAATTTAAATCAGAAATTAGGCTAATTTGAATTTGGACCTTTGGATTGCGCGCGCAGTCAACCTTTTCTAACCCAGATTGCATCTGAGCCTTCCATTGCGTTTACTTTTCATTTTCTTTAATTTTTAATTCATTTATTTTGTATTTCTTTCTCCATTTATTTTAAAATAGCAAAA
Organism: Lathyrus aphaca; assembly: GCA_963966055.1. Classification (NCBI taxonomy): domain Eukaryota; kingdom Viridiplantae; phylum Streptophyta; class Magnoliopsida; order Fabales; family Fabaceae; genus Lathyrus; species Lathyrus aphaca. The sequence goes on along the minus strand of OZ014519.1, from coordinate 200,170,869 downwards.
TCACTTTAAAAATTCTGAAATTTTTTGTACAAACTTTTATTTAATTTCAGAAACCAAAAACATTTTTATTTTTATTTTTTGCATTTTAAAATATTTTTAAATCATTTAAAAGTTTATTTTTAATTAATTAATAAGAATTAATTAGTTAAAAATACTTTTAGGTATTTAAAAATCACCAAAAAATTCATGAAGCATTTAAAAACATTTAGAAACATTGCCCAACCCTCAAACCAAATTTCTTTTTTGATCTTAATGCATTTTGAGAATTTTTCATGGAATTAAAATCATTTTTAGGCATTAATTTGATCCAAACTTCCAAAAATCATTTCTGCCTAACCATTAAGAGTTGGACCTTGATTCTTTTTGCATTGCATTGTGTTTAGCATGAAGTTTGTGAGATTAAATGGGCATGATTTGATCTTTCATTTTCCATTTGTTTGGCATTTTTCTTGTTAAGGAACCCTAAAACCCTAGAAATTTTAGGAAATTCATAACTTTTATTAGGTTAAGAGTTGGAACTTCTCCTTTGGGCAGTGAGTTAGTATAGGTTTAGGGATCCTTTGAGTGCATTTTCAATTTTTTATATTGATGTTTGCTTCTGATTTTGGGTTATGTTTGATGCCTTGATCATAAACCCTAATTTGGGCTTCCATATGCATCCATCTTGCACTTGCTTGCATAACATGAATTGCCATAGCATTTTGTGCATCCATTTGGTTCATTTGACATCTTAAGACATATTGAAAGTATGTTTGATCATTGCATCTTGCATTTACCATGTTGTATGTCATTTTCATCTCATAACTTTTCATGTATGCTTATGGTTCTTAACTTGTTTCATCTGCATCCATTGGTTCACATGACCATCCCCATGCTTTGTTTCATGTTTGCATCATCCTATAGCATCATTAACATCATGAATGTGCTTCTGGTTTTGATTTGCATCATGTCATTTCATCCCATTTTGCATTGCCTTGCATTCCCTTCACTAACTTTTCAGGTGGTAAGTAACTTTGAGAAGTGAATTTGCCTTCACTTCTCACAATTTCTTTTCATCTCTTTCATGAACCCTTGCTTCATTTTGTTATGTGTTTGAGATTGAGCTTGCTCATTCTTCTTCTTCTTACTTTCTTTCTTCAAGTGACTTGTCTTCTTAAATGAAGCAAGTTACTTTGCTTCTCCTGATCCTTTCATCTGCTTCCTGGTGGTTCCTCTGAAGACTTCTCTTGTAAACCTCACAAACCTTAGGAACAACCAAGCATGACAATGATTAGGGTTTTGATTAGTCCCCCACTTAGTTTTACCTTTGTGTCTCATTGAGTCTTCTCTTCTCATCTCATAATCAGGGGCTAAACCCTAAAGGCTTTAAGGCTTTGTGATTAAGCTTATGCCTGCATCCTTCTATTAGGATGGAGTGTATAACTTTAATCCTAAGTGTTAAATCCTTAATGTGTTTAAATCCTTTAATCAATTCACATAATAATCATCAAGACTTCACACTTGTAACTTGGGCCTTGCATTAGGGTTCTAATTCTTCCTTAACTGGTTAAGAAGGACTAACCCTAGTGTTAATGGACAAGTCCCCCTCAAGTTGTCTTACAAACCCTAAAAAACACTTCATCATCTTATCACTAACTAAAATCCACTTAAACAAAGGCTTGTTTTGTCATAAGTTTAATCCCTAATCATGGATTAAGTTGAGGAGCTTTCCTCAACTTAAACATTCTCATCTATTATCCTTCTATTAGGATGGTGTAATGAGTCTGTTTAATCCCTGATTATGGCTTAATCTCATTACTCAACACTAAACAAAAACACCAAAAACATCTAAATAATCACAAATAGGTTAATGATCTTAATCCTACATCAAAGGTGATTAAGTGTGAGAAGCTGACTTCACACTTAAGGTATTCTCATTACCCCTAATCAGAGGGAAGATGTGATGAGTTTACTAAATCCATTGGTTTAGGCCTAAGCTCATTAACTTATGACAAACTTTCAAAAGCAATAAAAGACTGAAAACACAAAAACAAACAATAATCGTCTCCTTCGGGATTCTTTTCTCATCTCATTCGCTCACAAACGAGAACTCGCTTCTTCCGTCTAATGCAAGACAGTTAGCACCTGAGCCAGACAGGTCATACACTTGAGCATAGACAAGCAAGCAGTTCACAAGTCAATTTATCTTTCAGTCTCTTTGGGTCGAACTACGGTGTTATGACTTCCTCATTGCACGAGAGGATACGTAGGCATAACTTAACAGTTATCGAACAAAAGTCTCTGTATATTCCCCCTCCTTTCAGTTTCATTCTTTTAAGCCTCATGATCTTGAGCATCTCATTCTCAGTTCTTACACTGACACTTCTCTTATACACTTCACTTTTCTTTGACACTGACACCTGTACATCTTTCCAGCTTTGATACACAAATTGCACTGACACTACCCCTTTAAAACACAAATCTTTTAAGCGTGGATCCCGTCGAGTACGGCGGACAATCTGGGTGCTAATACCTTCCCAGGTTGTAACCAACCCCCTTTCTCAGTCTCTCTGGTTCGCGACTGTCTTATCCATATCTTTCTAGGTCTATGCAGCATTGCCTTTCCTCCGGGATAAAAATGCCTAGCTGGCGACTCTTTTCATCTCCTGTGAGTTCACTCCTGTGTGTTCTCGCATTTCTCTTTTCGCCGACCGTTCGCGTCTGTACCCCATTTGACCCGGCTTCATTTGGTGGGAGCGACATTAATGTCATGGAACCAAGGCTTATCATCCTTAACAACATCTGCTACGAACACATATGCTGGTCTGTCAAGTCTGGACACTGAAATTTGAGGTACAAAGTTGGCAGCTTGAACTTTGATCATGGATGAAATGGTAGCCAGAGCATCTGCGAACTGATTCTCGTCCCGAGGGATATACTCAAGCTTGACTGTTGTAAAGAAAGTCAATAACCTCCTTGTATAATCCCTGTAAGGTATCAGATGATCCTGGTGTGTGTACCATTTGCCGTTAGTTTGATTAACTACCAGAGCTGAATCTCCGAACACAGTCAATGTCTTGATCCTTAGGTCAATGGCTTCCTCAAGACCCATAATGCAAGCTTCGTATTCAGATTCGTTGTTAGTGCAGTTGAAGGTGAATTTTGCCGAGAAAGGCATGTGAACTCCCTTAGGTGTAATGAGTACTGCACCAACACCACGACCATTCATATTAACTGCCCCATCAAACATCATAGTCCATCCTTCTTCTGGGTCAGGCCCTTCAGTGTGAACAGGCTCTTCATGGTATTTTGCTTTTATGAACATGATGTCTTCATCGGGGAAGTCAAATCTCATAGGCTGGTAATCATCAATAGGTTGCTCAGCAAGATATTCAGACAATACACTGCCCTTGATGGCTTTCTGAGAGGTGTACTAGATGTCATATTCTGTGAGGATCATTTGCCATCTTGCAACCCGTCCGGTAAGTGATGGCTTCTCAAAAATGTACTTAACTGGATCCATCTTGGAGATCAATAAGGTAGTGTGGGTCAACATATACTGTCTTAGTCGGCGAGCAGCCCACGCTAAAGCACAACAAGTTTTCTCGAGCAGTGAATAACGTTGTTCACAGTCGGTAAACTTTTTGCTTAGGTAGTATATTGCATACTCTTTTCGACCAGACTCGTCATGCTGGCCCAGCACACACCCCATTGACTATTCTAATACTGTCAAGTACATGATTAGAGGTCTTCCTTCAACTGGAGGCATAAGGATTGGAGGTTCTTGCAAGAACTCCTTGATTTTGTCAAAAGCCCTCTGGCAGTCGTCGTTCCACCTGATCGTCTGTTCTTTTCTTAGCAGTTTGAACAACGGTTCGCAAGTTGCTGTAAGGTGAGATATGAACCGTGAAATGTAGTTCAATCGACCTAAGAACCCTCGAACTTCTTTTTCTGACTTTGGTGCAGGCATTTCTTGAATGGCTTTGACTTTATCAAGGTCAACATCAATCCCTTTCTCGCTCACAATAAATCCCAGCAGCTTACCAGATCGCACCCCGAATGTGCATTTGTTGGGATTCAACTTCAGTTGGTACTTCCTCAGACGCTTGAATAGCTTCAGCAGATTTACCAGGTGGTCTTCTTCAGTGAGGGACTTGGCAATCATGTCATCCACATAACATTCGATTTCTTTATGGATCATATCGTGGAATAATGTCACCATAGCCCGTTGATATGTTGCACCGGCATTCTTCAGTCCGAATGGCATCACCTTGTAACAGAATGTGCCCCAGGGTGTGATGAAGGTTGTCTTCTCCATGTCTTCAGGTGACATCTTAATCTGATTGTATCCTGAAAATCCGTCCATGAAAGAGAATACCAAGAACTGAGCCGTATTATCAACCAATACATCAATGTGAGGTAATGGGAAGTCATCTTTCGGGCTGGCTCTGTTTAGATCCCGGTAGTCAACACACATTCTTACTTTGCCATCCTTCTTAGGCACAGGTACTATATTAGCAACCCACGGCGGATAGCTAGTCACAGCAAGGAACCCGGCGTACCACTGCTTTTGTACCTCTTCTTTGATTTTCATTGCCATGTCTGGGCGTGTACGACGCAGTTTCTGTTTAACTGGTGGGCAATCTTCTCTTAAAGGCAGCTTGTGCATGACGATATCGGTGTCCAACCCTGGCATATCCTGATAAGACCAAGCAAACACATCCACATACTCCTGTAGCAGGTCAATCAGTTGTCTCTTCACTGAGTCTTGTAAGCAGGCCCCGATTTTAACTTCTTTCACATCTTCATCTGTACCAAGATTGATCGTTTCGACCTCCTCCTGATGAGGAGTGATAACCTTTTCCTCTTGTCTCAACAACCTGGCTAGCTCTTCAGGAAGCTCGTAATCTTCTTCAACCCCTTCATCAACTTGATTGATTGGATTGTCAAAGTCATACAAAGTCATAGCCGTGCTGTTGTCGGTGCGGTCTGGAAGGCACTCTCTGCAAGGGTTCAGTTTGTTCATTTTAGTGATTGATTTTAATCTTGTTTAAAAAATTGAAATAAAGTTGTCATTTTGAAAACATTGCCATTTATTTTTTGTACAAAAGAAAAATGGAAAAAAAACAGTGAGCGGAAAAGAGAAAAGACTCATTTGCAAAAGATGTTTGATTATCATTGATTGATCTATTTGCACAAAATTACAGATGGGCCGATTACAAAATGAGTCTTGCCATCTTGGGCAAGATGCAAGACTTGATGCATGCTTAAAAATATAGGAAATAATAATTACTCTGCAGGAGTAACCCTTATAATTTCCTGGGAAGACCAGTTTGAGATACTGCTCCCCGGGATCCTTGGATGTATCCAACTCTCCAGGTTGCGGTCGCTTTCATCCTCGTCTTCCAAGTTGTTCACGACATTTAGGGTGAGCATCCCCCCACTGATAAAATTGGGCTTCTTAGCAGCCTCTGCTTGATCTTGTTGAGTTGGTTTGTAACCCAACCCAAATCTATCCTCCTTCTTATCTACGGGCAGCAACTTGCCCCAGCCTTGGGCAGTCCCTTCTTCAACAACCTTCCGGGATTGCTGATAAGATGTCATTGAGGTTCCAGGTACAGCGGATGCTTCATTTATGTTCAAGGCCTCAAACCCTTGACTCATAGTTTCGTGGATCTCCCCATCCATCTCAATGTATTTGTATGTAGCCAGATGGCTAACAAAGATATCTTCCTCTCCACAAATAGTAACGACTTGGCCCTCCCACTTGAATTTTAACTTCTGGTGAAGGGTTGAGGTCGCGGCGCCAGCGGCGTGTATCCATGGTCTACCCAATAGACAGCTGTAGGCAGGCTGTATATCCATCACGAAGAAGGTCGTTTTGAAAGTCTGTGGGCCAATCGTTATAGGCAACTCAATTTCTCCCAGAACTGATCTCTTAGAACCGTCAAAGGCTCTCACTATCAAGTTGCTGGGACGTAATGCCAGTCCTTCATACTCCAGCTTCACAAGGGCTTTTTTAGGTAAGACATTGAGGGATGACCCTGTGTCTACCAGTACATGGGAAAGAACTGCACCCTTACACTCCAAGGTAATGTGCAAAGCCTTGTTGTGATTGCGGCCTTCCGTAGTCAAATCAGTGTTGGTAAATCCTAGTCCATTACTAGCGTTAACATTTCCAACCACAACCTCTAACTGATTGACGGTAATCTCCTCTGGCACATAAGCTGCGTGCAAGACTTTTAATAATGCATTCCGGTGAGCCTCAGAGCACATTAGCAATGATAAAATGGAGATTTTGGAAGGTGTCTGGTGAAGCTGGTCCACTATCTTGTAATCACTTTTCTTGATGATTCTCATGAATTCATCAACCTCTTGATCAAAAGGGGTTTTCAAAGCTTCTTTAGCAACTTGTTCTTCTTGCACCATGCTCTTCCCTTTTGCTTTGGCAGCAGCTTCTGCTTCAGCAATGGGTCTTGGAATTTGCGGGGCAAAGAGACGTCCGCTTCGAGTGAAGCCTCCGCCTCCTCCCACATTGTCTATTTATGGTGAAGAAGTTGATGATTCCAAAGTGATTTTCCGTCCTTCGCAGTATAGATCAGAGCCGTAATGCCAAGGGATGGCATTATTGCTCTTATAAGGAACTGGCCCAGGCATTGTGATAGTGACTGGACTGATAGCAGCTGCAGAAGGGACCATGATAGTATGTGGATCACAGTATATTATAACTGGTGTTCTGATAGGAGTGGCATTTTGTGAGTTGTAGGCAGAATCATTTGCAGGATCATAATATATTGTAACCGTTGAGACACTTTCATTATTTGTTGTTGATGTTGTAGGAGGCACTGTTGATTGGATAGGTGTTGCTGTTGTAGGAGGTTCTGAATGAAGGGGTGCTGAAGTTGTAGAAGGGATGTTTGTTGATATTTGGTCCGTTGAAGTGACAGAAGAAGCATTTGTTGATGAGATTGAAGAGTTGTTTGGAACAATTGTTGTTGCATTTGTAGAAGACACGGGAATTGTTGTTAAGGAGATTGCTGGATTTGTAGGTATTGATGTTGTGATTTGAAGCATGCCACTCTGGATGAGACCATGTATGCCACTTCTCAAGTTACCACACCCATTTACTGAAATTTTGCAATAAGCACATCCTAGCTCACATCCGGGGAACATTCGACATTCAAGGAGTTGAGCTTTAATCTCTACCAAGGGTGTCCGAATCTGCCCCACACTGGTTATCAAGTAAGACGGCCTATCTTCTTCAATAGCATTGATTCTGGGTCCACCGTGGTTGGGCATAGGGTTCTTACTGACATTTGGTGGGGGTGCAAAGTTTAGAGCTTTGGAATCCACTAGATCCTGTACTTTCATGTGCAAAGCTCTGCACTTCTCTGTACTGTGGCCAGGTGCATTTGAGTGAAAAGCACATCTGGCGCTGGCGTCGTAATTTCTGGGCATACTGGCAGGATCTGGAGGTGCCAATGTCCTTAGCTCAACCAAGTTGAGTTTCAGGAGTTGTGGCAATAATGTGGCATAAGGAATAGGGATCGGATTAATCACCCTATTGGCCTGAGATGGTCTCTGTTGAAAAGGTCTTTGCTGATTGTTGTTGCTGGTGTTGTTGTTGTTATAATTTCTCTGAGGTGGATACTGAGCTTGTTGTTGGTAGTGAGGTTGTTGCTGTGGTTGGTATGCTGGTTGTGGATGAATTGGAGCGGGAATGGTGACAGCTGCCACTGACCTATGAACATACTGGGGTCTACCCCTGCTGGTATGGATAGCATTAGTCTCACCAGTTCTTCTTGGGCCCACAAAAGGCTTTCTGGGGTTGCTGGACGAGCTTGCACCGTTGTCAAAAATCTTTCCCATCTTTAGAAGGCTGTCAATTCTTTCTCCAGCTATGACTACATCCGCGAAGCTGGTGGAAGAAAAAGCAGCTAGCCTATCAATGTATGTCCCTTGAAGGGTGTTCATAAACATGTCGGCCATCTCCCTTTCCGACATGGGTGGCTGGACAGCAGCAGCAAGCTGTCTCCACCTCTGGGCGTACTCCCGGAAGCTTTCTCTGGATGACTGGGACATTCCCATCAGGAGGGTCCTGTTAGGGGCCATGTCCAGGTTATACTGGTATTGTCTAATGAAAGCCTCAGCCAGATCCTTCCAGCACCTGATGTTTGCTCTAGTCAAGTGAGAGTACCATTCCCTTGAAGCTCTTGTTAAGCTATCTTCGAAATAAAACATCCATAGCTTTTCATCCATGGTATATGCCTTCAGCCTCCCCAGAAAGGATTGCAAGTGGGTTCGCGGACAGGAAGTTCCGTTGTACTTCTCAAAGCACAGAGGTTTAAACTTATGGGGAATCCTGACCCCGTCCACTAAGCCCATGTTCATGACATCAAAACCCAAGGAGTTTTGAGACTCCAAGGACCTTAATTTTTCAGCAATTTAATCTAGCCTTCTGTCATAGGCTTCATCCCTAGCTCCCATCACAGTGAATTGATCTTCCTGGGGGTCTTCTTGCAGTACCCTACCTGTAGTAGCATTCCCTTGTACATTAGCAGGGATGTTGATCTCTGGGTGAAGATGAGGGCCATACACAGGTGGGTTGACATGAGGCTGAACCCTCTCATTGTTGCTTGTTCCACCAGTCCCCAGATGGGGGTCTTCCTGAGTCTGCCTCTCTACCAATGCTCTTAATCTTTCTTGGCTCTGTGCAATCCATTCATCACCTCCATAAACTGGGTCATCTGATTTCTCATTTCCAGTCTCTCATTGGCCATTTGTGTCCTGACCTCTGTAAGATCCTGTTGTACCTGGTCCATCTGTATACCCGGAAGGTTGTTGCGGGTAGGATATCTGTGTGGACGGTTGAGTGGGAACACCCGACGTCGAGCAATAGTTCCTGAACCACAACAGAGTTAGTAACACCAAACAAACAAAACCTACAAAACAAGACAAAAGGTTAGTATGCAATGCAGTATGCTTATTTGTTTCCGAGGTATCCGGCTTGGCACTTAATTTTGACCTTTCCAGACCCTTGAGGAAGATGCTTTTGATGTTGCTTAGAGAGAGAGATTCAAATGAAACAAACTAACAAATATATTACAGCAAAGTGAAAGATACATAGTTTGTTTTTTACAATACATGCCCCTAAGGGATCAAAATACAACATAAGAAAGAAAAGTACAAGGAAATGACAGCAACAACAAGCAAAAGTCAGACACCAAGACCAAACTCGTCCTCCTGAACTTCCTTCAGAAGTGCTTCAGTCACAGGATCAGCTGGACGCTCTGTGAGGTTCCTGATAAGAAGATTCCTGGTGGCAACAGTTGCGGTTAGCTTCTTGTGTCGACTCTGGTCCTTTGACCTCTTCACACCAGCCCTAATCTTCAACTCTGAGATCTCCCTCTGGGCTGCTAGCAGGGCTTCTTGTTGCTCCTTTGCACCAACCTCCAACTGCTCAATCTTGTCCTGAGTCCTTTTATCTTCCTGAGTACGAGCTTCGGTGATCCTGACCCACCTAGCTTGACTCTCTTTCAGATACAAATCAGTCCTGGCCTTTTGGAACTGAGCCTCCTTGCAGGAATTCTTCAAGATCTTCTCTCCAGCCCTTGACTTCTTGATGTAGTCTTCTGACTTCTCAATCCTGGCTAGATGCTCCACCTTTAGCTTTTCTAACCTCTCAATGTCCAGACGACCATCACTCATCTCCCAGAGGGTCTTCTGTAGAGCCTGAGTCAGATTCTCATTCCTCTCTTTCAGTTTCTCAAACTCCTCTAAGCTGACAGTGGCAGGAGGTGGTGTTGTGGAGGGTCCAGGTGCATCCTCAATGGTGAAGGGCATCCCAGAAGCTTGTGCCCTGGCATGAGACCACTCATAGTACTGAGCTGAGGCCACATTGTTGCATCTCCCAAGAATGGCCATCCCTTTGGTCTGGACATTGTCCCAAGCCCAGGATGCTTGCCTGACAATAGCTAGATTAGGCTTAATCTCACAATAAAGGGTTTCAGCCAGGTCTTGTGCTCTAGGAGGGTGGACCAATGCATAGCCCAATTGTCTTTTGAATAACAGAGGGTTGTAGTTGATGCAACCCTTCACTCCTATCAGGGGTACATTGGGGAACTGCCCACAACTAGTAATGATGTCCCTGCCCTTGGTGCTCTGAGTGCACTACCTGATGTCAGCTGATGTCAAAGCAATGAATCTTCTAGCCCAATTCTTTTGGTGGTGAGGATTCAAGAATGCATCAGTCTTGGGCAAGTGTTTGAGCAGCCAGGTATGGAACAAGGGAGCACATCATCTCACCAATCTTCCTCTTTGCTTTTCATTCCTTTGGTGAACAGAGTAGTAGAAATCTCCCAGTAAGGTGGGCACTGGGTTCCTCAGAATGAAAAGGTGAATGGCATTCTTGCTAATAAATTTAGGCTCGTCTGCGAAAAGTATAACCCCATATATGCTGAGGGCTAACAAAGCACAGACTGCCTTCCATTCTCCCAAGGAGGCCTTCAGGATGGCCTGAGAAGTCAAGAAATCCAAATGCAGACCAGAGATTCCTGCCTTGGTTGTCATATTCTGCCCAATCAGACAAGGTTCCAGATACAATGCCTTTGCCACTTCTTCATTACTGGGAAAAGCCATCCCAGGGTTGAATGGGACACCACCCCTGACAGGTACACCAATCAGTGATGAATACTCCTCTAATAAAGGCCCCAACTGAAAATCCTGAAAGGTGAAGCACCTCAGCGGGGGATCATAGAACTGCAGGCAAGTATGAATCAAGCTCCTTTGGGAAGGGTCCAAATCCATAACCACATCAAGGATGCCTCCATAATGTTCTCTAAATAGTGGTATATGGTCTGGAGTAATCAGGGCCTGGACCTTCCTGATGCTAGCCAGCTCAGGCTCCAAGAAATGATATGAGATGTTGCTCTTCTTGGGTGCCATGCTTGCTGATGAAGAGCTGAAAAATAACTGCTGATGGTGAAGACTGATGTTGGTAATGAGCCACTGACAGGCCGAGACTGGTGATGACAGTAGCTGAATCAGGTAGCTGATGAGGATAGCTGAAGTAGATAGGTCTATGAAGATGAAGGGGTCAAAACCAAGCCAAAATATAGTATGGATACCCTGAAAAACAAATAAGCAAATGTTAAAATGATGCAATGATGATGTATGCAAATGATATGCCAGGGTTTGTGATCAAGTTGGATCTGATTAACTGCCTTAATATAAGTCCATGTATGTCTAAGAAGTCCAGATGGAGGTTTATAAGTCCAGTAACCAAGGTGGGGGACTCTAATAAAGAGTCACATGTCAAGGGTTTAAAAATCACAAGAACTGTCCCAAAATGGAGTACTCTTAATCAAAACAGGGTATGCTGAGGTCAAGGGTACCTGCAAACCTGTAAACAGCCCCAACCCCCTCACAGGTGGTGTTCTAGAACAAGGATCCTCAGACTTGGATCAGTTATGAGAAGTGTAAACACTTCTAACCCGGAGGTACAGTGTTTACAATAACCATAAAAGATCCTCCTCTAATTCACCTCAGTTTCTGAAGGTCAAAATAAAGGTCATCCAGACTTAGCAGGCTTCCCAGATAGCCCTAGCACTACAGGAAATCTGTAGCACAGAGTTCTCAAGAAGAAACCCATATCTGAACCGTGTTTCATATTCCCGCACCAGACCGAGATTGAATGGGAAATAACATGAACCACTCTAGCCTAGGTGTCACTCAGGTCCCAGGTGTAGGACCTTAACTCTCAATAGAACCCCACCCACCAAAACAGAAACAACAGATCCAGCCAGAATAGTATGACAGTATGATGTATATAAAGCTATAAAGAAAGCAATAAACAAAACTGTACATAAAGCAATAAATAAAATATACAAACACAGATAACACATAACACCCCAGTAAACACAAATCAATCAAGCGCTAGGAGGAACCCACGAAAAGAACCAGAAGCCCTGGTTACAGTACAAGATTCCCCAGCAGAGTCGCCAAGCTGTCGCTCCCAAAAGATGAGACTGGGCTCAAATGAGGTACAGACGTGAACGGTCGGCGAAAGGATGTGTGAGAACACACAGGAGTGAACTCACAGGAAAAGAAAAGAGTCGCCAGCTAGGCATTTTTATCCCGGAGGAAAGGCAATGCTGCATAGACCTAGAAAGATATGGATAAGACGGTTGCGAACCAGAGGGACTGAGAAAGGGGGTTGGTTACAACCTGGGAAGGTATTAGCACCCAGATTGTCCGTCGTACTCGACGGGATCCACGCTTAAAAGATTTGTGTTTTAAAGGGGTAGTGTCAGTGCAATCTGTGTATAAAAGAGCTAGGAAAGGATGTACAGGTGTCAGTGTAAAAGAAGTGTGAAGTGTATAAATGATGTGTCAGTGTAAAAAAGATGTGAAGTGTGTAAATGTACAGTGTCAGTGTAAAGAAACAGGAATAAGATGCTCAAGATCATGAGGCTAAAAGAGTGATGCTGGAAAGAGGGGGAATATACAGAGACTTTTGTTCGATAACTGTTAAGTTATGCCTACGTATCCTCTCGTGCAATGAGGAAGTCAGAACACCGTAGTTCGACCCAAAGAGACTGAAAGATAAATTGACTTGTGAACTGCTTACTTGCCTATGCTCAAGTGTATGACCTGTCTGGCTCAGGTGCACACTGTCTTGCATTAGACGGAAGAAGCAAGTTCTCGTTTATGAGTGAATGAGATGAGAAAAGAATCCCGGAGGAGACGATTGTTGTTTGTTTTTTGAGTTTTCAGTCTTTTATTGCTTTTGAAAATTTGTCATAAGTTAATGAGCTTAAGCCTAAACCAATGGATTTAGTAAACTCATCACATCTTCCCTCTGATTAGGGGTAATGAGAATGCCTTAAGTGTGAAGTCAGCTTCTCACACTTAATTACCATGGTGTAGGATTAAGATCATTAACCTACTTGTGATTATTTAGATGTTTTTGATGTTTTTGTTTAGTGTTAGGTGATGAGATTAAGCTATAATCAGGGATTAAACAGACTCATTACACCATCCTAATAGAAGTATAATAAATGAGAATGTTTAAGCTGAGGAAAGCTCCTCAACTTAATCCATGATCAGGGATTAAACTTATGACAAAACAAAGCCTTTATTAGGTGGATTTTAGTTAATGATAAGATGATGAAGTGAGTTTTAGGGTTTGTAAGACAACTTGAGGGGGACTTGTCCATTAACACTAGGGTTAGTCCTTCTTAACCAATTAAGGAAGAATTAGAACCCTAATGCAAGGCCCAAGTTACAAGCTCTATGTCTTAATGATTATTAAGTGGATTGATTAAAGGATTTAAACACATTAAGGGTTTAACACTTAGGATTAAAGTTATACACTCCATCCTAATAGAAGGATGCAGGCATAAGCTTAATCACAAAGCCTTAAAGCCTTTAGGGTTTAGTCCCTGATTATGAGATGAGAAGAGAGGACTCAATGAGACACAAAGGTAAAGTATAAATGGGGGACTAATCAAAACCCTAATTATTGTCATTCTTGGTTGTTCCTAAGGTTTGTGAGGTTTACAAGAAAGATCTTCAGAGGAACCACCAGGAAGCAGATGAAAGGAGCAAAGGAAAGCAAAGTAACTTGCTTCATTTAAGAAGGCAAGTCACTTGAAGAAAGAAAGTAAGAAGAAGAAGAATGAGCAAGCTCAATCTCAAACACAAGATAAAATTCAGCAATGATGCATAAAAGAGATGAAAAGAGATTGTGAGAAGTGAAGGCAAATTCACTTCTCAAAGAAACTTACCACCTGAAAAGTTAGTGAAAGGAATGAAATGCAATGCAAATGAGAGGGAATGGCATGATGCAAACCAAAATCAGAAGCATGTGTGTGTTGATAATGATGCTATGAGATGATGCAAACATGAAACAAGGCATGGGGATGATCATACAAACATATGGATGCAAGAGAAACATGCTTAGAACCATGAACATACATGAAAAGTTATGGAATGCAAATGACATACAACATGGCAAATGAAATATGCAATGATCAAACATGCTTCTAATATGTCTTAAGATGTCTAATGAATCAAATGGATGCACAAAATGCTATGGCAAGTCATGGTATGCAAGCAAATGCAAGATGAATGCAAAAGGAAGCCCAAATTAGGGTTTATGATCAATGCACAAAACAAAAACCAAAACCAGAAGCAAACATCAAGATAAAAAATTGAAAATGCATTCAAAGGAACCCTAAGCCTACACAAACTCACTTCCCAAAGGAGGGGATCCAATTCTTAACCTAGTGAAAGTTATGAATTTCCTAAGATTTCTAGGGTTTTATGGTACTTTGTCAAGAAAAATGTCAAACAAATTGAAAATGCAAGATCAAAACATGCCAATTTAATCCTATAAACTACATGATATGCAAGATGCAATGCAAAAAGAATCAAAGTACAACTCTTAAAGACTAGGCAGAAATGAATTTTTGAACATTGGATCAAAATAATGCTTTGAAATAGAATTAATTCCATGGAAAATTGTCAAAATGCATTAAGATCAAAAAAGAAATTTGGTTTGAGGGTTTGACAATGTTTCTAAATGATTTTAAAGGTTTCATGAATTTTTTTGTGATTTTTAAATACCTAAAAGTATTTTTAATTAATTAATTCTCATTAATTAATTAAAAATAAACTTTTAAATGATTTAAAAATAAATTTTAATGCAAAAAATAAAAATAAAAATGTTTTTGGTTTCTGAAAATTAATAAAAGGTTGTATAAAAATTTTCAGAATTTTTGAAAATGTTTTACTATTTTTAATTAAATGAACAAAACAAATGGAATTAAATGAAAAATAAAATGGATTAAATGGAAAGCCAGCGCATCCAATGGTCATCATTCAAACTTGGAGTGGAGGGAAAGACTACGCGCGTGATCCTAGGGCTGAGATTCAAACTGACTAAAATGAATTAATTAATTTAATTAATTGAGATTAGGGCTAAATGGAAGATCTGGACCATTGAACACGCGCGGGAATTGACTAAGTCAGCAACATCTACGCTCCACATTCAAACTTCATTAATTACACAGATTAAACCCTAATCACTTTCAGGTGACCGGAGAAGACTTCCGGTCGTCTTCTTCGGCAAGACCCTCACCTGAAAGTTGCTAAAATCCTCAAAACTTCATGAAAATGAAAACTAAAAGCCCAGAAACCATCCCCATTCGAAACTAAATCAAAACCCCCACACAAACATCATTTTTCATTCATCAATCAGCCAAATCGAAACAAAACATTCCTAGGGCAAAAAAGTTTCAGAGCAATCATACATCCTGGTTTCTCAACCATTTTAAAAAATAATCACATCCCCATGATCAGGGGAGTGCATAGAAGCATTTAAGAACTCAAAATGGAGTTTCTGGAAAAAAAGTTTGAGATGGCTACCTGAACTGAAGCTTTGGTTTCTGGTGCTTTCTGGCTGGTTTCTTGCTTTCAATCTACTCCACTGGACCCCCTGAGAAGCTTTCAATGCTTGTTTGAAGTTTATAATGGATGGTTTGAAAGATGGCATAAGTTCTGTTCAAGGTGGGATGGAAATCGTATTTCTGATTCAGGGAGTTTTAGGCTATGGTGATGGGTGGTTTCTGACCAGTGAAGTGTGCTGAGTTGATTTGTGAAGTTGGTTTGTGTGTTTGCAGCTTGTGGAGAGTGTTTCGAAAGCTTTTGCAAAATGGGGTGAAAATGAGAGAGCTGTGTTGTGTGTGTTTTCAGGCTTGTGTTTTGTGTGTTTTGGCTTGCTTTTTGTTTGTATAAACTAATGGGATTGGTCAGATGAGTTGATGTGTGCTTTTGTGATTGGTATGGCTCAAGTTGCCAAAATGTCAAAGTTGTGTAAGAGAGGAATGGGCTACTAGCTAGCCAAGGACAGATGGGGTGTCCTGTGCAGCAAGATGTGTGGAGAGCCATAGGATTGTTTGTGGAGTCAGCAAGCAAGTGGATTCACACTTGAGTGAGTTTTTGCAACTTGCTTCACTTTTGTTTCCTTTGAGAAATCTTGCTTCATAAGTCATGAAGATGAGTGATCTCTTGGCCCATTCTGAATTTTAGATGTTGCATGATCATGTTATGAAGAAATGATACACATTTGAGGTCTTTAGAACACTTGAACAAACCATTTTGCAAAATGTCTCTTTGGTAGAAAACTTCAAATTTTGTGATTTTAGCCAACTTTGACAAGCCATAACTTTTGATCCAAAATGAATTAGGTCATGCTCTTGTACTTTTTGAAAAGGGAATGATCCAATCTACAACTTTCATGACCAAAGTTTTTCCATTTGAAGCATTTTTGAATCAAAAAGCAAGGGTTGAAAAAGTTTCCCAAAATGGCAATTTCATTAAAAGTCAACCTTTCCCAAAAAGTCAACTTTGCAAATGACTTAAAATTCTTCAATTTTGTGAACTTCCAACATCTTCCATGATCAAATAAAGATCATACACAATCAAAATGATGAAGAACACCTTTTGGTTGGATCATTGGGGGCCTCAGATGCCCTGATTTTACACTGACTTGCTTAGAAAGTCAACTCTTGATCAGATGACTTCCCCATGGAGTTTCTTCATGAAAATTGATATGCATGCTCCCTATACCATATAGAGACCAATAGAAACAAGAATGGACCAAAAAATTTGGAGTTATGGCCTCTGAAACCAAAACCCTAATTCTAGGTCATCTGTGCAGTCAAACCTGGCTCTGCTTCCATACCATTCTCAGTTCTTGTGATTCTTTGACATTCTTGACTTTGAGAGGATATAATATGATGTTTGAACATACATGGACCCCTTTGAAGTGATTGATGACTTTTGGGGTGGCTCAAGAAGCTCTTGGATTGCTCAGATCACAAACCCTAGATGCAGATGACCTAGAACCAATGCAAATGAATCAAAAATGTGGTATGAGATGCTATGATTGGATTTATGCATATGAAAATGATCACAAGCCATGGTGTGAATGGGTGAGGGCAAATTTGGGGTGTTTACATGATGCACAAGTCTGATCAAGGAATCTCCTTCATAAAAGAAAAGCATAAAAAACAGTTCTTCATCTGTAAATAACCAAAAGCACTTAACAATTAAGCAAGTTAGTGAGCTTAGGCCCTAATCTTTGGGTTCAAGTTTTGGGGATCTTCTCCTCACTTGAGTGTGCTTGTTCTATTATTCCATCTTGGAATGTAGTGACAAGTATACATTCCATGGAAAAGAGCTTGAGTTCACTTCCTTGTAACACACTCATAAAAGCTTCCTAAAAAACACAAACAAACAATAAGCGTCTTTCCTTCGGAAATTCTTTTCTCACCTCATTCGCTCCGTACGCGAACTTGCTCCTACTTGTCACTTTGCAAGACGGTTACGCACTCGTCGTACGAGCCTGCAACACCTGAGCAATGGCATAGGCAGTTCAAGCCTTAATTCACAAGCAATTTCCTTGTTACCCCTAGTTAGGGGAACTACGGCGTCTCTGATCCTCATTATCCCGATGAGGTACGTAGGCAGCGGGGTAGGGCCCGTTCGAGCACAATCTTTATTTTCCCTACATTTTTCCTTTCTCTTTCTTATTTCAGTTCTTTTCCAGTTCCAGTTTCTTTTCATTTTCATTTCTTTTGCTGCAGTTTTCATACCCTCACCCTTTGAAACAATTTCTTTTGCAAGCGTGGATCCCGTCGGGTACGGAGGACGATCTGGGTGCTAATACCTTCCGAGGTCGTAACCGACTCCCGAACTCAGTCTCTTTGGTTCGTAGGACCCGTGTCCTTCCTCTTCTTTCTTCTGGTTTGTGCAGCATTACCATTCCCGTTCCTTCGGGATAAAAATGCCTGGCTGGCGACTCTATTCTTTTTCCGCGCCACTTTCGCGTTTGTACCAGGATGGAAATCCGGGGAGCGACAACAACGAGTGAGTGTAGAGAGTGATTCGAATAAAAATGCAAGAGATGCAAAAACCTTCAAGTGAGAAAAATGAGGTGAATCTCAGCAAATGGAAACCCTAATTCTCTTTTATATCATGCCAATGTTCAATGTTGAGAGAATGAAGAAAAATGCACGTGAGGTCAGTGTGAATGGAATGAAATTGCAAATTAGTAAGAGTTGTGTGATAGCATGCTTGGCTCGTGCACTTCCCTCTCTCCTCTCACATACTGATCATGCTTGATTCACCAATCCATAAGTGGCTTAATCCTGACCCTTGGATGCTTGAGTCATGCATTGTGAATGATTATGCAAATTTGCCTCTTGTGAAATACACCACCTCTCATGCACGAATTTGTTTGTTTCCTTGGGCAACAATTCTTCTCATTCATTTCCTTGAAGCACTATAATCATATTTTGTCCATAACACCACTTAAAAATAAGTTTCATGAGGTTTTGCATTTGGAGGAGGCTTGAAAGTCATGTCATGCCCTAGAATTCAAGAGATTTTCGAAGGGCCTATCTCACAAACCATGAGGGTTATGAAAAATTACTTGTACTTTTTAAAAATGGGAGAATTTAATCTTCAATTTTCATGTTTGGTGGCAATTCATTTGGAACTTTTTTCACCAAGTTATGTGACTTTGAAAATTAGGGCAAAAAGTTGCCAAAATTAGAAACTTCCATGACCAATCACATGCCAAAAATGCAAAACACCTCAAAACCTCTTGATTATTGATCTTTAGTCTTTCCAAACCTCTTATAATGTTATAAGAACATCTCTTGACTAGAAAAATAGGGTTGGACCCTTTGAAATTTCACAGTTGACTTCTAGAATGCATAGTTGGCCAATTTCTTCCTTTACAAGCAACCGATGAAATACCTAACTTCCACAAGGAATTTTCTCACCAAATTTCATCCCTAGGATCCTCTTATCATATGAAAGACTTTGCGCAGATGAAATGACCAAAGTCACAAAGTTTTCATGCTTGAAACTCATACCCTAATTTGGGATCATTGTGTAGGAGCTTGCCCTAGCTTGAATTCCCTGATGATCCTCCACCTTCCTGGGCTTTTGTGAATGATCTTAAGCTTGTGAATGCAATGTAGACTCCTTATAGGACTTGAGCAAATCCATTGGGCCTCTTGTTATAGCTTGTAATGCTTCAAATCCTCCACAGATGAACATATGCCTAATGCTAGGTCATGAGAATGTTATGCCTCATCTTTCCATGTAACAATGCCAAGAAAATGATATGCTTATGAAGACTATGGTATGATGATGATGCTTTAAAAAAGAAGAGGGCAAATTTGGGGTTTTACAGCTGCCCCTATTCAAACAACTGTTAATCTAAAAAGGACGGTAGCACGGGCTATCAACCGTTCAAGATGAACTGTGGTTGAATACCAAGAAAACCTGAAATTTACACTCTGCTAGAGAATGCAAGAACTGGGAAATAAACCCAACCAAATGACGTTTTGGTGACTGAAGTGGAGAGAAAGCAGACGGGCTCCTTCAAAGTTGAAACTGTTATTTTGGATCAAAATACTTTGACAGACGAGTCTTCTTCGAACAATCCTGTTATGCCAGGAACTGGACATACGAGTCCTCATATACTTTGCAAAACATATGACTTGAGACAGACGAATCTCCTTCGGATAAACTTGTTACGCCAAGAACCGGTGATGCACTTAAGTCTATGGGATAGACATGCATACTCAAGGTAGACGAACCCTCCCCATATACTATCCGTGGATATATGATCTAAGACAGACGAGCCTTCTTCGAGCAAACCTGTTACGCCAGGTGCAATATTAATAAGTGGTGTTTGAGATAGACGAATCTCCTTCGAATATACCTGTTACGCCAGGACCGATAACCATTTTGACGTTTAATCCCACCGTCAGAATTTCACACCTCTTCAACACAGACGATTATTGGATGATCATCAAGAGAAGCACAGACGAGTGCCATAAGTCAATGATACAAATGAATATCAGACAATGATCTAAGAAACACAGACGAGCGCTTCAAGCGATGATACAGACGAATACCAGAGATTCAACATAGACGAGTACTTGGAGCAGCGATACAAACAAGTATCAGAAAGATTATCAAATCAACACATATGGATATAAGCTAACACAGACGAGTGTGAAGGATGATACAGACGAGTGTCGCTCCCACTAAATGAAGCCTGGTTCAAATAGGGTACAGACGCGAACGGTCGGCGAATAGAGATGCGAGAACACACAGGAGTGAACTCACGGGGAATGAAAAGAGTCGCCAGCTAGGCATTTTTATCCCGGAGGAAAGGTAATGCTGCATAGACCTAGAAAAAGATATGGATAAGACGGTTGCGAACCAGAGAGACTGAGAAAGGGGGTTGGTTACAACCTGGGAAGGTATTAGCACCCAGATTGTCCGTCGTACTCGACGGGATCCACGCTTAAAAGATTTGTGTTTTAAAGGGGTAGTGTCAGTGCAATTTGTGTGCAAAAGAGCTGGAAAAGGATGTACATGTGTCAGTGTAAAAGAAGTGTGAAGTGTATAAATGTACAGTGTCAGTGTAGGAACAAGAATGAAATGCTCATGACTATGAGGCTTGAAGAATAATGCTGGAAGGAGGGGGAATATACAGAAACTTTTGTTCGATAACTGTTAAGTTATGCCTACGTATCCTCTCGTGCAATGAGGAAGTCAGAACACCGTAATTCGACCCAAAGAGACTGAAAGATGAATTGACTGGTGAACTGCTTGCTTGTCTATGCTCAAGTGTATGACCTGTCTGGCTCAGGTGCTAACTGTCTTGCATTAGACGGAAGAAGCAAGTTCTCGTTTATGAGTGAATGAGATGAGAAAAGAATCCCGGAGGAGACGATTATTGTTTGTTTTTTGTGTTTTCAATCTTTTATTGTTTTTGAAAGTTTGTCATAAGTTAATGAGCTTAAGCCTAAACCAATGGGTTAGTAAACTCATCACATCTTCCCTCTGATTAGGGGTAATGAGAATACCTTAAGTGTGAAGTCAGCTTCTCACACTTAATCACCTTTGGTGTAGGATTAAGATCATTAACCTACTTGTGATTATTTAGATGTTTTTGTTGTTTTTGTTTAGTGTTGAGTAATGACATTAAGCCATAATCAGGGATTAAACAGACTCATTACACCATCCTAATAGAAGGATAATAGATGAGAGTGCTTAAGCTGAGGAAAGCTCCTCAACTTAATCCATGATTAGGGATTAAACTCATGACAAAACAAAGCCTTTATTAAAGTGGATTTTAATTAATGGTAAGATGATGAAGTGAGTTTTAGGGTTTGTAAGACAACTTGAGGGGGACTTGTCCATTAACACTAGGGTTAGTCCTTCTTAACCAATTAAGGAAGAATTAGAACCCTAATGCAAGGCGCAAGTTACAAGCTTGATGTCTTGATGAATATTAGATGAATTAATTAAAGCATTTAAACACATTAAGGGTTTAACACTTAGGATTAAAGTTATACACTCCATCCTAATAGAAGGATGCAGGCATAAGCTTAATTACAAAGCCTTAAAACCTTTAGGGTTTAGTCCCTGATTATGAGGTGAGAAGAGAAGACTCAAAGAGACACAAAGGTAAAACTAAGTGGGGGGACTAATCAAAACCCTAATTATTGTCATGCTTGGTTGTTCCTAAGGTTTGTGAGGTTTACAAGAGAAATCTTCAGAGGAACCACCAGGAAGCAGATGAAAGGAGCAGAGAGAAGCAAAGTAACTTGCTTCATTTAAGAAGACAAGTCACTTGAGGGAATAAAGTAAGATGAAGAAGAAAGAGCAAGCTCAATCTCAAACACAAAACAAAATGCAGCAAGGATGCATAAGAGAGATGAAAAGAGGTTATGAGAAGTGAAGGCAAATCCACTTCTCAAAGTTGCTTACCACCTTAAAAGTTAGTGAAAGAAATGCAATGCAATGCAAAATGAGATGACATGGCATGATGCAAATCAAAACCAGAAGCATATATGAGATGATAATGATGCTATGAGATGAAGCAAACATGAATTAAGTCATGAAGATGATCATATGAACATATGGATGCAAGAGAAGCATGCTTAGAACCATGATCATACATGAAAAGTTATGAAATGCAAATGACATACAACATGGCAAATGAAAGATGCAATGATCAAACATGCTTCTAACATGTCTTAAGATGTCTAATGAATCAAATGGATGCACAAAATGCTATGGCAAGTCATGGTATGCAAGCAAATGCAAGATAAATGCAAAAGGAATCCCAAATTAGGGTTTATGATCAATGCATCAAACAAAAACCAAAACCAGAAGCAAACATCAAGATAAAAAATTGAAAATACATTCAAGGGAACCCTAACCCTACACAAACTCACTGCCCAAAGGAGGGGATCCAATTCTAAACCTAGTGAAAGTTAAGAATTTCTTAAGATTTCTAGGGTTTTAGGGTACCTTGACAAGAAAAATGTCAAACAAATGGAAAATGCAAGATCAATTCATGCCAATTTAACACTACAAACTACATGATATTCAAGACACAATGCAAAAAGAATCAAGGTCCAACTCTCAAAGACTAGGCAGAAATGAAACATTGGATCAAAATAATGCTTTGAAATTGAAATAATTCCATGGAAAATTGTCAAAATGCAATAAGATCAAAAAAGAAATTTGGTTTGAGGGTTGGACAATGTTTCTAAATGTTTTTAAAGGTCTCATGAATTTTTTTGTGATTTTTAAATACCTAAAAGTATTTTTAATTAATTAATTCTCATTAATTAATTAAAAATAAACTTTTAAATGATTTAAAAATATTTTTTAATGCAAAAAATAAAAATAAAAATGTTTTTGGTTTCTGAAAATTAATAAAAGTTTGTACAAAAATTTTCAGAATTTTTAAAATTGTTTTGCTATTTTAAATAAAATGGAGAAAACAAATCAAATTAAATGATAAATAAAATGAAATTAAACTGAAAATGGAAAAGTATGCAAGATCAAGGGCTGACATTCAAACATACGTGCGCGGGAGTGGACTTGGCGCCATATCCAAAGGATGAGATTCAAAATTCGCTAATTAAATGATTAAACCCTAATCCAGCCCTAATCACTCTCAGGCGACCGGAACACTGTTCCGGTCGTCTTCTCCGGCCAGCTCATCTCTCAATCTCTCTCAATATGCCATGAAACCTCCCAAATCTCTCCAGAATCAATCATTAATCATCACTAAACCTAAACCCCACCCCAAAATCCATTCATTTCCACTGAATCATGAGAAACGAATCAAAACGGAAAAACACACAAAAATTTCAGAGATCAAATACATCCTACACACGCAACCATTTCCACTGGTTCAAAGCTCAAAATGTTCTTGGATGATACCTGAGATGGAGCTTTCGGTTCAAGAGCTTTCTGGCTATTTCTTTGGCTCAAACCCACTCCAATGATCCTCCTAAGAAGCTTGCAATGACTGGTTGGAGTTTAAAATGGATGGTTTGGGAGATGGCAGAAGTTCTGTTCAATGGCAGGTGGTGATCGTGTTTTTGATTCTTTGAGTTTCAGGCTGTGGTGAGAGGTGCTTTGGGATCAGGGAAGTGTGTTGAGTTGATTTGTGAAGTTAGTTTATGAGTTTGAGGCTTGTGTGATGAGTTTCGAATGCTCTTGCAAGATGGTTTTAAAATGAGAATGCTGTGTTATGGATGGTTTCAGGTTTGTGTTATAGTTGCTTTGGCTTGCTTTTTGTTTTCATAAACAATTGGGATTGGTCAGAAGAAGTGATGTGTGCTTTTGTGATAGGTATGGCTCAAGTTGCCAAAATGTCAAAGTTGTGTAAGAGAAGCATGGGCTACTTTCTAGCCAAGGACAAAAGGTGTGTCCTGCGCAGCATGATGTGGGGAGAACCCTAGGATTGATCAGCAAGTCAGCAAGCAAGTGGATTGTAACTTATGATGAGTTTTGCAAGTTGGCTTGCTTTTGCTTCTTATGAGATATCTTGCTCCATAAGCCACAAAAATGAGAGACTTCTTGGCCCATTCTGAATTTTAGGTCTTGTAGGATCATGTTGTGAAGTTTAGAAATCCATTTGATAACTTAATTTGCCTTGAGAAGTGAATTTGCAACTTTGCCTCTTTGGTAGAAACTTTGAAATTTTGTGATTTTAGCCAACTTTGACAAGCCATAACTTTTGATCCAAAATGAATTAGGTCATGTTCTTATACTTTTTGAAAAGGGAATGATCCATTCTACAACTTTCATGACCAAAGTGTTTCCATTTGAAGCATTTTTGAATCAAAAAGCAAGGGTTGAAAAAGTTTCCTAAAATGGCTATTTCATTAAAAGTCAAACTTTCCCAAAAAGTCAACTTTGCAAAAGACTTGAAATTCTTCAAATTTGTGAACTTCTAACATCTTCCATGATCAAATAAATATCATATACAATAAAAATGATGAAGAACACCCTTTGGTTGGGTCATTGGGGGCCTCAGATGCCCTGATTTTACACTGACTTGCTTGAAAAGTCAACTCTTGATCAGATGACTTCCCCATGGAATTTCTTCATGAAAATTGATATGCATACTCCCTATACCATATAGAGACCAATAGAAACAAGAATGACCAAAGAATTTGGAGTTATGGCCTCTGAAACCAAAACCCTAATTCTAGGTCATCTGTGCAGTTAAACCTGGCTCTGCTTCCATGCCAATCTCAGTTCTTGTGATTTTTTGACATTCTTGACTTTGAGAGGATATAATATGATGCTTGAACCTACATGGACCCTCTTGAAGTGATTGATGGCCTTTGGAGTGGCTCAAGAAGCTCTTGGATTGCTCAGATCACAAACCCTAGATGCAGATGACTTTGAATCTATGTAGTGAATCAAAAATGTGATATGAGATGCTATGATTGAGTTTATGCATATGAAATGATCACAATACATGGTGTGAATGGGTGAGGGCAAATTTGGGGTGTTTACAACGAGTATCCAAAAAATGCAGACGAGCTTCAAATGGATAAAAAACACAGACGAGTGCTGGGGAATGCAGACGAGCAACAGCAAATATCAAACACAGACCAGTGTTGGAAAGTGCAAACGAGCAACAACAAATATCAAACACAGACGAGTTTTGGGAAGTGCAGACGAGCAACAACAAATTCAAACACAGACGAATGTTGGGAAGTGCAGACGAGCAATCAGCAATTATCAAACACAGATGAGTGTTGGGAAATACAGACGAGCAACAACGATTACAACCATGGGCGACTGCTGGGGAAAACAAATGAGCAATACCAAAATGATAACATAGACGAGTTTTGAGAAACGCAGACGAGCGGCAATAAAGTATGAACACAGACGAGTGTTGGGAAATACTTCCATGATGGTTGTATCACAGTCATGGAACTTTGTGGGGAAATGACGATCTTTCAGCACGGTCGGGGAGATGCTTCCTCAAATATCCTTTGTTTGGGAAAAGAGTTTTGAGGATTATAAATCTTGTGGTGAATGGGCCTCCTACTGCCTGCTGGGCATACTCCACTTGTGGGGAAAAAAACTGCTTGGGAACTCCACCTGCTATGACTTAGCTGGGGAAAATTCTGTTTGGGAGAATGTGACACCATCCTGCAAGACCTGCAACAACAGAAAACACATATGTGCCCTAGGGACTTGCATGGTATGATTTGTTCATCCATCGTCACCCGACACTCAAAGAGGATTTCAAATGTTTCCCTGCAATGTCATTTTTCTTTTAGAAAACAAATCACCATGTTTTAAATGCAATGCTTATTATTTTTGCCAAAAATTCAGGACATTCTGCAAACAAAAGATAAACACAACACAACTTTTTGACTGAATATTCTTTCATTGAAAGACCTCTGAATAGGCAAAGTTTTTACATCAGGAAGCAACCACCTGGGAAGAGGTAGCTACCATAAAATTGATAAAATAAACTATCCTAATGGCAATGGGCACGGCATCGCAATGAGTTTCCTTCTTGCTGTGACCAGCATGTCTTCAAAACTCTCCATTCTTGCCTTTGCTTTTTGAGAAAGATGAGGGGATTCATTCCTATCCTTTTGATATTGTCAAGCTGTACGAGATGATGACTTGGTTCAGATTACTCGGATCGCAGTTGTTCGCTTATTCCCTTGTTTTGAGTGGATCGCCCTTTCGGGTTTTCAATCCACTGGGATACCCTTTTTTGCCTGAGCTGTCCGATGTGGCTTTTCAACTCAGCGGGTGTACATTTTTTATTTATTTTCCCTAACTTTTGCCCTAGCTTTTTATTCTGTTTTTAGCTCGCTGGGATGCCCTTTTCTTGCATGGACTTTAATTATGTTTTTGTGTCCAGCGGGTCTTTTTATGCGAAGTATTTTCTTAACTGCGTCCGAGTTAACAGGGGATTGGAAATCTTTTCCATCCATAGTGGTGAGCATCAGCGCTCCTCATGAGAAAACTTTCTTCACTATGAATGGTCCTTCGTAGTTTGGGATCCACTTGCCCCTGTGATTTGAACCTGGAGGAACGATCCTCTTGAGCAGAAGCTCTCCTACTTGATATTCCCGAGTACGTACTCATTGGTCGAATGCTCGCTTCATTCTCCTCTGATAAAGATGACCATGACAGATAGCCGCTAATCTCTTTTCCTCAATTAGACATAGATGATTGTATCGAGCACGTACCCACTCATCCTCATCAAGCTTCACATCCATCATCACACGCAATGAAGGAATTTCTACCTCAACAGGTAAGACTGCTTCCATACCATATACCAACGAGAAGGGAGTTGCCCCAGTGGACGTCCTGACTGACGTTCGGTACCCATGCAACGCAAATGGTAACATCTCATGCCAATCTTTGTAAGTGACAACCATCTTTTGCACAATCTTCTTAATATTCTTATTTGCCGCCTCTACCGCACCATTCATCTTTGGTTGGTAAGGAGAAGAATTGTGATGTTGAATCTGGAAGTCCCGACACAACTCTGCCATCATCTTGTTTTTCAAGTTAGAACCATTATCAGTAATGATTCTTTCGGGCACTCTGTATCTGCAAATAATGTCTATTTTCAAAAACCTGGCCTCCACTTGACGAGTGACATTGGCATAAGATGCTGCTTCAACCCACTTAGTGAAGTAATCAATTGCAACAAAGATGAAGCGATGACCATTTGAAGGAGTAGGCTCTATTATTCCGATCATGTCAATGCCCCACATAGAAAAGGGCCAAGGAGATGACATGACGTTGAGCGGGCTGGGAGGAACATGCACCTTGTCTGTATAAATCTGGCACTTGTGGCACTTACGGGCGTACCAACAACAGTCTGCATCCATTGTCATTCAATAGTACCCCGATCTCAACAACTTCTTAGCCATAGCATGCCCTCCTACATGAGTACCGAAAGAAACCTCGTGGACTTCCTGCATTAACAAGCTTGCTTCGTGTCTATCCATGCATCTGAGCAAGACCATGTCAAAGTTCCTCTTATACAAAACCCCATCTGTATTCAAGAAGAAACTGGCAGCAAGTCCTCTTAAGGTCTTCTTATCATTGGATGATGCCCCTGCTGGGTATTCTTGCTTTTCCAGGAAGAGCTTGATATCAAAGTACCAAGGTTTCTCATCAGACACTATGTCTACAGAGAAAGCATGAGCTGGTGCGTCGAGCCTGGAAATATCAATCCTGGGCACATAATTCCAACACAAGACATTTATGGACGAAGAAAGAGTAGCCAATGCCTCGGCAAATTGATTCTCATCCCGTGGTATATACTGAAGCTTAACTGTCATGAAGAACGTCAACAATTTTCTGGCATAATCCCTATAAGGAATTAAATGTTCTTGATGCATATACCACTTGCCGGTAACCTGATTGATAACATGGGCTGAATCTCCGAATATATCGAGGGTCTTAATCCGATGATTAATAGCCTCCTCTATTCCCATTATGCACGCCTCATATTCCGCTTCATTGTTGGTGCAGTCAAAAGTAATTCTGGTAGCGAAGGGAAAATGAACACCTTCAGGAGTGATAAGAACGACACTAACTCCACGTCCATTGATATTGACTGCCCCATCAAACATCAACTTCCATTTGGATTCAAGGTCTGGCCCCTCCTCCGGAAGTGGTTCCTCGCAATCTTTTGCTTTGAGGTACATGATGTCCTCATCAGGGAAATCAAACTTCATTGGCTGATATCCATCTTCAAGAGGTTGATGTGCAAGGTAATATGACAATACACTTCCTTTGATGGCCTTCTGGGAAGTATACTGTATGTCATACTCTGTTAAATTCATTTTCCACCTAGCAACCCTTCTGGTTAACGCTGGTTTCTCAAAGATATACTTGACAGGATCCATTTTTGAGATTAGCAGTGTGGTATGGGTCAACATATACTGTCTCAGTCGGCGAGCAACCCATACCAAAGCAGAACAAGTTTTCTCGATCAGTGAGTAACGGGATTCACAGTCGGTAAACTTTTTGCTAAGGTAATAAATATCGTACTCTTTTCGACCAGACTCGTCATGTTGGCCTAGAACACACCCCATTGACCCTTCTAGCACAGTCAAGTACATGATAAGCGGTCGTCCTGGAACTAGAGGCATTAGAATCGGAGGTGTCTGCAAATATTCTTTTATCTTTTCAAAGGCTCTTTGGCAGTCCTCATTCCACCTGACCGTTTGTTCTTTTCTTAGCAATTTGAATATTGGCTCACATGTGGCAGTTAGATGAGATATGAACCGTGAAATATAGTTCAATCTCCCTAAAAACCCGCACACTTCTTTTTCTGTTTTCTGTGCAGGCATATCTTGTATTGCTTTTACTTTTGCAGGATCCACCTCGATTCCTTTCTGGCTAATAATAAAACCCAACAATTTTCCGTAACGCACTCCGAAAGTGCACTTGTTTGGATTCAACCTCAGCTTATACTTTATCAGTCTATCAAACAGCTTTTTGAGATTGACTAGATGCTCTTCTTCATCTCGGGACTTAGCAATCATATCGTCCACATAGCACTCTATCTCCTTGTGTATCATTTCGTGGAACAATGTGACCATAGCCCACTGATATGTTGCCCCGGTGTTCTTCAAACCAAAGGGCATCACCTTGTAGAAGAATGTACCCCACGGGGTAATGAACGTTGTTTTCTCCATGTCTTCCGGTGCCATCTTAATCTGATTATACCCGGAGAAGCCATCCATGAAAGAAAATACCGAGAATTGAGCAGTGTTATCTACCAGCACATCAATGTGAGGTAATGGAAAGTCATCTTTTGGGCTTGCTCTGTTTAGATCCAGGTAATCAACGCACATCTGGACTTTGCCGTCTTTCTTTGGTACAGGCACAATGTTAGCTACCCAAGGTGGGTAACTAGTTACGGCAAGGAATCCGGCATCCCACTGCTTCTGAACTTCCTCCTTGATCTTCATCGCCATGTCAGGACGAGTTCTTCTCAACTTTTGTTTCACACGAGGACAGTCTTCTCTCAATGGTAGCTTATGCACAACAATGTCAGTATCCAACTCTGGCATATCTTGATACGACCAGGCGAAGATATCCACATATTCACGCAGCATACCAATCAACTCTTTCTTTACTTCGGCCTGCAAACTGGCCCCAATCTTTAACTCTTTCTTCACATCTTCAGTTTCGATGTTGATGATCTCTATTTCTTCCTGATGAGGCTGAATGACCCTTTCCTCTTGTTTCAACAACCTGACCAATTCTTCGGGGAGTTCACAGTCTTCCTCAACCCCTTCATCAGCTTGGTAGATAGGATTGTCAAAGTCATGCATGGTCATAGCAGGAACATTATCACTAGAATACGGATGATCAACATTGCATAGACGATGTGCTTATTTCAGAATCTGTTTATTTTTCAAAAGAGACGCAAACACAAAAAAGAAAAACACATTGCCATATTTATTTATTTTGTGAAAAATTTTAAAACGAAAGAAAGAGAACACAATTTGCTTGAAAAATGTCCTTTATTTCATGGTAAAAAATAAATGCATTCAAAGCATGGTGGCCCTACAAATGGATCCTTGCACCTTTGGCAGAGTGCAGGATTGACAATGCAGCATGATAAAAAAGGAAACAAGTAAATTACTCTGATTGCCAGGTAACTTGAACGATGTCTTTAGCAGACCAGTTCTTAAGCTCCTCTCCGGGTGCACACGGGTGGATCCAGTTATCCCAGTTGCAGTCACTGTCTCCATCTTCACTTGTTGCACAGATGTGGTTGCGATCGAGCAACCCGACGCTTGTGAAAATAATAGCTTTACCACTTGGAGGCCAATTGGACCCATCAGGTTGATAACAAAGCCCAAACTTGTCATCTTTCTTCTCTAATTCCAGCAATTTTCCCCAGCCTTGGGCGCTTCCAGATTGAACCACCTCCTTAGCCTGCTTGTAGGAGTGAATGGAGGTACCTTCTTTCTCATTGTTCCTCTCTACCGGAGCCAAAATGCTGACAATAACCGCTTCGAAGGCCTGACACAGTGTTTCATGGATCTCTCCGTCCATCTCCACATATTTGAAAGTTGATAGGTGGCTCACAAAGATATCTTCCTCTTCGCACACAGTGATTACTTGGCCATCAACCACGTATTTTAGCTTTTGATGCAAAGTGGATGTTACTGCTCCTGCAGCGTGAATCCAAGGACGTCCCAACAAGAAACTATACGCGGGTTGAATATCCATGACGTAGAATGTGCTCTTGAACACTTGAGATCCTATCTTCACAAGTAACTCAAATTCTCCGAACACAGACCTTCTGGACCCATCAAAGGCTTTCACTGTCAAATCACTGGGTCGCAAGACGATACCATTGACATTCAACTTCATTAAGGCTTTCTTCGGGAGTACATTAAGAGAAGAGCCTGTGTCAACCAGGACATGCGACAAAATAACACCCTTACACTCCATAGTAATATGCAGTGCTTTGTTGTGGTTACGAACCTCTGAAGTAAGGTCTCTATCTGTGAAGCCCAACCCATGGCTTGCATTTACACTGCCCACTACAGCTTCCAGTTGATTAACAGTTATCTCTTGAGTAACGTATGCCATTTACAACACTTTCAGCAAGGCTTCTCTATGTGCTGGAGAACACATCAGCAAAGACAAAATTGATATTTTGGGCGGCGTCTGGTTCAACTGTTCCACTACCCTGTAATCACTCTTCTTTATTATTCGCATAAATTCCTCCACTTCTTTCTCAAAGGTACCCTGTCCAGTAGCAGGAGTTGTCATTTCTTCAGTCGATGTTTGCTTTCCTTTAGCCTTTGCCACAACTTCAGCCTCAAGATCTCCTCTCAGAACTGGGGGAGCAAAAAGACGACCACTTCGCATAAAACCACCAACCCCTCCGACGTTCACTACAGTCGGGTCAATTGCTACTGACTTACTCTCGACCTTCTGTCCCTCCACATAAACGTCTGAGCCATAATTCCATGGAATGGCTTTATCATCAGTATAAGGAACAGGCCCAGGAACAGTAATAGTAACAGGACTGACTTCAGGAGCATAAATAGTCACAGGTTCTCTTCTAGCAGGCATTTCAGATGGATCATAGTAGATGGTTATGGTGGACACATAATCACCTTCATTATCAACTTTATCAAACTGCAACGACCCTTCATCAATCAGATTCTGCAACCCCACCTTCAGGTCTTCACAACCGTTCACTAAATTCAAACACTTTTCACAATCCGAACTGCATCCCGGAAACACTTGTCCTTTTAACAGCCTCTCTTTCACTACCAGCAGTGGAGTCTTTACTTCTTCTATGTTCAGAATCAGGCTTAACTTCTCACCTCCATCAACAACATTTATTCTAGCCCCTCCATGGTTTGGAATAGGGTTTGAAGTAACATTAGGCGGTGGTGCAAAGTTAATCGCCTTGGAGTTGATCAAATCTTGAACTTTATGATGTAGCGCCCTGCACTTCTCAGTTGAGTGCCCGGGTGCCCCTGAATGGAATGCGCATATAGCATTGGCTTTGTACCCCACTGGAAGCTCTCCAGGTGGTGGTGGTGCTAATGTCCTCAGTTGTATCAAGTTCAGGTCTAGCAATCTCTACAGCAATGCAGTGTATGTCATGGGGATTGCTTCAATCACCCTATTAGCCGGACGAGCTTGTCTCGGCTTATAAGGTCTTTGTTGATAATTGTTACGTTGTGGCTGTTGTTGTTGTTGTTGTTGTTGTGGTTGTACCTGCTGCACAGGACTAGAAGGGATAGTGACAGCTGCCACTTGCTCATATGATCTTCTTTATCCTCGGCCCCGTCCTCGGCCATACACAGCATTGGTTTCACCTTCTCTCCTCCTCGAAGGTCCATTAAACGTTTTTCTTACACCGCTCGAGCTACTCGCACCGGTGTCCTGAATCTTCCCCATCTTTAACAGAGTCTCGACCCTCTCGCCTGCTATTACTATATCATTGAACTTGGTAGCCGAGCAAGACGCCAATCTTTCGATAAACACCCCTTGCAATGTTCCCATGAACATATCAGCCACCTCATTCTCCAGCAATGGTGGTTGTACTATGGAAGCCAGCTGACGCCACCTTTGAGCATACTCCTTAAACCCCTCCTTAGTATTTTGAGACATGTTCTGCAGTTGAGTGCGATTTTGAGCCATGTCCAAATTGTACTGGTATTGCTTCACGAACGCCTCTACCAAGTCATTCCAGCTCTTAATATTAACCCTACTCAACTTCATATACCACTCCAAGGAAGCCCCCACCAAGCTATCCTGGAAGTAATACATCCGCAGCTTCTCGTCGTCAGTATGGGCAGCAATTCTCCCCACAAAGGACTGGAGGTGAGTCTTTGGACACGCCGTGCCATTGTACTTCTCGAAAGTTGGAACCTTGAACTTGTAAGGGATTCTAACCCCTGGAACCAAGCCCAAGTCAGTAATATCGAACCCCAGAGAACTCTGAGATTGAATGGCCCTGATCTGTTCAGCCATCTCTTCAAACTTTCTATTCATTTCAGCCCCTTGGCCTTCCGTTTCGACCAGCAAAGTAAACTGTTCGTCTTGACCGTCCATTTGTACATTGTTCAGTCCATCATTGATAATGGTGACCCCTGGCTGTGCCACAGGGATTTCAACTTGACGGGCGCCAGCACTGTTACGATTACCTCAATCAACAGCCCGTTGTTCCTGGCTTGACTATTTTCCACCAACTCACGTAAACGTTCCTGATTCTGACCCATCCCTGCCATAAGGGTCATTAAATTGTCCATCCTCAGCCTCAAGTCAACTAAATCAGCCTGCATTTGATTCATCACTCTTTCTCTGTTAACTCTTGTGGGATATTTGTGTATGATCGGCTGTTCTCGAACCTTCCTGGGAGCTATAGTGCCTGAAAGGACATAAATGTTAGAAACCGAGGAACTACCTGCAAAACAAACAAACATGTTATATGCATGCAATGTAACTATTCATGTTTCCAAGTTTAGGCATTTGTATGCCCCAGTTCTGGTATTTTCTCCAGATAGCCACTTTGAGTATTAATTTTCAAACTTTCCCTTTGAAGAGTGTTCAGATCTTAGCAGTATCAGACAAACAAGCTTTGCATATTCCGAAATGGTAATTTGCATATTAATACTGCATAACATGGATAACCCACTGCCGGCCAGAAGTTAGAGCACAAACAAAATTCCCCGAAGGGTTACAAGTTAATACATGAACAAAAAAACAAAGGATAAAGCAAGACTCCTACAACAAGCCCGTAGGTAGTCTGAACCATAACAAAATAAATCTAAACTAAAGACCCAGATTCTTCTGCATTTGTCTCTGTTCTGTTCTTCTTCAAACCTGCTCTCAGCTTGAGCTCTTCAATCTCCTTCAGTGCCGCCCCCAAGGCAATCTAGTTCTGTGCCAACTACTGAGTCTTTTCCCTTCGTATGTTGTGGACTTGCTCCACTTCTTCTTTCTAGAAGGCCATTTGTACCTCAAAAAACTCTTCTTTTTCTTTATACTTCTTCTGCTCCTGTTCCCTTTGGCCTTGCAACCAAACAATGGACTGGCGAGCTTCTTTAAGAGTCTTCAAAGTCTTTTTGCACTCCGCTTCTCTTTTTGCCTCCATCAGACCCAATCTCTGAAAGTGAGCTTCTCTTCCAGCGAACTTTTTCTCTTTAGCTTCCAAGGAGGCTTGCATCTTCTGCAGCTTTCCCTCTGCTTCGTTTTTGGCACGATTGGCAAGATGGTATAAGTTGACCATTTCAACATTCTCCACTCGGACTTCGTGCAGCTGAGCTTCCAGTTTCTTATATTCTTCAAGAGAGATAGTACTCTGACATGGCACTTCTTTGGGATATAATGAAGCTTCCACTGAGAATGGCATGAGAACTTCCTCTACACGTTTCTGCAACCATGTAGCAAAAGGAGGATATGTCTTGGGATCTACTCTGCCAAAATCCTTCTTACCTTTTCTCACCCTGTGAGCCCAATTCTGAGATGCTTGTATAACTAACTCTTTGTTTCCCTCCACAGGAAAATACAAAGACTCAGCAAATTCTTCCATATTTGGTGGATCTCTCAGAGGATAACCAAATTGCCTCCTGGCTAATGCCGGATGATAACTGATCACACCTTTCCTTCCCAGCAAAGGCACTCCAGCAAATCTTCCACAACTGACCAGCAACTATTTTCCCAGCAGATCTCTGTCATATCCCCAAGCTATATCCTCATAAGTTAGCCCCATTAGCCTCCTGGACCACCTCAACTCATCTCTCATCTCCTTGAAAGAGCATGACTTTGGCAATTTCCTAGCAAACCACTCAGCAAATAATGAAGCACAACAGCCCACTGGTCCACCTCTGCCTTTCTCATTCCGGTAATGAACGTTGTAGTAGAAATCTCCCA
Source organism: Lathyrus aphaca (assembly GCA_963966055.1). Taxonomy (NCBI): domain Eukaryota; kingdom Viridiplantae; phylum Streptophyta; class Magnoliopsida; order Fabales; family Fabaceae; genus Lathyrus; species Lathyrus aphaca. The sequence continues at coordinate 200,136,063 of OZ014519.1, read as the reverse complement.
ACAAAGTTGGCACAGGGTTGACTTTAGCAAAGATAGAAATCACTTCTAAGCTCACAAGCTCCTTTTCTCCCGGGAAAAGACTAGATCCATACACCATTAAAGCCAGCACAGCACCAAAATCTCACCATTTACCCTCTTTGGCATATTCTTCAGCCTCTGGTATAAGCACATTAGAAGGGAGTCCTCTGCCTTCACTGTCCTTCAAAGCCTTCTTGACTTTAGCAACTGGTAAACGACAGACTCTGGCTATGTCTTCTTCCTTAAGAACCACCTCAGACCCATAGTAAGGCAAGGTATCTCTGACTGGAACACCCAAAATGCTGGAAATCTCCTCCAAGGTAGGAGCCAAGATGTAATCTGGAAACACAAAACACCGCAGCAGGGGATCATAAAACTGAAGCAAAGTGTGCAAGCTGTCCTTCTGGTCTGCCGTAGGTTTGTCAATGTACTTCAATATCTGACCATACCTCTTTCTGAAATTCCCCAAGACATGGTCATTCATCAGCCCTGCAAATTTCTGAACACTCTTGACTTCTGGTTGAAGAAAAGTATAACGAACATTCTTTTTCCTTCTGATTCTCTTAACTTCTGCCATCTGGAGAACTTATAATTACCAGAACAGGGTGCTAACTGTGAACAATAACTTGAAAAATGGAAACACAAATTGTTAATGCAAGTATGATGCAATGCAAATGCAATGTAGGCATATGATCAATCTGGGACCATCTGGATACTGGACACTGAATATAAGGACCCTCTGAATAACTGAAAACCAAGATCCTCTGAGCCATAACCCTCTGCCATAAATTCTCATAACCATAACACCAAGAAAAACAGAACCATAAGGACCAAATCTCAATAAGGACCACACTGATAATGAGGGTATATAAAGGCCAAGGGTTCCTGCAAACCTGTAAACCCCTCCCAATCTCACTGGTGTGCTCCGGGTCAGACATCACGGACTCTCAAAGCCGAATAGCAATAATACTTTCACCATTTCCGAGAAATGGTTCATGACCAAATCAGGGAATCAGTTTGGTATTATATACTACGCAGGGAGGCCTCAGCTGAGTCCGGGAAAACAAGGTCATCCTATGTAAGTCCCAGATGGGCCCTCGGATGCGAATGGGTTTGCCACAAAATGTGGTCTGCCATTGTAATCACTGGAGAGGGATGTTTCCACAAGGTTCTCAATGATCGGTCCCCAGCTGCACATAACTGTCAGAGTTATGAAATGAGAGAGGAAGATCCCCAAATCAAGACATTTCCAAGACAGTCGCAAATCTGGGCGTGGAACTCACTACTACCCCCATGACAAGATCTCATGAGGCCAATGTAGAACCACTCTAAGTCCTAAGGTGCACTCGAGTCGTGGTAATGAGCTCATCTCTCAGAAACAGTATCACCCAAGCCCACCAAACAGAAAACCAGTCCAGACAGTCCAGCATATAATATGATGCAGAAAATAAATACTGAAACTGTAAACAAAGCTATAATTAAACTGAAAATAAACAATAGTATAATAGCAACACACAACTACAACCAATCAACACCCAGAGAAACAAAAACACGCAAGCGCTAGGAGAGACTCATAGGGGAACCAGAGATTCTGGGTTCGGTCCCCAGCAGAGTCGACAGCTGTCGCTCCTCGGATTTCTATCTTGGTACAAACGCGAAAGTGGCGCGGAAAGAGGTAGAGTCGCCAGCCAGGCATTTTTATCCCGAAGGAACGGAAATGGTAATGTTGCACAAACCGAAGAAAAGAGAAGGAAGGACACAGGTCCTGCGAACCAAAGAGACTGAGTTCGGGAGTTGGTTACGACCTGGGAAGGTATTAGCACCCCAGATCGTCCGTCGTACCCGACGGGATCCACGCTTGCAAAGAAACCTGTTTCAAAGGGTGAAGGAATGAAAGTTGCTGCAAAGAAAAGGAAATGAACTGGATAAAAGAAACAAAAAGGGAGCTGGAAGAGAAATGAAAAGGAAAAATGTAGGGAAAATAAAGATTGTGCCCGAACGGGCCCTACCCCGCTGCCTACGTACCTCACTGGACATGAGGATCAGAGTCGCCATAGTTCCCCTAACTAGGGGTGGAAAGGATTGCTTTTGTCTTAAGGATTGAACTGCCTATGTCAATGCTCAGGTGTTGCAGGCTCGGACGACGGGTGCGTAATCGTCTTGAAAAGTGACATGTAAAAGCAAGTTTGCGGACGGAGCGAAGGAGATGAGAAAAGAATTCCCGAAGGAAAGACGCTTATTGTTTGTTTGGTGTTTTTTATGAGTTTTCTGCTTTGAAGTTTGTGTAGGTAACTGTACCTAAGTCTTACTCACTAGTATGTGTACGTCTCACATCATCCCGAAATGGAATGCGCAAGAGGCCCACCTATCTATGGAGGAAATCCCCAAATCTAGTCCCACGAGTGAAGGCTCAGACACACTGACCTACTGACATTTATTAAGTGTTTTTGTGTTTTTTGGTTAAGAACTGTTTTTTATATTTTCTTTGTGAAGTAATCTCATGCTAAGACCTATCCACCACGAGGGATATCCTACACCTCGCCCCGAAACGGAACGCGTGCAAGTATCTCATAGCAAAGTCTCGTGTCACATGAGAAGACTCATCATTTATTAAAGTGACTTAAAGTTAAATTTGAAGATGAGAAGAGAGAGCACCAAAAGGATCTCAAAGGTAAAATCTAATGGGGGACTAATGAATCCTAATTGTTATCATGCATACAAAAACCTAGGTTTGTGAGGTTTGCTATCCTAAAGGAGGAGAAGAAAGAAAAAGAGAAAGAGAAGAAAGAAGAAATAGGAGAGGGAGGAAGTAAGGCCTAAGCCCAAACAATCACAAGATTAGTATTAATGAAGAAAGGAGAAGAAATAAGAATTGGAGATGTGGGAATCATTTCCACACCTCTCACTTACCAAAGCCCCTGAAATGGTTAGTGACATAAACAAAAAATGAAACACAAAATGAACATAATGATAAAACAAAGTCACACAACCAGAAGTGAAGTCATAAGCACAAATGCCAAATGCAAACTCAAAGCACAAGAATAGGAAGAGAACCACACAACTCAACATGAAGCATTATGAATCACCATGACCAAACATAGTAAACATGAGAAGATGCAAAGCAAAATAGTCAAAACAACATCACAAAGTGCCAAACCAGAATCCTAACATGTTAAGAAAGTGTCTAAGGACCACATGAGATGAATAGAAGAAGTGCATACTCAAGAATTTACATCATGGGAAGCAAAGAAACAAGAGAAGTGAAGTGAGCATACATAAGAATGAAAAGATTTCAAAAGCAAACAAATCACAAAATTTCCAAAGGTACAAACACCAACTCAAGACCCTAGGGATACCAATATCCTAATAAGGCTCTAAACAAGCTAAAGAAGTTGGCACAAGTGCCCTTCTACCTTAAAGAGTGACCATATGACCCAAAGGAAGCAAAAGGGAACAAGTAAGGAACAAAAATTCAAATCAAATCAAATATACATTCAAAAATTCCACAAAATTGCACAAATGATCTTCAATCATACAATATCAACATGCCAAAAGGAGAGAATGAGAATCAGAAGCAAATCAAGTCAAATGAGGGTTCAAACATGGATTAGGGTTAGAAATCTTTATGCACAAGTTAGGGACCAAAATCAATTAAACAAAATTCTAAAAATCAGAACGAAAATCACCAATAAACTACATCTCATCATGAATCAAGAGCAAAAAGAATCATCTCAAAATTCAAAATAAAGACCAAGATAGAAAATGAACAAGTCATCATGCTTCAAAATGAAATAAAATCAATTAATTAAAAGAAACAATTAATTTCCACGTGGTAATTAAAAATAAATGAAAAATAAAAATACCAAAAATTAGATAAAACTAAAAGAATCATTCCTGAATATTTTTATAATTTTTGAAGACATATTACTATTTTTAAAAAATGAAAAGCAAACTGAAAATAAAATGAAAATAAAAAGAAATAAAAATAAAGAAAATAGGCCAGGGGGTGCGTTCAGCAAGCAATTCCAGTTCATTTTCATTGGGCTTCCCGCGGGGGGGGGGGGGGGGGGGGGAATAGCAATTGAGGCCCAATGGTCCAGCGCAGGTTCATAAGAATTATTGTGGAAATTCAGAATAATCAGGGAAAATGGACAACTAGTGGATCAGATGAACGCATGAGATTGAGTCATTCACTAAACCAAGTCCTCACTTTCATTGGACAGAGTGAGTGGGTGCACATTAGTTATGGTGTGTGCGAAACAAAAAGATTAAATCAGATTATATTTTAAAATAGAAAACACGTGCAAGGGAGGGTGTGCTTTAATGTGTTGTCATGAGGTCATCCGTCCAGATGACATATCCATGGGCTGTGCTTCATCTTCTTCATTCAAACTCAGATGAACAAAAATCCAGAATCCGGTGACCGGAGCTAGGGCTCCGGCACCGGAAAATTCAAACTAAGATTAAAACCACATGAACAAAGCCACAAACCTCCAGATCTGATCATTTAATCAATCTAAACACGAATCCAACACTCAAATACACAAATACTCCATGAATTCATCAAATCGAAGCAAATAAAGTTTGACATCAAACTTTCAGATCCAGATTTCTAACCCATTATTCATGCATTTTCAAATCTAATTAGTGCAGCATACTCAGCAAAGTTCACAGATCACAATGCACATAAAAAAAACAAGTTCTAGATCTATGAATTTCAAGTCATACCTGAGATGGAACCACTTCAAAATCACCAAAATAGAATTCCAGATGCTGCAGATCTGTGTACTTTGATCTCCTATTGCAAAATAAATGCAAGAGGAGGCTTGAGAGAGCCTGAATTTGGAGCTTCGAAGCAAGCTGCTCTTAATGGCAAAGTATGGAATTCTGAGAACTAGCTTGAATGAGGTATGGATTTGTGATCCTGGACTCTCAAGGATGAAGAATATGCAAATGGTTTTGACAATGAGTGAGTGTAGAGAGTGATTCTAAGAGAAATAAAAGAGATGAAAAAACCTTCAAGTGAGAAAAATGTGGTGAATCTTAGCAAATGGAAACCCTAATTCTCTTTTATATATGCCAATGTTCAATGCTGAGAGAATGAAGAAAAATGCACGTGAGGTCAGTGTGAATGGAATGAAATTGCAAATTAGCAAGAGTTGTGTGCTAGCATGCTTGGCTCGTGCACTTCCCTCTCTCCTCTCACATACTGATCATGCTTGATTCACCAATCCATAAGTGGCTTAATCCTGGCCCTTGGATGCTTGAGTCATGGATTGTGAATGATTATGCAAATTTGCCTCTTGTGAAATACACCACCTCTCATGCACGAATTCGTTTGTTTCCTTGGGCAAAAATTCTTCTCATGCATTGCCTTGAAGCACTATAATCTTATTTTTTCCATAACACCACTTAAAAATAAGTTTCATGAGGTTTTGCATTTGGAGGAGGCTTGAAATTCATGTCATGCCCTAGAATTCAAGAGATTTTCGAAGGGCCTATCTCACAAACCATGAGGGTTATGAAAAAGTACTTGTACTTTTTAAAAATGGGAGACTTTAATCTTCAATTTTCATGTTTGGTGGCAATTCATTTGAAGCTTTTTTTACCAAGTTATGTGACTTTGAAAATTAGGGCAAAAAGTTGCCAAAATTAGAAACTTCCATGACCAATCACATGCCAAAAATGCAAAACACCTCAAAACCTCTTGATTCTTGATCTTTAGTCTTGCCAAACCTCTTCTAATGTTATAAGAACATCTCTTGACTAGAAAAATAGGGTTGGACACTTTGAAATTTCACAGTTGACTTCTAGAATGCACAGTTGGCCAATTTCTTCCTTTACAAGCAAATGATGAAATACCTGACTTCCACAAGGAATTTTCTCACCAAATTTAATCCCTAGGATCCTCTTATCATATGAAAGACTTTGCCCAGATGAAATGGCCAAAGTCACAAAGTTTTCATGCTTGAAACGCAAACCCTAATTTGGGATCATTGTGTAGGAGCTTGCCCTAGCTTGAATTCCCTGTGATCCTCCAACCTCCTGGGCTTTAATGAATGATATTAAGCTTGTGAATGCAATGTAGACTCCTCATAGGACTTGAGCAAATCCATTGGGCCTCTTGTTATAGCTTGTAATGCTTTAAATCCCTCCACAGATGATCATATGCCTAATGCTAGGTCATGAGAATGTTATGCCTCATCTTTCCATGTAACAATGCCAATAAAATGATATGCTTATGAAGACTATGGTATGATGATGATGCTTTAAAAAAGAAGAGGGCAAATTTGGGGTGTTATAGCTGCCCCTATTCAAACAATTATTAATCTGAAAAGGACGGTAGCACGGGCTATCGAACGTTCAAGATGAACTGTGGTTGAATACCAAGAAAACCTGAAATTTGCACTCTGCTAGAGAATACAAGAACTGGGAAATAAACCCAACCAAATGATATTTTGGTGACTGAAGTGGAGAGAAAGCAGACGAGCTCCTTCCAAGTTGAAACTGTTGTAAACAACCCAAATTTGCCCTCACCCATTCACACCATGGCTTGTGATCTACTCATATGCATAATCTCAATCATAGCATCTCATATCACATTTTTGATTCATTTCATTGGTTCAAAGTCATCTGCATCTAGGGTTTGTGATCTGAGCAGTCCAAGAGCTTCTTGAGCCACTCCAAAGGTCATCAATCACTTCAAAGGGGTCCATGTATGTTCAAGCATCATATTATATCCTTTCAAAGTCAAGAATGTCAAAAAATCACAAGAACTGAAAATGGCATGGGAGCAGAGCCAGGTTTGACTGCACAGATGACCTAGAATTAGGGTTTTGGTTTCAGAGGCCATAACTCCAATTTTTTTGGTCATTCTTGTTTCTAGTGGTCTCTATATGGTATAGGGAGTATGCATATCAATTTTCATGAAGACATTCCATAGGGAAGTCATCTGATCAAGAGTTGACTTTTCAAGCAAGTCAGTGTAAAATCAGGGCATCTGCGGCCCCCAATGACCCAACCAAAGGGTGTTCTTCATCATTTTGATTCTATATGATCTTTATTTGATCATAGAAGAAGTTGGAAGTTCACAAAATTGAAGAATTTCAAGTCATTTGCAAAGTTGACTTTTTGGGGAAGTTTGACTTTTAATGAAATTGCCATTTTGGGAAACTTTTTCAACCCTTGCTTTTTGATTCAAAAAAGCTTCAAATGGAAAAACTTTGGTCATGAAAGTTGTAGAATGGATCATTCCCTTTTCAAAAAGTACAAGAACATGACCTAATTCATTTTGGATCAAAAGTTATGGCTTGTCAAAGTTGGCAAAAATCACAAAATTTCAAAGTTTCTACCAAAGAGGCAAAGTTGCAAATTCACTTTTCAAGGCAAATTGAACTATCAAATGGACTTCTAAACTTCACAACATGATAATACAACACCTAAAATTCAGAATGGGCCAAAGGATCATTCATTTTCATGGCTTATGGAGCAAGAAATTTCAAAGGGAGCAAAGGTAAGGCAAGTTGCAAAAACTCACTCAAGTGTGAATCCACTTGCTTGCTGACTTCATGATCAATCCTAGGGTTCTCCCCACATCTTACTGCGCAGGACACACCTTTTGTCCTTGGCTAGCTAGTAGCCCATGCCTCTCTTACACAACTTTGACATTTTGGCAACTTGAGCCATACCTATCACAAAAGCACACATCACCTCATGTGACCAATCCCATTAGTTTATGCAAACAAAAGGCAAGCCAAAGCAGATACAACACAATCCTGAAAGACTCTCCAACACAGCATTCTCATTTCCCACCCCATTTGCAAAACTCTTCGAAACTGATTGCACAAGCCTCAAACACAAAAACCAACTTCATAGATCAACTCAACACACTTCCCTGGTCACAAACCACCCCTCACCATAGCCTGAAACTCAGAGAATCAAAAACACGATCACCACCTTCCATTGAACAGAACTTCTGCCATCTCTCAAACCATCCATTATAAACTTCAAACAAGCATTGAAAGCTTCTCAGGGGGTCCAGTGGAGTGGATTGAAGGCAAGAAACCAGCCAGAAAGTACTAGAAACCAAAGCTTCAGTTCAGGTAGCCATTTCAAACTTTTTTTTCCAGAAACTCCATTTTAAGTTCTTAAAAGCTTCTATGCACTCCCCTGATCATGAATATGTGTTTACTTTTGAAAATGGTTGAGAAACCAGCATGTATGAACTGTCTGAAACTTTTTGCCCTAAGAATGTTTTTCTTCGATTTGGTTGATTGATGAATGAAAAATGATGTTTGTTAGGGGGTTTTGATTCAGTGTTGAATGGGGATGAGTTCTGGGCAGTTAGATTTCATTTTCATTGCGTGTAGAGTGAGTTAGAGTTTTGGGCTTGCCGGAGAAGACGACCGGAACAGTGTTCCGGTCGCCTGAAATCATTAGGGTTAATTAATTAGGGTTTAGTCTTAATTGCGTAAGTTTGAATTTGGACCGTCCAGATGCGCGCGCAGTTCAATTCCCTCCCTTTTAGTTTGAATCATAGCCTTTGGATGCGCTGACTTTTCCTTTTTCAGTTTAAATTCATTTTATTTTTCATTTAATTGCATTTGTTTTCTCCATTTTATAAAAAATAGCAAAACACCTTTAAAAATTCTGAAAATTTTTGTATAAACTTTTATTAACTTTCAGAAACCAAAAACATTTTTATTTATTTTTTTTGCATTAAAAAATATTTTTAAATCATTTAAAAGTTTATTTTTAATTAATTAATGAGAATTAATTAATTAAAAATACTTTTAGGTATTTAAAAATCACCAAAAAATTCATGAAACATTTAAAATCATTTAGAAACATTGTCCAACCCTCAAACCAAATTTTTTTTTTGATCTTAATGCATTTTGACCATTTTCCATGGAATTAATTTCATTTTGATCTTAATGCATTTTGACCATTGTCCAACCCTCAAACCAAATTAATTTCATTTCTGCCTAGTCTTTGAGAGTTGGACTTTGATTCTTTTTGCATTGTGTCTTGCATATCATGTAGTTTGTAGGATTAAATTGGCATGAATTGATCTTGCATTTCCCATTTTGTTTGACATTTTTCTTGTCAAGGTACCCTAAAACCCTATAAATCTTAGGAAATTCATAACTTTCACTAGGTTAAGAATTGGATCCCCTCCTTTGGGCAGTGAGTTTGTATAGGTTTAGGGTTCCCTTGAATTCATTTTCAATTTTTTATCTTGATGTTTGCTTCTGGTTTTGGTTTTTGTTTGGTGCATTGATCATAAACCCTAATTTGGGCTTCCTTTTGCATTCATCTTGCATTTGCTTGCATACCATGACTTGCCATAGCCTTTTGTGCATCCATTTGATCCATCACACATCTTAAGACATATTAGAAGCATGTTTGATCATTACATCTTTCATTTGCCATTTTGTATGTCATTTGCATTCCATAACTTTTCATGTATGTTCATGGTTCTAAGCATGCTTCTCTTGCATCCATATGTTTGTATGATCATCCCCATGCCTTGTTTCATGTTTGCATCATCCCATAGCATCATTAACATCATACTTATGCTTCTAGTTTTGATTTGCATCATACCATTTCATCTCATTTTGCATTGGATTGCATTTCTTACACTAACTTTTCAGGTGGTAAGCAATTTTGAGAGGTGAATTTGCCTTCACTTCTCATATTTTCTTTTCATCTCTCTTATGCATCCTTGCTGCATTTTGTTTTGTGCTTGAGATTGAGCTTGCTCTTTCTTCTTCATCTTACTTTCTTTCTTCAAGTGACTTGTCTTCTTAAATGAAGTAAGTTGCTTTGCTTCCTTTGCTCCTTTCATTTGCTTCCTGGTGGTTCCATTGAAGATTTCTCTTGTAAACCTCACAAACCTTAGGAACAACCAAGCATGACAATGATTAGGGTTTTGATTAGTCTCCCCATTTAGTTTTACCTTTGAGTCTCATTGAGTCTTCTCTTCTCATCTCATAATCAGGGACTAAACCCTAAAGGCTTTAAGGCTTTGTGATTAAGCTTATGCCTGCATCCTTCTATTAGGATGGAGTGTATAACTTTAATCCTAAGTGTTAAACCCTTAATGTGTTTAACTCCTTTAATCAATCCATCTAATAATCACTAAGACATCAAGCTTGTAACTTGGGCCTTGCATTAGGGTTCTAATTCTTCCTTAATTGGTCAAGAAGGACTAACCCTAGTGTTAATGGACAAGTCCTCCTCAAGTTGTCTTACAAACCCTAAAACTCACTTCATCATCTTATCATTAATTAAAATCCATTTAATAAAGGCTTTGTTTTGTCATGAAGTTAATCCCTAATCATGGATTAAGTTGAGGAGCTTTCCTCAGCTTAAACATTCTCATCTATTATCCTTCTATCAGGATGGTGTAATGGGTCTGTTTAATCCCTGATTATGGCTTAATCTCATTACTCAACACTAAACAAAAACAACAAAAACATCTAAATAATCACAAGTAGGTTAATGATCTTAATCCTACATCAAGGTGTTTAAGTGTGAGAAGCTGACTTCACACTTAAGGTATTCTCATTACCCCTAATCAGAGGGAAGATGTGATGAGTTTACTAAATCCATTGGTTTAGACTTAAGCTCATTTTCCTATGACAAACTCTCAAAAGCAATAAAAGACTAAAAATACAAAAAACAAACAATAATCGTCTCCTCCGGGATTCTTTTCTCATCTCATTCACTCACAAACGAGAACTTGCTTCTTCCGTCTAATGCAAGACAGTTTGCATCTGAGCCAGACAGGTCGTACACTTGAGCATAGGCAAGTCAGCAGTTCACTAGTCAATTTACCTTTCAGTCTCTTTGGGTCGAACTACGGTGTTCTGACTTCCTCATTGCACGAGAGGATACGTAGGCATAACTTAACAGTTATCGAACAAAAAGTCTCTGTATATTCCCCCTCTTTCCAGATTTATTCTTTTAGCCTCATGATCTTGAGCATTTCACTCTTGTTCTTACACTGACACTTCTCTTATATACTTCACACTTCTTTTACACTGACACTTGCATCCTTTTCCAGCTCTTTTATACACAAATTGCATTGACACTACCCCTTTTAAACACAAATCTTTTAAGCGTGGATCCCGTCGAGTACGACGGACAATCTGGGTGCTAATACCTTCCTAGGTTATAACCAACCCCCTTTCTCAGTCTCTCTGGTTCGCAACCGTCTTATCCGTGTCTTTCTAGGTCTATGCAGCATTACCTTTCCTCCGGGATAAAAATGCCTAGCTGGCGACTCTTTTCATTCCCTGTGAGTTCACTCCTGTGTGTTCTCTCTTTTCGCCGACCGTTCGCGTCTGTACCTCATTTGAGCCAGTCCCATCTTTTGGGAGCGACAGCTTGGCGACTCTGCTGGGGACCCTTATACTGTAACCAGGGCTTCTGGTTCTTTTTGTGGGTTCCTCCTAGCGCTTGTTTGATTTGTGTTTAATGGGGTGTTATGTGCTATTTGTGTTTGTATATTTATTTTGTTTATTGCTTTATGTGCAGTTGTTTTATTGCTTTCTTTATAGCTTTATATATATACATCATACTGTCATACTGTGTTTGGTTGGATCTGGTTTTGCTTTGGTGGGTGGGTGTTCTATTGAGAGTTGAGGTCCTATACCTGGGACCTGAGTGACACCTAGGCTAGAGTGGTTCATGTTCTTTCCCATTCCATTTCGGTCTGGTGCGGGAATATGAAACACGGTTCAGATATGGGTTTCTTCTTGAGAACTCTGTGCTACAGATTTCCTGTAGTGCTAGGGCTATCTGGGAAGCCTGCTAAGTCTGGATGACCTTTAGTATTGACCTTCAGAAACTGAGGTGAATTAGAGGAGGATCTTTTATGGTTATTGTAAACACTGTACCTCCGGGTTAGAAGTGTTTACGCTTCTCATAACTGATCCAAGTCTGAGGATCCTTGTTTTAGAACACCACTTGTGAGGGGGTTGGGCTGTTTACAGGTTTGCAGGTACCCTTGACCTCAGCATACCCTGTTACTTTGTTTTGATTAAGAGTACTCCATTTTGGGACAGTTCTTGTGATTTTTAACCCTGGACATGTGGCTCTTTATTTGAGCCCCCCACCTTGGTTACTGGACTTATGAACCTCCATCTGGATTTCTTAAACATACATGGACTTATATCAAGGCAGTAATCAGATCCAGCTTGATCACAAACCCTTTCATATCATTTGCATACATCATCATTGCATCATTTTAACATTTTCTTACTTGTTTTTCAGGGTATCCATCATATATTTTGGCTTGGTTTTGACCCCTTCATCTGCATAGACCTATCTGCTTCAGCTATCCTCATCAGCTACCTGCTTCAGTCACCTGCATCACCAGCATCAGCCTGTCAGTGGCCCATCTTCAGTATTATTCTCCATCATCAGCATCTGTCTCAGCTATTCTTCAGCAACATAGCACCCAAGAAGAGCAACATCTCATATCATTTCTTTGAGCCTGAGCTGGATGGCATCAGGAGGGTCCAGGCCCTGATTACTCCAGACCATATACCACTATTCAGAGAACATTATGGAGGCATCCTTCATGTGGTTATGGATTTGGACCCTTCCCAGAGGAGCTTGATTCATACTTGCCTGCAGTTCTATGATCCCCCTCTGAGGTGCTTCACCTTCCAGGATTTTCAGTTGGGGCCTTTATTAGAGGAGTATTCATCATTGGTTGGTGTGCCCGTCAGGGGTGGTGTCCCCTTCAACCCTGAGATGGCTTTTCCCAGTAATGAAGAAGTGGCAAAGGCATTATATCTGGAACCTTGTCTGATTGGGCAGAACATGACTACCAAGGCAGGAATCTCTGGCCTACATTTGGATTTCTTGACTTCTCAGGCCATCCTGAAGGCCTCCTTGGGAGAATGGAAGGCAGTCTGTGCATTATTGGCCCTTAGCATATATGGGGTCATATTATTTGCAGATGAGCCTAAGTTATTAGCAAGAATGCAATCCATCTTTTCATCCTGAGGAACCCAGTGCCCACCTTACTGGGAGATTTCTACTACTCTGTTCACCAAAGGAATGAAAAGCAAAGAGGAAGATTGGTGAGATGTTGTGCTCCCCTGTTCCATACCTGGCTGCTCAAACACTTGCCCAAGACTGATGCATTCTTGAATCCTCACCAGCAAAAGAATTGGGCTAGAAGACTCATTGCTTTGACCTCAGCTGATATCAGGTGGTGCACTCAGAGCACCAAGGGCAGGGACATCATTACTAGTTGTGGGCAGTTCCCCAATGTACCCCTGATAGGAGTAAAGGGTTGCATCAACTACAACCCTCTGTTATTCAAAAGACAATTAGGCTATGCATTGGTCCACACTCCTAGAGCACAAGATTTGGCTGAGACCCTTTATTGTGAGATTAAGCCTAATCTAGCCATTGTCAGGCAAGCATCCTGGGCTTGGGACAATGTCCAGACCAAAGGAGTGGCCATTCTTGGAAGATGCACCAATGTGGCCTCAGCTCAGTACTATGAGTGGTCTCATGCCAGGGCTCAAATTTCTGGGATGCCCTTTACCATTGAGGATGCACCTGGGCCATCCACTGCGTCACCTCCTGCCACTGTCAGCTTAGAGGAGTTTGAGAAATTGAAAGAGAGGAATGAGAATCTGACTCAGGCTCTACAGAAGACCCTCTGGGAGAGGAGTGATGGTCGGCTGGACATTGAAAGGTTAGAAAAGCTAAAGGTGGAGCATCTAGCCAGGATTGAGAAGTCAGAGGATTACATCAAGAAGTCAAGGGCTGGAGAGCAGATTTTGAAGAATGCCTGCAAGGAGGCTCAGTTCTAAAAGGCCAGGACTGATTTGTATCTGAAAGAGAGTCAAGCTAGGTGGGTCAGGATCACCGAAGCTCGTACTCAGGAAGATAAAAGGACTCAGGACAAGATTGAGCAGTTGGAGGCTAATGCAAAGGAGCAACAGGAAGCCCTGCTAGCAGCCCAGAGGGAGATCTCAGAATTAAAGATTAAGGTTGGTGTAAAGAGGTCAAAGGACCAGAGTCAACACAAGAAGCTAACTACAGCTGTTACCACCAGGAATCTTCTTATCAGGAACCTCACAGAGCGTCCAGCTGATCCTGTGACTGAAGCACTTCTAAAGGAAGTTCAGGAGGATGAATTTGGTCTTCGTGTATGACTTTTGCTTGTTGTTGCTTTCATTTCATTGTACTTTTCCTTTTTGTGTTGTATTTTGACCCCTCAGAGGGCATGTATTGCAAGAAACAAACTATGTATCATTTACTTTTTGTAATATATGTGATGGTTTGGTTTATCTGAGTTCTTTCAAAGCAACATCAAAAGCATCTTCCTCAGGGGTCTGGAGAGGTCAAAACCAAGTGCCAAGCCGGATACCTTGGAAACAAATAAGCATACTACATTGCATACTAACCTTTTGTTTTATTTTGTAGGTTTTTGTTTTGTTTGTTACTAACTCTGTTGTGCTTCAGGAACTATTGCTCGACGTCGGGTGTTCCCACTCAACCGTCCACACAGATATCCTACCCACAACAACCTTCCGGGTATACAGATGGACCAGGTACAACAGGATCTTACAGAGGTCAGTACTCAAATGGCCAATGAGAGGTTGGAAATGAGGAATCAGATGACACAATTTATGGAGGCGATGAATGGATTGGCACAGAGCCAAGAAAGATTAAGGGCCTTGGTAGAGAGGCAGACTCAGGAAGACCCCCATCTAGGGACTGGTGGAACAAGCAACAATGAGAGGGTTCAGCCTCATATCAACCCACCTGTGTTTGGACCCCACCTTCATCCAGAGAACAATATCCCTGCTAATGTACAAGGGAATGCTACTACAGGCAGAGTAATGCAAGAAGACCCCCAGGAAGATCAGTTCACAGTGATGGGAGCTGGGGATGAGGCCTATGACAGAAGGCTAGATGAAATTGCTGAAAAATTAAGGTCCTTGGAGTCTCAAAACTCTTTGGGTTTCGATGTCATGAACATGGGCTTAGTGGACGGGGTCAGGATTCCCCACAAATTTAAACCTCCATGCTTTGAGAAGTACAACGGAACTTCCTGCCCGCGAACCCACTTGCAATCCTTTCTGGGGAGGCTGAAGGCATACACCATGGATGAAAAGCTATGGATGTTTTATTTCGAAGATAGCTTAACAGGAGCTTCAAGGGAATGGTACTCTCATTTGACCAGAGCAACCATCAGATGTTGGAAGGACTTGGCTGAGGCCTTCATTAGACAATACCAGTACAACTTGGATATGGCTCCCAACAGGACCCTCCTGATGGGAATGTCACAATCATCCAGAGAAAGCTTCCGGGAGTACGCCCAGAGGTGGAGACAGCTTGCTGCTGCTGTCCAGCCACCCATGTCGGAGAGGGAGATGGCCGACATGTTTATGAACACCCTCCAAGGGACATACATTGACAGGCTAGCTGCCTTTTCTTCTACCAGCTTTGCGGATGTAGTTATAGCTGGAGAAAGAATTGAGAGCCTATTAAAGATGGGCAAAATTTCTGACAACGGTGCTGGATCTTCCAACAACCCAAGAAAGCCTTTTGTGGGACCAAGAAGAACTGGCGAGACTAATGCTATCCATACCAGCAGGGGCAGACCCCAATATGTTCATAGGTCTGTGGCAGCTGTCACCATTCCCGCTCCAATTCATCCACTACCAGCATACCAACCACAGCAACAATCTCACTACCAGCAACAAACTCAGTATCCACCTCAGAGAAATTATAACAACAACAACACCAACAACAACAATCAGCAAAGACCGTTTCAACAGAGACCATCTCAGGCCAATAGGGTGATTGATCCGATCCCTATGCCTTATGCCACATTATTGCCACAACTCCTGAAACTCAACCTGGTTGAGCTAAGGACATTGGCACCTCCAGATCCTGCCAGTCTGCCCAGAAATTATGACGCCAGCGCCAGATGTGCTTTTCACTCAAATGCACATGGCCACAGTACAGAGAAGTGTAGAGCTTTGCACATGAAAGTACAGGATCTAGTGGATTCCAAAGCTCTAAACTTTGCACCCCCACTAAATGTCAGTAAGAACCCTATGCCCAACCACGGTGGACCCAGAATCAATGCTATTGAAGAAGATAAGCCGTCTTACTTGATAACCAGTGTGGGGCAGATTCGGACACCCTTGGTAGAGATTAAAGCTCAACTCCTCGAATGTCAATTGTTCCCCGGATGTGAGCTAGGATGTGCTTATTGCAACATTTCAGTGAATGGGTGTGATAACTTGAGAGATGGCATAGATGGTCTCATCCAGAGTGGCCTGCTTCAAATCACAACATCAACACCTCCAAATCCAGCAATCTCCTTAACAACGATTCCCGAGTCTTCTACAACCGCAACAACAATCGTTCCAAACAACTCTTCAATCTCATCAACAAATGCTTCATCTGTTACTTCAATGGACCAAATATCAACAAACATCTCTTCTACAACTTCAGCACCCCTTCA
This sequence comes from Lathyrus aphaca, assembly GCA_963966055.1. Lineage (NCBI taxonomy): Eukaryota > Viridiplantae > Streptophyta > Magnoliopsida > Fabales > Fabaceae > Lathyrus > Lathyrus aphaca. The sequence continues at coordinate 200,119,532 of OZ014519.1, read as the reverse complement.
TTCAGAATCCCCTGCAACAGCAACACTCATCCAGTCAACAGTGTCTCCTACAACATCAACAGCGAACAATGAAAGTGTCTCAACGGTTACAATTTATTATGATCCTGCAAATGATTCTGCCTACAACTCACAAAATGCCACTCCTATCAGAGCATCAGTCACAATATATTACGATCTACATACTATCATGGTCCCTTCTGCAGCTACTATCAGTCCAGTCACTATCAAAGTGCCTGGGCCAGTACCTTATGAAAGCGGTAATGCCATCCCTTGGCATTACGGCTCCGATCTATACTGCGAAGGATAGAAAATCACTTTGGAATCATCAACTTCTTCACCACAAATAGACAATGTGGGGGGAGGCGGAGGCTTCACTCGGAGCGGACGTCTCTTTGCCCCGCAAATTCCAAGACCCAGTGCCGAAGCAGAAGTTGCTGCCAAGGCAAAAGGGAGGAGTATGGTGCAAGAAGAACAAGCTGCTAAGGAAGCTTTGAAAACCCCTTTCGATCAAGAGGTTGATGAATTCATGAGAATCATCAAGAAAAGTGATTACAAAATAGTGGACCAGCTCCACCAGACACCTTCCAAGATCTCCATTTTATCATTGCTAATGTGCTCCGAGGCTCACCGGAACGCATTATTAAAAGTCTTGCACGCAGCTTATGTGCCAGAGGAGATTACCGTCAATCAGTTAGAGGCTGTGGTTGGAAACGTCAACGCTAGTCATGGACTAGGATTTACCAACACTGATTTGACTACGGAAGGTCGCAATCACAACAAGGCATTGCACATTACCTTGGAGTGTAAGGGTGCAGTTCTTTCCCATGTATTGGTAGACACAAGGTCATCCCTCAATGTCCTACCTAAGAAAGCCCTGGTGAAGCTAGAGTATGAAGGATTGGCATTACGCCCCAGCAACTTAGTAGTAAGAGCCTTTGACGGTTCTAAGAGATCAGTTCTGGGGGAAATTGAGTTGCCTATAACGATTGGCCCACAAACTTTCAAAACGACCTTGTTCGTGATGGACATTCAGCCGGCCTACAGCTATTTGTTGGGTAGACCTTGGATTCATGCCGCTGGCGCAGTTACATCTACCCTTCACCAGAAGTTAAAATTCGAGTGGGAGGGCCAAGTCGTTACTATTTGTGGAGAGGAAGATATCTTTGTTAGCCATCTGGCTACATACAAATACATTGAGATGGATGGGGAGATCCACGAAACTATGAGTCAAGGGTTTGAGGCCTTGAACATAAATGAAGCATCCGTTGTACCTGGAACCTCAATGATATCTTATCAACAAGCCCGGAAGGTTGTTGAAGAAGGGACTACCCAAGGCTTGGGCAAGTTGTTGCCCGTAGAGAAGAAGGAGGATAGATTTGGGTTGGGTTACAAACCAACTCAACAAGATTAAGCAGAGGCTGCTAAAAAGCCCAATTTTGTCAGTGGGGGGATGCTCACCCCCGATGCCGTGAACAAATTGGAAGACGAGGATGAAAGCGACCGCAACCTGGAGAGTTGGATCCGTCCAAAGATCCCGGGGAGCAGTATCTCAAACTGGTATTCCCAGGAAATTATAAGAGTTACTCCTGCAGAGTAATTATTATTTCCTGTATTTTTAAGCATGCATCAAGTCTTGCATCTTGCCCAAGATGACAAGACTCATTTTGTAATCGGGCCATCTGTAATTTTGTGCAACAAGATTAATCAATGAAATATCAGACATCTTTTGCAAATGAGTCTTTTTTCTTTTCCGCTCACTGTTTTTCCATTTTTCTTTTTGTACAAAAAATAAATGGCAATGTTTTCAAAATGACGACTTTATTTCACTTTTCTAAACAAGATTAAAATCAATCACTAAAATGAACAAACTGAACCCTTGCAGAGAGTGCCTTCCAGACCGCACCGACAGCAGCACGGCTATGACTTCGTATGACTTTGACAATCCAATCAATCAAGCTGATGAAGGGGTTGAAGAAGAATATGAGCTTCCTGAAGAGCTAGCCAGGTTGTTAAGACAAGAGGAAAAGGTTATCACCCCTCATCAGGAGGAGGTCGAAACAATTAATCTTGGTACAGATGAAGAGGTGAAAGAAGTTAAAATCGGGGCCTGCTTACAAGACTCAGTGAAGAGACAACTGATCGACCTGCTTCAAGAATATGTGGACGTGTTTGCTTGGTCTTATCAAGATATGCTAGGGTTGGACACCGATATCGTCATGCACAAGCTGCCTTTAAGAGAAGATTGCCCGCCGGTTAAACCGAAACTGCACCGTACTCGCCCAGACATGGCAATGAAAATCAAAGAAGAGGTACAAAAGCAGTGGGACGCCGGGTTCCTTGCTGTAACTAGCTATCCACCGTGGGTTGCTAATATAGTACTTGTGCCTAAGAAGGACGGCAAAGTAAGAATGTGTGTTGACTACCGGGATCTGAACAGAGCCAGCCCAAAAGATGACTTCCCATTACCTCACATTGATGTATTGGTGGATAATACGGCTCAGTTCTCGGTATTCTCCTTCATGGACGGATTTTCAGGATACAATCAGATTAAAATGTCACCTGAAGACATGGAGAAGACAACCTTCATCACACCCTGGGGCACGTTCTGTTACAAGGTGATGCCATTCGGACTGAAGAATGCTGGTGCAACATATCAACGGGCTATGGTGACATTATTCCACGATATGATCCATAAAGAAATCGAATGTTATGTGGATGACATGATTGCCAAGTCCCTCACTGAAGAAGACCACCTGGTAAATCTGCTAAAGCTATTCAAGCGTCTGAGGAAGTACCAACTGAAGTTAAACCCCAACAAATGCACATTCGGGGTGCGATCTGGTAAGCTGCTGGGATTTATTGTAAGTGAGAAAGGGATTGAAGTTGACCCTGATAAAGTCAAAGCCATTCAAGAAATGCCTGCACCGAAGACAGAAAAAGAAGTTCGAGGTTTCTTAGGTCGATTGAACTACATTTCACGGTTCATATCTCACCTCACGGCAACCTGTGAACCCTTGTTCAAACTGCTGAGAAAAGAACAAACGGTCAGGTGGAACGAAGACTACCAAAAGGCATTTGACAAGATCAAGGAATACTTACAAGAGCCTCCAATCCTTATGCCTCCAGTTGAAGGAAGACCTCTAATCATGTACTTGACAGTATTAGAAGAGTCAATGGGGTGTGTGTTGGGCCAGCATGACGAGTCTGGTCGAAAAGAGTATGCAACATACTACCTAAGCAAAAATTTTACCGACTGTGAACAACGTTATTCACTGCTCGAGAAAACTTGTTGTGCTTTAGCGTGGGCTGCTCGCCGACTGAGACAGTATATGTTGACCCACACCACTTTATTGATCTCAAAGATGGATCCAGTTAAGTACAATTTTGAGAAGCCAGCACTTACCGGACGGGTTGCAAGATGGCAAATGATCCTCACAGAATATGACATTCAGTACACATCTCAGAAAGCCATCAAGGGCAGTGTACTGTCTGAATATCTTGCTGAGCAGCCTATTGATGATTACCAGCCTATGAGATTTGACTTCCCTGATGAAGACATCATGTTCATAAAAGCAAAAGATCATGAAGAGCCTGTTCACACTGAAGGGCCTGACCCGGAAGAAGAATGGACTATAATGTTTGATGGGGCTGTTAATATAAATGGTCGTGGTGTTGGTGCAGTACTCATTACACCTAAAGGAGTTCACATGCCTTTCTCGGCAAAGCTCACCTTTAACTGCACTAATAACGAAGATGAATACGAAGCTTGCATTATGGGTCTTGAGGAAGCCATTGACCTCAGGATCAAGACTTTAACTGTATTCAGAGATTCAGCTCTGGTAGTTAATCAAACCAACGGCAAATGGTACACCCACCAGGATCATCTGATACCTTACAGGGATTATACAAGGAGGTTATTGACTTTCTTTACAACGGTCAAGCTTGAGTATATCCCTCGGGACGAGAATTAGTTTGCAGATGCTTTGGCTACCATTTCAACCATGATCAAAGTTCAAACTGCCAACTTTGTGCCTCAAATTTCAGTGTCCAGACTTTACAGACCAGCATATGTGTTCACAGCAGATGTTGTCAAAGATGATAAGCCTTGGTTCCATGACATTAAGTGCTTCTTGGAGGATCAAACATACCCACCTGGGGCATCTTCCAATGATAAGAAGACTTTGAGAAGGCTTGCTGGTAGTTTCTTTCTGAACACTGATGGTTCCCTGTATAAGAGAAACTTTGATATGGTACTCCTCAGATGCGTTGACAAAACAGAAGCAGGAGGGCATGCCATGGCCAAGAAGTTGCTAAGATCAGGTTATTACTAGATCACAATGGATGTCGACTGTTGTGCATACGCCAGAAAATGCCAGATTTATGCGGATAAGGTGCATGTGCCTCCCAATCCTTTGAATGTGATGTCTTCACCCTGGCCCTTTGCTATGTGGGGCATTGACATGATTGGCAAGATTGAGCCAACTGCTTCGAATGGCCACAGGTTCATCTTGGTTGCCATTGACTATTTCACCAAGTGGGTCGAAGCAGCTTCCTATGCAAACATTACAAGATAAGTGGTAGCTCGATTTTTGAAAAGAGATATCATTTGTCGATATGGAGTTCCCGAGAGAATCATTACTGACAATGGTTCCAACTTAAATAACAAAATGATGGCAGAACTGTGCCGGGACATCAAGATCCAACACCACAATTCTTCTCCTTACCGACCAAAGATGAACGGCGCGGTTGAGGCAGCTAATAAGAATATCAAGAAGATTGTGCAAAAAATGGTAGTCACCTACAAAGACTGGCATGAGATGTTACCGTTTGCCATGCATGGGTACCGCACGTCAATCAGAACATCCACTGGGGAAACACCATATCAACTTGTGTATGGTATGGAGGCAGTCCTACCTGTTGAAGTTGAATTACCCTCCTTACGGGTGTTAATGGATGTTAAACTAAGTGAAGCAGAGTGGGTCCGATCCCGGTACGAACAACTGAGTCTGATTGAAGAGAAAAGATTGGCTGCAATCTGTCATGGGCAGCTGTATCAGAAAAGAATGAAGAAAGCCTTCGATCAGAAAGTCAGGCACCGAGAGTACCAAGTAGGAGATCTTGTGTTGAAAAGAATCCTCCCCCCTCATACAGACCACAGGGGCAAGTGGACTCCGAATTATGAAGGACCATTTGTAGTAAAGAAAGTTTTCTCGGGTGGAGCACTGATGCTCAGAACTATGGATGGAGAAGAATTCCCGTCCCCTGTGAATTCAGATACAGTTAAAAAATACTTCGCATAAAATGACCCGCTGGACATAAAAACAGAATGTAAGTCCAGGCAAAAAATAGGGCATCCCGGCGAGTCAAAAACAGAATAAAAGACTCGGGCAGAAATAAGGGAAAATAAACAAAAAAATGTACACCCGCTGAGTTGAAAAGCCGCATTGGACAACTCAGGCAAAAATGGGTATCCCGATGGATTGAAAACCCGAAAGGGCGATCCATGCAAAATAAGGGAATAAGCGAACAACTGCATTCTGAATTCGTCTGTATCACCTACTACTCGGTAAACTTTGAAAGGATCAAGCTTCACTCAGAATCATCCTTCTTCAGAAAGCAAGACGAGAAGAACGTCAAATGTCATACGAGTCATAGCAGAAGAGAGGCTCCTTGAAGCGTCGACAACATGGCCAGCATTTTGTTTCTCATTTTGTAACAATCTCCTCATTTCAGGGGATATGTTTCTTTGACTGTATCTTGCCAATTCAGGGCACATGAATTAATAAAATCAGATTTTCAGTCATGTTTCGCCCCGTACACTTCATTTTCATTTGCAAAAATGTTTGGTGTCCTTAAAATACTGATTGCATAAATACAGATGCTTTTCTTCTAAAAATAAATGCTTGCAGGGAATATACTTACTCTCGGGAGTGTCTAACTCCTATGACGGAATCCGGTAAAGGATACCTCGGGATCACTTGTGCGTTTCTCTGTCTTTTCAGGATTGTAGGTACTCAAGGCACAACATGGGGCATGTAAGCCTCATCCCGGCAAGCTGGCAAAACAACACCCAGTCTTAGCACTCAAAAGTGTTTTCTCCCCAGCTAAGTTGCCACTTGTTGTTTCTCCCCAGCCGAGGTGCCAATCATTCTTCCTCAGCCAAGTACAAAAGCCAGGGAACCATCTTCCCCACAGAGCTTCAGCCTCTATCCAGAGGAGCAACGCATGAAGGAATCACAACAGAGTGACGAAAGCTTCTACAAACCCCAGTTGGGTCTCTCATTTATTGGAATAGGTCTATCATTGACCCATTTCCCCAAGCAGATACATCTCATCGGATCTACCAGTGATCTCATCCCCAGCTGGGATGTCCATTTCAAACCAGATCAACCAGAGATCTTCATAGCAACTGGATCCGAATCCCGGATTGATATCTTTGCATAATCATGGCATTCGCATCATACTCACCCCACAAAGCGTAGCATTCCGTCTAAAACGGAACATTACGGCAAAAATAAAACATATTGCATAATCATAAGCCATGTTATGAATCAAACACTTGTGAATAGTGACAATCCATCAATAATATGCAGAATGCTCACCAGATTCCCCAACAGAGAGCTAGGGCTAAAGCAGTTGCCTTACATTCACAAACACCAGTATATACTCCTTGTGGCACTCGTCCGTGTCATGTCCCCAACAGAAAGTCAAAGCGTCCCCTTTGCACTCACAGATACCTATACATATATATAATTTTCTTGACACTCGCCCGTGTCACTTTCCCCAGCACAGTAGCCTAAACACTTTATATATCAGATACTTGTCTATACTATACTTTCCTCTCCTCGACACTCGTTCGTGTCACTCTCCCCAGCAAGTTAAACACTCATCTATACATCACTCATACTTACTACTCATATTACTCGTATACAGGTACTCGTCCATATCTTGTATATACCACTTAAATCCCCGCAGATTCAACACTAGTCTTTGTTCTTTGTTAACCAGTTGGTACTCGTCCGTACCAACATCTCAGAACATGCGTCAAGCGTTTGTTTCTACCTGATACTCGTCCGTATCATAGTCTTAAGGATGCACGTCCGCATCTTTAATCCATACACCGTGTCAAACACTCTTGTCTTCCTGAATTTAGACACTCGTCTGTGTCTACTATTCCCCAGAAGAGTCCCCTCAGATTCAACACTCATCCGTGTTCTCTGTTAACCAGTTGATACTCGTCCGTATCATCATCTCTGAACACGTGTCAGTATTTGTTTCTACCCGATACTCGTTCGTATCGTAGTCTTAAGGATGCTCATCCGCATCTTTAATCTATACACAGTGTCAAAACACTTATACCTTTTATTTCTTGGATATAAACACTCGTCCGTGTTTACTATTCCCCAGTAGATCGCCAGCAAAGCAAAATTTCTTTTCTATCTGACATTCGTCCTATGTCATGATAAATCCTGAGAGCAGTCGTCCCCTGCTAGGTGATCGTCCTTCACCTCTTGATGATCGTCCTTCATCATGCTCATCCGATGGTCGTCCCCATCGTTGATCTTTTATATCCGATATTCGTCCTATGTCGTGATACTTTTAGCAGCCGTCCCCTGCTAAGGTGATCGTCCTTCACCTTTTGATGATCGTCCTTCATCATTTTATCCGATGGCCGTCCCCATCGTTGATCTTGTTATCTGACGTTCGTCCTACGTCATGATAAATCTTGAGAGCAGCCGTCCCCTTCTAGGTGATCGTCCTTCACCTCTTGATGATCGTCCTTCATCATGCTCGTCCGATGGCCGTCCCCATCGTTGACCTTTTTATCCGGCATTCGTCCTATGTCGCGATATTTTCGGCAGCCGTACCCTGCCAGGTGATCGTCCTTCACCTTTGATGACCGTCCCTCATCATTATTTCATTTATTCTTTAACCCAATGGCCGTCCCCGTCGTGGTCCCTTTTCCTTTTCCTGATGATCGTCCTTCATCAGTTTAGCCCGATGGCCGTCCCCATCGTTGTTTACATTACTTTATGAACTTGATGGTCGTCCCCATCATTTTTCATTAATCCCCAAGAGAATCTTACAGCTTTACTTGATGGCCGTCCCCATCATAATCCCTTTTATCCCCAGCATGTCGACCGTCCCCGTCATTGCTTTATTTCCCGCACTTTTTCCAGCATGTCGGCCGTCCCCGTCATTGCTCCTTCCCCAGCAGTCGTCCTCTGCTCGATGGTCGTCCTCCGTCGCCTACACTTTACAATATACTTTATTTTCTTTTGCAATCTATATCCCTTTTCTTCTTCATTCTGTGAGTGCAAATTTTGGACTGTCTTGGGTATTCAACCACAAGTTATCTTGTTTGCCTGTTAAGCTGTGGCTTACATCCTGCACAGCTAACTCATGTTTGAATAGGGGCAGCTGTAAACACCCTAAATTTGCCCTCACCCATTCACACCATGGCTTGTGATCTCCTCATATGCATAATCTCAATCATAGCATCTCATATCACATTTTTGATTCATTTCATTGGTTCAAAGTCATTTGCATCTAGGGTTTGTGATCTGAGCAGTCCAAGAGCTTCTTGAGCCACTCCAAAGGTCATCAATCACTTCAAAGGGGTCCATGTATGTTCAAGCATCATATTATATCCTTTCAAAGTCAAGAATGTCAAAAAATCACAAGAACTGAAAATGGCATGGGAGCAGAGCCAGGTTTGACTGCACAGATGACCTAGAATTAGGGTTTTGGTTTCAGAGGCCATAACTCCAATTTTTTTGGTCATTCTTGTTTCTATTGGTCTCTATATGGTATAGGGATTATGCATATCAATTTTCATGAAGAAATTCCATAGGGAAGTCATCTGATCAAGAGTTGACTTTTCAAGCAAGACAGTGTAAAATCAGGGCATCTGAGGCCCCCAATGACCCAACCAAAGGGTGTTCTTCATCATTTTGATTGTATATGATCTTTATTTGATCATAGAAGAAGTTGTAAGTTCACAAAATTGAAGAATTTCAAGTCATTTGCAAAGTTGATTTTTTGGGGAAGTTTGACTTTTAATGAAATTGCCATTTTGGGAAACTTTTTCAACCCTTGCTTTTTGATTCAAAAAAGCTTCAAATGGAAAAACATTGGTCATGAAAGTTGTAGAATGTATCATTCCCTTTTCAAAAAGTACAAGAACATGACCTAATTCATTTTGGATCAAAAGTTATGGCTTGTCAAAGTTGGCAAAAATCACAAAATTTCAAAGTTTCTACCAAAGAGGCAAAGTTGCAAATTCACTTTTCAAGGCAAATTGAACTATCAAATGGACTTCTAAACTTCACAACATGATCATACAACACCTAAAATTCAGAATGGGCCAAAGGATCATTCATTTTCATGGCTTATGGAGCAAGAAATTTCAAAGGGAGCAAAGGTAAGGCAAGTTGCAAAAACTCACTCAAGTGTGAATCCACTTGCTTGCTGACTTCATGATCAATCCTAGGGTTCTCCCCACATCTTGCTGCGCAGGACACACCTTTTGTCCTTGGCTAGCTAGTAGCCCATGCCTCTCTTACACAACTTTGACATTTTGGCAACTTGAGCCATACCTATCACAAAAGCACACATCACCTCATCTGACCAATCCCATTAGTTTATGCAAACAAAAGGCAAGCCAAAGCAGATACAACACAAGCCTGAAACACTCTCCAACACAGCATTCTCATTTCCCACCCCATTTGCAAAACTCTTCGAAATGATTTCACAAGCCTCAAACACAAAAACCAACTTCACAGATCAACTCAACACACTTCCCTGGTCACAAACCACCCCTCACCATAGCCTGAAACTCAGAGAATCAAAAACACGATCACCACCTTCCATTGAACAGAACTTCTGCCATCTCTCAAACCATCCATTATAAACTTCAAACAAGCATTTAAAGCTTCTCAGGGGGTCCAGTGGAGTGGATTGAAGGCAAGAAACCAGCCAGAAAGTACCAGAAACCAAAGCTTCAGTTCAGGTAGCCATTTCAAACTTTTTTTCCAGAAACTCCATTTTAAGTTCTTAAAAGCTTCTTTGCACTCCCCTGATCATGAATATGTGTTTACTTTTGAAAATGGTTGAGAAACCAGCATGTATGAACTGTCTGAAACTTTTTGCCCTAAGAATGTTTTTCTTCGATTTGGTTGATTGATGAATGAAAAATGATGTTTGTTAGGGGGTTTTGATTCAGTGTTGAATGGGGATGAGTTCTGGGCAGTTATATTTCATTTTCATTGCGTGTAGAGTGAGTTAGAGTTTTGGGCTTGCCGGAGAAGACGACCGGAACAGTGTTCCGGTCGCCTGAAAGTCATTAGGGTTAATCAATTAGGGTTTAGTCTTAATTGCGTAAGTTTGAATTTGGACCGTCCAGATGCGCGCGCAGGTCAATTCCCTCCCTTTTAGTTTGAATCATAGCCTTTGGATGCGCTGACTTTTCCTTTTTCAGTTTAAATTCATTTTATTTTTCATTTAATTGCATTTGTTTTCTCCATTTTATAAAAAATAGCAAAACACCTTTAAAAATTCTGAAAATTTTTGTATAAACTTTTATTAACTTTCAGAAACCAAAAACATTTTTATTTTTATTTTTTGCATTAAAAAATATTTTTAAATCATTTAAAAGTTTATTTTTAATTAATTAATGAGAATTAATTAATTAAAAATACTTTTAGGTATTTAAAAATCACCAAAAAATTCATGAAACATTTAAAATCATTTAGAAACATTGTCCAACCCTCAAACCAAATTTCTTTTTTGATCATAATTCATTTTGACCATTTTCCATGGAATTAATTTCATTTTAAGGCATTATTTTGATCCAATGTTCAAAAATTCATTTCTGCCTAGTCTTTGAGAGTTGGACTTTGATTCTTTTTGCATTGTGTCTTGCATATCATGTAGTTTGTAGGATTAAATTTGCATGAATTGATCTTGCATTTCCCATTTTGTTTGACATTTTTCTTGTCAAGGTACCCTAAAACCCTATAAATCTTAGGAAATTCATAACTTTCACTAGGTTAAGAATTGGATCCCCTCCTTTGGGCAGTGAGTTTGTATAGGTTTAGGGTTTCCTTGAATGCATTTTCAATTTTTTATCTTGATGTTTTCTTCTGGTTTTGGTTTTTGTTTGGTGCATTGATCATAAACCCTAATTTGGGCTTCCTTTTGCATTCATCTTGCATTTGCTTGCATACCATGACTTGCCATAGCATTTTGTGCATCCATTTGATCCATCACACATCTTAAGACATATTAGAAGCATGTTTGATCATTACATCTTTCATTTGCCATTTTGTATGTCATTTGCATTCCATAACTTTTCATGTATGTTCATGGTTCTAAGCATGCTTCTCTTGCATCCATATGTTTGTATGATCATCCCCATGCCTTGTTTCAGGTGGTAAGCAATTTTGAGAAGTGAATTTGCCTTCACTTCTCATATTTTCTTTTCATCTCTCTTATGCATCCTTGCTGCATTTTGTTTTGTGCTTGAGATTGAGCTTGCTCTTTCTTCTTCATCTTACTTTCTTTCTTCAAGTGACTTGTCTTCTTAAATGAAGTAAGTTGCTTTGCTTCCTTTGCTCCTTTCATCTGCTTCCTGGTGGTTCCATTGAAGATTTATCTTGTAAACCTCACAAACCTTAGGAACAACCAAGCATGACAATGATTAGGATTTTGATTAGTCTCCCCATTTAGTTTTACCTTTGAGTCTCATTGAGTCTTCTCTTCTCATCTCATAATCAGGGACTAAACCCTAAAGGCTTTAAGGCTTTGTGATTAAGCTTATGCCTGCATCCTTCTATTAGGATGGAGTGTATAAATTTAATCCTAAGTGTTAAACCCTTAATGTGTTTAACTCCTTTAGTCAATCCATCTAATAATCACTAAGACATCAAGCTTGTAACTTGGGCCTTGCATTAGGGTTCTAATTCTTCCTTAATTGGTCAAGAAGGACTAACCCTAGTGTTAATGGACAAGTCCTCCTCAAGTTGTCTTACAAACCCTAAAACTCACTTCATCATCTTATCATTAATTAAAATCCATTTAATAAAGGCTTTGTTTTGTCATGAAGTTAATCCCTAATCATGGATTAAGTTGAGGAGCTTTCCTCAGCTTAAACATTCTCATCTATTATCCTTCTATTAGGATGGTGTAATGGGTCTGTTTAATCCCTGATTATGGCTTAATCTCATTACTCAACACTAAACAAAAACAACAAAAATATCTAAATAATCACAAGTAGGTTAATGATCTTAATCCTACATCAAGGTGTTTAAGTGTGAGAAGCTGACTTCACACTTAAGGTATTCTCATTACCCCTAATCAGAGGGAAGATGTGATGAGTTTACTAAATCCATTGGTTTAGACTTAAGCTCATTTTCCTATGACAAACTCTCAAAAGCAATAAAAGACTAAAAATACAAAAAACAAACAATAATCGTCTCCTCCGGGATTCTTTTCTCATCTCATTCACTCACAAACGAGAACTTGCTTCTTCCGTCTAATGCAAGACAGTTTGCACCTGAGCCAGACAGGTCGTACACTTGAGCATAGGCAAGTCAGCATTTCACTAGTCAATTTACCTTTCAGTCTCTTTGGATCGAACTACGGTGTTTTGACTTCCTCATTGCACGAGAGGATACGTAGGCATAACTTAACAGTTATCGAACAAAAAGTCTCCGTATATTCCCCCTCTTTCCAGCTTTATTCTTTTAGCCTCATGATCTTGAGCATTTCACTCTTGTTCTTACACTGACACTTCTCTTATATACTTCACACTTCTTTTACACTGACACTTGCATCCTTTTCCAGCTCTTTTATACACAAATTGCACTGACACTACCCCTTTTAAACACAAATCTTTTAAGCGTGGATCCCGTCGAGTACGACGGACAATCTGGGTGCTAATACCTCCCCAGGTTGTAACCAACCCCTTACTCAGTCTCTCTGGTTCGCAACTGTCGCTCCCGACAAATGAAAATGGATCAGATGAAGGTACAGACGCGAACGGTCGGCGAGAAGGACAGTGAGAACACACAGCCGTGAACTCACCGGAGAATGAATAGAGTCGCCAGCTAGGCATTTTTATCCCGGAGGAAAGGTAATGCTGCATAGACCTAGAAAAAGAATGGATAAGACGGTTGCGAACCAGAGAGACTGAGAAAGGGGGTTGGTTACAACCTGGGAAGGTATTAGCACCCAGATTGTCCGCCGTACTCGACGGGATCCACGCTTAAAAGATTTGTGTTTTAAAGGGGTAGTGTCAGTGCAATCTGTGTGTAAAAGAGCTGGAAAAGGATGTACAGGTGTCAGTGTAAAAGAAGTGTAAAGTGTGATATATACAGTGTCAGTGTAAGGACAGGAGTGAAATGCTCATGACCATGAGGCTAAAAGAATGAAGCTGGAAGGAGGGGGAATGTACAGAGACTTTTGTTCGATAACTGTTAAGTTATGCCTACGTATCCTCTCGTGCAATGAGGAAGTCAGAACACCGTAGTTCGACCCAAAGAGACTGAAAGAATGAATTGACTGATGAACTGCTTACTTGTCTATGCTCAAGTGTATGACCTGTCTGGCTCAGGTGCAAACTGTCTTGCATTAGACGGAAGAAGCAAGTTCTCGTTTGTGAGTGAATGAGATGAGAAAAGAATCCCGGAGGAGACGATTATTGTTTGTTTTTGAGTTTTCAGTCTTTTATTGCTTTTGAATTTGTCATAAGTCAATGAGCTTAAGCCTAAACCACTGGATTTAGTAAACTCATCACATCTTCCCTCTGATTAGGGGTAATGAGAATACCTTAAGTGTGAAGTCAGCTTCTCACACTTAATCACCTTTGGTATAGGATCAAGATCATTAACCTACTTGTGATTATTTAGATGTTTTTGTTGTTTTTGTTTAGTGTTGAGTAATGAGGTTAAGCCATAATCAGGGATTAAACAGACTCATTACACCATCCTAAAAGAAGGATAATAGATGAGAATGTTTAAGCTGAGGAAAACTCCTCAACTTAATCCATGATTAGGGATTAAACTCATGACAAAACAAGCCTTTGATTAAGTGGATTTTATTTAATGATAAGATGATGAAATGATTTTTAGGGTTTGTAAGACGACTTGAGGGGGACTTGTCCATTAACACTAGGGTTAGTCCTTCTTAACCAGTTAAGGAAGAATTAGAACCCTAATGCAAGGCCCAAGTTACAAGCTTGATGTCTTGGTGATTATTATGTGAATTGATTAAGAGATTTAAACACATTAAGGGTTTAACACTTAGGATTAAAGTTATACACTCCATCCTAATAGAAGGATGCAGGCATAAGCTTAATCACAAAGCCTTAAAGCCTTTAGGGTTTAGTCCCTGATTATGAGATGAGAAGAGAAGACTCAAAAGAGACACAAAGGTAAAACTAAGAGGGGAGACTAATCAAAACCCTAATCATTGTCATGCTTGGTTGTTCCTAAGGTTTATGAGGTTTTCAAGAACAATCTTCAATGGAACCACCAGGAAGCAGATGAAAGGATCAAGAGAAGCAAAGTGACTTGCTTCATTCAAGAAGTCAAGTCACTTGAAGAAAGAAAGTGGGAGGAACAAGAATGATCAAGCTCAATCTCAAACACATACATAAATGCAGCAATGGATGCAAGAGAGATGAAAAGAAAAGTTATGAGAAGTGAAGGCAAATTCACTTCTCAAGTTCACTTACCACCTGAAATGTTAGAAAGAAATGCAATGCAATTCTAAATGGGATGAAATGGTATGATGCTAAACAAAACCAGAAGCATGTTGATGATGATAATGATGCTATGGAGTGCTACAAGCATGAGGCAAGACATGGAGATGTTCATACAAAATCATGGATGCAAATGATGCAAGTTAGAAGCATGGATACACATGAAAAGTCATGAAACATACATGGCATACAACATGGCAAATGCAAGATGCAATGATCACACATGCTTTCTACATGTCTTAAGATGTCAAATGAATCAAATGGATGCTTGAAATGTCATGGCAAGTCATGTTATGCAAGAGGAAGCAAGAAGGATACAAAAGAAAGCCCAAATTAGGGTTTATGGATCAAACAACAAACAAAAACCAAAAATAGAAGAAAACCCTAAGATAAAAAATGGAAAATTCCACCCAAAGAAACCCTAAACCTATACTAAACCATGGTCCAAAGGGGAGGTCTCAACTCTTAACCAATCTCAAGTTATGATTTTTCTAAGTTATTAGGGTTTTTAGGGTTCCTAAACAAAAGAAATGCCAAACAAATTGAAAATGAGGAATCAAATCAAGGCCATTTAACCCTAGAAACTACATGCTAAACACAAAACAATGCAAGAAGAATCAATGTCCAACTCTTCTTAGATAGGCAGAAATGAATTTTTGAACTTATGATCAAAATAATGCACAAAAAATGATTTAATTCAATGAAAAATTCTTAAAATGCATCAAGATCAAAAAAGAAATTTGGTTTGAAGGTTGGACAATGTTTCTAAATGTCTTAGAACATTTCATGAATTTTTTGGTGATTTTTAAATACTTAAAAGTATTTTTAATTAATTAATTTCCATTAATCAATTAAAAATAATCTTTTAAATATTTAAAAATACTTTTTTAATGATAAAAAATAAAATGAAAATATTTTTGTGTCATGAAAATTAATAAAACTTAAGAGAAAAAGTTTCATAATTTTTTATGACTTTTTACTATTTTTAATGAATTATGCAAATTAATTGAAAAGAAAATGAAAATAAAATGAATAAAATGAAAGTCAAATGAGTGGAGGGCCAGGATGGGCTCTGGGTTCAAACGCGTTGACCACGCGCGCTAGTGGAGGGCCAGGATTGCCTCTGAGTTAGTTATCTTAATTAAAATTAATTAAAACTAATGAAAAAGATTAGGGCATAATGATTGGATCTGGGCCATCCGTTCGCGCGGCAAGTCAAACAAGTCAGGCCATCCAACGCTCAATATTCAAATGGCAATTAATTACACAATTAGGGCTTAAACCCTTTCAGGCTGCCGGAGAAGACTTCCGGTCGTCTTCTCCGGCCAGCATCTCCCCTGAAAATCCCAAACACTCCAAAATCTTAACTAAAATGAAATCTAAAAATTGGGAAATGATCTCCAACCACTCACGAATCAAAACCCTCACACAAAACAAATTTATATTTCCTAACAAAGCTGAATCGAAGCAAAAAAGAATTAGGGCACGCAAGTTTCAGAGAGCAATTAAATACTCATTTCAAAACCATTTCAAAAACCAAAAGCACCAGGATACTCAGTGAAGCATAGAGAACAAGTTTATAACATGAAAAACGATTTCTGGAAAAATAATTTTCAAGCTACCTGAGATTCGAAGCTTTCACTCTGATGACTTTCTGGCCACTTCCTTCAGTGCAATCCACTCCTTAGGACCCCTTGATGATGTTTGAATGCTTTGGAGCAATTTATGCTGGCTGGTTGATGAGTTTAGACAGCTTCTGCTTCAACTCAGTTGAAAATGGCTATGGTGAAATGGGCAGCTTCAGTCCAGTGTGATTGGTTCTTTGTGATCCAGATGGTGAATGGAGAAGGTCTGTGGTGTTTGTTTTGATGTTTGTGAGCTAGGGAGAGAGTTTCGAATGAAACTGCAAGTTGAGGTGAGAAATGGCAATGGGGTGTTCTTGCTTGTTACAGGCCTGGCTCTTGGTGGTTTGAGGTCTATGAAGTATGGTGAGTTGGTCTATGGAAATGGTTTTTATGTTTGCAAGCTGAGAAAACAAATTCGAAGGAAGATGCAAGATGGAGTGTTTTGGTGTATGTGATGGATGAGTGAGTTTCAGCCTTGCTAGCTGTATGGAATGGCTTGCAAATGAAAAGTATAAACTAATCCCATTGGCTGGATGATGTGACATGGCCTGCAGTGATAGGTAAGTTTGCTTTTGCAAAAAGTCAAATTTTGTGTAAGGAAAGTATGGCTCATGATCTAGGCAAGTACAAGCATGGGGCTGCGCAGCAAGGGTGAGGGGAAAGGCTAGCCAAAGTCAGCAGCCAATGTCACAAGTTGTAGGAAGTGTGATGAGTGCTTTTGCAAGTTGTTGCCTTATGGTTCACATGTGATTTCCTTGTCCAACAAACCATAAACCATGGGCATTCTTGGCCCAATTCTGACTTTTAAGGCCTAAGGAATGTTTGTGTCATGGTTTGAAATGAATTAGAGGTTGCAATTGGCTTTAGTTCATGATCTTGCAAAATTCTCATTTGAAGCATGCCTTGAAAATCAATGATTTTAGCCAACTTTGTCACACCATAACTTTTGATCCAAGAAGAGTTTGATCATGTTCTTGTACTTTTTGAAAAGGGAAAAATGAGATCTACAACTTTCATGACCAAAGTTTTTTTATTTGAAGCATCTTTGGATCAAGAATCAAGGCTTGAAAAATGACCTAAAATGAAGCATTCTTAAAAAGTCAACTATGCCCAAAAAGTCAACATTTGCAAAACTTCCAAATTCTTGATTTCTATGAACTTCAACCTTCTTCCATGATCAAATAAAGATCATATACACTCAAAATGATGAAGATCACCCATTGGTTGGGTCATTGGGGGCCTCAGATGCCCTGATTTTGCACTGACTTGTCCAGAAAGTCAACCCTTGATCAGATGACTTCCCCATAGAATTTCTTCATGAAAATTGATATGCATACTCCCTATACCATATAGAGACCAATAGAAACAAGAATGACCAAAAAATTTGGAGTTATGGCCTCTGAAACCAAAACCCTAATTTTAGGTCAACTGTGTAGTCAAACTTGGCTCTGCATCCATCCAAACCCTAGTTCCTGTGATTCTTTTGAAATCTTGACTTTGAGAAGATGTAATATGATACTTGGACACATATGGATCCCTTTGAAGTGATTGGTTGCCTTTGGAGTGGCTCAAGAAGCCCTGAGATTGCTCAGATCACAAACCCTAGGTGCAGATGACTTAGAAACTATGCAGTGACTCAAAATTGAGATATGAAGTGATATGATTGTGTTTATGCATATGAAATGATCACAAGCCATGGTGAAATGGGTGAGGGCAAATTTGGGGTGTTTACAGCTGCCCCTATTCAAACATGAGTTAGCTGTGCAGGATGTAAGCAACGGCTTAACAGGCAAACAAGATAACTTGTGGTTGAATACCAAAGACAGTCCAAAATTTGCACTCACAGAACGAAGAAGAAAAGGGATATAGATTATAAAGGAAAATATAGTATACTGTAAAGTGGGGGCGACGGAGGACGACCGTCGAGCAGAGGACGACTGCTGGGTAAATAGCAATGACGGGGACGACCGACATGCTGGGGATACAAGGCAAAGCCAAGACGGGGACGACCGACTAGCTGGGGAAAATCAAATTATGATGGGGACGGCCATCAGGATAAAGCTGTAAAATTCTCTGGGGATTAATGAAACATGACGGGGACGGCCATCAAGTTCACAAAGTAAAGTAACCAACGACGGGGACGGCCATCGGGCTAAAAAGGAAAAGGGACCACGACGGGGACGGCCATCGGGTTAAAGAATAAATGAAATAAACAGATGATGGGGTACGGCCATCAAAGGTGAAGGACGATCACCTAGCAGGGGACGGCTGCTCTGTTGGGTAATAAAGGAAATATGATGGGGACGGCCATCAAAGGTGGAGGACGACCACCTGGCAGGGTACGGCTGCCGAAAATATCGACGATGGGGACGGCCATCGGATAGAGAAGGTCAACGATGGGGACAGCCATCGGACGAGCATGATGGAGGACGACCATCAAGAAGTGGGGGACGACCACTCAGCAGGGTACGGCTGCTCTCGAGGTTTCTCGTGACATAGGACGAATGCCAGATAACCAAAATCAACAATGGGGACGGCCATTGGATAAAATGATGAAGGACGATCATCAAAAGGTGGAGGACGACCACCTAGCAGGGGACGGCTGCTAAAAACGACGATGGGGACGGCCATCGGATGAGCATGATGGAGGACGACCATCAAGAAGTGGAGGACGACCACTTAGCAGGGGACGGTTGCTCTCAGGGTTTATCATAACACAGGACGAGTGTTAGATAAGAAGGAAAATTTGTTTTGTTATCTACTGGGGAATAGTAAACACGGACGAGTGTTCACATCCAAGAAACAAAGGGTATGAGTGTTTGGTATTGTGTATAGATTAAAGATGCAGACGAGCATCCTTAAGACTACGATACGGACGAGTATCGGGTAGAAACAAACTGACACATGTTCAGAGATGATGATACGGACGAGTATCAACTGGTTAACAAGGAACACGGACGAGTGTTGAATCTGATGGTTCTTCTGGGGAATAGTAGACACGGACGAGCATCTATATTCAAGAAGACACAAGTGTTTGACACGGTGTATGGATTAAAGATGCGGACGAGCATCCTTAAGGTTATGATACGGACGAGTATCATGCAGAAACAAACACTAGACGCAATGTTCTGAGATGATGGTACGGACGAGTACCAACTGGTTAACAAAGAACAAGACTACTGTTGAATCTGTGGGTACATAAGGGGTGTATGCAAAATACGGACGAGCACCTGTGTAAGAGCGAATGGTGTAAAGATGAGTGTTTAATTTGCTGGGGAGAGTGACACGGACGAGTGTCAAAAGGAGAAAAGTATAATATGAACAAGTATCTGATATACAAAGTCTAGGCGACTGCGCTGGGGATATGACACGGACGAGTGTCGAGAAGGTGTATATAAGTATATGTGAGTGCAAGAAGGATATCTTTGGCTTTCTGCTGGTGATTTGACACGGACGGGCGTCAGGAAGTATCTGTAGTACGGGCGATTTTGTTGTAAGAGTGTTCTGGCGACTTTACTGGGGAGTGTTGGTACGGACGGGTATCAAAAGAAAATATATACTGGTGTTTGTGACTCGAGAGGCAACTGCTTTTGCTGGTAACTTTGGTGGGGATTTTTTGTACAATAATGATGAACGGTTATTATTCACAAACGTTCGATTCACAACATGACTTATAATTATGCTATGTATTTGATTTTTGCCGTAATGCTCCGTGTTAGACGGAATGCTACGCTCTGAGGGGAAAATATGATGCAAATGCCATGATTATGCAAAGATATCAAACCGGGATTCAGATCCCATTGCTGCGAAGATCTCTGGCTGATCTGTTTGAAATGGACCTCCCAGCTGGGGATGAGATCATTGGTAGATCTAATAAGATGATATTTGCTTGGGGATATAGGTCACCGATTGACATATCCTTTGACATGAGAGACCCAGCTGGGGTTTGTAGGGGCTTTCTTCACTCTGTTGTGATCTTCTATGCGCTGCTCTTCTGGATAGATGCTGAAGATTCTGTGGGGAGATGACTCCCTGACTCCTGTACTCAGCTGAGGATGAAATGGCAACTCGGCTGGGGAATTATGAGAGGCAACTCAGCTGGGGAGAGCAACAAGAGGCCACTCAGCTGGGGATAGAGCATTTCGGATGCTGAGATCTTTTGTTGATTTGCCAGCTTGCTGGGACGAAGCTTACATGCCCCAAGTTGCGTCCTGTATACCTGCGATCCTGCAAAGAAAAGGAAACGCACAAAAGGTCCCGAGGTATCCTTTACTGGATTCCGTCATAGGAGTTAGGTACTTTCGAGAGTAAGCATATTCCCTGTAAGCATGTGTTTCTATTTTTAGTGAAAAACATCTGTACTTATACACTTAGTTTTAGAGACATCAGACATTCTTTGCAAACGAAATACGTACAAGACAAAACATGACTGAAAATCTGATTTTATTAATTTTGTGCCCTGAATAGGCAAGATACAGTCAAGGAAACATATCCCCTGAAATGAGGAGATTGTTACAAATTGAGAAACAAAATACTGGCAATGTCGACGACGCTTTAAGGAGCTTCCTCTTCTGCTATGACTCGTATGACAATGACGTTCTTCTCATCTTGCTTTCTGAAGAAGGCTGATTCTGATTGAAGCCTGATCCTTTTGAAGCTTTCCAAGTTGTAAGTGATACAGACGAATTCAGAATGCAGTTGTTCGCTTATTCCCTTATTTTGCATGGATCGCCTTTTCGGGTTTTCAATCCATCGGGATACCCATTTTTGCCTGAGTTGTCCAATGTGGCTTTTCAACTCAGCGAGTGTACATTTTTTTCATTTATTTCCCTTATTTTTGCCCGAGTCTTTTATTCTGTTTTTGACTCGCCGGGATGCCCTGTTTTTGCCTGGACTTACATTCTGTTTTTATGTCCAGCGGGTCATTTTTATGTGAAGTATTTTTTAACTGCATCTGAATTCACAGGGGATGGGAAATCTTCACCATCCATGGTGCTGAGCATCAGTGCCCCACCAGAGAAAACTTTCTTTACCACGAATGGTCCTTCATAATTTGGAGTCCATTTGCCCCTGTGGTCTGTATGAGGAGGGAGGATTCTTTTCAGCACAAGATCTCCCACTTGGTACTCTCGGTGCCTGACTTTCTGATCGAAGGCTTTCTTCATTCTCTTCTGATATAGCTGCCCATGACAGATTGCAGCCAATCTTTTCTCTTCGATCAGACTCAGTTGCTCGTATCGGGCCCTGACCCATTCTGCTTCGTTCAGCTTAACATCCATCAGTACCCGTAAGGAGGGTAATTCAACTTCAACAGGTAGGACTGCCTCCATACCATACACAAGTTGATACGGTGTTGCCCCAGTGGATGTCCTGATTGACGTGCGGTACCCATGCAAGGCAAACGGTAGCATTTCATGCCAGTCTTTGTAGGTGACTACCATCTTCTGCACAATCTTCTTGATATTCTTATTTGCTGCCTCAACAGCGCCATTCATCTTTGGCCTGTAAGGAGAAGAATTGTGATGTTGGATCTTGAAGTCCCGGCATAATTCAGCCATCATCTTGTTGTTCAAGTTGGAACCATTATCAGTAATGATTCGCTCGGGCACTCCGTATCGACAGATGATATCTCTCTTTAGGAATCGGGCTACCACTTGCCTTGTAACATTTGCATAGGAGGCTGCTTCAACCCACTTGGTAAAATAATCGATGGTGACTAGGATGAACAGTCTGCATCCATTGTGATCCAGTAATAGCCTGATCTTAGCAATTTCTTAGCCATTGCATGTCCTCCAGCATGGGTACCAAAGGAGCCTTCGTGCACTTCATGCATCAACAAATCTGCTTCCGTCTTGTCAACGCATCTAAGGAGTACCATATCAAAGTTCCTTTTGTATAAAGACCCATCAGTGTTCAGAAAGAAACTACCAGCAAGCCTTCTCAAAGTCTTCTTATCCTTGGAAGATGCCCCAGGTGGGTATGTTTGATCCTCCAAGAAGCACTTAATGTCATGGAACCAAGGCTTATCGTCTTTGACAACATCTGCTGCAAATACATATGCTGGTCTATCAAGTCTCGATACTGAAATCTGAGGTACAAAGTTAGCAGCTTGAACTTTGATCATGGATGAAATGGTAGCAAGAGAATCTGCAAACTGATTCTCGTCTCGAGGGATATACTCAAGCTTGACTGTTGTGAAGAAAGTCAATAACCTTCTCGTATAATCCCTGTAAGGTATCAGATGATCTTGATGGGTGTACCATTTTCCGTTGGTTTGATTGACTACCAAAGCTGAATCTCCGAATACAGTCAATGTCTTGACCCTGAGGTCAATGGCTTCCTCAAGACCCATAATGCAAGCTTCGTATTCAGCTTCGTTGTTAGTGCAGTTGAAAGTGAGTTTTGCCGAGAAAGGCATGTGAACTCCTTTGGGTGTAATGAGTACTGCACCAACACCACGACCATTCATGTTAACAGCCCCATAAAACATCATAGTCCATTCTTCTTCCGGGTCAGGCCCTTCAGTGTGAACAGGCTCCTCATGGTCTTTTGATTTAATGAACATGATGTCTTCATCAGGGAAGTCAAATCTCATAGGCTGGTAGTCATCCATGGGTTGCTCAGCAAGATATTCAAATAGTACACTGCCCTTGATGGCTTTCTGGGAAGTGTACTGGATGTCGTATTCTGTGAGAATCATTTGCCATCTTGCAACCCGTCCGGTAAGAGCTGGCTTCTCGAAAATGTACTTAACTGGGTCCATTTTGGATATCAACAAAGTAGTGTGGGTCAACATATACTGTCTCAGTCGGCGAGCAGCCCACGCTAAAGCACAACAAGTTTTCTCGAGCAGTGAATAACGTTGTTCACAGTCGGTAAACTTTTTGCTTAGGTAGTATATTGCATACTCTTTTCGACCAGACTCGTCATGCTGGCCCAGCACACACCCCATCGACTCTTCTAATACTGTCAAGTACATTATCAGAGGTCTTCCTTCAACTGGTGGCATAAGGATTGGAGGTTCTTGCAGATATTCCTTGATCTTGTCAAAAGCCTTCTGGCAGTCTTCGTTCCACCTGACCGTCTGTTCTTTTCTCAACAGCTTGAACAAAGGTTCACAGGTTGCTGTAAGGTGAGATATGAACCGTGAGATATAGTTCAATCGACCTAAGAACCCTCGAACTTCCTTTTCAGTTTTCGGTGCAGGCATCTCTTGGATGGCTTTGACTTTATCAGGGTCAACTTCAATCCCTTTCTCGCTTACAATAAAACCCAGCAGCTTACCAGATCGTACCCCGAATGTGCATTTGTTGGGGTTCAACTTCAGTTGGTACTTCCTCAGACGCTTGAATAACTTGAGCAGATTCACCAGGTGATCTTCCTCTGTAAGGGACTTGGCGATCATATCATCCACATAACATTCTATTTCTTTATGGATCATATCGTGGAATAGTGTCACCATAGCCCGTTGATATGTTGCACCAGCATTCTTCAGTCCGAATGGCATCACCTTGTAGCAGAACGTGCCCCAGGGTGTGATGAAGGTTGTCTTCTCCATGTCTTCAGGTGACATCTTGATCTGGTTGTATCCTGAAAATCCATCCATGAAGGAGAATACCGAGAACTGAGCCGTGTTATCCACTAATACATCAATGTGAGGTAAAGGGAAATCATCTTTCGGGCTAGCTCTATTCAGATCCCGGTAGTCAACACACATCCTTACTTTGCCGTCTTTCTTAGGCACAGGTACTATATTAGCTACCCACGGTGGATATCTAGTTACAGCAAGGAACCCGGCGTCCCATTGCTTTTGTACCTCCTCCTTGATTTTCATAGCCATGTCTGGGCGAGTACGGCGCAGTTTCTGTTTGACCGACGGGCATTCTTCTCTCAAAGGCAGCTTGTGCACGACAATATTGGTATCCAACCCTGGCATGTCTTGGTACGACCAAGCAAACACATCTACATACTCTTGAAGCAGGTCTATCAGTTGTCTCTTCACTGAGTCTTGCAGGCAGGCCCCGATTCTAACTTCTTTCACGTCTTCGTTTGTACCAAGATTGATCACTTCAACCTCCTCCTGGTGAGGAGTAATAACCTTTTCCTCCTGTCTCAACAACCTGGCTAGCTCTTCAGGAAGCTCATATTCTTCTTCAACCCCTTCATCAGCTTGATTGATTGGATTGTCAAAGTCATACGAAGTCATAGCCGTGCTGTTGTCGGTGCTGTCTGGAAGGCACTCTCTGCAAGGGTTAAGTTTGTTCATTTTAGTGATCTGATTTTAGTCTTATTTAGAAAGGTGAAATGAAGTTGTCATTTTGAAATCACCGCCATTTATTTTTTGTACAAAAAGAAAAATGGAAAAACAGTGAACGAAAAGGAAAAGACTCGTTTGCAAAAAGATGTCTGATATTTCATTAATTGATCTTGTTTGCACAAAAAAGTACAGATGGCCCGATTACAAAATGAGTCT
Organism: Lathyrus aphaca; assembly: GCA_963966055.1. Classification (NCBI taxonomy): domain Eukaryota; kingdom Viridiplantae; phylum Streptophyta; class Magnoliopsida; order Fabales; family Fabaceae; genus Lathyrus; species Lathyrus aphaca. Next base: position 200,094,670 of record OZ014519.1, on the reverse strand, counting down.
TGTCATCTTGGGCAAGATGCAAGACTTTGATGCATGCTTATAAAAATACAGGAAATAATAATTACTCTGCATGAGTAACTCTTATAATTTCCTGGGAAGACCAGTTTGAGACACTGCTCCCCGGGATCTTTGGACGAATCCAGCTTTCCAGGTTGCGTTCCTCTTCCAGCTCGTCTTCCAGACAGTTGATGGCATCAGGGGTAAGCATCCCCCCACTCACAAAATTGGGCTCTTTCGCATCCGCTGCTTGATCTTGTTGAGTTGGTTTGTAACCCAACCCAAATCTGTCTTCTTTCTTCTCCACCGGTAGTAGCTTGCCCCAGCCTTGGGCAGTTCCTTCCTCAACAACCTTCCGGGCTTGTTGGTATGATGACATTGGAGTACCAGATACAGCAGATGCCTCATTCACATTCAAAGCTTCAAACCCCTGGCTCATTGTTTCATGGATCTCCCCATCCATTTCAATGTACTTATAGGTTGCCAGGTGGCTGACAAAAATGTCCTCTTCCCCACAGATTGTAACAACTTGGCCTTCCCACTCAAATTTTAACTTTTGGTGAAGGGTAGACGTTATTGCGCCGGCGGCGTGAATCCAGGGTCTACCCAACAAACAGCTGTAGGCGGGCTGAATGTCCATCACATAAAAGATAGTTTTAAAGGTCTGTGGGCCAATTGTCACAGGTAGCTCAATCTCTCCCAGAACCGATCTCTTAGAACCATCAAAGGCTCTTACTACCAGGTTGCTGGGTCTCAACGCCAATCCATCATATTCTAACTTCACCAGAGCCTTCTTTGGTAAGACATTAAGGGACGACCCCGTGTCTACCAGTACATGAGAAAGGACTGCTCCTTTGCATTCCATGGTGATGTGTAAGGCTTTGTTGTGGTTGCGGCCATCCGTTGTCAGGTCAGTATTGGTGAACCCTAGCCCATTGCTAGCAGTAACATTTCCAACCACGGTCTCCAACTGGTTGACAGTGATCTCTTCAGGCACGTAAGCTGCGTGCAAGACTTTGAGTAATGCATTCCGATGGGCTTCGGAACACATCAGCAGTGAGAGGATGGAGATCTTGGATGGCGTCTGGTGAAGTTGATCCACAATTTTGTAATCACTCTTTTTGATGATTCTCATAAACTCATCAACTTCTTGATCGAACGACGCCTTCAAGGCTTCTTTAACAGCTTGATCTTCCTGCACCGGGCTCTTTCCCTTTGCCTTGGCAGCCGCTTCTGCTTCGGCAGTAGGTTTTTGAATTGGTGGAGCAAAGAGACGTCCGCTTCGAGTGAAGCCTCCGCCTCCCCCCACATTATCTACTTGTGGTGCAGGTGTTGATGTTTCAAGAGTGATTCTTTTTCCTTCGCAGTACACGTCAGAGCCATAGTGCCAAGGGATGGCCCTATTGCTTTCATATGGTACTGGTCCAGGCACCGTGACAGTGACTGGACTGATTGCTGCTGCTGAAGGGACTGTAATTGTTTGTGGATCATAAAAGATTGTAACTGGTGCTCTGACGGGAGCAGCACCTTCTGAATGGTAGGCAGAGTTGTTTTCAGGATCATAAAATATTGTGACAGTGGAGACATCTTCATGATTTGTTGCTGGTGTTGTAGGACACATTGGTGGAAGAAATGATGTTGTTGTTGTAGGAGGTTCGAAATGGAGTGAAGCTGAAGTTGTAGCAGGAAAATTTGTTGAAAACTGATCAGTTGAGATGATAGATGAAGTACTTGTTGATGAAGCCGAAGAATTGTCAGGAACAATAGTTGCTGCAGTTGTAGGAGGTTCTGAAACCGTTGCTGATGATATTGTTGGATTTGTTGGAAATGATGTGGTGATCTGAAGCTGGCCACTCTGAATAAGGCCATCTATGCCATTCCTCAAATTATCGCACCCATTTACAGAGATATTGCAGTAAGCACAACCCAATTCACACCCCGGGAACATCTGACATTCCAAGAGCTGAGCTTTGATTTCTACCAATGGTGTCCTGATCTGTCCCACACTGGTTATTAAATAAGACGGTTTGTCTTCTTCAATAGCGTTAATTCGGGGACCACCATGATTTGGCATAGGATTTTTGTTGACATTGGGTGGCGGTGCGAAATTCAGAGCCTTGGAGTCTACCAGGTCTTGTACCTTCATATACAGAGCCCTGCATTTTTCTGTACTGTGGCCAGGTGCGTTTGAATGAAAAGCACACCTAGCATTGGAGTCATAGTTCCTTGGTAGACTGTTGGGATCCGGAGGTGCCAACGTTCTTAGCTCAACCAGGTTGAGTTTCAGAAGTTGTGGCAGCAAGGTAGCATATGGCATGGGGATCGGGTCGATCACTCTGTTAGCTTGAGATGGCCTCTGTTGGAATGGCCTTTGTTGACTGTTGTTGTTGGTGTTGCTGTTGTTGTAATTTCTCGGAGGATATTGATTTTGCTGATGGTACTGAGGTTGCGGCTGATAGTTTTGCTGAGGAGGTTGATAGACTGGCTGAGGATGTGCTGGAGCAGGGATGGTGACTGCTGCTATTGACCTTTGAACATATTGGGGCCTGCCCCTGTTTGAATGGATGGCATTGGTCTCGCCAGTTCTTCTCGGGCCTGCAAAAGGCTTTCTTGTACTACTGGACGAGCTTGCACCGTTGTCTGAGATCTTCCCCATTTTTAACAAGCTTTCAATTCTCTCCCCGGCTATGACAACATCTGCAAAGCTAGTGGAAGAGAAAGCAACCAACCTGTCAATATAAGTTCCCTGAAGGGTATTCATGAACATATCTGCCATTTCCCGTTCAGACATAGGTGGCTGAACAGCAGCAGCCAATTGCCTCCATCTCTGGGCATATTCTCGGAAACTCTCCCTTGAAGACTGTGACATTCCCATTAGGAGGGTCCTGTTGGGTGCCATGTCTAAGTTATACTGATACTGTCCGATGAAGGCCTCTGCCAGGTCCTTCCAGCATCTAATTGTTGCTCTTGTCAGATGGGAATACCACTCCCTCGAAGCTCCAGTCAAGCTATCTTCAAAATAGAACATCCACAATTTCTCGTCCATGGTATAAGCTTTTAATCTCCCGAGAAAAGATTGTAGATGGGTTCGAGGACAAGAAGTCCCATTATACTTTTCAAAACATGGAGGCTTGAACTTGTGGGGAATCCTAACCCCGTCTACCAAGCCCATGTCCATGACGTCGAAGCCCAAAGAGTTTTGAGATTCTAAGGACCTCAACTTCTCAGCTATCTCATCCAATCTCCTATCATAAGCTTCTTCACCAGCGCCCATTACTGTGAATTGGTCCTCCTGAGGATCCTCTTGAAGTACCCTAGCTGCGGTGGCAGTCCCTTGAACATTTGCGGGAATATTGACCTCAGGATGGAGGTGTGGTCCAAATACCGGAGGGTTGACGTGAGGTTGGACTCTTTCATTGTTACTGGTACCGGCAGTCCCTATATGTGGATCTTCTTGGTTTTGCCTTTCCACCATGGCCCTCAATCTTTCCTGGCTTTGAGCCATGTTGTTCATAACTTCCATAAACTGAGTCATTTGATTCCTCATTTCTAACCTTTCATTTGCCATTTGATTTCTGACCTCAGTGAGGTCCTGCTGCATCTGATCCATCTGAATTCCCGGAAGGTTGTTTCGGGTTGGATAACGGTGCGGACGGTTGAGGGGAAATACTCGGCGCCTAGCAATAGTTCCTGGGGCATCACAACAGAGGTTAGCAACAATAAAACAAAACCTACAAAACAAACAAAGGGTTAGCATGCAATGCAATTATGCTTATTTGCTCTCAAGGTATCCGGTTTGGCCTTCAGTTTTGACCCTTCCAGACCCTTGAAGATGCTGTCGTTGTTGCTTGAAGAAAACTCGGATGAAGCAAACTAACACAAATATATTACAGAAGGTGAAATGATACAACTTGTTCATTCTACAACACAAGCCCTCTAAGGGGTCAAAATACAGTACAAGAAAATAAAAAGTACATGGAAGGAAAGCAACAACAAACAAATGATCAAACACCAAGACCAAACTCATCCTCACGAACTTCCTTGAGAAGTGCTTCGGTCACAGGATCAGCCGGACGCTCCGTGAGATTCCTGATGAGGAGATTCCGGGTTGTAACAGCAGTAGTTAGCTTCTTGTGCTGAGTTTGTTCTTTGGACCTTTTTACCCCTGCTTTGATCTTCAGCTCTGATATCTCCTTCTGGGCTGCTGCCAGGGCTCCTTGCTGTTCTTTTGCACTAGCTTCCAGTTGCTCCATCTTGTCTTGAACTCTCTTGTCTTCCAGGGTACGAGCCTCGGTGATCCTGACCCACCGGGCTTGACTCTCCTTCAAATACAAGTCTGTCCTTGCTCTCTGGAACTGGGCTTCTTTGCAAGCATTCTTCAGAATTTGTTCTCCAGCCTTTGACTTTTTAATGTAATCCCCAGACTTCTCAATCTTAATCAAATGCTCTACTCTCAATTTCTCCAATCTCTCAACCTCCCTCATACCTTCACTCCTCTCCCGGAGGGTCTTCTGCAAGGCCTGGGTTAGCTTCTCATTTCTTTCCTTCAAACTCTCATACTCCTCCAAACTGATAGTGGCAGGGGGTGGTGCTGAAGATGACTCAGGCATGTCTTCTATGGTAAAGGGCATCCCAGAGAATTGGGCCCTGGCACGGGACCATTCATAATATTGTGCTGATGCCACATTGTTGCACTTCCCCAGAATGGTTATTCCCTTGGTTTGAACATTATCCCAGGCCCAAGAAGCCTGCCTAACAACAGTCAAACTAATCTTGTTCTCACAATAGAGGGTCTCAACCAAGTCCTATGCCTTAGGAGTATGGACCAGTGCATAGCCCAGTTGTCGTCTAAACAGCAGAGGATTGTAATTGATACTACCCTTAACTCCTATCAAAGGTACATTAGGAAAATGCCCACAGTTGGTGATGATATCCCTGCCCTTGGTGCTCTGAGTGCACCATCTGATATCTGCTGAAGTTAGAACAGTGAGTCTCTTAGCCCAGTTGCTCTGCTGATGAGGGTTCAGAAATGCATCTGTCCTGGGTAGATGCCTGAGAAGCCAAGTGTGGAACAATGGAGCACAACACCTCACTAATCTCCCTCTCTGCTTTTCATTCCTCTGATGCACTGAATAGTAAAGATCCCCCAATAAAGTTGGCACTGGGTTCTTCAGGATGAACAAATGGATTGCATTCTTGCTAATGAATCGAGGCTCATCTGCAAACAACACAATTCCATATACACTTAAGGCCAACAAAGCACAAACAGCTTTCCACTCCCCCAGAGAAGCTTTCAAGGTAGCTTGAGAGATCAGGAAGTCCAGATGAAAACCAGGGATTCCAGCTTTGGAAGTCATATGTTGCTCAATCAAAACAGGTTCCAGATGCAAAGCTTTTGCTACTTCCCCATTAGCAGGAAAGACCATCTCAGGGTTGAAAGGGATTCCACCCCTGATAGGCAAACCAACCAATGAAGAGTACTCTTCCAATAAGGGGCCCAACTGAAAGTCTTGAAAGGTGAAACATCTTAGTGGGGGATCATAGAACTGAATGCAAGTATGGATGAGGCTCCTCTGTGAAGGGTCCAGATCCATAACCATGTCCAGTATATCTCCATAACTCTCCCTGAACCAAGGTATGTGATCTGGAGTGATCAGGGTCTGAATCCTCCTGATATCTGATAGCTCTAGCTGGAAGAAGTGATAGGTGATGTTGCTCTTTTTAGGAGCCATGATGCTGAGACTGAGTAGAGACAGGTGCTGATGATAATATTGAAGAAGTGGGCCACTGACTGGCTGGTGCAGGTGGTAACTGAAGCAGATGGCTGATGAAGACAAGTCAAAACTGAAGATGGGGTCAAAACCAAAACCAGATGAAAATGGATACCCTGAAACACAAATAAGCAAATGTCAATATGATGCAATGATTATGTATGCAAATGAAATGCAAGGGTTTGTGACTGAGCTGGATCTGATCAAATGCCCTGATATAGGTCCAAGTGTGTTCAAGAATTCCAGATGAGGTTTATAAATCCAGTAACCAAGGTAGGGGGCTCAAATAAAGAGCCACATGTCCAGGGTTTTAGAATCACAAGAACTGTCCCAAATTGAAGTATTCTTAAACAATCAAAGTAACAAGGGTATTCTGAGGTCAAGGTACCTGCAAACCTGTAAACAACCCAACCCCCTCACAGGTGGTGTTCTAAAACAAGGATCCTCAGACTTGGATCAGTTATGAGAAGTGTAAACACTTCTAACCCGGAGGTACAGTGTTTACAATAACCATAAAAGTTCCTCCTCTAATTCACCTCGGTTTCTGAAGGTCAATACTAAAAGGTCATCCAGACTTAGCAGGCTTCCCAGATAGCCCTAGCATTGCAGGAAATCTGCAACACAGAGTTCTCAAGAAGAAACCCATATCTGAACCGTGTTTCATATTCCCGCACCAGACCGAAATGGAATGGGAAAGAATATGATTCACTCTAGCCTAGGTGTCACTCAGGTCCCAGGTATAGGACCTTAACTCTCAATAGAATCACCCACCCACCAAAACAAACAACAGATCCAGCCAGCCAGCACAGTATGACAGATATAATATATGAAAAACTGTAAAGAAAGCAATAAATAAAACTGTACAGAAAGCAGTAAATAAAGCAAATATACAAACACAAATAGCACATAACACCCCCAATAAACACAAATCAAACAAGCGCTAGGAGGAACCCACAAAAAGAACTAGAAGCCCTGGTTGCAATATAAGGATCCCCAGCAGAGTCGCCAAGCTGTCGCTCCCGACAAATGAAAATGGATCAGATGAAGGTACAGACGCGAACGGTCGGCGAGAAGGACAGTGAGAACACACAGCCGTGAACTCACCGGAGAATGAATAGAGTCGCCAGCTAGGCATTTTTATCCCGGAGGAAAGGTAATGCTGCATAGACCTAGAAAAAGAATGGATAAGACGGTTGCGAACCAGAGAGACTGAGAAAGGGGGTTGGTTACAACCTGGGAAGGTATTAGCACCCAGATTGTCCGCCGTACTCGACGGGATCCACGCTTAAAAGATTTGTGTTTTAAAGGGGTAGTGTCAGTGCAATCTGTGTGTAAAAGAGCTGGAAAAGGATGTATAGGTGTCAGTGTAAAAGAAGTGTAAAGTGTGATATATACAGTGTCAGTGTAAGGACAGGAGTGAAATGCTCATGACCATGAGGCTAAAAGAATGAAGCTGGAAGGAGGGGGAATGTACAGAGACTTTTGTTCGATAACTGTTAAGTTATGCCTACGTATCCTCTCGTGCAATGAGGAAGTCAGAACACCGTAGTTCGACCCAAAGAGACTGAAAGAATGAATTGACTGATGAACTGCTTACTTGTCTATGCTCAAGTGTATGACCTGTCTGGCTCCGGTGCAAACTGTCTTGCATTAGACGGAAGAAGCAAGTTCTCGTTTGTGAGTGAATGAGATGAGAAAAGAATCCCGGAGGAGACGATTATTGTTTGTTTTTGAGTTTTCAGTCTTTTATTGCTTTTGAATTTGTCATAAGTCAATGAGCTTAAGCCTAAACCACTGGATTTAGTAAACTCATCACATCTTCCCTCTGATTAGGGGTAATGAGAATACCTTAAGTGTGAAGTCAGCTTCTCACACTTAATCACCTTTGGTATAGGATCAAGATCATTAACCTACTTGTGATTATTTAGATGTTTTTGTTGTTTTTGTTTAGTGTTGAGTAATGAGGTTAAGCCATAATCAGGGATTAAACAGACTCATTACACCATCCTAAAAGAAGGATAATAGATGAGAATGTTTAAGCTGAGGAAAACTCCTCAACTTAATCCATGATTAGGGATTAAACTCATGACAAAACAAGCCTTTGATTAAGTGGATTTTATTTAATGATATGATGATGAAGTGATTTTTATGGTTTGTAAGACAACTTGAGGGGGACTTGTCCATTAACACTAGGGTTAGTCCTTCTTAACCAGTTAAGGAAGAATTAGAACCCTAATGCAAGGCCCAAGTTACAAGCTTGATGTCTTGGTGATTATTATGTGAATTGATTAAGAGATTTAAACACATTAAGGGTTTAACACTTAGGATTAAAGTTATACACTCCATCCTAATAGAAGGATGCAGGCATAAGCTTAATCACAAAGCCTTAAAGCCTTTAGGGTTTAGTCCCTGATTATGAGATGAGAAGAGAAGACTCAAAAGAGACACAAAGGTAAAACTAAGAGGGGAGACTAATCAAAACCCTAATCATTGTCATGCTTGGTTGTTCCTAAGGTTTATGAGGTTTTCAAGAACAATCTTCAATGGAACCACCAGGAAGCAGATGAAAGGATCAAGAGAAGCAAAGTGACTTGCTTCATTCAAGAAGTCAAGTCACTTGAAGAAAGAAAGTGGGAGGAACAAGAATGAGCAAGCTCAATCTCAAACACATACATAAATGCAGCAATGGATGCAAGAGAGATGAAAAGAAAAGTTATGAGAAGTGAAGGCAAATTCACTTCTCAAGTTCACTTACCACCTGAAATGTTAGAAAGAAATGCAATGCAATGCTAAATGGGATGAAATGGTATGATGCTAAACAAAAACAGAAGCATGTTGATGATGATAATGATGCTATGGAGTGCTACAAGCATGAGGCAAGACATGGAGATGTTCATACAAAATCATGGATGCAAATGATGCAAGTTAGAAGCATGGATACACATGAAAAGTCATGAAACATACATGGCATACAACATGGAAAATGCAAGATGCAATGATCACACATGCTTTCTACATGTCTTAAGATGTCAAATGAATCAAATGGATGCTTGAAATGTCATGGCAAGTCATGTTATGCAAGAGGAAGCAAGAAGGATACAAAAGAAAGCCCAAATTAGGGTTTATGGATCAAACAACAAACAAAAACCAAAAACAGAAGCAAACCCTAAGATAAAAAATGGAAAATGCCACCCAAAGAAACCCTAAACCTATACTAAACCAAGGTCCAAAGGGGAGGTCTCAACTCTTAACCAATCTCAAGTTATGATTTTTCTAAGTTATTAGGGTTTTTAGGGTTCCTAAACAAAAGAAATGCCAAACAAATTGAAAATTAGGAATCAAATCAAGGCCATTTAACCCTAGAAACTACATGCTAAACACAAAACAATGCAAGAAGAATCAATGTCCAACTCTTCTTAGATAGGCAGAAATGAATTTTTGAACTTATGATCAAAATAATGCACAAAAAATGATTTAATTCAATGAAAAATTCTTAAAATACATCAAGATCAAAAAAGAAATTTGGTTTGAAGGTTGGACAATGTTTCTAAATGTCTTAGAACATTTCATGAATTTTTTGGTGATTTTTAAATACTTAAAAGTATTTTTAATTAATTAATTTCCATTAATCAATTAAAAATAATCTTTTAAATATTTAAAAATACTTTTTTAATGATAAAAAATAAAATGAAAATATTTTTGTGTCATGAAAATTAATAAAACTTAAGAGAAAAAGTTTCATAATTTTTTATGACTTTTTACTATTTTTAATGAATTATGCAAATTAATTGAAAAGAAAATGAAAATAAAATGAATAAAATGAAAGTCAAATGAGTGGAGGGCCAGGATGGGCTCTGGGTTCAAACGCGTTGACCACGCGCGCTAGTGGAGGGCCAGGATTGCCTCTGAGTTAATTATCTTAATTAAAATTAATTAAAACTAATGAAAAAGATTAGGGCATAATGATTGGATCTGGGCCATCCGTTCGCGCGGCAAGTCAAACAAGTCAGGCCATCCAACGCTCAATATTCAAATGGCAATTAATTACACAATTAGGGCTTAAACCCTTTCAGGCTGCCGGAGAAGACTTCCGGTCGTCTTCTCCGGCCAGCATCTCCCCTGAAAATCCCAAACACTCCAAAATCTTAACTAAAATGAAATCTAAAAATTGGGAAATGATCTCCAACCACTCACGAATCAAAACCCTCACACAAAACAAATTTATATTTCCTAACAAAACTGAATCGAAGCAAAAAAGAATTAGGGCACGCAAGTTTCAGAGAGCAATTAAATACTCATTTCAAAACCATTTCAAAAACCAAAAGCACCAGGATACTCAGTTAAGCATAGAGAACAAGTTTATAACATGAAAAACGATTTCTGGAAAAATAATTTTCAAGCTACCTGAGATTCGAAGCTTTCACTCTGATGACTTTCTGGCCACTTCCTTCAGTGCAATCCACTCCTTAGGACCCCTTGATGATGTTTGAATGCTTTGGAGCAATTTATGCTGGCTGGTTGATGAGTTTAGATAGCTTCTGCTTCAACTCAGTTGAAAATGGCTATGGTGAAATGGGCAGCTTCAGTCCAGTGTGATTGGTTCTTTGTGATCCAGATGGTGAATGGAGAAGGTCTGTGGTGTTTGTTTTGATGTTTGTGAGCTAGGGAGAGAGTTTCGAATGAAACTGCAAGTTGAGGTGAGAAATGGCAATGGGGTGTTCTTGCTTGTTACAGGCCTGGCTCTTGGTGGTTTGAGGTCTATGAAGTATGGTGAGTTGGTCTATGGAAATGGTTTTTATGTTTGCAAGCTGAGAAAACAAATTCGAAGGAAGATGCAAGATGGAGTGTTTTGGTGTATGTGATGGATGAGTGAGTTTCAGCCTTGCTAGCTGTATGGAATGGCTTGCAAATGAAAAGTATAAACTAATCCCATTGGCTGGATGATGTGACATGGCCTGCAGTGATAGGTAAGTTTGCTTTTGCAAAAAGTCAAATTTTGTGTAAGGAAAGTATGGCTCATGATCTAGGCAAGTACAAGCATGGGGCTGCGCAGCAAGGGTGAGGGGAAAGGCTAGCCAAAGTCAGCAGCCAATGTCACAAGTTGTAGGAAGTGTGATGAGTGCTTTTGCAAGTTGTTGCCTTATGGTTCACATGTGATTTCCTTGTCCAACAAACCATAAACCATGGGCATTCTTGGCCCAATTCTGACTTTTAAGGCCTAAGGAATGTTTGTGTCATGGTTTGAAATGAATTAGAGGTTGCAATTGGCTTTAGTTCATGATCTTGCAAAATTCTCATTTGAAGCATGCCTTGAAAATCAATGATTTTAGCCAACTTTGTCACACCATAACTTTTGATCCAAGAAGAGTTTGATGATGTTCTTGTACTTTTTGAAAAGGGAAAAATGAGATCTACAACTTTCATGACCAAAGTTTTTTTATTTGAAGCATCTTTGGATCAAGAATCAAGGCTTGAAAAATGACCTAAAATGAAGCATTCTTAAAAAGTCAACTATGCCCAAAAAGTCAACATTTGCAAAACTTCCAAATTCTTGATTTCTATGAACTTCAACCTTCTTCCATGATCAAATAAAGATCATATACACTCAAAATGATGAAGATCACCCATTGGTTGGGTCATTGGGGGCCTCAGATGCCCTGATTTTGCACTGACTTGTCCAGAAAGTCAACCCTTGATCAGATGACTTCCCCATAGAATTTCTTCATGAAAATTGATATGCATACTCCCTATACCATATAGAGACCAATAGAAACAAGAATGACCAAAAAATTTGGAGTTATGGCCTCTGAAACCAAAACCCTAATTTTAGGTCAACTGTGCAGTCAAACTTGGCTCTGCATCCATCCAAACCCTAGTTCCTGTGATTCTTTTGAAATCTTGACTTTGAGAAGATGTAATATGATACTTGGACACATATGGATCCCTTTGAAGTGATTTGTTGCCTTTGGAGTGGCTCAAGAAGCCCTGAGATTGCTCAGATCACAAACCCTAGGTGCAGATGACTTAGAAACTATGCAGTGACTCAAAATTGAGATATGAAGTGATATGATTGTGTTTATGCATATGAAATGATCACAAGCCATGGTGAAATGGGTGAGGGCAAATTTGGGGTGTTTACAGCAACCGTCTTATCCGTGTCTTTCTAGGTCTATGCAGCATTACCTTTCCTCCGGGATAAAAATGCCTAGTTGGCGAATCTTTTCATTCCCTGTGAGTTCACTCCTGTGTGTTCTCTCTTTTCGCCGACCGTTCGCGTCTGTACCTCATTTGAGCCAGTCCCATCTTTGGGGAGCGACAACTGTTATTTTGGATCAAAATACTTTGACAGACGAGTCTTCTTCGAACAATCCTGTTACGCTAGGAACTGGACATACGAGTCCTCATATACTTTGCAAAACATATGACTTGAGACAGACGAATCTCCTTCGGATAAACCTATTACGCAAGGAACCGGTGATGCACTTAAGTCTGTGGGATAGACATGCATGCTCAAGGTAGACGAACCCTCCCAATATACAATCCGTGGATATATGATCTAAGACAGACGAGCCTTCTTCTAGCAAACCTATTACGCCAGGTGCAATATTAATAAGTGGTGTTTGAGATAGACGAATCTCCTTCGGATATACCTGTTACATTGGGACCGATAACCATTTTGATGTTTAATCCCACCGTCAGGATTTCAAACCTCTTCAACACAGACGAGTATTGGATGATCATCAAGAGAAGCACAGACGAGTGCCATAAGTCAATGATATAAACGAATATATGACGATGATCTAAGAAACACAGACGAGCGCTTCAGGCGATGATACAGACGAATATCAGCCACTGGTATAGACGAATACCAGAGATCCAACATAGACGAGTACTTGGAGCAGAAATATAAACGATTATCAAATCAACATATATGGATATAAGCTAACACAGACGAGTGTGAGGGATGATACAGATGAGTATCCAAACAATGCATACGAGCTTCAAACGGATAACAAAAACAGACGAGTGCTGGGGAATGCAGACGAGCAACATCAAATATCAAACACAGACGGGTGTTGGGAAGTGCAGACGAGCAACAACAAATATTAAACACAGACGAGTGTTGGGAAGTGCAGACGAGCAACAACAAATATCAAACACAAACGAGTGTTGGGAAGTGTAGATGAGCAATCAGCAATTATCAAACACAGACGAGTGTTGGGAAATGCAGACGAGCAACAACGATTGCAACCATGGGCGACTGCTGGGGAAAGCAATCGAGCAATACCAAAATGATAACACAGATGTGTTTTGAGAAATGCAAACGAGCGGCAATAAAGTATGAACGCAGACGAGTGTTGGGAAATACTTTCATGATGGTTGTATCTCAATCATGGAACTTTGCAGGGAAATGACGATCTTTCAACACAGCCGGGGAGATGCTTCCTCAAATATCCTTTGTTTGGGAAAAGAGTTTTGAGGATTATAAATCCTGTGGGGAATGGGCCTCCCACTGCCTGCTGGGCATACTGCACTTGTGGGGAAAAAAACTGCTTGGGAACTCCACCTGCTATGACTTAGCTGTGGAAAATTCTGTTTGGGAGAATATGACGCCATCCTGCAAGATCTGGAACAACAGAAAACACATATGTGCCCCGGGGACTTGCATGGTATGATCTGTTCATCCATCGTCACCCGACACTCAAAGAGGATTTCAAATGTTTCCCTGCAATGTCATTTTACATTTAGAAAACAAATCACCATGTTTTAAATGCAATGCTTATTATTTTTGCCAAAAATTCAGGACATTCTGCAAACAAAAGATAAACACAACACAACTTTTTGACTGAATATTCTTTTATTGAAAGGCCTCTGAATAGCAAAGTTTTTACATCAGGAAGCAACCGACTGGGAAGAGGTAGCTACCATAAAATTGAGAAAATAAACTATCCTAATGGCAATGGGCACGACATCCCAATGAGTTTCCTTCTTGCTATGACCAGCGTGTCTTCTAAACTCTCCATTCTTGCCTTTGCTTTCTGAGAAAGATGAGGGGACTGATTCCTATCCTTCTGATATTGTCAAGCTGTATGAGACAATGACTTGGTTCAGATTACTCGGATCACAGTTGTTCTCTTATTCCCTTGTTTTGCGTTGATCGCCCTTTCGGGTTTTCAATCCACCGGGATACCCTTTTTTGCCTGAGTTGTCCGATGTGGCTTTTCAACTCAGCGGGTGTACATTTTTTATTTATTTTCCCTAACATTTGCCCGAGCTTTTTATTCTGTTTTTAGCTCGCTGGGATGCCCTTTTCTTGCCTGGACTTTAATTCTTTTTTTGTGTCCAGCGAGTCTTTTTATGCGAAGTATTTTTTAACTGCGTCCGAGTTACAGGGGATTGGAAATCTTTTCCATCCATTGTGGTGAGCATCAGCGCTCCTCCTGAGAAATCTTTCTTTACTATGAATGGTCCTTCGTAGATTGGGGTCCACTTGCCCCTGTGATCTGAACCTGGAGGAACGATCCTCTTGAGCACAAGCTCTCCTACTTGATACTCCCTAGTACGTACTCGTTGGTCGAATGCTCGCTTCATTCTCCACTGATAAAGCTGACCATGACAGATAGCCGCTAATCTCTTTTCCTCAATTAGATATAGCTGATATTATCGAGCACGTACCCACTCAGGCTCATCAAGCTTCACATCCATCATCACACGCAATGAAGGAATTTCTACCTCAACAGGCAAGACTGCCTCCATACCATATACCAACGAGAATGGAGTTTCCCCAGTGGACATCCTGACTGATGTTCGGTACCCATGCAATGCAAATGGTAACATCTCATGCCAATCTTTGTAAGTGACAACCATCTTTTGCACAATCTTCTTAATATTCTTATTTGCCGCCTCTACCGCACTATTCATCTTTGGTCGGTAAGGAGAAGAATTGTGATGTTAAACCTGGAAGTCCCGTTACAACTCTGCCATCATCTTGTTGTTCAAGTTAGAACCATTGTCAGTAATGATTCTTTCGGGCACTCCGTATCTGCAAATAATGTCTCTTTTCAAAAACCTGGCTACCACTTGACGAGTGACATTGGCATAAGACGCTGCTTCAACCCACTTAGTGAAGTAATCAATCGCAACCAAGATGAAGCGATTACCATTTGAAGCAGTAGGCTCTATTTTTCCGTTCATGTCAATGCCCCACATAGAAAAGGGCCAAGGAGATGACATGACGTTGAGAGGGCTGGGAGGAACATGCACCTTGTCTGCATAAATCTGGCACTTGTGGCACTTACGGGCGTATGAACAACAGTCTGCATCCATTGTCATCCAATAGTACCCCGATCTCAACAACTTCTTAGCCATAGCATGCCCTCCTACATGAGTACCGAAAGATCCCTCGTGGACTTCCTGCATTAACAAGCTTGCTTCGTGTCTATCCACACATCTGAGCAAGACCATGTCAAAGTTCCTCTTATACAAAACCCCATCTGTATTCAAGAAGAAACTGGCAGCAAGTCATCTTAAGTTCTTCTTGTCATTGGATGTTGCCCCTGCTGGGTATTCTTGCTTTTCCAGGAAGAGCTTGATATCAAAGTACCAAGGTTTCTCATCAGACACTGCGTCTACACAGAAAGTATGAGCTGGTGCGTCGAGCCTGGAAATGTCAATCCTGGGCACATAATTCCAACGCAAGACTTTGATGGACGAAGAAAGAGTAGCCAATGCATCGGCAAAATGATTCTCATCCCGTGGTATATACTGAAGCTTAATTGTCGTGAAGAACGTCAACAGTTTTCTGGCATAATCCCTATAAGGAATTAAATGTTCTTGATGCGTATACCACTTGCCGGTAACCTGATTGATAACATGGGCTGAATCTCCGAATATATCGAGGGTCTTAATCCGAAGATTAATAGCCTCCTCTATTCCCATTATGCACGCCTCGTATTCCGCTTCATTGTTGGTGCAACCAAAAGTAATTCTGGCAGCGAAGGGAAAGTGAACACCTTTAGGAGTGATAAGAACGGAACCAACTCCACCTCTGTTGATATTGACTGCCCCATCAAACATCAACTTCCATTTGGATTCAGGGTCTGGCCCCTCCTCCGGAAGTGGTTCCTCGCAATCTTTTGCTTTGAGGTACATGATGTCCTCATCAGGGAAATCAAACTTCATTGGCTGATAGTCAGCTTCAAGAGGTTGATGTGCAAGGTAATATGACAATGCACTTCCTTTGATGGCCTTCTGGGAAGTATATTGTATGTCATACTCTGTTAAAATCATTTGCCACCTAGCAACCCTTCCGGTTAACGCTGGTTTCTCAAAGATATACTTGACATGATCCATTTTTGAGATTAGCATTGTGGTATGGGTCAACATATACTGTCTCAGTCGGCGAGCAGCCCATACCAAAGCGCAGCAAGTTTTCTCGAGCAGTGAGTAATGGGATTCACAGTCGGTAAACTTTTTGCTAAGGTAATAAATAGCGTACTCTTTTCGACCAGACATGTCATGTTGGCCTAGAACACACCCCATTGACCCTTCTAGCACAGTCAAGTACATGATAAGCGGCCATCCTGGAACTGGAGGCATTAGAATCGGAGGTGTCTGCAAATATTCTTTTATCTTTTCAAAGGCTCTTTGGCAGTCCTCATTCCACCTGACCGTTTGTTCTTTTCTTAGCAATTTGAATATTGGCTCACACGTGGCAGTTAGATGATATATGAACCATGAAATGTAGTTCAATCTCTCTAAAACCCCGCGCACTTCTTTTTCTGTTTTCGGTGCAGGAATATCTTGTATTGCTTTTACTTTTGCAGGATCCACCTCGATTCCTTTCTGGCTAACAATAAAACCCAGCAATTTTCCGGAACGCACTCCGAAAGTGCACTTGTTTGGATTCAACCTCAGCTTACACTTTATCAGTCTATCAAACAGCTTCTTGAGATTGACGAGATGCTCTTCTTTGTCTCGGGACTTAGCAATCATATCTTCCACATAGCACTCTATCTCCTTGTGTATCATGTCGTGGAACAATGTGATCATAGCCCGCTGATATGTTGCCCCGACGTTCTTCAAACCAAAGGGCATCACGTTGTAGCAGAATGTACCCCACTGGGTAATGAACATTGTTTTCTCCATGTCTTCCAGTGCCATCTTAATCTGATTATACCCGGAGAAGCCATCCATGAAAGAAAATTCCGAGAATTGAGCAGTGTTATCTACCAGCACATCAATGTGAGGTAATGGAAAGTCATCTTTTAGGCTTGCTCTGTTTAGATCCAGGTAATCAACGCACATCCAGACTTTGCCTTCTTTCTTTGGTACAGGCACAATGTTAGCTACCCAAGTTGGGTAACTAGTTACAGCAAGGAATCTGGCATCCCACTGCTTCTGAACTTCCTCCTTGATCTTCATCACCATGTCAGGACGAGTTCTTCTCAACTTTTGCTTCACAGGAGGACAGTCTTCTCTCAATGGTAGCTTATGCACAACAAAGTCAGTATCCAACCCTAGCATATCTTGATACGACCAGGCGAAGATATCCACATATTCACGCAGCATACCAATCAACTCTTTCTTTACTTCGGCCTGCAGACTGGCCCCAATCTTTATCTCTTTCTTCACATCTTCAGTTCCGATGTTGATGATCTCTGTTTCTTCCTGATGAGGCTGAATGACCCTTTGCTCTTTTTTCAACAACCTGACCAATTCTTCGGGGAGTTCACAGTCTTCCTCAACCCCTTCATCAGCTTGGTAGATAGGATTGTCAAAGTCATGCGTGGTCATAGCAGGAACGTTATCCCTAGAATCCGGATGATCAACACTGCATAGACGATGTGCTTATTTCAGAATCTGTTTATTTTTCAAAAGAGACGCAAACACCAAAAAGAAAAACACATTGCCATCTTTATTTATTTTGTGAAAAATTTTAAAAAGAAAGAAAGAGAACGCAATTTGCTTGAAAAATGTCCTTTATTTCATGGTAAAAAATAAATGGATTCAAAGCATGGTGGCCCTACAAATGGATCCTTGCACCTTGGGCAGAGTGCAGGATTGACAATGCAACATGATAAAAAAGGACACAAGTAAATTACTCTGATTTCCAGGTAACTTGAACGATGTCTTCAGCAGACCAGTTCTTGAGCTCCTCTCCGGGTGCACACGGGTGGATCCAGTTATCCCAGTTGCAGTCACTGTCTCCATCTTAACTTGTTGCATAGATGTGGTTGCGATCGAGCAACCCGACGCTTGTGAAAGTAATAGCTTTACCACTTGGAGGCCAATTGGACCCATCAGGTTGATAACCAAGCCCACACTTGTCATCTTTCTTCTCTAATTCCAGCAATTTTCCCCAGCCTTGGGCGCTTCCAGATTGAACCACCTCCTTAGCCTGCTTGTAGGAGTGAATGGAGGTACCTTCTTTCTCATTGTTCCTCTCTACCGGAGCCAAAATGTTGACATTAACCGCTTCGAAGGCCTAACACATTGTTTCATGGATCTCTCCGTCCATCTCCACATATTTGAAAGTTGATAGGTGGCTCACAAAGATATCTTCCTCTCTGCACACAGTGATTACTTGGCCATCAACCACGTATTTTAGCTTTTGATGCAAAGTGGATGTTACTGATCCTGCAGCGTGAATCCGAGGACGTCGCAACAAGCAACTATACGCGGGTTGAATATCCATGACGTAGAATGTGCTCTTGAACACTTGAGATCCTATCTTCACAGGTAACTCAACTTCTCCGAACACAGACCTTCTGGACCCATCAAAGGCTTTCACTATCAAATCACTGGGTCGCAAGATGATACCATCGACATTCAACTTCATTAAAGCTTTCTTCGGGAGTACATTAAGAGAAGAGCCCGTGTCAACCAGGACATGCGACAAAGCAACACCCTTACACTCCATAGTAATATGCAGTGCTTTGTTGTGGTTACGGCCCTCTAAAGTAAGGTCTCTATCTGTGAAGCCCAACCCATGGCTTGCATTTACACTGCCCACTACAGCTTCCAGTTGATTAACAGTTATCTCTTGAAGAACGTATGCCATTTGCAACACTTTCAGCAAGGCTTCTCTATGTGCTGGAGAACACATCAGCAAAGACAAAATTGATATTTTGGACGGCGTCTGGTTCAACTGTTCCACTACCTTGTAATCACTCTTCTTTATTATTCGCATAAATTCCTCCACTTCTTTCTCAAAGGTACCCTGTCCAGCAGCAGGAGTTGTCATTTCTTCAGTTGCTGTTTGCTTTCCTTTAGCCTTTGCCACAACTTCAGCCTCAGGATCTCCTCTCAGAACTGGGGGAGTAAAAAGACGACCACTTCTCGTAAAACCACCAACCCCTCCGACATTCACTACAGTCGAGTCAATTTCTACTGACTTACTCTCGACCTTTTGTCCCTCCACATACACATCTGAGCCATAATGCCATGGGATGGCTTTATCATCAGTATAAGGAACAGGCCCAAGAACAGTAATAGTAACATGATTGACTTCAAGAGCATAAATAGTCACAGGTTCTCTTCTAGCAGGCATTTCAGATGGATCATAGTAGATGGTTATGGTGGACACACAATCACCTTCATTATCAACTTTATCAAACTGCAACGACCCTTCATCAATTAGATTCTGCAACCCCGCCTTCAGGTCTTCACAACCGTTCACTGAATTCAAATACTTTTCACAATCAGAACCGCATCCCGGAAACACTTGTCCTTTTAACAACCTCTCTTTCACTACCAGCAGTGGAGTCTTTACTTCTTCTATGTTCAGAATCAAGCTTAACTTCTCACCTCCGTCAACATCATTTATTCTAGCCCCTCCATGGTTTGGAATAGGGTTTGAAGTAACATTAGGCGGTGGTGCAAAGTTAATCGCCTTGGAGTCGATCAAATCTTAAACTTTATGTTGTAGCGCCCTGCACTTCTCAGTTGAGTGCCCGGGTGCCCCTGAATGGAATGCGCATCTAGCATTGGCATCGTACCCCACTGGAAGCTCTCCAGGTGGTGGTGGTTCTAATGTCCTCAGTTGTATCAAGTTCAGTTCTAGCAATCTCTGCAGCAATGCAGTGTATGTCATGGGCATTGCTTCAAGCACCCTATGAGCCGGACGAACTTGTCTTGGCTGATAAGGTGGCTGTTGTTGTTGTTGTTGTTGTTGAAGTTGTACCTGCTGCACAGGACTAGAAGGGATAGTGACAACTGCCACTTGCTCATATGATCTTCTATATCCTCGGCCCCGTCCTTGGCCATACACAGCATTGGTTTCACCTTCTCTCCTCCTCGGAGGTCCATTAAATATTTTTCTTACACCGCTCGAGCTACTCGCATCGGTGTCCTGAATCTTCCCCATCTTTAACAGAGTCTCGACCCTCTCGCCTGCTATTACTATATCATTGAACTTGGTATCCGAACAAGACGCCAATCTTTCGATAAACACCCCTTGCAATGTTCCCATGAACATATGAGCCATCTCATTCTCCAGCAATGGTGGTTGTACTCTGGCAGCCAGCTGACGCCACCTTTGAGCATACTCCTTAAACCCCTCCTTAGTATTTTGAGACATGTTCTGCAGTTGAGTGCGATTTGGAGCCATGTCCAAATTGTACTGGTATTGCTTCACGAACGCCTCTGCCAAGTCCTTCCATCTCTTAATGTTAACCCTACTCAACTTCATATACCACTCCAAGGAAGCCCCCACCAGGCTATCTTGGAAGTAATACATCCATAGCTTCTCGTCGTTAATATGGGCAGCAATTCTTCCCACAAAGGACTGGAGGTGAGTCTTTGGACACGCCGTGCCATTGTACTTCTCGAAAGTAGGAACCTTGAACTTATAAGGGATTCTAACCCCTGGAACCAAGCCCAAGTCAGTAATATCAAACCCCTGAGAACTCTGAGATTGAATGGCCCTGATCTGTTCAGCCATCTCTTCAAACTTTCTATTCATTTCAGCCCCTTGGCCTTCCGTTTCGTCCAGCAAAGTAAAATGTTCGTCTTGACCGTCCATCTGTACATTGTTCAGTCCATCATTGATAATGGTGAACCCTAGCTGTGCCACAGGGATTTCAACTTGACGGGCGCCAGCACCGTTACGATTACCTCCATCAGCAGCCCTGTTGTTCCTGGCTTGACTATTTTCCTCCAACTCACGTAAACGTTCTTGATTCTGACCCATCCATGCCATAAGGGTCATGAAATTGTCCATCCTCAGCCTCAAGTCAACTAAATCAACCTGCATTTGATCCATCACTCTTTCTCTGTTAACTATTGTGGGATATTTGTGTATGATCGACTGTTCTCGAACCTTCCTGGGAGCTATAGTGCCTGAAAGTACATAAACGTTAGAAACTGAGGAACTACCTGCAAAACAAACAAACACGTTATATGCATGCAATGTAACTATTCATGCTTCCAAGTTTAGGCATTTGTATGCCCCAGTTCTGGTATTTGCTCTAGATAGCCACTTTGAGTATTAATTTTCAAACTTTCCCTTTGAAGAGTGTTCAGATCTTAGCAGTATCAGACAAACAAGCTTTTGTCGCTCCCCGGATTTCTATCCTGGTACAAACGCGAAAGTGGCGCGGAAAAAGAATAGAGTCGCCAGCCAGGCATTTTTATCCCGAAGGAACGGGAATGGTAAAGCTGCACAAACCAGAAGAAAAGAAGAGGAAGGACACGGGTCCTGCGAACCAAAGAGACTGAGTTCGGGAGTCGGTTACGACCTGGGAAGGTATTAGCACCCAGATCGTCCGCCGTACCCGACGGGATCCACGCTTGCAAAAGAAACTGTTTCAAAGGGTGAGGGTATGAAAACTGCAGCAAAACAAATGAAAATGAATTGGAAAAGGAATTGAGAAAAGAACTGGATAAATAAGCAAAGAGAAAAAATGTAGGGAAAATAAAGATTGTGCTCGAACGGGCCCTACCCCGCTTCCTACGTACCTCATCAGGATAATGAGGATCAAAGACGCCGTAGTTCCCCTAACTAGGGGTGGCAAGGAAATTGCTTGTGAATTAAAGCTTGAACTGCCTATGTCAATGCTCAGGTGTTGCAGGCTCGGACGACGAGTGCGTTACCGTCTTGCAAAGTGACAAGTAGGAGCAAGTTCGCGTACAGAGCGAATGAGATGAGAAAAGAATTCCCTAAGGAAAGACGCTTATTGTTTGTTTGTGTTTTTTAGAAGCTTTTATGAGTGTGTCACAAGGAAGTGAACCCAAGCTCTTTTCAATGGAATGTGCACTTGTCACTACATTCCAAGATGGAATAATAGAACAAGCACACTCAAGTAAGGAGAAGATCCCCAAAACTTGAACCCAAAGATTAGGGCCTAAGCTCACTAACTTGCTTAATTATTAAGTGCTTTTGGTTATTTACAAGTGAAGAAGTGTTTTTTAGACTTTTCTTTTATGAAGAAGATACCTTGATCAGACTTGTGCATCACAAGGTAAACTTGTACTATCCCAAGATGGGAAGACTACAAGCATACCTCATGGAATAAGGCTATGGATCAATGCATCACTTCAAAGTTATTAAAGTATTTTTTATGATTATGAGATGAGAAGAGAAAGAGAACCAAAGGAGCAAAAAGGAAAAAACTAGGGGGAAGTTTCTATCCTAAGTTAGCATGCATGGAGTTCCTAGGGTTTGTGAGGTCTTTCTAACCTAAAAAGGATCACAAGAGAAGAAGAATAATATAAGAGGAGAGATGAGAAAGGCCTAAGCCCAACAAGAAGATGTTAGTCCATATAAACAATATGAGAAGAGATGAGAAATGGAGATGTGGAACTCAATTCCCACATCTCAAACTTACCATAGCCCCTGCAAGGTTAGTGTAACAACATAGAATCAAGGCATGAACCAACAAGTCAGAAGCTACACAAGCATATAGGCATTGCAATGAGCTCACAAGATGATAAGCAAAGCAACACAAGATCATATTGAGATGATTAGAAATGAAACAAGTGCAAAGAAGGCATGCATAACACTTAAAGAAATAAAGCACATAAAAGAGACCTAACACCAAGACCCAAGAAGACTCAAACCCTATCCTAAGACCAGGAGCAACCATAGACCTCTAAAGGACCCTAAAAGATGAAGAGGAGTTGGTACAAGTGCCCTTCTAAACTTAAAAGAGACTAGAAGACTCAAAGAATGCAAAACAAGGCAAGGTGAGGAAGAAAATACCCAAGAAAAAGATCCAAGCATTTAAAAAATCTACCCAACCAGCAAAGTACTCTCCAAACACAAAGAAATGAGAATCCAAAAGGGTTTGCAAAAATACAGCACCAAACTAGATCAATGAAGCTCAAGGATGCAAGGTATCACCATTTAGGGTTTTGAAAATTAAGGCACAAGTAACTCAAGCAAAGTCCAGCAAGTAAATTTGTGAAAAATCCAAGATAAATCATGAAGATAGTAGAGTGTCTTAGGATTTGAATGCAAAGAGAATGGGGTTCATAGATTAAAGGATGAGAAAAATAGAAATTGGACAAGGCAGATTGGTCTATGAGAGTCCACAAGAAAGCAATGCTCAATGTTGAATTTATTTGGCCACGTGGGATGAAAATAAAAATCTGGAAAAGTTATGATAAAAAACTAGATGAATCAAGGAGTGAATATGAATTTTTTTGGATTTTTTAGAGTTAAGGAAGTATTTAAAATGGATCAAAAGCAAATGAAATAAAATTGGTAAAGAAAAAGAATACAAATAAAGCAAATGGGCCAAGGGGGTGCAAGAAGTAACACGCTAGTTAAGAAACCCACATGGGCCGCGCATGGGGGGGTGCAGATAACGCTGGGGGCTGTTGCACCTTCTTCTTCATGAGAAAAAACCCTAAACCTTCACCACCATTAATGGACAAACCCTAACCCTAACCTTATCCACATGAAAAATCAAAACAAGCCGCGGCAAGCCATGAAACTCTCCAGAATACATAATCTAACATCACTAAACACAAATACATGCTTGGATTGGATTAAAACTCAAAGAAACTCAAGATATGAATGAAAATAAAATTGTCCATGAAACTTTAAATCACCATAACTTTGTGAATACTCAACCATTTCACAAACTACAAAGAGCATTGTAACCACCACAACATGAGGATTCTAAAACACACAACCAAATACATTTCTATGAGATTCGAAATTTGAGCATACCTAAGGTGGTGTTCCAAATTTGAAGTCAAGAATGGTATAAAGTGATGGAAAATGATCTCCTTATCCCCTTATATGCAAAATAAATGCATCTAAGGCTTTGCAAACTTGTGCATCCAGCAATATGCTTCCTTGTGCTTCAAAGCTTCTCAAATGGCCACTTGAAAAAACTTCACTATAAATCTAGATCCATGGGTGCTTAATGATCCTTGAGATGAGAGGAGTATGGATGTGGTCTTGGATTGAAGAAAGCTTGCCTAGATCAAAAGTTATGGCACAAAATGCAAATGTGCACAAGGAATAGGAAATGGATGATTCTTGAAGAATAATCCAAACAAATGGTGTGGAAATGATCTATGAGTGATGAGGATTAAGAATCCAGCAAGAGTTTTGTGAATGAATTCTTGTAGCAAGAGTTTGTGGAGAATGAGCAATTTTGCATAAAAGATGAGAATGAGAGAATGGGTGTGTATTCTGGCTGCCTCTAACCCTAATTCTGATTGTTATGGAATATATATGGCAATGCAAAAGGGTTAGAACAAATGCACGTGAGAGAGAGCTGATTTTTGTAAAAATGCAATTTTGGCCCAAGTGTGCCATAGGCATGCCAAGATCATGATTTGCTGGCCTCTATTGCATGTGCATTCACCATCCCACCAATGATTCCCAGCAAACAACTTCAGCCCTTGGATGTAAGCTATCACACAATTGCCATGCCTTGTGCAAATTCAAGTGTAAAATGCAAGTTTTATGGAACTTTTTCATGTGAATGAATTTTGCCACTTTTCTTTGAGCCAAATGACCTAAATGTGATGCATTTTGATTGTGTAAACTTACTTTGGACATAGCATAGCAAACTATCCACTTTTGAGCCTTTGTGCAAATGGCTTGGCCTTGAAACTTGGAAATTTGCCCTAAAATACCTAAATTTTCGAGGGCCCTATCTCTCAAACCATAAATCCCATGAAAATGTACTTGTACTTTTTAAAAATGGAAGCCCTTACTCTCCAACTTTCATGTTTACTTTGGGTCCATTTGAAGATTTTTTGATTAAGTTAAGGCCTTGTGAAGTTTTAGGTCAGAATAGCCAAAAATATTAACTTTTCCATGACCAACTTTGTGCACTTTTGCCAAAACCCCTCAAACCACCAAAATTATTGTACTTTAAGCTCACCAAACATCTTATAACATTGAATAGACCTCATTTGGCCAAAAAAATTGGGTTGGACCCTTTGGAATGGCACAGTTGACTTTTTTTGGGCCCAGTTGACTTTCTGCTTCATCTGCAAGTAACTGAAGCAATGACTGACTTCCACTTGGAATTTTTCCATGAAAATTGACATGTAGGAACCTCTTATAATATAGAAAACATTTCCCAAAAGAGTTGGCCAAAATTATGAGGTTAAGGCCCTTGAAACCAAAACCCTAATTTGGTTGCACTGTTTAGGAGCCTTGCATTGTCTTGAAACTTGTGATGATTAAGCAATCTTCTGAGCTTTTGCAAGTGAACTTGGCCTTGCCAAAGGAGTCTAGAACCATCATAGGCCTCCCACAAATCCATTGGAACCCTTGCCTTGGCTTAAATGTCCTTCAACAGCTCCCCAGATGGCCATATGCCTCATGCTAGGGCTTGATGCTTGTCATGCTTTATTTTTCTATGCTATAATGCTATATATATGATATGCTTATGGTGCAAATGGTGTATTATGATGCTTAAAATGAAGAGGGAAAATTTGAGGTTCTACAGCTGCCCCTATTCAAGCAACTGTTGATCTGAAAAGGACGATTGCTTCCGCTTTCGACCGTTCAAGATAAACTGTGGTTGAATACCCAAGAAAACGGAAATTTGCGTTCTGATGCAGAAAACAAGAAATGGGAAATAAACCCAATCCAATGACGTTGCAACTGAGCTGAGAGATGAGCAGACGATCTCCTTCCAACGAAACCAAAGGTTCTGATGAAGCATGAAACGGACGAGTCTTCTTGTGAACTGTGACGCCAGGTGCAGAAAGCGGACGAGTCCTTAAGAATCTTCAAAGTAACTTGAGATAGACGAATCTCCTTCACTAATACTTACGCAGATAAGCGGAATAAGACGGACGATCCTTCTTCGGATAACCCTTACGCAGGTTCCGGGAATGCATATAAGTCTGTGGGATAGACATGCAGCTAGGATGGACGAATCCTCTTCGCGAATCCTTACGCAGATAAGCGGAATAAGACGGACGAGTCTTCTTCGGATAACCCTTACGCAGGCTCCGGGAATGCATATAAGTCTGTAGGATAGACATGCAACTAGGATGGACGAATCCTCTTCACGAATCCTTACGCAGATAAGTGGAATAAGACGGACGAGTCTTCTTCGGATAACCCTTACGCAGGCTCCGAAAATGGTTTTGACGTTTTAATCCCACCGTCAGGACTTTCAACATCTTCACGAATCCTTACGCAGATAAGTGGAATAAGACGGACGAGTCTTCTTCGGATAACCCTTACGCAGGTTCCAGAAATGGTTTTGACGTTTTAATCCCACCGTCAGGATTTTCAACCTCTTCAATGCGGACGAGCATCAGAATGATCATCAAAGAAACACGGACGAGTGTCATAAGTCGACGATATGGACGAGTACCGGACGATGATCCAAGAAACACGGACGAGTGCTTCTGATAATGATACGGACGAGTATCAGCTCATTTCAGACGATCTTCAAAAGAAAATACCAAACACGGACGAGTGTCGGGGTGCAGACGAGCACTAGATAAGTAATAGGCACGGACGAGTGCTAAGAGGTGAGGTCGAGCATCAAATAAAGATGCGAGTACGGACGAGTACTGGCGACTTTCTTGGGGATATGCCTCAAATAAAGAGGAATCGAAAAATGCACGGACGAGTGCTGCAGGGATGCGGATGAGCACCAAATGAAGATGCGCACACAGACGAGTACAGACAACTTCACTGGGGAAAAACTTCAAAGAAATAATAAGCACGGACGAGTGCCGAGAGCTGCAGACGGTCATCAAATAGAGATGTTAGCACGGACGAGTGCTGAGGAATACTTCAAATAAAGAGGGATCTGCTGAGGAAAAGGCACGGACGAGTGCTGAAAGAGGATGAGCATTAAATAAAGATGCTAGCACGGACGAGTGCTGAGGAATACCTCAAGTAAAGAGGAATCTGCTGAGGAAAAGGCACGGACGAGTGCTGAAAGAGGATGAGCATTAAATAAAGATGCTAGCACGGACGAGTGCTGAGGAATACCTCAAATAAAGAGGAATCTGCTGAGGAAAAGGCACGGACGAGTGCTGAAAGAGGATGAGCATCAAATAAAGATGCTAGCACGGACGAGTGCTGAGGAATACCTCAAATAAAGAGGAATCTGCTGAGGAAAAGGCACGGACGAGTGCTGAAAGAGGATGAGCATCAAATAAAGATGAGAGCACAGACGAGTGCTTGTAGACATAGACTCCACTGGGGAAAGTGCACAGACAAGTGCCACAAGGTGCTAATTCTTCTAGATACTGCGGATGAGCAAACTGAATCATCAGATAAGTGCCTAAGAGTGCAAACAGACACTGAATAAGCATCAACACAAACAAAGGTTGACTATGTTGGGGAAGTAGACAACTCTACTCTGGCTAGGGAATGAAGTCCTGGCGACCTATGGGAGAAGATTCCGACATCCTGCTGGGGACTCAAAGATTTTAACTCTGATGGGAACGAAGTGTTGGCAACCTGATGCTTGTTGGAGAGGTTTTCACTGGAGGAAAGACGGCTCTGCGTGAGGTATACTTTGTTTAACTGCTTTGAACATCTACTGAGGATCTGATCATCCTACTCTGACTCCACTGGGGAGAATTTCTTCTTGCTCTGCTGGGGAAATGAAGTTACATGCAATGTTGTTGGGCAAGGAGAACTTTTAGCGATTCCGTTGCGGATAATAAACTTCTGACAACTCCACTAAGGATGGGAGACTTCTACTGACTCCTGCCGGGGATTGACCCGACCTCTGGGGAGTGCAGGTGTTCAGATACCTGTTGAGAATAAGTCACTTGCAAACAGGCGCTCTGCCGGGGAAATACCTCTACTTGGAGAATAACCCTCTGCTGCTTGGGGATACGGTGATAACCTTCAAATCCTGCAATAACAGAATACACACATATGTATCAAGATTGGTACGGCCTGATCTATTCATCTGTCGTCACCTGACACTCAAAGCGATGTTAAGTGTCTCTGCAATGTCATTTTTATCAGTTTGAAAAGCAACATGTTTCGCATGCAATGTTATTCGTCAAAAAATCAGGACATTTTTGTAAACAAAATAAACATAACACGGTGTTTGACTGAATATTCTTTTTATTGATTGGCCTCTGAATAGGCAAAATTTTACATCAGGAAGTAACCACCTGGAAAGAGGTAGCTATTGTAAAATTGAGAAAAGAAACTATCCTAATGGCAATGGCACGGCATTCCAAAGAGTTTCCTTCCTGCTATGACTGGCATATCCTCAAGACTTTTCGTTCCGTCTTCGGCCTTCTGAAGAGAATGAGGGGGCTGATCTCTACCCTTCTGATATGGTCAAGTTGTTTGAAGCGGTGATGTGGTTCAGATAAACCGGAGCGCAGTTGTTCGCTTATTCCCTGGTTTTGCGTGGATCGCCCTTTCGGGTTTTCAATCCACCGGGCTACCCTTTTTTGCCTGAGTTGTCCGATGTGGCTTTTCAACTCAGCGGGTGTACATTTTTTAATTTTTCCCTAATTTTTGCCCGAGCTTTTATTCTGTTTTTAGCTCGCCGGGATGCCCTTTTTTTGCCTGGACTATAATTCTGTTTTTGTGTCTAGCGGGTCTTTTATGCGAAGTATTTTTTTAACTGCATCCGAGTTAACAGGGTATTGGAAGTCTTCGCCATCCATAGTGGTGAGCATCAGTGCTCCGCCTAAGAATACTTTCTTCACTATGAATGGTCCTTCATAATTTGGGGTCCACTTGCCCCTGTGATCTGAACTGGGAGGAATGATCCTCTTGAGTACAAGCTCGCCTACTTGGTACTCCCGAGTACGTACTCGCTGATCGAAGGCTCGCTTCATTCTCCTTTGATAAAGCTGGCTATGACAGATAGCTGCTAATCTCTTTTCCTCAATTAGGCATAGTTGATCGTATCGAGCACGTACCCACTCAGCCTCATCAAGCTTGACATCCATCAGCACCCGCAGTGAAGAGATTTCCACTTCAACAGGCAAGACTGCCTCCATGCCGTAGACTAAAGAGAAGGGGGTTGCCCCAGTCGACGTCCTGACAGACGTTCGGTACCCATGCAACGCAAACGGTAGCATCTCATGCCAATCTTTGTAGGTGATAACCATTTTCTGTATAATCCTCTTGATATTCTTGTTAGCTGCCTCTACCGCACCATTCATCTTTGGTCGGTAAGGAGAGGAATTGTGATGCTGGATTTTGAAGTCCCGGCACAGTTCTGCCATCATCTTATTGTTCAGATTAGAACCATTATCAGTAATGATTCGCTCGGGCACTCCATATCTGCATATGATATCTCTTTTCAGGAATTTTGCTACCACCGTGCGAGTAACATTGGCATAAGATGCCGCTTCAACCCATTTGGTAAAATAGTCAATAGCGACCATGATGAATCTGTGGCCGTTTGAAGCAGTTGGTTCAATCTTGCCAATCATATCAATGCCCCACATGGCAAAGGGCCAGGGTGAAGACATCACATTCAGAGGATTGGGAGGCACATGCACTTTATCTACATAAATCTGGCATTTATGACATTTTCTGGCATAGGCACAATAGTCTGCATCCATTGTGATCCAGTAATAACCTGATCTTAGCAACTTTTTGGCCATTGCATGCCCTCCAGCATGGGTACCAAAGGATCCTTCGTGCACTTCGTGCATCAGCAAGTCTGCTTCTGCCCTATCAACGCATCTGAGAAGTATCATATCAAATTTTCTCTTATACAGGGAACCATCGGTGTTCATGAAGAAACTACCAGCTAGCCTTCTTAATGTCTTCTTATCATTGGAAGATGCCCCAGGTGGGTATGTTTGATCCTCCAAGAAGCATTTGATATCATGGAACAAAGGCTTATCATCTTTAACAACATCTTCTGCAAATACATATGCTGGTCTGTCAAGTCTGGATACTGCAATTTGAGGCACAAAGTTGGCAGCTTGAACTTTGATCATGGATGAAATGGTAGCCAGAGCATCTGCAAACTGATTTTCATCTCGAGGGATATACTCAAGCTTGACTGTTGTGAAGAAAGTCAACAACCTCCTTGTGTATTCCCGATAAGGTATCAGATGATCTTGGTGCGTGTACCATTTGCCGTTGGTTTGATTAATTACCAGAGTTGAATCTCCGAACACAGTCAAAGTCTTGATCCTGAGGTCAATGGCTTCCTCAAGACCCATAATACAAGCTTCGTATTCAGCTTCGTTGTTAGTGCAGTTAAAGGTGAGTTTTGCCGAGAAAGGCATGTGAACTCCCTTAGGTGTAATGAGTACTGCACCAACACCACGACCATTCATATTAACAGCCCCATTAAACATCATAGTCCATTCTTCTTCCGGGTCAGGCCCCTCAGTGTGAATAGGCTCCTCATGATCTTTTGCTTTTATGAACATGATGTCTTCATCAGGGAAGTCAAATCTCATAGGCTGGTAATCATCAATGGGTTGCTCAGCGAGATAATCAGACAATACACTGCCTTTGATAGCTTTTTGGGATGTGTATTGAATGTCATATTCTGTGAGAATCATTTGCCATCTTGCAACCCGTCCGGTAAGTGCTGGCTTCTCAAATATATACTTGACTGGATCCATCTTGGAGATCAACAAGGTAGTGTGGGTCAACATATACTGCCTTAGTCGGCGAGCAGCCCACGCTAAAGCACAGCAAGTTTTCTCGAGCAGTGAATAACGTTGTTCACAGTCGGTAAACTTTTTGCTTAGGTAGTATATTGCATACACTTTTCGACCAGACTCGTCATGCTGGCCCAACACACACCCCATTGATTTTTCTAATACTGTCAAGTACATGATAAGAGGTCTTCCTTCAACTGGAGGCATAAGGATCGGAGGCTCCTGTAAGTATTCTTTGATTTTGTCAAAAGCCCTCTGGCAGTCTTCATTCCACCTGACCGTTTGTTCCTTTCTTAATAGCTTGAACAAGGGCTCGCAGGTTGTTGTAAGATGAGATATGAACCTTGAAATGTAGTTCAATCTACCTAGGAACCCTCGAACTTCTTTCTCAGTTTTTGGTGCAGGCATTTCTTGAATGGCTTTAACTTTAACAGGGTCAACTTCAATCCCTTTCTCACTTACAATAAATCCCAGCAGCTTACCAGATCGTACCCCGAATGTGCATTTGTTGGGATTTAACCTCAATTGGTACTTCCTCAGACGCTTGAATAACTTCAACAGATTTACTAGGTGGTCTTCTTCTGTGAGGGACTTGGCAATCATGTCATCCACATAACATTCGATTTCTTTATGGATCATGTCATGGAATGATGTCACCATAGCCCGTTGGTAAGTAGCACCAGCATTTTTCAAGCCGAATGGCATCACCTTATAACAGAATGTGCCCCAGGGTGTGATGAAAGTTGTCTTCTCCATGTCTTCAGGTGACATTTTGATCTGATTGTATCCTGAAAATCCATCCATGAAGGAGAACACCGAGAACTGAGCCGTATTGTCGACCAATACATCAATGTGAGGTAAAGGGAAATCATCTTTCGGGTTGGCTCTGTTCAGGTCCCGGTAATCTACACACATCCTTACCTTGCCATCTTTCTTTGGCACTAGAACAATGTTAGCTACCCAAGGTGGGTAGCTAGTCACGGCAAGGAACCCGGCATCCCACTGTTTCTGTACCTCCTCTTTGATCTTCATCGCCATGTCGGGGCGAGTTCTTCTCAGTTTTTGCTTAACAGGAGGACAGTCTTCTTTTAACGGTAGTCGATGCACAACTATGTCTGTATCCAACCCTGGCATGTCCTGATATGACCAGGAAAAGATGTCAACATATTCGTGCAACATTTCAATCAACCCCTTCTTAACTTCAGTCTGCAGGCTGGCACCTATCTTGATTTCCTTCTTAACCTCTTCTGTGCCGATGTTGATAACCTCGATTTCCTCCTGATGAGGCTGAATAACTCTTTCCTCTTGCTTCAACAACCTGACCAGTTCTTCAGGGAGTTCATAATCCTCCTCAACATCTTCATTAGCTTGGTAGATTGGATTGTCAAAGTTATGCTCAGTCATAGCAGGAGAGTTGCCAATGGAATCCGGTTGATCGACACTGCACAAGTGATGTGCTCATTCGGAATCTGTTTAGAGAAAACGCACACCAAAAGCAAGAAACAAAAACACATTGCCATTTTCTTTATTTGTGCAAAAAATTAAAATTGAAAGAAAAGGAACGATCTGATTGAAAAATGTCCTTTATTTATGACAAATAAATTCTTTCAAAACATGGAGGCCCATACAATGGATCCCTGTACCTTGGGCAGAGTACAGGATTTGACATGCAGTATGTAAAAAAAAGACAAATAAACAATTACTTTGTGATCCAGGTGACTTCGACGATGTCTTCCATAGACCAATTGGGCAGCTCCTCTCCCGGTGCACACGGGCGGATCCAATTATCCAGATCGCATTCGCTATCTCCGTCTTCACTGGTAGCACTGATATGGTTGCGGTCCAGCAACCCAGCACTAGTAAAGCTAATGGTCTTGTTGTCTGATGAACGGACGAGCCCATCAGGCTGGTACCCAAGCCCACACTTGTCTTCCTTCTTTTCCAGCTCCAGTAGTCTGCCCCAGCCCTGGGCACTTCCTGATTGCAAAACCTCCTTGGCCTGCTTGTAGGAGGTAATAGACGTACCCTCTTTATCTTCAGCCCTACTCAGAGGAGACAAGGAACTAACATTCACTGCCTCGAATGCCTGACACAGAGTTTCATGAATTTCACCATCCATCTCCACATATTTGAATGTAGATAAATGGCTCACAAATATGTCCTCTTCACCGCACACAGTCACAACTTGACCATCCGCTACGTACTTGAGCTTCTGGTGCAAGGTTGACGTCACAGCCCCTGTGACATGAATCCATGGTCGACCAAGTAGACAGCTATAAGCAGGTTGGATGTCCATCACGTAGAACGTGCTCTTAAACACTTGCGACCCAACCTTGATTGGCAACTCAACCTCCCCAAAGACAGACCTCCGAGAACCGTCGAAAGCCTTCACCACCAAATCACTTGGCCTCAAAACAACCCCTTCCTCATTGAGTTTCATTAACGCCTTCTTCGGCAAGACATTAAGAGATGACCCAGTATCAACCAGGACATGAGACAACACAGCCCCTTTGCATTCAATTGTGATGTGGAGAGCCTTGTTATGATTCCTCCCTTCAGTAGTAAGGTCCCTATCAGTAAAGCCCAGACCATGGCTCGCATTCACACTTCCCACCACGGCTTCTAACTGATTCACGGTAATCTCCTGAGGAACATACGCCATCTGCAACACCTTCAGAAGGGCTTCTCTATGAGCTGGTGAGCACATCAGCAGCGACAAGATAGAGATTTTGGAGGGAGTTTGATTTAGCTGCTCGACTACCTTGTAGTCGCTCCTCTTAATAATCCTCATGAACTCCTTCATTTCCTTCTCGAAAGTACTTTGACCAGTAACGGGAGTGGCATTATCGTCAGTTGCTATTTGCTTCCCTTTGGCTTTAGCAGAAGCCTCAACATCAGTGTCTCCTCTCAAAGTCTGGGGAGCGAATAAGCGACCACTCCTCGTGAAACCTCCACTTCCCCCAACATTCACCACAGCTGGGTCCATGGTTACTGCCCTATCTTCCACTTTCTGTCCTCCGACATACACTTCTGATCCGTAATGCCACGGAATAGCCTTCTCATCTGAATACGGAATAGGCCCAGGCACCGTGATGGTGACGGGACTTACTTCCGGGACATAAATAGTAACCGGCTCTCTTTGCGCTGGTATTTCAGTAGGATCATAGTATATGGTCACCGTTGACACTTCATCAGTCCTCTTATCAACCCTGTCGAACTGTAACAGCCCATCATCCATCAGTCTCTGTAAACAAGTCTTCAATCTGTCACAACCATTCTTCGACTCAACACAGTCTTCGCAATCAAACCCACAACCCGGGAAAACCTGACCCTTCACCAACCTCTCCTTGACCAGCAACAAGGAGGTCTTCACTTCTTCAACCTTCTCCACCAAGTTCAACCTCTCCTCCATCTCAATAGCATTAACCCTAGCTCCCTCATGATTAGGGATAGGGTTATTCGTGACATTCGGAGGCGGCGCAAAATTGATTGCTTTGGAGTCGATCAATTCCTGAACTTTATAGTGCAAAGCCCTGCACTTCTCCGTTGAGTGCCCGGGTGCCCCAGAATGGAAAGCACATCGAACATTGGCGTCGTAACCTGGCGGAAGAGTTCCAGTAGGTGGAGCCAAGGTCCTCAGTTGAATTAAGTTCAGTTCCAACAATCTCTGGAGTAAAGCTGTGTAAGTCATTGGGATCACTTCAAAAACCCTATCAGCTTGGCGTGACTGCCTCTGTTGATACGGTCTCTGTTGATAGTTTCGCTGCTGTTGTTGCTGAGGCTGTTGTAGAGCCTGTTGAGCTGGTTGAATTGGTGTAGTGGGAATTGTGACTGCAGCTATCTGATTGTATTCTCGTCTATAACCTCTGCCTCTGCCTCGGTCATATACTGCGTTAGCTTCCCCTTCTCTTCTTCTAGGAGGTCCACCAAAGGCTTTCCTCGCTCCCCCAGAGCTACCAGCAGTATTAGGGTCTTGAATCTTCCCCATCTTTAACAGAGTCTCAACTCTCTCTCCAGCAATCACTATATCATTGAACTTGGTGGCCGAGCTAGACGCAAACCTCTCTAGAAAAACACCTTGGAGAGTGCCCATAAACATGTCGGCCATTTCATCCTCTAAGAGGGGTGGTTGCACCCTGGCAGCTAGCTGGCGCCACCTCTGGGCATATTCTTTGAAACTTTCTTTTGCCGCTTGAGCCATGTGCTGCAACTGCGTGCACTTCGGAGCCATGTCCATGTTATATTGATACTGCCTCACAAAGGCTTCAGCTAAATCCTTCCAACTCTTGATACTGACCCTATTGAGCATCATGTACCATTCAAGAGAAGCTCCCACCAAGCTATCCTGAAAATAATACATCCAAAGTTTCTCATCATCTGTATGAGCAGCAATTCTCCCGACA
Organism: Lathyrus aphaca; assembly: GCA_963966055.1. Taxonomy (NCBI): domain Eukaryota; kingdom Viridiplantae; phylum Streptophyta; class Magnoliopsida; order Fabales; family Fabaceae; genus Lathyrus; species Lathyrus aphaca. The sequence continues at coordinate 200,059,443 of OZ014519.1, read as the reverse complement.
AATGATTGCAGATGGGTCTTCGGGCAAGTAGTGCCATCATACTTCTCAAAGGTTGGAACTTTGAACTTATACGGGATCCTGACCCCAGGAACCAAGCCCAAGTCGGTTATGTCAAATCCCAAAGAGCTTTGGGACTGAATAGCTTTGATTTGCTCAGCCATCTCTTCGAACCTCTTGTTCATCTCTGCTCCTTGACCTTCAGTTTCATCAAGTAGAGTGAATTGGTCGTCATGATTGTCCATCTGAAGGTTGCGCAACCCATCGTTGATTATTGTCACTCCTGGCTGTGTAAAAGGAGGTTCAACTTGACGTGCGCCCGCACCGGTATGATTGTCAGCAGTAGCAGCAGCCGCAGTGTTCCTATTCTGATTCTCAACCATCTCCCACAGACGCTCTTGGTTCTTCCCCATGCTAGCCATTAGTGTCATAAAATTATCCATCCTTTGTCTCAGATCTGTCAAGTCCGCTTGTAACTGGTCCATGACTCGCTCTCTATTAATCTTGGTTGGATATCTGTGTACTGCTGGTTGTCCTCGAACTTTACGAGGAGCTATAGTGCCTGAGATCATAAAACACGTTAGTAACTGAGACAACACCTGCAAAACAAACAAACAGGTTATATGCAATGCAATGTAACTGTTCATATTCCCAATCTTAAGCATTTGGCATTCCCCAGTTCTGGCATCTATCTCGGACAATCACTTTCAGTGCTTAGCTTTCAAACTTTCTTTTTGATAAGTGTTCAGACATTAGCAGTATCCAGACAAACGAGTCTTGCGCATTCAAAATGGTAATTTGCACATTAATACTGAACGTGAACAAACCACTGTAGGCTAAAAGTCAGAATACAACCAGAAATATTCCCCGAAGGGTTACATGTCAGTACATAAAGACAAAAGAAATAAAAGCAAGACTCCTACAACAAGCCTGTAGGTAGCCTGAACAATAAACAACTAAGCCAAGGACCCAGGATCTGCCACCTCTTCCCTGCTTTTCTTGACACCTGCTCTCAGCTTGAGCTCTTCGATCTCTTTCCTTGCTTCCTCCAGAGCTAATTGGCTTTGGGCTAGCTGTTGGGTCTTCTCCCTCCGGATGGCATGGACTTGCTCCACTTCCTCATTCTTGAAAGCCATCTGAACTTCAAAGAACTCTTCCTTCTCTTTGAATTTCCTTTGCTCTTCATCCTTTTGGCCTTTCAGCCAAAGAATGGACTGTCGAGCACTCCTGAGAGTCTTTAAAGTCTCCTTGCGCTTAGCTTCTATTTGAGCTTCCATCATACCCAATCTGTGGAAATGGGCTTCTCTACCGGAAAAATCCTTCTCTTTGTTTTCTAAATAGGCTTGGAGCTTCTGCAGCTTGTCTTCAGCTTCCTTCTTGGCTTTATTGGCCTGGTGGTATAGGCTTACCATCTCAATATTCTCTACTCTGACTTCATGCAGCTGAGCTTCTAGCTTCTTTTTCTCCTCCAAGGAAACCGTACTGCTCGGACTTGGTACCTCTCGGGGATAAAGTGGAGCCTCGACTGAAAAAGGCATGAGAACTGACTCGATATGTCTTTGCAACCATTCAGCATATGGTGGATATGTCTTGGGATCAACTCGGCCGAAGTCTTTCTTCCCCTTTTTTATCCTGTGAGCCCAGGATTGGACTGCTTGTTGAACTAACTCTCTGTTTCCGTCAGCAGGAAAATACAAAGATTCAGCAAACATTTCCATCTGAGGAGGATCTTTCAAAGGGTAGCCAAACTGCTTTCTGGATAATGTCGGGTAGTAACTGATGACACCTTTCCTTCCCAGCAAAGGTACTCCAGCAAACCTACCGCAACTAACCATCAACTCCTTTCCTAGCAAATCCCTGTCATAACCCCAAGCAATGTCTTCTTCAGTCAATCCCATCAGTCTTCTGGACCATTTCCATTCGTCTCGTATATCCTTGAAGGCACCTGACTTAGGCAACTGTCTAGCAAACCATTCAGCAAACAAAGGAGCACAACAGACCACTGGACCACCTCTACCTTTCTCGTTTCTGTAATGGACACTAAAATAAAAGTCACCCAATAGAGTAGGCACTGGATTGCCTTTTGCAAAGATTGAGATCACTTCTAAGTTGACAAACTCTTTCTCTCCAGGAAACAAGCTAGACCCATATACCATCAATGCAAGCAAAGCTCCAAAGTCATTCCACTTAGCCTCTGTAGCATACTTCTCAGCCTCTGGGATAAGTACACTCCAGGGTAGACCTCTGCCTTCACTCTCTTGCAGAGCCTTTCTGACTGAAACAACTGGCAACCTACAAACCTTGGCTATGTCTTCATCTCTGAGCACAACCTCTGACCCGTAGAACGGCAATGTCTCTCTGATCGGAACACTCAGCATGCTGGAGATCTCTTCCAATGTCGGAGCTAAGATGTAACCTGGAAAAACAAAGCAACGCAGCAGGGGATCATAAAATTGCAACAAGGTATGCAAGCTGTCCTTTTGGTATGCAGTAGGCTTGTCCACAAACTTCAGTATCTGGCCATATCTTTTCTTGAAATTACCTAAGACTTGATCGTTCATCAAACCTACTAACCTCTGAACACTTTTAACTTCCGGCTGAAGAAAGGTATAATGCACATTCTTTTTTCTCGGATCTCTTCTGATTTCTGCCATGGAGATAAGAATACCAGAACTGGGAACAGATGTGAGCAATGACCTGAAAAATGGGAAACATAAACAGTTAATGCAAAGAATGATGCAAATGCAATGCAATGCAAGCATATGACCAACTGGGACCATCTGAACTGGAACACTGACAAGGGCCCCTCTGAATAACTGGCCAACCCACAAGTTTACTGAGTCACACCCTCTGATAATCACAACTCTCTGATAGAAGATCTCAGAATCACAGTATCAAGAAATCCAGAATTCCAGAACCATAACTTGGGAACCATAGAATCATAGAACCATGGATCATAATCACAGGACCAAAGATCATAACAAGAACCACTGAACAGATGAGTGTATGTTGAGGTCATGGGTTCCTGCACACCTGTAAACACCCCCCAATCTCACGGGTAAAAGGCTTCGGGTCAGACATCACGGACTCTCAAAGCCACATAGCAATAATACTGTCACCATCTCCGAGAAATGGCTCATGACCAAATCAGGGAATCGGTTTGGCATTATATACTACGCAGGGAGGCCTCAGCTGAGTCCGGGAAACAAGGTCATCCTATGCGATCCCCAAGTGGGCCCTCGGATGCGAATGGGTTTGCCACAAAATGTGGGCTGCCACTGTCATCACTAAAGAGGGATGTTTCCACAAGGTTCTCAATGATCGGTCCCCAGCTGCACATAACTGTCACGGTTATGAAATGAGAGAGGAAGATCCCCAAATCAAGACATTTCCAAGACAATCGCAACCTGGGTGTGGAACTCACTACTACCCCCATGACAAGATCTCATGAGGCCAAAGTGGAACCAGTCTAAGTCCTATGGTGCACTCGAGCCGGGTACTTGGCTCATATCTCTCAAGAACAAGTAACACCCATCCCACCAAAGAAAACCAGTCCAGACAGTCCAGTATATATACATGATGCAGTAAATAAAGACTGAAAATTGTAAATAAAGCTATAAATAAAGTTGTAAATAAACAACAATAAAATACAACAAGCCACAGCAAACAAACATCACCCAAAGAAACAACAACAAACAAGTGCTAGGAGAGACTCACAGGGGAACCAGAGATTCTGGTGTGCAGTCCCCAGCAGAGTCGCCAGCTGTCGCTCCCCGGATTTCCATCCTGGTACAAACGCGAAAGTGGCGGGGAAAAAGAATAGAGTCGCCAGCCAGGCATTTTTATCCCGAAGGAACGGGAATGGTAATGCTGCACAAACCAGAAGAAAAGAAGAGGAAGGACACGGGTCCTGCGAACCAAAGAGACTGAGTTCGGGAGTCGGTTACGACCTGGGAAGGTATTAGCACCCAGATCGTCCGCCGTACCCGACGGGATCCACGCTTGCAAAAGAAACTGTTTCAAAGGGTGAGGGTATGAAAACTGCAGCAAAACAAATGAAAATGAACTGGAAAAGGAATTGAGAAAAGAACTGGATAAATAAGCAAAGAGAAAAAATGTAGGAAAAATAAAGATTGTGCTCGAACGGGCCCTACCCCGCTGCCTACGTACCTCATCAGGATAATGAGGATCAGAGACGCCGTAGTTCCCCTAACTAGGGGTGGCAAGGAAATTGCTTGTGAATTAAAGCTTGAACTGCCTATGTCAATGCTCAGGTGTTGCAGGCTCGGACGACGAGTGCGTTACCGTCTTGCAAAGTGACAAGTAGGAGCAAGTTCGCGTACGGAGCGAAGGAGATGAGAAAAGAATTCCCTAAGGAAAGACGCTTATTGTTTGTTTGTGTTTTTTAGAAGCTTTTATGAGTGTGTCACAAGGAAGTGAACTCAAGCTCTTTTCAATAGAATGTGCACTTGTCACTACATTCCAAGATGGAATAATAGAACAAGCACACTCAAGTAAGGAGAAGATCCCCAAAACTTGAACCCAAAGATTAGGGCCTAAGCTCACTAACTTGCTTAATTATTAAGTGCTTTTGGTTATTTACAAGTGAAGAAGTGTTTTTTAGACTTTTCTTTTATGAAGAAGATACCTTGATCAGACTTGTGCATCACAAGGTAAACTTGTACTATCCCAAGATGGGAAGACTACAAGCATACCTCATGGAATAAGGCTATGGATCAATGAATCACTTCAAAGTTATTAAAGTATTTTTTATGATTATGAGATGAGAAGAGAAAGAGAACCAAAGGAGCAAAAAGGAAAAAACTAGGGGGAAGTTTCTATCCTAAGTTAGCATGCATGGAGTTCCTAGGGTTTGTGAGGTCTTTCTAACCTAAAAAGGATCTCAAGAGAAGAAGAAGAATATAAGAGGAGAGATGAGAAAGGCCTAAGCCCAACAAGAAGATGTTAGTCCATATAAACAATATGAGAAGAGATGAGAAATGGAGATGTGGAACTCAATTCCCACATCTCAAACTTACCATAGCCCCTGCAAGGTTAGTGTAACAACATATAATCAAGGCATGAACCAAAAAGTCAGAAGCTACACAAGCATATAGGCATGGCAATGAGCTCACAAGATGATAAGCAAAGCAACACAAGATCATATTGAGATGATTAGAAATGAAACAAGTGCAAAGAAGGCATGCATAACACTTAAAGAAATAAAGCACATAAAAGAGACCTAACACCAAGACCCAAGAAGACTCAAACCCTATCCTAAGACCAGGAGCAACCATAGACCTCTAAAGGACCCTAAAAGATGAATAGAAGTTGGTACAAGTGCCCTTCTAAACTTAAAAGACACTAGAAGACTCAAAGAATGAAAAACAAGGCAAGGTGAGGAAGAAAATACCCAAGAAAAAGATCCAAGCATTTAAAAAATCTACCCAACCAGCAAAGTACTCTCCAAACACAAAGAAATGAGAATCCAAAAGGGTTTGCAAAAATACAACACCAAACTAGATCAATGAAGCTCAAGGATGCAAGGTATCACCATTTAGGGTTTTGAAAATTAAGGCACAAGTAACTCAAGCAAAGTCCAGCAAGGAAATTTGTGAAAAATACAAGATAAATCATGAAGATAGTAGAGTGTCTTAGGATTTGAATGCAAAAATAATGGGGTTCATAGCTTAAAGGATGAGAAAAATAGAAATTGGACAAGGCAGATTGGTCTATGAGAGTCCACAAGAAAGCAATGCTCAATGTTGAATTTATTTGGCCACGTGGGATGAAAATAAAAATCTGGAAAAATTATGATAAAAAACTAGATGAATCAAGGAGTGAATATGAATTTTTTTGGATTTTTTAGAGTTAAGGAAGTATTTAAAATGGATCAAAAGCAAATAAAATAAAATTGGTAAAGAAAAAGAATAAAAATAAAGCAAATGGGCCAAGGGGGTGCAAGAAGTAACACGCTAGTTAAGAAAACCACATGGGCCGCGCATGGGGGGGTGCAGATAGCGCTGGGGGCTGCTGCACCTTCTTCTTCATGAGAAAAAACCCTAAACCTTCACCACCATTAATGGACAAACCCTAACCCTAACCTTATCCACATGAAAAATCAAAACAAGCCGCGGCAAGCCATGAAACTCTCCAGAATACATAATCTAACATCACTAAACACAAATACATGCTTGGATTGGATTAAAACTCAAAGAAACTCAAGATATGAATGAAAATAAAATTGTCCATGAAACTTTAAATCACCATAACTTTGTGAATACTCAACCATTTCACAAACTACAAAGAGCATTGTAACCACCACAACATGAGGATTCTAAAACACACAACCAAATACATTTCTATGAGATTCGAAATTTGAGCATACCTAAGGTGGTGTTCCAAATTTGAAGTCAAGAATGGTATAAAGTGATGGCAAATGATCTCCTTATCCCCTTAGATGCAAAATAAATGCATCTAAGGCTTTGCAAACTTGTGAATCCAGCAATATGCTTCCTTGTGCTTCAAAGCTTCTCAAATGGCCACTTGAACAAACTTCACTATAAATCTAGATCCATGGGTGCTTAATGATCCTTGAGATGAGAGGAGTATGAATGTGGTCTTGGATTGAAGAAAGCTTGCCTAGATCAAAAGTTATGGCACAAAATGCAAATGTGCACAAGGAATGGGAAATGGATGATTCTTGAAGAATAATCCAAACAAATGGTGTGGAAATGATCTATGAGTGATAAGGATTAAGAATCCAACAAGAGTTTTGTGAATGAATTCTTGTAGCAAGAGTTTGTGGAGAATGAGAAATTTTGCATAAAAGATGAGAATGAGAGAATGGGTGTGTATTCTGGCTGCCTCTAACCCTAATTCTGATTGTTATGGAATATATATGGCAATGCAAAAGGGTTAGAACAAATGCACGTGAGAGAGAGCTGATTTTTGTAAAAATGCAATTTTGGCCCAAGTGTGCCATAGGCATGCCAAGCTCATGATTTGCTGGCCTCTCTTGCATGTGCATTCACCATCCCACCAATGATTCCCAGCAAACAACTTCAGCCCTTGGATGTAAGCTATCACACAATTGCCATGCCTTGTGCAAATTCAAGTGTAAAATGCAAGTTTTATGGAACTTTTTCATGTGAATGAATTTTGCCACTTTTCTTTGAGCCAAATTACCTAAATGTGATGCATTTTGATTTTGTAAACTTACTTTGGACATAGCATAGAAAACTATTCACTTTTGAGCCTTTGTGCAAATGGCTTGGCCTTGAAACTTGGAAATTTGCCCTAAAATACCTAAATTTTCGAGGGCCCTATCTCTCAAACCATAAATCCCATGAAAATGTACTTGTACTTTTTAAAAATGGAAGCCCTTACTCTCCAACTTTCATGTTTACCTTGGTTCCATTTGAAGATTTTTTGATTAAGTTAAGGCCTTGTGGAGTTTTAGGTCAAAATAGCCAAAAATATTAACTTTTCCATGACCAACTTTGTGCACTTTTGCCAAAACCCCTCAAACCACCAAAATTATTGTACTTTAAGCTCACCAAACATCTTATAACATTGAATAGACCTCATTTGGCCAAAAAAATTGGGTTGGACCCTTTGGAATGGCACAGTTGACTTTTTCTGGGCCCAGTTGACTTTCTGCTTCATCTGCAAGTAACTGAAGCAATGACTGACTTCCACTTGGAATTTTTCCATGAAAATTGACATGTAGGAACCTCTTATAATATAGAAAACATTTCCCAAAAGAGTTGGCCAAAATTATGAGGTTAAGGCCCTTGAAACCAAAACCCTAATTTGGTTGCACTGCTTAGGAGCCTTGCATTGTCTTGAAACAAGTGATGATTAAGCAATCTTCTGAGCTTTTGCAAGTGAACTTGGCCTTGCCAAAGGAGTCTAGACCCATAATAGGCCTCCCACAAATCCATTGGAACCCTTTCCTTGGCTTAAATGGCCTTCAACAGCTCCCCAGATGGCCATATGCCTCATGCTAGGGCTTGATGCTTGTCATGCTTTATTTTTCTATGCTATAATGCTATATATATGATATGCTTATGGTGAAAATGGTGTATTATGATGCTTAAAATGAAGAGGGAAAATTTGAGGTTCTACAGCTTTGCATATTCAGAAATGGTAATTTGCATATTAATACTGCATAACATGGATAACCCACTACCGGCCAGAAGTTAGAGCACAAACAAAATTCCCCGAAGGGTTACAAGTTAATACATGAACAAAAAAACAAAAAATAAAGCAAGACTCCTACAACAAGCCTGTAGGTAGTCTGAACCATAACAAAATAAATCTAAACTAAAGACCCAGATTCTTCTGCATTTGTCTCTGTTCTATTCTTCTTCACACCTGCTCTCAGCTTGAGCTCTTCAATCTCCTTCAGTGCCTCCTCCAAGGCAATCTGGTTCCGTGCCAACTGCTGAGTCTTTTCCCTTCGTATGTTGTGGACTTGTTCCACTTCTTCTTTCTAGAAGGCCATTTGTACCTCAAAAAACTCTTCTTTTTCTTTATACTTCTTCTACTCTTATTCCCTTTGGCCTTGCAACCAAACAATGGACTGGCGAGCTTCTTTAAGAGTCTTAAAAGTCTTTTTCCGCTCCGCTTCTCTTTTTGCCTCCATCGGACCCAATCTCTGAAAGTGAGCTTCTCTTCCAGCGAACTCTTTCTCTTTAGCTTCCAAGGAGGCTTGCATCTTCTGCAGCTTTCCCTCTGCTTCATTTTTGGCACGATTGGCAAGATGGTATAAGTTGACCATTTCAAGATTCTCCACTCGGACTTCGTGCAGCTGAGCTTCCAGTTTTTTATATTCTTCAAGAGAGACAGTACTCTGACATGGCACTTCTTTGGGATATAATGGAGCTTCCATTGAGAATGGCATGAGAACTTCCTCTACACGTTTCTGCAACCATGTAGAAAAAGGAGGATATGTCTTGCCTCCTGGATAATGCCGGATGATAACTGATTACACCCTTCCTTCCTAGCAAAGGCACTCCAGCAAATCTTCCACAACTGACCAGCAACTCTTTTCCCAACAAATCTTTGTCACATCCCCAAGCTATATCCTCAGAAGTTAGCCCCATTAGCCTCCTGGACCACCTCCACTCATCTCTCATCTCCTTGAAAGAGCCTGACTGGTCCACCAATGTCTTTCTCATTCTGGTAATGAATGTTGTAGTAGAAATCTCCCAACAAAGTTGGCACAGGGTTGCCTTTAGCAAAGATAGAAATCACTTATAAGCTCACAGACTCCTTTTCTCCCAGGAAAAGACTAGATCCATACACCATTAAAGCCAGCACAACACCAAAATCTCCCCATTTACCCTCTTTGGCATATTCTTCAGCCTCTGGTATAAGCACATTCCAAGGGATTCCTCTGCCTTCACTGTCCTTCAAAGCCTTCTTGACTTTAGCAACTGGTAAACGACAGACTTTGGCTATGTCATCTTCCTTAAGAACCACCTCAGACCCATAGTAAGGCAAGGTATCTCTGACTGGAACACCCAAAATGCTGGAAATCTCCTCCAAGGTAGGAGCCAAGATGTAATCTGGAAACACAAAACACCGCAGCAGGGGATCATAAAACTGAAGCAAAGTGTGCAAGCTGTCCTTCTGGTCTGCAGTAGGTTTATCCATGTACTTCAATATCTGACCATACCTCTTTCTGAAATTCCCCAAGACATGGTCATTCATCAGCCCTGCAAATTTCTGAACACTCTTGACTTCTGGTTGAAGAAAAGTATAACGAACATTCTTTTTCCTTGTGATTCTCTTAACTTCTGCCATCTGGAGAACTTATAATTACCAGAACAGGGTGCTAACTGTGAACAATAACTTGAAAAATGGAAACACAAATTGTTAATGCAAGTATGATGCAATGCAAATGCAATGTAGGCATATGATCAATCTGGAACCATCTGTATACTGGACACTGAATATAAGGACCCTCTGAATAACTGAAAACCAAGATCCTCTGAGCCATAACCCTCTGACAGAAATTCTCATAACCATAACACCAAGAAAACCAGAACCATAAGGACCAAATCTCAACAAGGACCACACTGATAATGAGGGTATGTAGAGGCCAAGGGTTCCTGCAAACCCCTCCCAATCTCACTGGTGTGCTCCGGGTCAGACATCACGGACTCTCAAAGCCGAATAGAATTAATACTTTCACCATTTCCGAGAAATGGATCATGACCAAATCAGGGAATCGGTTTGGTATTATATACTACGCAGGGAGGCCTCAACTGAGTATGGGAAAACAAGGTCATCCTATGTAAGTCCCAAGTGGGCCCTCAGATGCAAATGGGTTTTCCACAAAATGTGGTCTGCCATTGTCATCACTGGAGAGGGATGTTTCCACAAGGTTCTCAATGATCGGTCCCAGCTGCACATAACTGTCAGGGTTATGAAATGAGAGAGGAAGATCCCCAAATCAAGACATTTCCAAGACGGTCGCAAATCTGGGCGTGGAACTCACTACTACCCCCATGACAAGATCTCATGAGGCCAAAGTGGAACCAATCTAAGTCCTAAGGTGCACTCGAGCCGTGGTAATGAGCTCATCTCTCAGAAACAGTATCACCCAAGCCCACCAAACAGAAAACCAGTCCAGACAGTCCAACATATAATATGATGCAGAAAATAAATACTGACGGGATCCACACTTGCAAAGAAACCCGTTTCAAAGGGTGAAGGAATGAAAGCTGCTGCAAAGAAAAGGAAATGAACTGGATAAAAGAAACAAAAAGGGAGCTGAAAAAAATGAAAAGGAAAAATGTAGGGAAAATAAAGATTGTGCTCGAACGGGCCCTACCCCAATGCCTACGTACCTCACTGGACATGAGGATCAGAGTCGCCGTAGTTCCCCTAACTAGGGGTGGAAAGGATTGCTTGTGTCTTAAGGCTTGAACTGCCTATGTCAATGCTCAGGTGTTGCAGGCTCGGACGACGAGTGCGTAACCGTATTGCAAAGTGACAAGTAGAAGCATGTTCGCGGACGGAGCGAAGGAGATGAGAAAAGAATTGCCGAAGGAAAGACGCTTATTGTTTGTTTGGTGTTTTTTATGAGTTTTCTGTTTTGAAGTTTGTGTAGGTAAGTGTACCTAAGTCTTACTCACTGGGATGTGTATGTCTCACATCATCCCAAAATGGAATGCGCAAGAGGCACACCTATCTATGGAGGAAATCCCCAAATCTAGTCCCACGAGTGAAGGCTCAGACACACTGACCTACTGACATTTATTAAGTGTTTTTGTGATTTTTGGTTAAGAACTGTTTTTATATTTTCTTTGTGAAGTAATCTCATGCTAAGACCTATCCACCAAGAGGGATATCCTACACCTCGCCCCGAAATGGAACGCGTGCAAGTATCTCATAGCAAAGTCTCGTGTCACATGAGAAGACTCATCATTTATTAAAGTGACTTAAAGTTAAATTTGAAGATGAGAAGAGAGAGCACCAAAAGGATCTCAAAGGTAAAATCTAATGGGGGACTAATGAATCCTAATTGTTATCATGCATAGAAAATCCTAGTTTAGTGAGGTTTACTATCCTAAAGGAGGAGAAGAAAGAAAAAGAGAAAGAGAAGAAATAAGAAATAGGAGAGGGAGGAAGTAAGGCCTAATCCCCAACAATCACAAGATTAGTATTAATGAAGAAAGGAGAAGAAATAAGAAATGGAGATGTGGGAATCACATCCACACCTCTCACTTACCAAAGCCCCTGAAATGGTTAGTGACATAAACACAAAATGAAACACAAAATGAACATAATGACAAAACAAAGTCACACAACCAGAAGTGAAGTCATAAGCACAAATGCCAAATGCAAACTCAAAGCACAAGAATAGGAAGAGAACCACACAACTCAACATGAAGCATTATGAATCACCATGACCAAACAAAGTAAACATGAGAAGATGCAAAGCAAAATAGTCAAAACAACATCACAAAGTGCCAAACCAGAATCCTAACATGTTAAGAAAGTGTCTAAGGACCACATGAGATGAAGAGAAGAAGTGCATACTCAAGAATTTACATCATGGGAAGCAAAGAAACAAGAGAAGTGAAGTGAGCATACATAAGAATGAAAAGATTTCAAAAGAAAACAAATCACAAAATTTCCAAAGGTACAAACACCAACTCAAGACCCTAGGGATACACAAGTGCCCTTCTACCTTAAAGAGTGACCATATGACCCAAAGGAAGTAAAAGGGAACAAGTAAGGAACAAAAATTCAAATCAAATCAAATATACATTAAAAAATTCCACAAACTTGCACAAATGATCTTCAATCATACAATATCAACATGCCAAAAGGAGAGAATGAGAATCAGAAGCTAAGCAAGTCAAATGAGGGTTAAAACATGGATTAGGGTTAGAAAGCTTTATACACAAGTTAGGGACCAAAATAAATTAAACAAAATTCTAAAAATCAGAACAAAAATCACCAATAAACTACATCGCATCATGAATCCAGAGCAAAAAGAATCATCTCAAAATTCAAAATAATGACCAAGATAGAAAATGAACAAGTCAACATGCTTCAAAATGAAATAAAATCAATTATTTAAAAGAAACAAGTTCTAGATCTATGAATTTCAAGTCATACCTGAGATGGAACCACTTCAAAATCACCAAAATAGAATTCCTGATGCTACAGATTTGCGTACTTTGATCTCCTCTTGCAAAATAAATGCAAGAGGAGGCTTGAGAGAGCCTGAATTTGGAGCTTCGAAGCAAGCTTCTCTGAATGGCAAAGTATGGAATTCTGAGAACTAGCTTGAATGAGGTATGGATTTGTGATCCTGGACTCTCAAGGATGAAGAATATGCAAATGGTTTTGACAATGAGTGAGTGTAGAAAGTGATTCAAAGAGAAATGCAAGAGATTCAAAACCCTTCAAGTGAGAAAAATGTAGTGAATCTCAGCAAATGGAAACCCTAATTCTCTTTTATATCATGCCAATGTTCAATGCTGAGAGAATGAAGAAAAATACACGTGAGGTCAGTGTGAATGGAATGAAATTGAAAATTAGCAAGAGTTGTGTGATAGCATGCTTGGCTCGTGCACTTCCCTCTCTCCTCTCACATACTGATCATGCTTGATTCACCAATCCATAAGTGGCTTAATCCTGGCCCTTGGATGCATGAGTCATGCATTGTGAATGATTATGAAAATTTGCCTCTTGTGAAATACACCACCTCTCATGCACGAATTTGTTTGTTTCCTTGGGCAACAATTATTCTCATGCATTGCCTTGAAGCACTATAATCTTATTTTGTCCATAACATGACTTAAAAATAAGTTTCATGATGTTTTGCATTTGGAGGAGGCTTGAAATTCATGTCATGCCCTAGAATTCAAGAGATTTTCGAAGGGCCTATCTCACAAACCATGAGGGTTATGAAAAAGTACTTGTATTTTTTAAAAATGGTAGACTTTAATCTTCAATTTTCATGTTTGGTGGCAATTCATTTGAAGCTTTTTTCACCAAGTTATGTGACTTTGAAAATTAGGGCAAAAAGTTGCCAAAATTAGAAACTTCCATGACCAATTACATGCCAAAAATGCAAAACACCTCAAAACCTCTTGATTCTTGATCTTTAGTCTTTCCAAACCTCTTCTAATGTTATAAGAACATCTCTTGACTAGAAAAATAGGGTTGGACCCTTTGAAATTTCACAGTTGACTTCTAGAATGCACAGTTGACCAATTTCTTCCTTTACAAGCAACTGATGAAATACCTGACTTCCACAAGGAATTTTCTCACCAAATTTCATCCTTAGGATCCTCTTATCATATTAAAGACTTTGCCCAGATGAAATGGCCAAAGTCACAAAGTTTTCATGCTTGAAACTCAAACCCTAATTTGGGATCATTGTGTAGGAGCTTGCCCTAGCTTGAATTCCCTGATGATCCTCCAACCTCCTGGGCTTTTGTGAATGATCTTAAGCTTGTGAATGCAATGTAGACTCCTCATAGGACTTGAGAAAATACATTGGGCCTCTTGTTATAGCTTGTAATGCTTCAAATCCCTCCACAGATGATCATATGCCTAATGCTAGGTCATGAGAATGTTATGCCTCATCTTTCCATGTAACAATGCCAAGAAAATGATATGCTTATGAAGACTATGGTATGATGATGATGCTTTAAAAAAGAAGAGAGAAAATTTGGGGTGTTACACCCTAGAAAAACTTCATCATTCTTCATGGCTTCACAAAGGAAAGGAAAAGCTCTAGTCTCAGAGGATGTTAGTGCTGAAGAAACTCGAATGGAAACAACCAAGAAGTGGAAGATTTACTTAAAATTAAGAGTTCGCAACCTCATAAAGGGTAAATATGTTAATCTAAAGTCCTTTAATCCTCCAACTTTTACGTTTCCGGATTTGTTGAAGTATCAAAAAATGGATGATTTTATTGTTGACAATGGAAAGTGTTACCCAGATTTAGTCAAATCCTTCATGAACTTTTTCACTCTTAACTTGGATGAGCATGGTAAACATAAGCTTAGGACCATTGTTAGGGATAGTATGATTTAGGTTTTCTTGCTGCCTCTCTTAATATTCTGTATTCTGGTGTTTTTCTTTAAAAGGGTGTCAACCACACTAACGGTATTTGGGAAAAGTATGATAAAATGGAATATTACTACAAGATTTGTAGGTTTCCGAAAGAGGTGATTATGTCGGGACTGCGTACATATCATGTATTGTGTTACGTGAGGAATTTTTCGGTTGATGATCGCATGCTTCACTACGTCATATGTTATGTGTTGCTTCCCAAAGACTCCAATCAATCTCAAATCAATGATCTAGAGATGCAAGTGATGTTCGCAATCAAGAACAAACTCAAAGTGAATTGGCTCCTTACAATGATGTACCATCTACGACAACAAATTACTCTCAAGGCAAGGCTTCTGTATGCTCGTCTCATTTCAAGGATTTTGGAACTAACTTATTTGGAAATTGGTACGGTACAATTCATCGCCATGAAGACGACCGCCAATGAGATTAATGAAGTGACTATTATGAAGAACACCAATATAGTCAAATGCAACGATGGTTCCTTCAAATACGACGACGGATCTTCCGCTTCTTCCTTTCTTATTCCCGAAGGTGGTATAACCAATGAATTTCTCTACACTACCATGATGACCCAACACCGAGAAACCACCCGTGCCATAAATAGCCTCTGGAAACTTGTTTTAAGTTCCCGCAATCAACCCAAGGAGGAGGATGAGGGTGAAGAGGGTAGCGAAGAGGGTGAAGAGGATAGCGAGGAAATGTCGGAAGATGAATGAAAAGCACTTCTGTTGTTGTTGTGTCTTATGTTTCTTATGCATTAAGTTAGTTTAAAAATTATGTTTTCAAGTCCTAATATACTTAGGCAATTTTGATTTCTCTAATATGCTTGTTTCAATTTCCATGTAATTTGCTTGGCACTTTTGTTCCGTTTAATCAAATTATGGTTTATCTTAAGTGTGCATGTGCCTTACGTTCTTGCTTGAATGTTCATATATTGCTTGATTGCTTGCTATATTTTTCTATGAAGCTTCTTCCTTTTTTCTAATGACAAAGGGGGAGAAAAGTTGTTTCTCTAACATCTCTCTATGCAGAACTTTTATTGCCTCTGATATTTAGGGGGAGTTGTTGGACTTATGGGGAGGATCAAGTTTAGAGAAACGTCGATCAAAGCTTTCGCGCGGTATTGGTTGTCATCATCAAAAAGGGAGAGATTGTAGAAGCATGCTTCAACCTCGAGAATTTTGATGAAGACAACAAGCTTCTATGATCTTTATGACTGCAAAAAGATAAGAGCTTCCAATATTATCAAGCACAAGGACATGATCTTTCAAAGGTAATGGAATTATGTGATCAAGCTTCTTTTGCATATTCATAAAGATTTAAGATTTGGACACAATTGTAAGGTATATAAAAACTCACCTTTGAATTGATATACAAGTGTTCAATAATCATAATTTATGTTAGCATGATGCATATAATCATTGGTATTATTTTACAAACTGGTTTAACACTTTAAACAAATTTGTTCTGGTTTTATAATAGTGTTAACCGGTTAACGGCCCTAAATTTCAAATCCTGAAGTTAACCTTTTAAAGTGTTAACCGGTTAACATTGTTCATTTTTGTATATTTTGGCCACTTTTCATGAAAACTCATTTTAAATACTCATACCTTTTCATTACTTTCATGAACAAATAATACCTCATTGAATAGGTGTTTTAAAACTTATATATTCTGAAAATTTCAAGTTGAGAAACACCTCTTACAATCTTTATAAAACTCTTTCAATCACTCTCACATAATTCAATTTTTTATAAAAGTGTTCATATTTGTTCATCTCATATCATTTTAAATTTGAACACTTGTATAGAATTCTTGAGTGAATTTTGATTTAAGGAGAAGATCAATAAAAGAAGATTGATATCAAACTTTTTATCATTCTATCAAATTGTATAAAGAGATTTTCTCTATTGTTGACTTGTGATCCAGGATTGTTGGACACAAGGGTTGGTGTTGTTAAGAGGATTGATCTTCAACACATTGTTTGTATAGTTGTTAGAAAATAGGCTTCACCAAGTTTTGGTGTGATAAGATGTACAATTCTAAAACTATAATAAAATATCTTACGAGTCGTAAGGGGACTAGAGTACTCTCGATCTGTGAGGTGAACCGGTATAAATCCTGGTGTCTTTTACTTTTCTGCTTTACCGCTCTCATTACTTAGAAACTTAGACAAGAAAATTTCAACCACCGATAAAATTCCAGAAAAATTACCTAAGAACCTAATTCACCCCCTTCCCCTCTTAGGCTCTTTCTGATCTTACATCACAATTTCTTTCCATAATGCATAAATGATTTTATACATTTCCATTACCATAACAACCTGCAAACGGAATCACAGCAAATATCATTTAAACTTTGTCCCCAAGGGTCCCATTTTTACCCTCTATCTCGTCTTTATAAACACAGTTTCTCCTCATTCATAAACAAGCTTGGTAGACCTTAGATAATCCCTGGAAAAAAAACAATTACCAAATTTCAAAAAAATCAAAAAGTTTTAGAAACCAACAACCTTCATATCTTTCATATCTTTCTCTGACTTAAAAAACAATACTCATAGACCTCAAAACAAAACAAAATCTGCAGAAAAATAGAAAAGCCATTTTTGTTTCAACTCTACAATAATCATAATATTCCACCTTCATTCAACCTTTTCTCAAAAAAACCAAATGAAAACCCAATTCTTGAGACAGACGGAGCGATTTCGAAAAATATGAGATGAGAGATGTGAGATTCGCACAAAATAAAACGTACAGAGAGATTGAGAGAGTACTGTAAGAGAAATCCAAATACTCATTTTCGAACCTGAAATCCGCACCATAACAATCTGATCGAACCAGACCGTGAAACTTTATCCTCCATACCACCACCTTCACAACACCGAAAAACTCATCACTTCGTCACGAAACCAAACGAACACCACGAAACCTTCAAAACTCACATAAAAAAACTCAGCCGCCGCTCAAAATCGAAACCACCACCACTTTAAATCACCATCGCTCATCCCTCCAACCCTGAACCAAGCGAAACCACCACCCCAAACACCATTACAAACCATTCAGAAAAACCCGACTCACAATTCATCGCTATCACAAAATAAAACTGAGAAACCATCGCACGAAACCCACAAAGCCAAATCACCGAGAGAATGAAATTGTGAGCGAGCAATCTAGAGAGAGGCTCGGGTGCCGAAAGAGGAATCGCATCTGTGAAACACGCGTGAGTATTCTTCGTTCTTTTTCCCAGGTTTCGGCGTGTGGAAGAATGAGTTGTTAATACTAATCTCCTTGTTGTTGTTTTTTAAGCCATTCCTTTTTTTCTTTTATGTTATTTGATGCTTCATTCTATGCATACATTTTTATTTATTTAGAAAAAGCTGATGAGTTTGTTATGGGTCTATTGGACCCAACTCATGTTTTATTTCTTTCTAAACCTACCGTATATTTCTCTCCATACACATCCTTCATACTTCTTGTTTATTTTCACTTTTATTTGTTAAGAAAAATTTATATGGTTTTGTTTGGGTTTGAGGCCATCCTGATTTTCGAACACCATACCTCAGCGCTGCACTCCCCCATATCTCACATTTTTTATCTAATTAATATTTTAAGATTTGTTATCGTTCTTTTGTATTTATTATTTGGTTTCTTTAATTTTTTATTTTCTTTTAATTTTTGTTTTTGGGCTGATGATATATTAAACGGTCAGGTTGTGTTCGATTTCATTAAATCGGAAAATTTGATCAATATGACGCCATTTAGTTTAGTTATTTATTTATTATTTTATTTCGATTTATTTTTCTTTTGGAAACCATTTAATTTAGTTTAGTTTAGTTTATTTTATTGTTTATTTAATTTTTATGGTCGATGAACATCTAAATAATCTTGAGATTCGTCAGAAGCCGACTAGAAATCTCGATTAATGATGAGAGCATTTTATTTTATTTATTTCATTTAATTTATTTAGTTTATTTTATTTTTAATACAGTATCGATGCTCGACTCCTCATAGAACGATTCTAACATTGAATCGGTTCTAAGGTAGTTAAAGAGCTACATTTCGACGCTTCCGGTTTAATTAAAGGTCCAACACCTCCGAATAGTTAGGACACTTCACACACACTTGGTCTTGGGCCAATACAATGAGACCTTTTATTTCATGCTCTTGGGCCAATACACGCACTTTTAGTTTCCGCATTTATTCGTTCAATCGCTAGGAGCGCCCTTAGGGACTAGTTTAGATCTCGTTTAGTTCGTGAACCCTTGGTCCAACGCCAAGTGGTTGCACTCACACACTCGCACTTGTTTTTAGTTATCGTTTCGATTACTAGGGTCCACCTAACCTTGCGAGGCGAGCGTATTATGCCTCGCTAACAAACCACAAAATAAAACTCCATTTGCATTCACCCCCTAACCTCAAAAAACCAAAATGTTTCTTTTTAGATCTAAATCCTTGATTCAACGTCAATCGGTCATTAGGTAATAAAACACATTAATAATACGTGAAAATATTTACGCCACAAGCCTTAAGAGGTAGAAAGGAGGACTACGAATTGTCGTTACTCACTCCGATTATTTCGTCGTCGGACGCTGGTCCGGATCGAGTGGAATAAACTACCCATAGTCTTTAGTGAAATTTGACTCCTAAATCCTTTCATCGAAGAAAGGTAATAAAATCAACAACCATCACCTATAGTAGGCCGAACTACGGGGCTCTGACTTTCCCATTGCACGAGGGAGTACATAGGCACAGGGATCTCAATCCTTGTTGAGCACCTAGGATCAATCAAACTTATAATTCAAACTCATTTCCCTCTAGCAAGTAAATCATTAGGCATAGACATCCTTTCGAGCGTGACAACTTAGATTGTTCTCATCGAGTACGATGGATGTAGGGGTGCTAATACCTTCCCCCCTGCATAACCGACTTCCGAACCCAGGCAATGGTTGCGAGACCTTTTTCTTCATCCTCTCTTTAGACGGGTTTTATCTATATCTTCCTTTTCCCCTTATGGGAATAAATGAGAATTAGGTGGAGACTCTCATGTCTTCCCATCACGCGATTCTTTTAATCGCGAGGTCGTATTTTTCGGGGTGTGACACTTGTTAAATTATTATATCTGATTTGTTAGTACATATTTAGTTTGAGATTGATTAAGTGCTTACTATTTTGATCTCTTTTTGTATATAGTTGATCATGGTTGAAGAAGTGCTTATGATTTTAATCTCTTTTTGAAAATGAGGAAGTGCTTATTATTTAATCTCTTTTTGTATATAGATGACATTGGTTGAATAAGTGCTTATTATTTTAATCTCTTTATGAGATTTAGGAAGTGCTTATTGTTTTAATGGGAATACCTTATTATTTTAATCTCTTTTTGAGATTGAGGAGTGCTTATTATTTTAATATCGTTTAGTTTGATTTGTTAGTACATGTTTAGTTTGAGATTAAAGAAGTGCTGATTAATAGTTATAGCTTGGATAGTTCGTGTTTATAAATATTGTATGGATTATTTGTGAATAGCATGCTATAATAGAATAATATATCGGTGGTACGGTTTGTTAACGACATTCTAAGGTATTTTATTTTGTTTACCTTAATAAGTAGGAAAACCATGGATAAAAAATGGATGTTTGTCGATCGATTGACCAAAGAGTACGAGAACGGGGTTGCGTAATTCGTTAAGTTTGTTATTCAACATGTTGAAAACCCTAGTAGAATGAAATGTCCTTGCTTGATTTGTTGTTATATTGGTAAGGTTGGCGCAGATGGATTGAAATCGCATTTACTGAGTCATGGAATTGATCGAAGTTATAAGTTTTGGATATTTCATGGTGAGAAAATTAACGATAATGTTGAACCGAGGGGGAAAAGTAATATGACCTATGCTTCAGATGACAAAGACATGGAAACATACGATTGTGATCGAGTCGAAGAGATTGTAGAAGCACTTGAAGAAGATCTTCATGATTGTCCCGAAATGTTTGAGAGGTTGGTAAGCGATTGTAAACACCCCAAATTTTCCCTCTCTCTTTTATCATCTTGACTTATGATTATCATCATTGCATAGCCTATCAACACATTTCACAATGCATAATCACCCTTTAAACATTTCATCTGCATAGTTGCATCTAGGGTTTGTGATCAGATGAATCCTAGAAGTGGTGTGAGATATCAGAGGCCATGAAGCATACCAAGAGGGTCCATGAGTGTTATATGATCATATTATGTCCCCATGGGTCCATTGAAGTCAAGAAATGTCCAAACATTGCAGAGGTATGGAAGCTAAGCTAAGGCTCCTGCACAGATGACCTAAAATTAGGGTTTTGGTTTCAGAGGCCTTGCACCCAAATTTTTTAGTCATTATTGTGGCTATTTGTCCATATATGATATAAGGAGCATGTGTATCAAATTTCATGGAAAAATTCAATGTGGAAGTCATCTGATATAGTGGTAACTTCCTGAGAAAGAAAAGTGAGATTATGGGCATCTGAGCCCCCCAACAAGGGTACCAATGGGTCATCATCATCAATTTGAAGTCATATGGTCTTTATTTGTTCATTGGAATACTTGGAAGTTCACAAATATGAAGAAAAAGGAACAAAGCCAAAACTTGCCAAAAATGGAAATGACTTGTAATGAAAACTTTCTATTTTGGGAAAGATTTTCAACCTCCTCTTTCTTGATCAAAAAGGTTTCAAATGAAATTTCTTCAAACATGAAAGTTATAGGTTGGATCCTTCCATTTTCAAAAAGTACGAGAACTAATTCTAATTCATCCTAGAACTCAAGTTATGGCCTTGCAAAGTTGGCAAAAATCTTGTAAATTTCATGTTCATGTCAAAGAGGGATTTTTGCTTATTGGCATTTCAAGCTTCTACAAGACCTCTAATGTGCTAAAATGTGACATAACATGTTAGTGCAACTTGCCTAGACAAGAATTATGCCTTGTACCAAAGAATTTCATGGCTTGATTTCACAAACTTCACAAAATTGCCATTATGCATAAACATTGCAAATTCTTGATCAAGGAAATACAGTTGCATTCTATTGATCCAAGGGCCTTCCTTGAACCATGCTGAGGTAATCTATGCTCAGAAACCAGCTCTTCCATGGCCCATACCTATGGTACACAATTCTTGACCTTTTTTTGCATTTTCTCCCATACCAATCACACAATGCCAAACCAACTATCCTGACCAATGGTTGGCTCATACACACCCTCAAGGCTATAAATATGCAAGCTTCATGGCTGCAATGGACACACAACTTCAGATTGCCAAAAATTCCTCAAAACCTTCATGATATAGAATTTCACAATCCAGCCAACAAAAACCAAAATTTCTTTCAACATTCAACTCCTCATAGCCTAAGGATCATTTCCCTCCCATCACCATAGCCTGAAACACCCTCAAGCCAAAACACGATTTTTGCAAACTCAGAACTGAAACACACAAACCAGCCACTTTAAGCTTCATTCAAGCTTGCCAATAGCCACAGGAGGTCAAAGGGGACTGGATTGCACAAAGGAGAGGCCCAGAAAGCACCATTTCAAAGAAATCCATCTCAGGTATCCTTCATGAACTTTTTTCCAGAAGCATGATTTTAAGTTCTAGAATGATTCCCCATGCTTCCCTGATCACACTGATATGATTAGAATTGAAAATAGTTTAGAAATGAGGATTTCATGATGTTCTGAAATTTTTGAACTAGAACTTGTTTGATTCGATTCAGCTTTAGTATGCATGATAAATGAATTTTGTTTGTTGATTAGTGATGTATGATGTTAGGAGATTGTTTCTGGGCAGAAAAATTGAGGTTTATAAGCTTAAATAGGAAGTTAGCATTTTTGGTTGGCCGGAGAAGATGACCGAAGCAATTTTCCGGTCATCTGAAAGTTATTAGGGTCAGGGTTCCCCAGATTGCACAGCAGCCATTGGATCATGATTAGTTTAGGAGCGAGCGGTCCAGATTGCAGCATTAATTTTAATCTTGATTAATTAATATAAAACTTAATTAAAAGGCCATATTAAATGAGAGCCCTCAGATCACGCGCGAAATGCAATTTTAAACCTCAGCCTTAGGATCCTCATACCTCAAGTCAATCAAAATTCTCATCATGGCCTTCCATCCATCTCCCACACAATCCTGACCCTTCATTGTGCATACTTTTCATTTTCTTTTTATTTTATTTCATTTCTTTTGTTTTATTTATTTAAAATAGTAAAAATGATTTAAAAATTTTGAAATTTTTTACCACCACTGTGATTAATTTTCAAAACCCAAAAATATTTTTATTTTTATTTTTCCATTAAAAATGCATTGCTAAATAATTTAATTATATATTTTAATTAATTAATTCCATTTAATTAATTAAAAATACTTTTAAGTATCTAAAAAATCACAAAAAAATTCAGAGAGGTTCTTTAAACATTTACAAACATTTACAAACTCATCCCACAAATTTCTTTTTGGTTTTGATCAAACTTTGCCATTTTTCTTTGAATTAGGGTTCCTAAATTTCATATTTTTCAACCTTAACTTCAAAAATTCATTTCTTTCAAACCAAGATGAGTTTGCATTTGATTCTTTTTGCAACCGTTCACACTTGACCTCTAGTTTCTAAAAATATTTTTGTCTCATTTTTATCTTGCATTTTCAAATTAATGTGCATTTTCCCTTTGATAAATATCCAAAACCCTAGCAAATTTTAGGATAACCATAACTTGAACTTGGTAATCCTTTAGACCTCCCCCTTTGGAGGGTGATTTCATGAGTGTTTAAGGTTCCCTTGGATGCAAAATTTCAATTTTTTATCACTTGATTTACTTATGCCTTTGAATTTGTACATATCTTGTTTTCAAACTAACCATTTCAGGTGCATTTGGTAAGTTAATCAGGATATGGATGTGCATCCACATCCAACCTTTCTTTCTCTCTTTACTTTTTATGCACTTTGTTTGTGTTTGAAGTGAATCTCATTCACTTATGTTATCTCTTGTTCTTAGGTTACTTAACTTCTTCATGAAGTAAGTAACCTAATCCTTCTCTCTCTCTCCCTTTCTCTCTCTCTTTTCATCTGCTTCCCTTCCTTTGGTGGCCAACTTGAAGACTTCTCTTGATGCCTCATAAACCTTAGAAAAATCCAAGCATGATAACTTTAGGGTTGTACATAGTCCCCCCTAGTTTTTTACCTTTTGAGTCTCCTTGAGTCTCTCTCTCTCATCTCATAATCAAGGTTAAACAGTTAAAGTTTTAGGACTCTGAATTAGGGTTATGCATGTATCCTTATATTAGAATGGAGTGTATAACTTTGATCCTTAGTTCTAAACCTTTAAGTTGTTTTCACCTTCAATCAAAAACACCTAATAATCATTAAGACTTAAGCTTGTAACTTGGGCCTTATATTAGAGTTACATTTCTGCCTGGTGGTTCAGAGGGACTAACCCTAGTATTCAATGGACAAGTCCCCCTCATGCTAAAGTCTTACAAACATAAAAAATCACTTCTTCATCAAACCTTTAATTAAAATCCACTTAATAAAGGCTTGTTATATAATGAATTTAATCCCTAACCATGGATTAAGTCGAGGTACCTTCCTCAGCTTAGGTGTTCTCATCTATCATCCTTCTCTTAGAATGGTGTAATGAGGTCACTAATCTTTGATTGGAGATTAAACTCATTAATTAACACTAAACAAAAACCCAAAAACAATTAATAATTACCAAAGTAGGTTAATGATCTTAATCATATATCATCATGGTAATTAAGTTAGGATCTTCACCTCATGCTTAAAGTAGGCTCATTATCCCTAATTAGGGAGGATATAATGAGTTTACTAACCTTTGATTTAGGCTTAAGCTCATTTCCCTATGCAAAACACCAAAAAAACAATAAAAAACTGAAAATACAAAAACAAAGAATAAACGTCTCCTCCGGGATTCTTCTCTCATCACATTCACTCTGAAAATAAGAACTTACTTCTTCCGTCTAATGCAAGACAGTTAGCACTCGAGCCAGACGAGTCATACACTTGAGCATAGACAAGCAAGCAATTCACAAAAAAATAATCTAAGTCTCTTTGAGTCGAACTACGGTGTTCTGACTTCCTCATTTCATGAGAGGATACATAGGCATAACTTAACAGTTATCGAACAAAAGTCCCCAGGTCTCCCCCCTCTCCTCTTTCTAGCTTTATTTTCTTAGCCTCAGTTTTGAGCTCCCATTCTTTGTATACTATCACCCTGTACATCCATCTCTTTTATACACTGTTAGCACATACACTGCCCCTTTTAAACACAATCAGGTAAGCGTGGATCTCGTCGAGTACGACGGACGATATGGGTGCTAATACCTTCCCAGGTCGTAACCAACCCCCTTTCTCAGTTTCTTTGGTTCGTAACTGTCTTATCCATTCCCTTCAAGGTTTATGCAGAATTACCTTTCCTTCGAGATAAAAATGCCTAGCTGGCAACTCTATTCAACCTCAACCTCCAACATCGCCGATGGTTCGCGTTTGCACCGGGACGAAAGTCCGGGGAGCGACAACTTGGCGACTCTGTTGGGGAAGAGTTTTTGCAACCAGGGCTTCTGGTTCTCTTATGGGTTTCTCCTAGCGCTTTTTTGATTTTGTTTACTAGGGGTGTTATGTGCATACCTGTTTATTTCTTTCTTTACAGCTTTATTTATTGCTTTCATTTACTGCTTTACGCATTTCATTTTTATCATATCATTTGTGCTGGATTTTTTGGTTTGCCTTGGTGGGAGGGGTATTCCAGTGAGAAATGCTCAACACAAAGGCCTGAGTGACACCTAGGATTAGAGTGGTTTTGTATTCTTTCCCATTCCATTTCGGTCTGGTGCAGGAATATGAAAACACGGTTCAGACATGGGTTTCTTTTTGAGAACTTTGTGCTACGGATTTCCTGTAGTACTAGGGCTATGTCAGAAGCCTGCTAAGTCTGGATGACCTTTTTAGATGACCTTCAGCATCTGAGGTGAATTAGAGGAGGATCATTTATGATTAATGTAAACACTGTACCTCCGGGTTAAACTTGTTTACACTCCTCATAATAGATCCGAGCCTGAGGATCCTTGTTCTAGAACAATACCTGTGAGTGGGTTGGGTTGTTTACAGGTTTGCAGGAACCCTTGACCTCAACATACCTTGCTACTGGAATATTAAGGTTATACTGATTATGGACTGATTCTTTGAAACCCTGGGCTTCTGACTCTTTATTTGAGTCCCTCACCCGGTTACTGGTTCTCAAGCCTTCATCTGAACTCTGAGCACTCATGGACCCTACCAAAGGCAACTCTTAATCCAGCACATGATCACAAACCCTTGCATATCATTAGCATACATCATATTGCATCATTTAACATTTGTCTATTTGTTTTACAGGGAATCCATCTCTTTTGGGTTTGGTTTTGACCGTTCTTCTGCTCAGCTTATCTTCTTCAACACTTCTTCAACTATCCTCTTCAGTTTTCTCCTTCAGAACCCATCTTCAGCAAGGAGTCAACAAGGAAAAGCAACATCACCTCCTCTATGTTGCTTCACTTTCCCAAATTTTCAGATAGGTCATTTGCTGGAAGAATACTCTATGTTATTGGGTGTCCCTATCAGAAGAGGAATCCCTTTCAACCCTGAAATGACTCCTCCAAAGAATGAAGACATAGCCAAAGCACTACAACTGGAAGTAACCACTATTGATGAGCACATGGCTTCCAAGACTGGAATCCCAGGCCTCCATCTGGATTTCTTGGTCACTCAAGCTACAAATCAAGCTGCAGTAGGGAATTGGGAAACTATGTGTGATCTCCTGGCTCTCAGTATTTATGGATCATTTTGTTTGCAGACGAGCCTAAGTTTGTAAGCAAGAATGCCATCCACATCTTCATGCTAAAGAACCCAGTTCCCACCTTATTGGGAGACTTCTACTACTCAGGTCACCAGAGGAATGAGAAACAGAGAGGAAGACTGGTAAGGTGTTGTGCACCTCTTTTCTACAGTTGGTTGATGAAGCATATGCCGAAGACGGAAGCTTTCATGAACCCACATTAGAAAAGGAATTGGGCTAAGAGGGTGATTGTCCTTACTTCAGAAGATATCAGGTGGTGTACTCAGAACACCAAGGGCCGAGACATAATAATAAGCTGTGGGAAATACCCAAATATGCTACTTATTGGAGTGAAGGGTTGCATCAACTAAAATCCTTTACTTTTCAAAAGACAGTTGGGATATGCATTGATACATCCACCAAGGGAGCAGGACTTAGCAGGGTCTCTTTATTGTGCCTTTCAGAACAATCATGCCATTGTCCGACAAGCAGCCTGTGCTTGGGACAACATACAAACTAAAGGGACTGCCATTTTGGGGAAGTGCAATAACATATCTTCTGCTCAGTACACTGAATGGTCTCGCATCAAAAGACATGTTACTTGTATGCCGTTTACCCTGGAAGATGTACCAAGGCCATCAGCAGTTGATCCCATAGTCACAGTCAGCCTGGAAGAGTTTTAAAAGATGAAGGAGAGAAATGCCCAACTAGCTGAAGCTTTGAAGAAAACCCTTTGGGAAAGGAATGATGGTCGTCTGGACATTGAAAGGTTAGAAAAGCTACACATCGAGCATGTAACCAAGATTGAGAAGACTAACGACTACATCAGGAAAGCCTGAGCAGGGGAACTTGTGTTGAAGAATGCATGCAAGGAAGAAAAGATTCAAAAGGCAAGAGCTGAGCATGATCTAGAAGAGCGTCAGGATAGATGGGTCAGAATAACTGAGGCTCGTATGATAGAAGACCAGAAGATGCAAGCCAAGATAAAGCAGTTAGAGTCTAATGAGAAAAGAAACCAAGAGGCACTACTAGCAGCTCAAAGGGAGATCTCAAAGTTGAAACTCCGGGCGGGGTTAAAGAGATCCAAAGAACAAGATAAGTATCAGAAGATGACAAATGCCATTGCAACCAGAAACCTTTTCATCAGGACCATTACAGAGCACCCAGTAGGACCAGTGACCGATGCTCTCCTGAAGGAAGTCAGGGAGGATGCATATGGATTGGATGTTTGATTTTCTCTTTATACTTGTTTTTTGTACTTTAGCTCACCATGGTGATTTGGTTTGTTGTACTCTTGAATTGATTGTATTTTGATTCACCTAGGGAGTTTTGTTTAGTTGTAAACTATTTGTATTTGGCATTTCCACTTACGTTTTATGGTTATGGTTATTTCTCTTATGGACTTCGTTAGCTTCAAACACTTCATTCCCCAGAGATCTGGAAGGTCAAAACCAAAAACCAAACCGGATACCCTCTGAAGACAAATAGACATATTTCATTGCATGCTAACTTCATAATACTTTGTTTTGCAAGTGTTTTGTTGTTGTTTTCTCACTCTAATGATTGTCTCAGGAAATATTGCTCGCAGGAGGGTCTTTCCCATCAATCGCAGCCACAGATATCTGACTCGCAACAACCTTCTGAGTCTACAAATGGATCACTTATAGCAGGAGCTGACAGATGTGAGGACTCAGATGACTGATGTTAAGACAAAAGTGATTGAATTAGATGAATCAATTCATGGCTGTGATGACTGGGCTGGCACAGACCCAAGAAAGATTGAGGGATTTAGTCGAGCGGCAAACTCCAAAAGATAAGCATGCAGGCACTAGGGGTACAAGTAACAACATGCGCGATCAGCCGCAAACAAATCCACTAGAGTTTGGGCCCCACAACAACCCTGAAGTCAATGTTATTGGAAATACCCAGAGAAACATTGGAGATCTTGTTCTATAGGAAGATCCTCAGGATGAGCAATTTACAATGTTAGGTGTTGGGAATGTTGAAGTTTATAATCGTCGTCTGGATGAGATATTAGAGAAGTTAAGAACCTTGGAATCCCAAAAATCTTTGGGATTTGATGTGATGGATATGGGCCTAGTTGAAGGAGTAAGGATTCCTCACAAGTTCAAACCTCCATGCTTTGAAAAGTATAATGGTACTTCCTGTCCTCGTACCCATTTGCAATCTTTTCTGGGAAGATTGAAAGCATACACCATGGATGAGAAGTTGTGGATGTTTTACTTTGAAGATAGCTTGACTGGGGCATCTAGAGAGTGGTATTCACACCTATCAAGGGCTACTGTCAGGGACTAAAAGGACTTAGCTGAGGCCTTTATACGCCAATATCAGTACAACCTGGATATGGCACCCAATAGGAACCTCTTGATGGGTATGTCTCAATCCTCGAGGGAAAATTTCCGCGAATACGCTCAAAGGTGGAGACAACTTGCTGCTGTTGTCTAGCCACCTATGTCTGAAAGGGAAATGTCTTATATGTTTATAAATACCTTGCAATGGACCTACATTGATAGACTTGCTGACTTTTCTTCTACCAGTTTTGCTGATGTGGTTATAGCAGGAGAAAAGATTGAAAGCCTATTGAAGATGGGTAAGATTTCTGACAATGGTGCTAGCTCTAGCAATGTAAAAAAACCCTTCTCGAGACCTAGAAGGACAGGAGAGACCAATGTAGTACATGTTAATAGAGGTAGACCCCAGTACTTGCAAAGATCAGTAGCTGCAGTCACCATCCCTACTCCAGCACCTCAGCAACAACAGTATCTTCAACAACAACAAAGACCTTACAACAACAACAACCAATAGCAACGTCCTTTCCAACAAAGGCCTTCTCAAGTTAACAGGGTGATCTATCCCATCCCGATGCCCTATGCAGCCTTACTCCCACATCTATTGAAGCTTAACCTGACTGAACTGAGGACTTTGGCTCCACCATATCCTCTGAATCTTCCAAGGAATTATGATGTCAACGCCAGATGTGCTTTTCACTCCAATGTACCTGGTCATTCAACAGAGAAGTGTAGAGCCTTGCACATGAAAGTCCAAGATCTGATTGACTCCAAAGCTTTGAATTTCACACCTCCACCAAATGTCACAAAGAATCCAATACCGAACCACGGTGGGCCGAAGATTAATGCTATTGAGGAGGACCAGCCAGCAAATCTGATTGATGACATTGCAAATATTCAAACACCACTGGCCGAAGTGAAATCTCAGCTATTGAAGTGCCAAGTGTTTCCGGGTTGTGAGGCCCATTGTGAAGCTTGCAAAGTTTCTACCAATGGTTGTGCAAATCTGAGGAATGGTATCAACAGTCTTATACGAGAAGGCATTCTACATATCACATCAACAATTACATCTTCTACAACTGCAACATAAATCTCTTCTACAACACCGGCAAACATTATCCCATCAGAATCTTCTACAACACCAGTAAAAGTCATTTCAACAGAATCGGCTACAACAACAAACACCAGTGACGACATCTCAACGGTTACCATTTATTATGATCCAGCAACTATTCATGTTCCAGATTCTCTCAACAACGATTTTCAGCAAAACACTCATCGACAACTTCCTGCACATGCACCATCTTTGATCAGACCTCCTGTCACCATCTACTATGATCCTCAAACTATCATAACTCCTTCTTCTGCTGCAATTAGTCTGGTGACCATCACAGTACCTGGGCCAATTCCCTATGATAACAATAGTGTCGTGTCTTGGCATTATGGTTCGGATCTTTACTGCCAATGTCAGGGGAGGCGGAGGCTTCACTTGGAGCAGACGTCTCTTTGCTTCACAATTTCCAAGAGTCAATGCTGAAGCAGAAGCTGCTGCCAGGGCAAAAGGCAAAAGTGTGATGCCCGAAGAAACAGCTGCAGGAGAAATTCAGAAGACACCCTTTGATCAAGATGTAGACGAGTTTATGAGGATTTTGTTGTGAGTTGTTGGCAGGAACATTTGCAGGATCGTAGTATATCGTAACCGCTAAGACACTTTCACTAACTATTGCTGATGTTGTAGAAGATATTGTTGACTGGACAAGTGCTGAAGTTGTAGCAGGAAATGAAGGAATAATGGGTGTTGTCGTTGTAGAAGGAATGGTGACTGAACTTGTATCCATTGAAGTGATTGATCGAGCAGTTGTTGGAGTTGTAGTAGAATCCGTTGGAACAATGGTTACTGACGTTGTAGGAGTATCCGTGATTGTTAATGAAGGAACTGTTGGAGTTGTAGTTTCTGTTTTTGTAATCTGAAGGATGCCGTCCTTAATAAGACCATTTATGTCGTTTCTTAGTCTCTCACATCCATTAACGGCAATGTTGCAATATCCACAGCCGAGCTCACACCCGGGTAACACTTGGCTTTCTAACAGCTGAGCTATGATTTCAACCAGAGGTGTTCAAATCTGTGCAACACTGGTGATTAAGGTGGATAGTTTGGCTTCTTCAATAGCATTAATCCTAGGCCCGTTGTGACTAGGCATTGGATTTCTCGTGACATTTGGAGGAGGTGCAAAGTTGAGAGCTTTTGAGTCCATCAGATCCTGGACTTTCATCTGTAGGGCCCTGCATTTTTCAATGTTATGCCCCGGTGCGTTTGAGTGGAATGCACACCTGGCATTTGCATCATAGTTCTTTGGCATATTGGTGGGATCTGGAGGTGCCAATGTCCTTAACTCAACTAGGTTGAGCTTCAGGAGCTGTGGCAAGAGTGCAGCATACAATATTGGGATTAGGTCAATCACCCTGTTTGCCTGTGATGGCCTTTGTTGGAAAGGACGCTGTTGTTGGTTGTTATTGTTGTTGTACGACCTTTGTTCCGGATAATGAACTTGTTGTTGACACTATGGTTGTGTTGTTGTGAATATGCTGATTGTTGAGGAATCAGAGCTGGAATGGTAACTGCTGCTACTGACCAGTGAACATACTGAGGCCTACCCCTGCTTGCATGAATGGAATTGGTTTCACCGGCCCTTCGGGGTCCCACAAAAGGCTTTATAGGATTGCTGGATGAACTTGCACCACTGTCGCAAATTTTGCCCATCTTTAAGAAGATTTCAACCCTCTCACCAGCTATGACCACATCAGCAAAACTGGTAGAGGAGAAGGCAGCCAATCTATCAATATAGGTCCCTTGAAATGTATTCATGAACATGTCAGCCATTTCCCTCTCTGACATGGGTGGTTGGACAGCAGCAGCAAGCTGTCTCCACCTTTGGGCATATTCCCTGAAGCTCTCTCTAGAAGATTGTGACATGCCCATTAGAAGAGTTCTATTGGGAGCCATGTCAAGGTTGTACTGATATTGTCAGATGAAAGCTTCAGCCAAATCTTTCCAGCATCTTATGGTGGCCCTAGATAAATGTGAATACCACTCTCTCGAAGCCCCAGTCAGACTGTCTTCAAAGTAGAACATCCATAGCTTTTCATCCATGGTATAAGCTTTGAGTCTTCCCAAGAAAGACTGCAGGTGAGTTCGTGGACAGGAGGTACCATTATACTTTTCAAAGCATGGGGGTTTGAATTTGTGGGGAATTCTCACCCCATCCACTAGCCCCATGTCCATAACATCGAAGCCCAAAGAATTCTGAGACTCCAGAGATCTTAACTTCTCAGCAATTTTGTCCAATCTCCTGTCATATACTTCATCTCCAGCCCCCATAACAGTAAACTGTTCTTCTTGGGGATCCTCTTGCAAGATTCTCCCCCTAGCAGTATTACCTTGCACATTTCTCGGGATGTTATTTTCTGGATCTAGATGAGGTCCAAATACTGGTGGGTCAATACGAGGCTGGCCCCGTTCATTGTTACTAGTTCCTCCTGTTCCAAGATGAGGCTCCTCAGGAGTTTGTCTTTCCACCAGCTCTCTTAACCTCTCTTGACTCTGGGCTAAGCCAGTCATTACTGCCATGAACTGAGACATCTGATTTCTCATCTCTAATCTCTCATTAGCCATCTGATTCCTGACCTCAGTCAGATCCTGCTGTACTTGTTCCATTTGAATACCGGGAAGGTTGTTACGAGTCGGGTACCGGTGCGTGCGGTTGACAGGGAACACTCGGCGACGAGCAATGTTTCCTGAAGTCACAGCAAAGTTAGAAACAAAGATAATAATAAAACCTACAAAACAAAATAAAGTTAGTATGCAATGCAGTATGCTTATTTGTTTTCCAAGGTATCCGGTTTGGTTCTTGGTTTTGACCTTTCCAGACCTCGAGGAAGATGCTTGATGTTGTTGAGAGAAAAACCCAAATGGAAACAAACTAAAATATATTACAAATGGTGAACAATACATAGTATGTT
The DNA here is from genome assembly GCA_963966055.1 of Lathyrus aphaca. Classification (NCBI taxonomy): domain Eukaryota; kingdom Viridiplantae; phylum Streptophyta; class Magnoliopsida; order Fabales; family Fabaceae; genus Lathyrus; species Lathyrus aphaca. The sequence continues at coordinate 200,026,660 of OZ014519.1, read as the reverse complement.
TTACAATACATGCCCTTGAAGGGTCAAAATACATCAAAAGGAAAAAGTACATCAAATGGAAACAAACAACGAGCAAAGGATCAGACATCCAGTCTAAACTCATCCTCTTTGACTTCCTTCAGGAGTGCCTCAGTCACTGGACCAGCTGGGTGCTCTGTAATGGTCCTAATGAGGAGGTTCCTGGTAGCAATGGTTGTGGTCAACTGCTTATGCCTGTCCTGGTCCTTTGATCTCTTCAATCCTGCTCTGAGCTTCAACTCTAAAATCTCCTTCTGGGCTGCCAACAAAGCTTCCTGCTGCTTCTTCTCATTGGCCTTTAGTTGTTCAATCTTGTCTTGAGTCTTTAGGTCTTCTTGTGTGCGGGCTTCAGTGATCCTGACCCACCTAGCCTGACTCTCTTGCAGATAGAGCTCAATCCTAGCCTTCTGAATTTTGGCCTCTTTACAAGAATTCTTCAATATTTGTTCCCCAGCTCTTGCTTTCCTGATGTAGTCCTCTGTCTTCTCAATTTTAGTAAGATGCTTAACCCTAAGCTTCTCTAGTCTCTCAATATCCAGATGACCATCACTTCTTTCCCAGAGAGTCTTCTTCAAGGCTTGAGATAAGTTCTCATTCCTTTCCTTCAGCTTCTCAAATTCTTCTAGGCTGACAGTTGCTGCTGGTTGTACTGTAGATGGTCCAGGCATGTCTTCCAAGATGAAAGGCATTCTGGTAATTTAAGCTCTAGTACGGGACCAGTCATAGTACTGAGCTGAAGCAACATTATTACACCTTCCATGGATAGCTACCCCCTTTGTCTGGATGTTGTCCCAAGCCCAGGATGCTTGTCTGACAGCAGCTGAATTAGGTTTCACTTCACAATACAGGGTTTCAGCTAAATCTTGTCCTCTGGGAGGGTGGACCAAGGCATAACCCAGTTGTCTCTTAAACAGTAAGGGGTTGTAGTTGATGCAACCCTTTACTCCTATCAGAGGAACATTTGGGTATTGTCCACAGCCGGTGATAATGTCCTTGCCTTTGGTGCTCTGGGTGCACCATCTATTATCATCTGAAGTCAAGGCAATGAACCTTTTGGCCCAAATCTTCTGTTGGTGAGGATTCAAGAAAGCATCTGACTTAGGCAGGTGTCTGAGCAGCTAGGTGTAAAACAAAGGAGCACAGTATCTTACCAACTTCCCCCTTTGTTTCTCATTCCTCTGATGAATGGAGTACTAGAAGTCTCCTAGCAATGTAGGTACTAGGTTCTTCAGAAGAAACAGATGGATGGCATTTTTGCTGACAAATTTGGGCTCATCTGCAAATAGTATAGCCCCATATATGCTGAGGGCTAACAGTGCACAGACTGCCTTCCACTCTCCTAATGAAGCTTTCAGGATGGCCTGAGAAATCAAAAAGTCCAAATGCAAACCAGGGATCCCAGCTTTTGTTGTCATACTTTGCTCAATCAAGGCAGGATCCAGGTACAGTGCCTTTGCTATCTCCTCATTTCTGGGGGCTATCATCTATGGGTTGAAAGGGATTCCACCCCTGATAGGTACTCCAATCAATGAAGAAAACTCTTCCAGTATAGGCCCTAGCTGAAAGTCTGGAAAGGTGAAGCATCTCAATGGAGGGTCATAAAACTGCAAGCATGTGTGGATCATGCTCCTCTGAGAGGGATCAAGGTCCATAACCATATCCAGGATACCTCCATAATGCTCTCTAAACAATGGGATGTGATCAGGTGTGATGAGTGACTGGACCTGCCTGATACCAGTCAACACAGGCTCAAAGAAGTGGTAGGATATGTTGCTCTTCGTGGGAGTAGTCATGAGTGCTTCTGAAGAAACTGAAGATAAGTGCTGATGAAGATTCACAGACTAAGATGCTGAAGGTGGACCACTGACAGACTGGTGCTGGTGAGGATGGAGATAACTGAAGCAGAGGTCTATGCAGAAGAAGGGGTCAAAACCAAACCAGATATGATATGGAAACCCTGAAAAGCAAATAAACAAATGTTAAACGATGCAATGATGATATATGGAAATGATATGCAAGGGTTTGTGATCAAGCTGGATCTGATTATCTGTCTTGATATAAGCCCATGTATGTTCAAATGTCCAGATGAAGGCTTAGAAATCCAGTAACCAAGGCGGGAGACTCAAATAAAGAGTCACATATCCAGGGTTTAAACACAAGAACTGTCCAAAATGAGGTACTCTTAAACAATGTAGTAACAGGGTATGATGTGGCTAAGGGTTCCTGCAAACCTGTAAACAGCCCAAACCCCTCACAGGTAGTGTTCTAGAACAAGGATCCTCGGACTTGGATCAGTTATGAGAAGTGTAAACACTTCTAACCCGGAGGTACAGTGTTTACAATAACCATAAAGGATCCTCCTCTAATTCACCCCAGATTTTGAAGGTCATAATAAAGGTCATCCAGACTTAGCAGGCTTCCCAGATAGCCCTAGCACTACAGGAAATCTGTAGCACAGAGTTCTCAAGAAGAAACCCATATCTGAACCGTGTTTCATATTCCTGCACCATACCGAAATGGAATGGGAAAGAACATGAACCACTCTAGCCTAGGTGTCACTCAGGTCCTAGGTATAGGACCTTAAACTCTCAATGGAACCCCACCCACCAAAACAGCAAACCAGATCCAGCAGATGACAATATGACAGTATGATGTATAAAACTGTAAAGAAAGCAATAAATAACGGTACATATAGCAGTAAATAAAGCAAAAACAAATAAACACACAATAGCACATAACACCCCAGTAAACACAAATCAAACAAGCGCTAGGAGGAACCCACTAAAAGAACCAGAAGCCCTGGTTGCAATATAAGGGTCCCCAGCAGAGTCGCCAAGCTGTCGCTCCCACCAAATGACACAAGGCCAGAAGGGGTACAGACGCGAACGGTCGGCGAAAGAGAAGAGACAAGGGTGAACTGAAAAGAGTCGCCAGCTAGGCATTTTTATCCCGAAGGAAAGGTAATGCTGCATAAACCTAAGAAAAGATGGATAAGACGGTTGCGAACCAGAGAGACTGAGAAAGGGGGTTGGTTACAACCTGGGAAGGTATTAGCACCCAGATTGTCAGCCGTACTCGATGGGATCCACGCTTAAAATATTTGTGTTTTAAAGGGGTAGTGTCAGTGCTATTCTGTGTGCAAAAAGCTGGAAAAAGAAGTGCAGGTGTCAGTGCAAAAGAAGTGTGAAGTGAAATAAAGGAGTGTCAGTGTAAGAAAAGAATGCAAAGCTCAAGACTATGAGGCTTAAAGGAATAATGCTGGAAGAGGGGGGAATGACAGAGACTTTTGTTCGATAACTGTTAAGTTATGCCTACGTATCCTATCGTGCAATGAGGAAGTCAGAACACCGTAGTTCGACTCAAAGAGACTGAAAGATAAATTGACTGATGAACTGCTTGCTTGTCTATGCTCAAGTGTATGACCTGTCTGGCTCAGGTGCAAACTGTCTTGCATTAGACGGAAGAAGCGAGTTCTCGTTTGTGAGTGAAGATGATGAGAAAAGAATCCCGGAGGAGACGATTATTGTTTGTTTTGGTACTTTCAATCTTTTATTGATTTTTGAGTTTGTCATAAGAAAATGAGCTTAAGCCTAAACCAAGGGTTAGTAAACTCATCACATCTTCCCTTTGATTAGGGGTAATGAGAATACCTTAAGTATGAAGTAAACACCTCACACTTAATCACCATGAAGTAGGATTAAGATCATTAACCTACTTGCATTTATTTAGATGTTTTTGGAGTTTTTGTTTAGTGTTAAGTAATGAGTTTAAGCCATAATCAAGGATTTAATGGACCCATTACACCATCCTAATAGAAGGATAATAGATGAGAACATTTAAGATGAGGAAGGCTCCTCAACTTGATCCATGATTAGGGATTAACCTCATGACAAAACAAGCCCATATTAGAGTGGATTTTAGTTAATGGTAAGATTAAGAAGTGGATTTTATGGTTTGTAAGACAACTTGAGGGGGACTTTTCCATTAACACTAGGGTTAGTCCTTTTTAACCAATTAAGGAAGAATTAGAACCCTAATGCAAGGCCCAAGTTACAAGCTTGATGTCTTAGTGATTATTAAGTGGATTGATTAAATGATTTAAACACATTAAGGTTTTAACACTTAGGATTAAAGTTATACACTCCATCCTAATAGAAGGATACATGCATAACTCTAATCACAAAGCCTTAAAACCTTTAAGGTTTAGTCCTTGATTAAGAGATGAGAAGAGATGACTCAAAGATGACACAAAGGTAAAACTAAAATGGGGTACTAATCAAACCCTAATTGTGATCATACTTGGATGTTCCTAGGGTTTATGAGGCTTGCAAAAGATATTCAAGAGAAAAGCCACCAAGGAAGAAGCAGATGAAAGGAGGATGAAACAAAAGAAGCAAGACAACTTACTTCACTTAAGAAGATAAGTTGCTTGAAGAAAGAAAGAGGGGAGGGAGCATGAATGAGCAAGCTCACTCTAATACAAATACAAAATGCAGCAATGATGCACAAAAGAGATGAGAGGAGATTATGAGAAGTGAAGGCAAATTCACTTCTCATACACTTACCACCTGAAAAGTTAGCAACAAGGAATGAAATGAAATGAGAATGAGATAAGATGCAAAGATGAACACCAAAGTCAGAAGCAAATTAAGATGTGAATGATGCTAAGAGATTATACACATGGTGAACATGAGATGTGGATGATCATACAAGATATGGGAATGCAAATGAGGCAAGTAAGAAGTATGAAAGCTCATGAATGCACATGAAATGAAATGAAAGCAAAACATGGAAAATGGATGATGCAATGATCAAACATGATTCTAATGTGTCCTAAGATGTCTTAGAAGTCATGTGAATGCATAAAATATCATGGCAAGTTCATGTATGCAAGCATATGAAGAATGAATGCAAATGAAGGCAAAGATTAGGGTTTATACATAACATGCAATACAAAATTCAAAACCAGAAGCAATACATGGGATAAAAAATTGAAAATAGGATCAAAGGAACCCTAAACCTATACAAGTTCACTGCCCAAAGGAGGAGACCTAAATCTTAACCTAATGGAAGTTATGATTTTCTCAAGTTTGCTAGGGTTTTAAGGTAACTCTCAATGACAAATGCAAAACAAATAAAAAATGAAAAATAAATTCAAACCAATTTTATCCTAGAAACTACATGACATGAGGAATGCAATGCAAAAAGAACCATTATCAAACTCTTCATGGTTAGGCATAAAGGATTTTTCCAAGTTAGGTTAAAAATATTGACTTTTAAGAACCCTAAATCCAAAGAAAAATGTCAAAATATGTCAAGAACCAAAAATAAATTTGTGTGAAGGGTTTGATAATGTCTCTAAATGTATCAAGATGCAATATGATTTTTTTGGTGACTTTTAGAAACTTAAATGGTATTTTAATTAATTAATTCTCATTAATTAATTAAAATAAACATTTAAATATTTTAAAAATACGAATTTTAAGCAAAAAAATAAAATAAAAATTATTTTCAGAATTAGAAAAATATTTGAAAGGGAAATGCAAAAGATAAAAAATTTTGAAAGTGTTTTGCTATTTTTAATAAAATGTAGAAAGAAATGCAATAAAAATAAAAATTTAAATGAATTAAAATGGAAGTCAGCTAATCCAAGGGCCAGGGTTCAAAGTCAGGACGCGGGAATTGACCAGCGCGCGCATGTGGATGGCCAGAATTCAAACTTCACTAATTACGTCATTAAGCCCTAATCTGAACCCTAAACACTTTCAGGTGACCGGAACAGTGTTCCGGTCATCTTCTCCGGCTAGCCTCTCAAGCTATCTCACTCAATACGCAACCCCAAGCCCTAAAACTCTCTAGAAATGATCCTCACATCAACCCCAACAAGAATCAGCCATCAAAATTCATTTATTCATCACCAAAAACATGAATCAAAGCAAAACGTAAAACATCTCAAAAATTTCAGAAGCTTATGAAATGCTTATTTCTCAACTATTTTCGAAACCAAACATATCATGGCAATCAGGGGAACACATAGAATCATTCTATAACATAAAATGAGAGTTCTGGAAAAATAAATGCCATGGCTACCTGAAGTTGAGCTTTCGAAACAGGAGCTTTCTGGCCAGTTCTTTGCCTCAAATCCACTCCAATGACTCCCCTCAAGAGCTTGTGATGCTTGGTTGGAGTTTAAATGGCCTCAAAAGGAAGTTGGCAGAAGTTCAGTTCATGAAATGTCAAAATCGTATTTTTGATTCTGGGTGTTTTAGGGCAAAATGAAGGGTGGGTAATGATCAGTGATGTTTATGGAGTTGAATGGTGGAAAAAACTTGGAGGTTTGATGGTTGAGCTATGAGTTTCGAAGGATTTTGCAGATTTGGGGGATTTTGTGTATGTTGAGGATTCTCAAGTGTTAGGCTGCAATGTTGTGTACTTTGGCTTGGTTTTGATCCACATAATAAGCTGTGATAGGTCAGAGAGTGGGTGGTGGCCTATGGTGATTGGTATGGGCAAGTTGCCAAAATGTACAAAGTTTTGTACTTGAGGTATGGGCTGGTTTTGCAGATGGCTTTTGGCTTGTCCTGGCTCATCATAGATCAAGGAGAGCCATAGATTCGAAATTGAGGTGATTCAGCAAGCTTGTGGAAGATTATGTGCCCTTTTGCAATTTTCATGAAGTTTAGCCCCTTTTGAATTTCTTGATGTTCAAGGCATGGGATGAAATGATTCTTGGGCCAATTTTGATCCTTAGGCAATGCATTATGATGTTAAGACATGTAGAAGTGTGTTTGAGGTCACAAAAATGTTTGGCATAAGAATTTGCAAGTTTCCCTCTTTGGTGTAAAAGTGAAATTTATGTGATTTTTCCCAACTTTGACAAGCCATAACTTGAGTTCTATGATGAATTAGATCAAGTTCTTGTACTTTTTGAAAAGGAATGATCCAATCTACAACTTTCATGACCAAGAATTTTTCATTTGAAGCATTTTTGAATCAAAAAGAGGGGTTTGAAAAACTTTCCCAAAATGGCAAGTTTGCATTACAAGTCACTTTCCCAAAATGGCAACTTTGCAAATGGCTTGAAATTCTTCAATTTTGTGAACTTCTAACTTCTTCTAAGATCAAATAAAGATCATATGCATCCAAAATGAGGGAGAAGACCCTTTGGTTGGATAATTGGGGGCCTCAGATGCCCTGATTTTGCACTGACTTGTTCAAGAAGTCATCTATTGATCAGATGCCTTCCCCATTGAATTTCTTCATGAAAATTGGTATGCATGATCCTTATATCATACAGAGACCAATAGAAACAAGAATGACCAAAAAATTTGGAGTTATGGCCTTTGAAACCAAAACCCTAATTTTAGGTCATCTGTGTAGTTAAGCCTGGCTCTGCTTCCATGCCTTCCTCAGTTCTTGTGATTTTTTGACTTCCTTGATCTTTGGAGGATATAATATGATGATTGAACATACATGGACCCTCTTGAGATGATTGAAGACCTTTGAAGTGGCTCAGATAGCTCAGGGATGGCTCAGATCACAAACCTTAGATGTAGATGACTTAGAACCAATGCAGTGAAGCAAAAATGCACTATGAGATGATATGATTGAACTTATGCAATATGAAAAGAATCACAAGCCATGGTGAAATGAGTGAGGGAAAATTTGGGGTGTTTACACCTACGTATCCTCGCGTGCAATGAGGAAGTCAGAACACCGTATTTCGACTCAAAGAGACTGAAAATAAATTGACTGTGAATTTCTTACTTGCCTATGCTCAAGTGTATGAATTGTCTGGCTCAAGTGATAAATGTCTTGCATTAGACGGAAGAAGCAAGTTCTCGTTTGTGAATGAATGTGATGAGAAAAGAATCCCTGATCCGAGTGTAGCGCACGGATTAAAAACGAGTAATTTTTAAAAACGTAGTATAGCGACAATGACTCGAATCGTCTCACAAGGATTCTTGATCTTATTAACTAATGATAGTAATGATTAATGGGGGTTGATGTTAAGGTCGAATTATAAAAACGGATTAAAATAAGTGATTAACAAATTAAGCTGAAATAGTTAATCTGCTGTTTTGATTTCCCAACTTATCATCGACCCAAATAATTCCCAATTCCTAAGCGAACTCTATTTCCTTTTCGATTATAATAACAATCAAACAAACGTAATTGATATTATATGATAAATATTCATAATTTCCGAATTAAGCAAAAGGATGAAATATATCAATCGTGAATTAAGCAAACACGATAAACATACGCGAATTAAGCAAACGCGATTAAAGTATAGGAACATTCAATCATCGAAATAAATCAATCTAACCTTAGATAAATAGAATTAAGGAAACAAGATATCAAGATTAGAATTGAAAGGAAATAGATTAATGGGAAAATATAAGAACCTCAAAGTGTCGGCGAAAACCGATCACAACAGATTAATCCTTGGAATTAGTTCTCCATAATTCGTCTCTTCGAAAGTAAAAAATAAAATCATAAAAAGTGTGTCAAAGAGCATATACGGCTTCTAGGTTAAATAGAAAAACCTAAATGACCCATTTACAACCCAACTGGGTCAAATACACAGGCCCAATTCTAAATGACCTGAAACTAAATAAAACTAATGCAGTAGCTTCAAACGAAATTGTTGAAAATATGACTCTAAATCTGACTTCGACTCCAACACGAAAGTTATAGCTCTTTTTCTTAGCTTTCCATCGACTGGTAGAACGCCTCAATCAGATTACTGAAACTCCGGTTATGCTCATTTCCGTAAAAGCTGTTAAAGCTGAAAATTAAGTACGAAAATTAAATTAAGCCAAAAATAAAGTAAATTAGAAAAAAAATTAAAATATAAAAATAAAAAAATAAAACTAAAGAAATGCCTAAGTGCAATCATGTAGGAATGTGCACCAAAATGCACTGATCCAATTCCCCCACACTTAAACTTTAGCACTCCGAGCAAAAAATAAACTCAAGACTCAAGAAACACAACATCATTCATACTCATTCTAGGCTACAAACTCTTCTTCGATTAAGATAACATCGATAGGTACTAATCTTACACACTAAGGATATCGTAAGAACACAAATCCGCAATTGTGCGATCATAAGCCTCCCTCCTATACAAATAATTTCGAATCATGTTATTATGCCAAAGTCTAACTTACTCATTATCCATTTTTCTCTCTTTCATTCTTACGCAATCACATTAAGCCCGTTATATATTCATACACATGGTAAATAAGCTTGTTAGTGATTATGATCCATACTTGAATATATTTTACAGTTACTTTAGTAACTACAAAACAAAATTCTTTTTTTTAAGGTTTCACATCCGTTAGGCTAAATGACCGGGTGAGGATCACCTAACTTAGAAGGTGGATTCCTATTCAGATTTCTTAATAAGCGCAAGATCATTCACTTATTTGCATCAACTTAATTACTTAGTGTTTGATTTCTAGATGATGCTGACTGCTAGATAAACTACTTAAGAGATATTAAAGGATGAGAACTCAAGGCTATGGCATAACAAGTATTCAAAATGACTTCCATATTCAAGAGACTTAAGGTGTTAAAATGATACCGGTCTTGTGAACTTTTCCCAAGTCTCCACAACTAACCTCAAAACAATCAATAGCCTAAAACTTTCAAAAAGAAAAGTCTAGTGTTTCTAAAACAAAACAAAACAAAAAAAACAAAACAAAAACAAAAACAAAGAAAATAAATTATTCCCTCCCCCTCACTTAAAACAAGCATTGTCCTCAATGAAAGGACATAAATATAAAAAAAAGGGAGAGAAAGGAAAGAACACACCCGAGTAGTCAAGGTGGATAAGTGATCACATAAGCAGCATTTTCTAAAGAGAGCTCTTCTACAGTCTCTTCATCCAAAGTGGGGATCTCATAGAGTAACTTTGGGAAGTATCCATTAATCTTGGAGTTTTTATTAGTGTCTTCGCCTTTTATTCCAGGATCAAAGAAGAATCTTCGATAAGTAAAAGTGTTGAATGTGCAGGTGATAATGATCTCCTTTTCTACAACTTCAAGAATCAAAGGATTAAGGGGCTGCCTCACTACTTTTGTTCCATCTTCAATTGAGATCCTATGCATACTTATGGATGAGCTAATATCACAAGTGTCAACTAAAGTCCATCCAATTCCCTTCTTATGTTCCTGCAATGATTTCTCTTCTTGCACAAATTCAAATAAATTTTTAGGAAGTGGCTTCAGCTCTAAAGAGGGTGATTTCTCGATGGATGGTTTGTTCCGGGAAGTCGGAATGTCGAGAGCTTCATTGACATGAAAAACTTCATTTTCAACATCATCTGTAGTAAGAATATCATCTTGCAAGGCAAACTCAAATTCAGCACAAACAGAGCAAATTTTAGTGTCAGTACAAACATCACAATAGTAAACATCATCAAAATCAGACAATGATGGAAAATCAGCTGCAACCAAATTAATACAAGTATCATCAACAATTTCAGAAGGCAACTCTATTTGAAAAATAGAATGTTCTTCCAAAGGTTGTTGGTTTGATCCTCTAGTATGTTTCATAGCATTCATCGAAGTGGTAAGTTGATCAAACTGTATTTGTAAAGTCTAAAAATTAGAATCTATTTGTTGTTGAAACTTGATATTATTTGTGGCAATTTTCTTGACAATGTCCTCTAGTGAAGGTTCGGAAGGTGCAAAGCACACAACCTGAAATTCATTCATATGCTTATGTGGATCCTCACCTGCAAAACCATTAAAACTTGGCAACAATTGTGTTAAACCAAATTTCAATTCGAAAGGTGCATCAATAATAGGATATTCAATACATAAAGCATTATAATTCACAAGTGCAACAAGTTCTCTCAGAGTTCTTTGATCAGGTATGATATGATTATAAATTTCAACACAGAATCAAATAAAATCACTACAGATTTAAAAGAATGGAAAAAACGAAAAAGCGATTAAAATAAAATATAAAAAATATAAAAATAACACTAAAAATCTAATTAAATCAAATAAAGCTCGCACAAAAAATTTCAGATTTTTTTGAAAATATGAAAATAGAAAATAAATCAAATAAAATAGAAAAACGCAGAATTTGAAATTTTGAGGGTCTAAATCTTTTAGAATTCTATCTAAAAGAGTATTTTTCTTCGATTTATTTCTGATTTTCTGGAAAAACAATCGGAGTAAATCGAAACAGTAGCTTCCAACTTACCTGAAAGGCTGGAAAACTTATCACTATAATGGAACCGGTATTGCAACCCTGAAAATCAACAAACACAAAAAAAAACTAGCAAGAAAACTATACCTATGTCTATACATTCAGTTAATAACAACAAGAATCCCCGGCAACGGCGCCAATTTGATCCGCGTGTCGTGCACGGATCAAAAACGAGTAATTTTTAAAAACGTAGTATAGCGACAATGATTCGAATCGTCTCACAAGGATTCTTGATCTTATTAACTTATGATAGTAACGATTAATGGTGGTTGATGTTAAGGTCGAATTATAAAAATGGATTAAAATAAGTGATTAACAAATAAAGCTGAAACAGTTAATCTGCTGTTTTGATTTCCCAACTTATCATCGACCCAAATAATTCCCAATTCATAAGAGGACTCTATTTACTTTTCGATTATAATAACAACCAAACAAACGTAATTGATATTATATGATAAATATTCTTAATTTCCGAATAAAGAAAACGGATGAAATATATCAATCGTAAATTAAGCAAACACGATAAACATATGCGAATTACGCAAACGCGATTAAAGTATAGGAACATGTAATCATCGAAATAAATCAATCTAGCATTAGATAAATCGAATTAAGAAAACAAGATATCAAGATTAGAATTGAAAGGAAATAGATTAATTGGAAAATATAAGAACCTCAAAGTGTCGGCGAAAACCGATCACAACAGATAAATCCTTGGAATTAGTTCTCCATAATTCGTCTCTTCGAAAGTAAAAAATAAAATCGTAAAAAGTTTGTCAAAGAGCAGATGCGGCTGCTAGGTTAAATAGAAAAACCTAAATGACCCGTTTACAACCCAACTGGGTCAAATACACAGGCCCAATTCTAAATGACCCGAAACTAAATAAAACTAATGCAGAAGCTTCCAACAAAATTCTGGAAAGTATGACTCCGAATCTGACTTTGAGTCCAACACGAAAGTTGTAGCTCTTTTTCTTAGCTTTCCATCGACTGGTAGAACGCCTCAATAAGATTACTGAAACTCCAGTTATGCTCATTTCCGTAAAAGCTGTTAAAGCTAAAAATTAAGTACGAAAATTAAATTAAGCCAAAAATAAAGTAAATTAGAAAAATAAATTAAAATATAAAAATAAAAAAATAAAAATAAAGAAATGCCTAAGTGCAATCATGTAGGAATGTGCACCAAAATGCACTGATCAAATTCCCCCACACTTAAACTTTTGCCCTCTGAGCAAAAAATAAACTCAAGACTCAAGAAACACAACATCATTCATACTCATTCTAGGCTACAAACTCTTCTTCGATTAAGATAGCATCGATAGGTACTAATCTTACACACTAAGGATATCGTAAGAACACATATCCGCAATTGTGCGGTCAAAGGCCTCCCTCCTATACAAACAATTTCAAATCATGTTATTATGCCTAATTCTAACTTACTCATCCTCCATTTTTCTCTCTTTCAATCTAGAGCAATCACATTAAGCCCGTAATTTATTCATACACATGGTAAATAAGCTTGTTAGTGATTATGATCCATACTTGACAATATTTTAAAGTTACTTTAGTAACTACAAAAAAAAAATTCTTTTTTTTAAGGTTTCACATCTGTTAGGCTAAATGACCGGGTGAGGATCACCTAACTTAGAATGTGGATTCCTATTCAGATTTCTTTTTAAGCGCAAGGTCATTCACTTATTTGCATCAACTTAATTACTTAATGTTTGATTTCTAGAAGGTGTTGACTGCTAGATAAACTACTTAAGAGATATTAAAGGATGAGAACTCAAGGCTATGGCATAACAAGTATTCAAAATGATTTCCATATTCAATTGACTTAAGGTGTTAAAATGATACCGGTCTTGTGAACTTTTTCCAAGTCTCCACAACTAACCTCAAAACAATCTATAGCCTAAAACTTTAAAAAAAAATGTCTAGTGTTTCTAAAACAAAACAAAACAAACAAAAACAAAACAAAAACAAAGAAAATAAATTATTCCTTCCCTCGCACTTAAAACAAGCATTGTCCTCAATGAAAGGACATAAATATAAATAAGAGTGAGAGAAAGGAAAGAACACACCCGAGTAGTCAAGGTGGATAAGTGATCACATAAGCAGCATTTCCTAAAGAGAGCTCTTCTACAATCTCTTCTTCCAAAGTGGGGATCTCATAGAGTAACTTTGGGTAGTATCCATTAATCTTGGAGTTTTTATTATTGTCTTCGCCTTTTATTCCAGGATCAAAGAAGAATCTTCGATAAGTAAAAGTGTTGAATGTGTAGGTGATAATGATCTCCTTTTCTACAACTTCAAGAATCAAAGGATTAAGGGGCTGCCTCACTACTTTTGTTCCATCTTCAATTGAGATCCTATGCATACTTATGGATGGGCTAATATCACAAGTGTCAACTAAAGTCCATCCAATTCCCTTCTTATGTTCCTGTAATAATTTCTCTTCTTGCACAAATTCAAATAAATTTTTAGGAAGTGGCTTCAGCTCTAAATAGGGTGATTTCTCGATGGATGGTTTGTTCCGGGAAGTCGGGATGTAGAGAGCTTCATTGAAATGAAAAACTTCATTTTCAACCTCATCTGTAGTAAGAATATCATCTTGCAAGGCAACCTCAAATTCAACACAAACAGAGCAAATTTTAGTGTCAGTACAAACATCACAAGAGTAAACATCATCAAAATCATACAATGATGGAAAATCAGCTGCAACCAAATTAATACAAGTATCATCAACAATTTCAGAAGGCAACTCTATTTGAAAAATAGAATGTTCTTCCAAAGGTTGTTGGTTTGATCCTCTAGTATGTTTCATAGCATTCATCGAAGTGGTAAGTTGATCAAACTGTATTTGTAAAGTCTAAAAATTAGAATCTATTTGTTGTTGAAACTTGATATTATTTGTGGCAATTTTCTTGACAATGTCCTCTAGTGAAGGTTCGGAAGGTGCAAAGCACACAACCAGAAATTCATTCATATGCTTCTGTGGATCCTCACCTGCAAAACCATTAAAACTTGGCAACAATTGTGTTAAACCAAATTTCAATTCGAAAGGTGCATCAATAATAGGATATTCAATACATAAAGCATTATAATTCACAAGTGCAACAAGTTCTCTCAGAGTTCTTTGATCAGGTATGATATGATTATAAATTTCAACACAGAATCAAATAAAATCACTACAGATTTAAAAGAATGGAAAAAACGAAAAAGCGATTAAAATAAAATATAAAAAATATAAAAATAACACTAAAAATCTAATTAAATCAAATAAAGGTCGCACAAAAAATTTCAGATTTTTTTGAAAATATGAAAATAGAAAATAAATCAAATAAAATAGAAAAACGCAGAATTTGAAATTTTGAGGGTCTAAATCTTTTAGAATTCTATCTAAAAGAGTATTTTTCTTCGATTTATTTCTGATTTTCTGGAAAAACAATCGGAGTAAATCGAAACAGTAGCTTCCAACTTACCTGAAAGGCTGGAAAACTTATCACTATAATGGAACCGGTATTGCAACCCTGAAAATCAACAAACACAAAAAAAAACTAGCAAGAAAACTATACCTATGACTATACATTCAGTTAATAACAACAAGAATCCCCGACAACGGCGCAAATTTGATCCGCGTGTCGTGCACGGATCAAAAACGAGTAATTTTTAAAAACGTAGTATAGCGACAATGACTCGAATCGTCTCACAAGGATTCTTGATCTTATTAACTAATGATAGTAACGATTAATGGTGGTTGATGTTAAGGTCGAATTATAAAAATGGATTAAAATAAGTGATTAACAAATAAAGCTGAAACAGTTAATCTGCTATTTTGATTTCCCAACTTATCATCGACCCAAATAATTCCCAATTCATAAGAGGACTCTATTTACTTTTCGATTATAATAACAATCAAACAAACGTAATTGATATTATATGATAAATATTCTTAATTTCCGAATAAAGCAAACGGATGAAATATATCAATCGTGAATTAAGCAAACACGATAAACATATGCGAATTACGCAAACGCGATTAAAGTATAGGAACATGTAATCATCGAAATAAATCAATCTAACCTTAGATAAATCGAATTAAGAAAACAAGATATCAAGATTAGAATTGAAAGGAAATAGATTAATTGGAAAATATAAGAACCTCAAAGTGTCGGCGAAAACCGATCACAACAGATTAATCCTTGGAATTAGTTCTCCATAATTCGTCTCTTCGAAAGTAAAAAATAAAATCGTAAAAAGTTTGTCAAAGAGCAGATGCGGCTGCTAGGTTAAATAGAAAAACCTAAATGACCCGTTTACAACCCAACTGGGTCAAATACACAGGCCCAATTCTAAATGACCCGAAACTAAATAAAACTAATGCAGAAGCTTCCAACAAAATTCTGGAAAGTATGACTCCGAATCTGACTTTGAGTCCAACACGAAAGTTGTAGCTCTTTTTCTTAGCTTTCCATCGACTGGTAGAACGCCTCAATAAGATTACTGAAACTCCAGTTATGCTCATTTCCGTAAAAGCTGTTAAAGCTAAAAATTAAGTACGAAAATTAAATTAAGCCAAAAATAAAGTAAATTAGAAAAATAAATTAAAATATAAAAATAAAAAAATAAAAATAAACCTAAGTGCAATCATGTAGGAATGTGCACCAAAATGCACTGATCAAATTCCCCCACACTTAAACTTTTGCCCTCTGAGCAAAAAATAAACTCAAGACTCAAGAAACACAACATCATTCATACTCATTCTAGGCTACAAACTCTTCTTCGATTAAGATAGCATCGATAGGTACTAATCTTACACACTAAGGATATCGTAAGAACACATATCCGCAATTGTGCGGTCAAAGGCCTCCCTCCTATACAAACAATTTCAAATCATGTTATTATGCCTAATTCTAACTTACTCATCCTCCATTTTTCTCTCTTTCAATCTAGAGCAATCACATTAAGCCCGTAATTTATTCATACACATGGTAAATAAGCTTGTTAGTGATTATGATCCATACTTGACAATATTTTAAAGTTACTTTAGTAACTACAAAAAAAAAATTCTTTTTTTTAAGGTTTCACATCTGTTAGGCTAAATGACCGGGTGAGGATCACCTATCTTAGAATGTGGATTCCTATTCAGATTTCTTTTTAAGCGCAAGGTCATTCACTTATTTGCATCAACTTAATTACTTAATGTTTGATTTCTAGAAGGTGTTGACTGCTAGATAAACTACTTAAGAGATATTAAAGGATGAGAACTCAAGGCTATGGCATAACAAGTATTCAAAATGATTTCCATATTCAATTGACTTAAGGTGTTAAAATGATACCGGTCTTGTGAACTTTTTCCAAGTCTCCACAACTAACCTCAAAACAATCTATAGCCTAAAACTTTCAAAAAAAATGTCTAGTGTTTCTAAAACAAAACAAAACAAACAAAAACAAAACAAAAACAAAGAAAATAAATTATTCCTTCCCTCGCACTTAAAACAAGCATTGTCCTCAATGAAAGGACATAAATATAAATAAGAGTGAGAGAAAGGAAAGAACACACCCGAGTAGTCAAGGTGGATAAGTGATCACATAAGCAGCATTTCCTAAAGAGAGCTCTTCTACAATCTCTTCTTCCAAAGTGGGGATCTCATAGAGTAACTTTGGGTAGTATCCATTAATCTTGGAGTTTTTATTATTGTCTTCGCCTTTTATTCCAGGATCAAAGAAGAATCTTCGATAAGTAAAAGTGTTGAATGTGTAGGTGATAATGATCTCCTTTTCTACAACTTCAAGAATCAAAGGATTAAGGGGCTGCCTCACTACTTTTGTTCCATCTTCAATTGAGATCCTATGCATACTTATGGATGGGCTAATATCACAAGTGTCAACTAAAGTCCATCCAATTCCCTTCTTATGTTCCTGTAATAATTTCTCTTCTTGCACAAATTCAAATAAATTTTTAGGAAGTGGCTTCAGCTCTAAATAGGGTGATTTCTCGATGGATGGTTTGTTCCGGGAAGTCGGGATGTAGAGAGCTTCATTGAAATGAAAAACTTCATTTTCAACCTCATCTGTAGTAAGAATATCATCTTGCAAGGCAACCTCAAATTCAACACAAACAGAGCAAATTTTAGTGTCAGTACAAACATCACAAGAGTAAACATCATCAAAATCATACAATGATGGAAAATCAGCTGCAACCAAATTAATACAAGTATCATCAACAATTTCAGAAGGCAACTCTATTTGAAAAATAGAATGTTCTTCCAAAGGATGTTGATTTGAATCTTGAGTTTGTTGCATAGCATTCATCGAAGTGGTAAGTTGATCAAACTGTATCTGTAAAGTCTGAAAATTAGAATCTATTTGTTGTTAAAACTTGATATTATTTGTGGCAATTTTCTTGACAATGTCCTCTAGTGAAGGTTTGGAAGGTGCAAAGCACACAACCTGAAATTCATTCATATGCTTATGTGGATCCTCACCTGCAAAACCATTAAAACTTGGCAACATTTGTGTTAAACCAAATTTCAATTCGAAAGGTGCATCAATAATAGGATATTCAATTCATAAAGCATTATAATTCACAAGTGCAACAAGTTCTCTCAATGTTCATTGATCAGCTATGATATGATTATAAATTTCAACACAGAATCAAATAAAATCACTACAGATTTAAAAGAATGAAAAAAATGATAAAGCGATTAAAATAAAATATAAAAAATATAAAAATAACACTAAAAATCTAATTAAATCAAATAAAGCTCGCACAAAAAATTTCATAATTTTTTGAAAATATGAAAAAAGAAAATAAATCAAATAAAATAGAAAAACGCAGAATTTGCAATTTTGAGGGTCGAAATCCTTTAGAATTTTATTCTAAAAGAGTATTCTTCTTCGACTTACCTGAAAGGCTGGAAAACTTATCACTATAATGGAACCGGTATTGCAACCCTGAAAATATACAAACACAAAAAATCGAATTAAGAAAACAAGATATCAAGATTAGAATTGAAAGGAAATAGATTAATTGGAAAATATAAGAACCTCAAAGTGTCGGCGAAAACCGATCACAACAGATTAATCCTTGGAATTAGTTCTCCATAATTCGTCTCTTCGAAAGTAAAAAATAAAATCGTAAAAAGTTTGTCAAAGAGCAGATGCGGCTGCTAGGTTAAATAGAAAAACCTAAATGACCCGTTTACAACCCAACTGGGTCAAATACACAGGCCCAATTCTAAATGATCCGAAACTAAATAAAACTAATGCAGAAGCTTCAAACGAAATTCTGGAAAATATGACTCCGAATCTGACTTTGACTCCAACACGAAAGTTGTAGCTCTTTTTCTTAGCTTTCCATCGACTGGTAGAACGCCTCAATCAGATTACTGAAACTCCGGTTATGCTCATTTCCGTAAAAGCTGTTAAAGCTAAAAATTAAGTACGAAAAATAAATTAAGCCAAAAATAAAGTAAATTAGAAAAACAAATTAAAATATAAAAATAAACAAATAAAACTAAAGAAATGCCTAAGTGCAATCATGTAGGAATGTGCACCAAAATGCACTGATAATTCTCGAAGGAGACGATTATTCTTTGATTTAGGCTTAATGAGCTTAAGCTTAAATCAAAGATTTGTAAACTCATTATATCCTCCCTGATTAGGGATAATGAGCATACTTAAGTATGAGATAAGCATCTCAACTTAATTACCATGATGATATAGGATTAAGATCATTAACCTACTTGTGATTAATTAGTTGTTTTTGGGTTTTTGTTTAGTGTTAAGTAATGAGTTTAATCTCTAATCACAGATTAGTAGACTCATTACACCATCCTAATAGAAGGATGATAGATGAGAACACTTAAGATGAGGAAGATACCTTAACTTAATCCATGGTTAGGGACTAATTAATTATATAACAAGCCTTTATTAAATGGATTTTAATTAAGGGATGATATTAAGAAATGGATTTTATGATTTGTAAGACAACTTGGGGAGGACTTATCCATTAAACACTAGGGTTAGTCCCTCTTAACCATGAGGAAGAGTTAGAACCCTAATGTAAGGCCCAAGTTACAAGATAAAGTCTTAGTGATTATTAAGGTGATTTGACTAAGAGGTTTAAACAAATTAAAGGTTTAACACTTAGGATTAAAGTTATGCACTCCATCCTAAGAGAAGGATGCAGGCATAACCCTAATTCCAAAGTCCTAAAACTTTAAGAGTTTAGTCTCTGATTATTGAGATGAGAAGAGAGACTCAAGGAGACTCAAAGGTAAAAACCTAAGGGGGACTATATACAAACCTAAAAGTCATCATGCTTGGATTTCCTATGGTTTGTTAGGCTTAAGAGAGAAGATCTTCAAGGAAGCCACCAATGGAAGAAGCAGATGAAAAGAGAAGGAGAAAGAAGAACAAGTTACTTACTTCCTGAAGAAGATAAGTAACTTGAAAGAAAGAAAGAAGAAGGATGGAATACAAGTTAACAAATTCACTTCAAAGGCATGTAACAATTCATATGAATGATTAGAGGAGATGGGAAGTGAAGGCAAATCCACCTCCCAAATAACTTACCAAAAGTTCATGAAAAGTTAGTATGAATGCATAAGACATAAAGCATAAAGAAATGAATTGAAATGAAATGCAAATACCAAAGTAAGAAGTGTTTATGCAATGCAAATGGCATATGAGATGATGGAAAGTCATACAATGTGCATATGAATGCTCATACAAGGATGAGATGTCATGAAAGCATGCTTGGAAGTTTGGATACACATGTATGTTTATGAAATGAAATGAATGCAACATATGGAAAATGAATGAAGAAATGATCAATCAAGGTTCTAACATGTCCTAAGATGTCTAAGATGACATATGAATGCTTGAAATGTCATGGCAAGTTCACATGATGATGAATATGCAAGGTGGATGCAAATGAACATGAGAAATTAGGGTTTTATGAACATATGAGATGCAAAGTGTAAACACCCCAAATTTGCCCTCACTCACTTAACACCATGGCTTGTGATCTTTCATTTTTGCATTTGCATAGACATACTATCTCACATTGCATATTTGTTTCATCTGCATAGTTCAAGTTCATCTGCATCTATGGTTTGTGATCTGAGCAATCCAAGATTCCATCTGAGACACCCCAAAGGTCTTAAAGCATTACAAGATGGTCCATGTGTATTCTAACATCATATTGTGTCCCTCAAAGTTCATGGAAGTCAAGAAATCACAAGAACTGGAAAGGCATGGAAGCAGAGCTATGGTTTTCACTACACAGATGACCCAAATTAGGGTTTTGGTTTCATAGGCCTTAACTCCAAATTTTTGGGCCATTATTGTTTCTATTGTTCTTAAGATGTTATAAGGATCATGTGTACCAAGTTTGATGAAGAAATTCATTGTGGAAGTCATATGTTCACTGGGTAACTTCTTGAGCAAGTTAAGGCAAAATCATGGCATCTGAGGCCCCCAACAATGGAACCAAAGGGGTATTTTCATCAAATTGAAGTTCTATGATCTTTATTTGATCTTAGAATAGGTTGGAAGTTCACAAGATTGAAGAATTTTGAGCCATTTGCAAAGTTGCCAAAAATGGAAATGACTTGTAATGGAAACTTTCCATTTTGGGATAGTTTTTCAACCTCCTCTTTCTTGATAAAAAATGCTTCAAATGAAAAATTCTTGGTCATGAAAGTTGTAGGATAGATCTTCCCATTTTCAAAAAGCACAAGAACGCCTTCTAATTCATTATAGAACTCAAGTTATGATCCTTCAAAGTTGGCAAAAATCCTATAATTTTCAAAAATACACCAAAGAGGGATTTTTGCAAAACCACTTGCCAAGGCCTCAAATGACTTCTAATGTACCCAAATATGCCATAACATGATCAAACAACATCAAAGACTCAGAATTGGCCCAAGAATTAGGTCATTTCATGCCTTGAAGCACAAGAAACATCAAAGAGGGAAAATATGTAAAAACCTTGTAAACCCTAGCATCAAGTGTTCCAGCTGCAATCTTTCAATCCAAGGGCTCTCCATGAACTCAGCTGAGGCCAGACATGCCCAAATACAACTCTGACTCGTGCCCATGCTTGAGGTACAACCAATGTTGACTTTTTGCATTTTACAACAAACCAATCAAACTGAGCCACACCAACTCCTCTGACCAATCACACTTGCTTGTACTAACCCTAAGGAACACAAAGAACACAACACACAAGCCTGAAAGCAACAAGAACTCAGATTGCCAAAAATCCCTCAAAAACTTCATCTCTTCGAATCTCCCAACTCACCCAACCAAACTTCAAAATTCTTTCACCAATCATCTCCATACAACCCCAGGATCATTTCCCACCCCTTACATAAGCCTGAAACACTCTCAAACAAAAACACAATTTTTGACATGCTCTGAACTGAAACCTTCAAAATAATCCATACAAACTTGTTCTAAGCTTCCCAATAGCATCAAGGGACTCAAGGGAGTTGTTTTGCACTAAAGGAGGGGTCAGAAAGCAGCTAACTGAAAAGCTTCAACTCAGGTAACCTCAAGAAATGTTTTTCCAGAAATGCATTTTTAAGTTCCTAAATGATTCTTTGTGCTTCAACTCATGCTGATGTGTTTAGTTTTGAAAATGATTGAGAAATGAGTATGTATGCTTGCTCTGAAAATTTTTGACCTAGAACTATTTTGATTCGATTCTCTCTTTTCACGTGTTATAAATGTGTTTTGTTTGATGATTCTTGTTGTATGATGTTTGGGGGTTGATTATGGGCAGAGAGATTGAGTTTTAGAGGCTTAGGGAGAGAGATAGCGTTTTAGCTCACTGGAGAAGATGATCGGAACCGCTGTTCCGGTCATCTGAATGTTGTTAGCCCTAGTTGTGTGATTAAGGGAAGTTTGAATCTCAGAGTTTGGATGTGAGTTCGCGCGCGTGTTTGGAGGGTCCAGATGCGCTCAATTAACCCTAAACCTAATTAATTAATTTAATTAAATTGAATTAGCTGAGTTTGAATCTCAACCATTGGATCACACGCGTTTTGCCCATTTAAACCTGAACCTTTGATTGTGCTGACCCCAAGTCAAGCTGACTTCTCCCCTGCGCCCTTGATTTTGTCAACTTGCAATCCTTACCATCCAAACTGCATACTTTTCATTTTATTTTTATTTATTTCTATTTTCTTTTGTTTATTTATTTAAAAATAGCAAAAATCATTTTAAAAATCTGAAATTTTTTGTCATGTCTTTTATTAATTTTCAGAAACCAAAAATATTTTTATTTTTATTTTTTGCATTAAAAAAGTATTTTTAAATAATCTAAATGTTTTATTTAATTAATTAATTCATTTTAATTAATTAAAAATACATTTAGGTATTTAAAAATCACCAAACAAATCAGAGAGCATCCTTAGACATTTAGAAACATTTAAAAACTCACCTTACAAATTTCTTTTTGGTTTTGATCATACTTTGAGATTTTTCAATGAATTAGGGTTCTTAAAAAGTTCATTTTTCTAACCCTAGCTTCAAAAAATCATAACCTTAAACCTAAGTTGAGTTTGTGAATGGTTCTTTTTGCATTGTTCTATGCATGTCTTCTAGTCCAAAAACATTTTGGTTTCATTTTTACCTTGCATTTTCAAATTTTTTGGCATTTTACATTGAAGATCACCCAAAAACCCTAGGTAACTTAGAAAATTCATAACTCCTCCTAGGTTTAGCTTCCCATCTCCCCCTTTGGATGGTAACCTAGTATAGGTTTAAGGTTCCTTTGAGTGCATTTTCAATTTTTTATCTTGTGCATTGCTTCTGTTTTGGTCATGTGCATCTCATACATTCATAAAACCCTAATTTTACATGTTCATTTGCATTCATCTTGCATATGCATCCATACATGAACCTTCCATGACATTTCATGCATTCATATGTCATCTTAGACATCTTAGGACATGTTAGAATCATGCTTGATCATTTCTCTTTTCATTTGCCATGATTTGCATTCATTTCATTTCATTAACTTTCATGTGTTTTCAAACTTCAAAGCATGCTTACATGACATCTCATTCTTGTATGATCATACATATGCACTTTGTATGACTTTGCATCATCTCACATGACATTAACATTGCATAAAAACTTTCGACTTTGATCATTTCATCTCATTTCATTTCAGTTCATTTCATTTCTTTATCCTTTATACCTTATGCATTCATGCTAACATTTTCAGGTGGTAAGTTACCTTGAGAAGTGAATTTGCCTTCACTTCTTATGCATTCTTATCTTATTAATTTGCATCCTTAATTTTCCTTGAATTGAACTTGTTCACTTATGTTCTTTCTCACATTCTTTCTTTAAGTTACTTATCTTCATCATTGAAGTAAGTAACTAATTTCTTCTACTTCTTCCTCCTTTTATCTGCTTCTTCCATTGGTGGCTTCCTTGAAGATCTCTCTTAAGCCTTACAAATCATAGGAACATCCAAGCATGATAATAATTAGGTTTGTGATTAGTCCCCCTTAGCTTTTTACCTTTGAGTCTCCTTGAGTCTCTCTTCTCATCTCAATAATCAGAGACTAAACTCTTAAAGTTTTAGGACTTTGGAATTAGGGTTATGCTTGCATCCTTTTCTTAGGATGGAGTGTATAACTTTAATCCTAAGTGTTAAACCTTTAATTTGTTTAAACCTTTTAATCAAATCACTTAATAATCATCAAGACTTCATCTTATAACTTGGGCCTTACATTAGGGTTCTAATTCTTCCTTATGGTTAAGAAGGACTAACCCTAGTGTTTAATGGACAAGTCCCCCTAAAGTTGTCTCACAAACCACAAAGCTCATTTCTTAATCTCATCCCTTAATTAATCTCATCCCTTAATTTAAATCCACTTAATAAAGGCTTTGTTATATAATGAATTTAATCCCTAACCATGGATTAAGTCGAGGTATCTTCCTCAGCTTAAGTGTTCTCATCTATTATCCTTCTATTAGGATGGTGTAATGAGTTCACTAATCTGTGATTAGAGATTAAACTCATTACTTAACACTAAACAAAAAAACCAAAAAACATCTAAATAATCACAAGTAGGTTAATGATCTTAATCCTACATCATCATGGCAATTAAGTTGAGATGCTTATCTCATACTTAAGTATTCTCATTATCCCTAATTGGGGAGGATATAATGAGTTTACAAGCCCTTGATTTAGGATTAAGCTCATTAACTTATGCAAAAACACCAAAAACAATAAAAAACTAAAAAACACAAAAACAAACAATAATCGTCTCCTTCGGGATTCTCTTCTCATCACACTCATTCACAAACGAGAACTCGCTTCTTCCGTCTAATGCAAGATAGTTAGCACTCGATCCAGACGAGTCATACACTTGAGCATAGGCAAGTAAGCAGTTCACATTCAATTTATTTTTCATTCTCTTTGAGTCGAACTACGGTGTTTTTACTTCCTCATTCCACGAGAGGATACGTAGGCATAACTTAACTGTTAGTCTCTCTGTCTTCCCCCTCTTTAAATATTCTCTTGTAAGCCTCAGTTCCTGAGCACTTCATTCACTTTCTTGCACTGACACTTGTACATTTCTTTTCCAGCTTTTTGCACACAGATAACACATACATTACCCCTTTAAAACACAATCTTGTAAGCGTAGATCCCGTCGAGTACGACGGAAAATCTGGGTGCTAATACCTTCCCAGGTTTTAACCAACCCCCTTTCTCAGTTTCTCTGGTTCGCAACCGTCTTATCCATCTTTTTCTAGGTTTATGAAGCATTACCTTTCCTTCGGGATAAAAATGTCTAGCTGGCGACTCTATTCAATTCACTTCATTTTCTCCTTTCACCGACCGTTCGCGCTTGTACCGGGATGCAAATCTTTGGGAGCGACAGTTTGGCGATTCTGCTGGGGATCCTTATATTGCAACCAGGGCTTCTGGTTCTTTTGGTGGGTTCCTCCTAGCGCTTGTTTGTTTTTTGTTTACGGTGGTGTTATGTGCTACTTGTGCTTATTATTTATTGCTTTCTGTACAACTTTATTTATTGCTTTCTTTTACAGTTTTATGCATTTCATACTATTAGTATCATATCATTGGTGTTAGATCTGTGTTTACCTTGGTGGGAGGGATTTTTGAGCGATTAAGGTTCATTACCAGGGACCTGAGTGACACATAGGATAGAGTGGCTTCATATTCTTTACCATTCCATGTCAGTCTGGTGCGGGAATATGAAACACGGTTCAGACATGGGTTTCTTCTTGAGAACTCTGTGTTACTGATTTCCTGTAGTACTAGGGCTATCTGGGAAGCCTGCAAAGTCTGGATGACCTTTTTATGACCTTCAGCATCTGAGGTGAATTAGAGGAGGATCTTTTATGGTTATTGTAAACACTGTACCTCCGGGTTAGAAGTGTTTACACTTCTCATAACTGATCCAAGTCTGAGGATCCTTGTTCTAGAACAATACATGTGAGGGGTCGGGATGTTTACAGGTTTGCAGGAACCCTTGGCCTCATCATACCTTGTTACTAGATTTTGTAAGGTTGTATTATTTTGGACAGTTCTTGTGAAACCCTGGACTCTTGACTCTTTATTTGAGTCCCCCGCCTGGTTACTGGTTTTCTAAGCCTCCATTCGGACTTATGAACGCACATGCACCCTATCAAGGCAGATAACAGATCCAGCACTTGATCACAAACCCTTTGCATATCATTCTACATACATCATTTTGCATCATTTAACATTTGTCTATTTGTTTTACAGGGTATCCACATCTTATCTTTGGTTTGGTTTTGACCTGTTCTACTGCTCAGATTCCTTCAGTTATCTACATCAGCTACCTTCAACAACTATCTTCATTAGAGATTCTTCTCCAGCACCTTTACCAGTTTGTCTTCATCAGAGACTCTTCTTCAACATCTTTTTCAGTGACCTTCATCAGTGCTTCTTCTCAGTTTTCTTCACCAGCATCCATTATCAGCATGGACACATCCAGGAAGAGCAACATCACCTACCATTTTATTGAGCCTACTTTGACAGGCATCAGACAGATCCAGTCTCTCATCACTCCTGATCATGTCCCATTATTCAGGGAACATTATGGAGGCATATTGGACATGATCATGGACCTGGATGCATCTCAGAGGAGAATGATTCACACTTGCTTGCAGTTTTATGACCCTCCTCTCAGATGCTTCACATTCCCTGATTTTCAGTTGTGACCTTTGATAGAAGAATTTTCCATGCTGTTAGGTGTCCCCATCAGGAGAGGGATTCCTTTCAACCCTGAGATGGTTGCTCCCAAGAATGAAGATATAGTTAAGGCCTTGCATTTGGAGCCTACCCTCATTGATCAGAGCATGACCACCATGGATTGAATCCCAGGCCTCCACTTGGACTTCTTGATCTCTCAGGCCACCCTGCATGCTGCAGCAGGGAAGTGGGATGCTGTTTGTACACTCTTAGCCCTCAACATATATGGAGTTATCTTGTTTGCATACGAGCCAAAGTTTGTAAGCAAGAATGCTATTCACCTGTTCTTGTTGAGGAACCCAGTCCCCACCCTGCTTGGAGATTTTTACTATTCAGTGCATCAAAGGAATGAGAAACAAAGGGGGAGATTGGTCAGATGTTATGCACCCCTCTTCTACTGTTGGCTGTTAAGGCACTTGCCAAAGTCAGACACTTTCCTGAATCCTCATCAGCCAAGAAACTGGGCTAAGAGATTGATTGCCCTTACATCAGAAGTCATCAGATGGTGCACTCAGAGCACCAAGGGCAAAGATATCATTACTAGTTGTGGGCAATATCCCAATGTACCCTTGATTGGAGTAAAAGGTTGCATCAATTACAACCCTTTTCTTTTCAAGATACAATTAGGGTATGCTTTGGTACATCCCCCAAGAGGGCAAGATTTGACGGAAACCCTCTATTGTGACATCCAGCACAACTCTGCTATTGTTAGACAAGCTGCCTGGGCTTGGGACAACATTCAGATTCAAATTAAGGGGACAACTATTCTTGGCAAATGCAACAACATAGCTTCAGCACAGTATCTTGATTGGTCTCGTACCAGGGGACAGATCACCCAGATGCCATTCACCTTAGAGGATGTACCTGGTCCTTCAGCAGTAAAGCCTGCAGCTACTGTCAGCCTGGAAGAGTTTGAGAAGCTGAAGGAAAGGAATACTCAACTCTCTGAAGCCTTGAAGAAGACCCTCTGGGAGAGGAATGACAGCTGTTTAGATAAAGAGAGGTTAGAGAGGCTCCGGATTGAGCACTTGACCAAGATTGAGAAGACGAATGACTACATCATAAAGGCTAGAGCAGGGGAGCTAGTGCTGAAGAAAGCTTGCAAGGAAGCTAAGACTCAGAAGGCCAGAGCTGAGTATTACTTAGAAGAGAGCCAGGCTAGGTGGATCAGGATCACTGAGGCCCGTGCACAGGAAGATCAGAGAACCCAATCTAGGATAGAGCAACTAGAGGTTAGTAAGAAGAAGCATCAGGCAGCTCTGTTAGCAGCACAAAAAGAGATCTCTAAGTTGAAGATCTGGGCGGGGTTGAAGAGATCAAAGGACCAAGATAAGCATAAGAAGTTGACCATTGCCATTGCCACCAAGAACCTTCTTATCAGGACTATCACAGAGCACCCAGTAGGTCCAATGACTGAGGCTCTCCTGAAGGAAGTCAGAGAGGATGACTTTGGACTGGATGTTTGATTTCCTTGTACTTGTACTTTCCTTTGTACTTTTTGATTTTGTTTTTGTATTTTGACCCACCATGGGGATTTTTGTTGTAATCAAACTATGTATCTTAACACTTTTGTAATATATGCTTTATATTATTCTGTGGGTTTTATCTCTCTGCAACATCATCATTTCCTCGAGGTCTGGAAAAGTCAAAACCAAAGAACCAAACCGGATACCCTTGGAAGACAAATAGACATCCTGCATTGCATACTAACATTTTCTCTTTGTTTTCTAGGTTTTTGTTTTGTTGTTGTTTCTCACTTTGTTGTGGTTTCAGGAAACATTGCTCGCAGAATTGTGTTCCCTGTCAATAGAGTGCACTGGTATCCGACAAGAAACAACCTTCCGGGATTACAAATGGATCAAGTTCAACAAGACTTGACTGATGTAAGGACCCAAATGGCCAATGAGAGGACAAAGATGAGGGCCCAAATGAATCAATTTATGACAATGATCACTGGTTTGGCTCAGAGCCAAGAAAGACTGAGAGAGTTAGTCGAGCGGCAGACTCCCGAGGAAAATCATCCAGGTACAGGGGGTACCAGTAACAACGATCACGTGCAGCCTCGCACTGATCCCCCAGAGTTTGGACCTCACCAGAACCCAGACATCAATGCTATAAGAAACACCCAAGGTAACACTGGAGGAAGGGCTTTGCAGGAAGACCCTCAAGAAGAACAATTTACTGTGGTTGGGGCTGGAGACGAAGTTTACGATCGTCGGTTGGATGAAATTGCAGAGAAGCTAAGGTCTCTTGAATCCCAAAACTCTCTGGGTTTTGATGTCATGGACATGGGATTAGTGGAGGGGGTTAGAATTCCTCATAAGTTCAAACCTCCATGTTTTGAAAGATACAATGGCACATCCTTCCCACATACCCATCTTCAGTCTTTCCTGGGGAGATTGAAAGCCTACACCATGGACGAGAAACTATGGATGTTTTACTTTGAGGATAGCTTGACAGGGGCATCCTGAGAATGGAACTCCCATTTAACCAGAGCCACAGTGAGAAATTGGAAAGACTTGGCTGAAGCTTTCATTCGGCAATATCAGTATAATCTGGACATGGCCCCAAACAGAACCCTTCTGATGGGAATGTCACAATCTTCCCGTGAAAGCTTTAGAGAGTATGCCCAAAGGTGGAGGCAACTAGTTGCTTCCATTCAACCCCCGATGTCAGAAAGGGAGATGGCAGATATGTTCATGAATACTCTCCAGGGTACTTATATTGACAGATTGGCTGCATTTTCTTCCACCAGCTTTGCAGACGTGGTGATAGCTGGGAAATGAATTGAGAGATTACTGAAGATGGGAAAGATTTACGACAACGGTGCCAGTTCAAGCAGTGCAAGGAAGCCATTTGCTGGGCCCTGCAGATCTGGTGAAACAAATTTTGTACATATGGGAAGAGGAAGACCCCAATATCTGCGCAGATCAGTTATTGCCTTCACTATTCCTACTCCACCTCCTCAGTATACTCAACAACCACATCACTTTCCTCAACAACCACATTTTCCTCAACAGAGATCCTACAACAACAATCAACAACAACGCCCTTTTCAACAGCGACCATCTCAGATCAACAGGGTGATTGACCCTATTCCAATGCCATATGCCACATTGCTTCCACAACTTCTAAAGCTCAATCTTGTTGAGTTGAGGACATTGGCTCCACCTGATCCTAAGAAACTTCCAAGAAATTACGATGTCAACGCTAGGTGTGCTTTTCATTCTAATGCACCTGGTCACACCACAGAAAAATACAGGGCTCTGCATATGAAGGTCCAGGATCTGGTAGATTCAAAGGCCCTGAATTTTTCACCATATCCCAATGTCATGAAGAATCCTATGCCCAGCCATGGTGGGCCAAGGATTAATGCGATAGAGGAAGGCTCACCCATGATTTCAATTGAAGATACTGCAAGTATTCAGACACCTCTGGCAGAGGTTAAAGCTCAGCTTTTGAAATGCCAGGTGTTTCCAGGTTGTGAGGCCTGTTGTAAATCTTGCAAGGTTTCTGAGAACGGGTGTGCAAGATTGAGGAATGGCATCAATGGCTTGATCAAAGAAGGCATTCTGTAAATAACCACAAGTGCTTCTACAACACTAGCAACTCTTTTGTCAACAACAAGTGATTCTCCTACAACTGCAACAACAATTGTTCCTACTGACTCGTCTACAACTTCAGCAACCACTTCTTCCATTACTTCAACAAACAATAGTTCCATTTCATCTCCTTCTACAACTTCAGCAACCACCAACAATGATGTCTCCACAGTTACTATTTATTATGACCCTACAACGGTCCCAAACTCCAGCAACTTTCAACAGTCTCAGCAACAGTTTCAGCAACAACCAAGCTTCAATTCATCACCTCCAACGCCCACAAGAAGTCTTGTCACCATTTTCTATGATCCACATACAATAACGGTTCCAGCCTCTGCTGCAGTTAGCTCAGTCACCATCATGGTGCCAGGGCCAATTCCATATGATAAAGACAATGTTGTACCATGGCATTATGGTGCTGACCTTTACTGCAACGGAGAAAAAGTCTTTCTTAATTCTTCAGTTCCTACTCCCCAAGTGGATAATGTAGGGGGAGGCAGAGGCTTCACCCGAAGCGGACGCCTCTTCGTGTCACAAGCTCCAAAGACCAGTACTGAAGCGGAGGCTGCCGCCAAAGCCAAAGGGAAAAGTGTGATACCTGAAGAATCTGCATCAAAAGAAACTCATAAATCATCCTTTGATCAGGATGTGGATGAATTCATGAGGATAATTAAAAGAAGTGACTACAAAGTTGTGGATCAGCTCCACCAGACTCCTTCTAAGATCTCCATCTTATCCCTGCTGTTGTGTTCCGAAGCCCATCGGGATGCACTACTTAAAGTCTTGCACGTTGCCTACGTGCCGGAGGAGATCACAGTGAATCAGCTTGAGACAGTAGTGTCCAATGCTAATACTAGCCATGGTCTAGGTTTCACTAATGCTGACTTGACAACGGAAGGATGTCACCACAACAAAGCTTTACACATCACCCTGGAGTGCAAGGGGGCTGTACTCTCTCATGTTCTTGTAGACACTGGGTCCTCACTCAATGTTTTACCTAAGAAAGCTCTTGTCAAGCTCGAATATGATGGAATAGCTCTCCGACCAAGCAATCTGGTGGTCAGGGATTTTGATGGCTCCAAGAGGTCTGTTCTTGGAGAGGTGGAGCTGCCTGTGATAATCGGTCTGCAGGTCTTTTAAACTACTTTCTATGTGATGGACATATGGTCGGCCTACAGCTGTTTGTTAGGACGACCATGGATTCACGCTGCAGGCGCAGTAACGTCAACCCTTCACCAGAAATTGAAATATGAGTGGGAAGGACAGATTATCACCATCTGTGGTGAGGAGGACATATTTGTTAACCATCTGGCTACATACAAGTACATTGAGATGGATGGTGAAATCCATGAAACTATGAGCCAAGGGTTCAAAGCTCTGAACGTCAATGAGACGACGACTGAAGTATTTGCTGCATCCTAGGAGGATAGGATGGGTACTTCAATTGTCTCCTATCAGCAAGCCCGAAAGGTTGTTGAAGATGGTAATGCCCAAGGCTGGGGCAAGCTGCTACCGGTGGAGAAGAAGGAGGACAAATTCAGTTTGGGTTACAAACCATTCTGACAAGATCAAGAAGAGGCTGCTAAAGAGCCCAAGTTCTTTAGTGGGGGGATGCTCACCCCAGATGTTGTTAACAACCTGGAAGACGAGGCGGAAAGCGATCTCAACCTGGAGAGCTGAATATGTCCAAGGATCCCGTGTCACCAAGTCCTTAACTGGTCTTCCCAGGAAATTATAAGGGTTACTCCTGCAGAGTAATTATTATTTCCTACTTTTTTCAGCATGCATCAAGTCCTGCATCTTACCCAAGGTGTCAGGACTCATTTTGTAATAGGGCCATATTGTAATTTTGTGCTAATGGATTATCAATGAATATCGGACATCTTTTGCAAACAAGTCTCTTTTTCGCTCACTGTCTTTTCATTTTTTACTTTTGTACAAAAAAATAAAATGGCAATGTTTTCAAAATAAACAACTTCATTTTAACTTTTTCTAAACAAGATTAAAATTGATCACTAAAACGAACGAATCTCAACCCTTGCAGAGATTATCCTCCAGATTGCACCGACAACAGCACAGTTATGACCATGTGTGACTTCGACAATCCAATTAATCAAGCCGATGAAGGGGTTGAAGAAGACTATGAGTTACCGGAAGAGTTAGCCAGGTTGTTGAGGCAAGAAGAGAAAGTGATCACTCCTCATCAGGAGGAAGTTGAAACAGTTAATCTTGGTACCGAAGAGGATTTGAAAGAAGTAAAAATCGGGGCCAGTTTGTAGGTTTCAGTAAAAGAACAGCTCATTGACATGCTTCGAGAATACGTCGACGTCTTTGCTTGGTCCTATCAAGACATGCCAGGTCTAGATACGGATATTGTTATGCACAAGCTGCCTTTAAAAGAAGATTGCCCTCCAGTGAAGAAAAAGCTACGCCGTACTCGTCCAGATATGGCCATGAAGATTAAAGAAGAAGTACAAAAACAGTGGGACTTCGGTTTCCTTGCTGTAACTAGTTACCCGCCGTGGGTGGCTAACATTGTACCAGTGACTAAGAAGGATGGCAAAGTACGTATGTGTGTAGACTACTGGGACCTGAACAGAGCTAGCCTGAAGGATGCTTTCCTATTACCTCACATTGATGTATTGGTGGACAACACGACTCAGTTCTCGGTATTTTCTTTCATGGATGAATTTTATGGATATAATCAGATCAGAATGTCACCCGAAGATATGGTAAAACAACCTTCATCACACCTTGGGGCACTTTTTGTTACAAGGTTATGCCTTTTGGACTGAAGAATGCCGGTGCGACTTATCAACGGGCTATGGTAACATTGTTCCACGATATGATCCACAAAGAAATTGAATGCTACGTGGATGACATGATTGCCAAGTCCCTCACTGAAGAAGACCATCTGGTAAATCTGCTGAAGTTGTTCAAGCATCTGAGAGAGTATCTTTTGAAGTTAAACCCCAACAAATGCACATTCGGGGTGCGGTCTGGTAAGTTGCTGGGATTTATTGTAAGTGAAAAGGGGATTGAAGTTGATTCTGACAATGTCAAACCATTCAGGAGATGCCTGCACCTAGGACTGAAAAGGAAGTTTGTGGGTTCTTAGGTAGATTGAACTACATATCGAGGTTCATATCTCATCTTACTGCAACCTGTGAACCACTATTCAAATTGTTAAGAAAGGAACAAACGGTCAGGTGGAACGAAGATTGTCAGAAGGCTTTTGACACGATCAAGGAGTATCTGCAAGAACCTCCAATTTTCATGCCTCCAGTTGAAGGAAGACCTCTAATAATGTACCTGACAGTATTAGAAGGGTCAATGGGGTGTGTGTTGGGCCAGCATGACGAGTCTAGTCGAAAAGAGTATGCAATATACTACCTAAGCAAAAAGTTTTCCGACTGTGAACAACGTTATTCACTGCTCGAGAAAACTTGTTGTGCTTTAGCGTGGGCTGCTCGCCGACTAAGATAGTATATATTGACTCACACTACCTTGTTGATCTCAAAAATGGACCCTGTCAAGTACATATTTGAGAAGCCAGCACTTACCGGAAGGGTTGCAAGATGGCAAATGATTATGACAGAGTATGACATTCAGTACACATCTCAAAAGGCCATCAAGGGCAGTGTACTATCTGATTATCTAGCTGAGTAACCCATTGATGATTACCAGCCCATGAGATTTGACTTCCCTGATGAAGACATCATGTTCTTAAAAGCAAAAGATCATGAGGATCATGTTCACACTGAAGGGCCTTATCCAGAAGAAGAATGGAAAATGATGTTTGATGGGGCTATCAATATGAATGGTCGAGGAGTTGGTGCAGTGCTCATTACACCTAAAGGAGTTCATATGCCTTTCTCGGCAAAACTCACCTTTGCCTGCACTAACAATGAAGTTGAATATGAAGCTTGTATCATGGGTCTTGAGGAAGCCATTGACCTCAGGATCAAGACATTAACTGTATTCGGCGATTCAACTTTGGTAATCAATCAAACCAACGACAAATGGTACACTCACTAGGAGCATCTGATTCCATAACGTGACTACACAAGGAGATTATTGACTTTCTTCATAACAGTCAAACTTGAGTATATCCCTCGAGACAAAAATCAGTTCGCAGATGCTTTATCTACCATTTCCTCCATGATCAAGGTTCAAACTGCCAATTATGTGCCTCGGATTTCAGTATCCAGACTAGACCGACCAGCATACGTATTCTTTGTGGACATTGCTAAAGATGACAAGCCTTGGTTCCATGACATCAAATGCTTCTTAGAGGATCAAACATACCCACCCGGGGCATCATCCAATGATAAGAAGAAATTAAGAAGGTTGGCGAGTAGTTTCTTTCTTAATGCTGATGGTTCATTGTACAAGCAAAACTTTGACATGGTTCTGCTTAGATGTGTTGATAAGAAAGAAGCATACTTGCTGATGCACGAGGTGCATGAAGGATCTTTTGGTACCCATGCCGGAAGACATGCAATGGCTAAGAAATTGTTAAGATCAAGTTACTACTAGATCACAATGGATGCAGACTGTTGTGCCTAAGCCAGGAAATTCCACAAATGCCAGATCTATGCATATAAGGTGCATGTACCTCCAAATCCTTTGAACGTGATGTCTTCACCTTGGCCTTTTGCCATGTGGGGCATTGACATGATTGGAAAGATCGAACCGACTGCTTCAAATGGCCACAGATTCATCTTGATAGCCATTGATTACTTCACCAAGTGGGTTGAAGTAGCTTCGTATGCAAACGTCACCAGACAAGTGGTAGCCAGATTCCTGAAAAGAGACATTATCTGTCGATATGGAGTTCCCGAGCGGATCATTACTGACAATGGTTCCAATTTGAACAACAAAATGATGGCAGAACTGTGTCAGGACTTCAAAATCCAACATCACAACTCTTCTCCTTACAGGCCAAAGATGAATGGCGTTGTTGAGGCAGCTAACAAAAACATCAAGAAGATTGTGCAGAAGATGGTGGTTACTTACAAAGACTGGCATGAGATGCTACCATTTGCCTTTCATGGGTATCGAACCTCAATCAGAACGTCCACTGGGACAACACCTTATCAGCATGTGTATGGTATGGAAGTTGTCCTACCTGTTGAAGTTGAGCTACCCTCCTTACGAGTACTGATGGATGTAAAGATGGACGAAGCAGAATGGGTCCGATCTCGGTACAATCAACTGAATCTGATCGAAGAAAAGAGGCTAGCTGCCATCTGTCATGGGAAGTTATATCAGAAAAGGATGAAGAAAGCCTTCGATCAGAAAGTCAGGCTTCAGGAATACCAAGTAGGAGATCTTGTGCTGAAAAGACTCCTTCCTCCTCATACAGACCACAGGGGCAAATGGACTCCAAACTACGATGGCCCATTCATAGTAAATAAGGTCTTCTCTGATGGAGCACTGATGCTCTCTACTATGGATGGTGAAGATTTCTTATCCCCTGTGAATTCAGATGCAGTTAAAAAATACTTCGCATAAAATGACCCGCTGGACATAAAAACAAAATGTAAGTCTAGGCAAAAATAGGGCATCCCGGCGAGTCAAAAACAGAATAAAAGACTTGGGAAAAAATAAGGGAAAAAATAAAAAAAATGTACACCCTCTGAGTTGAAAAGTTGTATCGGACAGCTCAGGCAAAAATGGGTATCCCGGTGGATTGAAAACCTGAAAGGGCGATCCACGCAAAATCAGGGAATAAGCGAACAACTGCATTCTGAATTCGTCTGTATCACTCACAACATGGCAAGCTTCGAAAGGATAAAGCATCATTCAGAATCAACCTTCTTCAGAAAGCAAGATGAGAAGAACGTCAAGGTCATACAGGTCATAGCAAAGGAAGTTCACCGGAGCGTCGTCAACATTACCAACACTTTTACTTTTCTCAATTTATAACAATCTCCTCATTCCAGGGGTTTTTTTCTTTGACTATATTTGCCAATTCAGGGCACCCATATTAATAAAATCGGAATTTTCTGAAGGTGCGCAAAACACAAGGAAGGGGGGGTTGGAATTGG
Source organism: Lathyrus aphaca (assembly GCA_963966055.1). Lineage (NCBI taxonomy): Eukaryota > Viridiplantae > Streptophyta > Magnoliopsida > Fabales > Fabaceae > Lathyrus > Lathyrus aphaca. The sequence goes on along the minus strand of OZ014519.1, from coordinate 199,990,487 downwards.
GTTTTCTTTAACAACTAAAAATAACTTCTAATGACATGTTTAATTTATCCTGGTTCGTTTGAACTCAAACTACGTCCAGTCCACCCGCCAAGGTGATTTTGCCTCTACTGAGGTCTTAATCCACTATTCAATATGAATACACACAAAGACCTATATTCAATGTCCTCTTGAGTCTTCTGACTAAACTTAGTCACTCAAGGAATAAAATAACTATTACAATTATAATAAAGAAGTAACTAAAAATGCTTCTTGATAAGCAGGGATCACCAAGTGAAAGTTACAGTAATAAGCACAAGTTGATTCAGTCTATTTGCGTGAATGTGTTGAAGTGTGTCACTGAATTCTTAAAATGAAATCCTTTATATAGTATTTGAAGAATGTAGCCGTTGGAGACATCTTGAGTTAAATTTAGGATATAAGTTAATACCATAAATTCCTTCCATAAACAGAGATACTTGTCTTGTTCATTAATTAAAATATCCTTTAATTAATGTCTTCATTAAGGATACCAACATCTTCTAAGAGGAAATCAGAGATAATAAATATAAGATGCGCAGCCAATAAATATGTCATTAAATGATGGATTCTTCTTTGAGAGTATCTTCTGTATGTGACTAAATGAATCTTCTATGCGCGTACGGTTTACTTAAATGAATTGATCTTCTACACAAGAATAAAGATATTCATTAGAACTTCTATTCTATAATAAACTTTGTTATCATCAAAACACTTGGAGGTTCAGAACCATAATTGTTCTAACAATCTCCCCCTTTTTGATGATGACAAAACATTTAGATAAAGAGAATAGAGTTTAATAAAATTAAATGAACTCCCTTTGATTTAGAAAAAATTCTTCAGATGTTCCATGATCCTTAGCTCCCCCTGAGTTGATTACTTGACCTGTTTCTTTTCTATGATTAAAACTCAAATAGTTTTATTAGTATATTATATGTAAGAGGCAAATTATGGTAAACTGCTATGGATCAGAATCATTTACGTTTCTCCCCCTTTTTGTCATAATCAAAAAGAATCAAAGCAAATGAAAAAGACAGAAAATTTCCAATATATTAAAATTATAATCAAAAACAAAACCAGTAGAAGTTTAACGAGTTATGCAGAAGCAGAAGATAAAACAAACGAACAGCTAAAGCAGAAGATAAGCAAAAAAATTAGGAGTTCATCTTAGTAACTAAGGTCTCCAACAAAGATTTAATTTCTGATGATGATTCCACTTGCTTTCCAAGCAAGGTCTTCAGTTCTGCAGTGGTTTCATCTTGCTTATCTAGACGTTGTTTCACCAGTTGATTCTCCTTCTTCAGCTCTTGTAAAGTTTGCAGAACAAAATCTGTAGTAAGAGGTTCTTCAACTTCTGGGGCAGCTTGAGTCTCAGGTTCATCAACATGCTCTTCTTCAGAAGATACCAAGACCATTTGAAGTGCAGAGAGGTCTTCCAGAGGTTCTGACTCTGTCCAAGGCTTGTTGTCCAGCAAAAGAGGTTTAGACTGTTCAACATTAGAAACAACTGCTTGAAGGTACTCACAGAAGTTCTGGTGAGCAATATCATAGCAGATGTCCTTAAGTCTTTTGGACTCAGCATTAAACCACTTTCTGAGGGTAGCCCACAGAAAATCAGAAGCAGCTGGATCTGTAAGCTCTGAGCATGCAGACTTCAGATCCTCTAACTTTAATTTCAAGTCTGTTTCAAAAGCAAGAAGTAAAGCAGAAATGTCTGTTCTAGATGGTTTTGGTTTGGGTATAGGTATGGCTGTTTTGTTTGATACTGAGGACAGTTTTTGTAGGGCTTCAAAATCAACAGATGTTCTGAGAGGATTATCATGTTCAGTTTCTTCTGGAGTATCAGGGATGTTTATAAATGTAGGAGAGTTTGGAGGTGTAGATACGTAAGAGGATAGTGAACTTTCTCTTATGGGGGATAGTCTAGGTGCATGTTCAGGAGATGGAAGTTGGACAGATTCTGAGTCTTGAAAATGTTCAAGATCTGATAGGGCATGTTGCAGGGCAGTTTGTGTTTCAGTTGTGGGAGAGAGATCAATGTCAGATAGAGGGGTATTATCAATTGGTATGTCAAAATCAGAAATTGTTTGTGGTTGATGGGGTTCAGCTTCTGGTGGATAAAGTGATGAGAGGATGGATGCGACAACAGCAGTTGCAAGTATTTCAGTTTGAATAGGATTAAAAGATTGAGGTGGTTCAGAGGAGGGGATTTGTACATAAGGAATATCAACTGAGGATAGTGGGCTAGAAGGTAAGGGGCTAGAAGGTAATTCAGACACTTCTACATTAACTGCTTCTACTACAGAAATGAATTCAGAGTTAGAGGCAGAAGTTTTACCTGATCTTCTAGATGATTTTGGAATCTTCTGAGAAGGTCCTTCAGCAGTCTTTCTCTTCTTGAGTCTTACAGAGGCAGCGTCTGGAGCTTTCTGTTTGAGTTCAGTTGGCTTGAACTGGGGGTCCACACCATGTTGCTTGCAAATATCCAGGTAGTTTACCACAACTTCTGGAGGTGTGTCAGAAGAGAAGAGAGGGAAGTTATCCAATGGAATCCTTATGGTGATGATTACTTCTCTAGAATGAAGAACAGGTTCTTGCTTAATAGAAGTAATGAACTTCATCTTTTTCAAGTTCTTTGCATTCAGAGGTTTTCCAACATCTGTTTCTAGAAGTTGAGTTTGCTTCAATTCTGCCAGAAAGTCTACCAGCTTGTTTTGGCAGAGGATGTCAGAAATAATACGTCCAAAAGGAATCCAATCCCTCTTGGTCTTTTCACCATCTCTGGTTTCCTTCACACTGGTTCTCAGATTCTGGAATAGAGTGTGTGCAAGGTTGATCTTTCTCTTTTTGATGTAATCTGGAGAGTTGGTAGGCTTCCTGTGACAGATTGTCCCAAGAATGATTTTGGCCCAAATTCGGAGAGGGGTCTTCAAATCTTTTATTTTGTTTGAGGGTTTGCCAGAGGTAAATATCTCCTTTGCTATCACAGTAGTATCAGACACTTTGTCCATGTCACTGCACTTGATGCCATTTCCATCAGCTTCAATAAGTTTAGCAAGATGGTCTTCAGAAATAACTACCCGTTTACCAAGCACGTATGATGTAACATGTGCGTTGGTTGCTGTTGCGTAAGCCCAGAATTCCTTTACCAGTTTTGGGAAGACTGGTCCCATTAATCGGTCAAAATACTTTTCCCAGCCCTGAGCATGAACGTCCGGGATGAGATCAAAACCATTTTCCTTCAGACTGTTGAAATCCACAAATAATTCACACAGGACTTCCAGTTTGTCAGCAGGAGTAGAGAGAGTCTTCGTGGGTTCAACATAGAACACATCAGAGAAGTCTTTGCGTTGATGAGAAGAGGAAGCCATTAGTTACTAAGATGAGATTTGAGGGTTTAGTTTTTTTTTGAAAGTGTCAGAGAAAACGCAAGAGTGAGGGTAAAAGATATTCAGTAAGAATGCAATACGGGTAAAAAATGAAAGTGAGAGAGACACATTACATATATAGGAAAATAAAGCATTTAATTAACTGAGAAATTAGTGGGAAAATTTAAGTTTAAAAACATAATGATTAAATGCATTAAATGCGCTGACATAGGGTAAGGCGTAAAAGATTCTGGAACAGTTACCCAAGAGATTTTTGCCTTTTTGGTGTCAAGTTTAGCCGTATCAGTTTCCCAGAAGATCAACAGATGTCCTTCTATAGAGGACAGTTGCCCAAAGCATGTTCTGTCACTCTTTAGAATTTGGACACTTGTTTTAATTCTGATGGGAATCCTTAGAGCCTTGTTGACACTTGTTGATTTGAAGATCTGCATGTTATTCCTTTGAACAGAAGTTCTTAGAATGAAACAGTTAGAACATAGTATCTTTTGAGATAACAATATAGAGGATAAATATCAGAACTTCTAAGTGATAAAGACATATAATTAAAGCATTTTCATTCTGGACATAATTTCATGCTAAGGTTAGTTAGTATGAAATTAAATCTATCTTCAGGAAGGGGTTTTGTAAAGATATCAACCCATTGGTGATTTGTATCTATGAATTTTAACATTAAAATTCCCTTCTGAGTATAGTCCCTAATGAAGTGATGTTTAACTTCTATGTGTTTAGCTCTAGAATGTAAAATTGGATTTTTAGAGAGACAAATAGCAGAAGTATTGTCACAGAGGATAGGAATGTTACTCTCATAGATATTGAAATCCTCAAGCTGATTTTTCATCCAGAGCATCTGAGTACTGCATCCAGCTGCTGCAATGTATTCAGCTTCTGCAGTTGATAATGCTATGGTTGACTGTCTTTTGCTAGACCAAGAGATTAGATTGTCTCCCAAAAATTGACAACTTCCAGAGGTACTTTTTCTTTCTGTTCTGTCTCTAGCAAAATCAGCGTCACAATATCCTACAAGTTTATACTTTTCTGATCTTCTGTAGTACAGACCAAGATTAGTAGTACCTTTCAGATATCTAAAGATTCTCTTAACTGCTGTTAAGTGAGTTTCTCTAGGATCTGATTGGAATCTAGCACATAAACATACACTGTATAAAATATCTGGTCTAGAAGCAGTTAGATAGAGAAGAGATCAAATCATACCTTTGTAGAGCTTCTGATCTACTTTCTTACTTACCTCTTCTTTCTCCAAAATACATGTAGGATGCATAGGAGTTTTAGATATTATGCTTTCTGATAAATCAAATTTCTTCAGAAGTTCTTTTACATATTTGCTTTGATGGATATATGTTCCTTCTGATGTTTGATTTATTTGAATTCCCAGAAAGAACTTTAGTTCTCCCATCATGCTCATTTCGAATTCTGCCTGCATAGATTTAGCAAATTCCTTTCCCAAGGCACTTTTAGTAGAACCAAAAATTATATCATCTACATAAATTTGACATATCAGAAGATCATTTTTAATGTTTTTACTGAAAAGAGTTGTATCCACTTTCCCTCTGATGAACTTATTTTCCAGAAGAAAAGTACTTAGTCTTTCATACCAAGCTCTGGGAGCTTGTTTTAAACCATATAATGATTTTTTGAGTTTGAAAACATGTTCTGGAAATTTTGTATTTTCAAAACCAGGGGGTTGGTGTACATACACTTCTTCATCAATATAACCATTTAAAAATGCACTTTTGACATCCATTTGATATAGAATAATATTATGATTTACAGCAAATGATATTAGAAGTCTAATTGATTCTAACCTGGCGACTGGTGCATAGGTTTCTGTATAGTCAATTCCTTCTTGTTGACTATAACCTTGTGCAACCAGTCTTGCTTTGTTTCTGACAACTTCTCCTTCCTCATTTAGCTTGTTTCTGAATACCCACTTGGTGCCAATGATGTTGAATCCTCTGGGCCTAGGAACTAGATCCCACACATCATTTCTGGTGAATTGATTTAGTTCTTCTTGCATAGCCAGAATCCAATCATTTTCTGAGAGAGCTTCTTCTACAGAAGTTGGTTCAATCAGAGAAACAAGTCCCATTAAGGTCTCTTCAGAGTTTTTGAATGATGATCTTGTTCTGATTGGTTCATCTTTCTTTCCCAAGATTTTATCTTCTGGGTGATTAATATTGCTTCTGGATAGTTTCTTCTGGATGGGTTCTTCAGATGTTGTTGGAGAAATTGTATTATTTTGATCTTTAGGTGATTGATCTTTAGAAGTTCTGTTTGTAGAGATTTCTACTTCTATATCTGCAGTTAATTCACTCTGCTTTGGTTTTTCAGAACCAAGCTTATCATCAAATCTGACATAAATAGATTCTATCACAATGCGTGTTTTTGTATTGTATACTCTGTATCCCTTAGAACGTTCAGAGAATCCTAACATATAACACTTTTGTGCCTTAGAATCAAATTTATTCAGAGTATCAAGGGTATTTAAGATAAAACAAATACATCCAAAAGGATGAAAATATGAAATGTTGGGCTTTTTGTTCTTCCACAATTCATAAGGAGTCTTTTCAAGAATAGGTCTTATAGAGATTCTATTTTGAATATAGCATGCTGTATTTACTGCTTCTGCCCAAAAATGTTTAGCCATATTAGTCTCATTTATCATGGTTCTGGCCATCTCTTGTAATGTTCTATTTTTACGTTCTACAACCCCATTTTGTTGTGGAGTTCTAGGACAAGAAAAATCATGAGAGATGCCATTTTCATTAAAAAATGATTCTAATTGTTTATTTTCAAATTCTCCACCATGATCACTTCTGACTTTAATGATTTTAGATTCTTTTTCATTTTGAACTTGTTTGCAGAAGTTAGAAAATACAACAATTGACTCATCCTTGTGTCTAAGAAACTTTACCCATGTCCATCTGCTGAAGTCATCTACGATCACTAATCCATACTTTTTGCCACTGACAGAAGCAGTTTTCACTGGTCCAAACAAGTCAATGTGCAGAAGTTCTAATGGTCTAGAGGAAGATACAACATTTTTAGCTTTAAAACCAGTTTTTGAAAATTTGCCTTTCTGACATGCTTCACACAGAGCTTCTGAGTTGAACTTCAAATTTGGAAGTCCTCTGACTAGATTGAGTTTGTTAAGTTGAGATAATCTTCTCATATTAACATGTCCCAATCTTCTGTGCCAGACCCATTGCTCATTTTCCACAGACATTAGACATTTTACATTTTGAATTTTTAATTCTGAAAGTTTTATTTTATAAATGTTGTTCTTTCTCTTTCCACTAAAGAGGATTGTTCCATCTTTCTGACTAACAGCTTTACAGAACTTTTGATTAAAGATTATGTCATAGCCATTATCACTTAATTGACTTATGGATAATAAGTTATGCATTAATCCTTCTACTAGTAGAACATTAGAGATAGAGGGAAGATTTCCATTACCAATAGTTCCAGAGCCAATTATTCTTCCTTTTTGATTGCCTCCAAAACCTACGTGGCCTCCATCTTTTAATTCAAGACTTTGGAACATATGCTTTCTTCCCGTCATGTGTCGTGAGCATCCAGAGTCCAGGTACCATGATTGGTGTTTCAGTTTTGCTGTTAAAGACATCTGCAACATACACAATTTTATCCTTGGGTACCCATATTCTTCCGGGTCCTTGTTTGTTAGTTTTTACAAACTTCTGATTCATTTTAGGTTTCAAATCAAAACTTGTGGAACAAGATGACTCACTAGTGTATATAAGATCATTATTATGACCATAGGTGAAATGAGAATTTAGAGGAGTATTTGTATTTATGACAATGTCATCAATCTTTTTAAGCTTCAGAGTTTCTTTAGTTTTCACATAGCCTATGCCTCTTCTTTCATTTCTGCTAACACCATAGATCATAGATGCAATCTTGCTTCTATCTAAGCTTTTAGTAACAAATTGTTGAAAACTATAGTCATATTGTTTTATGATACTATCAGAATTGATTAGATCTTCTAATTCAGATTCCTTCTGAGCTTTAAGTTTCTCAAAAGAGTTTTTACACTCAAAGATATTTTCTTTCAGCTCAGAGTTTTCTGTTTTTAGTTTTCTAACTTCTTCTAATTCAGATACTAGACTTTGTTTCACGTCTTTGTATTTTAGTTGAAGCTTCTGATATTTTTCAAGAATTTCTGAGAGGCTAGCTTCTAATTGAGATCTGGAAAATTTAGAAAATATCTCTTCTGAATTAGATTCTAATTCTGATTCTGATGAGTGATCATCTTCTGGTATGTTTGCCATTAATGCAATGTTAGCTTGTTCATCTTCAGAATCTGACTCTGCTTCAGATGATTCAGAATCATCCCATGTTGCCATGAGACTCTTTTTCTTTTCTCTGCTGAATTTGTTTCTGGGTTTTTCTTTCTGAAGTTTTGGACATTCACTTTTATAGTGTCCTGGTTCTTTGCATTCGTAGCACACAACTTCTTTGCTTCTGGGTTTCTTATGACCAGATGTTGATTCAGAATAATTGTTTGTTCTTCTGGTATTTCTGAACTTCTTCTGACGATGCTTCTAGAGTTGTTGAACTCTTCTGGATAGGAGAGATAATTCATCTTCTTCTGATGAGCATCCGGAGCTTTCTTCTTCTTCTGCCTGTAAAGCTTTAGAAACATGTTTGTTAGATTTAAGAGCTACAGACTTACCTTTCTTCTGGGGTTCATCTTCTTCTAATTCAATCTCATGACTTCTCAAAGAGCTGATCAGTTCTTCTAAGGAAATTTCATTCAGATTTTTTGATAGCTTTAAAGCAGTGACCATGGGCCTCCAAGCTTTTGGTAAACTTCTGATGATTTTCTTCACATGATCTGCTGTTGAGTAGCCTTTGTCCAGAACTTTTAGTCCAGCTACCAGGATTTGGAACCTTGAGAACATTTTTTCAATTGTCTCATCTTCTTCCATCTTGAAAGCTTCATACTTCTGGATGAGAGCTAGAGCTTTAGTCTCCTTGACTTGAGAGTTGCCTTCATGTGTCATCCTCAGAGAATCAAACATGTGTTTAGATGAATCCCTGTTTGTGATCTTCTCATATTCTGTGTATGAGATGGCACTTAGAAGTATGATCCTAGCTTTGTGATGATTTCTGAATTCCTTCTTCTGTTGAGCTGTCATATTTTTTCTTTCAATCTTCTGACCATCTGCTCCAACAGGATGAATGTATCCATCTGTCACTGTCGCTCCCCATAAATGAAGCTAGGTCCAGATAAGAGTACAGACGCGAACGGTCGGCGAAAGGGGGATGCGAGGACACACAGGAGTGAACTCACAGGGAATGAATAGAGTCGCCAGCTAGGCATTTTTATCCCGGAGGAAAGGCAATGCTGCATAGACCTAGAAAGACATGGATAAGACGGTTGCGAACCAGAGAGACTGAGAAAGGGGGTTGGTTACAACCTGGGAAGGTATTAGCACCCAGATTGTCCGTCGTACTCGACGGGATCCACGCTTGAAAGATTTGTGTTTTAAAGGGGTAGTGTCAGTGCAATTTGTGTGTAAAAGAGCTGGAAAACAAAATGTACAGGTGTCAGTGTAAGAGAAAAGTGAAGTATATAAGTGAAGTGTCAGTGAAAGAACAGGAGTGAAATGCTCAAGATCATGAGGCTAAAAGAATGAAACTAGAAAGAGGGGGAATATACAGAGACTTTTGTTCGATAACTATTAAGTTATGCCTACGTATCCTCTCGTGCAATGAGGAAGTCAGAACACCGTAGTTCGACCCAAAGAGACTGAAAGATGAATTTGACCTGTGAACTGCTTGCTTGTCAATGCTCAAGTGTATGACCTGTCTGGCTCAGGTGCAAACTGTCTTGCATTAGACGGAAGAAGCAAGTTCTCGTTTGCGAGTGAAGATGATGAGAAAAGAATCCCGAAGGAGACGATTATTGTTTGTTTTTGAGTTTTCAGTCTTTTATTGTTTTTGGATTTTGTCATAAGTTGATGAGCTTAAGTCTAAACCAATGGATTTAGTAAACTCATCACATCTTCCCTCTGATTAGGGGTAATGAGAATATCTTAAGTGTGAAGTCAGATTCTCACACTTAATCACCTTTGGGGTAGGATTAAGATCATTATCTTACTTGTAATTAATTAGATGTTTTTGTTGTTTTTGTTTAGTGTTGAGTAATGAGATTAAGCCATAATCAGAGATTAAACAGACTCATTACACCATCCTAATAGAAGGATAATAGATGAGAATGTTTAAGCTGAGGAAAGCTCCTCAACTTAATCCATGATTAGGGATTAAACTCATGACAAAACAAGCCTTTATTAGATGGATTTTATTTAATGATATGATGATGAAGTGATTTTTAGGGTTTGTAAGACAACTTGGGGGGGACTTGTCCATTAACACTAGGGTTAGTCCTTCTTAACCAGTTAAGGAAGAATTAGAACCCTAATGCAAGGCCCAAGTTACAAGCTTGATGTCTTGATGATTATTAAGTGAATTGATTAAAGGATTTAAACACATTAAGGGTTTAACACTTAGGATTAAAGTTATACACTTCATCCTAATAGAAGGATGCATGCATAAGCTTAATCACAAAGCCTTAAAGCCTTTAGGGTTTAGTCCCTGATTATGAGGTGAGAAAAGAAGACTCAAAGAGACACAAAGGTAAAACTAAGTAGGGAGACTAATCAAAACCCTAATCATTTTCATGCTTGGTTGTTCCTATGGTTTGTGAGGTTAACAAGAAAAATCTTCAATGGAACCACCGGGGAGCAGATGAAAGGATCAAGAGAAGCAAAGTAACTTGCTTCATCCAAGAAGTCAAGTCACTTTGAAGAAAGAAAGTGGGGAGAAGAAGAATGAGCAAGCTCAGACTCAAACACATATAGAAAATGCAACAATGGATGTAAGAGAGATGAAAAGAAAGGTTATGAGAAGTGAAGGCAAATTCACTTCTCAAGTTCACTTACCACCTGAAAGGGCAGAAAAGGAATGCAATGCAATGCAGAATGGGATGAGATGTCATGATGAGAAACAAAACCAGAAGCACATACATGATGCTAATGATGTTATGAGATGCTACAAACATGAGGCAGCACATGGAAATGATCATACAAGCTTATGAATGCAAATGAAGCAAGTTAGGAACCATGAAAACACATGAAAAGTTATGGAGTGCACATGACATACAACATGGCAAATACATGATGCAATGATCAAACATGTTTCTTGTATGTCTTATGATGTCAAATGAATCACATGGAAGCATGGAATGTCATGGCAAGTCATGGTATGAAGGCAAATGCAAGATGGATGCATATGGAAGCCCAAATTAGGGTTTATGAACCAAACATCAAACAAAAGTCAAAATCAGAAGCAAACCCTAAGATAAAAAATGGAAAATGCTACACAAAGGACCCCTAATCCCATACTAAATCACTGCCCAAAGGAGAGGTCTCAACTCTTAACCAAACTTAAGTTATGATTTTTACAAGTTTTTAGGGTTTTTAGGGTTCCTAAACAAAAGAAATGTCAAACAATTTGAAAATGCAAGATCAGATCATGGCCATTTAATCCTAGAAACTACATGCTAAACACAATGCAATGCAAGAAGAATCAATGTCCAACTCTTCATAGATAGGCAGAAATGATTTTTTGAACTTAGGATCAAAATAATGCACAAAAATGATTTTTATTCAATGAAAAATTCTCAAAATGCATCAAGATCAAAAAAGAAATTTGGTTTGAAGGTTGGACAATGTTTCTAAATGTCTTAGAACATTTCATGAATTTTTTGGTGATTTTTAAATACTTAAAAGTATTTTTAATAAATTAATTTCCATTAATCAATTAAAAATAATCTTTTAAATATTTAAAAATGCTTTTTTAATGATAAAAATAAAAACAAAAATATTTTTATGTCATAAAAATTATTAAAACCCATGATAAAAAGTTTCATAATTTTTAGACATTTTTTACTATTTTAAATAAAATATGCAAGTTAAATGAAAAGAAATGAAATAAAAAAGAAAATAAATGGAAAGTAATCAGAATGGAGGGTTGAGATTGAGACTGGGCTTGAATGTGTTGACTGGCGCGTTATCCAAGGGTCCAGGTTGCTTCTGAGTTAATTAATTTAATTATAATCAATTAAATCTAATTAAGTGGATTAGGGCTAATTGGGAAGATCCAGGCCACACATGCGCGCGGGTAGTCAACGGGTCAAAGGCATCCTACGCTCAGAATTCAAATGGGAGTTAATGACTGTAATTAGGGCAAATCACTTTCAGGTGACCGGAGAGGAGCTCCGGTCATCTTCTCCGGCACCTCAAAAACCCTAAAACATGATTCAGGCACCTATTTCACAAATTAAGCACACCTAAGTGATCCTCTAACAACCTAGGTCATGAATCCACCCTCAAATAACATTTAAACACCATGAATCAAACGAATCGAAGGAAATAAAATCCACGGGCAAAATTTCAGAGGGATCATACAAACTCATTTCTCCCTTATTTTTGATTCTGAAACCAACCCCATGACCAGCAAGACATGAATAATCATATTATAACTTAAAATGCAAGCTTTGGGAGAAAGTGTTCATGTTCATACCTGAGCTGGAAAGCTTCAAAACTGAGCTTCCAGAGCTTCCTTTGCGTGCAAATGGACTCCCTTGACTCTCCTGGTGCTAATGGAAGGCTTGAAATGAGCTTAGACAAGCTGCCTTGAGCAATCCATTTCTGGTGTAGCAGAAAATGCAGTTTGTGTATAGGCTGTTTCAGGTCAATGTGAAGGGTGGTTTTGACTCCTTGTGATGTGCTTGACTTGTTGGTGAGGGAAAATGATGTGTCTGATGGCTGGAAAAAGGGATTCGAAGAGTTCTGGTTTTGAGGATGAGAAATGGTGAAGCTCAATTCATGAGGGTTTCAGGCTTGAATCTTGTTGGTTTCTACTCAATGAAACATGGTGAGATGATTGGTGAAAATGGTTTGGATGTTTGAAGTTTGTGGAGGCAGATTCGAAGAGTTTTGCAAAATGAGGTGTTTTTGTGTATGTGATCTTGTGATGTGTTTCAGCCTTGCTTCTTGATGTGTTTTGCTAGCAGATGGAAAGTATAAACAAATGCAAGTGGCTAGAGGATGTGACATGGCCTGTGGTGATTGGGATGTTTGCTTTTGCCAAAAGTCAACTTTTTGTGTAAGAGAGGTATGGCTTGGCTCTAGGCTAGTACAAGCATGGGGCTGGCGCAGCAAGAGTGAGGGGAAGGGCTAGCAAAGCTCAGCATCCAATGTAGCAAGTGGTAGGAAGTGTGATCATGAGTTTTGCAAGTTGGCTCAATTTTGTTCACATGTGATTTTCTCATCTCATAAGCCATGAAACATGAGCATTCTTGGTTCAATTCTGACTTTTAGAGTTTATGTGAAGTTTGTGTCATGGTTTGATGTCAACTAGAGGTTACAAAAAGCCTTGGTTCATGATTTTGCAAAATTCACATTTGAAGCATGCCTTGAAAATCAATGATTTTTGCCAACTTTGTCACACCATAACTTTTGATCCAAGAAGAATTTGATCATGTTCTTGTACTTTTTGAAAAGGGGAAGATGTATTCTACAACTTTCATGACCAAAGTTTTTCCATTTGAAGCATTTTTGGATCAAGAATCAAGGCTTGAAAAGTGACCTAAAATGAAGCATTCTTGAAAAGTCAACTATGCCCAAAAAGTCAACATTTGCAAAAACTCCAAATTCTTGATTTTTGTGAACTTCAACCTTCTTCCATGATCAAATAAAGATCATATACACTCAAAATAATGAAGATCACCCATTGGTTGGGTCATTGGGGGCCTCAGATGCCCTGATTTTGCACTGACTTGTCTGGAAAGTCAACTCTTGATCAGATGACTTCCCCATGGAATTTCTTCATGAAAATTGATATGCATACTCCCTATACCATATAGAGACCAATGGAAACAAGAATGACCAAAAAATTTGGAGTTATGGCCTCTGAAACCAAAACCCTAATTTTAGGTCAACTGTGCAGTCAAACCTGGCTCTGCATCCACACCAATCCCAGTTCTTGTGATTCTTTTGCATTTTTGACTTTGAGAGGATGTGATATGATATAAGAACACTCATGGATCCCTTTGAAGTGATTGATGGCCTTTGGAGTGGCTCAAAAGGTTCTTGGATTGCTCAGATCACAAACCCTAGGTGCAGATGACTTAGAAACTATGCAGTGAAACAAAAATGGGATATGAGATCTTATGATTGTGTTTATGCATATGAGAATGATCACAAGCCATGGTGTGAATGGGTGAGGGCAAATTTGAGGTGTTTACAGCTGCCCCTATTCAAACATAAGTTAGCTGTGCAGGATGTAAGCAACGGCTTAACAGGCAAACAAGATAACTTGTGGTTGAATACCAAAGACAGTCCAAAATTTGCACTCACAGAATGAAGAATAAAAGGGATATAGATTGTAAAAGGAAAATAAAGTATATTGTAAAGTATGGGCGACGGAGGACGACCGCCGAGCAGAGGACGACTGCTGGGTAAAGAGCAATGACGGGGACGGCCGACATGCTGAAAAAGGGTGTATAACAAAAAAGCGATGACGGGGACGGCCGACATGCTGGGGATACAAAGCAAAGACGGGGACGGCCGACTAGCTGGGGAAGAAAAGGATTATGATGGGGACGGCCACCAAGGTAAAGCTGTAAAATTCTCTGGGGATTAATGAAACATGACGGGGACGGCCATCAAGTTCACAAAGCAAAGTAACCAACGATGGGGACGGCCATCAGGCTAAAAAGGAAAAGGGACCACGACGGGGACGGCCATCGGGTTAAAGAATAAATGAAATAAACAGATGATGGGGTACGGCCATCAAAGGTGAAGGACGATCACCTAGCAGGGGACGGCTGCTCTGTTGGGGAATAAAGGAATTATGATGGGGACGGCCATCAAAGGCGGAGGACGACCACCTGGCAGGGTACGGCTGCCGAAAAAATATCAACGATGGGGACGGCCATCGGATAAAAAGTCAACGATGGGGACGGCCATCGGACGAGCATGATGGAGGATGACCATCAAGGGGTGGAGGACGACCACCTAGCAGGGGACGGCTGCTCTCAGGGTTTATCATGACATGGGACGAATGCCAGATAACCAAAATCAACAATGGGGACGGCCATTGGGTAAAATGATGAAGGACGATCATCAAGAGGGTGGAGGACGACCACCTAGCAGGGGACGGCTGCTAAATTCAACGATGGGGACGACCATCGGATGAGCATGACGGAGGACGACCATCAAGGGGTGGAGGACGACCACCTAGCAGGGGACGGCTGCTCTCAGGGTTTATCATGACATAGGACGAATGCCAGATAAAAAAGGAATATTTGCTTTGTTGGTGATCTACTGGGAGTAGCAAACACGGACGAGTGTTTATATCCAAGAAACAAAAGGTATAAGTGTTTGGTATTATGTATAGATTAAAGATGCGGACGAGCATCCCTAAGACTACGATACGGACGAGTATCGGGTAGAAATAAGTATTGACACGCGTTCAGAGATGATGATACGGACGAGTATCAACTGGTTAACAGAGAACACAGATGAGTGTTGAATCTGAAGGGACTCCTCTAGGGAATAGTGGACACTGACGAGTATCTATATTCAATAAGACACAAGTGTTTGACACGGTGTATGGATTAAAGATGCGGACGAGCACCCTTAAGACTATGATACGGACGAGTATCATGCAGGAACAAACATTTGACGCATATTCTGAGATGATGGTACGGACGAGCACCAACTGGTTAACAAAGAACATGAACCAATGCCGGATCTGTGGGGACATGAATGGTGTATATAAGATACGGACGAGTATCTGTATAAGTGAAATAAGTATGAGTGGTGTATAGATGGGTGTTTATCTGCTGGGGATGGTGACACGGACGAGTGTCGAAGGGAGAGGAGTATAGTATTAACAAGTATATTGGTTGTAAAAGTGTAAGCGACTACGCTGGGGATGTGACACGGACGGGTGTCGAGAAGGTGTATATACAAATAGGTGAGTGCAAAGAGGATGTCTTTGGCTTTCCGCTGGGGGTATGACACGGACGGGTGTCAGGAAGTATCCGTAATACCAGTGGCTTTGTTTGTAAAGAGTGTTCAGGCGACTTACTGGGGAGTGATGACACGGACGGGTGTCAAAAGGTGTATATACTAGTGTTTGTGATTTGTGAGGCAACTGCTTTTGCTGGGGACTCTGGGGGATTTTGGGGAAAGTATTCCGTATTCTGATGAATGGTTATTATTCACAAGCGTTGGTCCGAAACATGGCTTATGATTATGCTATATGTTTGATTTTTTACCGTAATTCTCCGTATTAGACGGAATGCTACGCTTTATGGGTGAATATGATGCAAATGCTATGATTGTGCAAAGATACCAAAACCGGGATCTGGATCCCGTTGCTGCGAAGATCTTCGGCCGATCTGCTTGAAATGGACATCCCAGCTGGGGAGGAGATCATTGATAGACCTGGAGAGATGTATCTGCTTGGGGATATAGGTCACTGATTGACATATCCTTGTAATATGAGACCCAGCTGGGGTTTGTAGAAGTCTTCTATACTCTGTTGTGACTTCTTCATGCATTGCTCTTCTGAATAGAGGCTGAGGATTCTGTGGGGAGATGATTCCCTGACTTCTGCCTTCTGCTGAGGAAGAAAAAATGGTACTACAGCTGGGGAATGTTGTTGGCCACTCAGCTGGGGAGAGTAATGAGAGGCAACTCAGCTGGGGATAGAGCATTTCGGGTGCTGAGATTATTTGTTGATTTGCCAGCTCGCTGAGATGTAACTTGCATGCCCCAAGTTGCGTTCTGGATACCTGCAATCCTGCAAAGATAAGGAAACGCACAAATGGTCCTGAGGTATCCTTTACTGGATTCCGTCATAGGAGTTAAGTACTTTCGAGAGTAAGTATATTCCCTGCAAGCATGTGTTTATTTGAAGATAAACATCTGTATCCTTATGCAATCAGTGTTTCTTTAAGATATCAGACCTTTTTGCAAAATGAAAATGTACAAAACGAGACATGACTGAAAATCTGATTTTATTAATTCACATGCCCTGAATTGGCGAAATACAGTCAAAGAAACAAATCCCCTGAAATGAGGAGATTGTTACAAATGGAGAAACAAAACGCTGGCAGTGTTGACGACGCCTTCAAGGAGCTTCCTCTTCTGCTATGACTCGTATGACAATGACGTTCTTCTCGTCCTGCTTTCTGAAGAAGGCTGATTCTGATTGAAGCTTGATCCTTTGGAGCTTACCGAGTTGTAGATAATATAGACGAATTCAGAACGCAGTTGTTCGCTTATTCCCTTATTTTGCATGGATCGCCCTTTCGGGTTTTCAATCCATCGGGATACCCATTTTTGCCTGAGCTGTCCAATGCGGCTTTTCAACTCAGCGGGTGTACATTTTTCTTATTTATTTCCCTTATTTTTGCCCGAGTCTTTTATTCTGTTTTTGACTCGCCGGGATGCCCTATTTTTTGCCTGGACTTACATTCTGTTTTTATGTCCAGCGGGTCATTTTATGCGAAGTATTTTTTAACTGCATCTGAATTCACAGGGGACAGGAAATCTTCACCATCCATGGTGCTGAGCATCAGTGCTCCACCCGAGAAAACTTTCTTTACCACAAATGGTCCTTCATAATTTGGAGTCCACTTGCCCCTGTGGTCTGTATGAGGAGGGAGGATTCTCTTCAGCACAAGATCTCCTACTTGGTACTCTCGGTGCCTGACTTTCTGATCGAAGGCCTTCTTCATTCTTTTCTGATACAACTGCCCATGACAGATTGCAGCCAATCTCTTCTCTTCAACCAGACTCAGTTGCTCGTACCGGGACCTAACCCATTCTGCTTCGTTCAGCTTAACATCCATCAATACTCGTAAAGAGGGTAGTTCAACTTCAACAGGTAGGACTGCCTCCATACCATACACAAGTTGATACGGTGTTGCCCCAGTGGATGTTCTTATTGACGTGCGGTACCCATGCAAGGCAAACGGTAGCATCTCATGCCAGTCTTTATAGGTGACTACCATCTTCTGCACAATCTTCTTGATGTTCTTATTTGCTGCCTCAACAACGCCATTCATCTTTGGCCTGTAAGGAGAAGAATTGTGATGTTGAATCTTGAAGTCCCGGCATAGCTCTGCCATCATTTTGTTGTTCAAGTTGGAACCATTATCAGTAATGATTCGTTCGGGCACTCCATACCGACAGATGATATCTCTTTTCAGAAATCTGGCTACCACTTTTCTTGTAACATTTGCATATGAGGCTGCTTCGACCCATTTGGTGAAATAGTCAATAGCAACCAGGATGAATCTGTGGCCGTTCGAAGCAGTTGGCTCGATCTTGCCAATCATATCAATGCCCCACATGGCAAAGGGCCATGGTGAAGACATGATGTTCAGAGGATTGGGAGGCACATGCACTTTATCTGCATAGATCTGGCATTTGTGGCATTTTCTGGCATAGGTACAACAGTCTGCATCCATTGTGATCCAATAATACCCTGATCTTAACAATTTCTTAGCCATGGCATGCCCTCCGGCATGGGTACCAAAAGATCCTTCGTGCACTTCATGCATCAACAAACCTGCTTCTGTCTTATCAACACATCTGAGGAGTACCATGTCAAAGTTCCTTTTGTATAAAGACCCATCAGCGTTCAGAAAGAAACTACCAGCAAGCCTTCTCAAAGTCTTCTTATCATTGGAAGATGCCCCAGGTGGGTATGTCTGATCCTCCAAGAAGCACTTCATGTCATGGAACCAAGGCTTATTATCTTTGACCATATCTGCGGCAAATACATATGCTGGTCTGTCAAGTCTGGACACTGAAATCTGAGGTACAAAGTTGGCAGCCTGAACTTTGATCATGGACGAAATGGTAGCCAGGGCATCTGCAAATTGATTCTCGTCCCGAGGGATATACTCAAGCTTGACTGTTGTGAAGAAAGTCAGTAACCTCCTTGTATAATCCCTGTAAGGTATCAGATGATCCTGGTGGGTGTACCATTTTCCGTTGGTTTGATTAACTACCAGAGCTGAATCTCCGAACACAGTTAAAGTCTTGATTCTGAGGTCAATGGCTTCCTCAAGACCCATAATGCAAGCTTCGTATTCAGCTTCGTTGTTAGTGCAGTTGAAAGTGAGTTTTGCCGAGAAAGGCATGTGAACTCCTTTTGGTGAAATGAGTACTGCACCAACACCACGACCATTCATGTTAACGGCCCCGTCAAACATCATAGTCCATTCTTCTTCCGGGTCAGGCCCTTCAGTGTGAATAGGCTCTTCATGATCTTTTGCTTTTATGAACATGATGTCTTCATCAGGGAAGTCAAACCTCATAGGCTGGTAGTCATCAATGGGTTGCTCAGCAAGATATTCAGATAGTACACTGCCCTTGATGGCTTTCTGAGATGTGTACTGTATGTCGTATTCTGTGAGAATCATCTTCCATCTTGCAACCCGTCCGGTAAGAGCTGGCTTCTCGAAAATGTACTTAACTGGGTCCATTTTGGAGATCAATAAAGTAGTGTGGGTCAACATATACTGTCTCAGTCGGCGAGCAGCCCACGCTAAAGCACAGCAAGTTTTCTCGAGCAGTGAATATCGTTGTTCACAGTCGGTAAACTTTTTTCTTAGGTAGTATATTGCATACTCTTTTCGACCAGACTCGTCATGCTGGCCCAGCACACACCCCATTGACTCTTCTAATACTGTCAAGTACATGATTAGAGGTCTTCCTTCAACTGGAGGCATAAGGATTGGAGGTTCTTGTAAGTATTCCTTGATCTTGTCAAAAGCCTTCTGGCAGTCTTCGTTCCACCTGACCGTCTGTTCTTTTCTTAACAACTTGAACAAGGGTTCACAGGTAGCCGTAAGGTGACATATGAACCGTGAGATGTAGTTCAATCGACCTAAGAACCCTCGAACTTCTTTCTCTGTTTTCGGTGCAGGCATCTCTTGGATGGCTTTGACTTTGTCAGGGTCAACTTCAATCCCTTTCTCACTTACAATAAAGCCCAGCAGCTTACCAGATCTCACCCCGAATGTGCATTTGTTGGGGTTTAACTTCAGTTGGTACTTCCTCAGACGCTTGAATAACTTCAACAGATTTACTAGGTGGTCTTCTTCTGTAAGGGACTTGGCAATCATGTCATCCACATAACATTCTATCTCTTTATGGATCATATCGTGGAATAATGTCACCATAGCCCGTTGATATGTTGCACCGGCATTCTTCAGTCCGAATGGCATCACCTTGTAACAGAATGTGCCCCATGGTGTAATGAAAGTGGTCTTCTCCATGTCTTCAGGTGACATCTTAATCTGATTGTAACCTGAAAATCCGTCCATGAAGGAGAATACCGAGAACTGAGCTGTGTTGTCCACCAATACGTCAATGTGAGGTAATGGGAAGTCATCTTTTGGGCTGGCTCTGTTCAGATCCCGGTAGTCAACACACATCCTTACTTTGCCGTCTTTCTTAGGCACAGGTACAATATTAGCAACCCACGGCGGATAGCTAGTTACAGCAAGGAACCCGGCGTCCCACTGCTTCTGTACCTCTTCTTTGATTTTCATTGCCATATCTGGGCGAGTACGGCGCATTTTCTGTTTAACCGGCGGGCATCCTTCTCTTAAAGGAAGCTTGTGCACAACAATGTCGGTGTCCAAACCTGACATATCTTGATAAGACCAAGCGAACACATCCACATACTCTTGAAGCAGGTCAACCAGTTGTCTCTTCACTGAGTCTTGTAAGCAGGCCCCGATTTTAACTTCTCTCACGTCTTCATCTGTACCAAGATTGATCGTCTCTACCTCCTCCTGATGAGGGGTGATAACCTTCTCCTCCTGTATCAACAATCTGGCTAGCTCTTCAGGAAGCTCATACTCTTCTTCAACCCCTTCATCAGCTTGATTGATTGGATTGTCAAAGTCATACGAAGTCATAGCCGTGCTGTTGTCGGTGCAGTCTGGAAGGCACTCTCTGCAAGGGTTCAGTTTGTTCGTTTTAGTGATTTGATTTTAATCTTGTTTAGAAAAGTGAAATAAAGTTGTCATTTTGAAAACATCGCCATTTATTTTTGTACAAAAAAGAAAAATGGAAAACAGTGAGCAGAAAAGAAAAAGACTCATTTGCAAAAAGATGTCTGATATTTCATTAATTAATCTTGTTTGCACAAAAAGTACAGATGGCCCTGATTACAAAATGAGTCTTGTCATCTTGGGCAAGATGCAAGACTTTGATGCATGCTATAAAAATACAGGAAATAATAATTACTCTGCCTGAGTAACTCTTATAATTTCCTGGGAAGACCAGTTTGAGACACTGCTCCCCGGGATCTTTGGACGAATCCAGCTTTCCAGGTTGCGTTCTTCTTCCAGCTCGTCTTCCAAACAGTTGACAGCATCAGGGGTGAGCATCCCCCCACTCACAAAGTTGGGCTCTTTCGCAGCCGCCGCTTGACCTTGTTGAGTTGGTTTGTAACCCAACCCAAATCTGTCTTCTTTCTTTTCCACCGGTAGCAATTTGCCCCAGCCTTGGGCGTTTCCTCCCTCAACAACCTTCCGGGCTTGTTGGTATGACGATATTGAAGTACCAGGTACAGCAGATGTTTCATTGACATTCAAAGCTTCGAACCCCTGACTCATTGTTTCATGGATCTCCCCATCCATCTCAATGTACTTATAGGTTGCCAGGTGGCTGACAAAAATGTCCTCCTCTCCGCAGATTGTAACGATTTGACCCTCCCACTCATATTTTAACTTCTGGTGAAGGGTAGAGGTCACGGCGCCAGCAGCGTGAATCCATGGCCTACCCAACAAACAGCTGTAGGCAGGCTGAATGTCCATCACATAGAAGATAGTTTTAAAGGTCTGCGGGCCAATCGTCACGGGTAACTCAATCTCTCCCAGAACCGATCTCTTTGAACCATCAAAGGCTCTCACCACCAGGTTGCTGGGTCTCAACGCCAATCCGTCATATTCTAGCTTCACCAGAGCCTTTTTAGGTAGGACATTAAGGGATGACCCCGTGTCTACCAGCACATGGGAAAGGACAGCACCTTTGCATTCCATGGTTATGTGCAAGGCTTTGTTATGGTTGCGGCCTTCCGTTGTCAAATCAGTATTGGTGAACCCTAGTCCGTGACTAGCATTAACATTCCCCACTACAGCTTCCAGCTGATTGACAGTGATCTCTTCAGGCACGTAAGCTGCGTGCAAGACTTTGAGTAGTGCATTCCGATGGGCTTCGGAGCACATAAGCAATGATAGGATTGAGATCTTGGAAGGCGTCTGATGAAGCTGATCCACTATTTTATAATCACTCTTTTTGATGATTCGCATGAACTCATCAACCTCTTGATCGAATGGTGTCTTCAAATCTTCCTTAACAGCTTGATCTTCCTGCACAGGGCTCTTCCCTTTTGCCTTGGCAGCAGCTTCTGCTTCGGCAGTGGGTCTTTGAATTTGTGGAGCGAAAAGACGTCCGCTTCGAGTGAAACCTCCGCCTCCGCCCACATTATCTATTTGTGGTGCAGGTGTTGATGATTCAAAAGTGATCTTTTGTCCTTCACAGTACATGTCAGAGCCGTAATGCCAGGGGATGGCATTACTGCTTTCATAAGGTACTGGTCCAGGCACCGTGATGGTGACTGGACTGATTGCAGCTGTTGAAGGAACTGTGATAGTCTGCGGATCATAATAAATTGTAACTAGTGCTCTAATGGGAGCAGCACCTTCTGAATTGTAGGCAGAATTGCTTTCAGGATCATAGAATATGGTGACAGTTGAGACATCTTCATGACTTGTTGCTGGTGTTGTAGGAGACATTGTTGGAAGAATGGATGTTGTTGTTGTAGGAGGTTCAAAATGGAGTGAAGCTGAAGTTGTAGCAGGAAAATTTGTTGAAAACTGATCAGTTGAGATAATAGATGAAGTACTTGTTGATGAAGCCGAAGAATTGTCAAGAACAATGGTTGCTGCAGTTGTAGGAGGTTCTGAAACCGTTGCTGATGAGATTGCTGGATTTGTTGGAAATGATGTGGTGATCTGAAGTTGGCCACTCTGAATAAGACCATCTATGCCATTCCTTAAATTATCGCACCCATTTACTGAGATGTTGCAGTAAGCACAGCCTAACTCACACCCTGGGAACATTTGACATTCCAAGAGCTGAGCTTTGATTTCCACCAACGGTGTCCTGATCTGGCCCACACTGGTTATTAAATAAGACGGCTTGTCTTCTTCAATAGCGTTAATCCTGGGACCACCGTGGTTTGGCATCGGGTTCTTATTGACATTGGGTGGTGGTGCGAAATTCAGAGCTTTTGAGTCTACCAGGTTTTGTACCATCATGTGCAGAGCTCTGCACTTTTCTGTACTGTGGCCAGGTGCATTTTAATGGAAGGCACATCTGGCGTTGGAGTCATAGTTCCTGGGTAAACTGTTGGGATCTGGAGGTGTCAGCGTCCTTAGCTCAACTAGGTTGAGTTTCAGGAGTTGTGGCAGCAAAGTAGCATATGGCATAGGGATCGGGTCGATTACCCTGTTGGCTTGAGATGGCCTCTGTTGGAATGGCCTTTGTTGACTGTTGTTGTTGGTGTTGCTGTTGTTGTAATTCCTTGGAGGATACTGAGATTGCTGGTGGTACTGAGGTTGTTGCTGATAGTTTTGCTGCGGAGGTTGATAGACTGGTTGAGGATGAGCCGGAGCAGGAATAGTGACTGCTGCTACAGACCTGTGAACATATTGGGGCCTGCCCCTGTTGGTGGGGATGGCATTGGTCTCGCCAGTTCTTCTTGGGCCCGCAAAAGGCTTTCTTGTACTACTGGACGAGCTTGCACCGTTGTCTGAGATCTTACCCATTTTTAACAGGCTTTCAATTCTCTCCCCAGCTATGACAACATCGGCAAAGCTAGTGGAAGAGAAAGCAGCCAACCTGTCAATATATGTTCCCTGAAGGGTGTTCATGAACATATCTGCCATTCCCGTTCAGACATAGGTGGCTGAACACAGCAGCCAATTGCCTCCATCTCTGGGCATATTCTCGGAAACTTTCCCTTGACGACTGTGACATTCCCATTAGGAGAGTCCTGTTGGGTGCCATGTCTAAGTTATACTGATACTGTCTGATGAAGGCCTCTGCCAGGTCCTTCCAGCATCTAATAGTTGCCCTCGTCAAGTGAGAGTACCATTCTCTTGACGCTCCAGTCAAGCTGTCTTCGAAATAGAACATCCAGAGCTTCTCATCCATGGTATAGGCCTTCAGCCTCCCCAGAAAAGATTGTAAATGAGTCCGGGGGCAAGAAGTCCCGTTGTATTTTTCAAAACAAGGAGGCTTGAACTTATGGGGGATCCTGACCCCGTCTACCAAGCCCATGTCCATGACGTCGAAGCCCAAAGAGTTTTGAGATTCTAAGGACCTCAACTTCTCAGCTATCTCATCCAACCTCCTATCATAAGCCTCTTCCCCAGCACCCATTACCGTGAACTGGTCCTCTTGGGGGTCTTCTTGAAGTACCCTAGCTGCGGTGGCAGTCCCTTGAACATTTGCAGGAATATTAACCTCAGGATGGAGATGTGGTCCAAATACAGGGGGATTTACATGAGGTTGGACCCTTTCATTGTTGCTGGTGCCGGCAGTCCCTATATGTGGATCTTCTTGATTCTGCCTTTCCACCATGGCCCTTAATCTTTCCTGGCTCTGAGCCATGTTGTTCATTACTTCCATAAACTGCGTCATTTGATTCCTCATTTCTAGCCTTTCATTTGCCATCTGGTTTCTGACCTCAGTAAGGTCCTGCTGCATCTGATCCATTTGAATGCCCGGAAGATTGTTACGGGTCGGATAACGGTGCGGACGGTTGATGGGAAATACCCGGCGCCGAGCAATAATTCCTGAGATTCATAACAGAGTTAGTGGTAATAAAACAAAAACCTACAAAACAAACAAAAGGGTTAGCATGCAATGCAGTATGCTTATTTGCTCTCAAGGTATCCGGCTTGGCATTCAGTTTTGACCCTTCCAGACCCTGGAAGATGTTGTTGTTGTTGCTTGAAGAAAACTCAGATGAAGCAAACTAACACAAATATATTACAGAAGGTGAAATAATACAACTTGTTCATTTTACAACACAAGCCCTCTAAGGGGTCAAAATACATTACAAGAAAATAAAAGTACATGGAAAGAAAGCAACAACAAACAAATGATCAAACACCAAGACCAAACTCATCCTCACGAACTTCCTTGAGAAGTGCTTCGGTCACAGGATCATCCGGACGTTCCGTAAGATTCCTGATGAGGAGATTCCGGGTGGTAACAGCTGCTGCTAGCTTCTTGTGCTGAGCTTGGTCCTTTGACCTCTTCACCCCTGCTTTGATCTTCAAATCTGATATCTCCCTCTGGGCTGCTGCCAGGGCTTCTTGCCGTTCTTTTGCACTAGCTTCCAGTTGCTCCATCTTGTCTTGAACTCTCTTGTCTTCTAGGGTACGAGCCTCGGTGATCCTGGCCCACCGGGCTTGACTCTCCTTCAAATACAAGTCTGTCCTTGCTCTCTGGAACTGGGCTTCCTTGCAAGCATTCTTCAGAATTTGTTCTCCAGCCTTAGACTTTTTGATATAATCCCCAGACTTCTCAATCTTAGTCAGATGCTCTACTCTCAACTTCTCCAACCTCTCAATCTCCCTTATACCCTCACTCCTCTCCCGGAGGGTCTTCTGCAAAGCCTGTGTTAACTTCTCATTTCTTTCCTTCAAACTCTCAAACTCCTCCAAACTGACAGTGGCAGGTGGTGGTGTTGAAGATGACTCAGGCATGTCTTCTATGGTAAAGGGCATCCCAGAGAATTGAGCCCTGGCACGAGACCACTCATAATATTGTGCTGATGCCACATTATTGCACTTTCCTAGGATGGTCACTCCCTTGGTTTGAACATTATCCCAGGCCCAGGCAGCCTGCCTAACAACAGTCAAATTAATCTTGTTCTCACAATAAAGAGTCTCCACCAAGTCCTGTGCCTTAGGAGTATGGACCAGTGCATAGCCCAGTTGCCTTCTGAACAGCAGAGGGTTGTAATTGATACTACCCTTAACTCCTATTAGGGGCACATTGGGAAAATGCCCACAGCTGGTGATGATATCCCTGCCCTTGGTGCTCTGAGTGCACCATCTGATATCAGCCGAAGTTAGAGCAGTGAGTCTCTTAGCCCAGTTGCTCTGCTGATGAGGATTTAGAAATGCATCTGTCCTGGGTAGATGCTTGAGAAGCCAAGTGTGGAACAATGGAGCACAACACCTCACTAACCTTCCCCTCTGCTTTTCATTCCTCTGATGCACTGAATAGTAGAGATCCCCCAATAAGGTTGGCACTGGGTTCTTCAGGATGAACAGATGGATTGCATTCTTGCTAATGAATCGAGGCTCATCTGCAAACAATACAATTCCATATATACTTAAGGCCAATAAAGCACAGACAGCTTTCCACTCCCCTAGAGAAGCCTTCAGGGTGGCTTGAGAGATCAAGAAATCCAGATGAAAACCAGGGATTCCAGCTTTGGAAGTCATATGCTGCTCAATCAGGACAGGTTCCAGATGCAAAGCCTTTGCTACTTCTCCATTACCAGGAAAGACCATCTCAGGGTTGAAAGGAATTCCACCCCTGATAGGCATACCAACCAATGAGGAGTACTCTTCCAATAGAGGGCCCAGCTGAAAGTCTCGGAAAGTGAAACACCTCAGTGGGGGATCATAGAACTGAATGCAAGTGTGGATCAGACTTCTTTGTGAAGGGTCCAGATCCATAACCATATCAAGTATATCTCCATAGCTTTCCCTGAACAATGGTATGTGATCTGGAGTGATCAGGGTTTGAATCCTCCTGATGTCTGATAACTCTGGCTGGAAGAAGTGATAGGTGATATTACTTTTTTTAGGGGCCATGATACTGAAGACTGAGTAGAGATAGGTGCTGATGACAATACTGAAGAAGGGGCCACTGATTGGCTGGTGCAGGTGATAGCTGAAGCAGATAGCTACACTGAAGCATGCGCTGATGAAGATAGGTCAATACTGAAGATGGGGTCAAAACTAGCCAAAAGTGAAGATGGATACCCTGAAACACAAATAAGCAAATGTCAATATGATGCAATGATTATGTATGCAAATGAAATGCAAGGGTCTGTGACTGAGCTGGATCTGATCAAAACTCTGATATAGGTCCAAGTGTATTCAAGAATTCCAGATGGAGGTCTATAAATCCGGTAACCAAGGTAGGGGGCTCAAATAAAGAGCCACATGTCCAGGGTTTTAGAATCACAAGAACTGTCCCAAAATAGAGTACTCTTAAACAAAGTAACAGGGTATTCTGAGGTCAAGGTACCTGCAAACCTATAAACAGCCCAAACCCCTCACAGGTGGTGTTCTAGAACAAGGATCCTCAGACTTGGATCAATTATGAGAAGTGTAAACACTTCCAACCCGGAGGTACAGTGTTTACAATAACCATAAAAAATCCTCCTCTAATTCTCCTCAGTTTCTGAAGGTCAATACTAAAGGTCATCCAGACTTAGCAGGCTTCCTAGATAGCCCTAGCATTGCAGGAAATCTGCAACACAGAGTTCTCAAGAAGAAACCCATATCTGAACCGTGTTTCATATTCTCGCACCAGACCGAAATGGAATGGGAAAGAATATGATTCACTCTAGCCTAGGTGTCACTCAGGTCCCAGGTATAGGACCTTAACTCTCAATGGAACACCCACCCACCAAAGCAAACAACAGATCCAGCCAGCAGCACAGTATGACAATATGATATAATGCAAAAGCAATAAAGAAAGCAGTAAAGCAAACTGTACATAAAGCAAAATAAGTACAAATATACAAGCACAAATAAGCACATAACACCCCAGTAAACACAAATCAAACAAGCGCTAGGAGGAACCCACAAAAGGAACCGGAAGCCCTGGTTGCAGTATAAGGTTCCCCAGCAGAGTCGCCAAGCTGTCGCTCCCCATAAATGAAGCTAGGTCCAGATAAGGGTACAGACGCGAACGGTCGGCGAAAGGGGGATGCGAGGACACACAGGAGTGAACTCACAGGGAATGAATAGAGTCGCCAGCTAGGCATTTTTATCCCGGAGGAAAGGCAATGCTGCATAGACCTAGAAAGACATGGATAAGACGGTTGCGAACCAGAGAGACTGAGAAAGGGGGTTGGTTACAACCTGGGAAGGTATTAGCACCCAGATTGTCCGTCGTACTCGATGGGATCCACGCTTGAAAGATTTGTGTTTTAAAGGGGTAGTGTCAGTGCAATTTGTGTGTAAAAGAGCTGGAAAACAAAATGTACAGGTGTCAGTGTAAGAGAAAAGTGAAGTATATAAGTGAAGTGTCAGTGAAAGAACAGGAGTGAAATGCTCAAGATCATGAGGCTAAAAGAATGAAACTAGAAAGAGGGGGAATATACAGAGACTTTTGTTCGATAACTGTTAAGTTATGCCTACGTATCCTCTCGTGCAATGAGGAAGTCAGAACACCGTAGTTCGACCCAAAGAGACTGAAAGATGAATTTGACCTGTGAACTGCTTGCTTGTCAATGCTCAAGTGTATGACCTGTCTGGCTCAGGTGCAAACTGTCTTGCATTAGACGGAAGAAGCAAGTTCTCGTTTGCGAGTGAAGATGATGAGAAAAGAATCCCGAAGGAGACGATTATTGTTTGTTTTTGAGTTTTCAGTCTTTTATTGTTTTTGGATTTTGTCATAAGTTGATGAGCTTAAGTCTAAACCAATGGATTTAGTAAACTCATCACATCTTCCCTCTGATTAGGGGTAATGAGAATATCTTAAGTGTGAAGTCAGATTCTCACACTTAATCACCTTTGTGGTAGGATTAAGATCATTATCTTACTTGTAATTAATTAGATGTTTTTGTTGTTTTTGTTTAGTGTTGAGTAATGAGATTAAGCCATAATCAGAGATTAAACAGACTCATTACACCATCCTAATAGAAGGATAATAGATGAGAATGTTTAAGCTGAGGAAAGCTCCTCAACTTAATCCATGATTAGGGATTAAACTCATGACAAAACAAGCCTTTATTAGATGGATTTTATTTAATGATATGATGATGAAGTGATTTTTAGGGTTTGTAAGACAACTTGAGGGGGACTTGTCCATTAACACTAGGGTTAGTCCTTCTTAACCAGTTAAGGAAGAATTAGAACCCTAATGCAAGGCCCAAGTTACAAGCTTGATGTCTTGATGATTATTAAGTGAATTGATTAAAGGATTTAAACACATTAAGGGTTTAACACTTAGGATTAAAGTTATACACTTCATCCTAATAGAAGGATGCAGGCATAAGCTTAATCACAAAGCCTTAAAGCCTTTAGGGTTTAGTCCCTGATTATGAGGTGAGAAAAGAAGACTCAAAGAGACACAAAGGTAAAACTAAGTAGGGAGACTAATCAAAACCCTAATCATTGTCATGCTTGGTTGTTCCTATGGTTTGTGAGGTTAACAAGAAAAATCTTCAATGGAACCACCGGGGAGCAGATGAAAGGATCAAGAGAAGCAAAGTAACTTGCTTCATCCAAGAAGTCAAGTCACTTTGAAGAAAGAAAGTGGGGAGAAGAAGAATGAGCAAGCTCAGACTCAAACACATATAGAAAATGCAGCAATGGATGTAAGAGAGATGAAAAGAAAGGTTATGAGAAGTGAAGGCAAATTCACTTCTCAAGTTCACTTACCACCTGAAAGGGCAGAAAAGGAATGCAATGCAATGCAGAATGGGATGAGATGTCATGATGAGAAACAAAACCAGAAGCACATACATGATGCTAATGATGTTATGAGATGCTACAAACATGAGGCAGCACATGGAAATGATCATACAAGCTTATGAATGCAAATGAAGCAAGTGAGGAACCATGAAAACACATGAAAAGTTATGGAGTGCACATGACATACAACATGGCAAATACATGATGCAATGATCAAACATGTTTCTTGTATGTCTTATGATGTCAAATGAATCACATGGAAGCATGGAATGTCATGGCAAGTCATGGTATGAAGGCAAATGCAAGATGGATGCATATGGAAGCCCAAATTAGGGTTTATGAACCAAACATCAAACAAAAGTCAAAATCAGAAGCAAACCCTAAGATAAAAAATGGAAAATGCCACACAAAGGACCCCTAATCCCATACTAAATCACTGCCCAAAGGAGAGGTCTCAACTCTTAACCAAACTTAAGTTATGATTTTTACAAGTTTTTAGGGTTTTTAGGGTTCCTAAACAAAAGAAATGTCAAACAATTTGAAAATGCAAGATCAGATCATGGCCATTTAATCCTAGAAACTACATGCTAAACACAATGCAATGCAAGAAGAATCAATGTCCAACTCTTCATAGATAGGCAGAAATGATTTTTTAAACTTAGGATCAAAATAATGCACAAAAATGATTTTTATTCAATGAAAAATTCTCAAAATGCATCAAGATCAAAAAAGAAATTTGGTTTGAACGTTGGACAATGTTTCTAAATGTCTTAGAACATTTCATGAATTTTTTGGTGATTTTTAAATACTTAAAAGTATTTTTAATAAATTAATTTCCATTAATCAATTAAAAATAATCTTTTAAATATTTAAAAATGCTTTTTTAATGATAAAAATAAAAACAAAAATATTTTTATGTCATAAAAATTATTAAAACCCATGAGAAAAAGTTTCATAATTTTTAGACATTTTTTACTATTTTAAATAAAATATGCAAGTTAAATGAAAAGAAATGAAATAAAAAAGAAAATAAATGGAAAGTAATCAGAATGGAGGGTTGAGATTGAGACTGGGTTTGAATGCGTTGACTGGCGCGTTATCCTAGGGTCCAGGTTGCTTCTGAGTTAATTAATTTAATTATAATCAATTAAATCTAATTAAGTGGATTAGGGCTAATTGGGAAGATCCAGGCCACACATGCGCGCGGGTAGTCAACGGGTCAAAGGCATCCTACGCTCAGAATTCAAATGGGAGTTAATGACTGTAATTAGGGCAAATCACTTTCAGGTGACCGGAGGGGAGCTCTGGTCATCTTCTCCGGCACCTCAAAAACCCTAAAACATGATTCAGGCACCTATTTCACAAATTAAGCACACCTAAGTGATCCTCTAACAACCTAGGTCATGAATCCACCCTCAAATAATATTTAAACACCATGAATCAAACGAATCGAAGGAAATAAAATCCACAGGCAAAATTTCAGAGGGATCATACAAACTCATTTCTCCCTTATTTTTGATTCTGACACCAACCCCATGACCAGCAAGACATGAATAATCATATTATAACTTAAAATGCAAGCTTTGGGAGAAAGTGTTCATGTTCATACCTGAGCTGGAAAGCTTCAAAACTGAGCTTCCAGAGCTTCCTTTGCGTGCAAATGGACTCCCTTGACTCTCCTGGTGCTAATGGAAGGCTTGAAATGAGCTTAGACAAGCTGCCTTGAGCAATCCATTTCTGGTGTAGCAGAAAATGCAGTTTGTGTATAGGCTGTTTCAGGTCAATGTGAAGGGTGGTTTTGACTCCTTGTGATGTGCTTGACTTGTTGGTGAGGGAAAATGATGTGTCTGATGGCTGGATAAAGAGATTCGAAGAGTTCTGGTTTTGAGGATGAGAAATGGTGAAGCTCAATTCATGAGGGTTTCAGGCTTGAATCTTGTTGGTTTCTACTCAATGAAACATGGTGAGATGATTGGTGAAAATGGTTTGGATGTTTGAAGTTTGTGGAGGCAGATTCGAAGAGTTTTGCAAAATGAGGTGTTTTTGTGTATGTGATCTTGTGATGTGTTTCAGCCTTGCTTCTTGATGTGTTTTGCTAGCAGATGGAAAGTATAAACAAATGCAAGTGGCTAGAGGATGTGACATGGCCTGTGGTGATTGGGATGTTTGCTTTTGCCAAAAGTCAACTTTTTGTGTAAGAGAGGTATGGCTTGGCTCTAGGCTAGTACAAGCATGGGGCTGGCGCAGCAAGAGTGAGGGGAAGGGCTAGCAAAGCTCAGCATCCAATGTAGCAAGTGGTAGGAAGTGTGATCATGAGTTTTGCAAGTTGGCTCAATTTTGTTCACATGTGATTTTCTCATCTCATAAGCCATGAAACATGAGCATTCTTGGTTCAATTCTGACTTTTAGAGTTTATGTGAAGTTTGTGTCATGGTTTGATGTCAACTAGAGGTTACAAAAAGCCTTGGTTCATGATTTTGCAAAATTCACATTTGAAGCATGCCTTGAAAATCAATAATTTTTGCCAACTTTGTCACACCATAACTTTTGATCCAAGAAGAATTTGATCATGTTCTTGTACTTTTTGAAAAGGGGAAGATGTATTCTACAACTTTCATGACCAAAGTTTTTCCATTTGAAGCATTTTTGGATCAAGAATCAAGGCTTGAAAAGTGACCTAAAATGAAGCATTCTTGAAAAGTCAACTATGCCCAAAAAGTCAACATTTGCAAAAACTCCAAATTCTTGATTTGTGTGAACTTCAACCTTCTTCCATGATCAAATAAAGATCATATACACTCAAAATAATGAAGATCACCCATTGGTTGGGTCATTGGGGGCCTCAGATGCCCTGATTTTGCACTGACTTGTCTGGAAAGTCAACTCTTGATCAGATGACTTCCCCATGGAATTTCTTCATGAAAATTGATATGCATACTCCCTATACAATATAGAGACCAATGGAAACAAGAATGACCAAAAAATTTGGAGTTATGGCCTCTGAAACCAAAACCCTAATTTTAGGTCAACTGTGCAGTCAAACCTGGCTCTGCATCCACACCAATCCCAGTTCTTGTGATTCTTTTGCATTTTTGACTTTGAGAGGATGTGATATGATATAAGAACACTCATGGATCCCTTTGAAGTGATTGATGGCCTTTGGAGTGGCTCAAAAGGTTCTTGGATTGCTCAGATCACAAACCCTAGGTGCAGATGACTTAGAAACTATGCAGTGAAACAAAAATGGGATATGAGATCTTATGATTGTGTTTATGTATATGAGAATGATCACAAGCCATGGTGTGAATGGGTGAGGGCAAATTTGGGGTGTTTACAGTCACCATGTCCCAGAGATCTCCATCTAGAGCTAGAAAGAAACTCTCCAGAACATCCTTCCAGTAGTCAAAATTGTCGCCATTGAATATTGGAGGTTTAACGTTGATCTTATCATTATGATAGTCATTGTTGTTAATTCCAGTTTCTGCCATGTGTTTAACTTCTGGATCTTTTACTGACACGGTTAAGTGTATTTCTCAGAACCTAGCGCTCTGATACCAATTGAAGGTGCGCAAAACACAAGGAAGGGGGGATTGGAATTGGGTTTTCTTTAACAACTAAAAATAACTTCTAATGACACGTTTAATTTATCCTGGTTCGTTTGAACTCAAACTACGTCCAGTCCACCCGCCAAGGTGATTTTGCCTCTACTGAGGTCTTAATCCACTATTCAATATGAATACACACAAAGACCTATAGTCAATGTCCTCTTGAGTCTTCTGACTAAACTTAGTCACTCAAGGAATAAAATAATTATTACAATTATAATAAAGAAGTAACTAAAAATGCTTCTTGATAAGCAGGGATCACCAAGTGAAAGTTACAGTAATAAGCACAAGTTGATTCAGTCTATTTGCGTGAATGTGTTGAAGTGTGTCACTGAATTCTTCAAATGAAATCCTTTATATAGTATTTGAAGAATGTAGCCGTTGGAGACATCTTGAGTTAAATTTAGGATATAAGTTAATACCATAAATTCCTTCCATAAACAGAGATACTTGTCTTGTTCATTAATTAAAATATCCTTTAATTAAGGTCTTCATTAAGGATACCAACATCTTCTAAGCGGAAATCAGAGATAATAAATATAAGATGCGCAGCCAATAAATATGTCATTAAATGATAGATTCTTCTTTGAGAGTATTTTCTGTATGTGACTAAATGAATCTTCTATGCGCGTACAGTTTACTTAAATGAATTGATCTTCTACACAAGAATAAAGATATTCATTAGAACTTCTATTCTATAATAAACTTTGTTATCATCAAAACACTTGGAGGTTCAGAACCATAATTGTTCTAACATTTTCAGTCACATCTTTTTTTGTACATTTTTGTTTCGTTTGCAAAATGTCCAATATTCATAATAATTACTTGCATAAAACAAATGAGCCATTTTTAATAAATGCTTGCGGGAAATATATTTACTTTCAGGAATATCTAACTCCTATGACGGAATCCGGTAAGGGATACCTCAGGATACTTGTGAGTTTCTCTTGTCTTAACAAATTGCAGGTATTCAATACGCAGCACGGGGCATACCAAGCACACTTCCCCGGCATACCTCCTCCCCAAGCAGTATCGGGAATACTTTTCACCATCGGAGTTGTCAAAGCCTCCTCATCCCTAGCACATGTCTACTCAACAGGAGCATCCCCAGCCAATCTCCCTACAGAATTTCCAGCCTCTCCCTAGAAGTGCAATGCCTGAAACTCTTACACAACAAAGTGATGAAAGTTTCCTTCTCCCCAGTTGAGTTCTCCTTGCGGATAGATCTATCAATAATCTATTTCCCCAAGCAGAGCTATATCTACTAACAGATCTACCAATGATCTCTTCCTCAGCCGGGACATTCTTCCAAGCAGATCGGCCATAGATCTTTATAACAGCAGGATCTGAATCCCGGATCGGTTTCTCTTTTGCATAATCATAGAATTCACATCATAAATCCCCGAAATAAGCGTAGCATTCCGTCTAATACGGAGCATTACGGCAAAAATCAAACATTTGCATGATCACAAGCCAGGATCGAGCTAGTCACCTGCAAATACCATCAGTATTTCATCAGCAATATATATAAAAGCTCACATCCCCTGCAAATAAAAGCCAAAGCGTCCCCTTTGCGCTCTCCAACACAAATTCCTGTTCATATATACTCTTTTCGACAATCGTCCGTGTCATATTTTTCCCCGCAGATATAAGCCAAAACGTCCCCTTTGCATTCTCAAATATAGATACCTATACATACTCTTTTGACATTCGTCCGTGTCACCTTTCCCTAGCATGGTTGCCAAATCACTTGGTGCAAACAAAGTACTTATTTATAACAAACTCCTTTCGACACCCGTCGGTATCATCCTATCCCCACAGGTCGCCAGAACACCTTTTACACTCTCACCCACAAATATTTGTTCATAACTTATAACATTTCTCTTTTGACACTCGTCTGTGTCATAAATTCCCCAGCAAGTCGAACACTCGTCCATGTCTTGGTCATACTTCACCAACAAATCAATACTCACTCATACTTATACGGAAGTCTTTGATACTCGTCTATATCCTGTTTATATCACTCCTCAATAGATTCGACACTCGTTCGTGTTCTTTGTTAACTAGTTGGTACTCGTCCGTATCATTATCTCTGAACACGCGTCAGCGTTTGTTTCTATTGATACTCGTCCGTATCATGGTGCTAAGGGTGCTCGTCCGCATCTTTAATCTATACACACCGTCAAACACTTATACCTTCTACTCTTAAGCGTAAGCACTCGTCTGTGTTTACCAATCCTCAGTTAGTTGCCAACAAAACAACTTTGCTTCTATCAGACATTCGTCCAATGTCGTGATAAAGAGCAGTCGTCCCCTGCTAGGTGATCATCCTTCACCTCTTGATGATCGTCCTTCATCATGCTTATCCGATGGCCGTCCCCATCGTCGACCTTTTCTATCTGACATTCGTCCTATGTCGTGATAAAGAGCAGCCGTCCCCTGCTAGGTGATCGTCCTTCACCTCTTGATGATCTTCTTTCATCATATTTTATCCGATGTCCGTCCCCATCGTTGATCTTGTTATCCGACATTCGTCCTATGTCGTGATAAACCCCGAGAGCAGCCGTACCCTGCTAGGTGATCGTCCTTCACCTCTTGATGATCGTCCTTCATCATGCTTATCTGATGGCCGTCCCCATCGTCGACCTTTTCTATCCGATATTCGTCCTATGTCGTGATAAAGATCATCCATCCCCTGCTAGGTGATCGTCCTTCACCATTGATGATCATCCCTCATCATTATTTCATTCATTCTTTAAACCGATGGTCGTCCCCATCGTTGTGTATCGTTACTTTTCAAACCTGATGGCCGTCCCCATCATTGCCTTTACTTTAATCCCCAGAGAATCTTATCTCCTTACCTGGTGGCCGTCCCCGTCATGGTCTCTTTATTTACCCAGCTTGTCGGCCGTCCCCGTCATTGCTTAGCTTACCGCTTTATCCCCAGTAGTCATCCTCTGCTCGATGGTCGTCCTCCATCGCCCGCATTTGATAATCATGATATACTACCTTTTACAATTTATATCCCTTTTCTTCTTCTATCCAGCGAGTGCAAATTTCTGACTGTCTTTGGTATTCAACCACAAGTTATCTTGATTGTTTGTTAAGTCAGGCGCTTACATCCTGCACAGCTAACTCATGTTTGAATAGGGGTGTTGTAAACACCCCAAATTTTCCCTCACTTATTTCACACCATGGCTTATGATCTTTCATTTTTGCATTTGCATAGGCATACTATCTCACATTGCATATTTGTTTCATCTGCATAGTTCAAGTTCATCTACATCTAGGGTTTGTGATCTGAGCAATCCAAGATTCCATCTGAGAAACCCCAAAGGTCTTAAAGCATTCCAAGAGGGTCCATGTGTGTTCTACCATCATATTGTGTCCCTCAAAGTTCATGGAAGTCAAGAAATCACAAGAACTGGCAAGGCATGGAAGCAGAGCTAGGGTTTTCACTACACAGATGACCCAAATTAGGGTTTTGGTTTCAGAGGCCTTAACTCCAAATTTTTGGGCCATTCTTGTTTCTATTGTTCTTAAGATGTTATAAGTATCATGTGTACTAAGTTTGATGAAGAAATTCATTATGGAAGTCATTGTTCACTGGGTAACTTCTTGAGCAAGTTAAGGCAAAATCAGGGCATCTGAGGCCCCCAACAATGGAACCAAATGGGTATTTTCATCAAATAGAAGTTCTATGATTTTTATTTGATCTTATAAGAGGTTGGAAGTTCACAAGATTGAAGAATTTTGAGCCATTTTCAAAGTTGCAAAAATGGAAATGACTTGTAATGGAAATTTTCCATTTTGGGAAAGTTTTTCAATCTCCTTTTTCTTGATAAAAAATGCTTCAAATAAAAAATTCTTGGTCATGAAAGTTGTAGGATGGATCTTCCCATTTTCAAAAAGTATAAGAACTCCTTCTAATGCATTATAGAACTCAAGTTATGATCCTTCAAAGTTGCCAAAAATCCTATAATTTTCAAAAATACACCAAAGAGGGATTTTTGCAAAACCACTTGCCAAGGCCTCAAATGACTTCTAATATGCCCAAATATGCAATAACATGATCAAAAACATCAAAGACTCAGAATTGGCCCAAGAATTAGGTTAATTCATGCCTTGAAGCACAAGAAACATCAAAGAGGGAAAATATGCAAAAACCTTGTAAACCCTAGCATCAAGTGTTCCAGCTGCAATCTTTCAATCCAAAGGCTCTCCATGAACTCAACTCAGGCCAGACATGCCCAAATACAACTCTGACTCGTGCCCATGCTTGAGGTACAACCAATGTTAACTTTTTGCATTTTACACCATACCAATCAAACTGAGCCACACCAACTCCTTTTACCAATCACACTTGCTTATACTAACCCTAAGGAACACAAAGAACACAACACACAGGCCTGAAAGCAACAAGAACTCAGATTTCCAAAAATCCCTCAAAAACTTCATCTCTTCGAATATCCCAACTCACCAAACCAAACTTCAAAATTCTTTCACCAATCATCTCCATACAACCCCATGATCATTTCCCACCCCTTACATAAGCCTGAAACACTCTCAAACAAAAACACGATTTTTGACATGCTCTAAACTGAAACCTTCAAAACAGTCCATACAAACTTGTTCTAAGCTTCCCAATAACATCAAGGGACTCAAGGGAGTTGTTTTGCACTAAAGGAGGGGTCAGAAAGAAGCTAATTGAAAAGCTTCAACTCAGGTAACCTCAAGAACATTTTTTCCAGAAATGCATTTTTAAGTTCCTAAATGATTCTTTGTGCTTCACTGATCATGCTGATGTGTGATTAAGGGAAGTTTGAATCTAAGTCTTTGGATGTGAGTTCGCGCGCGTGTTTGGAGGGTCCAGATGCGTCTAATTAACCCTAAACCTGATTAATTAATTTAATTTAATTGAATTAGCTGAGTTTGAATCTCAACGATTGGATCACACGCGTTTTGCCCATTTAAACCCGGACCTTTGATTGTGCTGACCCCAAGTCAAGCTGACTTCTCCCCTGCGCCCTTGATTTTGTCAACTTGCAATCCTGACTATCCAAACTGCATACTTTTCATTTTATTTTTATTTATTTCTATTTTATTTTGTTTATTTATTTAAAAATAGCAAAAATCATTTTAAAATTCCAAACATTTTTGTCATGTCTTTTATTAATTTTCAGAAACCAAAAATATTTTTATTTTTATTTTTTGCATTAAAAAAGTATTTTTAAATCATCAAAATGTTTTATTTAATTAATTAATTCATTTTAATTAATTAAAAATACATTTAGGTATTTAAAAATCACCAAAAAACTAAGAGAGCATCCTTAGACATTTACAAACTCACCTTACAAATTTCTTTTTGGTTTTGATCATACTTTGAGATTTTTCAATGAATTAAGGTTCTTAAAAAGTTCATTTTTCTAACCCTAGCTTCAAAAATTCATAACCCTAAACCTAAGTTGAGTTTGTGAATGGTTCTTTTTGCATTGTTCTATGCATGTCTTCTAGTCTAAAAACATTTTTATTTCATTTTTACCTTGCATTTTCAAATTGCTTGGCATTTTACATTGAAGATCACCAAAAAACCCTAGGTAACTTAGAAAATTCATAACTCCTCCAAGGTTTTGCTTCTGACCTCCCCCTTTGGATGGTAACCTAGTATATGTTTAAGGTTCCTTTGAGTGCATTTTCAATTTTTTATCTTGTGCATTGCTTCTGTTTTGGTCATGTGCATCTCATACATTCATAAAACCCTAATTTTTTACGTGTTCATTTGCATTCATCTTTTATATGCATCCATACATGAACCTGCCATGACATTTCTTGCATTCATATGTCATCTTAGACATCTTAGGACATCTTAGAATCATGCTTGATCATTTCTCCTTTCATTTGCAATGATTTGCATTCATTTCATTTCATTAACTTTCATGTGTTTTCAAACATCAAAGCATGCTTACATGACATCTCATTCTTGTATGATCATACATATGTCCTTTGTATGACTTTGCATCATCTCATATGACATTACCATTGCATAAACACTTCTGACTTTCATCATTTTATCTCATTTCATTTCATTTCATTTCATTTCTTTATCCTTTATACCTTATGCATTCATGCTAACATTTTCAGGTGGTAAGTTACCTTGAGAAGTGAATTTGCCTTCACTTCTCATGCATTCTTATCTTATTCATTTGCATCCTTACTTTTCCTTGAAGTGAACTTGTTCATTTATGTTCTTTCTCACTTTCTTTCTTTAAGTTACTTATCTTCTTCATTGAAGTAAGTAACTTATTTCTTCTGCTTCTTCCTCCTTTCATATGCTTCTTCCATTGGTGGATTCCTTGAAGATCTCTCTTAAGCCTTACAAACCATAGGAACATCCAAGCATGATAATAATTAAGGTTGTGATTAGTCCCCTAAGCGTTTTACCTTTGAGTCTCCTTGAGTCTCTCTTCTCATCTCAATAATCAGAGACTAAACTCTTAAAGTTTTAGGACTTTGGAATTAGGGTTATGCCTGCATCCTTCTCTTAGGATGGAGTGTATAACTTTAATCCTAAGTGTTAAACCTTTAATTTGTTTAAACCTCTTAATCAAATCACTTAATAATCATCAAGACTTCATCTTGTAACTTGGGCCTTACATTAGGGTTCTAATTCTTCCTTATGGTTAAGAAGGATTAACCCTAGTGTTTAATGGATAAGTAACCCTCAAGTTGTCTCACAA
Organism: Lathyrus aphaca; assembly: GCA_963966055.1. NCBI lineage: Eukaryota > Viridiplantae > Streptophyta > Magnoliopsida > Fabales > Fabaceae > Lathyrus > Lathyrus aphaca. The sequence continues at coordinate 199,950,856 of OZ014519.1, read as the reverse complement.
ACCACAAAACTCATTTATTAATCTCATCCCTTAATTAATCTCATCCCTTAATTAAAATCCACTTAATAAAGGCTTTTGTTATATAATGAATTTAATCCCTAACCATGGATTAAGTTGAGGTATCTTCCTCAGCTTAAGTGTTCTCATCTATTATCCTTCTATTAGGATGGTGTAATGAGTTCACTAATCTGTGATTAGAGATTAAACTCATTACTTAACACTAAACAAAAAAAACCAAAAAACATCTAAATAATCACAAGTAGGTTAATGATATTAATCCTACATCATCATGGCAATTAAGTTGATATGCTTATCTCATACTTAAGTATTCTCATTATCCCTAATCGGGGAGGATATAATGAGTTTACAAGCCCTTGATTTAGGCTTAAGCTCATTAACTTATGCAAAAACACCAAAAACAATAAAAAAACTAAAAACACAAAAACAAACAATAATCGTCTCCTTCGGGATTCTCTTCTCATCACACTCATTCACAAACGAGAATTCGCTTCTTCCGTCTAATGCAAGACAATTAGCACTCGAGCCAGATGAGTCATACACTTGAGCATAGGCAAGTAAGCAGTTCACAGTCAATTTATTTTTCAGTCTCTTTGAGTCGAACTACGGTGTTCTGACTTCCTCATTGCATGAGAGGATACGTAGGCATAACTTAACTGTTATCGAACAAAAGTCTCTTTGTCTTCCCCCTCTTTTAGCATTCTCTTTTAAGCCTCAGTTCCTGAGCACTTCATTCACTTTCTAGCACTGACACTTGTACATTTCTTTTCCAGCTTTTTACACACAGATATCACATACACTACCCCTTTAAAACACAATCTTATAAGCGTGGATCCCGTCGAGTACGACGGACAATCTGGGTGCTAATACCTTCCTTGGATGTAACCAACCCACTTTCTCTGTTTCTCTGGTTCGCAACCGTCTTATCCATCTTTTTCTAGGTTTATCCAGCATTACCTTTCCTTCGGGATAAAAATGCCTAGCTGGCGACTCTATTCAGTTCACTTCATTTTCTCTTTTCGCCGACCATTCGCGCTTGTACCGGGATGCAAATCTTTGGGAGCGACACAAACGTACAAGACAAAAGCATACAACATGATAAAAAAATGAAACCACGCTCAATCAAACTCTAAACGCACACAAACTCACACCCCAAAGGAGAAGGACATAAGCTAATCTTATTAAAAGTTATGATTTTTCTAAGTTTGCTAGGGTTTTTGGGTGATGCAAAAGGAAAAGTGCAAATCAAACTGAAAATGAAAGATAAATTCATGAGAAAATTAACCTAGAAACTACATGCAATATGTGAAACAATGCAAAAAGAATCAAGTTCAAACTCATCATGGTTAGGCAGAAATGAATTTTTCAAGTTAGGGTTAGAAAATGTGATTTTTAAGAACACTAATTCAAAGAAAATTGTGAAATTATGATCAAACCTAAAAATAAATTTAAATGATGAGTTTGAAAATTTTTCTAAATGTATTGGAATGGTTCATGAATTTTTTGGTGATTTTTAGAAACCTAAATGCATTTTTAATTAATTAAAATCCATTAATTAATTAAAAATAACATTTAAATATTTTAAAAATACTTTTTAAATGAAAAAAATAAAATAAAAATATTTGTATCATAAATGCAAAAGATCATATTTTTTTGATGAGTTTTGGTATTTTAAAATAAATATGCAAAAGAAATGAAAAGAAAAGAAAAGAAAATGAAATAAAGGAAAGTATGCGCATCCAATGGCCCAGATTCAAACAAAATTGGAGGGAGTTGACTGGCGCATGTTTGGAGGGTCAGGATTCAATCTGGAATTTTTAAAATTAATCCTAATTAATTAAATTAATTAATCTGATTAGGGTTTTAATGAACTCATCTTGGCCCTTCATTCACGCGCTAATCCTAATCCTACAGCCCACATTCAAACTGGCCCTTAAACCCTGTCGCTCCCGAAGATTTGCATCCCGGTACAAGCGTGAACGGTCGGCGAAAGGAGAAAATGAAGGTGAAGTGAAATGAGTCGCCATCTAGGCATTTGTATCCCGAAGGAAAGGTAATGTTGCATAAACCTAGGAAAATATGGATAAGACGGTTGCGAACCAGAGAAACTGAGAAAGGGGGTTGGTTACAACCTGGGAAGGTATTAGCACCCAGATTGTCCGTCGTACTCGGCTGGATCCACGCTCAAAAGATTGTGTTAAAAGGGGTAGGGTATGTGCTATCTGTGTGCAAAAGCTGGAAAGGAAATATACAAGTGTCAGTGCAAAAAGGGGGAATACTCAGGAACTGAGGCTTAGAAAGAATGCTGAAAGAGGGGGGATGACAAAGAGACTTTTATTCTATAATAGTTAAGTTATGCCTACGTATCCTCGCATGCAATGAGGAAGTCAGAACACCGTAGTTCGACTCAAAGAGACTGAAAATGAATTGACTATGAATTGCTTACTTGTCTATGCTCAAGTGTATGACTCGTTTGGCTCGAGTGCTAACTGTCTTGCATCAGACGGAAGAAATAAGTTCTCGTTTATGAATGAGAGTGATGAGAAAAGAATCCCGAAGGAGACGATTATTGTTTGTTTTTGTGTTTTTAGATTGTTTTTGGTGTTTTGCATAAGTTAATGAGCTTAAGCCTAAATCAAAGGCTTGTAAACACATTATATCCTCCCTGATTAGGGATAATAAACCTACTTAAGTATGAGATAAGCATCTCAACTTAATCACCATGATTATGTAGGATTAAGATCATTAACCTACTTGTGATTATTTAGATGTTTTTGGTTTTTTTGTTTAGTGTTAAGTAATGAGTTTAATCTCTAATCACAGATTAGTGGACTCATTACACCATCCTAATAGAAGGATAATAGATGAGAACACTTAAGCTGAGGAAGACACCTCAAATTAATCCATGGTTAGGGATTAAATTCATTATATAACAAAGCCTTTATTAAGTGTATTTTAATTAAGGGATGAAATTAAGAGGTGGATTTTAAGTTTGTAAGACAACTTGAGGGGGACTTGGCCATTAAACACTAGTGTTAGTCCTTCTTAACTATAAAGGAAGGATTAGAACCCTAATGTAAGGCCCAAGTTACAAGATGAAGTCTTAGTGATTATTAAGATGATTTGATTAATAGGTTTAAACAAATTAAAGGTTTAACACTTAGGATTAAAGTTATACACTCCATCCTAATAGAAGGATACAGGCATAACCCTACTTCCAAAGTCCTAAAACTTTAAGAGTTTAGTCTCTGATTATTGAGATGAGAAGAGAGACTCAAGGAGACTCAAAGGTAAAAGATAAGGGGGACTATTCACAACCCTAATTATTATCTTGCTTGGATATTCATATGGTTTGTAAGGCTTGAGAAAGATCTTCAAGGAAGCCACCAATGGAAGAAGCAGATGAAAGGAGGAGGAAGCAAGAAGAATAAGTTACTTACTTCATTGAAGAAGATAAGTAACTTAAAGAAAGAAAGTGATGGAGATGGAACATAAGTGAACAAGTTCACTTAATAGACAAGTATAATGCATATGAAAGAGATGAAAAGAAGTGAGAATTGAAGGCAAATCCACTTCTCAAGGTAACTTACCACCTGAAAAGTTAGCATGAATGCATAAAGTTCAAAGCATAAAGAAATGAAATGAAATGAAATGCAATGAGATGAAATGACCAAATTCAGAAGTGTTTATGCAATGTTAATGTCATGTGAGATGATGCAAAGGCATGCAAAGTGCATATGTATGATCATTCAAAGATGGGATGCAAAGGAAGCATGCTTTGAAGTTTGAAAACACATGAAAGTTAATGAAATGAAATGAATGCAAATCATTGCAAATGAATGAAGAAATGATCAAGCATGATTCTAACATGTCCTAAGATGTCCAAGGTGACATATGAATGCAAGAAATGTCATGGCAAGTTCGTGTAAGGATGCATATGCTAGGTGAATGCAAGTGAACATGAAAAATTAGGGTTATATGGAAGCATGAGATGAAAATGAACAAAACATAAGCATATGACATGATAAAAAAATTTAAACCAAGCTCAAACAAACCCTAATCCCATACTAGATCACACCCCAAAGGAGAAGGTCAGAAGCCTAACCAATCACAAGTTATGAATTTCCTAAGTTTCTAGGGTTTTTTGGGTGGTTCAAAAGGGAAAATGCAAATCAAATTGAAAATGCAAGATAAATTCATGAGGAAATTGTCCTATAAACTACATGAAATATGTAAAACAATGCATAACGAATTATCTTCAAACTCTTTTTTGTTAGGCAGAAATGATTTTTTAAAGTTAGGGTTCAAAAAAGGAAATTTAATGACCCTTAACTCAAAGAAAATTTACAAACTATGATCAAACCTAAAAAGAAATTTTTGTAAAGAGTTTGAAAATGTTTCTAAATGCATTGGAATGATTCATGATTTTTTGGTGATTTTTAGAAACCTAAATGTATTTTTAATTAATTAAAAGACTTTAATTAATTAAAAATAACATTTAATATTTTAAAAATACTTTTTTAATGCAAAAAATAAAAATAAAAATGTTTTCAGGTTAAGATAATTATTTGAAACAAAAATGCAAAGTTTGAAATTTTTTTGATGAGTTTGCTATTTTTAATAAAATGAACAAAAGAAATAAATAGAAAATGAATTAAAATGCAAATAAATGAAAGTCAACTGATCTGATGGTCCAGGTTTGAATGGGGGAAGACTGCGCGCACAGATGGAAGGCCTGGATTGAATCTGGGCTAATTAACTGATTAACCTAATTAATTAAGAATTAAACTTAATTGAAATGATCTGAACCGTACACACGAGCGCGAAACCAAATCCAAGGGCTGATATTCAAACTGGGCCACTAAACCCTAATTAGGGTTCTAATCATTTTCAGGTGACCGGAGCTAGCTCCGGTCATCTTCTCTGGCATGCCAAAACACCTAACTTCTTCCCTAGGTCACTAAACCCCAAATTTCTTGCCCAAAAATGATCCCCAAGCATCATACATCATGAATCAGCAAACAAAACATATTTATCATTCACCAAAAATAAGATTCGAAGAAAATCGTGAAAATGAACAAAACTTTCAGAAGTTCAATACATGCTCATTTCTTAAACATTTTCAAAATAAATTATATCAGGATGATCAGTGAAGCATGCAGATTCATTTAGAAACTTAAAATGCAAGTTCTGGAAAAAAAGTTCATGAAGCTTCCTGAGTTGAAGCTTTTCAGTTTGGAGCTTTCTGACCTCTTCTCTTGTGCAAAACTATTCCTATGATCTCCCTTGTGCTTCTGAAAGGCTTAGAGCAAGTTTATTGTGGTTGGTTTGAGAGGTTTGGTTCTGATAACTCAGAAATCGTGTTTGTGTTGTGGAGTGTTTTAGGCCATTATAATGGTTGCTTTGTGATCCTTATGATGTGTATGATTGAATGGTGCAAAGAGTCTTGAGGTTTGATTGTTGTGCTGAGAGATTCGAAGATATGAAAGTTTTGGAGATTTTTTTGAAACTCAGCTTGTGGATTGATTCAGGCTTGTGTGTTATGTGGAATGAGGTCCATAAGGTTAGTATAGGCCAATGAGAGTGTTCAGAAAGTGGGTGGTGGCATAATGTGATTGGTATGGGCCAAGTTGCAAAAATGTCAACATTGTGTACTTAAGGTATGGGCATGGTGCAGGTCTGATTTCTTGGGGTGTCTGACCTTAGTTGACTTCATGGATGGCCCTTGGATCATTTTTATGCAACTGGATCACTTAGATGAAGAGATACCATATGTTTTGCAAAATTCCCTCTTTGAAGTTTCTTGTGAATCAAGTCATGAAAATGCCAAATTCTTGGGCCAATTCTGATTCTTAGAAGTTGCATTGGCATGTTATGAAGTGTAGAAGTTGATTAGAGGTCATTAGAATGCTTGAATATGCCAATTTGCAAAATCCCTCTTGGACATGAAACTTGAAATTTTAGGATTTTTGCCAACTTTGAAAGGCCATATCTTGAGTTCTAGGATGAATCAAGACATGTTCTTATACTTTTTGAAAAGGGAAAGACCCAATCTACAACTTTCATGACCAGTAATTTTTCATTTGAAGCATTTTTTATTAAGAAAGAGGAGGTTGAAAAACTTTCCCAAAATGGAAAGTTTCTATTACAAGTCATTTCCAAAAATGGCAAGTTTGCAAATGGCTCAAAATTCTTCAATATTTTGAACTTCCAACCTCTTATAAGATCAAATAAAGATCATAGAACTTAATTTTGATGAAAATACCCCTTTGGTTCCATTGTTGGGGGCCTCAGATGCCCTGATTTGGACTTAACTTGCTCAAGAAGTTACCTAGTGAACAGATGACTTCCACAATGAATTTCTTCATAAAACTTGGTACACATGACCCTTATAACATCTTAAGAACATTAGAAACAAGAATGGCCCAAAAATTTGGAGTTAAGGCCTCTGAAACCAAAACCCTAATTTTGGTCATCTGTGTAGTGAAACCCTAGCTCTGCTTCCATGCCTTGGCCAGTTCTTGTGATTTCTTGACTTCCATGAACTTTGAGGACATAACATGATGATAGAACACAGAAGGACCCTCTTGGAAAGCTTTGAGGCCTTTGGGATGGCTCAGATGGAATCTTGGATTGCTCAGGTCACAAACCCTAGATGCAGATGAACTTGAACTTATGCAGTGAAGAAAAAATGCAATATGAGATGTGATGCTTATGCTTATGAAAAAAAGAAAGATCACAAGCCATGGTGTGATATGAGTGAGGGAAAATTTGGGGTGTTTACTGCTTCCCCTATTCAAACATGAGTTAGCTGTGCAGGATGTAAGCGCCTGGCTTAACAGACAAACAAGATAACTTGTGGTTGAATACCAAAGACAACCCAAAATTTGCACTCGGTGAATAGAAGAAGAAAAGGGATATAAATTTTGAAAGATAGTACAGTATGATTATCAAATGAAGGCGACGGAGGATGACCATCGAGCAGAGGACGACTGCTGGGGATAAATCGGTAAGCAATGACGGGGACGACCGACAAGCTGGGGAAATAAAGAGACCACGACGGGGACGGCCATCGGGTAAGGAAACATGATTCTCTGGGGATTAAAGTAAAGGCAATGATGGGGACGGCCATCAAGTTTGCAAAGTAAAGTAAATAACGATGGGGACGACCATCGGTTTAAACAATAAATGAAATAATGATGAGGGACGGTCATCAAAAGGTGAAGGATGATCACCTAGCAACGGACAGATGCTCTTTATCACGACATATGAAGAATGTCGGATAGAAAAGATCGACGATAGGGATGGCCATCGGATAAAATGATGAGGGACGGTATTCACAAGGTGAAGGAGGATCACCTAGCAGGGTACGGCTGCTCTCGGGGTTTATCACGACACAAGACGAATGTCGAATAACAAGATCAACGATGGGGACGACAATCGGATAGAATGATGAAGGAAGATCATCAAGAGGTGAAGGACGATCACCTAGCAGGGGACGACTGCTCTTTATCACGACATAGGACGAATGCCGGATAGAAAAGGGTTCCACTAATGGGGACTCCACTAGGGAAAGGGATGAGGGATGGTCATCTAAAGGTGAAGGAAGATCACCTGGGAGGGGACGGCTGCCGAAGATATCACAACATAGGACGAATGTCGGATAGAAGAAAGTTGTTCTGTTAACGACTTACTGGGGAACGATGAACACAGATGAGTGTTCACGCTCAAGAATAAAAGGTATAAGTGTTTGACGCTGTGTATAGATTAAAGATGCGGATGAGCATCCTTAGGACCATGATACAGACGAGTATTGGTGGAAACAAACGCTGACGCGTGTTCAGAGATAATGATACGGACGAGTACCAACTGGATAACAAAGAACACGGACGAGTGTCGAATCTATTGAGGAGTGATATATATATACAAGATACAGACGAGTATCAAAGACTTATGTATAAATGAGTATAGATTTATTGATGAAGTATGAGCAAGACACGGATGAGTGTTCAACTTGTCGGGGAATGTATGACATGGACGAGCGTCAAGTATGTATAAGTATAAACAGGCATTTTGTAAAAGATATGCATTGGCTTTTTGTGGGGATAGGATGACATGGACGGGTGTCGAAAAGAGTGTGTTATAAATAAGTGCATTGCAGAAAGTGTTCTGGCAACCATGCTGGGGAAAGATGACACGGAGGAGTGTCAAAAAGTGTATGTATAGGTATTTGTATTTTAGAGTGCAAAAGGTATTCTGGCGACCTGCGGGGGATAAGACGACACGGACGAGTGACGAAAATAGTATACATTTGTGTTTGAGAGTGCAAAAGGGGCGCTTTGGCTTTTATTTGCAGGGGATGTGAGTTTTTTATATTCATTGCTGATGAAAATACTGATGGTAATTGCAGGTGACTGGCTCAAATCTGGCTTGTGATCATGCAGATGTTTGAATTTTGCCGTAATGCTCTGTATTAGATGGAGTGCTACGCTTATTTGGTGAATATGATGCAAATGCTATAATTATGCAAAGAGAAACTGGTCCGGGATTCGGATCTCGCTGGGATAAAAATCGCTGGCTGATCTGCTTGGAGGGATGTCCCGGCTGGGGAAGAGATCATTTGGTGGATCTACCAGGAGGGAGAATTTTGCTTGGGGAAACAGATCATTGATAGATCTATCCGGGGAGAAGACTCAGCTGGGGAGAAAGAAGCTTCAGCAACTCCGTTGGGAAAGTATGTATACATTGTTCTCCTGGAGAGGGAGTAGAAACCCTGTGGGGAGATAGTTCCTTTATCCTTGCTGAGGATGAGAGATCTGGCATTCTGGTGGGGATCTTGACTGGGGAAGCTCCTGTTGAGTAGACTTGTGCTGGGGATGAGGAGGCTTTGGCAACTCCGCTGGGGGAAAGCATTTCAGATATTGCTCGGGAGATCCTGCTTTGGGAGGAGGTAACTTCCGGGAAGTATCATGTTGGGGATGCGATGCTTGAAATGCCCCATGTTGCGTATTGAATATCCTGCAATCTGTTAAGACAAAAGAAATGCACAATTATCCCGAGGTATCCTTTACCGGATTCTGTCATAGGATTTAGATATTCCTGAAAGTAAATATATTTCCTGCAAGCATTTATTAAAAACGGCTCATTTGTTTAATGCAAGTACTATATCATAAATATTGGACATTTTGAAAACGAAACAAAAATGTACGAGACGAGGTGTGACTGAAAATTCTGATTTTATTAATCTGGGTGCCCTGAATTGGCAAATACAGTCAAAGAAACAAATCCCCTGGAATGAGGAGGTTGCTATAAATTGAGAAAAGTAAAAATGTTGGCAATGTTGACGATGCTCCGGAGAGCTTCCTTTGCTATGACCTGTATGACCTTGACGTTCTTCTCATCTTGCTTTCTGAAGAAGGTTGATTCTGACTGATGCTTTATCCTTTTCGAAGCTTTCCGTGTTGTAAGTGATACAGATGAATTCAGAATGCAGTTGTTCACTTATTCCCTGATTTTGCGTGGATCGCCCTTTCGGGTTTTCAATCTACCGGGATACCCATTTTTGCCTGAGCTTTCCAATGCGGATTTCCAACTCAGAGGATGTACACATTTTTTTTTAATTTTCCCTTATTTTTTCCCAAGTATTTTATTATGTTTTTGACTCGCCGGGATGCCCTATTTTTGCCTGGACTTACATTCTGTTTTTATGTCCAGCGGGTCATTTTATGCGAAGTATTTTTTAACTGCATCTGAATTCATAGGGAATAAGAAATCTTCACTATCCATAGTAGTGAACATCAGTGCTCCACCAGAGAAAACCTTATTTACTATGAATGGGCCATCGTAGTTTGGAGTCCATTTGCCCCTGTGGTCTGTATGAGGAGGAAAGAGTCTTTTCAGCACAAGATCTCCTACTTGGTATTCCCGAAGCCTGAATTTCTGATAGAAGGCTTTCTTCATCCTTTTCTGATATAACTGCCCATGACAGATGGCAGTTAATCTCTTCTCTTCGATCAAATTCAGTAGATTGTATCGAGACCGGACCCATTCTGCTTCGTCTAGCTTTACATCCATCATCACCCGTAAGGAGGGTAGCTCAACTTCAACAGGTAGGACTGCCTCTATACTATACACAAGCTGATAAGGCGTTGCCCCAGTAGACGTTCTGATTGAGGTTTGGTACCCATGCAAAGCAAACATTAGCATTTCGTGCCAGTCTTTGTAAGTGACCACCAGCACCTCAACAACGCCATTCATCTTTGGCCTGTAAGGAGAAAAGTTGTAATGTTGAATTTTGAAGTCCCGACACAGTTCTTCCATCATTTTGTTGTTCAAATTGGAACCATTATCAGCAATGATTCGCTCGGGTACTCCATATCGACAGATGATGTCTCTTTTCAGGAATCTGGCTACCACTTGTCTGGTGACATTTGAAAATGAGGTTGCTTCAACCCATTTGGTGAAGTAATCAATGGCTACCAAGATGAATCTGTGGCCATTTGAAGCAGTCGGTTCGATCTTTCCAATCATGTCAATGCCCCACATGGCAAAGGGCCAAGGTGAAGACATCACGTTCAAAGGATTTGGAGGCACATGCACTTTATCTGCATAGATCTGGCATTTGTGGCACTTCCTGGCATAGGCATAACAGTCTGCATCCATTGAGATCCAGTATTAACCTGATCGTAATAATTTCTTAGCCATTGCATGTCCTCCAGCATGGGTACCGAAAGATCCTTCATGCACCTCGTGCATCAGTAAGTCTGCTTCTTTCTTATCAACACATATGAGCAGAACCATGTCAAAGTTTCGCTTGTATAATGAACCATCAACATTAAGGAAGAAACTACCGACCAGCCTTCTTAATGTCTTCTTATCATTGGATGATTCCCCAGGTGGGTATGTTTGATCCTCCAAGAAGCATTTGATGTCATGGAACCAAGGCTTGTCATCTTTAGCAATGTCCACGGAGAATACGTATGCTGGTCGGTCTAGTCTGGATACCGAAATCCGAGGCACATAATTGGCAGTTTGAACCTTGATCATGGAGGAAATGGTAGCCAAAGCATCTACGAACTGATTTTTGTCTCGAGGGATGTACTCAAGTTTGACTGTTGTGAAGAAAGTCAATAATCTCCTCGTATAGTCACGGTATGGGATCAGATACTCTTGGTGAGTGTACCATTTGCCGTTGGTCTGATTGATTACCAAAGCTGAATCCCCGAATACAATTAATGTCCTGATCCTGAGGTCAATGGCTTCCTCAAGTCCCATGATACAGGCTTCATATTCAGCTTCATTGTTAGTGCAAGCAAAGGTGAGTTTTACCGAGAAAGGAGTATGAACTCCTTTAGGTGTAATGAGCACTGCACCAACACCACGACCATTCATATTGACAGCCCCATCAAACATCATTCTCCATTCTTCTTCTGGATCAGGCCCTTCAGTGTGAACAGGCTCTTCATGATCTTTTTCTTTTAAGTACATGATGTCTTTTAAGTACATGGGCCAATCACAAATTGACACATGTCCACCACAAAAAAACCCTAAAATGCTCCAAACTTCAAAAAATCATAACTTGAGTTCTAAAAATGCTATGAAAGCGTTCTAAGACTTTTCAGAAAGGGAAAATTGTGCTCTACAACTTTCGTGTTTACCGGAAAATAATTCGGAGCTTTTTCGCACATGAAATAATAGCTTGAAGCTTCGGGACAAATAATTTCCAAAAATGGAAACTTCTAAACTTCCAATTTTAGCAACTTTTTGCATACTCCCGATTTTTGACATTTAAGCTCAACTGAATTATTCCTTGACATGATATGACCTTAAAAAAAATAATCCTAATTAAAAAACTCTGAAATCTTCATGTTGACTTTTTTTTACTGCACAGTTGACTTTCTTGCTTCACCTTCAAGTAACTAGACCAAACCTTGACTTCTTCAATGAATTTTTGCCTCAAACATCATATATAAGCCATGCAGACCAAATAAGAGACTTTTCCCACAAGAAATGATAAAAGTAAGAGGATATGAGGAGCTGGCCCAAAATCCTAATCAGGATTTCCCTCACACAGGAGAAAAGTTGCACCTTTGAACTTCTGATGAAATAACTGACTTCCCTAAGGAATTTTCTCCCCAAACTTCATCCCTAGGATCCTCTTGTCATATGAGAGACTTTGCCCAGATGAAATGGCCAAAGTCACAAAGATTTCATGCCTGAAAGTGAAACCCTAATTTGGGATCATTGTGAAGGAGCTTGTCCTATCTTGGATTCTCTGATGCTCTCTCAACCTCTTGGGCCTTTGTAAATGATCTTGAGGCTTGTGAATGTCATGTAGACTCCTCATGGGACTTGGACAAGTCCATTGGGCCTCTTTCTATTGCTTGCAATGCCTCAAATCCACTCACAGTTGATCATATGCCTAATGCTAGATCATGAGAATGCTATGCTTCATTTTTTTTTCATGCAGAGATGCCAAGGATATGATATGCTTATGATGTTTATGGTATGATGATGATGCTCAAAAAGAAGAGGGCAAATTTGGGGTGTTACAGCTGCCCCTATTCAAACAACTGTTAATTTGAGAAGGACGGTAGCACGGGCTATCGAACGCTCAAGATGAAATGTGGTTGAATACCAAGAAAACCTGAAATTTGCACTCTGCCGGAGAATGCAAGCACTGGGAAATAAACCCAACCAAATGATGCTTTGGTGACTGAAGTGGGAAGAAAGCAGACGAGCTCCTTCCAAGTTGAACTATTACACCATATAAGGATACCAAGACAGGCGAGTCTTCTTCGAACAAACCTGTTACGCCAGAAACTGGGCATACGAGCCCTCTTCAAGTAATCCTGTTACGCCAGGAACTAGACATACGAGCCCTCTTCATACACTTACAAAAGTATATGACTTGAGGCAGACGAATCTCCTTCGGATAAACCTGTTACGCCGAGACCGGTTATGCATTTAAGTTTGTGGGATAGACATGCATAATCAGGATAGACAAACCCTCTTCACAAATCTTGCGTAGATAAGCGATGCTGAGTCAGACGAACCTCCTTCGGATAAACCTGTTATGCCAGGTGATGGACATACGAGTCCTCATCAAGCAAACCCGTTACGCTAGGAATTGGACATATGATCCCTCCTCAAACAAACCTGTTATGCCAGGTGTTGTGATGCACTTAAGTCTGTGGGATAGACATGCATAATCAGGATAGACGAACCCTCTTCATATATCCTCTGTAGATATATGGTCTAAGAAAAACAAGTCTTATTCAGATAACCTGTTACGCCAGGTGCGACATTAGGATTGGACGAACCCTCTTCACAAATCTTGCGTAGATAAGCGATGTTGAGATAGACGAACCTCCTTCGGATAACCTGTTACGTTAGGGTCGGTAACCATTTTGACGTTTAATCCCATCGTCAGGACTTCAACCTCTTCAATACAGACGAGTATTGGATGATCATTAAGAGAAACACAGACGAGTGCAATAGGTCAATGATACAAACGAATATCAGACGATGATCTAAGAAACGCAGACGAGTGCTTCGGGTGATGATACAAACGAATATCAGCCACTAGTACAGATGAATACCAGAAATCCAACACAGACGAGCAATTGGTGTAGCAATACAGACGAGTACCAGAAATCCAACACTGACGAGCATATGGAGTAGCAATACAAACAAGTACCAGAAATCCAACACAGACGAGCAATTTGAGTTGTAATACAGATGAGTACCAGAGTGATTATCAAATCAACACATATGGATATAAGCTAACACAGACGTGTGTGAGGGATGATACAGACGAGTATCCAAACCACAAAGATGGGCTTCAAACAAATAACAAACACAGACGAGCGCTGGGAGATTGCAGACGAGCAACGAACATCAAAGTGAGAACACATACGAGTGTTGGGAAATGCAGACGAGCAACAAGCATAGTGCTAACACAGACGAGTGCTGGAGATTGCAGACAAGCAAAAGCAACTATCAAACACAGACGAGTGCTTTTCAATGATGGTTATATCTCAATCATGAAACTCTACGGGGAAATGACGATCTTCCAACACAGTTGGGGAGATGCTTCCTCAAATATCCTTTTCTTAGGAAGAGAGTTTGACAATTTTGACCCTGTGGGGAATGACCCTCCCACTGCCTGCTGGGCATATTCCACTTGTGGGAAAATAAACTGCTTGGGGACTCCACCTCCTATGACTCAGCTGGGGAAAAATCTATGTGGGGAAAATGTGACGCCATCCTGCAAAACCTGCAACAACAGAATACACATATGTGCCCCCGGGACTGGCGTGGTATGATCTGTTCATCCATCGTCACCCGACACTCAAAGAGAATTTCAAATGTTTCCTTGCAATGTAATTTTTCATTTAGAAAACAAATCACCATATTTCAATTGCAATGCTATTTTTTGCCAAAAATTCAAGACATTTTTGCAAACAAAAATAAACACAACACAACTTTTTTGACTGAATATTCTTTTCTTGAAAGGCCTCTGAATAGGCAAAGTTTTTACACCAAGAGGCGACCACCTGGAAAGAGGTAGCTACCATAAAATTGAGAAAATAAACTATCCTAATGGCAATGGGCACGACATCCCAATGAGTTTCCTTCTTGCTATGACCAGCATTTTCCGTTCTTGCCTTTGCTTTCTGAAAAGATGAGGGGACTGATTCCTATCCTTCTGATATTGTCCGGCTATACAAAACGATGATTTGGTTCAGATTACCGGGATCGCAGTTATTCGCTTATTCCCTTGTTTTGCGTGGATCGCCCTTTCGGGTTTTCAATCGATCGGGATACCCTTTTTTTGCCTGAGCTGTCCGATGTGGCTTTTCAACTCAGCGGGTGTACATTTTTTTTATTTACTTATTTTCCCTAACTTTTGCCCAAGCTTTTTATTCTGTTTTTAGCTCGCCGGGATGCCCTTTTCTTGCATGGACTTTAATTCTGTTTTTGCGTCCAGCGGGTCTTTTTATGCGAAGTATTTTTTAACTGCGTCCGAGTTAACAGGGGATTGGAAATCTTCTCCATCCATAGTGGTGAGCATCAGTGCTCCTCCTGAGAAAACATTCTTCACTATGAATGAGCCTTCGTAGTTTGGGGTTCACTTTCCCCTGTGATCTGAACCTGGAGGAATGATCCTCTTGAGCACAAGCTCTCCTACTTGATACTCCCGAGTACGTACTCGTTGGTCGAATGCTCGCTTCATTCTCCTCAGATAAAGCTGACCGTGACAAATAGCCGCTAATCTCTTTTCCTCAATTAGACATAACTGATTGTATCGAGCACGTACCCACTCAGCCTCATCAAGCTTCACATCCATCATCACACGCAATGAAGGAATTTCTACCTCAACAGGCAAAACTGCCTCCATACCATATACCAATGAGAAAGAAGTTGCCCCGGTTGACGTCCTGACTGACGTTTGGTACCCATGCAGCGCAAATGGTAACATCTCATGCCAATCTTTGTAAGTGACAACCATCTTTTGCACCATCTTTGGTCGGTAAGGAGAAGAATTGTGATGCTGAATCTGGAAGTCCCGACACAACTCTGCCATCATCTTGTTGTTCAAATTGGAACCATTGTCAGGGATGATTCTCTCGGATACTCCGTATTTGCAAATGATGTCTCTTTTCAAAAACCTGGCTGCCACTTGACGAGTGACATTGGCATACGATGCTGCTTCAACCCACTTAGTGAAGTAATCGATCGCAACCAAGATGAAACGATGACCATTTGAAGCAGTAGGCTCTATTTTCCCGATCATGTCAATGCCCCACATAGAAAAGGGCCAAGGAGATGACATGACGTTGAGCGGGCTAGGAGTCACATGCACATTTTCTGCATAAATCTGGCATTTGTGGCACTTACGGGCGTACGAACAATAGTCTGCATCCATTGTCAGCCAATAGTACCCCGATCTCAACAACTTCTTAGCCATCGCATGCCCTCCTGCATGAGTACCGAAAGATCCCTCGTGGACTTCTTGAATTAACAGGCTTGCTTCGTGTCTATCCATGCATCTGAGCAAGACCATGTCAAAGTTCCTCTTATACAAGACCCCATCTGTATTCAAGAAGAAACTAGCAGCAAGTCGTCTTAAGGACTTCTTGTCGTTGGATGATGCCCCAGCTGGGTATTCTTGTTTTTCCAGGAAGAGCTTGATATCGAAGTACCAAGGTTTCTCGTCAGACATTGCGTCTACAAAGAAGGAATAAGCTGGTGCGTCAAGCCGGGAAATGTCAATCCTGGGCACATAATTCCAACACAAGACTTTGATGGACGAAGAAAGAGTAGCCAATGCATCGGCAAACTGATTCTCATCTCGTGGTATATACAGAAGCTTAACTGTTGTAAAGAACGTCAACAATCTTCTGGCATAATCCCTATAAGGCATTAAATGTTCTTGATGTGTATACCACTTGCTGGTAATCTGATTGATAACGAGGGCTGAATCTCCGAATATATCGAGGGTCTTAATCCGAAGATTAATAGCCTCCTCTATTCCCATTATGCACGCCTCGTATTCCACCTCATTGTTGGTGCAGCCAAAAGTAATTCTGGCAGCGAAGGGAAAGTGAACACCTTCAGGAGTGATAAGAACAACACCAACTCCACGTCCATTGATATTGAGTGCCCCATCAAACATCAACTTCCATTTGGATTCCGGGTCTGGCCCCTCCTCCGGAAGTGGTTCCTCGCAATCTTTTGCTTTGAGGTACATGATGTCCTCATCAGGGAAATCAAACTTCATTGGCTGATAGTCATCTTTAAGAGGTTGTTGTGCAAGATAAGCTGACAATACACTTCCTTTGATGGCTTTCTAGGAAGTATATTGTATATCGTACTCCGTTAAGATCATTTGCCACCTTGCAACCCTTCCGGTTGACGCTGGTTTCTCGAAAATATACTTGACATGATCCATTTTTGAGATTAGTAGTGTGGTATGGGTCAACATATACTGTCTCAGTCGACGAGCATCCCATACCAAAGCGCAACAAGTTTTCTCGAGCAGTGAGTAACGGGATTCAAAGTCGGTAAACTTTTTTCTAAGGTAATAAATAGCATACTCTTTTCGACCAGACTCGTCATGTTGGCCTAGAACACACCCCATTGACCCTTCTAGCACAATCAAGTACATGATAAGTGGTCGTCCTGGAACTGGAGGCATTAGAATCGGAGGTGTCTGCAAATATTCTTTTATCTTTTCAAAGGCTCTTTGACAGTCCTCATTCCACCTGACCGTTTGCTCTTTTCTTAGCAATTTGAATATTGGCTCGCACGTGGCAGTTAGATGAGATATGAACCGTGAAATGTAGTTCAATCTCCCTAAAAACCCGCACACTTCTTTTTCTGTTTTCGGTGTAGGCATATCTTGTATTGCTTTTACTTTTGCAGGATCCACCTCAATTCCTTTCTGGCTAACAATAAAACCCAGCAATTTTCCGGAACGCACTCCGAAAGTACACTTGTTTGGATTCAATCTCAGCTTATACTTTATCAGTCTATCAAACAGCTTCTTGAGATTGACTAGATGCTCATCCTCATCTCGGGACTTGGCAATCATATCGTCCACATAGCACTCAATTTCTTTGTGTATCATGTCATGGAACAATGTGACCATAGCCCGCTGATATGTTGCCCCGGCGTTCTTCAAACCAAAGGGCATCACCTTGTAACAGAATGTACCCCATGGGGTAATGAACGTTGTTTTCTCCATGTCTTCATGTGCCATCTTAATTTGATTATACCCGGAGAAGCCATCCTTGAAGGAAAATACCGAGAATTGAGCGGTGTTATCTACCAGCACATCAATGTGAGGTAATGGAAAGTCATCCTTCGGACTTGCTCTGTTTAGATCCCGATAATCAACGCACATCCGAACTTTGCCGTCTTTCTTTGGTACAGGCACAATATTAGCTACCCAAGGTGGGTAACTAGTTACGACAAGGAATCTGATATCCCACTGCTTCTGAACTTCCTCCTTGATCTTCATCGTCATATCAGGACGAGTTCTTCTCAGCTTCTGCTTAACCGGAGGATAGTCTTCTCTTAGTGGTAGCTTATGCACAACAATGTCAGTATCCAGCCCTGGCATATCTTGATACGACCAGGCGGAGATATCCACATATTCACGTAGCATACCAATCAACTCTTTCTTTACCTCGGCCTGCAGACTGGCCCTAATCTTTGTCTCTTTCTTTACATCTTCAGTCCCGATGTTGATAATCTCTATTTCTTCCTGATGAGGCTGAATGACCCTTTCCTTTTGTTTCAACATCCTGACCAATTCTTCGGGGAGTTCACAATCTTCCTCAACCCCTTCATTAGCTTGGTAGATAGGATTGTCGAAGTCATGCGTGCTCATAGCAGGAACGTTATCACTAGAATCCGGATGATCAACACTGCACAGATGATGTGCTTATTTCAGAATCTGTTTTTTTTTCCAAAAATGACGCAAACACACAAACAAAAGAAAAAGGAAAAACACATTGCCATTTTATTTTTTGTGTGAAAAGTTTGAAACGAAAGAAAGAGAACACAATTTGCTTGAAAAAATGTCCTTTATTTCATGGAAAAATATAAATGCATTAAAAGCATGGTGGCCCTACAAATGGATCCGTGCACCTTGGGCAGAGTGCAGGATTAACATGTAGCATGATAAAAAAGGAAACAAGTAAATTACTTTGATTGCTAGGTAACTTGAACAAAATCCTCGGCATACCAGTTCTTGAGCTCCTCCCCAGGTGCACATGGGTGAATTCAACTATCCCAGTCACAGTCATTGTCCCCTTCTTCACTGGTTGCACAAATATTGTTGCGATCGAGCATTCCGGGGCTTGTGAAAGTTATGGCTTTACCACCCTGAGGCCAGTTGGACCCACCAGGCTGGTAACCAAGACCGAACTTGTCATCTTTCTTCTCTAATTCTTGTAACTTGCCCCAGCCCTGGGCGCTTCCAGATTGAACCACTTCTTTGGCCTGTTTGTAGGAGTGAATGAAGGTCCCTTTCTTCTTGCTGTTCCCCTCTACCGGAGCCAAAATGCTGACATTAACTGCTTCAAAAGCATGACACAACGTTTCATGAATCTCTCCGTCCATCTCCACGTACTTGAAAGTTGATAGGTGACTCACAAAGATGTCTTCTTCTCCACACACAGTGATCACCTGACCATCAACCACATACTTCAACTTCTGATGCAACGTGGATGTCACTGCACCTGCAACATGGATCCAGGGACGTCCCAGCAAGCAACTGTACGCAGGTTGAATATCCATGACATAGAACGTGCTCTTGAACACTTGAGAACCTATGTTCACAGGTAACTCAACTTCCCCAAACACAAACCTCCGGGGCCCATCAAAGGCTTTCATTATTAAATCACTGGGTCGCAAGACGATGCCATCAACATTCAACTTCATCAAGGCCTTCTTAGGGAGTACATTGAGTGAAGAGCCTGTATCAACCAAGACATGTGACAGGACAGCACCCTTACACTCCATGGTGATATGCAATGCTTTGTTGTAATTGTGGCCTTCAGAAGTAAGATCTCTATTCGTGAAGCCCAACCCATGGCTAGCATTCACACTGCCGACTACAGCCTCCAATTGATTAACCGTTATCTCCTGTGGAACATATGCCATCTGCAAGACCTTCAGCAAAGCTTCCCTATGAGATGGAGAACACATCAACAAGGACAGAATTGATATTTTGGACGGAGTCTGATTCAACTGCTCAACCACCTTATAGTCACTCTTTTTTATTATTCTCATAAACTCCTCAACTTCTTTTTCGAAAGTTCCCTGTCCGGCAGCAGGAGTCGTTACTTCTTCGGTCGCTATCTGCTTTCCTTTAGCCTTTGCAACAGCTTTGGCTTCAGGATCTCCTCTGAGAGCTTGAGGAGCAAAAAGACGCCCGCTTCTTGTAAAACCATCAACTCCTCCGACATTCACCACTGTCGGGTCAATTGTTACTGCTTTAGTCTCTACCTTCTGACCTTCCACATACACATCTAAAACATAATGCCACGGGATGGCTCTATTATCAGTATAAGGAACAGACCCTGGAACAGTAATAGTAACAGGACTGACTTCTGGAACATAAATATTCACAGGCTCCCTCCGAGCAGGTACTTCAGCTGGATCATAGTAAATTGTTATAGTAGACACACAATCACCTCTATCATCAACCTTATCAAACTGCAATGATCCCTTGTCAATCAGATATTGCAGCTCCACCTTCAAGTCTTCACAGCCATTCACTGACTTAAACACTTTTCACAATCATAACCATGCCCCGTGAATACTTGTCCTTTCAACAGCCTGTCTTTCACCACCAGCAATGGAGTCTTCACCTCTTCTACATTCAGAATCAAGCATAACTTCTCACCCCCGTCAACAGCATTTATCCTCGCCCCTCCATGGTTTGGAATAGGGCTTTATGTAACATTGGGCGGTGGTGCAAAGTTAATCACCTTTGAATCGATCAAATCTTGAACTTTATGCTGTAGCGCCCTGCACTTCTCGGTTGAGTGCTCGGGTGCTCCCGAATGGAACGCGCATCTTGTAACACCCCATTTTCTACCCACGAAATATAAAACAGAAATCAGAGTTGTAAAATTTTTCTACAAAACGGGATATCACATATTCAACTTTGAACAATTTCCAATTTAAGGAAATCATACTAAATACATAGCACTTTTTCGTAAATTCAACAAAAAAACAATGTCGTTCATTCCAATAGTTCAACTTCATAAAATATTACGCAACGGATTTATAAACTGATTCATACCATCTTTAAACAACATAATAACAACTTTAAAATAAGAAGTAAGCAACTCTAAGTTCTTCAACCAATTAAAATTCAGCAATAATAAAAGATCAACAAAGCAGACACGCGACAATCCCCCCGAGTGCTACGTATCAGAGCGACTGACCACCGACTCGACCAACGGTAACCGGCTACTTCTCAGGATTACCTGCACGTTGTCACATAAGGACAACATTCAACAAAAGGGGTGGGTTACGATAATGATAAGCAGTATATGAAAAACAATACAGTGAATAAGGATCGTAAACAAACACCACTTCACAAATTAAATCAAATATCAACACAACAAACCAACAAGAATGCAACTTTAATGAGACTCAACTAGTTATGCATGTGGTACCATTCGGAGTAAAACTCCCAACTTAAAATCTGCCAATTTACCGAGGCATCAAGGCATAAGCCTTCAACTTTCAACTTTTGCCAATCCAGGCCAACGTGGTGTGAGCAACGGCTCCGACAAAATGCATATGAATTTACATGACATATAGGACATTACACGCATACAACATAGCCACATGATCAATACATATCAACTTATACGACATAAGAACCTTAGAAACCAACTTTGGCATAAAAGCCTTCGATATATCAACTTAAGAACTATTCCGTAAATCAGAACAACACTTCAACTCAGCTGTACTTGTAGTAACAATTAGCAACATAATTTCCAGCAAAACAACTCATTAAAATTAACTATCATATTACCTGACTTAACCCGACGAATTTCGTTAAAATCCGGGCAACTAAGTTTTCCGCCTAATTCAGCTAAACTGACTAATTCAACATTGTTTTCTACTTTCTGCGATTAATACGACTTTATTACAAAACTGGGATTTTCTATGTTCCGTTAAAGGTTATCTGATATGGAATTCATGCTACTGCCACTGTTTCTTCTAATTTATTGAACCTGTATTTTCTGTCAAAATTCTAACTAAGTTACTATTATTTTGTTCTTCTTCTTTATACCGATAGATACAGCTTCTGCAGAAAATTCACTTAACACAGTTTATTCTTTATTTTAGTACATTATTAAAATATATGTAGAAATGTTATTAATAGTCTTAAGATATTAATTAAGAAATTCATTAAATTAACATTATATTAAAACACTAAAAAAAATAGATTAAATAATGATTTTTAGGAGTTAGTGGCTACAGGACTCCCCACTATCTCATGGCCTGCGCCATGGATAGTGGCATGCGCCACACATGAGTGGCTTGCGCCACACCAAGAGTGGCCTGCACCACCTCTTGGTCTCCCCTCCCACATGGTGTGCGCCATCATATGGGGCCCACCCAATTTCCTCATCTCTTTCATACCACTTTCCAAAACAACATTTTTCTTTTCCTAATATTAATTTTACAACCAATTTCCAGAACTTTACTCTTACTCCAATAATAAATCAACATATATTAAATTTACGTTTTATTTATTTTATTTGCAAAATCATACTCAGTAGCTTTTCAACACACAATCAATTGATATTAGATTTACGTAACAGTCTCAAAATCAACGAAGGAAAATATCGACCTAACTATCCAAATCAACCCGAGTCAAGTATCGAATTTCATAACCGAGTATAAGGATCGAACCCACCCTTACCTTAGATTGGATTGAAGGTTGCTCTTACAGTCAGATTCCGAAATTTGCTTCTCGTTCTCTCACGTTCGTATAGTAGTTCCCAAAATTCCTCTTCTACTAACTTTTCCAACTTCTGTTTCTTTCTTATGTTTCCATCACTTATATTTTTATTTCTTTTCATTAAATTAACTAAATATTATAATTTCTAATGGGCCTAAACATAACACCTCCCATTTTACTAATTAGCACACCATAATAAGTCCACTTACTCAAATAACACAACAACTATATTATTATTTCTTATAATATTTTCTACGACTTTCGACTAAATTTCCGACTTATCGATTAATTAACCACAACATTAAATATACCGACTAACCACAATAAATACTTAAATATTAAAATAATAAATAATTATTTGGGCGTTACAACTCTCCCCCACTTAAAATATTTTCGTCCTCGAAAATTTACCTGCTTCAAACAGCTCAGGATAGGAGTCTCGCATCTTGCTATCCAATTCCCAAGTCATGCTTTCGCCCGCAGCTCCCAACCAAACGACTTTAACCAACACAATCTCTTTTCCTCGAAGAGTCTTTGTTTCACGATCTTCAACTCGTACAGGCTTTGTCTCCACTGTGAGATTATCCCGCACTTGCACATCGTCCATACTAACCACATGAGACGGATCTGGAATATACTTCCGAAGTTGCGACACATGGAATACATCGTGCAAATTCGAAAGATTTGGTGGTAACGCCATCCGATAAGCAACTTTTCCAACTCGTTCCAAGATTTGATACGGACCAATGAAGCAAGGAGTGAGCTTTTTAGACTTCAAAGCCCTCCCAACACCGGTCACAGGCGTGACTCTCAAAAACACATGGTCACCAGCTTGAAATTCTAAATCCTTCATCCGCTTGTCATGGTAACTCTTCTGCCTACTCTGAGAAGCTTTCATCTTCTCTCGGATGAACTTCACTTTCTCGGTAGTTTCTCGAACTAATTCCGGTCCAAGTACCACACTCTCACCAGATTCATGCCAACACAACGGAGTTCTACACCTACGATCATACAATGCTTCAAAATGGGCTATTCCGATACTAGAATGGTAACTATAATTATATGTGAACTCAATCAACGGAATATAAGTGTCCCACGAACCTCCTTGCTTAAGAACACAAGCTCTCAGCAAATCCTCCAATGACTGAATAGTTCTCTCAGTTTGGCCATCAGTTTGAGGATGATATGCCGAACTCAATCTCAACTTAGAACCCAACGAATCTTGCAGACTTTTCCAGAACTCCGACGTAAACCTCGGATCTCTATCTGACACAATACACAGAGGAACACCATGCAGCTTTACAATTATTCGGATGTAAATCTCTGCCAACTTCGCAATTGGGTAAGTGGTGTTAATAGGTATGAAGTGAGCCGACTTCGTGAGCCTATCAACGATCACCCAAATCAAATCATGCCCTCTCAAAGTAACAGGCAGCCCCGTGACAAAGTCCATAGAAATGATATCCCATTTCCATTTTGGAACTTCCAATGGTTGCATCAACAAAGCAGGCTTCTGATGCTCAATCTTCGACTTCTGACAAGTTAAGCACGCATACACAAAATGAGCTACATCTTCTTTCATTCCGGGCCACCAAAATATTTTCTTTAAATCTTGATACATTTTAGTAGCTCCTGGATGAATACTCAAACTGCTTCTATGACCCTCTTCTAGAATACTTCTTTTCATAACCGCGTCATCAGGAATACAAATTCTTTCACCTAATTTCAATACACCTCTCGCATCAATCTTAAATTCACTCTTCTCTGATTGACCACAACGATTAAGGATATCCACTAATTTCACATCCAACTTCTGTGCCTCTCGGATACTATCCATAAAATCATTATTAACCTTTAGCATTTCAAACATTACACTTTGCGGGGTCACTTCGCAAACCAAACTCATATCACGGAATTGCTCAATTAATTCCAACTCCTTAATCATCATTGTTGACATATGCAAAGTCTTTCTACTTAAAGCATCGACCACAACATTTGCTTTACCTGGATGATAATTCAGACCGAAATCATAATCCTTAAGCAATTCTAACCACCTACGTTGTCTCATATTCAGCTCTTTCTAATCAAATAAATACTTTAAACTTTTATGATCACTGTAAACCTCGAATCTGGAACCATAAAGGTAATGCCTCCAGATTTTCAGCACAAACACAACAGCAGCAAGTTCAAGATCATGCGTAGGATAGTTCTTTTCATGAATTCTCAACTGTCGCGACGCATAAGCAATTACTTTATTATATTGCATAAGTACACCTCCTAAACCCATTAATGAAGCATCACAGTAAATTACAAACGGTTCCTCTGGATTTGGCAAAGTCAAAACCGGTGCCGACGTCAATCTCTTTTTCAATTCATTAAAACTCTCTTCGCACTGAACATCCCATACAAAAGCTTTACTTTTACAAGTTAATCTAGTTAACGGAAGTGCTAACTTAGAAAATCCTTCAATAAACCTTCTATAATATCCGGCTAATCCCAAAAAGCTTCTAATCTCGGTAGCCGACCTCGGAGTTTCCCATTGCAATACAACTTCTACTTTTGAAGGATCCACAACAATACCTTTTCCTGAAATTACATGGCCGAGAAAACTGACTTCTCTTAACCAAAACTCGCACTTGGACAGCTTCGCATACAATTTCTTATCTTTCAAAACATCCAACACTAATCTCAAATGTTCCTTATGCTCTTCTTCTGACTTAGAGTAAATCAGAATATCATCAATAAATACTACTACAAAATGGTCCAGATAGGTATGAAAAATACGATTCATGTATTCCATAAATACTCCCGGCGCATTAGTCACACCGAAAGGCATCACGGAATATTCATAATGTCCATACCGTGTTCTGAACGATGTCTTCTGAATATCTTCATCTTTCACTTTGATCTGATGATAGCCCGATCTCAAATCAATTTTACTAAACACATAAGCACCCACTAATTGATCCATCAAATCATCTATTCTCGGGAGTGGATACTTATTCTTGATCGTCACTTTATTCAGCTGTCTATAATCAATACAAAGCCTCATACTACCATCTTTCTTCTTTACTAGCAACATTGGAGCTCCCCACGGTGATACACTTGGTTTTATAAACTTCTTCTCAAGTAAGTCTTCCAATTGCTTCTTTAAATCATACAATTCAGATGCCGACATTCTATACAGTGCCATCGAAACAGGCCTAGTACCAGGTACCAGATCAATAGCAAATTCAACTTCCCTCTCTGGTGACACACTAGGAATCTCATCAGGAAAAACTTCAGGGAATTCTTTCACTACCAACAATTCATCAATCTTAGCTTTACTCTCAACCGACAAAGTTGCCATCAAAGAAAACACACGAGCTTCTTCTTTCATCAATTGTTGTAATTCTCTGAAAGATAACAAACCAACTCCTTCCTCTTCAGGAGTAAAAAACCTCACAGACTTATGATAACAATTTATATGGACATAGTTATACTCTAACCAGTTCATACCAAGAATTACATCTATCCCAGTCAACGGCAAACACACTAAATCGACATAGAAATCTTTATCGAAGATCGACAAAGGACACTTTAAACATACCAAAGATGTAGTTACTGATCCCTTAGTTGGAATCTCAACAATCAGTTCACCATTCAAAGCGGACAATTTTAAACCCAGTCTTCGAGCACAGTTAGCAGAAATAAAACAATGTGTAGCACCAGTATCAATAATAGTAATTAAAGGAATACTATTTATGAAACATGTACCTCTGATAAGTCTGTCCTCGTTAATGGTTTGAGTTCCGGTCAACGCGAACACCTTTCCTGTCTGAGCTTTCTTTGGCTTCTGACACTGGCTACCAATATGCCCTTCTACGCCACAATTAAAACAAATCATTTCCTTGTGCTTTCAATCAGCTATTGCATGCCCAGTCTTACCACAACGAAAACACCTCTTTACCTCAGCAGTGCATACATAACTCTTATGACCAGCCTGACCACATTTGAAGCAAACAATACCAGCAGGAGCACCTCCCCCACTAGTTCTCTGAGCCGGAGCAGCTTTTTGTTTCCCTTTTCCAGCTGGAGCATCATACAGCTTGCCACGGTTCTGATGTTGCTTGCCTCTGCGATCACTGACAACCTTGTAATGAGCATTGTTGTCCTCTTCAAATATCCTGCAGCTATCAACCAATTCAGTAAAAATGTGTATCTTCTGATACCCAACATCCTTCTTAATTTTAGAGCGCAACCCATTTTTAAACTTGATGCACTTTGAAAATTCAGCGCCAGCACCAGTATAATGAGGATAAAATTTGGACAACTCCACAAATTTTGCAGCATAATCTGTGACAAACATGTTTCCTTGCTTCAGCTCAAGTAACTCAATCTCTTTCTTGCCACGAACATCTTCCGGATAATACTTTCTCATAAATTCCCTACGGAATACGTCCCAAGTAATGACTTCACCTGCCGCGGTCAACCTCTCATGAGTCTCTAGCCACCAGTCATCAGCTTCGACTTCTAGCATGTGAGTACCATACCGAACCTTCTGAGCTGGAGTGCAATCCATAACACAGAAGATTCTCTCGATCTCTTTCAACCATCCCAAATTTGCATCTGGATCATGCTTCCCTTTAAACACCGGCAGATTCTCTCTTTGAAAAGTCGCCAAGCTACGTGATCCAGCATCTTCACCAGCATTTGGCAAGTTCTGCACAGCTTGTGCCATCACTTGCATTGCAGCAGCCATCGAAGCGTCATTTCTTCCAGCCATCTCAACTTATCACTACAACACAACTAAAAGTTAGATTAGTAAGAATACACGATTGTTAGACAATTAAGACTCGACAACTGGCCGGACAGACCGACCTGCTCTAATACCACTAATGTAACACCCCATTTTCTACCCACGAAATATAAAACAGATATCAGAGTCGTAAAATTTTTCTACAAAACGGGATATCACATATTCAACTTTGAACAATTTCCAATTTAAGGAAATCATACTAAATACATAGCATTTTTTCGTAAATTCAACAAAAAAAACAATGTCGTTCATTCCAATAGTTCAACTTCATAAAATATTACGTAGCGGATTTATAAACTGATTCATAGCATCTTTAAACAACATAATAACAACTTTAAAATAAGAAGTAAGCAACTCTAAGTTCTTCAACCAATTAAAATTCAGCAATAATAAAAGATCAAAAAAGCAGACACGCGACAATCCCCCCCGAGTGCTACGTATCAGAGCGATTGACCACCGACTCGACCAATGGTAACCGGCTACTTCTCAAGATTACCTGCACGTTATCACATAAGGACAACATTCAACAGAAGGGGTGGGCTACGATAATTATAAGCAGTATATGAAAAACAATACAGTGAATAAGGATCGTAAACAAACACCACTTCACAAATTAAATCAAATATCAACACAACAATCAACAAGAATGCAACTTTAATGAGACTCGACTAGTTATGCATGTGGTACCATTCGGAGTAAAATTCCCAACTTAAAATCTCCCAATTTACCGAGGCATCAAGGCATAAGCCTTCAACTTTCAACTTTTGCCAATCCAGGCCAACGTGGTGTGAGCAACGGCTCCCACAAAATGCATATGAATTTACATGACATATAGGACATTACACGCATACAACATAGCCACATGATCAATACATATCAACTTATACGACATAAGCAACTTAGAAACCAACTTTGGCATAAAAGCCTTCGATATAGCAACTTAAGAATTATTCCGTAAATCGGAACAACACTTCAACTCAGCTGTACTTGTAGTAACAATTAGCAACATAATTTCCAGCAAAACAACTCATTAAAATTAACTATCATATTACCCGACTTAACCCGAAGAATTTCGTTAAAATCCGGGCAACTAAGTTTTCCGCCTAATTCGGCTAAACTGACTAATTCAACACTGTTTTCTATATTCTGCGATTAATACGACTTTATTACAAAACTGGGATTTTCTATGTTCCGTTAAAGGTTATCTGATATGGAATTCATGCTACAGCCACTGTTTCTTCTAATTTATTAAACATGTATTTTCTGTCAAAATTCTAACTAAGTTACTGTTATTTTGTTCTTCTTCTTTATACCGATAGATACAGCTTTTGCAGAAAATTCACTTAACACAGTTTATACTTTATTTTAGTACATTATTAAAATATATGTAGAAATGTTATTAATAGTCTTAAGATATTAATTAAGAAATTCATTAAATTAACATTATATTAAAACACTAAAAAAAAAGATTAAATAATGATTTTTGGGAGTTAGTGGCTACAGGACTCCCCACTATCTCATGGCCTGCGCCATGGATAGTGGCATGCGCCACACATGAGTGGCTTGCACCACACCAAGAGTGGCCTGCGCCACCTCTTGGTCTCCCCTCCCACATGGCGTGTGCCATCATATGGGGCCCACCCAATTTCCTCATCTCTTTCATACCACTTTCCAAAACAACATTTTTCTTTTCCTAATATTAATTTTACAACCAATTTCCAGAACTTTACTCTTACTCCAATAATAAATCAATATATTAAATTTACGTTTTATTTATTTTATCTGCAAAATCATACTCAGTAGCTTTTCAACACACAATCAATTGATATTAGATTTACGTAACAGTCTCAAAATCAATGAAGGAAAATATCGACCTAACTATCCAAATCAACCGGAGTCAAGTATCGAATTTCATAACCGAGTATAAGGATCGAACCCACCCTTACCTTAGATTGGATTGAAGGTTTCTCTTACAGCCGGATTCCGGAATTTGCTTCTCGTTCTCTCACGTTCGTACAGCAGTTCCCAAAATTCCTCTTCTACTAACTTTTCCAACTTCTGTTTCTTTCTTATGTTTCCATCACTTATATTTTTATTTCTTTTTATTAAATTAACTAAATATTATAATTTCTAATGGTCCTAAACATAACACCTCCCATTTTACTAATTAGCACACCATAATAAGCCCACTTACTCAAATAACACAACTATATTATTATTTCTTATAATATTTTCTACGACTTTCGACTAAATTTCCGACTTATCTATTAATTAACCACAACATTAAATATACCGACTAACCACATTAAATACTTAAATATTAAAATAATAAATAATTATTTGGGCGTTACACATCTCGCGTTAGCATCGTACCCCACTGGAAGCTCTCTAGGTGGAGGTGGTACTAGTGTCCTCAATTGTATCAAGTTCAAGTCTAGCATCCTCTGCAGCAGTGCCGTATATGTCATGGGAATGGCCTCAAGCACCCTATTAGCCGAACGAGCTTGTTTCGGTTGATAAGGTCTTTGCTGATAATTGTTACGCTGTGGCTGTTGTTGTTGTTGCTGTTGTGGTTGAGGTTGAACCTGTTGCACAGTACTTGAAGGAATAGTGACAGCTGCCACTTGCTCATAAGGTCTTCTATATCCTCGGCCCCATCCTCGGCCGTACACAACATTAGTTTCACCTTCTCTTCTTCTCGGAGGTCCGTTAAAAGCTTTTCTTACACCGCTCGAGCTACCCGCACCGGTGTCCTGAATCTTCCCCATTTTCAACAGAGTTTCGACCCTCTCTCCTGCTATCACTATATCATTGAACTTGGTTGCCGAACAAGACGCCAACCTCTCAATAAACACCCCTTGCAATGTTCCCATTAACATATCAGCCATCTCATTTTCCAGCAAGGGTGGTTGTACTCTGGCAGCAAGCTGACGCCACCTTTGAGCGTACTCCTTAAAACCCTCCTTAGCATTTTGAGACATGGTCTGCAATTGAGTGCGATTTGGAGCCATGTCCAAATTGTACTGGTACTGCTTCACGAATGCCTCTGCTAAATCTTTCCAGCTCTTAATGTTAACCCTGCTCAGCTTCATATACCACTCCAAGGAGGCCCCCACCAGGCTATCCTGGAAGTAATACATCCATAGCTTCTCGTCATCAGTATGGGCAACAATTCTTCCTACAAAGGACTGGAGGTGAGTCTTTGGACAAGATGTGCCGTTGTACTTCTCGAAAGTAGGAACCTTGAACTTATAAGGGATTCTAACCCCTGAAACCAAGCCCAAGTCAGTAATATCAAACCCCTGAGAGCTCTGAGATTGAATGGCACGAATCTGCTCAGCCATCTCTTCAAACTTTCTGTTCATTTCAGCCCCTTGGCCTTCCGCATCGTCCAACAAAGTAAACTGTTCATCTTGACCATCCATTCGCACATTGTTCAGCCCATCATTAATAATGGTGATCCCTGGCTGTGCCATAGGGATTTCAACTTGACGGGCGCCAGCATTGTTGCGATTACCTCCATCAGCAGCCCCATTGTTCCTGGCCTGACTATTTTCCACCATCTCGCGCAAGCGCTCCTGAGTCTGACCCATCCCTGCCATAAGGGTCGTGAAATTGTCCATTCTCAATCTCAAGTCAGCTAAATCTGCCTACATTTGATCCATCACTCTTTCTCTGTTGACTCTTGTGGGATATCTGTGTACAATTGGATGTTCTCGAATCTTCCTGGGAGTTATAGTGCCTGTAAGGACATAAACGTTAGAAACTGATGAACTACCTTCAAAACAAACAAAAACTTTATATGCATGAAATGTATCTATTCATGTTTCCAAGTTTAGGCATTTATATGCCCCAGTTCTGGTATTTGCTCCAGATAGCCACTTTGAGCATTAATTTTCAAATTCTCCCTTCGAAGAGTATTCAGATCTTAGCAGTCTCAGACAAACAAACTTTGCGTACTTAGAAATGGTAATTGAATTTGAACATTGCATAACATGGATAACCCACTGATGGCCAAAGAGTTAGAGCACAAACAAAATTCCCCGGAGGGTTACAAGTCAATACATGAATAAAGGAAAATAATGCAAGACTCCTACAACAAGCCTGTAGGTAGTCTGAACAACAATAAATAAAATCTAAACTAAAGACTCAGGTTCTTCTTCTACAGCCATCACTTCTTCACACCTGCTCTCAGCTTGAGCTCTTCAATCTCTTTCAATAACTCCTCCAAGGCCATCTGACTCTGTGCCAACTGTTGAGTCTTTTCCCTTCGTATCTTGTGGACTTGTTCTACATCTTCTTTCTTGAAGGCCATTTGTACCTCGAAAAACTCTTCTTTTTCTTTATACTTCTTCTGCTCCTATTCCCTTTGGCCCTGCAACCAAACAATGGATTGGCGAGCTTCTTTAAGAGTCTTCAAAGTCTTCTTATGCTCTGCTTCTCTTTCTGATTCCATTAGACCCAATCTCTGAAAGTGAGCTTCCCTTCCAGCAAACTCTTTCTCTTTAGCTTCCAAGGAGGCTTGCATCTTCTGTAGCTTTTCATCTGCTTCATTCTGAGCACGATTGGCAAGGTGGTACAAGTTAACCATTTCAGCATTCTTTATCCGGACCTCGTGCAGCTGAACCTCCAACTTCTTATACTCTCCCAAAGAAACAGTATTCTGACATGGCACTTCTTTGGGATACAATGAAGCTTCCACTGAAAATGGCATGAGCACTTCTTCTACACGCTTCTGCAACCATGTAGCAAAAGGAGGATATGTCTTGGGATCTACCCTTCTGAAATCCTTCTTTCCTTTCTTCACCCTGTGAGCCCAAGCCTGAGATGCTCGTATGACCAACTCTTTGTTTCCCTCCACAGGAAAGCACAAAGACTCAGCAAACTTCTCCATACTTGGTGGATCTCTCAGAGGATAGCCAAATTGCTTCCTGGCTAAGACTGGATGGTAACTGATTACACCCTTTCTTCCTAACAAAGGTACACCAGCAAATCTTCCACAACTGACCAGTAACTCCTTTCCCAACAAATCTCTGTCATATCCCTAAGTTATATCCTCAGAAGTTAGTCCTATTAGCCTCCTAGACCACCTCCATTCATCTCTCATCTCTTTGAAAGGACCTGACTTTCGCAATTGCCTAGCAAACCACTCAGCAAACAATGGAGCACAACAGCCCACTGGTCCACCTCTGCCTTTCTCATTCCGGTAATGAACATTGTAGTAAAAATCTCCTAACAGAGTTGGCACAGGATTGCCTTTAGCAAAAATGGAGATCACCTCCATTCTCACAAACTCCTTTTCTCCCGGGAAAAGACTAGATCCATATATCATCAAAGCCACCACAGCACCAAAATCTCCCCACTTACCCTCTTTGGCATATTCTTCAGCCTCTAGTATAAGCACATCCCAAGGAAGTCCTCTGCCCTCACTGTCCTTCAAAGCTTTCTTGACCTTAGCAACGGGACACAACAGACTCTGGATATGTCTTCTTCCTTGAGAACCACCTCAGACCCATAGTAAGGCAAAGTATCTCTGACAGGAACACCCAAAATGCTGGAAATCTCCTCCAAGGTAGGAGCCAAGATGCAATCTGGAAATACAAAACACCACAACAAAGGATCATAGAACTGAAGCAAAGTGTGCAAGCTATCCTTCTGGTCTGCAGTAGGTTTGTCTATGTACTTCAATATCTGACCATACCTTTTTCTAAAATTCCCTAAAACTTGGACATTCATCAGCCCTGCTAATTTCTGAACACTCTTGACTTCTGGTTGGAGAAAAGTATAATGAACATTCTTTTTCCTTGTAATTCTCTTAACTTCTGCCATCTGGAGAGCTTACAATTACCAGAAATGGGTGCTAAACTGTAAACAACAACCTGAAAAATGGAAACACAAATAGTTAATGCGAGAATGATGCAATGCAAATGCAATGCAGGCACATGATCAATTTGGAACCATCTGGATACTGAATATTGAATATTAGGACCCTCTGAGCAATTGAAAACCAAGATTCTCTGAACCATAGCCCTCTGATAGAAACCCTCAGAACCAAGAGACCAAGAAATCCAGAACCACAAGGACCAAATCATAATAAGGACCATACTGATAATGAGGGTATGTAGAGGTCAAGGGTTCCTGCAATCCTGTAAACCCCTCCCAATCTCACTGGTGTGCTCCGGGTCAAACATCATGGACTCTCAAAGCCGAATAGCAATAATAATTTCACCATTTCCAAGAAATGGCTCACGACCAAATCAGGGAATCGGTTTGGCATTATATACTACGCAGGGAGGCCTCAGCTGAGTCCGGGAAAACAAGGTCATCCTATGTGAGTTCCAGGTGGGCCCTCGGGTGCGAATGGGTTTGCCACAGAATGTGGTCTGCCATTGTCACCACTAGAGAGGGATGTTTCCACAAGGTTCTCAATGATCGGTCCCCAGCTGCACATAACTATCAAGGTTATGAAATGAGAGAGGAAGATCCCTAAATCAAGACATTTCCAAGACGGTCGCAAGTCTGGGCGTGGAACTCACTACTACCCTCATGACAAGATCTCATGAGGCCAAAGTGGAACCACTCTAAGTCCTAAGGTGCACTCGAGCCTTGGTAATGAGCTCATCTCACAGTAACAATATCACCCAAGCCCACCAAACAGAAAATCCAGTCCAGACAGTCCAGTATAAAATATGATGCAGGAAAATAAATATTGAAACTGTAAATAAAGTTGTAAATAAAACTGTAAATAAACATCAGTAAAAATATACACACAACAACAAACAATCAACACCCAAAGAAACAGCAACAGGCAGGCGCTAGGAGAGACTCTCAAGGGAACCAGATATACTCTGGTTAGGAAGTCCCCAGCAGAGTCGCCAGCTGTTGCTCCCCGGATTTCCATCCTGGTACAAACGCGAAAGTGGCGCGGAAAGAGGTTATAGTTGCAAGCCAGGCATTTTTATCCCGAAGGAACAGGAATGGTAATGCTGCACAAACCAGAAGAAAAAAAGAGGAAGGACACGGGTCTTGCGAACCAAAGAAGTTGAGTTCGGGAGTCGGTTACGACTTGGGAAGGTATTAGCACCCCAGATCGTCCGCCGTACCCGACGGGATCCACGCTTGCAAAGAAACTGTTTCAAAGGGTAAAGAAATGAAAGTTGCTGCAAAAGAAAAGGAACTGGAACTGGAAAAGGAACTGAGAAAGAAAACAAAGAGAAAAAATGTAGGGAAAATAAAGATTGTGCTCGAACGGGCCCTACCCCGCTGCCTACGTACCTCATCTAGACAATGAGGATCAGAGTCGTCGTAGTTCCCCTAACTAGGGGTAGAAAAGATTGCTTGCATCTTAAGGCTTGAACTGCCTATGTCAATGCTCAGGTGTTGCAGGCTCGGACGACGAGTGTGTTACCGTCTTGCAAAGTGACAAGTAGTAGCAAGTTCGTACGTAAGGAGTGAGTGGGATGAGAAAAGAAGTCCCGAAGGAGAGACGCTTATTGTTTGTTTGTGTTTTTCTGAAGCTTTTATGAGTGTGTCACAAGGAAGTGAACTCAAGCTCTTTTCCATGGAATGTGTACTTGTCACCACATTCCAAGAGGGAATAATAGAACAAGCACACTCAGGTAAGGAGAAGATCCCCAAAACTTGGTTCCAGAGATTATGGCCTAAGCTCACTAACTCGTTGAATTTATTAAGTATTTTTGTAATTTTTGTGAAGAAGTCTTTTTTATGATTTTCTTTGTAAAGATGGTAACCTGATCAGACTTGTGCATCACAAGACAAGTTTGTACTATCCCAAGATGGGAAAACTACAAGTGTATCATGGAATAAGTCTATTGCACAGGAGGCCACTTCAATCTTTATTAAGTGTCTTTTATAGGGTTTTAATATGAGAAGAGAAGAGAACCAAAAAGAACTTAAAGGTAAAAGTCTAATGGGGGACTAATGAATCCTAATTGTTATCATGCCAAGGAGGTCCTAGGTTAATGAGGTTTACTAGACTAAAGAAGGAGAAGATAAGAAGAGAAAAAGAAGAATGAAGAATAGAAGAAGGAGGAAGTAAGGCCTAATCCCCAACAAGCACAAGTAAGATAATATCAATAAGGAAATGAGAAGAGACAAGACTTGGAGATGTGGGAATCACATCCACACCTCTCACTTACCAAAGCCCCTGAAATGGTTAGTGACATAAGAATAAATGCAACACAAAATGAACATAATATCAAACCCAAGCCACACAACCAGAAGTGAAGTCTTAATCACAAATGCCAAATGCAAATACAAAACATAAGAATGAGAAAATGACTATACAACTTAACATGAAGCATTATGGATTATCATGACAAAACAAAGTGAACATGAGATAACACAAAGCAAACTAAGTAAACCAACATCACAAACTCCTAGACCAGAACCCTATTATGTTAAGAAAGTGTCTAAGGATCATATGAGATGGAGAGAAGAAACATACAAACTCAAGTATTAACATCATGAGGAGCAAAGAAGCAAGAGAAGTGAAGTGAGCATGCATAAAAGTGAATGAACTTCCAAAGCAAACAAACACAAAGTTTTTCAAGGTAAAAACATCAACTCCAGACCAGAGGGGTATCAACATCCTAAGAAGGCTCTAAACAACTTAAAGAAGTTGGCACAAGTGCCCTTCTAACCTAAGGATTAAACATATGACCAAAAAGAAGCAAAAGAGGATAGGCAAAGAACAAAAATTCAAATCAATTCAAGATACATCCAAAAATTTCACAAACTTGCACAAAGACTCCTCAATCATACAATATTGACATGTCAAAAGGAGAGAATGAGAATCAGAACCTAAATAAGTCAAATAAATGTTTAAACATGGATTAGGGTTAGAAGACTTCATGCACAAGTTAGAGACCAAAATCAATTAAGAAAACTTCTAAAAATCAGAATAAAAATCATCAACAAACTACATCTCATCATGAATCAGAAGCAAAAAGAATAAGTTCAAAATTCAAATTAATGAGCAAGATAGAAATTATACAAAACAACATGCTTCAAAAATGAAATAAAAGTAATTAATTAAAGAAACAATTAATTCTCACGTGGCAAATAGAAAATAAATGGAAAATAAAAATGCCAAAAATTTAAGAAAACTCAAAGGATCATTCATGAAATTTTTTAGAATTTTTATGAACTTATTACTATTTTTAAAAATTAAAAATCAAACTGACAATAAAATAAAAATAAAAAAAAAAGAAAAAAAAGAAATAAAAGAGGCCAAGGGTGAGAATCGCAGTCTGGATCAGTTCACCCTATCCTGGGCCCAACAATGGGGGTGCGCCTAGCAATTGGCCTTAGGCCCATCCGAAATTCCACAAACCTCCACCAATAATCAGATTTAATATGTTTTTATTATTTTTTATTAAAATGAAATGAACGATAGTTATGTGAACATACAATCAATTGGCCACGTTAGGGTTAAGTCACTAACGAACAAAAAACTCACACAACCACTCACAGCATCACACGTCTCGTCTTCTTCCTTTAACTCATGAAGAAATCGAAAAAATGCAGGAAAACAGAACAAACTCAGCATCAACATCAACAATTCAAAGCATCATAACTCCTCCATCTCTCAATGAAAATCAAAAGTATGAAAACCAAAAATGAAGTCCAAAATACAAGGATCACAAATATGCCAATAACTTTCACAAACAAGCATCACAACAAGCAAACCGAAAGCAACAAGATCAACCATCAAAACATAACTTCATGATTTAAAGCCATACATAGCTTCTAAACACTTCATATCATACATCTTAATCCATAACAACATAAAATAAGACAGAATGCATTCAATCTGAAGCAAACAATTAAGAAACTCAAACCTGCACTTGAAGCTTCTTGAAGATGCTGAGAAATCCAGAGATCTGCTTGCTCTCCTCAAGCTTCCTTGGATCTTGTTCAATCCAAATAAAGGCTGATAGATGAAGCTGATGCAAAATCAGAGATAATGATTGAATCTTTAACTTTGCCCGAAGCTCCAAGAACTACTATGGATGTGATGTGAAGTTTAATGTGAAGACTCAAAAATCTTGAGGATGAAGAATGAGATGCAAGAGCCACAAACCAGATCTAGAATTTGTTTTTCTGTTATGCAGCTTGAGAGCACAATGAGAAGGAGAGAGGTTGAGGCGTGTGATGTTCAGTGGAATGAAGCTCTTTGCCTTAAATGAAGCCTTATATATTATGCAGGGTGTGTGGTGCACTTGGGAGTGTGAAGACCAATTCTGTTATCTCATCCAAAACGCAGAGCCCACGTGAAGCTTTTGCATTTTTCAAATTGAATTCAGTGAGTGGTGGTGCATGACATGTTCGGTGTAACCCTGCAATGTCATTTTCACATTGAAGGATGACCAACATTAGGATCTGATGGTGACGTGGTTGTGATCTGGTGAGAGTGCATGAAGACCCTTGTTTCACGTGAGCATTTTCTTTCCCTTGGTGACATCTGTGTGTGGTATAGAGTGAGGGAGAAAACGTAACTTCAAGGCATGAGGGAAGCAACAAAATGACATGTGGCTGGCAGGGAGTGGCTGGTCCCAAAAATGCTGATTTTTTCTCCACTTTTTCGTACACACCACCACCAAGTGCCTCATCTTTGTATTATTTCATATTTGGTAACACAAACTAATACATGGACTTATTAAAAAGATTGTGAACAAAAAAAACGCCATGCCACACATAACTTCATTTAATAATGGGCCAATCACAAATTGACACATGTCCACCACAAAAAAACCCTAAAATGCTCCAAACTTCAAAAAATCATAACTTGAGTTCTAAAAATGCTATGAAAGCATTTTACGACTTTTCGGAAAGGGAAAATCGTGCTCTACAACTTTCGTGTTCACCGGAAAATCATTCGGAGCTTTTTCGCACATGAAATAATAGCTTGAAGTTTCGGGACAAATAATTTCCAAAAATGGAAACTTCTAAACTTCCAATTTTAGCAACTTTTTGCATACTCCCGATTTTTGACATTTAAGCTCAACTGAATTATTCCTTGACATGATATGACCTCAAAAATGAAAATCCTGATTAAAAAACTCTGAAATCTTCACGTTGACTTTTTTTTACTACAAAGTTGACTTTCTTACTTCACCTTCAAGTAACTGGACCAAACCTTGACTTCTTCAATGAATTTTTGCCTCAAACTTCATATATAAGCCATGTAGACCAAATGAGAGCCTTTGCCCACAAGAAATGATAAAAGTTAAGAGGATATGAGGAGCTGGCCTAAAACCCTAATCAGGATTTCCCTCACACAGGAGAAAAGTTGCACCTTTGAACTTCTGATGAAATAACTGACTTCCCTAAGGAATTTTCTACCCAAACTTCATCCCTAGGATCCTCTTGTCATATGAGAGACTTTGCCTAGATGAAATGGCCAAAGTCACAAAGATTTCATGCCTGAAAGTGAAACCCTAATTTGGGGTCATTGTGCAGGAGCTTGCCCTATCTTGGATTCTCTGATGCTCTCTCAACCTCTTGGGCCTTCGTAAATGATCTTGGGGCTTGTGAATGTCATGTAGACTCCTCATGGGACTTGGACAAGTCCATTGGGCCTCTTGCTATTGCTTGCAATGCCTCAAATCCACCCACAGTTGATCATATGCCTAATGCTAGATCATGAGAATGTTATGCTTCATTTTTTTTTCATGCAGAGATGCCAAGGATATGATATGCTTATGATGATTATGGTATGATGATGATGCTAAAAAAGAAGAGGGAAAATTTGGGGTGTTACAGTACCCATCCTATCCTCCTAGGATAAAGCAAATACTTCAGTCGTCGCCTCATTGACGTTCAGTGCTTCGAACCCCTGGCTCATGGTTTCATGGATTTCACCATCCATCTCAATGTATTTGTATGTAGCCAGATGGCTAACAAAGATATCCTCTTCACCACATATGGTGATAATCTGTCCATCCCACTCTGTCGCTCCCACTAAAAGAAACCTGGTCAGATAGGGTACAGACGCGAACGGTCGGCGAAAGGAGAGAATGCAATGAAGTAAATAGAGTCGCCAGCTAGGTATTTTTATCCCGAAGGAAAGGTAATGCTGCATAAACCTAGAAAAGATGGATAAGACGGTTGTGAACTAGAGAAACTGAGAAAGGGGGTTGGTTACAACCTAGGAAGGTATTAGCACCCAGATTGTCCGTCGTACCCGACGGGATCCACGCTTGAAAGATTGTGTTTAAAGGGTTAGGGTATGTGTTATCTGTGTGCAAAAGCTGGAAAAGAATTTACAAGTGTCAGTGCAAAAGGGTGAATTCTCAGGAACTGAGGCTTAAAAGAAAATGCTGAGAGAGGGGGAAGACACAGAGACTTTTGTTCGATAACCGTTAAGTTATGCCTACGTATCCTCTCGTGCAATGAGGAAGTCAGAACACCGTAGTTCAACTCAAAGAGACTGAAAGATAAATTGACTGTGAACTTCTTGCTTGTCTATGCTCAAGTGTATGACTTGTCTGGCTCGAGTGCTAACTTTCTTGCATTAGACGGAAGAAGCAAGTTCTCGTTTATGAATGAAGATGATGAGAAAAGAATCCCGGAGGAGACGATTATTGTTTGTTTTTGTGTTTTCAGTTTTTTATTGTTTTTGGTGTTTTGCATAAGTTAATGAGCTTAAGCCTAAATCAAGGGCTTGTAAACTCATTATATCCTCCCTTTGATTAGGGATGATGAGAATACTTAAGTATGAGGTAAGCTCCACAACTTAATTACCTTGATGATGTAGGATTAAGATCATTAACCTATTTATGATTATTTAGATGTTTTTGGTGTTTTTGATTAGTGTTAAGTAATGAGCTTATGCCATAATATCAAGGATTAGTGAACCCATTACACCATCCTAATAGAAGGATAATAGATGAGCACATTTAAGCTGAGGAAGATACCTCAACTTAATCCATGATTAGGGATTAACCTCATGACAAAACAAACCATTGTTAAGTGGATTTTAATTAAGAGTGAGATTAAGAAGTGGATTTTATAGTTTGTAAGACAACTTGAGGAGGACTTGTCCATTAACACTAGGGTTAGTCCTTCTTAACCAATAAAGGAAGAATTAGAACCCTAATGCAAGGCCCAAGTTACAAGTTAATGTCTTAGTGATTATTAAGATGGATTGATTAAGAGGTTTAAACAAATTAAGGGTTTAACACTTAGGATTAAAGTTATAGACTCCATCCTAAGAGAAGGATGCAGACATAACCCTAATCACAAAGTCTTAAAACATTAAAGGTTTAGTCTCTAATGATGAGGTGAGAAGAGAGACACAAAGAAGACACAAAGGTAAAATCTAAAGAGGGACTAATCACAACCCTAATTATTTTCATGCTTGGGTGTTTGTATGGTTTGTAAGGCTTGAGAAAGATCTTCAGAGAAGCCACCAATGGAAGAAGCAGATGAAAGGAGGAGAAGCAGAAGAACCAAGTTACTTACTTCATTGAAGAAGATAAGTAACTTGGAGAAAGAAAGTGAATGATGAACATGAATGAGAAAGCTCACTCTAAAGCAATGAAAAAATTCAGCAATGATGCATATGAAGAAGATGAAGAGAGATGAGAAGTGAAGGCAAATTCACTTCTCAAATTACTTACCACCTGAAAAGGTTAGCATAAGGAAAGAAATGAAATGAAAATGAGACATATGAATGGGAAAATGCCAAAACCAGAAGCAATTACATGATGCAAATGGTTCTATGAGATGATGCAAAGACAAACCAAGTGCAATGAATGTTCATACAAAGAGAAAGAATGCAAATGAAGCATGTAAGAAGCATGAAAACACATGGATATTTATGAAATGAAATGGATGCAAAGCATGGCAAATGTATGAACAAATTACCAAGCAATGTTCAAGCTATGTCTTAAGATGTCTAAGATGGCATACAAGTTCTTAGAATGTCATGGACAGTTCACATGTTCATGCAATGCAATGTAAGATGCAAGTATGAATGCAAAATTAGGGTTATATGAAAAGATGAGATACAAATGTCAAAAACAGAAACAAATCACATGATAAAACATTGCAAATGAACTCAAAGGAACCCTAACCCCATATTATTTCACACCCCAAAGGAGAAGGTCTAACTCTTAACCTAAAGGAAGTTGTGAATTTTAAAAGTTAACTAGGGTTTTTAGTTACCTTAAGAGGGAAAATGCAAATCAAATGGAAAATGCAAGATAAATTTATGAAAAAAATTTCCTAGGAACTACATGCTATAAGAAGAACAATGCAAAAAGAACCAATGTCAAACCCTTCATGGTTAGGCAGAAAAGAATTTTCAAAGTTAGGGTTCCAAAAAGGGATTTTTATGAACCCTAAATTCAAGAAAAATTTCAAAATTGGGTCAAAACAAAAAAGAAA
The DNA here is from genome assembly GCA_963966055.1 of Lathyrus aphaca. NCBI lineage: Eukaryota > Viridiplantae > Streptophyta > Magnoliopsida > Fabales > Fabaceae > Lathyrus > Lathyrus aphaca. The sequence goes on along the minus strand of OZ014519.1, from coordinate 199,909,121 downwards.
TTTGTATGAATGGTTTGACAGTGTTTCTAAATGTCCTAAGATGCAATGTGATTTTTTTTGGAATTTTTAGAAACCTAAATGGTATTTTAATTAATTAATTAAAATAAACATTTAAATATTTTTAAAATGATTTTTTAATGCAAAAAAGAAAAAAATGTTTTTGGGTGAAGAAAAATATTTGAAGTCAAAATGCAGATGAAAAATATTTTTGGAATTTTCTAAGTATTTTAAATAAAATGCACAAAATAAATGGATAAAAATGAAAATAAATTAAAATAAGAGAAAGTATGATGATCTGATGGACAGGATTTGAACTGGGGGGATTCTACTTGACTACGCGCGCATCTCAATGGCCAGGAATTAATTTGAGCTTTAATTAGATTTTACAATTAATTAATCCAGTTTAATCTTAATGAGCTAATCTGAGTCATTTAATGCCTAACCCTAATCTTCATCCAACGGCCCAAATTCAAACTTTCCCTAATTATGTGGATTAACGCTAATCAGTTTCAGGTGGCCGGAGAAGACTTTCGGTCGTCTTCTCCGGCGAGACCAAATTTCAAAATTCTTCCCTAGGTCATTTCCAGAGCTCTAAAGCTCTAGATCACTTCCCCACACCTCCCCAAACATGAATCAAGCATCAAAACACATTTCTCATTCACCATTTTCAAGATTCGAAGAAAACAAGTTTCACGGGCAAAATTTCAGAGCAAGCATACATGGCCATTTCTCACTCATTTTCAAAACAAATTAGATCATGGTGATCAGCAAAGCATAATGAACAATTTAGAAACTTAAAATCATGCTTCTGGAAAAAGTTTGAAGATTGATACCTGAGCTGGAGCTTTCACCTCTGAAGCTTTTGGACCTCTTCTTTTGTGCAAATCCTCTTTACTTAACCCCCTGATGATGTTGCAAGGCTTTGAATGATTTGAAATGAGATGGTTTGAGAGGTTGCAACTCAACTGCACTGAAATCGTGTTTTGCTTTCAGGGGCTTTCAGGCTTGTTTAATGGTTGGAAAGGTTCTATGGATGATGGTGAGTTGAATGGTGAAGTTTGTTTTGAGGTTTGAGGCTTGTGCTGTGAGAATCGAAGAAAGGAAATTCTAGAGTGATTTTGTGAAACTTGGTGTACGAGAGTGTTCAAGTTTGTGTGTCTTATGTTATGGCTTTCTTTTGGTCCACATAACATGTCTCTATTGGCCAGAGAGTTGTTGTGGCTGCAGCTGATTGGTATGGGTTCAATTGCAAAAAGTCAACAACTTGTGTACCCTAGGCATGGGCTTGTGCAGAAGCTGTTTCATGGCATGTATGGCCTTAGCATGAATCAAGGAGGTCCATGGAATTGAAATTATGCAGCTGGATGGCTTGGAGGGAAAGGTTTCATAGGTTTTGCAAGACTTTGCATTTTTGCCCCCTTTGAGAAAACTTGTGATAAAAGGCATGAAAACAAGTGATTCCTTGGGCAATTCTGATCACAATGCATTGTACTATGTTTGTATGATGCCTAGAGATGCATTAAAGGTCACAAAATGACTTGGCAAGTGGTTTTGCAAAAAATCCTCTTTGGTGCATTATTGAAAATTATAGGAGTTTTGCCAACTTTGCAAGGCCATAACTTGAGTTCCATAATGAATTAGAACATGTTCTTGTACTTTTTGAAAAGGGAATGATCCAATCTATAACTTTCATGACCAAAAATTTTTCATTTGAAGCATTTTAGGTTGAGAAAGAGGAGGTTGAAGAACTTTCCCAAAATGGAAAGTTTCCATTACAAGTCATTTCCATTTTTGGCAACTTTTGGTTTAGCTCAAATTTCTTCAATTTTGTGAACTTACAAGCACTTCAATGATTAAATAAAGATCATATAACTTCAATTTGATGAAAATACCCCTTTGGTTTCATTGTTGGGGGCCTTAGATGCCCTGATTTTGCTCTGACTTGCTCAAGAAGTTACCCAATGAACAAATGACTTCCACAATGAATTTCTTCATCAAACTTGGTATACATGATCCTTATAACATCCTAAGAACAATAGAAACAAGAATGGCCCAAAAATTTGGAGTTATCGCATCTGAAACCAAAACCCTAATTTAGGTCATTTGTGTAGTGAAACCCTAGCTCTGCTTCCATGCTTTGCCAGTTCTTGTTATTTTTTGACTTCCTTGATCTTTGATGGATATAATATGATGATAGAAAACACATGAACCCTCTTGGAATGATTGGAGACCTTTGGAGTGGCTCAGATGGATCCTTGGATTGCTCAGATCACAAACCCTAGATGCAAGATGAATTTGAACTATGTAGTGAAAAGCAAAATGAAATATGATATGATATGCTTAAACTTATGAAAAGATGAAAGATCACAAGCCATGGTGTGGTATGAGTGAGGGAAAATTTGGGGTGTTTACACACTCATATTTCAATTTTTGTGTGAAGGGTCGACGTAACTGTGTCAGCGGCGTGAATCCATGGTCGACCCAACAAACAACTGTAGGCCGGCTGTATGTCCATCACATAGAAAGTAGTCTGAAAGACCTACGGACCGATTATCACAAGCAGATCCACCTCTCCAAGAACAGACCTCTTGGAGCCATCAAAAGCCCTGACCACCAGATTGCTTGGTCGGAGAGCTATACCATCATATTTGAGCCTGACAAGAGCTTTCTTCGGCAGGACATTGAGTGAGGACCCAATGTCAACAAGAACATGAGAGAGCATAGCTCCTTTACACTCTAGGGTGATGTGTAAAGCTTTGTTGTGGTGACGTCCTTCCGTTGTTAAGTCAGCATTGGTGAAACCTAGCCCATGGCTAGTATTAACATTGGATACTACTGTCTCAAGCTGATTTACCATGATCTCCTCTGGCACGTAGGCAGCATGCAAGACTTTGAGTAGTGCATCTCGATGAGCTTCGGAACACAACAACAGGGATAAGATGGAGATCTTAGAAGGAATCTGATGGAGCTTATCCACAACTTTGTAGTCACTTCTTTTAATTATCCTCATAAATTTATCCACATCCTGATCAAAGGATGATTTATGAGTCTCTTTTGGTGCAGGTTTTTCAGGTGCCACACTTTTCCCTTTGGCTTTGGCAGCAGCCTCTGCCTCGGTATTGGTCTTTGGAGCTTGTGACGCAAAGAGGCGTCCGCTTCGGGTGAAGCCTCCGTCTCCCCCGACATTATCCACTTGGGGGGTGTGAACCGAAGAATCAAGAAGGACTCTTTCTCCATTGCAGTAAAGGTCTGCACCATAGTACCATGGTACATCATTGTCTTTGTCATATGGAATAGGCTCTGGCACTGTGATGGTGATTGGGCTTACTGCAACAGAGGTTGGAACCGTTATTGTGTATGGATCATAAAAGATGGTGACAGTACTTCTGGTGGATGTTGATGGTGATTGATTGAAGCTTGATTGTTGTTGAAACTGTTGCTGAGATTGTTGTTGAAAGTTGATAGAATTTAGGACCGTTGCAGGGTCATAATAGATGGTAACTGTGGAGACGTCGTTGTTGGTGGTTGTTGTAGTTGTAGAAGTGGATGAGATGGAACTGTTGTTTGTTAAAGTGATGGAAGAGGTGATTGCTGATTTTGTAGACGAGTCCGTAGGAACAATTGTCTTTGCATTTGTAGGAGAATCACTAGAAAAATGAGTTACTGGTGTTGTAGAAGCTGTTGTGGTTATTTGCAGAATACCTTCTTTGATCAATCCATTGATGCCATTCCTCAAGCTTGCACACCCATTCTCAGAAATCTTGCAAGATTCACAACAGGCCTCACAACCTGGAAACACTTGGCATTTCAAAAGTTGAGCTTTAACCTCTACCAGAGGTGTCTGAATACTTGCAGTATCTTTAATCAAACTCATGGGTGGGTCCTCCCCTATTGCATTTATCCTTGGCCCACCATGGCTGGGCATAGGATTCTTCATGACATTGGGAGGTGGTGCAAAATTCAGGGCCTTTTAATCTACCAGATCATGAACCTTCATATGCAGAGCCCTGCACTTTTCTGTAGAGTGACCAAGTGCATTAGAATGAAAAGCACACATGGCGTTGACGTTGTAATTTCTTGGAAGGTTTTGAGGATCTGGTGGAACCAATGTCCTCAACTCGAGAAAATTGAGCTTTATGAGTTGTGGCAGCAATGTGGCATATGGCATTGGAATAGGGTCAATCACCTTGTTGATCTGAGATGGCCGCTACTGAAAAGGGCGTTGTTGTTGGTTGTTGTTATTGTTGTTGTAGAATCTTTATTGAGGAAACTGCGGCTGTTGAGGAAAGTGTTGTGGTTGTTGAGTATACTGAGGAGGTGGAGCAGGGATAATGACGACGGCAACTGATCTTGGCAGATATTGGGGTCTCCCTCTTCCCACGTGTACAAAATTTGTTTCACCGGATCTGCGGGGCCCTGCAAATGGCTTCCTTGCACTGCTTGAACTGACACCGTTGTCGGAAATCTTTCCCATCTTCAGTAAGCTCTCAATTCTTTCCCCAGCTATAACTACGTCTGCAAAGCTTGTAGAAGAAAATGCAGCCAACCTGTCAATATAAGTACCTTGGAGAGTGTTCATGAACATATCTGCCATCTCCCTTTCTGACATGGGGGGTTAGACAGCAACAACTAGTTGCCTCCACCTTTGGGCGTACTCTCTGAAACTTTCTCGAGAAGACTGTGACATTCCCATCAAAAGAGTTTTGTTTGGAGCCATGTCCAGATTATACTGATATTGACGAATGAAAGCTTCTTCCAAGTCTTTACAATTCCTAACTGTGGCCCTGGTTAAGTGAGAGTATCATTCCCGGGATGCCCCTTTCAAGCTATCCTCAAAGTAAAACATCCACAGTTTCTCATCCATGGTGTAGGCTTTCAATCTCCCCAGGAAAGATTGAAGATGGGTACGTGGGCAGGATGTTCCATTGTATCTTTCAAAACAGAGAGGTTTGGACTTATGAGGAATTATAACCCCCTCCACTAATCCCATGTCCATGACATCAAAACCCAGAGTGTTTTGGGATTCAAGAGACCTTAGCTTTTCTGCTATTTCATCCAACCGACGATCGTAAACTTCGTCTCCAGCCCCAACCACAGTAAAATGTTCTTCTTGAGGGTCTTCCTGCAAGGCCATCCCTCCACTCTTCTACGAGCAATGTTTCCTGAAACCACAATAAAGTGAGAAACAACAACAAAACAAAAACCTACAAAACAAAGAGAAAATGTTAGTATGCAAGGCAGGATGCCTATTTGTCTTCCAAGGGTATCCGGTTTGTTTCTTTGGTTTTGACCCTTCCAGACCTCGAGGAAATGATGATGTTGAAGAGAGATTACGCCCACAAAATAATACAAACCATATATTACAAAGAGTGAAGATACATAGTTTGATTACAATAAAGTCCCCATGGTGGATCAAAATACAACAACAAAATCAAAAGTACAGACAAAGGGAAATACAAGTACAAGGAAATCAAACATCCAGTCCAAAGTCATCCTCTCTAACTTCCTTCAGGAGAGCCTCAGTCACTGGACCTACTGGGTGCTCTGTGATGGTCTTGATAAGAAGGTTCCTGGTGGCAATGGCCCTGGTCAACTTCTTATGCTTATCATGGTCCTTTGATCTTTTCAACCCCGCCCGGAGTATCAACTCATAGATCTCCTTTTGTGCTACTAACAAAGCTGCATGATTCTTCTTCTCACTAGCCTCCAGCTGCTCTATCCTAGCATGGGTTCTCTGATCTTCTTGTGCACGAGCCTCAGTGATCCTGATCCACCTAGCCTGACTCTCTTCTAAATAATGCTCATCTTTGGCCTTCTGAGTCTTAGCTTCCTTGCAAGCATTCTTCAACACTAATTCACCTGCTCTAACCTTTCTGATGTAGTCATCCGTCTTCTCAATCTTGGTCAAGTGCTCAATCCGAAGCTTCTCTAATCTTTCATTATCTAGATGGCTGTCATTCCTCTCCCAGAGGGTCTTCTTCAAAGATTCAGAGAGCTGAGTATTCCTTTCCTTCAATTTCTCAAACTCCTCTAAACCGACAGTAGCTGCAGGCTGCACTGCTGATGGTCAAGGTACATCCTCTGAGGTGAATGGAATCCGGGTGATTTGTCCCCTGACACGAGACCAGTCAAGATACTGAGCTGAAGCTATATTGTTGCACTTTCCAAGAATAGTTGTCCCCTTAGTCTGAATATTGTCCCAAGCCCAGGCAGCTTGTCTGACAATGGCAAGGTTGTGCTGGATGTCATAATAGAGGGTTTCTGTCAAATCTTGCCCTTTTGGGGGATGTACCAAAGAATACCCTAATTGCCTCTTGAAAAGCAAAGGGTTGTAGTTGATGCAACCTTTTACTCCAATCAAGGGTACATTGGGATATTGCCCACAACTAGTAATGATATCTTTGCCCTTGGTGCTCTGAGTGCACCATCTGATGTCTTCTGATATAAAGGAAATCAATCTCTTAGCCCAGTTCCTTGGCTGATGAGGATTCTTGAAGGTGTCTGACTTGGTCAAGTGCCTTAACAACCAATAGTAGAAGAGGGGTGCACAACATCTGACCAATCTTCCCCTTTGCTTCTCATTCCTTTGATGCACTGAGTAGTAAAATTCTCCAAGCAAGGAAGGAACTGGGTTCCTCAATAAGAACAGGTGGATAGCATTATTGCTTATAAACTTTGGCTCGTCTGCAAACAAGATAACTCCATATATGCTGAGTGCCAAGAGTGCACAAACAGTTTCCCACTTCCCTGCTGCAGCATGCAGGGTGGCATAGGAGATCAGGAAATCTAAGTGAAGGCCTGGGATCCCAGCCTTGGTGGTCATGCTCTGGTCAATGAGGGTGGGCTCAAAGTGCAAAACCTTAGCTATATCTTCATTCTTGGGAGCAACCATCTCAGGTTTGAAAGGAATCCCTCTCCTGATAGGGACACCTAACAACATGGAGAACTCTTCCATCAATGGTCCTAGCTGAAAATCTGGGAAAGTGAAGCATCTGAGAGGAAGGTCATAAAACTGTAGACATGTGTGGATCATACTCCTCTGGGATGCATCCAAGTCTATGATCATGACCAAAATGCTACCATAATGTTCCCTGAATAAAGGGACATGATTAGGAGTGATGAGAGACTGAATGTGTCTGATGCATGTCAAAGTGGGCTCAAAGAAATGTTATGTGATGTTGCTCTTCCTAGAAGTGTCCATGCTGATAATGGATGCTAGTGAAGAAGATTGAGAGAAGCACTGATGAAGGTAACAGCTGAAAACTGATGAAGATAACTAGAGAAGGTGATGGAGAAAAGTCTCTGACGAAGACAACTGGAAAAGAGAGCTGTAAAGAGTCTCTGATGAAGATGGCTGGTGCAGATAACTGAAGAAATCTGAGCAGCAGAACATGTCAAAACCAAACCAAAGATAAGATGTGGATACCCTGTAAGACAAATAGACAAATGTTAAATGATGCAAAATCATGTATGTAGAATGATATGTAAAGGGTTTGTGATCAAGTGTTGGATCTCTTATCTGCCTTTATAGGGTCCATGTGTGTTCATAAGTCCGAATGAAAGCTTAGAAAACCAGTAACTAGGTGAGGGACTCAAATAAAGAGTCACAAGTCCAGGGTTTCACAAGAACAGTCCAAAATGATACAACCTTAACAAAACTAGTAACAAGGTATGATGAGGCCAAGGGTTCCTGCAAACTTGTAAACATCCCAACCCCCTCACATGTATTGTTCTAGAATAAGGATCCTTAGACTTGGATCAGTTATGAGAAGTGTAAACACTTCTAACCCGGAGGTACATTGTTTACAATAACCATAAAGGATCCTCCTCTAATTCACCTCAGATGCTGAAGGTCATAAAAGGTCATCCAGACTTAGCAGGCTTCCCAGATAGCCCTAGTACTACAGTAAATCCGTAGGACAGGGTTCTCAAGAAGAAACCCATGTCTGAACCGTGTTTCATATTCCCGCACCAGACCGAAATGCAATGGGAAAGAATATGAAGCCACTTTATCCTATGTGTCACTCAGGTCCCCGGTATGGAACCTTACTCACTCAATACCCCTCCCGCCAAAGGAAACAACAGATCCATCACAGATGATGATAATAATATGAAATGCATAAAACTGTAAATGAAAGCAATAAATAAAGCTGTACAGAAAGCAATAAATAAAGAAATAAAAAATAAGCACAAGTAGCACATAACACCCCCGTAAAAACAAATCAAACAAGCGCTAGGAGAAACCCACAAAAAGAACCAGAAGCCCTGGTTGCAAGATAACGTCCCTAGCAGAGTCGCCAAGCTGTCACTCCCAAAGATTTGCATCCCGGTACAAGCGCGAACGGTCTGCGAAAGGAGAAAATGAAGGTGAAGTGAATAGAGTCGCCAACTAGGCATTTTTATCCCGAAGGAAAGGTAATGCTGCATAAACCTAGGATAAGATGGATAAGACGGTTGCGAACCAGAGAAACTGAGAAAGGAGGTTGGTTACAACCTGAGAAGGTATTAGAACCCAGATTGTCCGTTGTACTCGACGGGATCCACGCTCAAAATATTGTGTTAAAAGGGGTAGGGTATGTGTTATCTGTGTGCAAAAGCTGGAAAGCAAATATACAAGTGTCAGTGCAAAAAGGGGGAATGCTCAGGAATTGAGGCTTAGAATGAATGCTGAAAGAGGGGGGATGACAAAGAGACTTTTGTTCGATAACAGTTAAGTTATGCCTACGTATCCTCGCCTGCAATGAGGAAGTCAGAACACTTTAGTTCGACTCAAAGAGACTGACAATGAATTGACTATGAATTGCTTACTTGTTTATGCTCAAGTGTATGACTCGTCTGGCTCGAGTGCTAACTGTCTTGCATTAGACTGAAGAAGCAAGTTCTCGTTTATGAATGAGAGTGATGAGAAAAGAATCCCGAAGGAGACGATTATTGTTTGTTTTTGTGTTTTTATTGTTTTTGGTGTTTTGCATATGTTAATGAGCTTAAGCCTAAATCAAAGGCTTGTAAACTCATTATATCCTCCCTGATTAGGGATAATGAGCCTACTTAAGTATGAGATAAGCATCTCAACTTAATCACCATGATGATGTAGGATTAAGATCATTAACCTACTTGTGATTATTTAGATGTTTTTGGTTTTTTTGTTTAGTGTTAAGTAATGAGTTTAATCTCTAATCACAGATTAGTGCACTCATTACGCCATCCTAATATAAGGATAATAGATGAGAACACTTAAGCTGAGGAAGACACCTCAACTTAATCCATGGTTAGGGATTAAATTCATTATATAACAAAGCCTTTATTAAGTAGATTTTAATTAAGGGATGAAATTAAGAGGTGGATTTTAAGTTTGTAAGACAACTTGAGGGGGACTTGTCCATTAAACACTAGAGTTAGTCCTTCTTAACCATAAAGGAAGAATTAGAACCCTAATGTAAGGCCCAAGTTACAAGATGAAGTCTTAGTGATTATTAAGATGATTTGATTAAGAGGTTTAAACAAATTAAAGGTTTAACACTTAGGATTAAAGTTATACACTCCATCCAAATAGAAGGATACAAGCATAACCCTAATTCCAAAGTCCTAAAACTTTAAGAGTTTAGTCTCTGATTATTGAGATGAGAAGAGAGACTCAAGGAGACTCAAAGGTAAAAGCTAAGGGGGACTAATCAAAACCCTAATTATTATCATGCTTGGATGTTCATTTTTTTTGTAAGGTTTGATAAAGATCTTCAAGGAAGCCACCAATGGAAGAAGCAGATGAAAGGAGGAGGAAGCAAGAAGAATAAGTTACTTACTTCATTGAAGAAGATAAGTAACTTAAAGAAAGAAAGTGAGGGAGATGGAACATAAGTGAACAAGTTCACTTAAGAGACAAGTATAATGCATATGAAAGAGATGAAAATAAGTGAGAAGTGAAGGCAAATCCACTTCTCAAGGTAACTTACCACCTGAAAAGTTTGCATGAATGCATAAAGTTCAAAGCATAAAGAAATGAAATGAAATGAGATGCAATGAGATGAAATGACCAAAGTCAGAAGTGTTTATGCAATGTTAATGTCATGTGAGATAATGCAAAGGCATGCAAAGTGCATATGTATGATCATACAAAGATGGGATGCAAAGGAAGCATGCTTTGAAGTTTGAAAACACATGAAAGTTAATGAAATGAAATGAATGCAAATAATGGAAAATGAATGAAGAAATGATCAAGCATGATTCTAACATGTCCTAAGATGTCTAAGGTAACATATGAATGCAAGAAATGTCATGGCAAGTTCATGTAAGGATGCATATGCTAGGTGAATGCAAGTGAACATGAAAAATTAGGGTTATATGGAAGCATGAGATGCAAATGAACAAAACAAAAGCATATGACATGATAAAAAATTGAAACCAAGCTCAAACAAACCCTAATCCCATACTAGGTCACACCCCAAAGGAGAAGATCAGAAGCCTAACCAATCATAAGTTATGAATTTCCTAAGTTTCTAGGGTTTTTTGGGTGGTTCAAAAGGGAAAAATGCAAATCAAATTGAATATGAAAGATAAATTCATGAGGAAAATGTCCTATAAACTAAATGCAATATGCAAAACAATTCAAAAAGAATCATCTTCAAACTCTTCTTGGTTAGGCATAAATGATTTTTTAAAGTTAGGGTTCAAAAAATGAAATTTAATGACCCTTAATTCAAAGAAAATTCACAAACTATGATCAAACCTAAAACGAAATTTGTGTGAAAAGTTTGAAAATGATTCTAAATGCATTTGAATGATTCAAGATTTATTTGGTGATTTTTAGAAACCTAAATGTATTTTTAATTAATTAAAAGACTTTAATTAATTAAAAATAACATTTAAATATTTTAAAAATTCTTTTTTAATGCAAAAAATAAAAATAAAAATGTTTTCAGGTTATGAAAATTATTTGAAACAAAAGAAATAAAAAGAAAATGAATTAAAATGCAAATAAATGAAAGTCAACTGATCTGATGGTCCAAGTTTGAATGGGGGAAGACTGTGCGCGCAGATGGAAGGCCTGGATTGAATATGGGCTAATTAACTGATTAACCTAATTAATTAAGAATTAAACTTAAGTGAAATGATTTGGTTAGGGTTCTAATCATTTTCAGGTGACCGAAACTAGCTCCGGTCATCTTCTCCGGCAGGCCAAAACACCTAACTTCTTCCCTAGGTCACAAAACCCCAAATTTCTTGCCCAGAAATGATCCCCAAGCATCATACATCATGAATCAACAAACAAAACACATTTATCATTCACCAAAAACAAGATTTGAATCAAATCGTGAAAATGAACAAAACTTTCAGAAGTTCAATACATGCTCATTTCTTAATCATTTTCAAAATAAATTATATCAGGATGATCAGTGAAGCATGTAGATTCATTTAGAAACTTAAAATGCAAGTTCTGGAAAAGAAGTTCATGAAGCTACCTGAGTTGAAGCTTTTCAGTTTGGAGCTTTCTGACCTCTTCTCTTGTGAAAAACCACTCCTATGATCTCCCTTGTGCTTCTGAAAGGCTTAGAGCAAGTTTATTTTGGCTGGTTTGAGAGGTTTGGTTTTGATAACTCAGAAATCGTGTTTGTGTTGTGGAGTGTTTTAGGCCATTGTAATGGTTGCTTTGTGATCCTTATGATGTGTATGATTGAATGGTGCAAAGAGTTTTAAGGTTTGATGGTTGTGCTGAGAGATTCGAAGATATGAAAGTTTTGGGGATTTTTGTGAAACTCAGCTTATGGAATGATTCAGGCTTGTGTGTTATGTAAAATGAGGTTCATAAGGTTAGTATATGCCAATGAGAGTGTTCAGAAAGTGGGTGGTGGCATAGTGTGATTGGTATGGGCCAAGTTGCAAAAATGTCAATATTGTGTACTTGAGGTATGAGCATGGTGTAGGTCTGATTTCTTGGGGTGTCTGGCCTCAGCTGACTTCATGGATGGCCCTTGGATCATTTTTATGCAGCTGGATCACTTGGATGAAGAGATACCATAGGTTTTACAAAATTCCCTCTTTGAAGTTTCTTGTGAATCAAGTCATGAAAATGCCAAATTCTTGGGCCAATTTTGATGCTTAGAAGTTGCCTTGGCATGTGTAAACACCCCAAATTTTCCCTCACTCATTTCACACTATGGCTTGTGATTTTTCATTTTTTTTATAAACATAAGCATACCACATCACATTGCATATTTGTTTTATCTACATAGTTCAAGTTCATCTGCATCTAGGGTTTGTGATCTAAGCAATCCAAGATTCCATATGAGCCACCCCAAAGGCCTCAAAGTGTTCCAAGAGGGTCCATGTATGTTTAATCATCATAATATGCTCCTCAAGGTTCATGGAAGTCAAGAAATCACAAGAACTGGCAAGGCATGGAAGCAGAGCTAGGGTTTTCACTGCACAGATGACCAAAATTAGGGTTTTGGTTTCAGAGGCCTCAACTCCAAATTTTTGGGCCATTCTTGTTTCTAATGTTCTTAAGATGTTAAAAGATCATGTGTACCAAGTTTGATGAAGAAATTCATTGTGGAATTCATCTGTTCAGAAGGGGATCTGAGGCCCCCAACAATGGAACCAAAGGGGAATTTTCATCAAAATGAGGTTGGAAGTTCAGAAGATTGAAGAATTTTGAGCCATTTGCAAAGTTGCCGAAAATGGAAATGACTTGTGATGGAAACTTTCCATTTTGGGAAAGTTTTTCAATCTCCTCTTTCTCAACCAAAAATGCTTCAAATGAAAAATTCTTGGTCATGAAAGTTATAGGATGGATCTTCCCATTTTCAAAAAGTACAAGAACTCCTTCTAATTCATTATAGAACTCAAGTTACGATCCTTCAAAGTTGGAAAAAATCCTATGATTTTAAAAAATGCACCAAAGAGGGATTTTTGCAAAACCACTTGCCAAGGCCTCAAATGAATTCTAATGTGCCCAAATATGCCATAACATGATCAAACAACATCAAAGACTCAGAATTGGCCCAAGAATTAGGTTATTTCATGCCTTGAAACACAAGAAACATCAAAGAGGGAAAATATGCAAAAACCTTATAAACCCTAGCATCAAGTGTTCCAGCTGCAATCTTTCAATCAAAGGGCTCTCCATGAACTCAGCTGAGGCCAGATATGCCCATGCTTGTGGTACAACCAATGTTGACTTTTTGCATTTTACACCATACCAATCAAACTGAGCCACACCAACTCCTCTGACCAATCACACTTGCTTATACTAACCCTAAGGAACACAAAGAACACAACACACAAGCCTGAAAGCAACAAGAACTCAGATTGCCAAAAATCCCTCAAAAACTTCATCTCTTCGAATCTCCCAACTCACCCAACCAAACTTCAAAATTATTTCACCAATCATCTCCATACAACCCCAAGATCATTTCCCACCCCTTACATAAGCCTGAAACAATATCAAGAAAAAACACTATTTTGACATGCTCTGAACTGAAACCTTCAAAACAGTCCATACAAACTTGTTCTAAGCTTCCCAATAGCATCAAGGGACTCAAGGGAGTTATTTTGCACTAAAGGAGAGGTCAGAAAGCAGCTAACTGAAAAACTTCAACTCAGGTAACCTCAAGAACATTTTTTCAAGAAATGCATTTTTAAGTTCCTAAATGATTCTTTGTGATTCACTGATCATGCTGATGTGTTTAGTTTTGAAAATGATTGAGAAATGAGTATGTATTCTTGCTCTGAAATATTTTGACCTAGAACTGTTTTGATTCGATTCTCTCTTTTCACGTGTTATAAATGTGTTTTTTTTGATGATTTTAGTTGTATGATGTTTGGGGGTTGATTCTGGGCAGAGAGATTGAGTTTTAGAGGCTTGGGAAGAGAGATAGAGTTTTAGCTCGCCAGAGAAGATGACCGGAACCACTGTTCCGGTCATCTGAATGTTGTTAGCCCTAATTGTGTGATTAAGGGAAGTTTGAATCTCAGCCTTTGGATGTGAGTTTGCGCGCGTGTTTGCAGGGTCCAGATGCGCCCAATTAACCCTAAACCTGATTAATTAATTAAATTAAATTGAATTAGCTGAGTCTGAATCTCAACCGTTGGATCACGCGCATTTTGCCCATTTAAACTTGGACCTTTGATTGTGCTGACCCCAAGTCAAGCTGACTTCTCCCATGCGCCCTTGATTTTGTCAACTTGCAATCCTGACAATCCAAACTGCATACTTTTCATTTTATTTTTATTTATTTCTATTTTCTTTTGTTTATTTATTTAAAAATAACAAAAATGATTTTAAAAATCTGAAAAATTTTGTCATGTCTTTTATTAATTTTCAGAAACTAAAAATATTTTTATTTTTATTTATTTCATTAAAAAAGTATTTTTAAATCATCTAAATGTTTTATTTAATTAATTAATTCATTTTAATTAATTAAAAATACATTTAGGTATTTAAAAATCACCAAGAAAATCAGAGAGCATCCTTAGACATTTAGAAACATTTACAAACTCACCTTACAAATTTCTTTTTGGTTTTGATCATACTTTTAGATTTTTCAATGAATTAGGGTTCTTAAAAAGTTCATTTTTCTAACCCTAGCTTCAAAAATTCATAACCCTAAATCTAAGTTGAGTTTGTGAATGGTTCTTTTTGCATTGTTCTATGCATGTCTTCTAGCATCCAAAAACATTTTTGTTTCATTTTTACCTTGCATTTTCAAATTGTTTGGCATTTTACATTGAAGATCACCCAAAAACCCTAGGTAACTTAGAAAATTCATAACTCCTCCTAGGTTTAGCTTCTGACCTCCCCCTTTGGATGGTAACCTAGTATAGGTTTAGGGTTCCTTTTTGTGCATTTTCATTTTTTTATCTTGTGCATTGCATCTGTTTTGGTCATATGCATCTCATACATTCATAAAACCCTAATTTCTCATGTTCATATGCATTCATCCTTGCATAAGCATCCATACATGAACTTGCCATGCCATCTCAAGCATTTTTATGTCACCTTAGAAATCCTAGGACATGTTAGAACATAGCTTGATCATTTATTCATCCATTTGGTATGCTTTGCATTCATAACATTTCATGAACATACATGTGTTTTCAAGCTTCTAACTTGCCTTCATTTGCATCCATCTCTTGTATGATCATACATATGCATCATGTGTGACTTTGCATCATCTCATAACTCATTTGCCTTGCATATGCACTTCTGACTTTGATCATAGCACCTCTGTTTGTTGCATTTGCATTTCTTTTCTTCCTTTAAGTGTTCAACTAACATTTCAGGGGCTTATGGTTAGTTGTTTAAGGTGTGGATGTGCATCCACATCTAACTTCTATTTCTATCTTATTTTTGTACATTATACTTCTGTTTGAAGTGAATTTCCTTCACTTGTGTTTGAAGTAAGTAACCTAATCCTCCTTTCTTCTCTTTTCATCTGTTTCTTCCTTGGTGGCCATCTTGAAGACCTCTTTTGAGCCTCACAAACCATAGGATAACCAAGCATGATAACTTTAGGGTTGTATATAGTCCCCCTTTAGTCTTTCACCTTTGAGTCTTCTTTGAGTATCTCTTCTCTTCTCTTAATCAGAGACTAAACTCTTAAAGTTTTAGGACTTTGGAATAAGGGTTATGCATGCATCCTTCTCTTAGGTTGGAGTGTATAACTTTAATCCTAAGTGTTAAACCTTTAATTTGTTTACATCTCTTAATCAAAACACTTAATAACCATCAAGACATAAGCTTGTAACTTGGGGTTTACATTAGGGTTCTAACTCTTCCTTATGGTTAAGAGGGACTAACCCTAGTGTTTAATGGACAAGTCCTCCTCAAGTGGTCTTGCAAACTTAAAGTCCATTTCTTAATATCACCCTTATATAAAATCCACTTAATAAAGGCTTTGTTATATAATGAATTTAATCCCTAACCATGGATTAAGTTGAGGTGCCTTCCTCAGCTTAAGTGTTCTCATCTATTATCCTTCTATTAGGATGGTGTAATGAGTTCACTAATCTGTGATTAGAGATTAAACTCATTACTTAACACTAAACAAAAAAACCCAAAAACATCTAAATAATCACAAGTAGGTTAATGATCTTAATCCTACATCATCATGGCAATTAAGTTGAGATGCTTATCTCATACTTAAGTATTCTCATTATCCCTAATCAGGGAGGATATAATGAGTTTACAAGCCCTTGATTTAGACTTAAGCTCATTAACTTATGCAAAAACACCAATAAACAATAAAAAACTGAAAACACAAAAACAAACAATAATCGTCTCCTTCGGGATTCTTTTCTCATCACTCTCATTCATAAACGAGAACTTGCTTCTTCAGTCTAATGCAAGACAGTTAGCACTCGAGCCAGACGAGTCATACACTTGAGCATAGGCTAGTAAGCAGTTCACAGTCAATTTATCTTTCAGTCTCTTTGATTCGAACTACGGTGTTCTGACTTCCTCATTGCACGCGAGGATACGTAGGCATAACTTAACAGTTATCGAACAAAAGTTTCTTTGTCTTCCCCTTTTTCCAGCATTCCCTTTTAAGCCCCAATCCTGAGCATTTCGCTTCCCTTTTGCACTGACACCTGTATATTCTTTTCTTAGCTTTTACACACAGATAGCACATACACTACCCCTTTAAACACAATCTTGTAAGAGTGGATCCCGTCGAGCACGACAGACAATCTGGGTGCTAATACCTTCCCAGGTTGTAACCAACCCCCTTTCTCAGTTTCTCTGGTTCGCAACCGTCTTATCCATATCTTTCTAGGTTTATGCAGCATTACCTTTCCTTCAGGATAAAAATTCCTAGCTGGCGACTCTATTCGGTTCATCCCTTTTCTCCTTTCACCGACCGTTCGCGTCTATACCCTATTTGACCTGGTGTTTTTTCGGGGGAGCGACAACTTGGAGACTCTATTGGGGACACTTATATTGCAACCATGGCCTCTGGTTCTTTTTGTGGGTTTCTCCTAGCGCTTGTTTGATTTGTATTTACGGGGGTGTTATGTGCTACTTGTGCTTATTATTTATTGCTTTATTTATTGATTTCTATACATCTTTATTTATTGCTTTCATTTATAGTTTTTTATGCATTTCATATTATTATCATCATTTGTGTTGGATCTATTGTTTCCTTGGTGGGAGGGATTGATGAGTGATTAAGTTTCTATATCGGGTGCCTGAGTGATACATAGGATAAAGTGGCTTCATATTCTTTCCAATTCCATTTCGATCTGGTGCGGGAATATGAAACATGGTTCAGACATGGGTTTCTTAGTGAGAACTCTGTGCTACAGATTTCTTGTAGTACTAGGGCTATCTGGGAAGCCTGCTAAGTCTGAATGACCTTTTATGACCTTCAGCATATGAGGTGAATTAGAGGAGGATCTTTTATGGTTATTGTAAACACTGTACCTCCGGGTTAGAAGTGTTTACACTTCTCATAACTGATCCAAGTCTGAGGATCCTTGTTCTAGGACAATACATGTGAGGGGGTTGGGATGTTTACAGGTTTGCAGGAACCCTTGGACTCATCATACCTTGTTACTAGTTTTGATAAGGTTGTTCATTTTGGACAGTTCTTGTGAAACCCTGGACTTGTGACTCTTTATTTGAGTCCCCCACCTGGTTACTGGTTTTCTAAGCCTTCATCCGGACTTATGAACACACGTGGACCCTATCAAGGCAGATAACAGATCCAACACTTGATCACAAACCCTTTGCATATCATTCTGCATACATCATTTTGCATCATTTAACATTTGCCTATTTGTTTTACAGGGCATCCACCTTCTTATCTTTGGTTTGGTTTTGACCTGTTCTGCTGCTCAGACTTCTTCAGTTATCTGCACCAGCACCTTCATCAGTTTGTCTTCATCAGAGACTCTTCTCCAGTTGTCTTCATCAGAGACCCTTCTTCAGAACCTTCTCCAGTTATCTTCATCAGTCTTCAGCAGTTACCTTCATCAGGGCTTCTCCTCAGTTTTCTTCACCAACATCAATTCTCAGCATGGACACTTCCAGGAAGAGCAACATCACATACCACTTCTTTGAGCCCACTATGGCAGGCATCAGACAGATCCAGTCTCTCATCACCCCTGATCATGTCCCATTATTCAGGGAGCATTATGGACATGATCATGGACCTAGATGCATCCCAGAGGAGCATGATCCACACTTGCTTGCAGTTTTATGACCCTCCTCTCAGATGCTTCACATTCCCTGATTTTCAGTTGGGACCTTTGCTAGAAGAATTTTCCATGTTGTTAAGTGTCCCTATCAGGAGAGGGATTCCTTTCAACCCTGAGATGGTTGCTCCTAAGAATGAAGATATAGCTAAGCCATTTCACTTGGTTCCAGACCTTCACTTGGATTTCTTGATCTCCCAGGCCACCCTGCATGCTGCAGCAGGAAAGTGGGATACTGTTTGTGCACTCTTGGAACTCAGCATGTATGGAGTTATCTTGTTTGCAGACGAGCCAAAGTTTGTAAGCAAAAATGCTATTCACCTGTTCTTATTAAGGAATCCAGTCCCCACCCTGATTGGAGATTTTTACTACTCAATGCACCAAAGGAATGAGAAGCAGAGAGGAAGATTGGTCAAATGCTGTGCACCCCTCTTCTACTGTTGGTTCTTAAGGCACTTTCCAAGGTCAGACACTTTTCTGAATCCCCATCAGCCAAGGAACTGGGCCAAGAGATTGATTTCCCTTACATCAGAAGACATCAGATGGTGCACTCAGAGCACCAAGGGCAAGGACATCATTACTAGCTGTGGGCAATATCCCAATGTACCCTTGATTGGAGTGAAAGGTTGCATTAACTACAACCCTTTACTTTTCAAGAGGCAATTAGGGTATGCTTTGGTGCATCCCCCAAGAGGGCAAGATTTGACTGAAATCCTCTATTGTGACATCCAGCACAACTCTGCTATTGCCAGACATGCAGCCTGGGCCTGGGACAACATTCAGACTAAGGGGACAGTTATTCTTGGCAAGTGCAACAACATAGCCTCAGCACAGTATCGTGATTGGTCTCGCACCAGGGCACAAATCACCCGGATGCCATTCACCTTAGAAGATGTACCTATCCCATCAGCAGTGGAGCCTGCAGCTACTGTCAGCCTGGAAGAGTTTGAGAAGCTGAAGGAAAGGAATACTCAACTCTCTGAAGCCTTGAAGAAGACCCTCTGGGAGAGGAATGACAGTCGTCTGGATAATGAAAGGTTAGAGAAGCTCCAGATTGAGCACTTGACCAAGATTGAGCAGACAGATGACTACATCAGAAAAGCTAGAGCAGGAGAGTTAGTGCTGAAGAATGCTTGCAAGGAAGCTAAGACTCAGAAGGCCAGAGCTGAGCATTACTTATAGGAGAGTCAGGCTAGGTGGATCAGGATCACTGAGGCCCGTGCATAAGAAAATCAGAGAACTCAGGCTAAGATAGAGTAATTGGAGGCTAGTGAGAAGAAGAATCAGTCAGCTTTGCTAGTAGCACAAAAGGAGATCTCTGAGTTGAAGCTCCGGGCGGGGTTGAAGAGGTCAAAGGATCAGGATAAGCACAAGAGGTTGACCAGTGCCATTTCCACCAGGAACCTCCTCATCAGGACCATTACAGAGCACCCAGTAGGTCCAGTGACTGAGGCTCTCCTGAAGGAAGTCAGGGAGGATGACTTTGGACTGGATGTTTGATTTCTTTGTACTTGTATTTCCTTTTGTTTGTACTTTTGATTTTTTTGATGTATTTTGACCCACCATGGGGATATTTTGTAATCAAACTATGTATCTTCACATTATTGTAATATATGGTTTGTATTATTTTTGTGGGCTTAATCTCTCTTCAACATCAGCATTTCCTCGAGGTCTGGAAAGGTCAAAACCAAAGAACCAAATCGGATAACCTTGGAAGACAAATAGGCATCCTGCATTGCATACTAACATTTTCTCTTTGTTTTGTAGGTTTTTGTTTTGTTGTTGTTTCTCACTTTGTTGTGGTTTTAGGAAACATTACTCGCAGAAGAGTGTTCCCTGTCAATAGAGTACACCGGTATCCAACAAGAAACAACCTTCCGGGATTACAAATGGATCAGGTTCAACAAGACTTGACTGATGTGAGAACCCAAATGGCCAATGAAAGGATAGAAATGAGGGCCCAAATGAATCAATTCATGGCAGTTATGACTGGTTTGGCTCAGAGCCAGGAGAGACTGAGAGAGTTAGTCGAGCGGCAAATTCCCGAGGAAAACCATCCAGGTACAGGAGGTACCAGTAACAATGATCACGTACAGCCTCGTACTGATCAACCAGAGTTTGGACCTCACTTGAACCCAGACATCAACGCTATAAGAAACACCCAAGGTAACATTGGAGGGAGGGATTTGCAGGAAGACCCTCAAGAAGAACAGTTTACTATGGTTGGGGGTGGAGACGAAGTTTACGATCGTCAGTTGGATGAAATTGCAGAGAAGTTAAGGTCTATTGAATCCCAAAATTCTCTGGGTTTTGATGTCATGGACATGGGATTGGTGGAGGGGGTTAGAATTCCTCACAAGTTCAAACCCCCATGTTTTGAAAGATACAACGGCACATCCTGCCCACGTACCCATCTTCAGTCTTTCCTGTGGAGATTGAAAGCCTACACCATGGATGAAAAACTGTGGATGTTTTACTTCGAGGATAGCTTGACAGGGGCATCCCGAGAATGGTACTCCCATTTAACCAGAGCCATAGTGAGAAATTGGAAAGACTTGGCTGAAGCTTTCATTCGTCAATATCAGTATAATCTGGACATGGCTCCAAACAGGACACTTCTGATGGGAATGTCACAGTCTTCCCGTGAAAGCTTTAGATAGTATGGCCAAAGGTGGAGGTAACTAGTTGTTGTTGTTCAACCCCCGATGTCAGAAAGGGAGATGGTAGACATGTTCATGAATACTCTCCAAGGTACCTATATTGACAGATTGGCTGCATTTTCTTCTACTAACTTTGCAGACATGGTGATAGCTGGGGAAAGAATTGAGAGCTTACTGAAAATGGGAAAAAATTCTGACAACGGTGCCAGTTCAAGCAGTGCAAGGAAATCATTTGCTGGGCCCCGTAGATCTGGTGAAACAAACTCTGTGCATGTGGGAAGAGGAAGACCCCAATATCTGCCCAGATCAGTTGCTGCCGTCACTATTCCTACTCCACCTCCTCAATACACTCAACAACCACAACACTTTCCTCAACAGCCACAATTCCCTCAGCAGAGATCTTACAACAACAATCAACAACGCCCTTTTCAACAATGACCATCTCAAATCAATAGGGTGATTGACCATATTCCAATGCCATATGCCACATTACTGCCACAACTCCTAAAGCTCAATCTTGTTGAGTTGAGGACATTGGCTCCACCTGATCCTCAGAACCTTCCGAGAAATTACGATGTCAATGCTAGGTGTGCTTTTCATTCTAATGCACCTGGTCACTCCACGGAAAAATGCAGGGCTCTTCATATGAAGGTCCAGGATCTAGTAGATTCAAAGGCCCTGAACTTTGCACCACCTCCCAATGTCATGAAGAATCCTATGCCCATCCATGGGGGGCCAAGGATCAATGCTATAGAGGAAAGCTCACCCATGAGTTTGATTGAAGATATTGCAAGAATTCAGACACCTCTGGCAGAGGTTAAAGCTCAGCTTTTGAAATGCCAAGTGTTTCCAGGTTGTGAGGCTTATTGTAAATCTTGTAAGATTTCCGAGAACGGGTGTGCAAGCTTGAGGAATGGCATCAATGACTTGATTAAATAAGGCATTCTGCAAATAACCACAACAGCGTCTACAACACCAGCAACTCTTTTGTCAACAACAAGTGATTCTCTTACAACTGCAACAACAATTGTTCCTACCGACTCGTCTACAACTTCAGCAACCACTTCTTCCATTACTTCAACACACAACAGTTCCATTTCATCCACTTCTATAGCTACAACAACCACCAACAACGACATCTCCACAGTTACTATTTATTTTGACCCTACAACGGTCCCGAACTCCAACAACTTCCAACAGTCTCAACAACAGTTTCAGCAACAACCAAGCTTCAATTCATCACCTCCAACATCCACAAGAAGTCCTGTCACCATCTTCTATGACCCACAGACAATAACGGTTCCAACCTCCGTTGCAGTAAGCCCAATAACCATCACGGTGCCCGGGCCCATTCCATATGACAAAGACAATGTTGTACCATGGCATTATGGTGCAAACCTTTACTGCAACGGAGAAAAAGTCCTTCTTGATTCTTCTATTCACACCCCCCAAGTGGATAATGTCGGGGGAAGCGGAGGCTTCACCCGAAGTGGACACCTCTTCGCGTCACAAGCTCCAAAGACTAATACTGAGGCAGAAGTTGTTGCCAGAGCCAAAGGAAAAAGTGTGATACCTGAAGAATCTGCACCAAAAGAGACTCATAAATCATCCTTTGATCAGGATGTGGATGAATTTGTGAGGATAATTAAAAGAAGTGACTACAAAGTCGTGGACCAGCTCCACCTAACTCCTTCTAAGATATTTATCTTATCCCTGCTGTTGTGTTCCGAAGCTCATCAGGATGCACTACTCAAAGTTCTGCATGCTGCCTACATGCCAGAAGAGATCACAGTGAATCAGCTTGAGACAGTGGTGTCTAATGTCAATACTAGCCATGGGTTAGGTTTCACCAATGCTGACTTGACGACAGAAGGACGTCACCACAACAAGGCTTTGCACATCACCCTGGAGTGCAAAGGAGCTATACTATCTCATGTTCTTGTAGACACTGGGTCCTCGCTCAATGTCTTACCGAAGAAAGCTCTTGTCAAGCTCGAATGTGATGGAATAGCTCTCTGACCAAGCAATATTGTGGTCAGGGCTTTTGATGGCTCCAAGAGGTCTGTTCTTGGAGAGGTGGAGCTGCATGTGATAATCGATACGCAGGTCTTTTAGACTACTTTCTATGTGATGGACATACAGCCGGCCTACAGCTGTTTGTTGGGTCGACCATGGATTCACGCCGCAGGCGCAATAACGTCGACCCTTCACCAGAAATTGAAATATGAGTGGGAAGGATAGATTATCACCATCTGTGGTGAAGAGGACATCTTTGTTAGCCATCTGGCTACATACAAATACATTGAGATGGATGGTGAAATCCATGAAACTATGAGCCAAAGGTTCGAAGCTTTGGACGTCAATGAGGCGACGACTGAAGTATTTGCTGCATCCTAGGAGGATATGATGGGTACATCAATTGTCTCCTATCAGCAAGCCTGGAAGGTTGTTGAAGATGGTAATGCCCAAGGCTGGGGCAAGCTGCTACCAGTGGAGAGGAAGGAGCACAGATTCAGTTTGGGTTACAAACCATTCCGACAAGATCAATCAGAGGCTGTAAAAGATCCCAAGTTCATTAGTGGGGGGATGCTCACCCCAGATGTTGTTAACAACCTGGAAGACGAGGCGGAAAACGACCGCAACCTAGAGAGCTGGATACGTCCAAGGATCCCAGGGCACCAAGTCCTTAATTGGTCTTCCCAGGAAATTATAAGGGTTACTCCTGCAGAGTAATTATTATTTCCTGCCTTTTTTAGCATGCATTAAGTCCTTCATCTTGCCCAAGGTGTCAGGACTCATTTTGTAATAGGGTCATATTGTAATTTTGTGCAAATGAATTATCAATGAATATCGGACATCTTTTGCAAACAAGTCTCTTTTTTGCTCACTGTCTTTTCATTTTTCACTTTTGTACAAAACAATAAAATGGCAATGTTTTCAAAATAATAACTACATATTCACTTTTTCTAAACAAGATTAAAATTGATAACTAAAACGAACAAATCTCAACCCTTGGCAGAGATTATCCTCCAGATTGCACCGACAACAACACCGCTATGACCTTGTATGACTTTGACAATCCAATTAATCAAGCTGATGAAGGGGTTGAAGAAGACTGTGAGTTACCTGAAGAGTTAGCCAGGTTGTTGAGGCAAGAAGAGAAAGTGATTACTCCTCATCAGGAGGAGGTTGAAACAGTTAATCTTGGTACCGAAGAAGATTTGAAAGAAGTGAAGATTGGGGCCAGTCTGCAGGCTTCAGTAAAAGAATAGCTCATTGACATGCTTCGAGAATACGCCGACGTCTTTTCTTGGTCCAATCAAGACATGCCAGGTCTAGATACGGATATTGTTATGTACAAGCTTCCATTAAAAGATGATTGCCCTCCAGTGAAGAAAAAAATACGCCGTACTCGTCCAGATATGGCCATGAAGATTAAAGAAGAAGTACAAAAATAGTGGGACGCCGGTTTCCTTGCTGTAACTAGTTACCCGCCGTGGGTTGCTAACATTGTACCAGTGCCTAAGAAGGATGGAAAAGTACGGATGTGTGTGGATTACCGGGATCTGAGCAGAGCTAGCCCAAAGGACGATTTCCCATTACCTCACATTGATGTATTGGTCGACAACACAACTCAGTTCTCGGTGTTTTCCTTCATGGATGGTTTTTCTGGATATAATCAGATCAGAATGTCACCCGAAGACATGGAGAAAACAACCTTCATCACACCTTGGGGCACATTTTGTTATAAGGTAATGCCTTTTGGACTAAAGAATGTTAGTGCGACTTATCAACGGGCTATGGTAACGTTATTCCACGATATGATCCACAAAGAAATTGAATGCTACATGGATGACATGATTGCCAAGTCCCTCACTGAAGAAGATCATCTGGTAAATCTTCTGAAGTTGTTCAAGCGTCTGAGGAAATATCAGCTGAAGTTAAACCCCAGCAAATGCACATTCGGGGTACGTTCTAGTAAGCTGCTGGGATTTATCGTAAGTGAAAAGGGAATTGAAGTTGATCCTGACAAAGTCAAAGCCATTCAGGAGATGCCTGAACCAAGGACCGAAAAGGAAGTTTGAGGGTTCTTGGGTAGATTGAATTACATATCAAGGTTCATATCTCATCTTACTGCAACCTGTGAACCCTTGTTCAAACTATTATGAAAGGAACAAACGGTCAGGTGGAACGAAGATTGTCAGAAGGCCTTTGACAAAATCAAGGAATACTTAGAAGAACCTTCAATTCTTATGTCTCCAATTGAAGGAAGACCTCTAATAATGTACCTGACAGTATTAGAAGGATCAATGGGGTGTGTGTTGGGCCAGCATGACGAGTCTGGTCGAAAAGAGTATGCAATATACTACCTAAGCAAAAAGTTTACCGACTGTGAACAACGTTATTCACTGCTCGAGAAAACTTGTTGTGCTTTAGCGTGGGCTACTCTCCCACTAAGGCAGTATATGTTGACTCACACTACCTTGTTGATCTCAAAAATGGACCCCGTCAAGTACATATTCGAGAAGCCAGCACTTACCAGAAGGGTTGCAAGATGGAAAATGATTCTGACGGAGTATGACATTCAGTACACATCTCAAAAAGCCATCAAAGGCAGTGTACTGTCTGACTATCTAGCTGAGCAACCCATTGATGATTACTAGCCCAGGAGATTTGACTTCCCTGATGAAGACATCATGTACTTAAAAGCAAAAGATAATGAAGAGCCCGTTCACACTGAAGGGCCTGACCCAGAGGAAGAATGGACTATGGTGTTTGATGGGGCTGTCAATAAGAATGGTCGTGGAGTTGGTGCAGTGCTCATAACACCTAAGGGAGTTCATATGCCTTTCTCGGCAAAACTCACCTTTGCCTGCACTAACAACGAAGCTGAATACGAAGCCTGTATCATAGGTCTTGAGGAAGCCATTGACCTCAGGATCAAGATATTAACTGTATTCAGAGATTCAGTTTTGGTAATCAATCAGACCAACGGAAAATGGTACACTCACCAAGAGCATCTGATTCCATACCGCGACTATACGAGGAGGTTATTGACTTTCTTCACAAAAGTCAAACTTGAGTATATCCCTCGAGACGAAAATCAGTTCCCAGATGCTTTAGCTACCATTTCCTCCATGATCAAGGTTCAAACTGCCAATTATGTGCCTCGGATTTTGGTATCCAGACTAGACCGACCAGCATACGTATTCTCCGTGGACATTGCAAAAGATGACAAGCCTTGGTTCCATGACATCAAATGCTTCTTCGAGGATCAAACATACCCACCTGGGGCATCATCCAATGATAAGAAGACATTAAGAAGGTTGGCTGGTAGTTTCTTCCTTAATGTTGATGGTTCATTATACAAGCGAAACTTTGACATGGTTCTTCTCAGATGTGTTGATGAGAAAGAAGCAGACTTGCTGATGCATCAGGTGCATGAAGGATCTTTCGGTAACCATGCTGGAGGATATGCAATGGATAAGAAATTGTTAAGGTCAAGTTATTATTGGATCACAATGGATGCAGACTGTTGTACCTATGCCAAGAAGTGTCATAAATTCCAGATCTACACGGATAAAATGCATGTGCCTCCAAATCCTTTGAACGTGATGTCTTCACCTTGGCCCTTTGTTATGTGGGGCATTGACATGATTGGAATGATCGAACCGACTGCCTCAAATGGCCACAGATTCATCTTGGCAGCCATTGATTACTTCACCAAATGGGTTGAAGCAGCTTCATATGCAAACGTCACCAGACAAGTGGTAGCCAGATTCCTGAAAAGAGACATAATCTGTCGATACGGAGTTCCCGAGTGAATCATTACTGATAATGGTTCCAATTTAAACAACAAAATGATGGCAGAACTGTGTCGGGACTTCAAAATCCAACATCACAATTCTTCTCCTTACAGGACAAAGATGAATGGCGTTGTGGAGGCAGCTAACAAAAACATCAAGAAGATTGTGAAAAAGATGGTGGTTACTTACAAAGACTGGCATGAAATGCTACCATTTGCCTTGCATGGGTATCGAACCTCAATTAGAACGTCCACGGGGGCAACACCTTATCAACTCGTGTTTGGCATGGAGGCAGTTCTGCCTGTTGAAGTTGAGATACCCTCCTTACAAGTACTGATGGATGTAAAGCTGGACGAAGCAGAATGGGTTCGGTCTCGGTACAATCAACTGAATCTGATCAAAGAAAAGAGATTAGTCTCTATCTATCATGGGCAGTTATATCAGAAAATAATGAAGAAAGCCTTTGATCAGAAAGTCAGACTTCAGAAATACCAAGTGGGAGATCTTGTGCTGAAAAGACTTCTTCCTCCTCATACAGACCACGGGGGCAAGTGGAATCCTAATTACGATGGTCCATTCATAGTAAAGAAGGTTTTCTCTGGTGGAGCACTGATGCTCACTACTATGGATGGTGAAGATTTCTTATCCCCTATGAATTCAGATGCAGTTAAAAAATACTTCGCATAAAATGACCTGCTGGACATAAACACAGAATGTAAGTCCAGGCAAAAATAGGGCATCCCGGCGAGTCAAAAACAGAATAAAAGACTCGGGAAAAAATAAGGGAAAATTGAAAAAATGTGTACATCCGCTGAGTTGATAAGCCGCATTGGACAGCTCAGGCAAAAATGGGTATCCCGGTGGATTGAAAACCCGAAGGGGCAATCCACGCAAAATTAGGGAATAAGCGAACTACTGCATTCTGAATTCGTTTGTATCACTCACAACACGACAAGCTTCGAAAGGATAAAGCATCAGTCAGAATCAACATTCTTCAGAAAGCAAGATGAGAAGAACGTCTAGGTCATACAGGTCATAGCAAAGGAAGTTCACTGGAGCGTCGTCAACATTGCCAGCACTTTTACTTTTCTCAATTTATAGCAACCTCCTCATTCTAGGGGATTTGTTTCTTTAACTATATTTTCCAATTCAGGGCACTCAGATTAATAAAATCAGAATTTTCAGTCACATCGCTTTTTGTACATTTTTGTTTCGTTTGCAAAATGTCCAATATTCATAATAAGTACTTGCATAAAATAAATGAGCCCTTTTTAATAAATGCTTGCGGGAAATATATTTACTTTCAGGAATATCTAATTCCTATGACGGAATCTGGTAAGGGATACCTCGGAATACTTGTGCGTTTCTCTTGTCTTAACAGATTGCAGGTATTCAATACGCATCATGGGGCATGCCAAGCACACCTCCCCAACATACCTCCTCCCCAAGCAGTATCTGGAATGCTTTTCCCCAGCGGAGTTGTCAAAGCCTCCTCATCCCTAGCACAGGTCTACTCAACAGGAGCATCCCCAGCCAAGCTCTCCACAGAATTTCCAGCCTCTCCCCAGAAGAGAAATGCCTGAAACTCTTATACAACAAAGTGACGAAAGTTTCCTTCTCCCTAGTTGAGTTCTCCTTGCGGATAGATCTATCAATGATCTATTTCCCCAAGCAGAGCTATATCTACTAACAAATCTACCAATGATCTCTTCCCCAGCCGGGACATCCCTCCAAGCAGATCAGCCAAAGATCTTTATAACAGTGGGATCTGAATCCCGGATCGGTTTCTCTTTTGCAAAATCATAGCATTCGCATCATAAATCACCGAAATAAGCGTAGCATTCTGTCTAATACGGAGCATTACGGAAAAAATCAAACATTTTCATGATCACAAGCCAGGTTCGAGCCAGTCACTTGCAATTACCATCAGTATTTCATCAGCAATGAATATAAAAACTCACCGCCCTTGCAAATAAAAGCCAAAGTATCCCCTTTGCACTGTCCAACACGAATGCCTGTTCATATATACTCTTTTTGACACTCGTCCGTGTCATATTATTCCCCGCAGATATAAGCCAAAGTGTCCCCTTTGCACTCTCGAATACAGATACCTATACATACTCTTTTGACACTCGTCCGTGCCACCTTTCCCCAGCATGGTTGCCAAAACACTTGTTGCAAGCTAAATGTTTGTTTATAACACACTCCTTTCGACACCCGTCTGTGTCATCCTATCCCCACAGGTCTCCAGAACACCTTTTTGCACTCCCACGCGCTAATATTTATTCATAACTTATATATAGTCTCTTTTGACACTCGTCCATGTCATACATTCCCCAACAAGTCGAACACTCGTTCGTGTCTTGCTCATACTTCGCCAATAAACCAATGCTCACCCATACTTATGCATAAGTCTCTAATACTCGTCTGTATCTTGCATATATATCACTCCTCAAACAGATTCGACTCTCGTACGTGTTCTTTGTTAACCAGTTGGTACTCGTTCGTATCATCATCTCTGAACACACGTCAGCGTTTGTTTCTATCGATACTCGTCCGTATCATGGTCCTAAGGATGCTCGTCCGCAACTTTAATATATACACAGTGTCAAACACCTATACCTTTTTATTCTTGAGCGTAAGCACTCGTCCGTATTTATCATTCTCCAGTAAGTCGTCAATGAGAACAATTTTCTTCCATCCGACATTCGTCCTATGTCATGATACTTTCGGCAGCCATCCCCTGCCAGGTGATCGTCCTTCACCTTTGGATGACCGTCCCTCATCCCTTACCCAATGGAGTCCCCATTAGTGGAACCTTTTTTATGACATTCATCCTATGTCGTGATAAAGAGAATCCGTCCCCTGTCAGGTGATCGTCCTTCACCTCTTGATGATCGTCCCTCATCATTTCATCCGATGGTCGTCCCCATCGTTGATTTTGTTATCCGACATCCGTCCTATGTCGTGATAAACCCCGAGAGCAGTCGTACCTGCTTGATGATCGTCCTTCACCTCTTGATGATCGTCCTTCATCATTTTATCCGATGGTCGTTCCCATTGTCGACCTTTTCTATCCGACATTCGTCCTATGTCGTGGTAAAGAGCAGTCGTCCCCTGCTAGGTGATCGTCCTTCACCTTTGATGACCGTCCCTCATCATTATTTCATTTATTCTTTAAACCGATGGTCGTCCCCATCGTTGTTTACGTTACTTTTCAAACCTGATTGTCGTCCCCATCATTGCCTTTACTTTAATCCCCAGAGAATCTTATCTCCTAACCTGATGGTCGTCCCCGTCATGGTCTCTTTATTTACCCAGCTTGTCGGTCGTCTCCGTCATTTCTTTACTTACCGCTTCATCCCCAGCAGTCGTCCTCTGTTCAATGGTCGTCCTCCATCGCCCGCATTTTATAATCATGCCATACTATCTCTTACAATTTATATCCCTTTTTCTTCTTCTATCCAGCGAGTGCAAATTTTAGACTGTCTTTGGTATTCAACCACAAGTTATCTTGTTTATCTGTTAAGCCAGGCGCTTACATCCTGCACAGCTAACTCATGTTTGAATAGGGGCAGCTGTAAACACCCCAAATTTGCCCTCACTCATTTCACAACATGGCTCGTGATCTTTCATTTTTTGTATAAACATAAGCATACCACATCACATTGCATATTTGTTTTATCTACATAGTTCAAGTTCATCTGCATCTAGGGTTTGTGATCTGAGCAATCCAAGATTCCATCTGAGCCACCCCAAAGGCCTCAAAGTGTTCCAAGAGGGTCCATGTATGGTCAATCATCATAATATGCTCCTCAAGGTTCATGGAAGTCAAGAAATCACAAGAACTGGCAAGGCATGGAAGCAGAGCTAGGGTTTTCACTGCACAGATGACCAAAATTAGGGTTTTGGTTTCAGAGACCTCAACTCCACATTTTTGGGCCATTCTTGTTTCTAATGTTCTTAAGATGTTATAAAGATCATATGTACCAAGTTTGATGAAGAAATTCATTGTGGAAGTCATTTGTTCACTAGGTAACTTCTTGAGCAAGTTAAGACAAAATCAGGGCATCTGAGGCCCCCAACAATGGAACCAAAGGGGTATTTTCACCAAAATGAAGTTCTATAATCGTTATTTGATCTTATAAGAGGTTGGAAGTTCAAAATATTTCTGAATTTTGAGCCATTTGCAAAGTTGCCAAAAATGGAAATGACTTGTGATGGAAACTTTGCATTTTGGGAAAGTTTTTCAACCTCCTTTTTCTCAACCAAAAATGCTTCAAATGAAAAATTCTTGGTCATGAAAGTTGTAGGATGGATCTTCCCATTTTCAAAAAGTAAAAGAACTTCTTCTAATTCATTATAGAACTCAAGTTATGATCCTTCAAAAATGCACCAAAGAGGGATTTTTGCAAAACCACTTGCCAAGGCCTCAAATGACTTCTAATGTGCCCGAATATGACATAACATGATCAAACAACATCAAAGACTCAGAATTGGCCCAAGAATTAGATCATTTCATTCCTTGAAACACATGAAATATCAAAGAGGGAAAATATGCAAAAACCTTATAAACCCTAGCATCATGTGTTCCAACTGCAATCTTTCAATCCAAGGGCTCTCCATGAACTCAGCAGAGGCCAGACATGCCCAAATACAACTCTGACTCGTTCCCATACTTGAGGTACAACCAATTTTGACTTTTTGCATTTTACACCATACCAATCAAACTGAGCCACACCAACTCCTCTGACCAATCACACTTGCTTATACTAACCCTAAGGAAAACAAAGAACACAACACACAAGCCTGAAAGCAACAAGAACTCAGATTGCCAAAAATCCCTCAATAACTTCATCTCTTCGAATCTCCCAATTCACCCAACCAAACTTCAAAATTCTTTCACCAATCATCTCCATACAACCCCAGGATCATTTCCCACCCCTTACATGAGCCTAAAACACTCTCAAACAAAAACACGATTTTGACATGCTCTGAACTGAAACCTTCAAAACAGTCCATACAAACTTGTTCTAAGCTTCCCAATAGCATCAAGGGACTCAAGGAGTTGTTTTGCACTAAAGGAGGGGTCAGAAAGCAGCTAACTGAAAAGCTTCAACTCAGGTAACCTCAAGAACTTATTTTTTCCTGAAATGCATTTTTAAGTTCCTAAATGATTCTTTGTGCTTCACTGATCATGCTGATGTGTTTAGTTTTGAAAATGATTGAGAAATGAGTATGTATGCTTGTTCTGAAATTTTTTGACCTAGAACTGTTTTGATTCGATTCTCTCTTTTCACGTGTTATAAAAGTTTTTTGTTTGATGATTCTTTTTGTATGATGTTTGGGGGTTGATTTTGGGCAGAGAGATTGAGTTTTAGAGGCTTGGGGAGAGAGATAGAGTTTTAGTTTTCCGGAGAAGATGACCGGAACCACTGTTCCGGTCATCTGAATGTTGTTAGCCCTAATTGTGTGATTAAGGGAAGTTTGAATCTCAGCCTTTGGATGTGAGTTTGTGCGCGTGTTTGGAGGATCCAGATGTGCCCAATTAACCCTTAACCTGATTAATTAATTTAATTAAATTGAATTAGCTGAGTCTGAATCTCAACCACTGTATCACGCGCGTTTTGCCCATTTAAACCTGGACCTTTGATTCTGCTGACCCCAAGTCAAGCTGACTTCTCCCCCGCGCCCTTGATTTTGTCAACTTGCAATCCTGACCATCCAAACTACATACTTTTCATTTTATTTTTATTTATTTCTATGTTCTTTTGTTTATTTATTTAAAAATAGCAAAAATCATTTTAAAAATCTGAAATTTTTTGTCATGTCTTTTATTAATTTTCAGAAACCAATTTTTTTTTTTTTTGCATTAAAAAAGTATTTTTCAATCATCTAAATGTTTTATTTAATTAATTAATTAATTTTAATTAATTAAAAATACATTTAGGTATTTAAAAATCACCTAAAAAATCAGAGAGCATCCTTAGACATTTAGAAACATTTACAAACTCACCTTACAAATTTATTTTTGGTTTTGATCATACTTTGAGATTTTTCAATGAATTAGGGTTCTTAAAAAGTTCATTTTTCTAACCCTAGCTTCAAAAATTCATAACCTTAAACCTAATTTGAGTTTGTGAATGGTTCTTTTTGCATTGTTCTATGCATGTCTTCTAGCATCCAAAAACATTTTTGTTTCATTTTTACCTTGCATTTTCAAATTGTTTGGCATTTTACATTGAAGATCACCCAAAAACCCTAGGTAACTTAGACAATTCATAACTCCTCCTAGGTTTAGCTTCTGACCTCCCCCTTTGGATGGTAACCTAATATAGGTTTAGGGTTCCTTTGTGTACATTTTCAATTTTTTATCTTGTGCATTGCATCTGTTTTGGTCATATGCATCTCATACATTCATAAAACCCTAATTTCTCATGTTCATATGCATTCATCCTTGCATAAGCATCCATACATGAACTTTCCATGCCATCTCAAGCATTTGTATGTCACCTTAGACATCCTAGGACATGTTAGAACATAGCTTGATCATTTATTCATCCATTTGGTTTGCTTTGCATTCATAACATTTCATGAACATACATGTGTTTTCAAGCTTCTAACTTGCCTTCATTTGCATCCATCTCCTGTATGATCATACATATGATTCATGTGTGACTTTGCATCATCTCATAACTCATTTTCCTTGCATATGCACTTCTGACTTTGATCATCGAACCTTTGTTTGTTGCATTTGCAATTATTTTCTTCCTTTAAGTGTTCAACTAACATTTCAGGGGCTTATGGTAAGTTGTTTAAGTTGTTTTAGGGTCTTTTGTACATTATACTTGTGTTTGAAGTGAATTTCATTCACTTGTTCCTCTTCCTTTCTTTTCTTTCTCTTACGTTTACTTATCTTCTTAATTGAAGTAAGTAACCTAATCCTCCTTTCTTCTCTTTTCATCTGCTTCTTCCTTGGTGGCCATCTTGAAGACTTCTCTTGAGCCTCACAAACCATAGGATAACCAAGCATGATAAACTTTAGGGTTGTATATAGTCCCCCTTTAGTCTTTCACCTTTGAGTCTTCTTTGAGTCTCTCTTCTCATCTCTTAATCAGAGACTAAACTCTTAACGTTTTAGGACTTTGGAATTAGGGTTATGCCTGCATCCTTCTCTTAGGATTGAGTGTATAACTATAATCCTAAGTGTTAAACCTTTAATTTGTTTACATCTCTTAATCAAAACACTTAATAACCATCAAGACATAAGCTTGTAACTTGGGCCTTACATTAGGGTTCTAACTCTTCCTTATGGTTAAGAGGGACTAACCCTAGTGTTTAATGGACAAGTCCTCCACAAGTGGTCTTGCAAACTTAAAATCCATTTCTTAATCTCACCCTTATATAAAATCCACTTAATAAAGGCTTTGTTATATAATGAATTTAATCCCTAACCATGGATTAAGTTGAGGTGCCTTCCTCAGCTTAAGTGTTCTCATCTATTATCCTTCTATTAGGATGGTGTAATGAGTTCACTAATATGTGATTAGAGATTAAACTCATTACTTAACACTAAACAAAAAAAACCAAAAACATCTAAATAATCACAAGTAGGTTAATGATCTTAATCCTACATCATCATGGCAATTAAGTTGAGATGCTTATCTCATACTTAAGTATTCTCATTATCCCTAATCGGGGAGGATATAATGAGTTTACAAGCCCTTGATTTAGGCTTAAGCTCATTAACTTATAACAAACACCAAAAACAATAAAAAACTGAAAACACAAAAACAAACAATAATCGTCTCCTTCGGGATTCTTTTCTCATCACCCTCATTCATAAGCGAGAACTTGCTTCTTCCATCTAATGCAAGACAATTAGCACTCGAGCCAGACGAGTCATACACTTGAGCATAGGCAAGTAAGCAGTTCACAGTCAATTTATCTTTCAGTCTCTTTGAGTCGAACTACGGTGTTCTGACTTCCTCATTGCACGCGAGGATATGTAGGCATAACTTAACAGATATCGAACAAAAGTCTCTTAGTCTTCCCCCTTTTACAGCATTCCCTTTTAAGCCTCAATCCTGAGCCTTTCACTTCCCTTTTGCACTGACACCTGTATAATCTTTTCTTAGCTTTTGCACACAGATAGCACATACAATACCCCTTTAAACACAATCTTGTAAGCGTGGATCCCGTCGAGTACGACGGACAATCTGGGTGCTAATACCTTTCCAGGTTGTAACTAACCCCCTTTCTCAGTTTCTCTGGTTCGCAACCGTCTTATCCATATCTTTCTAGGTTTATGCAACATTACCTTTCCTTCGGGATAAAAATTCCTAGCTGGCGACTCTATTCAGTTCATCCTTTTTCTCCTTTCACCGACCGTTCGCGTCTGTACCCTATTTGACCCGGTGTCTTTTCGGGGGAGCGACAACATGTTATGAAGTGTAGAAGTTGATTAGAGGTCATTAGAATGCTTGAATATGCCAATTTGCAAAATCCCTCTTTGACATGAAACTTGAAATTTTAGGATTTTTGCCAACTTTGAAAGACCATATCTTGAGTTCTAGGATGAATCAAAACATGTTCTTGTACTTTTTGAAAAGTGAAAGACCCAATCTACAACTTTCATGACCAAGAATTTTTCATTTGAAGCATTTTTTATTAAGAAAGAGGAGGTTGAAAAACTTTCCCAAAATGGAAAGTTTCTATTACAAGTCATTTCCAAAAATGGCAAGTTTGCAAATGGCTCAAACATGACGATGATGATGATGATAACATGATGATGGAAGTCAACCCAATAATTTGTGATTTCTTGACTTCCATGAACTTTGAGGGACATAACATGATGATATAACACACATGGATCCTCTTGGAAAGCTTTGAGGCTTTTGGGATGGCTCAGATGGAATCTTGGATTGTTTAGGTCACAAAACCTAGATGCAGATGAACTTGAACTTATGTTGTGAAGAAAAAATTCAATATGAGATGTGATGCTTATGCTTATGCAAAAATGAAAGATCACAAGCCATGGTTTGATATGAGTGAGGGCAAATTTGGGTTGTTTACAAACCCTAATTAAGAACCCTAACCACTTTTAGGTGACCGGAGCTAGCTCTGATCATCTTCTCTGGCAGGCCACTCACCCTAACTTCTTCCCTAGGTCAAATTAAACCCTCTAACTCTCCATAAATGATCCTCTAACAACCCTAAGCAAGAATCCAACATCAAACAACATTTATCACTCACGAAAATCATGATTCGAAGCAAAACGGAAAAACATTCAAAACTTTCAGAAGTTCAATACATGCTTGATTCTTAACCATTTTAAAAAATAAACATATCAGGATGATCAGCTAAACATGTAGAAGCATTTAAGAAATTAAAATAAGAGTTCTGGATAAATTGTTCTTCATGGTTACCTGAGATAAAGCTTTCGATTCCTGAGCTTCCTGGCCTCTATCTTGGTTCAAAACATCTCCATTGAACCTCCTGATGGTGTTGTAATGCTTAGGACAAGGTTGTGTGGCCTGGTTTGTGAGTTTCAGTTCCTCTGTACCAAGAATCGTGTTTTGGTTTGGCTATGTTTTAGGGCTTTATAGTGGGTGGTTTATGTTCTATGAGTGATTTAAAGATGATTGGTGAATTTTGTTTTGAAGTTTGATGACTGGTTTTTGAGATTCGAAGAGAGGAAGGTTTTGATGGATTTTGTGAATTCTGAGTTGTGGGAGCTTGCAGGCTTGGTTCTTGTGTGTTTTGTGTTGCTTGAGGTTTGTATAATGTGTTGTGATTGGTCAGTAAGTTGGTAGTGTCAAAACTTGATTGGTATGGGAGGAAATGCAAAATTGTCAACTTTGTGTACTTGAGATATGTGCATGGTGCAGAGCTGTTTCAAGGGGTGTCTTGGCCTCAACAGAGTTTGTGGATGGCCTTTGGATCAAAAGATTGCAGCTGGAAGGCTTGGATGAAGATATGTCATGCTTTATGCAATTTTCCAACTTTGGTGTTTCTTGTGAATCAAGCCATGAAATGCTTCAATCCTTGGGCCAATTCTGATCTTGGCAAGTTGCATTAACATGTTATGACATAATTAAGCACATTAGAGGTCATGAAATGGCTTAGCAAGTGAAATTGCAAAATTCCCTCTTTGGCATGAAACTTGAAATTATGTGATTTTTGCCAACTTTGATAGGCCATATCTTGAGTTCTAGGATGAATCAAGACATGTTCTTGTACTTTTTGAAAAGGGAAAGACCTAATCTACAACTTTCATGCCTAATAATTTTTCATTTGAAGCACTTTTGGTCATGAAAAAGGAGGTTTAAAATCTTTCCCAAAATGGAAAGTTTGCTTTTCAAGTCATTTCCAAAAATGGCAGGTTTGCAATTGGCTCAAAATTATTCAATATTGTAAACTTCCAACCACTTCTAAGATCAAATAAAGATCATAGAACTTAAATTTGATGAAAATGACCCTCTGGTTTCAAAGTTGGGGGCCTCAGATGCCCTGATTTTGACTTAACTTGCTCAAGAAGTTACCCAATGATCAGATGACTTCCACAATGAATTTCTTCATCAAACTTGGTACAAATGATCCTTATAACATATTAAGAACATTAGAAACAAGAATGGCCAAACAAATTGGAGTTAAGGCCTCTGAAACTAAAACCCTAATTTTGGTCATCTGTGTAGGAAAGCCCTAGCTCTACTTCCATGCCTTTGCCAATT
This sequence comes from Lathyrus aphaca, assembly GCA_963966055.1. Lineage (NCBI taxonomy): Eukaryota > Viridiplantae > Streptophyta > Magnoliopsida > Fabales > Fabaceae > Lathyrus > Lathyrus aphaca. Next base: position 199,871,729 of record OZ014519.1, on the reverse strand, counting down.
CTTGTGATCCCTTGACTTTCATGAACTTTGGGGAGAATAATATGATCATAGAACACACATGGACCCTCTTGGAAAGCTTTAAGACCTTTGGGATGGCTCAGATTGATTCTTGGATTGCTCAGATCACAAACCCTAGATGCAGATGAAATTGAACTATGTAGTGAAGCAAATATGCAATATGGGATGTAATGCTTAATGTTAAAATAAAAATGAAAGATCACAAGACATTGTGTGATAAAGGGTGAGGGCAAATTTGGGGTGTTTACAGATGCCCCTATTCAAACATGAGTTAGCTGTGTAGGATGTAAGCACATGGCTTAACAGACAAACAAGATAACTTGTGGTTGAATACCAAAGACAGTCTGAAATTTGCACTCGCTGGGGAGAAGAAGAAAAGGGATATAAATTGTAAAAGGTAGTATAGTATGATTATCAAATGAAAGCGATGGAGGACGACCATCGAGCAGAGGACGACTGCTGGGGATAAAGTTGTAAGTAGAGCAATGACGGGGACGGCCGACAAGCTGGGGAAATAAAGAGATCATGATGGGGACGGCCATCGGGTAAAGAAATAAGATTCTATGGGGGTTAAAATAATGAGAAAAGCAATGATGGGGATGGCCACGGGGCTTTGGAAAGTAAAGTAGGCAATGACGGGGACGACCATCGGTTTAAAGAATAAATGAAATAATGATGAGGAACGGTCATCAAAGGTGAAGGACGATCACCTACAAGGGGACAGCAGCTCTTTATCTCGACATAGGACGAATGCCGGATAGAAAAGGTCAACAATGGGGACGGCCATCGGATAAGCATGATGAATGACGATCATCAAGAGGTAAAGGACGATCACCTAGCAGGGTACGGATGCTCTCGGGGATTATCACGACATAGGACGAAATGTCGGATAACAAGATCAACGATGGGGACGACCATTGGATAAAATGATGAGGGACGGTCATCAAAAGGTGAAGGACAATCACCTAGCAGGGGACGGCTGCTCTTTATCACGACATAGGGACGAATGTTGGATAGTTGGTTCCAATAATGGAGATTCCACTAGGGAAAGGATGAGGGACGATCATCCAAAGGTGAAGGACGATCACCTGGAAGGGGACGGTTGTTGGAAGTATCACGACATAGGACGGATGTCGGATAGAAGAAAGTTGTTTTGTTGATGACTTGCTAGGGAACGGTAAACACGGACGAGTTCTTATGCCTTAAAAAATAAAAGGTATAAGTGTTTGACGATGTGTTTAGATTAAAGATGCGGACGAGCGTCCTTAGGACCATGATAAGGACGAGTATCAGTAGAAACAAACGCTGACGCATGTTTAAGGATGATGATACAGACGAGTATTAATCGTTTAAGCAAGGAACACAGACGAGTGTCGAATCTGTTGAGGAGTGATATATACAATGATACAAACGAGTATCAAAGGAACCTTGTATTGGTATGCACAAGTATTCATTTGTTGGTGAGGTATGAGCAAGACACGGACGAGTGTTTGACTTGCTGGGGAAGTATGACACGAACGAGTGTCAAATATGTATAAATATAAACACGCATCTGTTTTGGAGAGTGAAAAGGGGATGCTTTGGCTTTTATCTGCATGGAATATGAGTTTCGTATATTGCTAATGAAATATTGATAGTGTTTGCAGGTGACTGGCTCGAACCTGGCTTGTGATCATGCAAATGTTTGATTTTTGCCGTAATGCTCCGTATTAGACGGAATGCTATGCTTTTTTGGTGAATATGATGCGAATGCTATGATTATGCAAATGAGAAAAACTGATTCAGGACTCGGATCCTGCGAAGATAAAGTTCTCTGGATGATCTGTTTGGGGAGAGAACTCTGCTTGGGGTAATAGATCAATGGTAGATCTAGCCGAAGGGAGAACTCCTTGATGAGGAAGTTTTGGCAACTCAGTTGGGGAGAAGGAAGTTTTAGCCACTCCGTTGGGGAAGGGTTTCAGGTATTGCTCTTCCGGGGAGGCAACTCTGTGGGGAATCAGTTCCATCCACTCTGCTGAGGATGAGAGAAATTTGGCACTCTGGTGGGGGATAGGAAATTCCTTGATCATCTTGCTGTGAAATAGTTGTCAGGCACTGCTCGGGAGGTTTAGCTTAGGGAGAAGATAACTTCTAGGAATTAGTGTGATGGGAATGCAATGCTTGATATGCCCCCTGTTGCGTATTGAATACCTGCAACCTGTTAAGACAAAGGAAAACGCACAAGTATCTCGAGGTATCCCTAACCGGATTCCGTCATAGGAGTTAGACTCACCCGAAAGTAATATATTTCCTGCAAGCATTTTAAAAATGGCTCATTTGTTTTATGCGAGTGTTGTATTATGAACATTGGACATTTTGCAAATGAAACAAAAATGTACAAACCAAGGTGTGACTGAAAACTATGATCTTATTAATTTGGGTGCCCTGAATTGGAAAGTACAATCAAAAGAAGCGAATCCCCTGAAATGAGGAGATTGCTGTAAATTGAGAAAATAAAAGTGTTGGAAATGTTTGAAGATGACGCTTCAGTGAGCTTCCTTTGTTATGACCTGTATGACCTTGACGTTCTTCCTATCTTTCTTTCAGAAGAAGGCTGATTCTGACCGACGCTTTATCCTTTCGAAGCTTGCCATGTTGTGAGTGATACAGACGAATTCAGAATGCAGTTGTTCGCTTATTCCCTGATTTTGCGTGGATCGCCCTTTCGGATTTTCAATCCACCGGGATACCCATTTTTGCCTGAGTTGTCCAATACGGCTTTTCAACTTAGCAGGTGTACATTTTTTTGATTTTTCCCTTATTTTTTCCCGAGTCTTTTATTCTGTTTTTGACTCGCCGGGATGCCCTATTTTTTCCTGGATGTACATTCTGTTTTTATGTCCAACGGGTCATTTTTACGCGAAGTATTTTTTAACTACACTGAATTCACGGGAGACAGGAAGTCTTCACCATCCATGGTTGCGAGCATCAGTGCTCCACCTAAGAAGACTTTGGTTATGACATAGGGACCTTCATAATTTGGTGTCCACTTGCCCCTGTGGTCTGTATGAGGAGGAAGGATTCTCTTCAGAACAAGCTCTCCCACTTGATATTCCCGAGGTATGACTTTCTGATCAAAGGCTTTCTTCATTCGCTTCTGATATATCTGCCCATGACAGATGGCCGCTAGCCTTTTCTCTTTAATTAGATTCAGTTGGTTGTACGGAGACCAGACCCATTCTGCTTTATCCAGTTTCACATCCATCATTACCCGTAAGGAGGGTAACTCAACTTCAACAGGTAAGACAGTTTCCATACCATACACAAGCTGATAAGGTGTTGCCCTAGTAGACGTTCTGATCGAGGTTCGGTACCCATGCAAAGCAAATGGTAGCATTTCATGCCACTCTTTGTAAGTAACCACCATCTTCTGCACAATCTTCTTGATGTTTTTGTTTGCCGCCTCAACAACGCCATTCATCTTCGGCCTGTAAGGAGAAGAGTTGTGATGTTGGATTTTGAAGTCCCGGCATAACTCAGCCATCATTTTGTTGTTCAAATTGGAACCATTATCAGTAATGATTCGCTCGAGAACTCCATATCGACAGATGATGTCTCTTTTCAGAAATCTGGCTACCACTTATATGGAGACGTTTGCATATGAAGTTGCTTCAACCCATTTGGTGAAGTAATCAATGGCTACCAGGATGAATCTGTTACTATTTGAAGCAGTCGATTCGATCTTTCCAATCATGTCAATGCCCCACATGGCAAAGGGCCAAGGCGAAGACATCACGTTCAAAGGATTCGGAGGCACATGCACTTTATCTGCGTAGATCTGGCATATATTGCACTTTCTGGCATAGGCACAACAGTCTGCATCCATTGCGATCCAGTAGTAACCTGATCTTTATAATTTCTTTGCCATTGCATGTCCTCCGGCATGGGTACCGAAAGAACCTTCATGCACCTCGTGCATCAGTAGGTCTGCTTCCTTCTTGTCAACACATCTGAGCAGGACCATGTCAAAGTTTCGCTTGTATAATGAACCATCAGCATTGAGGAAGAAGCTACCGGCCAACCTTCTTAATGTCTTCTTATCATTGGATGATACCCCAGGTGGGTATGTCTGATTCTCTAAAAAGCATTTGATGTCGTGGAACCAAGGATTGTCATCACTAAAAATGTCCATAGAGAACATATATGATGGTCGGTCCAGTCTGGATACCAAAATCCGAGGCACGTGATTGGTAGTTTGAACTTTGATCATGGAGGAAATGGTAGCTAAAGCATCTGCAAACTGATTTTCATCTCGAGGGATGTATTCAAGTTTGACTGTTGTGAAGAAAGTCAATAATCTCCTCGTATAATCACGGTATGGAATCAGATGCTCCTGGTGAGTGTACCATTTGCCATTGGTCTGGTTGATTACCAAAGTTGAATCTCCGAATACATTAAATGTTTTGATCCTGTGGTCAATGGCTTCCTCAAGTCCCATGATACATGCTTCATATTCTGCTTCGTTATTAGTGCAGGCATAGGTGAGTTTTGTCGAGAAAGGCATATGAACTCCTTTAGGTGTAATGAGTACTGCCCCAACTCCAATACCAGTCATATTAATAGCCCTGTCAAACATCATAGTCCATTCTTCTTCTGGGTCAGGCCCTTCAGTGTGAACTGGCTCTTCACAATCTTTTGCTTTTAAGTACATGATGTCTTCATCAGGGAAGTCAAATCTCATGGGCTGGTAATCATCAATGGGTTGCTCAGCCAGATAGTCCGACAATACACTGCCCTTGATGGCTTTTTGAGAGGTGTATTGAATGTCATATTCTGTCAAAATCATTTGCCATCTTGCAACCCTTCCGGTAAGTGCTGGCTTCTCAAATATGTACTTGAGGGGGTCCATTTTTGAGATCAACAAGGTAGTGTGAATCAACATATACTGTCTTAGTCGGCGAGCAGCCCACGCTAAAGCACAACAAGTTTTCTCGAGCAGTGAATAACATCGTTCACAGTCGGTAAACTTTTTGCTTAGGTAGTATATTGCATACTCTTTTTTATCATACTCGTCATGCTGGCCCAACACACACCCCATTTACCCTTCTAATATTGTCAGGTACATTATCAGAGGTCTTCCTTTAATTGGAGGCATGAGGATTGGAGGTTCTTGTAGGTACTCCTTGATCTTGTCAAAAGCCTTCTGACAATCGTCGTTCCACCTGACTGTCTGTTCCTTTATTAATAGTTTGAACAAGGGTTCACAGGTTGCAGTGAGGTGAGATATGAACCTTGAGATGTAGTTCAATCTACCTAAGAACCCCCAAACTTCTTTTTTAGTCCTAGGTGCATGCATCTCCTGAATGGCTTTGACTTTGTCGGGATCAACCTCAATTCCCTTTTCACTTACGATAAATCCCAGCAACTTACTAGAACATACCCCGAATGTGCATTTGTTGGGGTTCAACTTCAGCTGATATTTCCTTAGACGCTTGAACAACTTCAGCAGATTTACCAGATGGTCTTCTTCAGTAAGGGACTTGGCAATCATGTCATCCACATAGCATTCAATTTCTTTGTGGATCATATCGTGGAATAATGTTACCATAGCCCTTTGTAACACCCCAAATTTTCCCTCTTCTTTTTAAGCATCATATCATATCATATTCATCATGAACATATCATATTCTTGGCATCTCAGCATGGAAAGATGAGGCATAACATTTTCATGATCTAGCATTAGGCATATGATCATCTGTGGAGGGTTTTGAGGCATCACAAGTTGTAACAAGAGTCCCAATGGATTTTTCCAAGTCCTATGAGGGGTCTACATTGCATTCATAAGTTTAAGATCATTCACAAAAGCTCAGAAGGTTGGAAGATCACCAGGGAATTCAAGCTAGGGCAAAGCTCCTACACAATGATCCCAAATTAGGGTTTGAGTTTCAAGCATGAAAACCTTGTGACTTTAGCCATTTCATTTGGGAAAAGTCTCTCATATGTTAAGAGGATCCTAGGGATGAAATTTGGTGAGAAAATTCCTTGTGGAAGTCAGATATTTCTTCAGTTGCTTGTAAATGAAGAAATTGGTCAACTGTGCATTCTGAAAGTCAACTGTGAGATTTCAAAGGGGCCAACCCCATTTTTCTAGCCAAGGGATGTTCTTATAACCTTAGAAGAGGTTTGGCAAGGTCAAGGATCAAGAATCATGAGGTTTTGAGGTGTTTTGCAAAATTGGCATATGGTTGGTCATGGAAATTTTCATATTTAGTAAGTTTTTGCCCTAATTTTCAAGTAAGCTTAACTTGGTGAAAAAAAGCTTCAAATGAACCAAAGCCAAACATGAAAGTTGAAGATTAAAGCCTCCCATTTTTAAAAAGTACAAGAGCATTTTCATAGCCCTCATGGTTTGGGAGAAAGGCCCTTCGAAAATTTCACGAAAATTAGGGCAAGGCATGCATTTCAAGCTTCCTTCAAATGCAAAACTTCATGAACTTTATTTTGAGTGACATAATGAACCAAGTGAGGTCACAATATTACAAGGTATTGCAAGAAATCCATTTTTCTCCAAAAATGTTGCCAAATTCGTGCTTGAAAAGAGGAGTATTTCATAAGAGGGAAATTTGCATGAACATGGGAAAAGTGTGATCCTCACATCCAAGGGCCAGAATAATTGTTGTTTTGGATCAAGGGTGAGATATTGAAAACACATGGGCAAGGAATGAGAGGGATGCACAAGAAAAACAACTCATCACACAAATCTTTCAAGTTTTGCAAATTCATTCTCACACTCTCATCTCACGTGTTATTGCTCTCATTCTTTCAGCATTGCCTTTTGAAGTGATATATAAGAAAACTATGGTTTTATTTGAGGCTGAATCCATCAAATTTCATCATTTCGTAGTTTTTGCACCAAGAGCATTTTCTTTCGAATCTCCTCATTCTCTCACTCTCTTCACAAACAAATCATATATTCTGAATTCTTGAAGCTTAAGGATCATTAATCCACCATTGGTTTAAGCTGAAGCTCAAGATTTCAAGAGGTGCCATTCAAGTGCAGCTGCTCTCAAACCTCAAGATCTAGGAGCATTCAAGGCTTCTTTTGAATTTATTTTGCAATAATAAGTTAGAGGGAGTAGATCTGCAACATTGGAAGCTTTATTCTGGTGATTTGAAGGATCTGCAAGTTCAGGTATACTTTGAAATTTGTGGATCTGGAAATGAAATTAGATGTGTGCAATGTATTGTGCTTGTTATGCTGAGTATTCTACACCTTTTAGATTGAAAAATGCTTGAGAATTGAATGTTTTGTGATGATTTAAAGTTTCATAGTTGGATTTGTTTCTCTTCGATCCAGCTTGTTCAGTTATCTATTATGAATTTCATGGCCATTTTTGGATTCAGCGTGCCTTAATTATTCAATCTGGAGGTTTTGATCCATTTATTTAATGATTTATTCATAGTTTGCGTTTTCCGGTGCCGGAGGCCTAGCTCCGGTCACCGGATTCTGGGTTTGTATTCATTAGGGTTTCAACGAAGAAGATGACTCCTGAGCCCTTGGATCATGTCATCTGGATGTCTCTCACCTTGCCACCTCATAAATGAAGCACCCTCTCCCTCACGTGTTTTTCTTTTTCTATTTTTATTCTGAATAATACAAAATGTTTCTCACCACACCATAATTGTCCTGCTCCCTCACTGCCAACCAATCATTTTAATTATTAAGTTTAATGAGTGGACTAATCCTGCGCATCCGTCTAATCTAATGGCCCTGGTATTTTCCTGATTTATTGAATTTCCACCACATTAATGTGTCATACGCTGACCTTTGACTGGGCCTGGTTTGATATTCCCACCCCCCTTCGTATGAGGCCCAACAAATTGAACTGGAAACCTTGCTGATTGCACCCCCAGCCTCATCCATTTATTTTATTTCTTTTTTTTATTCTCATTTTAATTACAGTTTGGTTTTTAATTTTTAAAAAATAGTTTTAGGCTTCCAAAAATTCTAAAATAATTCAGGAATGTTTGTTTGAGTTTTCTTTAATTTTTGACATTTTTATTTTCTATTTATTTTATTTTGACACGTGGAAATTAATTCTTTCTTTTAATTAATTCATTTTGAAGCATGCTGACTTGTCCATTTTCTATCTTGATCATTATTTTGAATTTTTGGTTGGTTCTTTTTGCTTTGGATTCATGATAGGATGTAGTTTCTTGTTGATTTTTGTGCTGATTTTTAGAATTTTGTTTAATTGATTTTGGTCCTTAACTTGTGAGTGAAGCCATTTAACCCTAATCCATGTTTGACCTCTCTTTTGACTTGTTTAGCTTCTGAATTTCTTTCCCTCCTTTTGGCATATTGTTATGTTATGTTTGAAGATCACTTGTGCAAGGTTGTGGAATTTTTGGGTGCATACTTGATTTAATTTGAATTTTTGTTTCTTCACTTGTCCCTTTTTGCTTCTTTTTGATCATAAGTTCATTCCTTAGCTTAGAAGGGCACTTGTGGCAACTTCTTCCACTTGTTTAGAGCCTTATTAGGATGATGAAATCTCTCTGATCTTTGGTGCTCTCTCTTCTCATCTTCAAACTTTATTCTAATCCACTCTAATAAAGGTTGAGTCTTCTCATGTGACATGAGACTTTGCTATGAGATACTTGCACGCGTTCCGTTTCGGGGCGAGGTGTAAGTTATCCCTCGTGGTGGATAGGTCTTAGCATGAGATTACCTCACAAAGAAAAGCATAAAAAACACTTAATAAATGTTAATAGGTCAGTGTGTCTGAGCCTTCACTTGTGGGACTAGATTTGGGGATTTCCTCCATAGATAGGTGTGCCTCTTGCGCATTCCATTTCGGGATGATGTGAGACGTATGCATCCCAGTAAATAAGACTTAGGTACACTTACCTATGCAAACTTCAAAACAGAAAACTCATAAAAAACACAAACCAACAATAAACGGCTTTCCTTCGGGGATTCTTTTCTCACCTCCTTCGCTCCGTCCGCTAACTTGCTCCTACTTGTCATTTTGCAAGACGGTTATGCACTCGTCGTCCGACCCTGCAACACCTGAGAATTGGCATAGGCAGTTCAAGCCTTAATTCACAAGCAATCTTTTCTACCCCTAGTTAGGGGAACTACGGTGACTCTGATCCTCATTGTCCAGATGAGGTACGTAGGCAGCGGGGTAGGGCCTGTTCGAGCACAATCTTCATTTTCCCTACATTTTTCCTTTTCATTTCTTTTTCAGTTCCCTTTTCTTTTCTTTTATCCAGTTCAGTTCATTTTCTTTGCAACAGCTTTCATTTCTTCACCTTTTGAAACAATTTCTTTGCAAGCGTGGATCCCGTCGAGTACGGCGGACGATCTGGGTGCTAATACCTTGCCAGGTCGTAACCGACTCCCGAACTCAGTCTCTTTGGTTCGCAGGACCTATGTCCTTCCTTTTCTTCTCTTCTGGTTTGTGCAGCATTACCGTTCCCGTTCCTTCGGGATAAAAATGCCTGGCTGGCGACTCTATTCTTTTTCGCGCCACTTTCGCATTTGTACCAGGATGGAAATCCGGGGAGCGACACCCATTGATAAGTTGCACCGGCGTTCTTTAGTCCAAATGGCATTACCATGTAACAAAATGTGCCCCAAGGTGTGATGAAGGTTGTTTTCTCCATGTCTTTGGGGAACATCTTGATCTGATTATACCCAGAAAATCCATCCATGAAAGAAAATACCGAGAACTAAGTTGTGTTGTCGACCAATACATCAATGTGAGGTAATGGGAAATCATCCTTCAGGCTAGTTCTGTTCAGGTCTCGGTAATCCACACACATACGCACCTTGCCATCCTTCTTAGGCACTGGTACAATGTTAGCAACCCACGGCGGGTAACTATTTACAGCAAGGAAATCGGCGTCCCACTATTTTTATACTTCTTCCTTAATCTTCATGGCCATATCTGGACGGGTACGGCGTAGCTTTTGTTTAACCGGTGGGAAATCTTCTTTCAAGGGTAGCCTATGCATGACAATATCCATATCTAGACCTGGCATGTCTTGATAGGACCAAGCAAATACGTCAACGTATTCCCGAAGCATGCTGATAAGTTGTTCCTTTACTAGAGCTGGCAGACTGTCCCCAATCTTCACTTCTTTTAAATCTTCCTCGGTACCAAGATTAACAGTTTCAATTTCCTCCTGATGAGGAGTAATCACTTTCTCTTCTTGCCTCAACAACTTGGCTAACTCTTCAGGCAACTCATAATCTTCATCAACCCTTTCATCTGCTTGATTAATTGGATTATCGAAGTCATACAAGGTCATAGCAGTGCTGTTGTTGGTGCAATCTGGAGGATAATTTATGCAAGGGTTGAGATTTGTTCTTTTTAGTGATCAATTTTAATCTTGTTTATAAAAAGTGTAAATGAAGTTATTATTTTGAAAACATTGCCATTTTATTGTTTTGTGCGAAAAATAACAAAAATGAAAAGACAGTGAGCGAAAGAGAAAATTGTTTGCAAAAGATGTTCATTGTTCATTGATATTCCATTTGCACAAAATACAAATATGGCCCTATTACAAAATGATTCCTGACACCTTGGGCAATATGCAGGACTTGATTCATGCTAAAGCAGGAAATAATAATTACTCTGCAGGAGTAACTCTTATAATTTCCTGGGAAGACTAGTTAAGGACTTGTTGGCCCGGGATCCTTGGACGAATCCAACTCTCCAGGTTGAGGTTACCTTCAACCTCGTCTTCCACATTATTGATAGCATCTGGGGTCAGTATTCCCCCACTTATGAACTTGGGCTCCTTAGCAGCCTCTGCTTGATCTTGTCGGAATGGTTTGTAACCCAAACCGAATCTGTCCTCCTTCTTCTCCACAGGTAGCAGCTTGCCCCAACCTCGGGCGTTTCCATCTTCAACAACCTTCTGAGCTTGTTGGTAGGAGACAATTGAAGTACCCATCCTATCTTCTAGGGATGCAGCAAATACTTCAGTTGTCGCCTCATTGACGTTCAGTGCTTCGAAACCTTGGCTCATGGTCTCGTGGATTTCACCATCCATCTCAATGTATTTGTAGGTGGTCAGATGGCTAACAAAAATGTCCTCTTCACCACAGATTGTGATAATTTGCCCTTCCCACTCGTATTTTAATTTCCGGTGAAGGGTCGACGTAACTACGCCAGCAGCATGAATCCATGGTCGACCCAACAAATAACTTTAGGCCGGCTGAATGTCCATCACGTAGAAAGTAGTTTGAAAGACCTGCGGGCCAATTATCACAGGCATCTCCACTTCTCCAAGAACAGACCTCTTGGAACCATCAAAAGCTCTAACCACCAGATTGCTTGGTCGGAGAGCTATACCATCGCATTCAAGCTTGACAAGGGCTTTCTTTGGCAAGACATTGAGTGAAGACCCAATGTCAACTAGAACATGTGAAAGCATAGCCCCTTTACACTCCAGAGTGATGTGCAAAGCCTTGTTATGGTGACGACCTTCCATTGTCAAATCAGCATTGGTGAAGCCTAGTCCATGGCTAATATTAACATTAGAAACCACTGTCTCTAGCTGATTCACCGTGATCTCCTCAGGCATGTAGGCTGTGTGCAAGACTTTAAGTAATGCATCCCGATGAGCTTCGAAACACAATAGCAATGATAAAATGAAGATCTTGGAAGGAGTCTGGTGGAACTGATCTACAACCTTGTAGTCGTTTCTCTTAATTATCCTCATAAATTCATCCACATTTTGATCAAAGGATGTTTTATGGGCTTCTTTCAAAACTGGTTCTTTCGACACCACATTTTTACCTTTAGCTTTGGCACCAGCCTCTGCCTCAGTATTAACTCTTGGAACTTGTGACGCGAAGAGGTGTCCGCTTCGGGTGAAGCCTCCGCCTCCCCCGACATTATCCACCTGTGGTGTATGAGCTGAAGAATCAAGAAGGACTCTCTCCTCGTTGCAGTAAAGGTCTGAACCATAGTGCCATGGTACAACATTATCTTTTTCATATGGGATGGGCCCAGGTACCGTGATGGTGACTGGACTGACTGCAACGGAGGTAGGAACTGTGATTGTCTGTGGGTCGTAATATATGGTGACAGGACTTCTGACAGGTGGTGGTGGTGAATGACTGAAGCTGGGTTGTTGCTGAGATTGTTGCTGAAAATTGTTGGAGTCGGGGACCGTTGCTGGGTCGTAGTATATGGTGACTGTGGAGATGTCGTTGTTAATGGTTTTTGTAGTTGTAGAAGCGGATGCGGTTGAACTAGCATTTGTTGAAGTGGTGGAGGAGATGATTGTTGATTTTGTAGACGAGTCTGTGGGAACAATTGTTTTTGCAGTTGTAGGAGGAGTGTTTGTTGCTGCTGTAAGAGGAGTTATTGATGTTGTAGAAACCGTTGATGTTATCTGTAGGATACCTTCTCTGATAAGGCCATTGATACCACTTCTTAAGCTTTCACACCCATTGACGGAAACTTTTCAAGATTCACAGCAGGCCTCACAACCTGGGAACACCTGGCATTTTAAAAGCTGAGCTTTAACCTCTTCCAAAGGTGTTTGAATGCTTGCAGTATCTTCAATTAAATTCATGGGTTGATCCTCCTCAATTGCATTTATCATTGGCCCACCGTGGCTGGGCATAGGATTCTTTGTGACGTTAGGAGGTGGTGAAAAATTTAAAGCCTTTGAATCAACTAGATCCTGGACCTTCATGTGCAAAGCTCTGCACTTTTCTGTGGTAGGGCCCAGTGCATTAGAATGGAAGGCACATCTGGCATTAACGTCATAATTCCGTGGAAGGTTTTGAGGATCTGGTGGAGCCAGAGTCCTTAATTCGACTAGATTAAGCTTCAGAAGTTGTGGTAACAAAGTGGCATAGGGCATTGGTATAGGCTCAATTACCCTGTTAACTTGAGATGGCCTTTGCTGGAAAGGATGCTGTTGTTGGTTGTTGTTGTTGTTGTTGTTATAAGACATTTGTTGAGGAAAATGTTGTTGTTGAGGAAAATGTTGTGATTGCGGGGTGTATTGTTGTTGAGGTGGTGGAGTAGGAATTGTGACAACGGCAATTGATCTTGTCATATATTGGGGCCTTCCTCTGCCCATGTGTATTGAGTTTGTCTCACCGGACCTGCGAGGCCCTACAAATGGTTTCCTTGTGCTGCTTGAGCTGGCGCCGTTATCAGAAATCTTTCCCATTTTCAATAAACTCTCAATCCTTTCTCCAGCTACGACCACATATGCAATGCAGGATGTCTATTTTTCTTCCAGGGGTATCCGGTTTGGTTCTTTGGTTTTGACCTTCCAGACCTCGGGGAATGATGATATTGGAGAGAGATGAAGCCCACAAAATAACACAAACCATATATTACAAAATGTATAGATACATAGTTTTGATTACAACAGGTCCCCATGGTGGGTCAAAATACAACAACAAAAACAAAAGTACAAACAAAATGAAGTACAAATACAAAGAAATCAAACATCCAGCCCATAATCATCCTCTCTGACTTCCTTCAGGAGAGCATCAGTCACTGGTCCAACTGGATGCTCTGTGATGGTCCTGATAAGAAGGTTCCTGGTGGCAATAGCATTTGTCAACTTCTTATACTTGTCTTGGTCTTTTGAACTTTTCAAACCCGCCCGGAGTTTCAACTCAGAGATTTCTTTCTATGTTGCTAACAAGGCCTCCTGATTCTTCTTCTCATTAGCTTCTAGCTGCTCTATCTTAGCCTGGGTATTCTGATCTTCCTGTGAAAGAGCTTCAGTAATTCTGATCCATCTAGCTTGACTCTCTTCCAAGTAGTGCTCAGCTCTGGCCTTCTGAATCCTGGCTTCCTTGCAAGCATTTTTCAACACTAACTCCCCTGCTCTAGCCCTTCTGATGTAATCATCTGTCTTCTCAATCTTGGTCATATGCTCAATCCGGAGCTTCTCTAACCTTTCATTGTCTAGAAGACTATCATTCCTCTCCCAGAGGGTCTTCTTTAGGGCTTCAGAAAGCTGAGTATTCCTTTCCTTCAACTTTTCAAATTCCTCTAGGCTGACTGTAGCTACAGGCTCTACTGCTGATTGTCTAGGCACCTCCTCTAAGGTGAATGGCATGCGGGTGATCTGTCCTCTGATACGTGACCAATCAAGATATTGAGTTGAAGCTATGTTGTTGCACTTTCCAAGAATGGCAGTCCCTTTTGTCTGAATGTTATCCCAAGCCCAGGATGCTTGTCGGGCAATGGCATGTTTATGCTGAATGTAACAGTAAAGGGTTTCTGATACGTCCTGCTCTCTTGGTGGATGTACCAAGGCATACCCTAATTGCCTTTTGAACAACAAAGGATTGTAGTTGATGAAACCCTTCACTCCAATCAGGGGTACATTGGGATACTGCCCACAACTGGTGATTATGTCTCTGCCCTTGGTGCTCTTAGTGCACCATCTGATGTCTTCTGATGTGAGAGCAATCATTCTCTTAGCCCAGTTTCTTGACTGATGAGGATTCAAGAAAGCTTTTGTGTTTGGAAAATGTCTCAATAACTAGCAGTAGAAGAGAGGTGCACAACATCTGACTAATCTTCCCCTCTGCTTCTCATTCCTTTGATGCACTGAGTAGTAAAAATCCCCAAGCAAGGTAGGAACTGGATTCTTCAACAGGAAAAGATGGATAGCACTTTTGCTTACAAACTTAGGCTCGTCCGCAAACAAGATGATACCATATATGCTAAGGGCTAGGAGAGCACAAACAATTTCCCACTTCCCAACTGCAGCATAACTAGTGGCCTGAGTAACCAAGAAGTCCAAATGGAGGTCTGGGATTCCAGCCTTCATGGTCATATTCTGATCAATGATGGTGGACTCCAAGTATAGATCCTTAGCTATATCTTCATTCTTGGGAGCACTCATCTCAGGGTTGAAGGGAATCCCTCTCCTGGTGGGGACACCCAACAACATGGAAAACTCCTCTAGCAAAGGGCCCAACTGGAAATCTGGAAAGGTAAGACACCTGAGTGGAAGGTCATAGAACTGAAGGAAAGTGTGGATCATACTCCTCTGTGATGTATCCAAGTCCATGATCATGTCCATAATGCCACCATAATGTTCCCTGAATAAAGGGACATGATCAGGAGTGATGAGTGTCTGAATCTGCCTGATGCCTGCCAGAGTGGGCTCAAAGAAATGGTATGTGATGTTGCTTTTCCTGGATGGGTCCATGTTTACAATGGATGCTGAAGGAAATAACTGAGGAGAACTACTGATGAAGGAAACTGAAGAAGATGTTGAAGAGAATCTCTGATGAAGATAGCTGGTGGAGATGGCTGATGTAGCTGAACAGTCAAAACCAAAACCAAATAAGATGTGGATACCCTGTAAAACAAATAGACAAATGTTAAAATGATGCAAAATGATGTATGCAGAATGATATGTAAGGGTTTGTGATCAAGTGCTGGATTTGTTTTCTGCCTGTATAGGGTCCATGTGTGTTCATAAGTCTGGGTGAAGGCTTAAAGAACCAGTAACCAGGTGGGGGACTCAAATAAAGAGTCACAAATCCAAGGTTTCACAAGAATAATCTAAAATGGTGTGACCTTAACAATACCAGTAACAGGGTATGATGAGGCCAAGGGTTCCTGCAAACCTTTAAACATCCCAACCCCCTCACATGTATTGTTCTAGAACAAGGATCCTCAGACTTAGATCAGTTATGAGAAGTGTAAACACTTCTAACCCGGAGGTACAATGTTTACAATAATCATAAAGGATCCTCCTCTAAATCACCTCAGATGCTGAAGGTCATAAAAAGGTCATCCAGACTTAGCAGACTTCCCAGACAGTCCTAGTACTACAGGAAATCCGTAGCACATAGTTCTCAAGAAGAAACCCATGTCTGAACCGTGTTTCATATTCCCGCACCAGACCGAAATGGAATGGGAAAGAATATGAAGCCACTTTATCCTATGTGTCACTCTGGCTCCCGGTATGGAACCTTACTCACTGAATATCCCTCCCACTAAGACAAACAAAAGATCCAGCACATGATATGATGATAATAGTATGAAATGCATAAAAATAGTAAATGAAAGCAATAAATAAAGCTGTACAGAAAGCAATAAACAAAAAGCACAAGTAGAACATAACACCCCCATAAACACAAATCAAACAAGCGCTAGGAGAAACCCACAAAAATAACCAGAAACCTTGGTTACAAGATACTTTCCCCAGCAGAGTCGCCAAGCTGTCGCTCCCAAATATTTGCATCACGGTACAAGTGCGAACGGTCGGCGAAAAGATAAAATGAAGGTAAATTGAATAGAGTCGTCAGCTAGGCATTTTTATCCCGAAGGAAAGGTAATGCTGCATAAAACTAGAAAAAGATGGATAAGACGGCTGCGAACCAGAGAAACTGAGAAAGGGGGTTGGTTACAACCTGGGAAGGTATTAGCACCCAGATTGTCCGTCGTAATCGACGGGATCCACGCTTATAAGATTATTTTTAAAAGGGGTAAGTGTATGTGCTATCTGTGTGCAAAAGCTAAGAATGAATGTACAGGCGTCAGTGCAAAAAGGGTGAATTGCTCAGGAACTGAGGCTTTTAAAGAATGCTGAAAGAGGGGAATGGCACAAAGACTTTTGTTCGATAACTGTTAAGTTATTCCTACGTATCCTCGCGTGCAATGAGGAAGTCAGAACATCGTAGTTCGACTCAAAGAGACTGAAAATAAATTGACTGTGAACTGCTTGCTTGCCTATGCTCAAGTGTATGACTCGTCTGGCTCGAGTGCTAACTGTCTTGCATTAGACAGGAGAAGCAAGTTCTCGTTTGTGAATGAGTGTGATGAGAAAACAATCCCGAAGGAGACGATTATTGTTTTTTTGTGTTTTCAGTCTTGTTATTGTTTTTGGTGTTTTGCATAAGTGTAAACACCCCAAATTTGCCCTCACCCATTCACACCTTGGCTTATGATCTCCTCATATGCATAAACTCAATCATAGCATCTCATATCACATTTTTGATTCACTGCATTGGTTCAAAGTCATCTGCATCTAGGGTTTGTGATCTGAGCAATCCAAGAGCTTCTTGAGCCACTCCAAAGGTCATCAATCACTTCAAAGGGGTCCATGTATGTTCACGCATCATATTATATCCTCTCAATGTCAAGAATGTCAAAGAATCACAAGAACTGAGAATGGCATGGAAGCAGAGCCAGGTTTGACTGCACAGATGACCTAGAATTAGGGTTTTGGTTTCAAAGGCCATAACTCCATTTTTTTGGTCATTCTTGTTTCTATTGGTCTCTATATGGTATAGGGAGTATGCATATCAATTTTCATGAAGAAATTCCATGGGGAAGTCATCTGATCAAGAGTTGACTTTTCAAGCAAGTCAGTGTAAAATCAGGGCATCTGAGGCCCTCAATGACCCAACCAAAGGGTGTTCTTCATCATTTTGATTGTATATGATCTTTATTTGATCATAGAAGAAGTTGGAAGTTCACAAAATTGAAGAATTTCAAGTCATTTGCAAAGTTGGCTTTTTGGGAAAGTTTGACTTTTAATGAAATTGCCATTTTGGGAAACTTTTTCAACCCTTGCTTTTTGATTCAAAAATGCTTCAAATGGAAAAACTTTGGTCATGAAAGTTGTAGAATAGATCTTTCCCTTTTCAAAAAGTACAAGAACATGACCTAATTCATTTTGAATCAAAAGTTATGGCTTGTCAAAGTTGGCTAAAATCACAAAATTTCAAAGTTTCTACCAAAGAGGCAAAGTTGCAAATTCACTTGTCAAGGCAAATTGAGCTATCAAATGGACTTCTAAACTTCACAACATGATCATACAACACCTAAAATTCAGAATGGGCCAAGAGATTACTCACTTTCATGACTTATGGAGCAAGATTTCTCAAAGGAAGCAAAAGTGAGGCAAGTTGCAAAAATTCACTCAAGTGTGAATCCACTTGCTGGCTGATTCCCCAAACAATCCAAGGGCTCTCCACACATCTTGCTGCGCAGGACACCCCATTTGTCCTTGGCTAGCAAGTAGCCCATGCCTCTCTTACACAACTTTGACATTTTGGCAACTTGAGCCATACCAATCACTAAAGCACACATCAACTCATCTGACCTATCACAATAGTTTATGCAAACAAAAAGCAAGCCAAAGCACATAACAACACACTTTGATCTTGCCCATAGCCATAGTTATAAAAATCTCCCCCATTTGCAAGAGCCTTCGAAACACTCAGTACAAGCTACAAACACACAAACCAACTTCACAAATCAACTCAACACACTTTCCTGGTCACAAAGTACCCATCACCATTGCCTTAAACTCCCAGAATCACAAATACGATTTCCACCCCACCTTGAACAGAACTTCTGCCATCTCTCAAACCATCCATTATAAACTTCAAACAAGCATTGAAAGCTTCTCAGGGGGTCCATTGGAGTTGATTGCAAGCAAGAAACCAGCCAGAAAGTACCAGAAACCAAAGCTTCAGTTCAGGTAGCCATCTCAAACTTTTTTTCCAGAAACTCCATTTTAAGTTCTTAAAAGCTTTTATGCACTCCCCTGATCATGGGGATGTGATTATTTTTGAAAATGGTTGAGAAACCAGCATGTATGATGACTCTGAAACTTTTTTGCCCTAAGATTGTTTTGTTTCGATTTGGCTGATTGATGAGTGAAAAATGATATTTGAGTGAGGGTTTTGATTTAGTTTAGCATGGGGATGATTTCTGGGTGATTAGTTTTCATTTTCATGAAGTTCTGAAGATTTTGGCAACTTTCAGGTGAGGGTCTTGCCGGAGAAGACGACCGGAAGTCTTCTCCGGCCACCTGAAAGTAATTAGGGCTAATCCTTGTAATTAATGCAAGTTTGAATCTGGTGCGTTGGATGGGCTGACTTGGTCAACTCCCGCGCGTGCTCAATGGCCAGGATGCCCTCACTTAACCCTAATCCACGTCATTATCCATTTAATTAGGTTTTATAATTTAATCTGGCCAGTTTGAATCTCCACCCTTGGATATGGCGCCAGTCAACGCGCGCGTTCTCAGTTCAAACCTCAGCCTTAGGATCAACATACTTTCCCATTAATTCATTTTATTTTCCATTTAATTTGATTTGTTTTCTCCAATTTATTTAAAATAGCAAAACAATTATAAAAATTCTGAAAATTTTTGTACAAACTTTTATGAATTTTCAAAAACCAAAAACATTTTTATTTTTATTTTTTGCATTTAAAAATATTTTTAAATCATTTAAAAGTTTATTTTTAATTAATTAATGAGAATTAATTAGTTAAAAATACTTTTAGGTATTTAAAAATCACCAAAAAATTCATGAAACCTTTAAAATCATTTAGAAACATTGTCCAACCCTTAAACCAAATTTCTTTTTTTATCTTGATGCATTTTGACAATTTTTCATGGAATTAATTCTATTTCAAAGCATTATTTTGATCCAATGTTCCAAAATTCATTTCTGCCTAGCCTTTAAGAGTTGGACTTTGATTCTTTTTGCATTGTGTCTTGCATATCATATAGTTCATAGGATTAAATTGGCATAGTTTGATCTTGCATTTTCAATTTGTTTGACATTTTTCTTGTCAAGGTACCTTAAAACCCTAGTAATCTTAGGAAATTCATAACCTTCACTAGGTTAAGAATTGGATCCCCTCCTTTGGGAAGTGAGTTTGTATAGGTTTAGGGTTCCCTTGAATGCATTTTCAATTTTTTATCATGATGTTTGCTTCTGGTTTTGGTTTTTGTCTTATGCATTGATCATAAACCCTAATTTGGGCTTCCTTTTGCATTCATCTTGCATTTGATTGCATACCATGACTTGCCATAACATTTTGTGCATCCATTTGATTCACTAGACATCTTAAGACATGTTAAAAGTATGTTTGATCATTGCTTCTTGCATTTGCCATGTTGTATGTCATTTGCATTTCATAACTTTTCATGTATGTTCGTGGTTCTAAGCATGTTCCATTTTCATCCATATGCTTGTATGATCATCCCCATGCCTTGTTTCATGTTTGCATCATCCCATAGAATCATTAACATCACACATATGCTTCTGGTTTTGGTTTGCATCATGCCATTTCATTTCATTTTGCATTGCATTGCATTTCTTTCACTAACTTTTCAGGTGGTAAGTCACTTTGAGAAGTGAATTTGCCTTCACTTCTCACAATTTCTTTTCATCTCTCTTATGCATCCTTGCTGCATTTCACTTTGTGTTTGAGATTGAGCTTGCTCATTCCTCTTTATCTTACTTTCTTTCTTCAAGTGACTTGTCTTCTTAAATGAAGCAAGTTGCTTTGCTTCCTTTGCTCCTTTCATCTGCTTCCTGGTGGTTCCTCTGAAGATCTTTCTTGTAAACCTCACAAACCTTAGGAACAACCAAGCATGACAATGATTAGGGTTTTGATTAGTCCCCCCACTTAGTTTTTTACCTTTGTGTCTCATTGAGTCTTTTCTTCTCACCTCATAAGCAGGGACTAAACCCTAAAGGCTTTAAGGCTTTGTGATTAAGCTTATGCCTGTATCCTTCTATTAGGATGTAGTGTATAACTTTAATCCTAAGTTTTAAAACCTTAATGTGCTTAAATCCCTTAATCAATTCACTTAATAACCATCAAGACATCAAACTTGTAACTTGGGCCTTGCATTAGGGTTCTAATTCTTCCTTAATTGGTTAAGAAGGACTAACCCTAGTGTTAATGGACAAGTCCCCCTCAAGCTGTCTTACAAATCATAAAAATTACTTCTTCATCTTATCATTAACTAAAATCCATCTAATAAAGGCTTTGTTTTGTCATGAGGTTAATCCTTAATCATGGATTAAGTTGAGGAGCTTTCCTCAGCTTAAACATTCCCATCTATTATCCTTCTATTAGGATGGTGTAATGAGTCTGTTTAATCCCTGATTGTGGCTTAATCTCATTACTTAACACTAAACAAAAACAACAAAAACATCTAAATAATCACAAGTAGGTTAATGATCTTAACCCTACATCAAGGTGTTTAAGTGTGAGAAGCTGACTTCACACTTAAGGTATTCTCATTACCCCTAATCAGAGGGAAGATGTGATGAGTTTACTAAGTCCATTGGTTTAGGCTTAAGCTCATTAACTTATGACAAACTTTCAAAAGCAATAAAAGACTGAAAACTCAAAAACAAACAATAATCGTCTCCTCCGGGATTCTTTTCTCATCTCATTCACTCATAAACGAGAACTCGCTTCTTCCGTCTAATGCAAGACAGTTTGCACCTTAGCCAGACAGGTCATACACTTGAGCATAGACAAGCAAGCAGTTCACAAGTCAATTCACCTTTCAGTCTCTTTGGGTCGAACTACGGTGTTCTGACTTCCTCATTGCACGAGAGGATACGTAGGCATAACTTAACAGTTATCGAACAAAAGTCTCTGTATATTCCCCCTCTTTCCAGCTTTATTCCTTTAGCCTCATATTCTTGAGCATTTCATTCTTGTTCCTACACTTACACATCATTTATACACTTCACACTTCCTTTACACTGACACCTGTACATTTTGTTTTCCAGCCCTTTTACACACAAATTACACTGACACTACCCCTTTAAAACACAAATCTTCTAAGCGTGGATCCCGTCGAGTACGACGGACAATCTGGGTGCTAATACCTTCCCAGGTTGTAACCAACCCCCTTTCTCAGTCTCTCTGGTTCGCAACCGTCTTATCCATATCTTTCTAGGTCTATGCAGCATTTCCTTTCCTCCGGGATAAAAATGCCTAGCTGGCGACTCTTTCTTTTCTTGTGAGTTCACTCCTGTGTGTTCTCACACCCTCCTTTTTGCCGACCGTTCGCGTCTGTACCCTATTTGACCCGGCTTCATTTAGTGGGAGCGACAGCATGGCGACTCTGCTGGGGACCCTTATACTGTAACCAGGGCTTCTGGTTCTTTTTGTGGGTTCCTCCTAGCGCTTGTTTGATTTGTGTTTACTGGGGTGTTATGTGCTATTTGTGTTTGTATATTTATTTTGTTTATAGCCTTATGCACAGTTGTTTTATTACTTTCTTTACAGCTTTACATATATCATACTGTCATACTGTTTTGGCTGGATCCGGTTTTGTTGTTTTGGTGGGTGGGGTTCTATTGAGAGTTGAGGTCCTATACCTGGGACCTGAGTGACACCTAGGCTAGAGTGGTTCATGTTCTTTCCCATTCCATTTCGGTCTGGTGCGGGAATATGAAACACAGTTCAGATATGGGTTTCTTCTTGAGAACTCTGTGCTACAGATTTCCTGTAGTGCTAGGGCTATCTGGGAAGCCTGCTAAGTCTGGATGACCTTTAGTATTGACCTTCAGAAACTGAGGTGAATTAGAGTAGGATCTTTTATGGTTATTGTAAACACTGTACCTCCGGGTTAGAAGTGTTTACACTTCTCATAACTGATCCAAGTCTGAGGATCCTTGTTTTAGAACACCACCTGTGAGGGGGTTGGGCTGTTTACAGGTTTGCAGGTACCCTTGACCTCAGCATACCCTGTTACTTTATTTTGATTAAGAGTACTCCATTTTGGGACAGTTCTTGTGATTTTAACCCTGGACATGTGACTCTTTATTTGAGTCCCCCACCTTGGTTACTGGACTTATGAACCTCCATCTGGATTTCTTGAACATACATGGACTTATATCAAGGCAGTTAATCAGATCCAGCTTGATCACAAACCCTTGAATATCATTTGCATACATCATCATTGCATCATTTAACATGTGTTTATTTGTTTTTCAGGGTATCCATACTATATTTTGGCTTGGTTTTGACCCCTTCATCTGCATAGACCTATCTGCTTCAGCTATCCTCATCAGCTACCTGTTTCAGTCACCTGCATCATCAGTATTAGCCTGTCAGTGGCCCATCTTCTAGTATCAGTCATCATCATCAGCATCTGTTTTAGCTCTCCTTCAGCAACATGGCACCCAAGAAGAGCAATATCTCCTACCATTTCTTTGAGCCTGAGCTAGCTGGCATCAGGAAGATCCAGGCCCTGATTACTCCAGACCATATATCACTATTCAGAGAACATTATGGGAGCATCCTTGATGTGGTTATGGATTTGGACCCTTCCCAGAGGAGCTTGATTCATACTTGCTTGCAGTTCTATGATCCCCCCTCTGAGGTGCTTCACCTTCCAGGATTTTCAGTTGGTGCCTTTATTAGAGGAGTATTCATCATTGGTTGGTGTACCTGTCAGGGGTGGTGTCCCCTTCAACCCTGAGATGGCTTTTCCCAGTAATGAAGAAGTGGCAAAGGCATTATATCTGGAACCTTGTCTGATTGGGCAGAATATGACTACCAAGGCTGGAATCTCTGGTCTACATTTGGATTTCCTGACTTCTCAGGCCTTCCTGAAGGCCTCCTTGGGAGAATGGAAGGCAGTCCGTGCATTATTGGCCCTTAGCATATATGGGGTCATATTATTTGCAGATGAGCCTAAGTTTATTAGCAAGAATGCAATCCATCTTTTCATCCTGAGGAACCCAGTGCCCACCTTACTGGGAGATTTCTACTACTCTATTCATCAAAGGAATGAAAAGCAAAGAGGGAGGCTAGTGAGATGCTGTGCTCCCCTGTTCCATACCTGGCTGCTCAAACACTTGCTCAAGACTAATCCATTCTTGAATCCTCACCAGCAAAAGAATTGGGCTAGAAGACTCATTGCTTTGACCTCAGCTGATATCAGGTGGTGCACTCAAAGCACCAAGGGCAGGGACATCATTACTAGTTGTGGGCAGTTCCCCAATGTACCCCTGATAGGAGTGAAGGGTTGCATCAACTACAACCCTCTGCTATTCAAAAGACAGTTGGGCTATGCATTGGTCCACAAACCTAGAGCTCAAGACTTGGCTGAAACCCTTTATTGTGAGGTTAAGCCTAATCTGGCTATTGTCAGGCAAGCATCCTGGGCTTGGGACAATGTTCAGACCAAAGGAGTGGCCATTCTTGGGAGATGCAACAATGTGGCCTCAGCTCAGTACTATGAGTGGTCTCATGCCAGGGCTCAAATTTTTGGGATGCCCTTCACCATTGAGGATGCACCTGGGCCATCCACAGCACCACCTCCAGCTACTGTCAGCTTAGAGGAGTTTGAGAAACTGAAAGAGAGGAATGAGAATCTGACTCAAGCTCTACAGAAGACCCTCTGGGAGAGGAGTGATGGTCGGCTGGACATTGAAAGGTTGGAAAAGCTTAAGGTAGAGCATCTAGATAGGATTGAGAAGTCAGAAGACTATATCAAGAAGTCAAGGGCTGGAGAACAGATTTTGAAGAATGCCTGTAAGGAGGCTCAGTTCCAGAAGGCCAGGACTGATTTGTATCTGAAGGAGAGTCAAGCTAGGTGGGTCAGGATCACCGAAGCTCGTACTCAGGAAGATAAGAGGACTCAGGACAAGATTGAGCAGTTGGAGGCTAGTGCAAAGGAGCAACAGGAAGCCCTGCTAGCAGCCCAGAAGGAGATCTCAGAGTTGAAGATCAGGGCTGGTGTGAAGAGGTCAAAGGACCAGAGTCGACACAAGAAGCTAACTGCAGCTGTTGCTACCAGGAATCTTCTTATCAGGAACCTCACAGAGCGTCCAGCTGATCCTGTGACTGAAGCACTTCTAAAGGAAGTTCAGGAGGATGAATTTGGTCTTGGTGTCTGACTTTTGCTTGTTGTTGCTTTCATTTCATTGTACTTTTCCTTTTTGTGTTGTATTTTGACCCCTCAGAGGGCATAAATTGTAAAAAACAAACTAGGTATCATTCACTTTTTGTAATATATGTGTTGGTTTGTTTTATCTGATTTCTTTCAAAGCAACGTCAAAAGCATCTTCCTCAGGGGTCTGGAAAGGTCAAAACCAAGTGCCAAGCCGGATACCTTGGAAACAAATAAGCATACTGCATTGCATACTAACTTTTTGTTTTATTTTGTAGGTTTTCGTTTTGTTTGTTACTAACTCTGTTGTGGCTCAGGAACTATTGCTCGCCGACGGGTGTTCCCACTCAACCGTCCGCACAGATATCCTACCCGCAACAACCTTCCGGGTATACAGATGGACCAGGTACAACAGGATCTTACAGAGGTCGGGACTCAAATGGCCAATGAGAGGTTGGAAATGAGGAATCAGATGACACAATTTATGGAGGTGATGAATGGCTTAGCTCAGAGCCAAGAGAGATTAAGGGCTTTAGTAGAGAGGCAGACTCAGGAAGACCCCCATCTAGGGACTGGTGGAACAAGCAACAATGAGAGGGTTCAGCCTCATATCAACCCACCAGTATTTGGGCCCCACCTTCATCCAGAGATCAACATCCCTACTAATGTGCAAGGGAATGCTACTACAGGTAGGGTACTCCAAGAAGACCCCTAGGAAGATCAGTTCACAGTGATGGGAGCTGGGGATGAAGCCTATGACAGAAGGCTAGATGAAATTGCTGAAAAATTAAGGTCCTTGGAGTCTCAAAACTCCTTGGGTTTTGATGTCATGAACATGGGCTTAGTGGACGGGGTCAGGATTCCCCACAAGTTTAAACCTCCGTGCTTTGAGAAGTACAACGGAACCTCCTGTCCACGGACCCACTTGCAATCCTTTCTGGGGAGACTGAAGGCATATACCATGGATGAAAAGCTATGGATGTTTTATTTTGAAGATAGCTTAACAGCAGCTTCAAGGGAATGGTACTCTCATTTGACCAGAGAAACCATCAGATGTTGGAAGGACTTGGCTGAGGCCTTCATTAGACAATACCAGTACAACTTGGATATGGCTCCCAACAGGACCCTCCTAATGGAAGTGTCATAATCATCCAGAGAAAGCTTCCGGGAATACGCCCAGAGGTGGAGACAGCTTGCTGCTGCTGTCCAGCCACCCATGTCGGAGAGGGAGATGGCCGACATGTTTATGAACACCCTCCAAGGGACATACATTGATAGGCTAGCTGCCTTTTCTTCCACCAGCTTTGCGGATGTAGTTATAGCTGGAGAAAGAATTGAGAGCCTATTAAAGATGGGCAAAATTTCTGACAACGGCGCAAGCTCGTCCAGCAACCCAAGAAAGCCTTTTGTGGGCCCAAGAAGGACTGGTGAGACTAATGCTATCCATACCAGCAGGGGCAGACCCCAATATGTTCATAGGTCTGTAGCAGCTGTGACCATTCCCGCTCCAATTCATCCACAACAAGCATATCAACCACATCAACAATCCCACTACCATCAACAAGCTCAATATCCACCTCAGAGAAATTATAACAACAACAACACCAACAACAACAATCAGCAAAGACCATTTCAACAGAGACCATCTCAGGCCAATAGGGTGATTGATCCAATCCCTATGCCTTATGCCACATTATTGCCACAACTCCAGAAACTCAACCTGGTTGAGCTAAGGACATTGGCACCTCCAGATCCTGCCAGTCTGCCTAGAAATTACGACGCCAGTGCCAGATGTGCTTTTCACTCAAATGCACCTGGCCACAGTACAGAGAAGTGTAGAGCTTTGCACATGAAAGTACAAGATCTAGTGGATTCCAAAGCTCTAAACTTTGCACCCCCACCAAATGTCAGTAAGAATCCTATGCCAAACCACGGAGGACCCAGAATCAATGCTATTGAGGAGGGTAAGCTGTCTTACTTGATAACCTGTGTGGGGCAGATTCGGACACCCTTGGTAGAGATTAAAGCTCAACTCCTCGAATGTCAAATGTTCCCCGGATGTGAGCTAGGATGTGCTTATTGCAACATTTCAGTAAATGGGTGCGATGACTTGAGAAATGGCATAGATGGTCTCATCCAGAGTGGCCTGCTTCAAATCATAACATCAATACCTACAAATCCGGCAATCTCCTTAACAACAATTCCCGAGTCTTCTACAACCGCAACAACAATTGTTCCAAACAACTCTTTAATCTCATCAAAAAATGCTTCATCTGTTACTTCAACGGACCAAATATCAACAAACATCCCTTCTACAACTTCAGCACCCCTTCATTCAGAACCTCCTACAACAGCAACACCCATCCAGTCAACAGTGTCTCCTACAACATCAGCGGCAAACAATGAAAGTGTCTCAACAGTTACAATATATTATGATCCTGCAAATGATTCCGCCTACAACTCACAAAATGCCACTCCTATCAGAGCACCAGTTACAATATACTATGATCCACATACTATCATGGTCCCTTCCGCAGCTGCTATCAGTCCAGTCACTATCACAGTGCCTGGGCCAGTCCCTTATGAAAGCGATAATGCCGTCCCTTGGCATTACGGTTCAGATCTATACTGCGAAGGGCAGAAAATCACTTTGGAATCATCAACTTCTGCACCACAGATAGACAATGTGGGAGGAGGCAGAGGCTTCACTCGAAGCGGACGTCTCTTTGCCCCGCAAATTCCAAGACCCAATGCCGAAGCAGAAGCTGCTGCCAAGGCAAAAGGGAAGAGTATGGTGCAAGAAGAACAAGTTGCCAAAGAAGCTTTAAAGACCCCTTTTGACCAAGAGGTTGATGAATTCATGATAATCATCAAGATAAGTGATTACAAGATAGTGGACCAGCTTCACCAGACACCTTCCAAGATCTCCATTTTATCATTGCTAATGTGCTCCGAGGCTCACCGGAACGCATTATTAAAAGTCTTGCACGCAGCTTATGTGCCAGAAGAGATTACCGTCAATCAGTTGGAAGCTGTAGTTGGAAATGTTAACGCTAGTAATGGACTAGGATTTACCAACACTGATTTGACTACGGAAGGCCGCAATCACGACAAGGCTTTGCACATTACCTTGGAGTGTAAGGGTGCAGTTCTTTCCCATGTACTGGTAGACACAGGGTCATCCCTCAATGTCTTACCTAAGAAAGCCCTTGTGAAGTTGGAGTATGAAGGATTGGCATTACGCCCCAGTAACTTGGTAGTGAGAGCCTTTGACGATTCTAAGAGATCAGTTCTGGGAGAAATTGAGTTGCCTATAACGATTGGCCCACAGACTTTCAAAATGACCTTATACGTGATGGACATTCAGCCGGCCTACAGCTGTTTGTTGGGTAGATCTTGGATTCATGCCGCTGGCGCAGTTACGTCTACCCTTCACCAGAAGTTAAAATTTGAGTGGGAGGGCCAAGTCTTTACTATTTGTGGGGAGGAAGATATTTGTGTTAGCCATCTGGCTACATACAAATACATTGAGATGGATGGGGAGATCCACGAAACTATGAGTCAAGGGTTTGAGGCCTTGAACATAAATGAAGCATCCGCTGTACCTGGAACCTCAATGACATCTTATCAACAAGCCCGGAAGGTTGTTGAAGAAGGGACTGCCCAAGGCTGGGGCAAGTTTCTGCCCGTAGAGAAGAAGGAGGATAGATTTGGGTTGGGTTACAAACCAACTCAACAAGATCAAGCAGAGGCTGCTAAGGAGCCCAATTTTGTCAGTGGGGGGATGCTCACCCCCGATGTCGTGAACAACTTGGAAGACGAGGATGAAAGCGACCGCAACCTGGAGAATTAGATACGTCCAAAGATCCCGGGGAACAGTATCTCAAACTGGTCTTCCCAGGAAATTATAAGAGTTACTCCTGCAGAGTAATTATTATTTCCTGTATTTTTAAGCATGCATCAAGTCTTGCATCTTGCCCAAGATGACAAGACTCATTTTGTAATCGGGCCATCTGTAATTTTGTGCAACAAGATTAATCAATGAAATATCAGACATCTTTTGCAAATGAGTCTTTTTCTTTTCCGCTCACTGTTTTTTTTTTTCCATTTTTCTTTTTGTACAAAAAATAAATGGCAATGTTTTCAAAATGACAACTTCATTTCACTCTTTCTAAACAAGATTAAAATCAATCACTAAAATGAACAAACTGAACCCTTCCAGAGAGTGCCTTCCAGACCGCACCGACAACAACACGGCCATGACTTCGTATGACTTTGACAATCCAATCAATCAAGCTGATGAAGGGGTTGAAGAAGAGTATGAGCTTCCTGAAGATCTAGCCAGGTTGTTGAGACAAGAGGAAAAGGTTATCACTCCTCATCAGGAGGAGGTCGAAGCGATTAATCTTGGTACATGTGAAGATGTGAAAGAAGTTAAAATCGGGGCCGGCTTACAAGACTCAGTGAAAAGACAACTGATCGACCTACTTCAAGAATATGTGGACGTGTTTGCTTGGTCTTATCAAGATATGCCAGGGTTGGACACCGATATCGTCATGCACAAGCTGCCTTTAAGAGAAGATTGCTCGCCGGTTAAACAGAAATTGCGCCGTACTCGCCCAGACATGGCAATGAAAATCAAAGAAGAGGTACAAAAGCAGTGGGACGTCGGGTTCCTTGTTGTGACTAGCTATCCGCCGTGGGTTGCTAATATTGTACCTGTGCCTAAGAAAGACGGCAAAGTAAGAATGTGTGTTGATTACCGGGATCTGAACAGAGCCAACCCGAAAGATGACTTCCCATTACCTCACATCGATGTATTGGTGGATAATACGGCTCAGTTCTCGGTATTCTCCTTCATGGACGGATTTTTAGGATACAATCAGATTAAAATGTCACCTGAAGACATGGAGAAGACAACCTTCATCACACCCTAGGGCACGTTCTGTTACAAGGTGATGCCATTCGGACTGAAGAATGCTGGTGCAACATATCAACGGGCTATGGTAACATTATTCCACGATATGATCCATAAAGAAATCGAATGTTATGTGGATGACATGATTGCCAAGTCCCTCACTGAAGAAGATCACCTGGTGAATCTGCTGAAGCTATTCAAGCGTCTGAGGAAGTACCAGCTAAAGTTAAACCCCAACAAATGCACATTCGGGGTGCGATCTGGTAAGCAGCTGGGATTTATTGTAAGCGAGAAAGGGATTGAAGTTGACCCTGATAAAGTCAAAGCTATTCAAGAGATGCCTGCACCGAAGACAGAAAAAGAAGTTCGAGGATTCTTAGGTCGATTGAACTACATTTCACGATTCATATCTCACCTCACAGTAACCTGCGAACCCTTGTTCAAATTATTAAGAAAAAAAAACGGTCAGGTGGAACGAAGATTGCCAGAAGGCTTTTGACAAGATCAAGGAATACTTACAAGAGCCTCCAATCCTTATGCCTCCAGTTGAAGGAAGACCTCTAATCATGTACTTGACAGTATTAGAAGAGTCAATGGGGTGTGTGCTGGGCCAGCATGACGAGTCTGGTCGAAAAGAGTATGCAATATACTACTTAAGCAAAAAGTTTACCGACTGTGAACAACGTTATTCACTGCTCGAGAAAACTTGTTGTGCTTTAGCGTGGGCTGCTCGCCGACTGAGACAGTATATGTTGACCCACACTGCCTTGTTGATCTCAAAGATGGACCCCGTCAAGTATATTTTTGAGAAGCCAGCGCTTACCGGACGGGTTGCAAGATGGCAAATGATCCTCACAGAATATGACATCCAGTACACATCTCAGAAAGCCATCAAGGGCAGTGTATTGTCTGAATATCTTGCCGAGCAGCCTATTGATGATTACCAGCCTATGAGATTTGACTTCCCTGATGAAGACATCATGTTCATAAAAGCGAAAGATCATGAAGAGCCTGTTCACACTGAAGGGCCTGACCCGGAAGAAGAATGGACTATGATGTTTGATGGGGCTGTTAATATGAATGGTCGTGGTGTTGGTGCAGTACTCATTACACCTAAAGGAGTTCACATGCCTTTTTCGGCGAAACTCACCTTTAACTGCACTAACAACGAAGCTGAATATGAAGCTTGCATCATGGGTCTTGAGGAAGCCATTGACCTCAGGGTCAAGACATTGACCGTATTCGGAGATTCAGCTTTGGTAGTTAATCAAACCAACGGCAAATGGTACACGCACCAGGATCATCTGATACCTTATAGGGATTATACAAGGAGGTTATTGACTTTCTTTACAACAGTCAAGCTTGAGTATATCCCTCGGGACGAGAATCAATTTGCAGATGCTCTGGCTACCATTTCATCCATGATCAAAGTTCAAGCTGCCAACTTTGTACCTCAAATTTCAGTGTCCAGACTTGACAGACCAGCATATGTGTTCGCAGCAGATGTTGTTAAAGATGATAAGCCTTGGTTCCATGACATTAAGTGCTTCTTGGAGGATCAAACATACCCGCCTGGGGCATCTTCCAATGATAAGAAGACTTTAAGAAGGCTTGCTGGTAGTTTCTTTCTGAACACTGACGGTTCCCTGTACAAGAGAAACTTTGATATGGTACTCCTCAGATGCGTTGATAGAACAGAGGCAGACTTGTTGATGCACGAGGTGCACGAAGGATCCTTTGGTACCCATGCTGGGGGACATGCAATGGCCAAGAAATTGTTAAGATCAGGTTATTACTGGATCACAATGGATGCCGACTGTTGTGCCTATGCCAGAAAATGCCATAAATGCCAGATTTATGCGGATAAGG
Organism: Lathyrus aphaca; assembly: GCA_963966055.1. NCBI lineage: Eukaryota > Viridiplantae > Streptophyta > Magnoliopsida > Fabales > Fabaceae > Lathyrus > Lathyrus aphaca. Next base: position 199,840,249 of record OZ014519.1, on the reverse strand, counting down.
TACATGTACCTCCCAATCCTTTGAATGTGATGTCTTCACCCTGGCCCTTTGCTATGTGGGGCATTGACATGATTGGCAAGATTGAACCGACTGCTTCGAATGGCCACAGATTCATCCTGGTTGCCATTGACTATTTCACCAATTGGGTCGAAGCGGCTTCCTATGCAAATGTTACAAGACAAGTGGTAGCCCGATTTCTGAAGAGAGATATCATCTGTCGATATGGAGTTCCCGAGAGAATCATTACTGACAATGGTTCCAACTTGAATAACAAAATGATGGCAGAGCTATGCCGGGACTTCAAGATCCAACACCACAATTCTTCTCCTTACAGGCCAAAGATGAATGGCGCTGTTGAGGCAGCTAATAAGAATATCAAGAAGATTGTGCAGAAGATGGTAGTCACATACAAAGACTGGCATGAGATGCTACCGTTTGCCTTGCATGGGTACCACACGTCAATCAGAACATCCACTGGGGCAACACCGTATCAGCTTGTGTATGGTATGGAAGCAGTCCTACCTGTCGAAGTTGAATTACCCTCCTTACGGGTACTGATGGATGTTAAGCTGAACGAAGCCGAATGGGTCCGATCTCGATACGAACAACTGAGTCTGATTGAAGAGAAAAGATTAGCTGCAATCTGTCACGGCCAGTTATATCAGAAAAGAATGAAGAAAGCCTTTGATCAGAAAGTCAGGCACCGAGAGTACCAAGTAGGAGATCTTGTGCTGAAAAGAATCCTCCCTCCTCATACAGACCACAGGGGCAAGTGGACTCCGAACTATGAAGGACCATTCGTAGTAAAGAAAGTTTTCTCCGGTGGAGCACTCATGCTCAGCACTATGGATGGTGAAGACTTCCCGTCCCCTGTGAATTTAGATGCAGTTAAAAAATACTTCGCATAAAAAGACCCGCTGGACACAAAAACAGAATGTAAGTCCAGGCAAAAATAGGGCATCCCGGCGAGTCAAAAACAGAATAAAAGACTCGGGCAAAAATAAGGGAAAATAAACAAAAATGTACACCCGCTGAGTTGAAAAGCCGTATTGGACAACTCAGGCAAAAATGGGTATCCTGATGGATTGAAAACCCGAAAGGGCGATCCATGCAAAATAAGGGAATAAGCGAACAACTGCATTCTGAATTCGTCTGTATCACCTACAACTTGGTAAGCCTCGAAAGGATCAAGCTTCTGTCAGAATCAGCCTTCTTCAGAAAGCAAGACGAGAAGAACGTCAAATGTCATACGAGTCATAGCAGAAGGGAAGCTCCTTGAAGCGTCGACAACATTGCCAGCATTTTGTTTCTCAATTTGTAACAATCTCCTCATTTCAGGGGATATGTTTCTTTGACTGTATCTTGCCAATTCATGGCACATGAATTAATAAAATCAGATTTTCAGTCACGTTTTGCCCCGAACACTTCATTTTCATTTGCAAAAATGTCTGGTGTCCTTAAAATACTGATTGCATAAATACAGATGCTTTTTTTCTAAAAAATACATGCTTGCAGGGAATATACTTACTCTCGGGAGTGTCTAACTCCTATGACGGAATCCGGTAAGGGATACCTCGGGATCACTTGTGCGTTTCTCTGTCTTTTCAGGATTGCAGGTACTCAAGGCACAACATGGGGCATGTAAGCCTCATCCTGGCAAGCTGGCAAATCAACACCCAGTCTTAGCACTCAAAAGTGTTTTCTCCCCAGATGAGTTGCCACTTGTTATTCCTCCCCAGCCGAGGTACCAATCATTCTTCCTCCTCATCTAAGTACAATAGCCAGGGAATCGTCTCCCACAGAGCTTCAGCCTCTATCCAGAAGAGCAACGCATGAAGGAATCACAACAGAGTGACGAAAGCTTCTACAAACCCCAGATGGGTCTCTCATTTATCGGAATAGGTCTATCATTGACCCATTTCCCCAAGCAGATACATCTCATCAGATCTACCAATGATCTCATCCCCAGCTGGGATGTCCATTTCAAGCAGATCGATCGGAGATCTTCACATCAACGGGATCTGAATCCCGGATTGGTATCCTTGCATAATCATGGCATTCGCATCATATTCACCCCACAAAGCGTAGCATTCCGTCTAAATACGGAGCATTACGGCAAAAAATCAAACATACTGCATAATTATAAGCCATGATCCGAAACAAACACTTGTGAATAATGACAATCCATCAACAGTATACAGAAAACCCCCCAGATTCCCCAACAGAGAGCTAAAGCTAAAGCAGTTTCCTTACACTCCCAAACATCAGTATATACTCCTTGTGGCACCCGTCCGTATCATATCCCCGGCAGAAAGCCAAAGCGTCCCCTTTGCACTCACAAATACTTTCATACACAATTCCTTGACACCCGTCCGTGTCACCTTCCCCAACGTAATTACTTAAACACTTTGTATATCAGATACTTGTTTATACAATACTCTTCTCCTTTTGACACTCGTCCGTGTCACTCTCCCCAGCAGGTTAAACACTCATCCATACATCACTCATACTTACTACTCATATTACTCTTATACAGGTACTCGTCCGTATTTTGTATATACCGCTTAAATCCCCGCAGATTCAACACTAGTCCTTGTTCTTTGTTAAATAGTTGGTACTCGTCCGTACCATTATCTCAGAACATGCGTCAAGCGTTTGTTTCTACCTGATACTCGTCCGTATCATAATCTTGAGGATGCTCGTCCGCATCTTTAATCCATACACTGTGTCAAACACTTTTGTCTTCGTGAATATAGACACCCGTCTGTGTCTACTATTCCCTAAAAGAGTCCCCTCAGGATCAACACTCGTCCGTGTTCTCTGTTAACCAGTTGATACTCGTCCATATCATCATCTCTGAACACGTGTCAGTATTTGTTTCTACTCGATGCTCGTTCGTATCGTAGTCTTAAGGATGCTCGTCCGCATCTTTGATCTATACACAACATAAAACACTTATACCTTTATTTCTTGGATATAAACACTCGTCCGTGTTTACTATTCCCCAGTAGATCGCTAGCAAAGCAAAATTTCTTTTCTATCTGACATTCGTCCTATGTCATGATAAACCTTGAGAGCAGCCGTCCCCTGCTAGGTGATCGTCCTTCACCTCTTGATGATCGTCCTTCATCATGCTCATCCGATGGTCGTCCCCATCGTTGACCTTTTCTATCCGACATTCGTCCTATGTCGTGATATTTAGCAGTCGTCCCCTGCTAGGTGATCGTCCTTCACCTTTTTGATGATCGTCCTTCATCATTTTTATCCGATGGCCGTCCCCATCGTTGATCTTGTTATCTGACGTTCGCCCTACGTCAGGATAAACCTTGAGAGCAGCCGTCCCCTGCTAGGTGATCGTCCTTCACCTCTTGATGATCGTCCTTCATCATGCTCATCCGATGTCCGTCCCCATCGTTGACCTTTTATCCGGCATTCGTCCTATGTCGCGATATTTTTGGCAGCCGTACCCTGCCAGGTGATCGTCCTTCACCTTAGATGACCGTCCCTCATCTTACCCCTTTCAGAGCAGCCGTCCCCTGCTAGGTGATCGTCCTTCACCTTTGATGACCGTCCCTCATCATTATTTCATTTATTCTTTAACCCGACGGCCGTCCCCGTCGTGGTCCCTTTTCCTTTTCTTGATGATCGTCCTTCATCAGTTTAGCCCGATGGTCGTCCCCATCGTTGTTTACATTACTTTATGAACCTGATGGTCGTCCCCATCATTTTTCATTAATCCCCAGAGAATCTTATAACTTTGCTTGATGGTCGTCCCCATCATAATCCCTTTTATCCCCCAGCATGTCGGCCATCCCCGTCGTTGCTTTATTTTTCGCATTTTTCCCAGCATGTTGGCCGTCCCCGTCATTGCTCTTTCACCAGTAGTCGTCCTCTGCTCGAGGGTCGTCCTCCGTCGCCTACACTTTACAATATACTTTATTTTTTACTTTACAATCTATATCCCTTTTCTTCTTCATTCTGTGAGTGCAAATTTTGGACTGTCTTTGGTATTCAACCACAAGTTATCTTGTTTGCCTGTTAAGCCGTTGCTTACATCCTGCACAGCTAACTCATGTTTGAATAGGGGCAGCTGTAAACACCCCAAATTTTCCCTCACCCATTCACACCTTGGCTTATGATCTCCTCATATGCATAAACTCAATCATAGCATCTCATATCACATTTTTGATTCACTACATTGGTTCAAAGTCATCTGCATCTAAGGTTTGTGATCTGAGCAATCCAAGAGCTTCTTGAGCCACTCCAAAGGTCATCAATCACTTCAAAGGGGTCCATGTATGTTCAAGCATCATATTATATCCTCTCAAAGTCAAGAATGTCAAAGAATCACAAGAACTGAGAATGGCATGGAAGTAGAGCCAGGTTTGACTGCACAGATGACCTAGAATTAGGGTTTTGGTTTCAAAGGCCATAACTCCAATTTTTTTGGTCATTATTGTTTCTATTGGTCTCTATATGGTATAGGGAGTATGCATATCAATTTTCATGAAGAAATTCTATGGGGAAGTCATCTGATCAAGAGTTGACTTTTCAAGCAAGTCAGTGTAAAATCAGGGCATCTCAGGCCCTCAATGACCCAACCAAAGGGTTTTCTTCATCATTTTGATTGTATATGATCTTTATTTGATCATATAAGAAGTTGGAAGTTCACAAAATTGAAGAATTTCAAGTCATTTGCAAAGTTGGCTTTTTGGGAAAGTTTGACTTTTAATGAAATTGCCATTTTGGGAAACTTTTTCAACCCTTGCTTTTTGATTCAAAAATGCTTCAAATGGAAAAACTTTGGTCATGAAAGTTGTAGAATAGATCTTTCCCTTTTCAAAAAGTACAAGAACATGACCTAATTCATTTTGAATCAAAATTTATGGCTTGTCAAAGTTGGCTAAAATCACAAAATTTCAAAGTTTCTACCAAAGAGGCAAAGTTGCAAATTGACTTGTCAAGGCAAATTGAGCTATCAAATGGACTTATAAACTTCACAACATGATCATACAACACCTAAAATTCAGAATGGGCCAAGAGATTACTCACTTTCATGACTTATGGAGCAAGATTTCTCAAAGGAAGCAAAAGTGAGGCAAGTTGCAAAAACTCACTCAAGTGTGAATCCACTTGCTGGCTGATTCCGCAAACAATCCAAGGGCTCTCCACACATCTTGCTGCGCAGGACACCCCATCTGTCCTTGGCTAGCAAGTAGCCCATGCCTCTCTTACACAACTTTGACATTTTGGCAACTTGAGCCATACCAATCACTAAAGCACACATCAACTCATCTGACCTATCACAATAGTTTATGCAAACAAAAAGCAAGCCAAAGCACATAACAACACACTCTGATCTTGCCCATAGCCATAGTTATCAAAATCTCCCCCATTTGCAAGAGCCTTCGAAACACTCAGTACAAGCTACAAACACACAAACCAACTTCACAAATCAACTCAACACACTTTCCTGGTCACAAAGTACCCATCACCATTGCCTTAAACTCCCAGAATCACAAATACGATTTCCACCCCACCTTGAACAGAACTTCTGCCATCTCTCAAACCATCCATTATAAACTTCAAACAAGCATTAAAAGCTTCTCAGGGGGTCCATTGGAGTTGATTGCAAGCAAGAAACCAGACAGAAAGTACCAGAAACCAAAGCTTCAGTTCAGGTAGCCATCTCAAACTTTTTTTCCAGAAACTCCATTTTAAGTTCTTAAAAGCTTCTATGCACTCCCCTGATCATGGGGATGTGATTATTTTTGAAAATGGTTGAGAAACCAGCATGTATGATGACTCTGAAACTTTTTTGCCCTAAGATTGTTTTGTTTCGATTTCGCTGATTGATGAGTGAAAAATGATATTTGAGTGAGGGTTTTGATTTAGTTTAGCATGGGGATGATTTCTGGGTGATTAGTTTTCATTTTCATGAAGTTCTGAAGATTTTGGCAACTTTCAGGTGAGGGTCTTACCGGAGAAGACGACCGGAAGTCTTCTCCTGCCACCTGAAAGTAATTAGGGCTAATCCTTGTAATTAATGCAAGTTTGAATCTGGTGCGTTGGATGGGCTGACTTGGTCAACTCCCGCGCGTGCTCAATGGCCAGGATGCCCTCACTTAACCCTAATCCACGTCATTATCCATTTAATTAGGTTTTATAATTTAATCTGGCCAGTTTGAATCTCCACCCTTGGATATGGCGCCAGTCAACGCGCGCGTTCTCAGTTCAAACCTCAGCCTTAGGATCAGCATACTTTCCCATTAATTCATTTTATTTTCCATTTAATTTGATTTGTTTTCTCCAATTTATTTAAAATAGCAAAACAATTATAAAAATTCTGAAAATTTTTGTACAAACTTTTATGAATTTTCAGAAACCAAAAACATTTTTATTTTTATTTTTTGCATTTAAAAATATTTTTAAATCATTTAAAAGTTTATTTTTAATTAATTAATGAGAATTAATTAGTTAAAAATACTTTTAGGTATTTAAAAATCACCAAAAAATTCATGAAACCTTTAAAATCATTTAGAAACATTTTCCAACCCTTAAACCAAATTTCTTTTTTGATCTTGATGCATTTTGACAATTTTTCATGGAATTAATTCTATTTCAAAGCATTATTTTGATCCAATGTTCAAAAATTCATTTCTGCCTAGCCTTTAAGAGTTGGACTTTGATTCCTTTTGCATTGTGTCTTGCATATCATATAGTTCATAGGATTAAATTGGCATAGTTTAATCTTGCATTTTCAATTTATTTGACATTTTTCTTGTCAAGGTACCTTAAAACCCTAGAAATCATAGGAAATTCATAACTTCCACTAGGTTAAGAATTGGATCCCCTCCTTTGGGAAGTGAGTTTGTATAGGTTTAGGGTTCCCTTGAATGCATTTTCAATTTTTTATCATGATGTTTGCTTCTGGTTTTGGTTTTTGTCTTGTGCATTGATCATAAACCCTAATTTGGGCTTCCTTTTGCATTCATCTTGCATTTGCTTGCATACCATGACTTGCCATAGCATTTTGTGCATCCATTTGATTCACTAGACATCTTAAGACATGTTAAACGTATGTTTGATCATTTCTTCTTGCATTTTCCATGTTGTATGTCATTTGCATTTCATAACTTTTCATGTATGTTCATGGTTCTAAGCATGTTCCATTTGCATCCATATGTTTGTATGATCATCCCCATGCCTTGTTTCATGTTTGCATCATCCTATAGCATCATTAACATCACACATATGCTTCTGGTTTTGGTTTGCATCATGCCATTTCATTTCATTCTGCATTGCATTGCATTTCTTTCACTAACTTTTCAGGTGGTAAGTCACTTTGAGAAGTGAATTTGCCTTCACTTCTCACAACTTCTTTTCATCTCTCTTATGCATCCTTGCTGCATTTCACTTTGTGTTTGAGATTGAGCTTGCTCATTCCTCTTTATCTTACTTTCTTTCTTCAAGTGACTTGTCTTCTTAAATGAAGCAAGTTGCTTTGCTTCCTTTGCTCCTTTCATCTGCTTCCTGGTGGTTCCTCTGAAGATCTTTCTTGTAAACCTCACAAACCTTAGGAACAACCAAGCATGACAATGATTAGGGTTTCGATTAGTCCCCCCACTTAGTTTTTTACCTTTGTGTCTCATTGAGTCTTTTCTTCTCACCTCATAAGCAGGGACTAAACCCTAAAGGCTTTAAGGCTTTGTGATTAAGCTTATGCCTGCATCCTTCTATTAGGATGGAGTGTATAAATTTAATCCTAAGTGTTAAACCCTTAATGTATTTAAATCCCTTAATCAATTCACTTAATAACCATCAAGACATCAAACTTGTAACTTGGGCCTTGCATTAGGGTTCTAATTCTTCCTTAATTGGTTAAGAAGGACTAACCCTAGTGTTAATGGACAAGTCCCCCTCAAGCTGTCTTACAAATCATAAAAATTAATTCTTCATCTTATCATTAACTAAAATCCATCTAATAAAGGCTTTGTTTTGTCATGAGGTTAATCCTTAATCATGGATTAAGTTGAGGAGCTTTCCTCAGCTTAAACATTATCATCTATTATCCTTCTATTAGGATGGTGTAATGAGTCTGTTTAATCCCTGATTGTGGCTTAATCTCATTACTTAACACTAAACAAAAACAACAAAAACATCTAAATAATCACAAGTAGGTTAATGATCTTAACCCTACATCAAGGTGTTTAAGTGTGAGAAGCTGACTCCGCACTTAAGGTATTCTCATTACCCCTAATCAGAGGGAAGATGTGATGAGTTTACTAAGTCCATTGGTTTAGGCTTAAGCTCATTAACTTATGACAAAATTTCAAAAGCAATAAAAGACTGAAAACTCAAAAACAAACAATAATCGTCTCCTCCGGGATTCTTTTCTCATCTCATTCACTCATAAACGAGAACTCGCTTCTTCCGTCTAATGCAAGACAGTTTGCACCTGGGCCAGACAGGTCATACACTTGAGCATAGACAAGCAAGCAGTTCACAAGTCAATTCACCTTTCAGTCTCTTTGGGTCGAACTACGGTGTTCTAACTTCCTCATTGCACGAGAGGATACGTAGGCATAACTTAACAGTTATCGAACAAAAGTCTCTGTATATTCCCCCTCTTTCCAGCTTTATTCCTTTAGCCTCATATTCTTGAGTATTTCATTCTTGTTCCTACACTGACACATCATTTATACACTTCACACTTCCTTTACACTGACACCTGTACATTTTGTTTTCCAGCCCTTTTACACACAAATTACACTGACACTACCCCTTTAAAACACAAATCTTCTAAGCGTGGATCCCGTCGAGTACGACGGACAATCTGGGTGCTATTACCTTCCCAGGTTGTAACCAACCCCCTTTCTCAGTCTCTCTGGTTCGGAACCGTCTTATCCATATCTTTCTAGGTCTATGCAGCATTGCCTTTCCTCCGGGATAAAAATGCCTAGCTGGCGACTCTTTCTTTTCTTGTGAGTTCACTCCTGTGTGTTCTCACACCCTCCTTTTCGCCGACCGTTCGCGTTTGTACCCTATTTGACCCGGCTTCATTTAGTGGGAGCAACAATAATTTAATGAGCTTAAGCCTAAATCAAGGATTTGTAAACTCATTATATCCTCCCTGATTAGGGATAATGAGCATACTTAAGTATGAGATAAGCATCTCAACTTAATTACCATGAGGATATAGGATTAAAATCATTAACCTAATTGTGATTAATTAGTTGTTTTTGGGTTTTTGTTTAGTGTTAAGTAATGAGTTTAATCTCTAATCATAGATTAGTGGACTCATTACACCATCCTAATAGAAGGATGATAGATGAGAACACATAAGCTGAGGAAGATACCTCAACTTAATCCATGGTTAGGGACTAAATTCATTATATAACAAGCCTTTATTAAATGGATTTTAATTAAGGGATGAGATTAAGAAATGGATTTTATGATTTGTAAGACAACTTAGGGAGAACTTGTCCATTAAACACTAGGGTTAGTCCCTCTTAACCATGAGGAAACGTTAGAACCCTAATGTAAGGCCCAAGTTACAAGATAAAGTCTTAGTGATTATTAAGGTGATTTGATTAAGATGTTTAAACAAATTAAAGGTTTAACACTTAGGATTAAAGTTATGCACTCCATCCTAAGAGAAGGATGCAGGCATAACCCTAATTCCAAAGTCCTAAAACTTTAAGAGTTTAGTCTCTGATTATTGAGATGAGAAGAGAGACTCAAGGAGACTCAAAGGTAAAAAGCTAAGGGGAACTATATACAACCCTAAAAGCTATCATGCTTGGATATCCTATGGTTTGTTAGGCTTAAGAGAGAATATCTTCAAGGAAGCCACCAACGGAAGAAGCAGATGAAAAGAGAATGAGAAAGAAGAACAAGTTACTTACTTCCTGAAGAAGATAAGTAACTTGAAAGAAAGAAAGAAGAAGGATGGAACACAATTGAACAAGTTCACTTCAAAGACCTGTAACAATTCATATGAATGATGAGAGGAGATGGGAAGTGAAGGCAAATCCACCTCCCAAATAACTTACCAAAAGTTCCTGAAAAGTTAGTATGAATGCATAAGACATAAAGCATAAAGAAATAAATTGAAATGAGATGCAAAGACCAAAGTCAGAAGTGTTTATGCAATGAAAATGGCATATGAGATGATGCAAAGTCATACAATGTGCATATGAATGATCATACAAGGATGAGATGTTATGAAAGCATGCTTGGAAGTTTGGATACACATGGATGTTTATGAAATGAAATGAATGCAACATATGGAAAATGAATGAAGAAATGATCAAGAAAGGTTCTAACATGTCCTAAGATGTCTAAGATGACATATGAATGCTTGAAATGTCATGGCAAGTTCACATGATGATGAATATGCAAGGTGGATGCAAATGTACATGAGAAATTAGGGTTTTATGAACATATGAGATGCAAAGGTACAAGACAGAAGAATACAACATGATAAAAAAAATGAAACCAAGCTCAATCAAACCCTAAATTCACACAAAGTCACACCCCAAAGGAGAAGGACAGAAGCTAATCCTATTGAAAGTTATGATTTTTCTCAGTTTGCTAGGGTTTTTGGGTGATGCAAAAGGAAAAATACAAATCAAATTGAAAATGCAATATAAATTCATGAGAAAAATAACCTAGAAACTACATGCAATATTTGAAACAATGCAAAAAGAATCAAGTTCAAACTCATCATGGTTAGGCAGAAATGAAGTTTTCAAGTTAGGCTTAGAAAATGTGATTTTTAAGAACCCTAATTCAAAGAAAATTATGAAATTATGATCAAACCTAAACCGAAATTTGTGTGACGAGCTTGAAAATGTTTCTAAATGTATTGGAATGGTTCATGAATTTTTTGGTGATTTTTAGAAACCTAAATGCATTTTTAATTAATTAAAATCCATTAATTAATTAAAAATAACATTTAAATATTTTAAATATAATTTTTAAATGCAAAAAATAAAATAAAAATTATTTTTGGATTAAGAAAAATATTTGAATCAGAAATGCAAAAGATCATATTTTTTAATGAGTTTTGGTATTTTAAAATAAATATGCAAAAGAAATGAAAATAAAATAAAATAAAATGAAATAAAGGAAAAGTATGTGCATCCAAAGGCCCAAATTCAAACAAAATTTGAGGGAGTTGACTGGCGTGTGTTTGGAGGGTCAGGATTCAATCTGGAATTTTTAAAATCAATCCTAATTAATTAAATTAATTAATCTGATTAGGGTTTTATGAACTCATCCTGGCCCTTCATTCATGCGTTAATCCTAATCCTACGACCCACATTCAAACTGGCCCATAAACCCTAATTAAGAACCCTAACCACTTTCAGGTGACCGGAGCTAGCTCCGGTCATTTTCTCCGGCAGACCACTCACCCTAACTTCTTCCCTAGGTCAAATTAAACCCTCTAACTCTCCAGAAATGATCCTCTAACAACCATAAGCAAGAATCCAGCATCAAACAACATTTATCACTCACGAAAATCATGATTTGAAGCAAAACGGAAAAACAGTCAAAACTTTCAGAAGTTTAATACATGTTTGATTCTTAACCATTTTCAAAAATTAACATATCAGGATGATCAGCTAAACCTGTAGAAGCATTTAAGAACTTAAAATAAGAGTTCTGGAAAAATTGTTCTTCATGGTTACCTGAGATGAAGCTTTCGATTCCTGAGCTTTTTGGCCTCTTTCTTGGTTCAAAACATCTCCACTAAACGTCCTGATGATGTTGCAATGCTTAGAACAAGTTTGTGTGGCCTGGTTTGTGAGTTTCAGTTCCTCTACACCAAGAATCGTGTTTTGGTTTGGCTATGTTTTAGGGCTTTTCAGTGGGTGGTTTATGTTCTATGAGTGATTTGAAGATGATTGGTGAAGTTTGTTTTGAAGTTTGCTGGCTGGTTTTTGAGATTCGAAGAGAGGAAGGTTTTGATGGATTTTGTGAATTCTGAGTTGTGGGAGCTTGCAGGCTTGGTTCTTGTGTGTTTTGTGTTGCTTGAGGTTTGTATAATGTGTTGTGATTGGTCAGAAAGTTGGTAGTGGCACAGCTTGATTGGTATGGGAGGAAATGCAAAATTGTCACCTTTGTGTACTTGAGGTATGGGCATGGTGAAGAGCTGTTTCAAGGGGTTTCTTGACCTCAGCAGAGTTTGTGGATGGCCCTTGGATCAAAAGATTGCAGCTGGAAGGCTTGGATGAAGAGATGTCATGCTTTATGCAATTTTCCAACTTTGGTGTTTCTTGTGAATCAAGCTATGAAATGCTTCAATCCTTGGGCCAATTCTGATCTTGGCAAGTTGCATTAACATGTTATGACATAATTAAGCACATTAGAGGTCATGAAATGGCTTGGCAAGTGAAATTGCAAAATTCCCTCTTTGGAATGAAACTTGAAATTATGTGATTTTTGCCAACTTTGAAAGGCCATATCTTGAGTTCTAGGATGAATCAAGACATGTTCTTGTACTTTTTGAAAAGGGAAAGACCTAATCTACAACTTTCATGCCCAAGAATTTTTCATTTGAAGCACTTTTGGTCATGAAAAATGAGGTTGAAAATCTTTCCCAAAATTGAAAGTTTGCATTTCAAGTCATTTCCAAAAATGGTAGGTTTGCAATTGGCTCAAAATTATTCAATCTTGTGAACTTCCAACCACTTATAAGATCAAATAAAGATCATATAACTTCAATTTGATGAAAATGACCCTTTGGTTTCAATGTTGGGGGCCTTAGATGCCCTGATATTGACTTAACTTGCTCAAGAAGTTACCGAATGATCAGATGACTTCCACAATGAATTTCTTCATCAAACATGGTACACATGATCCTTATAACATATTAATAACATTAGAAACTAGAATGACCAATAAAATTGGAGTTAAGGCCTCTGAAACTAAAACCCTAATTTTGGTCATCTATGCAGGAAAACCCTAGCTCTGCTTCCATGCCTTTGCCAATTCTTGTAATCCCTTGACTTTCATGAACTTTGGGGGGAATAATATGATCAATAACACACGTGGACCCTCTTGGAAAGCTTTAAGACCTTTGGGATGGCTCATATTGATTCTTGGATTGCTCAGATCACAAACCCTAGATGCAGATGAAATTGAACTATGCAGTGAAGCAAATATGCAATATGAGATGTAATGCTTAATGTTAAAATAAAAATGAAAGATCACAAGCCATGGTGTGATAAAGGGTGAGGGAAAATTTGGGGTGTTTATAGATGGTCGTCCTCCGTAGCTACCATTTGATATTCAGTCTATGTTGTCTATTACAATTTATATCCTTTTTCTTCTTTTCCCCAGTGAGCGCAAATTTTGGACTGTCTTTGTATTCAACCACAAGTTATCTTGTTCGTATGTTAAGCCTGGCACTTACATCCTACACAGCTAACTCATTCTTGAATATGATAAGCTGTAAACACCCCAAATTTTCCCTTTCTCTTTTATCATCTTGACTTATGATTATCATCATTGCATAGCCTATCAACACATTTCACAATGCCTAATCACCCTTTAAACATTTCATCTGCATAGCTTCATTTAGGGTTTGTGGTCAGATAAATCCTAGAAGTGGTGTGAGCTATCTCAGAGGCCATGAAGCATTCCAAGAGGGTCCATGAGTGTTCTATGATCATCTTATGCCCCCATGGGTCCATTGAAGTCAAGAAATGTCCAAACACTGCAGAGGTATGGAAGCTAAGCTGAGGCTCCTACACAAATGACTTAAAATTAGGGTTTTGGTTTCAGAGGCCTTGTACCCAAATTTTTGGTTCATTCTTGTGGCTATTTGTCCATATATGATATAACGAGCATGTGTATAAAATTCATGGAAAAATTCAATGTGGAAGTCATCTGATCAAGTGGTAACTTCCTGAGCAAGAAAAGTGAGATTTTGGGCATCTGAGGCCCCCAACAAGGGTACCAATGGGTCATCATCATCAATTTGAAGTCACGTGGTCTTTATTTGATCATTGGAATACTTGGAAGTTCACAAAGTTGAAGAAAAATGAACAAAGCCAAAACTTGCCAAAAATGGAAATGACTTGTAATGAATACTTTCTATTTTGTGAAAGATTTTCAACCTCCTCTTTCTTGATCAAAAAGGTTTCAAATGAAATTTCTTCAAACATGAAAGTTGTATATTGGATCCTCCCATTTTCAAAAAGTACAAGAACTCTTTCTAATTCATCCTAGAACTCAAGTTATGGCCTTGCAAAGTTGGCAAAAATCTTGTAAATTTAATGTTCATGTCAAAAAGGGATTTTTGCATATTTGCATTTCAAGCTTCTACAAGACCTCTAATGTGCTCAAATGTGACATAACATGTTAGTTCAACTTGCCTAGACCAGAATTATGCCTTGTACCAAAGCATTTCATGGCTTGATTTCACAAAATTCACAAAATTGCCATTATGCATAAACATTGCAAATTCTTGATCAAGGCAATACAACTGCATTTTATTGATCCAATGGCCTTCCTTGAACCATGCTGAGGCAATCTATGCTCAGAAACCAGCTCTTCCATGGCCCATACATATGGTACACAATTCTTGACTTTTTTTGCATTTTCTCCCAAACCAATCACACAGTGCCAAACCAACTATCCTGACCAATGGTATGGCTCATACACACCCTCAAGGCTATAAATATGCAAGCTTCATGGCTGCAATGGACACACAACTTCATATTGCCAAAAATTCCTCAACAACTTCATGCTATCTAATTTCACAATCCAGCCAACAAAAACCAAAATTTCTTTCACCATTCAACTCCTCATAGCCTAAGGATCATTTCCCACCCATCACCATAGCCTGAAACACCCTCAAGCAAAAACACGATTTCTGCAAACTCAGAACTGAAACACACAAACCAGCCACTCTAAGCTTCATTCAAGCTTTCCAATAGCCTCAGGAGGTTAAAGGAGACTGGATTTCACAAAGGAGAGGCCCAGAAAGCTCCATTTCAAAGAACTCCATCTCAGGTAACCTTCATGATTTTTTTTTCCAGAAGCATGATTTTAAGTTCTAGAATGATTCCCTATGCTTCACACTGATATAATTAGAATTGAAAATAGTTTAGAAATGAGGATTTCATGATGTTCTGAAATTTTTGACCTAGAACTTGTTTGATTCGATTCAACTTTAGGATGCATGATAAATGAATTTTGTTTGTTGATTAGTGATGTATGATGTTAGGAGATTGTTTCTGGGCAGAAAAATTGAGGTTGAGGTTTAGAAGCTTAAATAGGAAGTTAGCATTTTTGGTTGGTCGGAGAAGATGACCGGAGCAATTTTCCGGTCATCTGAAAGTAATTAGGTTAGGGTTCCCCAGATTGCTCATCAGCCATTGGATCATGATTAGTTTAGGAGCGAGCGGTCCAGATTGCACCATTAATTTTAATCCTAATTAATTAATATAAGACTTAATTAAAAGGCCAGATTAAATGAGAGCCCTCAGATCACGCGCAAAATGCAATTTTAATCATCAGCCTTAGGATCCTCATACCTCAAGTCAATCAGAATTCTCATTTTGGCCTTTCATCCATCTCCCACGCAATCCTGACCCTTCATTGTGCATACTTTTCATTTTCTTTTTATTTTCTTTTGTTTATTTTGTTTTATTTATTTAAAATAGTAAAAATGATTTAAAAACTCTGAATTTTTTTACCACCACTTTGATTAATTTTCAGAACCCAAAAATATTTTTATTTTTATTTTTCCATTAAAAATGCATTGTTAAATAATTTAATTGTATATTTTAATTAATTAAGTCCATTTAAATAATTAAAAATACTTTTAAGTATCTAAAAAATCACAAAAATTCAGAGAGGTTCTTTAAACATTTAGAAACATTTACAAAATCATCCCACAAATTTCTTTTTGGTTTTGATCAAACTTTGCCATTTTTCTTTGAATTAGGGTTCCTAAATTTCATATTTTTCAACCTTAACTTCAAAAATTCATTTCTTTCAAACCAATATGAGTTTGCATTTGATTCTTTTTGCAACCTTTCACACTTGACCTCTAGTTTCTAAAAATATTTTTGTCTCATTTTTATCTTGCATTTTCAAATTAATGTGCATTATCCCTTTGAGAATTATCCAAAACCCTAGCAAATTTTAGGATAACCATAACTTGAACTTGGTAAACCTTTAGACCTCCCCCTTTGGAGGGTGATTTCATGAGTGTTTAGGGTTCCCTTGGATGCAAAATTTCAATTCTTTATCACTTGATTTTCTTATGCCTTTGAATTTGTACATATCTTGTTTTCAAACTAACCATTTCAGGTGCATTTGGTAAGTTAATCAGGATATGGATGTGCATCCACATCCAACCTTTCTTTCTCTCTTTATTTTTTATGCACTTTGTTTGTGTTTGAAGTGAATCTCATTAACTTATGTTATCTTTTGTTCTTAGGTTACTTAACTTTTACATGAAGTAAGTATCCTAATCATTCTCTCTCTCTCTCTCTCTCTCTCTCTCTCTCTCTCTCTCTCTCTCTTCATCTGTTTCCCTTCCTTTGGTGGCCAACTTGAAGACTTCTCTTGATGCCTCACAAACCTTAGAAGAATCCAAGCATGATAACTTTAGGGTTGTACATAGTCCCCCCTAGTTTTTACCTTTTGAGTCTCCTTGAGTCTCTCTCTCTCTCATCTCATAATCAAGGCTAAACAGTTAAAGTTTTGGGACTCTTTATTAGGGTTATGCCTATATCCTTATCTTAGGATGGAGTGTATAACTTTGATCCTTAGTGCTAAACCTTTAAGTTGTTTTCACCTTCAATCAAAAACACATAATAATGATTAAGACTTAAGCTTGTAACTTGGGTCTTATATTAGGGTTACATCTCTGCCTGGTGGTTCAGAGGGACTAACCCTAGTATTCAATGGACAAGTCCCCCTCATGCTAAAGTCTTACAAACATAAAAAAAACTTCTTCATCCAACCTTTAATTAAAATCCACTTAATAAAGGCTTGTTATATAATGAATTTAATCCCTAACACAGGATTAAGTTGAGGTACCTTCCTCAGCTTAGGTGTTCTCATCTATCATCCTTCTCTTAGGATGGTGCAATGAGGTCACTAATCTTTGATTGGAGATTAAACTCATTAATTAACACTAAACAAAAACCTAAAAACACTTAATAATTACCAAAGTAGGTTAATGATCTTAATCCTATATCATCATGGCAATTAAGTTGGGATCTTCATCTCATGCTTAAAGTAGGCTCATTATCCCTAATCAGGGAGGATATAATGAGTTTACTAACCTTTGATTTAGGCTTAAGCTTATTCCCCTATGCAAAACACCAAGAAAAACAATAAAAAACTGAAAATACAAAAACAAACAATAAACGTCTCCTCCGGGATTCTTCTCTCATCACACTCACTCTGAAAATGAGAACTTGCTTCTTCCGTCTAATGCAAGACAGTTAGCACTCGAGCCAGACGAGTCATACACTTTATCATAGATATGCAAACAATTCACAAAAAAATCATCTAAGTCTCTTTGATTTGAACTACGGTGTTCTGACTTCCTCATTGCACGAGAGGATTCATAGGCATAACTTAACGGTTATCGAACAAAAGTCCCCAGGTTTCCCCCTCTCCTCTTTCTAGCTTTCTTTTCATAACCTCAGTTTTGAGCTCCCATTCTTTGTATACCATCACCATGTACATCCATCTCTTTTATACACTGTTAGAACATATACTCCCCCCTTTTAAACATAATCAAGTAAGCGTGGATTCAGTCGAGTACGACGAACGATCTGGGTGCTAATACCTTCCCAGGTCGTAACCAACCCCCTTTCTCAGTTTCTTTGGTTCGCAACCGTCTTATCCATACCCTTCCAGGTTTAGGTAGCATTACCTTTCCTTCGGGATAAAAATGCCTAGCTGGCGACTCTATTCAACCTCAACCTCCAACATCGTCGACGGTTCGCGTTTGCACCGGGATGAAAGTCCGTGGAGCGACAACGATGTAGAGAAACTGTTGTATAAAGGTTGCACTACAGAGGTAGTTGAGTCATTGTATTTATCGATAGAAGGAAATATTGAGTTATATATACATGTAGCCCAAGCTTGGGAGGTCAGGATAAGAAAAGGAAAGAAAGATTTTGGGAAGGTAGACCCAAAAACATATGATCCTTTTGCTACTTGGTTAAAGGACCGTGTAGAGACCTTACTTCTCCCATTCTCTATGGAGTCCCCCCTATACCCTAAGGAAGTGTCACCCTCGAGTTCAGTACCTCTCAAAGGTTACCAGAAATTGGAGGCCTTGGTTAAATAGCTTAGAATGGAAAATCAGAAGGCCCACAAATCTTGTCAGAAACTGATGATTCAGAACCAACTGTTAGAAGAGAGAGCTCTCCAAACTGAAGAGATAGTCCGGCTCAAGCAGAAGGACTTTGATGAGAGATAACTATACTTTAAGAAAAGAGGATTAGCTGAGATCCACAAGGCGAGTCAACGCCGAAAAGATAAGAAAGACTTGGATGAAGCTAATGAAACTATTACACTCTGGCAAGAGAAGTGGAATGATCACCAGAAAAAGCAAAAGGAGATAGAGACTGAATTCAAGTTGAGATCAAAAACTTTCAGGATGCCCTGGTCGAGCAAGGAGAGCTGGTGCAGAAAGCCCAAGAGCAACAGAGAGAATACCTTCATCAGGTAGCAAAGAGTCAGCAAATAGTTGAGGATATCCAAAAAGAAGTAGAAGAGCTGAAGCTTCGAGTTGATGTTAAGAAATCAAAGACTAAGCCAGGTGTCATACCCCAAATTTGTCCTACCTGCGTCATTTTATTTTCTGACTAACCATATTAAAAAAAATCAAAAAAAATATATGTCATTTCTTTTTATGCAGAAAATCGAGTTAGTATTGAGTTTGTCAGAGCGTGGGTGTGCATTGTTGCTTCAAAAGTCGGTGTGCTATGTGGAGGGCCTTTTTCCCCAATTATCACTTCCATTTTCCATTAATTATTTCTTTCACATTTTTTTTCTATCATAAAAAAAAACTATAAAAAAATCATCAATTCCTCTTTTATTTATTTTTTTTCTAAAATATCTATTTTATTATATTTCAATCTTTCTTATTAATATTTACTCAAAAATACAAAAAAATCTATTATTATTCTTTTATTTTCTTTACTATTTTTTCATTTTATCATTATTATTATTTTCATTATTCACCTTTTTGTTTTATTTCCTATTTTTATTCCTTATTATTAGCATTATTACTACTTTTATCTTTTGTTTTATTTCCTATTTTTATTCCTCATTATTAGCATTATTATTATTTTTATTTGTAATCTTATTAGTTACTATTATTTTTATTATTATTAATTGGTATATTATTATTATTATTATTATAATTAGTCCACAATTCCATTAATACCACACAACCTTTACCGATTCACCAACGTACTTTTCTTTTTTCCACAACACAAGGGGATTTCTAGAAAATTAATTCTGGGGACCACCTGAATGGTACTAACCTACAGCAAACGCACAATACCTTCTCCACCAAAATTCCATACAGCAACAACAAACCATAATACTCAACCAACGTATACGCACAATACAAAAATCCTCCAAGTTTACAGCTCACACTTTTGTTTCAAACTCTCCATTGTACCCTTACAATTCCTCTACATAAACACTCCATTATCATTCTGTGAAAGCAGGCTTGGATAACACCACAGAACCCTGCAAAAAATTATTTCCAAAACACCAAGCTTCACCAAAAAATAAACTCATAAACTATTAATAAACCATAAAATGTAGGTCACCGCCCTCACCTTTCAAACCAAACACCATCGGTCCATCTTCCTCCTTCATTAAACTTCAAATCTGCTTCACCAACCTTACCTACAAACACATCCAACAACTCACAGATTCTAAATACAAACCATAACCCATCGTTTATATACACCCTTCAATTTCATCCAAAACCAAAAAAATAAACAATAAACCTATACTTCAATCTTTCATCACCTCCCATTCACCACCTCTGAAACTGAGACTGAAAAATCCAGAAACAGAAAAATAGAGTAAACAAAAATACCATCACAGAACCAAATACAAACCCAGAAATCCAAAATGCAATGCTTCCACCATTCACTATCTCGCCGTGAAGTCGCTCATCCTCACTGTTATTGAACACAGACTACTTCAGCCCCAAAACCAAACGAAACCTTATCAACACGCACAGCCGCCGCTAACCCTTGCCGGCCCTCTTTCCGAAAACACCATCCGCCATCAAACCTTCCGCAACCCTCAACATAACCTATCACCACCACTTCAAATTCATCTCCACCGCTGCTAACCAACACAAGCCATTCTGAGACACAGAAACGCCGTGGACCGTAAACCGAAACTTTCGCTCAAGCCGGAGCTTCACGCTATCACCACCGATATGCTCCTCAAATCTAAACATGAAATCGAACAAGTCCAAAGCAGATCCAAAACCATCTCGTCCTCACCGCGCATCACCCAAACACTTGCTGAACACGCCAACCGCGCGAAGCCACCGTCAAGACGAGCCAAAACCTTCCGCCGTCATCCACCGCGAGCAGAGCCGGAACCATGAAGCAACTCACGAAGAGGATGGAACGATGAACCACACCGTGAGCCGCGGAGAGCCTGAAAATCGAAATGTGAGAAGGAGGCTATGCCGTTTGTTTTATTCGTGGTTAAGCTATAACTTTCTCTATTTACTTTTTTTATTTTTTTTATTTTTTTTTATTTTTTTTATATAAAAGGGGAACAGACTTTATTTATTTTCTTATGAAACACAAATGTTAATGTTGGTATTTGGTTGGGCTATTAGATTTCCGTAAAGCCTATATCCATTGTTTTTATTGCGTTTACACTCCCTGCACCCTACAATACTGCAAAGCAGGTGCAGAAAAATAAAATCACTTATCACCAGAGGATGATAAGGCAAATAACTGAAATTAAAATCACTTATCAACAGAGGATGATAAGGCAATAGACAGAAAAATAAAATCACTTATCACCAGAGGATGATAAGGCAAATAACTGAAATTAAAATCACTTATCAACAGAGGATGATAAGGCAATAGACAGAAAAATAAAATCACTTATCACCAGAGGATGATAAGGCAAATCACTGAAATTAAAATCACTTATCAACAGAGGATGATAAGGCAATAGACTGAAAAATAAAATCACTTATCAACAGAGGAAGATAAGGCAATAGTTAGAAAAATAAACACGGCTATTGAATCCGCCAAGGAGATGCCTGGAATCTAATTGATATGATCCTGACTTCCGCTGGGGGAAGGATTGGGAACTTGGGTTGATCCTGGATCTTGAATTATGCACGTATGCTTGATTGTTTTGAAATGTTATTCCATAAGGATGGAGATACGATGCAAATGTTTATGCACTGAGATGTAAGTTCGATAATGTTGGGAAAAATAAAAAGTCTGACTTATTGAGATATGCAAATGATGCACATGTTGCAAGTGATTGATGAAAATGATGCGTATCATGTTGATGATGCATAATGATGCATATGAGCGATTGAAAAAAAGAAAGATGCCAGCTTGGTGGACTTTTGGTCTGGTAGTTGCCAATAATGATTGGACTTTGGGTGGGTGGAGGGCTTGATTCCCCGACACTCGATCTTCGACGATGTATGATCAGAAGATGGATCTGAAAGTTCCAAGTTTGGTTATCTGCTGATGAGCGAAGCGACTTAATTGACACATGAAGACTGATTTGCTTTAAACAATTGCCAATGTCTGGCTAGGACTGCCTGTTCAGCTGGGGAGAAGAGAGAGGAAGATTTGCTCCTTGCTTGCTTGCTGTAAACACCCCAAATTTGCCCTCACCCATTTCACACCATGGCTTGTGATCATTTCCTATGCATAAACTCAATCATACTATCTCATATCACATTTTTGATCCACTGCATTGGTTCTAAGTCATCTGCATCTAGGGTTTGTGATCTGAGCAATCTAAGAGCTTCTTGAGCCACTCCAAAGGTCATCAATCACTTCAAAGAGGTCCATGTGTGTTCAAGTATCATATTATATCCTCTCAAAGTCAAGAATGCCAAAAAATCACAAGAACTGGGATTGGTATGGAAGCAGAGCCAGGCTTGACTGCACAGATGACCTAAAATTAGGGTTTTGGTTTCAGAGGCCATAACTTCAATTTTTTTGGTCATTCTTGTTTCTATTGGTCTCTATATGGTATAGGGAGTATGCATATCAATTTTCATGAAGAAATTCCATGGGGAAGTCATCTGATCAAGAGTTGACTTTTCAAGCAAGTCAGTGCAAAATCAGGGCATCTGAGGCCCCCAATGACCCAAACAAAGGGTGTTCTTCATCATTTTGAATGTATATGATCTTTATTTGATCATAGAAGAAGTTGGAAGTTCACAAAATTAAAGAATTTCAAGTCTTTTGCAAAGTTAACTTTTTGGGCAAGTTTGACTTTTAATGAATTTGTCATTTTAGGCAACTTTTCAACCTTTACTTTTTGATCCAAAAATGCTTCAAATGAAAAAAACTTTGGTCATGAAAGTTGTAGAATAGATCTTTCCCTTTTCAAAAAGTACAAGAACATGACCTAATTCATTTTGGATCAAAAGTTATGGCTTGCCAAAGTTGGCAAAAATCACAAAATTTCAAAGTTTCTACCAAAGAGGTATTTTGCAAAATGACTTGATCAAGTGTTCTAGAGCTATCAAATGGACTTCTAATCCACACAACATGATCACACAACATCCAAAAATCAGAATGGGCCAAGGAATCACATGTTTCATGGCTTGTGGAACAAGACTTTTTCATAAGGATCAAAGGCAAGCCAAGTTGCAAAACTCATGATGGCTTCCCATCCACTTGCTGGCTAGTATGCTGAACCCTCCTAGGCCTTTTCCCTCATCATGCTGTGCAGCACACCCTCCTTGTACTAGGCTAGTGTCGCTCCCGATAAATGGGACGAGGCCCAGATAAAGGTAGAGACGCGAACGGTCGGCGAGAGGGACAATGAGAACACACAGCAGTGAACTCACTGGTGATGAATAGAGTCGCCAGCTAGGCATTTTTATCCCGGAGGAAAGGCAATGCTGCATAGACCTAGAAATACATGGATAAGACGGTTGCGAACCAGAGAGACTGAGAAAGGGGGTTGGTTACAACCTGGGAAGGTATTAGCACCCAGATTGTCCGCCGTACTCGACGGGATCCACGCTTAAAAGATTTGTGTTTTAAAGGGGTAGTGTCAGTGCAATTTGTGTATAAAAGAGCTGGAAAAGAATGTACAGGTGTCAGTGCAAAGGAAGTGCAAAGTGTAATATATACAGTGTCAGTGTAGGAATAAGAATGAACTGCTCAAGATCATGAGGCTAAAAGATGATGCTAGAAAGAGGGGGAATATACAGAGACTTTTGTTCGATAACTGTTAAGTTATGCCTACGTATCCTCTCGTGCAATGAGGAAGTCAGAACACCGTAGTTCGACCCAGAGAGACTGAAAGATGAATTGACTTGTGAACTGCTTACTTGCCTATGCTCAAGTGTATGATCTGTCTGGCACAGATGCAAACTGTCTTACATTAGACGGAAGAAGCGAGTTCTCGTTTATGAGTGAAGATGATGAGAAAAGAATCCCGGAGGAGACGATTATTGTTTGTTTTTGAGTTTTCAGTCTTTTATTGCTTTTGAAAGTTTGTCATAAGTTAATGAGCTTAAGCCTAAACCAATGGGTTAGTAAACTCATCACATCTTCCCTCTGTTTAGGGGTAATGAGAGTACCTTAAGTGTGAAGTCAGATTCTCACACTTAATCACCTTTGGTGCAGGATTAAGATCATTAACCTACTTGTGATTATTTAGATGTTTTTGTTGTTTTTGTTTAGTGTTGAGTAATGAGGTTAAGCCATAATCAGGGATTAAACAGACTCATTACACCATCCTAATAGAAGGATAATAGATGAGAATGTTTAAGCTGAGGAAAGCTCCTCAACTTAATCCATGATTAGGGATTAAACTCATGACAAAACAAGCCTTTGATTAAGTGGATTTTATTTAATGGTATGATGATGAAGTGATTTTTATGATTTGTAGACAGCTTGAGGGGGACTTGTCCATTAACACTAGGGTTAGTCCTTCTTAACCAATTAAGGAAGAATTAGAACCCTAATGCAAGGCCCAAGTTACAAGTGTGGTGTCTTGATGGTTATTATGTGAATTGATTAAGAGATTTAAACACATTAAGGGTTTAACACTTAGGATTAAAGTTATACACTCCATCCTAAGAGAAGGATGCAGGCATAAGCTTAATCACAAAGCCTTAAAGCCTTTAGGGTTTAGTCCCTGATTATGAGATGAGAAGAGAAGACTCAAAAGAGACACAAAGGTAAAACTAAGAAGGGGAACTAATCAAAACCCTAATCATTGTCATGCTTGGTTGTCCCTAAGGTTTGTGAGGTTTTCAAGAGAAGATCTTCAATGGAACCACCAGGAAGCAGATGAAAGGATCAAGAGAAGCAAAGCAACTTGCTTCATTCAAGAAGTCAAGTCACTTGAAGAAAGAAAGTGGGAGGAAGAAGAATGAGCAAGGTCAAACTCAAACACATAACAAAATGCAGCATGGATGCAAGAGAGATGGAAAGAAAAGTTATGAGAAGTGAAGGCAAATTCACTTCCCAAAATCACTTACCACTTGAAAGGTTAGAAAAGGGATGCAATGCAATGCAAAATGGGATGAGATGACATGATGAGAAACAAAACCAGAAGCATATACATGATGCTAATGATGCCATGAGATGCTACAAACATGAGGCAGCACATGGAAATGGTCATACAAGTTCATGAATGCAAATGAAACAAGTTAAGAACCATGAACATACATGAAAAGTTATGAAGTGCACATGGCATACAACATGGCAAATACATGATGCAATGATCAAACATGCTTTCAATATGTCTTATGATGTCAAATGAACCAAAAGAATGCTTGAAATGTCATGGCAAGTCATGCTATGCAAGAGGATGCAAGATGGATGCATATGAAAGCCCAAATTAGGGTTTATGATCAATGCAACAAACAAAAATCAAAATCAGAAACAAACAACATTATAAAAAAATGAAAATGCCACTCAAAGGACCCCTAATCCTATACTAACCCAATTCCCAAAGGAGAGGTCTCAACTCTTAACCTAATGAAAGTTGTGAATTTCCTAAAATTTCTAGGGTTTTAGAGTTCCTAAACAAAAGAAATGCCAAACAAATTGAAAATGAAAGATCAAATCATGGCCATTTAATCTTACAAACTTCATGCTAAACACAATGCAATGCAAAAAGAATCAATGTCCAACTCTTCATGGATAGGCAGAAATGATTTTTTGAACTTTGGATCAAAATAATGCACAAAAATGATTTTAATTCAATGAGAAATTCTTAAAATGCATCAAGATCAAAAAATAAATTTGGTTTGAAGGTTGGACAATGTTTCTAAATGTCTTAGAACATTTCATGAATTTTTTTTGTGATTTTTAAATACTTAAAAGTATTTTTAATAAATTAATTTCCATTAATCAATTAAAAATAAACTTTTAAATATTTTAAAATACTTTTTAAATGCTAAAAATGAAAATAAAAATATTTTTGTGTCTTAGAAATTAATAAAACTCTTGAGAAAAAGTTTCATAATTTTTAAACAATTTTTACTATTTTAAATAAATTGTGCAAATAAAATGAAAAGAAATGAAATAAAAAATGAAATAAAAGAAAGTAAGCAGATCCAATGGTGGAGATTTGAACTGGGCTTGGGATAGTTGACTGGCGCGCGAATCCAAGGGCCATGGTTGGTTCTGATTTAATTAACCTAATTATGATTTATTTAATTAATTAAAGTGGATTAGGGCAAAGCAAAAGGATCTGAGCCCTTCATGCGCGCGGGAAGTCAACTGGTCAAGGCAATCCTACGCTCAATATTCAAATGGCACTAATGACCTGAGATTAGGGCAAAGCACTTTCAGGTGACCGGAGGGAAGCTCCGGTCATCTTCTCCGGCGGTATCAAAACCCTAAAACATGATTCAGGCATCTAAACATCAAATTAAGCACAGCCAAATGATCCTCTAACAACCTAGGTCATGAATCCACCCTCAAACATCATTTAAACCCCAAGAATCATGTAAATCGAAAGAAACAAAATCCACGGGTGAAATTTCAGAGTGATCATACAAACTCATCTCTCACTCATTTTCAATTTTAAAGCCATCCCCATGATCAGCAAGACATGAGCAACCAGTTTATGACTTAAAATGCAAGCTTTGGAAGAAAATGTTCATGATCATACCTGAGCTGGAAAGCTTCAAAACTGAGCTTCCAGAGCCTCCTTTGCGTGCAAATGGACTTCTTAGGCTCCCCTGATGCTAATGGAAGGCTTGGAATGAGCTTAGACAAGCTGCTTTGAGAAATCCAGTTCTGGTGTAGCAGAAAATGGAGTTTGTGTGTGAGTGGTTTCAAGCTCTGTTAACGGTTGGTTCTGGTTCCTTTTGATGTGTTTGACTTGTTGGTGAAAAGAGTTTGGATGTTTGATGGCTGTGGAAGGTGATTCGAAGGAAAATGCAGACTGGGGTGGAAAATGGTGAAGCTATGTTCTTGCTCAGTTCAAGCCTGAATCTTGTTGGTTTTTGCTCAATGAGGCAAGGTGAGTTGATATGTGGAATTGGTTTTAGTGTTTGAGGCCTGTGGAGACAGATTCGAAGGAAAATGCAAAATGGAGTGAGTTTGTGAATGTGATGCTATGCTGTGTTTCAGCCTTGCTTGATGTATGAAATGGCTAGCATTTTCCTTGCATAAACAAATGGGATTGGTCAGAAGATGTGACCTGTGCTTTAGTGATAGGTGTAGCTACTTTTGCCAAAATGTCAACTTCTTGTAAGAGAGGCATGGGTCATGTTTCAGCCAAGTACAAGAGGTGTGGGTTGCGCAGCAAGGCGAGGGAGAAAGGCTAGGAGTGGTCAGCAACATAGGCAGCAAGTGGATGGAAGTGATCATGAGCTTTTGCAACTTGCTTGCTTTTGAATCTTCATGAAAATATCTTGCTCCAAAGGCCAAACAAATGAGGAACCCTTGGCACATTCTGATTTTTAGGTCACATGTGATGTTTGTGTAATGGTTTGATAACAATTAGAAGTCACAAATGCCTTTGGTACATGATTTTGCAACTTTTCCTTTTAGTGCATAATCTTGAAAATTAGTGATTTTTGCCAAATTTAACACACCATAACTTTTGATCCAAAATGAATTAGGTCATGTTCTTGTACTTTTTGAAAAGAGAAAAATGTGATCTACAACTTTCATGACCAAAGTTTTTCCATTTGAAGCATTTTTGGATCAAAAAGTAAGGTTTGAAAAGTGACCTAAAATGACACATTCTTTAAAAGTCAACTATGCCCTAAAAAGTCAACTTTGCAAAAACTTCAAATTCTTGATTTTTGTGAACTTAAACCTTCTTCCATGATCAAATAAAGATCATATACACTCAAAATGATGAATATCATCCCTTGGTTGGGTCATTGGGGGCCTCAGATGCCCTGATTTTGCACTGACTTGTCCAGAAAGTCAACTCTTGATCAGATGACTTCCCCATGGAATTTCTTCATGAAACTTGATATGCATACTCCCTATACCATATAGAGACCAATGGAAACAAAAAATGACCAAAAAATTTGGAGTTATGGCCTCTGAAACCAAAACCCTAATTTTAGGTCAATTGTGCAGTCAAACTTGGCTCTGCATCCACTCCAATCCCAGTTCTTGTGATTCTTTGGAATTCTTGACTTTGAGAGGATATAATATGATACTTGAACACACATGGATCCCTTTGAAGTGATGGGTGACCTTTGGAGTGGCTCAAGTGGCTCTTGGATTGCTCAGATCACAAACCCTAGGTGCAGATGACTTAGAAACTATGCAGTGAATCAAAAATGAGATATGAGGTGATATGATTGTGTTTATGCATATGAAATGATCACAAGCCCTGGTGAAATGGGTGAGGGCAAATTTGGGGTGTTTACAGCTGCCCCTATTCAAACATGAGTTAGCTGTGCAGGTTGTAAGCAATGGCTTAACAGGCAAACAAGATAACTTGTGGTTGAATACCAAAGACAGTCCAAAATTTGCACTCACAGAATGAAGAAGAAAAGGGATATAGATTGTAAAGGGAAATAAAATATATTGTAAAGTGTAGGCGACGGAGGACGACCGTCGAGCAGAGGACGACTGCTGGGTAAAGAGCAATGACGGGGACGGCCGACATGCTAGGAAAGTGCTGAAAACAAAGCAATGCTGGGGATAAAAGGTAAAGCCAAGACGGGGACGGCCGACTAGCTGGGAAAAATAAGAAATTATGATGGGGACGGCCATCAAGGCAAAGCTGTAAAATTTTCTGGGGAAAACATGACGGGGACGGCCATCAAGTGCATAAAACAACGTAATCGACGATTGGGACGGCCATCGGGCTAAAAGAAAAGGAAAAGGGACCACGACGGGGACGGCCATCGGGTTAAAGAATAAATGAAATAAACGGATGATGGGGGACGGCCATCAAAGGTGAAGGACGATCACCTAGCAGGGGACGGCTGCTCCGTTGGGGAATAAAGGAAATATGATGGGGACGGCCATCAAAGGTGGAGGACGACCACCTGGCAGGGTACGACTGCCGAAAATATCAACGATGGGGACGGCTATCGGATAAAAGGTCAACGATGGGGACGGCCATCGGACGAGCATGATGGAGGACGACCATCAAGAGGTGGAGGACGACCACCTAGCAGGGGACGGCTGCTCTCAGGGTTTATCATGACATAGGACGAATATCAGATAACCAAAGATCAACAATGGGGACGGCCATTGGATAAAATGATGAAGGACGATCATCAAGAGGTGGAGGACGACCACCTAGCAGGGGACGGCTGCCAAATATCAACGATGGGGACGGCCATCGGACGAGCATGATGGAGGACGACCATCAAGAGGTGGAGGACGACCACCTAGCAGGGTACGGCTGCTCTCAAGGTTTATCATGACACAGGACGAGTGTCAGATGAAAAGAAAATTTGTTTGTCGGTAACCTACTGGGGAATAGTAAACACGGACGAGTGCTTATATCCAAGAAACAAAAGGTATAAGTGTTTAGGTATTTGTGTATAGATTAAAGATGCGGACGAGCATCCTTAAGGTTGCGATACGGACGAGTATCGGGTAGAAACAAATACTGACGCGCGTTCTGAGATGATGATACGGACGAGTATCAACTGGTTAACAGAGAACACGGACGAGTGTTGAATCTGAAGGGACTCTTCTGGGGAATGGTAGACACAGGCGATTGTCTAAATTCGAGAAGACAAAAGTGTTTGACAAGGTGTATGGATTAAAGATGCGGACGAGCATCCTTAAAACTATGATACGGACGAGTATCATGTAGAAACAAACGCCTGACGCATGTTCTGAGATGATGATACGGACGAGTACCAACTGGTTAACAAAGAACAAGGACTAGTGTTGAATCTGTGGGGAAATATAAGGTATATACAAGATACGGACGAGTATCTGTATGAGTGTAACATGAGTAGTGAGTATGAGTATTGCACAGATGAGTGTTTAACTGCTGGGGAGAGTGACACGGACGAGTGTCAACAGAGAAAAGTATAATAATATCAACAGGTATGTGGATTGCAAAAGTGTAGGCAACTGCGCTGGGGACATGACACGGACGGGTGTCGAGAAAGTGTATATAGGTATATGTGAGTGCAAAGAGGATGTCTTTGGCTTTCTGCTGGGGATGTGACACGGACGAGTGTCAGGAAGTATCTGTAATATGGGTGATCTTGTTCGTAAGGAGTGTTCAGGTGACTTTACTGGGGAGTGATGACACGGACGGGTGTCAAAATGAGTATATACCGGTGTTTGTGAATTGTGAGGCAACTGCTTTTGCTGGGGACTCTGGTGGGGATTTTTCTGTACGTTGATGAACTGTCATTATTCACAAGTGTTGGTTCAAAACATGGCTTATGATTATGCTATGTATTGGATTTTTGCCGTAATGCTCCGTGTTAAAACGGAATGCTACGCTTTGTGGGTGAACATGATGCGAATGCTATGATTGTGCAAAGATATCAAACCGGGCTCCGGGTCACGTTTCCGCGAAGATCTCTGGCCGATCTGCTTGAAATGGACATCCCAGCTGGGGGTGAGATCGTTGGTAGATCTGATGATATGACATCTGCTTGGGGATATAGGTCATTGATAGACCTATCCTTATAAATGAGAGACCCAGCTGGGGTTTGTAGAAGCTTTCTTCACTCTGTTGTGATCTTCTATGCGCTGCTCTTCTGGATAGAGGATGGAACTCTGTGGGGAGATAGCTCTCTGACTTTTGTGCTTGGCTGAGGTCGAGATGGAAATTCGGCTGGGGAGGAAAAGAGATCATTAAGAGACCTTCCTAGGGATTCTGTTGAAGAGGATCCTTGACTCAGTCGGGGATATGGGCGCCTTCCGTGATGCCTGGTAACTCTGATGGGGAAATGACAACTCAGCTGGGGGAAGTCATGAGAGGCAACTCAGCTGGGGAGAGAGCACTTCGGGTGCTAAAATTAAGTGTTGATTTGTCAGCTTGCTAGGATGAGGCTTTCATGCCCCAAGTTGCATTTTGGATACCTGCAACCCTGAAAAAGATGGAGAAACGCACAAGATAATCCCAAGGTATCCCTTACTGGATTCCGTCATAGGAGTTAGGCACTTCTGAGAGTAAGTATATTTCCTGCAAGCACGCTTTTTATTTGAGGATAAAACATCTGTATTCTGTGCAATCAGTTTTTTAGACATCAGACATTTTTTGCAAATAAAATGTGCAAAACGAGACATGACTGAAAATCTGATTTTATTAATTCATATGCCCTGAATTGGCGAGATACAGTCAAAGGAACATATCCCCTGGAATGAGGAGATTGTTACAAATTGAGAAACAAAATGCTGGCAGTGTTGACGACGCTTTAAAAAGCTTCCTCTTCACTATGACTCGTATGACTTTTGACGTTCTTCTCATCTTGCTCTCTGAAGAATGTTGATTCTGATTGAAGCTTGATCCTTTCAAACCTCACCAAGTTGTAAACGATACAGACGAATTCAGAATTCAGTTGTTCGCTTATTCCCTTATTTTGCATGGATCGCCCTTTCGGGTTTTCAATCCATCGGGATACCCATTTTTGCCTGAGTCGTCCAATGCGGCTTTTCGACTCAGCGGGTGTACATTTTTGTTTATTTTCCCTTATTTTTGCCCGAGTCTTTTATTCTGTTTTTGACTCGCCGGGATGCCCTATTTTTGCCTGGACTTACATTCTGTTTTTATGTCCAGCGGGTCATTCTTATGCGAAGTATTTTTTAACTGCATCTGAATTCACAGGGGACGGGAAATCTTCACCATCCATGGTGCTGAGCATCAGTGCTCCACCAGAGAAAACTTTCTTCACTACAAATGGTCCTTCAAAATTCGGAGTCCATTTGCCCCTGTGGTCTGTATGAGGAGGGAGGATTCTTTTCAGCACAAGATCTCCCACTTGGTATCCTTGGTGCCTGACTTTCTGATCGAAGGCTTTCTTCATTCTTTTCTGATACAACTGCCCATGACAGATTGCAGCCAATCTTCTATCTTCAATCAGACTCAGTTGCTCGTATCGGGACCTAACCCATTCTGCTTCACTCAGTTTAAC
The DNA here is from genome assembly GCA_963966055.1 of Lathyrus aphaca. Classification (NCBI taxonomy): domain Eukaryota; kingdom Viridiplantae; phylum Streptophyta; class Magnoliopsida; order Fabales; family Fabaceae; genus Lathyrus; species Lathyrus aphaca. The sequence goes on along the minus strand of OZ014519.1, from coordinate 199,808,448 downwards.
ATCCATCAGTACCCGTAAGGAGGGTAATTCAACTTCAACAGGTAGGACTGCCTCCATACCATACACAAGTTGATACAGTGTTGCCCCAGTGGATGTCCTGATTGACGTGCGGTACCCATGCAAGGCAAATGGTAGCATTTCATGCCAGTCTTTGTAAGTGACTACCATCTTCTGCACAATCTTCTTGATATTTTTATTTGCTGCCTCAACAGCGCCATTCATCTTTGGCCTGTAAGGAGAAGAATTGTGATGTTGAATTTTGAAGTCCCGGCACAGCTCAGCCATCATCTTGTTGTTTAAGTTGGAACCATTATCAGTAATGATTCGCTCGGGAACTCCATATCGACAGATGATATCTCTCTTCAGAAATCTGGCTACCACTTGTCTTGTAACATTCGCATATGAGGCTGCTTCAACCCACTTGGTGAAATAATCAATGGCAACCAAGATGAATCTGGGGCCATTTGAAGCAGTTGGCTCAATCTTTCCAATCATATCAATGCCCCACATGGCGAAGGGCCAGGGTGAATACATTATATTCAAAGGATTGGGAGGCACATGCACCTTGTCTGCATAAATCTGGCATTTATGGCACTTCCTGGCATAAGCACAATAGTCTGCATCCATTGTGATCCAGTAATATCCTGATCTTAACAATTTCTTGGCCATGGCATGTCCTCCAGCATGGATTCCAAAGGATCCTTCGTGCACTTCATGCATTAACAAGTATGCTTCTGTCTTATCAACACATCTGAGAAGTATCATGTCAAAGTTTCTCTTGTACAGGGAGCCATCAGTGTTCAGAAAGAAACTACCAGCAAGCCTTCTCAAAGTCTTCTTATCATTGGAAGATGCCCCTGGTGGGTATGTTTGGTCCTCCAAGAAGCATTTAATGTCATGGAACCAAGGCTTATCGTCTTTGACAACTTCTGCTGCGAACACATATACTGGTCTATCAAGTCTGGACACTGAAATCTGAGGTACAAAGTTAGCAGCTTGAACTTTGATCATGGATGAAATGGTAGCAAGAGCATCTGCAAACTGATTCTCGTCCCGAGGGATATACTCAAGCTTGACTGTTGTGAAGAAAGTCAACAACCTCCTTGTATAATCCCTGTAAGGTATCAGATGAACCTAATGGGTGTACCATTTGCCGTTGGTTTGATTAACTACCAGAGCTGAATCTCCGACTACTGTCAATGTCTTGATCCTGAGGTCAATGGCTTCCTCAAGCCCCATAATGCAAGCTTCGTATTCAGCTTCGTTGTTAGTGCAGTTGAAAGTGAGTTTTGCCGAGAAAGGCATGTGAACTCCCTTAGGTGTAATGAGTACTGCACCAACACCACGACCATTCATGTTAACAGCCCCGTCAAACATCATAGTCCATCCTTCTTCCGGGTCAGGCCCTTCAGTGTGAATAGGCTCTTCATGATCTTTTGATTTTATGAACATGATGTCTTCATCAGGGAAGTCAAATCTCATAGGCTGGTAGTCATCAATGGGTTGCTCAGCAAGATATTCAGATAGTACACTGCCCTTGATGGCTTTCTGAGAGGTGTATTGGATGTCATATTCTGTGAGAATCATCTGCCATCTTGCAACCCGTCCGGTAAGAGCTGGCTTCTCGAAAATGTACTTGACTGGGTCCATTTTTGAGATCAACAAAGTAGTGTGGGTCAACATATACTGTCTCAGTCGGCGAGCAGCCCACGCCAAAGCACAGCAAGTTTTCTCGAGCAGTGAATAACGCTGTTCACAGTCGGTAAACTTTTTGCTTAGGTAGTATATTGCATACTCTTTTCGACCAGACTCGTCATGCTGGCCCAGCACACACCCCATTGACTCTTCTAATACTGTCAGGTACATTATCAGAGGTCTCCCTTCAACTGGAGGCATAAGGATTGGAGGTTCTTGCAGATATTCTTTGATCTTGTCAAAAGCCTTCTGGCAGTCTTCATTCCACCTGACCGTTTGTTCCTTTCTTAATAGCTTGAACAAGGGTTCGCAGGTTGCTGTGAGATGAGATATGAACCTTGAGATGTAGTTCAATCGACCTAAGAACCCTCGAACTTCTTTCTCAGTTTTCGGTGCAGGCATCTCTTGAATAGCTTTGACTTTATCAGGGTCAACCTCAATCCCTTTCTCGCTTACAATAAATCCCAGCAGCTTACCAGATCGCACCCCAAATGTGCATTTGTTGGGGTTCAACTTCAGTTGATACTTCCTCAGACGCTTGAATAACTTCAGTAGATTCACCAGGTGATCTTCCTCTGTAAGGGACTTGGCAATCATATCGTCCACATAACATTCTATCTCTTTATGAATCATATCGTGGAATAATGTCACCATAGCCCGTTGATATGTGGCACCAGCATTCTTCAGTCCGAATGGCATTACCTTGTAGCAGAACGTGCCCCAGGGTGTGATGAAGGTTGTCTTCTCCATGTCTTCAGGTGACATTTTGATCTGATTATATCCTGAAAATCCGTCCATGAAGGAGAATACCGAGAACTGAGCCGTGTTATCCACCAATACGTCAATGTGAGGTAATGGGAAGTCATCCTTTGGGCTAGCTCTGTTCAGATCCCGGTAGTCAACACACATCCTTACTTTGCCGTCCTTTTTAGGCACAGGTACTATGTTAGCAACCCACGGTGGATAGCTAGTTACAGCAAGGAACCCGGCGTCCCATTGCTTTTGTACCTCCTCCTTGATTTTCATAGCCATGTCGGGACGAGTTCGGCGCAGTTTCTGTTTGACCGGCGGGCATTCTTCTCTCAAAGGCAGCTTGTGCACAACAATGTCGGTGTCCAACCCGGGCATATCCTGATAAGACCAAGCAAACACGTCCACATACTCTTGAAGCAGGTCGATCAGTTGTCTCTTCACCGAGTCTTGCAGGCAGGCCCCGATTTTAACCTCTTTCACGTCTCCCTCTGTACCAAGATTAATCACTTCAACCTCCTCCTGGTGAGGAGTAATAACCTTTTCCCCTTGTCTTAACAACCTGGCTAGCTCTTCAGGAAGCTCATATTCTTCATCAACCCCTTCATCAGCTTGATTGATTGGATTGTCAAAGTCATACGAAGTCATAGCCGTGCTATTGTCGGTGCTGTCAGGAAGGCACACTCTACAAGGGTTCAGTTTGTTCATTTTAGTGATTTGATTTTAATCTTGTTTTAGAAAAGTGAAATAAAGTTGTCATTTTGAAAACACTGCCATTTATTTTTTGTACAAAAAGAAAAATGGAAAAACAGTGAGCGGAAAAGAAAAAGACTCGTTTGCAAAAAGATGTCTGATATTTCATTGATTAATCTTGTTTGCACAAAAAGTACAGATGGCCCGATTACAAAATGAGTCTTGTCATCTTGGGCAAGATGCAAGACTTTGATGCATGCTATAAAAATACAGGAAATAATAATTACTCTGCATGAGTAACTCTTATAATTTCCTGGGAAGACCAGTTTGAGATACTGCTCCCCGGGACCTTTGGACGAATCCAGCTTTCCAGGTTGCGTTCTTCTTCCAGCTCGTCTTCCAAACAGTTGACAGCATCAGGGGTGAGCATCCCCCCACTCACAAAGTTGGGCTCTTTCACAGCCTCTGCTTGATCTTGTTGAGTTGGTTTGTAACCCATCCCAAATCTATCCTCTTTCTTCTCAACCGATAATAGTTTGCCCCAGCCTTGGGCGTTTCCTCCCTCAACAACCTTCCGGGCTTGTTGGTATGATGATATTGAAGTACCAGGCACAGCAGATGTTTCATTGACATTCAGAGCTTCGAACCCCTGACTCATTGTTTCATGGATCTCCCCATCCATCTCAATATACTTATAGGTAGCCAGGTGGCTGACAAAAATATCCTCCTCTCCACAGATTGTAATGATTTGACTCTCCCACTCATATTTTAACTTCTGGTGAAGGGTAGAGGTCACGGCGCCAGCGGCGTGAATCCATGGCCTACCCAATAGACAGCTGTAGGCAGGCTGTATATCCATCACGTAGAAGATCGTTGTGAAAGTCTGCGGGCCAATAATTACGGGCAACTCAATCTCTCCCAGGACTGATCTCTTTGAACCATCAAAGGCTCTCACCACCAGGTTGCTGGGTCTCAACGCCAATCCTTCATATTCTAGCTTCACCAGGGCCTTTTTAGGTAAGACATTGAGGGATGACCCCGTGTCTACCAGCACATGGGAAAGGACAGCACCTTTACATTCCATGGTTATGTGCAAGGCTTTGTTATGGTTGCGGCCTTCCGTCGTCAAATCAGTATTGGTGAACCCTAGTCCGTGACTAGCATTAACATTTCCAACTACAGCTTCTAGTTGATTGACAGTGATCTCTTCAGGAACGTAAGCTGCGTGCAAGACTTTGAGTAGTGCATTCCGATGGGCTTCGGAGCACATAAGCAATGATAGGATTGAGATCTTGGAAGGCGTCTGATGAAGCTGATCCACTACTTTATAATCACTCTTTTTGATGATTCGCATGAACTCATCAACCTCTTGATCAAAGGGTGTTCTTAAGGCTTCTTTAACAGTCTGCTCTTCCTGCACCAAGCTTTTCCCTTTTGCCTTAGCAGCAGCTTCTGCTTCGGCAGTGGGTCTCTGAATTTGTGGAGCAAAAAGACGTCCGCTTCGGGTGAAGCCTCCGCCTCCTCCCACATTGTCAATTTGTGGTGCAGGGGTTGATGATTCAAAAGTGATTCTTTGTCCTTCACAGTACAGGTCAGAGCCGTAATGCCAGGGGATAGCATTACTACTTTCATAAGGTACTGGTCCGGGCACCGTGATAGTGACTGGACTGATTGCAGCTGCGGAAGGAACTGTGATAGTCTGTGGATCGTAATAAATTGTGACTGGTGCTCTGGTGGGAGCAGCACTTTCTGAGTTGTAGGCGGAGTTGTTTTCAGGAACATAAAATATTGTGACAGTTGAGACATCTTCATGATTTATTGCTGGTGTTGTAGGAGACATTGATGGAAGGATGTATGTTGTTGTTGTAGGAGTTTCAAAATGGAGTGGTGCTGGAGTTGTAGAAGGAACATTTGTTGATATCTGATCAGTTGAAATGACAGAGGAAGTACTTGTTGATGAAACCGAAGAATTGTCAGGAACAATGGTTGTTGCAGTTGTAGGAGGTTCTGGAGTTGTTGCTGATGAGATTGCTGGATTTGTTGGAAATGATGTGGTGATCTGAAGTTGGCCACTCTGAATGAGACCGTCTATGCCATTCCTCAAGTTATCGCACCCGTTCACTGAAATATTGCAGTAAGCACAACCCAACTCACACCCCGGGAACATTGCAGTAAGCCACTCTGAATGAGCCTTAATTTCCACCAACGGTGTCCGGATCTGACCCACACTGGTTATTAAATAAGACGGCTTGTCTTCTCCAATAGCGTTAATTCTGGGACCCCCGTGGTTTGGCATTGGGTTCTTATTGACATTAGGTGGTGGTGCGAAATTCAGAGCTTTTGAGTCTACCAGGTCTTGTACCTTCATGTGCAGAGCTCTGCACTTTTCTGTACTGTGGCCAGGTGCATTTGAATGAAAAGCACATCTGGCGTTGGAGTCATAATTCCTGGGTAGACTGTTGGGATCTGGAGGTGCCAGCGTCCTTAGCTCAACCAGGTTGAGTTTCAGGAGTTGTGGTAGCAATGTAGCATATGGCATAGGGATCGGATCGATTACCCTGTTGGCTTGAGAAGGCCTCTGCTGGAATGGCCTTTGCTGGTTACTGTTGTTGGTGTTGCTGTTGTTGTAATTTCTCGGAGGATATTGAGCTTGTTGATGGTACTAAGGTAGTTGTTGATAGTTTTGTTGCGGAGGTTGATAAGCTGGTTAAGGATGAGCTAGAGTGGGAATGGTGACTGCTGCCACTGATCTGTGAACATATTGGGGCCTGCCCCTGTTGGTGTGGATGGCATTGGTCTCGCCAGTTCTTCTTGGGCCTGCAAAAGGCTTTCTTGTACTACTGGACGAGCTTGCACCGTTGTCTGAGATCTTACCCATCTTCAATAGGCTTTCAATTCTCTCCCCGGCTATGACAACATCTGCAAAGCTAGTGGAAGAGAAAGCAGCCAGCCTGTCAATATATGTTCCCTGAAGGGTGTTCATAAACATATCTGCCATTTCCCTTTCAGACATAGGTGGTTGAACGGTAGCAGCCAGTTGCCTCCATCTCTGGGCATATTCTCGGAAACTTTCCCTTGACGACTGTGACATTCCCATTAGGAGAGTCCTGTTGGGTGCCATATCTAAGTTGTACTGATACTGTCTGATGAAGGCCTCTGCCAGGTCCTTCCAGCATCTAATAGTTGCCCTTGTCAAGTGAGAGTACCATTCTCTTGAAGCTCCTGTCAAGCTGTCTTCGAAATAGAACATCCAGAGCTTCTCATCCATAGTATAGGCCTTCAGCCTCCCCAGAAATGATTGTAAATGAGTCCGGGGGCATGAAGTCCCGTTGTATTTTTCAAAGCAAGGAGGCTTGAACTTATGGGGAATCCTGACCCCGTCTACCAAGCCCATGTCCATGACGTCGAAACCCAGAGAGTTTTGAGACTCTAAGGACCTCAATTTCTCAGCTATCTCATCCAGCCTTCTATCATAAGCTTCTTCCCCAACACCCATTACTGTGAATTGATCCTCTTGGGGGTCTTCTTGAAGTACCCAGGCTGCAGTGGCAGTCCCTTGAACATTTGCAGAGATGTTGACCTCAGGGTGGAGGTGGGGGCCAAATACAGGGGGGTTAACATGAGGTTGGACCCTTTCATTGTTGCTGGTGCCGGCAGTCCTTATATGTGGATCTTCTTGATTTTGCCTTTCCACCATGGCCCTCAATCTTTCCTGGCTCTGAGCCATGTTGTTCATTACTTCCATAAACTGCGTCATTTGATTCCTCATTTCTAGCCTTTCATTCGCCATTTGGTTTCTGACCTCAGTAAGGTCCTGCTGCATCTGATCCATTTGAATGCCCGGAAGGTTGTTACGGGTTGGATAACGGTGCGGACGATTGAGGGGAAATACTCGGCGCCGAGCAATAGTTCCTGAACATCACAACAGAGTTAGTGGCAATAAATCAAAAACCTACAAAACAAACAAAAGTGTTAGCATGCAATGCAGTTATGCTTATTTGTTCTCAAGGTATCCGGTTTGGCATTCAGTTTTGACCCTTCCAGACCCTTGAAGATGCTGCTGATGTTGCTTTCGAAGTGAAACTTGGATGGAACAAACTAATACATATATTACAAAAGCAAAATGGTACATAGTTTGTTTACAAATACAAGCCCTCTGAGGGGTCAAAATACATTACAGGAAAATAAAAGTACATGGAATGAAAGCAACAACAAACAAATGGTCAAACACCAAGACCAAACTCATCCTCACGAACTTCCTTGAGAAGTGCTTCGGTCACAGGATCAGCCGGGCGTTCCATGAGATTCCTGATGAGGAGGTTCCGGGTCGTAACAGCTGCTGTTAGTTTCTTGTGCTGGCTTTGGTCCTTTGACCTCTTCACTCCAGCTTTGATCTTCAGCTCTGATATCTCCCTCTGGGCTGCTGCCAAGGCTTCTTGCTGTTCTTTTGCACTAACTTCCAGTTGCTCTCAAACTCTTCCAAACTGATAGTGGCAGGGGGTGGTGCTGAAGATGACTCAGGCATATCTTCTATGGTAAATGGCATTCCAGAGAATTGAGCCCTGGCATAGGACCACTCATAATATTGTGCTGATGCCACATTGCTGCACTTCCCCAAAATGGTTATTCCCTTGGTTTGGACATTATCCCAGGCCCAAGCAGCCTGCCTAACAATAGCCAGATTAGGCTTGTTCTCACAATAGAGTGTCTCAACCAAGTCCTGTGCCTTAGGAGTGTGGACCAGTGCATAGCCCAGTTGTCTTCTGAACATCAGAGGATTGTAGTTAATACTTCCCTTAACTCCTATTAGGGGCACATTGGGAAAATGCCCATAGCTGGTGATGATATCCCTGCCTTTTGTGCTTTGAGTGCACCACCTAATATCAGCTGAAGTTAGAGCAGTGAGTCTCTTAGCCCAGTTTTTCTGCTGATGAGGATTCAAAAATGCATCTGTCCTGGGTAGATGCCTGAGAAGCCAAGTATGGAATAATGGAGCACAACACCTCACTAATCTTCCCCTCTGCTTTTCATTCCTCTGATGCACTGAGTAGTAGAGGTCCCCCAATAAAGTGGGCACTGGGTTCTTCAAGATGAAAAGATGGATTGCACTCTTGCTAATGAATCGAGGCTCATCTGCAAACAATACAATTCCATATATGCTCAAGGCCAACAAAGCACAGACAGCTTTCCACTCTCCTAGAGAAGCTTTCAGGGTAGCTTGAGAGATCAAGAAATCCAGATGGAAGCCAGGGATTCCAGCTTTAGAAGTCATATGCTGCTCAATCAGAACAGGTTCCAGATGCAAAGCCTTTGCTACTTCTCCATTACCAGGAAAGACCATCTCAGGGTTGAAAGGGATTCCACCCCTGATAGGTATACCAACCAATGATGAGTATTCTTCCAATAGAGGGCCTAGCTGAAAGTCCTGAAAAGTGAAGCATCTCAGTGGGGGATCATAAAACTGAATGCAAGTGTGGATCAGGCTTCTCTGTGAAGGGTCCAGGTCCATAACCATATCAAGTATATCTCCGTAGTGTTCCCTGAACAATGGTATGTGATCCGGAGTGATCAGGGTCTGAATCCTCCTGATGTCAGATAGCTCTGGCTGGAAGAAGTGGTAGGTGATGTTGCTCTTTTTAGGAGCCATGATGCTGAAGGTGAGTAGAGATAGGTGCTGATGATAACACTGAAGAATGAGCCACTGATTGGCTGGTGCAGATAGCTGAAGCAAATGCTGATGAAGATGGGTCAAATACTGAAGATGGGGTCAAAACCAGAACCAAATGAAGATGGATACCCTGAAACACAAATAAGCAAATGTCAATATGATGCAATGTTTATGTATGCAAATGATATGCAAGGGTTTGTGACTGAGCTGGATCTCATCAAAAGCTCTGATATAGGTCCAAATATGTTCAAGAAATCCAGATGGAGGTCTATAAATCCAGTAACCAAGGTGGGGGGCTCAAATAAAGAGCCACATGTCCAGGGTTTAGAATCACAAGAACTGTTCCAACATGGAGTATTCTTAATCAAGTCAAAGTAACAGGGTATTCTGAGGTCAAGGTACCTGCAAACCTGTAAACAGCCCAACCCCCTCACAGGTGGTGTTCTAAAACAAGGGTCTTCAGACTTGGATCAGTTATGAGAAGTGTAAACACTTCTAACCCGGAGGCACAGTGTTTACAATAACCATAAAAGTTCCTCCTCTAATTCACCTCAGTTTCTGAAGGTCAATACTAAAAGTTCATCCAGACTTAGCAGGCTTCCCAGATAGCCCTAGCATTGCAGGAAATCTGCAACACAGAGTTCTCAAGAAGAAACCCATATCTGAACCGTGTTTCATATTCCCGCACCAGACCGAGATGGAATGGGAAAGAATATGATTCACTCTAGCCTAGGTGTCACTCAGGTCCCAGGTATAGGACCTTAACTCTGAATAGAACACCCACCCACTAAAGCAAAACCAGATCCAGCCAGACAGCATGACAGTATGATATATAAAAAACTGTAAAGAAAGCAATAAATAAAGCTGTACAGAAAGCAGTAAATAAAGCAAATATACAAATACAAATAAGCACATAACACCCCAGTAAACACAAATCAATCAAGCGCTAGGAGGAACCCACAAAAAGAACCAGAAGCCCGGGTTGCAGTATAAGGCTCCCCAGCAGAGTCGCCAAGCTGTCGCTCCCGATAAATGGGACGAGGCCCAGATAAAGGTACAGACGCGAACGGTCGGCGAGAGGGACAATGAGAACACACAGCAGTGAACTCACTGGTGATGAATAGAGTCGCCAGCTAGGCATTTTTATCCCGGAGGAAAGGCAATGCTGCATAGACCTAGAAAGACATGGATAAGACGGTTGCGAACCAGAGAGACTGAGAAAGGGGGTTGGTTACAACCTGGGAAGGTATTAGCACCCAGATTGTCCGCCGTACTCGACGGGATCCACGCTTAAAAGATTTGTGTTTTAAAGGGGTAGTGTCAGTGCAATTTGTGTATAAAAGAGCTGGAAAAGAATGTACAGGTGTCAGTGCAAAGGAAGTGCAAAGTGTAATATATACAGTGTCAGTGTAGGAATAAGAATGAACTGCTCAAGATCATGAGGCTAAAAGATGATGCTAGAAAGAGGGGGAATATACAGAGACTTTTGTTCGATAACTGTTAAGTTATGCCTACGTATCCTCTCGTGCAATGAGGAAGTCAGAACACCGTAGTTCGACCCAAAGAGACTGAAAGATGAATTGACTTGTGAACTGCTTACTTGCCTATGCTCAAGTGTATGATCTGTCTGGCACAGATGCAAACTGTCTTACATTAGACGGAAGAAGCGAGTTCTCGTTTATGAGTGAAGATGATGAGAAAAGAATCCCGGAGGAGACGATTATTGTTTGTTTTTGAGTTTTCAGTCTTTTATTGCTTTTGAAAGTTTGTCATAAGTTAATGAGCTTAAGCCTAAACCAATGGGTTAGTAAACTCATCACATCTTCCCTCTGTTTAGAGGTAATGAGAGTACCTTAAGTGTGAAGTCAGATTCTCACACTTAATCACCTTTGGTGCAGGATTAAGATCATTAACCTACTTGTGATTATTTAGATGTTTTTGTTGTTTTTGTTTAGTGTTGAGTAATGAGGTTAAGCCATAATCAGGGATTAAACAGACTCATTACACCATCCTAATAGAAGGATAATAGATGAGAATGTTTAAGCTGAGGAAAGCTCCTCAACTTAATCCATGATTAGGGATTAAACTCATGACAAAACAAGCCTTTGATTAAGTGGATTTTATTTAATGGTATGATGATGAAGTGATTTTTATGATTTGTAAGACAGCTTGAGGGGGACTTGTCCATTAACACTAGGGTTAGTCCTTCTTAACCAATTAAGGAAGAATTAGAACCCTAATGCAAGGCCCAAGTTACAAGTGTGGTGTCTTGATGGTTATTATGTGAATTGATTAAGAGATTTAAACACATTAAGGGTTTAACACTTAGGATTAAAGTTATACACTCCATCCTAAGAGAAGGATGCAGGCATAAGCTTAATCACAAAGCCTTAAAGCCTTTAGGGTTTAGTCCCTGATTATGAGATGAGAAGAGAAGACTCAAAAGAGACACAAAGGTAAAACTAAGAAGGGGAACTAATCAAAACCCTAATCATTGTCATGCTTGGTTGTCCCTAAGGTTTGTGAGGTTTTCAAGAGAAGATCTTCAATGGAACCACCAGGAAGCAGATGAAAGGATCAAGAGAAGCAAAGCAACTTGCTTCATTCAAGAAGTCAAGTCACTTGAAGAAAGAAAGTGGGAGGAAGAAGAATGAGCAAGGTCAAACTCAAACACATAACAAAATGCAGCATGGATGCAAGAGAGATGGAAAGAAAAGTTATGAGAAGTGAAGGCAAATTCACTTCCCAAAATCACTTACCACCTGAAAGGTTAGAAAAGGGATGCAATGCAATGCAAAATGGGATGAGATGACATGATGAGAAACAAAACCAGAAGCATATACATGATGCTAATGATGCCATGAGATGCTACAAACATGAGGCAGCACATGGAAATGGTCATACAAGTTCATGAATGCAAATGAAACAAGTTAAGAACCATGAACATACATGAAAAGTTATGAAGTGCACATGGCATACAACATGGCAAATACATGATGCAATGATCAAACATGCTTTCAATATGTCTTATGATGTCAAATGAACCAAAAGAATGCTTGAAATGTCATGGCAAGTCATGCTATGCAAGAGGATGCAAGATGGATGCATATGAAAGCCCAAATTAGGGTTTATGATCAATGCAACAAACAAAAATCAAAATCAGAAACAAACAACATTATAAAAAAATGAAAATGCCACTCAAAGGACCCCTAATCCTATACTAACCCAATGCCCAAAGGAGAGGTCTCAACTCTTAACCTAATGAAAGTTGTGAATTTCCTAAAATTTCTAGGGTTTTAGAGTTCCTAAACAAAAGAAATGCCAAACAAATTGAAAATGAAAGATCAAATCATGGCCATTTTATCTTACAAACTTCATTCTAAACACAATGCAATGCAAAAAGAATCAATGTCCAACTCTTCATGGATAGGCAGAAATGATTTTTTGAACTTTGGATCAAAATAATGCACAAAAATGATTTTAATTCAATGAGAAATTCTTAAAATGCATCAAGATCAAAAAATAAATTTGGTTTGAAGGTTGGACAATGTTTCTAAATGTCTTAGAACATTTCATGAATTTTTTTTGTGATTTTTAAATACTTAAAAGTATTTTTAATAAATTAATTTCCATTAATCAATTAAAAATAAACTTTTAAATATTTTAAAATACTTTTTAAATGCTAAAAATGAAAATAAAAATATTTTTGTGTCATAGAAATTAATAAAACTCTTGAGAAAAAGTTTCATAATTTTTAAACAATTTTTACTATTTTAAATAAATTGTGCAAATAAAATGAAAAGAAATGAAATAAAAAATGAAATAAAAGAAAGTAAGCAGATCCAATGGTGGAGATTTGAACTGGGCTTGGGATAGTTGACTGGCGCGCGAATCCAAGGGCCATGGTTGGTTCTGATTTAATTAACCTAATTATGATTTATTTAATTAATTAAAGTGGATTAGGGCAAAGCAAAAGGATCTGAGCCCTTCATGCGCGCGGGAAGTCAACTGGTCAAGGCAATCCTACGCTCAATATTCAAATGGCACTAATGACCTGAGATTAGGGCAAAGCACTTTCAGGTGACCGGAGGGAAGCTCCGGTCATCTTCTCCGGCGGTATCAAAACCCTAAAACATGATTCAGGCATCTAAACATCAAATTAAGCACAGCCAAATGATCCTCTAACAACCTAGGTCATGAATCCACCCTCAAACATCATTTAAACCCCAAGAATCATGTAAATCGAAAGAAACAAAATCCACGGGTGAAATTTCAGAGTGATCATACAAACTCATCTCTCACTCATTTTCAATTTTAAAGCCATCCCCATGATCAGCAAGACATGAGCAACCAGTTTATGACTTAAAATGCAAGCTTTGGAAGAAAATGTTCATGATCATACCTGAGCTGGAAAGCTTCAAAACTGAGCTTCCAGAGCCTCCTTTGCGTGCAAATGGACTTCTTAGGCTCCCCTGATGCTAATGGAAGGCTTGGAATGAGCTTAGACAAGCTGCTTTGAGAAATCCAGTTCTGGTGTAGCAGAAAATGGAGTTTGTGTGTGAGTGGTTTCAAGCTCTGTTAACGGTTGGTTCTGGTTCCTTTTGATGTGTTTGACTTGTTGGTGAAAAGAGTTTGGATGTTTGATGGCTATGGAAGGTGATTCGAAGGAAAATGCAGACTGGGGTGGAAAATGGTGAAGCTATGTTCTTGCTCAGTTCAAGCCTGAATCTTGTTGGTTTTTGCTCAATGAGGCAAGGTGAGTTGATATGTGGAATTGGTTTTAGTGTTTGAGGCCTGTGGAGACAGATTCGAAGGAAAATGCAAAATGGAGTGAGTTTGTGAATGTGATGCTATGCTGTGTTTCAGCCTTGCTTGATGTATGAAATGGCTAGCATTTTCCTTGCATAAACAAATGGGATTGGTCAGAAGATGTGACCTGTGCTTTAGTGATAGGTGTAGCTACTTTTGCCAAAATGTCAACTTCTTGTAAGAGAGGCATGGGTCATGTTTCAGCCAAGTACAAGAGGTGTGGGTTGCGCAGCAAGGTGAGGGAGAAAGGCTAGGAGTGGTCAGCAACATAGGCAGCAAGTGGATGGAAGTGATCATGAGCTTTTGCAACTTGCTTGCTTTTGAATCTTCATGAAAATATCTTGCTCCAAAGGCCAAACAAATGAGGAACCCTTGGCACATTCTGATTTTTAGGTCACATGTGATGTTTGTGTAATGGTTTGATAACAATTAGAAGTCACAAATGCCTTTGGTACATGATTTTGCAAGTTTTCCTTTTAGTGCATAATCTTGAAAATTAGTGATTTTTGCCAACTTTAACACACCATAACTTTTGATCCAAAATGAATTAGGTCATGTTCTTGTACTTTTTGAAAAGGGAAAAATGTGATCTACAACTTTCATGACCAAAGTTTTTCCATTTGAAGCATTTTTGGATCAAAAAGTAAGGTTTGAAAAGTGACCTAAAATGACACATTCTTTAAAAGTCAACTATGCCCTAAAAAGTCAACTTTGCAAAAACTTCAAATTCTTGATTTTTGTGAACTTCAACCTTCTTCCATGATCAAATAAAGATCATATACACTCAAAATGATGAATATCATCCCTTGGTTGGGTCATTGGGGGCCTCAGATGCCCTGATTTTGCACTGACTTGTCCAGAAAGTCAACTCTTGATCAGATGACTTCCCCATGGAATTTCTTCATGAAACTTGATATGCATACTCCCTATACCATATAGAGACCAATGGAAACAAAAAATGACCAAAAAATTTGGAGTTATGGCCTCTGAAACCAAAACCCTAATTTTAGGTCAACTGTGCAGTCAAACTTGGCTCTGCATCCACTCCAATCCCAGTTCTTGTGATTCTTTGGAATTCTTGACTTTGAGAGGATATAATATGATACTTGAACACACATGGATCCCTTTGAAGTGATGGGTGACCTTTGGAGTGGCTCAAGTGGCTCTTGGATTGCTCAGATCACAAACCCTAGGTGCAGATGACTTAGAAACTATGCAGTGAATCAAAAATGAGATATGAGGTGATATGATTGTGTTTATGCATATGAAATGATCACAAGCCATGGTGAAATGGGCGAGGGAAAATTTGGGGTGTTTACAGCTGCCCCTATTCAAACATGAGTTAGCTGTGCAGGTTGTAAGCAACGGCTTAACAGGCAAACAAGATAACTTGTGGTTGAATACCAAAGACAGTCCAAAATTTGCACTCACAGAATGAAGAAGAAAAGGGATATAGATTATAAAGGGAAATAAAGTATATTGTAAAGTGTAGGCAACGGAGGACGACCGTCGAGCAGAGGACGACTGCTGGGTAAAGAGCAATGACGGGGACGGCCGACATGCTAGGAAAGTGCTGAAAACAAAGCAATGCTGGGGATAAAAGGTAAAGCCAAGACGGGGACGGCCGACTAGCTGGGAAAAATAAGAAATTATGATGGGGACGACCATCAAGGTAAAGCTGTAAAATTTTCTGGGGAAAACATGACGGGGACGGCCATCAAGTGCATAAAACAACGTAACCGACGATGGGGACGGCCATCGGGCTAAAAGAAAAGGAAAAGGGACCACGACGGGGACGGCCATCGGGTTAAAGAATAAATGAAATAAACGGATGATGGGGGACGGCCATCAAAGGTGAAGGACGATCACCTAGCAGGGGACGGCTGCTCCGTTGGGGAATAAAGGAAATATGATGGGGACGGCCATCAAAGGTGGAGGACGACCACCTGGCAGGGTACGGCTGCCGAAAATATCAACGATGGGGACGGCCATCGGATAAAAGGTCAACGATGGGGACGGCCATCGGACGAGCATGATGGAGGACGACCATCAAGAGGTGGAGGACGACCACCTAGCAGGGGACGGCTGCTCTCAGGGTTTATCATGACATAGGACGAATGTCAGATAACCAAAGATCAACAATGGGGACGGCCATTGGATAAAATGATGAAGGACGATCATCAAGAGGTGGAGGACGACAACCTAGCAAGGGACGACTGCCAAATATCAACGATGGGGACGGCCATCGGACGAGCATGATGGAGGACGACCATCAAGAGGTGGAGGACAACCACCTAGCAGGGTACGGCTGCTCTCAAGGTTTATCATGACACAGGACGAGTGTCAGATGAAAAGAAAATTTGTTTGTCGGTAACCTACTGGGGAATAGTAAACACGGACGAGTGCTTATATCCAAGAAACAAAAGGTATAAGTGTTTAGGTATTTGTGTATAGATTAAAGATGTGGACGAGCATCCTTAAGGTTGCGATACGGACGAGTATCGGGTAGAAACAAATACTGACGCGCGTTCTGAGATGATGATACTGACGAGTATCAACTGGTTAACAGAGAACACAGACGAGTGTTGAATCTGAAGGGACTCTTCTGGGGAATGGTAGACACAGGCGATTGTCTAAATTCGAGAAGACAAAAGTGTTTGACACGGTGTATGGATTAAAGATGCGGACGAGCATCCTTAAAACTATGATACGGACGAGTATCATGTAGAAACAAACGCCTGACGCATGTTTTGAGATGATGATACGGACGAGTACCAACTGGTTAACAAAGAACAAGGACTAGTGTTGAATCTGTGGGGAAATATAAGGTATATACAAGATACAGACGAGTATCTGTATGAGTGTAACATGAGTAGTGAGTATGAGTATTGCACAGATGAGTGTTTAACTGCTGGGGAGAGTGACACAGACGAGTGTCAAGAGAGAAAAGTATAATAATATCAACAGGTATGTGGGTTGCAAAATTGTAGGCAACTGCGCTGGGGACATGACACGGACGGGTGTCGAGAAAGTGTATATAGGTATATGTGAGTGCAAAGAGGATGTCTTTGGCTTTCTGCTGGGGATGTGACACGGACGGGTGTCAGGAAGTATCTGTAATATGGGTGATCTTGTTCGTAAGGAGTGTTCAGGTGACTTTACTGGGGAGTGATGACACGGACGGGTGTCAAAATGAGTATATACCGGTGTTTGTGAATTGTGAGGCAGCTGCTTTTGCTGGGGACTCTGGTGGGGATTTTTCTGTACGTTGATGAACTGTCATTATTCACAAGTGTTGGTTCAAAACATGGCTTATGATTATGCTATGTATTGTATTTTTGCCGTAATGCTCCGTGTTAAAACGGAATGCTACGCTTTGTGGGTGAACATGATGCGAATGCTATGATTGTGCAAAGATATCAAACCGGGCTCCGGGTCACGTTGCCGCAAAGATCTCTGGCCGATCTGCTTGAAATGGACATCCCAGCTGGGGGTGAGATCGTTGGTAGATCTGATGATATGACATCTGCTTGGGGATATAGGTCATTGATAGACCTATCCTTATAAATGAGAGACCCAACTGGGGTTTGTAGAAGCTTTCTTCACTCTGTTGTGATCTTCTATGCGCTGCTCTTCTGGATAGAGGCTGGAACTCTGTGGGGAGATAGCTCTCTGACTTTTGTGCTTGGCTGAGGGCGAGATGGAAATTCGGCTGGGGAGGAAAAGAGATCATTGAGAGACCTTCCTAGGGATTCTGTTGAAGAGGATCCTTGACTCAGCCGGGGATATGGGCGCCTTCCGTGATGCCTGGTAACTCTGATGGGGAAATGACAACTCAGCTGGGGGAAGTCATGAGAGGCAACTCAGCTGGGGAGAGAACACTTCGGGTGCTAAAATTAAGTGTTGATTTGTCAGCTTGCTGGGATGAGGCTTTCATGCCCCAAGTTGCATTCTGGATACCTGCAACCCTGAAAAAGATGGAGAAACGCACAAGATAATCCCAAGGTATCCCTTACTAGATTCCGTCATAGGATTTAGGCACTTCTGAGAGTAAGTATATTTCTTGCAAGCACGCTTTTTGTTTGAGGATAAAACATCTGTATTCTGTGCAATCAGTTTTTTAGACATCAGACATTTTTTGCAAATAAAATGTGCAAAACGAGACATGACTGAAAATCTGATTTTATTAATTCATATGCCCTGAATTGGCGAGATACAGTCAAAGGAACATATCCCCTGGAATGAGGAGATTGTTACAAATTGAGAAACAAAATGCTGGCAGTGTTGACGACGCTTTAAAAAGCTTCCTCTTCACTATGACTCGTATGACTTTTGACGTTCTTCTCATCTTGCTCTCTGAAGAATGTTGATTCTGATTGAAGCTTGATCCTTTCAAACCTCACCAAGTTGTAAACGATACAGACGAATTCAGAATGCAGTTGTTCGCTTATTCCCTTATTTTGCATGGATCGCCCTTTCGGGTTTTCAATCCATCGGGATACCCATTTTTGCCTGAGTCATCCAATGCGGCTTTTCGACTCAGCGGGTGTACATTTTTGTTTATTTTCCCTTATTTTTGCCCGAGTCTTTTATTCTGTTTTTGACTCGCCGGGATGCCCTATTTTTGCCTGGACTTACATTCTGTTTTTATGTCCAGCGGGTCATTCTTATGCGAAGTATTTTTTAACTGCATCTGAATTCACAGGGGACGGGAAATCTTCACCATCCATGGTGCTGAGCATCAGTGCTCCACCAGAGAAAACTTTCTTCACTACAAATGGTCCTTCATAATTTGGAGTCCATTTGCCCCTGTGGTCTGTATGAGGAGGGAGGATTCTTTTCAGCACAAGATCTCCCACTTGGTATCCTTGGTGCCTGACTTTCTGATCGAAGGCTTTCTTCATTCTTTTCTGATACAACTGCCCATGACAGATTGCAGCCAATCTTCTATCTTCAATCAGACTCAGTTGCTCGTATCGGGACCTAACCCATTCTGCTTCACTCAGTTTAACATCCATCAGTACCCGTAAGGAGGGTAATTCAACTTCAACAGGTAGGACTGCCTTCATACCATACACAAGTTGATACGGTGTTGCCCCAGTGGATGTCCTGATTGACGTGTGGTACCCATGCAAGGCAAATGGTAGCATTTCATGCCAGTCTTTGTAAGTGACTACCATCTACTGCACAATCTTCTTGATATTTTTATTTGCTGCCTCAACAGCGCCATTCATCTTTGGCCTGTAAGGAGAAGAATTGTGATGTTGAATTTTGAAGTCCCGGCACAGCTCAGCCATCATCTTGTTGTTTAAGTTGGAACCATTATCAGTAATGATTCGCTCGGGAACTCCATATCGACAGATGATATCTCTCTTCAGAAATCTGGCTACCACTTGTCTTGTAACATTCGCATATGAGGCTGCTTCAACCCACTTGGTGAAATAATCAATGGCAACCAAGATGAATCTGTGGCCATTTGAAGCAGTTGGCTGAATCTTGCCAATCATATCAATGCCCCACATGGAGAAGGGCCTGGGTGAATACATTATATTCAAAGGATTGGGAGGCACATGCACCTTGTCTGCATAAATCTGGCATTTATGGCACTTCCTGGCATAAGCACAACAGTCTGCATCCATTGTGATCCAGTAATATCCTGATCTTAACAATTTCTTGGCCATGGCATGTCCTCCAGCATGGGTTCCAAAGGATCCTTCGTGCACTTCATGCATTAACAAGTCTGCTTCTGTCTTATCAACACATCTGAGAAGTATCATGTCAAAGTTTCTCTTGTACAGGGAGCCATCAGTGTTCAGAAAGAAACTACCAGCAAGCCTTCTCAAAGTCTTCTTATCATTGGAAGATTCCCCTGGTGGGTATGTTTGGTCCTCCAAGAAGCATTTAATGTCATGGAACCAAGGCTTATCGTCTTTGACAACTTCTGCTGCGAACACATATACTGGTCTATCAAGTCTGGACACTGAAATCTGAGGTACAAAGTTAGCAGCTTGAACTTTGATCATGGATGAAATGGTAGCAAGAGCATCTGCAAACTGATTCTCGTCCCGAGGGATATACTCAAGCTTGACTGTTGTGAAGAAAGTCAACAACCTCCTTGTATAATCCCTGTAAGGTATCAGATGACCCTGATGGGTGTACCATTTGCCGTTGGTTTGATTAACTACCAGAGTTGAATCTCCGACTACTGTCAATGTCTTGATCCTGAGGTCAATGGCTTCCTCAAGCCCCATAATGCAAGCTTCGTATTCAGCTTCGTTGTTAGTGCAGTTGAAAGTGAGTTTTGCCGAGAAAGGCATGTGAACTCCCTTAGGTGTAATGAGTACTGCACCAACACCACGACCATTCATGTTAACAGCCCCGTCAAACATCATAGTCCATCCTTCTTCCGGGTCAGGCCCTTCAGTGTGAATAGGCTCTTCATGATCTTTTGATTTTATGAACATGATGTCTTCATCAGGGAAGTCAAATCTCATAGGCTGGTAGTCATCAATGGGTTGCTCAGCAAGATATTCAGATAGTACACTGCCCTTGATGGCTTTCTGAGAGGTGTATTGGATGTCATATTCTGTGAGAATCATCTGCCATCTTGCAACCCGTCCGGTAAGAGCTGGCTTCTCGAAAATGTACTTGACTGGGTCCATTTTTGAGATCAACAAAGTAGTGTGGGTCAACATATACTGTCTCAGTCGGCGGGCAGCCCACGCCAAAGCACAGCAAGTTTTCTCGAGCAGTGAATAACGCTGTTCACAGTCGGTAAACTTTTTGCTTAGGTAGTATATTGCATACTCTTTTCGACCAGACTCGTCATGCTGGCCCAGCACACACCCCATTGACTCTTCTAATACTGTCAGGTACATTATCAGAGGTCTCCCTTCAACTGGAGGCATAAGGATTGGAGGTTCTTGCAGATATTCTTTGATCTTGTCAAAAGCCTTCTGGCAGTCTTCATTCCACCTGACCGTTTGTTCCTTTCTTAACAGCTTGAACAAGGGTTCGCAGGTTGCTGTGAGATGAGATATGAACCTTGAGATGTAGTTCAATCGACCTAAGAACCCTCGAACTTCTTTCTCAGTTTTCGGTGCAGGCATCTCTTGAATAGCTTTGACTTTATCAGGGTCAACCTCAATCCCTTTCTCGCTTACAATAAATCCCAGCAGCTTACCAGATCGCACCCCAAATGTGCATTTGTTGGGGTTCAACTTCAGTTGATACTTCCTCAGACGCTTGAATAACTTCAGTAGATTCACCAGGTGATCTTCCTCTGTAAGGGACTTGGCAATCATATCGTCCACATAACATTCTATCTCTTTATGAATCATATCGTGGAATAATGTCACCATAGCCCGTTGATATGTGGCACCAGCATTCTTCAGTCCGAATGGCATTACCTTGTAGCAGAACGTGCCCCAGGGTGTGATGAAGGTTGTCTTCTCCATGTATTCAGGTGACATTTTGATCTGATTATATCCTGAAAATCCGTCCATGAAGGAGAATACCGAGAACTGAGCCGTGTTATCCACCAATACGTCAATGTGAGGTAATGGGAAGTCATCCTTTGGGCTAGCTCTGTTCAGATCCCGGTAGTCAACACACATCCTTACTTTGCCGTCCTTTTTAGGCACAGGTACTATGTTAGCAACCCACGGTGGATAGCTAGTTACAGCAAGGAACCCGGCGTCCCATTGCTTTTGTACCTCCTCCTTGATTTTCATAGCCATGTCGGGACGAGTTCGGCGCAGTTTCTGTTTGACCGGCGGGCATTCTTCTCTCAAAGGCAGCTTGTGCACAACAATGTCGGTGTCCAACCCGGGCATATCCTGATAAGACCAAGCAAACACGTCCACATACTCTTGAAGCAGGTCGATCAGTTGTCTCTTCACCGAGTCTTGTAGGCAGGCCCCGATTTTAACCTCTTTCACGTCTCCCTCTGTACCAAGATTAATCACTTCAACCTCCTCCTGGTGAGGAGTAATAACCTTTTCCCCTTGTCTTAACAACCTGGCTATCTCTTCAGGAAGCTCATATTCTTCATCAACCCCTTCATCAGCTTGATTGATTGGATTGTCAAAGTCATACGAAGTCATAGCCGTGTTGTTGTCGGTGCTGTCAGGAAGGCACACTCTACAAGGGTTCAGTTTGTTCATTTTAGTGATTTGATTTTAATCTTGTTTTAGAAAAGTGAAATAAAGTTGTCATTTTGAAAACACTGCCATTTATTTTTTGTACAAAAAGAAAAATGGAAAAACAGTGAGCGGAAAAGAAAAAGACTCGTTTGCAAAAAGATGTCTGATATTTCATTGATTAATCTTGTTTGCACAAAAAGTACAGATGGCCCGATTACAAAATGAGTCTTGTCATCTTGGGAAAGATGCAAGACTTTGATGCATGCTATAAAAATACAGGAAATAATAATTACTCTGCATGAGTAACTCTTATAATTTCCTGGGAAGACCAGTTTGAGATACTGCTCCCCGGGACCTTTGGACGAATCCAGCTTTCCAGGTTGCGTTCTTCTTCCAGCTCGTCTTCCAAACAGTTGACAGCATCAGGGGTGAGCATCCCCCCACTCACAAAGTTGGGCTCTTTCACAGCCTCTGCTTGATCTTGTTGAGTTGGTTTGTAACCCAACCCAAATCTATCCTCTTTCTTCTCCATCGATAATAGTTTGCCCCAGCCTTGGGCGTTTCCTCCCTCAACAAACTTCCGGGCTTGTTGGTATGATGATATTGAAGTACCAGGCACAGCAGATGTTTCATTGACATTCAGAGCTTCGAACCCCTGACTCATTGTTTCATGGATCTCCCCATCCATCTCAATATACTTATAGGTAGCCAGGTGGCTGACAAAAATATCCTCCTCTCCACAGATTGTAACGATTTGACTCTCCCACTCATATTTTAACTTCTGGTGAAGGGTAGAGGTCACGGCGCTAGCGGCGTGAATCCATGGCCTACCCAATAGACAGCTGTAGGCAGGCTGTATATCCATCACGTAGAAGATCGTTGTGAAAGTCTGCGGGCCAATCGTTACGGGCAACTCAATCTCTCCCAGGACTGATCTCTTTGAACCATCAAAGGCTCTCACCACCAGGTTGCTGGGTCTCAACGCCAATCCGTCATATTCTAGCTTCACCAGGGCCTTTTTAGGTAAGACATTGAGGGATGACCCCGTGTCTACCAGCATATGGGAAAGGACAGCACCTTTACATTCCATGGTTATGTGCAAGGCTTTGTTATGGTTGCGGCCTTCCGTCGTCAAATCAGTATTGGTGAACCCTAGTCCGTGACTAGCATTAACATTTCCAACTACAACTTCTAGTTGATTGACAGTGATCTCTTCAGGCACGTAAGCTGCGTGCAAGACTTTGAGTAGTGCATTCCGATGGGCTTCGGAGCACATAAGCAATGATAGGATTGAGATCTTGGAAGGCGTATGATGAAGTTGATCCACTACTTTATAATCACTCTTTTTGATGATTCGCATGAACTCATCAACCTCTTGATCAAAGGGTGTTCTTAAGGCTTCTTTAACAGTCTGCTCTTCCTGCACCAAGCTTTTCCCTTTTGCCTTAGCAGCAGCTTCTGCTTCGGCAGTGGGTCTCTGAATTTGTGGAGCAAAAAGACGTCCGCTTCGGGTGAAGCCTCCGCCTCCTCCCACATTGTCAATTTGTGGTGAAGGGGTTGATGATTCAAAAGTGATTCTTTGTCCTTCACAGTACAGGTCAGAGCCGTAATGCCAGGGGATAGCATTACTACTTTCATAAGGTACTGGTCCGGGCACCGTGATAGTGACTGGACTGATTGCAGCTGCGGAAGGAACAATGATAGTCTGTGGATCGTAATAAATTGTGACTGGTGCTCTGGTGGGAGCAGCACTTTCTGAGTTGTAGGCGGAGTTGTTTTCAGGATCATAAAATATTGTGACAGTTGAGACATCTTCATGATTTATTGCTGGTGTTGTAGGAGACATTGATGGAAGGATGGATGTTGTTGTTGTAGGAGTTTCAAAATGGAGTGGTGCTGGAGTTGTAGAAGGAACATTTGTTGATATCTGATCAGTTGAAATGACAGAGGAAGTACTTGTTGATGAAACCGAAGAATTGTCAGGAACAATGGTTGTTGCAGTTGTAGGAGGTTCTGGAGTTGTTGCTGATGAGATTGCTGGATTTGTTGGAAATGATGTGGTGATCTGAAGTTGGCCACTCTGAATGAGACCGTCTATGCCATTCCTCAAGTTATTGCACCCGTTCACTGAAATATTGCAGTAACCACAACCCAACTCACACCCCGGATCTGACCCACACTGGTTATTAAATAAGACGACTTGTCTTCTCCAATAGCGTTAATTCTGGGACCCCCGTGGTTTGGCATTGGGTTCTTATTGACATTAGGTGGTGGTGCGAAATTCAGAGTTTTTGAGTCTACCAGGTCTTGTACCTTCATGTGCAGAGCTCTGCACTTTTCTGTACTGTGGCCAGGTGCATTTGAATGAAAAGCACATCTGGCGTTGGAGTCATAATTCCTGGGTAGACTGTTGGGATCTGGAGGTGCCAGCGTCCTTAGCTCAACCAGGTTGAGTTTCAGGAGTTGTGGCAGCAATGTAGCATATGGCATAGGGATCGGATCGATTACCCTGTTGGCTTGAGAAGGCCTCTGCTGGAATGGCCTTTGCTGGTTACTGTTGTTGGTGTTGCTGTTGTTGTAATTTCTCGGAGGATATTGAGCTTGTTGATGGTACTGAGGTAGTTGTTGATAGTTTTGTTGCGGAGGTTGATAAGCTGGTTGAGGATGAGCTAGAGTGGGAATGGTGACTGCTGCCACTGATCTGTGAACATATTGGGGCCTGCAAAAGGCTTTCTTGTACTACTGGACGAGCTTGCACCGTTGTCTGAGATCTTACCCATCTTCAATAGGCTTTCAATTCTCTCCCCGGCTATGACAACATCTGCAAAGCTAGTGGAAGAGAAAGCAGCCAGCCTGTCAATATATGTTCCCTGAAGGGTGTTCATAAACATATCTGCCATTTCCCTTTCAGACATAGGTGGTTGAACGGCAGCAGCCAGTTGCCTCCATCTCTGGGCATATTCTCGGAAACTTTCCCTTGACGACTGTGACATTCCCATTAGGAGAGTCATGTTGGGTGCCATATCTAAGTTGTACTGATACTGTCTGATGAAGGCCTCTGCCAGGTCCTTCCAGCATCTAATAGTTGCCCTTGTCAAGTGAGAGTACCATTCTCTTGAAGCTCCTGTCAAGCTGTCTTCGAAATAG
Organism: Lathyrus aphaca; assembly: GCA_963966055.1. Lineage (NCBI taxonomy): Eukaryota > Viridiplantae > Streptophyta > Magnoliopsida > Fabales > Fabaceae > Lathyrus > Lathyrus aphaca. The sequence goes on along the minus strand of OZ014519.1, from coordinate 199,783,542 downwards.
AACATCCAGAGCTTCTCATCCATAGTATAGGCCTTCAGCCTCCCCATAAATGATTGTAAATGAGTCCGGGGGCATGAAGTCCCGTTGTATTTTTCAAAGCAAGGAGGCTTGAACTTATGGGGAATCCTGACCCCGTCTACTAAGCCCATGTCCATGACGTCGAAACCCAGAGAGTTTTGAGACTCTAAGGACCTCAATTTCTCAGCTATCTCAACCAGCCTTCTATCATAAGCTTCTTCCCCAGCACCCATTACTGTGAATTGATCCTCTTGGGGGTCTTCTTGAAGTACCCTGGCTGCAGTGGCAGTCCCTTGAACATTTGCAGGGATGTTGACCTCAGGGTGGAGGTGGGGGCCAAATACAGGGGGGTTAACATGAGGTTGGACCCTTTCATTGTTGCTGGTGCCGGCAGTCCCTATATGTGGATCTTCTTTATTTTGCCTTTCCACCATGGCCCTCAATCTTTCCTGGCTCTGAGCCATGTTGTTCATTACTTCCATAAACTGCGTCATTTGATTCCTCATTTCTAGCCTTTCATTCGCCATTTGGTTTCTGACCTCAGTAAGGTCCTGCTGCATCTGATCCATTTGAATGCCCGGAAGGTTGTTACGGGTTGGATAACGGTGCGGACGATTGAGGGGAAATACTCGGCGCCGAGCAATAGTTCCTGAACATCACAACAGAGTTAGTGGCAATAAATCAAAAACCTACAAAACAAACAAAAGTGTTAGCATGCAATGCAGTTATGCTTATTTGTTCTCAAGGTATCCGGTTTGGCATTCAGTTTTGACCCTTCCAGACCCTTGAAGATGCTGCTGATGTTGCTTTCAAAGTGAAACTTGGATGGAACAAACTAATACATATATTACAAAAGAAAAATGGTACATAGTTTGTTTACAAATACAAGCCCTCTGAGGGGTCAAAATACATTACAGGAAAATAAAAGTACATGGAATGAAAGCAACAACAAACAAATGGTCAAACACCAAGACCAAACTCATCCTCACGAACTTCCTTGAGAAGTGCTTCGGTCACAGGATCAGCCGGGCGTTCCATGAGATTCCTGATGAGGAGGTTCCGGGTCGTAACAGTTGCTGTTAGTTTCTTGTGCTGGCTTTGGTCCTTTGACCTCTTCACTCCAGCTTTGATCTTCAGCTCTGATATCTCCCTCTGGGCTGCTGCCAAGGCTTCTTGCTGTTCTTTTGCACTAACTTCCAGTTGCTCTCAAACTCTTCCAAACTGATAGTGGCAGGGGGTGGTGCTGAAGATGACTCAGGCATATCTTCTATGGTAAATGGCATTCCAGAGAATTGAGCCCTGGCATAGGACCACTCATAATATTGTGCTGATGCCACATTGCTGCACTTCCCCAAAATGGTTATTCCCTTGGTTTGGACATTATCCCAGGCCCAAGCAGCCTGCCTAACAATAGCCAGATTAGGCTTGTTCTCACAATAGAGTGTCTCAACCAAGTCCTGTGCCTTAGGAGTGTGGACCAGTGCATAGCCCAGTTGTCTTCTGAACATCAGAGGATTGTAGTTAATACTTCCCTTAACTCCTATTAGGGGCACATTGGGAAAATGCCCACAGCTGGTGATGATATCCCTGCCTTTTGTGCTTTGAGTGCACCACCTAATATCAGCTGAAGTTAGAGCAGTGAGTCTCTTAGCCCAGATTTTTTGCTGATGAGGATTCAAAAATGCATCTGTCCTGGGTAGATGCCTGAGAAGCCAAGTATGGAATAATGGAGCACAACACCTCACTAATCTTCCCCTCTGCTTTTCATTCCTCTGATGCACTGAGTAGTAGAGGTCCCCCAATAAAGTGGGCACTGGGTTCTTCAAGATGAAAAGATGGATTGCACTCTTGCTAATGAATCGAGGCTCATCTGCAAACAATACAATTCCATATATGCTCAAGGCCAACAAAGCACAGACAGCTTTCCACTCTCCTAGAGAAGCTTTCAGGGTAGCTTGAGAGATCAAGAAATCCAGATGGAAGCCAGGGATTCCAGCTTTAGAAGTCATATGCTGCTCAATCAGAACAGGTTCTAGATGCAAAGCCTTTGCTACTTCTCCATTACCAGGAAAGACCATCTCAGGGTTGAAAGGGATTCCACCCCTGATAGGTATACCAACCAATGATGAGTATTCTTCCAATAGAGGGCCTAGCTGAAAGTCCTGAAAAGTGAAGCATCTCAGTGGGGGATCATAAAACTGAATGCAAGTGTGGATCAGGCTTCTCTGTGAAGGGTCCAGGTCCATAACCATATCAAGTATATCTCCGTAGTGTTCCCTGAACAATGGTATGTGATCCGGAGTGATCAGGGTCTGAATCCTCCTGATGTCAGATAGCTCTGGCTGGAAGAAGTGGTAGGTGATGTTGCTCTTTTTAGGAGCCATGATGCTGAAGGTGAGTAGAGATAGGTGCTGATGATAACACTGAAGAATGAGCCACTGATTGGTTGGTGCAGATAGCTGAAGCAAATGCTGATGAAGATGGGTCAAATACTGAAGATGGGGTCAAAACCAGAACCAAATGAAGATGGATACCCTGAAACACAAATAAGCAAATGTCAATATGATGCAATGTTTATGTATGCAAATGATATGCAAGGGTTTGTGACTGAGCTGGATCTGATCAAAAGCTCTGATATAGGTCCAAATATGTTCAAGAAATCCAGATGGAGGTCTATAAATCCAGTAACCAAGGTGGGGGGCTCAAATAAAGAGCCACATGTCCAGGGTTTAGAATCACAAGAACTGTTCCAACATGGAGTATTCTTAAACAAGTCAAAGTAACAGGGTATTCTGAGGTCAAGGTACCTGCAAACCTGTAAACAGCCCAACCCCCTCACAGGTGGTGTTCTAAAACAAGGGTCTTCAGACTTGGATCAGTTATGAGAAGTGTAAACACTTCTAACCCGGAGGCACAGTGTTTACAATAACCATAAAAGTTCCTCCTCTAATTCACCTCAGTTTCTGAAGGTCAATACTTAAAGGTCATCCAGACTTAGCAGGCTTCCCAGATAGCCCTAGCATTGCAGGAAATCTGCAACACAGACTTCTCAAGAAGAAACCCATATCTGAATCGTGTTTCATATTCCCGCACCAGACCGAGATGGAATGGGAAAGAATATGATTCACTCTAGCCTAGGTGTCACTCAGGTCCCAGGTATAGGACCTTAACTCTCAATAGAACACCCACCCACCAAAGCAAAACCAGATCCAGCCAGACAGCATGACAGTATGATATATAAAAAACTGTAAAGAAAGCAATAAATAAAGCTGTACAGAAAGCAGTAAATAAAGCAAATATACAAATACAAATAAGCACATAACACCCCAGTAAACACAAATCAATCAAGCGCTAGGAGGAACCCACAAAAAGAACCAGAAGCCCTGGTTGCAGTATAAGGCTCCCCAGCAGAGTCGCCAAGCTGTCGCTCCCGATAAATGGGACGAGGCCCAGATAAAGGTACAGACGCGAACGGTCGGCGAGAGGGACAATGAGAACACACAGCAGTGAACTCACTGGTGATGAATAGAGTCGCCAGCTAGGCATTTTTATCCCGGAGGAAAGGCAATGCTGCATAGACCTAGAAAGACATGGATAAGACGGTTGCGAACCAGAGAGACTGAGAAAGGGGGTTGGTTACAACCTGGGAAGGTATTAGCACCCAGATTGTCCGCCGTACTCGACGGGATCCACGCTTAAAAGATTTGTGTTTTAAAGGGGTAGTGTCAGTGCAATTTGTGTATAAAAGAGTTGGAAAAGAATGTACAAGTGTCAGTGCAAAGGAAGTGCAAAGTGTAATATATACAGTGTCAGTGTAGGAATAAGAATGAACTGCTCAAGATCATGAGGCTAAAAGATGATGCTAGAAAGAGGGGGAATATACAGAGACTTTTGTTCGATAACTGTTAAGTTATGCCTACGTATCCTCTCGTGCAATGAGGAAGTCAGAACACCGTAGTTCGACCCAAAGAGACTGAAAGATGAATTGACTTGTGAACTGCTTACTTGCCTATGCTCAAGTGTATGATCTGTCTGGCACAGATGCAAACTGTCTTACATTAGACGGAAGAAGCGAGTTCTCGTTTATGAGTGAAGATGATGAGAAAAGAATCCCGGAGGAGACGATTATTGTTTGTTTTTGAGTTTTCAGTCTTTTATTGCTTTTGAAAGTTTGTCATAAGTTAATGAGCTTAAGCCTAAACCAATGGGTTAGTAAACTCAGCACATCTTCCCTCTGTTTAGGGGTAATGAGAGTACCTTAAGTGTGAAGTCAGATTCTCACACTTAATCACCTTTGGTGCAGGATTAAGATCATTAACCTACTTGTGATTATTTAGATGTTTTTGTTGTTTTTGTTTAGTGTTGAGTAATGAGGTTAAGCCATAATCAGGGATTAAACAGACTCATTACACCATCCTAATAGAAGGATAATAGATGAGAATGTTTAAGCTGAGGAAAGCTCCTCAACTTAATCCATGATTAGGGATTAAACTCATGACAAAACAAGCCTTTGATTAAGTGGATTTTATTTAATGGTATGATGATGAAGTGATTTTTATGATTTGTAAGACAGCTTGAGGGGGACTTGTCCATTAACACTAGGGTTAGTCCTTCTTAACCAATTAAGGAAGAATTAGAACCCTAATGCAAGGCCCAAGTTACAAGTGTGGTGTCTTGATGGTTATTATGTGAATTGATTAAGAGATTTAAACACATTAAGGGTTTAACACTTAGGATTAAAGTTATACACTCCATCCTAAGAGAAGGATGCAGGCATAAGCTTAATCACAAAGCCTTAAAGCCTTTAGGGTTTAGTCCCTGATTATGAGATGAGAAGAGAAGACTCAAAAGAGACACAAAGGTAAAACTAAGAAGGGGAACTAATCAAAACCCTAATCATTGTCATGCTTGGTTGTCCCTAAGGTTTGTGAGGTTTTCAAAAGAAGATCTTCAATGGAACCACCAGGAAGCAGATGAAAGGATCAAGAGAAGCAAAGCAACTTGCTTCATTCAAGAAGTCAAGTCACTTGAAGAAAGAAAGTGGGAGGAAGAAGAATGAGCAAGGTCAAACTCAAACACATAACAAAATGCAGCATGGATGCAAGAGATATGGAAAGAAAAGTTATGAGAAGTGAAGGCAAATTCACTTCCCAAAATCACTTACCACCTGAAAGGTTAGAAAAGGGATGCAATGCAATGCAAAATGGGATGAGATGACATGATGAGAAACAAAACCAGAAGCATATACATGATGCTAATGATGCCATGAGATGCTACAAACATGAGGCAGCACATGGAAATGGTCATACAAGTTCATGAATGCAAATGAAACAAGTTAAGAACCATGAACATACATGAAAAGTTATGAAGTGCACATGGCATACAACATGGAAAATACATGATGCAATGATCAAACATGCTTTCAATATGTCTTATGATGTCAAATGAACCAAAAGAATGCTTGAAATGTCATGGCAAGTCATGCTATGCAAGAGGATGCAAGATGGATGCATATGAAAGCCCAAATTAGGGTTTATGATCAATGCAACAAACAAAAATCAAAATCAGAAACAAACAACATTATAAAAAAATGAAAATGCCACTCAAAGGACCCCTAATCCTATACTAACCCAATGCCCAAAGGAGAGGTCTCAACTCTTAACCTAATGAAAGTTGTGAATTTCCTAAAATTTCTAGGGTTTTAGAGTTCCTAAACAAAAGAAATGCCAAACAAATTGAAAATGAAAGATCAAATCATGGCCATTTTATCTTACAAACTTCATGCTAAACACAATGCAATGCAAAAAGAATCAATGTCCAACTCTTCATGGATAGGCAGAAATGATTTTTTGAACTTTGGATCAAAATAATGCACAAAAATGATTTTAATTCAATGAGAAATTCTTAAAATGCATCAAGATCAAAAAATAAATTTGGTTTGAAGGTTGGACAATGTTTCTAAATGTCTTAGAACATTTCATGAATTTTTTTTGTGATTTTTAAATACTTAAAAGTATTTTTAATAAATTAATTTCCATTAATAAATTAAAAATAAACTTTTAAATATTTTAAAATACTTTTTAAATGCTAAAAATGAAAATAAAAGTATTTTTGTGTCTTAGAAATTAATAAAACTCTTGAGAAAAAGTTTCATAATTTTTAAACAATTTTTACTATTTTAAATAAATTGTGCAAATAAAATGAAAAGAAATGAAATAAAAAATGAAATAAAAGAAAGTAAGCAGATCCAATGGTGGAGATTTGAACTGGGCTTGGGATAGTTGACTGGCGCGCGAATCCAAGGGCCATGGTTGGTTCTGATTTAATTAACCTAATTATGATTTATTTAATTAATTAAAGTGGATTAGGGCAAAGCAAAAGGATCTGAGCCCTTCATGCGCGCGGGAAGTCAACTGGTCAAGGCAATCCTACGCTCAATATTCAAATGGCACTAATGACCTGAGATTAGGGCAAAGCACTTTCAGGTGACCGGAGGGAAGCTCCGGTCATCTTCTCCGGCGGTATCAAAACCCTAAAACATGATTCAGGCATCTAAACATCAAATTAAGCACAGCCAAATGATCCTCTAACAACCTAGGTCATGAATCCACCCTCAAACATCATTTAAACCCCAAGAATCATGTAAATCGAAAGAAACAAAATCCACGGGTGAAATTTCAGAGTGATCATACAAACTCATCTCTCACTCATTTTCAATTTTAAAGCCATCCCCATGATCAGCAAGACATGAGCAACCAGTTTATGACTTAAAATGCAAGCTTTGGAAGAAAATGTTCATGATCATACCTGAGCTGGAAAGCTTCAAAACTGAGCTTCCAGAGCCTCCTTTGCGTGCAAATGGACTTCTTAGGCTCCCCTGATGCTAATGGAAGGCTTGGAATGAGCTTAGACAAGCTGCTTTGAGAAATCCAGTTTTGGTGTAGCAGAAAATGGAGTTTGTGTGTGAGTGGTTTCAAGCTCTGTTAACGGTTGGTTCTGGTTCCTTTTGATGTGTTTGACTTGTTGGTGAAAAGAGTTTGGATGTTTGATGGCTGTGGAAGGTGATTCGAAGGAAAATGCAGACTGGGGTGGAAAATGGTGAAGCTATGTTCTTGCTCAGTTCAAGCCTGAATCTTGTTGGTTTTTGCTCAATGAGGCAAGGTGAGTTGATATGTGGAATTGGTTTTAGTGTTTGAGGCCTGTGGAGACAGATTCGAAGGAAAATGCAAAATGGAGTGAGTTTGTGAATGTGATGCTATGCTGTGTTTCAGCCTTGCTTGATGTATGAAATGGCTAGCATTTTCCTTGCATAAACAAATGGGATTGGTCAGAAGATGTGACCTGTGCTTTAGTGATAGGTGTAGCTACTTTTGCCAAAATGTCAACTTCTTGTAAGAGAGGCATGGGTCATGTTTCAGCCAAGTACAAGAGGTGTGGGTTGCGCAGCAAGGTGAGGGAGAAAGGCAAGGAGTGGTCAGCAACATAGGCAGCAAGTGGATGGAAGTGATCATGAGCTTTTGCAACTTGCTTGCTTTTGAATCTTCATGAAAATATCTTGCTCCAAAGGCCAAACAAATGAGGAACCCTTGGCACATTCTGATTTTTAGGTCACATGTGATGTTTGTGTAATGGTTTGATAACAATTAGAAGTCACAAATGCCTTTGGTACATGATTTTGCAAGTTTTCCTTTTAGTGCATAATCTTGAAAATTAGTGATTTTTGCCAACTTTAACACACCATAACTTTTGATCCAAAATGAATTAGGTCATGTTCTTGTACTTTTTGAAAAGGGAAAAATGTGATCTACAACTTTCATGACCAAAGTTTTTCCATTTGAAGCATTTTTGGATCAAAAAGTAAGGTTTGAAAAGTGACCTAAAATGACACATTCTTTAAAAGTCAACTATGCCCTAAAAAGTCAACTTTGCAAAAACTTCAAATTCTTGATTTTTGTGAACTTCAACCTTCTTCCATGATCAAATAAAGATCATATACACTCAAAATGATGAATATCATCCCTTGGTTGGGTCATTGGGGGCCTCAGATGCCCTGATTTTGCACTGACTTGTCCAGAAAGTCAACTCTTGATCAGATGACTTCCCCATGGAATTTCTTCATGAAACTTGATATGCATACTCCCTATACCATATAGAGACCAATGGAAACAAAAAATGACCAAAAAATTTGGAGTTATGGCCTCTGAAACCAAAACCCTAATTTTAGGTCAATTGTGCAGTCAAACTTGGCTCTGCATCCACTCCAATCCCAGTTCTTGTGATTCTTTGGAATTCTTGACTTTGAGAGGATATAATATGATACTTGAACACACATGGATCCCTTTGAAGTGATGGGTGACCTTTGGAGTGGCTCAAGTGGCTCTTGGATTGCTCAGATCACAAACCCTAGGTGCAGATGACTTAGAAACTATGCAGTGAATCAAAAATGAGATATGAGGTGATATGATTGTGTTTATGCATATGAAATGATCACAAGCCCTGGTGAAATGGGTGAGGGCAAATTTGGGGTGTTTACAGCTGCCCCTATTCAAACATGAGTTAGCTGTGCAGGTTGTAAGCAACGGCTTAACAGGCAAACAAGATAACTTGTGGTTGAACACCAAAGACAGTCCAAAATTTGCACTCACAGAATGAAGAAGAAAAGGGATATAGATTATAAAGGGAAATAAAGTATATTGTAAAGTGTAGGCAACGGAGGACGACCGTCGAGCAGAGGACGACTGCTGGGTAAAGAGCAATGACGGGGACGGCCGACATGCTAGGAAAGTGCTGAAAACAAAGCAATGCTGGGGATAAAAGGTAAAGCCAAGACGGGGACGGCCGACTAGCTGGGAAAATAAGAAATTATGATGGGGACGGCCATCAAGGTAAAGCTGTAAAATTTTTTGGGGAAAACATGACGGGGACGGCCATCAAGTGCATAAAACAATGTAACCGACGATGGGGACGGCCATCGGGCTAAAAGAAAAGGAAAAGGGACCACGACGGGGACGACCATCAGGTTAAAGAATAAATGAAATAAACGGATGATGGGGGACGGCCATCAAAGGTGAAGGACGATCACCTAGCAGGGGACGGATGCTCCGTTGGGGAATAAAGGAAATATGATGGGGACGGCCATCAAAGGTGGAGGACGACCACCTGGCAGGGTACGGCTGCCGAAAATATCAACGATGGGGACGGCCATCGGATAAAAGGTCAACGATGGGGACGGCCATCGGACGAGCATGATGGAGGACGACCATCAAGAGGTGGAGGACGACCACCTAGCAGGGGACGGTTGCTCTCAGGGTTTATCATGACATAGGACGAATGTCAGATAACCAAAGATCAACAATGGGGACGGCCATTGGATAAAATGATGAAGGACGATCATCAAGAGGTGGAGGACGACCACCTAGCAGGGGACGACTGCCAAATATCAACGATGGGGACGGCCATCGGACGAGCATGATGGAGGACGACCATCAAGAGGTGGAGGACGACCACCTAGCAGGGTACGGCTGCTCTCAAGGTTTATCATGACACAGGACGAGTGTCAGATGAAAAGAAAATTTGTTTGTCGGTAACCTACTGGGGAATAGTAAACACGGACGAGTGCTTATATCCAAGAAACAAAAGGTATAAGTGTTTAGGTATTTGTGTATAGATTAAAGATGCGGACGAGCATCCTTAAGGTTGCGATACGGACGAGTATCGGGTAGAAACAAATACTGACGCGCGTTCTGAGATGATGATACGGACGAGTATCAACTGGTTAACAGAGAACACGGACGAGTGTTGAATCTGAAGGGACTCTTCTAGGGAATGGTAGACACAGGCGATTGTCTAAATTCGAGAAGACAAAAGTGTTTGACACGGTGTATGGATTAAAGATGCGGACGAGCATCCTTAAAACTATGATACGGACGAGTATCATGTAGAAACAAACGCCTGACGCATGTTCTGAGATGATGATACGGACGAGTACCAACTGGTTAACAAAGAACAAGGACTAGTGTTGAATCTGTGGGGAAATATAAGGTATATACAAGATACGGACGAGTATCTGTATGAGTGTAACATGAGTAGTGAGTATGAGTATTGCACAGATGAGTGTTTAACTGCTGGGGAGAGTGACACGGACGAGTGTCAAGAGAGAAAAGTATAATAATATCAACAGGTATGTGGGTTGCAAAAGTGTAGGCAACTGCGCTGGGGACATGACACGGACGGGTGTCGAGAAAGTGTATATAGGTATATGTGAGTGCAAAGAGGATGTCTTTGGCTTTCTGCTGGGGATGTGACACGGACGGGTGTCAAGAAGTATCTGTAATATGGGTGATCTTGTTCGTAAGGAGTGTTCAGGTGACTTTATTGGGGAGTGATGACACGGACGGGTGTCAAAATGAGTATATACCGGTGTTTGTGAATTGTGAGGCAGCTGCTTTTGCTGGGGACTCTGGTGGGGATTTTTCTGTACGTTGATGAACTGTCATTATTCACAAGTGTTGGTTCAAAACATGGCTTATGATTATGCTATGTATTGGATTTTTGCCGTAATGCTCCGTGTTAAAACGGAATGCTACGCTTTGTGGGTGAACATGATGCGAATGCTATGATTGTGCAAAGATATCAAACCGGGCTCCGGGTCACGTTGCCGCGAAGATCTCTGGCCGATCTGCTTGAAATGGACATCCCAGCTGGGGGTGAGATCGTTGGTAGATCTGATGATATGACATCTTCTTGGGGATATAGGTCATTGATAGACCTATCCTTATAAATGAGAGACCCAGCTGGGGTTTGTAGAAGCTTTCTTCACTCTGTTGTGATCTTCTATGCGCTGCTCTTCTGGATAAAGGCTGGAACTCTGTGGGGAGATAGCTCTCTGACTTTTGTGCTTGGCTGAGGGCGAGATGGAAATTCGGCTGGGGAGGAAAAGAGATCATTGAGAGACCTTCCTAGGGATTCTGTTGAAGAGGATCCTTGACTCAGCCGGGGATATGGGCGCCTTCCGTGATGCCTGGTAACTCTGATGGGGAAATGACAACTCAGCTGGGGGAAGTCATGAGAGGCAACTCAGCTGGGGAGAGAGCACTTCGGGTGCTAAAATTAAGTGTTGATTTGTCAGCTTGCTGGGATGAGGCTTTCATGCCCCAAGTTGCATTCTGGATACCTACAACCCTGAAAAAGATGGAGAAACGCACAAGATAATCCCATGGTATCCCTTACTGGATTCCGTCATAGGATTTAGGCACTTCTGAGAGTAAGTATATTTCTTGCAAGCACGCTTTTTATTTGAGGATAAAACATCTGTATTCTGTGCAATCAGTTTTTTAGACATCAGACATTTTTTGCAAATAAAATGTGCAAAACGAGACATGACTGAAAATCTGATTTTATTAATTCATATGCCCTGAATTGGCGAGATACAGTCAAAGGAACATATCCCCTGGAATGAGGAGATTGTTACAAATTGAGAAACAAAATGCTGGCAGTGTTGACGACGCTTTAAAAAGCTTCCTCTTCACTATGACTCGTATGACTTTTGACGTTCTTCTCATCTTGCTCTCTGAAGAATGTTGATTCTGATTGAAGCTTGATCCTTTCAAACCTCACCAAGTTGTAAACGATACAGACGAATTCAGAATGCAGTTGTTCGCTTATTCCCTTATTTTGCATGGATCGCCCTTTCGGGTTTTCAATCCATCGGGATACCCATTTTTGCCTGAGTCGTCCAATGCGGCTTTTCGACTCAGCGGGTGTACATTTTTGTTTATTTTCCCTTATTTTTGCCTGAGTCTTTTATTCTGTTTTTGACTCGCCGGGATGCCCTATTTTTGCCTGGACTTACATTCTGTTTTTATGTCCAGCGGGTCATTCTTATGCGAAGTATTTTTTAACTGCATCTGAATTCACAGGGGACGGGAAATCTTCACCATCCATGGTGCTGAGCATCAGTGCTCCACCAGAGAAAACTTTCTTCACTACAAATGGTCCTTCATAATTCGGAGTCCAATTGCCCCTGTGGTCTGTATGAGGAGGGAGGATTCTTTTCAGCACAAGATCTCCCACTTGGTATCCTTGGTGCCTGACTTTCTGATCGAAGGCTTTCTTCATTCTTTTCTGATACAACTGCCCATGACAGATTGCAGCCAATCTTCTATCTTCAATCAGACTCAGTTGCTCGTATCGGGACCTAACCCATTCTGCTTCACTCAGTTTAACATCCATCAGTACCCGTAAGGAGGGTAATTCAACTTCAACAGGTAGGACTGCCTCCATACCATACACAAGTTGATACGGTGTTGCCCCAGTGGATGTCCTGATTGACGTGCGGTACCCATGCAAGGCAAATGGTAGCATTTCATGCCAGTCTTTGTAAGTGACTACCATCTTCTGCACAATCTTCTTGATATTTTTATTTGCTGCCTCAACAGCGCCATTCATATTTGGCCTGTAAGGAGAAGAATTGTGATGTTGAATTTTGAAGTCCCGGCACAGCTCAGCCATCATCTTGTTGTTTAAGTTGGAACCATTATCAGTAATGATTCGCTCGGGAACTCCATATCGACAGATGATATCTCTCTTCAGAAATCTGGCTACCACTTGTCTTGTAACATTCGCATATGAGGCTGCTTCAACCCACTTGGTGAAATAATCAATGGCAACCAAGATGAATCTGTGGCCATTTGAAGCAGTTGGCTCAATCTTGCCAATCATATCAATGCCCCACATGGAGAAGGGCCAGGGTGAATACATTATATTCAAAGGATTGGGAGGCACATGCACCTTGTCTGCATAAATCTGGCATTTATGGCACTTCCTGGCATAAGCACAACAGTCTGCATCCATTGTGATCCAGTAATATCCTGATCTTAACAATTTCTTGGCCATGGCATGTCCTCCAGCATGGGTTCCAAAGGATCCTTCGTGCACTTCATGCATTAACAAGTCTGCTTTTGTCTTATCAACACATCTGAGAAGTATCATGTCAAAGTTTCTCTTGTACAGGGAGCCATCAGTGTTCAGAAAGAAACTACCAGCAAGCCTTCTCAAAGTCTTCTTATCATTGGAAGATGCCCCTGGTGGGTATGTTTGGTCCTCCAAGAAGCATTTAATGTCATGGAACCAAGGCTTATCGTCTTTGACAACTTCTGCTGCGAACACATATACTGGTCTATCAAGTCTGGACACTGAAATCTGAGGTACAAAGTTAGCAGCTTGAACTTTGATCATGGATGAAATGGTAGCAAGAGCATCTGCAAACTGATTCTCGTCCCGAGGGATATACTCAAGCTTGACTGTTGTGAAGAAAGTCAACAACCTCCTTGTATAATCCCTGTAAGGTATCAGATGACCCTGATGGGTGTACCATTTGCCGTTGGTTTGATTAACTACCAGAGCTGAATCTCCGACTACTGTCAATGTCTTGATCCTGAGGTCAATGGCTTCCTCAAGCCCCATAATGCAAGCTTCGTATTCAGCTTCGTTGTTAGTGCAGTTGAAAGTGAGTTTTTCCGAGAAAGGCATGTGAACTCCCTTAGGGGTAATGAGTACTGCACCAACACCACGACCATTCATGTTAACAGCCCCGTCAAACATCATAGTCCATCCTTCTTCCGGGTCAGGCCCTTCAGTGTGAATAGGCTCTTCATGATCTTTTGATTTTATGAACATGATGTCTTCATCAGGGAAGTCAAATCTCATAGGCTGGTAGTCATCAATGGGTTGCTCAGCAAGATATTCAGATAGTACACTGCCCTTGATGGCTTTCTGAGAGGTGTATTGGATGTCATATTCTGTGAGAATCATCTGCCATCTTGCAACCCGTCCGGTAAGAGCTGGCTTCTCGAAAATGTACTTGACTGGGTCCATTTTTGAGATCAACAAAGTAGTGTGGGTCAACATATACTGTCTCAGTCGGCGGGCAGCCCACGCCAAAGCACAACATGTTTTCTCGAGCAGTGAATAACGCTGTTCACAGTCGGTAAACTTTTTGCTTAGGTAGTATATTGCATACTCTTTTCGACCAGACTCGTCATGCTGGCCCAGCACACACCCCATTGACTCTTCTAATACTGTCAGGTACATTATCAGAGGTCTCCCTTCAACTGGAGGCATAAGGATTGGAGGTTCTTGCAGATATTCTTTGATCTTGTCAAAAGCCTTCTGGCAGTCTTCATTCCACCTGACCGTTTGTTCCTTTCTTAACAGCTTGAACAAGGGTTCGCAGGTTGCTGTGAGATGAGATATGAACCTTGAGATGTAGTTCAATCGACCTAAGAACCCTCGAACTTCTTTCTCAGTTTTCGGTGCAGGCATCTCTTGAATAGCTTTGACTTTATCAGGGTCAACCTCAATCCCTTTCTCGCTTACAATAAATCCCAGCAGCTTACCAGATCGCACCCCAAATGTGCATTTGTTGGGGTTCAACTTCAGTTGATAATTCCTCAGACGCTTGAATAACTTCAGTAGATTCACCAGGTGATCTTCCTCTGTAAGGGACTTGGCAATCATATCGTCCACATAACATTCTATCTCTTTATGAATCATATCGTGGAATAATGTCACCATAGCCCGTTGATATGTGGCACCAGCATTCTTCAGTCCGAATGGCATTACCTTGTAGCAGAACGTGCCCCAGGGTGTGATGAAGGTTGTCTTCTCCATGTATTCAGGTGACATTTTGATATGATTATATCCTGAGAATCCGTCCATGAAGTAGAATACCGAGAACTGAGCCGTGTTATCCACCAATACGTCAATGTGAGGTAATGGGAAGTCATCCTTTGGGCTAGCTCTGTTCAGATCCCGGTAGTCAACACACATCCTTACTTTGCCGTCCTTTTTAGGCACAGGTACTATGTTAGCAACCCACGTTGGATAGCTAGTTACAGCAAGGAACCCGGTGTCCCATTGCTTTTGTACCTCCTCCTTGATTTTCATAGCCATGTCGGGACGAGTTCGGCGCAGTTTCTGTTTGACCGGCGGGCATTCTTCTCTCAAAGGCAGCTTGTGCACAACAATGTCGGTGTCCAACCCGGGCATATCCTGATAAGACCAAGCAAACACGTCCACATACTCTTGAAGCAGGTCGATCAGTTGTCTCTTCACCGAGTCTTGTAGGCAGGCCCCGATTTTAACCTCTTTCACGTCTCCCTCTGTACCAAGATTAATCACTTCAACCTCCTCCTGGTGAGGAGTAATAACCTTTTCCCCTTGTCTTAACAACCTGGCTAGCTCTTCAGGAAGCTCATATTCTTCATCAACCCCTTCATCAGCTTGATTGATTGGATTGTCAAAGTCATACGAAGTCATAGCCGTGCTGTTGTCGGTGCTGTCAGGAAGGCACACTCTGCAAGGGTTCAGTTTGTTCATTTTAGTGATTTGATTTTAATCTTGTTTTAGAAAAGTGAAATAAAGTTGTCATTTTGAAAACACTGCCATTTATTTTTTGTACAAAAAGAAAAATGGAAAAACAGTGAGCGGAAAAGAAAAAGACTCGTTTGCAAAAAGATGTCTGATATTTCATTGATTAATCTTGTTTGCACAAAAAGTACAGATGGCCCGATTACAAAATGAGTCTTGTCATCTTGGGCAAGATGCAAGACTTTGATGCATGCTATAAAAATACAGGAAATAATAATTACTCTGCATGAGTAACTCTTATAATTTCCTGGGAAGACCAGTTTGAGATACTGCTCCCCGGGACCTTTGGACGAATCCAGCTTTCCAGGTTGCGTTATTCTTCCAGCTCGTCTTCCAAACAGTTGACAGCATCAGGGGTGAGCATCCCCCCACTCACAAAGTTGGGCTCTTTCACAGCCTCTGCTTGATCTTGTTGAGTTGGTTTGTAACCCAACCCAAATCTATCCTCTTTCTTCTCCACCGATAATAGTTTGCCCCAGCCTTGGGCGTTTCCTCCCTCAACAACCTTCCGGGCTTGTTGGTATGATGATATTGAAGTACCAGGCACAGCAGATGTTTCATTGACATTCAGAGCTTCGAACCCCTGACTCATTGTTTCATGGATCTCCCCATCCATCTCAATATACTTATAGGTAGCCAGGTGGCTGACAAAAATATCCTCCTCTCCACAGATTGTAACGATTTGACTCTCCCACTCATATTTTAACTTCTGGTGAAGGGTAGAGGTCACGGCGCCAGCGGCGTGAATCCATGGCCTACCCAATAGACAGCTGTAGGCAGGCTGTATATCCATCACGTAGAAGATCGTTGTGAAAGTCTGCGGGCCAATCGTTACGGGCAACTCAATCTCTCCCAGGACTGATCTCTTTGAACCATCAAAGGCTCTCACCACCAGGTTGCTGGGTCTCAACGCCAATCCGTCATATTCTAGCTTCACCAGGGCCTTTTTAGGTAAGACATTGAGGGATGACCCCGTGTCTACCAGCACATGGGAAAGGAAAGCACCTTTACATTCCATGGTTATGTGCAAGGCTTTGTTATGGTTGCGGCCTTCCGTCGTCAAATCAGTATTGGTGAACCCTAGTCCGTGACTAGCATTAACATTTCCAACTACAGCTTCTAGTTGATTGACAGTGATCTCTTCAGGCACGTAAGCTGCGTGCAAGACTTTGAGTAGTGCATTCCGATGGGCTTCGGAGCACATAAGCAATGATAGGATTGAGATCTTGGAAGGCGTCTGATGAAGCTGATCCACTACTTTATAATCACTCTTTTTGATGATTCGCATGAACTCATCAACCTCTTGATCAAAGGGTGTTCTTAAGGCTTCTTTAACAGTCTGCTCTTCCTGCACCAAGCTTTTCCCTTTTGCCTTAGCAGCAGCTTCTGCTTCGGCAGTGGGTCTCTGAATTTGTGGAGCAAAAAGACGTCCGCTTCGGGTGAAGCCTCCGCCTCCTCCCACATTGTCAATTTGTGGTGCAGGGGTTGATGATTCAAAAGTGATTCTTTGTCCTTCACAGTACAGGTCAGAGCCGTAATGCCAGGGGATAGCATTACTACTTTCATAAGGTACTGGTCCGGGCACCGTGATAGTGACTGGACTGATTGCAGCTGCGGAAGGAACTGTGATAGTCTGTGGATCGTAATAAATTGTGACTGGTGCTCTGGTGGGAGCAGCACTTTCTGAGTTGTAGGCGGAGTTGTTTTCAGGATCATAAAATATTGTGACAGTTGAGACATCTTCATGATTTATTGCTGGTGTTGTAGGAGACATTGATGGAAGGATGGATGTTGTTTTTGTAGGAGTTTCAAAATGGAGTGGTGCTGGAGTTGTAGAAGGAACATTTGTTGATATCTGATCAGTTGAAATGACAGAGGAAGTACTTGTTGATGAAACCGAAGAATTGTCAGGAACAATGGTTGTTGCAGTTGTAGGAGGTTCTGGAGTTGTTGCTGATGAGATTGCTGGATTTGTTGGAAATGATGTGGTGATCTGAAGTTGGCCACTCTGAATGAGACCTTCTATGCCATTCCTCAAGTTATCGCACCCGTTCACTGAAATATTGCAGTAAGCACAACCCAACTCACACCCCGGGAACATTTGACATTCTAGGAGTTGAGCCTTAATTTCCACCAACGGTGTCCGGATCTGACCCACACTGGTTATTAAATAATACGGCTTGTCTTCTCCAATAGCGTTAATTCTGGGACCCCCGTGGTTTGGCATTGGGTTCTTATTGACATTAGGTGGTGGTGCGAAATTCAGAGCTTTTGAGTCTACCAGGTCTTGTACCTTCATGTGCAGAGCTCTGCACTTTTCTGTACTGTGGCCAGGTGCATTTGAATGAAAAGCACATCTGGAGTTGGAGTCATAATTCCTGGGTAGACTGTTGGGATCTGGAGGTGCCAGCGTCCTTAGCTCAACCAGGTTGAGTTTCAGGAGTTGTGGCAACAATGTAGCATATGGCATAGGGATCGGATCGATTACCCTGTTGGCTTGAGAAGGCCTCTGCTGGAATGGCCTTTGCTGGTTACTGTTGTTGGTGTTGCTGTTGTTGTAATTTCTCGGAGGATATTGAGCTTGTTGATGGTACTGAGGTAGTTGTTGATAGTTTTGTTGCGGAGGTTGATAAGCTGGTTGAGGATGAGCTGGAGTGGGAATGGTGACTGCTGCCACTGATCTGTGAACATATTGGGGCCTGCCCCTGTTGGTGTGGATGGCATTGGTCTCGCCAGTTCTTCTTGGGCCTGCAAAAGGCTTTCTTGTACTACTGGACGAGCTTGCACCGTTGTCTGAGATCTTACCCATCTTCAATAGGCTTTCAATTCTCTCCCCGGCTATGACAACATCTGCAAAGCTAGTGGAAGAGAAAGCAGCCAGCCTGTCAATATATGTTCCCTGAAGGGTGTTCATAAACATATCTGCCATTTCCCTTTCAGACATACGTGGTTGAACGGCAGCAGCCAGTTGCCTCCATCTCTGGGCATATTCTCGGAAACTTTCCCTTGACGACTGTGACATTCCCATTAGGAGAGTCCTGTTGGGTGCCATATCTAAGTTGTACTGATACTGTCTGATGAAGGCCTCTGCCAGGTCCTTCCAGCATCTAATAGTTGCCCTTGTCAAGTGAGAGTACCATTCTCTTGAAGCTCCTGTCAAGCTGTCTTCGAAATAGAACATCCAGAGCTTCTCATCCATAGTATAGGCCTTCAGCCTCCCCATAAATGATTGTAAATGAGTCCGGGGGCATGAAGTCCCGTTGTATTTTTCAAAGCAAGGAGGCTTGAACTTATGGGGAATCCTGACCCTGTCTACCAAGCCCATGTCCATGACGTCGAAACCCAGAGAGTTTTGAGACTCTAAGGACCTCAATTTCTCAGCTATCTCATCCAGCCTTCTATCATAAGCTTCTTCCCCAGCACCCATTACTGTGAATTGATCCTCTTGGGGGTCTTCTTGAAGTACCCTGGCTGCAGTGGCAGTTCCTTGAACATTTGCAGGGATGTTGACCTCAGGGTGGAGGTGGGGGCCAAATACAGGGGGGTTAACATGAGGTTGGACCCTTTCATTGTTGCTGGTGCCGGCAGTCCCTATATGTGGATCTTCTTGATTTTGCCTTTCCACCATGGCCCTCAATCTTTCCTGGCTCTGAGACATGTTGTTCATTACTTCCATAAACTGCGTCATTTGATTCCTCATTTCTAGCCTTTCATTCGCCATTTGGTTTCTGACCTCAGTAAGGTCCTGCTGCATCTGATCAATCTCAAGCCCTCTGAGGGGTCAAAAAACATTACAGGAAAATAAAAGTACATGGAATGAAAGCAACAACAAACAAATGGTCAAACACCAAGACCAAACTCATCCTCACGAACTTCCTTGAGAAGTGCTTCGGTCACAGGATCAGCCGGGCGTTCCATGAGATTCCTGATGAGGAGGTTCCGGGTCGTAACAGCTGCTGTTAGTTTCTTGTGGTGGCTTTGGTCGTTTGACCTCTTCACTCCAGCTTTGATCTTCAGCTCTGATATCTCCCTCTGGGCTGTTGCCAAGGCTTCTTGCTGTTATTTTGCACTAACTTCTAGTTGCTCTCAAACTCTTCCAAACTGATAGTGGCAGGGGGTGGTGCTGAAGATGACTCAGGCATATCTTCTATGGTAAATGGCATTCCAGAGAATTGAGCCCTGGCATAGGACCACTCATAATATTGTGCTGATGCCACATTGCTGCACTTCCCCAAAATGGTTATTCCCTTGGTTTGGACATTATCCCAGGCCCAAGCAGCCTGCCTAACAATAGCCAGATTAGGCTTGTTCTCACAATAGAGTGTCTCAACCAAGTCCTGTGCCTTAGGAGTGTGGACCAGTGCATAGCCCAGTTGTCTTCTGAACATCAGAGGATTGTAGTTAATACTTCCCTTAACTCCTATTAGGGGCACATTGGGAAAATGCCCACAGCTGGTGATGATATCCCTGCCTTTTGTGCTTTGAGTGCACCACCTAATATCAGCTGAAGTTAGAGCAGTGAGTCTCTTAGCCCAGTTTTTCTGCTGATGAGGATTCAAAAATGCATCTGTCCTGGGTAGATGCCTGAGAAGCCAAGTATGGAATAATGGAGCACAACACCTCACTAATCTTCCCCTCTGCTTTTCATTCCTCTGATGCACTGAGTAGTAGAGGTCCCCCAATAAAGTGGGCACTGGGTTCTTCAAGATGAAAAGATGGATTGCACTCTTGCAAATGAATCGAGGCTCATCTGCAAACAATACAATTCCATATATGCTCAAGGCCAACAAAGCACAAACAACTTTCCACTCTCCTAGAGAAGCTTTCAGGGTAGCTTGAGAGATCAAGAAATCCAGATGGAAGCCAGGGATTCCAGCTTTAGAAGTCATATGCTGCTCAATCAGAACAGGTTCCAGATGCAAAGCCTTTGCTACTTCTCCATTACCAGGAAAGACCATCTCAGGGTTGAAAGGGATTCCACCCCTGATAGGTATACCAACCAATGATGAGTATTCTTCCAATAGAGGGCCTAGCTGAAAGTCCTGAAAAGTGAAGCATCTCAGTGGGGGATCATAAAATTGAATGCAAGTGTGGATCAGGCTTCTCTGTGAAGGGTCCAGGTCCATAACCATATCAAGTATATCTCCGTAGTGTTCCCTGAACAATGGTATGTGATCCGGAGTGATCAGGGTCTGAATCCTCCTGATGTCAGATAGCTCTGGCTGGAAGAAGTGGTAGGTGATGTTGCTCTTTTTAGGAGCCATGATGCTGAAGGTGAGTAGAGATAGGTGCTGATGATAACACTGAAGAATGAGCCACTGATTGGTTGGTGCAGATAGCTGAAGCAAATGCTGATGAAGATGGGTCAAATACTGAAGATGGGGTCAAAACTAGAACCAAATGAAGATGGATACCCTGAAACACAAATAAGCAAATGTCAATATGATGCAATGTTTATGTATGCAAATGATATGCAAGGGTTTGTGACTGAGCTGGATCTGATCAAAAGCTCTGATATAGGTCCAAATATGTTCAAGAAATCCAGATGGAGGTCTATAAATCCAGTAACCAAGGTGGGGGGCTCAAATAAAGAGCCACATGTCCAGGGTTTAGAATCACAAGAACTGTTCCAACATGGAGTATTCTTAATCAAGTCAAAGTAACAGGGTATTCTGTGGTCAAGGTACCTGTAAACCTGTAAACAGCCCAACCCCCTCACAGGTGGTGTTCTAAAACAAGGGTCTTCAGACTTGGATCAGTTATGAGAAGTGTAAACACTTCTAACCTGGAGGCACAGTGTTTACAATAACCATAAAAGTTCCTCCTCTAATTCACCTCAGTTTCTGAAGGTCAATACTAAAAGGTCATCCAGACTTAGTAGGCTTCCCAGATAGCCCTAGCATTGTAGGAAATCTGCAACACAGAGTTCTCAAGAAGAAACCCATATCTGAACCGTGTTTCATATTCCCGCACCAGACCGAGATGGAATGGGAAAGAATATGATTCACTCTAGCCTAGGTGTCACTCAGGTCCCAGGTATAGGACCTTAACTCTCAATAGAACACCCACCCACCAAAGCAAAATGAGATCCAGCCAGACAGCATGACAGTATGATTTATAAAAAACTGTAAAGAAAGCAATAAATAAAGTTGTACAGAAAGCAGTAAATAAAGCAAATATACAAATACAAATAAGCACATAACACCCCAGTAAACACAAATCAATCAAGCGCTAGGAGGAACCCACAAAAAGAACCAGAAGCCCTGGTTGCAGTATAAGGCTCCCCAGCAGAGTCGCCAAGCTGTCGCTCCCGATAAATGGGACGAGGCCCAGATAAAGGTACAGACGCGAACGGTCGGCGAGAGGGACAATGAGAACACACAGCAGTGAACTCACTGGTGATGAATAGAGTCGCCAGCTAGGCATTTTTATCCCGGAGGAAAGGCAATGCTGCATAGACCTAGAAAGACATGGATAAGACGGTTGCGAACCAGAGAGACTGAGAAAGGGGGTTGGTTACAACCTGGGAAGGTATTAGCACCCAGATTGTCCGCCGTACTCGACGGGATCCACGCTTAAAAGATTTGTGTTTTAAAGGGGTAGTGTCAGTGCAATTTGTGTATAAAAGAGTTGGAAAATAATGTACAGGTGTCAGTGCAAAGGAAGTGCAAAGTGTAATATATACAGTGTCAGTGTAGGAATAAGAATGAACTGCTCAAGATCATGAGGCTAAAAGATGATGCTAGAAAGAGGGGGAATATACAGAGACTTTTGTTCGATAACTGTTAAGTTATGCCTACGTATCCTCTCGTGCAATGAGGAAGTCAGAACACCGTAGTTCGACCCAAAGAGACTGAAAGATGAATTGACTTGTGAACTGCTTACTTGCCTATGCTCAAGTGTATGATCTGTCTGGCACAGATGCAAACTGTCTTACATTAGACGGAAGAAGCGAGTTCTCGTTTATGAGTGAAGATGATGAGAAAAGAATCCCGGAGGAGACGATTATTGTTTGTTTTTGAGTTTTCAGTCTTTTATTGCTTTTGAAAGTTTGTCATAAGTTAATGAGCTTAAGCCTAAACCAATGGGTTAGTAAACTCATCACATCTTCCCTCTGTTTAGGGGTAATGAGAGTACCTTAAGTGTGAAGTCAGATTCTCACACTTAATCACCTTTGGTGCAGGATTAAGATCATTAACCTACTTGTGATTATTTAGATGTTTTTGTTGTTTTTGTTTAGTGTTGAGTAATGAGGTTAAGCCATAATCAAGGATTAAATAGACTCATTACACCATCCTAATAGAAGGATAATAGATGAGAATGTTTAAGCTGAGGAAAGCTCCTCAACTTAATCCAGATTAGGGACTAAACTCATGACAAAACAAGCCTTTGATTAAGTGGATTTTATTTAATGGTATGATGATGAAGTGATTTTTATGATTTGTAAGACAGCTTGAGGGGGACTTGTCCATTAACACTAGGGTTAGTCTTTCTTAACCAATTAAGGAAGAATTAGAACCCTAATGCAAGGCCCAAGTTACAAGTGTGGTGTCTTGATGGTTATTATGTGAATTGATTAATAGATTTAAACACATTAAGGGTTTAACACTTAGTATTAAAGTTATACACTCCATCCTAAGAGAAGGATGCAGGCATAAGCTTAATCACAAAGCCTTAAAGCCTTTAGGGTTTAGTCCCTGATTATGAGATGAGAAGAGAAGACTCAAAAGAGACACAAAGGTAAAACTAAGAAGGGGAACTAATCAAAACCCTAATCATTGTCATGCTTGGTTGTCCCTAAGGTTTGTGAGGTTTTCAAGAGAAGATCTTCAATGGAACCACCAGGAAGCAGATGAAAGGATCAAGAGAAGCAAAGCAACTTGCTTCATTCAAGAAGTCAAGTCACTTGAAGAAAGAAAGTGGGAGGAAGAAGAATGAGCAAGGTCAAACTCAAACACATAACAAAATGCAGCATGGATGCAAGAGAGATGGAAAGAAAAGTTATGAGAAGTGAAGGCAAATTCACTTCCCAAAATCACTTACCACCTGAAAGGTTAGAAAAGGGATGCAATGCAATGCAAAATGGGATGAGATGACATGATGAGAAACAAAACCAGAAGCATATACATGATGCTAATGATGCCATGATATGCTACAAACATGAGGCAGCACATGGAAATGGTCATACAAGTTCATGAATGCAAATGAAACAAGTTAAGAACCATGAACATACATGAAAAGTTATGAAGTGCACATGGCATACAACATGGCAAATACATGATGCAATGATCAAACATGCTTTCAATATGTCTTATGATGTCAAATGAACCAAAATAATGCTTGAAATGTCATGGCAAGTCATGCTATGCAAGAGGATGCAAGATGGATGCATATGAAAGCCCAAATTAGGGTTTATGATCAATGCAACAAACAAAAATCAAAATCAGAAACAAACAACATAATAAAAAAATGAAAATGCCACTCAAAGGACCCCTAATCCTATACTAACCCAATGCCCAAAGGAGAGGTCTCAACTCTTAACCTAATGAAAGTTGTGAATTTCCTAAAATTTCTAGGGTTTTAGAGTTCCTAAACAAAAGAAATGCCAGAAAAATTGAAAATGAAAGATCAAATCATGGCCATTTAATCTTACAAACTTCATGCTAAACACAATGCAATGCAAAAAGAATCAATGTCCAACTCTTCATGGATAGGCAGAAATGATTTTTTGAACTTTGGATCAAAATAATGCACAAAAATGATTTTAATTCAATGAGAAATTCTTAAAATGCATCAAGATCAAAAAATAAATTTGGTTTGAAGGTTGGACAATGTTTCTAAATGTCTTAGAACATTTCATGATTTTTTTTGTGATTTTTAAATACTTAAAAGTATTTTTAATAAATTAATTTCCATTAATAAATTAAAAATAAACTTTTAAATATTTTAAAATACTTTTTAAATGCTAAAAATGAAAATAAAAATATTTTTGTGTCTTAGAAATTAATAAAACTCTTGAGAAAAAGTTTCATAATTTTTAAACAATTTTTACTATTTTAAATAAATTGTGCAAATAAAATGAAAAGAAATGAAATAAAAAATGAAATAAAAGAAAGTAAGCAGATCCAATGGTGGAGATTTGAACTGGGCTTGGGATAGTTGACTGGCGCGCGAATCCAAGGGCCATGGTTGGTTCTGATTTAATTAACCTAATTATGATTTATTTAATTAATTAAAGTGGATTAGGGCAAAGCAAAAGGATCTGAGCCCTTCATGCGCGCGGGAAGTCAACTGGTCAAGGCAATCCTACGCTCAATATTCAAATGGCACTAATGACCTGAGATTAGGGCAAAGCACTTTCAGGTGACCGGAGGGAAGCTCCGGTCATCTTCTCCGGCGGTATCAAAACCCTAAAACATGATTCAGGCATCTAAACATCAAATTAAGCACAGCCAAATGATCCTCTAACAACCTAGGTCATGAATCCACCCTCAAACATCATTTAAACCCCAAGAATCATGTAAATCGAAAGAAACAAAATCCACGGGTGAAATTTCAGAGTGATCATACAAACTCATCTCTCACTCATTTTCAATTTTAAAGCCATCCCCATGATCAGCAAGACATGAGCAACCAGTTTATGACTTAAAATGCAAGCTTTCGAAGAAAATGTTCATGATCATACCTGAGCTGGAAAGCTTCAAAACTGAGCTTCCAGAGCCTCCTTTGCGTGCAAATGGACTTCTTAGACTCCCCTGATGCTAATGGAAGGCTTGGAATGAGCTTAGACAAGCTGCTTTGAGAAATCCAGTTCTGGTGTAGCAGAAAATGGAGTTTGTGTGTGAGTGGTTTCAAGCTCTGTTAACGGTTGGTTCTGGTTCCTTTTGATGTGTTTGACTTGTTGGTGAAAAGAGTTTGGATGTTTGATGGCTGTGGAAGGTGATTCGAAGGAAAATGTAGACTGGGGTGGAAAATGGTGAAGCTATGTTCTTGCTCAGTTCAAGCCTGAATCTTGTTGGTTTTTGCTCAATGAGGCAAGGTGAGTTGATATGTGGAATTGGTTTTAGTGTTTGAGGCCTGTGGAGACAGATTCGAAGGAAAATGCAAAATGGAGTGAGTTTGTGAATGTGATGCTATGCTGTGTTTCAACCTTGCTTGATGTATGAAATGGCTAGCATTTTCCTTGCATAAACAAATGGGATTGGTCAGAAGATGTGACCTGTGCTTTAGTGATAGGTGTAGCTACTTTTGCCAAAATGTCAACTTCTTGTAAGTGAGGCATGGGTCATGTTTCAGCCAAGTACAAGAGGTGTGGGTTGCGCAGCAAGGTGAGGGAGAAAGGCTAGGAGTGGTCAGCAACATAGGCAGCAAGTGGATGGAAGTGATCATGAGCTTTTGCAACTTGCTTGCTTTTGAATCTTCATGAAAATATCTTGCTCCAAAGGCCAAACAAATGAGGAACCCTTGGCACATTCTGATTTTTAGGTCACATGTGATGTTTGTGTAATGGTTTGATAACAATTAGAAGTCACAAATGCCTTTGGTACATGATTTTGCAAGTTTTCCTTTTAGTGCATAATCTTGAAAATTAGTGATTTTTGCCAACTTTAACACACCATAACTTTTGATCCAAAATGAATTAGGTCATGTTCTTGTACTTTTTGAAAAGGTAAAAATGTGATCTACAACTTTCATGACCAAAGTTTTTCCATTTGAAGCATTTTTGGATCAAAAAGTAAGGTTTGAAAAGTGACCTAAAATGACACATTCTTTAAAAGTCAACTATGCCCTAAAAAGTCAACTTTGCAAAAACTTCAAATTCTTGATTTTTGTGAACTTCAACCTTCTTCCATGATCAAATAAAGATCATATACACTCAAAATGATGAAGATCATCCCTTGGTTGGGTCATTGGGGGCCTCAGATGCCCTGATTTTGCACTGACTTGTCCAGAAAGTCAACTCTTGATCAGATGACTTCCCCATGGAATTTCTTCATGAAACTTGATATGCATACTCCCTATACCATATAGAGACCAATGGAAACAAAAAATGACCAAAAAATTTGTAGTTATGGCCTCTGAAACCAAAACCCTAATTTTAGGTCAACTGTGCAGTCAAACTTGGCTCTGCATCCACTCCAATCCCAGTTCTTGTGATTCTTTGGAATTCTTGACTTTGAGAGGATATAATATGATACTTGAACACACATGGATCCCTTTGAAGTGATGGGTGACCTTTGGAGTGGCTCAAGTGGCTCTTGGATTGCTCAGATCACAAACCCTAGGTGCAGATGACTTAGAACCAATGCAGTGAATCAAAAATGAGATATGAGATGATATGATTGTGTTTATGCATATGAAATGATCACAAGCCATGGTGAAATGGGTGAGGGCAAATTTGGGGTGTTTACAGCTAGCAAGTGACCCATGCTTCTCTTACACAAAGTTGACATTTTTGCAAAAGCACCCATACCAATCAAAAAAGCACATGTCATGTCATCTGACCAATAGCATTTGTTTATACAAAGAAAATGCAAGCCAAACACAACAAGAGGCAAGCCTGAAAACCAGCCACACCACAACATTCTCATTTTCACCCTCTTGAGCAAAAGCATTCGAAACTCACAACACAGGCCACAAACACTCAAACAAACTTCACAGACCATCTCACCATGCTTCACTGAACACAAAGCACCCATCAGCCTTGCCTGAAAGCCATAGAATCACAAACACGATCCTCACCTGAACTTGAACAGAACTTCTGCAAACTCTCAAACCAGCCCAAATAAATTTGTTCGAAGCCTTTCAGAAGCACAAGGGAGGTCATAGGAGTGATTTTGCACAAGAGAGAAGGCCAGAAAGTTCCAAACTGAAAAGCT
The DNA here is from genome assembly GCA_963966055.1 of Lathyrus aphaca. Taxonomy (NCBI): domain Eukaryota; kingdom Viridiplantae; phylum Streptophyta; class Magnoliopsida; order Fabales; family Fabaceae; genus Lathyrus; species Lathyrus aphaca. The sequence continues at coordinate 199,756,216 of OZ014519.1, read as the reverse complement.
TCAAACTCAGGTAGCTTCATGAACTTTTTTTCCAGAACGTGTATTTTAAGTTCCTAGATGAATCTACATGCTTCCCTGGTCATGAATATGTGTTTGTTTTTAAAAATGAGTGAAAAACCAGGATATATGCTTTGTCTGAAATTTTTGCCCTAAAACATGTTTGATTCGATTCTCCCTGTTTCTGAATGATAAATGTTGTTTGATTGAGGGGTTTAATTCGTCTTTGGTTGGGGAAGAGTTCTGGGCAATTAGATTTCGTTTTAGATGCGTGTGGAGAGAGTTTGAAAAATGATATGGCCGGAGAAGTTTGAATGTCAGCCATTGGATATGGCGCCAGGTCAATTCGCGCGCGTGCATATTTGAATCTGGACCCTTAGATTTGCATACTTTTCTTTTTCAGCTTTAAATTCATTTTATTTTTCATATTATTTCATTTAATTTGTACATTTTATTAAAAATAGCAAAATCATTTTAAAAATTCTGAATTTTTTTGTACAAACTTCTATTTAATTTCAGAAACCAAAAATATTTTTATTTTTATTTTTAGCATTTAAAAATATTTTTAAATCATTTAAAAGTTTATTTTTAATTAATTAATGAGAATTAATTAATTAAAAATACTTTTAAGTATTTAAAAATCACCAAAAAATTCATGAAACATTTAAAACCATTTAGAAACATTATCCAACCCTCAAACAAAATTTCTTTTCTGATCCTGATGCATTTTGAGAATTTTTCATAGAATAAAAATCATTTTTAGGCATTATTTTGATCCAAACTTCCAAAAATCATTTCTGCCTAACCATTGAGAGTTGGACCTTGATTCTTTTTGCATTGCATTGTGTTTAGCATGTAGTTTGTGAGATTAAATGGTCAAGGTTTGATTTTTCATTTTCCATTTGTTTGACATTTTTCTTGTTAAGGAACCCTAAAACCCTAGAAATTTTAGGGAATTCATAACTTTTATTAGGTTAAGAGTTGGAACTTTTCCTTTGGGCAGTGAGTTAGTATAGGTTTAGGGATCCTTTGAGTGCATTTTCAATTTTTTATATTGGTGTTTGCTTCTGATTTTGGTTTGTGTTTGATGCTTTGACCATAAACCCTAATTTTGGCTTCCATATGCATCCATCTTGCATTTGCATTCATACCTTGACTTGCCATGACATTTTATGCATCCATTTGATTCATTTGACATCTTAAGACATATTGAAAGCATGTTTGATCATTGTATCTTGCATTTGCCATGTGGTATGCCATTTGCATCTCATAACTTTTCATGTATGTTCATGGTTCTTAACTTGTTTCATTTGCAACCATAAGATTGTACGATCATCCCCTTGTGTTGTTCATGTTTGCAGCATCTCATAGCATCATCATTATCTCATATGTGCTTCTAGTTTTGATTTACATCATGCCATTTCATTTCATCTTGCATTGCATTGCATTCCTTTCACTAACTTTTCAGGTTGTAAGCAACTTTGAGAAGTGAATTTGCCTTCACTTCTCACATTTCCTTTTTATCTCTTTCATGCATCCTTGCTGCATTTTGACATGAGTTTGAGATTGAGCTTGCTCATTCTTCTTCTTCTTACTTTCTTTCCTCAAGTGACTTGCCTTCTTGAATGAAGCAAGTTACTTTGCTTCTCCTGATCCTTTCATCTGCTTCCTGGTGGTTCCATTGAAGATCTTTCTTGTAAAACCTCACAAACCTTAGGAACAACCAAGCATGACAATGATTAAGGTTTTGATTAGTCCCCCAATTAGTTTTACCTTTGTGTCTCTTTTGGGTCTTCTCTTCTCACCTCATAATCAAGGACTAAACCCTAAAGGCTTAAAGGCTTTGTGATTAAGCTTATGCATGCATCCTTCTATTAGGATGGAGTGTATAACTTTAATCCTAAGTGTTAAACCCTTAATGTGTTTAAATCCTTTAATCAATTCATCTAATAATCATCAAGATGGACAAGTCCCCCTCAAGTTGTCTTACAAATCATAAAACTCACTTCATCATCTTATCATTAACTAAAATCCACTTAATAAAGGCTTTGTTTTGTCATGAGTTTAATCCCTAATCATGGATTAAGTTGAGGAGCTTTCCTCAGCTTAAACATTCTCATCTATTATCCTTCTATTAGGATGGTGTAATGAGTCTGTTTAATCCCTGATTATGGCTTAATCTCATTACTCAACACTAAACAAAAACAACAAAAAACATCTAAATAATCACAAGTAGGTTAATGATCTTAATCCTACATCAAGGTGTTTAAGTGTGAGAAGCTGACTTCACACTTAAGGTATTCTCATTACCCCTAATCAGAGGGAAGATGTGATGAGTTTACTAAGTCCATTGGTTTAGGCTTAAGCTCATTAACTTATGACAAACTTTCAAAAGCAATAATAGACTGAAAACTCAAAAACAAACAATAATCGTCTCCTCCGGGATTCTTTTTCTCATCTCATTCACTCATAAGCGAGAACTTACTTTTTCCGTCTAATGCAAGACAGTTAGCACCTGAGCCAGACAGGTCTTACACTTGAGCATAGGCAAGTAAGCAGTTCATCAGTCAATTCATCTTTCAGTCTCTTTGGGTCGAACTACGGTGTTCTGACTTCCTCATTGCACGAGAGGATACGTAGGCATAACTTAACAGTTATCGAACAAAAGTCTCTGTACATCCCCCCTCTTTCCAGCTTTACTCTTTTAGCCTCATGATCTTGGTCATTTCATTTTTGTTCTTACACTGACACTTCGTTTATACACTTCACTTCTCTTACACTGACACCTGTACATCCTTTTCCAGCTCTTTTGCACACAAATTGCACTGACACTACCCCTTTAAAACACAAATCTTTTAAGCGTGGATCCCGTCGAGTACGACGGACAATCTGGGTGCTAATACCTTCCCAGGTTGTAACCAACCCCCTTTCTCAGTCTCTCTGGTTCGCAACCGTCTTATCCATATCTTTCTAGGTCTATGCAGCATTGCCTTTCCTCCGGGATAAAAATGCCTAGCTGGCGACTCTATTCATTCCCTGTGAGTTCACTGTTGTGTGTTCTCGCATCTCTTTTTCGCCGACCGTTCGCGTCTGTACCCCTTTTGGCCCGGGTGTCATCTGGTGGGAGCGACAGCTTGGCGACTCTGCTGGGGAACCTTATATTGTAACCAGGGCTTCTGGTTCTTTTTGTGGGTTCCTCCTAGCGCTTGATTGATTTGTGTTTACTGGGGTGTTATGTGCTATCTGTTCTTATATATTTGTTTTTGTTTATTTGCTTTATGGTACAGTTGCTTTTATTGACTTTCTTTATAGCTTTGTGCATATATCATACTGTGCTGGCTGGATTTGTTTGGTTGCTTTGGTGGGTGGGGTTCTATTGAGAGTTAAGGTCCTATACCTGGGACCTGAGTAACATCTAGGCTAGAGTGGTTCATGTTCTTTCCCATTCCATTTCGGTCTGGTGTGGGAATATGAAACACGGTTCAGATATGGGTTTCTTCTTGAGAACTTTGTGCTGCAGATTTCCTGTAGTGCTAGGGCTATCCGGGAAGCCTGCTAAGTCTGGATGACCTTTTATATTGACCTTCAGAAACTGAGGTGAATTAGAGGAGGATCTTTTATGGTTATTGTAAACACTGTACCTCCGGGTTAGAAGTGTTTACACTTCTCATAACTGATCCAAGTCTGAAGATCCTTGTTTTAGAACACCACCTGTGAGGGGGTTGGGCTGTTTACAGGTTTGCAGGTACCCTTGACCTCAGCATACCCTGTTACTTTGTTTTGATTAAGAGTACTCCATCTTGGAACAGTTCTTGTGATTCTAAACCCTGGACATGTGACTCTTTATTTGAGTCCCCCCACCTTGGTTGCTGGACTTATAGACCTCCATCTGGATTTCTTGAACATACTTGGACCTATATCAGAGCACTTGATCAGATCCAGCTCAGTCACAAACCCTTGCATATCATTTGCATACATCATCATTGCATCATTTTAACATTTGCTTATTTGTATTTCAGGGTATCCATACTTTATTTTTGGCTTGGTTTTGACCCCATCATCAGCATAGACCTGCTTTCATAAGTATCTACTTCAGCTATCTGCTACCTGTTTTCAGCTACCTGCATCATCAGTCTCAGCCTGTCAGTGGCCCATCATCAGTATTTTCCTCCATCTGTCTCATCCATTCTTCACCAACATGGCACCAAAGAAAAGTAACATCTCCTATCATTTCTTTCAGCCAGAGCTAGCTGACATCAGGAAGATTCAGACCCTGATTACTCCAGACCATATACCACTGTTCAGGGAACACTATGGAGGCATACTTGATGTGGTTATGAATTTGGACCCTTCACAGAGGAGCTTGATTCATACTTGCCTGCAGTTCTATGATCCCCCTCTAAGGTGTTTTACCTTTCAAGATTTTCAGCTAGGACCTTTATTGGAGGAGTATTCATCATTGGTTGGTGTACCTATCAGGGGTGGAGTCCCCTTCAACCCTGAGATGGCTTTCCTAAGTAATGAAGAAGTGGCAAGGGCATTGCATTTGGAACCAGTTCTGATCGAGCAGAATATGACCACCAAAGCTGGAGTCTCTGGTTTACATATGGATTTCTTGATCTCTCAGGCTACCATGAAGGCTTCTTTAGGAGAGTGGAAGGCAGTCTGTGCTTTATTGGCCCTTAGCATATATGGGGTCATTTTATTTGCAGATGAGCCTAAGTTTGTTAGCAAGAATGTGTAAACACCCCAAATTTGCCCTCACCCATTCACACCATGGCTTGTGATCATTTCATATGCATAAACACAAGCATATCATCTCACATCTCATTTTTGATTCACTGCATAGCTTCTAAGGCATCTGCACCTAGGGTTTGTGATCTGAGCAATCCCAAAGCATCTTGAGCCATTCCAAAGGCCACCAATCACTTCAAAGGGGTCCATGTGTGTTCTTACATCATATTCCATCTCCTCAAAGTCAAAAAATTGCAAAGGAATCACAAGAACTAGGGTTTGAGTGGATGCAGAGCTAGTTTGAACTGCACAGTTGACTGAAAATTAGGGTTTTGGTTTCAGAGGCCATAACTCCAAATTTTTTGGTCATACTTGTTTCCATTGATCTCTATATGGTATAGGGAGTATGCATATCAATTTTCATGAAGAAATTCCATGGGGAAGTCATCTGATCAAGGGTTGACTTTTCAAGACAAGTCAGTGCAAAATCAGGGCATCTGAGGCCCCCAATGACCCAGCCAATGGGTGATCTTCATCATTTTGAGTGTATATGATCTTTATTTGATCATGGAAGAAGGTTGAAGTTCATAGAAATCAAGAATTTAGGGTTTTTGCAAATGTTGACTTTTTGGGCATAGTTGACTTTTCAAGAATGCACCATTTTAGGTCATTTTTCAAGCCATGATTCATGATTCAAAAATGCTTCAAATGGAAAAACTTTGGTCATGAAAGTTGTAGATCTCATCTTTCCCTTTTCAAAAAGTACAAGAACATGATCAAATTCTTTTTGAATCAAAAGTTATGGTGTGGCAAAGTTAGCAAAAATCATTAAATTTCAAGTTATGCACTAAATGGAAAACTTGCAAATTCATGTATCAAGCATTCTAGTGACTTCAAAGTGACTTCAAAACTTCATCACATGATCACATATGCCCTAAAAAACAGAATTGGCCCAAGGGATTCTTCATTGTTTGCCTTGATTTTCAAGAAGTCCATAAGACATTTTCCATTACAAGTGCAAAGTTGGATTTTTGGCATAGTCATTTTCCAAGGAATTATGTGGTCTCTAGCTGACTTTTAAACATTGCCATGACTAAAAGAAGTGCCATGCCACAAAATTCAGCAAGCATTGTTTCATGTGTATGGCACAAAATCATGAGAAAGTACAAAGTTGTCAAGTTGCAAAAACTAGCATAGCTTGTCATCCACATGTTGCAGTCAGCCACAAGCAATCCAAGGGCTCTCCTCAACCCTAGCTAGAGCAAGACAAGACTTGAACCTGCTGCTGCCATGACCCATACTCTCAATGACACAAAATTGACTTTTTTGCAAAAGGCTCCCATACTCTTGGCACAGTACACAGCCACCCTACTAACCTGCCTCACAGTCTATCCACACAAGTTGGAGATGATATAGCTAAGCATTGAGCATTGAGGCTGGCCAGAACATGACATACACAAAAACTCACCATTTTGCATAAGCCTTCGAATTTCTCTCCACAGCATACAAACACAAGAACCATCTTCACCAATCATCTCACCACACTTCATAGGCCTGAAACCACCAAAGTTCAAGCCTGAAACAAGCCTGACCTGAGCTTCACCATTCCCCACCCTCAGAACCAGTTCTCTTCGAATCTCACTATCCAGCCATCAAACACTTCATTTTCCTTCACCAACAAGTCAAGCATACCACAAGGAGTCAAAACCACCCTTTACTTTGAACTGAAACAGCCTGCACACAAAGCTCATTTTCTGCTACACCAGAACTGGTTCTCACAAATCAGCCATCCACAAGAGCTTTGAAGCCTTCCATTAGCATCAAGGGGTACAAGGGAGTCCATTTGCACGCAAGGAAAGCTCTGGAAGCTCAGTTTTGAAGCTTTCCAGCTCAGGTATGATCATGGAAACTTTTCTCTCAAAGCTTGGTTTTTGAGTTATAAATTGATTATTCATGTCTTGCTGGTCATGGGGTTGGTTTCAGAATCAAAAATGAGTGAAAACTGAGCTTGTATGGTCCCTCTGAAATTTTGCCCGTAAATTTCTTTCCTTTCGATTCCTTTGATTCATGGTGCATAAATGTTGTTTGAGCTTGGATTCATGACCTAGGAAGTTAGAGGATCATTTAGGTGTGCTTGATTTGTAGAATAGGTGCCTGATTCGTGTTTTAGGGTTTTTGTGCAACCGGAGAAGATGACCGGAGCTCCCCTCCGGTCACCTGAGTTCGTTTAGCCCTAATTACAGTCATTAACTTCTGTTTGAATCTTGGGCGTTAGATCGTCTGACTCCATTGACTTCCCGCGTGGATAGATGGCCCAGATCCTTTGTTTTGCCCTAATCCTTTTGATTTGTTTAATTAATCATTAATTAAATAAATTTAATCAGAATCAACCATGGCCATTGGATGACGCGCTAGTCAATGCCTCCAAACCCAGTTCAAATCTCCACCCTTAGATCTGCTTACTTTCCTTTTTTCTTATTTTTATTTCATTATTTGTCATTTAATTTGCATAATTTATTAAAAATAGTTAAAATTGTTTAAAAATTATGAAATTTTTTATCCTGAATTTCATTAATTTTTATGACACAAAAATATTTTTATTTTATTTTTCATCATTAAAAAAAGTATTTTTAAATATTTAAAAGATTATTTTTAATTGATTAATGGGAATTAATTAATTAAAAATACTTTTAGGTATTTAAAAATTACAAAAAAATTCATGAAATGTTCTAAGACATTTAGAAACATTGTCCAACCTTCAAACCAAATTTCTTTTTTGATCTTGATGCATTTTAAGAATTTTTCATTGAATTAAATCATTTTTTATGCATTAATTTGATCATAAGTTTAAAAATTCATTTCTGCCTATTGGAGAAGGTTGAGACATTGATTCTTCTTGCATTGTTTTCTATTTGGCATGTAGTTTCTAGGGTAAAAAGGCCATGAATTGTTCTTGCATTTTCAAATTGTTTGGCATTTGTTTTGTTAAGAACCCTAAAAAACCCTAATAACTTAGGAAATTCATATCTTGAGTTTGGTTGAGAGTTGAGAGCTCCCCTTTGGGCAGTGGTTTATTATAGGTTTAGGGTTTCTTTGGGTGCTATTTTCCATTTTTATCTTAGGGTTTTGTTTCTGTTTTGGATTTTTGTTTGATGTTTGATTCATGAACCCTAATTTGGGCTTCCATTTGCATCCTTCTTGCATTCCCTTGCATAACATGACTTGTCTTTGCATTTTGTGCATTCTTGTGATCCATTTGACATCTTAAGACATATAGAAAGCATGTTTGACCATTGCATTACATATTTTCCATGTCATTTGTCTTGTATGATTCATAACTTTTCATGTTCATTCATGCTCCTTAACTTGCATCATTTGCATTCATAATCTTGTATGAACATCCCCATTGCTTTGCCTCATGTTTGCAGCACCTCATAACATCATAATCATCATCAACATGCTTCTGGTTTTGCTTAGCATCATGTCATCTCATCTCATTTAGCATTGCATTGCATTTCTTTCTAACATTTCAGGTGGTAAGTAAATTTGAGAGGTGAATTTGCCTTCACTTCTCATAACTTTTCTTTTCATCTCTCTTGCATCCATTGCTGCATTCTTATATGTGTTTGAGTTTGAGCTTGCTCATTCTTCTTCCTCCCACTTTCTTTCTTCAAGTGACTTGACTTCTTGAATGAAGCAAGTCACTTTGCTTCTCTTGATCTTATTCATCTGCTTCTTGGTGGCTCCTCTGAAGATTGCTCTTGAAAACCTCACAAACCTTAGGATCATCCAAGCATGACAATGAATTAGGGTTTTGATTAGTCCCCCCATAGTTTTACCTTTGTGTCTCTCTTTGAGTCTTCTCTTCTCATCTCAAAATCAGGGACTAAACCCTAAAGGCTTTAAGACTTTGTGATTAAGCTCATGCCTGCATCCTTCTCTTAGGATGGAGTGTATAACTTTAATCCTAAGTCTTGAACCCTTTATGTGTTTAAATCTCTTAATCAATCCATCTAATAATTATCAAGACATCACACTTGTAACTTGGGCCTTGCATTAGGGTTCTAATTCTTCCTTAAGTGGTTAAGAAGGACTAACCCTAGTGTTAATGGACAAGTCCCCCTCAAGTTGTCTTACAAACAATAAAATTCACTTCATCATCCTACCATTAATTAAAATCCATTTAATCAAAGGCTTGTTTTGTCATGAGTTTAATCCCTAATCATGGATTAAGTTGAGGAGCTTTCCTCAGCTTAAACACTCTCAGCTATTATCCTTCTTTTAGGATGGTGTAGTGGGTCTGTTTAATCCTTGATTATGGCTTAACCTCATTACTCAACACTAAACAAAAACTCCAAAAACATCTAAATAATCACAAGTAGGTTAATGATCTTAATCCTACATCAAAGGTGATTAAGTGTGAGAATCTGACTTCACACTTAAGGTATTCTCATTACCCCTAATCAGAGGGAAGATGTGATGAGTTTACTAACCCATTGGTTTAGGCTTAAGCTCATTATCTTATGACAAACTTTCAAAAGCAATAAAAGACTGAAAACTCAAAAACAAACAATAATCGTCTCCTCCGGGATTCTTTTCTCATCATCTTCACTCACAAATGAGAACTTGCTTCTTCCGTCTAATGCAAGACAGTAAGCACCTGAGCCAGACAGGTCATACACTTGAGCATTGACAAGCAAGCAGTTCACAAGTCAATTCATCTTTCAGTCTCTTTGGGTCGAACTACGGTGTTCTGACTTCCTCATTGCACGATAGGATACGTAGGCATAACTTAACAGTTATCGAACAAAAGTCTCTGTCCATTCCCCCTCCTTCTAGCCTCATTCTTTTAGCCTCATGATCTTGAGCAGTTCACTCTTATCCTTGCACTGACACTGTATATACTACACTGCACTCTTTTACACTGACACCTGTACATTCTTTTCCAGCTATTTTATGCACAGATTGCACTGACACTACCCCTTTAAAACACAAATCTTTTAAGCGTGGATCCCGTCGAGTACGACGGACAATCTGGGTGCTAATACCTTCCCAGGTTGTAACCAACCCCCTTTCTCAGTCTCTCTGGTTCGCAAACCGTCTTATCCATCTTTTTCTAGTTTTATGCAGCATTACCTTTCCTCCGGGATAAAAATGCCTAGCTGGCGACTCTATTCATCTCCAGTGAGTTCGCGGCTGTGTGTTCTCACTGTTCCCTTCGCCGACCGATCGCGTCTGTACCTTCATTTGATCATGTCCCATTTGTCGGGAGCGACAGCTTGGCGACTCTGCTGGGGAACCTTATACTGCAACCAGGGCTTCTGGTTCTTTTTGTGGGTTCCTCCTAGCGCTTGATTGATTTGTGTTTATTGGGGGTGTTATGTGCTATTTGTATGTGTATATTTGCTTTATTTACTGCTTTCTGTACAGCTTTATTTATTGCTTTCTTTACTTTTTTTTTTTCATTTATCATATTGTCATACTGTGCTGCTGGCTGGATCTGGTTTTTCTTTGGTGGGTGGGTGTTTCATTGAGAGTTAAGGTCCTACACCTGGGACCTGAGTGACACCTAGGCTAGAGTGAATCATATTCTTTCCCATTCCATTTCGGTCTGGTGCGGGAATATGAAACACGGTTCAGATATGGGTTTCTTCTTGAGAACTTTGTGTTGCGGATTTCCTGCAATGCTAGGGCTATCTGGGAAGCCTGCTAAGTCTGGATGACCTTTTAGTATTGACCTTCAGAAACTGAGGTGAATTAGAGGAGGAATTGTTATGGTTATTGTAAACACTGTACCTCCGGGTTAGAAGTGTTTACACTTCTCATAACTGATCCAAGTCTGAGGATCCTTGTTCTAGATCACCACCTGTGAGGGGGTTGGGCTGTTTACAGGTTTGCAGGTACCTTGACCTCAGAATACCCTGTTACTTTGTTAAGAGTGCTCCATGTTGGATAGTTCTTGTGATTCTAAACCCTGGACATGTGGCTCTTTATTTGAGTCCCCCTACCTTGGTTACTGGATTTTTAGACCTCCATCTGGAATTCTTGAACACACGTGGATCTATATCAGGGCATTTTGATCAGATCCAGCTCAGTCACAAACCCTTGCATTTCATTTGCATACATACCCATTGCATCATATTAACATTTGCTTATTTGTGTTTCAGGGTATCCACCTTCATCTGGTTTTGGTTTTGACCCCATCTGCATCATTGACCTATCTCCACCAGTACTTGCTTCAGCTTGTCAACCATATACTTCAGTTACTTGCACTAGCCAGCCAGTGGCCCACTCCTCAGCATCTTCATCAGCACTCTACTCAGTCTTCAGCATCATGGCTCCAAAGAAAAGCAACATCACTTATCATTTCTTCCAACCAGACTTATCAGACGTCAGGAGGATCCAAACCCTGATCACTCCAGATCACATACCCTTGTTCAGGGAGAGTTATGGAGATATACTGGACATGGTCATGGATCTAGACCCTTCACAGAGGAGCCTCATCCACACCTGTATTCAGTTCTATGACCCCCCATTGAGGTGTTTCACCTTTCAAGACTTTCAGTTGGGTCCTCTTCTAGAAGAATACTCATCATTGACTGGTTTGCCTATCAAGAGGGAAATCCCTTTCAACCCTGAAATGGTCTTTCCCAGCAATGGAGAGATAGCAAAAGCTTTGCACCTAGAGCCTGTTTTGATTGAACAGCATATGACCTCCAAAGCTGGGATCCCTGGATTTCATCTGGACTTCCTGATTTCTCAAGCTAGTTTGAAGGCCTCCTTGGGGGAGTGGAAAGCTGTTTGTGCTCTGTTGGCCTTAAGTGTATATGGAATTATGTTGTTTGCAGATGAGCCCCGTTTCATTAGCAAGAATGCAATCCACTTGTTCATCCTGAAGAACCCTGTGCCAACTTTACTGGGTGATCTCTATTACTCAGTACATCAGAGAAATGAGAAGCAGAGGGGAAGATTAGTGAGGATTTGTGCTCCATTATTCCATGCTTGGCTTCTAAAGCATCTACCCAAGACAGATGCATTTCTCAATCCTCATCAGCAGAGCAACTGGGCCAAGAGGCTCACTACTCTCACTTCAGCAGACATCAGATGGTGTACTCAGAGCACCAAGGGCAGAGATATGATCACCAGCTGTGGGCACTTTCCCAATGTGCCCTTAATAGGAGTTAAGGGAAGTATCAATTACAACCCTCTGCTATTCAAGAGGCAATTGGGCTATGCATTGGTCCATACTCCTAAGACACAGGACCTGATTGAGACCCTCTACTGTGAGAACAAGATTAGTTTGGCTGTTGTTAGGCAGGCTGTCTGGGCCTGGGATCATGTTCGAACCAAGGGAATCACCATTTTGGGGAAGTGCAATAATGTGGCATCAGTCCAATATTATGAGTGGTCCCATGCTAGGGCCCAATTCTCTGGAATGCCCTTCACCATAGAAGACATGCCTGAGTCATCTTCAGCACCACCCCCTGCCACCATCAGTTTGGAGGAGTTTGAGAGCTTGAAGGAAAGAAATGAGAAGTTAACCCAAGCCCTGCAGAAGACCCTCAGGGAGAGGAGTGAAGGTGTGAGGGAGATTGAAAGACTGGAGAAGTTGAAAGTGGAACACTTGACTAAGATCGAGAAGTCTGGAGATTATATCAACAAGTCCAAAGCTGGTGAACAGATTCTGAAGAATGCTTGTAAAGAAGCCCAGTTTCAGAGAGCAAGAACAGACTTGTATTTGAAGGAAAGTCAGGCCAGGTGGGTCCGGATCACTGAGGCCCGTACTCTAGAAGACAAGAGAGCTCAAGACAAGATGGAGCAGATGGAAAAAGCCCTGGCAGCAGCCCAGAAGGAAATATTAGAGCTAGAAATCAGAGCTGGAGTGAAGAGGTCTAAAGACCAAAGTCAGAACAAGAAGTTGACTGCAGCTGTTGCAACAAGAAACCTTCTCATCAGAGGTCTCACGGAGCGTCCGGCTGATCCTGTGACCGAAGCACTTCTTAAGGAAGTTCGTGAGGATGAGTTTGGCCTTGGAGTTTGATCATTTGCTTGTTGTTGTTCCTTTTCATGTACTTTTGCTTTTTTTGTGATGTATTTTGACCCCTTAGGGGGCTAGTGTTGTAAAATGAACAAGTTGTATTATTTCATCTTATGTAATATATTTGTGTTGGTTTCTGTCTGGGTTCACATCAAAAGCAACTTCAACAGCCTCATCTTCAAAGGTCTGGAAGGGTCAAAACTGAAGGCCAAACCGGATACCTTGAGAACAAATAAGCATAACTGCATTGCATGCTAACCCTTTTGTTTGTTTTGTAGGTTTTTGTTTTGTTGTTGCTAACCTCTGTTGTGATGTTCAGGAATTATTGCTCGCCGCCGGGTATTTCCTCTCAACAGGCCTCACAGGTACCCAACTAGAAACAACCTTCCGGGAATTCAGATGGATCAGATGCAGCAAGATCTTACGGAGGTCAGAAACCAGATGGCGAACGAAAGACTGGAGATGAGAACCCAGATAACACAATTCATGGAAGTGATGAACAACTTAGCTCAAAGCCAAGAGAGGCTCAGAACTTTGGTAGAAGGGAGGAATCAAGATGAGCCCCATGTGGGGACTGCTGGCACAAGTAACAACGAGAGGGTCCAACCTCATGTCAATCCCCCAGTTTTTGGACCCCATCTCCATCCAGAGGCCAACATCCCAGTCAATTTACAAGGGACTGCCACAGCAGGGAGAGTACTTCAAGAAGATCCTCAGGAGGACCAATTTACAGTAATGGGTGCTGGAGAGGAAACTTATGATAGGCGGCTGGATGAAATAGCCGAGAAGTTGAGGTCCTTAGAATCTCAAAATTCTTTGGGGTTCGACGTCATGGACATGGGTTTGGTAGAAGGGGTCAGGATCCCCCATAAGTTCAAACCTCCTTGTTTCGAAAAGTATAATGGGACTTCCTGTCCCCGAACCCATCTGCAATCTTTCCTCGGGAGATTAAAAGCTTATACCATGGATGAGAAATTGTGGATGTTCTATTTCGAAGATAGTTTGACTGGAGCATCGAGGGAGTGGTATTCCCATCTGACAAGAGCAACTGTAAGATGCTGGAAGGACCTGGCAGAGGCCTTCATCAGACAGTATCAGTATAATCTGGATATGTCACCCAATAGGACCCTCCTAATGGGGATGTCACAATCATCAAGGGAGAGCTTCAGAGAATATGCTCAAAGATGGAGACAGCTTGCTGCTGCTGTCCAGCCACCTATGTCTGAAAGAGAAATGGCTGATATGTTCATGAATACCCTTCAGGGAACCTATATTGATAGGCTAGCTGCCTTCTCCTCCACCAGCTTCGCAGATGTTGTCATAGCTGGGGAGAGAATTGAAAGCCTGTTGAAAATGGGAAAGATCTCAGACAACGGTGCAAGCTCGTCCAGTGGTACGAGAAAGCCTTTTGCAGGCCCGAGAAGAACTGGCGAGGCTAATGCCATCCACACCAACAGGGGTAGGCCCCAGTATGCCCAGAGGTCAATAGCAGCAGTCACTATCCCTGCTCCAGCTCATCCACAGCCAGTCTATCAACCTCCTCAACAAAACTTCCAACAACAACCTCAGTATCATCAGCAGAATCAATATCCTCCAAGAAACTACAACAACAACAACTCCAACAACAATAATCAACAGAGGCCATTCCAGCAGAGGCCATCCCAAGCTAACAGAGTGATCGACCCGATCCCAATGCCGTATGCTGCCTTGCTGCCACAACTTCTGAAACTCAACCTAGTTGAGCTAAGAACGTTGGCACCTCCGGATCCCAACAGTCTACCAAGAAACTATGACTCCAATGCTAGGTGTGCTTTTCACTCAAACGCACCTGGTCACAGTACAGAAAAATGCAGGGCTCTGCATATGAAGGTACAAGACTTGGTAGACTCCAAGGCTCTGAATTTTGCACCTCCGCCCAATGTCAATAAAAACCCAATGCCAAACCATGGTGGTCCCCGAATTAACGCTATTGAAGAAGACCAACCGTCTTATTTAATAACCAGTGTGGATCAGATCAGGACACTATTGGTGGAAATCAAAGCTCAACTCCGCGAAAACCAAATATTTCCGGGGTGTGAACTAGGGTGTCCCTATTGCAATATTTCATGGAATGGGTGTGAGGACCTGAGGAATGGCATTGACAGCCTTATTCAGAGTGGCCTGCTACAGATCACTACATCATTTCCGACAAATCTGGCAACTTCATCAACAACGGTTTCAGAACCTCCTACAACTACAGCAACTATTGTTCCCGACAATTCACAAGCAACATCAACAAATACTTCACCTGTCCTCCCAAATGATCAGTTTTCAACAGTTTCTCCTGCTACAACTTCAGCTTCATTCCATTTCGAATCTCCATCAACAACAACAACAGTCCTTCCAACAGAACCTCCTACAACACCAGCAATCAATCATGAAGATGTCTCTACTGTTACCATATTCTACGATCCTGAAAATAATTCCGCCTACCATTCAGAAGGCGCTGCTCCCGCCAGAGCACCAGTTACAATCTTCTATGATCCACAAACAATTACAGTCCCTTCAGCAGCAGCAATCAGTCCAGTTACCGTCACGATGCCTGGACCAGTACCATATGAAAGTAATAGGGCCATCCCTTGGCACTATGGCTCTGACGTGTACTGTGAAGGGAAAAGAATCACTCTGGAAACAACGGCACCTGCACCACAAGTAGATAATGTGGGGGGAGGCGGAGGCTTCACTCGAAGCGGACGTCTCTTCGCCTCACAAGTTCAAAGACCTACAGCCGAAGCAGAAGCTGCTGCCAAGGCAAAGGGTAAAGGCCCGGTGCAGGAAGATCCAGCTGCCAAAGAAGCCCTGAAGACTCCATTTGATCAGGAAGTTGATGAGTTTATGCGGATCATCAAAAAGAGCGATTACAAGGTTGTGGATCAGCTTCACCAGACTCCATCCAAAATCTCCATCCTCTCACTGCTTATGTGCTCCGAAGCCCATCGGAATGCACTACTCAAAGTCCTGCACGCAGCTTACGTGCCCGAGGAGATTACTGTCAACCAATTGGAAACCGTGGTTGGAAATGTTACTGCTAGCAATGGGCTAGGGTTTACCAATTCTGACCTGACAGTGGATGGCCGCAATCATAACAAAGCCTTGCACATAACCGTGGAATGCAAAGGAGCTGTCCTTTCTCATGTGCTGGTGGACACAGGTTCTTCCCTGAATGTCTTGCCAAAGAAGGCTCTGGTGAAACTTGAATATGATGGATTGGCATTGAGACCCAGCAACCTGGTGGTAAGAGCCTTTGATGGCTCAAAGAGATCGGTGCTGGGAGAGATCGAGCTGCCTGTGACAATTGGCCCACAGACCTTTAAAACTATCTTTTATGTGATGGACATTCAGCCCGCCTACAGCTGTTTGTTGGGTAGACCCTGGATTCACGCCGCTGGCGCAATAACGTCTACCCTTCACCAAAAGTTAAAATTTGAGTGGGAAGGCCAAGTTGTCACAATCTGTGGAGAGGAGGACATTTTTGTCAGCCACCTGGCAACCTATAAGTACATTGAAATGGATGGAGAGATCCATGAAACAATGAGCCAGGGGTTTGAAGCTTTGAATGTGAATGAAGCATCTGCTGTATCTGGTACTCCAATGTCATCTTACCAACAAGCCCGGAAGGTTGTTGAAGAAGGAACTGCCCTAGGCTGGGGCAAGGTCTTAGCTGTGGAGGAGAAGAAGGACAAATTTGGGTTGGGTTACAGACCAACTCAACATCGAGCAAAGGCTGCTGCAGAGCCTGGTTTTGTCAGTGGGGGGATGCTTACCCCCGATGCTATCAACTGTCTGGAAGACGAGCTGGAAGAGGAGCGCAATCTGGAGAATTGGATTCGTCCGAAGGTTCCGGGGAGCAGTGTCTCGAACTGGTCTTCCCAGGGAATTATAAGTGTTACTCGAGCAGAGTAATTATTATTTCCTGTATTCTTTATAAGCATGCATCAAAGTCTTGCATCTTGCCCAAGATGACAAGACTCATTTTGTAATCAGGACCATCTGTACTTTTGTGCAAACAAGATTAAAGTAATGAAATATCAGACATCTTTTTGCAAACAAGTCCTTTTTCTTTTCTGCTCACTGTTTTTCCATTTTTCTTTTTGTACAAAAATAAATGGCGGTGTTTTCAAAATGATAACTTCATTTCACTTTTTTCTAAAGCAAGATTAAAATCAATCACTAAAATGAACCAACTTAACCCTTGCAGAGAGTGCCTTCCTGACAGCACCGACAACAGCACGGCTATGACATCGTATGACTTTGACAATCCAATCAATCAAGCTGATGAAGGGGTTGATGAAGAATATGAGCTTCCTGAAGAGCTAGCCAGGTTGTTAAGACAAGAGGAAAAGGTCATTACTCCTCACCAGGAGGAGATTGAAGTGATTAATCTTGGTACTGACGAAGACGCGAAAGAAGTAAAAATCGGGGCCTGCCTGCAAGACTCAGTGAAGAGACAACTGATAGATCTACTTCGAGAGTATGTGGATGTGTTTGCTTGGTCGTATCAAGACATGCCAGGGTTGGATACCGACATTGTGGTGCACAAGCTGCCTTTGAGAGAAGAATGCCCACCAGTTAAACAGAAGCTGCGCCGAACTCGCCCAGACATGGCTATGAAAATCAAAGAGGAGGTACAAAAGCAGTGGGACGCCGGGTTCCTTGCTGTAACTAGCTATCCGCCGTGGGTTGCTAACATAGTACCTGTGCCTAAGAAAGATGGCAAAGTAAGAATGTGTGTTGACTACCGGGATCTGAACAGAGCCAGCCCGAAAGATGACTTCCCATTACCTCACATTGATGTATTGGTGGATAACACGGCTCAGTTCTCGGTATTCTCCTTCATGGACGGATTTTCAGGATATAATCAGATTAAGATGTCACCTGAAGACATGGAGAAGACAACATTCATCACGCCCTGGGGCACGTTCTGTTATAAAGTAATGCCATTCGGACTGAAGAATGCTGGTGCCACATACCAACGGGCTATGGTGACATTATTCCACGATATGATCCACAAAGAAATAGAATGTTACGTGGATGACATGATTGCCAAGTCCCTTACAGAGGAAGATCACCTGGTGAATCTGCTCAAGTTATTCAAGCGTCTGAGAAAATACCAACTGAAGTTGAACCCCAACAAATGCACATTCGGGGTGCGATCCGGTAAATTGCTGGGCTTTATTGTAAGCGAGAAGGGGATTGAGGTTGACCCTGATAAAGTCAAGGCTATACAAGAAATGCCTGCACCGAAAACTGAGAAAGAAGTTCGAGGGTTCTTAGGTCGATTGAACTACATTTCCCGGTTCATATCTCACCTCACGGCAACCTGCGAACCCTTGTTCAAGCTGTTAAGAAAAGAGCAAACGGTCAGGTGGAACGAAGACTGCCAGAGGGCTTTTGACAAGATCAAGGAATATCTGCAAGAACCTCCAATCCTTATGCCTCCAGTTGAAGGAAGACCTCTGATTATGTACTTGACAGTGCTAGAAGAGTCAATGGGGTGTGTGTTGGGCCAGCATGACGAGTCTGGTCGAAAAGAGTATGCAATATACTACCTAAGCAAAAAGTTTACCGACTGTGAACAACGTTATTCACTGCTCGAGAAAACTTGCTGTGCTTTAGCGTGGGCTGCTCGCCGACTGAGGCAGTATATGTTGACCCACACTACCTTATTAATCTCAAAAATGGATCCAGTTAAGTACATTTTCGAGAAGCCAGCTCTTACCGGTCGGGTTGCAAGATGGCAGATGATTCTCACAGAATACGACATACAGTACACCTCTCAGAAAGCCATCAAGGGCAGTGTACTATCTGAATATCTTGCTGAGCAACCCATTGATGATTACCAGCCTATGAGGTTTGACTTCCCTGATGAAGACATCATGTTCATTAAAGCAAAAGATCCCGAAGAGCCTATTCACACTGAAGGGCCTAACCCGGAGGAAGAATGGACTATGATGTTTGATGGGGCTGTTAACATGAATGGCCGTGGTGTTGGTGCAGTACTCATTTCACCAAAGGGAGTTCACATGCCTTTCTCGGCAAAACTCACTTTCAACTGCACTAACAACGAAGCTGAATACGAAGCTTGCATTATGGGTCTTGAGGAAGCCATTGACCTCAGGATCAAGACATTGACCGTATTCGGAGATTCAGCTTTGGTAGTCAATCAGACCAACGGAAAATGGTACACCCACCAAGATCATCTGATACCTTACAGGGATTATACAAGAAGGTTACTGACTTTCTTCACAACAGTCAAGCTTGAGTATATCCCTCGGGACGAGAATCAGTTTGCAGATGCTCTTGCTACCATTTCATCCATGATCAAAGTTCAAGCGGCTAACTTTGTACCCCAGATTTCGGTGTCCAGACTCGATAGACCGGCATATGTATTTGCAGCGGATGTTGTAAAAGATGATAAGCCTTGGTTCCATGACATTAAGTGCTTCTTGAAGGATCAAGCATACCCACCCGGGGCATCTTCCAATGATAAGAAGACTTTGAGAAGGCTTGCTGGTAGTTTCTTTCTGAACACGGATGGGTCTTTATACAAAAGGAACTTTGATATGGTACTCCTCAGATGTGTTGATAAGACGGAAGCAGATTTGCTGATGCATGAAGTGCATGAAGGCTCTTTTGGTACCCATGCTGGAGGACATGCAATGGCTAAGAAGTTGTTAAGATCAGGTTATTACTGGATCACAATGGATGCAGACTGTTGTGCTTACGCCAGAAAATGTCATAAGTGCCAGATCTACGCAGATAAGGTGCATGTGCCTCCCAATCCTTTGAACATCATGTCTTCACCATGGCCCTTTGCTATGTGGGGTATCGATATGATTGGCAAGATTGAGCCGACTGCTTCAAATGGTCACAGATTCATCCTGGTCGCCATTGACTATTTCACCAAGTGGGTTGAAGCAGCCTCATATGCAAATGTTACAAGACAAGTGGTAGCCCGATTCCTGAAGAGAGACATCATCTGTCGGTATGGAGTGCCCGAGCGAATCATTACTGATAATGGTTCCAACTTGAACAACAAAATGATGGCAGAGCTGTGCCGGGACTTCAAGATCCAACATCACAATTCTTCTCCTTACAGGCCAAAGATGAATGGCGCTGTTGAGGCGGCAAATAAGAATATTAAGAAGATTGTGCAGAAGATGGTAATCACCTACAAAGACTGGCATGAAATGCTACCGTTTGCCTTGCATGGTTACCGCACATCAATCAGAACGTCCACTGGGGCAACACCGTATCAACTTGTATATGGTATGGAAGCAGTCCTACCTGTTGAAGTTGAACTACCCTCGTTACGGGTGTTAATGGATGTTAAACTGAGTGAAGCAGAATGGGTTCGGTCCCGATTCGAACAACTGAGTCTGATTGAAGAGAAAAGACTGGCTGCAATTTGTCATGGGCAGTTATATCAGAAGATAATGAAGAAGGCCTTCGATCAGAAAGTCAGGCACCGAGAGTACCAAGTGGGAGATCTTGTGCTGAAAAGAATCCTCCCTCCTCATACAGACCACAGGGGCAAATGGACTCCAAATTATGAAGGACCATTCGTTGTAAAGAAAGTTTTCTCTGGTGGGGCACTGATGCTCAGCACCATGGATGGTGAAGATTTCCCATCCCCTGTGAATTCAGATGCAGTTAAAAAATACTTCGCATAAAATGGCCCGCTGGACATAAAAACAGAATGTAAGTCCAGGCAAAAATAGGGCATCCCGGCGAGTCAAAAACAGAATAAAAGACTCGGGCAAAAGTAAGGGAAAATGAATAAAAAATGTACACCCGCTGAGTTGAAAAGCCGCATTGGACAGCTCAGGCAAAAATGGGTATCCCGATGGATTGAAAACCCGAAAGGGCGATCCATGCAAAATAAGGGAATAAGCGAACAACTGCATTCTGAATTCGTCTGTATCACCTACAACTTGGTAAGTTTCAAAGGATCAAGCATCAATCAGAATCAACTCTCTCCAGAAAGCAAGACGAGAAGAACGTCATTGTCATACGAGTCATAGCAGAAGAGGAAGCTCCTCAAAGCGTCGCCAACACTGCCAGCTTTTTATTTCTCAATTTGTAACAGTCTCTTCATTTCAGGAGATATGTTTCCTTGACTGTATCTTGCCAATTCAGGGCACATGAATTAATAAAATCAGATTTTCGGTCATGTTTCGTTTTACATTTATGTTTTGCAAAGAGTTGTCTGATATCTCTAAAAATACAATTGCATAAGTACAGATGCCTTTCTCTAAAAATAAAAACACATGCTTACAGGGAATGTGATTATTCTCGAAAGTACTTAACTCCTATGACGGAATCCGGTAAGGGATACCTCGGGACCTTTTGTACGTTTCCTTACCTTTGCAGGTTTGCAGGTATCCAGAACGCAACCTGGGGCATGCAAGTTACGTCTTAGCAAGATGGCGAATCGTTATCAACTCGGTCTATCTTCCACGTGGCACTGGAAGGTTCCCATTTCCCCAGCGAAGTTGCCAAATCAACATGCACTCAATCTTAGCATCTGAAATGCTCTATCCCCAGCTGAGTTGCCTCTCGCAATTCCCCAGCCGAGTTGCCATTCATCCTCAGTTGAGTACAGGAGTCAGGGAACCATCTCCCCACAGAATCTTCAGCCTCTATCCAGAAGAGCAGCGCATAGGAGATCACAACAGAGTGAAGAAAGCTTCTACAAACCCCAGCTGGGTCCCGTATTATAGGGATATGTCAATCAGTGACCTATATCCCCAGACAGATACATCACTAGATCTACCATTGATCTCATCCCCAGCTGGGATGTTCATTTCAAGAAGATCAACAGGAAATCTTCGCGGCAATGGGATCCGAATTCCGGATCGGTGCCTCTTTGCATAATCATAGCATTCGCATCATATTATACCCTCAGAGCGTAGCATTCCGTCTAATACGGAGCATTACGGCAAAAATCAAATGCATAGCATAATCATAAGTCATGTTGTGAATTGAACGCTTGTGACTAGTAACCATTCATCAGAACACAGATTACTTTCCCCCAACATCCCCACCAGAGCCCCAGCAAAAGCAGCTGCCTCTCAAATCACAAACACCAGTATATACACCTTTTGGCGCCCGTCCGTGCCATCTTTCCCCAGTAAAGTCGCCTGAACACTCTTTACAAACAAATCATCCTTATTGCAGATACGTCCTGACACCCGTCCGTGTCATATCCCAGCAGAAAGCCAAAGAGGTCCTCTTTGCACTCACATATACCTATACATACACTTTTCTTGACACCCGTCCGTGTCATATCCCCAGCGCAGTCGCTTACACCTTCATCACCCATATACTTGTTATTATTTTACTTTTCTCTTTGACACTCGTCCGTGTCACTCTCCCCAGCAGATAAACACTCATCTATACACCACTCGCTCTTATACAGATACCCGTCCGTATCTTGTATACATCATTACTTGTATCCCCACAGATTCAACAGTAGTCCTTGTTTTTTGTTAACCGGTTGGTACTCGTCCGTACCATCATCTCATAACATTGCGTCTAGTGTTTGTTTCTACATGATACTCGTCCGTATCATAGTCTTAAGGATGCTCGTCCGCATCTTTAATCCACACACCGTGTCAAAACACTTATGTCTTCTTGAATGTAGATACCCGTCTGTGTCTACTATTCCCCAGAAGGATTCTTTCAGATGCAACACTCGTCCGTGTTCTTTGGTAACCAGTTGATACTCGTCCGTATCATCATCTCCGAACATGTGTCAGTTTGTTTCTACATGATACTCGTCCGTATCATAAGTCTTAAGGATGCTCGTCCGCATCTTTAATCTATACACAATACCAAACACTTATACCTTTTGTTTTCTTGGATGTAAACGCTCGTCCGTGTTTACATTATCCCCAGTAGATCACCAACAAATTTTCTTTTTATCTAACACTCGTCCTGTGTTATGATACCTTTGAGAGCAGCCGTACCCTGCTGAGTGGTCGTCCTCCACTTCTTGATGGTCGTCCTCCATCATGCTCATCCGATGGCCGTCCCCATCGTTGATTTTTAGCAGCCTTCCCCTGCTAGGTGGTCGTCCTCCACCTTTTGATGATCGTCCTTCATCACTTTATCCAATGGCCGTCCCCATTGTTGATTTTGGTTATCTGACATTCGTCCTATGTCATGACAAACCTCGAGAGCAGCCGTCCCCTGCTGAGTGGTCGTCCTCCACTTCTTGATGGTCGTCCTCCATCATGCTCGTCCGATGGCCGTCCCCATCGTTGACCTTTTCCTATCCGATGGCCGTCCCCATCGTTGATATTTTCGGCAGCCGTACCCTGCCAGGTGGTCGTCCTCCACCTTTGATGGCCGTCCCCATCATATTTCTTTTATCCCCAACAGAGCAGCCGTCCCCTGCTAGGTGATCGTCCTTCACCTTTGATGGCCGTACCCCATCATCTGTTTATTCCATTTATTCTTTCACCCGATGGCCGTCCCCGTCGTGGTCCCTTTTCCTTTTAGCCCGATGGCCGTCCCCATCGTTGGTTACTTTGCTTTGTGAACTTGATGGCCGCCCCCGTCATGTTTCATTAACTTCCAAAGAATTTTACAATTTTATCTTGATGGCCGTCCCCATCATGATATCTTATTTTTCCAGCTAGTCGGCCGTCCCCGTCTTAGCTTTACCTTTTAGCCCCAGCATGTCGGTCGTCCCCGTCATCGCTTTACTTCGCTTTTATCCCCGGCATGTCGGCCGTCCCCGTCATTGCTCTTTACCCAGCAGTCGTCCTCTGCTCGACGGTCGTCCTCCGTCGCCTATACTTTACAATATACTTTATTTTTCTGTTACAATCTATATCCCTTTTCTTCTTCATTCTGTGAGTGCAAATTTTGGACTGTCTTTGGTATTCAACCACAAGTTATCTTGTTTGCCTGTTAAGCCGTCGCTTACAACCTGCACAGCTAACTCATGTTTGAATAGGGGCAGCTGTAAACACCCCAAATTTGCCCTCACCCATTCACACCATGGCTTGTGATCATTTCATATGCATAAACACAAGCATATCATCTCACATCTCATTTTTGATTCACTGCATAGCTTCTAAGGCATCTGCACCTAGGGTTTGTGATCTGAGCAATCCCAAAGCATCTTGAGCCATTCCAAAGGCCACCAATCACTTCAAAGGGGTCCATGTGTGTTCTTACATCATATTCCATCTCCTCAAAGTCAAAAAATTGCAAAGGAATCACAAGAACTAGGGTTTGAGTGGATGCAGAGCTAGTTTGAACTGCACAGTTGACTGAAAATTAGGGTTTTGGTTTCAGAGGCCATAACTCCAAATTTTTTGGTCATTCTTGTTTCCATTGATCTCTATATGGTATAGGGAGTATGCATATCAATTTTCATGAAGAAATTCCATGGGGAAGTCATCTGATCAAGGGTTGACTTTTCAAGACAAGTCAGTGCAAAATCAGGGCATCTGAGGCCCCCAATGACCCAGCCAATGGGTGATCTTCATCATTTTGAGTGTATATGATCTTTATTTGATCATGGAAGAAGGTTGAAGTTCATAGAAATCAAGAATTTAGGGTTTTTGCAAATGTTGACTTTTTGGGCATAGTTGACTTTTCAAGAATGCACCATTTTAGGTCATTTTTCAAGCCATGATTCATGATTCAAAAATGCTTCAAATGGAAAAACTTTGGTCATGAAAGTTGTAGATCTCATCTTTCCCTTTTCAAAAAGTACAAGAACATGATCAAATTCTTTTTGAATCAAAAGTTATGGTGTGGCAAAGTTAGCAAAAATCATTAAATTTCAAGTTATGCACTAAATGGAAAACTTGCAAATTCATGTATCAAGCATTCTAGTGACTTCAAAGTAACTTCAAAACTTCATCACATGATCACATATGCCCTAAAAAACAGAATTGGCCCAAGGGATTCTTCATTGTTTGCCTTGATTTTCAAGAAGTCCATAAGACATTTTCCATTACAAGTGCAAAGTTGGATTTTTGGCATAGTCATTTTCCAAGGAATTATGTGGTCTCTAGCTGACTTTTAAACATTGCCATGACTAAAAGAAGTGCCATGCCACAAAATTCAGCAAGCATTGTTTCATGTGTATGGCACAAAATCATGAGAAAGTACAAAGTTGTCAAGTTGCAAAAACTAGCATAGCTTGTCATCCACATGTTGCAGTCAGCCACAAGCAATCCAAGGGCTCTCCTCAACCCTAGCTGGAGCAAGACAAGACTTGAACCTGCTGCTGCCATGACCCATACTCTCAATGACACAAAATTGACTTTTTTGCAAAAGGCTCCCATACTCTTGGCACAGTACACAGCCACCCTACTAACCTGCCTCACAGTCTATCCACACAAGTTGGAGATGATATAGCTAAGCATTGAGCATTGAGGCTGGCCAGAACATGACATACACAAAAACTCACCATTTTGCATAAGCCTTCGAATTTCTCTCCACAGCATACAAACACAAGAACCATCTTCACCAATCATCTCACCACACTTCATAGGCCTGAAACCACCAAAGTTCAAGCCTGAAACAAGCCTGACCTGAGCTTCACCATTCCCCACCCTCAGAACCAGTTCTCTTCGAATCTCACTATCCAGCCATCAAACACTTCATTTTCCTTCACCAACAAGTCAAGCATACCACAAGGAGTCAAAACCACCCTTTACTTTGAACTGAAACAGCCTGCACACAAAGCTCATTTTCTGCTACACCAGAACTGGTTCTCACAAATCAGCCATCCACAAGAGCTTTGAAGCCTTCCATTAGCATCAAGGGGTACAAGGGAGTCCATTTGCACGCAAGGAAAGCTCTGGAAGCTCAGTTTTGAAGCTTTCCAGCTCAGGTATGATCATGGAAACTTTTCTCTCAAAGCTTGGTTTTTGAGTTATAAATTGATTATTCATGTCTTGCTGGTCATGGGGTTGGTTTCAGAATCAAAAATGAGTGAAAACTGAGCTTGTATGGTCCCTCTGAAATTTTGCCCGTAAATTTCTTTCCTTTCGATTCCTTTGATTCATGGTGCATAAATGTTGTTTGAGCTTGGATTCATGACCTAGGAAGTTAGAGGATCATTTAGGTGTGCTTGATTTGTAGAATAGGTGCCTGATTCGTGTTTTAGGGTTTTTGTGCAACCGGAGAAGATGACCGGAGCTCCCCTCCGGTCACCTGAGTTCGTTTAGCCCTAATTACAGTCATTAACTTCTGTTTGAATCTTGGGCGTTAGATCGTCTGACTCCATTGACTTCCCGCGTGGATAGATGGCCCAGATCCTTTGTTTTGCCCTAATCCTTTTGATTTGTTTAATTAATCATTAATTAAATAAATTTAATCAGAATCAACCATGGCCATTGGATGACGCGCTAGTCAATGCCTCCAAACCCAGTTCAAATCTCCACCCTTAGATCTGCTTACTTTCCTTTTTTCTTATTTTTATTTCATTATTTGTCATTTAATTTGCATAATTTATTAAAAATAGTTAAAATTGTTTAAAAATTATGAAATTTTTTATCCTGAATTTCATTAATTTTTATGACACAAAAATATTTTTATTTTATTTTTCATCATTAAAAAAAGTATTTTTAAATATTTAAAAGATTATTTTTAATTGATTAATGGGAATTAATTAATTAAAAATACTTTTAGGTATTTAAAAATTACAAAAAAATTCATGAAATGTTCTAAGACATTTAGAAACATTGTCCAACCTTCAAACCAAATTTCTTTTTTGATCTTGATGCATTTTAAGAATTTTTCATTGAATTAAATCATTTTTTATGCATTAATTTGATCATAAGTTTAAAAATTCATTTCTGCCTATTGGAGAAGGTTGAGACATTGATTCTTCTTGCATTGTTTTCTATTTGGCATGTAGTTTCTAGGGTAAAAAGGCCATGAATTGTTCTTGCATTTTCAAATTGTTTGGCATTTGTTTTGTTAAGAACCCTAAAAAACCCTAATAACTTAGGAAATTCATATCTTGAGTTTGGTTGAGAGTTGAGAGCTCCCCTTTGGGCAGTGGTTTATTATAGGTTTAGGGTTTCTTTGGGTGCTATTTTCCATTTTTATCTTAGGGTTTTGTTTCTGTTTTGGATTTTTGTTTGATGTTTGATTCATGAACCCTAATTTGGGCTTCCATTTGCATCCTTCTTGCATTCCCTTGCATAACATGACTTGTCTTTGCATTTTGTGCATTCTTGTGATCCATTTGACATCTTAAGACATATAGAAAGCATGTTTGACCATTGCATTACATATTTTCCATGTCATTTGTCTTGTATGATTCATAACTTTTCATGTTCATTCATGCTCCTTAACTTGCATCATTTGCATTCATAATCTTGTATGAACATCCCCATTGCTTTGCCTCATGTTTGCAGCACCTCATAACATCATAATCATCATCAACATGCTTCTGGTTTTGCTTAGCATCATGTCATCTCATCTCATTTATCATTGCATTGCATTTCTTTCTAACATTTCAGGTGGTAAGTAAATTTGAGAGGTGAATTTGCCTTCACTTCTCATAACTTTTCTTTTCATCTCTCTTGCATCCATTTCTGCATTCTTATATGTGTTTGAGTTTGAGCTTGCTCATTCTTCTTCCTCCCACTTTCTTTCTTCAAGTGACTTGACTTCTTGAATGAAGCAAGTCACTTTGCTTCTCTTGATCTTATTCATCTGCTTCTTGGTGGCTCCTCTGAAGATTGCTCTTGAAAACCTCACAAACCTTAGGATCATCCAAGCATGACAATGAATTAGGGTTTTGATTAGTCCCCCCATAGTTTTACCTTTGTGTCTCTCTTTGAGTCTTCTCTTCTCATCTCAAAATCAGGGACTAAACCCTAAAGGCTTTAAGACTTTGTGATTAAGCTCATGCCTGCATCCTTCTCTTAGGATGGAGTGTATAACTTTAATCCTAAGTCTTGAACCCTTTATGTGTTTAAATCTCTTAATCAATCCATCTAATAATTATCAAGACATCACACTTGTAACTTGGGCCTTGCATTAGGGTTCTAATTCTTCCTTAAGTGGTTAAGAAGGACTAACCCTAGTGTTAATGGACAAGTCCCCCTCAAGTTGTCTTACAAACAATAAAATTCACTTCATCATCCTACCATTAATTAAAATCCATTTAATCAAAGGCTTGTTTTGTCATGAGTTTAATCCCTAATCATGGATTAAGTTGAGGAGCTTTCCTCAGCTTAAACACTCTCAGCTATTATCCTTCTTTTAGGATGGTGTAGTGGGTCTGTTTAATCCTTGATTATGGCTTAACCTCATTACTCAACACTAAACAAAAACTCCAAAAACATCTAAATAATCACAAGTAGGTTAATGATCTTAATCCTACATCAAAGGTGATTAAGTGTGAGAATCTGACTTCACACTTAAGGTATTCTCATTACCCCTAATCAGAGGGAAGATGTGATGAGTTTACTAACCCATTGGTTTAGGCTTAAGCTCATTATCTTATGACAAACTTTCAAAAGCAATAAAAGACTGAAAACTCAAAAACAAACAATAATCGTCTCCTCCGGGATTCTTTTCTCATCATCTTCACTCACAAATGAGAACTTGCTTCTTCCGTCTAATGCAAGACAGTAAGCACCTGAGCCAGACAGGTCATACACTTGAGCATTGACAAGCAAGCAGTTCACAAGTCAATTCATCTTTCAGTCTCTTTGGGTCAAACTACGGTGTTCTGACTTCCTCATTGCACGAGAGGATACGTAGGCATAACTTAACAGTTATCGAACAAAAGTCTCTGTCCATTCCCCCTCCTTCTAGCCTCATTCTTTTAGCCTCATGATCTTGAGCAGTTCACTCTTATCCTTGCACTGACACTGTATATACTACACTGCACTCTTTTACACTGACACCTGTACATTCTTTTCCAGCTATTTTATGCACAGATTGCACTGACACTACCCCTTTAAAACACAAATCTTTTAAGCGTGGATCCCGTCGAGTACGACGGACAATCTGGGTGCTAATACCTTCCCAGGTTGTAACCAACCCCCTTTCTCAGTCTCTCTGGTTCGCAAACCGTCTTATCCATCTTTTTCTAGGTTTATGCAGCATTACCTTTCCTCCGGGATAAAAATGCCTAGCTGGCGACTCTATTCATCTCCAGTGAGTTCGCGGCTGTGTGTTCTCACTGTTCCCTTCGCCGACCGATCGCGTCTGTACCTTCATTTGATCATGTCCCATTTGTCGGGAGCGACAGAATGCAATCCATCTTTTCATCCTGAGGAACCCAGTGCCCACCTTACTGGGAGATTTCTACTACTCAGTACACCAGAGGAATGAAAAGCAGAGGGGAAGATTAGTGAGGTGTTGTGCTCCTTTGTTCCATACTTGGCTGCTCAGACATTTGCCTAAGACTGGTGCATTTCTAAATCCTCACCAACAGAGGAACTGGGCTAGAAGACTCATTGCTTTAACTTCAGCTGATATCAGGTGGTGCACTCAGAGTACCAAGGGCAGGGATATCATTACCAGTTGTGGGCAGTTTCCCAATGTACCCCTGATAGGAGTAAAGGGTTGCATCAACTACAACCCTCTGCTATTCAAAAGACAGCTGGGCTATGCATTGGTCCACACTCCTAAGGCACAAGACTTGGCTGAGACTCTTTACTGTGAGAATAAGCCTAATCTGGCTATTGTCAGGCAAGCATCCTGGGCTTAGGACAATGTCCAGACTAAAGGAGTAACCATTCTTGGGAAGTGCAACAATGTGGCCTCAGCACAGTACTATGAGTGGTCCCATGCCAGGGCTCAATTTTCTGGGATGCCCTTTACCATGGAAGATATGCCTGGACCATCCTCAACACCACCTCCTGTCACTGTCAGTTTAGAGGAGTTTGAGAAACTAAAGGAGAGAAATGAGAAGCTGACTCAGGCTCTACAGAAGACCCTCTGGGAGAGGAGTGATGGTAGGTTGGATATTGAAAGGTTGGAAAAGTTGAAAGTGGAGCATCTAGCCAGAATTGAGAAGTCTGAGGATTACATCAAGAAGTCTAGGGCTGGAGAGCAGATCTTGAAGAATGCCTGCAAGGAGGCTCAGTTCCAAAAAGCCAGGACTAATTTGTATTTGAAGGAGAGTCAAGCTAGGTGGGTCAGGATCACCGACGCTCGTACCCTAGAAGATAAGAGGACTCAGGACAAGATTGAGCAGCTGGAAGCTAGTGCAAAAGAGCAACAGGAAGCCCTGGCAGCAGCCCAAAGAGAGATCTCAGAGTTAAAGATTAGAGCTGGAGTGAAGAGGTCAAAGGACCAGAGTCAGCACAAGAAGCTAGCTGCAGCTGTTACTACCAGGAATCTCCTTATCAGGAATCTCACAGAGCGTCCAGCTGATCCTGTGACTGAAGCACTTCTCAAGGAAGTTTAGGAGGATGAGTTTGGTCTTGGTGTCTGACTTTTGCCTGTTGTTGCTTTCATTTCATGTACTTTTATTTTCCTATGATGTATTTTGACCCCTTAGAGGGCATGTATTGTAAAAAACAAACTATGTATCATTTTCTTTTTGTAATATATGTATCAGTTTGTTCCATCTGAGTTTCTTTCAAGCAACATCAACAGCATCTTCAAGGGTCTGGAAAGGTCAAAACCAAGTGCCAAGCCGGATACCTTGGAAACAAATAAGCATACTGCATTGCATACTAACCTTTGTTTGTTTTGTAGGTTTGTTTTGTTTGTTGCTAACTCTGTTGTGATTTTAGGAACTATTGCTCGACGTCGGGTGTTCCCACTCAACCGTCCACACAGATATCCCACCCGCAACAACCTTCTGGGTATACGGATGGACCAGGTACAACAGGACCTTACAGAGGTCAGGAACCAAATGGCCAATGAGAGATTGGAAATGAGGAATGGATTGGCTCAGAGCCAAGAGAGATTAAGAGCCTTGGTAGAGAGGCAGACTCAGGAAGACCCCCATCTAGGGACTGGTGGGACAAGCAACAATGAGAGGGTGCAGCCTCACATCAACCCACCTGTATTTGGACCCCACCTTCATCCAGAGATCAACATCCCTGCTAATGTACAAGGGAATGCTACTACAGGCAGAGTGCTGCAAGAAGACCCCCAGGAAGATCAGTTCACAGTGATGGGAGCTGGGGATGAGGCTTATGACAGAAGGCTGGATGAAATTGCTGAAAAATTAAGATCCTTGGAGTCTCAAAACTCTTTGGGTTTTGATGTTATGGACATGGGCTTAGTGGACGGGGTCAGGATTCCCCATAAGTTTAAGCCTCCTTGTTTTGAAAAGTACAACGGGACTTCCTGCCCACGGACCCACTTGCAATCCTTTCTGGGGAGGCTGAAGGCATATACCATGGACGAAAAGCTATGGATGTTTTATTTTGAGGATAGCTTAACAGGAGCTTCGAGGGAATGGTATTCACATCTGACTAGAGCCACCATCAGATGTTGGAAAGACCTAGCTGAGGCCTTTATTAGACAATACCAGTATAATTTGGATATGGCACCCAACAGGACCCTCCTGATGGGGATGTCACAGTCATCCAGGGAAAGCTTCCGCGAGTACGCCCAGAGGTGGAGGCAGCTCGTTGCTGCTGTCCAGCCACCTATGTCAGAGAGGGAGATGGAAGATATGTTTATGAACACCCTCCAAGGAACATACATTGACAGGCTAGCTGCCTTTTCTTCTACCAGCTTTGCAGATGTTGTTATAGCTGGAGAAAGAATTGAGAGCCTGTTAAAAATGGGCAAAATTTCTGACAACGGTGCCAGCTCATCCAGCAACACAAGGAAGCCTTTTGTGGGCCCAAGAAGAACTGGTGAGACCAATGCTATCCACGCCAGCAGGGGCAGACCCCAATATGTTCATAGGTCTGTGGCAGCAGTCACCATTCCCGCTCCAGTTCATCCACAACCAGCTTATCAACCACTGCATCAAAATTATCAGCAACAAACTCAATATCCTCCTCAGAGAAACTACAACAACACCAGCAACAACAATCAGCAAAGACCATTTCAACAGAGACCATCTCAGGCCAATAGGGTGATTGATCCGATCCCTATGCCCTATGCCACATTACTGCCACAACTCCTGAAACTCAACCTGGTTGAGCTAAGGACGCTGACACCTCCAGATCCCACCAGTCTACCCAGAAATTACGACTCCAACGCCAGATGTGCTTTCCATTCAAATGCACCTGGCCATAGTACAGAGAAGTGCAGAGCTTTGCACATGAAGGTACAAGACCTGGTAGACTCTAAGGCTCTAAACTTCGCACCACCACCAAATGTTAACAAGAACCCTATGCCAAACCACGGAGGTCCCATAATCAATGCTATTGAAGAAGACAAGCCGTCTTACTTGATAACCAGTGTGGGTCAGATTCGGACACCGTTGGTAGAAATCAAAGCTCAACTCCTCGAATGTCAAATGTTCCCGGGATGTGAGCTAGGGTGTGCTTATTGCAACATTTCAGTGAATGGTTGTGATAACTTGAGAAATGGCATAGATGGTCTCATCCAGAGTGGCCTGCTTCAAATCACAACATCAATTCCTACCAATCCAGCAATCTCCTTAACAACAATTCCGGAGTCTTCTACAACTGCAACAACCATTGTTCCAAATAACTCTTCAATCTCATCGACAAATGCATCATCTGTCACTTCAGTTGACCAGATATCAACAAACCTCCCTTCTACAACTTCAGCACCCCTTCATTCAGAATCTCCTACAACAACAACACCCATCCATCCAACAATGTTTCCTACAACTTCAACAGCAAATGTCTCAACAGTCACAATTTATTATGATCCTGAAAATGATTCTGCCTACAACTCACAAAGTGCCACTCCTATCAGAGCACCAGTCACAATATACTACGATCCACAAACTATCATGGTCCCTTCTGCAGCTGCAATCGGTCCAATCACCATCACAGTGCCTAGACCAGTACCTTATGAAAGCAGTAATGCCATCCCCTGGCATTACGGCTCCGATCTATACTGCGAAGGACAGAAAATCACTCTTGAATCATCAACCCCTGCACCACAAATAGATAATGTGGGAGGAGGCGGAGGCTTCACTCGAAGCGGACGTCTCTTTGCTCCACAAATTCAATGACCCACTGCTGAAGCAGAAGCTGCTGCCAAGGCAAAAGGGAAGAGCTTGGTGCAAGAAGAGCAGATTGTTAAGGAAGCTTTGAAAACACCTTTTGATCAAGAAGTTGATGAATTCATGAGAATCATCAAGAAAAGTGATTACAGGATAGTGGACCAGCTTCACCAGACGCCTTTCAAGATCTCTATTCTATCATTGCTTATGTGCTCCGAGGCTCATCGGAACGCACTACTAAAAGTCTTGCACGCAGCTTATGTGCCAGAAGAGATCACCGTCAATCAGTTGGAAGCTGTGGTTGGAAATGTTAATGCTAGTCATGGGCTAGGGTTTACCTACACTGATTTGACTACGGAAGGCCGCAATCATAACAAGGCTTTGCACATTACCATGGAGTGTAAGGGTGCAGTTCTTTCCCATGTGCTGGTAGACACAGGGCCATCCCTCAATGTCTTACCTAAAAAAGCCCTTGTGAAGCTAGAGTATGAAGGATTGGCATTACGTCCCAGTAACTTAGTAGTAAGAGCCTTTGACGGTTCTAAGAGATCAGTTATGGGAGAGATTGAGTTGCCTATAACGATTGGCCCACAAACTTTCAAAACGACCTTCTACGTGATGGATATACAGCCTGCCTACAGCTGTCTATTGGGTAGGCCATGGATTCACGCCGCTGGCGCCGTGACCTCAACCCTTCACCAGAAGTTAAAATTCGAGTGGGAGGGCCAAGTCGTTACTATCTGTGGAGAGGAGGATATTTTTGTTAGCCACCTGGCTACCTACAAATATATTGAGATGGATGGGGAGATCCATGAAACGATGAGTCAAGGGTTTGAGGCCTTGAACATAAATGAAACATCTGTTGTACCTGGAACCTCAATGACATCTTATCAACAAGCCCGGAAGGTTGTTGAAGAAGGAACTGCCCAAGGCTGGGGCAAATTGCTACCTGTGGAGAAGAAAGAGGATAGATTTGGGTTGGGTTACAAACCAACTCAACAAGATCAAGCAGAGGCTGCTAAGGAGCCCAACTTTGTTAGTGGGGGGATGCTCACCCCTGATGCTGTCAACAACTTGGATGACGAGGATGAAAGCGACCGCAACCTGGAGAGTTGGATCCGTCTAAAGATCCCGGGGAGCAGTATCTCAAACTGGTCTTCCCAGGAAATTATAAGAGTTACTCATGCAGAGTAATTATTATTTCCTGTATTTTTATAGCATGCATCAAAGTCTTGCATCTTGCCCAAGATGACAAGACTCATTTTGTAATCGGGCCATCTGTAATTTTTGTGCAACAAGATTAATCAATGAAATATCAGACATCTTTTGCAAATGAGTCCTTTTCTTTTCCGCTCACTGTTTTTCATTTTTCTTTTTGTACAAAAATAAATGGCAATGTTTTCAAAATGACAACTTTATCTCACTTTTTTTTAAACAAGATTAAAATCAATCACTAAAATGAACAAACTGAACCCTTGCAGAGAGTGCCTTCCAGACCGCACCGACAACGGCACGGCTATGACTTCGTATGACTCTGACAATCCAATCAATCAAGCTGATGAAGGGGTTGAAGAAGATTACGAGCTTCCTGAAGAGCTAGCCAGGTTGTTGAGTCAAGAGGAAAAGGTTATCACTCCTCATCAGGAGGAGGTCGAAACGATCAATCTTGGTACAGATGAAGACGTGAAAGAAGTTAAAATCGGGGCCTGCTTACAAGACTCAGTGAAGAGACAACTGATTGACCTGCTTCAAGAGTATGTGGACGTGTTTGCTTGGTCTTATCAAGATATGCCAGGGTTGGACACCGACATTGTTGTGCACAAGCTGCCTTTAAGAGAAGAATGCCCACCGGTTAAACAGAAACTGCGCCGTACTCGCCCAGACATGGCAATGAAGATCAAAGAAGAGGTACAAAAGCAGTGGGACGCCGGGTTCCTTGCTGTGACTAGCTATCCGCCGTGGGTTGCTAATATAGTACCTGTGCCTAAGAAAGACGGCAAAGTAAGAATGTGTGTTGACTACCGGGATCTAAACAGAGCTAGCCCGAAAGATGACTTCCCATTACCTCACATTGATGTATTGGTGGATAATACGGCTCAGTTCTCGGTATTCTCCTTCATGGACGGATTTTTAGGATACAATCAGATCAAGATGTCACCTGAAGACATGGAGAAGACAACCTTCATCACACCTTGGGGCACGTTCTGTTACAAGGTGATGCCATTCGGATTGAAGAATGCTGGTGCAACGTATCAACGGGCTATGGTGACATTATTCCACGATATGATCCATAAAGAGATAGAATGTTACGTGGATGATATGATTGCCAAGTCCCTCACTGAAGAAGATCACCTGGTAAATCTGCTAAAGCTGTTCAAGCGTCTGAGGAAGTACCAACTGAAGTTGAACCCCAATAAATGCATGTTCGGGGTGCGATCTGGTAAGCTACTGGGATTTATTGTAAGTGAGAAAGGGATTGAAGTTGACCCTGATAAAGTCAAAGCTATTCAAGAGATGCCTGCACCGAAGACAGAAAAAGAAGTTCGAGGGTTCTTAGGTCGATTGAACTACATTTCAAGGTTCATATCTCACCTTACAGCAACCTGTGAGCCCTTGTTCAAGCTGTTGAGAAAAGAACAAACGGTCAGGTGGAATGAAGACTGCCAGAAGGCTTTTGACAAGATCAAGGAATACTTACAAGAGCCTTCAATCCTTATGCCTCCAGTTGAAGGAAGACCTCTGATAATGTACTTGACAGTATTAGAAGAGTCAATGGGGTGTGTGCTGGGCCAGCATGACTAGTCTGGTCGAAAAGAGTATGCAATATACTACCTAAGCAAAAAGTTTACCGGCTGTGAACAACGTTATTCATTGCTCGAGAAAACTTGCTATGCCTTAGCGTGGGCTGCTCGCCGACTGAGGCAGTATATGTTGACCCACACTACTTTGTTGATCTCAAAGATGGACCCAGTCAAGTACATATTTGAGAAGCCAGCGCTTACCGGACGGGTTGCAAGATGGCAAATGATTCTTACAGAATATGACATTCAGTACACCTCTCAGAAGGCCATCAAGGGCAGTGTATTGTCTGAATATCTTGCTGAGCAACCTATTGATGATTACCAGCATATGAGATTTGACTTCCCCGATGAAGACATCATGTTCATAAAAGCAAGAGATCATGAGGAGCCTATTCACACTGAAGGGCCCGACCCGGAAGAAGAATGGACTATGATGTTTGATGGGGCTGTTAATATGAATGGTCGTGGTGTTGGTGCAGTACTCATTACACCTAAGGGAGTTCACATGCCTTTCTCGGCAAAACTCACTTTCAACTGCACTAACAACGAATTTGTATACGAAGCTTGCATTATGGGTCTTGAGGAAGCCATTGACCTCCGGATCAAGACTTTGACTGTGTTCGGAGATTCAGCTCTGGTAATCAATCAAACCAGTGGCAAATGGTACACGCACCAGGATCATCTGGTACCTTACAGGGATTATACAAGGAGGTTATTGACTTTCTTTACAACAGTCAAGCTTGAGTATATCCCTCGAGACGAGAATCAGTTTGCAGATGCTCTGGCTACCATTTCATCCATGATCAAAGTTCAAGCTGCCAACTTTGCGCCTCAAATTTCAGTGTCCAGACTTGACAGACCAGCATATGTGTTCGCAGCAGATGTTGTCAAAGATGATAAGCCTTGGTTCCATGACATTAAGTGCTTCTTGGAAGATCAAACATACCCACCTGGGGCATCTTCCAATGATAAGAAGACATTGAGAAGGTTTGCTGGTAGTTTCTTCCTGAATACTGATGGTTCCCTGTACAAGAGAAACTTTGATATGGTACTCCTCAGATGCGTCGACAGGACAGAAGCGGATTTGTTAATGCATGAAGTGCACGAAGGATCCTTTGGTACCCATGCAGGAGGGCATGCCATGGCCAAGAAGTTGCTAAGATCAAGCTATTATTGGATCACAATGGATGCCGACTGTTGTGCCTACGCCAGAAAATGCCATAAATGCCAGATTTATGCGGATAAAGTGCATGTGCCTCCGAATCCTCTGAATGTGATGTCTTCACCTTGGCATTTTTCTATGTGGGGCATTGACATGATTGGCAAGATTGAGCCAACTGCTTCGAATGGCCACAGATTCATCCTGGTTTCCATTGACTATTTCACCAAGTGGGTCGAAGCAGCTTCCTATGCCAACGTTACAAGACAAGTGGTAGCCCGATTTTTGAAAAGAGATATCATCTGTCGGTACGGAGTTCCCGAGCGAATCATTACTGACAATGGTTCCAACTTGAATAACAAAATGATGGCAGAGCTATGCCGGGACTTCAAGATCCAACACCACAATTCTTCTCCTTACAGGCCAAAGATGAATGGCGCTGTTGAGGCAGCAAATAAGAATATCAAGAAGATTGTGCAGAAGATGGTAATCACCTATAAAGACTGGCATGAAATGCTACCATTTTCCTTGCATGGGTACCGCACGTCAATCAGAACATCCACCGGGGCAACACCGTACCAGCTTGTGTATGGTATGGAAGCAGTCCTACCTGTTGAAGTTGAATTACCCTCCTTACGGGTACTGATGGATGTTAAGTTAAACGAAGCAGAGTGGGTCCGATCCCGATACGAGCAACTGAGTCTGATTGAAGAGAAGAGATTGGCTGCAATCTGTCATGGGCAGTTGTATCAGAAAAGAATGAAGAGAGCCTTCGGTCAGAAAGTCAGGCACCGAGAGTACCAAGTAGGAGATCTTGTGCTGAAGAGAATCCTCCCTCCTCATACAGACCACAGGGGCAAATGGACTCCGAACTATGAAGGACCATTCGTAGTAAAGAAAGTTTTCTCTAGTGGAGCACTGATGCTCAGCACCATGGATGGTGAAGACTTCCCGTCCCCTGTGAATTCAGATGCAGTTAAAAAATACTTCGCATAAAATGACCCGCTGGACACAAAAACAGAATGTAAGTCCAGGCAAAAATAGGGCATCACGGCGAGTCAAAAACAGAATAAAAGACTCGGGCAAAAATAAGGGAAAATAAACAAAAATGTACACCCGCTGAGTTGAAAAGCCGCATCGGACAACTCAGGCAAAAATGGGTATCCCGATGGATTGAAAACCCGAAAGGGCGATCCATGCAAAACAAGGGAATAAGCGAACAACTGCGCTCTGAATTCGTCTGCATCACTCACAACTTGGTAAGCTTCGGATGGATCAAGCTTCTTTCAGAATCAGCCTTCTTCAGAAAGCAAGACGAGAAGAACGTCAAATGTCATACGAGTCATAGCAAAGGGAAGCTCCTTAAAGCGTCGTCAACATTGCCAACACATTTTGTTTCTCAATTTGTAACAATCTCCTCATTTTAGGAGATGTGTTTCTTTGACTGTACCTTGCCAATTCAGGTCACATGAATTAATAAAATCAGATTTTCAGTCACGTTTCGTCTCGTCCATTTTATTTTCATTTGCAAAATGTCTGATGTCTCCAAAGGTTTGATTGCATGAATACATATGCTTATTTTCAAAAAATAAAAACACGTGCTTGCAGGAAATATACTTACTCTCAGAAGTGTCTAACTCCTATGACGGAATCCAGTAAAGGATACCTCGGGATTACTTGTGCGTTTCTCTATCTTTTCAGGATTGCAGGTATCCAAAGCGCAACTTGAGGCATGAAAGCTTTATCCCAGCAAGCTGGCAAATCAACACTCAATCTCAGCACCCGAAGTGTTTTCTCCCTAGCTGAGTTGCCACTTGTTACTATTCCCCAGCCGAGGTGCCAATCGTTCTTCCTCCTCAGCCGAGTACAAAAGCTAGGGAGCCATCTCCCCACAGAGCTTCAGCCTCTATCCAGAAAAGCAACGCATGAAGGAATCACAGCAGAGTGACGAAAGCTTCTACAAACCCCAGCTGGGTCCCTCATTTATTGGGATAGGTCTATCATTGACCCATTCCCCCAAGCAGATACATCTCATCAGATCTACCAATGATCTCATCCCCAGCTGGGATGTTCACTTCAAGCAGATCGACCAGAGATCTTCATAGCAACGGGATCCGAATCCCGGATTGGTATCTTTGCATAATCATGGCATTCGCATCATACTCATCCCACAAAGCGTAGCATTCCGTCTAACACGGAGCATTACGGCAAAAATCAAACATATAGCATAATCATAAGCCATGTTTTGAATCAAACACTTGTGAGTAATGTCAACTCATCAACAGTATACAGATTACTCCCCAGTAAAGTCGCCTGAACACTCTGTGCAAACAGTACCACTCGTATTACAGATACTGTTTGACACCCGTCTGTGTCATACCCCCAGCAGAAGTCCAAAGACATCCTCTTTGCACTCACATGTACTTATATAATTTCCTTGACATCCGTCCGTGTCATTTTCCCCAGTACAGTAACATAAACACTTTGTATATCAAATACTCGTTTATACTATACTCTTCTCCTTTTGACACTCGCCCGTGTCACTCTCCCCAGCAGATTAAACACTCATCTATACACCACTCACGCTTATACAGGTACTCGTCCGTATCTTGTATACACCATGTATATCCCCACAGATTCGACACTCGTCCGTGTTCTTTGTTAACCAGTTGGTACTCGTCCGTACCATCATCTCAGAACATGCGTCAAGCGTTTGTTTCTACCTAATACTCGTCCGTATCATAGTCTTAAGGATGCTCGTCCGCATCTTTAATCAATACAACGTGTCAAACACTTCTGTCTTCTTGAATTTAGACACTCGTCTGTGTCTATCATTCCCCAGAAGAGTCCTCTCAGCTTCCACACTCGTCCGTGTTCCTGGTTAACAAGTTGATACTCGTCCGTATCATCATCTTTGAACACGTGTCAGTATTTGTTTCTATCCGATACTCGTCTGTATCATAGTCTTGAGGATGCTCGTCCGCATATTTAATCTATACACAAACATCTAAACAATTATACCTTTATTTCTTGGATGTAAACACTCGTCCGTGTTTGCCATTCCCCAGTAGATCGCCAACAAAGCAATTTTCCTTTTTATCTGACATTCGTCCTGTGTCATGATAAACCCTGAGAGCAGCCGTACCCTGCTAAGTGGTCGTCCTCCACCTCTTGATGGTTGTCCTCCATCATGCTCATCCGATGGCCGTCCCCATCGTTGATTTTCTATCCGACATTCATCCTATGTCGTGA
The DNA here is from genome assembly GCA_963966055.1 of Lathyrus aphaca. Taxonomy (NCBI): domain Eukaryota; kingdom Viridiplantae; phylum Streptophyta; class Magnoliopsida; order Fabales; family Fabaceae; genus Lathyrus; species Lathyrus aphaca. The sequence goes on along the minus strand of OZ014519.1, from coordinate 199,716,083 downwards.
TATTTAGCAGCCGTCCCCAGCTAGGTGGTCGTCCTCCACCTCTTGATGATCGTCCTTCATCATTTTATCCAATGGTTGTCCCCATTGTTGATTTTGGTTATCTGACATTCGTCCTATGTCATGATAAACCTCGAGAGCAGCCGTCCCCTGCTAGGTGGTCGTCCTCCACCTCTTGATGGTCGTCCTCCATCATGCTCGTCCGATGGTCGTCCCCATCATTGATTTTTTCTACCCGACATTCGTCCTATGTCGCGATATTTTCGGCAGCCGTACCCTGCCAGGTGGTCGTCCTCCACCTTAGATGACCGTCCCTCATCTTAACCCAATAGAGCAGCTGTCCCCTGCTAGGTGATCGTCCTTCACCTTTGATGACCGTACCTCATCATCTGTTTATTTCATTTATTCTTTAACCCGATGGCTGTCCTCGTCGTGGTCCCTTTTCCTTTCAGTTTAGCCCGATGGCCGTCCCCATCGTTGGTTATTTTACTTTATGAACTTGATGGCCGTCCCCTTCATGTTTCATTAATCCCCAGAGAATCTTACAGCTTTACTTGATGGCCGTCCCCATCATAATATCTTTTATCCCCAGCATGTCGGCCGTCCCCGTCATTGCTTTATTTCCCGCACCTTTCCAGCATGTCGGCCGTCCCCGTCATTGCTCTTTACCCAGCAGTCGTCCTCTGCTCGACGGTCGTCCTCCGTCGCCCACACTTTACAATATACTTTATTTTCTTTTACAATCTATATCCCTTTTCTTCTTCATTCTGTGAGTGCAAATTTTGGACTGTCTTTGGTATTCAACCACAAGTTATCTTGTTTGCCTAATAAGCCGTCGCTTACATCCTGCACAGCTAACTCATGTTTGAATAGGGGCAGCTGTAAACACCCCAAATTTGCCCTCACCCGTTTCACACCATGGCTTGTGATCATTTCCTATGCATAAACTCAATCATACCATCTCATATCACATTTTTTATCCACTGCATTGGTTCTAAGTCATCTGCATCTAGGGTTTGTGATCTGAGCAATCTAAGAGCTTCTTGAGCCACTCCAAAGGTCATCAATCACTTCAAAGAGGTCCATGTGTGTTCAAGTATCATATTATATCCTCTCAAAGTCAAGAATGCCAAAAAATCACAAGAACTGGGATTGGTATGGAAGCAGAGCCAGGCTTGACTGCACAGATGACCTAAAATTAGGGTTTTGGTTTCAGAGGCCATAACTTCAATTTTTTTGGTCATTCTTGTTTCTATTGGTCTCTATATGGTATATGGAGTATGCATATCAATTTTCATGAAGAAATTCCATGGGGAAGTCATCTGATCAAGAGTTGACTTTTCAAGCAAGTCAGTGCAAAATCAGGGCATCTGAGGCCCCCAATGACCCAACCAAAGGGTGTTCTTCATCATTTTGAATGTATATGATCTTTATTTGATCATAGAAGAAGTTGGAAGTTCACAAAATTGAAGAATTTCAAGTCTTTTGCAAAGTTGACTTTTTGGGCAAGTTTGACTTTTAATGAATTTGTCATTTTAGGCAACTTTTCAACCTTTACTTTTTAATCCAAAAATGCTTCAAATGAAAAAAACATTGGTCATGAAAGTTGTAGAATAGATCTTTCCCTTTTCAAAAAGTACAATAACATGACCTAATTCATTTTGGATCAAAAGTTATGGCTTGCCAAAGTTGGCAAAAATCACAAAATTTCAAAGTTTCTACCAAAGAGGTATTTTGCAAAATGACTTGATCAAGTGTTCTAGAGCTATCAAATGGACTTCTAATCCACACAACATGATCACACAACATCCAAAAATCAGAATGGGCCAAGGAATCACATGTTTCATGGCTTGTGGAACAAGACTTTTTCATAAGGATCAAAAGCAAGCCAAGTTGCAAAACTCATGATGGCTTCCCATCCACTTGCTGGCTAGTATGCTGAACCCTCCTAGGCCTTTTCCCTCATCATGTTGCGCAGCACACCCTCCTTGTACTAGGCTAGCAAGTGGACCATGCTTCTCTTACACAAAGTTGACATTTTTGCAAAAGCACCCATACCAATCAAAAAAGCACATGTCATGTCATCTGACCAATAGCATTTGTTTATACAAAGAAAATGCAAGCCAAACACAACAAGAGGCAAGCCTGAAAACCAGCCACACCACAACATTCTCATTTTCACCCTCTTGAGCAAAAGCATTCGAAACTCACAACACAGGCCACAAACACTCAAACAAACTTCACAGACCATCTCACCATGTTTCACTGAACACAAAGCACCCATCATCCTTGCCTGAAAGCCATAGAATCACAAACATGATCCTCACCTGAACTTGAACAGAACTTCTGCAAACTCTCAAACCATCCCAAATAAATTTGTTCCAAGCCTTTCAGAAGCACAAGGGAGGTCATAGGAGTGATTTTGCACAAGAGAGGAGGCCAGAAAGTTCCAAACTGAAAAGCTTCAAACTCAGGTAGCTTCATGAACTTTTTTTCCAGAACGTGTATTTTAAGTTCCTAGATGAATCTACATGCTTCCCTGATCATGAATATGTGTTTGTTTTTGAAAATGAGTGAAAAACCAGGATGTATGCTTTGTCTGAAATTTTTGCCCTAAAACATGTTTGATTCGATTCTCCCTGTTTCTGAATGATAAATGTTGTTTGATTGAGGGGTTTAATTCGTCTTTGGTTGGGGAAGAGTTCTGGGCAATTAGATTTCGTTTTAGATGCGTGTGGAGAGAGTTTGAAAAATGATATGGCCGGAGAAGACGACCAGAACAGTGTTCCGGTCGCCTGAAAGTCATTAGGGCAAGATTAGGGCTTAATCACTTAATTAGCCAAGTTTGAATGTCAGCTGTTGGATATGGCGCCAGGTAAATTCGCGCGCGTGCATATTTGAATCTGGACCCTTAGATTTGCATACTTTTCTTTTTCAGCTTTAAATTCATTTTATTTTTCATATTATTTCATTTAATTTGTACATTTTATTAAAAATAGCAAAATCATTTTAAAAATTCTGAATTTTTTTGTACAAACTTCTATTTAATTTCAGAAACCAAAAATATTTTTATTTTTATTTTTAGCATTTAAAAATATTTTTAAATCATTTAAAAGTTTATTTTTAATTAATTAATGAGAATTAATTAATTAAAAATACTTTTAAGTATTTAAAAATCACCAAAAAATTCATGAAACATTTAAAACCATTTAGAAACATTGTCCAATCCTCAAACCAAATTTCTTTTCTGATCTTGATGCATTTTGAGAATTTTTCATGGAATTAAAATCATTTTTAGGCATTATTTTGATCCAAACTTCCAAAAATCATTTCTGCCAAACCATTGAGAGTTGGACCTTGATTCTTTTTGCATTGCATTGTGTTTAGCATGTAGTTTGTGAGATTAAATGGTCATGGTTTGATTTTTCATTTTCCATTTGTTTGACATTTTTCTTGTTAAGGAACCCTAAAACCCTAGAAATTTTAGGGAATTCATAACTTTTATTAGGTTAAGAGTTGGAACTTTTCCTTTGGGCAGTGAGTTATTAAAGGTTTAGGGATCCTTTGAGTGCATTTTCAATTTTTTATATTGGTGTTTGCTTCTGATTTTGGTTTGTGTTTGATGCTTTGACCATAAACCCTAATTTGGGCTTCCATATGCATCCATCTTGCATTTGCATTCATACCTTGACTTGCCATGACATTTTATGCATCCATTTGATTCATTTGACATCTTAAGACATATTGAAAGCATGTTTGATCATTGTATATTGCATTTGCCATGTGGTATGCCATTTGCATCTCATAACTTTTCATGTATGTTCATGGTTCTTAACTTGTTTCATTTGCAACCATAAGATTGTACGATCATCCCCTTGTGTTGTTCATGTTTGCAGCATCTCATAGCATCATCATCATCTCATATGTGCTTCTGGTTTTGATTTACATCATGCCATTTCATTTCATCTTGCATTGCATTGCATTCCTTTCACTAACTTTTCAGGTGGTAAGCAACTTTGAGAAGTGAATTTGCCTTCACTTCTCACATTTCCTTTTTATCTCTTTCATGCATCCTTGCTGCATTTTGACATGAGTTTGAGATTGATCTTGCTCATTCTTCTTCTTCTTACTTTCTTTCCTCAAGTGATTTGCCTTCTTGAATGAAGCAAGTTACTTTGCTTCTCCTGATCCTTTCATCTGCTTCCTGGTGGTTCCATTGAAGATCTTTCTTGTAAAACCTCACAAACCTTAGGAACAACCAAGCATGACAATGATTAAGGTTTTGATTAGTCCCCCAATTAGTTTTACCTTTGTGTCTCTTTTGGGTCTTCTCTTCTCACCTCATAATCAAGGACTAAACCCTAAAGGCTTAAAGGCTTTGTGATTAAGCTTATGCCTGCATCCTTCTATTAGGATGTAGTGTATAACTTTAATCCTAAGTGTTAAACCCTTAATGTGTTTAAATCCTTTAATCAATTCATCTAATAATCATCAAGACATCAAGCTTGTAACTTGGGCCTTGCATCAGGGTTCTAATTCTTCCTTAATTGGTTAAGAAGGACTAACCCTAGTGTTAATGGACAAGTCCCCCTCAAGTTGTCTTAAAATCATAAAACTCACTTCATCATCTTATCATTAACTAAAATCCACTTAATAAAGGCTTTGTTTTGTCATGAGTTTAATCCCTAATCATGGATTAAGTTGAGGAGCTTTCCTCAGCTTAAACACTCATCTGTTATCCTTCTATTAGGATGGTGTAATGAGTCTATTTAATCCCTGATTATGGCTTAATCTCATTACTCAACACTAAACAAAAACAACAAAAAACATCTAAATAATCACAAGTAGGTTAATGATCTTAATCCTACATCAAGGTGTTTAAGTGTGAGAAGCTGACTTCACACTTAAGGTATTCTCATTACCCCTAATCAGAGGGAAGATGTGATGAGTTTACTAAGTCCATTGGTTTAGGCTTAAGCTCATTAACTTATGACAAACTTTCAAAAGCAATAAAAGACTGAAAACTCAAAAACAAACAATAATCGTCTCCTCCGGGATTCTTTTTCTCATCTCATTCACTCATAAGCGAGAACTCGCTTTTTCCGTCTAATGCAAGACAGTTAGCACCTGAGCCAGACAGGTCTTACACTTGAGCATAGGCAAGTAAGCAGTTCATCAGTCAATTCATCTTTCAGTCTCTTTGGGTCGAACTACGGTGTTCTGACTTCCTCATTGCACGAGAGGATACGTAGGCATAACTTAATAGTTATCGAACAAAAGTCTCTGTACATCCCCCCTCTTTCCAGCTTTACTATTTTAGCCTCATGATCTTGGTCATTTCATTTTTGTTCTTACACTGACACTTCGTTTATACACTTCACTTCTCTTACACTGACACCTGTACATCCTTTTCCAGCTCTTTTGCACACAAATTGCACTGACACTACCCCTTTAAAACACAAATCTTTTAAGCGTGGATCCCATCGAGTACGACGGACAATCTGGGTGCTAATACCTTCCCAGGTTGTAACCAACCCCCTTTCTCAGTCTCTCTGGTTCGCAACCGTCTTATCCATATCTTTCTAGGTCTATGCAGCATTGCCTTTCCTCTGGGATAAAAATGCCTAGCTGGCGACTCTATTCATTCCCTGTGAGTTCACTGCTGTGTGTTCTCGCATCTCTTTTTCGCCGACCGTTCGCGTCTGTACCCCTCTTGGCCCGGGTGTCATCTTGTGGGAGCGACACTTGCCCCTGCCTGTAGGGTATCTGAAATAAATTTGGTGGGGAAGCTTTGACAATGGCCATGGCACGATCTGCCCCTGATTGAGCCTTTGAAGGTAATCTTGCCCCTGACTGAGCTGTTTGAAGATAATTTGCCCTTTATTGGGCCGTTGAAGATGCTTTGTCCCTGATTGGACTGTTGAGGTATTCTTGATTCATGTTGGCGATGAAGCTCAAGTTTCTCTTTTGATTGCCCCTTGTTGGGATTGTATTGATGTCCAGCACTAAAATGCAATTAAATTATTCATACGCACATGGTAATGTTAATGTGAAGTTCATGTAAGTTTTGAAAAAGTCAATTTATTTGAATGCTGTGATTTTGTAACGAATGAACTGTTAGCCCAGATGAGGTGTTGATTTAGAAAGTGTGTGAAAGATGCAGCAAAAATAATGTGCGATGAAGATTAGCAAATATATGGGAGTCAATTTACGCAACCTTGTTGGTAGCATGCTTTCAGAATAAACCCTGTCTCAATTAGGTCTTTTGAGGGTTGTAACGTGGTCTGGTTAATGGTTTGAGAAACAAAGGTGTGAGGCTCAAAGTTTGATTTGTACCCGTCCCTTCTTCGTATTGTTCTCCAGTCCTACGTTCAGTTAGCTATGTACATGCATTTGTTTTGACTTTGCAAGAGTGAAAATGAAGCTTTACAGTTCTCTTGAAGTGGCAGTCATTTTTGCCGGTGACCCTTTGATTTTTTATTTAGTGGTCACTGATATTTGTTTTGATTTTGCTGAGGATCTGAGTTCCTCTTTTGATTTTGTTTTTTTTCCGACTAAGTCCCCCTTCGGGTGCTCAACTTAGCGGTTTTCTGTTTCTATTTTTTTTGTATTTTGTTGAATGTTGTGACTGCCAAATCATTTGTTGATGGTCCTCTGACGAGATGTCTCATCTTGCGATTTGAAAGTGTAGTCATGTTAACTGAACAACTACCCTGTCCCGGGTTAAATGTAAGGGTTGTATCCGAAAGAAACTCATACTTCTAAGCTCGAAGTGGTTGACTAGGGATTAACTCCTTATATCTCCAGTGTTTGGGGATTTGAAAAAATGCCTGTACATCATCGACGAGATTTTATCCGAAAGCATACCGCAACAGTTATGGGTATTTCGTTTTCATCATCCTCCCTCAAATATTTGCTAAAGTGAAGTGAGGGAATATTTTTGTGATTTTTGTGATAAATGATAAATAATGAGCGAATGCGAATAGATTAATTCAAAACATGCATAAACATAACATTAACATAACCAAGAACAGATAACAATGTTCAGAGCAAATAGTACTTAAACAAACAGTACAAAACAACAGGAATGCAGAAATAATAAATGGCATTGGCTGCCTTGATTTAAGGAATGAACTTCTCTTGATTGATTCAAAGTTGGAGACTACTCAGCTTGGTCTTCAACAACCCCTTCAAATGTCTTCACTTGTTGGCACCATGTGACGACATTGGATCGTTCTGGACATTTGAATTTCTCGGAGTGAGAGTGAGGTCCTTAGAGTTGATCATATCCTGAATCAAGTGTTTGAAGGCATGGCAGTTCTCGATGGTGTGACCTGGAGCGCCTTTGTGATACTCACAGCGAGCATTGACATCATAGTTTCGGGCATTGCCAGTCTGAGGTGGCATATCTCTCAAAGTAAGAGGTCCTTTTGCCATCAGCTGTTTAAAGATTTCGGTGTACGTCATAGGCAGGGGATCAATGTGCCTATCATATCCTCTTTGCTGATATGGGGGACGCTATTGAGGAGCGCATTGTTGTTGTTGACCAGGCCGTGGTTGATAAGCCGGTTGCTGGTATGGTCCAGGTGCATATTGCGCGGCTGCAACCATTGGAGGTGGACGTGGTTGATGTGCCATCTGAGGCGGCAATAGAGCTTGAAAGGCCTGTTGATAAGGCATTGGAGGAGCTGGCTGATATGGCATAGGAGCATATTGTGCAGCAGCAACATAGGGATACTGGTAGTAGGGAACTGGTGCAGGTGCACTTTGTTGGAAATTCCCACTTGCAGCAGAGATGGCGTTTGTTTCTCCCTTTTTGTATCCGTTAAAAGGCTTCTTTGCATTGTTCTGGCTGCTAGAACCTCCTTGGATCTTTCCACTCTTCAAACCCTCTTCAATTCTTTCTCCGACCATCACCATGTCAGAAAATCCAGAAGATACACTGCTGATCAGCTTCTCGTAGTATTTCCCTTGTAGGGTACCCATAAAGATATCGATCAATTCACGGTCAACCAATGGAGGATGCACTCTGGCGGCTAGCTCTCTCCAGCGTTGGGCGTACTCCTTAAAGGATTCGCTCTCCTTTTGAGACATACTCTGAAGTTGAGTACGGTTAGGAGCTAAGTCAGTGTTGTACTTGTACTGCTTTTTGAATGCATCAGATAGATCAAGCCAAGTACGAACATTATTGCGTTCGAGCTGCATGTACTATTCTAGAGATGCTCCAGACAGGTTGTCTTGGAAGCAGTGGATCATAAGCTTATCATCTTTGGCATGAGCAGCCATTTTTCTGCAGTACATCCTCAAATGAAGCTCAGGACAGCTGAGGCCTTTGTATTTCTCGAATTCTGGAAATTTGAACTTAGCAGGGATCACAACATCTGGAACTAAGCACATGTCTGAGGCACTCAGAGAAGTTGAGTTGTGTCTTTCCATAATTCGGAGTTTTTCAGCTAACTCACGACACATCTTCATAGCTTCAGATTCTTGAACAACATGAGGATTGGTGATTGGAACAGCAGTATGCATCTCATACTTAACTTGATGATTCTCTTCAGTTTGAGGAAACTGGACTTGAGTTGGGATAGGTTGAGCTTGAGGAATAGCACCAACAGTGACACCAGAAGCAGGTATTGGTTGGGAAGTGACCTCTTCAACAGCAGGAGTAAAACCTGGAGGCAATCCGTAGACCAAAGGATTTGGAACGGGAACCGAAGGCATTGCTCGTGAGGTAGATCCTTGCACTTGAGCATTGTTCATTGCGGCAACATCTTCGCGGCGTTCTTCCATTCTTGCCAAAGCTTGCAAAGTCTCATAAATCTGGTCAATCTTGCTCTTGACCGAGTCAATATCTTCCCTCATGGCAGCTTGTTCTTCCTGAATCACGTCCATCAGTCTTCTAGTGTTGGCTCGAGTCAGATACGGTCGTCTAGCTCGATACGGGCGTCGGGAAACCAGCTTGATTTACTGAAGATGAAGGAACATGCAATGAGTTTTCGATTTTTGGAATGAAATGCAAGAAATGATGCAAATGAAATGATATGCAATATCAGAATCCAGGATCACAAGATCAGGGTCCCATGAGTCCAAGGTACAGATGGAGGATACTCTGATCAGGAACTCACTGGGTAGACTCTAAGGTTTTAGGGATCCCAAAGTTATCAATTCATATGGCTGTTCATCACACGCGCCATAAGCATGACGGTTGATTGACTCCACCATATGAATCTATTTTGGGTGAGATCTTCGTATCGACAACCAACGAGAGCAAATTTTCTCGGGAGTCCATACTACGTGATCATCGACACAAGGTTTAAAACAAAGTCCTGGAGTTATGGAACTTTCTCAATTGTTTGATGCACGTGTCAATTTCATACATTCTTGACAGTCAATCAACTCCATTGAGTAAGTCTATTCCAAGTGAGGTTTTCATATCGAGCCACGCGAGGGCGAACCCTGGTGCCCAATACTACGCAACCATCAATCGATGTTTTAACCAAAAGGTTCTAAAGGTCCTCAGAGTTAATGACCCTAATGAAAGTAGCTGAGCACACACGTCAAGGACTTGACGGTTGTCAGTATTCTCAATAGAATCTATTCCGAGTAAGGTTTTCGTATCGACAACCCACGAGAGTGGTTCTCTCGGGAGCCCATACTACATAACCTCGCTAACTTAAGTTTGTACTCGCAAGCCCGGGTATAGAGCTTTTCCCTCAAGTTTCTTTTGCAAAGTATCGATCCAAATTATAGTACCAAGGAGCCACAGGATATATAAGATGGAATGTGATAAAGAAAGCGATAAAAATAAACAAGCAAGGCATAAAAGCAAACATCCAAACAAGCACGGGAACCTAGACTAGGCTTGACTCGCATAGGGGTGAAACAGTCCCCAGCAGAGTCGCCAGCTATCGTACCCCAAAAAATACGACCTCACGCAATCCGAAATGGACGGAGCCGCGCGCCGGACGGACTGAAGAGTCGCCACCTAATTCTATTTATTCCCGAAGAGGGAAAGGGAAGATATAGATACAACCCGGGAAGAGAAGGATGAAGACAAAGTTCAACGGAACCATTGCCTGGGTTCGGGAGTCGGTTATGTAGGGGGAAGGTATTAGCACCCCCTACATCCATCGTACTCAATGGGAACCATCTAAGTTATCGCGCTCGAAAGGATGTCTATGCTTAAACGAATTGCTTGCTAGAGGGAAATGAGTTGAATTATAAGTTAGATTGACCCTAGGTGCTCGGCAAGGATGGAGATCCTCGTGCCTACGTACTCCCGTGTGCAATGGGAAAGTCAGAGCCTCGTAGTTCGGCCTACTACTGGTAATGGATGTTGATTTTATTACCTTTCGTCGATGAAAGGGTTTAGGAGTTGAAATGCACTAAAGACTATGGATAGTTTATCTCGCCCAACAAGACGAGCGTCCTGCGTCGAAATAATCGGAGCGAGTAACGAGGGCTCGTTATCCTCCTTTCTACCGCTTAAGGCTCGTGGCGTACAGATCTTCTCGTATTATTAAAGTGTTTTATTATCCTATGACCGCTTGACATTGGATCAAGGGTTTGGATCTAATCGAAATGTTTTGGTTTTTTGAGGTTAAAAGGGGAAATGCAAGTGGAGTTTATTTTTGTAGTTTGTTAGCGAGGCACGAAGCGCTCGGCTCGCAAAAGTGGAGTGGATCCTAAACGAAACGAAATAAAAAGGTGTGAGTGTGCAAGTGCAATCGCTTGGCGTTGGACCAAGGATTCAGAAATAAATAAAATGCAGAAAATAAAGTGCATACAAAGTAATGGGAGAGGGATACAAAATAAATACAAGGGATTGCGAGAAATAAAGAGGTCTCGTTGTATTTAGCCCAAGAGAAAGCGTGTGTGCAGTGTGTTTGAACTATTCGAAGGCGTTCGGCCTGTTTGATCGGGACACAACTATTCGAAGGCGTTGAACCTTTTAATCGAGCGCAACTATTCGAAGGCGTTGGACCTTTTTGGGACGCGACGAAATTTTGTTCGTGAACTGTCTTAGAATCGGTTCAAAATGGGAACCATTCTATAAGGAGTCGAATCGTAATTTGAAATGCGAAATTAAATGAATAAATTAAATTGCGAAATATTAAATAGAATGATAAATTGAATAACTGAATAAATAATATTGAAAATAATGAATTAAATTATATTACAAGTTTTTGTTCAGAATAAAAATAATAGAATAAAATAAAAAGAGGGCCTCATATTGACCGCACATCACCGATTAAATGTAATCGGGCGAAAAAATGGCCTTTTACTATATCATCAGCCCATGACAAAGGAGAAATAAAATTCATATGGACAAAGAAATGATAAACAATATAAGTAAATATAAATCAAGGTCAAAATAAAATTAAAGTACTTAAAACATAACTCTGTGATTTTTTTAAAAGAGAGAAAAAAGAATAGAATGAAAACAAGCATTAAAACAAAATAACTTGAGAATTTCAAAAAAAATAAAATTAATAACAAAACAAAGGCCCATGTCACAAAAATTGACACGAAAGACAACAGGCTGCGCCTGCTTAATTGGTTAAGAAGGACTAACCCTAGTGTTAATGGACAAGTCCCCCTCAAGTTGTCTTACAAACCATAAAATCCACTTCTTCATCTTATCACTAACTAAAAACCATCTAATAAAGGCTTTGTTTTGTCATGAAGTTAATCCCTAATCATGGATTAAGTTGAGGAGCTTTCCTCAGTTTAAACATTCTCATCTATTATCCTTCTATTAGGATGGTGTAATGAGTCTGTTTAATCCCTGATTATGGATTAATCTCATTACTCAACACTAAACAAAAACAACAAAAACATCTAATTAATCAGAAGTAGGTTAATGATCTTAATCCCACATCAATGGTGATTAAGTGTGAGATGCTGACTTCACACTTAAGGTATTCTCATTACCCCTAATCAGAGGGAGGATGTGATGAGTTTACTAACCCATTGGTTTAGGCTTAAGCTCATTAACTTATGACAAACTCCAAAAAAGCAATAAAAGACTGAAAACTCAAAAAAACAAAAGATAATCGTCTCCTTCGGGATTCTTTTCTCATCTCATTCACTCACAAACGAGAACTCGCTTCTTCCGTCTAATTCAAGACAGTTTGCACATGAGCCAGACAGGTCATACACTTGAGCATAGGCAAGTAAGCTGTTCATCAGTCAATTCATTCTTTCAGTCTCTTTGGGTCGAACTACGGTGTTCTGACTTCCTCATTGCACGAGAGGATACGTAGGCATAACTTAACAGTTATCGAACAAAAGTCTCTGTATATACCCCCTCTTTCTAGTCTTATTCTTTAAGCCTCATTATCATGAGCATTTCATTCTTGTTCTTACACTGACACTTCATTTACACACTTCACTTCTTTTACACTGACACTTGCATTCTTTCCAGCTTTGATACACAAATTGCACTGACACTACCCCTTTAAAACACAAATCTTTTAAGCGTGGATCCCGTCGAGTACGGCGGACAATCTGGGTGCTAATACCTTCCCAGGTTGTAACCAACCCCCTTTCTCAGACTCTCTGGTTCGCAACCGTCTTATCCATATCTTTTCTTAGGTTTATGCAACATTACCTTTCCTCCGGGATAAAAATGCCTAGCTAGCGACTCTTGTCTTTCTGAGTTCACTTCTGTGTGTTCTCATTCTTTTCACCGACCGTTCGCGCTTGTACCGGGATGCAAATCTTTGGGAGCGACACAAAACACCAAGCTTCACCAAAAAATAAACTCATAAACTATTAATAAACCATAAAATGTAGGTCACCGCCCTCACCTTTCAAACCAAACACCATCGGTCCATCTTCCTCCTTCATTAAACTTCAAATCTGCTTCACCAACCTTACCTACAAACACATCCAACAACTCACAGATTCTAAATACAAACCATAACCCATCGTTTATATACACCCTTCAATTTCATCCAAAACCAAAAAAATAAACAATAAACCTATACTTCAATCTTTCATCACCTCCCATTCACCACCTCTGAAACTGAGACTGAAAAATCCAGAAACAGAAAAATAGAGTAAACAAAAATACCATCACAGAACCAAATACAAACCAAGAAATCCAAAATGCAATGCTGCCACCATTCACTATCTCGCCGTGAAGTCGCTCATCCTCACTGTTATTGTACACAAACTACTTCAGCCCCAAAACCAAACGAAACCTTATCAACACGCACAACCACCGCTAACCCTTGTCGGCCCTCTTTCCGAAAACACCATCCGCCATCAAACCTTCTGCAACCCTCAACATAACCTATCACCACCACTTCAAATTCATCTCTACCGCTGCTAACCAACACAAGCCATTCTGAGACACAGAAACACGGTGGACCGTAAACTGAAACTTTCGCTCAAGCCGGAGCTTCACGCTATCACCACCGATCTGCTCCTCAAATCCAAACACGAAATCGAACAAGTCCAAAGAAGATCCAAAACCATCTCGTCCTCACCGCGCATCACCCAAACACTCGCTGAACACGCCAACCGCGCGAAGCCACCGTCAAGACGAGCCAAAACCTTCCGCCGTCATCCACCGCGAGCAGAACCGGAACCATGAAGCAACTCATGAAGAGGATGGAACGATGAACCACACCGTGAGCCGCGGAGAGCCTGAAAATCGAAATGTGAGAAGGAGGCTATGCCGTTTGTTTTATTCGTGGTTAAGCTTTAACTTTCTCTGTTTTCTTTTTTTATTTTTTTTATTTTTTTTATTTTTTTTATATAAAAGGGGAACAGACTTTATTTATTTTCTTATGAAACACAAATGTTAATGCTGGTATTTGGTTGGGCTATTAGATTTCCGTAAAGCCTATATCCATTGTTTTTATTGCGTTTACACTCCCTGCACCCTACAATACTGCAAAGCTGGTGCAGCCTGTTGTCTTTTGTGTCAATTTTTGTGACATGGGCCTTTGTTTTGTTATTAATTTTTTTTTTAAAATTCTCAAGTTATTTTGTTTTAATGCTTGTTTTCATTCTATTCTTTTTTCTCTCTTTTAAAAAAATCACTGAGTTATGTTTTAAGTACTTTAATTTTATTTTGACCTTGATTTATATTTACTTATATTGTTTATCATTTCTTTGTCCATATGAATTTTATTTCTCCTTTGTCATGGGCCGATGATATAGTAAAAGGCCGTTTTTCGCCCGATTACATTTAATCGGTGATGTGCGGTCAATATGAGGCCCTCTTTTTATTTTATTCTATTATTTTTATTCTGAACAAAAACTTGTAATATAATTTAATTCATTATTTTCAATATTATTTATTCAGTTATTCAATTTATTATTCTATTTAATATTTCGCAATTTAATTTATTCATTTAATTTCGCATTTCAAATTACGATTCGACTCCTTATAGAATGGTTCCCATTTTGAACCGATTCTAAGGCAGTTCACGAACAAAATTTCGTCGCGTCCCAAAAAGGTCCAACGCCTTCGAATAGTTGCGCTCGATTAAAAGGTTCAACGCCTTCGAATAGTTGTGTCCCGATCAAACAGGCCGAACGCCTTCGAATAGTTCAAACACACTGCACACATGCTTTCTCTTGGGCTAAATACAACGAGACCTCTTTATTTCTCGCAATCCCCTGTATTTATTTTGTATCCCTCTCCCATTACTTTGTATGCACTTTATTTTCCGAATTTTATTTATTTCTGAAACCTTGGTCCAACGCCAAGCGATTGCACTTGCACACTCGCACCTTTTTATTTCGTTTCGTTTAGGATCCACTCCACTTTTGCGAGCCGAGCGCTTCGTGCCTCGCTAACAAACTACAAAAATCAACTCCACTTGCATTTCCCCTTTTAACCTCAAAAAACCAAAACGTTTCGATTAGATCCAAACCCTTGATCCAATGTCAAGCGGTTATAGGATAATAAAACACTTTAATAATACGACAAGATCTGTACGCCACGAGCCTTAAGCGGTAGAAAGGAGGATAACGAGCCCTCGTTACTCGCTCCGATTATTTCGACGCAGGACGCTCGTCTTGTTGGGCGAGATAAACTATCCATAGTCTTTAGTGCATTTCAACTCCTAATCCCTTTCATCGATGAAAGGTAATAAAATCAACATCCATTACCTGTAGTAGGCCGAACTACGAGGCTCTGACTTTCCCATTGCACAAGGGAGTACGTAGGCACGAGGATATCCATCCTTGCCGAGCACCTAGGGTCAATCTAACTTATAATTCAACTCATTTACCTCTAGCAAGCAATTCCTTTAAGCATAGACATCCTTTCGAGCGCGATAACTTAGATGGTTCCCATCGAGTACGATGGATGAAGAGGGTGCTAATACCTTCCCCCTGCATAACCGACTCCCGAACCCAGGCAATGGTTCGGTTGACCTTTGTCTTCATCCTTCTCTTCCCGGGTTGTATTTATATCTTCCCTTTCCCTCTTCGGGAATAAATAGAATTAGGTGGCGACTCTTCAGTCCGTCCGGCGCGCGGCTCCGTCCATTTCGGATCGCGTGAGGTCGTATTTTCTGGGGTACGACACCAGGTCCAAGCAAAGAAAGTGAGAAGGAATTACTATAGCAGATTGAGGAATTGCATGCTTCCTTTGATCTAAAGGATCTTCTCATCCAGAGACTCATCCAGGAGCCAAATCATCCGGACATAGCTCAGTTGTTCCAGGATGTCAAGCGCCTTAGCTGGAGGTTGCAAGATATAGAACTCCCTAGGGTTTGGTTTTATGCTCTTGTACTTGGATTACCCACAGGCCTGTTGTAGGATTCCTTGTTACTGATGTACTTTGCTTTTCTTTTGATTGGCACCCTTCGAGGACTTTGTTACTTCAGATTTCAGTTTATATGATTGGCTTACTTTGAATCTCTGGTTGTTATCTTTTGCACTAACATGAGGTAATAAACACCAATTCTCTACGGATGTCACCTTATCTAAACATCATATGGGGTCTTCTTCCAAAAGTTATTCTCTTAATACCGGAACGGGAAAGTAAAAAAAAACTTGAGGATAAAAGGAACACAACATTAGATTAGATGCATATCATTTGCATTTTCTTCCTTTTTGCAGGTTTCTTCAGGGTACTCAACTTATCCGTTTTCAGGGAAAGATTGCGAGAGCATCCAGGACCCCTCATCCCAGACAAAGCATTCCTCACCGGTACGCTACCCATAACAATCAAAGAAACATCATGGACACTGTGCAGACAGAACTCAACAAACTCCGCACATGAATGGGAGAGTTTATAGTTATGATGCATGGCATGGCGCAAGGGCAGCAAGAACTGAGAAGTCCTATGCAGAGGCTTACTCCTCCCCAAACTGACCCTCCAGTGGTTACTTGAGATGCTCAGGGAAATCCACCCAAAAATAACAGAGGAGATGGACCTCCAGGTCCGGAAACTGGCATAAATACTCTTATCCATGTGGAAGATCGCCAGGAGGATCAATTCCCTCTTACCAATGATGATATGGGTTTTGGAACAGGTGGAAACTTTCAGGATTTTTTTTTGTTGGCCGAGAAGGTCAGGGCCCTTGAATGCAGGGACACTCTTGGAATTGATGTATCTGATATGGGTTTGGTCTCCGGAGTAGTCATCCCTCCTAAATTCATAGCTTCAAGCTTTGATAAGTACAATGGCAATTCTTGCCCCAAGACACACTTACAGGCTTTTTACCGCAAGATAGCCGCTCACACTAGAGATGAAAAACTCTAGATGTATTTCTTCCAGGATAGCCTCTGGGGGCTCACTGGAGTGGTATATGAAGCTAGAAGAGAATTATGTCTGAAACTGGAAAGATCTTGGGGAGGCCTTCCTTAAGCAGTATCAGTACAATATTGATATGGCGCCCAACTGTACTCAACTCCAGAGCTTATCTCAGAAGAACACAGAAAGCTTCAAGGATTATGCTCAAAGATGGCATGAGGTTGCCGCCAGAGTACAACCACCTTTACTGGAAAGAGAATGGTGGATCTCTTCATGGATACCCTCCCAAGGCACTTCATGGAAAGATTAGTGGGTTGCTCATCTAGTGGGTTTTAGGACATCATCCTGACGGGTGAAAGAATAGAAAATTGGATGAAGCATGGCAAAATCCATAATAGCGGAGTGTCAACCTCCAATTTAAAGAAGCCTTTTATGAAGCACCGGGAAGGAGAAACTGGAGCTGTGTATACTCAAAACAAAAGAGGAAATTAGAATGTGTATCATCAAGCCGCTCCTGTTACCATTGCCACTCCAGCAAACCAACCACAGGTTCAACAACAACATCGTCAACCAAACTACCAACAACAAAGGCCCCCTCGTTCATACTATCCTCCCAAATCGAGGTATAGAAAGTTTGAGACACCTCCAATGTCCTATTCCCAGCTCCTACAGAATCTTCTACAACTGCAGATGATCCAACTAAGGACCCTACAACCTCCAAGACCAGGGCAAATCCATGAGGGGTATAATGCCAATGCTCACTGTGAGTTCCATTCTAGGGCCCCGGGTCACAACACAGAGAATTGTAAAGCGCTGAAGCATGTTGTCCAAGACCTAATTGAGTCCAAGGCAATCAATTTAGCTCCTACTCCAAATCTAATCCAAAATCCACATGGAAGGACTGTGGGGGATATTGATAGCGGTGAAGGTTTGGATTTGATATCTGATGTCAACGATTTGAAAAATCCATTGATGGCAGTAAAGGCTTGCTTGGAAAGAATGAATGTATTCCCAAGTTGTGGAGAAAATTGTCCAGATTGTGTTGGTTCCCTTGATGGTTGCGATCAAATGAGATCAGAGATACAAAAAATGATCAATGAAGGAAGTATACAGTTCGATAAAGTTGTGAAGAGTGATGATATATCAAATGTTACAATTTATTATGACCCAGCACAGGTTCCTGCCGCAGCAAGGGTGGCGCCAACAACCATCACTACTGCTGGACATGTCCCATACCAGAGTGATAGAGCCATTCCTTGGAATTATGGGGGTGAAGTGTAATATAATGGCCACAAACAAGACATAGTTGCATCCAACTCCTCTCCGTACCAAATTGAAAATGTTGGAGTCGGGGGATTTACCAGAAGCGGTAGGTTATTTGCACCAGAAACTCTGAGGGGTAGTGCATTGCCACCCAAAGATACTGTCGAGGCTCAAGCGAAAGCCAGGGGCAAAAAGCCCATGACTAATGATACACCTGCGCCAACAACAGATCTTGACATTACTTTTGATAAGGATGCAGAGGAATTATTAAGAATCATCAAGAAAAGTGACTATAAGATCATAGACCACTTACAGCAGACTCCCTCGAAGATCTCGATCTTATCCTTATTAATGTGTTCGAATTTGCATAGGAAAGCCTTGTTGAAAATTTTGAACAACGAGTATGTACCACATGATATATCGGTAAATCAGTTGGAAATAGTGGTGTCAAGTGTAAACTCTAGACATCGCTTGGGCTTCACAGATATGGACTTAACATCTGAGGGACGCAGTCACAACTGCACCTTGCATATCTCCATGGAATGCAATGGGGTTGTACTCTCCCACGTGTTGGTTGACACAGGATCATTATTGAATGTATTGCAAAAGAAAGCCCTCGTGAAGTTGAATTATGATGGCGTCGTGCTGAGACCAGGCGACTTAGTTGTACGAGCATTTGATGGCTCAAGGAGGTCAGTGTTTGGAGAAGTGGAGTTTCCTATCAAGGTGGGACCACAAGTCTTCAATGCTATGTTCTACGTGATGGACATTCAGTCGGCCTATAGCTGCTTATTGGGGAGACCGTGAATTCATTCTGCATGGGTAATATCCTCCACTCTTCATCAAAAGTTAAAGTTTGTATGGAAAGGGAAAATTGTAACAGTGTCAGGAGAAGAAGACATCTTCATCAGCCACCTAGCCTAATTCAAATATGTGGAATGGATGGAGAAATGGTCGAGACTCCTTGCCAAGCTTTTGAGCCCGTCAAATCTGAGAATGCATCAGCTGCTTCATCTGAAGACCCGAAGAAAGGAGCTTCTATAGTTTCTTACAAACAGCCTTAGAGGTGGTGGAATCAGGTGCGATGGAAGGATGAGGCAAGACAATTAAAATCCCAAAAAAGAAAGACATGCATGGAGTTGGCTACCAGCCTGGTCAGTCAACGTCGGGACAAAGTGCTAGAGGTCGGAAAGGCCCAATTACCTTCACCAGTGCTGGGTGGGTTGATCATGGCAACATCTATGCTGCACAAGAGGATACAATTGACAGCGACTGCGATCTTGACGAGTGGATTAAGCCTTGTGCTTCGGGGACGCAAATCAACAACTGGTCGGCTGAAAAGCTCATCTCTGTTACTCAGCCTGAAGAGTAATAGTTTTATGTTTTTGATTTCCTGTATGCAAGCTCTATGCCTAGCCCGGGGCATAGTAGCTCATTGTAAGGGTTCTTTTGTTCATGATATAATTTCATAATCATCTATAAAATGGACGTTTTTGCATTTACTCATGTTGTTCCCTGTCTTTCATTTTCATTTTCATTTTCAAAAATAAATGGCAATGTTTTTTATGTCTCTCACATTTTCTAAAATCTAGCATGAATCATCATTCATGTAGCATGAATCATCATTCATGCTGATGCTCTTTATCGGGTCTCATCAATGATGACCTTGCAATGGCTTAGTATGACTTCGACAATCCAATTTGCCGAGTTGACGAGGAAGGTGAAGAAGATTGTGAACTGACCGAAGAGCTAGCCAGGTTGCTTAAGCGAGAGGAGAAGATGATTCAACCACATGAGGAGGCTATTGAAGTGATAAATCTGGGTACTGAAGAAGACAAAAGAGAGGTAAAGATCGGGACTGCGTTAGAAGAATCTATCAAGATTCATCTAATTTCCATGCTTCGAGAGTATGTTGACATCTTCGACTGGTCTTATCAAGACATGCCTGGATTGGACACTAACATCGTGGTGCACGAACTACCTCTAAAGGAAGAGTGCCCACCTGTGAAGCAAAAGTTGAGACGTACACGCCCTGACATGGCCATCAAAATTAAAGAAGAGGTGCACAAACAGTTTAACGCCTGATTCTTGGCTGTAACAAGTTATCCCCCATGGGTCGCAAATATTGTACCAGTCAATAAAAAAGATGGTAAGGTTCGAATGTGCATGGACTATAGGGATTTGAATTGGGCCATCCCTAAAGATGATTTCCCTTTTCCTCACATTGACGTGCTAGTTGACAACACTACTCAGTTTTCCGTATTCTCTTTCATGGATGGCTTCTCGGGCTATAATCATATTAAAATGGTGCCAATGGACATGGAAAAGACTACATTCATTACGCTCTGGGGAACCTTCTGTTATAAAGTCATGCCGTTTGGTTTGAAAAATGCTAGTTCAACCTACCAATGGGTAATGGTCACACTATTCCATGATATGATTCATCAAAAGATTGAGGTCTATGTTGATGATATGATCGTGAAGTCACAGATAGAGGAAGGGCATCTAGTCAACTTAGCCAAGATGTTTGACAGGCTTAAGAAATTCAGATTGAGGTTGAATCCGAACAAATGCACTTTCAAGGTACGTTCCGGTAAGCTACTAGGCTTCATTGTCAATGAACGGGGAATCGAGGTCGACCCTGCAAAGGTAAAAGCTATCCAAGAGATTCATGAACCAAGAAGTGAGAAAGAAGTACGCGTTTTCTTAGGGAGGTTGAATTAAATTGCACAGTTCATCTCGCACCTAATAGCCACGTGTGAGCCTATTTTCAAGCTTTTGAGGAAGAATCAGGCTATCAAGTGGAATGATGACTACAAATAGGCCTTCGACCGAATCAAGAAGTACTTGCAAGAACCTATGATTCTCATGCCTCTAGTGTCAGGGAAACCCCTAATCATGTACCTCACCGTACTCGAAGGATCAATGGGATATATGTTGAATCAGCAGGACGAGTTTGGTCGAAAAGAGCATGTCATTTATTACCTTAGTAAAAAGTTTACCGATTGTGAGACACGCTACTCACTACTCGAGAAAACTTGTTGCGCTTTGGCATGGGCTACTCGCCGGCTAAGACAGTACATGATGAATCACACCACTCTCCAATTTCCAAGATGGACCCTATAAATTATATCTTCGAGAAGCCGACTCTAACAGGAAGCGTAGCCCGATGGCAAATGATTTTGACAGAATATGATATCCAATACACTTTGCAAAAATCCATCAAGGGGAGTGTATTGTCGGAGTATCTAGCCCAACAGCCAATCGATGATTATCAGCCCATTAAATTTGAGTTTTCGGATGAGGACATCATGTTCCTCAAGTTATAAGACTGTGAAGAACCACTTCCGAAGGAGGGGCCAGACCCCGAATCCAAGTGGAAATTGATGTTTGACGGAGCTGTGAACATAAACGGAAGCTGAGTAGGTGCGGTCATTATCTCACCAGAGGGGGTCCATATGCCTTTACTGCTTGGCTGACATTCAAATGTACCAACAACGAAGCAAAGTATGAAGCTTGCATCATGGGGATTAAGGAAGCAATCAACTTGCAAATCAAAAACCTCGAGATCTTCGGAGATTGTGCTCTGGTTGTAAACCAAGTCAATGGCAAGTGGTTAGTTCATCAACCTTATTTGATTCCTTACAGGGACTATACTAGGAGGTTGTTAACTTTTTTCACCAAGGTCAAGCTGCATTATATACCATGAGATGAGAATCAGTTCACTGATGCTTTGGAAACTTTATCATCCATGATCAAAGTTTATCAAGAGAACTACATGTCTCGAATCATGGTCTCTCGTCTCGAAAGACCTGCCTACGTCTTTGCAGTTGAAGGTGTTGAAGATGATAAACCTTGGTATCATGATATCAAGAAATTCCTGAAGTCTCAAGAATACCCGACTGGGGAATCCAGTAAGGACAAGAAGACTCTCAGAAGGCTAGCAGGTGGATTCTTCTTGAATCAAGATGATGTGCTATACAAGCGGAACTTCGACATGGTCCTTCTCAGATGCGTGGATAGACACAAAGCAGACCTATTGATGCAAAAGGTTCATGAAGGCTCCTTCGGTACTCATGCTGGAGTGCATGCTATGGCAAAGAAATTACTAAGATCGGGATATTATTGGATCACCATGGAATCTGATTGTTGTAAATATTCCCGCAAATGTCACAAGTTCCAGATCTACGCCGATAAGGTCCATGTACCTCCAAATCCACTGAGCGTCATGTCTTCACCTTGGCCATTCGCCATGTGGGACATTGATATGATTGGCAAGATCGGGCCAACGACTTCCAACGGTCACCGCTTCATCCTGGTTGCTATAGACTACTTCACAAAGTGGGTCGAAACGGCATCTTATGCCAATGTTACCAAGCAAGTGGTCACCCGATTTATCAAAAGAGATATCATTTGTCGGTATGGAATTCCCGAGAAGATCATTACTGATAATGGTTCTAACCTCAATAATAAGATGATGGTCGGCTTGTACCGAGACTTCAAAATAGAGCATCACAACTCTTCGCCGTACCGCCCGAAGATGAATGGCGTCGTCGAGGAGGCCAATAAGAATATCAAGAAAATTGTTCAGATGATGGTTGTGACATGTAAGGATTGGCATGAGATGCTATCGTTTGCGCTACACGGGTACCAGACGTCTGTGCGCACCTCGACAGGGGCAACCCCGTTCTCACTGGTGTATGGTATGGAGGCAGTCCTACCAGTCGAAATTGAGATTCCCTCGTTGAGGATAATGATGGATGTCAAGCTAGATGAAGCTGAATGGATCCGATCCAGGTACAATCAATTAAGCCTCATTAAATAGAAACGCCTAGCAGTTGTATGCCATGGACAGTTGTATCAACGACGAATGAAACAGGCTTTCGATAAGAAAGTGAGGCCTCAACGGTACATACCAGGTGACCTGGTGCTAAAAAGGATTCTTCCTCCTAACAATGATCATTGGGGCAAGTGGACATCCAACTATGAAGGTCCATTCATGGTTAAAAAGGTCTTCTCGGGCGGAGCCTTGATATTAACGACCATGGATGGCGAAGACTTCCAATCCCCTGTCAACGCAGACGCAATAAGAAAATACTTCGTGTAAAGAGACCCGCTGGATAAAAACAGAATAAAGATCCAGGCAAAAATGGGCATCCCGGCGAGCCAAAAACCAAATAAAATGCTCCGGAAAAAATTAGGGAAATACCGAAAAGAAATGTACACCCGCTGTTTGGGTTGTCGAAACCCTCAGTAGTCTCAACATTGTTTTGATTGTTGTCATTCAGTTCCTTCACATCAAGATTGTCAGTAACATTGATCTCAACCTTGGGCCTTATATTAGGGTTATATCTCTACATGTTGGTTCAGAGGGACTAACCCTAGTGTTCAATAGACAAGTCCTCCTTAGGTTTAGTCTTACGAACATAAAATCTATTTCTTAATCCCACCTTTAATTAAAATCCACTTTAATAAAGGCTTGTTATATAATGATTTTAATCCCTAACCATGGATTAAGTTGAGGAGTATTCCTCATCTTAAGTGTTCTCATCTATTATCCTTCTCTTAGGATGGTGTAATGAGTTCACTAATCCCTGATTAGAGATTAAACTCATTACTTAACACAAAATAGAATCCAAAAACACTTAATAATCACAAGTAGGTTAATGATCTCAATCCTGCATCATTAGGGTAATTAATTTGAGATTTTCATCTCATACTTAAGAAGATTCATTATCCCTAATCAGGGATGATATAATGAGTTTATGACCCTTGATTAAGGCTTAAGCTCATTATCCTAGGCAAAACACCAAAAACAATAAAAAACTGAAAACACACAAAAACAAACAATAAACGTCTCCTCCAGGATTCTTTTATTATCACACTCACTCTGAAAACGATAACTCGCTTCTTCTGTCTAATGCAAGACAGTTAACACTCGAGCCAGACGTGTCATACACTTGAGCATAGACAAGCAAGCAGTTCACATCAAAACACTAAGTCCCTTTGAGTCGAACTACGGTGTTCTGACTTCCTCATTGCACGAGAGGATACGTAGGCATAACTTAACGGTTATCGAACAAAAGTATCTTTGTCTCCCCCCCTCTCCTCTTTCTAGCTTTCTTTTCTTACCCTCAGTTTTGAGCACTCACTTTCTTCTTGCACTGACACTCTGTACATCCATTCCTCCCTAGCCTTTTATACCCAATTTAGCACATACACTATTCCCTTTTAAACACAATCAGGTATGCATGGATCCCGTTGAGTACGACGAACGATCTGGGTGCTAATACCTTCCCAGGTCGTAACTTACCCCCTTACTTAGTCTCTTTGGTTCGCAACCGTCTTATCCATATCTTTCTAGGTTTATGCAACATTACCTTTCCTTCGGGATAAAAATGCCTAGCTGGCAACTCTATTCAACCTCAACCTCCAACATCGTCGACAGTTCGCGTTTGCACCATGATGAAAATCCGGGGAGCGACAATTCCAAAGCAAACATTAACTCACAAAAGGGGACCAATGTTCAATCCAAGAACAAATTGGAGAGAAGCGGTCAAACAAGACTCGTCCTGAGGAGGAAATATCTCAACTGGGGAAATTCCATCCAGATAATAAACTGGGGAGGAAACTGAATCAAAATCATCCATGAGAAACAAACTCAGTGGGAAAATAGAAAGGATAAACACTTTCTGCTTAATGGTCGACACTCTAAACTTGAGAGGAAGACAACATACACACTCTGTGGGGAAAAGATCACACCATAGAGCGGGGAACAAAGATAAATGTAAGAATTAAAGCAAACCATGCTATGCTTATGTGTATGAATATGCTGACAAAACAGACATAAAGATAAGCAACAAGTGACACAAACACCACAACAACCGGATACTCGGCTAATCGGGGCAACAAGGCCAGGAAACATGCTGGAGATTTAACTTGACATCCTGTAGGGGAACATCAAAAGCCATCAAAGGAATAAAATACTACTACAAGGCATAATATCAAATTGGGGAAAACAACTGTTAGAGATCCAATCCACAAAGCAATCTTCAAAAATCCGTAAAAGGATAACATCAGAAATTCCACTATAAGAGGATAACATGTTGGAGAAACAACAACACAAAATCTTCCACTCTTTGGGGAAAGAGGGAAATGTCCATGTCAGAATTTGATGGGGGAAAATATCTTCATAACTCTGTATGAGTAAAAAAGATAAAGATCTACCAGTGATGCAAATAAAGCATAGCCTACTAGAGTTTCAAACATCAACTCTGCATATGAACACCATCCTACTGAGGAAATGTAATGATCTGCCTGGGATTGGGAAAACATCCAAGATCCTTGCTGAAGACAGAAGTGTTCTTAATCAAACTCCTGCAGGGAATAATCATCATATTATTCCTGCTCCATTCGGGGAAAGAGTGTAAAACTCTTGCTCTACTTGGGGGAGAAGTTATGCTACATTTGCTCAGCTTGGGGAAAGAGTGCAAAACTTGCTAAAGATAAAAAAAAAATCTGCTGGAAACTATCACGTGTAGACCTACTGGGGATCTAAGGAGATCATCATTACCAAACAATTTGGACTTTTCGACCCATGTGGGGATACCAGAAGTTAACATCATAACAAATCACATTTACGAGGGATTTTAAATAAATAATCACCAATAGGTGAAAGAAAACCTCTAAACTGATTGATATACCAATACTTCTGCTGAGGGATGCAACCAACTTATGCTTAGGAGCAAAGACTCGACCGGTGTTTCCAAGACTTCTCAAATAAAGGGTAAACTACTGAGGAAGAGATCAAAACTCAGCTGGGGATTTTCTAGGATATACCTTCCAACAAATCTCCTGGGGGAAAGGAACAGAATTAAAAGTACTTACAATCCTTGCTCAAGACGGTGAGGCACAAAACACTGTTGGATTTATTAATTTAGCGTCACCCTTAGGGATTCGATGGGCTTAACATCCCAACCCATGGCGCTTAATAGGCGCAGCCCCTTGAAAGACTCTATACTATAAGGAAATAAAGTTGCGCCTTCACTAACAGCAATTGCTTTTAGTGCAGTGGTAAGCGCTTGATCCTACAAGTAGTATCAGAGCCAGGTCATGGGTTCGAATCCCCCCGGCTGACACTGGGGGGGATATTGTTGGATTTATTAATTCAGCGTCACCCTTAGGGATTCGATGGGCTTAACATCCCAACCCATGGCGCTTAATAGGCGCAGCCCCTTGAAAGACTCTATACTATAAGGAAATAAAGTTGCGCCTTCACTAACAGCAATTACTTTTAGTGCAGTGGTAAGCGCTTGATCCTACAAACACCATTAATATCATCATGCCAGGACCAATAAAAAATTCCATAAGGACACAAACGGATCAAACCCTGCTTTGGGAGGGACAAGTTACAAACATCCAGACTTTACCATCCCTGGAATCACTATTGATATCCTTTCTTTGTTCACAAATCAAGAGGAAAATGTTTTTATAATCTTCAAAGATTAAATTTATTTCAAAAATCATCATCAACAATAAATTGAAATTTTGTAAACAGAAACAATATAAAGAGTTTCAAACAATTGGATAAAAGCTCAAATTTATTGATAGAGTGGTAGTCAGCAAATCGCATGACTCCATGGATCATTACAAGTTTGAAAAATGGTAAATACATGGAAAAAGGATACATTGAAATACAATGATCACTATTCTCCCTATCAACTTTGAACTCCATTGTGTCCAAAACTTCAGTCAAGGATAAGTGAATAAGAATCTTTGATGGAAAATTCTTCTGAGGAATAGAATCTGAAATCCTCGGTCGTTACAAGTGATCCAGTCTGTCGATGCAGTTACTTGCCATGATCCCTACCTTTTTCCTAGATTGCCCTTTCGGGTTTTCAATCTACCGAGATAATTATTTCTGTTTATGTCTCTAAGTTTTAAATGGACCGCCCTTTCGGGTTTTCAATCCACCGAGACGCTCATTTTTGCCTAAGCCGCCTGTAACACAGTGGGAGAACTGACTTTCTATAAATGTTGTGGATAGCAAGAGTCGCCACCGACTTTTATTTTATCCAAGTGGAAAGGACATAAAAGAACATGAAAGACCTATTTTTAAAAGACTTGAGTTCGGGGGGTAGGTTATATAAAGGGAAGGTGTTAGCACCCTTTATATCCATGGTTATCCATGAGCTCTTAGTTACTTAGCTCACTTCAATTGTTTTTGAAAAGTGTAGTGTGTGATTATAAATTTTCTAAGTACTTTGTAATGATCCTCGTATGGATGTATACTAAGCCTTGTTTTGAAATTTTTTTAAGAAAAGTGAGATGTAAAGAGTAAGTTTAAGATGTGAGCAAGTAACTAGGAGGTACCTACCCTAAGCTAAGTCATTCAAGTTCTTTTATGTTTTCTTCAAGAGTAAGACTATCCCTATTATTAAGGAATAGGTAGTAATTACTTTGGATTTTATTAAAGGATGGACGTAGGATCATCGTATGGCCAATGAAGGCAACATGTAAGGGTGTCTTTAGCAATTCGTAGGGACTATCATCCCTTATTCGAAGGGACAAGATCATTATTTCGTAGGCAACCTCGAAGGGACTTGATCTTTTAAAATATTTAAAGGGACAATGATTATTTATTCTTAAAGGGACTTTGCTTAAGACAACCCTATATTCGAGGAACTTGACCATATTAAAAGGCAAACCAAGAGGAATACCCTAGGAAGTGCAGATGGCGATCAAAGATCGACTTACGTGTGTGAATGTTTATTTCAGATATTTTATCTTTTTAATTAATTTTCTATGTTAATTTTATCACAAGTAGGTTTTCACACCCTATTTACTAACCACGCAGTAAATATTTATAAAGAAAATAATGACAGAAAATAAATCTACGAATTATTACATGGCTTTGGCAGATACATAATAATCGAATAAAAACTAAATTATAGAGCAATAATAACAAATATAATAAAATAATAAATAAATAATAGTAATAAAGCAATAAAGCAATAATAATAATAATAATAATAATATTAATAGACATAAATGAAAAGAAATTAAGATTAGAATTTTGAAAAGAAATTATTTTTAAGTTTAGACAAATTAGATTTTTTAGAAGTATTTTAGAAAAATATAAGTTTAAATAATTTAGTAAAAAGAATAATATGTTAAAATTTTTATTAATGTACAAAATTATAAAATAAAAGAGTTATTATAAAAAAAATATTATTTATTTAGGGAGAGAGAGGAAATTAGGGTTTATTAGAGTTAGTCAAAAAATTAGGGTTTTGAAAGAATTAGTTAAACTTAATAAATTAGTTTTATTTACAAAATTATTATTATATATAAAATAACACATTAAAATAAAGTTATTATTAAAAATAAAAATGTTTCTCTTTTTTTTTAAAGAAATAATAAAATTTTAAGTAAGAAATAAATATTTTTATTATTAGTTTTAGATTTAATAAGTTAATTAATTATTAAAATAAAGTTATAATAAAAGAAAATAAGTAAATATGAAAAAAAAAAGTGAGAAATTGCTCAAAAAGATAGGACCTGGGAATTGAACCCAGGTCCCTTACCTCAATAACATAGCACAAAACCAACAGGGCCAGCGCGCGCTGGTGTTAAGGCAATGGGACAAAATTATTATATTTTTAACCTGCAAAATAAATGAATTAAAAAGCAAAAGCGCCCCAGCCAAGGATCAAACACAGGCCTTATGCCTTCACATGCGTACACACAACCAGCTGAACTAAGCAGCGTCTCTGAAATATAAACACAAACCAAATATAATAAAATAAGTTAATAATTCAAAAAAAAGAGTTTCCCGCGCCTTTGATCGTCTTCAACCTCAGAATTCGCAGGTTTACCTGCGAATTTTCTTACGCGGTTTCCTGCGATTTTACCTGCACTTACAAACCTGCGAAAACAAGAACTGTGCCAATCGCGTATGATTTCATCCAATTGACTTCAAAAACATGATCCATACAGTTCAATTAATCAATTTATAGTCTTAGAACGGATTACGCCATGAAACTTCAAGGTTCTTGCCCAGAAATCATACACTAATACATCATCAAACACAAATAAAAACTAAGCTACATGTTAAATCGAAAAAATTTATGAACATGAACAAAAACGATTTGGTTTTGGCATATGAGCATGATTCAAACGCTTATGAGGGTTTGAATAGATTCAATGATGGTCATAGAAGGTGTTGCAACCTTTAAAATGCCTGGAAATTGTCTTTAACTCCCAAACTGAATTTCACTTTTTTGATGAATTTTTGCAATTGGATCTTGTATTTCTAACCTGCAAATTCATGTCCTAGCATGTAGTCTTCTTGTGTTTATATAATAGAATGATTCTAGGTCAAAAGATGGACCTTTGTATCATGGATTTTGGTGACTTGATGAGAAAGAAATCAATCATTCTTAAATGTCAAAAAATCAAATATCCTATTGCTATTTTTTGCCTTGCACGAATTTGGATGGCATCCAATCACTTTAAATGTCCTAAGATTCATTCCAAAACCAATATTTGATCTAAATATCAACTTTTTATATTTTATTTTGATTTAAAATGAAATTTAATGAATAAAATCCAAATAAATAAAAAATAAATTATAAAAATCATAGAATACTTGAATTGGGTCCTGCTTGATGTTATCATGAAGATTGGATTGCAAAATGATAGGCACATTTGGAAAAATCAGATTTAAGCCCTTATTTTCTTCATACACCCCTTGAAAATCTCCCAACTTTGACAAGACATAAATCCCTCAATTTTAAAGCTATGAAGATGTTATTGGAAATTTTGGAAAGTTTAAAGAGTCCTATAACAAACCTCTTTGGTCTCATATCCATATCTTTCACTATTTTCAAATTTTTCCCTTTGGAAAAGTTGACTTTTTGTTGACTTTTGAAATGACCTGTGTAATGTTTTAGCTCATACCTTCCAAATGAAGCTTTTTTAGGCTTGGCTTGTGAGACACAAAGTTGTAGAGAATTCAATTTCCTTCAAAATGAGCTTTGGATGGGAAATGTTTGATGAAGCATGTGAAAGTTATGGCTGGTCAAAGTTCAATTGACTTTTCTTAAGAAAACCCTAATTTAGAAACTCCTGATTCTTGATGATCTGAAACTTTCTTGATGAATCATGATAAACCCTTGATAAAATGATGAATTTTACTTCATAAACTTGATGTTGGAAAAAAATATTGAAGTTTGACTTTAAGTTGACCACAATTGACCTCAATTTAACTTTTTAACTACTTTGACTGATTTTTGAATATCTGATCATCTGACTGGTCAAACTTATTGGGAAATCCTTGAAACTTGACATGGGGATTCTTGAAGTCATATGGGATACCATGAAGCTCACTTGAGGCCTTGAAAATAATTTTAACCTGAGGAAACTCCATATCCTAGTTTTGGACACTTTGCTTAGGAGGAGACATTGTTTGGGGAAACTTCCATACTTCTTGATCAATTGAGAGTCTTGAGAACTTTATGATCATTTAGAAGTCTTTAGAGATATTGATTTGATTGTGGGAGGGAAAATTTTGGGGTACAACAGTTTCCCCTGTTTAATTTTCTGAAATATGAGGAGTTAGATTGGCATGTACGTCATTCGTGACTTGAAGGTTGGAGAGGATTGAACACAAAAAGACCAAACATTTGCACTCGCTGGTGTGCATAATGATATTGTTGGTTGGTTGTGATGCTTGATTGGGCTTAAAGATGCCATTCAGAGAAAAATTCTTCAAATATATTTCTTTGAGAGGGAAGCAATCCCAAATATGAAGATCTAGCCTTTGGGCGGATAAACAACGGTTCATGGTGATGATAAGTCTTTTGAGAAGCATAAACTGTAACACCCCAAATTTGATTATGAGTATTTGTTGCTTATTTGAGGATATATGAATGAATTGACAATTGGTGGTTATGTGACCCGATGCATGGTGGTGAAATTATTTTAATAATATTAATAATAAGAATAATTATGTAGTATTATTTGGATTATTGGTTATTATTTAAAATAATAGAAGTGGAAGTATGAATGTTATGTTGGTTATTTTGGAGTATAAGAGTAATTTATATAATAAGGATAAATAGTGTTTTATTATACTATTTTATTATTATTATTGAAATTATATTAAAGAAAAGGGTAAGGTGGTCTTTTTGTGAAAATTATGAGGGTAAAGTGGGAAAAGACATAACAGGGATAGTTTTGATCAAAAGGGATTATACGATCAAAAAGCTCATTTTATCGTGTTTGATGAAGTGCTCTGAAGAAGAGGGAGAAAGAGGAAGCTCAAAGTCAGGAGGCTGTGGAGAACCCCAGAGAAGAGAGTCAATTGGAGAATTTCTCTAAGGTATGGGGAGTTTTCATAATCTATTATAATTTTATAGGAATTGGTTTATGAATAGATTAGGTTTGATATGATTTTGGTTATTGTTAGGTTTGATGATATAGATGGAGTTATAAGGGTATGAATTGGCGAATTAGGATTGATAAGATGATTTAGAATGGTGTGTTTGATGTTTGAATTGATATATTGTTGTTGTATATGATTAATTTTGATTGGTAAGAAGTTTTGGGTTGCATTGGAATGAATTCGTATGAAAAATTGAGGTATTTTGGTGTAGAATTCGTAAAAACAGCAGAAAACTGCTTATGTACAGGTGTTAACCGGTTAGCCATTTGGTTAACCGGTTAACTAGTGAAAAATATGAGTTTTGGGCAAAAAAATGAGGTGTTAACCGGTTAACACTTTGGTTAACCGGTTAACACTGTATCAGTGGCACTTTTATTTTGAAAATTTCATAACTTTTGATCCGTAACTCCGATTTAGGTGCCGTTTGAAGCGTCGGAAAGCTAACGAGATGAACTTTAATTTAATGAAATAAAATGAGTGAAATGATACATTTTTAAATGATGAATATTTAGAAAAAGTTGAGTTGGTTTTATGATTATAAATAGGATTCTATTGTAAGTTGACGATTTGTTGTTGTTGATGAAGGAAGTTGTTTGCTTTGTTGTTAAAAATTGGTTTTATGATTATAAACATGATGTTATTGTGAATTAATGTTTTATTTTTGTCGATGAGGGGAGTTGTTTGGTTGTCTCATTGAATCGAATAAGTTGTTTTGTTGTATGATTGATAAAGAAGTATTGTTGATATGTTGTCGGGATGAAAGACATGATTTTATGATGATTATTTGTTGAACATGAAATGATTGGTTATGTCTTGATGAGTTGAGGTAGCTAATGAAATGAGGTTTTGACGTGTTATTACGATGGAAATATATGATTAATTGATGTTGAGGTGTTGATATGAAATGAATGATGCACAATTGATTTCTCGATGAATTTTACGGTGTAACGCATCATTGCATTTCATGATATTCACGATGGGGCTTCGGCCTATTTAGTAGCTTCAATCCCATTGTGTGGATTGGAGTGTCTCGATGATTACGGTGTGCTCCCTTGTGGAGGGTTGATGGTCATGTATCCATCTCATGATGAAATTGGTACCACATGCATAATTGCATATCATGATAGTTGGAATTGCATATGTCTGGATGAATTCACGATGGAGTTGTTATTGCTTAATTTTTATAATATGTTCATGATTGTGTTGTTGTTGCTGAATTATATGTTTGAAGATGTTATGACATGCTTATGCTAATTTATTTATATTCCATATTCTAATATATTTATGATAAATTATGATTACTCACCCTGCCTGCTTGGAAATGTTGCCTCTTTTGTGGGTAACTTGCAGATATCTAAGATGAGTTCGTGGTACGTGAAGTCTTAGCTGGAGGTTGTGTAGCTTAAGTCTAGAGTGTCTGGTGTCTTGCTCTGGTAGATGTAACATCGGGGGAATATAGAACACTTATATGATTGAATTTTAATTTTGTTATGAAGGGTTTTATGAGTTGTTAAATGTTGAATTAAGAACGATGATAATTGTTGACTTTGACCAATAGGTCTTTATGTTTTAATGAGATAAGAGGAAAATATTTTTGAATATATAATTTCGCTGCCATAGTTTTGATTATTTGAGAAAAGAATATTATTAATATAATATTTTGGATCAATGTTTTATGAAGAAATGTGACACCTTCTATGAATTACTCTTATAATATTTTACTTAAATTGTTTGTGGGGTAGAAGGGTGTTACATTAGTGGTATCAGAGCAGGTTGGTCCGTCTGGCCAATGTTGTCTAGTGTTGTTAATCCCTTAGTATGCAACATGTGTGTGAAACACTGTTGGTACTTGTTATTAGTTTTAGTCGTTGTCTGCAGGTGTTGGTTGGAATTAAGTGGGGGAGAAGCTTGAGACCTGGACTGTTGTTGAAATGTCGAAGTTAGTTCAAAGTTGATGTTGATTACAAGAGTGCAAGGTTGTTCAAGAGATGTTGTTGTGGACCAGCGAGAGCATGGATTCATGAATTTGTATCGGTCGGGTTGAGAAGTGCGTGGATTTATGGATGGAGATTGTTTATGAAAGAAGGATTTATTCAAAATAAAAAGACAAGTTGATGAATTAAGTTGAAGGATCAAGTCGGTAGATTGTTATGCCTTGAGTTTAGTTGGATTAAAGTCGAGCAATTTTCGAAGTTGGATGTAGAGCAAGATATTTTTTTTGGTAGAACTTGGAAGTAAGATGGAGAGAGGTTGAAATTACATTCATCAATCTCAAAAATTCTGGTTTTTGCAATCTTGGAGCAGCTGTCACGAGAAGTGGCATAACTTTTTAACCGTGATTCGGATTGAAGCGGTTCTGGACTTTTTGGAAAGTTTACAAAATTCCACACAGTTTGAATATAAGATTTGCATTCAGGAGGTTTATAATGAGGGAGATAAGTTCATTTTAATAGTTGGGTCTGCTGCTGATTTTTGGAAAATTCTGCATACGAAAATTGTCGACCAGCCTCATTGCTAGGAGGATAACTTTTTACTCGTAAGTCGAATTCGGGTGATTCTTGAAGTTCTGGAATATGCACAAATTTATCTTCATGATAGAATATAATTTTGTGATTTGGAGGTCTGTATTGGAGAAGATAATTGCATTCGAAGTGGAGCGTGTGTTGCTGGAAATTTTAGAAAGATGAAAATGTTGGAAAAATAATAAGATGTTGGTATTAGAGGGAATGCATAAGTATTCAGAGAATGAATAAATATGTAATTAGAATGATTAAAGTGCTGATCTTAGATGGTAGTAATGTCGAGAGGAAGACACATGTTGGAATTGTGCTGTTAAGAATTATAATTTGGATGAAAGTCATGATTGGAATTGATAATTGTGTTCGAAGTTGAACGTCTATTGCTGAAAATTTGGAAAGATGAAAACGTTATTAAATAATAAAATGTTGGTATCAGAGAATGCATAGAGATATGATTTATGTCGAATGAGGGTAATTAAAGTGCCTATGCTAGATGATGGTGATGTTGAGAAGAAGATGGATGTTTGATTGGAGTTGTTAAGAATCGTAACTTGGTTGGAAGTTGTAATTGGAGCTAACCACTTTGAATGGTAGTTGTTGTAGTGATTCCAATGTTAGAGGGATATTGAAAGTCGTGTGGTAATATGTGTGTACATAAGAGAATGTGTACGGGATTTTTTGGAAGTTTTGTATCGTTGATGAAGTTGGAATTAAGGGGACTAAGAAGGAGTTGATAAGCCGTGGAGAGTTGGCGCAGCATTATGCTTACGGACTCTAGGCACAAGTTGAAGTACGCTATTGTGTTGGCTAATGATGATTTATGCCACCGTTATGGTTGTCGGACGTCTATTGACAAATTGAGGAACTGATCACCCTTAATCTATGGTTGATAGCAGACGTAATCATAATTGATGGATAGATGTGCCATGCCAACTAATATAGTATGTACGTCGAATTGGTTGAAGTCAAGTCGAGTGCTTGAGTATTGTTTGTTTTGTTGATGCAAGTTATTATATGAGCGTATTAGTTGGAATTTAAGAGGGAAGTATGAAGTTGCGCTTGGATTGAATTGTAATAAGAAAATTCATAGTTAAACTCTGAAGGATTTGAATGTTGTTTTGGTGATGAGTTAAGTGGCATAAGACGTGAAGCTTCCTTGAGATGATTAGAAGGGAAAGTAGGTGGAAATGTAAAACGATGATTTGACAAGAATGTCGGACATAGTTAAGTTGCAAGTATTAGAAGTGAAATTATAAGTTGGTTTATTAAGGTGCGATTTTTGGTTGGATAATAGTTGGTTGATTGTGTCTATTTGGATAAGAATCTATAAAAGGTTGTGTCGGTATGAGTAAGAATCGAGTATTCGGTAAGTTGAATTAGTTGGAAGCGAAGGGTATGAGTTATCTAATGGAGATTCGTTAGGCCCTTGTATCTTATGTTGGTGCAATGATGTTGTGTAGTTAAGATGATTTTTTGTAAGTCGTGTTATTATAAGATGGTAAACTTGTAGTCGTGATGATGATAATTGGGAATTCATGGAAGTATATGAATAATTGTCCAAGAATTGGAAGTAGTCGCGATTGTAATTATGTTGAATGTTCGAAGTTGTTATCTTAGGGATCTAAGTTAGAAGTATTCGGTAACTACAAGAGTAGAATACCTGTTGGAACGAAATTCAGAAGAGTTAAGTCAAAGGTGTTGTTGATGTGTTGGTATTGGTGATTAAAGAAGTTGAAAATACACTCAGTAGACATACTACCTTACAGGAAATCAGAGTGCGCAGCGAACGCATGGTGTAGTGTAGTTGCTCATGTGTGAGTAACAATGATGTTGAGGTTGGTTGTATTAATATCGTGTTGG
Source organism: Lathyrus aphaca (assembly GCA_963966055.1). Lineage (NCBI taxonomy): Eukaryota > Viridiplantae > Streptophyta > Magnoliopsida > Fabales > Fabaceae > Lathyrus > Lathyrus aphaca. Next base: position 199,680,271 of record OZ014519.1, on the reverse strand, counting down.
AGTTGTGTGTTCGTATGTTATGACGTTCTAATGCTTCAATCATTGAATTCTTGAGTTGGGTACTATCTTGTGTACAATGCTCGTTGTCAAGTGTATCACTTGTGTAGAATTCACATTGTTGTTGTCGTTGATGTTATGAGTTATGGTTTGTATTATATGTGGAGTTTCCTTTCTGAGTCGAAAGTTGATTAGTTGGATGGATTAAGTAGTGGAAATAGTTGAATCGGATAAATTTTCGAGGACGAAAACTCTTTAAGTGGGGGAGAGTTGTAACACCCCAAATTTGATTATGAGTATTTGTTGCTTATTTGAGGATATATGAATGAATTGACAATTGGTGGTTATGTGACCCGATGCATGGTGGTGAAATTATTTTAATAATATTAATAATAAGAATAATTATGTAGTATTATTTGGATTATTGGTTATTATTTAAAATAATAGAAGTGGAAGTATGAATGTTATGTTGGTTATTTTGGAGTATAAGAGTAATTTATATAATAAGGATAAATAGTGTTTTATTATACTATTTTATTATTATTATTGAAATTATATTAAAGAAAAGGGTAAGGTGGTATTTTTGTGAAAATTATGAGTGTAAAGTGGGAAAAGACATAACAGGGATAGTTTTAATCAAAAGGGATTATACGATCAAAAAGCTCATTTTATCATGTTTGATGAAGTGCTCTGAAGAAGAGGGAGAAAGAGGAAGCTCAGAGTCAGGAGGCTGTGGAGAACCCCAGAGAAGAGAGTCAATTGGAGAATTTCTCTAAGGTATGGGGAGTTTTCATAATCTATTATAATTTTATAGGAATTGGTTTATGAATAGATTAGGTTTGATATGATTTTGGTTATTGTTAGGTTTGATGACATAGATTGAGTTATAAGGGTATGAATTGGCGAATTAGGATTGATAAGATGATTTAGAATGGTGTGTTTGATGTTTGAATTGTTATATTGTTGTTGTATATGATTAATTTTGATTGGTAAGAAGTTTTGGGTTGCATTGGAATGAATTCGTATGAAAAATTGAGGTATTTTGGTGTAGAATTCGTAAAAACAGCAGAAAACTGCTTATGTACAGGTGTTAACCGGTTAACCATTTGGTTAACCGGTTAACCAGTGAAAAATATGAGTTTTGGGCAAAAAAATGAGGTGTTAACCGGTTAACACTTTGGTTAACCGGTTAACACTGTATCAGTGGCACTTTTATTTTGAAAATTTCATAACTTTTGATCTGTAACTCCGATTTAGGTGCCGTTTGAAGCGTCGGAAAGCTAACGCGATGAACTTTAATTTAATGAAATAAAATGAGTGAAATGATACATTTTTAAATGATGAATATTTAGAAAAAGTTGAGTTGGTTTTTTGATTATAAATAGGAATCTATTGTAAGTTGACGATTTGTTGTTGTTGATGAAGGAAGTTGTTTGCTTTGTTGTTAAAAATTGGTTTTATGATTATAAACATGATGTTATTGTGAATTAATGTTTTGTTGTTGTTGATGAGGGGAGTTGTTTGGTTATCTCATTGAATCGAATAAGTTGTTTTGTTGTATGATTGATAAAGAAGTATTGTTGATATGTTGTCGGGATGAAAGACATGATTTTATGATGATTATTTGTTGAACATGAAATGATTGGTTATGTCTTGATAAGTTGAGGTAGCTAATGTAATGAGGTTTTGACGTGTTATTACGATGGAAATATATGATTAATTGATGTTGAGGTGTTGATATGAAATGAATGATGCGCAATTGATTTCTCGATGAATTTTACGGTGTAACGCATCATTGTATTTCATGATATTCACGATGGGGCTTCGGCCTATTTAGTAGCTTCAATCCCATTGTGTGGATTGGAGTGTCTCGATTGATTACGATGTGCTCCCTTGTGGAGGGTTGATGGTCATGTATCCATCTCACGACGAAATTGGTACCACATGCATAATTGCATATCATGATAGTTGGAATTGCATATGTCTGGATGAATTCACGATGGAGTTGTTATTGCTTAATTTTTATAATATGTTCATGATTGTGTTGTTGTTGCTGAATTATATGGTTGAAGATGTTATGACATGCTTATGCTAATTTATTTATATTCCATATTCTAATATATTTATGATAAATTATGATTACTCACCCTGCCTGCTTGGAAATGTTGCCTCTTTTGTGGGTAACTTGCAGATATCTAAGATGAGTTCGCGGTACGTGAAGTCTTAGCTGGAGGTTGTGTAGCTTAAGTCTAGAGTGTCTGGTGTCTTGCTCTGGTAGATGTAACATCGGGGGAAATATAACGCTTATATGATTGAATTTTAATTTTGTTATGATGGGTTTTATGAGTTGTTAAATGTTGAATTGAGAACGATGATAATTGTTGACTTTGACCAATAGGTCTTTATGTTTTAATGAGATAAGAGGAAAATATTTTTGAATATATAATTCCGCTGCCATAGTTTTGATTATTTGAGAAAAGAATATTATTAATATAATATTTTGGATCGATGTTTTATGAAGAAATGTGACACCTTCTATGAATTACTCTGATAATATTTTACTTAAATTGTTTGTGGGGTAGAAGGGTGTTACATAAACGACGTCTCAAAATAATGCGATAACCTTTGGGAAGAATAAACGACGGCCCGAGGTAACAAGATAACCTTTGGGAAGAATAAATGACGGCCCAAGGTATTAATATTTCTTTTGAGAAGAATAATCGACGTCTCAAAATAACTTTTGGGAAGAATAAACGACGACCCAAAATGAGATAACCTTCGGGAAGAATAAACGACGACCTGAGGTAACAAGATAACCTTTGGGAAGAATAAACGACGGCCCAAGGTATCAATATGGCTTTTGAGAAGAATAATCGACGTCTCAAAATAACTTTTGGGAAGAATAATCGATGGCCCAAAAAGAGATAACCTTCGGGAAGAATAAACGACGGTCCGAGATAACAAGATAACCTTTGGGAAGAATAAACGACGGACCAATGTATCAATATGGATTTTGAAAAGAATAATCAACGTCTCAAAATAACTTTTGGGAAGAATAAACGATGGCCCAAAATGAGATAACCTTCGGGAAGAAAAACCACGACCCGAGGTAACAAGATAACCTTTGGGAAGAATAAACGACGACCCAAGGTATCAATATGGCTTTTGAGAAGAATAATAGACGTCTCAAAATAACTTTTGGGAAGAATAAACGAAGGCCCAAAATGAGATAACCTTCGGGAAGAATAAATGACGGTCCGAGATAACAAGATAACCTTTGGGAAGAATAAAAGACGGCCCAAGGTATCAATATGGCTTTTGAGAAGAATAATCGACGTCTCAAAATAACTTTTGGGAAGAATAAACGACGGCCCAAAATGGGATAACCTTCGGGAAGAATAAACGACGACCCGAGGTAACAAGATAACCTTTGGGAAGAATAAACGACGGCCCAAGGTATCAATATGGCTTTTGAGAAGAATAATCGACGTCTCAAAATAACTTTTGGGAAGAATAAACGACGGCCCAAAATGAGATAACCTTTGGGAAGAATAAACGACGGCCCGAGGTAACAAGATAACCTTTGGAAAGAATAAATGACGGCCCAAGGTATCAATATGGCTTTTGAGAAGAATAATCGATGTCTCAAAATAACTTTTGGGAAGAATAAACGACGGTCCAAAATGAGATAATCTTCGGGAAGAATAAACGACGGCCCGAGGTAACAAGATAACCTTGGGAAGAATAAACGACGTCCCAAGGTAAGTTGTTGATGAAGTTTTCCTGCTGGAGAATTAACTTAAAAAACAAGGTTAGTTCGGTGCAAATATAATGATATATATAACATTCTACAAGGTAATATTTTATGAGAATGCGTATGATATGTTATGATATATGTATGAATGAATTATGTAGCTGAAGTGTATAAGTAGCTTCATAGAACAACTGCTGACTGGGGAAAATAAATCCTGATTCGTTGTTGAGGAGTATGAAGACTTTGTTCCCGTCGTGTTGAGAACATCGTACTTAGAACTCCCGTTTTTCATTCTTCGTACTTCTTATTGAAGGATTAAGTTCCTGAATATCCAGACCGAGGATAAAAGAGATGGACATATACTGGGAGACCTATGTAGTTAAGTATCAATTTTTCAGAGGATATGAAACTGCTTGGAGACTTCGTAGAGTTGGAAGTATAAGATATTACTTGAAGTACTCCATAGGAATATCCGTAAAGATTAATCTGTAGGGACAAACCGACGAAGATTCGTTGAATTCCTACCTCCGTTCGTTCTTAGTAAATGCTATTATTGTATTCTATGCATTTTTGGTAAATATCAATCATATTCAAAGGCATATATACATTCAAACATAACCAACTGATGTTTTTCGCTTTAGTAAAAGGGGAAAAGTAAACCTGAATAAAGAGGGAAAAGTAAAGCTGAATAAAGAGGGAAAAGTAAAACTGAATAAAGAGGGAAAAGTAAAGCTGAATAAGAAAAATGGAATTTTATTTATTTTAGAAAATGGCCTATAAACAAGCAAGTTTTAACACAGAGACAAAAATCCTAGTAAGAGGAATTCGTCAAAGAAATTTTTACAAGGAAAATTAGCTATTTGTAAATAATCCTATTGAGTTTCAACTTTGCTATTGCCATTATCTTCAATTATCTCATATTCAGCTATCAGAGAAGAAACGATTGGATTGATCTGTATATGTTGAATTTGACGTAGAGAACACATCTAGTAGAGGTTACATGGGTGATCCAACGAGACATAGTCATATGCTTTAATCCCTAACTTTTGCCTTGATTGCCTTTTCAGGTTTTCAATCCATCGGGATACCCTTATTTTCCCAAGTCGCCTTTTCAGGTTTTCGACTTGCCGGGTGTAAATTTTATATATATATCCCTAATTTTTGCCTGAACCTTTTTGGTTCGCCGGGATGCCCTTATTTTTGCCTAGGCCAGTCAACCTAGCGGGTCTCTTTTCATGCGTAGTATTTTTTAACTATGTATGCGTTCACAGGCTGCGGGAAATCTTCACCATCCATAGTGGTAAGCATTATGGCACCTCCAGAAAATACCCTCTTAACAACAAATGGCCTTTCATAGGTGGGGTTCCATTTTCCCCTGGGATCACCCTGTGGTAATATGATACACTTGATTACCAAATCACCAGCCTAATACACTTGCTGCTTAACTTTCTTATTGAAGGCTTTGATCATACGTTTTTGATACATCTGACCATGAAAAACAACTTCTAATATTTTCTCATCAATCAAGTTTATCTGGTCAAGTCGTGTCCGAATCCATTCATCTTCATCCAAGCCTGCGTCCTTCATAATTCTTAAAGAAGGAATCTGAGCTTCAATGGGTAAAACTGCTTCCATACCATAAACAAGGGAAAATAGGGTTTCCCCTGTTGAAGTACGTATAATGGTACGATAACCATGAAGAGCAAACGGTAATATCTCATGCCAATCCTTGTATGTAACTGTCATCTTTTGCAAAATCTTCTTAATATTCTTGTTGGCGGCTTCCACTGCGCCATTCATATTTGGACGATATCGAGACGAATTGTGATGCTTAATCTTGAACTGCGTGTAGAGATTAGTAATCATAGTGTTGTTCAGATTAGTACCATTACCTGTGATAATCCTTTCAGGGATGCCATATCTGCATATAAGATTATACTTGATGAATCTAGCCACAATATTCTTGGTAACAGAAGCAAATGAAGCTGCCTCCACCCAGTTTGTGAAATAATCAATAGCCACAAGGATGAAACAATGTCCATTGGAAGCCGTAATTTTGATCTCGCCAATCATATCAATGCCCCACATGGAAAAAGGCCATGGAGCAGTCAGAACATTCAACGGAACTGGAGGCACATGAACCTTATCAACATAAATCTGGCATTTGTGACAAGTTTTGGAGTGTTGATAGCAATCCGCTTCCATGGTAGACAAATAATAACATGCTCTCAGAATCTTCTTAGCCATAGTATGCCCACTAGAATGAGTACCAAAAATCCCATCATGCATGTCTTCCATAATCTCTACTTCTTCTTTCTTATCCACACAGCGAAGCAAAGTTATATGGTGGTTGCATTTGTACAAAATTACATTACTCGGGAAGAATTTAGCAGAAAATCTCCTCAGAAACTTCTTATCATTGACAGATGCCCCTTCAGGGAACTCTCGCGTTTCAAAATACCTTTTCACTTCATAGAACCAAGGCTTTTCCTCTACTCTTTCAGTACCCACCTCATTGCAGTATGCAGGTTTATCAAATCGATCAATAGTAATTCTCGGAGCTTCATCATCCCAACTGATTTCAAACATAGATGCCATGGTAGCTAATGCATCTGCCAACTGATTCTCTTCTCGTGGAATATGTCCAAAGGTGATCTCTTCAAAGTACGGGATCAAAAATAACACGTGTTCTCTGTAAGGGGTGAGATTAGGATGCTCCGTGTCCCAATCTCCTTTAACTTGACTAACTACCAGGGTTGAATCTCCATATACATTCAAAAACTAGATCTTCATCTCAATGGCAACCCTGATACCCATGATGCAAGCTTCATACTTAGCCATATTATTGGCACATTTAAAACAAAGCTTTACATTAACTGGTGTATAACAACCTTTAGGAGAGATAATTACAATACCAACACCATTACCAAGTGCGTTAGAAGCTCCATCAAAAACCATAGTCCATCGAGATCCTTTTCCAGGTCCTTCATATTGTCTAGGTTCTTTAGCAACAGTCATAATATCCTCATTTGGAAACTCAAAATTCATAGATTGATAATCATCCACTGCTTGATGAGCCAAATGGTCAGCTACTACACTTCCTTTAATTGCTTTTTGAGTAGTATATTGTATGTTATATTCTGTTAGGATCATTTTCCATCTGGCTATTCGTCCGGAGAGAGCAGGTATCTCAAATATATACTTGATTGGATCCATTTTTGAAATCAATAAGGTGGTATGAGTCAACATATACTATCTTAGTCGGCGAGCAGCCCATGCCAAAGCGCAACAAGTTGTCTCGAGCAGTGAGTATCTTGTTTCACAGTCGGTAAACGTTTTGCTAAGGAAGTATATTGCTTGCTCTTTTCGACTAGACTCATCATGTTTCCCCAACACACACCCCATTGAGTTATCCAGTACTATCAAGTACATAATCAAGGGTCTTCCTTCAACTGGTGACAGCAATATAGGAGGTTCCTGTAGAAACTTCTTGATCTCATTAAAAGCGATTTGACATTCTTCGTTCCATTCCATTACTTGATCTTTCTTCAACAACTTGAAGATTGGTTCACAAGTAGCGGTCAACTGGAAAATAAATCTTACAATGTACTTCAGTCGTCCCAGGAAACCTCTAACTTCTTTCTCAGTACGAGGAGCAGGCATCTCTTGTATAGCTTTTACCTTTGTAGGATCTTCTTCAATACCTTTACCACTGACAATAAAACCCAAACGTTTACCAGATCTAACTCCGAAAGTATACTTATTTGGATTCAATCTCAACTTGTATTTCTTCAACCTCTTAAACAACTTGTGCAGGTGATCAAGATGCTCTTCTTCATTCTGAGATCTGGCTATCGTATCATCCATATATACCTCTATCTCATGGTGAATTATATCATGGAACAAAGCTACCATATCACGCTGATATGTTGCCCCGACATTCTTCAAACCAAATGGCATCGCCTTATAACAGAAAGTGCCCCATTGTGTAACAAATGTAGTCTTCTCCATATCTTCAGGTGCCATCTTAATCTGATTATACCCATAGAAACCATCCATAAAAGAGAATACCTTATGTTGAGCAGTGTTGTCTACCAGAACATCAATATGTGGAAGTGGAAAGTCATATTTGGGGCTGGCTCTGTTCAAATCCCTGTAATTTACACACATGCGTACTTTACCATATTTCTTAGGCACCGACACCACTTTGCAAACCACTGAGGATAAGAAGTAACAGCTAAAAACCCTGCATTGAATTGTCTCATCACCTCTTCCTTAATCTTTTCTGACATATCAGGACGCATACGACGAACTTTCTGTTTTATTGGGCGACAATCTTCTTTCACTGGTAGACGGTGAACCACAATATCTGTATCCATCCCTGGCATATCTTTATAAGACCAAGCAAAAATTTCCACATAGTCACGTAACATCTGAATCAACCTGTTCTTGACACCATCTTCCAACTCAGCACCTATCTTGACCTCTTTCCTGTTTTCCTCAGTTCCCAATTTCATAACTTCAATTGATTCCTCATGTGGTTGTATAGTTTTCTCTTCTTGTTTTAGTAATCTAGCCAACTCTACAGGCACTTCACAATCTTCTTCCTTTCCATACTCGGCTTGATAGATCGGATTCTCGAAGTCATAATTGGCAATAGCAGAATTGTTATCAATAGGATCCAAAGTGGATGAAGATATGCATTTTAGTGATGCGGGAGTGTGTAAGAACACATAGATTTTTTTGATAAAAGGAAAAAGGTAATAGAAAGACAAAGAGACCAATATTTATGAAAGCGAGAAACGTCTATTGATTTTATTGAATGAAAATATGCAAATGAAATGAAAACCCTAACAAGCATACCATTGTGCCCCGGGAAAGACACAAGGCTTAAAAGTATTTAATTGTTAAAAGTTACAAAAAATTAAATTTAGGAAAATAAAATAGCATTTACTCCTAACTAAAGGAGATAGGAATAACGTCTTCAGCTTTCTAGTTGTTGAGTCCATCACCCATGGTAGGAAAGATCCAATCATCCAAGTTATAACCTTCATCATAATCTTCCACAGCATTGACTTGGTCCTTTATGATTCCTCTATGAGTGATACGAGCAGCATGAGCACGACGAACAACCTTCTGAGATTCAGCAGTAAAACCCAAACCAAACTTGTCAGACTTGTAAGGAATGCCAAGAAGCTAACCCCAAATAGTACAACCACCTTCTTCAACCACAACTTTAGCATCTTTGAGGGAGGCCATTGTAGGAGGTACTCTGGTAATCACAGGAACTCTTTTAACAGCAGGGATGGCTTCAGTAGCATGAACAACTTGAGGAACTACTTCAAATATCTGTTAAGGAGTCTCAACTAATTCACTCTCTATCTCAACATATTTAAAGGTATTCACATGACTAACCATGTATTCTTCTTTACCATAAACAGTGACAATCTTTCCTTTCAGCGGATACTTCAATTTCTGATGTAAAGTGGAAGTCACAACACCTTGCCCATGGATCCAGGGGCACCAGAGCAAACAGGAGTACGCAAGACGAATATCCATCGCATAGAAATTGGAATCAACGACTTGAGAACCTACTTTGATTGGAAGATCCACCTCTCCATGCACCATTCTTCTTGAACCATCAAAGGCCCTCACCACCACATTACCTGGTCTTAACACTACATCCTTCAAGTTGAGTTTGTCTAGAACCTCCTTAGGTAATACATTCAACGAAGAACCATTATCCACCAATATATGAGACAAAGTAGTGCCCCTACAGTCAATGGAGACGTGCAGAGCTCTATTATGGTTTCTTTTAGCAGGAGTCAGACCAGCATCAGTAAAACCCAAACCATTATCACTAGTTAGATGAGCAACACAATTTTCAAACTGGTCCACAGAGATTTCATGTGGCACGTGAGAAGTCTTCAGGAATTTGATTAAAGCCATGGCATGGGCTTCAGAACACAATAGCAGAGATAGAATGAAGATTTTGGAGGGAGTATGCCCCAACTGGTCAACAACATCATAATCACTCTTGTGGATGATCTTCAATACTTCTTCCATCTGCTTAGAGAGGTCTTCACTAACTGGTGCCTCGGCTTGAACAGGTTCAATCACTGGTCCTTTGCCCCGAGCCTCAGTACTTGGCCCAGAGTTAGAGATATGAACTGGAGTAGCAGCAGTCTTTGAGGTATCTTTTGGATATAAAATTCTTCCACTCCTTGGTAACCTTACTGGACCCAACAATATTGTCCACATCAAGATTAACATCAGTAATAGGTGCATCAGTCAAAGGCTCTTGTTTGACATTATGGATATAAACATCAGAACCATAATTCTAGGGTATAGCCTTGTCAGAAGTGTATGGCATAGGACCAGGAGTAGTAATAATCATTGGAGCCACCTTTGGCTCAGCAGTAATCTTCATAGGACCCTTAGAAGTGATATTCACTGGACCATTGGAAGTAATCTTCACAGGAATCTTGTTAACCATAGCCACATCTTCAACTTTCAAGTCTTGAGCCAAACCTCCATACAGACTATCTATAGAAGGGGTCCTCTCAAATATTATAGTATAGTTATCTATCAGGCATTGAATACCTGACCTCAACCTCCAACAACTATCAGGTTTATAGGCACAGTAAAAGCAATCTTCCCTGCAACCCGAAAATAAACCGGCTTGCACAAGTTTCTTCTTGACAATAGATAGAGGAGTAGTTATTTCAGCCATAGTACGAACATAAACAACCTCATAAACAACATTAACAGTCTTCTCATGTTTAGGCATAGGAGCAGTAATCACATTAGGAGTTTCTGGAGGGTCACACTCAATTTCTCCATTATCAATCATATCCTGAATTTTGTTCTTCAATGACCAACAACTGTTAGTATCATGGCCAAGGCTATTAGAATGGTATGCACACCTTGTATTGGGATTGTAACGAGAAGAAGAAGTATTGATATTCTGTGGTGGGTCCTTCAAAGTAATTAATTCAACTTTCAACATGTGTTGCAAAGCCTAAGCCAACGACATATTGAGCTTGGTAAATTGCCTCCTAGGCTTGGGATGACTATTTTGTTGCTGCTCTTGAGGTGGAGGTGTAGGATTAGAAATCAAAACAGCTCCCAAAGATTGGTTACGATCATTATGACCATGTTGGCCATACACAACATTGGATTCCTTCTTCCTATTAGGGGGCTTCTTGGTGGTACTTGAAGAAGCAACTATCTGAATCTTTCCACTTCGTATCCCACTTTCCACACGTTCTCCAGTCATTATTAGCTCGGTAAAGCCAGATGATGAGCTTCCAATGAGATGACTATAGAAAGGACCAGTCAACGTACTCATGAACATATCAACCAATTCCCTGTCAGTCAAAGGGGGTTGAACTCTACTTGCCAGATCTCTCCATTTTTGAGCATATTCCTTGAAACTTTCTTTGGCATCCATGGACATGCTTTGGAGCTGCATGCGAGTTGGTGCTAAATCAAAATTATATTGGTATTTCTTATAGAAATCCTCAGCAAGATCATTCCAGTTGCGAATGTTGGTACTCTCCAGTTGATAATACCATTCCAGTTGGGACCAAGACAAACTCTCTTGAAAGAAATGCATCCATAACTTTTTATCAGGAGTATGGGGTTGAATTCTCCTGACATAAAACCTCAAATGCAATATTGGACAAGACACACCATCATACACCACAAAAGTAGGAACCTTGAAGCCAATAGGGATGGAGACTCCAGAAATCAAACTCAAATATTCAAAGTCTAACCCAAAATTTTTCTGTAGTTCCATGGCATTCATCCGGTCTACCAACATCTTATACTTCTCTTCACTAGCAGTATCATGATAATAGTTCTCCTCATAATCAGAATCTTCCACAGTATCATGGAGACTGCCTTCTTCTTTCTCAGAATTCTCAGACCCAAGATTCTCAACCTCTTCATCTGTCTTGACTGGAACTCTGAATCTTCTACCCAGGTTGATGAATCCCACTGGTTTTCTGGTCTTCTTATTTTTCTTGGTCAAAAGTTCCTTCAGTTCATCTTGTCCTCTGGACAAATTCAGAATCATTTCTTGAAATTGTGCATTCTGAGTCTGGAGATCCTTAACAGTTTGTTCGAGAGCCATTTCTGCTGAAATAAATAGCAAGATAAGATACCTGTTTATAAGAAACATGTGATGTAATGATATGGTATGTATATGTTTATGCAATCTTTTCAAGGATCGCAGGATTTAAATTTGTTTAAAGAAAACAAAAACAAAATTTTATTAGTAAATATTTAATATAAGTTTTGCCCCTTGGGCTTACAGGGAAACAACAATAAAGTACAAAAGATAAATGTATGGGGTTTTAAGTCTCCCATGGACGCTTCCTCTTTGTGTGGAGGTACTTGTTGAGGTTTTGCTCCTCGTGAAGTTGCCTTGTCAGCTCCATAATTCTTTCTTGACCAGCTCTGAAATGAGTCTCAAAAGTATCCCTTTGCTCCTTCAACTAAATCCAGGACTTCTGCAATTCTTCCAAATCAGTAGGCATGTCTGGATGAAGGATGGTGTAAGGAACATCTCCTTCAGCAATAGGCTTCATAGTGATTGGTAGAACAACATGATATGGCATCATAAGAGTCTGAGCACGATATCGCACCCATCTGAGATAAGGCTCCGTAGGAATAGAATACTTTGGCTCCAAAGTGTTGTTATCAATCATGTTCACCTTGTTCCAAGCTCGTATAAACCTTTGACGGTAACCCTGAAGATAGTTGTCGTAGTCGAACATCATCCCCTGAATAAGCATATCATGAGGACCATTACTCCGAGCATAACCAAACTGACGTAGAGCTAAAGAAGGGTTGTAGGTAATGCCCCCTCTTATGCCTAGAAGTGGCACATTAGGGAACTCCCCACAACGGTCAATGATAGTAACATTCTCCATAGATCGAGAGCACTAATGAATGTCTGAATGAGAAAGTGACATAATCCTCTTAGACCACCTTAACCGTTGTTCATTCTTCATCACTGATCGAGGAAGGTTAGAAATAAACCACCTAGACAATAAAGGTATGCAGCACATCAGAGTTCCCCTCGCCTTCGTAGTACGAGTGTGAAGAGAATGTAAGATATCTCCAAGTAATGTAGGCACTGGATTATGAGTCAGAAATATGTTGATGGCGTGTACATCTATGAACTGGTCTGGATTAGGGAAGAACACTAAGCCATAGATCAATAGGGCTAAGATCTCCTCAAAAGCATCATAAATCATATCCTTTAAGAACAATTGAGCTTTCTCCATCAATACCTTAGCAAGAATACCCTTAACTCCGCTTCTCGTTTCTAGGACAATGTCTGATTTCTTCAGATGTAGGGCTGCAGCAATGACTTCAGGTTTAGGCTCCTTCTCTAAGCCTGTGAAGGGTCTCTGATCAAGGATAGGTATACCCAGTTGTAAACACCTCAAATTTTCCCTCACATTTTCTCACACCATGGCTTGTGATATTTTCATATTACATTGGATAAGCATATCATCTCACACTGCATAGTTTGTTTCATCTGCATAAGTTGCATAGCTAGGGTTTGTGATCTGAGTGATCCAAGAAGTGATCTGAGCTATCTCAATGGTCTTGAAGCATGCCAAGATGGTCCATGAGTATTCTATGATCATCTTATGCTTCCCAAAGTTCTTAAAAGTTAAAATGTCACAAAGGATTACACAGAGGTCCAGGCAGACTAAGGATTTCCTACACAGATGACCTAAAATTAGGTTTTGGTTTCAGAGGCCTTACACTCAAATATTTTGGTCATTCTTAATTCTAATGATCTTAATATGTTATAATGAGCATGTGTACCAAATTTTATGAATAAATTCATTGTGGAAGTCATCTGATCAACTGGTAACTTATTATGCAAGAAAAGTCAGAATCAGGGCATCTGAGACCACCACCAATGGTACCAAAGGGTCATCTTCATCATTTTGAGGTTATATGATCTTTATTTGATCTTATAAGTGGTTAGAAGTTCATAATATTGAAGAATTTCAAGCCATTTGCAAACTTTCCATTTTTGGACATGACTTGTAATGGAAACTTTCCATTTTGGGAAAGATTTTCAACCTCCTCTTTCTTGATCAAAAATGCTTTCAAATGAAAAATCTTCAAACATGAAAGTTGTAGATTGGATCTTCCCATTTTCAAAAAGTACAAGAACTCCTCTTGATTCATCCTAGAACTTAAGATATGATGTTTCAAAGTTGAGAAAAATCCTATAATTTTCAAGTTCATGCCAAAGAGGGATTTTTGCAAAATCAAGTTTTAAGCACTCTTGTGACCTATAATTGACCTCTAAGCATCATAAACACATAAAACAACTTTCCTTGATCAGAATTTTGCCAAGAATCACAAGATTTCATGCCTTGCACTTCAAGAAATTTCAAAAAGGGAAATATGCAAAAGCTATACAATCTCATGAATCAAGCACTACAGATCCTCGAATATGATCCAAGGGTCCTCCACAAACTTAGCTGAGGCCAATCCACCCTTTAGATCTCCTCTAACCCGAGCCCATGCTTGTGGTACAAAAATCTTGACTTTTTGCAAATTACACCATGCCAATCAAACTGTGCCATCCCAACTCTCTGAACCAATCACATTGCCTTATACAAACATCATGGACCTCATTTCATACAACACACAAGGCTGAAACCTCTCATATGATCAGAATCACAAAAATCACCTCATAGCTTCAAGTCTTTGATTCTCACTGCACAACCATCAAACTTTGTTTCTTTCTTCACCAATCAACTCAAAATCACCTAAGGATCATTTCCCTCCCCTTGCCATGTCCTGAAACACTCCATAACCAAAACACGAATTCTTCTTCATCAGAACTGAAGCATTCAAAATAGGCCAAATAAACTTGTTCTAAGCATCACAATATCCTCAGGGGGTCTATTGGAGTTGGTTTGCACAAGAAAGAAGGTCAGAAAGCTCAAAATTGCAAAGCTTCAGTTCAGGTAGCTTCATCAAACTTTTTTTCAGGAACTCTTATTTCAACTTATAATATGAATCTACATGCTTCCCTTGTTGCCATGATATGATTATTTTTGAAAATGAGTGAGAAATGAGTGTGTATCGTGCTTCTGAAAGTTTAACCCTAGAACGTGTTCTTCTTCGATTCCCCCTTTTGATGCAAGATAAATGAGTTTAGGGCTGGATTATTGTTTAGGGAGGTTAGATGATTAATTCTGGAGGTTTTGGGGGCTTGGGGTGGTGTTTTGAGCATTTTCGGTGAGAGAGTGCGCCGGAGAAGATGACCAGGGGTCTTCTCCGACCACCTGAGAGTCATTAGGGCTAAAACCTAATTAATTCCTCAGTTTAAATGGTGGCCCTTAGATTTATCTTACCCGTGCATTTTGGATGGCCAGGATTTGTTCATTAAACCCTAATCATAATTAATTAAATTAATTAGGTTTAATTAAATTAATTTTTCCAGATTCAATCCTAGCCTTAGGATCACGCGCGCAGTCAACCAGCTTTGAACCTGGACCATAGATCTTGCTGACTTTCATTTTATTTAATTTTATTTCTCATTTTATTTCATTTCTTTTACATATTTATTAAAAATAGCAAAAACACTTTTAAAAATCTCATTTTCTGCATTTTCACTTCAAATATTTTTCTTAACTCAAAAACATTTTTTATTTTAATTTTTGCATTAAAAAGGTATTTTTAAATCATTTAAATGTTTTATTTAATTAATTAATTGATTTTAATTAATTAAAAATACATTTAGGTTTCTAAAAATCACAAAAATAATCATGAAGCTTTCTTAGGCATGTAGAAACACTTACAAACTCACCATACAAATTTCTTTTTAGGTTTGATCATGTTTTCACAATTATCTTTGAATTAGGATTCATAAAATTCCTATTTTCTAACCCTAACTTGAAAAAATCATTTCTGATCAACCATGATGAGTTTGAACTTGATTCTTTTTGCATTGTTTCATATATTGCATCTAGTGTCTAGGTTATTTATCTCATAATTTTTCATTGCATTTTAAATTTGATTTGCATTTTTCCTTTAGAAGTACCCAAAAACCCTAGTTAACTTAGAAAATCCATAACTTTCACTAGGTTTAGCTTCTGACCTTCACCTTTGGGGATTGTTCTTGTGTATGATTAGGGTTTGTTTGAGTTCAATTTCAACTTTTTATCATGATGTATGCTTCTGTTTTGATCATTTGCATCTCATACATTCATAAAACCCTAATTTCTCATGTTCATTTGCATTCATCTTTGCATCTCATCATAATATGAACTTGCCATAGAATTTCATTCACTTGTATGCCATCTTAGACATCTTATGACATGCTTGAACATTGCTTGATCATTTCTTCATTCATTTGGTATGCTTTGCATTCATTACATCTCATGTACATCCACGTGTTTCTAAGCTTCTAACATGCAGCTTTTACATCCCATCTCTTATATGAACATTCATATGCATCATGTATAACTTTGCATCATCTCATAACACATTTGCATAGCATATTCACTTCTGGTTTTGGTCTTTGCATCTTTATTCATCTCACTTCCTTTTGCTTTGCATCTTATGAATTCACACTAACATTTCAGGGGCTTATGGTAAGTTGTTTGGGATGTGGATTTGCCTTCACATCCCACCTCTTCTCATATTCTCATTTGCATATTTATTTGTCTTTGAAGTGAACTGGATTCACTTGTGCTCCCTCATTCTTACTTTCTTTCTCTTAGGTTACTTATCTTCTTCAGGAAGTAAGTAACCTATTCTCTTTCTCCTTCTCTTTTCATCTACTTCTTCTTCCATGGTAGCTTCCTAAAGATCTTCTCTTAAGCCTCACAAACCATAGGATATCCAAGCATGATAATTTTTAGGGTTATACATAGTCTCCCCTAGTCTTTTTCCTTTGAGTCTCCTTGAGTCTCTCTTCTCATCTCATAATCAGAGGCTAAACACTTAAAGCTTTAGGACTTTGAATTAGCGTTATGTCTGTATCCTTATCTTAGGATGGGGTGTATAACTTTAATCCTTAGTGTTAAACATTTAATTTGTTTACACTTCTTAATCAAAAGGAAAAATGCAAATCAAATTTAAGACTTAGGATGGAGTGTATAACTTTAATCCTTAGTATTAAGACTTAAGCGAGTAACTTGTGCCTTACATAAGGGTCCCATCTCTTCCTTTTGGTTAAGAGGGACTAACCCTAGTGTTTAATGGACAAGTCCCCCTCAATTTTTCTTACAAACATAAAATCCACTTCTTAATCCCACCCTTTAATTAAAATCCACTTAATAAAGGCTTGTTATATAATGAATTTAGTCCCTAACCATGGATTAAGTTGAGGTATCTTTCTCAGCTTAAGTGTTCTCATCTATCATCCTTCTCTTAGGATGGTGTAATGAGTTCACTAATCCCTGATTAGAGATTAAACTCATTACCTAACACTAAACAAAAACCCAAAAACATCTTAATAATCACAAATAGGTTAATGATCTTAATCCTATATCATCATGGTAATTAAGATGAGATTCTTATCTCACACTTAAGTACGCTCATTATCCCTAATCAGGGAGGATATAATGAGTTTACAACCCTTGGTTTAGGTTTAAGCTCATTATCCTATGCAAAACACCAAAAACAATAAAAAACTGAAAACACAAAAACAAACAATAACCATCTCCTCCGGGATTCTTTTCTCATCACACTCATTCACAAACGATAACTCGCTTCTTCCGTCTAATGCAAGACAGTTAGCACTAGGGACAAATGAGTCACACAATTGAGCATAGACAAGCAAGAAGTTCAAACAAATCATTCCCATTTTCTTTGAGTCGAACTACAGTGTTCTGACTTCCTCATTGCACGAGAGGATACGTAGGAATAACTTAACAGTTATCGAACAAAAGTCTCTTTGTCTTCCCCATCTTTCAGCATTATTTCCAAGCCTCGGTCCTGAGCATCTCACCCTTCTTCTTGCACTGACACTCTGTATACCTTTTCTCCCTAGCTTTTTATACACAGTCAGCACATACACTACCCCTTTTAAACACAATCTAGTAAGCGTGGATCCCGTCGAGTACGACAGACGATCTGGGTGCTAATACCTTCCCAGGTCGTAACCAACCCACTTTCTCAGTTTCTTTGGTTCGCAATCGTCTTATCCATACCCTTCTAGGTTTATGCAGCATTACCTTTCCTTCGGGATAAAAATTCCTAGCTGGCGACTCTATTCAACCTCCAACATCGCCGACGGCTCGCGTCTGCACCGGGACGTAAAGTCCAGGGAGCGACAGCTTGGCGACTCTGTTGGGGAATCTTTGCAACTAGGGCTTCTGGTTCGCTTGTGGGTTTCTCCTAGCGCTTATTTGTTTGTGTTTACTGGGGGTGTTTGGTGTTATGTGTGCTTTTGTTTTTGCTTTATTTATTGCTTTCTCTACAGCTTTATTTACTGCATTTACTTTATCGCTTTCATTTACTACTTTACGCATTTCATTTTTATCATATCATATGTGCTGGATTTGTTGGTTTGCCTTGGTGGGAGGGGTATTCCAGTGAGAAAGGT
Source organism: Lathyrus aphaca (assembly GCA_963966055.1). Lineage (NCBI taxonomy): Eukaryota > Viridiplantae > Streptophyta > Magnoliopsida > Fabales > Fabaceae > Lathyrus > Lathyrus aphaca. Next base: position 199,661,918 of record OZ014519.1, on the reverse strand, counting down.
CCAACACAAAGGCCTGAGTGACAGACATAGGATTAGAGTGGCTTCATATTCTTTCCCATTCCATTTCGCTCTGGTGCGGTGTAACACCCCAAATTTACCCTCTTCTTTTTAAGCATCATCATCGTATCATAATCATCATGAGCATATTATATCTTTGGCATCTTTGCATGGAAAAGTAAAGCATAACATTCTCATGATTCTAGCATTAGGCATATGATCAACTATGGGTGGATTTGAGGCATCACAAGCTATAGCAAGAGGCCAGGTAGACTTGTACAAGGTCTATGAAGAGTCTACATGACATTCACAAGTTCAAGATCCTTTGCAAGAGCTTAGAAGGTTGGGATATCATCAGAGAATCCAAGCTAGGGCAAGCTCCTACACAATGATTCCCAGATTAGGGTTTCACATTCAAGCAGGATTCCTTTGAGACTTTGGCCATTTCATATGGGCAAAGCCTTTCACATGATAAGAGATTCCTATGGATGAAATATGGTGAGAAAATTCCTTGTGGAAGGCAGTTATTTCATCACTTGCTTGCATAAGAAGAAATTGGTCAACTGTGCAGTTCAAAAGTCAACTATGAGAATTCAAAGGGGTCCAACCCCATGTTTCAAGTCAAGGGATGTCCTTAAGACCTTAGAAGAGATTTGGCAAAGTCAAAGATCAAGAATCAAGGGGTTTTGAAGAACTTTCCATTTTGGCATGTGGTTTGTTTTGAAACTTTCCATTTTTGGCAACTTTTGCCCTAATTTTCAAAGGCCTCTTTCATGATGAAAATGATCTCAAATCAATTTCCAATAAACATGAAAGTTGTAGGGTAGGTTCTCCCATTTTCAGAAAGTACAAGTTCATTTTCATAGCCTTCATGGATCAAAAGTTATGGTCTTCGAAAGTTCACTTATTTTTGAGGGTTTACCTTAAAACTCAAGTTTCCACCAAGAGCAAGAACTCATGTATCTCAATTCCAAGTTGTTTTATGTGAAAAGTAAGGTCTCTACATCATGATTCATGACATGATAAGCATTTGGCTCAAGAGAAAGTGAAGAATTCGTGCATGAGATGTGGTGTATTTCATAAAAGGGAAAAATGCATGATCACAAGAAAAGCATGACACCAACATCTGAGGGGCAGGATCATTTCATCATGAATCAAGGGCTGGGATGAGAGCTTAGCATGTGCAAGGGGGAATCAAATGCACGAGCAAATTGATCATTCTCATTCTTCATGCAATTTTGCAAAACAATCCCTATCACACAACTCATGGTACCACTCACCACAAAACCCTAATCAGTGTAATATACACATGATATAAAATCCAAGTATGCCCTAAATGCAAGCGAAGACTCTCTCATTTCTCAGATTCAAAGTTTCATGCACAAGAGCAAAAGCTTTCTAATCTCTCTCTCCAAGACACACCTCTCTCGTCTCTCTTCATATTCTTCTTCTACAAGTTGCAAGGATTCCATTTCTCTCATCAATCAGAGCTAAAGGTGAAGAAACAAGAAGTTGCAGTTCAGAGCAAGATCCTTCGAGCTCCTCAATTCAGGCTCTCTCAAGTTCCCTCTTGCATTTATTTTGCAAGAGGAGATCAAAGTGCACAGATCTTTAACATTTGAGGCTCTATTCTATTGATTTTGAAGTGGTTCGATCTCAGGTATGACTTGAAATCTATAGATCTAGAACTTGTTTTTCTTGTGTGCATTGTGATCTGTAAACTTTGCTGAGTACACTGCAGTAATTAGATTTGAAAATGCATGACTAGTGAGTGAGAAATCTGGATTTGAAAGTTTGATGTCAAACTTTATTTGTTTCGATTTGATGAATTCATGGAATATTTGTGTATTTGAGTGTTGGATTCGCATTTAGAATGATTAGATGATCATATCTGGAGGTTTATAGCTCTGTTCATGATGTTTTGTTCTTGAGATTGAGTTTTCCGGTGCCGGAGCTAGGGCTACGGTCACCGGATTCTGGAAATAATTAGATGAAGAATATGACGTTTCTGCCGTTGGATCTATGATCTGGACTATCCACACAATGCCAGCGCATTAAAATGACCACACCTCCCTCACGTGTTTTCATTTTATCTTTTAACTCTGAATTAAGCATTATGTTTGACACCTCACAGTAGCTATCATGTGCGCACACCCTTGCATGTTTGATTGTTGACTTTGCCTGATCTTTGACCTGCTTGTGCACGCTAGATTGATCTGATGGTCTTTTATTGTTCCTGATTATTTGAATTTTCACCATAGTGTATGTGAGCCTGCGCTGGATTTGTTGGGCTCAAGATGATATTCGCACCCCCTTGTTTCCCAGCCCATTAGATTTGAACTGAGTCCCTTACTAGTTGCACCCCTAGCCCATTGATTTCTTATTTTTATTTTTATTTTATTTCAGTTTGATTTTCAATTATTTAAAATAGTTATAGGATCGTAAAAATTCCAAAAAAATTCAAGAATGATATTTTGAGTTTCCTTTAATTTTTGAGGTTTTTATTTTCCATTTATTTTCATTTTCCACGCTGGAATTAATTTCTTTTTTTATTATTGGTTTTTTATTCACTTTTAAAGCATGTTGTCTTGTAGAATTTATATCTTGATCATTAATTTGAATTTTGAATTGATTCTTTTTGCTCTGGATTCACATTGAAGTGTAGTTTGTTGGTGTTTTTCTTCTGCATTTTAGAAATTTGCTTGACTATTTTTGGTCTTTAACTTGTACATGAAGTTTCCTAACCCTAATCCATGTTTAGACTCATATTTAACCTACTTAGCTTATGATTTTGATCCTATTCTTTTGGCATGCTAATATTAGAAGTTTGAAGGGTCTTTGTGCAAATTTGTGGAATTTTTGGATGAATGTTTGATTTGTTTTGAATTTTGTTCTTTACTTATCTTCTTTTGCATCCTTTCTGGTCATATGTTTAGTCCTTAGGTTGGGAGGGCACTTGTGCCAGCTCCCTTAGGTTGTTTAGAGCCCTTTTAGGATAAGGATACCCTTTTGGTCTTTGAATGGTGTGTGTACTTTGAGAAATTTTGTGGTTGCTTACCTTTGAAGTTCATTCACTGTTGTACATGTTCACCTCACTTCTTATGCTTCTTTGTTTCTCATGATGATAATGTTTAAGCTTGTTTGCTTCTATTATTAATTTGGTCTTGAAGTGATCATGCCATTTTCAGTGGAAGCTCTATTGTATCCCAAAGAGGTGCCATGTCAGAATACTGTTTCTCTTGAAGAATATAAGAAGTTGGAAGCTCAGTTGCACGAGGTCCGGGTAGAAAATGCTGAAATGGTTAATTTGTACCACCTTGCCAATCGTGCTAAGAAAGAAGTAGAGGAAAAGCTACAGAGGATGCAGGTTACCTTAGAAGCTAAAGAAAAGGAGTTTGCTGGAAGAGAAGCTCACTTTCAGAGATTGGGTCCATTGTTTGGTTACAGGGCCAAAGGGAACAAGAGCAGAAGAAGTATAAAGAAAAGGAAGAGTTCTTCGAGGTATAGATGACCTTCAAGAAAGAAGAAGTAGAACAAGTTCACAAAATACAAAGGGAAAAGACTCAACAATTGGCACAAAACCAGATGGCCTTGGAGGAGGCAATGAAGGAGATTGCAGAGCTTAAGTTGAGAGCATGCGTAATGAAGAACCGGACAAAAGTGATGGGTACAGAAGAAGAACCTGAGCCTTTCCTTTAGTCTAGGATTTTAGTTTATTGTTATCCGAATTACCTACAGGCTTGTTGTAGGAGTCTTGCTTTATTTTTCTTTATTCATATATTGACTTGTAACCCTCTGGGGAATTTGTTTGTGCTCTGACTTTGGCTGCCGGTGGGTTATACATGTTATGCAATGTTAAATTCCAGTTACCATTTATGAGTATGCAAAGCTTGTTTGTTTGAGACTGCTGAGATCTGAACACTCTTCAAAGGGAGAGTTTGAAAATTACTGCTCAAAGAGGCTATCTGGAGCAAATACCAGAACTGGGGCATATAAATGCCTAAACTTGGAAACATGAATAGTTACATTGCATGCATATAACGTGTTTGTTGTTTTGCAGGTGATTCATCAGTTTTCTAACGTTTATGTCCTTTCAGGCACTATAGCTCCCAAAAAGGCTCGAGAACAGTCAACGGTGCACAAATATCCTACAAGAGTAAACAGAGAGAGAGAGTGATGGACCAGATGCAAGCAGATCTGGCTGAATTAAGGACAAGAATGGAAAATTTCATGACCCTCATGGCTGGGATGGGTCAAACTCAGGAGCGCTTGCACGAGATGGTGGAAAACAACCAAGTAAGGAACAATGGGGGTAATCGCAATGGGGCTGGCGCCCGTCAAGTAGAGATCCCTGTGGTGCAACCAGGGGTTACTATTGTTAATGTTGGAATGAATAACGAGCAGATGGATGGGCAGGATGAACAATTCACTTTTCTGGACGAGGTAGAAGGCCAAGGAATTGACATGAACAGAAGGTTCGAAGAGATGGCTGAGAAAATTCGTGCCATTCAATCTCAGAGTTCTCTGGGGTTTGATATCACTGACTTGGGCTTGGTGCCAGGTGTTAGAATTCCCTACAAGTTTAAGGTACCTACTTTTGACAAGTACAACGGCACGGCTTGCCCGAAAACTCACCTCCAGTATTTTGTCGGAAGAATTGCTGCACATATAGATGACGAGAAGCTGTGGATGTATTACTTCCAGGATAGCCTTGTGGGGGCCTCCTTGGAGTGGTACATGAAGCTGAGCAGGGTTAATATTCGAAGCTGGAAGGATTTAGTAGAGGCATTTGTGAAACAGTATCAGTATAATTTGGATATGGCTCCAAATCGTACTTAGTTGCAGACCATGTCTCAGAATGCTAAAGAAGGGTTCAAGGAGTACGCTCAGAGGTGGCGTCAGCTTGCTGCTAGAGTACAACCTCCCTTATTGGAAAATGAGATGGCAGACATGTTCATGGGAACACTACAGGGGGTTTTATTGAGAGGCTGGCATCTTGTTCAGCAACAAAGTTCAATGACATTGTGATAGCAGGAGAGAGGGTTGAAACTCTTTTAAAGATGGGGAAAATTCAAGACACCGGTGCAGGTAGCTCAAGCGGTGTGAGAAAAGCTTTTAATGGACCTCCGAGAAGAAGAGAGGGAGAAGCTAATGTTGTGTACGGCCGAGGTCGGGGCCGTGGATACAGAGGATCCTATGAGCAAGTGGCAATTGTCACTATTCCATCAAGTCTCGTGCAACAAACTCAACCACAGCAACAACAACAGCTGCATCGCAATAATTATCAACAAAGACCCTATCAACAGAGACAAGCTCGTCCACCTAACAGGGTACTTGAAGCCATTCCAATGACGTACACGACACTGCTTCAAAGGTTGTTAGATTTGAACTTGGTTCAATCGAGGACATTAGCACCACCTCCACCTGGAGAGCTTCCAGTGGGGTATGATGCTAACGCAAGATGCGCGTTTCATTCAGGAGCTCCCGGGCACTCAATAGAGAAGTGCAGGGCATTGCAGCATAAGGTTCAAGACTTGATTGATTCAAAGGCGATTAACTTTGCACCGCCTCCTAATGTTACATCAAATCCCATTCCAAACCATGGAGGGGCAAGGATAAATGTTGTGGACGGTGGTGAGAGGTTAAGCTTGATTTTGAATGTGGAGGAGGTGGAGACTTCATTGCTGGTTGTGAAAGACAAATTGTTGAAAGGACAAGTATTCCCAGGGTGTGGTTATGACTGTGAAGGGTGTTTGAGTTCAGTTAATGGCTGTGGAGACTTGAAGGTTAGGTTACAACATCTGATTAACGAGGTGTCGCTACAGTTTGATAGGGTTGATGATAGAAGTGATTGTGTGTGTACCATAACAATTTACTTTGATCCTGCTGAAGTTCCTGTCCGGGGAGAGCATATGACTATCTATGTTCCAGAGGTGAGTCCTGTCACCATTACTGTTCCAGGACCAGTACCTTATGTTGATGACAAAGCCATCCCGTGGCACTATGGCTCAGATGTGTATGTAGAAGGTGGAAAGTAAAGCAGTGACAATTGACCCCACTATGGTGAATGTCGGAGGAGTTGGTGGATTTACAAGAAGCGGGCGTCTTTTTTCTCCTCAAGCTCTTAGAGGAGATCCTGAAGCTGAAGCTGCTACAAAGGCTAAGGGCAAACAGATAGCGACCGAAGAAGTGACAACTCCTGCTGCCGGGCAAGGTACTTTCGAAAATGAAGTTGAGGAGTTTATGAGGATAATAAAGAAGAGTGACTATAAAGTAGTTGAACAGCGGAATCAAAAGCCGTCCAAGATATCTATCCTGTCATTGTTAATGTGTTCTCCAGCTCATAGGGAAGCTTTATTGGAAGTGTTATAGATGGCATACGTACCACAAGAAATAACGGTTAACCAGTTGTAGGCTGTGGTAGGCAGTGTAAATGCCAGCATGGGTTGGGTTTCACAGATAGAGATCTTACTTCTGAAGGCCGCAATCATAACAAGGCCTTGCACATCACCATGGAATGTAAAGGTGTTGTCCTGTCACATGTCCTTGTTGATACAGGCTCTTCTCTCAATGTGCTCCCTAAGAAGGCCTTAATGAAGTTGAATATTGATGGCATTATTTTGTGACCCAGTGATTTAATCGTGAAAGCCTTTGATGGGTCCCGGAGGTCTGTGTTCAGGGAGGTTGAGCTACCTGTGAAGATAGGATCTCAAGTGTTCAAGAGCACATTCTATGTCATGGATATTCAACCTACTTACAGTTGCTTGCTGGGACGTCCCTGGATCCATGCTGCAGGCGCAGTGACATCCAGGTTGCATCAGAAGCTGAAGTATGTGGTAGATGGTCAGGTGATCACTGTGTGTGGAGAAGAGGATATTTTTGTGAGTCATCTGTCAACTTTTAAGTATGTGGAAATGGACGGGGAAATTCATGAAACGTTATGTCAGGATTTTGAAGCAGTTAATGTTAGTACTCTGGCTCCGGCAGATCAGAACAACGAAAAAGAAGGGACCTCCATCTACTCCTACAAGCACGCCAAAGAAGTGGTTCAATCCGGAAGTTCTCAGGACTGGGGCAAGTTGCTAGAGTTGGAGAAGAAAGATGACAAGTTCGGTCTTGGTTACCAGCCTGGTGGGTCCAACTGGCCTCAGGATAATAAGGTCATAACTTTCACAAGTGTCGGAATGCTCGATCGCAACAACATCTGTGCAACTAGTGAAGAAGGGGACAGTGACTGCGACTGGGATAGTTGGATTCACCCATGTGCACCTGGGGAGGAGCTCCGGAACTGGTCTACCGAGGATTTCGTTCAAGTTACCTGGCAATCAAAGTAATTTACTTGTTTCTTTTTATCATGCTGCATGTCAATCCTGCACTCTGCCCAAGGTGCACGGATCCATTTGTAGGGCCACCATGCTTTTAATGCATTTATTTTTCCATGAAATAAAGGAAATTTTTCAAGCAAATTGCGTTCTCTGTCTGTCATTTTAAAATTTTTCACAAAAAATAAAATGGCTATGTTTTTCTTTTTTTGTGTTTGTGTGTTTGCGTCTCTTTTGAAAAAGAACAGATTCTGAAATAAGCACATCATTTGTGCAGTGTTGATCATCCGAATTCTAGTGATAACGTTCCTGCTATGACCACACATGACTTCGACAATCCTATCTACCAAGCTGATGAAGGGGTTGAGGAAGACTGTGAACTCCCAGAAGAATTGGTCAGATTGTTGAAACAAGAGGAAAGGATCATTCAGCCTCATCAAGAAGAGTTAGAGATCATCAACATCGGGACTGAAGATGTAAAGACAGAGATAAGGATTGGGGCCAGTCTGCAGGCCGAAGTAAAGAAGGAGTTGATTAGTATGCTACGTGAATATGTGGATATCTTCGCCTGGTCGTATCAAGATATGCCAGGGCTAGATACTGACATTGTTGTGCATAAGCTGCCACTAAGAGAAGATTGTCCTCCGGTGAAACAAAAGCTGAAAAGAACTTGTCCTGATATGGCGATGAAGATCAAGGAGGAAGTTCAGAAGTTGTGGGATGTCGGATTCCTTGCCGTAACTAGTTACCCACCTTGGGTAGCTAATATTGTGCCTGTACCAAAGAAAGACGGCAAAGTTCGGATGTGCGTTGATTATCGGGATCTAAACAGAGCAAGTCCAAAGGATGACTTTCCATTACCTCACATAGATGTGCTGGTAGATAACACCGCTCAGTTCTCGGTATTTTCTTTCATGGATGGCTTCTCCGGGTATAATCAGATCAAAATGGCACCGGAAGACATGGAGAAAACAACGTTCATTACCCCGTGGGGTACATTCTGTTACAAGGTGATGCCCTTTGGGTTGAAGAACGCCGGGGCAACGTATCAGTGGTCTATGGTCACATTGTTCCACGACATGATACACAAGGAAATTGAATGATATGTGGACGACATGATTGCCAAGTTCCGGGACGAAGAGGAGCATCTGGTCAATCTCAAAAAGCAGTTTGATAGATTGATAAAGTATAAGTTGAGGTTGAATCCAAACAAGTGTACTTTCGGAGTGCGGTCCGGAAAATTGATGGGTTTTATTGTTAGCCAGAAAGGAATCGAGGTGGATCCTGCAAAAGTAAAAGAAATACATGATATGCCTGCACCGAAAACAGAAAAAGAAGTGTGCGGGTTTTTAGGGAGATTGAACCACATTTCACAGTTCATATCTTATCTAACTGCCACGTGCGAGCCAATATTCAAATTGTTAAGAAAAGAACAAATGGTCAGGTGGAATGAGGACTGTCAAAGAGCCTTTGAAAAGATAAAAGAATATTTGCAGACACCTCTGATTCTAATGCCTCCAGTTCCAGGACGGCCACTTATCATGTACTTGACTGTGTTAGAAGGGTTGATGGGGTGTGTTCTAGGCCAACATGACGAGTCTGGTCGAAAAGAGTATGCTATTTACCACCTTAGCAAAAAGTTTACCGACTGTGAATCTCGTTACTCACTGCTCGAGAAAACTTTCTGCGCTCTGGTATGGGCTGCTCGCCGACTGAGACAGTATATGTTGACCCATACCACACTGCTAATCTCAAAAATGGACCCTGTCAAGTATATTTTCGAGAAACCAACATTAACCGGAAGGGTTACAAGTTGGCAAATGATCTTAACAGAGTATGACATACAATATACTTCTCAGAAAGCCATCAAAGAAAGTGTGTTGTCAGATTATCTTGCACAGCAACCACTGGAAGATGACTATCAGCCAATGAAATTTGATTTCCCTGATGAGGACATCATGTACCTCAAAGCAAAAAGATTGTGAGGAACCACTTTCGAAGGAGGTGCCAGACCCTAAATCCAAATGGAATTTGATGTTTGATGGGGCAATCAATATCAACGGACGTGGAGTTGGTGCTGTTCTTATCACTCTTGAAGGTGTTCACTTTCCCTTTGCTTCCAGAATTACTTTTGGTTGCACCAACAATGAAGCGGAATACGAGGCGTGCATAATGGGAATAGAGGAGGCTATCAATCTTCGGATTAAGACCCTCGATATATTTGGAGATTCAGCCCTCGTGATCAATCAAATTACCGGCAAGTGGTATACACATCAGGAACACTTAGTTCCTTATAAGGATTATGCCAGAAGACTATTGACGTTCTTCACAATGGTTAAGCTGCAGTATATACCACGAGATGAGAATCAATTCGCCGATGCATTGGCTACCCTTTCTTCGTCCATCAAATTCTTGTGTTGGAATTATGTACCCAGGATTGACATTTCCAGGCTTGACGCACCAGCTTATGCTTTCTCTGTAGACGCATTGTCTGATGAGAAACCTTAGTACTTTGATATCAAGCTCTTCCTGGAAAAACAAGAATACCCAGCTGGGGCATCATCCAATGACAAGAAGACCTTAAGACGACTTGCTGCTAGCTTCTTCTTGAATACAGATGGAGTTTTGTATAAGAGGAACTTTGACATGGTCTTGCTCAGATGCGTGGATAGACACGAAGCAAGCCTGTTAATGCAAGAGGTTCACGAGGGGTCTTTCGGTACTCATGCAGGAGGACATGCAATGGCTAAGAAGTTGTTGAGATCGGGGTACTATTGGATAACAATGGATGTAGACTGTTGTTCGTACGCCCGTAAGTGCCACAAGTTCCAGATTTATGCACACAAGGTGCATGTCCCTCCCAGCCCGCTCAACGTCATGTCATCTCCTTGGCCCTTTTCTATGTGGGGCATTAACATGATCGGGAAGATAGATCCTACTGCTTCAAATTGTCATCGTTTCATTTTGGTCGCGAGTGATTACTTTACTAAGTGGGTTGAAGCAGCGTCTTATGCCAATGTCACTCATCAAGTGGTAGCCAGGTTTCTGAAAAGAGACATCATTTGCAGATATGGAGTGCCCGAGTGAATCATTACTAACAATGGTTCTAATTTGAACAAAAAGATGATGACAGAGTTGTGTCGGGACTTCCAGATTCAGCATCACAATTCTTCTCCTTATCGACCAAAGATGAATGGTGCGGTAGAGGCGACAAATAAGAACATTAAGAAGATTGTACAAAAGATGGTTGTCACTTACAAGGATTGGCATGCGATGTTACCGTTTGCGTTGCATGGGTACCGAACGTCAGCCAGGACGTCAACCGGGGCAACTCCTTTCTCATTGGTATATGGCATGGAGGCAGTCTTGCCTGTTAAGGTTGAAATTCCTTCATTGCGTATGATGATGGATGTGAAGCTTGACGAGGCTGAGTGGGTACGTGCTCGAGACAATCAGTTATGTCTAATTGAGGAAAAGAGATTAGCGGCTATTTGTCATGGTCAGCTTTATCAGAGGAGAATGAAGCGAGCATTCGTCCAACGAGTACGTACTCAGGAGTATCAAGTAGGAGAGCTTGCACTCAAGAGGATCGTTCCTCTAGGTTCATATCACAGGGGCAAGTAGACCCCAAACTACGAAGGCCCATTCATAGTGAAGAATGTTTTCTCAGGTGGAGCACTGATGCTCACTACTATGTGTCATACTCCAAATTTGTCCTACCTTTACTATTTTATTTTCTGTCTTATCATTATTTCCAAAAAAATTCAAAAAAGGCGCTGTACCATTTATTTTACTGTTTAATCGCATATTTCAAAAAAAATCAGAATAAAAAATATATCATTTTCCTTTTGTGCGAAAATCAGGTTTTGTTTAAGATTGTTGAGCTAAGTTTGGGTGCGTTTTTGCTTTAAAAAATTAGTGTGTTGTATGGAGGTGTATGTCTGATTATCAACTTCACTTTCCATAATCATTTTCATTATCAAAATTTCATAAAAAAAAAGAATCTTTGAGCCCCAATAGTCCATTGTATTTTATCTGTTTATCTCATTGTAAAATTATATTAAAAAAATCAATTTATTCTTTTATTCTTTTCTAAAAAATTTCATTTCACTACTTTATCTTGATTTTATTTACTGTCTAGCGAAAATTATTATTCTCTTTACTACTATTACCATTTTCTCATTCTTTTTATTTACCGATTTATTCTTTTAATTCCTTATTATTAAAATTATCATTGTTTCTTTTTTTTATATTGTTAATTTTTTATTTACTACCACCATTACTACCATTATTATTTTTTAGTCTATTATCCTTTTATTATTATCCAAATACTTCTTTCTTATTATTATTATTACTAATTTTTTATTTCTTACTTCTTTTTTATATTATTACCTATTTTTACTATTATTATTACTTATTATTATTATTATTTCAGTTATTGTATTATTATTATTATTATTTGTATAAATCATATTACCAAAATCTGTCCTTTTCATGATACAGCCTGTCCATTTTTTTTCAATTCCACTACTAACAACCCACCATATCTCCACTAACCAATTCCTCTCTCGCACAGCATATTTCATACAAAAAAAAGATACTTTTCACACAATGACACCACCTCCTACACTCCTATCTCTCGTTTTTCTTTTCGATTTAAACAATATCCTTCATTCACTATGAAAAGTAACAAATACACATAATAGCACTATTTTGCAGCCTTCATTTTCCATTCTTTACTCCACACACATAAACCTTCTTTAACCTTTATCCAAACTCAAACACTAAATACAGAACAACAAAACGTAAAAAAAGCCTGCTCACCACAATACCATAACCGTGAGAAACCCAGAAAAATCATCACCTTCATCGCACCTTCAAAGCTTTCGAATCTTCAACCGACCTCCATCAAAACAAACTCAGTTACAAACCAGCCACCGCAAAGCCCACCATCACCATCTTGAAAATCCTCCTCCGCGAAAACCACTGTGAAACAAAAAAAACTTGAATCAAAAAGTGAAAAAACATTCTGAACCTCAAACACAACGAAACCAACCCTCACCGCAAACCAATACAATCCGCCATAACCGAAAATCTGGAAAACCTGATTCGCATACCAACACGCACAAACCTGAAAAAAACCGTTCGTATCCGCCGGAACCATCCGACGAAAATCATCCAAAAAACCACCGGCCAAAATCCGAACAACCGCGCACAAAAACCGAAACTGAGACACAAGCCTTCTGAACCACCAAACCGAAATCATCCGAAAACGAACCACTCGCGAACACCGTCGTGAGGCATCACCGCTGCAAATCGCAGAAACTCCTTCCGTCAAACCACCAAATCGCGCCGCATCCACCATAGCCGGCCTCGAACTTCATCAGCAAATACACTCGCCGATTACCACCGTCGCGAGCGCCGATTCAAAATCACCCAAGCCGAAACCTCCGCGAATCCTTCAGTACCACCTTCACCACAAGACACCGTGCGCCGCCGCGAGAAACAAGCTGAGTTGAGGGAGATTTCGCCGTGAAAAAGCTGTGAGAAACCGAGAGATAATGTGGAGAGAGAGAGAGAGACCAAACAAACGCGAAACTGGTAAAGAACGAACGAGAAGTCGGCCACGCACTGTGAGATCCGCCATGAGAGCGAGGAAGTTGCCGCTGATTGTTTTGTGAGGTTTTCTCTAAAACTCTTTTTTCCATTTTAAAAAATGAAATGTTACCTTGAAATATTTACAGTATCCTTTTAATATAGCATTTTTTTTCCTTGTTTTGATTTCATTATTTTATCCATTTAATTTGTTTTTAATAAATTTAATAAATCCCTCATTTGTTTCTGTTTGTGATTGAGGATGACTTTTTAATTCCTTCTTTCTTTTTAATAGTAAAAGCTGATGTTGGGTCAGTAAGGATCTGATTTTGTTTACTGAATTTAGAGTTTTTTTATTTTATTATTTATTCTATCTCTTATGTTGGGATGGATTCATAAACCTTTTGTTTCTAAAATTTGTTGTTATCTTAAAGGCCCATATGTTTTCATGGCCACACCACCACTGACCTTGCGTTGAATTCACCACTTCCATATGTTTTTTTTTGTTTTGTTTTTTTTTGTTTTTTATTTATTTTATTTTATAATATATTGTGGCTTGTTGGATTTAAGGTCCAGCCAGATTTATAAACATTGAACCCACGATGCACTTTTTTATTATGGGGGCTTGGCACATGTTAATCTTTGTTATTTCCTATTCCCTGATCTCATAGTTTGATCCATTTCTATTTTTTTTTATCTAGTGTTAATAATATTAGCAACTTTTTTTTTATATTTATATTAATTCTCATAATATATACTTTGCTTATAAATTTTTTTTTATTATTGACTCATTTATTTTAATTTTCATTATTTTATTTTATTATTGGGCCGATGATATCATAAAAGCCAATTTTTCGCCCGATGCTAATCGGTGATATTTGGTCAATATGAGGCCCCCTTTGTAATTATTTTTATTATTATTTCGACAAAACAAACATGTATTTTAATTTAATTCATTTTATTCTTAATATTATTTATTTCATTTAATCATTTAATTCATTATTTAATTTATTCTAACAATTCAATTCAATTTATTTATTCATTTATTTTCGCATTTAAAAAGAAATTACGATTCGACTCCTCATAGAACGATTTCATTAAATCGGCTCTAAGGCAGTAAACGAACCAAATTTTGTCGCGTCCCAAAAAGGTCCAACGCCTTCGAATAGTTGCGCTCGAAAAAGGTCCAACGCCTTCAAATAGTTGTGTCCCGATTTAAACAGGCCGAACGCCTTCGAATAGTTCAAACACACTGCACACACGCTTTCTCTTGGGCTAATTACAACGAGACCTCTTTATTTCTCGCAATCCCCTGTATTTATTTTGTATCCCTCTCCCCTTTATTTTGTACACATTTTATTTCTCGTATTTTATTTAATTCTGAATCCTTGGTCCAACGCCAAGCGATTGCACTTGCACACTTGCACTTTATTTTTTCAGTTATTCTTTTCGTTTATTAGGATCCACCTATCTTTGCGAGCCGAGCGATTCGTGCCTCGCTAACAAACTACAAAATAAAACCTCCATTTGCATGCACCCTCTTAACCTCAAAAAACCAAAACGCTTCGATTAGATCCAAACCCTCTATCCAACGTCAAGCGGCTTTAGGAAATAAAAACACTTTAATAAAAACGAGAAGATTTGTACGCCACGAGCCTTAAGCGGTAGAAAGGGGGATAACGAGCTTTCGTTACTCGCTCCGATTATTTCAACGCAGGACACTCGTCTTGTTGGGCGAGATAAACTATCCATAGTCTTTAGTGCATTTCAACTCCTAAACCCTTTCATCGACGAAAGGTAATAAAATCAAACAACCATTACCCTTAGTAGGCCGAACTACGAGGCTCTGACTTTCCCATTGCACGCGGGAGTACGTAGGCACGAGGATCTCCATCCTTGCCGAGCACCTAGGGTCAATCAAACTTATAATTCAACTCATTTCCCTCTAGCAAGCAATTCGTTTAAGCATAGACATCCTTTCTCGCGCGTTAACTTAGATGGTTCCCATCGAGTACGATGGATGTAGGGGGTGCTAATACCTTCCCCCTACATAACCGACTCCCGAACCCAGGCAATGGTTCCGTTGACCTTTGTCCTCATCCTTTTCCTCCCGGGTTGTATCTATATCTCCCCTTTCCCTCTTCGGGAATAAATAGAATTAGGTGGCGACTCTTCAGTCCGTCCGGCGCGCGGCTCCGTCCATTCGGATCGCGTGAGGTCGTATTTTTCGGGGTACGACAGCTGGCGACTCTGCTGGGGACTGGGTCACCCCTATGCGAGTCAAGCCTAATCTAGGTTCTCGCGTTTGTTTGAATGTTTGCTTTTATGCCTTGCTTGTTTATTTTTATCGCTTTCCTTATCGCATTCCATTTTATATATCTTGTGGCTCCTTGGTACTATAATTTGGATCGATACTTTGCAAAAGAAACTTGAGGGAAAAGCTCTATACCCGGGCTTTCGAGTACAAACTTAAGTTAGCGAGGTTGTGTAGTATGGGCTCCCGAGAGAACCTCTCTCGTGGGTTGTCGATACGAAAACCTCACTTGGAGTAGATTTTAATGAGAATACTGACAACCGTCAAGCTTTCGGCGTGTGTGCTCAGTTGTTTTCATTAAGGTCATTAACTCTGAGGACCTTTAGAACCTTTTGGTTGAAACATCGGTTGATGGTTGCGTAGTATTGGGCACCAGGGTTCGCCCTCGCGTGGCTCGATATGAAAACCTCACTTGGAATAGACTTACTCAATGGAGTTGATTGACTGTCAAGAATGTATGAAATTGACACGTGCATCAAACAGTTGAGAAAGTTCCATAACTCCAGGACTTTGTTTTAAACCTTGTGTCGATGATCACGTAGTATGGACTCCCGAGAAAACTTGCTCTCGTGGGTTGTCGATACAAAGATCTCACCCAAAATAGATTCATATGGCGGAGTCAATCAACCGTCATGCTTATGGCGCGTGTGATGAACAGCCATATGAGTTGATAACTTTGGGATCCCTAAAACTTTAGAGTCTACCCAGTGAGTTTTTGATCAGAGTATCTTCCGGCTGTACCTTGGACTCATGAGACCCTGATCTTGTGATCCTGGATTCTGACATTGCATATCATTGCATTTGCATTATTTATTCATCTTGCATTTCATTCCAAAAGCCAAAAACTTATTTTCATGTTCCTCCATCTTCAGTAAATCAAACTGGTTTCCCGACGCCCGTATCGAGCTAGACGCCCGTACTTAACTCGAGCCAACACTAGAAGACTGATGGACGTGATTCAGGAAGAACAAGCTGCTATGAGGGAAGAGATTGACTCGGTCAAGAGCAAGATTGACCAGATTTACGAGACTCTGCAATCTTTGGCAAGAATGGAAGAACGTCGCGAAGCTGCTGCCGCAATGAACAATGCTCAAGTGCAAGGATCTACCTCACGAGCAATGCCTTCAGTTCCAGTTCCAAATCCTTTGGTCTACGGTTTGCCTCCAGGTTTCACTCCTGCTGTTGAAGAAGTCACTTCCCAACCAATACCTGCTTCTGGTGTTACTGTTGGTGCTATTCCTCAAGCTCAACCTATTCCCATTCAAGTCCAGTTTCCTCAAGCTGAGGAGAATCATCAAGTTGAGTATGAGATGCAAACTGCTGTTCCAATCACCAATCCTCATGCTGCTATAGAATCTGAAGCCATGAAGATGTGCCGCGAGTTAGCTGAAAAACTCCGAATCATGGAAGGACACAGCTCAACCTCTCTGAGTGCCTCAGACATGTGCTTAGTTCCAGATGTTGTGGTCCCCGCTAAATTCAAACTTCCAGAATTCGAGAAATATAAAGGCCTCAGCTGTCCTGAGCTTCATTTGAGGATGTACTGTAGAAAGATGGTCGCTCATGCCAAAGATGATAAGCTTATGATCCATTGCTTCCAAGACAACCTGTCTGGAGCATCTCTAGAATGGTACATGCAGCTCGAACGCAACAATGTTCGTACTTGGCTCGATTTATCTGATGCATTCAAAAAGCAGTACAAGTACAACACTGACCTTGCTCCTAACCGTACTCAACTTCAGAGTATGTCTCAAAAGGAAAGCGAATCCTTTAAGGAGTACGCCCAACGCTGGAGGGAGCTAGCTGCCAGAGTTCATCCTCCATTGGTTGACCGTGAATTAATCGACATCTTCATGGGTACCCTACAGGGACAATATTACGAAAAGCTGATCAGCAGTGTATCTTTTGGATTCTCAGACATGGTAATGGTCGGAGAAAGAATCGAAGAAGGTTTGAAGAGTGGAAAAATCCAAGGAGGTTCTAGCAACCAAGCCAATTCCAAGAAGCCTTTAAATGGGTATAAAAAGGGTGAAACAAATGCCATTTCTGCTGCAAGTGGGAATTTTCAACAGAGTGCACCTGCGCCAGTTCCCTACTACTAGTATCCTTATGTTGCTGCTGCACAATATGCTCCTATGCCATATCAGCCAGCTCCTCCAATGCCTTATCAGCAGGCCTTTCAAGCTTTATTTCCGCCTCAGATGGCTCATCAACCACGTCCACCTCCAATGGTTGCAGCTGCACAGTATGCGCCCAATCCATACCAGCAACATGCTTATCAACCACGGCCTGGTCAGCAACAACAACGCGCTCCTCAACAGCGTCCACCATATCAGCCAAGAAGGCCTGAAAGAACCTTTGATCCATTACCTATGACATATTCTGAAATCTTTAATCAGATGATGGCAAAAGGAACTCTTGTGTTGAAGGACATGCCACCTCAAACTGGTAACACTCTAAATTATGATGCCAATGCTCGCTGTGAGTATCACAAGGGTGCTCCAGGTCACACAATTGACAACTGCAGGTTATTCAAGCACAAAGTCCAAGATTTAATCGACTCTAAGGATCTCACCTTCACTCCGAGAAATCCAAATGTCCAGAACGATCCAATGCCGTCACACGGTGCTAATAAGTGAAGACATTTGAAGGGGTTGTTGAAGACCAAGTTGAGTAGTCTCCAACTTTGAAGCATTCAATCAAGAGAAGTTCAATTCCTCAAATCAAGGTAGCCAGTGCCATTTATTATTTCCGCATTCCTGTTGTTTTGTAATGTTTGTTTAAGTATTATTTGCTCTGAACATTGTTATCTGTACTTGGTTATGTTAATGTTATGTTTATGCATGTTTTGAATCAGTTTATTCGCATTCGCTCATATTTATCATCTATCACAAAAATCACAAAAAATATTTCCTCACTTCACTTTAGCAAATATTTGAAGGAGGATGATGAAAACGAAATACCCATAACTGTTGCGGTATGCTTTCGGATAAAATCTCGTCAATGATGTACAAACATTTGTTCAAATCCCCAAACACTGGAGATATAAGGAGTTAATCCCTAGTCAACCACTTCGAGCCTAGAAGTAGGAGTTTCTTTCGGATACAAACCTTACATTTAACTCGGGGCAGGGTAGTTGTTCAGTTAACCCGACTACACCTTCGAATCGCAAGATGAGACATCCCGTCAGAGGACCATCAACAAATGACTTGGCAGTCACAACATTCAAACAAGTAGAAAAAAAAACCTCTAAGTTGAGCACCCGAAGGGAGACTTAGTCGAAAAAGAAGAAATCAAAAGGGGAGTTCAAATCCTCAGCAAAAACAAAACAAATATCAGTGACCACGAAATCAAGAATTAAAGGGTCACCAACAAAATAAGTTGACTGCCATTTTCAAGCAGACTTTAAAGCTTCCTCTTCACTCTTGCAACGTCAAAACAAATGCATGTGTAGAGATAACTGAACATAGGACAGGAGAACAATACGAAGAAGGGATGGGTACAAATCATTTGAGCCTTATACCTTTGTTTCTCAAAACCATTAACCAGACCACGTTACAACCCTCAAAAGACCTAATTGAGGCGCGGTTTATTCTGAAAGTATGCTACCAACAAGGTTGCGTAATATGACTCCTATGTATTTGCTAATCTTCAATCTCGATTGCACATTATTCTTGCTGCATATTTTACGCACTTTCTAAATCAGCACCTCATTTGGGCTAACGGTCCATTCGTCACACTATCATAATCATTCAAATAAATTGGCTTTTTCAAAACTTACATGAACTTTACATTAACACTACCGTTTGTGTATGAACAATTTAATTGCAATTCAGTGCTTGACATCAGTGCAATCCCAACAAGGGGCAATCAAAAGAGGAATTTGAATCAACATTTCTTCAACAGTCCAATCAGGGACAAATCATCTTCAACAGCCCAATCAGGGGCAATTCATTTCAAAATTAGTCCAATCAGGGACAAAGCATCTTCAATAGCCCAGTCAGGGGCAACAATCACCTTTAAAAGCTCAATCAGGGGCAGGTCATGTCGTGGCCGTTGTCAAAGCTTCCCCATCAAATTTATTTCAAATACCCTACAGGCAGGGGCAAGCAGACAAGGAGCAAATCTTCCTCTCTCTTCTCCCCAGCTGAGCAAACAGACCTTGCTAAACGTTGGCAACCATTCAAAGCAAATCAGTCTTCATGTGTCAATTAAGTCGCTCCGCTCATCAGCAGATAACCAAACTTGGAGCTTTCAAATCCATCTTCTGATCATACATCGTTGAAGATCGAGTGTCGGGAAATCAATCCCTCCACCCACCCAAAGTCCAATTACTATTGGCAACTACCAAACCAAAAGTCCACCAAGCTGGCACCTTTCAATCGCTCATATGCATCATTATGCATCATATGCAATCATACGCATCATTGGCATCAATCATTTACAACATGTGCATCATATGCATGCCCAAACAAAAATAAATCGACTTTTTATTATCCCCAAAATTTTCAATTTACATCTCAGTGCATAAGCATTTGCATCGTATCTCCATCCCTATGGAATACCATTTCAAAACAATCAAGCATAATTGCATAATTCAGGGTCCAGGATCATACAAGTTTCCAGTCCTTTCCCCAGCGGAGGATCACATCAATCAGATTCCAGGCATTCTCTTGGCGGACTTAATAGCCGTGTTTAAATTTCAGTCCCTTTGCCTTATCATCCTCTGTTGATAAGTGATTTTAATTTCAGTTATTTGCCTTATCATCCTCTGTTGATAAGTGAGTTTATTTTTCTGTTATTTGCCTTATCATCCTCTGTTGATAAGTGAATTTATTTTCAGTTTGTTGCCTTATCATCCTCTGTTGATAAGTGAGTTTATTTTTCTGTTTATTGCCTTATCTTCCTCTGTTGATAAGTGAGTTTGTTTTCAGTTTATTGCCTTATCATCCTCTGTTGATAAGTGAATTTATTTTCAGTTTGTTGCCTTATCATCCTCTGTTGATAAGTGAGTTTGTTTTCAGTTTATTGCCTTATCTTCCTCTGTTGATAAGTGAGTTTGTTTTCAGTTTATTGCCTTATCATCCTCTGTTGATAAGTGAGTTTATTTTTCTGTTTATTGCCTTATCATCCTCTGGTGATAAGTGATTTATTTTGTTAATTTGTTTTGCTGTGTCACCCATCATTTCCAGCTTATTTCATTTGCTATTTTCACAAATTCTTTCTTCGTCGGACAAATTTGGAGTCTGTTAATATCTAATTATCTTATACCTTGAAAGAATGAACGCGAGCCAGTTCATCTTATTCGGTCTAAGTCAATTCGATAGGGGCATCTGTCATACCCCAAATTTGTCCTACCTTTACTATTTTATTTTCTGTCTTATCATTATTTCCAAAAAAATTCAAAAAAGGCGCTGTACCATTTATTTTACCGTTTAATCGCATATTTCAAAAAAAATCAGAATAAAAAATATATCATTTTCCTTTTGTGCGAAAATCAGGTTTTGTTTAAGATTGTTGAGCTATGTTTGGGTGCGTTTTTGCTTTAAAAAATTAGTGTGTTGTATGGAGGTGTATGTCTGATTATCAACTTCACTTTCCATAATCATTTTCATTATCAAAATTTCATAAAAAAAAAGAATCTTTGAGCCCCAATAGTCCATTGTATTTTATCTGTTTATCTCATTGTAAAATTATATTAAAAAAATCAATTTATTCTTTTATTCTTTTCTAAAAAATTTCATTTCACTACTTTATCTTGATTTTATTTACTGTCTAGCGAAAATTATTATTCTCTTTACTACTATTACCATTTTCTCATTCTTTTTATTTACCGATTTATTCTTTTAATTTCTTATTATTAAAATTATCATTGTTTCTTTTTTTTATATTGTTAATTTTTTATTTACAACCACCATTACTACCATTATTATTTTTTAGTCTATTATCCTTTTATTATTATCCAAATACTTCTTTCTTATTATTATTATTACTAATTTTTTATTTCTTACTTCTTTTTTATATTATTACCTATTTTTACTATTATTATTACTTATTATTATTATTATTATTTCAGTTATTGTATTATTATTATTATTTGTATAAATCATATTACCAAAATCTGTCCTTTTCATGATACAGCCTGTCCATTTTTTTTCAATTCCACTACTAACAACCCACCATATCTCCACTAACCAATTCCTCTCTCGCACAGCATATTTCATACAAAAAAAAGATACTTTTCACACAATGACACCACCTCCTACACTCCTATCTCTCGTTTTTCTTTTCGATTTAAACAATATCCTTCATTCACTATGAAAAGTAACAAATACACATAATAGCACTATTCTGCAGCCTTCATTTTCCATTCTTTACTCCACACACATAAACCTTCTTTAACCTTTATCCAAACTCAAACACTAAATACAGAACAACAAAACGTAAAAAAAGCCTGCTCACCACAATACCATAACCGTGAGAAACCCATAAAAATCATCACCTTCATCGCACCTTCAAAGCTTTCGAATCTTCAACCGACCTCCATCAAAACAAACTCAGTTACAAACCAGCCACCGCAAAGCCCACCATCACCATCTTGAAAATCCTCCTCCGCGAAAACCACTGTGAAACAAAAAAAACTTGAATCAAAAAGTGAAAAAACATTCTGAACCTCAAACACAACGAAGCCAACCCTCACCGCAAACCAATACAATCCGCCATAACCGAAAATCTGGAAAACCTGATTCGCATACCAACACGCACAAACCTGAAAAAAACCGTTCGTATCCGCCGGAACCATCCGATGAAAATCATCCAAAAAACCACCGGCCAAAATCCGAACAACCGAGCACAAAAACCGAAACTGAGACACAAGCCTTCTGAACCACCAAACCGAAATCATCCGAAAACGAACCACTCGCGAACACCGTCGTGAGGCATCACCGCTGCAAATCGCAGAAACTCCTTCCGTCAAACCACCAAATCGCGCCGCATCCACCATAGCCGGCCGCGAACTTCATCAGCAAATACACTCGTCGATTACCACCATCGCGAGCGCCGATTCAAAATCACCCAAGCCGAAACCTCCGTGAATCCTTCAGTACCACCTTCACCGCAAGCCACCGTGCGCCGCCGCGAGAAACAAGCTGAGTTGAGGGAGATTTCGCCGTGAAAAAGCTGTGAGAAACCGAGAGATACTGTGGAGAGAGAGAGAGACCAAACAAACGCGAAACTGGTAAAGAACGAACGAGAAGCCGGCCACGCACTGTGAGATCCGCCATGAGAGCGAGGAAGTTGCCGCTGATTGTTTTGTGAGGTTTTCTCTAAAACTCTTTTTTCCATTTTAAAAAATGAAATGTTACCTTGAAATATTTACAGTATCCTTTTAATATAGCATTTTTTTTCCTTGTTTTGATTTCATTATTTTATCCATTTAATTTGTTTTTAATAAATTTAATAAATCCCTCATTTGTTTCTGTTTGTGATTGAGGATGACTTTTTAATTCCTTCTTTCTTTTTAATAGTAAAAGTTGATGTTGGGTCAGTAAGGATCTGATTTTGTTTACTGAATTTAGAGTTTTTTTATTTTATTATTTATTCTATCTCTTATGTTGGGATGGATTCATAAACCTTTTGTTTCTAAAATTTGTTGTTATCTTAAAGGCCCATATGTTTTCATGGCCACACCACCACTGACCTTGCGTTGAATTCACCACTTCCATATGTTTGTTTTTTTTGTTTTTTTTTGTTTTTTATTTATTTTATTTTATAATATATTGTGGCTTGTTGGATTTAAGGTCCAGCCAGATTTATAAACATTGAACCCACGATGCACTTTTTTATTATGGGGGCTTGGCACATGTTAATCTTTGTTATTTCCTATTCCCTGATCTCATAGTTTGATCCATTTCTATTTTTTTTTATCTAGTGTTAATAATATTAGCAACTTTTTTTTTTTATATTTATATTAATTCTCATAATATATACTTTGCTTATAAATTTTTTTTTATTATTGACTCATTTATTTTAATTTTCGTTATTTTATTTTATTATTGGGCCGATGATATCATAAAAGGCCAATTTTTTGCCCGATGCTAATCGGTGATTTTTGGTCAATATGAGGCCCCCTTTGTAATTATTTTTATTATTATTTCGACAAAACAAACATGTATTTTAATTTAATTCATTTTATTCTTAATATTATTTATTTCATTTAATCATTTAATTCATTATTTAATTTATTCTAACAATTCAATTCAATTTATTTATTCATTTATTTTCGCATTTAAAAAGAAATTACGATTCGACTCCTCATAGAACGATTTCATTAAATCGGCTCTAAGGCAGTAAACGAACCAAATTTTGTCGCGTCCCAAAAAGGTCCAACGCCTTCGAATAGTTGCGCTCGAAAAAGGTCCAACGCCTTCAAATAGTTGTGTCCCGATTTAAACAGGCCGAACGCCTTCGAATAGTTCAAACACACTGCACACACGCTTTCTCTTGGGCTAATTACAACGAGACCTCTTTATTTCTCGCAATCCCCTGTATTTATTTTGTATCCCTCTCCCCTTTATTTTGTACGCATTTTATTTCTCGTATTTTATTTAATTCTGAATCCTTGGTCCAACGCCAAGCGATTGCACTTGCACACTTGCACTTTATTTTTTCAGTTATTCTTTTCGTTTATTAGGATCCACCTATCTTTGCGAGCCGAGCGATTCGTGCCTCGCTAACAAACTACAAAATAAAACCTCCATTTGCATGCACCCTCTTAACCTCAAAAAACCAAAACGCTTCGATTAGATCCAAACCCTTGATCCAACGTCAAGCGGCTCTAGGAAATAAAAACACTTTAATAAATACGAGAAGATTTGTACGCCACGAGCCTTAAGCGGTAGAAAGGGGGATAACGAGCTTTCGTTACTCGCTCCGATTATTTTGACGCAGGACACTCGTCTTGTTGGGCGAGATAAACTATCCATAGTCTTTAGTGCATTTCAACTCCTAAACCCTTTCATCGACGAAAGGTAATAAAATCAAACAACCATTACCCTTAGTAGGCCGAACTACGAGGCTCTGACTTTCCCATTGCACGCGGGAGTACGTAGGCACGAGGATCTCCATCCTTGCCGAGCACCTAGGGTCAATCTAACTTATAATTCAACTCATTTCCCTCTAGCAAGCAATTCGTTTAAGCATAGACATCCTTTCTCGCGCGTTAACTTAGATGGTTCCCATCGAGTACGATGGATGTAGGGGGTGCTAATACCTTCCCCCTGCATAACCGACACCCGAACCCAGGCAATGGTTTCGTTGACCTTTCTCCTCATCCTTTTCCTCCCGGGTTGTATCTATATCTCCCCTTTCCCTCTTCGGGAATAAATAGAATTAGGTGGCGACTCTTCAGTCCGTCCGGCGCGCGGCTCCGTCCATTCGGATCGCGTGACGTCGTATTTTTCGGGGTACGACACTATGGATGGAGAAGATTTCCAATCCCCTGTTAACTCAGACGCAGCTAAAAAATACTTCGCATAAAAAGACCCGCTGGACACAAAAACAGAATTAAAGTCCAGGAAAGAAAAGGGCATCCTGGCGAGTTAGAAACATAATAAAAAGCTCGAGCAAAAGTTAGGGAAAACAAATAAAAAAAAATGTGTACACCCGCTGAGTTGAAAAGCCACATCGGACAGCTCAGGCAAAAAAGGGTATCCCGGTGGATTGAAAACCCGAAAGGGCGATCCACGCAAAACAAGGGAATAAGCGAACAACTGCGATCCGGGTAATCTGAACCAAATCATCGTTTCGTACAGCTGGACAATATCAGCAGGATAGGAATTAGTCCCCTCATCTTTTTTCTGAAATCAAAGGCAAGAACAGAAAGTTTTGAAGACATGCGGGTCATAGCAAGAAGGAAACTCATTGGGATGTTGTGCCCATTGCCATTAGGATAGTTTATTTTCTCAATTTTATGGTAGCTACCTCTTTCCAGGTGATTTCTTCTTAATGTAAAACTCTGCCTATTTAGAGGCTTCTCAATAAATGAATATTCAGTCAAAGAGCTGTGTTGCGTTTATTTTGTTTGCGAAAATGTCCTGAATTTTTGGCAAAAACTAACATTGCATTTGAAACATGTTGAGTTTTCTAAAAAAATGACATTACAGGGAAGCATTTAAAAATCATCTTTGAGTGCCGGGTGACGATGGATGAACAGATCATACCATGCAAGTCCCTGGGGCACATAGATGTTTTCTGCTGTTGCAGGTTTTGCAGGATGTTATCACACTTTCTCAGGCAGAATATTCCCCAGCTGGGGCAGCTCAGATGAAATGAAATTGATTTTCAAGACTGTGTGAAGATCCTTCCACAAGAGAAGTATGCCCAAGAGGAAGCTGAATGCCTGATTTCCCCACAGAGTTCATGTTTGGGTTTCACTCCCATCATTAAAATATTCCCCAGCGAAGTAGCCAATTTATTTTTGGTCAATGTGATGATACAAATAGTTATTCATCCCCAGACGGAGTTAGACATCGTCAAAGCCTCTTGACCAGGATCCCCTGCAGAGTCAGGATTCTTGTTGCAAATCAGGGCATTCCGTTTCGTGTTCGTCTTCATTTCTTGGCACTCGTCTGTGTTGGATATCTGTTTTGTGCTCGTCTGCATTTCTTGGCACTCGTCTGTGTTGGATATCCGTTTGGTGCTCGTCTGCATTTCCTGGAACTCGTCTATGTGGGATATCCGTGTTGTGCTCGTCTGCATTTCCCAGCACTCGTCTGTGTTGGATATTCCTTTTGTGCTCGTCTGCATTTCCCAGCACTCGTCTGTGTTGGATATTCGTTTTGTGCTTATCCGCATTTCCCAGCACTCGTATGTGTTGGATATCCGTTTTGTGCTCATCTGTATTCCCCTAACACTGGTTTGTGTTCGATAACTATTTTTGCTTGTATGCACGCTTCATCACTCGTTTGTGTTTGATATTTGCTTGTTGCTCGTCTGCATTCCCCTACGCTCGTTTGTGTTTGTTATCCGTTTGAAGCTCGTCTGCATTTTTTGGATACTCGTCTGTATCATCCCTCACACTCGTCTGTGTTAGCTTATATCCATATGTGTTGATTTGATAATTTCTGGTACTTGCATGTATTGCTACTCCAATTGCTTGTATGTGTTGGATTTCTGGTACTTGTCTGTATTGCTAATCCAAATGCTCGTCTGTGTTGGATTTATGGTATTCGTCTATACCAGTGGCTGATATTCGTCTGTATCATCGCTTGAAGCGCTCGTCTGTGTTTCTTAGATCATCGTCTGATATTCGTTTGTATCATTGACTTATGGCACTTGTCTGTGCTCTTTTGATGATCATCCAATACTCGTCTGTGTTGAAGAGGTTTGAAGTCCTGACGGTGGGATTAAATGTCAAAATGGTTACCGGTCCTGGCGTAAAAAGTTATCCGAAGGAGGTTCGTCTGTCTCAGACACCACTTATCTACGAAATATTTGTGAGGAGAGTTCGTCAAATCCTAATGTCGCACCTGGCGTAACATGTTTGCTCGAAGAAGGCTCATTTGTCTTAGACCATATATCTACGGAGAATATATGAAGAGGGTTCGTCTATCCTGTTTATGCATGTCTATCCCACAGACTTAAGTACATCACCGGTCCTGGCGTAACAGGTTTATCCAAAGGAGATTCGTCTGTCTCAGGTCATATATTTTGAAAAATGTATGAAGAGGGCTCGTATGTCCAGTTCCTGGCGTAACAGGTTTACTTGAAGAGAGCTCGTATGTCCAGTTCCTGGCGTAACAGGTTTACTTGAAGAGAGCTTGTATGTCCAGTTCCTGGCGTAATAGGTTTTCTTGAAGAAGACTCATTTGTCTAAGTTTTCCTTATCCGGCGTAACCATTCAATTTGGAAGGAGCTCGTTTGCTTTGTCTTCAATTCAATTACCCAGAGTGTTACTTGGTTGGGTTTATTTTCCCATTTCTACATTCTCCGGCAGAGTGCAAATTTCAGGTTTTCTTGGTATTCAACCACAATTCATCTTGAACGGTCGATAGCCCGTGTTACCGTCCTTTTTAGATGAACAGTTGCTTGAATAGGGGCAGTTGTAACACCCCAAATTTCCCTCTTCTGTTTAAGCATCATCATCATATCATAATCATCATGAGCATATCATATCTTTGGCATCTTTGCATGGAAAAGTAAAGCAGAACATTCTCATGATTCTAGCATTAGGCATATGATCAACTATGGGTGGATTTGAGGCATCACAAGCTATAGCAAGAGGCCAGGTAGACTTGTCCAAGGTCCATGAAGAGTCTACATTACATTCACAAGTTCAAGATCCTTTGGAAGAGCTTAGAAGGTTGGGAGATCATCAGAGAATCCAAGTTAGGGCAAGCTCCTACACAATGATTCCCAGATTAGGGTTTCAATTTCAAGCAGGTTTCCTTTGAGACTTTGGCCATTTCATCTTGTCAAAGCCTTTCACATGATAAGAGGTTCCTATGGATGAAATTTGGTGAGAAAATTCCTTGTGGAAGGCATTTATTTCATCAGTTGCTTGCATAAGAAGAAATTGGTCAACTGTGCAGTTCTAAAGTCAATTGTGAGAATTCAAAGGGGTCCAACCGCATGTTTCAAGTCAAGGGATGTTCTTAAGACCTTAAAAGTTATTTGGCAAAGTCAAAGATCAAGAATCAAGGGGTTTTAAAGAACTTTCCATTTTTGGCATGTGGTTTGTTTTGAAACTTTCCATTTTTGGCAACTTTTGCCCTAATTTTCAAAGGCCTCTTTCATGATGAAAATGATCTCAAATAAATTTCCAATAAACATGAAAGTTGTAGGGTAGGTTCTCCCATTTTCAGAAAGTACAAGTGCATTTTCATAGCCTTCATGGATCAAAAGTTATGGTCTTCGAAAGTTCACTTATTTTTTAGGGTTTACCTTAAAACTCAAGTTTCCACCAAGAGCAAGAACTCATATATCTCAATTCCAAGTTGTTTTATTTGCAAAGTAAGGTCACTACATCATGATTCATGACATGATAAGCATTTGGCTCAAGAAAAAGTGAAGAATTCGTGCATGGGATGTGCTCTATTTCATAAAAGGCAAAAATGCATGATCACAAGAAAAGCATGACACCAACATCTGAGGGGCAAGATCATTTCATCATGAATCAAGGGCTGGGATGAGAGCTTAGCATATGCAAGGGGGAATCAAATGAACGAGCAAATTGATCATTCTCATTCTTCATGCAATTTTGCAAAACAATCCCAATCACACAACTCATGCTACCACTCACCACAAAACCCTAATCAGTGTAATATACACATGATATAAAATCCATGCATGCCCTAAATGCAAGATAAGACTCTCTCATTTCTCAGATTCAAAGTTTCATACACAAGAGCAAAAGCATTCGAATCTCTCTCTCCAAGACACATCTCTCTCATCTCTCTTCATATTCTTCTTCTACAAGCTGCAAGGATTCCATTTCTCTCCTCAATCAGAGCTAAAGGTGAAGAAACAAGAAGTCGCAGTTCAGAGCAAGATCCTTCGAGCTCCTCAATTCAGGCTCTCTCAAGTTCCCTCTTGCATTTATTTTGCAATAGGAGATCAAAGTGCACGGATCTGCAACATTTGAGGCTCTATTCTGTTGATTTTGAAGTGGTTCGATCTCAGGTATGACTTGAAATCCATAGATATAGAACTTGTTTTTCTTGTGTGCATTGTGATCTGTAATCTTTGATGAGTACACTGCACTAATTAGATTTGAAAATGCATGACTAGTGAGTGAGAAATCTGGATTTGAAAGTTTGATGTCAAACTTTATTTGTTTCGATTTGATGAATTCATGGAATGTTTGTGTATTTGAGTGTTGGATTCGCATTTAGAATGATTAGATGATCAGATCTGGAGGTTTGTAGCTCTATTCATGATGTTTTGTTCTTGAGATTGAGTTTTCCGGTGCCGGAGCTAGGGCTCCGGTCACCGGATTCTGGAAATAATGAGATGAAAAAGATGACGTTTTTGCCGTTGGATCTATGATCTGAACGATCCACACAATTCCAGCGCATTAAAATGCCACACCTCCCTCACATATTTTCATTTTATATTTTAACTCTGAATTAAGCATTGTGTTTGACACCTCACAGAAGCTATCATGTGCGCACACCCTTGCATGTTTGATTATTGATTTTGCTTGATCTTTGACCTGCTTGTGCACGCTAGATTGGTCTGATGGTCTTTTATTTTTCCTGATTATTTGAACTTTCACCATAGTGTATGTGAGCCTGCGCTGGATTCATTGGGCTCAGGATGATATTTGCACCCCCTTGTTTCCCAACCCATTAGATTTGAACTGAGTTCCTTACTAGTTGCACCCCTGGCCCATTGGTTTCTTATTTTTATTTTTATTTTATTTCAGTTTGATTTTCAATTATTTAAAATAGTTATATGTTCATAAAAATTCCAAAAAAATTCATGAATGATATTTTTAGTTTCCTTTAATTTTTGATGTTTTTATTTTCCATTTATTTTCATTTTCCACGATGGAATTAATTTCTTCTTTTATTATTGGTTTTTTATTCACTTTTAAAGCATGCTGTCTTGTAGAATTTATATCTTGATCATTAATTTGAATTTTGAATTGATTCTTTTTGCTCTGGATTCACATTGAAGTGTAGTTTGTTGGTGATTTTTCATCTGATTTTTAGAAATTTTCTTGACTATTTTTGGTCTTTAACTGGTACATGAAGTTTCCTAACCCTAATCCATGTTTAGACTTATATTTGACCTACTTAGCTTATGATTTTGATCCTATTCTTTTGGCATGCTAGAAGTTTGAAGGGTCTTTGTGCAAATTTGTGGAATTTTTGGATGAATGTTTAATTTGTTTTGAATTTTATTCTTTACTTATCTTCTTTTGCATCCTTTCTGGTCATATGTTTAGTCCTTAGGTTGGGAGGGCACTTGTGCCAACTCCCTTAGGTTGTTTAGAGACCTTTTAGGAAAAGGATACCCTTCTGGTCTTTGAATGGTGTGTGTACTTTGAGAAATTTTGTGGTTGCTTACCTTTGAAGTTCATTCACTGTTGTACATGTTCACCTCACTTCTTATGCTTCTTTGCTTCTCATGATGATAATGTTTAAGCTTGTTTTCTTCTAATCTTAATTTCTTGTGATGCTTAGGCACATTCTTGACATGTTAGGATTCTGGTCTTGAAGTGTGTGATGTTGTTTGGCTTTGTATGCTTTGTGTTATCTCATAGTTGTTTTGTTTTGTCATGATAATCTGTATTGCTTTATGTTGAACTGTGTAGCCCATTTCTCATTCTTGTGTTGTGTGTTGGATCTTGACATTTGTAATTGAGATTCCAATCCTGGTTGTGTTGATTTGGTTTGATCTTATGCCCATTTTGTGTTTCATTTGTTATTTGCTTTTGTCATGATGCTTGCTTATGTTACTAACTATTTCAGGGGTTCTGGTAAGTTAGAGGTGTGGATGTTATTCCCACATCTCCAATTCTTATCTTTTCTCTTTTCTTTATTGCTTTCCTATTTGTGTTTGAGGGGCTTAGGCCATTCTTTCTATCTTCTTCCCTTCTTCATTCTCTTCTTTCTCTTATTATCTTTTCCTTCTTTAGGATAATAAACCTCACTAACCTAGGATTTTCTATGCATGATAACAATTAGGTGTTAGTCCCCCATTAGAATTTTACCTTTAAGATCCTTTTGTTTCCTTCTCTTCTCATCTCAAAACAAAACCTAAAAGACACTTAATAAGGATTGAAGTGGTCTCCTGTGCAATAGCCTTATTCCATGAAACACTTGTAGTTTTCCCATCTTGGGATAGTACAAGCTTGTTTCTCATGATGCACAAGTCTGATCATGAGACCATCTTCATCAAGAAAATCATAAAACACACTTCTTCATAAAAAATACAAAAAACGCCTAATAAATTCAATGAGTTAGTGAGCTTAAGCCCTAATCTCTAGAATCAAGTTTTGGGGATCTTCTCCTTACTTGAGTGTGCTTGTTCTATTATTCCATCTTGGAATGTAGTAGCAAGTACACATTCCATGGAAAGGAGTTTGAGTTCATTTCCTTGTGCCACACTCATAGAAAACTCATAAAAAACACTGGACAAAAAATAAGCGTCTCTCCTTCGGGACTTCTTTTCTCATCACCTTTACTCTCATCGTACGAACTTGCTCCTACTTGTCACTTTGCAAGACGGTAACACACTCGTCGTCCGAGCCTGCAACACCTGAGCATTGACATAGGCAGTTCAAGCCTTAAGACACAAGCAATCTTTTCCACCCCTAGTTAGAGGAACTACGGCGTCTCTGATCCTCATGTCCATATGAGGTATGTAGGCAGCGGGGTAGGGCCCGTTCGAGCACAATCTTTATTTTCCCTACATTTTTTCCCTTTGTTTTCTTTCTTAGTACCTTTTCCAGTTCCAGTCCTTCTTTTTGCAGCAACTTTTATTTCTTCACCATTTGAAACAGTTTCTTTGCAAGCGTGGATCCCGTCGGGTACGGCGGATGGTCTGGGGTGCTAATACATTCCCAGGTCGTAACTGACTCCCGAACTCAGTCTCTTTGGTTCGCAGGACCCGTGTCCTTCCTTTTCTTTTCTTCTGGTTTGTGCAGCATTACCATTCCCGTTCCTTCGGGATGAAAATGCCTGGATGGCGACTCTACCTCTTTCCGTGCCACTTTCGCGTTTGTACCAGGATGGAAATCCGGGGAGCGACATGCGGGAATATGAAACACGGTTCAAACATGGGTTTCTTCTTGAGAACTCTGTGCTACGGATTTCCTGTAGTGCTAGGGCTATCTGGGAAGCCTGCTAAGTCTGGATGACCTTTTTAGATGACCTTCAACATCTGAGGTGAATTAGAGGAGGATCCTTTATGATTAGGATAAACATTGTACCTCCGGGTTAGAAGTGTTTACACTTTTCATAATAGATTCGAACCTGAGGATCCTTGTTCTAGAACAATACCTGTGAGTGGGTGGGTTTGTTTACAGGTTTGCAGGAACCCTTGGCCTCATCATACACTGTTAATGGATTTTATTTTAAGGTTACACTACTTTGGACTGATTCTATGAAACCCTGGACTTGTGACTCTTTATTTGAGTCCCCCACCTGGTTACCGGTTCTCAAGCCTTCATCCGGAATTCTGAACACTCATGGACCCTATCAAAAGCAATTGACAATCCAACACCTGATCACAAACCCTTGCATATCATAAACATACATCATACTGCATCATTTTAACATTTGTCTATTTGTTTTATAGGGTATCTACATCATCTTTGGTTTGGTTTTGACTGTTCTTCTGCTTCAGCCATCTTCATCAGATATCTTCTTCAACTGTCTTCTTCAGCTATCTGCATCAGCTATCTTCACCAGATATCTTCTCCAGTTATCTTCATCAACATATCTTCAGTATCGACTCAACCAGGAAAAGCAACATCACCTACCACTTCTTTGAGTATCCTCTAGCAGGCATCATACATATACAGGCTCTTATCACCCCTGATCATGTTCCCTTATTCAGAGAGCATTATGGTGGGATCCTGGACATGATCATGGACTTGGAAACATCACAGAGGAGCACGATTCACACCCATCTTCAGTTCTATGACCCTGCTCTCTGTTGCTTCACTTTCCCAGATTTTCATATTGGTCCTCTGCTGGAAGAGTATTCTATGTTATTGGGTGTCCCTATCAGAAGAGGAATCCCTTTCAACCCTGAAATGACCCCTCCAAAGAATGAAGACATAGCTAAGGCTCTGCATTTGGAAGCAACCATCATTGATCAGCATATGACCACCAAGGTTGGAATCCCATGCCTCCATCTAGACTTCTTAATCACTCAGGCTACCAGTTATGCTGCAACTGGGAAGTGGGAAACTGTTTGTACTCTCCTGGCTCTTAGTATATATGGTATGATCTTGTTTACGGAAGAGCCTAAGTTTATAAGCAAGAAGTTCATCCACATCTTCATGCTCAGGAAGCTCTAAGTATATATGGGGAAGTGTAACAATATAGCTTCAGCTCAGTACATTGAATGGTCTCGCATCAGAGGACAGATCACTCGCATGCCATTCACCCTGGAGGATGTACCAAGGCCATCAGCAGTAGAGCCTGTAGCTACAGTCAGTATGGAGGAGTTTGAAAAGTTGAAAGAGAGGAATTCCCATTTAGCTGAAGCTCTGAAGAAGACCCTTTGGGAAAGGAATGATGGTCGTCTAGACATTGAGAGGTTAGAGAAGCTCTGAATCGAGCATGTGACCAAGATAGAGAAAACAGAGGACTTCATCAGAAAAGCCCGAGCAAGGGAGGTTGTATTGAAGAATGCTTGCAAGGAAGCCAAGATTCAAAAAGCTAGAGTTGAGCGTTACCTGGAAGAAAGTCAGGCTAGGTCGATCAGAATCACTGAAGCTCGTTCGCAGGAAGATCAGAAGACACGGGCTAAGATAGAACAATTGGAAGCCAATGAGAAGAAGAGTCAGGAAGCCCTGTTAGCAGCACAAAAGGAAATCTCCAAGCTAAGACTCCAGGTGGGGTTGAAGAGATCAAAAGAAAAAGACAAGCATTAGAAGTTGACAAGTGCCATTGCAACTAGAAACCTTCTTATCAGGACCATCACAGAGCATCCAGTTGGACCAGTGACGAATTCTCTCCTGAAGGAAGTCAAGGAGGATGACTTTGGGCTAGATGTTTGATTTCTTTTGATTGTATTTTATTTTTGGTTGTACTTTATTTCTCCATGGTGATTTTGTTTATATTCTTGATTTAATTGTATTCTGACCCACCATGGGAACTTGTTGTAATCATAAACTATGTATTTTGGAATTTTGTAATGTTATGGTTTGTGTGTTACCTGGATCTGCTTGTAGACTTTATTTCTCTTCAAAATCTTCATCATTCTCAGAGGTTTGGAAGGTCAAAACCAACGAACCAAACAAGGATACCCTCTGAAGACAAATAGACAAACTGCGTTGCATGCTAATCATTTGTTTTGCAGGAGGTTTTGATGTTGTTTTCTCACTTTGTTGTTGTTTCAGGAAACATTGCTCGTAGGAGAGTCTTTCTCGTCAATCACATCCACCGGTATCCAACCAGAAACAACCTTCCGAGCATACACATGGATCAGTTTCAGCAAGAATTGACAGATGTAAGTATCGCTCCCTGGATTTCCATCCTGATACAAACACGAAAGTGGCGGGGAAGAGGTAGAGTTGCCAGCCAGACATTTTTATCCCGAAGAAACGAGAATGGTAATGCTGCACAAACTAGAAGAAAAGAAGAGGAAAGACACATGTCCTACGAACCAAAGAATCTGGGTTTGGGAGTCGGTTACGACCTGGGAAGGTATTAGCACCAAAGATCGTCTGCCGTACCCGACGGGATCCACGCTTGCAAAGAAAACAGCTTAAAAGGATGAAGAAATGAAAGCTGCTGCAAAGAAAAGGAACTGAATTGGAAAAGAAAAAAAATGGGGAAAATGTAGGGAAAATAAATGAATGTGCTCAAATAGGCCCTACCCTGCTGCCTACGTACCTCATCTGGACAATAAGGATCAGATTCGCCGTAGTTCCCCTAACTAGGGGTGGAAAAGATTGCTTGTGTCTTATGGCTTGAACTGCCTATGTCAATGCTCAGGTGTTGCAGGCTCGGACGACGAGTGCGTAACCGTCTTGAAAAATGATAAGTAGGAGCAAGTTCGCGTACGGGGCGAAGGAGATGAGAAAAGAATTTCCGAAGGAAAGACGCTTATTGTTTGTTTGTGTTTTTTAGAAGTATTTTATTGGTGTGGCACAAGAGAATGAACCCAAATTCTTTTCCCTGGAATGTGTACTTGCTACTACATTCCAAGATGGAATAATAGAACAAGCACACCAAGTAAGGAGAATTCATCCAAGACTTCTTTCCAAGGGCAAGGGCCTAAGTTCATTGACTTGTATTAATTATGTATTTTTATAATTAAATGGAGAAGTATTTTTTAGGAATTTTCTTGATGAAGATGACCTCATGATCCGACTTGTGCATCATGCTAGACAAATGCACTATTCCAAGATGGAATGAATACATATGCCCCATGGAATAAGACTATTACACGAGAAGTCACTTCTTTCTTTATTAATGTTTTTTTAGGTTTTTGTTTTGAGATGAGAAGAGAAAGAGAACCAAAGGAGCAAAAGGCAAAAGTCTAATGGGGAAAGACTAAACCTAAAGTTATCATGCAAAATTGGTCCTAGGGTTAGTGAGATTTCAACTATCCTAAGAGAAAATAAGAACCAAGGAGAAGCAAAAGAAAGGAGAGGAAAGCTAGAGAGTAACTTACTCCTCTAAAGGAGATTCGTTTTATCTAGAGGGGAAAGATAAGAATTGAATCGCATGATGGCATAAGGCACATCAAAAACCACAAAGCATAAGCAACTTAAAAAAAGAAAAGATGAAGAGTTGAAATGTGGATAAACATCCACACTTCACTTACCATGAGCTACTGAAATGTTAGCAAAACTCCAGCAAATTGATCAACACAATCCATGGAAGTAACATGCTCAAAGTTTTAGCAAACAAAGATCAAACAACATGCCAAGCTTTGCAAATACATGACTTACGCGTCGAGAACATGAAAGCACACATCAACCAGCAAGCAAATCACCCTAAACTAGCATATTCAATGATCATACGATGATCCAAGGCAATTAAGACAAGTAAGGGGATCAAACAAGCTCAAAATAGCTCCAAAATGACATTCTGCATCAGCGTTAACCGGTTAACCAGTTCAAACCTGTAGTAAATTACACAGAAAAAGGGTGCGTTAACCGGTTAACCAAAGGGTCTTGATGCAAAATAAATGCAAGCAACGGGTCTTGATGCAAAATTTTGGATGCAAAAGCACTTCTAATCTCCAAACCAGATCTGAACCAAGTAGTGAACCAGCAAATTGATGCAAGGAAGCTATGGATGGAGGTCTAGTTCCAAGATCTACACACTTTAATGCAAAGTTATGTGATCTTCAAAGAGGAACTTTGAGTGATTTTGAAAATTGAGAGAAAAAAGTGAGATAATGGTGAGAGAGATCAAAATTCAGAAAATGGGAATTGAAAATTATGAGAGTCCTTGGTTTGGTTTGGAGGGAAATGGATTAAATATGGTTTAGGTTTGGGGCCCAAAATTTTGGTTTGGAATCCAAAAAATATGGTTTGGAATTGGCTTAGAAAGTGATTAGGACATATCATTGGAATTAGGCTTGGATAAATGCTCTAGATCCTTCTCCTTAATTCAAAATGAATAAAAATCAGAAAATTGGAAAATTGGAGCCAAAACCACATCCCGAATTTGCTGCTGGAATTCAAAATTCGCAAACGTTAACCGGTTAACCAAAGCGTTAACCGGTTAACGCCAGTGAATTTTGAATTCTCCCTCCTTTAGGTGGGAAACTTCCATGATAACCCGATGCCAACCATTTTGATCTGATTCTGATCCCCAATCCCTTTTAGGACGCTGAACATGATACAAAGCTTGTATGAGATACCCCGTGAGCTTCCTGTCAGGTCAACAGGCTTTTGACTTTGACTTGCAGTGCTTCGAATTTCCTGGATGGTCGATCGTATGCCTTATGCTAGAACATGCAAGTTCTATGCTTCATCTTTCTATGCAAAATGCTAAGGACTTGACATGCTTATGATGATTATGATATGATAATGATGTTATAAGGAAGAGGGAAAATTTGGGGTGTTATAGCTGCCTCTATTCAAGCAACTGTTAATCTGAAAAGGACGGTAGTACGGCTATCGACCGTTCAAGATAAACTGTGGTTGAATACCAAGAAGACCTGAAATTTGCACTCTGCTGGAGAATGCAAGCAATGGGAAATAAACCCAATCAAGTGACGCTTTGGCGACTGAAGTGAATACGAAGTAGACGAGCTCCTTCTAACCTGAATTGTTACGCCGGATAATAAAAACCTAGACAAACGAGTCTTCTTCGAGTAAACCTGTTACGCCAGAAACTAGACGTACGAGCCCTCTTCAAGCAAACCTGTTACGCCAGGGACTGGACATACGAGCCCTCTTCATACATTTTGCAATATATGACCTGAGACAAACGAATCTCCTTCGGACAAACCTGTTACTCCAGGACCGGTAACCATTTTGACGTTTAATCCCACCGTCAGGACTTCAAACCTCTTCAACACAAACGAGCATTGGATGATCATCAAGAGAACACAGACGAGCGCCATAAGTCAATGATACAAACGAATATCAGACGATGACCTAAGAAACACAGACGAGCGCTTCAGGAAATGATACAGACGAATATCAGCCACTGATATAGACGAATACCAGAAATCCAACACCGACGAGCATTTGGAGTAGCAATACAGACGAGTACCAGAGTGATTAACAAATCAGAATATATGGATACAAGCTAACATAGACGAGTGTGAGGGATGATACAGACGAGTATGCAAATAATACAAACGAGTTTCAAATAGATAACAAACACAGACGAGCACTGGGGAATGCAGACGAGCAACAATCAAATATCAAACACAAATGAGTGCTTGGGAATGCAGACGAGCATCAAACAAAATCAAACACAGACGGGTGTCGAGGAATGCGAACGAGCAACAATTAAACATCAAACATAGACGAGTGCCGAGGAATGCAGACGAGCAACAATCAAACATCAAACATAGACGAGTTCCGAGGAATGCAGACGAGCATCAACATCTACCACACACAGGCGACTGCTGGGGAAAGCATACGAGCATCAGATGAGTATCAAACACAGACGGGTGCCGAGGAATGCGGATGAGCAACAATCAAACATCAAACACATACGAGTGTCGAGGAATGCGGACGGGCAACAAATGAGTATCAAACACAGACGGGTGCCGAGGAATGCGGACGATCATCAATCAAACATCAAACATAGACTAGTGCCGAGGAATGTGGACGAGCATCAACATCTACCACACATAGGCGACTTCCGAGGAATGCAGACGAGTATAGCAGATTTCAAACACGGACAAGTGCTAGGGCGTGTGTACGGGCAACAAATGCCCAGTAAGAAACACAACTCTGCAGGGGAGAATCAAACGAAGAATAATTCACAAATGAGCGAGTGTTGGGAAAGTAGAAGAATATCCAACAGATATCAAACATCAAACACAGACGAGTGTCGAGGAATGCATACGAGCAACTATCAAACAACATAAAACACAGACGAGTGTTGAGATGTGCATACGAGCAACAAACGAAGCACGAGCACCGACGAATGTTAGGGAATGCAAACAAGCATCAAACAAAGTGCCCTGATTGGAAACAATAATCACGGCTCTGCAGGGGAACCAGGTCAAAAGGCTTTGATGATGCTTATCTCTGACTGGGGAGATGAATACCTGTCTGTATCATCACAAAGGCCAAAAATAAATTGGCGAATTCTCTGGGAGAAGACTTCAATGGTGGGAGCAAGTCCCGATCATGAACTCTACGGAGGATAACCGTCTTCAGACTTGGCTGGGGATGATGCTTGGTCAGACCCTAGTTGGGGATGATGCTTGGTCAGACCCTAGCTAGGGAGGGAATTCTGAAAATTCTAACTCTGTGGGGAAACCAGGCGCACAACTACTTGCTGGGGAGGACTTCGCTCGTGGAAAGATAATCCGCTTGGGGAAGACTTCTCTCTTCAATTAGCCTTGGAATTCCGCTGGGGAAATAATCAAGATATCCTGGCAATACTTGGTTGAGGAAAAAAATGTGAACAAATGTCTGCACTACTTTGTCACGCTGGCCAAAAATAAATTGGCGAACTCACTGGATTTCAATGATGGTTGCGTACCAATCATGAAACTCTGTGAGGAAATGACGAATTCCCGACCCGACTGGGGAAATACTCGGTCAAATAACCTTCGCTAGGGAAAGAGTTATGACAGTTACAACCCTGCGGGGAAATAGGCCTTCAGTTGCTCGTTGGGAATAGCCCATTCTGACACAAAGACTCCGATTAGGGACAAACCTCTTCGATTGGGTTTGAAGTTCTGCTAGGGATACCACCGTACTCTGACTCAACTGGGAAAGGTTCCATCCGAACTCTACTGGGGATAACCATGTCTTTCTTGTGAAGAACAACCACCACTTAGGGAGGACACCTCTTTAATTAGGTTTGAAGTTTCGCCGGGGATTCCACTTGCTCTAGCTCAGCTGGGGAGCACTCTCTACTTGGGAAAATACCACATCGCCCTGCAAAACCTGAAATAGCAGTATACACACATGTGCCCCGGGGACTTGCATGGTATAATTTGTTCATCCATTGTCACTCGACACTCAAAGACAGTTTTAATTGTTTCACTGCAATGTCAATTTTCTTAGAAAAATCAACATGTTTCATATGCAATGTTCATTTTGCCAAAAATTCAAGTATTTTTTTCAAACAAAGTAAACACAACGCAACACGATTTTTTGGCTGAATATTCATTCATTGAATGGCTTCTGAATAGGAAAAGTCTTACATCAGGAAGCAACTACCTGGAAAGAGGTAGCTACCATAAAATTGAGAAAAGAAATTATCCTAATGCCAATGTACACGACATTCCCATGAGTTTCCTTCCTACTATGACCAGCATGTCTTCAAGACTTTCAGTTCTTGCCTTCGCTTTCTAAAGAGGACGAGGGGACTGATTCATATCCTTCTGATATTGTTAGACTGTATGAAACGGTGATTTGGTTCAGCTTACCCGGATCGCAATTGTTCGCTTATTCCTTTGTTTTGCGTGGATTGCCCTTTCAGGTTTTCAATCCACCGGGATACCCTTTTTTGCCTGAGCTATCTGATGTGGCTTTTCAGCTCAGCGGGTGTACACATTTTTTCATTTATTTTCCCTAACTTTTTCCCGAGCTTTTTTATTCTGTTTTTAGCTCACCGGGATGCCCTTTTCTTGCCTAGACTTTAATTCTGTTTTTGTGTCCAGCGGGTCTTTTTATGCGAAGTATTTTTTAACTACGTCCGAGTTAACAGGAGACTGGAAATCTTCTCCATCCATAGTAGTGAGCATCAGTGCCCCACCTGAGAAAACTTTATTTACTATGAATGGGCCTTCGTAGTTTGGGGTCCACTTGCCCCTGTGATCTGAACTTGGAGGAATGATCCTCTTGAGTACAAGCTCGCCTACTTGATACTCTCGAGTACGTACTCGTTGGTTGAATGCTCGCTTCATTCTCCTCTAATAAAGCTGACCATGACAGATATCCGCTAATCTCTTTTCCTCAATTAGACACAATTGATTATATCGAGCACGTACCCATTCATCCTCATCA
This sequence comes from Lathyrus aphaca, assembly GCA_963966055.1. Classification (NCBI taxonomy): domain Eukaryota; kingdom Viridiplantae; phylum Streptophyta; class Magnoliopsida; order Fabales; family Fabaceae; genus Lathyrus; species Lathyrus aphaca. The sequence continues at coordinate 199,621,342 of OZ014519.1, read as the reverse complement.
AGCTTCACATCCATCATCACACGCAAAGAAGGAGTTTCTACCTCGACAGGCAAGACTGCCTCCATACCATACACTAAGGAGAATAGAGTTGCCCCGGTTGACGTCCTGACTGACGTTCGGTACCCATGTAGTGCAAATGGTAACATCTCATGCCAATCCTTGTAAGTGACAACCATCTTCTGCACAATCTTCTTAATATTCTTGTTAGCTGCCTCTACCGCGTCATTCATCTTTGGCCGGTAAGGAGAAGAATTGTGATGTTGAATCTTGAAGTCCCGACATAGTTCTGCCATCATCTTGTTGTTTAAGTTGGAACCATTATCAGTAATGATTCTCTCGGGCACTCCGTATCTGCAAATGATGTCTCTCTTCAGAAACCTGACTACCACCTGGCGAGTGACATTGGCATAAGATCTGCTTTAACCCATTTGGTAAAGTAATCAATCGCGACCAAGATGAAACGATGACCGTTTGAAGCAGTAGGCTTTATCTTCCAGATCATGTCAATGCCCCACATAGAAAAGGGCCAAGGAGATGACATGACGTTGAGCGGGCTTGGAGGAACATGCACCTTGTCTGCATATATCTGGCACTTGTGGCATTTACGGGCGTACGAACAACAGTCTGGATCCATTGTTAACCAATAATACCCTGATCTCAACAACTTCTTAGCCATTGCATGCCCTCCTGCATGGGTACCGAAAGATCCCTCGTGGACTTCCTACATTAACAGGTCTGCTTCGTGTCTATCCACGCATCTGAGCAAGACCATGTCAAAGTTTCTCTTGTACAGAACTCCGTTTGCATTCAACAAGAAGCTAGCAGCAAGTCGTCTCAAGGTCTTATTTTCATTGGATGATGCCCCAGCGGGGTATTCTTGTTTTTCCAGGAAAAGCTTAATTCGATGTACCAAGGTTTCTCATCAGACACTGCGTCTACAGAGAAAGCATAAGCTGGTGCCTCAAGTCTGGAAATGTCAATCCTAGGCACGTAATTCCAACACAAGACTTTGATGGACGAAGAAAGAGTAGCCAATGCATCGGAAAATTAATTCTCATCTCGTGGTATATATAGAAGCTTAACCATTGTGAAGAACGTCAACAGTCTCCTAGCATAATCCCTATAAGGAATAAAGTGTTATTGATGTGTATACCACTTGCCGGTAATCTGGTTGATAATGAGGGCTGAATCTCCGAATATATCGAGGGTCTTAATCCGAAGATTAGAAGCCTCCTCTATTCCCATTATGCACGCCTCGTATTCCGCTTCATTATTGGTGCAGCTAAAAGTAATTATGGCAGCAAAGGGAAAGTGAACACCTTCGGGTGTGATAAGAACAACACCAACTCCGCGTCCATTGATATTGACTGCCCCATCTAACATCAACTTCCATTTGGATTCAGGGTCAGGCCCCTCCTCTGGAAGTGGTTCCTCGCAGTCTCTTGCTTTGAGGTACACAATGTCCTCATAAGGGAAATCAAACTTCATTGGCTGATATTCGTCTTCAAGCGGTTGTTGTGCAAGATAATCTGACAATACACTTCCTTTGATGGCTTTCTAGGAGGTATATTGTATGTTATACTCTATTAATATCAATTTCCACCTTGCAACCCTTCCAGTTAATGCTGGTTTCTCGAAAATATACTTGACGGGGTCCATTTTTGAGATTAGCAATGTGGTATGGGTCAACATGTACGGTCTCAGTCGGCGAGCAGTCCATACCAAAGCGCAACAAGTTTTCTCGAGCAGTGAGTAACAGGATTCACAGTCGCTAAACTTATTACTAAGGTAATAAATAGCATGCTCTTTTCTACCAGACTCGTCATGTTGGCCTAGAACACACACCATTGACCCTTCTAACACAGTCAATTAGATGATAAGTGGCCTTCCTGGAACTGGGGGCATTAGAATCGGAGGCTCCTGCAAATATTCTTCTATCTTTTCAAAGGCTCTTTCACAGTCCTCGTTCCACCTGGCCGCTTTTTCTTTTCTTAACAATTTGAATATTGGCTCGCATGTGGCAGTTAGATGAGATATAAACCGAGAAATGTAGTTCAATCTCCATAAAAACCCACGCATTTCTTTTTCTGTTTTCGGTGCAGGCATGTCTTGTATTTCTTTTACTTTTGCAGGATCTACCTCAATCCCCCTCTGGTTAACAATAAAACCCAGCAATTTACCAGAACTCACTCCAAAAGTGCACTTGTTTGGATTCAACCTCAGTTGGTACTTTATCAATCTATCAAACAGCGTTTTGAGATTAACCATATGCTCTTCTTCGTCCCAGGACTTGGCAATCATATCGTCCACATAACATTCAATTTCCTTGTGTATCATATCGTGGAACAAAGTTACCATAGCTCGTTGATACATTGCCCCGACATTTTTCAATCCAAAGGGCATAACCTTATAACATAATGTACCCCACGGGGTTATGAACGTCCTTTTATCCATGTCTTCCGGTGCCATCTTGATCTGATTATACCCGGAGAAGCCATCCATGAAAACAAATACCGAGAACTGAGCGATGTTATCTACCAGCACATCAATGTGAGGTAATGGGAAGTCATCCTTCAGACTTGCTTTGTTTAGATCCCGATAATCGATGCACATCCGGACCTTTCCATCCTTCTTTGGTACATGCACAATGTTAGCTACCCAAGGTGGGTAACTAGTTACAGCAAGGAACCTGACATCCCACTACTTTTGAACTTCCTCCTTGATCTTCATAGCCATATCAGGGCTAGTTTTTCTCAGCTTTTGCTTTACAGGAGGACAATCTTCCCTTAATGTCAGCTTGTGCACAACAATGTCAGTATCCAACCCCGACATATCTTGATACGACCAAGCAAAGATATCCACATATTCACGCAGCATACCGATCAACTTCTTCTTTACCTCGTCCTGCAGACTAGCCCCAATCTTTATCTCTTTTATTACGCCTTCAGACCTGATGTTGATGATCTCTATTTCTTCCTGATAAGGCTGAATGACCCTTTCCTCTTGTTTTAACAATCTAGCCAATTCTTCCGGGGGTTCACAATCATCCTCAACCCCTTCATCAGCTTGGTAGATAGGGTTGTCGAAGTCATGCATAGTCATAGCTGGAACATTATCACATGAATTCGAATGATCAACACTGTACAAATGATGTGCTTATTTCAGAATATGTTCTTTCAAAGGAGACACAAACACACAAAAACACTAGAAAGAAAAACATTTCCATTTTATTTGTTTTTTGTGAAAAAAATTTAAAACTAAAGAAAGAGAACTCAATTCACTTGAAAAATGTCCTTTATTTCATAGAAAAAGTAAATGCATTAAAACATGGTGGCCCTACAGATGGATCCATGCACCTTGAGCATAGTGCAGGATTTGACATGCAGTATGATAAAAAGGAAACAAAGAAAATTACTTTGACTGCCAAGTAACTTGGACAAAATCTTCGGCAGACCAGTTCCGGATCTCCTCCCCAGGTACGCATGGGTGAATCCAGTTATCCAAGTCGCAGTCACTATCCCCATCTGCATTTGTATCACAAATGTTGTTGTAGTCGAGCATTCCAGCGCTTGTGAATGTTATGGGCTTACTGCCATGAGACCAGCTGGACTAACCAGGTTGATATCCGAGACCGAACTTGTCATCCTTCCCTTCCACTTCTAACAGCTTGCCCCAGCCCTGGGAATTTCCGGATTGGACTACTTCCTTAGCTTGCTTGTAGGAGTAGATAGGAGTACCTTCCTTCTCATTGCTCTGAACTGCAACAACCAGAGACAAAGTACTAACATTGATTGTCTCAAAAGCTTGGCAAAGTGTCTCATGGATCTCCCCGTCCATTTCCACGTATTTGAAGGTCGACAGATGGCTTACGAAAATATCTTCCTCTCTGAATACCGTAACAACCTGGTCGTCTACTACATACTTAAACTTCTGATGCAACGTGGATGTCACTGCGCTAGCAACATGAATCCAAGGACGTCCCAGCAGACAACTATAAGCGGGTTGAATATCCATAACATAAAATGTACTCTTGAATACCTGAGACCCAATCTTTACCGGTAGCTCCACCTTCCCAAACACAGATCTTCGTGACCCATCAAAGGCTTTCACAATCAAATCATTGGGACGCAAAACAATGCCATCAACATTCAGCTTCATTAAGGCCTTATTAGGGAGTACATTGATAGAACAACACCCTTACACTCCATGGTGATGTGTAAGGCCTTGTTGTGATTACGCCCCTCGGAAGTGAGATCTCTATCCATGAATCCCAGCCCATGGCTGGCGTTCACACTGCCTACCACGGCCTCCAACTGGTTAACAATTATCTCTTGTGGTACATATGCCATTTGTAAAACTTTTAGCAAAGCCTCCAGGTGAGCTTGAGAACACATCAACAATGACAAAATGGATATCTTGGAGGGGGACTGATTCAGCTGTTCAACCACCTTATAGTTACTTTTCTTAATTATCCTCATGAACTCTTCAACTTCTTTTTCAAAATTGCCTTGACTAGCAGCAGGAGTTGTCACCTCTTCAGTCACTATCTGCTTAACCTTAGCCTTTGCCGCGACTTCAGCTTCGGGACCACCTCTAAGAACTTTAGGAGCAAAGAGACGCCCACTCCGGGTAAACCCACCAACTCCTCCGACATTCACAACGGTCGGGTCAATTGCTACTGTTTTACTCTCCAACTTCTGGCCTTCTACATATATGTCTGAGCCATAGTGCCAACGGATGGCTTTGTTATCAACATAAGGAACCGGTCTCGGAACAGTGATAGTAACCAGACTCACTTCTGGAACATAGATAGTCACCGACTCTCTCCGGGCATGAACCTCAGCAAGATCAAAGTAAATTGTCACTGTAGACACACAATCACTTCTATTGTCAACTCTGTCAAACTATAGAAACCCCTCGTCAATCAAACACTGCAGCCCAACTTTCAACTCTCCACAACCATTAACTGAATTCAAACAATCTTCATAGTCAAAATCACAACCCAGAAATACATGCCCTTTCAACAATCTGTCTTTCACGACCAACAACGAAGTATTTACTTGATCCACATTCAGAATCAGGTTCAACCTCTCGCCACCGTCAACAACATTTATCCGGGCCTCTCCATGATTTGGAATGGGGTTTGATGTAACATTTGGAGGTAGTGCGAAATTAATTGCTTTTGAGTCAATCAAGTCTTGGACCTTATGCTGTAATGCTCTGCACTTCTCCGTTGAGTGCCCAGGAGCTCCTGAATGAAATGCGCATCTTGCATTAGCATCATACCCCACTGGAAGCTCTCCAAGTGGAGGTGGTGCTAATGTCCTCAACTAAACCAAGTTCAAGTCTAACAATCTTATGAGTAGTGTTTTATACGTCATCGGGGTGGCTTCAAGCACCCTGTTAGCTGGATGAGTTTGTCTCTGTTGATAGGGTCTTTGCTGATAGTTATGGCGCTGCGGGATTTTGTTGTTGTTGTTGTTGTGGTGGTGGTTGTTGCACAGGACTTGATGGAATAGTGACAGCTGCCACCTTCCCGTAAGATCCTTTGTATCCACGGCCTCGGCCTCAACCGTACACAACATTAGCTTCTCCCTCCTTTCTTCTTGGAGGTCCACTGCAATCCTTTCTCACACCACTTGAGTTAACTGCACCATTGTCTTGGATCTTCCCCATTTTTAGAAGAGTTTCAACCCTCTCTCCAACTATCACGATGTCATTAAACTTGGTCGCTGAGCAAGACACCAGTCTCTCAATAAACACCCCATGCAGTGTTACCATAAACATGTCTGCCATTTCATTCTCTAACAAGGGAGTTTGCACTCGAGCAGCAAGCTGACGCCACCTTTGGGCATACTCTTTGAACCCTTCTTTAGCACTCTGAGACATTGTCTGCAACTGGGTACGATTTGGAGCCATATCCAAATTATACTGATATTGTTTCACAAATGCCTCAACTAAATCCTTCCAGCTTCGAATATTGACCTGGCTCAACTTCATGTAGCATTCCAAGGAAGCTCCTACAAGACTATCCTGGAAGTAATACATCCACAGCTTTTCATCATCTGTATGCGCAACAATCCTTCCCACAAAAGACTGAAGGTGAGTTTTCGGGAAAGCTGTTCCATTGTACTTATCAAAAGTAGGGACTTTGAACTTGTAGGGAATTCTCACCCCTGGCACTAAGCCCAGATCAGTGATGTTAAACCCTAGAGAACTCTAAGATTGAATGGCACGAATTTGCTCAGCCATTTCTTCAAACCTCCTATTCATATCAACCCCCTTGGCCTTATGCCTCATCCATCAATGTGAACTGTTCATCCTGCCCATCTATCTGCATATTATTCACTCCATCATTGATAATAGTGACCCCAAGTTGCATCACTGGGATTTCAACATGACAGGCGCCAGCCCCATTGCGATTACCTCCATCTGTTGTCCCATTGTTCCTGGCTTGATTGTTCTCCACCATTTCGCGCAACTGCTCTTGAGTTTGACCCATTCCAGCCATGAGGGTCATGAATTTGTCCATTCTCGTCCTTAAATCATCCAGATCTGCTTGCATCTACTCCATGGATTTTTCTCTGTTCACCTTTATAGGGTATCTGTGCACAGTTGACTGTCTCTGAACCTTCTTAGGAGCTATAGTGCCTGAAAGTGACATGAATGTTAGAACATTGGAGAAATACCTACAAAACAACAAACACGTTATATGCATGCAATGTAACTATTCATGTTTCCACGTCCAGGCATTAATATTCCCCAGTTGTAACAGCCCGGGCCCCTCGCAAGACAATCTCGGCACTGCCACCTCACGATCTTCTCTACTCCCCTCACTAGTAGATTTTTTGCCTTCCGTGGGAATCAAACCCTGTACCCTGGGGTTCAAGTACATGCTCAATCCATTCCCACTACCAATTGAGCTAGTAGCTCAATTGGTAGTGGGAATGGATTGAGCTTGTACTTGAACCCCAGGGTACAGGGTTCGATTCCCACGGAAGGCAAAAAATCTACTGGTGAGGGGAGTAGAGAAGTTCGTGAGGTGGCAGTGTCGGGATTGCCTTGTGAGGGGCTCGGGCTGTTACAAAATTTTTTTTTGTAACAGCCCGGGCCCCTCGCAAGGCAATCCCGACACTACCACCTCACGATATTCTCTACTCCCCTCACTAGTAGAGTTTTTCCCTTCCGTGGGAATCGAACCATGTACCCTAGGGTTCAAGTACATGTTCAATCCATTCCCACTACCAATTGAGCTTTGTACTAGTGAGGGGAGTAGAGAAGATCGTGAGGTGGTAGTGCCGGGTTTGCCTTGCGAGGGGCCCGGGCTGTTACAAAAAAAAGCTCAAGTGGTAGTGGGAATGGAATGAACATGTACTTGAACCCCGGCGTACATGGTTCGATTCCCACGGAAGGCAAAAAATCTATTAGTGAGGGGTTTTTTGTAACAGCCCGGGCCCCTCGCAAGGCAATCCCGACACTGCATCCTCACGATCTTCTCTACCCCCTCTCTAGTAGAGTTTTAGCCTTCTGTGGGAATCGAACCATGTACCCTGGGGTTCAAGTACATGTTCATTCCATTCCCACTACCAATTGAGCTACTAGCGCAAGTGGTAGTGGGAATGGAATGAACATGTACTTGAACCCCAGGGTACATGGTTCGATTCCCACAGAAGGCAAAAACTCTACTAGAGAGGGGGTATAGAAGATCGTGAGGTGGCAGTGTCGGGATTGCCTTGCGAGGGGCCCGGGCTATTACACCAGTTCTGGTATTTTGACAGAAAATACTCCATATGACTCTTTGGAAACTAACTTTTCAAACTCTTTTGAGGAGTATTCAGACCCTGATGGCTTAGGACCAACAACTTTGCTCATTCAGAAACGGTAACTGGAAAGTATCATTGCATTATATGAACAAACTACCAATGACCAGAGTCATAGATATAAACAGAATTCCCTAAATGGTTACAATTCAATGCAAAAGACAGAAAGATAAAGAAAGACTCCTACAACAAGCCTGTAGGTAATTTGAATACAATCAACAATAAACTAAAACCCTAGGCTAAAAGAAGATTCATGCTCCTCTTCTGCAGTCATCACCTCTGTCTGGTTCTTCTTGACGCCTTCTCTCAGCTTAAGATCTGGAATCTCCTTTATTTTTTCCTCCTAGGCTAGCTGGCTTTGTACCAATTGCTGAGTCCTTTCCCTTCGTATCTTGTGAACTTGTTCTACTTCTTCTTTCTTGAATTCCATATGCACCTCAAAGAACTCTTCCTTTTCTTTGTACTTCTTCTGCTCCTGTTCTCTTTGGCCTTGTAACCAAGTAATGGACTGACGAGCTTCTCTAAGATTCTTCACAATCTTCTTATGCTCTGCTTTTCTTTTTGACTCTGTTAGACCCAATCTCTGAAAATGAGCTTCTCTCCCAGCAAACTCCTTTTATTTAGCTTCTAAGGTAGCCTGCATCCTCTGTAGCTTTTCTTCGGCTTCTTGCTTAGCGTGATTGGCACGGTGATACAAGCTAGCCATCTCAGAATTCTCTACTTGAACCTTGTGCAACCGAGCTTCCAACTTCTTGTAATTTTTAAGAGAAATAGTTGTTTGTACTGGTACCTCTTTTGAATATAGTGGAGCCTCCACTGAAAATGGAAGGAAGAAGGTATCAACCCTGCCTTGTATCCAAGTAGCAAAAGAGGGATAAGTCTTTGGGTCCAACTTTCTGAGTTCTTTCTTACCCTCCCTAACCTTTGTTTCCCAAGCTTGAGATACTTGGATAACTAACTGCTCGTTATCTTCAGCCGAAAAATACATAGTCTTAGCTATTTCTTCATCTGATGGAGGATCCTTTAGTGGATAGCCAAATTGCTTTCTAGACAACACATGGTTATGACTTATCACTCCCTTCCTATTTAACAAAGGCACATAGGGAAAATCACCACACCTTGTAATAAACTCCTTTCCCACTAAACTTCTGCTACATCCCCAAACTATGTCATCAGATGTTAACCCCATCAATCTTCTAGCCCACTTCCAATCTTGCTTAAGATCTTTGAACGGTTCTGACTTTGGAAGCTGTGAGACATAGCATGATTTTAATGTGTCAAAAACATGGCATGTTTCTAAAGCTGGACAGGTTCACAATGAAAAGGAAGGTTTGGCTATTTTGGAAAAATATACTGAATGAGCCGACTCAAATTCATCAATGAGCCGGCTCATTCAGTGTTAACTTGTTGAGAAATGGTCGGGTCCAAACAGGTTTCCTGGAACATAATTTTGGTCGACTCATGAGAGTGAATGAGCCGACTCATAATCTCTCATGAGCCGACTCATTCAGTGTTAGATTGATGAAAAATGCTCGGGTCCAAACAGGCTGCCTGGAACATACTTTTGGTTGACTCATGAGAGTGAATGAGCCTACTCATAATCTCTCATGAGCCGACTCATGAAGAAATCTTCTCCACTCATTTCTCACGGGTCTCAATAGGCTGCCTTTCTGTTATTTTAGGTCGGCTCATTTGTAAGTTTGAGCCGGCTCATTTAAAGGCTTGAGTCGGCTCATTGCTGTGCTAACTCATTTTTTCATTTATTTTTATCTCTCTTATAATTCATTTCCTCTAACCAATATAAATAGGTGCTGAATTTCTTTTGAGAAGGTTAACAAGGAAAGTGAAAGATATACACATATCTCTCTTCATCTTCTTCATTCTTGCATCAATCAAACAATTACGCACAATAATCTTTGTTCTATCTTGGTGTATGTTTTGAAGATAACGTTCAATTGTGAATCAGAATTTCAGATTAGGTTTAGAGTGTGTGGGTTTTCCTTGGAAAATTCCGTTGGGGTTTTATCCTCCAAGATCATTGAAGATTTGGGGGTTTTGCACACATCGATCGGTCGTAGATTCAATCGAGTGAGGTAGATTGAAGATCAAGTGGATCATTCTCTCATATCACGGTAGACAGAGGATTGCGAAGGTCTTTGTGGGTTCACAAGTGTGGGAGAAACTCAGTCGTGCTCAAAGTTTGAAGAATCGTGTATTCTTGCAATAAGGGAGCAATTTAATCTGAGGCTTTCTCGACACGCGTGGAAGACTTGATTCTAAATTGGATCAAGGGACAAGAAGAAGAATTGACAACACTTTCAACTTGGTTTGGTTTGTTGGTTAATTCATTTCTATTCTTGTAAACCAATTGAGATTTAATAAAATTGCCCAATTCAATTTCGAATTGGGGGCAGAGTACTTCGAGCGAGGACGACAAAGGAACTGCCTCAACAAATTCCTTGTGTTCTTATTATTTCTCGCATTCTTCTTTTGTTTAAATTGATATTGTGTGCTTGAAAATTCTGGTGTATCAAATTAGTGCAAACAAGGTGTTTAATACATTGCTTCACTCAAAAGTGTTGATTAGAGTGAGTAAAATTCTGCACTATTTGAAACAACAAAATTGCCCTTGGAGTGTGCACTCCAAGTGTTTGATAAAAATCTAAATCACACAAAATCAATATCTTTGTATTTGTTTTCTTCTCCATTCATCATTAAGATTAGTTTTATCAAGTGCTGAATATTCAAGTGTATCATTTGTAAATCATTAATTCATCTAGTCATCATTTCACTCTAATTGGGTTTTACGCATATCCGATCTCCGGTGACTTCAAATTTGAACTAGACGATTTTTCAGGAAACTTCCGCTATTCTCTTTCAACTTAATTTTGAAAAGATAAATTTTAAAAAGTAATCTATTCAACCCCCCTTCTAGATCCGCGCTATCGTCTAACAAGTGGTATCAAGAGCGCCGGTTTATCTAGTGCTTCACATACAACTTATTGGAAAATGGACAACGATCCAACGGGGGCGTACAATAGAGCTCCAGTTTTTACAGGAGAAAACTATAGTCACTGGAAAGATTGTATGCGTATCCATATCAACTTTGTTGATATAAAAATTTGGAAAGTTATCCAAGAAGGCCATTTTCAAATAACCATGGTCGGACCAGATAATGTCCAAATTGAGAAACCGGAAGCACAATGGGATGATAATGATGAAAAGAAATATAGCTATGATTGGAAAGCTTGAAACATACTTATAGCTTCCTTGGGAGCTGATGAATATTTTCGAGTTTCTCATCACACATTGGCTAAAGCTATGTGAGAAGCCTTACAAGTTGCCCATGAAGGAACCAATGATGTTAAGCTAGCTAGAATTAATACTTTACAACAAGAGTTTGATCGTTTTCACATGAGCCAAGGGGAAACCGTTTGTGAAATAGGAAAAAGATTTTCTCACTTGACTAATAGATTAAATGCTCTTGGTAAAACTACTCCTAATGATGTTGCAACTAACAAGATTTTGAGATGTCTTACTAGGTAATGGTTGCCAAAAGTTACGGCAATTAAAGAAGCCAATGACGTAAGAACGTTAGATCTAACGACTCTCATTGGAAAACTACAAGAGCATGAACAAGAGCTCTTAAACTTAAATGAGCATGAAGACAAAGAGAAGAAATAAAAGATCGAGAAAAATAAAGATCACGAGAAGAAGAAGAAGTCCATTGCGTTAAAAGCTTCTTCATCAAAATCCTCCACAAATAAAGATAGTGGGAGTGATACTAGTGATGATGATGACGAATCAAATAAAGATATGGGCTTATTCGTAAGAAGATACAATCAGTGTCTCAAAAAGAATGAGATCTCTCATTCGGACAAGCGTCTCATCAACTATCGAAGAAATTCAAATCCTTCCAAACAAGAGTATGTTAAAAATACTAAAGGCAAAGGATCTTGTTACAACTGCGGAAAACCGGGACATTATAAACCAGATTGTCCTATGTTAAAGAAAGACAAGGAAAAAGACAAATATCAAAGAAAAGGCAACAAGGCTAGAAGAGCATATATAGCTTGGGAAAGATATAGTGAGTCATCTAGCAAAGATACCTCAAGTGATGAGGAAGAGAAAGTAAATCTTTGCCTCATGGCTCACAAGAAAAGCAAGAAAGAGGTAAAACACGCTAAATACGAATATGCTGAAAAACTTTCTTATAATGATTTGCTTAGTAAGTTTAATATTCTCCATCAAGAAGCTAAAGAAGATTTCAAGCGTATTGCATCCGATAAAAGAATTTTTGCCTATTTAGAAGGAAAAGTTTCGGATAGTGAAAATGCTATGAAAGCTCTTAAGGCATCAATGGTAGAATCTATAGTAGAAGACAAACGAGAATGGCACAACTTTCATGGTTGTGAAACTTGTTGGATTTGGCAAAAGGAAGTCAAAACTCTTCAAGCCAAACTAAACAAGTTATCACAACCAAAAATGACATTCACTATTGATCATTCAAACTTTAGGGAATCAATGAATAATCCATTTCAAAAATACACCTATGTTGTGAAGGATCAAAATAGTCAATGCAAATCAAAACCATTCTTGAAATGTCATTATTGTTGTAGGGAAGGTCATAAAATTGCTAAATGTCGCTTTAGGAAACACTTGGTCCCAAAAGGCATTTGTCAATGGTTGCCTAAAAGCAACAAAATTTTCACTCACACTCTAGTACCCAATGAAAATTGGTTACCTTTATCTCTTGTCTAATCATACAAGTGGAGTGTCTTGAGACTATGGAGAAACGGTGGTTTCTTGATAGTGGATGCTCAAGACATATGACAGGTGATATTTCCCTATTCTATGACTTTGTGTCTAAGAAGAAGGCCTTTGTTACCTATGGTGATAACAACAAAGGAGCTATACTCGGTAAAGGTAGTGTAGGTAATCCCTTTTCTACATCTATCTCTAATGTCATTTTAGTTGAGGGTCTTAAACATAACCTTGTTAGCATTAGTCAATTATGTGATAAGGGATATAATGTCTCTTTCTCTAAAGAAGGATGCATAATTAAACACAATGACAACAAAGAGGATGTGTTTAAAGGCCTGAGGGTTAATAATGTTTATTTGCATGATTTGAATTCTATGACCATGAGTAACCCTAAATGTCTTATTTCCAAAAGTGAGGAATCTTGGCTTTGGAATAGACGCTTAGCTCATGTAAACTTTGACTTGCTAATTAAGATTGTGTCCAAAAACTTGGTAGTCGGCTTGCCTAACATAAAGTTCACTAAAGATCATCTTTGTGATGCATGCCAAATGGGTAAGCAAACTAAGATATCTTTTAAATCAAAAAATTTAGTCTCTACTTCTAGACCTCTTGAACTTCTACACATGGATCTTTTCGGTCCCTCTAGAATCAAAAGTATAGGAGGGAACTATTATGGTTTTGTTATTGTTGACGACTACTCTCGATTTTGTTGGACTATCTTTTTAGCTAGTAAAAGTGATAGCTTTTCGGCCTTTGAAACTTTTGCCAAATTATCTCAAAACAAACTTGGTACAAAAATTGTAACTATTAGAAGTGACCATGGAGGTGAGTTTGAAAATCATCTCTTTGAAAACTTTTGTGAAAACCATGGAATTGATCACAACTTCACCGCTCCCAGAACACCAAAACAAAATGGTGTTGTGGAACGTAAAAACCGTGTGTTGGAGGAATTGGGAAGAACTATGATTAATGATAGCGGTCTTCCTAAATATTTTTGGGCCAATGCTATTATCACCGCTTGCTATGTTTTGAATAGGATCACTATTCGACCTATTCTAAACAAAACACCCTATGAACTTTTAAAAGGAAGAAAACCAAATGTTTCACATCTTCATGTTTTTGGTTGCAAATGCTTTGTGCTTAGTAATGGAAAAGAGAATCTTGGAAAATTTGATTCAAAGGCGGATGAAGGCATCTTCCTTGGATACTCTAATTCAAGCAAAGCATATAGAATTTTCAATAAAAGATTGCTTTTAGTCGAATAACCTGTACATGTATCCTTTGATGAAGCTTATCCTAATGTTGTCGAAAAAGGTAGTGGTGTTATTGGTGCAGGTGCCTCCTCTAATGAGATTGTTAAAGACATTGTTGTTTCTCGTGTTGAACCCTTGCCAAATGTTGTGTATAAGGAGCCAGTGGATGTGTCTAGTCTCAAATATGAAGGTGAAGCATCCCCTCAAAATGATCTACCATTGGAATGGAAGACATCAAAAGATCATCCTATCAATAACATCATTGGAGATATTCCAAAGGGTGTCATTACTAGATCAAGGCTAAGTAATTTTTGTTTTTATCATGCCTTTATATCTCAAATTGAGCCTAAGAATGCCAAAGAAGCATTACTTGATGAAAATTGGTTCCTAGCTATGCAAGAGGAATTAAATCAATTTAAAAGAAATGAGGTTTGGGACCTTGTCCCTCCTCCATTAAATCATCGAGTAATTGGCACCAAATGGGTTTTTAGGAACAAATTGGATGAAAATGGCACTATCATTCGCAACAAGGCTCGTCTTGTTGCTCAAGGGTATAACCAAGAGGAAGGCATAGACTATGAGGAAACTTATGCTCCTGTTGCCCGCCTTGAAGCTATACGCCTTTTGCTTGCATTTGCATGTTCTCAAAATTTTAAACTATATCAAATGGATGTTAAGAGTGCATTCCTTAACGGATATATAAATGAAGAGGTTTATGTGTGTCAACCTCCTGGGTTTGAAATTTTTGAAAAACCAAATTATGTTTACAAATTAAAACGAGCATTATATGGTCTCAAACAAGCTCCTAGAGCTTGGTATGAGCATCTAAGCAAATTTTTAATCAATCAAGGTTTTTCAAGAGGAAAAGTTGATACTACTCTCTTTATTAAACGTGAAGGAAAACATTCTATATTAGTTAAAGTATATGTAGATGATATTATATTTGGCTCTACTAATATGAAGTTGGTCAAAGAATTTTCAAGTTCTATGCAAGGTGAGTTTGAGATGAGTATGATGGGGGAGCTAAATTTCTTCCTCGGACTTCAAATTAGACAACTTGAAGATGGAACCTTCATAAGTCAAACTAAATATTGCAATGAGTTGCTCAAGAGGTTTGATATGACAAACTCCAAGCCTATTGATACACCAATGCCTACAGCGGCAAGTCTTGATCGTGATGAAAAAGGTAAGGATGTTGATATAAAAAGGTATCGAGGTATGATTGGTTCTCTTCTTTATCTCACCGCATCGCGTCCCGATATTATGTTCAGTGTATGTATGTGTGCTAGGTTTCAATCTTGCCCTAAGGAATCACATTTAAAATCAGTTAAACGCATACTTAGGTATCTTTGTGGTACTTCTAAGTTTGGTCTATGGTATCCTAAGGGTAGTGATTGTTCCTTGGTAGGTTTTTCCGATTCCAATTTTGCCGGTTGCAAAGTGGATAGGAAAAGCACTAGTGGAACTTGTCATTTCTTTTCAAACTCTCTTATCAGTTGCCATAGCAAAAAGCAAGTCTCTGTTGCCTTGTCAACTGCAGAGGCAGAGTATATTGCAGCCGGAAATTGTTGTGCCCAAATTCTATGGCTAAAACAACAATTGCTCGACTTCAATATCTCTCTCAAGCAAATTCCAATATTTTGTGACAATACTAGTGCAATTAATCTTACCAAGAATCCTATTCTTCATTCACGCACTAAACATATTGAAATCACGCATCATTTTCTTAGGGATCATGTAGAGAAAGGTGATGTGGTGTTTGAGCATGTTGATAGTGTAAATCAACTAGCCGATATTTTTACAAAACCACTTGCTACCGATCCTTTCTTCTTTATCCGTAGAGAACTTGGTGTTCTTGATATATCTGATAGATCTTAGTAATCATTGTCTTGATTATATTATTCCTTGAGTAATTTCACTTGTATCTCACATCTTATTATGAGGTATCATCTTTCATTCATCTCTCATATACTCGAGGTAATATCCTTCTTTACTCACTTATCTTAAATCATTCTTGATGTATGTATTTAGTAAGAATGTGTGCATGGAGTATGTTTGTTAATTAATCTATTTCTTTTGGATTGTGTGTGATTGTGTGACAAATAACTTGAATTAATGATGATATTTTTGCATTTTGAAATATTTTAAGTGGTTTTTGGTAACACATGTTGTTGGAAATCGCCGGGTCCCAACAGGCCGACTCATGGACTCTTATGAGTCGACCTACAGGATCTTTTGAGCCGACTCATTTCAAATTCAAATTGAGTCGAATCATGGATGAATTTGAGTCGGCTCATTGACGCCTCGACTGACGTGTGGCTGTCTTGAAAAGACGCGCAACCTGCCTGTTCGCCTCCCTAGGTCGGCCCATCAATTCATACATCCACTTTTACCTTTCCATTTACTATTTCCTTAATTCTTTTTCATTAAAAACTCATTCTCATTTCATTTTATCATCATAATATCTTAAAACTCTCATATTCTCTCAAGTTTCATCATCTACATCCATCTCTCAAATCTCTTCCAAAGCTCCATTCCTTCTGCAAAAATGGCTTCTAAGACTACCGGGAAAAGGTCATGTGGCTCCTCTTCTCAATCATCTCTTCTGGCTAGTGCTCTGTCTCTTCTTCCTTCTGATCTGGGGGAAGTCTATAACAATCAATTCAAGAACAGAAAAGTAATTCCTTAATATGTTTACTCAAAATCAACTGCTTCTCAAATGCACATTCCCCACATTATTGAGCTTATGGACTTCAAGGGTATCAATCCTTTTCTATATTGTCATGAGGACTACAATGAAGACTTGGTTAAGATGTTCTACGCTGGCTTGGTTGGAAACTTTAAGGGTTTTGCGTTCAATTTCCGTATGGGCTCTCGAATGTTTGTTGTCAATGCTCAAGTATGGAAAGACCTCTTTCGCATTGATCCTGAAGAAGCGAGCATTTTGATGACAGATACGACTCAAGTTGACAACTATGTCTTCCGTAAGGAACTCAATGGTATGCTTAAAGAACCATTTACTGATTTTGTTATTAATTCTGAATTGTTTCTGAATAATATCACTACTGGAAAAGTCAAGCCTGTTGATCGTATTTTGCACTGGATTGTTGCCCACAATTTACGGCCCAAGAAAGGCGGTTTCTCTCGCATTGATATGAGTGAAGTACACTTGGTATATATTCTTCGAAACAAGGTCAAAGTCAATTGGCCTCACTATTTTGCGAGTCGTATTTTTGCCTTGAAGGAAAAGAAAGGCGTTGCTCTTGCTTATCCTTCCATTATTCAGAAGATTATCGACAAAGCTGAGGTTGTTGGTTTTGATGTTCCTTTGATATCTGTTCCGGATACAAGTTGGTTTCAGCAGAAAACCCTAAGCCTCATGGGTCACATATGGGACTCTCAAGAACGCCGATATCGTTATGTGGGAAGAGGTGATCAAAATCAACCGCTTGAAGATAATTATGATGGAGATGATCCTGAAGATCAACCCGAACAAAATTAACCCGAACAAAATCAACCCGAACAAAATCAACTCGAACAAAATTAAATTTCAGATGAAGATGTACCTGCTGATAATGAAGAGTGGTATGGCATACCCTCCGATGAATTCTATGAAAATGAAGGTTGGGGTGAATGGCAACACACCGGGTGGACCAGCACCACTACTCAGTTTGCTCCTCCATCTCCTCCTTCATCTTAATTGCGACCAGATGATTCCTTAATAATAATGGTGATGCTTCAAAATATGCAAATCCAACAGCAGGCTTACTACACCACTCAGACAGAGCGATACACTGAGTTAGAGAGGCGCTTAACTGCGCAGGACACCGCCCTTGCTGAGTATGTGTCTGTTCAAGACACTAGGTATACTGCATTGTAGGAACACTTGGTTGCTCGGGATACAACCTTTAACTCTCTGAACAATAGCTTTCTTCAATTCACCGGAAATGACATGGATGATTCGCAGCCCATCACGTATCATTGCCGCTATCCTTCCACTAGAGATCGTTATCCACACCCTTGAGAGAATAGTTGCATCATATGACATTGTCATGCATTTTATCTTATTTTATGTAATGATTGCTTAATTTGTTTGAATGAACTTTTATTTCGCGTTAATCCAATTATCTTTTTTTATTTTTCGTTTTACTCGTCTTTCAAAAATTGTGTGTTTATGAATGTCGGGTTCTATCGCAATTGGCTTCTCAAATTAACATTTGATTCGGTTTGCTATTTACATTTACTCATATGGTTTTCTCTTCTTTTTGATGTTGTCATCAAAAAGGGGGAGTTTGGGTGACATAGCATGATTTTAATGTGTCAAAAACTTGGCATGTTTCTAAATCTGGACAGGTTCACAATGAAAAGGAAGGTTTGGCTATTTTGGAAAAATATACTGAATGAGCCGACTCAAATTCATCAATGAGCCGACTCATTCAGTTGTAAATTGTTGAGAAATGCTCGGGTCCAAACAGGCTGCCTGGAACATAATTTTGGTCGACTCATGAGAGTGAATGAGCCGACTCATAATCTCTCATGAGCCGACGCATTCAGTGTTAGATTGTTGAAAAATGCTCGGGTCCAAACAGGCTTCCTGGAACATACTTTTGGTCGACTCATGAGAGTGAATGAGCCGACTCATAATCTCTCCTGAGCCGACTCATCAAGAAATCTTCTCCTCTCATTTCTCACAGGTCTCAACAGGCTGCCTTTCTATTATTTTAGGTCGGCTCATTTGTAAGTTTGAGCCGACTCATTTAAAGGTTTGAGTTGGCTCATTGCTGTGCTGACTCATTTTTTCATTTATTTGTATCTCTCTTATAATTCATTTCCTCTAACCAATATAAATAGGTGCTGAATTTCTTTTGAGAAGGTTAACAAGGAAAGTGAAAGATATACACATAGCTCTCTTCATCTTCTTCATTCTTGCATCAATCAAACAATTACGCACAATAATCTTTGTTCGATCTTGGTGTATGTTTTGAAGATAAAATTCAATTGTGAATCAGAATTTCAGATTGGGTTTAGAGTGTGTGGGTTTTCCTTGGAAAAATCCGTTGGGGTTTTATCCTCCAAGATCATTGAAGATTTGGGGGTTTTGCACACATCGATCGGTCGTAGATTCAGCCGAGTGAGGTAGATTGAAGATCAAGTGGATCATTCTCTCATATCACGGTAGACGGAGGATTGAGAAGGTCTTTGTGGGTTCACAAGTGTGGGAGAAACTCAGCCGTGCTCAAAGTTTGAAGAATCGTGTATTCTTGCAATAAGGGAGCAATTTAATCGGAGGCTTTCTCGACACGCTTGGAAGACTTGATTCTACTTTGGATCAAGGGACAAGAAGAAGAATTGACAGCACTTTCAAGTTGGTTTGGTTTGTTGGTTAATTCACTTCTATTCTTGTAAAACAATTGCGATTAAATAAAATTGCCCAATTCAATTTCGAATTGGGGGCAGAGTACTTCGAGCGAGGACGATGAAGGAACTGCCTCAACAAATTCCTTGTGTTCTTATTATTTCTTGCATTCTTCTTTTGTTTAAATTGATATTGTGTGCTTGAAAATTCTGGTGTATCAAATTAGTGCAAACAAGGTGTTTGATACATTGCTTCACTCAAAAGTGTTGATTAGAGTGAGTAAAATTCTGCATTATTTGAAACAACAAAAATTGCCCTTGGAGTGTGCACTCCAAGTGTTTGATAAAAATCTAAATCACACAAAATCAATATCTTTGTATTTGTTTTCTTCTCCATTCATCATTAAGATTAGTTTTATCAAGTGCTGAATATTCAAGTGTATCATTTGTAAATCATTAATTCATCTAGTCATCATTTCACTCTAATTGGGTTTTACGCATATCCGATCTCCGGTGACTTCAAATTTGAACTAGACGATTTTCCAGGAAACTTCCGCTATTCTCTTTCAACTTAATTTTGAAAAGATAAATTTTAAAAAGGGATCTATTCAACCCCCCTTCTAGATCCGCGCTATCGTCTAACAAAAGCTTCTTGGCAAACCATTCAGCAAATAATGGAGCACAATAATTCACGTACCCCTTTCTCTTCTCATTTCTGTGATGGACACCAAAGTAGAAGTCTCCCACTAATGTAGGCACCGGGTTTCCTTTAATGAAAAGGGTGATAGCCTCCAAGCTTACCCATCCTTTCTCTCTTGGGAAAAGACTTATCCCATATACCATTAATGCTAACAATGCACTGAATTCTATCATTTGGCGTAAGTGTAATGAGCATTCCTTTTTCTGGGTATCTCTTGGACTTCTATCATTTGGCGAAATAATGGATACCAGAACTGGGCACAATGGATGATGACCTGTAATGGAAACACAAACAATTAATGCAAGTATGATGCGATGCAAATGCAATGCAGGTATATGATCAAAACTTGGGACTGTCTGGATATGGAACACTGGACCCAAGTGACCAAGAACTAAGATCCTCTGAATAAAGCCCCCTGAACCGGAATTCAGTCTCAAATAAGCCTCAAATCAAATATCCGAAATCCATGTAGCTGTATCAAATCATAGAACTGTAATAGCAATGAGGTATGATGAGGTCAAGGGTTCCTGCAAACCTGTACACCCCTTCCAAGAAATAGCAATCTCACAGGTGTGCTCCGGGTCAAACATCACGAACTCTCAAAGCCGAATCGCAATAATACGTTCACCATTTCCAAGAAATGGCTCATGACCAGATCAGAGAATCAGTTTGGCATTATGTACTACTCAGGGAGGTCTCAACGTGAGTCTGGGAAAAACAAGCATCCTTTATAAGTACCCAGCTTCAAGCGCTGGAATCGATAAATAATAGTACATTCATCCTGAAGGGTACAATACTATCATCATACGACCAGATGCCTTGACTGAGTTCCTATAAAAGAACCAGGCCATCCTATGCGAGTTCCTAGTGGGCCCTCGAGTGCGAATGGGTTTGCCACAGAATGTGGTCTGCCACTATCACCACTGGAGAGGGATGTTTCCACAAAGGTCCTCAATGATCGGTCCCCAGATGCACATAACTATCGAGGTTGTGTATGACCCCAGAAAGATTCCAGCATCAATACATTTCCAAGACGGTCGCAAGTTTAGATGTGGAACTCATTACTACCTGTCGCTCCCGAAGATTTGCATCCTGGTGCAGACGCGAACGGTCGGCGAAAAGAGAAAGAAGGTGAAATGAATTGAGTCACCAGCTAGGTATTTTTATCCCGAAGGAAAGGTAATGCTGCATAAACCTAGAAAAGATGGATAAGACGGTTGTGAACCAAAGAAACTGAGAAAGGGGGTTGGTTACAACCTGGGAAGGTATTAGCACCCATATTGTCCGTCGTACTCGACGGGATCCACGCTTACAATATTGTGTTTAAAAGTGGTAGGGTATGTGCTATTTGTATGCAAAAGCTAGAAAAAGAAATATACAAGTGCTAGTGTAAAATGGGTGAATGCTCAGGAACTGAGGCTTAAAAGAGAATGCTGAAAGAGGGGAAAGACAAAAAGACTTTTTGTTCGATAATAGTTAAGTTATGCCTACGTATCCTCTCGTGCAATGAGGAAGTCAGAACACCGTAGTTCGACTCAAAGAGACTGAAAGATAAATTGACTGTGAACTGCTTACTTGCCTATGCTCAAGTGTATGACTCGTCTGGCTCGAGTGCTAACTGTCTTGCATTAGACGGAAGAAGCAAGTTCAGTTTTATATTGTTTTTGGTGTTTTTCATAAGTTAATGAGCTTTATCCTAAACCAAGGGTTTGTAAACTCATTATATCCTCCATGATTAGGGATAATGCACCCACTTAAGTATGAGATAACCACCTCAACTTAATTACCATGATGATGTAGGATTAAGATCATTAACCTACTTGTGATTAATTAGATGTTTTTGGGTTTTTGTTTAGTGTTAAGTAATGAGTATAATCTCTAATCACAAATTAGTGAACTCATTACACCATCCGAATAGAAGGATAATTAGATGAGAACACTTAAGCTGAGGAAGATACCTCAACTTAATTCATGGTTAGGGATTAAATTCATTATATAACAAGCCTTTATTAAGTGGATTTTAATCAAGGGATGAGATTAAGAAGTGGATTTTATGGTTTGTAAGACAACTTGAGGGGGACTTGTCCATTAAACACTAGGGTTAGTCCTTTTTAACCATAAAGGAAGAATTAGAACCCTAATGTAAGGCCCAAGTTACAAGATAAAGTCTTAGTGATTATTAAGATGATTTTGATTAAGAGGTTTAAACAAATTAAAGGTTTAACACTTAGGATTAAAGTTATACACTCCATCCTAAGAGAAGGATGCATGCATAACCCCAATTCCAAAGTCCTAAAACTTTAAAAGTTTAGTCTCTGATTATGAAGATGAGAAGAGAAGAGAGACTCAAGGAGACTCAACGGTAAAAGATAAGGGGGACTAATCAAAACCCTAATTATTATCATTCTTGGATGTTCCTATGGTTTGTGAGGCTTAAGAAAGATCTTCAAGGAAGCCACCAATGGAAGAAGTAGATGAAAAGAGGGATAGAGAGAAGGATTAGGTTACTTGCTTCATGAAGAAGTTAAGTAACCTAAGAACAAGAGATAACATAAGTGAATGATATTCACTTCAAACACAAACAAGGTGCATAAAAATAAAGAGAGAAAGAGAGGTTGGATGTGTATGCACATCCACATCTTGATTAACTTACCAAATGCACCTGAAATGGTTAGTTAAAACTCAAGATTTGTACAAATTCAAAAGCAAAAGCAAATCAAGTGATAAAAAATTGAAATTTCATCCAAGGCAACCCTAATCACTCATGAAGTCACCATCCAAAGGGGAGGTCTAAAGGTTTACCAAGTTTAAGTTATGGTTATCCTAAGATTGGTTAGGGTTTTGGATGTTTCTCAAAGGGAAAATGCACATTAATTTGAAAATGAAAGATAAAAATGAGACAAAAATATATTTAGATACTAGTGTTCAAATGTGAAAGATTGCAAGAAGAATCAAATGCAAACTCATCTTGGTTTGAAAGTTATGAATTTTTGAAGTTAGGGTTAGAAAATAAGAAATTTACAAACCCTAATTCAAAGGAAATTGGAAAAGTTTGATCAAAACCAAAAAGAAATTTGTGAGATGAGTTTGAAAATGTTTCTAAATGTTTAAGAAACCTCTATGAGTTTTTTTGTGATTTTTAAATACTTTAAAGTATTTTTAATTAATTAAATGGACTTAATTAATTAAAATATACAATTAAATTATTTAAAAATGCATTTTTTAATGGAAAAATAAAAATAAAAATATTTTTGGGTTCTGAAAAATTAATTAAAGTGATGATAAAAAAATTTCAGAATTTTTAAATGATTTTTACTATTTTTTGTGATTTTTAGAAAAGAAAAACAAAATAAAAATGAAATAAAATTAAATAAAAGGGAAAGTAATTCAAATGGAAGGTCCAGATTGGTTTGAGGGAAAATCAACGTGCCAGGATGGAAGTCAAGCTGACCAAGGGTATGCAGAATCTATGGCCTAGGTTTAAATGAGAAACGCGCGCAAGATCCAATGGCTGGGATTTTAACTGACTTAATTAATTTAATTAATCAAAATTAATGTTAATTGAATCATCTGAGCCGCACGCTGCCTAGCCCTAATCATGATCTAAGGGTGGAGATTTAATCTGGGGAATTAATCATAGTTTAACCCTAATTACATTCAGGTGACCAGAGCTAAGCTCCGATCATCTTCTCCGGCGAGGCAAAACAACAACTTCCTATTTTAGCCTCTAAACTTCAAATTTCTTGCCCATAAACACTCTCCTAACATCATACATTACTAATCAACAAACAAAAATCATTTATCATGCATATTCAGGCTGAATCGAAGCAATCAAGTTCTAGGTCAAAAATTTCAGAACATCATGAAATCCTCATTTCTACCTCATTTTCAATTCTAATCATATCAGTGTGATCAGGGAAACATGGAAAACCATTTAAGAACTTAAAATCATGCTTCTGGAAAAAAAGTTCATGAAGGTTACCTGAGTTGCAGTTCTTTGAAATGGAGCTTTCTGGGCCCTTCTCTTGTGCAGTCCAGTCCCCTTTGACCTCCTGAGGCTATTGGCAAGCTTGAATGAAGCTTGGAGTGGCTGGTTTGTATGTTTCAATTCTGAGTTTGCAGAAATCGTGTTTTGGCTATAGAGTGTTTGAAGTTATGGTGATGGGTGAGAATTGTTCCTGGGATTATATGGAGTTGATTGGTGAAAGAATTTCTGGATTTGGGTGGCTAGATTGAGAGATTCGAAGAGCTAAAGTTTGAGAGAAAATTCTTGATTCTGAGTTTGTGTCTTGTTTCAGGCCATGAAGGGTGTCCATTTATAGTGCTTGGAGCTTGAATAAACAATTGTTATTGGCCAAAAGAGTTGTTGTGGAACTGTGGGATTGGTATGGCATGAAATGCAAAAATGTCAACATATGTGTACCATAGGTATGGTCCAGGACATGGGTGATTTCTGAGCATGGATTGCCTCAACTTGGATCATGGATGACCCTTAGATCAATAGAAAGCAGCTGTAATGCCTTGATCAAGAGTTTGCAATGTTTATGCATAAATGTCATTTTGTGAACTTTGTGACATTTGGTCATGAAAGTTTCTTGTTCAATGTTGAATTTTGGTCATGGCATGTTGCATAATGTTGTTATGGTGCATCGAGATAAGTTAGAGATCATACAAAACCTTAAAAATCACTCTTGCAAAAAATCCCTCTTTTGAGAATTTTGTGAAAAATGGCTTATGGAAACTTGTGATCCAAGGCAAGATTTTGATCTTGTAATGTTGCAACATGTTTGGTTGATGTCTAGAAGTCAATTAGAGGTCACTTGAATGCTTGAAACTTGATTTTGCAAAAAATCCTCTTTGGCATGAACTTGAAAATTATGTGATTTTTGCTAACTTTGAAAGGCCATATGTAGAGTCCTAGGATGAATCAAGACATATTATTGTACTTTTTGAAAAGGGAAAGACCTAATCTACAACTTTCATGACCACAAATTTTTCATTTGAAGCATTTTTGGTTGAGAAAGAGGAGGTTGAAAAACTTTCCCAAAATGGAAAGTTTCCATTACAAGTCATTTCCATTTTTGGCAAGTTTGCAAATGGATCAAAATTATTCAATCTTGTGAACTTCTAACCTCTTCTAAGATCAAATAAAGATCATAGAACTTCAATTTGATGAAAATAACCCCTTGGTTCCATTGTTGGGGGCCTCAGATGCCATGATTTTGACTTAACTTGCTCAAGAAGTTACCCAGTGAGCAGATGACTTCCACAATGAATTTCTTCATCAAACTTGGTACATATGGTCCTTATAACATCTTAAGAACAATAGAAACAAGAATGACCCAAAAATTTGGAGTTAAGACCTCTAAAACCAAAACCCTAATTTTGGTCATCTGTGTAGTGAAAACCCTAACTCTGCTTCCATGCCTTGCCAGTTCTTGTGATCTCTTGACTTCCATGAACTTTGAGGGACATAATATGATGATAGAACACACATGGACCCTATTGGAAAGCTTTGAGGCCTTTGGGATGGCTCAGATGGAATCTTGGATTGCTCAGATTACAAACCCTAGATGCAGATGAACTTGAACTTATGCAGTGAAGCAAAAATGCTATATGAGATGGTATGCCTATGTTAATGCAAACATGAGAGATCACAAGCCATGGTGTGATATGAGTGAGGGCAAATTTGGGGTGTTTACAACTGCCCCTATTCAAGCATGAGTTAGCTGTGCAGGATGTAAGCGTCTAGCTTAACAGACAAACAAGATAACTTGTGGTTGAATACCAAAGACAGTCCAAAATTTGCACTTGCTGAATAGAAGAAGAAAAGGGATATAAATTGTAACAGATGGTATATCATGATTATCAAATGAAGGCAATGGAGGACGACTGCTGGGGAAATAAAGAGACCACGACGAGGACGACCATCGGGTAAGGAAACAAGATTCTCTGGGAATTAAAGTAAAGATAATGATGGGGACGGCCATCAAGATTGGAAAGCATAGTAAACAACGATGGGGAAGACCATCGATTTAAAGAATAAATGAAATAATGATGAGGGACGGTCATCAAAGCTGAAGGACGATCACCTAGTAGGGGATGACTGCTCTTTATCACGACATAGGACGAATGTCGTATAGAAAAGGGTCGACGATGGGGACGACCATCGGATAAGCATGATGAAGGACGATCATCAAGAGGTGAAGGACGATCACCTAGCAGTGTACAACTGCTCTCAGGGTTTATCACGGCATAGGACGAATGTCGGATAACAAGATCAACGACGGGGACGGCCATCGGATGAAATGATGAGGGACGGTCATCAAAAGGTGAAGGAAAATCACCTAGCAGGGGACGGCTGCTCTTTATCACGGCATAGGACGAATGTCGGATAGAAAAGGGTTCCACTAACGGGGACTCCGGTGGGGAAGGGATGAGGGACGATCATCCAAAGGTGAAGGACGATCACCTGGCAGGGGACGGCTGCTGAAAATATCACGACATAGGACGAATGTCGGATAGAAGAAAGTTGTTTTGCTGGTGACTTACTGGGGAATGGTAAACACGGACGAGTGTTCCTGCTCAAAACTAAGAGGTATAAGTGTTTGAGGTTGTGTATAGATTAAAGATGCAGACGAGCATCCTTAAGACCGTGATACGGACGAGTATCGGTAGAAACAAACGCTGATGCGTGTTTAGAGATAATGGTACAGACGAGTATCGACTGGTTAACAAAGAACACGGACGAGTGTCGGATCTGTTGAGGAGTGATATATAAACAAGATACGGACGAGTATCAGAGACTTCTGTATAAGTATGAGTGAGTATTGGTTTGTTGATGAAGTATGAGCAAGACAAGGACGAGTGTTCAAGTTACCACATATTGCATATTTGTTTCATTTGCATAGTTCAAGTTCATTTGCATAAGCTACCACATATTGCATATTTGTTTCATTTGCATAGTTCAAGTTCATTTGCATCTAGGGTTTGTGATTTGAGCAATCCAAGATTCCATCTGAGCCACTCCAAAGGCCACAAAGCATTCCAAGAGGGTACATGTGTGTTCTATCATCATATTATATCCCTCAAAGTTCATGGAAGTCAAGAAATCACAAGAACTGGAAAAGCATGGAAGCAGAGCTAGGGTTTTCACTACACAGATGACCAAAATTAGGCTTTTGGTTTTAGAGTCTTTAACTCCATATTTTTGGGTCATTCTTGTTTCTAATTTTCTTAAGATGTTATAAGGGTCATATGTACAAAGTTTGATGAAAAAATTCATTGTGGAAGTCATCTGTTCACTGGGTAACTTCTTGAGCAAGTCAGAGCAAAATCAGGGCATCTGAGACCCCCAACAATGGAACCAAAGGGGTATTTTCATCAAATTGAAGTTATATGATCTTTATTTGATCATTGAAGTGCTTAGAAGTTCACAAAATTAAGAAATTTGAGCTAAACCAAAAGTTGCCAAAAATGGAAATGACTTGTAATGGAAACTTTCCATTTTGGGAAAGTTCTTCAACCTCCTCTTTCTTAATCAAAAATGCTTCAAATGAAAAATTATTGGTCATGAAAGTTATAGATTAGGTCTTTCCATTTTCAAAAAGAACAAGAACATGTTTTGATTCATTATGGAACTCAAGTTGTGATCCTTCAAAGTTGGCAAAAATCCTATAATTTTCAAGAATGCACCAAAGAGGATTTTTTGCAAAACCACTTGCCAAGGCTTCTAATGACTTATAACATGCTCAAATGTGACATAACATGATCAAGCAACTTCAAAATATCATAATTGGCCCAAGAATTATGCATTTTCATGACTTGAACTTCAAGAAATTCCAAAAGGGCCAAGACTCCTCAAAATTGCAAAATGGTGCAAATCTTTCTATTTCACTTGTGCGAGCTCATAAAATCTACTTCCATGGTCCTCCTTGAACTCAGCTGAGGCCAGACACCCCTTGCAACCAGGCCTGCCCTGACCCATACCTCAAGTACAACCAAACTTGACTTTTTGCAAATGAAGGCATACCAATCAGCATAGCCCACAACAACTCTTCTGACCTATCACAGCTTCACATACATGCCCTAAGGATCACATTTCATAACATCTTAGAGCTGGAATCACCCCACACATTAAGATTGCCAAAATCCTCAAGAAACTTCATTTCTTCGAAACTCCAAAACCAGCCATCAAAACTTCAAACAAACTTCACCAATCATCTCTATACACCCTCCAGATCATTTCCAAACCATTAAACAAGCCTGAAACCTCAAGAATCAAAAACACGATTTCACCCCCCTCTGAACTGGAACTTCAAAAAAACCCAAATAAATTCATTCCAAGCATCATAGCATCCTCAGGGGGTCCATTGGAGTTGATTGGCACCAAGGAGAGGCCCAGATAGCTCAGATTGATAAAGCTCAAGCTCAGGTATCATCAAGAACAAATTTTCCAGAACTTGTATTTTGTGTTATAGAAATGTTCTTCATGCTTCACTGATCACACTGCACCTTTTACTTTTGAAAATGGTTGAATATTGAGCTTGTATCGTGCTTCTGAAATTTTTGCAGTTTTTATGTTTTGAGTCGTATCTAGATTTTGATGCATGAGAAATGTTGTTTGATGATTGAATCTTGTTTATAATGATTATGAGAGTTGATCTGGAGATTTAGAGCTCCTAGTTTGGCCTAGGGAAGAAGTTGGGATTTTGGTCTTGCCGGAAAAGATGACTGGAGCTTGCTCCGGTCACCTGAAAGTCCTGAGGAAATTCATAACTCCTTCTAGGTTTATCTTCTGACCTCCCCCTTTGGATGGTAACCTAATATAGGTTTAGGGTTCCTTTGAGTGCATTTTCAATTTTTTATAATGTCATTTGCTTCTGTCTTTGCCATCTGCATCTCATCCTTTCATGTAACCCTAATTTTGCATCTCCACTTACATCTTACATTGCATTGCATGAACATATGAACTTGCCATTCCATTCTAAGAATTTGTATGCCATCTTAGACATATTAAGATATTGCTTGAATATTGCTTGATCATTTATTCATACATTTGCTATGCTTTGTGTAACACCCTTCTACCCCAAAACATAATATTTAAATAATATCAGAGTAATCATCTAAAAGGGTATTACATATCATCATAAATCAACACAATAGTGTCCTGTCCCGTAACATGGGTTAATCAACATCAAAAGTATCATAAATCATTTCACAGCGGAATTTAACTTCATAATTCAAAACTTTATAAACATCATTTTCACCATCCTGAATTTAACATCATAAAATGGAAAACATTATCCAGATAACAACATACTAAAAACAGTTAACAAAAGAAACCGATCCCAGTGTTACATGACACAGAGCAGGACACATAAACAAGAACCACTCCTAAGGAACACTAAAGCATGCTCCGAGACTCATGAATTACTCCTATTGCACTGCAGGACTATTCTTTGACATCTGCAAGTTACCCACGAAAGAGGCAACATTTTCAAGCAGGCAGGGTGAGTAATCATAATATATCATAAACGTACAAGAATATAGAATCATAAATAAATTAGTACACATAACATGACATCGTCAACTACAAAATTCAGCAACCACCACAACACTATCATGAAATCAATCAACACCAACACAGTCATGAAATTCATCCAGAATATGCAATCCTAACATCCTGATATGCAATATGCATGTGGTACCATTTTCATCGTGAGATGGATACATGACCATCAACCCTCCATAAAGGAGCACATCGTAAATCATTGAGACACTTCAATCCACACAATGGGATTGAAGCAAATAAATAGGCTGAAACCCCATCGTGAATGTTATGAAATGCAATGATGCGCTACATTGAAAAATTCATCAAAACAATTCGCATCATTCATTTTAATCAGCAGAACAACCATCAAATAATTATATATATCATCATGACATTACACCCTGAACACTGGTTCTCTAACCACTATGACACATCAAGAATTAACCCGTACCCGGTAATTTATAAGGTAATTATAAGGTTATTTCACAAATTCATTTATCAAAAACTATTGCATTTTTCTCGTTTCTATTCATCAAAATAAAGTTTAGTTTGTGCTCTTTCTGACGCTTCAAACGGAATGCGAATCGGACTTACGGTTTGAAAGATATGAATTTTCAAAGAATTAAAATTTGTCATCCCAATAGTGTTAACCGGTTAACCCATAGCGTTAACCGGTTAACGCCGACGAAATTCCAGAATTTTCCAAATATTACAATGGTTAACCGGTTAACCCATAGCGTTAACTGGTTAACGCACGTTTTCCAGCAGTTCTCTGCTATACAATTGTAGACTGTCCCAACACCAAAAACCCCCAAACCCCATTACGGGTTTCACATCATAACACTCATAAAACCATTCAAAAACATCAATTAAACCTCAACAACATCCAGACAACAATTATACAAACAAATATACGATTATAACTCATTCTAATCGCTCTAATTCATCAAGATTTCTCATAAAATTCAACCTAACTCAAAACCCCAAAAACCCCAAAAACTCATACCATCCTAATCCATTCATATTCCAATTCCTACACATTTATCATAGATTATAAAAACTCCCCATACCTTAGAGAATTTCGTCGCTTTACACTCTTCTCTGGGGGTTCTCCACAGCCTCCTGACTCTGAGCTTCTCCTTTCTTCAGAGCACTTCTCCAAACACGATAGAAAATAAAAAGTGAGAAAACTGATCGTATTCTCTTCTTTTGATATATTATCCCAATTTAGCCTTTTCCCATCTTACCCTCATAATTTCACAAAAGGACCACCTTACCCTTTTCTCTAATATATTTTTAATAATAATAATAAAATAGTATAATAAAACACTATTTATTCTTATTATATAAAAATACTCATTTTCTCCAAAACTTTCAAAATAATCCAAACTCTCCAATTTTAGTAAATTAATTAAATAAATGATTAAATAATTAAATTTAGATTTTCGGGGCGTTACACTTTGCATCCATTTCATTTCATAAACATCCATGTGTTTACATGCTTCCTATATGCTTCATTTGCATTCATTCTCTTGTATGATCACACCTATGCATCTTATATGCTTTTGCATCATGTCATAGCATCATTTGCATCATGTACATGCTTCTGGTTTTGGCCTTTGCCCTTACATATGCATTGTTTCGTTTCATTTCTTTCCTTATGCATCTTGTGCTAACTTTTCAGGTTAATGGTAAGTTGTTTGAGAGGTGGATTTGCCTTCACCTCCCACTTCTTCTCATCTCTTTCATATTGCATTCTTTCTGCATTTTTTATTGTCTTTGAGTGGGCTTGCTCACTTGTGTTTCTCTTTCTTTCTTTCTTCAAGTCACTTATCTTCTTCAATGAAGTAAGTAACTTATTCTTCTGTTTCCTTCTCTTTTCATCTTGCTTCTCCTTGGTGGCTTCCTTGAAGACTTTCTTTCTTAAGCCCCACAAACCCTAGGACTTCCAAGTATGATAATTTTCTAGGACTTATTAGTTTCCCTTAGACTTTTTCCTTTGAATCTTCTTTGTGTCTCTCTTCTCATCTCATCATTAGAGACTAAACCTTTAAGATTTTAGGACTTTGGAATTAGGGTTATACCTGCATCAATTAAACCTATTAATTAATCCATCTAATAATCACTAAGACTTTATCTTGTAACTTGGGCCTTACATTAGAGTTCTAATTCTTCCTTTATGGTTAAGAAGGACTAACCCTAGTGTTTAATGGACAAGTCCCTCTCAAGTTGTCTTATTAACTTAAAATCCACTTCTTAATCTCATCCCTTAATTAAAATCCATTTAATAAAGGCTTGTTTTGTCATGAATTTAGTCCCTAACCATGGATTAAGTTGAGGTATCTTCCTCAGCTTAAGTGTTCTCATCTATTATCCTTCTATTAGGATGGTGTAATGAGTTCACTAATCTGTGATTAGAGATTAAACTCATTACTTAACACTAAACAAAAACCCAAAAACATCTAATTAATCACAAGTCGGTTAATGATCTTAATCCTACATCATCATGGCAATTAAGTTGAGATGCTTATCTCATACTCAGAGTATTCTCATTATCCCTAATCAGGGAGGATATAATGAGTTTACAAACCTTTGATTTAGGCTTAAGCTCATTAACTTATGACAAAATCCAAAAACAATAAAAGACTGAAAACACAAAAACAAACAATAATCGTCTCCTTCGGGATTCTTTTCTCATCATCTTCACTCATTCATAAACGAGAACTTGCTTCTGCCGTCTAATGCGAGACAGTTAGCACTCGAGCCAGACGAGTCATACACTTTAGGATAGACAAGCAAGTAGTTCACAGTCAATTTATCTTTCAGCCTCTTTGATTCGAACTACGGTGTTCTGACTTCCTCATTGCACGCGAGGATATGTAGGCATAACCTAACAGTTATCGAACAAAAGTCTCTGTGTCTTCCCCCTCTTTCAGCATTCCTTTTTTTTAAGCCTCAGTTCCTGAGCAATTCATACCTTTTGCACTGACACATGTACTTTCTTTCCCTAGATTTTGCACACAGATAGCACATACACCTACTCCTTTAAACACAATCTTTTAAGTGTGGATCCCGTCGAGTACGACGGACAATCTGGGTGCTAATACCTTCCCAGGTTGTAACCAACCCCCTTTCTCAATTTCTCTGGTTCGCAACCGTCTTATCCATCTTTTCATAGGTTTATGCAGCATTACCTTTCCTTCGGGATAAAAATGCCTAGCTGGCGACTCTATTCATCTTCACCTTCATCTTCTCCTTTCGCCGACCGTTCGCGTCTGTACCCTATCTGACCAGGTGTCTTTTCGGGGGAGCGACAACTTGGCGACTCTTCTTGGGACCCTTATATTGCAACCAGGGCTTCTGGTTCTTTTTTGTGGGTTCCTCCTAGCGCTTGTTTGATTTGTGTTTACGGGGGTGTTATGTGCTACTTGTGCTTATTATTTATTGCTTTATTTATTGCTTTATGTACAACTTTATTTATTGCTTTCATTTACAGTTTTATGCATTTCATACTGTCATTATCATATGTGCTGGATCTGCTGTTTCCTTGGTGGGTGGGGATCATTGAGTGATTAAGGTTCCATACCGGGAGCCTGAGTGACACATAGGCTAGAGTAGCTTCATATTCTTTCCCATTCCATTTCGGTCTGGTGCGGAAATATGAAACACGGTTAATACATGGGTTTCTTCTTGAGAACTCTGTGCTACGGATTACCTGTAGTACTAGGGCTGTCTGGGAAGCCTGCTAAGTCTGGATGACCTTTTATGACCTTCAGCATATGAGGTGAATTAGAAGAGGATCTTTTATGGTCATTTTAAACATTGTACCTCCGGGTTAGAAGTGTTTACACTTCTCATAACAGATTCAAGTCTGAGGATCCTTGTTCTAGAACAATACATGTGAGGGGGTTGGGATGTTTACAGGTTTGCAGGAACCATTGGCCTCATCATACCCTGTTACCAGTTTTGTTTTAAGAATGCACCACTTTGGACAGTTCTTGTGAAACCCTGGACTTGTGACTCTTTATTTGAGTCCCCCACCTGGTTACTGGTTTTCTAAGCCTCCATCCGGACTTATGAACACATGGACCCTATCAAGGCAGATAACAGATCCAACACTTGATCAAAAACCCTTTGTATATCATTTTGCGTAAATCATTTTGCATCATTTAACATTTGCCTATTTGTTTTACAGGGTATCCACCTTCTTATCTTTGGTTTGGTTTTGACCTCTTCTGCTGCTCAGACTTCTTCAGTTATCTGCACTAGCATCTTCATCAGTGTTCCTTCTCCGGCACCTTTCTTAGTTTGTCTTCATCAGAGACCCTTCACCAGCATTTTTTCACTAGAGACTCTTCCCAGTTCTCTCCATCAACTATCTTCATCAGAGATACTTCTTCAGCATCTTCTTTAGTGATCTTCATTAGTAGCTACCCTCAGTTTTCTTCACCAGCATCCATTATCAGCATGGACACTTCCAGAAAGAGCAACATCACATACCACTTCTTTGAGCCCACCCTGACAGGCATCAGACAGATCCAGTCTCTCATTACCCCTGATCATGTCCCATTATTCAAGGAACATTATGGAGGCATATTGGACATGATCATGGACCTGGATGCATCCTAGAGGAGCATGATCCATACTTGCTTGCAGTTTTATGATCCTCCTCTCATATGCTTCACATTCCCTGATTTTCAGCTGGGACCTTTGCTAGAAGAATTCTCCATGTTGTTAGGTGTCCATATCAGGAGAGGGATTCCTTTCAACCCTGAGATGTTTGCTCCCAAGAATGAAGATATAGCTAAGGCCTTGCACTTGGAGCCTACCCTCATTGATCAAAGTATTACCACCAAAGCTGGAATCCCAGGCCTTCACTTAGACTTCTTGATCTCTCAGGCCACCCTGCATGCTGCAGCAGGGAAGTGGGATGTTGTTTGTGCACTTCTAGCCCTCGGCATATATGGAGTCATCTTGTTTGCAGACGAGCCAAAGTTTGTAAGTAAGAATGCTATTCACCTGTTCTTATTGAGGAACCCAGTTCCTACCCTGCTCGGAGACTTCTACTATTCAGTGCGCCAGAGGAATGAGAAGCAAAAAGGAAGATTGGTCAGATGATGTATACCCCTCTATTATTGCTGGTTGTTAAGACACTTGCCGAAGTCGGACACTTTCCTGAACCCTCATCAGCCAAGGAATTGGGCTAAGAGATTGATTGCCCTTACATCAGAGGACATCAAATGGTGCACTCAGAGCACCAAGGGCAAAGACATCATTACTAGTTGTGGGCAATATCCTAATGTGCCTTTGATTGGAGTAAAAGGTTGCATCAACTAGAACCCCTTGCTTTTTAAGAGGCAATTAGGGTATGCTTTGGTTCATCCCCCAAGAGGGAAAGACTTGACAGAGACCCTCTATTGTGACATCCAGCACAACTCAGCTGTTGTCAGACAGGCAGCCTGGGCCTGGGAAAACATTCAGACTAAGGGTACAACTATCCTTGGCAAGTGCAACAATATAACTTCAGCACAATATCTTGAATGGTCTCGTGCCAGGGGATAGATCACCCGTATGCCATTCACCTTAGAGGATGTACCTGATCCTTCAGTAGTGCAGCCCGCAGCCACTGTCAACTTAGAGGAGTTTGAGAAGTTGAAGGAAAGGAATACTCAACTCTATGAAGCCTTAAAGAAGACTCTCTGGGAGAGAAATGACAGTAGTTTAGATAATGAGAGGTTAGAGAGGCTCCAGATTGAGCACTTGACCAAGATTGAGAAGACGGATGACTACATCAGAAAGGCTAGAGCGGGGGAGTTAGTACTGAAGAATGCTTGCAATGAAGCAAAGACTCAAAAGGCTAGGGCAGAGCATTATTTAGAGGAGAGCCAGGCTAGGTGGATCAGGATCACTGAGGCTCGTGCACAAGAGGATCAGAGAACCCAGACTATGATAGAGCAACTGGAGGCTAGTGAGAAGAAGCATCAGGAGGCATTAATAGCAGCACAGAAGGAAATCTCTGAATTGAAACTCCGGGCGGGGTTGAAGAGGTCAAAGGATCAGGATAAGCATAAGAAGTTGACTAGTGCCATTGCCACTAGAAACCTCCTCATCAGGACTATCACAGAGCACCCGGTTGGTCCAGTGACTGAGGCCCTCCTGAAGGAAGTCAGGGAAGATGACTTTGGATTGGATGTTTGACTCTTTTTGTTTGAACTTTATTTTATTGATGTATGGTTTGTATTATTTTTGTGGGCTTTATCTCTCTCTGCAACACCATCAACATTTCCTCGAGGTCTGGAAAGGTCAAAACCAAAGAACCAAACCGGATACCCTTGGAAGACAAATAGGCATCCTGCATTGCGTACTAACATATTTTCTTTGTTTTGTAGGTTTTTGTTTTTTTGTTGTTTCCCACTTTGTTGTGGTTTCAGGAAACATTGCTCGCAGAAGAGTGTTCCATGTCAACAGAATACACCGGTACCCGACAAGAAACAACCCTCCGGGACTACAGATGGATCAGGTTCAACAAGACTTGACTGAAGTGAGGGCCCAGATGGCCAATGAAAGGACGGAGATGAGGGCCCAAATGAATCAACTTATGACAGTGATGACTGGATTAGCTCAGAGCCAGGAAATACTGAGGGAGTTGGTTGAGTGACAAACTCCCGAGGAACACCATCCAGGTACAGGAGGTACCAATAACAATGATCACGTGCAACCTCGCACTGATCCACCAGAGTTTGGACCTAATCTGAACCCAGACATCAATGCCATAAGAAATACCCAGGGTAACACTACTGGAGGAAGGGTCTTGCAGGAGGATCCTCAAGAAGAGCAGTTTACTGTGGTCGGGGCTGGAGACGAAGTTTACGACCGTCGGTTGGATGAAATTGCAGAGAAGCTAAGGTCTCTTGAATCCCAAAACTCTCTAGGTTTTGATGTCATGGACATGGTATTGGTGGAAGGGGTGAGAATCCCTCACAAGTTCAAACCCCCGATTTTTGAAAGATACAATGGCACATTCTTCCCACGCACCCACCTTCAGTCTTTCCTGGGGTGATTGAAAGCTTACACCATGGACGATAAGTTGTGGATGTTTTACTTCGAGAATAGCTTGACAGGGGCATCCCGAGAATGGTACTCCCACTTGACCAGAGCCACAGTAAGAAATTGGAAAGACTTGGCTAAAGCTTTCATCCGTCAGTATCAATATAATCTGGACATGGCTCCAAACAGGACCCTTCTGATAGGAATGTCACAGTTTTCCCGTGAAAGTTTTAGAGAGTATGCCCAAAGGTGGAGGTAACTAGCTGCTGCTGTTCAGCCCCTAATGCCAGAAAGGGAGATGGCAAACATGTTCATGAATACTCTCCAAGGTACCTATATTGATAGATTGACTTCATTTTCTTCCACCAGCTTTGCAGATGTGGTGATAGTTGGGGAGAGAATGGAGAGCTTACTGAAGATGGGAAAGATCTCCGACAACGGTGCCAGTTCAAGCAATGCAAGGAAGCCATTTGCTGGGCCCCGTAGATCTGGTGAAACAAACTCTATACACACGGGAAGAGGGAGACCCCAATATCTTCCCAGATCAGTTGCTGTTGTTACTATCCCTACTCCACCTCCTCAGTATACTCAACAACCACATCACTTTCCTCAACAGCCACAATTTCCTCAACAGAGATCCTACAACAACAATAACAACAATCAACAACAATGCTCTTTCCAACATCGGCCATCTCAAATCAACAGGGTGATTGACCCTATTCCAATACCATATGCCACATTGCTGCCACAACTCCTAAAGCTAAATCTTGTTGAGTTGAGGACATTGGCTCCACCTGATCCTCGGAACCTTCCAAGAAATTACGATGTTAATGCTAGGTGTGCTTTCCATTCTAATGCACCTGGTTACTCCATAGAAAAATGCATGGCTCTGCATATGAAGGTCTAGGATCTGGTAGATTCAAAGGCCCTGAACTTTGCACCACCTCCCAATGTCATGAAAAATCCTATGTCAAGCCATAGTGGACCAAGTATTAATGCTATAGAAGAAGGTTCACCCATGATTTCAATTGAAGATACTGCAAGTATTCAGACACCTCTGACAGAGGTTAAAGCTCGGCTTTTGAAATGCCAAGTGTTTCCAGGTTGTGAGGCCTGTTGTGAATCTTGCAAGGTTTCCGAGAACGGGTGTGCAAGCTTGAGGGATGGTATCTATGGCTTGATTAAGGAAGGCATTTTGCAAATAACAACAACAACTTCTACAACACCAGCAACTCGTTTTTCTAGTGATTCTCCTACAACTGCAATAACCATTGTTCCGACCGATTCATCTACAACTTCAGCAACCATTTCTTCCTTCACTTCAACAAACAATAGTTCCATTTCATCTCCTTCTACAACTTCAGCAACTACCAACAACGACGTCTCCACAGTTACTATTTATTATGAACCGACAACGGTCCCAAATTCCAGCAACTTTCAACAACAATCTCAGCAACAGTTTCAGCAACAAACAAGCTTCAATTCATCACCTCCAACATCCACAAGAAGTCCTGTCACTATCTTCTATGATCCATATACAATAACGGTTTCAACATCTACTGGAGTGAGCCCAGTCACCATCACGGTGCCAGGGCCTATTCCATATGATAAAGACAGTGTTGTACCATGGCATTATGGGGCTGACCTTTACTGTAATGGAGAAAAAGTCCTTCTTGATTCTTCAGTTCCTACTCCCCAAGTGGATAATGTTGGGGGAGGCGGAGGCTTCACCCGAAGCGGACGCCTCTTCGCGTCACAAGCTCCAAAGACTAATACTGAGGCAGAGGCTGCTGCCAAAGCCAAAGGGAAAAGTGTGATACTTGAAGAATCTGCACCAAAAGAGACTCATAAATTATCCTTTGATCAGGATGTGGATGAATTCATGAGGATAATTAAAAGAAGTGACTACAAAGTTGTGGATCAGCTCCACCAAACTCCTTCTAAGATCTCTATATTATCCCTGCTGCTGTGTTCCGAAGCCCATCGAGATGCACTACTCAAAGTTCTGCACGCTGCCTACGTGCCAGAAGAGATCACAGTGAATCAGCTTGAAACAGTGGTGTCTAATGTCAATACTAGCCATGGGATAGGTTTCACCGATGCTGATTTGACAACATAAGGACGTCCCCACAACAAAGCTTTGCACATCACCCTGGAGTGCAAAGGAGTTGTACTCTCTCATGCTCTTGTAGACACTTGGTCCTCACTCAAAGTCTTGCCAAAGAAAGCTCTTGTCAAGCTCGAATATGATGGAATAGCTCTCTGACTAAGCAATCTTGTAGTCAGGGATTTTGATGGCTCCAAGAGGTCTGTCCTTGGAGAGGTAGAGCTGCCTGTGATAATCAGTCTGCAGGACTTTAAGACTACTTTCTATGTGATGGACATTCAGCCGAACTACAGCTGTTTGTTGGGTCGACCATGGATCCACGCCGCAGGCGCAATAACGTCGACCCTTCACCAGAAATTGAAATATGAGTGGGAAGGACAAATTATCACCATCTGTGGTAAGGAGGACATATTTGTTAGCCATCTGGCTACATATAAATACATTGAGATGGATGGTGAAATCCATGAAACTATGAGCCAAGGGTTCGAGGCCCTGAATGTCAATGAGGCGACGACTGAAGTATTTGCTGCATCCTAGGAGGATAGGATGGGTACTTCAATTGTCTCCTATCAGCAAGCCTGGAAGGTTGTTGAAGATGGAAATGCCCAAGGCTGGGGCAAGCTGCTGCCAGTGGAGAAGAAAAAGGACATATTCGGTTTGGGTTACAGACCATTCCGACAAGATCAATCAGAGGTTGCAAAGGAGCCCAAGCTCATCAGTGGGGGGATGCTCACCCCGGATGCTGTTAACAACCTGGAAGACGAGGCAGAAAGCGACCGCAACCTGGAGAGCTGGATACATCCAAGGATCCCGGGGCACCAAGTCCTTAACTGGTCTTCCTAGAAAATTATAAGGGTTACTCCTGCAGATTAATTATCATTTCCTGCCTTTTTTAGCATGCATCAAGTCCTGCATCTTGCCCAAGGTGTCAGAACTCATTTTGTAATAGGGCCATATTGTAATTTTGTGCAAATGAATAATCAATGAATATCGGACATCTTTTGCAAACAAGTCTCTTTTTCGCTCACTGTCTTTTCATTTTTCACTTTTGTACAAAACAATAAAATGGCAATGTTTTCAAAATAAATAACTTCATTTTTCACTTTTTCTAAACAAAGTTTAAAATTGATCACTAAAACGAACAAATCTCAACCCTTGCAGAGATTACCCTCCAGATTTCACCAACAACAGCACTGTTATGACCTTGTATGACTTCGACAATCCAATTAATCAAGCTGATGAAGGGGTTGAAGAAGACTATGAGTTACCTGAAGAGTTAGCCAGGTTGTTGAGGCAAGAAGAGAAAGTGATTACTCCTCATCAGGAGGAGGTTGAAACAGTTAATCTTGGTACCGAAGAGGATTTGAAAGAAGTAAAGATTGGGGCCAGTCTGCAGGCTCCAGTAAAAGAGCGGCTCATTGACATGCTTCGAGAGTACGTCGACGTCTTTGCTT
This sequence comes from Lathyrus aphaca, assembly GCA_963966055.1. Lineage (NCBI taxonomy): Eukaryota > Viridiplantae > Streptophyta > Magnoliopsida > Fabales > Fabaceae > Lathyrus > Lathyrus aphaca. The sequence goes on along the minus strand of OZ014519.1, from coordinate 199,581,289 downwards.
GGTCCTATCAAGACATGCCAGGTCTAGATACGAATATTGTTATGCACAAGCTGCCATTAAAAGAAGTTTGCCCTCCAGTGAAGGAAAAGCTACGTCGTACTCGTCCAGATATGGACATGAAGATTAAGGAAGAAGTACAAAAATAGTGGGACACCGGTTTCCTTGCTGTAACTAGTTACCCGCCGTGGGTCGCTAATATTGTACCAGTGCCCAAAAAAGATGGCAAAGTACGGATGTGTGTGGATTACCGGGACCTGAATAGAGCTAGCTCGAAGGATGATTTCCCATTACATCACATTGATGTATTGGTCGACAACACAGCTCAGTTCTCGGTGTTTTACTTCATGGATGGTTTTTCAGGGTATAATCAGATCAGGATGTCACCCGAGGACATGGAGAAAACAACCTTCATCACACCTTGGGGCACATTTTGTTACAAAGTAATGCCTTTTGGACTGAAGAATGCCGGTGCAACTTATCAACGGGCTATGGTAACGTTATTCCACGATATGATTCACAAAGAAATTGAATGTTACGTGGATGACATGATTGCCAAGTCCCTTACTGAACAAGATCATCTAGTAAATCTGCTGAAGTTGTTCAAGCGTCTGAGAAAGTATCAGCTGAAGCTAAACCCCAACAAATGCACGTTCGGGGTACGTTCCGGTAAACTGTTGGGATTTATAGTAAGTGAAAAAGGAATTGAAGTTGATCCTGACAAAGTCAAAGCCATTCAGGAGATGCCTGCACCTAGGACTGAAAAGTAATTTCGGGGGTTCCTGGGTAGATTGAACTACATATCAAGGTTCATATCTCACCTCACTGCAACCTGTCAGCCCCTTTTCAAATTGTTAAGAAAGGAACAAACGGTCAGGTGGAACGAAGTTTGTCAGAAGGCTTTTGACAAAATCAAGGAGTACCTGCATGAACCTCTGATTCTTATACATCCAGTTGAAGGAAGACCTCTAATAATGTATCTGACAGTGTTAGAAGGATCAATGGGGTGTGTGCTAGGCCAGCATGACGAGTCTGGTTGAAACGAGTATGCAATATACTACCTAAGCAAAAAGTTTACCGACTGTGAACAACGTTATTCACTGCTCGAGAAAGCATGATGTGCTTTAGCGTGGGCTGCTCGCCGACTAAGACAGTATATGCTGACTCACACAACTTTATTGATCTCAAAAATGGACCCCGTCAAGTACATATTTGAGACACTAGCACTTACCGGAAGGGTTGCAAGATGCCAAATGATTCTGACAGAATATGACATTCAATATACATCTCAAAAGGCCATCAAAGGCAGTGTACTGTCTGACTATCTAGCTGAGAAACCCATTGATGATTACCAGCCCATGAGATTTGACTTCCCTGATGAAGACATCATGTAATTAAAAGCAAAAGATCATGAAAAGCCTGTTCACACTGAAGGGCCTGACCCAGAAGAAGAATGGACAATGATGTTTGACGGGGCTGTCAATATGAATGGTCGAGGAGTTGGTGCGGTGCTCATTACACCTAAAGGAGTTCATACGCCTTTCCCGGCAAAACTCTCCTTTGCCTGCACTAACAATGAAGCTGAATACGAAGCCTGTATCATTGGTCTTGAGGAAGCCATTGACCTCAGGATCAAGACTTTAACTGTATTCGGAGATTCAGCTTTGGTAATCAATCAGACCAATGGCAAATGGTACACCCACCAAGAGCATCTAATCCCATACCGTGACTATACGAGGAGATTATTGACTTTCTTCACAACAGTCAAACTTGAGTACACCCCTCGAGACGAAAATCAGTTCGCAGATGCTTTAGCTACCATTTCATCCATGATCAAAGTTTAAACTGCAAATTATGTGCCTCGGATTTCGGTATCCAGACTGGACCGACCAACATACGTATTCTCCGTGGACATTGCTAAAGATGACAAGCCTTGGTTCCATGACATCAAATGCTTCTTGGAGGATCAAACATACCCGCCTGGGGCATCATCTAATGATAAGAATACATTGAGAAGACTAGCCGGTAGTTTCTTCCTTAATGCTGATGGTTCATTATACAAGCGAAACTTTGATATGGTTCAGCTCAGATGTGTTGATAAGAAAGAAGCAGATTTGCTGATGCACGAGGTGCATGAAGGATCTTTCGGTACCTATGCTGAAGGACACGCAATGGCTAAGAAATTGTTAAGATCAGGTTACTACTGGATCACAATGGATGCATACTGTTGTGCCTATGCCAGGAAATGCCATAAATTCCAGATTTATGCAGACAAAGTGCATGTGCCTCCGAATCCGTTGAACGTGATGTCTTCACCTTGGCCCTTCGCAATGTGGGGCATTGACATAATTAGAAATATCGAGCCGACTGCTTCAAATGGTCACAGATTCATCCAGGTAGCCATTGATTACTTCACCAAATGGGTTGAAGCAGCTTCATATGCGAACGTCACCAGACAAGTGGTAGCCAGATTCCTGAAAAGAGACATCATTTGTCGATATGGAGTTCCCGAGCGAATCATTAATGATAATGGTTCCAATTTGAACAACAAAATGATGGCAAAACTGTGTCGGGACTTTAAAATCCAACATCACAACTCTTCTCCTTACAGGCCAAAGACGAATGGCGCTGTTGAGGCAGCTAATAAGAACATCAAGAAGATTGTGCAAAAGATGGTGGTTACTTACAAAGACTTGCATGAGATGCTACCATTTGCCTTGCATGGGTACCGAACATCAATCAGAACATCCACTAGGGCAACTCCTTATCAGCTGGTATATGGTATGGAAGTCGTCCTTCCTGTTGAAGTTGAACTACCCTCCTTACGGGTACTGATGGATGTAAAGCTGGATGAAGCAGAATGGGTCCGATCGCGGTACAATCAACTGAATATGATCGAAGAAAAGAGATTAGCTGCAATTTTCCATGGGCAATTATATCAGAAAAGAATGAAGAAAGCCTTCGATCAGAAAGTCAGACTTCAGGAATACCAAGCGGGAGATCTTGTGCTGAAAAGACTTCTTCCTCCTCATACAGACCACAGGGGCAAGTGGACTCCTAATTACGATGGTCCATTCATAGTAAATAAGGTTTTCTCTGGTGGAGCACTGATGCTCACTACTATGGATGGTGAAGATTTCTTATCCCCTGTGAATTCAGATGCAGTTAAACAATACTTCGCATAAAATGACCCGCTGGACATAAAAACAAAATGAACGTCCAGGCAAAAATAGGGCATCCCGGCGAGTCAAAAACAGAATAAATGACTCGGGCAAAAATAAGGGAAAATTGAAAAAATGTACACCCGCTGAGTTGAAAAGCCACATTGGACAGCTCAGGCAAAAATGGGTATACCGGTGGATTGAAAACCCAAAAGGGCGATCCACGCAAAATCAGGGAATAAGCGAACAACTGCATTCTGAATTCGTCTGTATCATTCACAACATGGCAAGCTTCAAAAGGATAAAGCATCAGTCAGAATCAACCTTCTTTAAAGGGAAAGATGAGAAGAACGTCAAGGCCATACAGGTCATAGCAAAGGAAGCTCACTGGAGCGTCGTCAACATTGCCAACACTTTTTACTTCTCTCAATTTATAGCAATCTGCTCATTCCAGGGGATTTGTTTCTTTGACTGTATTTTCCGATTCAGGGCACCCAGATTAATAAAATAAGATTTTCAGTCACACCTTTTATTGTACATTTTTGTTTCGTTTGCAAAATGTCCAATATCCATGATATAATATTTTCATAAAGCAAATGAGCCATTCTTTAATAAATGCTTACAGGAAATACATTACTTTCAGAAATATCTAACTCCTATGACGGAATCCGGTAAGGGATACCTCGGGATACTTGTGCGTTTCTTTTGTCTTAACAGATAGCAGGTATTCAATACACAACATGGGGCATGCCAAACATCACTTCCCTGTCATACCTCCTCCCCAAGCAATATCTGGAATGCTTTTCCCCAGTGGAGTTATCAAAGCCTCATCATCCCCAGCACAGGTCTACTCAACAAGAGCATCCCCGACCAATCTCCCCACAGAGTTTCCATCCTCTCCCCAGAAGAGCAATGCCTGAAACTCTTACACGACAAAGTCACGAAAGTTTCCTTCTCCCCAGATGAGTTCTCCTTACAGGATAGATCTATCAATGATCAATTCCCCCTAGCAGAGCTATATCTAAGCAGATCTACCAATGATCTCTTCCCCAGCTGGGATATTCCTCCAAGCGGATCAGCCAGAAGTCTTCAGTGGGATCTGAATCCCAGATCGGTTTCTCTGTTGCATAATCATAGCATTTGCATCATATTCACCAAATAAGCGTAGCATTCCGTTTAATACGGAGCATTACGGCAAAAATCAAACATTTGCATGATCACAAGCCAGGTTCGAGCCAGTCACCTGCAATCGTTATCAATATCTCATCAGCAATATATGAAACCCACATCCCTTGCAAGTAAAAGCCAAAGCGTCCCCTTTGCACTCTCCAACACAAATGCCTGTTTATGTATACTCTTTCGACACTCATCCGTGTCATATCATTCCCCTGCAGATATAAGCCAAAACATCCTCTTTGCATTCTCAAATACAAATACCTATACATACCTTTTTGACACTCGTTCGTGTCACTTATCCCCAACACGGTTGCCAAAACACTTGTTACAAACCAAACACTTATTTATAACACACTCCTTTCGACACCCGTCCGTGTCATCCTATCCCTACAGGCCGCCGGAACACCTTTTACACTCTCACATTCAAACATTTGTTCATAACTTACACATTCTCTTATGTCACTCGTCCGTGCCATACTTTCTCCAGCAAGTTGAACACCCGTCCGTGTCTTGATCATACTTCACTAACAAATCCGTACTCACTTATACAGAAGTCTTTGATACTCGTTCGTATCTTGTATATATATCACTCCTCAACAGATTCAACACTCGTCCGTGTTCTTTGTTAACCAGTTGGTACTCGTCCGTATCATCATCTATGAGTACGCGTCAGCGTTGGTTTCTACCGATACTCGTCCGTATCATGATCTTAAGGATGCTCGTTTGCATCTTTAATCTATACACAGCGTCAAACACTTATACTTTTATTCTTAAGCGTAAGCACTCGTCCGTGTTTACCATTCCCCGACAGAACAACTTTTCTTCTATCCGACATTCGTTCTATGTCGTGATACTTTTGGCAGCCGTACCCTGCCAGGTGATCGTCCCTCACCTTTGGATGACCGTCCCTCATCCTTTCCTCCAGCGGAGTCTCCATTATTGGAATCCTTTTTTATCCAACATTCATCCTATGTCGTGATATTTTAGCAGTCGTCCCCTGCTAGGTGATCGTACTTCACCTCTTGATGATCGTCCTTCATCATTTTTATCCGATGGTTGTCCCCATCGTTGATCTTGTTATCCGACATTCGTCCTATGTCGTGATAAAGAGCAGCCGTTCCCTGCTAGGTGATCTTCCTTCACCTCTTGATGATCGTCCTTCATCATGCTTATCCGATGGTCGTCCCCATAGTCGACCATTTCTATCTGACATTCGTCCTATGTCGTGATAAATAGCAGCTGTCCCCTGCTAGGTGATCGTCCTTCACCTTTGATGACTGTCCCTCATCATTTATTTCATTTATTCTTTAAACCGATGGCCATCCCCATCGTTGTTTACTTTACTTTGCAAACCTGATGGTCGTCCCCATCATTGCCTTTACTTTAATCACCAGAGAATCTTGTTTCTTTACCCGATGGCCGTCCCCGTCGTGGTCTCTTTATTTCCCCAGCATGTCGGTCGTCCCCGTCATGGTTTTACTTACCGCTTTATCCCCTGCAGTTGTCCTCTGCTCGGTGGTCGTCCTCCATCGCCCTCATTTGGTAATCATGCTTTATTGTCTTTTACAATTTATATCCCTTTTCTTCTTCTATCCAGTGAGTGCAAATTCTGGACTGTCTTTGGTATTCAACCACAAGTTATCTTGTTTGTCTGTTAAGCCAGGCGCTTAATGTAACGCCCAAAAAAATCTAAATTTAATTATTTAGTCATTTATTTAATTAATTTAGAAAAATTGGAGAGTTCGGATTAATTAGAGAATTTTGGAGAAAAATAGTATTTTTATATAATAAGGATAAATAGTGTTTTATTATACTATTTTATTATTATTATTAAAAATATATTAAAGAAAAAGGGTAAGGTGGTCCTTTTGTGAAATACATGAGGGTAAAGAGGGAAAAGACTCAATTGGAATGTGTTTTGGTAAAAAGGAATACACGATCAGTTTCTCATTTTGGTTTTTCTATCGTGTTTGGTGAAGTGCTCTGAAGAAAAAGAAAGCTCAGAGTCAGGAGGCTGTGGAGAACCCCAGAGAAGAGTGTAAAGCGGAGAAATTCTCTAAGGTTTGGGGAGTTCTTATAATCTATTGTAAATGTGTAGGAATTGGATTATGAATAGTTAGGATTGTATGAGTTTTATGAGATTTGGGGTTTTGAGTTAGGTTGAGTTTGTGAGAGAAATCTTGATGAAATAGAGTTAGAAAAATGTGTTAAATCCTATAAATGATGGTATAAATTATTGTTCTGATGTTATGGTGTTTTGTTTGATGTATTGGAATGATTTTGAGGTGAAATAAGATGAACCCGTATTGGAAAAATTGGGATTTTGGGGATTTTAGAACAACATGTACAAAGCAGCAGATTTCTGTTGTAAAACGTGCGTTAACCGGTTAGTGCTATGGGTTAACCGGTTAACCATTGCAATTTTTGTGATTTTTCTAGAGTTTCGCAGGCGTTAACCGGTTAACTCTATGGGTTAACCGGTTAACACTGTTTGAGAGGCAAATTTTAATTCTTTAAAAATCCATAACTTTAAAACCGTAATTCCGATTCGCATTCCGTTTGAAGCGTCGGAAAGAGCATAAACTGAACTTTATTTTGATGAATAAAAATGAGAAAAAAGAAATAGTTTTTATAAATGAATTTATGAAATAACCTTGTAATTGCCTCATAATTTACCGGGTACGGGTCAATTCTTGATGTGTCAGAGTGGTTATAGAACCAGTGTTCTGGGTGTAATGTCATGATGATATATATGATTATTTGATGATTGTTTTGCTGATTGAAATGAATGATGCGAATTATTTTGATGAATTTACGATGTAGCGCATCATTGCATTTCATAACATTCACGATGGGGCTTCGGCCTATTTATTTGCTTCAATCCCATTGTGTGGATTGAAGTGTATCGATGATTTACGATGTGCTCCTTTGTGGAGGGTTGATGGTCATGTATCCATCTCACGATGAAAATGGTACCACATGCATATTGCATATCAGGATGTTAGAATTGCATATTATGGATGAATTTCATGACTGTGTTGGTGTTACTTAATTTCATGATCGTGTTGTTGTTGTTGCTGAATTTTATAGTTGATGATGTCATGATATGTTGTACTAACTATTTATGTTCTATATTCTTATACGTTTATGATATATTATGATTACTCACCCTGCCTGCTTGGAAATGTTGCCTCTTTCATGGGTAACTTGCAGATGATAAAGAATAGGCTTGCAGTGCAAGAGGAGTTATTCATGAGTCTCGGAGCGTGCTTTAGTGTTCCTTAGAAGTGGTTTTGGTCTTTGTGTCCTGCTCTGTGTCATGTAACACTGGGATGGGTTTTCTTTTGCTAAATTGTTTCAGTTATGTTATTATTTGGATAAATGTTTTCCATTTTATGATGTTAAATTCAGGATGGTGAAAATTATGTTTATGAAGTAAACTAATGAAGTTTTGAATTATAAAGGTTAAATTCCGCTGCAAAATGCTTTATGTTATTCTTGATGTTGATTAACCCGTGTTACGGGACAGGACACTGTTTGTTTTGAATTATGATGAAATGTGATACCCTTCTCGATGATTACTCTGATATTACTTAAATATTTTATTTTGGGGTAGAAAGGTGTTACACTTACATCCTGCACAGCTAACTCATGTTTGAATAGGGGCAGCTGTAAACACCCCAAATTTGCCCTCACTCATTTCATACCATGGCTTGTGATCTTTCATTTTTGCATAAGCTACCACATATTGCATATTTGTTTCATTTGCATAGTTCAAGTTCATCTACATCTAGGGTTTGTGATCTGAGCCATCCCTGAGCTATCTGAGCCACTTCAAAGGTCTTCAATCATCTCAAGAGGGTCCATGTATGTTCAATCATCATATTATATCCTCCAAAGATCAAGGAAGTCAAAAAATCACAAGAACTGAGGAAGGCATGGAAGCAGAGCCAGGCTTAACTGCACAGATGACCTAAAATTAGGGTTTTGGTTTCAAAGTCCATAACTCCAAATTTTTTGGTCATTCTTGTTTCTATTGGTCTCTGTATGATATAAGGATCATGCATACCAATTTTCATGAAGAAATTCAATGGGGAAGGCATCTAATCAATAGATGACTTCTTGAACAAGTCAGTGCAAAATCAGGGCATCTGAGGCCCCCAATTATCCAACCAAAGGGTCTTCTCCCTCATTTTGGATGCATATGATCTTTATTTGATCTTAAAAGAAGTTAGAAGTTCACAAAATTGAAGAATTTCAAGCCATTTGCAAAGTTTCCATTTTGGGAAAGTGACTTGTAATGCAAACTTGCCATTTTGGGAAAGTTTTTCAACCCCCTCTTTTTGATTCAAAAGTGCTTCAAATGAAAAATTCTTGTTCATGAAAGTTGTAGATTGGATCATTCCCTTTTCAAAAAGTACAAGAACTTGATCTAATTCATCATAGAACTCAAGTTATGGCTTGTCAAAGTTGGGAAAAATCACATAAATTTCACTTTTACACCAAAGAGGGAAACTTGCAAATTCTTATGCCAGACATGTTTGTGACCTCAAACACACTTCTACATGTCTTAACATCATAATGCATTTCCTAAGGATCAAAATTGGCCCAAGAATCACTTCATCCCATGCCTTGAACATCAAGAAATTCAAAAGGGGCCAAACTTCATGAAAATTGCAAAAGGGCACATAATCTTCCACAAGCTTGCTGAATCACCTCAATTTCGAATCTATGGCTCTCCTTGATCTATTCTGAGCCAGCATAAGCCAAAAGCCAGCTGCAAAACCAGCCCATACCTCAAGTACAAAACTTTTGACATTTTGGCAACTTGCCCATACCAATCACCATAGGCCACCACCCACACTCTGACCTATCACAGCTTATTTTGTGGATCAAAACCAAGCCAAAGTACACAACATTGCAGCCTAACACTTGAGAATCCTCAGCATACACAAAATCCCCCAAATCTGCAAAAGCCTTCGAAACTCATAGCTCAATCATCAAACCTCCAAGTTTTTCCTCCATTCAACTCCATAAACATCACTGATCATTTCCCACCCTTCATTTTGCCCTAAAACACCCAGAATCAAAAGTACGATTTTGACATTTCATGAACTGAACTTCTGCCAACTTCCTTTTGAGGCCATTTAAACTCCAACCAAGCATCACAAGCTCTTGAGGGGAGTCATTGGAGTGGATTTGAGGAAAAGAACTGGCCAGAAAGCTCCTGTTTCGAAAGCTCAACTTCAGGTAGCCATGGCATTTATTTTTCCATAACTCTCATTTTATGTTATAGAATGATTCTATGTGTTCCTCTGATTGCCATGATATGTTTGGTTTCGAAAATAGTTGAGAAATAAGCATTTCATAAGCTTCTGAAATTTTTTAGATGTTTTCCGTTTTGCTTTGATTCATGTTTTTGGTGATGAATAAATGAATTTTGATGGCTGATTCTTGTTGGGGTTGATGTGAGAATCATTTCTGGAGAGTTTTAAGGCTTGGGGTTGCGTATTGAGTGAGATAGCTTGAGAGGCTAGCCGGAGAAGATGACCGGAACACTGTTCCGGTCACCTGAAAGTGTTTAGGGTTCAGACTAGGGCTTAATGACGTAATTAGTGAAGTTTGAATTCTGGCCATCCAGATGCGCGCGCTGGTCAATTCCCGCGTCCTGACTTTGAACCCTGGCCCTTGGATTATTTGACTTCCATTTTAATTCATTTAAATTTTCATTTTTATTTCATTTCTTTCTACATTTTATTAAAATAGCAAAACACTTTCAAAAAATTTTATCTTTTGCATTTCCCTTTCAAATATTTTTCTCATTCTGAAAATAATTTTTATTTTATTTTTTGCATAAAATTCGTATTTTTTAAATATTTAAATGTTTATTTTAATTAATTAATGATAATTAATTAATTAAAATACCATTTAAGTTTCTAAAAATCACCAAAAAAGCCATATTGCATCTTGATACATTTAGAGACATTATCAAACCCTTCACACAAATTTATTTTTGGTTCTTGACATATTTTGACATTTTTCTTTGGATTTAGGGTTCTTAAAAGTCAATATTTTTACCCTAACTTGGAAAAATCCTTTATGCCTAACCATGAAGAGTTTGATAATGGTTCTTTTTGCATTGCATTCCTCATGTCATGTAGTTTCTAGGATACAATTGGTTTGAATTTATTTTTCATTTTTCATTTGTTTTGCATTTGTCATTGAGAGTTACCTTAAAACCCTAGCAAACTTGAGAAAATCATAACTTCCATTAGGTTAAGATTTAGGTCTCCTCCTTTGGGCAGTTAACTTGTATAGGTTTAGGGTTCCTTTGATCCTATTTTCAATTTTTTATCCCATGTATTGCTTCTGGTTTTGAATTTTGTATTGCATGTTATGTATAAACCCTAATCTTTGCCTTCATTTGCATTCATTCTTCATACGCTTGCATACATGAACTTGCCATGACATTTTATGCATTCACATGACTTCTAATACATCTTAGGACACATTAGAATCATGTTTGATCATTGCATCATCCATTTTCCATGTTTTGCTTTCATTTCATTTCATGTGCATTCATGAGCTTTCATACTTCTTACTTGCCTCATTTGCATTCCCATCTCTTGTATGATCATCCACATCTCATGTTCACCATGTGTATCATCTCTTAGCATCATTCACATATTAATTTGCTTATGACTTTGGTGTTCATCTTTGCATCTTATCTCATTCTCATTCTCATTTCATTCCTTGTTGCTAACTTTTCAGGTGGTAAGTGTATGAGAAGTGAATTTGCCTTCACTTCTCATAATCTCCTCTCATATCTTTTGTGCATCATTGTTGCATTTTGTATTTGTATTAGAGTGAGCTTGCTCATTCATGCTCCCTCCCCTCTTTCTTTCTTCAACCAACTTATCTTCTTAAGTGAAGTAAGTTGTCTTGCTTCTTCTGTTTCATCCTCCTTTCATTTGTTTCTTCCTTGGTGGCTTTTCTCTTGAAGATCTTTTGCAAGCCTCATAAACCCTAGGAACATCCAAGTATGATCACAATTAGGGTTTGATTAGTCCCCCATTTTAGTTTTACCTTTGTGTCATCTTTGAGTCATCTCTTCTCATCTCTTAATCAAGGACTAAACCTTAAAGGTTTTAAGTGTTTGTGATTAGAGTTATGTGTAACGCCCGTTTATTTAATTAATTATTTAATTAAATATAATTGTGGTATGTGGTGTTAAGTCGCATTGATTTAATTTGATTTCCAAAATATCGGAATATTACGCTGATAATTATAAGTTTTTTTAAGTCGAATTTGATTAATTAAGTTGATATAAGTTGTGGAATACGATATATAATATTCTTCAGGTATTGTTAGATATGTTGTCGGAATTGTGTGAACCATTTGGTTGATAATTAGAATTTAATCGATTAAATCGGGAATAAGTATTTAGTCATTAATTATTATTCGGTTGATTTGGCATTATGATAAATTAAGTCGTTAAGTCGGAAAAAAAAATTAGTCGGAAACCGTAGAAAATATTATTAGAATTAATTATAATAGTTGTTGTGTTAGAGAGCTGGAAAAAATTAGTCGGAAACCGTAGAAAAAATTAGTCGGAAACCGTAGAAAGCTAGAGAGCAACTTACTCCTCTAAAGGAGATAAGTTGCTTCTAGAGAGGAAAGATAAGAATTGAATCACATGATGGCATAAGGCACATCAAAAACCACAAAGCATAAGCAATTTAAAAAAAAGAAAAGATGAAGAGTTGAAATGTGGATAAACATCCACACTTCACATACCATGAGCCCCTGAAATGTTAGCAAAACTCCAGCAAATTGATCAACACAATCCATGGAAGTAACAAGCTCAAAGTTCTGGTAAACAAAGATCAAACAACATGCCAAGCTTTGAAAATACATGACTTACACGTCGAGAACATGAAAGAACACATCAACCAGCAAGAAAATCACCCTAAACTAGCATATTCAATGATCATACGATGATCCATGGCAATTAAGACAAGTAAGGGGATCAAACAAGCTCAAAACAGCTCCAAAATGACATTCTGCATCAGTGTTAACCGGTTAACCAAAGCGTTAATCGTTTAACCAGTTCAAAGCTGAAGCAAATTACAAAGAAAAAGAGTGCGTTAACTGGTTAACCAAAGCGTTAACCGGTTAACACTGTCAAAACAGCAACAAATCCTGTAGAAAATCAGCTCAAATCCAGCTTATCCAAATAATTCCACCACAGACCAGCAATCAATTAAGCATGAAATAAATGGATCAATTCACATTAATTAACATCATTAAGCTCATGAAGATTAGCACGCAAATCCGGTTACAAATCAACCAATCAATTCAAGCGACACAAGCAAATACACAAGCATATGGTGGATCTAACACACAAGCATGCAAATAAGCTAAAACAGAGCTAGATTTGAATTTAACCAACCTACAAAGCCGAGGTACCCTTTGGTAATTGTTGTTTGAGCTGGAAATGAGATATTTTGCGGAAAAATTCGAAGATCTGGTGCTAATCCTCACATTCCATGCAAAATAAATGCAAGCAAAGGGTCTTGATGCAGAATTTTGGATGCAAAAGCACTTCTAATCTCCAAACCAGATCTAAACCAAGTAGTGAAACCAACAAATTGATGCAAGGAAGCTATGGATGGAGGTCTAGTTCCAAGATCTACACACTTTAATGCAAAGTTATGTGATCTTCAAAGAGGAACTTTGAGTGATTTGGAAAATTGAGAGAAAAAAGTGAGAGGATGGTGAGAGAGATCAAAATTCAGAATATGGGAATTGAAAATTATGAGAGAGTCCTAGGTTTGGTTTGGAGGGAAATGGATTAAATATGGTTTAGGTTTGGGGCCCAAAATTTTGGTTTCGGATCCAAAAAATAGGGTTTGGAATTGGCTTAGAAAGTGATTAAGACCTAGCATTGGAATTAGGCTTGGATAAATGCTCTAGATCCTTCTCCTTAATTCAAAATGAATAAAAATAAGAAAATCAGAAAATTAGAGCCAAAACCACATGCTGAATTTGCTGTTGGAATTCAAAATTTGCAGCCGTTAACCAGTTAACCAAAGCGTTAACTAGTTAACGCCATTGAATTTTGAATTCTCCCTCCTTTTGATGGGAAACTTCCATAATAACCCGACGCCAACCATTTTGATCTGATTTTGATCCCCAATCCCTTTTGTAGATGTTTAAGAATTGGCAGAATTTTTGACCAAACAAGAAATGTTAAATTCAGTTCAGAATGTCCTATCAGATGTTGGGACATTATCAAACAGAGTATGTGAATTTATTTCAGGATGTCTCATCAGATGTTGGGACATTGTGTGAATAAATAAAGTTCAGTTTTTCAGGATGTCCCAACAGATGTTGAGACATCTCAGACCTGCTACCAGAATTAATTAATGATTAACTGATCAGAGATATTTAAGGAGAAGTATCTGGAATTAATTAATGATGGATAAAAACAGAACAAGGCGCATCTGTAGGGTGTTTTATATTGAAGATTCAGATTAAAACAGAAGACCTAAATCACCTAGAATATAGGAGGTAACAAACCCTAAATTCAAGGTGACAGTTGCTGCACATTAGGGCTGGATCATTCTACAGAAAGCCCAAAATTCAGATACCTATTTAAGCAACAGAAACTCATAGAATTGAGTACGAATTTCAGAAGACCAAATAGGGTGTCTAGAGTTTTAATAGCAGATTGTTTTTATGTACCACTTTATGAGCTTTTAAGCAAAAGTGCATTTGTGACTTGATTGAAACTGTTAAGTAAAATCAAGCTGTATTGTTTGAAGGATGTCTTCAATTTTTGTAAACTTGTAAACTTGATCACTGTGTGATTGAGGGGGAGTGAGTAGGGTACTCTTATCTAAGTGAGTCTTAGGTAGAAATTGCATTGGGTAAGTATTAAGTGATAGATTAAACAGGGTGGTTTAAGTCTAGAATTAATATTACTAATAGTGGATTTCCTCCTGGCTTGGTAGCCTCCAGATGTAGGTGTGGTTATACACTGAACTGGGTTAACAAACTTCTGTGTTGTTTACTTTTCTTGCTGTTTAAGTTTTGGTTAAATTTGTCAAATGTCCTATTAAGTGTTGGGACATCTCTTAGGACATCTCATACCTGATCACAGAATTTCAATTGGCATCAGAGCAGGCACCCTGCCTGTTTATACTGGGTGAGATCTAGGGAATACAAATTCTGTAACATGGACAGAGATTTAGGGTCAGTAAATAGACCACCTATTCTGGATGGATCTAATTATGACTACTGGAAGCCAAGAATGATTGCATTCTTAAGGTCACTTGACAACAGGGCATGGAGAGCAGTCAATGTTGGATGGGATCATCCTATCCAAGACACCAAAGATGGATCTAAAGTGCTGAAACCTGAAGAAGAATGGAGTAAGGAGGAAGAAGACTCAGCACTAGGCAACTCAAAAGCCTTAAATGCTTTATTCAATGGCATTGATAGGAATATTTTCAAACTTGTGCATCATTGTGAGCTGGCCAAAGATGTTTGGGATACTCTCAAAACAACTCATGAAGGAACATCAAAAGTAAAAATGTCAAGACTTCAACTTCTCACCACCAAGTTTGAAAACTTGAGAATGAAGGAAGATGAATCAATTCATGAGTTCTATATGAACATCTTGGATATAGCCAATACTTCTGGAGCTTTGGGAGAAAAGATGACTGATGAAAAGCTTGTAAGAAAGATTCTCAGATCTTTGCCAAAAAGATTTGACATGAAAGTCACTGCAATAGAAGAAGCTCAAGACATATGCTCCATGAAAGTTGAAGAACTCATTGGTTCCCTTCAAACTTTTGAGATGGGAATGAATGACACAAATGCCAAAAAGAACAAAAGCATAGCCTTGGTGTCAAATACAGATGAAGAAGAAGATGATGAATCAGCAAATGATAAAAGCTTATCAGAAAACCTTGCCTTGCTTGGAAGACAATTCAAACAGATTCTCAGAGGAATGGAAGGCAAATCCAAACCTAGTGGAAGAAACACAAACTCAGAGAACAGAAGATCTTATGATGCTAACAAAAGATTAAAGTATGTTGAAAAGACCAGTCAAGATAAAGGAGTCAAATGTCATGAATGTGAAGGATATGGACACATCAAGTTTGAATGTCCTACCTACTTAAAGAGGCAAAAGAAAGGACTCTCTGTGACCTGGTCTGATGAAGACTCAGGAGATTCAGAAGAAGAATCAGCTAAGCATATTACTGCTTTAGCTGGACTGTGTGAATATGATAGGGATTCCAGTTGTGGAGAACTTACTTATGAAGAACTTGAGCAAGCATTCAAAGATCTATACAAAAGAAGCTCTGAAATATGCAGTGAAGTTATAAAGCTAAAGAAGCAGAATAAGACTTTAGAAGATGACAAAGCAAATGATCAGGAGATCATTGAAACCTTAAAAAGTGAAGTAAGCCTTCTCAACTCTAAGTTGGAACATATGTCCAAATCTGTTAGAATGTTGAACAACAGCTCAAACACACTGGATGTTATTCTCAGCAATAATAAACATTCAGGGGACAAAAGTGGACTAGGATATAACAGAGATGAAGCAAGCTCTAGCAAAACTACTTCAAAAACTACACAGTCAAACAAGATGTCCCAACAGATGCTCCAACATCAAAACACAAAGACAAACATAATGTTCCAACAGATGTCTCAACATTCTGGAAAGAACAAAATGAAGAAAAAATATCAAAGATGGAGATGCCATCACTGTGGAAGATTTGGGCATATCAAACCTCACTGTTATAAGCTACATGGATATCCAAATCAGATATATCAGCAACCTTCCAAACAGAAAGTAGAGGGTACCAAGAAAGTGCTGCATAGTCATCAAAGAAATCAGCAACCTCCTAAGCAGAAGACAGAGGTCATCAAGAAGGTTTGGAGACCAAAAGCTGACATTCAGACTGATCAAATCCACATACCCAAGAACCATATCAACAATCAAGCTTGGAGATCAGCTGAACAACACACAGGGCAGAGGCATCAAAAGAAATCTCAACTCATCTGGTCAAAGAAAAGTACTGCATACATAGCACATACATCACTGAGAGTATCAGCTAAAGAAGACTGGTACTTTGATAGTGGATGTTCAAGACACATGACTGGATTGAAGAATTTGCTAGTAAACTTAAAATCACATTCATCCAGGTATGTGACCTTTGGAGATGGAGCTAAAGGAGAAATCAAGGGAGTTGGAACCTTGGACTGTCAAGATGTTCCAAGACTAGATGATGTGCTGCTAGTTAAAGGTTTAACTGCTAACCTGATCAGCATAAGTCAACTATGTGATCAAGGATACAGTGTAAACTTTACCAAATCTGAATGTATAGTGACTAACAAAGAACAAAAGGTTGTCATGAAAGGAGCCAGATCTAAAGACAACTGTTACATGTGGGAATCCCAAAATCTTAGTCTCACTTCAACCTGCTCTCTAGCTAAAGAAGAAGAAGTGAAACTGTGGCATCAAAGACTAGGTCATCTTCATTTCAGAGGCATAAAGAAGATCATATCTATGGATGCTGTAAGAGGTATTCCTAAACTAAAGATTGATGATGGCAAAATATGTGGTGAATGTCAAATAGGCAAGCAAACCAAGATGTCCCATCCAAAGCTCCAACATCTGACAACTTCCAAAGTTTTGGAACTTCTACATATGGATCTTATGGGACCTATGCAGGTTGAAAGTCTTGGTGGTAAGAGGTATGCCTATGTTGTGGTTGATGACTTTTCCAGATATACATGGATAAACTTCATCAAAGAAAAGTCAGATGTATTTGATGTATTCAAAGAATTATGTCAAAGATTGCAAAAGGAAAAATCCAGCTGTGTGATCAGAATTAGGAGTGATCATGGAAAAGAATTTGAGAATCAAAAGTTCTTAGATTTCTGTTCTTCAGAAGGAATTAATCATGAGTATTCTTCACCTATTACTCCTCAACAGAATGGGATTGTTGAAAGGAAGAATAGAACCATTCAAGAATCAGCAAGAGCTATGATTCATGCTAAAAAGTTGCCTCTATACTTTTGGGCTGAAGCTATGAACACTGCCTGTTACATCCATAACAGAGTTACTTTAAGGAAAGGAACTTTGTCCACAATATATGAAGTATGGAAGGGCAGAAAACCCATAGTTAAGTACTTTCATGTTTTTGGAAGTATCTGTTATATTCTGGCAGATAGGGAGCAAAGAAGAAAAATGGATCCTAAAAGTGATGAAGGGATTTTCCTTGGATACTCCATAAACAGCAGAGCATATAGAGTATTTAATTCTAGAACCAAGGTTATCATGGAATCCATAAATGTGATAATTGATGATGCTCCTACAGATGTCCCAGAAGATGTTGGAACATCTGTTAATATCAAGATTGAAGCTGAAGAAAAGAATGATCAATATAACTTCACTCAAACTGATACAAGGACAGAAGAATCAAGTAAACCTCCTTCCATCAGAATACAAAAAGATCATCCCAAAGATTTGATAATTGGTGATCCCAACAGAGGTGTGAGTACTAGATCAAGAGAAGTGATTTCAGGTTCTTGTTTTGTCTCCAAAATAGAACCTAAAAATATCAAGGAAGCTCTCACTGATGAATACTGGATTTGTGCTATGCAAGAGGAATTAGGTCAATTCACAAGGAATGAAGTGTGGAATCTTGTTCCTAGACCTGATGATATAAATGTAATTGGAACAAAATGGGTGTATAAGAACAAGTCAAATGAACAAGGAGTTGTTACAAAGAACAAAGCTAGACTTGTAGCTCAAGGATACACTCAAATTGAAGGGGTGGACTTTGATGAAACCTTTGCACCAGTAGCAAGGCTTGAATCAATCAGACTATTGTTGGGAATTGCTTGTATCTTAAAGTTCAAGCTATTTCAAATGGATGTGAAAAGTGCCTTTCTTAATGGTTATCTTAATGAAGAGGTATATGTAGAACAGCCTGAAGGATTTGTTGATCCAAGCTGTCCAAATCATGTATACAAATTAAAGAAAGCTCTTTATGGTCTGAAGCAAGCTCCAAGGGCATGGTATGAAAGACTGACCACATTTCTTATCAAGCAAAGATACAGAAAAGGTGGGATTGATAAAACCCTGTTTGTTAAAGATGAAGAAGGAAATGTCATGATTGCACAAATATATGTTGATGACATTGTGTTTGGTGGGATGTCTGATAAGATGGTCAAACATTTTGTCAAGCAGATGGAATCTGAATTTGAAATGAGTCTAGTAGGTGAATTAACCTACTTTCTTGGTCTGCAAGTAAAGCAAATGGAAGACTCAATGTTTATTTCCCAAAGTAAGTACTCCAAGAACATAGTGAAGAAATTTGGAATGGAAAATGCTTCTCATAAAAGAACTCCTGCTCCCACACATTTAAAGCTGACTAAAGATGAAAAGGGTGAGAATGTAGATCAAAGTTTATATAGAAGCATGATTGGAAGCTTGTTATACTTGACTGCTAGCAGACCAGACATTGCATTTGCAGTAGGAGTTTGTGCAAGATATCAAGCTGATCCAAAAGTCAGTCATCTCAATCAAGTCAAGAGAATCCTTAAATATGTTAATGGTACTTGTGACTATGGCATAATGTACTTTCATGGTTGCAAACCAATTCTCACTGGCTTCTGTGATGCTGATTGGGCAGGAAGTGCTGATGACAGAAAAAGCACTTCAGGAGGATGCTTCTTTCTAGGAAACAATCTGATTTCTTGGTTCAGTATGAAACAGAATTGTGTATCCTTATCTACAGCTGAAGCTGAGTACATAGCAGCAGGTAGCAGTTGTTCTCAGTTGGTTTGGATGAAGCAGATGCTCACTGAGTACAATGTCCCACAGGATGTCATGACATTGTACTGTGACAACTTAAGTGCAATCAACATATCAAAGAATCCCATTCAACACAGCAGGACTAAGCATATTGATATCAGACATCATTTCATCAGAGATCTTGTAGAAGAAAAGGTGATTTCATTGGAGCATGTAGCTACAGATTTGCTATTAGCTGATATTTTTACCAAAGCATTGGATGCTACTCAATTTGAGAATTTAAGGGGCAAACTTGGAATCTGTTTATGTGAGATTTAGCAATTAATGAGATGTGCCAACATGTCATATGACATTGCATGGCATAAGTTCCAGATGGCAAAACCAGTCTGGACAAGATTCTTGGGAACTCCATCTCTCATCATTTGCACAGTAACGGCTATTTACTTAGTAACTGTTTATAATCAGCTATCAAGATTCTCATCATACTATCATAATCGAATCACATTCACCAGCTATTCTCCAGAGATCATAAACCCTAAAGTTTTTCTTTCATCTTCTTCAACAATGTCTCAAAACCCTAAAACAGCTGAGGAAATTCTCAACAAAGAAGACGTGGTTCATGCCACTCCAATCTCTGTTGTGCCAATGTCATCAACACCATTGGACGAGCTCAGGGGAAGCGCCTCTCACACTAAAAAGGCAAGAACACCAAAGAGATGTAAAGATCAAATCAGAAGCAAAGCTAAAGGCATTCCCTCTCCTGCTAACATGTCCTCAAAATAATCCAAATATGTTGATGATTCCATCAAGGAGATTGTCAACCAAGTTTTCTCTGAACAAAGAGTGGTGAGAGGGATCTCTGTTCCTTTGAACACCATTCCTGCACCTCAAGAAGAACCAACTCAAGATAAAGAGGACACTGCTGCAGAACAAGATGTCCCAACAGATGTTGGAACATCTGAAGATAAGAAAAAGAACTCATCTGATGTTGATCTGGAACAAACTGAGGACAAAGCCTCAAAAGAAAATGATGAAGAGGTCTCTGAAGAACAGGCTCAAGGCTCAAATGAAGATCAAATCCCTGCTGATCAACCAGCTGAAGAGGAGGCTGCTCAATCTCCTCCAGTGGTCAATCTGGAGCAGAACTCTGATGCAGAGATCATAGCATTTGTGAAACCCAGCATTGCTAAAAGACTAAGGTCCAGGAAAGGAAAGATGCAAGCTGAACCTGTCATCCCTGAGAAGAAGAAGGCTAGTCCAAAGAAAGGCAAAGCTAAAGCTACCTTTGGTCCTACAAAACCATGGAGCAAAGTTCAAACCCAGAAGAGAAAAGCTGCAACACCATCAGATTCAGATGTTGGATCAGATGTCCCAACATCTCCTCCCAAGAAGAAACCAGCACCAGCTAGAGCTTCAACTGTTGTTCCAGAAGCTCCCTTGGACAACATATCATTCCATCATGTCTCCAGTGTCAACAGGTGGAAATATGTGTACCAAAGAAGGGTTGCCTTGGAAAGAGAACTAAGCAGCAATGCACTTGAGTGCACAGAACTGATAGACCTCATCTCTGCTGCAGGACTATTCAAAACAGTCTCAGACCTATCTCCCTGCTATGAACTTCTTGTCAAAGAGTTCATTGTGAATCTTCAGGAGGATTGCTCCAATGGTAAGTCCTCTGAGTTTCAAAAAGTTTATGTTAGAGGTAAATGTGTAGAGTTTTCTCCCCAAATCATAAATGAATACCTAGGAAGAGAAACAGATGGACCCAATGAGCTAGGTAAAACAGATAATCAAGTATGCAAGGTGATCACTGCAAACCAGGTCAAGGCATGGCCTGTGAAGGGAAAGCTTTCTGTGAGCATGCTTACCAGAAAGTATGCCATGCTGAACAGAATTGGTACTGCTAACTGGGTGCCTACCAACCACACTTCCTCAATCTCAACTGGTCTAGCCAGGTTTATATATGCTGTGGGAACTCAAACCAAGATGGACTATGGAGCTTTCATCTTTGATCAAACCATGAAGCATGCCATCTCTACTGCAACAAAGCTGCCAATAGCTTTTCCATCATTGCTGTGTGGTATTGTTTTAAGTCAATACCCTGGGATTTTAAATGAGAAGGACACAGTCTGCAAGAGAGAGAGCCCCCTGGCTTTTCACTACAAATTATTCCTCAGTCACCATGCTGCAGATGTTGAAGCACCTTCTGGGACATCTGCTGGTCCCTCCACTGCTAAGAATCCAATCTCCAGGAAGACTTTAATTGCTGAACTCAAAAGCACCTGCAAAGAGCTTGAAGCTAGAAAGCAGAAGCTTGAGGAAATCATTAAAAGGTTGGAAAGTGAAGAAGATCAGAATGCTGCATCTGGTGAAGACAGTGAGGCTGATGAAGAAAGTGAAGCTGATAAAGATGAAGACACTGAAGTGGAGGAAGCAACTGAGAGTGATGAATCTGAGTGATTAATGTATGTGAGGCAAATGTAATGACAGCAATGTAATGACAGTAATAGTGTCTTTGGCCCCTAATTTTGTGTCTACCAAGGGGGAGAACAACAACAAATTTGTACTGCTGTTTAATTTTTGAATTTTTGAATGAAATCTGTTTGTTTCTGTCTGAACTGAATCAGTGTGTATTTCTATTGCAACAAGACTGGACACATATTTGTTTGAGGGGGAGTAATCTCAAATAAGAATCAACAGAAAAGTAATGCTATACTCTGATAAAAAGAACTTCTGCTGCACTCTGAAATCCAGAAAAGATGTTAGCCAAAAATTAGCCAAAGGGGGAGTTTGTAGATGTTTAAGAATTGGCAGAATTTTTGACCAAACAAGAAATGTTAAATTCAGTTCAGAATGTCCTATCAGATGTTGGGACATTATCAAACAGAGTATGTGAATTTATTTCAGGATGTCTCATCAGATGTTGGGACATTGTGTGAATAAATTAAGTTCAGTTTTTCAGGATGTCCCAACAGATGTTGAGACATCTCAGACCTGCTACCAGAATTAATTAATGATTAACTGATCAGAGATATTTAAGGAGAAGTATCTGGAATTAATTAATGATGGATAAAAACAGAACAAGGCGCATCTGTAGGGTGTTTTATATTGAAGATTCAGATTAAAACAGAAGACCTAAATCACCTAGAATATAGGAGGTAACAAACCCTAAATTCAAGGTGACAGTTGCTGCACATTAGGGCTGGATCATTCTACAGAAAGCCCAAAATTTAGATACCTATTTAAGCAACAGAAACTCATAGAATTGAGTACGAATTTCAGAAGACCAAATAGGGTGTCTAGAGTTTTAATAGCAGATTGTTTTTATGTACCACTTTATGAGCTTTTAAGCAAAAGTGCATTTGTGACTTGATTGAAACTGTTAAGTAAAATCAAGCTGTATTGTTTGAAGGATGTCTTCAATTTTTGTAAACTTGTAAACTTGATCACTGTGTGATTGAGGGGGAGTGAGTAGGGTACTCTTATCTAAGTGAGTCTTAGGTAGAAATTGCATTGGGTAAGTATTAAGTGATAGATTAAACAGGGTGGTTTAAGTCTAGAATTAATATTACTAATAGTGGATTTCCTCCTGGCTTGGTAGCCTCCAGATGTAGGTGTGGTTATACACTGAACTGGGTTAACAAACTTCTGTGTTGTTTACTTTTCTTGTTGTTTAAGTTTTGGTTAAATTTGTCAAATGTCCTATTAAGTGTTGGGACATCTCTTAGGACATCTCATACCTGATCACAGAATTTCACCTTTTAGGGCGCTGAACATGATACAAAGCTTGTATGAGATACCCTGTGAGCTTCCTGTCTGGTCAACAAGCTTTTGACTTTGACTTGCAGTGCTTCGAATTTCCCGGATGGTCGATCGTATGCGTTATGCTAGAACATGCAAGTGTTATGCTTCATCTTTCTATGCAAAATGCTAAGGACATGACAAAAGAGGGCAAATTTTGGGTGTTACAGTAAGGACCCAGATGACTAATGTGAGGACAGAAGTGAGGACTCAGATGAACCAATTCATGGCTGTGATGATTGGGCTAGCACAAACCCAGGAAAGATTAAGGGAGTTAGTCGAGCGGCAAACTCCAGAAGATAACCATGCTGGTACTGGAGGTACAAGTAACAACGCGCATGATCAGCCGCAAGCGAATCCACCAGAGTTTGGACCCCACATCAACCCTTAAGTCAATGTTATTGGAAATACCCAGAGAAACACTAGAGATCGTGTTCTGCAGGAAGATCCTCAGGACGAGCAGTTCACAGTGTTAGGTGATGGAGCCGATGAAGTTTATGGTCATCGTCTGGACGAGATATCTGAGAAGCTGAGATCCCTGGAATCACAAAACTCTTTGGGATTTGAAGTGATGGATATGGGATTAGTGGAAGGAGTCAGGATTCCTCCCAAGTTTAAACCTCCTTGCTTTGAGAAGTATAATGGTACCTCCTGTCCTCGTACCCATCTTCAATCTTTTCTAGGGAGACTGAAAGCTTACACCATGGATGAGAAGTTGTGGATGTTTTAATTTGAAGATAGCTTGACCGGGGCATCCCGTGAGTGGTATTCTCACATATCCAGAGCAACAGTCAGGAACTGGAAGGACTTAGCTGAAGCCTTCATACGCCAATATCAATATAACCTGGATATAGATCCCAATAGGACCCTCCTGATGGGTATGTCTCATTCTTCAAGGGAGAGTTTCCATGAATATGCCCAAAGATGGAGACAACTTGCTGCTGTTGTCCAGCCACTTATGTCTGAAAGGGAAATGGTTTACATGTTTATGAACACCTTACATGGTACCTACATTGACCGACTTGCTGCTTTCTCTTCTACCAGTTTTGCTGATGTGGTTATAGCTGGTGAAAGAATTAAAATTATTTTGAAGATAGGTAAGATCTCCGACAATGGTGCTAGCTCCAGCAATACAAGGAAACCATTCTCCGGACCTCGTAGAACAGGCGAGACTAACTCAGTTCATATGGGCAGAGGTAGGCCTCAATACATGCAAAGATTAGTAGTTGATGTCACCATTCCCACTCCAACACCTTAGCAACAGTATCCTCAACAATAACACTTCCCACAACAACAACAATTCCTACAACAACAGAGGTCTTATAACAACAACAATCAGCAGCAACGTCCATTCCAGCAAAGGACTTCACAAATCAACAGGGTATTCGATCCCATCCCGATGCCCTATGCAGCTCTGCTTCCACGGTTATTAAAGCTTAATCTGATTGAATTAAGAACCTTGACTCTACCTGATCCTCTGAATCTCCTAAGAAACTATGATGTCAACGCCAGATGTGCTTTCCACTCTAATGCACATGGCCATACAATAGAGAAATGCAGGGCATTGCACATGAAAGTTCATGACTTAGTTGATTCAAAAGCTTTGAATTTTTCACCTCCTCCAAATGTTACAAAGAATCCAATACCGAACCACGGTGGACCAAGGATTAATGCCATTGAGGAAGACCAACCATCTATTCTGATTGATGACATTGCAGACATTCAAACACCACTGGCCGAAGTTAAAGCTCAGCTATTGAAGTGCCAAGTGTTTCTGGGTTGTGAGGCACATTGTGAAGCTTCCAAAGTCTCTACCAACGGTTGTGCAAATCTGAGAAAGGGTATCAACAGTCTTATCAGAGAAGGCATTCTACAAATCACTTAAACAGTTCCATCTTCTACAACTCTAACAAACATCTCTCCTACAAATTCAGCAAACATTTTGTCAGGTATCTACTACAACAATAGTAACCATCAATTACAATGTCTCAACAGTCACCATTTACTATGAGCCGGCAACAATCCATGTTTCAGATTCTTTCGAAAACTTTCAGAAACATCAACATCAACATCAACAACCACCTGCACCATCTTCAATCAAATCTCCTGTCACAATCTATTATGATCCACAAACTATTATAACTCCTTCTTCCGCAACAATCAGTCTGGTCACCATCATCGTGCCTGGACTAGCTCCCTATGATAGTAGCAGTGTCGTGCCTTGGCACTATGGCTCGGATCTATATTGCAATGGAAAGAAAGTCACTATTGACTCTTCAACTTCGACACCACAAATTGATTATGTCGGGGGAGGCGGAGGCTTCACCCGAAGCAGATGTCTCTTCGTGTCACAATTTCCCAGGGTTAATGCTGAAGTAGAAGCTGCTGCCAAAGAAAAAGGCAAGAGTGTGGTGCCAGAAGGACCAATTTCCAAAGAAGCTCAGAAGACATCCTTTGATCAGGATGTAGACGAGTTCATGAGAATTATCAAGAAGAGTGACTACAAGGTTGTGGACCAGCTCCATCAGACACCCTCCAAGATCTCTATTCTATCACTGTTCATGTGTTCCGAAGCTCACAAGAATGCATTGCTCAAAGTCTTGCACACAGCTTACGTGCCGAAAGAGATTACAGTTAATCAGCTATAGACGGTGGTTTCAAATGTCAACACTAGTCATGGGCTAGGTTTCACTGATGCTGATCTGACTACGGAGGGTCGTAACCACAATAAGGCTTTACATATCACCTTGGAGTGTAAAGGTGTTGTACTTTCTCATGTTTTGGTTGACACTGGGTCATCACTCAATGTCCTTCCGAAGAAAGCCTTAGTCAAGATGGAGTATGAAAGTCTTGCACTCCATCCGAGTAACCTAGTTGTGAGAGCCTTCAATGGTTCTAAGAGATCGGTTCTCAGAGAAATTGAGTTGCCTGTGGTAATTGGCCCACAGATTTTCAAAACTACCTTCTATGTGATGGACATTCAGCCTGCCTACAGCTGTTTTTTGGGTCGACCCTGGATTCATGCCGCTGGCGCCGTAACATCGACCATTCACCAGAAGTTAAAATACGAGTGGGAAGGCCAAATTATCACTATCTGTGGAGAAGAGGACATCTTTGTCAGTCATCTAGCTACCTACAAGTACATAGATATGGATGGGGAGATCCATGAGACAATGAGTCAAGGTTTTGAAGCTCTCAATGTCAATGAAGCAATAGCTGAAGTGTCTGGTACTTCAATTGCTTCTTACAAACAAGCTTGGAAGGTTGTTGAAGACGGGAATGCCCAAGGTTGGGGTAAGCTGCTACAAGTTCAGATCAAGGAAGACAAATTCAGGTTGGGTTACAGACCATCCCGACAAGCTCAAGAGGAGGCTGCTGAAGCTCCCAAGTTCATAAGTGGGGGATTGATGACCCCAGATGCAATCAACAATATGGAAGACGAGGCTGAAAGCGACTTCAACGTGGAAAGCTGGATTCGTCCAAGAGTCCCGGGCCAACAAGTCCTCAACTGGTCTTCCCAGGAAATTATAAGGGTTATTGCGGCAGAGTAATTATTATTTCCTGTTAAAGCTTGCATCAAGTCCTGCATCTTGCCCAAGGTGTCAGGACTCATTTTGTAATAGGGCCATATATGTATTTTGTGCAAATGGAATATTAATGAACAATGGACATCTTTTGCAAACAATGTTTTTCGCTCACTGTCTTTCATTTTGTTATTTTCGCACAAAACAATAAATGGCAATGTTTTTCTCAATAATAACTTCATTCACTTTTTTTCTAAATAAGATAAAATCAATCACTAAAATGAACAAATCTCAAGCCTTGCTGAGATAGTCCTCCAGAATGCATCGACAACGACACTGTTATGACCTCGTATGACTTCGACAATCCAATTAATCAAGCAGATGAAGGTGTTGAAGAAGACTATGATTTGCCTGAAGAGTTGGCCAGGTTGTTTAGACAAGAGGAAAAGGTGATTGCTCCTCATCAGGAGGAGGTTGAGACTATCAATCTTGGTACCGAGGAAGATGTGAAAGAAGTGAAGATTGGGGCCGGTCTGCAAGCTCCAGTGAAAGAACAACTCATCACTATGCTTTGGGAATATGTCGATGTCTTTTCTTGGTCTTATCAAGATATACCAGGTCTGGATACAGATATTGTCATGCACAGGCTGCCATTGAAAGAGGATTGCCCACCAATCAAACAGAAGTTACGTTGTACTCGCCCAGACATGGCCATGAAAATCAAAGAGGAAGTAAAAAAGTAGTGGGACGCCAGTTTTCTTGTTGTAACTAGTTACCCGCCGTGGGTTGATAACATTGTACCCATACCTAAGAAGGATGGAAAGGTGCATATGTGTGTGGATTACCGGGATCTGAACAGAGCTATCCTGAAAGATGACTTCCCATTACCTCACATTAAAGTATTGGTGGACAACACGGCTCAATTCTCAATGTTTTCTTTTATGGATGGATTTTCTAGATACAATCAGATTAAGATGTCACCTGAAGACATGGAGAAGACAACTTTCATCACACCTTGGGGCACGTTCTGCTACAAGGTAATGCCGTTTGGTCTGAAGAACGCCGGTGCAACATATCAACGGGCTATGGTAACATTATTCCATGATATGATCCATAAAGAAATCGAGTGCTATGTGGATGATATGATTGCCAATTCCCTTACAGAGGAAGAGCATTTGGTGAACCTTTTGAAACTATTCAAGCGTCTGAGAAAGAATCAGTTAAGGTTGAACCCCAACAAATGCACATTCGGGGTACGTTCTGGTAAGCTGTTGGGTTTTATTGTAAGTGAAAAAGGAATTGAGGTTGATCCCGATAAAGTTAAAGCTATTCAGGAAATGCTTGCACCTAAGACTAAGAAAGAAGTTTGAGGGTTCTTAGGTAGACTGAACTACATTTCAAGGTTCATATCTCATCTCACTGCAACCTGCGAACCCTTGTTCAAGCTGTTAAGAAAGGAATAAATAGTCAGGTGGAACAATGATTGTCAGAGAGATTTTGACAAGATCAAAGAATATCTGCAAGAACCTCCAATTCTCATGCCTCCAGTTGAAGGAAGACCTCTAATCATGTACCTGACAGTATTAGAAGAGTCAATGGGGTGTGTGTTGGGCCAGCATGACGAGTCTGGTTGAAAAAAGTATGCAATATACTACCTAAGCAAAAAGTTTACCGACTGTGAACAACATTATTCATTGCTCGAGAAAACATGATGTGCTTTAGTGTGGGCTTCTCGCCGACTAAGACAGTATATGTTGACTCATACTACCTTATTGATCTCAAAGATGGATCCAGTCAAGTACATATTTGAGAAGCCAGCGCTTACCGGAAGGGTTGCGAGATGGAAAATGATTCTAACAGAATATGACATACAATACACCTGTCAGAAAGCCATCAAAGGAAGTGTATTGTCTGAATATCTGGATGAGCAACCCATTGATGATTACCAGCCTATGAGATTTGACTTCCCTGGTGAAGACATCATGTTTTTGAAAGCAAAAGATTATGAAGAGCCTATTCACACTGAAGGGCCTAACCAAGAAGAAGTATGGACTATGATGTTTGACGGGAAAGTTAATTGCAACGGTCGTGGGGTTGGTGCAGTGCTTATTTCATCTAAAGGGGTTCATATTACTTTCTCAGCAAGGCTCACCTTTGCCTGCACTAACAACGAAGCAGAATACGAAGCTTGTATCATGGGTCTTGAGGAAGCCATTGACCTCTGGATCAAAACCTTGAATGTATTCGGAGATTCAGCTTTGGTAATCAACCAGACCAACGACAAATGGTACACTCATATGGAGCATCTGATTCCCTACCGTGACTATACGAGGAGATTGTTGACATTTTTCACAACAGTTAAGCTCGAATACATCCCTCAAGATGAGAACCAGTTTGCAGACACTTTGGCTACCATTTCATCCATGATCAAAGTACAGACTGCCAATTATATACCTCGGATTTTGGTATCCAGACTAGACAGACCGACATATGTATTTGATGTGGACACTGTCACCGACAACAAGCCTTGGTTCCATGACATCAAATGCTTCTTGGAAACTCAGACATACCCACCTGGGGCATCGTCAAATAATAAGAAGACATTAAGAAGGCTAGCCGGCGGTTTCTTCCTCAATGCTGATGGTTCTTTGTACAAGCGAAACTTCGACATGGTCTTGCTCAAATGTGTTGACAAGAAGGAAGCAGACCTACTGATGCACGAAGTACATGAAGGTTTTTTTGGTACCCATAATGGAGGACATGCAATGGCCAAGAAATTGTTAAGATCGGGATACTACTGGATCACAATGGATGCAGACTGTTGTGCCTATGCCAGAAAATGCCACAAATGCCAGATCTACACAGATAAAGTGCATGTGCCTCTGAATCCTTTGAATGTAATGTCTTCACCTTGGCCCTTCTTCATGTGGGGAATTGATATGATTGGAAAGATTGAACCGACTACTTCAAATGGTCACAGATTCATCCTGGTATCCATTGATAACTTCACCAAATGGGTTGAAGCAGCTTCGTATGCAAATGTCACCAGGCAAGTGGTAGCTCGATTTCTGAAAAGGGATATCATCTGTCGATATGGAGTTCCTGAGCGAATCATTAGTGATAATGGTTCCAATTTGAACAACAAGATGATGGCAGAACTTTGTCGGGACTTCAAAATTCAACATCACAACTCTTCTCCTTATAGGCCAAAGATGAATGGCGTTGTTGAGGCTGCTAACAAGAATATCAAGAAGATTGTGCAGAAAATGGTAGTCACCTACAAAGACTGGAACGAAATGCTACCATTTTCCTTACATGGGTACCGAACCTCTATCAGAACACCTGTTGGGGCAACACCTTATCAGCTTGTGTATGGTATGGAAGCTGTCCTACCTGTTGAAGTTGAACTTCCCTCCTTGCGGGTAATGATGGATGTGAAACTGGATGAAACAGAATGGGTCCAATCTCGATATAATTAACTGAGTCTGATTGAAGAAAAGAGATTAGCAGCCATATGTCATGGGAAATTATATCAAAAGCGAATGAAGAAAGCCTTCGATCAAAAAGTCAGACCTCGGAAATACCAAGTGGGAGAGCTTGTTCTGAAAAGACTTCTTCCTCCTCATACAGATCACAGGGGCAAATGGATTCCAAACTACGAAGGCCCATTCATAGTAAAGAATGTTTTCTCTGGTGGGGCACTAATTCTCACTACTATGGATGGCGAGGATTTCTTATCTCTTGTGAATTCAGATGTAATTAAAAAATACTTCGCATAAAAGACCCGTTGGACATAAAAACAGAATGTAAGTCCAGGCAAAAATAGGGCATCCCGGCGAGTCAAAAACAGAATAAAAGACTCGGGCAAAAATAAGGGAAAATTGAAGGGAAAAAAAGGTACAGCCACTGAGTTGAAAAGCCACATCGGACAGCTCAGGCAAAAATGGGTATCTCGGTGGATTGAAAACCGAAAGGGCGATCCACGCAAAATCAGGGAATAAGCGAACAATTGCATTCTGAATTCGTCTGTATCACTCACAATATGGCAAGCTTCGAAAGGATAAAGCGCCGGTCAGAATCAACCTTCTTCAGAAAGCAAGATAAGAAGAACGTCAAGGTCATACGGGTCATAGCAAAGGAAGATCACTGGAGCGTCAACTTCAACATTGCCAACACCTTTATTTTGTCAATTTACAACAATCTCCTCCTTTCAGAGATTCACTTATTCACTGTACTTACCCATTCAGGGCACACAAATCAATAAAATCATAATATTCGGTCACACTTTGTTTTGTACATTTTTGTTTCGTTTGCAAAATGTCCAAAGTTCATAATACAACACTTGCATGAAAACATATAAGCCATTTTTAATATATGCTTAAAGGAGATATGCACTCTTGAGCAAATCTAACTCCTATGACGGAATCCGGTTGAGGATACCTCGGGACACTTGTGTGTTTCCTTTGTTTAACAGGTTGCAGGTACTCAAGACAGACAATCTTTCACAGCATGGGGCATATCAGGCATTATATCCCCAGCCAAGTCAGCAATCACCCCGTTAGAAGGTTTACTTGACAGAAGTATTCCCCCCATGATGTTGTTATCCCCTCAGAGAATCCTTCGAGAAACTCATTAAATCCCCAACGCGTTGCTTGGACGAAGGAATTACAGCAAAAATTCTCTCCTTCCCATGACGGATCTCCCGAGCAATGCCTGAACTGCTCTTCCCCAGCGGAGTTTCCGAAGCCTCCTCATCCCCACCATGAGTCTCTTCAATAGAAGCTTCCCCAGCAGGGATCCCCACATATTTCTTCCCCCAGAGAGCCACAGAGTTCCCTAAGAAGATCATTCGGTGATCCTCTCTCCCCACAGATCGGCCAATGATCTCTTTCCCTAGCGGAGTTCTCCCTCCTGACAGATCGCCCAGAGATCTTTCTCCCCCGTAGGATCCGGATCTCGGATCGGTTCTATCATTTTGCATAATCATAGCATTCGCATCATTTTTCCCCACACGAAGCGTAGCATTCCGTCTAATACGGAGCATTACGGCAAAAATCAAACATTTGCATGATCATAAGCCAGGTTCGAGCCAATCACCTACAAACATCAAAATCACTTCACCAACGATATACAAAGCTTATTCCCCGCAGACAAAGCCAGAATATGTTTTGCACTCTCAATACAGATACTTGTTCATACGTGTACATATTATTTTTAACGCTCTCCCATGTCATACTTCCCTGGCAAGTCAAACACTCGTCTGAGTCCCTTGCTCAATGTTTTTGACACTCGTATGTGTCTTGCACATATTTCCCCAGTAGGTCAAACACATGAACATACTTATACACAATCCTCTGATACTCGTCTGTATCTTGTATATATCACCTCCCCGGCAGATCAACACTCGTCCATGTTCCTTGCTTAACCGATTGATACTCGTCTGTATCATCATCCTTAAACATGTGTCAACATTTGCTTCTATCGATACTCGTCTGTATCGTGGTCCTAAGGACGCTCGTCCGCATCTTTAGTCTATACACCGTCAAACACTTATACCTTTTATTTCAAAGCATAAACACTCGTCCGTGTTTACCATTCCCCAGAAGTCACCGTCAAAACTACTCTCTATCCGACATTCGTCCTATGTCGTGATATTTTCGGCAGCCGTCCCCTGCCAGGTGATTGTCCTTTACCTCTTGATGATCGTCCTTCATCATTTTATCCAATGGCCTTCCCCATCATTGATCCTCTTATGCGGCATTTGTCCTATGTCGTGGTATTTTCGGCAGCCGTATCCTGCTAGGTGATCGTCCTTCACCTTTGGATGACCGTCCCTCATCCTTTCCCCAGTGGAATCCACATTGTTGGAACTTTCTATCCGGCATTCGTCCTATGTCGTGATATCTTTTTTGCAGTCGTCCCCTGCTAGGTGATCGTCCTTCACCTTTTGATGACCGTCCCTCATCAGTTTATCTGATGGCCGTCCCCATCGTCGACCTTTGTTATCCGGCATTCGTCCTATGTCGAGATAATCCCCAAGAGCAGCCGTACCCTGCTAGGTGATCGTCCTTCACCTCTTGATGATCTTCCTTCATCATGCTTATCTAATGGTCGTCCCCATCGTTGATCTTTCCTATCCGGCATTCGTCCTATGTAGTGATATTTTCAGTAGCCGTCCCCTGCTAGGTGATCGTCCTTCACCTTTTGATGACCGTCCCTCATCATTATTTAATTTATTCTTTTACCCAATGGCCGTCCCCGTCGCGGTTTATTTACCCTTTAACCTGATGGTCGTCCCTGTCAGTGCTTTCCTCATTTCATTAACCATCAGAGAGTTTTATTCCTTTACCCGATAGTCGTCCCCGTCGCGGTCTCTTTATTTCTCAGCATGATGGACGTCAAAGTCATTGCTTTATTTACCGTTTTTCATCCCCAACAGTCGTCCTCTACTCGATGGTCATCCTCTATCACTTTCATTTGATACTCATACTATACTACCTTTTAGAATTTATACCCTTTTTCTTCTTCTCCCCAGTGAGTGCAAATTTCGTATTGTCTTTGGTATTCAACCACAAGTTATCTTGTTTGTCTATTAAGCCAGGTGCTTACACCCTGCACAGCTAACTCATGCTTGAATAGGGCAGCTGTAAACACCCCAAATTTGCCCTCACTTTTTCTCTCACCATGGCTTGTGATCTTTTCATATTACATTGCATAAGCATATCATCTCACACTGCATAGTTTGTTTCATCTGCATAAGTTGCATAGCTAGGGTTTGTGATCTGAGTAATCCAAGAAGTGATCTGAGTTATCTTAATGTTCTTGAAGCATGCCAAGATGGTCCATGAGTATTCTATGATCATCTTATGCTCCCCAAAGTTCTTAAAATTCAAAATGTCACAAAGGATTGCACAGAGGTCCAGGCAGACTGAGGATTTCTTGCACATATGACCTAAAATTAGAGTTTTGGTTTCAGAGTCCTTACACTCAAATTATTTGGTCATTCTTGATTCTAATGATCTTAATATATTATAAGGAGCATGTGTAACAAATTTGATGAAGAAATTCATTGTGGAAGTCATCTGATCAACTGGTAACTTATTGTGCAAGAAAAGTCAAAATCAGGGCATCTGAGGCCACCACCAATGGTACCAAAGGGTCATCTTCATCATTTTGAGGTTCTATGATCTTTATTTTATTTTAGAAGTGGTTAGAAGTTCACAATATTGAATAATTTCAAGCCATTTGCAAACTTTCCATTTTTGGACATGACTTGTAATGGAAACTTTCCATTTTGGGAAATATTTTCAACCTCCTCTTTCTTGATCAAAAATGTTTCAAATGAAAAATCTTCAAACATGAAAGTTGTAGATTGGATCTTACCATTTTCAAAAAGTACAAGAACTCCTCTTGAATCATCCTAGAACTCAAGATATGATGTTTCAAAGTTAGGAAAAATCCTATAATTTTCAAGGTCACGCCAAAGAGGGATTTTTGCAAAATCAAGTTTCAAGCACTCTTGTGACCTCTAATTGACCTCTAAGCATCATAACAACATAACACAACTTGCCTTGATCAAAATTATGCCAAAAATGACAATATTTCATGCCTTGCACTTCAAGAAATTTCAAAGAAGGAAAAATGCAAAAGCTATACAATCTCATGAATCAAGCACTACAGATCCTCAAATATGATCCAAGGGTCCTCCACAAACTCAGCTGAGGCCAATCCACCCTTTAGATCTCCTCTGACCCGAGCCCATGCTTGTGGTACAAAAATATTGACTTTTTGCAAAATACACCATGTCAATCAAACTGTGCCACACCAACTCTCTGAACCAATCACATTGCCTTATACAAACATCATGGACCTCATTTCATACAACACACAAGGCTGAAACCTCTCATATGATCAGAATCACAAAAATCACCTCATAGCTTCAAGTCTTCGATTCTCACTGCACAACCATCAAACTTTGTTTCTTTCTTCACCAATCAACTTAAAATCACCTAAGGATCATTGCCCTCCCCTTGCCATGGCCTGAAACACTCCATAACCAAAACATAAATTCTGCTTCATCAGAACTGGATCATTCAAAATAGGCCAAATAAACTTTTTCTAAGCATCACAATATCCTCAGGGGGTCCATTGGAGTTGGTTTGCACAAGAAAGAAGGTCAGAAAGCTCAAAATTGCAAAGCTTCAGTTCAGGTAGCTTCTTCAAACTTTTTTCCAGAACTCTTATTTCAAGTTATAATATGAATCTACATGCTTCCCTTGTTTCCATGATGTGATTATTTTTGAAAATAAGTGAGAAATGAGTGTGTATCGTGCTTCTGAAAGTTTAACCCTAGAACGTGTTCTTCTTCGATTCCCCCTTTTGATGCAAGATAAATGAGTTTTAGGGCTGGATTATTGTTTAGGGAGGTTAGATGATTCATTCTGGAGGTTTTGGGGGCTTGGGGTGGTGTTTTGAGCATTTCCGGTGAGAGAGTGCACCGAAGAAGATGACCAGAGGTCTTCTCCGGCCACCTGAGAGTCATTAGGGCTAAAACCTAATTAATTCCTCAGTTTAAATGGTGGCCTTTAGATTTGTCTTACCCGCGCGTTTTGGATAGCCATGATTTGTTCAATAAACCCTAATCACAATTAATTAAATTAATTAGGTTTAATTAAATTACTTTTGCCAGATTCAATCATAGCCTTATGATTACGCGCACAGTCAACCAGCTTTGAACCTAGACCATAGATCTTGCTGACTTTCATTTTATTTAATTTTATTTCTCATTTTATTTCATTTCTTTTACATATTTATTAAAAATAGCAAAAACACTTTTAAAAATCTCATTTTCTGCATTTTCACTTCAAATATTTTTCTTAACTCAAAAACATTTTTTATTTTAACTTTTGCATTAAAAAAAGTATTTTTAAATCATTTAAATGTTTTATTTAATTATTTAATTGATTTTAATTAACTAAAAATACATTTAGGTTTCTAAAAATCACAAACAAAATTCATGAAGCTTTCTTAGGCATTTAGAAACATTTACAAACTCACCATACAAATTTCTTTTTAGGTTTGATCATGTTTTCACAATTATCTTTGAATTAGGGTTCATAAAATTCCTATTTTCTAACCCTAACTTGAAAAAATCATTTCTGATCAACCATGATGAGTTTGAACTTGATTCGTTTTGCATTGTTTCATATATTGCATCTAGTATCTAGGTTATTTATCTCATAATTTTTCATTGCATTTTCAATTTGATTTGCATTTTACCTTTAGAAGTACCCAAAAACCCTAGTTAACTTAGAAAATCCATAACTTTCACTAGGTTTAGCTTCTGACATTCACCTTTGGGGATTGTTCTTGTGTATGATTAGGGTTTGTTTGAGTTCAATTTCAAATTTGTATCATGATGTATGCTTCTGTTTTGATCATTTGCATCTCATACATTCATAAAACCCTAATTTCTCATGTTCATTTGCATTCATCTTTGCATCTCATCATAATATGAACTTGCCATAGAATTTCATTCACTTGTATGCCATCTTAGACATCTTAAGACATGCTTGAACATTGCTTGATCATTTCTTCATTCATTTGGTATGCTCTTCATTCATTACATCTCATGTACATCCATGTGTTTCTAAGCTTCTAACATGCTTCTTTTGCATCTCATCTCTTATATGGACATTCATATGCATCATGTATGACTTTGAATCATCTCATAACACATTTGCATAGCATATTCACTTATGGTTTTGGTCTTTGCATCTTTATTCATCTCAGTTCCTTTTGCTTTGCATCTTATGCATTCACACTAACATTTCAGAGGCTTATGGTAAGTTGTTTGGGATGTGGATTTGCCTTCA
The DNA here is from genome assembly GCA_963966055.1 of Lathyrus aphaca. Lineage (NCBI taxonomy): Eukaryota > Viridiplantae > Streptophyta > Magnoliopsida > Fabales > Fabaceae > Lathyrus > Lathyrus aphaca. Next base: position 199,544,916 of record OZ014519.1, on the reverse strand, counting down.
CATCCCACCTCTTCTCATATTCTCATTTGCATATTTATTTGTCTTTGAAGTGAACTTGCTTCACTTGTGCTCCCTCATTCTTACTTTCTTTTTCTTAGGTTACTTATCTTCTTCAGGAAGTAAGTAACCTATTCTCTTTCTCCTTCTCTTTTCATCTGCTTCTTCTTCCATGGTAGCTTCCTGAAGATCTTCTCTTAAACTTTACAAACCATTGGATATCCAAGAATGATAATTTTTAGGGTTGTACATAGTCTCCCCTAGTCGTTTTCCTTTGAGTCTCCTTGAGTCTCTCTTCTCATCTCATTATCAGAGGCTAAACACTTAAAGCTTTAGGACTTTGAATTAGGGTTATGCTTGTATCCTTATCTTAGGATGGAGTGTATAACTTTAATCCTTAGTGTTAAACCTTTAATTTGTTTACACTTCTTAATCAAAAAACCTAATAACTATTAAGACTTAAGCTTGTAACTTGGGCCTTACATTAGGGTCCCATCTCTTCCTTTTGGTTAAGAGGGACTAACCCTAGTGTTTAATGGACAAGTCCCCCTCAAGTTATCTTACAAACATAAAATCCACTTATTAATCCCACCCTTTAATTAAAATCCACTTAATAAAGGCTTGTTATATAATGAATTTAGTCCCTAACCATGGATTAAGTTGAGGTATCTTTCTCAGCTTAAGTGATCTCATCTATCATCCTTCTCTTAGGATGGTGTAATGAGTTCACTAATCCCTAATTAGAAATTAAACTCATTACCTAACACTAAACAAAAACCCAAAAACATCTTAATAATCACAAATAGGTTAATGATCTTAATCCTATATCATCTTGGTTATTAAGTTGAAATGCTTATCTCAAACTTAAGTACACTCATTATCCCTAATCAGGGAGGATATAATGAGTTTACAACCCTTGGTTTAGGTTTAAGCTCATTATCCTATGCAAAACACCAAAAACAATAAAAAACTGAAAACACAAAAACAAGCAATAATCGTCTGCTCCGGGATTCTTATCTCATCCCACTCATTCACAAACGATAACTCGCTTCTTCCGTCTAATACAAGACAGTTAGCACTCAACTCAGACGAGTCACACACTTGAGCATAGACAAGCAAGCAGTTCAAATAAATCATTCCCAGTCTCTTTGAGTCGAACTACGGTGTTCTGACTTCCTCATTGCACGAGAGGATACGTAGGAATAACTTAACAGTTATCGAACAAAAATATCTTTGTCTTCCCCCTCTTTCAGCATTATTTCCAAGCCTCGGTCCTGAGCATCTCACCATTCTTCTTGCACTAACACTCTGTATACCTTTTCTCCCTAGCTTTTCATACACAGTTAGCACATACACAACCCATTTTAAACACAATCTAGTAAGCGTGGATCTCGTCGAGTACGACGGACGATATGGGTGCTAATACCTTCCCAGGTCGTAACTAACCCCCTTTCTCAGTTTCTTTGGTTTGCAACCGTCTTATCCATACCCTTCTAGGTTTATGCAACATTACCTTTCCTTCGGGATAAAAATGCCTAGTTGGCGACTACATTCAACATCAACCTCCAACATCACCGACGGCTCGCGTCTGCACCGGGACGTAAATTCCGGGGAGCGACACCAATAGTTTGGAGAACTCCTCCATTGTAGGAACCAATTGATAGTCGGGGAATGTGAAACGATGATGTTTAGGATCAAAGAACTAGAATAGGACACTCATCATGTCTTCATTGAACCCTGAAGTGACTAGATCCAGTAAGTGACCATGCTTCTTGATGAATTGGGAGTTTTCAGAAACTTGAGAGACCAATTCTTTAGGCTTAGAAGGTATCCCTACAAAGTTGATCCGGATAGTATTCCTACGAGCAGAAGCCATAACCTGCAACAAAGAACAAAGATAAATCCTTTGGTCCTTGAAATGGTTAGTGAAAATGTTATGCTTATGATGTCATGATGTCATGATGTTATGCTCAATCACAAACATGTGGCACACACACACACAAGTCACACAAAGCCCTAGGTTTGAAGGCTTGCATGAGATTTAAAGGTGAGTACCCTCCCCTGAAGTTTAGTTGGTTCATCCTGTCCTACAAAAGTATCTGGGTTCTAAGGGATCTCAATATCACTGATCCTTCCCAAGGGTGGTTGTTCAATAGGTAACTTAATTGCCAACCAAAACCCTCCAAGTTTAGGATCTCAATGAGTGTAGTATCGAGTATCAACCAACTTCAGTCTTCACCAAAGCCGGCTATCTCACTACTTTCTAAAGGCCAAGATGGGATAACTAAGGTTCTAAAAGTCAGTTAGTGTATTGACAACATATGGCAGCCCCATATTATCCTTAACTTACTTAAGGAACGTAAGCACCAACCAAGAAGTCACACTAACTATGGCCACCAGATCATCCATATCGGTATACGCCGTACAATTTCCTTGGTCTATTTCCATTTACCTAGGGTACACTAGATACGGGTTAGGATCTTTCACACATAAGCCCGACAGATAAATATAAATCAAACAAAGCAAACAATTTAAGTGATCTAATTCCTAAGGGTACCCCTCTTTTACTTAGTAAGTCCCCAGCAGAGTCGCCAGTTCTGTAACACGGTGGGAGAACTGACTTTCTATAAATGTTTCGGATAGCAAGAGTCGTCACTGACTTTTATTTTATCCAAGTGGAAAGGACATAAAAGAACAGGAAAGACTTTTTAAAAGACTTGAGTTCGGGGGGTAGGTTATATAAAGGGAAGGTGTTAGCACCCTTTGTATCCATGGTTATCCATGGGCTCTTAGTTACTTAGCTCACTTCAATTGTTTTTGAAAAGTGTAGTGTGTGATTAGAAATTTTCTAAGTACTTTGTAATGATCCTCGTATGGATGTATACAAAGCCTTGTTTTGAAAAATGTTTAAGAAAAGTGAGGTGTAAAGAGTAATTTTAAGATGTGAGCAAGTAACTAGGAGATACCTACCCTAAGCTAAGTCATTCAAGTTCTTTTATGTTTTCTTCAAGAGTAAGACTATCCCTATTATTATGGAATAGGTAGTCATTAGTTTGGATTTTATTAAGGGACGGGCGTAGGGTCATCGTGTGGTCAATGAAGGCAACATGTAAGGGTGTCTTTAGCAATTAGTAGGGACTATCATCACTTATTCGAAGGGACAAGATCATTATTCCGTAGGCAACCTCGAAGGGACTTGATCTTTTAAAATCTTTAAAGGGATAATGATGATTTATTCTTAAAGGGACTTTGCTTAAGACACCCCTATATTCGAGGGACTTGACCATATTAAAAGGTGTAAACACCCCAAATTTGACCTCACTCTTTATCACAGCATGGCTTGTGATCTTTCATTTTTGTTTTAACATAAGCATTACATCTCATATTGCATGTTTGCTTCACTGCATAGTTCAATTTCATCTGCATCTAGGGTTTGTGTTCTGAGCAATCCAAGAATCCATCTTAGCCATCCCAGAGGTCTTAAAGCTTTCCAAGAGGGTACATGTGTGTTTTATGACCATATTATGCTCCCCAAAGTTCATGAAAGTCAAGGGATCATAAGAATTGGCAAAGGAATGGAAGCAGAGCTAGGATTTTCACTGCACAGATGACCAAAATTAGGGTTTTGGTTTCAGTGGCCTTAACTCCAAATTTTTTGGTCATTATTGTTTCTAATTTTTTTAATATGTTATAAGGATCATGTGTACCAAGTGTGATGAAGAAATTCATTGTGGAAGTCATTTGATCATTGGGTAACTTATTGAGCAAGTTAAGTCAAAATCAGGGCATCTGAGGCCCCCAACAATGGAACAAAAGGGTTATTTTCATCAAATTAAAGTTCCATGATCTTTATTTGATCTTAGAAGTGGTTGGAAGTTCACAAGAATGAAGAATTTTGAGCCAATTGCAAACTTGCCATTTTGGAAATGACTTGAAATGCAAACTTTCCATTTTGGGAAAGATTTTCAACCTCCTCCTTCATGACCAAAAATGCTTCAAATTAAAAATTCTTGGGCATGAAAGTTGTAAATTAGGTCTTTACCTTTTCAAAAAGTACAAGAACATGTCTTGATTCATCATAGAACTCAAGATATGGCCTTTCAAAGTTGCAAAAATCACATAATTTCAAGTTTCATGCCAAAGAGGGATTTTTGCAAATTCAAGTTCTAAGCACTTTCATGACCTCTAATTCACTTCTAAACTTCATTTCATGACAATGCAACATTGCAAGCCCAAAATCATGCCTTGGAACACAAGTTTCTATATTCAATTTTCACAAAAATTTCAAAGAGGGAAATTTGCAAAACCTCTTCAATCTCACCATTCAATCATCACAACTCATGTAATCTGATCCAAGGGACCTCCACAATCTCAGCTGAGGCCAATCCACCCTTTGGATTTACTCTGAACCGAGCCCATGCTTGTGGTACAAACTTTTGACTTTTTTGCGAAACACACCATACAAATCAATTTGTGCCACTACCAACTTTCTAACCAATCACAACACATTATACAAACCTCAAGCAACACAAAACATATAACATTCATGCCTGAATCCATCCATAACTCAGATTGCACAAAAACTTGCAAAACCTTCATCTCTTCGAAACTCATTCCACAACCATCAAAACATCAAACTTCTTTCACCAATCAACTCAAAAACACTCAAAGATCATTTCCCACTATTCACCATGACCTAAAAGCTACTGATTCATAAACACGAATTCTGCAAAACCAGAACTGAAACACTCAAACCAGCTCATTTAAACTCCATTCAAGCCTTTCAGAAGCATCAGAGTGATCATTGGAGGAATTTTGCACAAAGGAAGAGGTCAAAAAGCTCAAGTTTGCAAAGCTTCAACTCAAGTAGTCACCAAGAACATTTTTTCCAGAATTCTTGTTTTAAGTTCCTAAATGATTCTACATGCTTCACTGTTCATTGTGATATGTTTATTTTCGAAAATGATTGAGGATTGAGCATGTATGTTGTTTCTGAATTTTTTTGACCTAAAGCTTGTTTGATTCGATTCAGTTGATTCATGAAATATAAATGGTTTTTGATGCTTGATTCTTGTTTAATGTTGCTTGGGGATGCATTGTGGAGATTTTGGGGGCTTGGGGTAGCTTATAGAGAGATATAGGGAAGAAGAGTCAGCGGAGAAGACGACTGGAACACTGTTTCAGTCGCCTGAGAATGATTAGGGCTGATCTCATTAATTAGCTAAGTTTAAATTCTGACCCTTAGATCTTAGGTTTGTCGCGTGCATGGATGGCCAGGATTGAGTTATTAAACCCTAAAACCTAATTAAGTAGTTTAATTTAAATTAATTAGTCAGATGCAATATAAGCCTTTAGATTACGCGCCAGTCAACACATCATTCCCCAGTTTAAATCTCCACCCTTGGATCCTCTGACTTTCATTTTAATTCATTTTATTTCATTTTATTTTCATTTCTTTTGTGCTTTATTTTAAAATAGCAAAAACAATTAAAAAATTCCATTTTTTGCATTTCTGATTCAAATAATTTTCTTAACCTAAAAATGATTTTTATTTTATTTTTTGCATATAAAAAGTATTTTTAGAATATTTAAATGATATTTTTAATTAATTAAAGTATTTTAATTAATTAAAAATGCATTTAGGTTTCTAAAAATCACCCAAAAAAATCATGAACCATCCCAATACATTTAGAAACATTTTCAAACTCTTCATACAAATTTCTTTTAGGTTTGATCATAGTTTCCCAATTTTTCTTTGAATTAAGGGTCTTTAAAATCACTATTTTTTAACCCTAACTTTGAAAAATCATCTCTGCCTGACCAAGAAGAGTTTGAACTTGATTCTTTTTGCATTGTTTCACATATTGCATGTAGTTTATAGATTATTTTCCTCATAAACTTATCTTTCATTTTCAATTTGATTTGCATTTTCCCTTTTGAATCACCCAAAAACCCTAGCAAACTTAGGAAAATCATAACATTCAATTGGTTAGGCTTCTGACCTTCTCCTTTGGGGTGTGACTTAGTACGGGATTAGGGTTTGTTTGAGCTTTATTTCAAATTTTTATCATGTTGCATGCTTCTTTTTTGTCCATTTGCATCTCACATGTCCATAAAACCCTAATTTCTCATGTTCATTTGCATTCACCTTGCATATTCATCATCACATGAACTAGCCATGACATCCCAAGAATTCATATGTCATCTTAGACATCTTAGGACATGTTAGAACCTTGCATTTTCATTTCTTCATTCATTTTCCATATGTTGCATTCATTTCATTTCATAAACATCCATGTGTTTTCAAGCTTCTAAGCATGCTTTCATGACATCTCATCTTTGTATGATCATTCATATGCACATTGTATGTCTTTGCATCATCTCACATGACATTTTCATAGCATAATCACTTCTAACTTTGGTCATTTCATCTCATTTCAATTCACTTCTTTATGCTTTATACCTTATGCATGCATACTAACCATTTTAGGAACTTTTGGTAAGTTATTGTGGAAGGAGGATTTGCCTTCACTTCTTACTTCTTCTTATCTCTTCCATATGCATTTTACATGTCCATGAAGTGAACTTGTTCACTTGTGTTCCATCCTTCTTACTTTCTTTCCTTCAAGTTACTTATCTTCTTCAATGAAGTAAGTAAGTTGTTCTTCTTTCTCCTTCTCTTTTCATCTGCTTCTTCCATTGGTGGTCTTGAAGATTCTTCTCTCTTAAGCCTAACAAACCATAGGATATCCAAGTATGATAATGTTTAGGGTTGTGTTTAGTCCCCCTTAGCTTTTTACCTTTAAGTCTCCTTGAGTCTCTCTTCTCATCTCAATAATCAGAGACTAAACTCTTAAAGTTTTAGGACTTTGGAATTAGGGTTATGCCTGGATCCTCCTCTTAGGATGGAGTGTATAATTTTAATCCTAAGTGTTAAACCTTTAATTTGTTTAAACCTCTTAATCAAATCACATTAATAATCACCAAGACTTTATCTTGTAACTTAGGCCTTACATTAGGGTTCTAACTCTTCCTTATGGTTAAGAGGGACTAACCCTAGTGTTTAATGGACAAGTCCCCCTCAAGTTGTCTTACAAACCATAAAATTCACCTCTTAATCTCATCCTTGAATTAAAATCAATTTAATAAAGGCTTTTTATAAAATGAATTTAATCCCTAACCATGGATTAAGTTGAGGTATCTTCCTCAGCTTAAGTGTTCTCATATATTATCCTTCTATTAGGATGGTGTAATGAGTTCACTAATCTGTGATTAGAGATTAAACTAATTACTTAACACTAAACAAAACCCCAAAACATCTAACTAATCACAAGTAGGTTAATGATCTTAATCCTATATCATTATGGTAATTAAGTTGAGATGCTTATCTCATACTTAAGTAGGCTCATTATCCCTAATCAAGGAGGATATAATGAGTTTACAACCTTTGATTTAGGTTTAAGTTCATCAACTTATGCAAAACACCAAAAACAATAACAAAACTGAAAAAATAGAAATAAACAATAATCTTCTCCTTCGGGATTTTTTTCTCATCACACTCATTCACAAACGAGAACTTGCTTCTTCTGTCTAATGCAACACAGTTAGCACTCGAGCCAGACGAGTCATACACTTGAGCATAGGCAAGTAAGCAGTTCACAGTCAATTTATTTTCCAATCTCTTTGAGTCGAACTACGGTGTTCTGACTTCCACATTGCACGAGAGGATACATAGGCATAACTTAACAGTAATCGAACAAAAATCTCTGTATCTTCCCCCTCTTTCAACATTCTTTAAAACCTCAGTTCTTAAGCATTCACCCTTTTTGCACTGACACTTGTATATTCTTTTCTTAGCTTTTGCACACAGATATCACATACATTTACCCCTTTTAAACACAATCTTGCAAGCGTGGATCCCGTCAAGTATGACGGACAATCTGGGTGCTAATACCTTCCCAGGTTGTAACCAACCCCCTTTCTCAGTTTCTCTGGTTCGCAACCGTCTTATCCATCTTTTCTTAGGTTTATGCAGCTTTACCTTTCCTTCGAGAGAAAAATTCCTAGCTGGCGACTCTATTCAATTCAACCTTCATTTTCTCTTTTCATCGACAGATCGCGTCTGCACCGGGATGCAAATCTCTAGGAGCGACAGCTTGGCAACTCTGCTGGGGAAACCTTATCTTGCAACCAATGCTTATGGTTCTTTGTGTGGGTTTCTCCTAGCGCTTGTTGAATTTGTGTTTATGGGGGTGTTATGTGCTACTTGTGCTTGTTGTTTATTGCTTTATTTATTGCTTCCTGTACAACTTTATTTATTGCTTTCATTTACTGTTTTTTATGCATTTCATACTATTATCATATCATGTGCTGGATCTTTTTGCCTTGATTGGGAGGGATATTCAGTGAGTAAGGTTCCTTACCGGGAGCTTGAGTGACACATAGGATAGAGTGGCTTCATATTCTTTCCCATTCCATTTTAGTCTGGTGCGGGAATATGAAATACGGTTCAGACATGGGTTTCTTCTTGAGAACTTTGTTCTACGGATTTTCTGTAGTACTAGGGCTATCTGGGAAGCCTGCTAAGTCTGGATGACCTTTTTATGACCTTCAGCATCTGAGGTGAATTAGAGGAGGATCCTTTATGATTATTGTAAATATTGTACCTCCGGGTTAGAAGTGTTTACACTTCTCATAACTGATCCAAGTCTGAGGATCCTTGTTTTAGAACAATACCTGTGAGGGGGTTGGGATGTTTACAGGTTTGTAGGAACCCTTGGCCTCATCATACCCTGTTACTAATATTGTTAAGTTTACATCATTTTGGACTATTCTTGTGAAACCCTGGACTTGTGACTCTTTATTTGAGTCCACCACCTGGTTACTGGTTCTCTAAGCCTTCATCTAGACCTATGAACACACATGGACCTTATCAAGGCAGATAACAGATCCAACACTTGATCACAAACCCTTGCATATAATTCTGCATACATCATTTTGCATCATTTTAATATTTGTCTATTTGTTTTATAGGGTATCCACATCTTATCTTTGGCTTGGTTTTGACTGTTCTTCTTCTCAGACATCTTCATCAAATATATTCATCAGCCATCCTCATCAGAGATTCTCTTCAGTACCTTCATTAATTTCCTTCACCAGTTGTCTTCATCAGTGCTTCTCCTCAGTTGTTTCCTTCAGCATCCATTGTCAGCATGGACCCATCCAGGAAGAGCAACATTATATACCATTTCTTTGAGCCCTCCCTAGCAGGCATCAGGCAGATTCAGACACTCATCACTCCTGATCATGTCCGTTTATTCAGGGAACATCATGGTGGCATTATGGACATGATCATGGACTTGGATGCATCACAGAGGAGTATGATCCACACTTGACTTCAGTTCTATGACCCTCCTCTCATATGTTTTACCTTTCCAGACTTTCAGTTGGGCCCTTTGTTAGAGGAGTTTTCCATGTTGTTAGGTGTCCCCATCAGGAGAGGGATTCCTTTCAACCCTGAGATAACTGCTCCTAGGAATAAGGATATAGCTATGGCTCTGTATTTGGAATCCACCATCATCAATCATAATATGACCACCAAGGCTGGAATGTCAGGCCTCCATTTGGACTTCTTGGTAACTCAGGCCACCCTTCATGCTGCAGCAGGGAAATAGGACACTGTTTGTGCTCTCTTGGCCCTTAGCATATATGGTATCATCTTGTTTGCAGACGAGCCTAAGTTTGTAAGCAAGAATTCTATCCATCTCTTCTTGTTGAAGAATCCAATTCCTACCTTGCTTGGGGACTTTTACTACTCAGTGCATCAAAGGAATGAGAAGCAGAGGGGAAGATTTGTCAGATGTTGTGCACCTCTCTTCTATTGTTGGTTATTGAGGCACTTGCCAAAGTCAGAAGCTTTCTTGAATCCTCATCAGTCAAGAAATTGGGCTAAGAGAATGATTGCTCTCACTTCAGAAGATATCAGATGGTGCACTCAAAGCACCAAGGGAAGAGACATAATTACCAGTTGTGGGCAGATCCCAATGTACCCTTGATTGGAGTAAAGGGTTGCATCAACTACAATCCTTTGATGTTCAAAAGGAAATTAGGGTATGCCTTGGTACATCCACCAAGAGAGCAGGACTTATCAGAAACCCTTTACTGTGACATTCAGCATAATCATGTCATTGCCTGACAAGTAGCCTGGGCTTGGGACAACATTCACACAAAGGGGACTGCCATTCTTGGCAAGTATAACAACATAGCTTCAGCTCAGTATCTTGATTGGTCACATATCAGAGGACAGATCACCCGCATGCCATTCACCCTAGAGGATGTGCCTGGACCATCAGCAGTAGAGCCTGTAGCTACAGTTAGTTTGGAAGAGTTTGAGAAGTTGAAGGAAAGGAATACTCATCTTTCTAAAGCTCTGAAGAAGACCCTCTGGGAGAGGAATGATAGTCGTCTGGATACTGAAAGGTTAGAGAAGTTCCAGATTGAGCATATGACCAAGATTGAGAAGACAGATGATTACATCATAAGAGCTAGAGCAGGGGAGTTGGTATTGAAGAATGCTTGCAAGGAAGCCAAGATTCAGAAAGCCAGAGCTGAGCACTACTTGGAAGAGAGTCAAGCTAGATGGATCAGAATCACTGAGGCTCGTTCACAGGAAGATCAGAAGACCCAGGCTAGGATAGTGCAGCTAGAAGCTAATGAGAAGAAGAGTCAGGAAGCCTTGTTAGCAACATATAAGGAAATCTCTGAATTAAAACTCCGGGCAGGGTTGAAGAGATCAAAAGACCAAGACAAGTATAATAAGTTGACCAGTGCCATTGCCACCAGGAACCTTCTTATCAGGACCATCACAGAGCATCCAGTTGGCCCAGTGATTGATGTTTTCCTGAAGGAAGTCAGAGAGGATGATTATAGGCTAGATGTTTGATTTTATTTGTATTTTTACTTCCTTTTGTTTTTACTTTTGTTGTTGTATTTTGACCCACCATGGGGACTTGTTGTAATCAAAACTATGTATCTTTATATTTTGTAATATATGGTTTGAGTATTACTCTGTGGGCTTCATCTCTCTTCAACATCATCATTCCTCGAGGTCTGGAAGTTCAAAACCAAAGAACCAAACCGGATACCCCTGGAAGAAAAATAGAAATCCTGCATTGCATACTAATCACTTTCTTTGTTTTGTAGGTTTTTGTTTGTTGTTTCTCATTTTGTTGTGGTTTCAAGAAACATTGCTCGTAGGAGAGTCTTCCCCATCAACAGAGTTCACCGGTATCCGACAAGAAACAACCTTCCGAGCTTACAGATGGACCAAGTTCAGCAAGATCTGACTGACATAAGAACCCAAATGGCTAATGAAAGAACTGAAATGAGGGCTCAGATGAACCAGTTCATGGCAGTAATGACTTTGTTGGCCCAAAGCCAAGAAAGATTAAGAGAGTTGGTCGAGTGGTGATAACGAGAAAATGTATCGATTATATTGCTAAGTTTCATTGACGTTTTATCGCATAATCATCGTTTTAACACTTGATTCCTCGAGTTTTTCTTACTATTTTTCAGGTACATCATATATGGAGCTAAATCATGAATTAAGAGAAAAAGGATCAAAAACAACCATAAAAAGATGAAGAAATGAAGAAGCCTGCAGAACTGCATAATTTGTTGCAGTCACGGTCGTCACCAAGGTGTCACGACCGTGACACCCCAAATGAATCCATCACGACCGTGATCACATTGTCACGACCGTGACACTTAAAATGCAAGGGACACGAGCGTGAAGACCTTGTCACGACCGTGACAAGTGTAAAAATAGGTTTTTGACTGAGACCACGTCAAAACCTTACGTGAAGAAGCTTTTGCCTATTTTTTAGCCACGTTCCTATATTTCCTCCACCACTTCAGCAAGGCCCAATGCAACAAGTCCAAAATTGAAGCCCATTAATTGTTCTATAAATAGCACAAGTTTTATGAAGAAACTACAGAGCATTTTTTATCAATTTCCTGCGGAAGCTCTGCCGATTTAATTTACGACCCTGTTTCTATTTCAGCATTATTTTCAGTTTTTCATTCTTATTGTATCCAAACCCAGCATATAACAATTTCCAACATCAGGAAATTGTTATACATTTACTTGTTTCTAAACCTTCAGATTTTTGCTTTATTTTCGATTTCCGCCAACTCCAAGCTTTCCGGTCTGTGGAAGAAGGAGTCTGCTATAGTATTGTTAACCAGGTTTTTATTTTATTGAAATTTTAATATTTATGTTGTTTATTTATTTTTACGCCATGAATATTTTGTTTATTGTTTTTCTGTCTCTGTCTGGTTCAACAAAAATGAGTAGCTAATTACCTTAGGGCGGTATGTAGTTAAAACAAACTTAATCGGTGAAATTTAACCATAGGCTAAAAATAATTTATAACTTAACATTCTGGCTGATACTTTTTAATTAAAATCGACCTTTTCGTTACGAGAGTAAGAAAAGAGTATTAGGTTAGGTCAAGACCACGAGAGTGTGAGATTTTAACCAGATAGCTAAAGTTAGGCATTTAAATTAAACACAGCGAGAGTGCTTTAAAATAAATTAGAATTACTAAGTTTCCAAAAATTATCTCTAAACACTTATGGGCTAGCGAGAGCAGGCATATGGCTTTAGGGGTAAGATCTGAGATAAGACCACGAGAGTGTGAGTTGAGGGTATTTAAACTGGTAACCTCTACCGAATAGATTAAGTAAACACCTTTATAAGCCTAGGTTAGATTGACCCACCTAAGTTAGTATAATTACATACCGACCACCTTAGTATTATTTTATTAAAACTTAATTTTAACTCCGCCTTTAATATTTTAAAATCTACAAAAAAAATCGTGACAACCATTCACCCTAGCTAAATTAGAAGTTCATCTAGCACTAAGTAACCATAGAGTCCCTGTGGATCGATAATCTTAAATATTACTTCGATAGGCTGTGCACTTGCAGTTAAGATACCGCTAGACACATAATTAGACACGTCTTTAGCCCATCAAGTGTTTGGCGCCGTTGCCGGGGACCTTAATTTAGTTACTAGTGCACTTTAGGTAGCATTGTCTAGACTAAGGTATCAACTATTTAATTTAATTTCCGAGTGTATGCCAAGTACTCGCTCTAAAGGCGAAGACTTGCAACCTCTAATCCCTGAATCGGAACGCTTCTTACACGTAAGAAGACGTATATTCGATTACGAACAAAGTTACAATATTCCAGATCTTCAATTAGATCCGCCTAAACCAGTCGTAACATCAAAGGACGCAGAGATGGCTGAAGAACAGAATCACCCACTCAAGTATTACGCCAGTCCTTCGCAAGCTAAACCGCATTCAAGCATTGCCGCGCCGGCTATCAACCGAAACGATTTCGAACTAAAACCTTCGTTGATATCAGCCGTGCAACAAAATCAATTCGCCGGAAATCCTACCGAGGATCCGAACCTTCATCTTTCGATCTTTGTGCAATACGCAGATACCGTAAAAGCCAATGGAGTTACCCAAGAAGCTATTAGACTACGTTTGTTTCCTTTTTCACTTCGAGACAGAGCAAGAGCTTGGCTTCAATCTCTGCCTTCGAACTCAGTAACTACGTGGGAGGAACTTAAGAGAGTTTTCTTGAACAAATATTTTCCACCTAGCAAGACAGCTATGCTGAGAGCTCAGATCAACGGATTTAAGCAAAGGGAAAGCGAATCACTATTCGAAGCTTGGGAACGCTATAAGGATTTGCTGAGACTTTGTCCACATCATGGATTAATAGAATGGATGGTCATCCATACCTTCTATAATGGACTCTTGTACAATACAAGAATGACAATTGACGCTGCCGCGGGTGGTGCATTGATGGACAAAGAATATAATGATGCTTATGCACTTATCGAAAGTATGTCTCAAAACCATTACCTTTGGGGAAGCGAGAGAGTCGCAACTGAGAAACCAACAAAAGGAGGTATGTACGAAGTGAGTAGTATGGACCAAGTCAATGCAAAGTTTGATCAACTAAGCCAAAAGATCGACAACTTGGCCATAACGCCAACAGCCACCGTGGCTGCATTAACACCTAACTGTGAGTTATGTGGAGTTTCAGGACACGAAGTTTCTGATTGTCAACTATTGACAGGAACTCCCACTGATCAAGTGAATTATGCTCAAGGAAACCCATACTCAAACACATACAACCCAGGTTGGAAAAATCATCTGAACTTCTCCTATAAGAACAACAATGCTTTATACGCACCAGGTCAAGCACCAGCTACACCACCAGGATATCAAAAGACTGCTCCTATTGTCCCTAGAAAATCGAACCTTGAGTTGATGATGGAGAACTTTATAGCTAACCAATCTCAAACAAACAAGGACTTATTAAACCAAAACATTCACACTAGTGAGAAGATTAAACAATTAGTGAGCAAAGTAGATGCATTAGCTACACATAAAAAAATGCTTGAAACTCAGATTTCACAAGTAGCTCAACAACAAGCACCTACCGCTGCACCAGCTGGAGTATTCCCTGGACAACCTCAACCTAATCCGAAAGGACATGCCAATGCCGTAATATTAAGAAGTGGAAAGGAACTTTACAGACCTACCGATCCAAGACTTGACAATCCAGCCATGTACCAAAAACCGGATAAATCGACTGAAGTGGTGAATGATCCAGAAGAAAAGGAAGATGATAATCAAGAGGTAGTGGAGAAAGAACAACATTATGTGCCTCCACCACCCTATAAACCACCAATTCCGTACCCTCAGAGATTAACAAATTCCAAGACGACGGGTCAATTTAAGAAATTTGTCGAACTTCTGAAACAGTTGAATATTACTATTCCGTTTACAGAAGCTATCACCCAAATACCCTCGTATGCTAAGTTTTTAAAAGAAATCTTAACCAATAAGAAAAAGATAGAGGATAACGGAACAGTTACACTTACTGCTGAGTGTAGCACCATAATTCAGAATAATATGCCTCCTAAGCTAAAAGATCCAGGAAGTTTCTCTATACCCTGTGTAATAGGAAAATTCGTCATTGACAAAGCTCTATGCGATTTAGGAGCCAGTATCAGTGTTATGCCCTTAACGATTTGCAAAAGGCTAGACATGGGAGACATAAGACCAACTAAAATGTCTGTTCAACTAGCCGATCGCTCTGTTAAATATCCTGTAGGCATACTAGAAAACGTCCCAGTACGTATAGGACAATTCTACATCCCTATTGATTTTATAATCATGGACATCTCTGAAGACTCCACTACACCTATCATACTAGGAAGACCATTCTTAGCTACCGCCGGAGCTATAATAGACGTAAAAATAGGAAAGCTGACCTTTGAAGTGGGTGAAGAGAAAGTTGAATTTATTTTAACACAATTCTTACAATCACCAGCTATAGAGGATACCTGTTATCTATTGGACGTAATTGACGAATGTGTAAGAGAAATGGAACTGAAAGAAAATACCTATTCTGAAATAATGAAAATTCAAATCCCTCCGATTTTCGAAGATGATAATTGGCGTAAACCATATCAGGATGATAGTCTAAGCGAAAGTTTAGCACTTACACCGGATCCCATGCCAAGTAAAGATAAACCTACATTAGGATTAAAGACTTTACCTCATAACCTAAGGTACGAATTCTTAGACATTGAATGTAAAAGACCAGTTATAATAAATTCCAGTTTAGGAACTATAGAAACAAAGAAACTTTTAGATGTCTTGAAGAAATATCCAACTGCATTAGGATATAACATATCTGATCTCAAAGGAATATGCCCTTCAGTCTGTATGCATCGTATTCTGCTAGAAGAAGATTGCAGAACCTCCAGAGAATCTCAAAGAAGAATTAACCCAATCCTTAGCACCGTAGTAAAAGAAGAAGTTAAGAAACTACTAGATGCCGGAATAATATATCCAATCTCTGATAGTGAATGGGTTAGTCCAGTACATGTAGTGCCAAAGAAAGGAGGTATCACTGTTGTGAAAAACGCTCAAGGCGAATCGATATCGCAAAGAGTAGTAACGGGGCATAGAGTATGCATAGATTATCGTAAACTAAACAAAGCCACTCGAAAAGATCATTTCCCACTACCCTTTATATATCAAATGTTAGAACGATTAGCCAAGCATTCTTACTTCTGTTATCTTGACGGTTACTCAGGATTTTTCCAAATCCCTATCCATCCAGATGATCAAGAGAAGACTACATTCACATGCCCATATGGAACGTTCGCTTACAGACGAATGCCCTTTGGATTATGCAACGCTCCTGCAACCTTTCAAAGATGTATGATGTCAATCTTCGCAGATTTTATAGACAACATCATGGAAGTGTTCATGGACGACTTCTCTGTATGCGGGCAAAGTTTTGAAGGATGCTTATCAAACTTAGAAATGGTGTTAGAAAGATGTGTAAAAGTAAACCTCGTGCTTAACTGGGAGAAATGTCATTTTATGGTCAGAGAGGGAATCGTATTAGGTCACGTTATATCAGGCAAGGGAATTGAAGTAGATAAAGCTAAGATAGAAGTCATAAAAGATCTTCAACCCCCTAAAACCGTTCGAGAAATACGAAGCTTTTTAGGACACGCCGGTTTCTACCGACGATTCATCAAAGATTTCTCGAAAATCACTAAACCTCTTACTGGTTTATTAATGAAAGACGCTGAGTTCATATTCAATGAAGATTGTCTTAAAGCATTCGAAACTCTAAAAACAGCCCTCATCACCGCACCAATCATGCAACCCCCTGACTGGAGATTACCTTTCGAAATCATGTGCGATGCGAGTGACTATGCTGTAGGCGCAGTTCTAGGCCAAAGGAAGGAAAAGAAACTTCATGCGATTTACTATGCCAGTAGAACCTTAGATTCTGCTCAGATGAACTACGCCACTACTGAAAAAGAATTGTTAGCAGTTGTCTTTGCGCTTGACAAATTCCGTTCTTACCTAGTAGGAGCGAAAATAATCGTTTACACAGATCATGCTGCTATCCGATATCTATTAACTAAGAAAGATGCTAAACCAAGACTCTTGAGATGGATTTTACTCTTACAAGAGTTTGATCTCGAAATAAAAGATAAGAAAGGTACTGAAAACGTCGTAGCGGACCATTTATCTAGATTAGAAGGTATTAAACCGGAACAAGTGCCGATTAACGATGATTTTCCGTATGAACAGCTGATAGCACAAATAGGAAGCGACCTAGTTCAGTTAGACATAAATGAACCAGAACCCGTGGAAATAATCCAGACAACAGTAGGACTGCCATGGTACGCTGACATTGTCAACTACCTAGCCGCAGGAGCTCTTCCACCTGATTTAACCTATCAGCAGAAAAAGAAATTCTTTCACAATCTGAAACATTATTACTGGGATGAACCATTATTGTTCAAAAGAGGACCCGATGGAATCTTTCGTCGATGTATTCCCGAAGAAGAAATAGAAGATGTCATTGCTCAATGCCATTCATCTCCTTATGGTGGACATGCAAGTACTTCCAAGACTTGTGCAAAAATCTTGCAAGCCGACCTATTCTGGCCTAATCTATGGAAGGATGTCCACATCGATGTTATAAATTGCGATCGGTGTCAACGCACCGGCAATATTTCAAGAAGAGATGAAATGCCTCAAAAAGGAATATTAGAAGTAGAAATATTTGACGTCTGGGGAATAGATTTCATGGGACCATTCCCATCATCTTTCGGTAATAATTACATACTCGTAGCTGTTGATTATGTTTCGAAATGGATTGAAGCTATAGCTTCTCCTACAAACGATACACGAGTAGTAATAAAGCTTTTCAAAAATATAATCTTTCCCAGATTTGGTGTGCCTAGACTCGTCATAAGTGACGGTGGCTCGCACTTCATTTCAAAAATCTTTGACAAATTACTATCTAAGTATGGATTAAGACACCGTGTGGCAACACCATATCACCCACAAACAAGTGGACAAGTCGAAGTCTCAAACAGAGAAATTAAACAAATCTTAGAAAAGACTGTCGCCATATCTCGGAAAGATTGGTCATCTAAACTTAATGAAGCTTTATGGGCTTATAGGACCGCTTACAAGACACCCATAGGTACTACACCTTTCAAACTAATTTATGGAAAATCTTGTCACCTCCCAGTAGAACTAGAACACAAAGCTTATTGGGCGATTAGAACTCTCAATATAAACTATAATGCTGCAGGAGAAAAGCGAATCCTAGACATTAACGAATTAGAAGAATTAAGGCTAGATGCTTATGAGAATGCTAAGATATATAAAGAAAGAACTAAGCGATGGCATGATAAACGCTTATCTAGGAAAGAATTTAATGTGGGAGACTTTGTACTCCTCTTTAATTCAAGACTTAGGCTCTTTCCTGGAAAATTAAAATCTAGATGGTCAGGACCCTTTGAAATAACTAAAGTATTCCCGAGTGGAGCAATAGAAATTAAGGGTAGGAATAGTGAACCATTCATAGTAAACGGACAACATTTAAAACATTATCATAAAGTTGAAAATAGAGATTATGCAAATAATCTAAGGCTTTTAGAGTTGTCCACTAATTCCCCTGATTAATCTAAACCCGAGCATTACGTCAGGCTTTTGACGATAAAAACAGCGCTTAGTGGGAGGCAACCCATTTACTCATTTAATTATTTAAATTATTCCCTTTATAATTCTATTATTTTTGTTATTTATCGTTTTACTATTTATTTGTTTCGTCATTTTATAGTTTTATTTCATATTACTAGTATTGCCTTTAAATTATGCATTTCATTTCCTTATTTTAATATTAAATCACGTTTTACAGATTTTCTAAAAGTCTTTTCCACTTTCCTTTTCCCCTTGATTTGTTTCCTCCATATTTGCACTAACCATGGCTAACCAACCAATAAACCATATGGAAACCAAATTTAGAGGTAGAAACCAAAGAATGAAGTTTGAAGAGTTATCACAGAGGCAAATGGATTTGACCCTGTACCCGGATGATCAGACTATGGAAACCCTAGGTATACATGATATCATCATGTACTTGTTTAACCGACTTGGATGGGAGAATGCATTGATCCAACATAAGTTTGTGACTTACCGCGAGCTCACCCTTGAGTTCCTTAGCTCCTTAGTTTACCTACCTGAGCGCGGTTTCGGATTCAGGAAAGGATTTATCAGTTTCCGCCTATTTGGAATAGAATATGACTTTAACCATAAAGAACTAGCTGACTTATTAGGATTCCCTAGTGGACCCTTTGCTTTTACTACCACACAGGTAGAATTGATGGACATTGAGCTAGATTTCTTTTGGGGAACTTTAACCGGAAACTACCACCCTGAACCTAATAGCATGAACAATGATGAGATCCATAATCCTGCTCTCTGTTACTTCCATAAGATCCTTGCCCACACCTTCTTTGGAAAAGAAGAAAACATTACCGGAGTCTCTAAAGATGAGATATTCATTATGTCATGTTTCACTAATGGACAGCCTGTTAATGGTGTACCTTTCATGATGCAAACCTTCACCCGTATCCAAGAAGAACCTGAATTACCTATATTAGTAGGAGGTCTTGTAACCATGATTGCTGATGCTTTAGGACTTAGGTACCAATTTCATAGGTGCAACCGTTTAGGTACCATCCGTCCTATGAATCTTAACTTTTGCTTTAATCGACATATCATAAGGAATTTAGGACATCCACCTTTTGAGTACTTGATCCGGAATGAGGTAGTAACCCTGTTCACACTGCCAAACCATGCTAGAGTAAGTGTTCACAATAAGGATAACTGGCTTTATGTGTTAACCCCACCTGATTATCCATCTACTCCTGAAACACCTCAGTCTTACAAGATAAAAGATGATATAATGACCGATGTCAAAACTGACCCCGAGACACCTCCTGGTTACCATGACATTGACCACACTGACGAAGTTATTGAAACCCCTGAAGTGAATCAAGGAGAATATGCTAACAACTTACAGAATATCATGAACACCCTTGAAGCTTACCAAACTGATATAAATTCATTTAAGGAAGACATTAAGAGCATGCGATTGGACATTATAGGTTTGACTGACATAACCTGTGAATAATTCTATCACTTGAACTCCGCAATCGAAGATTTGAAGAAACGCTTTTGAAAATGCTATAAGTGATTTAGTTTATTTTTCTCATTGTTTTCGTTTCTAGTTAGATTTATTTTTCGCAAACAATTTCGTACCGTATTTTCATTAATGTAATTTCATTTTCAATTACCTTATGCAATGCACTTCTAATTCCAAAATTTCTCCATTTTAATCAATTTATATATTTTTCATTCTATGTACTGTTATGCTTGCATTTATTCCTATTATATAAAAATCTCTCATGACATGCAAGTTAGTAAAGTACTATGTTGAAATAAATTACTATATGGTGTTTAAATGTAATATTGAGTGAGAAGTGAAGAAAATAAATTATTATAAAGTATGTGAAATATAAGAGATAGTGTTTTCTGGAAATTATTCAACGAAGCAAGCTCTCACGGTCGTCACACCCTCCTAACGATCGTGACGTGCTCATTTAGCGTGTCACGACCGTCGCCTCTTTGTCACGACCGTGACAACCCTAAATATAGGATTCGTGAGAAACATAACTGTTTCTTTTCGTGACCTCTTCTTCTTCCTCCATAACTTCCAAAAACCACCCATTTTATCCATAACTTCCGTAACCTCCCATTACCAAATTAAAACTTATTAACCCCCCATTATCACCACACCTATCACATTCTCATCTTCCAATATTTATCCTGAATCATTATTTCTCTCATTTAATCATTTTTTCACAAATATCAAAAATCTTCATCTTTCACTCTAGCTCTTGCATGCAATGGATACCATTCAATTTAGAGAAGGTGATGCTGGAGAAACCCAGAGAGAAAGATTCATCCGATTCCAGAACCGCGGTGTGCAACCTACACGTTATATCGACACTGTCTGTTTGAGGGAACTCGGAATGCTTACCAGTGTCAAGAGCCTGCTTCAAAAAGTCGGTCTGTGGGATCTTTGCAGTCAGCCTCAGCCCACATTCGAGCTTCTGACATTGGAATTCCTTAGCTCATTCCATTACATCACTCCTGCCGGTTCTCAGAGCCAACTTACCGGTTTCGCTAAATTCAGATTGCATGGCCAGGAGTTTAACCTTTCGCAAAACAGGATAGCCGAGTTGCTAGGCTTCGATCACGGGAATGAAGCTCACCTCCGCGTGCCGGATAATTTCAGTGAAACAACTTTCACTTTATGGCACGACATAACCAATACCCGTGCCTCAGCCTTCCAAAGCCTTAATGCTACACACATCCACAACCCGGCAATCCGATATTTTCACCGAATCATTTGCAACACCATCTTTGCTCGCGAGAGTAACCATAAGCTCAACTCCAAGGAGCTTCTATTCTTGCACTGCGCTCTAAATGACGAGCCGATCAACGCTGCCCCGTTCATGCTTTCTCACATCCAGGCTATTGAGCATAGAGGATCAACCCCATTTTTCATAGGCGGCATTGTCACCACCCTCGCCATTCAGTTGGGGCTTGGTGACTTGGTCGTAAATCAGCCTTTCAGAGAAGCAGAATTCCTCACCAAGAGTTATTGCAGGTCCGCTCACCTGATTACGCAGCGAGAGGATGGCAGGTATAGCCCTGTTGTCTATGGCACCATTTTTCACCATATCATTCTGCCGTCCCGCGACCAAATCGACCCATCCAGCCGAGCCAACTGGCTCTTTATTTTACCAGATGCTGCCGACCACGCCCCTATTCATGATGATCAGGCAGATCCTCCAGCGGATGAGATGCAGGACGCTATGGATGCAGCTGAGCCTATCCAGGATATTCCAGAGTCATCTACCCGACAGCCTCCTGCACAGGATTTCACTCTTGAGGACGTCCTCCGTGTGATTCATCAGCAGAACCAGATGAACGCCGCACTGGAGCAAAGGCAGAAGGAGCAGTATGATGCTTTACTCAGCACTATTGCAGCAAACCAGGAAGCTACTAATGAGAAGTTTGGAGAAATTTTCAGCGATCTAGAAGCCTTACGCATTGACATCACTGCTGCCACCGGTACCGGTTCTGATCCTGAAGCGACTCCATCCCGACGCTCCCGCACCAGAAGCCGAGCCCGCGGTCCTCAGCAGCCTTAGTTTTAGTTTTACTTATGTTTGTTTTTCATTTTCATAGTTTGTACTGTACTTTTACCGCTATTATATCACAACATTGAGGACAATGTCTGATATAGTGTGGGAGAGGTACCTTTCATTTCCGCATTTTTCCTTTTCGCATTTTTCCATTCCATTGTATTTCTTTTCGCAAGTTAATGAAACGAGCAAATCTTTGTGATATTTTCTTTAATTTCGAACTTTCCCCGTTTATTTAGCCATATAAAAAAAAATCTTTAATTATTCGCATTACCCGACTCGCCTACGAAATCGTAATTAGGAAGCTGAGAACGATTCAACAAGACCAATACAATCTTGACACCTTTGACTTCCCACTTAAGCGATTCCATTCCGATTATCATTACGAGTACACTTTAAGTTTCAGTTCAAAAGTAACCCCTAGTAGTTTATACTAGCAGTCAGCACCGTCTGAACACAAACCACGTGGGGAGCCGATGAATATAAGCGTTTGATGCCTAATCAATAATGATCCTTCATATCTCGATACAAATGAAAAGAAATTGCACCAAAGTACACGGTCGCATATAAGAAACGAGAAATATGAGAAGGAGTCCATTGCGGGTTGGTTCAGAGGTACTGGTTCTGAACTTGGTAGGGCGTGCTACGGCTCGATCCCCCACAACCTCCAAATCGGATAATATATGTAGGGTTACCGCACTCGTGTACCAGACCCCGTGCTTAAAAAGGATCAAAGTCGCTAACCGGCTACTCCATTACGTGCGTGCTAAGGCAAAGGGCTTAATGTGATTGCGCTAGAATGAAACCGGGCGAAATAAGATGGAAAAACTCTAGGTGAGATCGTAAAGAAATTTCTGATTGTTTCGATTAACAGGAAGTCGACGACATAGCTTGTTGCTTGTGTCATTAGTGTATCGTTAGTGTTCTATCAAAGTACCGGTTTATCCGACAAAACGGTCCCTCTACGGTTTGTTATGTATATGCATCAATAAAAACTTGTCCAACGATTTTCAACCGACTATTTGCTTGAGGACAAGCAAAGGTTTAAGTTTGGGGAAGTTTGATAACGAGAAAATGTATCGATTATATTGCTAAGTTTCATTGACGTTTTATCGCATAATCATCGTTTTAACATTCGATTCCTCGAGTTTTTCTTACTATTTTGCAGGTACATCATATATGGAGCTAAATCATGAATTAAGAGAAAAAGGAACAAAAACAACCATAAAAAGATGAAGAAATGAAGAAGCCTGCAGAACTGCATAATTTGTTGCAGTCACGGTCGTCACCAAGGTGTCACGACCGTGACACCCCAAATGAAGCCATCACGATCGTGATCACATTGTCACGACCGTGACACTTAAAATGCAAGGGACACGAGCGTGAAGACCTTGTCACGACCGTGACAAGTGTAAAAATAGGTTTTTGACTGAGACCACGTCAAAACCTTACGTGAAGAAGCTTTTGCCTATTTTTTAGCCACGTTCCTATATTTCCTCCACCACTTTAGCAAGGCCCAATGCAACAAGTCCAAAATTGAAGCCCATTAATTGTTCTATAAATAGCACAAGTTTTATGAAGAAACTACAGAGCATTTTTTATCAATTTCCTGCGGAAGCTCTGCCGATTTAATTTACGACCTTGTTTCTATTTCAGCATTATTTTCAGTTTTTCATTCTTATTGTATCCAAACCCAGCATATAACAATTTCCAACATCAGGAAATTGTTATACATTTACTTGTTTCTAAACCTTCAGATTTTTGCTTTATTTTCGATTTCCGCCAACTCCAAGCTTTCCAGTCTGTGGAAGAAGGAGTCTGCTATAGTATTGTTAACCAGGTTTTTATTTTATTGAAATTTTAATATTTATGTTGTTTATTTATTTTTACGCCATGAATATTTTGTTTATTGTTTTTCTGTCTCTGTCTGGTTCAACAAAAATGAGTAGCTAATTACCTTAGGGCGGTATGTAGTTAAAACAAACTTAATCGGTAAAATTTAACCATAGGCTAAAAATAATTTATAACTTAACATTCTGGCTGATACTTTTTAATTAAAATCGACCTTTTCGTTACGAGAGTAAGAAAAGAGTATTAGGTTAGGTCAAGACCACGAGAGTGTGAGATTTTAACCAGATAGCTAAAGTTAGGCATTTAAATTAAACACAGGGAGAGCTCTTTAAAATAAATTAGAATTACTAAGTTTCCAAAAATTATCTCTAAACACTTATGGGCTAGCGAGAGCAGGCATATGGCTTTAGGGGTAAGATCTGAGATAAGACCACGAGAGTGTGAGTTGAGGGTATTTAAACTGGTAACCTCTACCGAATAGATTAAGTAAACACCTTTATAAGCCTAGGTTAGATTGACCCACCTAAGTTAGTATAATTACATACCGACCACCTTAGTATTATTTTATTAAAACTTAATTTTAACTCCGCCTTTAATATTTTAAAATCAACAAAAAAAATCGTGACAACCATTCGCCTTAGCTAAACTAGAAGTTCATCTAGCACTAAGTAACCATAATGTCCCTGTGGATCGATAATCTTAAATATTACTTCGATAGGCTGTGCACTTACAGTTAAGATACCGCTAGACACATAATTAGACACGTCTTTAGCCCATCAAGTGGCAAACTCCTGAAGAAAACCACCCAGGTACAGGGGGTACTAGCAACAATGATCATGTGCAACCTCGCAATGACCCCCCGGAGTTTGGACCTCATCTTAACCCTGACATTAATGCTATCAGGAATACCCAGGGTAATACAGTAGGGCATGCCTTGCAAGAGGACCCTCAGGAGGAACAATTCACTGTAGTTGGGGCAGGAGATGAAGTCTGTAACACCCACTTTTCCCATTTTCAAAATTATATAAATTTTTCATTAAATCATAGTTAATCAACTAAAGTGAGTCGCTACATCATCAATCAACCATCATTCTTTTATTCAAAAGTAAGCAGCGGAAATAAAGCTTTAATATCAAATTGCTCAAAAGCATTACAATTCATTCATAACAATGTTCCTTAACTCAATACTTAGTTATATAAAAGTTTATAAAAATCAAATGAAATATTATATTAAAAATCCCTGTTCCCGTTACACATCAGAGCTCCTAGGACACAGACATTAACATCAAAAGCGTTCCTCACGCACCTGAATTATCTGTACTTCCGAAGAAGCACAGACACAACAAAATAAACAATAGGGGTGAGAAATAGATTCATAATATAACGGCACATACGACATATATGAAGAAGTAATTCACCCCTAATCACACCAAACTATCAATCATATTATTCAATCAATCATATTATTCAATCAATCATAATATTCAATCAATCATAATGCAATGTGACTCTAATGCACAATGCAAATGCGGTACCGACTCATAATAACGGTTCATCAATAGAACCCCGAATGCATCGTTAATGTCTCCAACAAGACACGATCATCCCTGCAACCACGATTCTCAACGAATCCCGAATAATCACATCCACGACATGATTATTCCATCAAATGTATGCGCATGCAGACACAACAACGCATACCATATCACAATACACATGAACACATCATGCTTTACGATCATCATGATCTCATCAACCAACCATCAGTGCATCTTATTCACACACAAAGCATACACATATCTCATGTTATTCACAATCATAACAATCTACATATTCATATAATTCAATCATTATTATCATAATCTCTTAATATACCTAAGGGAGGAAGGAACTCCCAATTACCCTTCTATGTCCTATCACCAATTATAAACCCTTTTCTCCCCCTTACCTTAATCGATGGCCGCTTCGAATCTCCGATCGAATTTCCAATCCTTTGCCTATGTGGCCCTTTTTCCTCTCCTCTTTCATCCATAGAGATTAGAAATACGAACATGCTGCCATTGAGTTCATATCTTGACCAAAATTTAGCCTTCATCACCATCAATCCCGTAACCACTATTTGACCAATTTCCAGCATGAACTTCCAAACTTCAAATGCATTTTTCTCATTCAATACTAAACTTATTGACACGAAATTATATATCAATTCGAAGGGAATTTCGTAAGCTTTCCAAAAATCCAAGAATCGTTTTAATCAGAATTACGAGTAAAAATTTATCACCTGTTTAGTAGAGGTTGTACCGTATGTGCGAAAATTAAGATATGAACATGAATCCTTCTTTCTCCTTCTTTTCTCCCAAGTTGTTTTCTCTCCTCTAAAACCCTTATTTTTCTCTAAGACTTTTTCCTCGTTTTCCCTAATTTCCACTATTCCCTTTTGACTCATTCTATTATTCCTTTTTATTAAAATAATAATAATCCAATAAAACAATTAATGGGCCTAAACACTGCACCCCTTTAATTGCTAATTCCGACGAAATCCAAGCCCAATAACCAACATGCTCCAATAATCAATACTACTAATGATAATATTATTTCTTCGATTTTCCGATTTAACAACTTAATTTACCATAACGTTGAAAATCAATTAATAATTCACGACTAATTATTTTCTCCCGACTTAATTAGATTATCCTCCAACATTTGACCAAATGGTCCAAGCATCTAAACAACTTATCCAACCATAAACGGGAGAATATTCCACATCAATTCCCACAACTTAAATCGACTCATTCAACTTAATTCAAACGAACTTAGCAATTTATCACAAACAACTCTGATAATTCAACATAAATCAACGCCAATAACGCGAATATAATTAATTAAATAATTAATTAATAAACAGAGCGTTACAACTCTCCCCCACTTAGGATATTTTCGTCCTCGAAAATTTATCCGATTAAACTACTCCAACTACTTATTCCATCAGACTAATCAACTCTCATTCCAAAGGCAACCCACATATACCACAAACAATAATACATAACTTAAACACAACATATAATACAACAAAGCTACCAACATCGTTGTAATTCAGATAATAACAATTACATGACATCGCGCCTTCGCTGCGCACTCTGATTAATTGCACACTACCAAATTTACTGAGTTTAACTCCAACTTACACTCACCAAAATCGACATATAAACAAAGCCTCCGACTTAATCCTTTGGAATTCCGTTCCAACAGGTATTCTAACTCTTGTAGTTACCGAATAGTTACAAATTAGATCCTTAAGATAACGCCTCTAAACATTCAACCAATAACAACTGCGACTACTTCCAAATCTTGGATAAAATATTCATATACTTCTATGAATTCCCAATTATCATCAACATAGACTACAACTTTACTATCTTTCATTAACATGCCCTCTAAAATACTTAACATCATTACAACAACATATAACATCTGAGTTCACTTAACTCCAACCAGATCAATCATTTTCTTCGCTCCTAACGAATCTAACAACCAAATCATCGATTCCTACTTATATGGACAATATGCTTCATAGATTCTTTTCCAAGTCAACACCTCAAAATGGCTCTTCTTGTTACAACCAAAACCCTACTCTAATACACCAAATTATAATTTCATTTCTTCTAATACTTGCAACTTAGATTCATAAGGCAACACCTCTGAACATTCAACATAGATACAACTACGACAACTTCTAAATTTTAGACGATAACTATATGCTTCATGAATTCTCAATTATTCTCAACACAACTACAACTTTATCATCTTAAAATAACACATTCTTCGAAAATCATCTTAACACACTACATCATTAGGACAATATAAGGTCCATCGATATAACAATTTCCATAAGATAACTCATATTTCTCTGCTTCTAACTAATCCAACGTATCGAATCCTCGATTCTTACTCATACTAACACAACCTTTCATAAATTCTTATCCGAACCAACGCAACCAAAACAACTATCCATGTTCTAATCAAAATCACACTTTAATAAACCCACTCATAATTCCACTTCGTCTGGCTCTTGCAATTCAACTTTATCCTACATTCTTGACAATCTTGGTTTTACTTTACCATATACTTTACTTTTGAGTTATCCCCAAGAAAACTTCAGGCCTCGTACCATTTAAATCATCACAAACAACATTCTCATTATCTAGCATTCAACTACGAATTTCCATAATACTATTTAATCCCAACGCAACTTCATACCATCATTCTTAAATCTGACTAACATTCTTATACATGATTCTTCATGAACAATTCAAACAATACTCAATTGCCCAACTCGACTTTAACTGATTTAACTCATATACCATACTAGTCGGTATGACACATCTATCCATCCATTATAATTTCGTCTTCTATCAACAATAGATTAAGGGTGATCAGTTCCTCAATTTGTCAATAGACATCCGTCAACCATAACGGTGGCATAAATAATCATTACTCAACTTAATAGCATACTTCAACTTGTGCCCAAAGTCCGTAAGTATAATGCTCTGCCAACTTTCTACGGCTTATCCACTTCTCCTTAGTCTCTAAAATTTTCGACTTCGTCAATTACACCAACGCATCCAAAATTCGATACGCAATCTCTTATACATGCTCCAAGCGCAACACAACTTTAAATATCCTTCAAACACCAGAGCCGCCACAACATCAACATAATCTAATTCGGTTCGCTCCAATTACAACTCTCATCCAAGTTAAAATATTTAACAACACTACTCAACTTCGGTCTTCCTCTCAACATCACCATCATCTAGAATAGGCACTTTAATTTTCCTCATTTGATATAAATTGTATCTTTATGCATTCTCCGATACCAACATTTTATTCTTTAATAACATTTTCATCTTTCCAAATTTTCAGCAATAGACATTCAACTTCAAACACAATTATATCTTCCAATAAAAACCTCTAACTCACAAAATTATATTCTAACATGAAGAGAATTTCGTGAAGATTCCAGAACTTCAAAAACCGCTTGGATCCAACTTACGAGTAAGAAGTTATCCTCCTTACAATGAGACTGATTTAGAATTACCGTATGCAGAATTTCAAAAAAAAAAAAAAAATCAGTAGCAGACCCAATTATTAAAATACATTTATCTCCCTAATTATAAACCTCCTGAATGAAAATATTATATGAAAATTGTAGAGAATTCTGTAAGCTTTCCAAAAAGTCCAGAACCGCTTCAATCCGATTCACGGTTAAAAAGTTATGTCACTTCTCGTGACAGCTGCTCTAACATTGCAAAAACCAGATTTTTGAGATTGGCGAACATAAGTTCTATCTCTCTTGCTCTTACTTCCAAGCTCTACTAAGAATCTTACTCTTCTTCCAACTTAGAAAATTACCCGACTTAATCCAACTACACTCAAAGCGAAACAATATACCGACTTGGTCCTTCAACTTATCATTTC
This sequence comes from Lathyrus aphaca, assembly GCA_963966055.1. Lineage (NCBI taxonomy): Eukaryota > Viridiplantae > Streptophyta > Magnoliopsida > Fabales > Fabaceae > Lathyrus > Lathyrus aphaca. The sequence goes on along the minus strand of OZ014519.1, from coordinate 199,515,398 downwards.
CATCAAAATAAATCTTCCTCCTCAAACAATTATCATATATAATATACGCACTTCTCAAATTCGACCAATATAAACTCATGAGTCCATGCTCTTGCCGGTCTGCAACAACATCTCTTCCACAACCTTGCACTCTTGCAATAAATATCAACTTTGAACCAACTTCGACATTCCAACAACAGTCTAGGAGTCAAGCTTATCCCCCACTTAATTCCAACAAACACCTGCAGGAAACGACTAGAAACTAACAACAAGTACCGACAGTGTTTCACACACATGTCGCGTACTAAGGAATTAACAACGTTAGACAACATTGGCCGGACGGACCGACCTGCTCTGATACCAATTGTAACACCCACTTTTCCCATTTTCAAAATTATATAAATTTTTCATTAAATCAGAGTTAATCAACTAAAGTGAGTCGCTACATCATCAATCAACCATCATTCTTTTATTCAAAAGTAAGCAGCGGAAATAAAGCTTTAATATCAAATTGCTCAAAAGCATTACAATTCATTCATAACAATGTTCCTTAACTCAATACTTAGTTATATAAAAGTTTATAAAAATCAAATGAAATCTTATATTAAAAATCCCCGTTCCCGTTACACATCAGAGCTCCTAGGACACAGACATCAACATCAAAAGCGTTCCTCACGCACCTGAATTATCTGTACTTCCGAAGAAGCACAGACACAACAAAATAAACAATAGGGGTGAGAAATAGATTCATAATATAACGGCACATATGACATATATGAAGAAGTAATTCACCCCTAATCACACCAAACTATCAATCATATTATTCAATCAATCATATTATTCAATCAATCATAATATTCAATCAATCATAATGCAATGTGACTCTAATGCACAATGCAAATGCGGTACCGACTCATAATAACGGTTCATCAATAGAACCCCGAATGCATCGTTAACGTCTCCAACAAGACACGATCATCCCTGCAACCACGATTCTCAACGAATCCCGAATAATCACATCCACGACATGATTATTCCATCAAATGTATGCGCATGCAGACACAACAACGCATACCATATCACAATACACATGAACACATCATGCTTTACGATCATCATGATCTCATCAACCAACCATCAGTGCATCTTATTCACACACAAAGCATACACATATCTCATGTTATTCACAATCATAACAATCTACATATTCATATAATTCAATCATTATTATCATAATCTCTTAATATACCTAAGGGAGGAAGGAACTCCCAATTACCCTTCTATGTCCTATCACCAATTATAAACCCTTTTCTCCCCCTTACCTTAATCGATGGCCGCTTCGAATCTCCGATCGAATTTCCAATCCTTTGCCTATGTGGCCCTTTTTCCTCTCCTCTTTCATCCATAGAGATTAGAAATACGAACATGCTGCCATTGAGTTCATATCTTGACCAAAATTTAGCCTTCATCACCATCAATCCCGTAACCACTATTTGACCAATTTCCAGCATGAACTTCCAAACTTCAAATGCATTTTTCTCATTCAATACTAAACTTATTGACACGAAATTATATATCAATTCGAAGGGAATTTCGTAAGCTTTCCAAAAATCCAAGAATCGTTTTAATCAGAATTACGAGTAAAAATTTATCACCTGTTTAGTAGAGGTTGTACCGTATGTGCGAAAATTAAGATATGAACATGAATCCTTCTTTCTCCTTCTTTTCTCCCAAGTTGTTTTCTCTCCTCTAAAACCCTTATTTTTCTCTAAGACTTTTTCCTCGTTTTCCCTAATTTCCACTATTCCCTTTTGACTCATTCTATTATTCCTTTTTATTAAAATAATAATAATCCAATAAAACAATTAATGGGCCTAAACACTGCACCCCTTTAATTGCTAATTCCGACGAAATCCAAGCCCAATAACCAACATGCTCCAATAATCAATACTACTAATGATAATATTATTTCTTCGATTTTCCGATTTAACAACTTAATTTACCATAACGTTGAAAATCAATTAATAATTCACGACTAATTATTTTCTCCCGACTTAATTAGATTATCCTCCAACATTTGACCAAATGGTCCAAGCATCTAAACAACTTATCCAACCATAAACGGGAGAATATTCCACATCAATTCCCACAACTTAAATCGACTCATTCAACTTAATTCAAACGAACTTAGCAATTTATCACAAACAACTCTGATAATTCAACATAAATCAACGCCAATAACACGAATATAATTAATTAAATAATTAATTAATAAACAGAGCGTTACAAAGTCTATGATCGTCGGCTGGATGAGATAGTAGAAAAGCTGAGATCCTTGGAGTCTCAAAACTCTCTAGGGTTTGATGTTATAGATATGGGGCTGGTAGAGGGAGTTAGAATTCCTCACAAATTCAAACCTCCCTGCTTCGAAAGATATAATGGAACATCTTGCCCTCGCACCCACCTTCAATCTTTCCTGGGAAGATTAAAGGCCTACACCATGGATGAAAATTTATGGATGTTCTATTTCGAGGATAGCTTGACAGGGGCATCCCGTGAGTGGTACTCTCATCTGACTAGGGCAACAATCAGAAATTGGAAAGATTTGGCCGAGGCTTTCATATGCCAATACCAATACAATCTAGACATGGCTCCTAACAGAACTCTTCTAATGGGTATGTAAAAATCCTCCAGGGAAAGCTTCAGAGAGTATGCTCAGAGATGGAGGCAATTAGCTGCTGCCGTTCAACCTCCAATGTCAGAGAGAGAAATGGCATATATGTTTATGAACACCCTCCAGGGGACATACATTGATAGGTTGGCAGCTTTCTCTTCCACTAGCTTTGCAGATGTTGTCATAGCTGGAGAAAGGATTGAGAGTTTGTTAAAAATGGGAAAGATTTCTGATAACGGCGCCAGCTCAAGCAGTGCAAGGAAACCATTCGCAGGACCTCGCAGGTCGGGTGAAACCAATTCTGTACACATGGGAAGAGGAAGACCCCAGTATATGCCAAGATCCATTGCCGTTGTCACAATTCCTACTCCACCTCCTCAACAACAACACACTCCGCAACCACAACAGTTCCCTCAGCAACATTTTCCTCAACAAAGGTCCTACAACAACAACAACAACCAACAACAGCGTCCTTTCCAGCAAAGGCCATCTCAAGTCAACAGGGTAATTGAACCTATACCAATGCCATATGCCACTTTGTTGCCGCAACTTCTGAAGCTTAATCTTGTTGAATTAAGGACTCTGGCTCCACCATATCCTCAGAACCTTCCACGAAATTACGACGTCAATTCCAGATGTGCCTTCCATTCTAATGCACCTGGACATACCATAGAAAAGTGAAGAGCTTTTCACATGAAGGTCCAGGATCTAGTTGATTCAAAGGCCTTAAACTTTGCACCACCTCCTAATGTCACGAAGAATCCTATGCCCAGCCATGGTGGGCCCAAGATAAATGCGATTGAGGAGGGCCAACCCATGAATTTAATTGAAGGTGTTGCAAGCATTCAAACACCTCTGGCAGAGGTTAAAACTCAGCTTTTAAAATGCCAGGTGTTCCCAAGGTGTGAGGCCTGCTGTGAATCTTGCAAAGTTTCCATCAATGGGTGTGCGAGTTTAAGAAGTGGCATCAATGGCCTTATCAGAGAAGGTATCCTGCAGATAACATCAACGGTTTCTACAACATCGACAATTCCTCTTACAGCAATAAAAAGTACTTCTCCTACAACTGCAAAAACAATTGTTCCCACAGACTCGTCTACAAAATCAACAATCATTTCTTCCACCACTTCAACAAACACTAGTTCAACCGCATCCACTTCTACAACTACAGCAACCATTAACGACGACGTCTCCACAGTCACCATATACTACGACCCAACAATGGTCCCTGATTCCAATAATTTTCAGCTACGATCTCAGCAACAACCCAACTTCAGTCAATCACCACCACCATCAATCAGAAGTCATGTCACTATATATTACGATCCACAAACGATAACAGTTCCTATCTCCGCTGTAGTCAGTCCAGTCACCATCATGGTACCTGGACCCATTCCGTATGAAAAAGATAATGCTGTACCATGACACTATGGTTCAGACCTTTACTGCAACGGGGAAAAAGTCTCTCTTGATTCTTCAGATTACACACCACAGATCGATAATGTCGGGGGAGGCGGAGGCTTCACTCGAAGCGGACGCCTCTTCGTGTCACAAGTTCCAAGAAGCTCATCGGGATGCATTACTTAAAGTCATGCACGCAGCCTACGTGCCTAAGGATATCATGGTGAATTAGCTAGAGACAGTGGTTACTAATGTTAATACTAGCCATGGGCTAGGCTTCACCAATGTTGATTTGACAACGGAAGGTCGTCACCATAACAAAGCTTTACACATCACTCTGGAGTGTAAAGGGGCTGTGCTTTCACATGTTCTAGTTGACACTGGGTCTTCACTCAATGTCTTGCCAAAGAAAGCCCTTGTTAAGCTTGAGTATGATGGTATTTCTCTCCGACCAAGCAATTTGGTGGTTAGAGCTTTTGATGGTTCCAAGAGGTCAGTTCTTAGAGAGGTGGAGCTTCCAGTGATAATTGGCCCGCAGGTCTTTCAAACTACTTTCGACGTGATGGACATTCAGCTGGCCTACAGCTATTTGTTGGGTCGACCATGGATTCACGCTGCTGGCGCAGTTACGTCGACCCTTCACCATAAATTAAAATATGAGTGGGAGGGGCAGATTATCACAATCTATGGTGAAGAGGATATTTTTGTTAGCCATCTGGCCACCTATAAATACATTGAGATGGATGGTAAAATCAGCGATACCATGAGCCAAGGTTTCGAAGCACTGAACGTCAATGAGGCGACAACTGAAGATGGAAACTCCCAAGGCTGGGGAAAGATGCTACCGGTAGAGAAGAAGGAGGACAGATTCGGTTTGGGTTACAAACCATTCTGACAAGATCAAGAAGAGGCTGCTAAAGAGCCCAAGTTCATAAGTGGGGGGATGCTCACCCCAGATGTTGTCAATAACGTGGAAGACGAGGCAGAAAGCGACCTCAACCTGGAGAGCTGGATTCGTCCAAGGATCCCGGGTCAACAAGTCCTTAACTGGTCTTCCCAGGAAATTATAAGGGTTACTCCTGCAGAGTAATTATTATTTCCTGCTTTTTTAGCATGCATCAAGTCCTGCATCTTGCCCAAGGTGTCAGGACTCATTTTGTAATAGGGCCATATTTGTATTTTGTGCAAATGGAATATCAATGAGTATTGTACATCTTTTGCAAACAATTTTCTCTTTCACTCACTTTTTTTTCATTTTTGTTATTTTTCGCACAAAACAACAAAATGGCAATGTTTTCAAAATAATAACTTCATTTACACTTTTTCTAAACAAGATTAAAATTGATCACTAAAAAGAATAAATTTCAACCCTTGTAGAGATTATCCTCCAGATTGGACCGACAACAGCACTGCTATGACCTTGTATGATTTCGACAATCCAATTAATCAAGCAGATGAAGGGGTTGATGAAGACTATGAGTTGCCTGAAGAGTTAGCCAGGTTGTTGAGGTAAGAAGAGAAAGGGATTACTCCTCATCAGGAGGAAATTGAAACTGTTAATCTTGGTACCGAGGAAGATTTGAAAGAAGTGAAGATTGGGGCCAGTCTGCAAGCTCCAGTAAAAGAACAACTTATCAGCATGCTTCAGGAATACATCGACGTCTTTGCCTGGTCCTATCAAGACATGCCAGGTCTAGATACAGATATTGTCGTGCACAGGCTACCTTTGAAAGAAGATTGCCCTCTAGTTAAACAAAAGTTACGCCATACTCGCCCAGATATGGCCATGAAAATCAAGGAAGAAGTACAAAAGCAGTGGAACGCCGGTTTCCTTGTTGTAACTAGTTACCCACCATGGGTTGCTAACATTGTACTCGTGCCAAAGAAGGATGGCAAAGTGCGCATGTGTGTGGATTACCGAGACCTGAACAGAGATAGCCCAAAGGATGATTTCACCTCACATTGATGTATTGGTCGACAACACAGCTTAGTTCTCAGTATTTTCTTTCATGGATGCATTTTCTGGGTATAATCAGATCAAGATGTCACTCAAAGACATGGAGAAAACAACCTTCATCACGCCTTGGGGCACATTTTGTTACAAGGTAATGCCATTTGGACTAAAGAATGTCGGTGCGACGTATCAACGGGCTATGGTAACATTATTCCACGATATGATCGACAAAGAAATTGAATGCTATGTGGATGACATGATTGCCAAGTCCCTTACTGAAGAAGACCATCTGGTAAACCTGCTAAAGTTGTTAAAGCGTCTAAGGAAGTATCAGCTGAAATTGAACCCCAACAAATGCATATTCGGGGTACGTTCTGATAAGTTGCTGGGATTTATCGTAAGTGAAAAGGGAATTGAGGTTGATCCCGACAAAGTCAAATCCATTCAGGAAATGCCTGCACCTAGGACTGAAAAAGAAGTTCGGGGATTTTTGGGTAGATTGAACTACATCTCAAGGTTCATATCTCACCTCACTATAACTTGTGAACCCTTGTTCAAGTTGTTAAGAAAGGAACAAACAGTCAGGTGGAACGACGATTGTCAGAAAGCTTTTGACAAGATCAAGGAGTACCTGCAAGAACCTCTAATTCTCATGCCTCCAATTGAAGGAAGACCTCTGATAATGTACTTGACAGTATTAGAAGGGTCAATGGGGTGTGTGTTGGGCCAGCATGACGAGTCTGGTCGAAAAGAGTATGCAATATACTACCTAAGCAAAATGTTTACCGACTGTGAACAACGTTATTCACTGCTCGAGAAAACTTGTTGTGATTTAGCGTGGGCTGCTCGCCGACTAAGACAGTATATGCTGACTCACACTACCTTGTTGATCTCAAAAATGGACCTCGTCAAGTACATATTTGAGAAGCCATCACTTACTGGGAAGGTTGCTAGATGGAAAATGATTCTGACGGAATACGACATTCAATACACTTCTCAAAAAGCCATCAAAGGCAGTGTACTATCTAACTATCTGGCTGAGCAACCCATTGATGATTACCAGCCCATGAGATTTGACTTCCCTGATGAAGACATCATGTACTTGAAAGCAAAAGATTGTGAAGAGCCAGTTCACACAGAAGGGCCTGACCCAGAAGAATAATGGACTATGATGTTTGACGGGGCTGTCAATATGAATGGTCGTGGAGTCGGTGCAGTGCTCATTACACCTAAAGGAGTTCATATGCCTTTCTCGGCAAAACTCACTTTCGCCTGCACTAACAATGAAGCAGAATACGAAACATGTATCATGGGTCTTGAGGAAGCCATTGACCTTAGGATCAAAACATTGAATGTATTCAGAGACTCAACTTTGGTAATCAATCAGACCAACAACAAATGGTACACTCATCAAGAGCATCTGATTCCATATCGTGACTATATGAGGAGATTATTGACTTTCTTCACAACAGTCAAACTTGAATACATCCCTCGAGACGAAAATCAGTTTGCAGATGCTTTAGCTACCATTTCCTCCATGATCAAGGTCCAAACTGCCAATTATGTGCCTCGGATTTTGGTATCCAGACTAGACCGACCGGCATATGTTTTCTCTGTGGACACTGCCAGTGATGACAAGCCTTGGTTCCACGACATCAAATGCTTCTTAGAGAATCAGACATACTCACCTGGGGAATCATGTAATGATAAGAAGACATTAAGAAGGATGGTTGGCAGTTTCTTCCTTAATGTTGATGGTTCATTATACAAGCGAAACTTCGACATGGTCCTGCTCAGGTGTGTTGACAAGAAGGAAGCAGACCTGCTGATGCACGAGGTGCATGAAGGTTCTTTCGGTACCCATGCCGGAGGACATGCAATGGCAAAGAAGTTGTTGAGATTAGGTTACAATTGGATCACAATGGATGCAGACTATTGTGCATATGACAGAAAATGCCACAAGTGCCAGATCTACGCAAATAAAGTGCATGTGCCAACAAATCTTTAGAACGTAATGTCTTCTTCTTGGCCCTTTGCCATGTGGGGCATTGATATGATTGGAAAGATCAAACCGACTGCTTCAAATGGCCATAGATTCATCCTGGTAGCCATTGATTACTTCACCAAATGGGTCGAAGCAGCATCATATGCAAACGTCATCAGACAAGTGGTAGCCAGATTTCTGAAAAGAGACATCATATGTCGACAAAAAGATAATGGTTCCAATTTGAACAACAAAATGATGGCAGAACTATGCCGGGACTTCAAAATCCAAAATCACAACTCTTCTCCTTATAGGCCAAAGATGAATGGCATTGTTGAGGCAGCCAACAAAAACATCAAGAAGATTGTGCAGAAGATGGTGGTTACTTACAAAGACTGGCATGAAATGCTACCATTTGCCTTGCATGGGTACCGAACCTCGATCAGAACGTCTACTGAGGCAACACCTTATCAGCTTGTGTATGGTATGGAAGTTGTCCTACCTGTTGAAGTAGAGCTACCCTCCTTACGGGTAATGATGGATGTGAAACTGGATGAAGTAGAATGGATCCGGTACCGATACAATCAACTAAATCTGATTGAAGAGAAAAGGCTAGCTGCCATCTGTCATGGGCAGTTATATCAGAAGCAGATGAAGAAAGCCTTCGATCAGAAAGTCAGACCTCGGGAATACCAAGTAGAAGAACTTGTTCTGAAGAGAATCCTTCCTCCTCATACAGACCACAGGGGCAAGTGGACACCAAACTATGAAGGTCCATACGTCATAACCAAAGTCTTCTCAGGTGGAGCACTGATGCTCGCAACCATGGATGGTGAAGACTTCCCGTCTCCTGTGAATTCAGATGTAGTTAAAAAATACTTCGCATAAAAATGACCCGCTGGACAAAAAAATAGAATGTAAGTCTAGGCAAAAATAGGGCATCTCGGCGAGTCAAAAACAGAATAAAAGACTCGGGCAAAAGTAAGGGAAAAACAATTAAAAAAAATGTACACCCGGGGAGTTGAAAAGCCGCATTGGATAGCTCATGAAAAAATGGGTATCACGGTGGATTGAAAACCCGAAAGGGCGATCCACGCAAAATCAGGGAATAAGCGAACAACTGCATTCCGAATTCGTCTGTATCACTCACAACATGGCAAGCTTCGAAAGGATAAAGTGTCAGTCAGAGTCAGCCTTCTTCAGAAAGCAAGATAAGAAGAACGTCAAGGTCATACAGGTCATAGAAAAGGAAGCTCACTAGAGTGTCATCTTCATAGCAAAGGAAGCCAACACTTTTATTTTCTCAATTTACAGCAATCTCCTCATTTCAGGGGATTCACTTCTTTTGACTGTACTTGCCAATTCAGGGCACCCAAATTAATAAGATCAGAGTTTTCAGTCACACCTTGTTTTGTAAATTTTTTGTTTCGTTTGCAAAATGTCCAATGTTCATAATACAACACTCGAATAAAACAAATGAGCCATTTTTAATATATGCTTGCAGGAAATATATTACTTTCGGGTAAGTCTAACTCCTATGACAGAATCCAGTTAGGGATACCTCGGGATACTTGTGCGTTTTCCTTTGTCTTAACAGGTTGCAGGTATTCAATATGCAACAGGGGGCATATCAAGCATTGAATCCCCAGCATACTACTTCCCAGAAGTTATCTTCTCCCCAAGCAGGGCCTCCCGAGCAGTGCCTGACAACTATTTCACAGCAAGATGATCAAGGAATTTCCTATCCCCCACCAGAGTGCCAAATTTCTCTCATCCTCAGTAGAGTTAATGGAACTAAATCCCCACAGAGTTGCCTCCCCGGAAGAGCAATACCTGAAACCCATCCCCAATCGAGTGGCTAAAACTTCCTTCTCCCCAGCTGAGTTGCCAAAACTTCCTCATCAAGGAGTTCTCCCTCCGGCTAGATCTACCATTGATCTATTCCCCCAAGCAGAGTTCTCTCCCCAAAAAGATCAGCCAGAGATCTTTATCCCTATAGGATGCGAGTCCCGGATCAGTTTCTCTCCTTTGCATAATCATAGCATTCGCATCATATTCCCAAAATAAGTGTAGCATTCCGTCTAATATGGAGCATTACGGCAAAAACCAAACATTTGCATGATCACAATCCAGGTTTGAGCCAGTCACCTGCAATTACCATCAATATTTCATCAACAATATACAAAATACATCCCCTGCACATAAAAGCCAAAGAGTTCCCTTTGCACTCTCAAATACAGATGCCTATGCATGCTCTTTTTGACACTCGTCCGTGTCATCGTTCCCCAAAGCCATGACCTGCAACAAAGAACAAAGATAAATCCTTTGGTCCTTGAAATGGTTAGTGAAAATGTTATGCTTATGATGTCATGATGTTATGCTCAATCACAAACATGTGGCGCACACACATAAGTAACACAATAGACCTAGGTTTGAAGGCTTGCATGAGGTTTAAAGGTAAGTACCCTCCCCTGAAGTTTATTTGGTTCATCATATCCTACAAAAGTAACCGGGTTCTAAGGGATCTCAATATAACTGATCCTTCCCAAGGGTGGTTGTTCAGTAGGCAACTTACTTGCCAACCAAAACCCTCCAAGTTTAGGATCTCAATGAGTGTAGTATCGAGTATCAACCAACTTCAGTCTTCACCAAAGCCGGCTATCTCACTACTTTCTAAAGGCCAAGATGGGATAACTGGGGTTCTAAAAGTCAGTTAGTGTATTGACAACATATGGCAGCCCCATATTATCCTTAACTTACTTAAGGAACATAAGCACCAACTAAGAAGTCACACTAACTATGGCCACCAGATCAACCATATCGGTATAAGTCGTACAGTTTCCTTGGTCTATTGCCATTTACCTAGGGTACACTAAATCCGGGTTAGGATCTTACACACATAAGCCCAACAGATAAATATAAAGCAAACAAAGCAAACAATTTAAGTGATCTAATTCCTAAGGGTACCCCTCTTTTACATAGTAAGTCCCCAGCAGAGTCGCCAGTTCTGTAACACGGTGGGAGAATTGACTTTCTATAAATGTTGCAGATAGCAAGAGTCGCCACCGACTTTTATTTTATCCATGTGGAAAGGACATAAAAGAACAGGAAAGACCTATTTTTAAAATACTTGAGTTCGGGGGGTAGGTTATATAAAGGGAAGGTGTTATCACCCTTCAACCTCAGAATTCGCAGGTTTACCTGTGAATTTTCTTACGCGGTTTCCTGCGATTTTACCTGCACTTACAAACCTACGAAAATAAGAACTATGTCAATTGCGTATGATTTCATCCAATTGACTTCATAAACATGATCCATACAGATCAATTAATCAATTTATAGTCTTAGAACGGATTCATATGCATTAAATTGAAAAAACCCAAATCAAAGGGATGAACCCTAACTATGGTAGTAGGCGGATTACGCCATGAAACTTCAAGGTTCTTGCCCAGAAATCGTACCTGCATCCTAATAAACACTAATACATCATCAAACACGATTAAAAACAAAGCTACATTTAAAATCGAAAAAATTTATGAACATGAACAAAAACGATTCGGTTTTGGCATATGAGCATGATTCAAACGCTTATGAGGGTTGGGATAGATTCAGTGATGGTCATAGAAGGTGTTGCAACCTTTAAAATGCCTGGAAATTGTCTTTAGCTCCAAAATCGAATTTCACTTTTTTGATGAATTTTTGCAATTGGATCTTGTATTTCTAACCTGCAAATTCGTTTCCTAGCATGTAGTTTTCTTGTGTTTATATAATAGAATGATTCTAGGTCAAAAGATGGGCCTTTGTATCATGAATTTTGGTGACTTGATGAGGAATAAATCAATCATTCTTAAATGTCAAAAAAATAAAATATCCTCTTGCTATTTTTGCCTTGCACGAATTTGGATGACATCCAATCACTTTAAATGTTCTAAGATTCATTCCAAAACTAATATTTGATCTAAATATCAACTTTTTATATTTTATTTTGATTTAAAATGAATTTTAATGAATAAAATCCAAATAAATAAAAAATAAATTATAAAAATCATAGAAAACTTGAATTGGGTCGTGCTCGATGTTATCATGAAGATTGGGTTGCAAAATGATAGGCTCATTTGGAAAAAAAATAGATTTAAGCCCTTATTTTCTTCATACACCCCTTGAAAATCTCCCAACTTTGACAAGGCATAAATACCTCAATTTTAAAGCTATGAAGATGTTAATGGACTTTTTGGAAAGCTTAAAGAGTCATCTAACAAACCTCTTTGGTCTCATATCCATATCTTTCACCATTTTCTAATTATGCCCTTTGGAAAAAGTTGACTTTTTGTTGACTTTTGAAATGACCTGTAATGTTTTAGCTCATACCTTCCAAATGAAGCATTTTTAGGCTTGGCTTGTGAGATACAAAGTTGTAGATAATTCAATTTCCTTAAAAATGAGCTTTGTATGGGAAATGTTTGATGAATCATGTGAAAGTTATGGCTGGTCAAAGTTCAGTTGACTTTTCTTAAGAAAACTCTAATTTAGAAACTCCTGATTCTTGATGATCTGAAACTTTCTTGATGAATCATGATCAACCCTTGATCAAATGATGAATTTTACTTCATAAAATTGATGTTGGCAAAAAGTCTTGAAGTTTGACTTTAAGTTGACCACAGTTGACCTCGGTTTGACTTTTTAACTACTTTGACTGATTTTTGCATATCTTATCATCTGAGTGGTCAAACTTATTGGGAAAGCCTTGAAACATGACATGGGGATTCTTGAAGTCATATGGTATACCATGAAGCTCACTTGAGGCCTTGAAAATTATTTTAACCTGAGGAAACTCCAAATCCTAGTTTTGGACACTTTGCTTAGGAGGAGGCATTGTCTGGGGAAACTTTCATACTTTTTGATCAATTGAGAGTCTTGAGAACTTTATGGTCATTTAGAAGTCTTGAGGGATATTGTCTTGATTGTGGGAGGGAAAATTTTTGGGTACAACACCGCCCTTTCGGGTTTTCAACTTAGCGAGTTTTTCTTATATTTTTTTTAGGCGAAGTATTTCTTAACTGCATCCGCATTCACAAAACGAGTAATCTCCTCACCATCCATAGTTGAAAGAATGAATGAACCGCCAGAGAAGGCTTTCTTGACAACATACAGACCATCATAGTTCAGAGTCCACTTGCCCCGAGAATCTGTAATGAAAGACTGGATCTTTTTGAGCACGAGGTCGCCTTCTCTTAATACACGAGGTTTGACCTTCTTGTCAAAAGCTTTCTTCATTCTTTGCTGGTACAACCGACCGTGACACAAAGTTGTTATTCTCTTTTCCTCAATCAAATTCAACTGTTCAAATCTACTTTGAAACCATTCATCCTCATTCAACTTGGCTTCCATCAAAACTCTCATTGATGGGATCTCAACCTCTACGGGGAGCACTGCTTCTTTACCATAAACAAGTGAGAAAGGGGTTTCCCCTGTTGAAATGCGGACAAATATACGATACCCATGAAAAGCAAAAGGGAGCATCTCATGCTAGTCCTTATATCTTCTTAATGTTCTTATTCGCAGCTTCAACATCCCCATTCATCTTCGGTCTATAAGGAGAAGAATTATGGTGTTGAATCTTGAATTCTTCACAAAGATCTTTCATCATCTTATTATTCAAGTTTGAACCATTATCAGTAACGATTCTGTTCGGAACACCATATCTGCAGATAATGTTATTCTTGATAAACCGAACCATAACTTGCTTGGTCACATTAGCATACGATGTCGCTTCAACCCACTTGGTGAAATAGTCAATTGCCACAAGAATAAAACGATGTCCATTTGAAGCCTTGGGTTCAATCATACCAATCATATCAATTTCCCACATAGAGAAAGGCCACGGGGAAGAAATTACATTGAGATGAGTTGGTGGCACGTGAATCTTATCAGCATACACTTGGCACTTATGGCACTTTTTAACATACTTGCAACAATTAGATTCCATTGTCATCAGTAACACCCCAAATTTTCCCTCTTCATTTTAAGAATTATATCACATCATATTCATCATGAACATATCATTTTCTTAGCATCCTAGCATGGAAAGATGAGGCATAACATTCTTCATGAAAGCTCCAACTCTCTCTCATTCTCTCATTTCAAAGTTTGTGCACAAATTTCATTTTCTCTCATATCTCATCACACACTTGCTCAATTCAAAAACCAGTGGTAGATCCTTGATCAGTGCAAGCTCAGGATCATTAATCACACACTCATTCAAGCAACCTCTCAAGATCCATAACCTTGCCATTTTAGGGCAGGTGCTTGAAAATCTCAAGATCCAGCCATATTCAAGGCTTTAGGTGCATTTATTTTGCATCTAGAGTGAAGTTGGAGTGATTTGCATCCATCATCTGGTCTTCTAGCACATTGTTTCAAGATCTGCAACTCAGGTAAGCTTCCAAATCTTCAGATCTGAAAAAGAAATTGATTGTGTGTTTTATGATCTTTGATGTGCACTGATCATTCTGCAAGTTTTAGTTTCGAAATTGATGCATTAATGAGTGAGATATTTGAAGTTTAAGTTTCATGGTCGTTTCTGTTTGCTTTCGATCCGTGAGTTCCTTTGATCCAATGAAAATTCCAAGGACATATTTGAACTCAGCGTGGTTTGTTTATTAAATCTGGAGCTTATCTTTTATTTTCATCATGTTTTGTTCATCTGGTGTGGTTTCTGGTGTCGGAGCCCTAGCTCCGGTCACCGGAATCTGGAGTTTGTTGATTAAGGTTTTGCAACAAAGAAGAAGGTCTTCCAGCCCTCAGATCTTATCCCCCATTCATCCAGATCATGACACGCGTTCATAAGCCCACCCTCCGGACCACGTGACCTTTTAATTTTATTTTAATGCCAAATGTTTCTCATACCACCACAACTCCCATGCGTCCCCAACTCTCAGCAAGTAATTTGTACACGTCATTTAATGAAAGAGTCTCAGCGTGTGTTGGATTCATCCTAAGGCTCATGTATTTTCCATTTTTATTTCTGAATTTCCACCATTATTAATATATTCATGCCCAGGCCAATGGGCCTCAGACTTGATATTCACACCCCCACATCCATTAAGCCCAAGTGTTTTCAACGTGAATCTCCTACTATCTGCACCCCAGCCTCATTTCCATTTTAATTCTTTTTCATTTTTATTTTATTTTATTATCATTTTGGTTTCTAATTATTAAAAATAGTTCCAAGCTTCAAAAAATCCCAAATTAATTCATGAGTCTTCATTTGAGTTTTTCCTAATTTTTCACATTTTTATTTTCCATTTTTTCCTATTATACACGTGTCAAATAATTCTCCATTTCAATTAATTATTTTTTTATCCTTTTTTGAGCAATCTGTCTTGTTCATTTTCCATAGAGTTCATTATTTTGAATTTGGTGTTGATTCTTTTTGTTCTGGATTCCTAAGATGATATACTTTTTGTGTGATTTTTCCCCTCATTTTTTAAATTTTGTTCATTGGGTTTTGGTCTTTGCCTTGTTTTGGAAGTTTCTTAACCCTAGTTCATGTTTAAGCCTTCTTTTGACCTATCTAGCTTCTGAATTTCTCCCAATCCTTTTGGCTCATTGTTATATCATGTTTGAGGATCATTTGGTTTAAGGTGTGAAATTTTTAGATGCATTGTTGAATTGATGAGAATTTTGCTTTGTACCTTGTCCCATTTTGCTTCTTTGTGATCTTAAGCTCTCTTACAAGCTTAGAAGGGCACTTGTGCCAACTTCTTCTTCTCATTTGGGGTCCTTTTGGGGTATGGGTACCTTCATGGTCTTAGCTTGGGGTTTGTGTCTTAGAAAGTTTTGTGTTTGGCTTACCTTTTGAGTTCATATTTTCTTATGTGCTTTCACTTCATCTCTTTACTTCTTTCACCTTATATTGTGATTGTTTGGTCTTGTGTGGCTCTTCTCTTCATCTCTCTTGCTTCTAAAGCCTTTCTTTGATTTGGTTTGGTTCTGTTTGTGTTCCTTGAGTCCATGTTTGTGTACTTTTTGCTTTGCATTTCATTAAGTTTGCATTTGTTTGTTATGTGTTTCATGTGGCATCATGTTAACTTGTAAGCTTCTTTCCTCATTCTTGTGACTTGCATATCCATTGAGCCTTTGTATATATGACTTCAATTCTGTTTGTATGATGTTGGCATGTCATCTTGTTCATCTTGTTTCACTTGTTGGCATGTTGCTAACCTTGCAGGGGCTATGGTAAGTGAGAGGTGTGGAAGTGAGTTCCACATCTCCAAATCTCTTCTCTTCTCCTTCTTATTTCTTTAATGTGCTAACCTTTTGTTGTTGGGATTAGGCCTTTTTCATCTCTTCTTCTATCTTCTTCTTCTTTCTTTCTTCTTTAGGATAGAAAACCATACTAACCTTAGGGTATCCATGCATGACAACACTTAGGATTCTTTAGTCCCCCATTAGACTTTTGCCTTTGTGATCCTTTTGGTTCTTCTTCTCTTCTCATCTCATAACCATAGAAAACACTCAATAAAGTTTGAAGTAATACCTTGAGCAATAGCCTTATCCCATGAGGTACTTGTAGTCTTCCCATCTTGGGATAGTACAAGTTTACCTTGTGATGCACAAGTCTGATCAAGGTATCTTCTTCACAAAGAAAAGCATAAAAAACACTTCTTCATTGTAAATACCAAAAAACACTTAATAAGTTAATGAGTTAGTGAGCTTAGGCCCTGATCTCTGGGTTCATGTTTTGGGGATCTTCTCCTTACTTGAGTGTGCTTGTTCTATTATTCCATCTTGGAATGTAGTGACAAGTGCACATTCCATGGAAAAGAGCTTGAGTTCACTTCCTTGTAACCCACTCAATAAAAGCTTCATAAAAAACACAAACAAACAATAAGCGTCTTTCCTTTGGGAATTCTTTTCTCATCTCCTTCGCTCCGTATGCGAACTTGCTCCTACTTGTCATTTTGCAAGACGGTTACGCACTCGTCGTCCGAGTCTGCAATACCTGAGCAATGGCATAGGCAGTTTAAGCCTTAATTCACAAGCAATTTCATTGCCACCCCTAGTTAGGGGAACTACGGCATATCTGATCCTCATTGTCCTGATGAGGTACGTAGGCAGCAGGGTAGGGCCCTTTCGAGCACAATATTTATTTTCCCTACATTTTTCTCTTTGTTTTCTCATTCAATTCCTTTCTCAGTTTATTTTCCAGTTCCAGTTTCTTTTCTTTTTCTTTTTGTTGCAGCAACTTTCATACCCTCACCCTTTGAAAAAGTTTTCTTTTGCAAGCGTGGATCCCGTTGGGTACCGCGGACGATCTGGGTGCTAATACCTTCCTAGGTCGTAACCGACTCTCGAACTCAGTCTCTTTGGTTCGCAGGACCTGTGTCCTTCCTCTTCTTTCTTCCGGTTTGTGCAGCATTACCATTCCCTTTCTTTTGGGATAAAAATGTCTGGCTGACGACTATTTTCTTTTCCGCGCCACTTTCGCGTTTGTACCAGGATGGAAATCCGGGGAGCGACATCAGCCAATAGTAACCTGCTCTCAACATCTTTTTAGCCATTGCATGCTCATTAGCATGAGTACCAAAAGATCCTTCATGAATTTCTTTCATTAACATGTCTGCGTGTCTATCCATGCATCTGAGCAAGACCATGTCAAAATTACTCTTATAAAGCACATTTCTATTCAGGAAGAGATTGCCTGTCAATCTCCTCAAAGTCCTCTTATCTTTATCGGATGCCCCGAGTGGGTATTTCTGTCTCTGGAGAAAACATTTAATATTATGAAACCAAGGCTTGTCATCATGGACCTCTTCAACTATAAACACATGAGCTGGCCTCTCAAGCCGCATCACCCTGATCATGGGAACATCATTCCACTGGTGCACCTTTATCATAGAAGCTATAGTTGCCAAAGCAACTCCCATCTGATTTTCATTGTGAGGCACATAATGAAAGTCAACTTTAGTGAAGAAAGTTGATATCCTCCTAGCATAATCTCTATAAGGAAGAATCTCCATACACATCAAGATGCTTAATCCTTAGATCAATGGCTTCCTCAAGACCCATAATATAGACTTCATACTCAACTTCATTATTGTTACAAGGAAAGGTCAACCTTGCAGCAAAAGGAATGTGTGAACCATAAGGAGTAGTGATCATTGCCCCAATTCCTCTTCCGCGTGCATTCACAACACCATCAAAAACTAAACCCCATCGAGATCCATGCTCAGGCCCTTCCTCAATCTTAGGTTCATCACAATCTTTCATTTTCAAATACATCACATCCTCATCTGGGAAATCAAACTTGATAGGCTGGTAATCATCAATCGGTTGATGTGCCAAATGGTCAGCCAAGATACTACCTTTTATAGCTTTTTGAGCTCGATACTCGATATCATATTCTGACAATAACATTTTCCAACGAGCAATCCTCCCAGTCAAATCAGGCTTTTCAAATATATACTTTATCAGATCCGTTTTAGAGATCAACCAAGTTGTATGATTCAACATATACTGGCAAAGACGCTTTGCAGCCCAAGCTAAGGAACAACAAGTTTTTTCAAGCATGGAGTACCGAGACTCATGGTGTAATAAATGTAGTCTTTTCCATATCCTTGGGTGCCATCTTTATTTGATTATAACTGTAAAATCCGTCCATAAAAGAGAACACATCAAACTTAGTTGTATTATCTACCAACACATCAATGTGTGGCAATGGAAAATCATATTTTGGACTGGCTTTATTCAAATCTCTGTAATCAACGCACATTCAGACTTTTCCGTCTTTCTTTGGAACATGCACAATATTGGCCACCCATTGAGGATAATTAGATGTCACAAGAAAACCTGTATCAATCTGCTTTTGAACCTCCTCTTTGATCTTTACTGCCATATCAGGATGAGTTCTTCTCAACTTTTGCTTAACAGGTGGACATTCGGGCTTCAACGGCAATCTATGCTCCACAATATCAGTATCAAGACTTGGCATGTCTTGATAAGACCAAGCAAACACATCAACATACTCTCTAAGAAGCTCTACAATCCTTTTCTTAACATCGGGACCAAGCAATGCTCCAACCTTGACTTCTTTCTTATCATCTTCAGAACCCAAGTTGACTATCTCTATAAACTCTCCATGAGGCTGAATAACCTTCTCCTCGTGCTCAATCTACCGAGAATTATCATCAGGAATCTCTTCAACATCCTCTTCCTCAGCTTCGAACACAGGGAATTCAATGTTGGGAGTGGGCATATGATCATTGTTTTCAATGGGTTTATTAATCAATCTGCACAATGATTTTATTTTTATTTTAGATTATGAACAAAAGTGCAAACATTATGCAGATAACAGTGATTATTTTTATTTTGGGTTTTTTATGTTACCATTTTTCAGAATAAAGCAAAAAGGAAAAACACATATGGAAATAACAAAATAAAATTTTATTGATGATGATAAAATTTGAAACAAATCCCAACAAACATCATTTTCACCTTGGGAAAAGTGAAAGGATTTTTTGAATGAAAATAAAACAAATTACTTTGAAGCATGAACAATAGAAGGAACATCAACAGCAATCCAGTTCTTGCAAATCTTTCCATGCGTAACAAAGTTAAGCATTTCTTCATCTTCATCATCTTCAATGATGGCAGCAACGAAATGATCGTTGATAAATCCAGCACTTCGGAATCCTTCCTGAATAGTCTTCGGGTTATTGAGAACCACACCTGGTGTAAAACCAATACCGAATACTTCTTTGTTGTCAACAGCATCAATAACTCGTCCCCAACCGTCAGATCGACCAGTTTCGAGTACACGCATAGCATCCTTGAGAGAAGACATAGGCATGACATTCTTCTTAGCAGCATTATCAACAACAGAAAGAGCTTGGAATGAAGTTCCCACCTCTTCTTCAGCATCAATATAGGTGAATGATGAAAAATTGCTCACTAGCAACGCCTTTTCACCGCCAATAGTCACTAATTTCCCATCTTTCACAAACTTTAGCTTCTGATGGAGAGTAGATGTCACAGCTCCTGCCTCATGAATCCAGGGTCTTCCAAGGAGACAACTGTAAGCGGGATGTAGATCCATTACTTGAAAAGTATTTTGGAATATAAACGGTCCAATTAGAATAGGAAGATTAACTTCACCAATCACAATCTTCTTCGATCTGTCAAAAGCTTTCATAATAATCCCACTATGTCTCATGGGAGCACCTTGGTACGTAAGCCTTGACAAAGTCGACTTTGGTATCACATTCAGAGAAGATCCAGTATCAACCAGCACTTTAGACATAGCATCTTCCTGACAATTCACTGAAATATGCAGAGCCAAATTATGGTTTCTTCCTTCTTCAGGCAAGTCATCATCACAGAAACTCATATTGTTGCACGATGTGATATTAGCCACAATACTATCAAGCTGATCAACAGCCACATCATGGTCAACATAAGCTTGATCAAGAATATTCTACAAATACTTCCTATGAGCCTCAGAGCACATCAAGAGTGATAAAACTGATATCTTCGACAGAGTAGGCAACAACTGCTCAGTAACGTTCTACTCGCTCTTCTTTATCAATTTTAACACTTCATCTTCACTATCACCGAATTGGCATGATCGGGCAACATCATCCATAATCTGTTTACTCGCACTTGTGTCTTCATCTCTCTTCGGAGGATCCGAAGCATAAACTCTACCACTTCGAGTAACCTTTGTCACATCAGCAATGCTAACCACAGACCTTGGAGAAGGAATATGAACTTCCTTACCATTTTCTATCATCGTAGCATTATACCGATATGGAATAGCTTTATCATACTCATATGGCATTGGACCAGGAAAATTAATCACCAAGGGAGTAATAGCATATTTGCGGCTATCAAAAGAAATAACCACTTTCTCAGGAACAACCCTCTCAGGAATATTGAACCGAGGCACAATAACATTCACTTCATTTTCATACTCGTCTCTTTTTGTTGTTACTTCAATCAACTTATCATCCAACATCTTTTGAATGTCTCTCTTAATAATCACACAACCACGAGGGTTCAACGAGCAGATGCACCAACCAACATAATCGTGATCAATAACATGATATTCACTTAAGAAAGCATGCATCTCAACTAAAGACCTTTGAATATGGAAGACTTCATAAATCTTGAACAAACCCGGACAACCATCAACCATATTCATAGACGTATTACCATGCTTCGGAAGTGGATTTGTCTTCACATTTGGATTAACATCATTGAAAGACAGAACATTGCTCCTCATCAATTTCTGTACTTCAAACTTCAATGGATAACAATTCTCAACATCATTCCCCGAGGCACCTTGATGAAAAGCACATTGAGCCTTTGGCTTATACCACCATGGGATAGACTCTGGAACTGGAGGTGGAGAACGTGTTTGCACAAGATTCTTCGCAATCAGAGATGGAAGCAAACCCGCATACAACATTGGAATGGGTTCAAAATTAGGCTTAGCATGAACCTGTTGATTACCACCTTGTTCCACAGAAGGTTGTTGATAACGAGACTGATACTTTGGAGTTACTGGCACAACTGGAGTCATATTAATCACCGGAGTTACAGAAGCTACATGCTGCTGATGACGATTCTCATGACCACGAATTCTTCTGTAACTTTCACGAGACACAACATTAGTCCCACCTTCTTTCTTTTTACCAAAGTTGAACCTCTTAGAACTCGGGCCTGCACTACTCTCTTGGCTCAACCGTCCCTCACTGACACCTTATTCTAAACGCATCCATATACTCACCATCTCAGTGAAATCAGAAGGAGCACATGCTATCATCTTCTCATAGTAGAAAGAACCTAAAGTCTTCAAGAAGATCTTTGTCATCTCTTTCTCTTCCAGAGGAGGAACAATCTGAGAGCCTAGCTTACGCCATCTCTGCGCGTATTCTTTGAAAGTCTCTTTGTCCTTCTGGGACATAGCATGAAATTGATCTCTGTCTGGTGCCATATCAACATTATACTTGTATTTCCTAACAAAAGCCTCTCCCAAATCATTGAAAGTCTTTATTTGGCTATTGTCCAAACTCATGTACCATCTCATGGCTGCACCAGTCAAACTATCCTGGAAATAATGAATCAATAATTGATCATTGTCTGTCTGAGCAGACATCTTCCTAGCATACATAGTCAAATGACTCAGAGGACAAGTGTTGCCTTTATACTTCTCAAACTCAGGAAACCTGAACTTGTACGGAACTTTGACATTAGGGACCAAACAAAGATCATAAGCATATTTTCCGAACAAATCCTTATGCTTCAAAGCTCTCATCTCCTTCTGTATCTCAGCAAAACGGCCTTGAAAATCATCAAGTCTTTCAATCACACCAGCACCTTCACTGGGCTCCGCATGGTAAATCACTTCATCATGGTGCGGAATAGTATGCATCACAAGCGGTGCAGTAGTTATCACTGGCGGAAGAGTAGTCATCACCGGCGGAAGAGTATTAAATGCAGTAGTCTCAGGAGGAGGAGGATGATAACCAGCAGGAATGAAATCAATTGGCATGCCCCACGGTGTACTAGCAGGCATGCGATAGCAAGGAGAAATGACACTTTCAGCAAGAATTGATGTAGTGACAATCTCAGAGATGACTGTATTCTGAACAGGAGAATTAGGAGGAGGTGGCTGATTCTGAGCAGCCACTATGCTTTCCATCATGGCAGTAACTCTTTCCAAGCTTTCCCTCAGATATGCAACTTCTTCACGCATCTCACGATTCTCTTGTTGTAAGACTTCCGACATATTCTTTAGATTAGCTCGAGTATCAACCTTGTGAGTCAGCTTGACAGGAGAACTGAATAAAGACCAAGAAACAACATAAGATCCTTGGAGAACACTCAAAAAGCAAGACAAATGAGGGCATGATGAATGATATGTGTATGCAAATGCAAAGATTTCAAAGGACTATAAGATAAATTGCAATATTTATAAAGAAACACTTTTTGAAATACTTAAAAACTCATTCTTATTAAAATCAAAGTAAGGATTACAAATGAAGTACAAATCTCAAAAATCCTAATACATGAGAGAAAAAGTAAACCAGGCCTATGGGATCACATCCGAAGAAGATCTGAATCCAGGATGGTACTTCATGCGAATCCTCTTAATCTCTTTCTTGTACCGATTCTCCATGTCTTCCTTATCCTTCACCAACTGGTCAACAATGGCCTTCCAAGCACCGGATGTAGGAGGAATGGTAGATGGAGTACTAGAGGAAGATAAATCCTCTCTTGGCCTCTTTGTAACACGCCGCTCAAGTAACTAAATGAGATCATACTTCTCCTTCAGTTGCTTTTGCATCGTCGTCTTCTCAAATATCCATTCTTCTTTCTCTTTCTTCATCTTGTCCAACTCTTCTTGAAGAACAATCTTCTCATCAACGGGAGGAAGAAAAGTGGACAATGGTAGTATATGAAACAAAGGCTCCTCAGATGGATAAGGCATCTTGAGCTTGGAAGCCCTAGATCGAACCCACTGGATGTAACACTCGGAGGGAGCAAGGTGTTATCTTCCCAATTGACCCTTCTCTTTCTGATGAACCGCATGCCAAGAATGAGCAATCATTTTCTTCATTTCTACATGATCTGCACCATTAAGAAAGAAGAAACGGGATAAGGAAAGGTTGTTTGGTACGTCCTTCAAACAATATCCCAACTGTCGCCTAGAAAGAATAGGGTTGTAACCAATTCCCCTACGGGTACCAAGAAGAGGTACATTAGGAAATTCTCCACAACTGTCAATAAGCACTCCAGTATCATAATGGGAACAATACCAAGTCATATCCTTATGAGAAAGAGACATAATCCTTTGAGACCATCTTCGCTTCTCTCTATTATCTTTGAAGACGTCGGACTTTGGTAGGTGCGAAATAAACCACCTGTAGAGAAGAGGTGCACAACACACAATCTCTCCATCACCTTTGGAGGTCCTATAATGAAAAGCATGATACATGTCTCCAAGCAAAGTAGGTATCAGATTCCTCTTCAAGAAAATCTGAATGACATTCTCATCCACAATACCATCTAAGTTCGGAAACAAAACAATCCCATAAATGAGCAAAGCAAGAATAGCCTCAAATACATCTTTATGACCCAACGTAAGAGAAGTAGAAGCTTTTCCCATCAAAAACTTGGCATTAATACCACAGACACTTCCTTTTGGAAGAAACTTCCCATTAAGACTCCTTGTGAAAAAGGGCTTTGGCGATGACTTTGGTCGTAAGCTCCTTCTCTAAACCATTGAAAAGAAATTCCTTATCCAAAATAGGTAAACCCATCCAATGAGAGTACTCCTCCAAAGTCGGCACAAGATGATAATCAGGAAAGGTGAAACAATGATGCAACGGATCATAAAACTGAGCTAAGGTAGGGAAAATCCCCTCTGGTACATCGGTATCCAAGATAAACAAGAGCTTTCCATAAAACTTTCGGAACTCCTGGGTGTCAACCACCAATGCTCCTAGATTTCTCAACTCTACTATATTAGGATTCTTGAAGGTGTACTTCTTTGTGTTCCTCCTTTCAAAATTCATAACCATAGACATCTGAAATTGTGCAAAAGTTCCTTATGAGTCCCTTGAAATCTCAAAAACAATGCTCATGAATGCATGAGTGCATGTATGCAACAACCACAAACAAGATCACATAAAGCACACGGGTTTAGGTTCCAAGTCACGAGCATGAAGTCAAGGTAACAGAACACTAACCCACACAGGTAAGTACTAAGGTTTTGTCTTCATTGTACCTGCAAAAAAACAAAAGGGTGCTAACAGAGGTGCCCGGAGTTAACAACCATCTTTAGAATATTATCGGTACATTGGATTACTCCCCAACCGATACCATTCTTAAAATAGACCTTGTTCGAGTGTAGTATCGCGTGACAACCACCTTAGGTTTACACCCGAATGGCTTCCGCACTACGTTCCTAATTTGGCTTAAATGGGTTAAGGGTTCTACGACCCTCAGTATGATCAGCTCAAGGTCGAAAAATAATGCCACGTATGATTACTCATCATGTAAGGGGATAGGTTACACAATGGGAAGGTTTTACGCACCCAAAATGATCATGGTACTCCACGGGAGCCCTTTGAAAAAATTTATTGCTCTTGGTTTGAAAAAGATTTGTTAAATGAGAGTGAAGGGATGAGAAAAGAATTATTTTTTACATTTTTTTTTTGTGTTTGGAGAGGTTTACCACCTCATGCCTACGTACCCACAAAGTGAAATGCAAGAT
The DNA here is from genome assembly GCA_963966055.1 of Lathyrus aphaca. Lineage (NCBI taxonomy): Eukaryota > Viridiplantae > Streptophyta > Magnoliopsida > Fabales > Fabaceae > Lathyrus > Lathyrus aphaca. The sequence goes on along the minus strand of OZ014519.1, from coordinate 199,490,125 downwards.
CAAAACCCCGTAGTTCGTGGTATAAATAGTGAAAAGATGGATTATGATTAATTTTATTAAGTGAAGAGAATTTTTCATCTTCAAGTGGATGGCCAAACAAACTACCATGAGAATGAAGGCATAGACTCATACATCATTATGGAGAGGGCGCCAACTCGGATAAAATCAACGGGTATGCCACTAAACCCCCACAAATGACAAGAGACTCGATTACATCAAACTACAACCATGGAGATTGAGAGACTTACACCCGACTAAAGAATAATGACTCATAATCGGCACTCTTTCAAAGAAAATACACAAAAGTGCACAAAGGCATAAAACAACATGAATGAGTTTGGTTCTTTTTATTTTTTGAATTGAGGTCAACATGATTAGATTCATTGATTTTTTAAGAGAAAAGAAAAAGATAAAATTCACTTGACAAAAGTAAAGGTTTTATTTATTAAAGAGGTGATGATTTAAAATAAAATAAAAAGAGGAATCCTTTGAAAAAGGGAGAAGATTTTGAAAATTAAAGAAGGGTAGGAGATGAAGGGACTATCCTAAAAAAAGAAAATAAGGAGGTAAGGGAAGAAAGATCTAACCAAACTTGATGACATTCAGAATTATGATCATAAGAGTTCCATCCTTATAAGTTAGCAAATGGCCAAATAAAGGCTAATTCCAATTTCATGAGGATCAAGGCAAAGGAAGTGTCTTAAGAATCTAAGTCCAACTCCATTCCAATGCTAGGGATAGTAACCAGAAGTCCACAAATTAAAGTCACAAGTTTTTTAGAGGTTTAATCCTTTATTAATGTTTTTGTGTCCAAATGGACAAATAGAAAATCAACAACAAAACAAGAGCAAATAATAAACATGATATGATGAATAAAGCATATTAAAAAAATGCAATAAAAGTGCAAAAAATTAAATGTTAGTAACAAAAGAAATTAAAGTGCAAGAATCTAAATATTAACAATAATAAAAGCATAATAATATTCACATAATAATGGTATGGTGAACTTAATCAACCACAACCAAAAAGAAAGAGTAACCAAAATCAAAGGCAACCGGATCCGCTTAGCATCTTACACTATAGTGATTAATCAAGGCAAACCGAACCGAATTCAATGAAATTTGAAAGGCGGTTGGGAGACCCAAAGCACCTACGCATCAAACATTCATAGTCTTGATTCTTAATGCAATATGATTAACCACTTTGGGACTACGTGATCAACAAGAGATCTGGTCCACGAAAGTGCAAGTACCCAATTAGGTTTTTATTCCGAAGTCGGGACACATTTAGGTCTATGTTAAGCAATCGCCGAGTAATTTACGAAGTAATTACCCTACAAATGAGGCCGACCACCACCAATTAAGGTGCATAATGTTAGTGCTAATGCATGCGAGATAAACGATATGTAAATTGCTATCTGGATGCAATACCGCACGAAAATAAAGGTGAATACCAAATTGAACCGAACTTATGGTATTCTTCCATCTTTAAGTTCAATCACTCATCTTGGTGGATTCAAGTATGAAAATGTATCACTAATGCAAAGTACCTTAAATGAATTGAATAATCCATTAAAAGGTAGTTATGAATTAATGAACATTAACTACTCTAATCTACACCCAAAGTTCATTGAAATTAAGGAGAAATCACTCCCAAAAGTGCTTCCCAAGGTAAAAATAAAAAGGAGGAAGAAGAAGAAGAAAGAGGAACCAAAAAGGGATTGAAACAAGCCAAGAATACCATTTTGTCTTGTGTTAACCGGTTAACCAGGTGGTTAACTGGTTAACGCAAGCAGATTTTGAATAATTTGCACTGTTTTGAAGATGGTTAACTGGTTAACACTGTACCAGAAGCTGAAAAATGCTGAAAATTCAGCATGATCCATTTTTAAACCATTTCACAAACATTTGATGATCATGATCTGAATTTGCATGAATTTTAAAACCAAAATACAATGGAATCCTTGCAATTAAACAACAAATAAAGTTCCAAAGGATCTAGAATCAAAGGAACCAAAGATCTACATCTTGAAAAGTTGATGGTGAGTATGGGTTTGTGGAAGGAGATGAATTACCAAAAACACTTCTTCAAATTGAACCAAGCCAAGCTAGATCTACTGCAATTGGTGAACAAAAGAAGAAAAGGATGAAGGTTTTAGCTCAAGTTGATCAAGAATTCAATGTGAATTCTTGATAACTTCAAGAGAAATAAAGTGAGCTTTTATGGATTTTGGTTTTGGGGGAGTATTTTGCAAGAGATTTGTTGGCTATCAAAAGCTTGGTGAATGAATGAAATTATGGTCCTATTTAAAGGCCTTAGGTATGGAAATTTGGTGGAATGGAACTTGATTTGGTAATTTGAATTTAGGTTTGGTAATTGAAATTTTGGTGGGAAATGGAAAAGAGTGGTGATTAATGAGGGTTTATGGTAGGAAATGATCAAAGTGATGTAGAGAAATCAGAAACCAATGGATCTAGAATATTCTCATTAAATCAATGATATAAGGGTGCTGAATTTGAATGAAATATTCAAATTTCGCACCGGTTAACCGGTTAACCAAGCCAAAATTTGAATATTTTATTCAAATGAGGTTGCTTGGTTGTTTCGGCCCGATTCTTCTTATATGTCGAAGAAGTAAACATATGATCCTTGGAAATCCTTTGAGTGAATCAATTAACTTGGGAAATCCTCAATCAGATAAACTTGAATTATTTGCGGATCAACTTCGACTTTTGTCTGTGAAATTTCGCTCGAGCTGCAGGACTGCTATTTTTGGCATTTTCAATGGTTCTTCTTCCTGAAAAAGGTTAGTAAAAGGAAACAAAATATTTTTTTTCAATTTTTATTAATGGTTAGTAAACACAAACAAATAATTAAAGACAATGGTGATCCCCTGCGAGGCATAAACCTAACCCGAGAAGAACCGAGCAACCAGTGCGATCTTGTCTATAGATGAAAATGAGAAGAAAACTTAGGGCAAAAATTAGGGTGCAACAGTATGGTCCATTGCAGTTACCATGTTCGTGCGCCATAGGATTCACTTGATGAGATTACATAAGGAAGACCTTAGATCTAGCGGTCCAGATTGAGTCAAAGTTGTTGACTCAGACCATGGTATGCATCCTCAAAGCCTTTGCGCTAATGGGGCAATTTTGTTGCTTTTCGCACCCCCATTTTTAAGCCCATTTGTCCATTTTAACTAAATAAGTTACTTTATGCACCCCACTCTATTTCTTTGTGTTTTGATTTTTCTGTTTAATATAGTTTTCAATATTAATCCATAAAAAATACCAAAACTCGTAATAAAATTCCCCAAAAATTACATTGATATTCTAACTCATTTTTTTTATGATCTTACTTTCTGATTTTAGCCATTTTCCAATTTTATTTCAATTTTCCATTTAATTGCCTTTTTATTGAATTCCTACATGAACACTTCATTTTGTATATTTTTGTTCTTCCACTTCCTATAATCTTTTTTACCCATTCTTTTTTCTATGTTTAGAGGACCCATAAAGGTACCTGGAATAATGTTTGTTATATTTTTAGGCTATTTTATCCATTGTTTGGTAGTAGTTGTTTGTGCAAATTTGTGAATAATTCCTAAGTAGATTTATGTGATCTTTTGGTATAGTTAGGTTGTGAATTTTTAGGAGATTTTTTAACACAACATTAGATTCAGGTTAGGGACCTTAGGAATTAATTTCATATTTTTTCCAGGACCTTTGCTATTTTTAGTGCTTTCATTTTGTTCAAGCTTTCCATGCAAATTCACCTAGTTTTAGCTTAGGATTTTATGGTTGCATTATGACATAGATTGATTAGTGTAACACCCCAAATTTGCACTCTTATTTTTAGCATCATCATCATATCATAAGAATCATAAGCATGTCATGTCCTTAGCAGTTTTGCATAGAAAGATGAAGCATATCATTATCATGTGCTAGCATTGTGCATATGATCAATCATGGGTGCATTTGAAGCCTTACAAGTCAAAGAAAGAAGTCAAGTGACCTTTTCCAAGTCCTATGAAGTGTCTACATGGCATTTACAAGCTCAAGATCCTTTGCAAGAGCCCATAAGGTTTGGAGATTATCAGATGATCCAAGAAGGGGCAAGCTCCTACACAAATGACATTCAAATTAGGGTTTCATTTTCAAGCAAGGATCCTTTGTGACTTTGGCCATTTCATGTGGGCAAAGAAATTCATATGATATGTGAATGCTATGGATGAAATTTTGTGAGAAAACGCATTGAGGAAGGCAGTCAATTCATCAGTTGCTTGCATAAGAAGAAATTGGTCAAACTGATTATTTGAAAAGTCAATTGTGGCAATGCAAGGGTTCCAATCCTATTTTTCAATCCAAGGGATGTTCTTAAGGTCATAAAAGAGGTTAGGCAAAGTTAAAAGTCAAGAATCTAGGGTTTTTGCAAAGCTTTCTATTTTTGGAAATAAGGCGTGTAACTAACTTCCCAAATTTAGTAACTTTTGCCCTAATCTTCAAAGCATTCTTTCATGACCAAAATGATTTCAAATGAAAATTATTTGCACATGAAAGTTGTAGGAAATTGTCTCCCATTTCTAAAAAGTACAAGAACATGATCATAGCCCTCATGGTTTGAAAGTAATGGCCAAAGGAAGTTCACATATTTTTAGGGTTTTACCTTATTTCCAACTTTGTACCAAGTTGCAAAAAGCTCTCTACTTCAATTCTAAGTTATCCTATGGGCAAAGTAAGGTTAATACATCACAATGCATGGCCTGAAGAAGGTTTGGCTCAAGAAAAATCAAAGAATTTGTGCATGGCATGCATGATATTTCATGAAAGGCAAAAATGCAAAAGCACGGGAATATCATGATCAAGCCATCCAATGATCAGGATTAAAGCATTGCTGAACAAGTTAGGCAAAGGGAATCAACATGTGCAAGGAGCATGAGGAGTGCACGAGCATTCACTCACACACACCACTTTTGCATGTTTGCAAATTCATTTCAATTTCACTCCTCCCACGTGCAAAGCTCTCAAAACCCTAATCAATGGTCATTTGTGTCATATATAAGAGAACTAGGGTTTCCTTTGATCAGGATTCACCACCATTTCACCATCTTCAAGTTTTTTCTCCAAGATAAATTTTGCTTCGAATCCTTTGATTCTCTCACCCATTCCACAAAACAATCACATATTCTTGCTCCTCTAACTTCATGGATCACAAATCATCCATTGATTAGAGTTGAATCCTCAGATTTCATCAAGTGCAAGAGTGGTGCAGTTCAGTTCGAAATTCAAGATCTAGAGCAATCCATTTATTTTGCAAGGAGAGGGTAGAAGAGGTTGATCTGCAGCTGGAGAAGGAGTTTGTGGATCTAATTTGAGTTCTTCAAGTTTCAGGTTAGCTTTAAATTCGTGGATCTAGAAATTGTTTTAGTTGTGTGCTTTGTGATCTACTTGTTTCACCGATGATGCTGATTGTAAACACCCCAAATTTTCCCTCACTTTTCTCACACTATGGCTTGTGATCTTTCATTTTTGCATAAGCATAGGCATACCCCCACAGATTTCATATTTGTTGCACTGCAAAGTTCCATTTCATCTGCATCTAGGGTTTGTGATCTGAGCAATCCAAGAAGTGATCTAAGCCATCCCAAAGGTCTTGAAGCTTTCCAAGAGGGTCCATGTGTGTTCCATGATCATAATATGCTCCCCAAAGTTCATAAAATTCAAAAAATCACAAAGCATGGCAAAGGCATAGAGGCAGAGCTAGGGTTTTCCTGCACAGATGACCAAAAATTAGGGCTTTGGTTTCAGAGGCCTTAACCCCAATTTTTTGGTCATTCTTGTTTATAATGGTCTTAATATGTTATAAGGATCATGTGTACCAAATTTGATGAAGAAATTCACTATGGAAGTCATCTGATCATTGGGTAACTTCTTGAGCAAGTAAAGTCAAAATCAGGGCATCTGAGGCCCCCAACAATGGAACCAAAGGATCATTTTCATCATTTTGAGTCTCTATGATCTTTATTTGATCTTAGAAGTGGTTGTAAGTTCACAAAGTTGAATAATTTTGAGCCAAATGCAAACTTTACATTTTTGGAAATGACTTGTAATGGAAACTTTCCATATTGGGAAAGATTTTCAACCTCCTCTTTCATGACCAAAAATGCTTCAAATGAAAATTTCTTGGGCATGAAAGTTGTAGATTAGGTCTTCCCCTTTTCAAACAGTACTAGAACATGTCTTGATTCATCCTAGAACTCAAGATATGGCCTTTCAAAGTTGGCAAAAATCCTATAATTTTCAAGTTCATGCCAAAGAGGATTTTTTGCAAATTCAAGTTTCAAGCCATTTCATGACCTCTAATCAACTTCTAAACATCATACCAACATAATGTAACACATTTTGATCAAGGTTGCACCAAAAATCACAAGTTTCCATGCCTTGCTTCTTAAGAAAGTTCAAAGAGGGAAATTTGCAAAAAGCCTTGAAACCTTCCATCCACTTGAAGCAGCTCCTGCCATGGCCCATGCTTGAAGTACAAAGTTGTTGACTTTTTTGAAACTTGCCCGTACCAATCAAACCATGCCGCTACCAACTTTCTGACCAATCAATACATTACATACAAACATTATGGAGCTCATTACACAACACAAGCAAGCCTAAAACCTCCAAGAACTCAACATTCACAAATTTGCCAAAAAAACTTCATCTCTTCGATTCTCTCAACACAAGCCAAAAACCTCAAAACTCTTTGCACCATTCAATCATACACTTCATAAGGATCACAAAGCACCCACTCCCATGTCCTAAAAGCTCCCTAAACCAAAACACGATTTCTGCCACACCAAAACTAAACATCACAAACCAAGCCATTTAAACTCTTGCAAAGCTTCTCTATAGCACCAGTGGACTCAAAGGGGTTGGATTGCAAAAGAGAGGAGGCCAGAAAGCACCAAATTGAAAAGCTTCATCTCAGGTATCCTCAAGAACAAATTTTCCAGAACTTGCCATTTAAGTTACAATATCAATCTATATGTTTCACTGATTATTGGGATGTGTTTTGTTTTGAAACTAAGTTAGAAATGAGCATGTATTTAGCTTCTGAAAGTTGTATGCGTTTTTCCGTTTTGCTTTGATTCATGATGTTCTTGAGTGATAAATGATTTTTGAGGTTTGATTCATGTTTAATGTTGTTCAAGGATCATTTCTAGAAATTTTGGTGCATTGTTATGGTGTTTTGAGAGATTCAGGGGAGGGGACTGGCCAGAGAAGATGACCGGAGGTCTTCTCCGGTCACCTAAGAGTCATTAGGGCTCTAATTAGGGTTTAGTTCTCAGTTTGAATGTATGCCGTCAGATTGTGTTTAGCGCGTGAATAGAGGGCTAGGATGTGTCCACTTAAACCCTAATCTTTTTAATTAGGTTAATTAATTAGGATTAATTTAAATTTGCCAGATTGAATCTCATCCACACAAACACGCGCGTAGTCAACCCCCTCCATCCCAAGTTTGAATCCTGGCCCTCAGATGTTCATACCTTTCATTTAATTCATTTTATTTTCATTTTTATTGCATTTTTTTCTCATTTTATTTAAAATAGTTAAAAACATCAAAAAAATATGATCTTTTGCATTTCTGATCCAAATATTTTTCTTAACCCAAAAATGATTTTTATTTAATTTTTTGCATTCGAAAAGTATTTTTAAAATATTTAAATGTTGTTTTTAATTAATTAATGGATTTTAATTAATAAAAAAAGCATTTAGGTTTCTAAAAATCACCAAAAACATCATGAACCATTCCAATACATTTAGAAACATTTTCAAACTCATCATACAAATTTATTTTTAGGTTTGATCCTAATTTCACAATTTTCTTTGAATTAGGGTTCTTAAAAATCACAAAAACAAACAGTAATCGTCTCCTCCGGGATTCTTTTCTCATCACACTCATTCACATATGAAAACCTGCTTCTTCCATCTAATGCAAGACAGTTAGCACTCGAGCCAGACGAGTCATACACTTGAGCATAGACAAGCAAGAAGTTCACAGTCAATTTTATTTTCAGTCTCTTTGAGTCGAAATACGGTGTTCTGACTTCCTCATTGCACGCGAGGATACGTAGGCATAACTTAAAAGTTATCGAACAAAAGTCTCTGTGTCATCCCCCTCTTCCAGCATTCTTTTTAATGCCTCAGTTCCTGAGAAATTCAACTTTTGCACCGACACCTGTACATTCATTCCTAGCTTTTGCACATATATAGCACATACACCTACCCCTTTAAACACAATCTTGTAAGCGTGGATCCCGTCGAGGACGACGGACAATCTAGGTGCTAATACCTTCCCAGGTTGTAACCAACCCCCTTTCTCAGTTTCTCTGGTTCGCAACCGTCTTATCAATCTCTTTCTAGGTTTATGCATCATTACCTTTCCTTCGGGATAAAAATGCCTAGCTGGAGACTTTATTCAATTCACCTCATTCATTTTCTCTTTTCGCCGACCATTCGCGTCTGCACCGGGATGTAAATCTTTGGGAGCGACAACTTGGCGACTCTGCTGGGGACTTTTTCCTTACAACCAGGGCTTCCGGTTCTTTTTGTGGGTTTCTCCTAGCGCTTGTTTGATTTGTGTTTATGGGGTGTTATGTGTTATACGTGCTTTTTGTTTATTGCTTTATTTATTTCTTTCTGTGCAACTTTATTTATTGCTTCATTTACTATTTATGCATTTCATATTATTGTCATCATATCATTGTGTTGGATCTGTTGTTTACTTTGGTGGGAGGGATACTCAGTGAGTAAGGTTCCACACCGGGAGCCTGAGTGACACATAGGATTAGAGTGGCTTCATATTCTTTCCCATTCCATTTTGGTCTGGTGCAAGAATATGAAACACGGTTCAGACATGGGTTTCTTCTTGAGAACTCTGTGCTACAGATTTCCTGTAGTACTAGGGCTATCTGGGAAGCCCGCTAAGTCTAGATGACCTTTTTAGATGACCTTCACCATCTGAGGTGAATTAGAGGAGGATCCTTTATGATTAATGTAAACACTGTACCTCTGGGTTAGAAGTTTTTACACTTCTCATAACTGATCCAAGTCTGAGGATCTTTGTTCTAGAACAATACCTGTGAGGGGGTTGGGATGTTTACAGGTTTGCAAGTTTGCAGGAACCCTTGACCTCATCATACCATGTTACTAATATTGTTAAGGTTACACTATTTTGGACTGATCTTATGAAACCCTGGACTTGTGACTCTTTATTTGAGTCCCCCACCTAGTTACTGGTTCTCTAAGCCTTCATCTGGATTTATAAACACACATGAACCTTATCAAAGCAGATAACAGATCCACCACTTTATCACAAACCCTTGCATATCATTCTGCATACATCATTTTGCATCATTTTAACATTTGTCTATTTGTTTTACAGGGTATCCCCATCATCTTTGGTTTGGTTTTGACTGTTCTTCTGCTCAGACATCTTCATCAGATATATTCATCAGCCATCTTCATCAGAGATTCTCTTCAGCACATTCATCAATTGTCTTCATCAGTATTTCTCCTCAGTTATCTTCATTAGCATCCATTATCAGTATGGACCCATCCAGGAAGAGCAACATCACTTATCATTTCTTTGAGCCCTCTGTAGCAGGCATCAGGCAAATTCAGACATTTATCACTCCTGATCATGTCCCTTTATTCAGGGAACATTATGGTAATATTATGGACATGATCATGGACTTGGATGCATCATAGAGGAGCATGATTCACACTTGCCTTCAGTTCTATGACCCCCCTCTCAGATTCTTCACTTTCCCATACTTTCAGTTGGGTCCTTTGTTAGAAGAATTTTCCATGTTGTTGGGTGTCCCCATCAGGAGGGGGTTCCTTTCAACCCTGAGATGAGTGCTCCTAGGAATGAGGACATAACTAAGGCTCTATATTTGGAAACCACCATCATTGATCAGAACATGACTACTAAGGCTGGAATCCCAGGCCTCCATTTGGACTTCTTGATTACTCAGGCCACCAAACATGCTGCAGCAGGGAAATGGGACACTGTATGTGCTCTCTTAGCCCTTAGTATATATGGTATCATCTTGTTTGCAAACGAGCCTAAGTTTGTAAGCAAGAGTGCTATCCATCTCTTCCTGCTGAAGAATCCAATTCCTACCTTGCTAGAAGATTTCTATTACTTAATGCATCAGAGAAATGATAAGCAGAGGGGAAGATTAGTCAGATGTTGTGCACCTCTCTTCTACTGTTGGCTATTGAGGCACTTTCCAAAGACAGAAGCTTTCATGGATCCTCATCAGTCAAGAAATTGGGCTAATAGAATGATTGCTCTCACTTCATAAGACATCAGGTGGTGCACTCAGAGCACCAAGGGCAGGGACATAATCACAAGTTGTGGGCAGTATCCTAATGTACCTCTTATTGGAGTGAAGGGTTGCATCAACTATAATCCTTTGCTTTTCAAAAGGCAGATAGGGTATGCCTTAGTACATCCACGAAGAGAGCAGGACTTATCAGAAACCCTTTACTGTGACATTCAGAATAATCATGCTATCGTCCGACAAGCAGCCTGGGCTTGGGATAACATCCAGACAAAAGGGACTGCCATTCTTGGCAAGTGCAACAACATAGCCTCAGCTCAGTATATTGATTAATCTCGTATCAGAGGACAGATCACCTGCATGCCATTCACCCTGGAAGATGTGCCTGGACCATCACCAGTAGAGACTATAGCTACAGTCAGTTTAGAGGAATTTGAGAAGTTGAAGGAAAGGAATACTCAGCTTTCTGAAGCTCTAAAGAAGACCCTATGGGAGAGGAATGATAGTCGTCTGGACAATGAAAGGTTAGAGAAGCTCTGGATCGAGCATATGACCAAGATTGAGAAGACAGATGATTACATCAAAAGGGCCCAAGCAGGGGAGTTGGTATTGAAGAATGCTTGCAAAGAAGCCAAGATTCAGAAGGCCAGAGCTGAGCACTACTTGGAGGAAAGTCAGGCTAGATGGATCAGAAATACTAAGAATCGTTCACAGGAAGATCAGAAGACCCAGGCTAGGATAGAGCAGCTAGAAGCCAATGAGAAGAAGAGTCAAGAAGCCTTGTTAGCAACACTGAAGGAAATCTCCGAGTTGAAACTCCGGGCGGGGTTGAAGAGATCAAAAGACCAATACAAGTATAAGAAATTGACAAGTGCCATTGCTACTAGGAACCTTCTTATCAGGACCATCACAGAGCACCCAATTGGACCATTGACTGATGCTCTCCTGAAGGAAGTCAAAGAGGATGAGTTTGGGCTGGATATTTGATTTCTTTGTACTTGTATTTCATTTTGTTTGTACTTTTGTTGATTTTGTTGTATTTTGACCCATCATGGGAACTTGTCGTAATCATAAACTATGTATCTTTGCATTTGTAATATATGGTTTGTGTGTTATACTTTGGGCTTCATTTCACTTCAACATCATCATTCCTCGAGGTCTGGAAGGTCAAAACAAAAGAACCAAACCGGATACCCTTGGAAGACAAATAGACATACTACATTGCATACTAACCTCATTCTTTGTTTTGTAGGTGTTTTTGTTGTTGTTGTCTCACTTTGTTGTGGTTTCAGGAAACATTGCTCGTAGGAGGATTTTTCCCCATCAACAGAGTTCATCGGTATCCTACAAGAAACAACCTTCCGAGCTTACAGATGGACCAAGTTCAGCAAGATTTGAATGACGTAAGAACTCAGATGGCTAATGAGAGAACTGAAATGAGGGCTCAGATGAACCAGTTCATGGCAGTAATGACTGGGTTGGCCCAAAGCCAAGAAAGATTAAGAGAGTTGGTCGAGCGGAAAACTCCTGAAGAGAATCATCCAGGTACAGGAGGTACCAGCAACAATGATCATGTACAGCCACGTACTGACCCCCCGGAATTTGGGCCTCATCTCAGCCCTGAAGTTAATGCTATTAGGAATACCCAGGGTAACACTGGAGGGCGTGCCTTACAAGAGAACCCTCAAGAGGAATAGTTTACTGTCATTGGTGTTGGGGATGAAGCCTATGATCTTCGTCTGGACGAGATAGCAGAAAAGCTAAGATCTTTGGAGTCCCAAAACTCCTTAGGATTTGATGTTATGGACATGGGCCTAGTTGAGGGTGTCAGAATCCCTCACAAATTCAAACCTCCCTGCTTTGAAAGATATAACGGTACCTCCTGTCCTCGTACCCATCTTCAATCCTTTCTAGAAAGATTGAAGGCTTACACCATGGATTAAAAGTTATGGATGTTCTACTTTGAGGATAGTCTGACCGGGGCATCCCGTAAATGGTACTCTCATCTGACCAGAGCAACCGTCAGAAGTTGGAAGTATTTGGCCGAGGCTTTCATACGCCAATATCAATACAACTTAGACATGGCTCCCAACAGAACTCTCATAATGGGTATGTCACAATCCTCAAGATAAAGCTTCAGAGAGTATGCCCATAGATGGAGACAGTTAGTTGTTGTTGTTCAACCTCCAATGTCAGAAAGAGAAATGGTCGTTATGTTCATGAACACCCTACAGGGGACATACATTGATAGGTTGGCTGCTTTCTCTTCCACTAGCTTTGTTGATGTGGTCATAGCAGGAGAGAGAATTGAAAGTCTGTTAAAGATGGGTAAGATTTCTGATAATGGCGCCAGCTCCAGCAGCACAAGGAAACCTTTTGCAGAGCCTCGCAGGTTGGGTGAAACCAATTCAATACACATGGGCAGAGGTAGGCCCCAATACATGCCGAGATCAATAGCCGTTGTCACTATTCCTACTCCATCACCTCAACAACAGTACACTCCACAACCACAACATTTCCCTCAGCAACAACATTTTCCTCAACAAAGGTCTTACAACAACAACAACAACCAACAACAACGTCCTTTCCAGCAAAGGCCATCTTAAATCAACAGGGTAATCGATCCTATCCCAATGCCCTATGCCACTTTACTACCACAGCTTTTGAAACTCAATCTTGTTGAATTGAGGACTCTGGCTCCACCAGATCCTCAGAACCTTCCAAGGAATTACGACGTCAACGCCAGATGTGCCTTCCATTCCAATGCACCTGGCCATGCAATAGAAAAGTGCATAGCATTGCACATGAAGGTCCAGGATTTAGTTGACTCCAAGGCTTTAAATTTTGCACCTCCTCCTAATGTCACAAAGAATCATATGCCGAGCCATGGTGGGCCTAGGATAAATGCAATAGAGGAGGATCAGCAAGTGAACCTAATTGAAGATACTGCAAGCATTCAAACACCTCTGGCCGAGTTTAAAGCCCAGCTTTTAAAGTGCCAGGTGTTCCCAGGTTGTGAGGCCTGCTGTGAATCTTGCAAAGTTTCCGCCAATGGTTGTGCAAGTTTAAAAAGTGGCATCAATGGTCTTATCAGAGAAGGTACCTTGCAGATAACATCAACGGTTTCAACTTCTACAACATCAACAATTCCTCCTACAACACCAACAAGCACCCTTCTTACAACTTCAAAAACAATTGTTCCGACAGACTCTGCTACAAAATCAACAATCATCGCTTCTACCACTTCAACGGACATTAGTTCAACCGTATCCGCCTCTACAACAACAGCAACCATTAATAATGACATCTCCACAGTCACCATATACTACGACCCAACAATGGTCCCCAATTCCAACAATTTTCAGCAACAATCTCAACAACAACCCAGCTTCAGTCTTTCACCACCACCATCAGTCAGAAGTCCTGTTACCATCTATTACAATCCACAAACAATAACAGTTCCTACTTCCGCTGCAGTTAGTCCAGTCACCATCACGATACCTAGACCCATTCCATATGAAAAAGATAATGTTGTGCCATGGCACTATGGTTCAGATCTCTACTGCAACGGGAAGAGAGTCGCTCTTGATTCTTCAACTTATACACCACAGATCGATAATGTCAGGGGAGGCGGAGGCTTCACTCGAAACGGACTTGTCTTCGCGTCACAAGTTCCGAGAGTTAATGTTGAGGCAGAGGCTGCTGCCAAGGCTAAAGGAAAAAATGTGGTGCTTGAAGAACCAGTAACAAAAGAAGCTCAGAAGACATCCTTTGATCAGGATGTAGACGAATTTATGAGGATAATCTAGAGAAGCGATTATAAGGTTGTGGATCAGCTCCACCAGACTCCTTCCAAGATCTCCATTCTATCATTGCTATTGTGTTCCGAAGCTCATCGGGATGCATTACTTAAAGTCTTGCACATAGCCTACGTGCCTAAGGAGATTATGGTGAATCAGCTAGAGATGGTAGTTTCTAATGTTAATATTATTCATGGACTAGGCTTCACCAATGCTGATTTGACTTCGGAAGGTCGCCATCATAATAAAGCTTTGCACATCACTCTAGAGTGTAAAGGGGTTGTGCTTTCACATGTTCTAGTTGACATTGGGTCCTCACTCAATGTCTTGCCAAAGAAAGCTCTTGTTAAGCTTAAATATGATGGTATAGCTCTCCGACCAAGCAATCTGGTGGTTAGAGCTTTTGATGGTTCCAAGAGGTCTGTTCTTGGAGAAGTGGAGCTGCCTGTGATAATTGGCCCGCAGGTCTTTCAAACTACTTTCTACGTGATGGACATTCAGCCGGCCTACAGCTGTTTGTTGGGTCGACCTTAGATTCACGCCGCTGGCGCAGTTACGTCGACCTTTCACCAGAAATTAAAATACGAGTGGGAAGGGAAAATTATCACCATCTGGCTACCTACAAATATATTGAGATGGATGGTGAGATCCACGAGACCATGAGCCAAGGTTTCGAAACACTGAATGTCAACGAGGCAACAACTGAAGTATTTGCTGCATCCCAAGAGGATAGGATGGGTACTTCAATTGTCTCCTACCAACAAGCTCGGAAGGTTGTTGAAGATGGGAATGCCCAAGGTTGGGGCAAGCTACTACCTGTGGAGAAGAAAGAAGACATATTCGGTTTGGGTTACAAACCATCCCGACAAGATCAAGAAGAGGCTGCTAAAGAGCCCAAGTTCTTAAGTGGGGGAACGCTGACCCCAGATGCTGTCAATAATGTGGAAGACGAGGCTGAAAGCGACCTCAACCTAGAAATCTAGATTCATCCAAGAGTCCCGGGACAACAAGTCCTTAACTAGTCTTCCTAGGAAATTATAAGGGTTACTCCTGCAGAGTAATTATTATTTCATGTTTAAGCATGCATCAAGTCTTGCATCTTGCCTAAGGTGTCAGGACTCATTTTGTAATAGGGTCATATTTGGATTTTGTGCAAATGGAATATCAATGAACAATATACATCTTTTTGCAAACGATTTTTCTTTTTCGCTCACTGTCTTTTCATTTTTATTATTTTCGTACAAAACAATAAATGGCAATGTTTTCAAAATAATATCTTCATTCACACTTTTTATAAACAAGATTAAAATCAATCACTAAAATGAACAAATCTCAACCCTTGCAGAGATAATCCTCTAGATTGCACCGACAACAACACTTTTATGACCTTGTATGACTTCGACAATCCAATTAATCAAGCAGATGAAGGGGTTGATGAAGACTACGATTTGCCTGAAGAGTTGGCCAGGTTGTTGAGGCAAGAGGAAAAAGTGATTACTCCTCATCAGGAGGAGGTTGAAACTGTCAATCTTGGTACCGAGGAAGATGTGAAGGAAGTGAAGATTGGGGCCAGTCTGCAAGCACCAGTGAAAGAACAGCTTAACAGTATGCTGCGGGAATATGTTGACGTCTTTGCTTGGTCCTATCAAGATATGCCAGGTCTAGATACGGATATTGTCATGCACAGGCTACCATTGAAAGAAGATTTCCCACCAGTTAAACAGAAGTTGTGCCGCACTCGCCCAGACATGGCCATGAAAATCAAGGAAGAAGTACAAAAGCAGTGGGACGCCGGTTTTCTTGCTGTAACTAATTACCCGTCGTGGGTTGCTAACATTGTACCCGTACCTAAGAAGGATGGCAAGGTGCGTATGTGTGTGGATTACCGGGACCTGAACAGAGCTAGCCCGAAGGATGATTTCCCATTACCTTACATTGATGTATTGGTGGACAACACAGCTCAGTTCTCGGTATTTTCCTTCATGGACGGATTTTCTAGATACAATCAGATCAAGATGTCACCCGAAGACATGGAGAAAACCACTTTCATCACACCTTGGGGCACATTTTGTTACAAGGTTGTAAACACCCCAAATTTTCCCTCACTCATATCACACCATGGCTTGTGATCTTTCATTTTTGCATTAGCATAAGCATACCACCTCATATTGCATTTTTGTTTCATCTGCATAGTTCAAGTTCATATGCATCTAGGGTTTGTGATCTGAGCAATCCAAGATTCCATCTGAGCCATCCCAAAGACCTCAAAGCTTTCCAAGAGGGTCCATGTGTGTTCTATCATCATATTATACTCCTCAAGATTCATGGAGGTCAAAAAATCACAAGAACTGGCCAAGGCATGGAAGTAGAGCTAGGGTTTCACTACACAGATGACCAAAATTAGGGTTTTGGTTTCCGAGGCCTTAACTCCAAATTTTTGGGCCATTCTTGTTTCTAATGTTCTTAAGATGTTATATGGATCATGTGTACCAATTTTGATGAAGAAATTCATTGTGGAAGTCATATGTTCACTGGGTAACTTCTTGAGCAAGTTAAGTCAAAATCAGGGCATCTGAGGTCCCCAACAATGGAACCAAAGGGGTATTTTCATCAAATTGAAGTTCTATTATCTTTATTTGATCTTATAAGATGTTATAAGTTCACAATATTGAATAATTTTGAGCCATTTGCAAACTTGCCAAAAATGGAAATGACTTGTAATGGAAACTTTCCATTTTGGGAAAGTTTTTCAACCTCCTCTTTCTCAACCAAAAATGCTTCAAATGAAACATTATTGGTAATGAAAGTTGTAGATTAGGTCTTTCCCTTTTCAAAAAGTACAAGAACATGTCTTGATTCAGCCTAGAACGCAAGATATGGCCTTTCAAAGTTGGCAAAAATCCTAAAATTTCAAGTTTCATGTCAAAGAGGGATTTTGCAAATTGGCATATTCAAGCATTCTAATGACCTCAAGTGGACACAAATACTTCACAACATGTCAAACAAACCTCTAAACATCAGAATTGTGCTTTGAACCATGCATTTTCATGACTTGAACTTCAAGAAATCAAAAAGGGCCAAAACTTTCAAGAAATTGCAAAATGGTATGAAACTCTTCATCCACTTGTGCCAGCTTATGCAATCTGATTCCATGGCTCTCCACAAAGTCAGCTGAAGCCATACACCCCAAGAAAGCAGGCATGCACCATGTCCATACCTCAAAGTACAAAAACTTGACTTTTTGCAAAAGCTCCCATACCAATCACATTATGCCACCACCCACTTTCTGAACACTCTCATTGGCCTATACTAACCTTATGGACCTCATTTCTCATAACACACGAGCCTGAATCTTCCCCACACTCAGAATTCACAAAATCATCAAAAAACTTCCTCTCTTCGAATCTGAAAAACCAGCCAACAAAAATCACAAACTCTTCCACTAATCAACTCAGCATCACCCCAGGATCATTTCCCACCCATCCCCATAGCTTAAAACACAGCCAAACACAAATACGATTTCTGGTTCATTAGAGTCAAAACCTTCAAACCAGCCATCATAAACTTGTTCTAAGCTTCACATCATCCTCAGGGGGTTCATTGAAGTTGATTTGCACAAAGGAGGAGGCCAGAAAGCTCAAAACTGCAAAGCTTCATCTCAGGTATACCTCAAGAACATTTTTTCTAGAAACTCTATTTTAAGTTCTTAAATGATTTTATGTGTTCCCCCGAGCATGCTGATATGATTATTTTTGAAAATGGTTGAGAAACCAAGATGTATGCTTGCTCTGAAATTTTTGACCTAAAAATATTTTTCTTCGATTCACCACTTTGATGCATGATAAATGATTTGCATGGCTTGAATCTTGTTTAGAATGGTTTGGGGATTGTTTCTGGAGAGTTTGGGGGTCTGGGGTAGCCTAGGGAAGAAGTTGGGGTGAGATGATCGCCGGAGAAGATAACCGGAACACTGTTCCGGTCACCTGAAAGTCATTTGCCCTAATCTGCATAATTAGCTAAGTTTGAATGTAGGCCCTTGGATGTCGTGGTTCCCGCGTGAGTGAGTGGCCATGATTGCTTCATTAACCCTAATTCTCATTTAATTAGTTTAATTAGGATTAATTAAATTAATTAAGTCAGGACAAATCCCAGCCTTTGGATCACGTGCCAGTCAACCATCACCCTCTGAGTTTGAATCTCAGCCTTAGGATCAGTTGACCTTTCCTTTTATTTCATTTAATTTCATTTTCTTGTTATTTATTTTGCATATTTATTTTAAAATACCAAAACACTTTCAAAAAATATGAAACTTTGCATTTCTGTTTTAAATATTTTTCTTAACCTGAAAATGATTTTTATTTTATTTTTTGCATATAAAAAGTATTTTTAAAATATTTAAATGTTATTTTTTAATCAATTAAAGTCTTTTAATTAATTAAAAATACATTTAGGTTTCTAAAAATCACAAAAACAATCATGAATCATCCCATTGAATTTAGAAACATTTTCAAACTCTTCACACAAATTTCATTTTAGGTTTGATCATAGTTTGAGAATTTTCTTTGAATTAAGGGTCATTTAAATCATATTTTTGAACCCTAACTTTAAAAAATCATTTCTGCCTAACCAAGAAGAGTTTGAAGATGATTCTTTTTGCATTGTGTTACATATTGAATGTAGTTTATAGGACATTTTTCACATGAATTTGTCTTGCATTTCCAAATTGATTTTCATTTTTCCCTTTGAACCATCTAAAAACCCCTAGAAACTTAGGAAATTCATAACTTTTGATTAGTTAGGCTTCTGACCTTCTCCTTTTGGGTGTGACCTAATATGGGATTAGGGTTTGTTTGAGCTTGGTTTCAAATTTTTATCATGTCATATGCTTCTGTTTTGTTCATGTCCATCTCATACTTCCATATAACCCTAATTTCTCATGTTCATTTACATTCACCTTGCATATGCAATCCTTAAATGAACTTTCCATGACATTTCTTGCATTCATATGTCATCTTAGACATATTAGGACATGTTAGAACCATGCTTGATCATTTCTTCATTCATTTGCCATGATTTTCATTCATTTCATTTCATTAACTTTCATGTGTTTTCAAACTTCAAAACATGCTTCCATTTGTATCTCATCTTTGTATGATCATACATATGCATTTTTTATGCCTTTGCATCATCTCACATGACATTAACATTGCATAAACACTTCTGACTTTGGTCATTTCATCTCATTACATCTCATTTCCTTTCATTTCTTTATGATTTGTACCTTATCCATTCATGCTAACATTTTCAGGTGGTAAGTTACTTTGAGAAGTGAATTTGCCTTCACTTCTCACTTCTCTTTATCTCTTTCATTTGTATTTTGCTTGTCTTTTAAGTGAACTTGTTCACTTGTGTTCCATTTCTCTCACTTTCTTTCTTTAAGTTACTTATCTTCTTCAATGAAGTAAGTTACTTATTCTTCTGCTTCATCCTCCTTTCATCTGCTTCTTCCATTGGTGGCTTCCTTGAAGATCTTTCTCAAGCCTTACAAACCATAGGAACATCCAAGCATGATAATAATTAGGGTTGTGATTAGTCCCTCTTAGCTTCTTACCTTTGAGTCTCCTTGAGTCTCTCTTCTCATCTCAATAATCAGAGACTAAACTCTTAAAGTTTTACGACTTTGGAATTAGGGTTATGCCTACATCCTTCTCTTAGGATAGAGTGTATAACTTTAATCCTAAGTGTTAAACCTTTAATTTGTTTAAGCCTCTTAATCCAATAATCTTAATAATCACTAAGACTTCATCTTGTAACTTGGGCCTTACATTAGGGTTCTAATTCTTCCTTTATGGTTAAGAAGGACTAACCCTAGTGTTTAATGGACAAGTCCCCCTCAAGTTGTCTTACAAACCATAAAACTCATTTCTTGATCTCATCCCTTAATTAAAATCCACTTAATAAAGGCTTTGTTATCTAATGAATTTAATCACTAATCATGGATTAAGTTGAGGTATCTTCCTCAGCTTAAGTGTTCTCATCTATTATCCTTCTATTAGGATGGTGTAATGAGTCCACTAATCTGTGATTAGAGATTAAACTCATTACTTAACACTAAACAAAAACCCAAAAACATCTAAATAATCAATAGTAGGTGATCGTACCTGGAGATCAGGATCCGATACGGCTGGCTTCGAGCGTTGGTGAAAGACGGTTGGTGAGGAGAGAAGGGGGGTGTACCTGCAAGGCACTTCGATGCTAAAGTAAGACACTGAGCAAAGAGTGGGCAAGTACGAGAAATAAGGTCAGAGAATTGAATACCTGACCCTCTCAAATGAGAGGGTTTATATAAGGGACTAGAAGGAAGATTATTGGTCCACACAGTTGGGCGCGGATCGTGGAATCTATGAAACTAGGTAACGGTCAAAACTAGCTGTTGGAGGGCTTTGCCTTGGTCGGTACGCTCTTGGTCGACAGAGACCACTATCCTTGATGTTGCCCGACGTCGAGCACTTCTGCCAAGTTGGTTTGCTTGGCCCAATTATGGGAATTGGGCCTGTCCAGAACAGGAGCCCCCCAAGTCATTGCTCGTGTGGAGAAGCAGTGACTTAGTAATGGTTTCGTGCTCAAGGACGTGTAGTATTCGGGCCAGGAATTTTACGTTGCCGACCTTCGATGGGCGAGCAGTTGGTACGTTGCTCGACAGGAGAATGTGAAACGAAAAATTGGAATATCTGGGAATTCGCGCCTATTAATGATATGACGGCTAGCCTAGGGGCTAGTGCGTAGGGGTCACGCGTGCTTGCACGTGTTTCCCTCCCTATAAATAGGATTCCCAGGCTTTATTTTAAACTTTTCGTTTCATCTTCTTCTCCGACGTCTTGCTCGTTCATCAACTTCCATCCATAGTCGTCGACCACCGCATCCTACCGTCGACCACCGATTCCAGACTCTACTTCTTCTATATATGGCTTCTCAAGCACAAGGTACGGCTTCTTTCCGTTGTTTACAGTAGTTATAGGTTAGATATCTTAGAAATGCTTGCAGTTTAAAGTAGTTTTAACGGTAGTCTTTAGATTAGAGCCGGTAAGCCCTAGAATTTCTGCCACCGTTGTTGGTCGGCTACGAACCCTAGCTCATGGTCGACGTAGGTGTTGGTCGACCTTGACTTGGGATTTGATAAGTATTTTAGGCTAGATTTCGTAATTTCTGACGTTGGGCGTAAGCCATCGCTTTGAGCGATGATCAGCCAGGGCTACAGCTCGGGACCCTGTTCCTGGGTTGATGCGCGCCCTTTCACTTGTCGAGCGGTAGAAGGGTGGATTTGATATTCTTAATTGAATTCACTGACGCCTTTCCTCTGCTTTTCAGGTGAAAACTCGCTCATGGACCCGTTTGAGGTTTCCTCGTAAGAGACGTCCTCGGAACACTCTGGATCTTCTGCGTCAGTCCCCTCCGACTCTGGGAATTCTTCGGGAGACTCGGACGCGAGCACTATTGAAGAAGGAGCTTCAACAGACTCGCCACGATGCCCTGAAGAGATAAGGATCTCGCTCGAAGAATGGGTGGTGGAGGATTTACTGGACAAAGTGTCCTCGTTCTCAAGGCCTCGAGCGGAGCCGCTGCCCGTCGTTGGCGACCCTGCTGACTGGGTTGTGACTTGCCTAGGGGATGACGACCGCATCTTCTCGGATATTGGAGGTCGAGCGTTCTCCATGTATGAATACGTGATTTCGGTCCTGGGGGTAACTTTGCCCTTCAGTGACTTGGTATGCGCTGTGCTCGGGCATCTGGGTGTTGCTCGGTCTCAGCTACATCCTAAATCATACGCGTTTCAGAAGGCGTTTGAGGTGACGTGCGCCCATTTGGGTGTTGGTGCCACGCTCCCTCTGTTATTCCGTTTGTTCTCCCTGCAGCGTCAAGTCGGGCGAGGGACTGATCGGAAGGGGTTTGTCTCTTTTAAACAGAGGACAAAATTTTCAAGGCTCATTCAGAGTCCATCCGGGCTTTCAAGATGGACTATTTTCTGATCAAACCCGCGAGCGCGGGGGCTGTGAGGGCGCTGAGCTTTCTATGGATAGATACTGATGAGAACGATGAACCCAAGCTTGACGACCAAGGGCATGTGATTCCGAGGAGGCTTTGGTTATTCCCCTTCTCCTGGAGTTACACCCACTACGAGAAGTCGGTTAGTGAGTTCGTCCAGGTGGGGGACTCTTTGAATGAGGATGACGCTGCCAGTTTCGAGGCCTTTAGGAAGTTGATAGCATCTTTTACCCCGACCCCCCTGCTGGACGGAGAAGGGAAAGTTATGCTGGATCAAGATGGGGGGAAGCTGTGGAGCGTCCCTTGATCGACGTCACAATTTTGCTGGCGTGCAATACCGGGCAGGAAGTGTCCGAGTTTTTTGGTATCTATTTTATTTCTGTTTGTCATATCTTTGATATTATTCTGTCGTCCGTGATCAATATAATTTTCTTTTTCCCTTTTCAGGCTCCCTATCGAACCCGCTCGACAAAATACAAGAAGGCTTGCGTCAACAGCAGCAGAAGAAGAGATCGAGGGTCGTGCAGATTAAGCTGACCGAAACCAGTGGCTCTGGGTCGGGTCCTTTGGTCCAGGTTTCTCCGAGCGCTTAAACCGGGTCTTTGATGAAAAAGCATAAGTCCGTAGCGACTGTGGACCTGACGGCCCACGCTCCTCCCAAGCCGAAGCATGTGTTGCCTCCGTGCTTCGTGAAGCGCAATTTTTTCGAAAGGGCAAGCATGGAAGTAGACCGTGCCGATTCCTTGTACCTAGAAGCTATGGATCGTCCTGCCCGGCGACTGTCTCTGGCCCAAGACGCAAGTGCTGTCATGCGGTTCTTGTCGATGTCCTGGCTGACGGCTGAAGGAAATCCTGGGCAGGAGAGGGAGATGGTGAAGCTGAAGGAGTAGCTGGCTGCCGCTGAGGAGAAGTTGAAAGCGGCCACTGAAGAAGCCAGTGCCACGGCCAAGGAGCTGACCGAGCGGGGCAGCATTATTGCTAAGCTGGAGGTCGACAAGAAGAGAGATCTGGAGCAAAACAAGAAATTGAAGGATGCCTTCTGCCCGAAAGAGGATGAAGATGCTGAAACTAAAAGCATGGTGACTAGGGCTCATTTCCATGCTCGGATCAACCAGGATATGGAACATCTGAACTCGTCAACTGAGTTCAGTTTCCAGAACGTTGTGGACCAGATAAGGGCTTTTCATCCTGATTTGGCCTTGGACGTCAGTCGAATCAGCTACCTATACAAGGTCGAAGATGGCCAGATTGTGGTTCCCTCTGATTTGGTTGCGGAGGATTCATAACCTGGGATGACTGTTCAGCCTGGCCAACCCGAAGTGTAGCCGGACCAGGACGAGGCTCGACAAGGGGAGGATCGACCTGATGGTGAAGATAGTTAGTTCTTGTCCTGCGTGCCTTGTAATTTATTTTGTTTCTTTTGGGGGGAGTGGTCCTGTTTGTAAGTAATTATGAACAAGTCGGCCCAGCGAGGTCGCATTTTTGTGTCAACAATTGATGTTATTAATGCTCGTTTGTTTCACTATATTTACTATTCAATTGCTTGTCCATCGGAGGACTGTTTTCTTTATATTTCAAATGTTAAGTGTTTGTCGTGCATTTTTGCACTAATTGGATATGATCGAATGTATACGGGGTGTGTTTGTGATCTATTGGTTTGGGGAACTAATCAGATTTTGGAGTTTTACTCCTGGTCGGTGTTCGGGCCAAGGTAATGGCCCGGACTCCGTGGCTTGAACGACCCATCGCGAGCTGGGGTTCTGCCTGGTCGTGGTACTTAGGCGACATCGAACTCGTTTGAGTATCCGCCCGTGCGATATGTTTCTCCTTCCCTTGGAGGGAGACCCTGATGATCATGTTATTTTTGGGCTGTCGTGCTTGTACCTGGGCACACAGTTTTTGGTCAGTCCTATCGCTCCTCGCTTGAGAGTTGAGCAAGGTGACTTTGTGAGTTAGCTGTAATATTGCTTGAGCTTCACGGCGTTCCATGGCCGAGCAAGTTCTTCCATGTGTATATTTTCTAAATAATAGGCTCCGTTTTCGGTTTTTTCTCGGACGCGATATGGGCCCTCCCAATTGGGTGTAAGCTTTCCCTCGTGGGGGTCCTTGTGATTTCTTTTGAGAACAAGACTGCCTACCTCGAACGTTCGTCTTATGACTTTAGAATCGTATCGAGCGGCTATTTTTTGTTTGAGAACGGTCTCCCAGAGAGCAGCTTCTGATCGAACTTCTTCGACCAGATCAAGCTCGTCCCTCAAAGCTTCGGAGTTGGTGTCTTGGTCCATTGGGGACTCTGTGCGTCTAGATCGGATGTGCATTTCTATAGGGATCACTGCCTCGGTCCCATACGCCAATCGGAATGGGGACTCCCTGGTTATTGAGTGGGGGGTGGTCATATATGCCCATAGCACGCTGTGTAACTCCTCGACCCAGTGCTTCTTGTCTTCGTCCAGTCTTCGTTTCAAGCCTCTTAGGATTACCCTATTCGCGGCCTCTGCTTGCCCGTTAGTTTGGGGGTGCTCCACCGAAGCGAAATGTTGTTTCTTTCCTATTGATGCAACAAATTCTGAAATTCTGTGATCAGGTATGAGATGTCCTAAGAGATGTCCCAACACTTAATAGGACATTTGACAAATTTAACCAAAACTTAAACAGCAAGAAAAGTAAACAACACAGAAGTTTGTTAACCCAGTTCAGTGTATAACCACACCTACATCTGGAGGCTACCAAGCCAGGAGGAAATCCACTATTAGTAATATTAATTCTAGACTTAAACCACCCTGTTTAATCTATCACTTAATACTTACCCAATGCAATTTCTACCTAAGACTCACTTAGATAAGAGTACCCTACTCACTCCCCCTCAATCACCCAGTGATCAAGTTTACAAGTTTACAAAAGTTGAAGACATCCTTCAAACAATACAGCTTGATCTTACTTCACAGTTTCAATCAAGTCACAAATGCACTTTTGCTTAAAAGCTCATAAAGTGGTACATAAAAACAACTTGCTATTAAAACACTGTAAACACCCCAAATTTGCCCTCACCCATTCACACCATGGCTTGTGATCATCTCATATGCATAAACACAAGCATATCATCTCACATCTCATTTTTGATTCACTGCATAGCTTCTAAGGCATCTGCACCTAGGGTTTGTGATCTGAGCAATCCCAAAGCATCTTGAGCCATTCCAAAGGCCACCAATCACTTCAAAGGGGTCCATGTGTGTTCTTACATCATATTCCATCTCCTCAAAGTCAAAAAATTGCAAAGGAATCACAAGAACTAGGGTTTGAGTGGATGCAGAGCTAGTTTGAACTGCACAGTTGACTGAAAATTAGGGTTTTGGTTTCAGAGGCCATAACTCCAAATTTTTTGGTCATTCTTGTTTCCATTGATCTCTATATGGTATAGGGAGTATGCATATCAATTTTCATGAAGAAATTCCATGGGGAAGTCATCTGATCAAGGGTTGACTTTTCAAGACAAGTCAGTGCAAAATCAGGGCATCTGAGGCCCCCAATGACCCAGCCAATGGGTGATCTTCATCATTTTGAGTGTATATGATCTTTATTTGATCATGGAAGAAGGTTGAAGTTCATAGAAATCAAGAATTTAGGGTTTTTGCAAATGTTGACTTTTTGGGCATAGTTGAATTTTCAAGAATGCACCATTTTAGGTCATTTTTCAAGCCATGATTCATGATTCAAAAATGCTTCAAATGGAAAAACTTTGGTCATGAAAGTTGTAGATCTCATCTTTCCCTTTTCAAAAAGTACAAGAACATGATCAAATTCTTTTTGAATCAAAAGTTATGGTGTGGCAAAGTTAGCAAAAATCATTAAATTTCAAGTTATGCACTAAATGGAAAACTTGCAAATTCATGTATCAAGCATTCTAGTGACTTCAAAGTGACTTCAAAACTTCATCACATGATCACATATGCCCTAAAAAACAGAATTGGCCCAAGGGATTCTTCATTGTTTGCCTTGATTTTCAAGAAGTCCATAAGACATTTTCCATTACAAGTGCAAAGTTGGATTTTTGGCATAGTCATTTTCCAAGGAATTATGTGGTCTCTAGCTGACTTTTAAACATTGCCATGACTAAAAGAAGTGCCATGCCACAAAATTCAGCAAGCATTGTTTCATGTGTATGGCACAAAATCATGAGAAAGTACAAAGTTGTCAAGTTGCAAAAACTAGCATAGCTTGTCATCCACATGTTGCAGTCAGCCACAAGCAATCCAAGGGCTCTCCTCAACCCTAGCTGGAGCAAGACAAGACTTGAACCTGCTGCTGCCATGACCCATACTCTCAATGACACAAAATTGACTTTTTTGCAAAAGGCTCCCATACTCTTGGCACAGTACACAGCCACCCTACTAACCTGCCTCACAGTCTATCCACACAAGTTGGAGATGATATAGCTAAGCATTGAGCATTGAGGCTGGCCAGAACATGACATACACAAAAACTCACCATTTTGCATAAGCCTTCGAATTTCTCTCCACAGCATACAAACACAAGAACCATCTTCACCAATCATCTCACCACACTTCATAGGCCTGAAACCACCAAAGTTCAAGCCTGAAACAAGCCTGACCTGAGCTTCACCATTCCCCACCCTCAGAACCAGTTCTCTTCGAATCTCACTATCCAGCCATCAAACACTTCATTTTCCTTCACCAACAAGTCAAGCATACCACAAGGAGTCAAAACCACCCTTTACTTTGAACTGAAACAGCCTGCACACAAAGCTCATTTTCTGCTACACCAGAACTGGTTCTCACAAATCAGCCATCCACAAGAGCTTTGAAGCCTTCCATTAGCATCAAGGGGTACAAGGGAGTCCATTTGCACGCAAGGAAAGCTCTGGAAGCTCAGTTTTGAAGCTTTCCAGCTCAGGTATGATCATGGAAACTTTTCTCTCAAAGCTTGGTTTTTGAGTTATAAATTGATTATTCATGTCTTGCTGGTCATGGGGTTGGTTTCAGAATCAAAAATGAGTGAAAACTGAGCTTGTATGGTCCCTCTGAAATTTTGCCCGTAAATTTATTTCCTTTCGATTCCTTTGATTCATGGTGCATTTATGTTGTTTGAGCTTGGATTCATGACCTAGGAAGTTAGAGGATCATTTAGGTGTGCTTGATTTGTAGAATAGGTGCCTGATTCGTGTTTTAGGGTTTTTGTGCAACCGGAGAAGATGACCGGAGCTCCCCTCCGGTCACCTGAGTTCGTTTAGCCCTAATTACAGTCATTAACTTCTGTTTGAATCTTGGGCGTTAGATCGTCTGACTCCATTGACTTCCCGCGTGGATAGATGGCCCAGATCCTTTGTTTTGCCCTAATCCTTTTGATTTGTTTAATTAATCATTAATTAAATAAATTTAATCAGAATCAACCATGGCCATTGGATGACGCGCTAGTCAATGCCTCCAAACCCAGTTCAAATCTCCACCCTTAGATCTGCTTACTTTCCTTTTTTCTTATTTTTATTTCATTATTTGTCATTTAATTTGCATAATTTATTAAAAATAGTTAAAATTGTTTAAAAATTATGAAATTTTTTATCCTGAATTTCATTAATTTTTATGACACAAAAATATTTTTATTTTATTTTTCATCATTAAAAAAGTATTTTTAAATATTTAAAAGATTATTTTTAATTGATTAATGGGAATTAATTAATTAAAAATACTTTTAGGTATTTAAAAATTACAAAAAAATTCATGAAATGTTCTAAGACATTTAGAAACATTGTCCAACCTTCAAACCAAATTTCTTTTTTGATCTTGATGCATTTTAAGAATTTTTCATTGAATTAAATCATTTTTTATGCATTAATTTGATCATAAGTTTAAAAATTCATTTCTGCCTATTGGAGAAGGTTGAGACATTGATTCTTCTTGCATTGTTTTCTATTTGGCATGTAGTTTCTAGGGTAAAAAGGCCATGAATTGTTCTTGCATTTTCAAATTGTTTGGCATTTGTTTTGTTAAGAACCCTAAAAAACCCTAATAACTTAGGAAATTCATATCTTGAGTTTGGTTGAGAGTTGAGAGCTCCCCTTTGGGCAGTGGTTTATTATAGGTTTAGGGTTTCTTTGGGTGCTATTTTCCATTTTTATATTAGGGTTTTGTTTCTGTTTTGGATTTTTGTTTGATGTTTGATTCATGAACCCTAATTTGGGCTTCCATTTGCATCCTTCTTGCATTCCCTTGCATAACATGACTTGTCTTTGCATTTTGTGCATTCTTGTGATCCATTTGACATCTTAAGACATATAGAAAGCATGTTTGACCATTGCATTACATATTTGCCATGTCATTTGTCTTGTATGATTCATAACTTTTCATGTTCATTCATGCTCCTTAACTTGCATCATTTGCATTCATAATCTTGTATGAACATCCCCATTGCTTTGCCTCATGTTTGCAGCACCTCATAACATCATAATCATCATCAACATGCTTCTGGTTTTGCTTAGCATCATGTCATCTCATCTCATTTAGCATTGCATTGCATTTCTTTCTAACATTTCAGGTGGTAAGTAAATTTGAGAGGTGAATTTGCCTTCACTTCTCATAACTTTTCTTTTCATCTCTCTTGCATCCATTGCTGCATTCTTATATGTGTTTGAGTTTGAGCTTTCTCATTCTTCTTCCTCCCACTTTCTTTCTTCAAGTGACTTGACTTCTTGAATGAAGCAAGTCACTTTGCTTCTCTTGATCTTATTCATCTGCTTCTTGGTGGCTTCTCTGAAGATTGCTCTTGAAAACCTCACAAACCTTAGGATCATCCAAGCATGACAATGAATTAGGGTTTTGATTAGTCCCCCCATAGTTTTACCTTTGTGTCTCTCTTTGAGTCTTCTCTTCTCATCTCAAAATCAGGGACTAAACCCTAAAGGCTTTAAGACTTTGTGATTAAGCTCATGCCTGCATCCTTCTCTTAGGATGGAGTGTATAACTTTAATCCTAAGTCTTGAACCCTTTATGTGTTTAAATCTCTTAATCAATCCATCTAATAATTATCAAGACATCACACTTGTAACTTGGGCCTTGCATTAGGGTTCTAATTCTTCCTTAAGTGGTTAAGAAGGACTAACCCTAGTGTTAATGGACAAGTCCCCCTCAAGTTGTCTTACAAACAATAAAATTCACTTCATCATCCTACCATTAATTAAAATCCATTTAATCAAAGGCTTGTTTTGTCATGAGTTTAATCCCTAATCATGGATTAAGTTGAGGAGCTTTCCTCAGCTTAAACACTCTCAGCTATTATCCTTCTTTTAGGATGGTGTAGTGGGTCTGTTTAATCCTTGATTATGGCTTAACCTCATTACTCAACACTAAACAAAAACTCCAAAAACATCTAAATAATCACAAGTAGGTTAATGATCTTAATCCTACATCAAAGGTGATTAAGTGTGAGAATCTGACTTCACACTTAAGGTATTCTCATTACCCCTAATCAGAGGGAAGATGTGATGAGTTTACTAACCCATTGGTTTAGGCTTAAGCTCATTATCTTATGACAAACTTTCAAAAGCAATAAAAGACTGAAAACTCAAAAACAAACAATAATCGTCTCCTCCGGGATTCTTTTCTCATCATCTTCACTCACAAATGAGAACTTGCTTCTTCCGTCTAATGCAAGACAGTAAGCACCTGAGCCAGACAGGTCATACACTTGAGCATTGACAAGCAAGCAGTTCACAAGTCAATTCATCTTTCAGTCTCTTTGGGTCGAACTACGGTGTTCTGACTTCCTCATTGCACGAGAGGATACGTAGGCATAACTTAACAGTTATCGAACAAAAGTCTCTGTCCATTCCCCCTCCTTCTAGCCTCATTCTTTTAGCCTCATGATCTTGAGCAGTTCACTCTTATCCTTGCACTGACACTGTATATACTACACTGCACTCTTTTACACTGACACCTGTACATTCTTTTCCAGCTATTTTATGCACAGATTGCACTGACACTACCCCTTTAAAACACAAATCTTTTAAGCGTGGATCCCGTCGAGTACGACGGACAATCTGGGTGCTAATACCTTCCCAGGTTGTAACCAACCCCCTTTCTCAGTCTCTCTGGTTCCGCAAACCGTCTTATCCATCTTTTTCTAGGTTTATGCAGCATTACCTTTCCTCCAGGATAAAAATGCCTAGCTGGCGACTCTATTCATCTCCAGTGAGTTCACGGCTGTGTGTTCTCACTGTTCCCTTCGCCGACCGATCGCGTCTGTACCTTCATTTGATCATGTCCCATTTGTCGGGAGCGACAGCTTGGCGACTCTGCTGGGGAACCTTATACTGCAACCAGGGCTTCTGGTTCTTTTTGTGGGTTCCTCCTAGCGCTTGATTGATTTGTGTTTATTGGGGGTGTTATGTGCTATTTGTATGTGTATATTTGCTTTATTTACTGCTTTCTGTACAGCTTTATTTATTGCTTTCTTTACTGTTTTTTTTCATTTATCATATTGTCATACTGTGCTGCTGGCTGGATCTGGTTTTTCTTTGGTGGGTGGGTGTTTCATTGAGAGTTAAGGTCCTACACCTGGGACCTGAGTGACACCTAGGCTAGAGTGAATCATATTCTTTCCCATTCCATTTCGGTCTGGTGCGGGAATATGAAACACGGTTCAGATATGGGTTTCTTCTTGAGAACTCTGTGTTGCGGATTTCCTGCAATGCTAGGGCTATCTGGGAAGCCTGCTAAGTCTGGATGACCTTTTAGTATTGACCTTCAGAAACTGAGGTGAATTAGAGGAGGAATTGTTATGGTTATTGTAAACACTGTACCTCCGGGTTAGAAGTGTTTACACTTCTCATAACTGATCCAAGTCTGAGGATCCTTGTTCTAGATCACCACCTGTGAGGGGGTTGGGCTGTTTACAGGTTTGCAGGTACCTTGACCTCAGAATACCCTGTTACTTTGTTAAGAGTGCTCCATGTTGGATAGTTCTTGTGATTCTAAACCCTGGACATGTGGCTCTTTATTTGAGTCCCCCTACCTTGGTTACTGGATTTTTAGACCTCCATCTGGAATTCTTGAACACACGTGGATCTATATCAGGGCATTTTGATCAGATCCAGCTCAGTCACAAACCCTTGCATTTCATTTGCATACATACCCATTGCATCATATTAACATTTGCTTATTTGTGTTTCAGGGTATCCACCTTCATCTGGTTTTGGTTTTGACCCCATCTGCATCATTGACCTATCTCCACCAGTACTTGCTTCAGCTTGTCAACCATATACTTCAGTTACTTGCACTAGCCAGCCAGTGGCCCACTCCTCAGCATCTTCATCAGCACTCTACTCAGTCTTCAGCATCATGGCTCCAAAGAAAAGCAACATCACTTATCATTTCTTCCAACCAGACTTATCAGACGTCAGGAGGATCCAAACCCTGATCACTCCAGATCACATACCCTTGTTCAGGGAGAGTTATGGAGATATACTGGACATGGTCATGGATCTAGACCCTTCACAGAGGAGCCTCATCCACACCTGTATTCAGTTCTATGACCCCCCATTGAGGTGTTTCACCTTTCAAGACTTTCAGTTGGGTCCTCTTCTGGAAGAATACTCATCATTGACTGGTTTGCCTATCAAGAGGGAAATCCCTTTCAACCCTGAAATGGTCTTTCCCAGCAATGGAGAGATAGCAAAAGCTTTGCACCTAGAGTCTGTTTTGATTGAACAGCATATGACCTCCAAAGCTGGGATCCCTGGATTTCATCTGGACTTCCTGATTTCTCAAGCTAGTTTGAAGGCCTCCTTGGGGGAGTGGAAAGCTGTTTGTGCTCTGTTGGCCTTAAGTGTATATGGAATTGTGTTGTTTGCAGATGAGCCCCGTTTCATTAGCAAGAATGCAATCCACTTGTTCATCCTGAAGAACCCTGTGCCAACTTTACTGGGTGATCTCTATTACTCAGTACATCAGAGAAATGAGAAGCAGAGGGGAAGATTAGTGAGGATTTGTGCTCCATTATTCCATGCTTGGCTTTTAAAGCATCTACCCAAGACAGATGCATTTCTCAATCCTCATCAGCAGAGCAACTGGGCCAAGAGGCTCACTACTCTCACTTCAGCAGACATCAGATGGTGTACTCAGAGCACCAAGGGCAGAGATATGATCACCAGCTGTGGGCACTTTCCCAATGTGCCCTTAATAGGAGTTAAGGGAAGTATCAATTACAACCCTCTGCTATTCAAGAGGCAATTGGGCTATGCATTGGTCCATACTCCTAAGACACAGGACCTGATTGAGACCCTCTACTGTGAGAACAAGATTAGTTTGGCTGTTGTTAGGCAGGCTGTCTGGGCCTGGGATCATGTTCGAACCAAGGGAATCACCATTTTGGGGAAGTGCAATAATGTGGCATCAGTCCAATATTATGAGTGGTCCCATGCTAGGGCCCAATTCTCTGGAATGCCCTTCACCATAGAAGACATGCCTGAGTCATCTTCAGCACCACCCCCTGCCACCATCAGTTTGGAGGAGTTTGAGAGCTTGAAGGAAAGAAATGAGAAGTTAACCCAAGCCCTGCAGAAGACCCTCAGGGAGAGGAGTGAAGGTGTGAGGGAGATTGAAAGACTGGAGAAGTTGAAAGTGGAACACTTGACTAAGATCGAGAAGTCTGGAGATTATATCAACAAGTCCAAAGCTGGTGAACAGATTCTGAAGAATGCTTGTAAAGAAGCCCAGTTTCAGAGAGCAAGAACAGACTTGTATTTGAAGGAAAGTCAGGCCAGGTGGGTCCGGATCACTGAGGCCCGTACTCTAGAAGACAAGAGAGCTCAAGACAAGATGGAGCAGATGGAAAAAGCCCTGGCAGCAGCCCAGAAGGAAATATCAGAGCTAGAAATCAGAGCTGGAGTGAAGAGGTCTAAAGACCAAAGTCAGAACAAGAAGTTGACTGCAGCTGTTGCAACAAGAAACCTTCTCATCAGAGGTCTCACGGAGCGTCCGGCTGATCCTGTGACCGAAGCACTTCTTAAGGAAGTTCGTGAGGATGAGTTTGGCCTTGGAGTTTGATCATTTGCTTGTTGTTGTTCCTTTTCATGTACTTTTGCTTTTTTTGTGATGTATTTTGACCCCTTAGGGGGCTAGTGTTGTAAAATGAACAAGTTGTATTATTTCATCTTATGTAATATATTTGTGTTGGTTTCTGTCTGGGTTCACATCAAAAGCAACTTCAACAGCATCATCTTCAAAGGTCTGGAAGGGTCAAAACTGAAGGCCAAACCGGATACCTTGAGAACAAATAAGCATAACTGCATTGCATGCTAACCCTTTTGTTTGTTTTGTAGGTTTTTGTTTTGTTGTTGCTAACCTCTGTTGTGATGTTCAGGAATTATTGCTTGCCGCCGGGTATTTCCTCTCAACAGGCCTCACAGGTACCCAACTAGAAACAACCTTCCGGGAATTCAGATGGATCAGATGCAGCAAGATCTTACGGAGGTCAGAAACCAGATGGCGAACGAAAGACTGGAGATGAGAACCCAGATAACACAATTCATGGAAGTGATGAACAACTTAGCTCAAAGCCAAGAGAGGCTCAGAACTTTGGTAGAAGGGAGGAATCAAGATGAGCCCCATGTGGGGACTGCTGGCACAAGTAACAACGAGAGGGTCCAACCTCATGTCAATCCCCCAGTTTTTGGACCCCATCTCCATCCAGAGGCCAACATCCCAGTCAATATACAAGGGACTGCCACAGCAGGGAGAGTACTTCAAGAAGATCCTCAGGAGGACCAATTTACAGTAATGGGTGCTGGAGAGGAAACTTATGATAGGCGGCTGGATGAAATAGCCGAGAAGTTGAGGTCCTTAGAATCTCAAAATTCTTTGGGGTTCGACGTCATGGACATGGGTTTGGTAGAAGGGGTCAGGATCCCCCATAAGTTCAAACCTCCTTGTTTCGAAAAGTATAATGGGACTTCCTGTCCCCGAACCCATCTGCAATCTTTCCTCGGGAGATTAAAAGCTTATACCATGGATGAGAAATTGTGGATGTTCTATTTCGAAGATAGTTTGACTGGAGCATCGAGGGAGTGGTATTCCCATCTGACAAGAGCAACTGTAAGATGCTGGAAGGACCTGGCAGAGGCCTTCATCAGACAGTATCAGTATAATCTGGATATGGCACCCAATAGGACCCTCCTAATGGGGATGTCACAATCATCAAGGGAGAGCTTCAGAGAATATGCTCAAAGATGGAGACAGCTTGCTGCTGCTGTCCAGCCACCTATGTCTGAAAGAGAAATGGCTGATATGTTCATGAATACCCTTCAGGGAACCTATATTGATAGGCTAGCTGCCTTCTCCTCCACCAGCTTCGCAG
The DNA here is from genome assembly GCA_963966055.1 of Lathyrus aphaca. Lineage (NCBI taxonomy): Eukaryota > Viridiplantae > Streptophyta > Magnoliopsida > Fabales > Fabaceae > Lathyrus > Lathyrus aphaca. Next base: position 199,455,577 of record OZ014519.1, on the reverse strand, counting down.
ATGTTGTCATAGCTGGGGAGAGAATTGAAAGCCTGTTGAAAATGGGAAAGATCTTAGACAACGGTGCAAGCTCGTCCAGTGGTACGAGAAAGCCTTTTGCAGGCCCGAGAAGAACTGGCGAGGCTAATGCCATCCACACCAACAGGGGTAGGCCCCAGTATGCCCAGAGGTCAATAGCAGCAGTCACTATCCCTGCTCCAGCTCATCCACAGCCAGTCTATCAACCTCCTCAACAAAACTTCCAACAACAACCTCAGTATCATCAGCAGAATCAATATCCTCCAAGAAACTACAACAACAACAACTCCAACAACAATAATCAACAGAGGCCATTCCAGCAGAGGCCATCCCAAGCTAACAGAGTGATCGACCCGATCCCAATGCCGTATGCTGCCTTGCTGCCACAACTTCTGAAACTCAACCTAGTTGAGCTAAGAACGTTGGCACCTCCGGATCCCAACAGTCTACCAAGAAACTATGACTCCAATGCTAGGTGTGCTTTTCACTCAAACGCACCTGGTCACAGTACAGAAAAATGCAGGGCTCTGCATATGAAGGTACAAGACTTGGTAGACTCCAAGGCTCTGAATTTTGCACCTCCGCCCAATGTCAATAAAAACCCAATGCCAAACCATGGTGGTCCCCGAATTAACGCTATTGAAGAAGACCAACCGTCTTATTTAATAACCAGTGTGGATCAGATCAGGACACCATTGGTGGAAATCAAAGCTCAACTCCGCGAAAACCAAATATTTCCGGGGTGTGAACTAGGGTGTCCCTATTGCAATATTTCATGGAATGGGTGTGAGGACCTGAGGAATGGCATTGACAGCCTTATTCAGAGTGGCCTGCTACAGATCACTACATCATTTCCGACAAATCTGGCAACTTCATCAACAACGGTTTCAGAACCTCCTACAACTACAGCAACTATTGTTCCCGACAATTCACAAGCAACATCAACAAATACTTCACCTGTCCTCCCAAATGATCAGTTTTCAACAGTTTCTCCTGCTACAACTTCAGCTTCATTCCATTTCGAATCTCCATCAACAACAACAACAGTCCTTCCAACAGAACCTCCTACAACACCAGCAATCAATCATGAAGATGTCTCTACTGTTACCATATTCTACGATCCTGAAAATAATTCCGCCTACCATTCAGAAGGCGCTGCTCCCGCCAGAGCACCAGTTACAATCTTTTATGATCCACAAACAATAACAGTCCCTTCAGCAGCAGCAATCAGTCCGGTCACTGTCACGGTGCCTGGACCAGTACCATATGAAAGCAATAGGGCCATCCCCTGGCACTATGGCTCTGACGTGTACTGCGAAGGAAAAAGAATCACTCTTGAAACACCCACACCTGCATCACAAGTAGATAATGTGGGGGGAGGCGGAGGCTTCACTCGAAGCGGACGTCTCTTTGCTTCACAAGTTCAAAGACCTACTGCCGAAGCAGAGGCTGCTGCCAAGGCAAAGGGTAAAGGCCCGGTGCAGGAAGATCCAGCTGCCAAAGAAGCCCTGAAAACTCCATTTGATCAGGAAGTTGACGAGTTTATGCGGATCATCAAAAAGAGTGACTATAAAATTGTGGATCAACTTCACCAGACGCCATCCAAAATCTCCATCCTCTCACTGCTTATGTGCTCCGAAGCCCATCGGAATGCTCTACTTAAAGTCCTGCACGCAGCTTACGTGCCTGAGGAGATTACTGTCAACCAGTTGGAAACCGTGGTTGGAAATGTTACTGCTAGCAACGGGCTAGGGTTTACCAATTCTGACCTGACAGTGGATGGCCGCAACCACAACAAAGCCTTGCACATAACCATGGAATGCAAAGGAGCTGTCCTTTCTCATGTGCTGGTGGACACAGGTTCTTCCCTGAATGTCCTACCAAAGAAGGCTCTGGTGAAGTTAGAATATGATGGATTGGCATTGAGACCCAGCAACCTGGTGGTAAGAGCCTTTGATGGTTCGAAGAGATCGGTTCTGGGAGAGATAGAGCTGCCTGTGACAATTGGCCCACAGACCTTTAAAACTATCTTTTATGTGATGGACATTCAGCCCGCCTACAGCTGTTTGTTGGGTAGACCCTGGATTCACGCCGCTGGCGCAATAACGTCTACCCTTCACCAAAAGTTAAAATTTGAGTGGGAAGGCCAAGTTGTCACAATCTGTGGGGAGGAGGACATTTTTGTCAGCCACCTGGCCACCTATAAGTACATTGAAATGGATGGAGAGATCCATGAAACAATGAGCCAGGGGTTTGAAGCCTTGAATGTGAATGAAGCATCTGCTGTATCTGGTACTCCAATGTCATCATACCAACAAGCCCGGAAGGTTGTTGAAGAAGGAACTGCCCTAGGCTGGGGCAAGGTATTAGCTGTGGAGGAGAAGAAGGACAAATTTGGGTTGGGTTACAGACCAAATCAACATCAAGCAAAGGCTGCTGCAGAGCCTGGTTTTGTCAGTGGGGGAATGCTTACCCCCGATGCTATCAACTGTCTGGAAGACGAGCTGGAAGAGGAGCGCAATCTGGAGAATTGGATTCGTCCGAAGATCCCGGGGAGCAGTGTCTCGAACTGGTCTTCCCAGGAAATTATAAGAGTTACTCATGCAGAGTAATTATTATTTCCTGTATTTTTTATAGCATGCATCAAAGCCTTGCATCTTGCCCAAGATGACAAGACTCATTTTGTAATCAGGGCCATCTGTACTTTTGTGCAAACAAGATTAAATTAATGAAATATCAGACGTCTTTTTGCAAACGAGTCTTTTTCTTTTCTGCTCACTGTTTTTCCATTTTTCTTTTTGTACAAAAATAAATGGCGGTGTTTTCAAAATGATAACTTCATTCCACTTTTTTTTCTAAAACAAGATTAAAATCAATCACTAAAATGAACAAACTTAACCCTTGCAGAGAGTGCCTTCCTGACAGCACCGACAACAGCACGGCTATGACTTCGTATGACTTTGACAATCCAATCAATCAAGCTGATGAAGGGGTTGAAGAAGAGTATGAGCTCCCTGAAGAGCTAGCCAGGTTGTTGAGACGGGAGGAAAAGGTTATCACTCCTCACCAGGAGGAGATTGAAGTGATTAATCTTGGTACTGACGAAGACGTGAAGGAAGTAAAAATCGGGGCCTGCCTGCAAGACTCAGTGAAGAGACAACTGACAGATCTGCTTCAAGAGTATGTTGATGTGTTTGCTTGGTCGTATCAAGATATGCCAGGGTTTGACACCGACATTGTTGTGCACAAGCTGCCTCTGAGGGAAGAATGCCCGCCAGTTAAACAGAAGCTGCGCCGAACTCGCCCAGACATGGCTATGAAAATCAAGGAAGAGGTACAAAAGCAATGGGACGCCGGGTTCCTTGCTGTGACTAGCTACCCACCGTGGGTTGCTAATATAGTACCTGTGCCTAAGAAAGATGGCAAAGTAAGAATGTGTGTTGATTACCGGGATCTGAATAGAGCCAGCCCGAAAGATGATTTCCCATTACCTCACATTGATGTATTGGTTGATAACACGGCTCAGTTCTCGGTATTCTCCTTCATGGACGGATTTTCAGGATATAATCAGATCAAGATGTCACCTGAAGACATGGAGAAGACAACCTTCATCACACCTTGGGGCACGTTCTGTTACAAAGTGATGCCATTCGGACTGAAGAATGCTGGTGCCACATATCAACGGGCTATGGTAACATTGTTCCACGATATGATCCACAAGGAAATAGAATGTTATGTGGATGATATGATCGCCAAGTCCCTTACTGAAGAAGATCACCTGGTGAATCTGCTGAAGTTGTTCAAGCGTCTGAGGAAATACCAACTGAAGTTGAACCCCAACAAATGCACATTCGGGGTGCGATCCGGTAAGTTGCTGGGCTTTATTGTAAGCGAGAAAGGGATTGAGGTTGACCCTGATAAAGTCAAGGCTATTCAAGAAATGCCTGCACCGAAAACTGAGAAAGAAGTTCGAGGATTCTTAGGTCGATTGAACTACATTTCAAGGTTCATATCTCACCTTACAGCGACCTGTGAACCCTTGTTCAAGCTGCTAAGAAAGGAACAAACGGTCAGGTGGAACGAAGACTGCCAGAAGGCTTTTGACAAGATCAAAGAATATCTACAAGAACCTCCAATCCTTATGCCTCCAGTTGAAGGAAGACCTCTGATTATGTACTTGACAGTGCTAGAAGAGTCAATGGGGTGTGTGTTGGGCCAGCATGACGAGTCTGGTCGAAAAGAGTATGCAATATACTACCTAAGCAAAAAGTTTACCGACTGTGAACAACGTTATTCACTGCTCGAGAAAACTTGCTATGCTTTAGCGTGGGCTGCTCGCCGACTGAGGCAGTATATGTTGACCCACACTACCTTATTAATCTCAAAAATGGATCCAGTTAAGTACATTTTCGAGAAGCCAGCTCTTACCGGTCGGGTTGCAAGATGGCAGATGATTCTCACAGAATACGACATACAGTACACCTCTCAGAAAGCCATCAAGGGCAGTGTACTATCTGAATATCTTGCTGAGCAACCCATTGATGATTACCAGCCTATGAGGTTTGACTTCCCTGATGAAGACATCATGTTCATTAAAGCAAAAGATCCCGAAGAGCCTATTCACACTGAAGGGCCTAACCCGGAGGAAGAATGGACTATGATGTTTGATGGGGCTGTTAACATGAATGGCCGTGGTGTTGGTGCAGTACTCATTTCACCAAAGGGAGTTCACATGCCTTTCTCGGCAAAACTCACTTTCAACTGCACTAACAACGAAGCTGAATACGAAGCTTGCATTATGGGTCTTGAGGAAGCCATTGACCTCAGGATCAAGACATTGACCGTATTCGGAGATTCAGCTTTGGTAGTCAATCAGACCAACGGAAAATGGTACACCCACCAAGATCATCTGATACCTTACAGGGATTATACAAGAAGGTTACTGACTTTCTTCACAACAGTCAAGCTTGAGTATATCCCTCGGGACGAGAATCAGTTTGCAGATGCTCTTGCTACCATTTCATCCATGATCAAAGTTCAAGCGGCTAACTTTGTACCCCAGATTTCGGTGTCCAGACTCGATAGACCGGCATATGTATTTGCAGCGGATGTTGTAAAAGATGATAAGCCTTGGTTCCATGACATTAAGTGCTTCTTGAAGGATCAAGCATACCCACCCGGGGCATCTTCCAATGATAAGAAGACTTTGAGAAGGCTTGCTGGTAGTTTCTTTCTGAACACTGATGGGTCTTTATACAAAAGGAACTTTGATATGGTACTCCTCAGATGTGTTGATAAGACGGAAGCAGATTTGCTGATGCATGAAGTGCATGAAGGCTCTTTTGGTACCCATGCCGGAGGACATGCAATGGCTAAGAAGTTGTTAAGATCAGGTTATTACTGGATCACAATGGATGCAGACTGTTGTGCTTACGCCAGAAAATGTCATAAGTGCCAGATCTACGCAGATAAGGTGGATGTGCCTCCCAATCCTTTGAACATCATGTCTTCACCATGGCCCTTTGCTATGTGGGGTATCGATATGATTGGCAAGATTGAGCCGACTGCTTCAAATGGTCACAGATTCATCCTGGTCGCCATTGACTATTTCACCAAGTGGGTTGAAGCAGCCTCATATGCAAATGTTACAAGACAAGTGGTAGCCCGATTCCTGAAGAGAGACATCATCTGTCGGTATGGAGTGCCCGAGCGAATCATTACTGATAATGGTTCCAACTTGAACAACAAAATGATGGCAGAGCTGTGCCGGGACTTCAAGATCCAACATCACAATTCTTCTCCTTACAGGCCAAAGATGAATGGCGCTGTTGAGGCGGCAAATAAGAATATTAAGAAGATTGTGCAGAAGATGGTAATCACCTACAAAGACTGGCATGAAATGCTACCGTTTGCCTTGCATGGTTACCGCACATCAATCAGAACGTCCACTGGGGCAACACCGTATCAACTTGTATATGGTATGGAAGCAGTCCTACCTGTTGAAGTTGAACTACCCTCGTTACGGGTGTTAATGGATGTTAAACTGAGTGAAGCAGAATGGGTTCGGTCCCGATTCGAACAACTGAGTCTGATTGAAGAGAAAAGACTGGCTGCAATTTGTCATGGGCAGTTATATCAGAAGAGAATGAAGAAGGCCTTCGATCAGAAAGTCAGGCACCGAGAGTACCAAGTGGGAGATCTTGTGCTGAAAAGAATCCTCCCTCCTCATACAGACCACAGGGGCAAATGGACTCCAAATTATGAAGGACCATTCGTTGTAAAGAAAGTTTTCTCTGGTGGGGCACTGATGCTCAGCACCATGGATGGTGAAGATTTCCCATCCCCTGTGAATTCAGATGCAGTTAAAAAATACTTCGCATAAAATGACCCGCTGGACATAAAAACAGAATGTAAGTCCAGGCAAAAATAGGGCATCCCGGCGAGTCAAAAACAGAATAAAAGACTCGGGCAAAAGTAAGGGAAAATGAATAAAAAATGTACACCCGCTGAGTTGAAAAGCCGCATTGGACAGCTCAGGCAAAAATGGGTATCCCGATGGATTGAAAACCCGAAAGGGCGATCCATGCAAAATAAGGGAATAAGCGAACAACTGCATTCTGAATTCGTCTGTATCACCTACAACTTGGTAAGTTTCAAAGGATCAAGCATCAATCAGAATCAACTCTCTCCAGAAAGCAAGACGAGAAGAACGTCATTGTCATACGAGTCATAGCAGAAGAGGAAGCTCCTCAAAGCGTCGCCAACACTGCCAGCTTTTTATTTCTCAATTTGTAACAGTCTCTTCATTTCAGGAGATATGTTTCCTTGACTGTATCTTGCCAATTCAGGGCACATGAATTAATAAAATCAGATTTTCGGTCATGTTTCGTTTTACATTTATGTTTTGCAAAGAGTTGTCTGATATCTCTAAAAATACAATTGCATAAGTACAGATGCCTTTCTCTAAAAATAAAAACACATGCTTACAGGGAATGTGATTATTCTCGAAAGTACTTAACTCCTATGACGGAATCCGGTAAGGGATACCTCGGGACCTTTTGTACGTTTCCTTACCTTTGCAAGTTTGCAGGTATCCAGAACGCAACCTGGGGCATGCAAGTTACGTCTTAGCAAGATGGCGAATCGTTATCAACTCGGTCTATCTTCCACGTGGCACTGGAAGGTGCCCATTTCCCCAGCGAAGTTGCCAAATCAACATGCACTCAATCTTAGCATCTGAAATGCTCTATCCCCAGCTGAGTTGCCTCTCGCAATTCCCCAGCCGAGTTGCCATTCATCCTCAGTTGAGTACAGGAGTCAGGGAACCATCTCCCCACAGAATCTTCAGCCTCTATCCAGAAGAGCAGCGCATAGGAGATCACAACAGAGTGAAGAAAGCTTCTACAAACCCCAGCTGGGTCCCGTATTATAGGGATATGTCAATCAGTGACCTATATCCCCAGACAGATACATCACTAGATCTACCATTGATCTCATCCCCAGCTGGGATGTTCATTTCAAGAAGATCAACAGGAAATCTTCGCGGCAATGGGATCCGAATTCCGGATCGGTGCCTCTTTGCATAATCATAGCATTCGCATCATATTATACCCTCAGAGCGTAGCATTCCGTCTAATACGGAGCATTACGGCAAAAATCAAATGCATAGCATAATCATAAGTCATGTTGTGAATTGAACGCTTGTGACTAGTAACCATTCATCAGAACACAGATTACTTTCCCCCAACATCCCCACCAGAGCCCCAGCAAAAGCAGCTGCCTCTCAAATCACAAACACCAGTATATACACCTTTTGGCGCCCGTCCGTGCCATCTTTCCCCAGTAAAGTCGCCTGAACACTCTTTACAAACAAATCATCCTTATTGCAGATACGTCCTGACACCCGTCCGTGTCATATCCCAGCAGAAAGCCAAAGAGGTCCTCTTTGCACTCACATATACCTATACATACACTTTTCTTGACACCCGTCCGTGTCATATCCCCAGCGCAGTCGCTTACACCTTCATCACCCATATACTTGTTATTATTTTACTTTTCTCTTTGACACTCGTCCGTGTCACTCTCCCCAGCAGATAAACACTCATCTATACACCACTCGCTCTTATACAGATACCCGTCCGTATCTTGTATACATCATTACTTGTATCCCCACAGATTCAACAGTAGTCCTTGTTTTTTGTTAACCGGTTGGTACTCGTCCGTACCATCATCTCAGAACATTGCGTCTAGTGTCTGTTTCTACATGATACTCGTCCGTATCATAGTCTTAAGGATGCTCGTCCGCATCTTTAATCCACACACCGTGTCAAAACACTTATGTCTTCTTGAATGTAGATACCCGTCTGTGTCTACTATTCCCCAGAAGGATTCTTTCAGATGCAACACTCGTCCGTGTTCTTTGGTAACCAGTTGATACTCGTCCGTATCATCATCTCCGAACATGTGTCAGTTTGTTTCTACATGATACTCGTCCGTATCATAAGTCTTAAGGATGCTCGTCCGCATCTTTAATCTATACACAATACCAAACACTTATACCTTTTGTTTTCTTGGATGTAAACGCTCGTCCGTGTTTACATTATCCCCAGTAGATCACCAACAAATTTTCTTTTTATCTAACACTCGTCCTGTGTTATGATACCTTTGAGAGCAGCCGTACCATGCTGAGTGGTCGTCCTCCACTTCTTGATGGTCGTCCTCCATCATGCTCATCCGATGGCCGTCCCCATCGTTGATTTTTAGCAGCCGTCCCCTGCTAGGTGGTCGTCCTCCACCTTTTGATGATCGTCCTTCATCACTTTATCCAATGGCCGTCCCCATTGTTGATTTTGGTTATCTGACATTCGTCCTATGTCATGACAAACCTCGAGAGCAGCCGTCCCCTGCTGAGTGGTCGTCCTCCACTTCTTGATGGTCGTCCTCCATCATGCTCGTCCGATGGCCGTCCCCATCGTTGACCTTTTCCTATCCGATGGCCGTCCCCATCGTTGATATTTTCGGCAGCCGTACCCTGCCAGGTGGTCGTCCTCCACCTTTGATGGCCGTCCCCATCATATTTCTTTTATCCCCAACAGAGCAGCCGTCCCCTGCTAGGTGATCGTCCTTCACCTTTGATGGCCGTACCCCATCATCTGTTTATTCCATTTATTCTTTCACCCGAAGGCCGTCCCCGTCGTGGTCCCTTTTCCTTTTAGCCCGATGGCCGTCCCCATCGTTGGTTACTTTGCTTTGTGAACTTGATGGCCGCCCCCGTCATGTTTCATTAACTTCCAAAGAATTTTACAATTTTATCTTGATGGCCGTCCCCATCATGATATCTTATTTTTCCAGCTAGTCGGCCGTCCCCGTCTTAGCTTTACCTTTTAGCCCCAGCATGTCGGTCGTCCCCGTCATCGCTTTACTTCGCTTTTATCCCCGGCATGTCGGCCGTCCCCGTCATTGCTCTTTACCCAGCAGTCGTCCTCTGCTCGACGGTCGTCCTCCGTCGCCTATACTTTACAATATACTTTATTTTTCTGTTACAATCTATATCCCTTTTCTTCTTCATTCTGTGAGTGCAAAGTTTGGACTGTCTTTGGTATTCAACCACAAGTTATCTTGTTTGCCTGTTAAGCCGTCGCTTACAACCTGCACAGCTAACTCATGTTTGAATAGGGGCAGCTGTAAACACCCCAAATTTGCCCTCACCCATTCACACCATGGCTTGTGATCATCTCATATGCATAAACACAAGCATATCATCTCACATCTCATTTTTGATTCACTGCATAGCTTCTAAGGCATCTGCACCTAGGGTTTGTGATCTGAGCAATCCCAAAGCATCTTGAGCCATTCCAAAGGCCACCAATCACTTCAAAGGGGTCCATGTGTGTTCTTACATCATATTCCATCTCCTCAAAGTCAAAAAATTGCAAAGGAATCACAAGAACTAGGGTTTGAGTGGATGCAGAGCTAGTTTGAACTGCACAGTTGACTGAAAATTAGGGTTTTGGTTTCAGAGGCCATAACTCCAAATTTTTTGGTCATTCTTGTTTCCATTGATCTCTATATGGTATAGGGAGTATGCATATCAATTTTCATGAAGAAATTCCATGGGGAAGTCATCTGATCAAGGGTTGACTTTTCAAGACAAGTCAGTGCAAAATCAGGGCATCTGAGGCCCCCAATGACCCAGCCAATGGGTGATCTTCATCATTTTGAGTGTATATGATCTTTATTTGATCATGGAAGAAGGTTGAAGTTCATAGAAATCAAGAATTTAGGGTTTTTGCAAATGTTGACTTTTTGGGCATAGTTGACTTTTCAAGAATGCACCATTTTAGGTCATTTTTCAAGCCATGATTCATGATTCAAAAATGCTTCAAATGGAAAAACTTTGGTCATGAAAGTTGTAGATCTCATCTTTCCCTTTTCAAAAAGTACAAGAACATGATCAAATTCTTTTTGAATCAAAAGTTATGGTGTGGCAAAGTTAGCAAAAATCATTAAATTTCAAGTTATGCACTAAATGGAAAACTTGCAAATTCATGTATCAAGCATTCTAGTGACTTCAAAGTGACTTCAAAACTTCATCACATGATCACATATGCCCTAAAAAACAGAATTGGCCCAAGGGATTCTTCATTGTTTGCCTTGATTTTCAAGAAGTCCATAAGACATTTTCCATTACAAGTGCAAAGTTGGATTTTTGGCATAGTCATTTTCCAAGGAATTATGTGGTCTCTAGCTGACTTTTAAACATTGCCATGACTAAAAGAAGTGCCATGCCACAAAATTCAGCAAGCATTGTTTCATGTGTATGGCACAAAATCATGAGAAAGTACAAAGTTGTCAAGTTGCAAAAACTAGCATAGCTTGTCATCCACATGTTGCAGTCAGCCACAAGCAATCCAAGGGCTCTCCTCAACCCTAGCTGGAGCAAGACAAGACTTGAACCTGCTGCTGCCATGACCCATACTCTCAATGACACAAAATTGACTTTTTTGCAAAAGGCACCCATACTCTTGGCACAGTACACAGCCACCCTACTAACCTGCCTCACAGTCTATCCACACAAGTTGGAGATGATATAGCTAAGCATTGAGCATTGAGGCTGGCCAGAACATGACATACACAAAAACTCACCATTTTGCATAAGCCTTCGAATTTCTCTCCACAGCATACAAACACAAGAACCATCTTCACCAATCATCTCACCACACTTCATAGGCCTGAAACCACCAAAGTTCAAGCCTGAAACAAGCCTGACCTGAGCTTCACCATTCCCCACCCTCAGAACCAGTTCTCTTCGAATCTCACTATCCAGCCATCAAACACTTCATTTTCCTTCACCAACAAGTCAAGCATACCACAAGGAGTCAAAACCACCCTTTACTTTGAACTGAAACAGCCTGCACACAAAGCTCATTTTCTGCTACACCAGAACTGGTTCTCACAAATCAGCCATCCACAAGAGCTTTGAAGCCTTCCATTAGCATCAAGGGGTACAAGGGAGTCCATTTGCACGCAAGGAAAGCTCTGGAAGCTCAGTTTTGAAGCTTTCCAGCTCAGGTATGATCATGGAAACTTTTCTCTCAAAGCTTGGTTTTTGAGTTATAAATTGATTATTCATGTCTTGCTGGTCATGGGGTTGGTTTCAGAATCAAAAATGAGTGAAAACTGAGCTTGTATGGTCCCTCTGAAATTTTGCCCGTAAATTTCTTTCCTTTCGATTCCTTTGATTCATGGTGCATAAATGTTGTTTGAGCTTGGATTCATGACCTAGGAAGTTAGAGGATCATTTAGGTGTGCTTGATTTGTAGAATAGGTGCCTGATTCGTGTTTTAGGGTTTTTGTGCAACCGGAGAAGATGACCGGAGCTCCCCTCCGGTCACCTGAGTTCGTTTAGCCCTAATTACAGTCATTAACTTCTGTTTGAATCTTGGGCGTTAGATCGTCTGACTCCATTGACTTCCCGCGTGGATAGATGGCCCAGATCCTTTGTTTTGCCCTAATCCTTTTGATTTGTTTAATTAATCATTAATTAAATAAATTTAATCAGAATCAACCATGGCCATTGGATGACGCGCTAGTCAATGCCTCCAAACCCAGTTCAAATCTCCACCCTTAGATCTGCTTACTTTCCTTTTTTCTTATTTTTATTTCATTATTTGTCATTTAATTTGCATAATTTATTAAAAATAGTTAAAATTGTTTAAAAATTATGAAATTTTTTATCCTGAATTTCATTAATTTTTATGACACAAAAATATTTTTATTTTATTTTTCATCATTAAAAAAGTATTTTTAAATATTTAAAAGATTATTTTTAATTGATTAATGGGAATTAATTAATTAAAAATACTTTTAGGTATTTAAAAATTACAAAAAAATTCATGAAATGTTCTAAGACATTTAGAAACATTGTCCAACCTTCAAACCAAATTTCTTTTTTGATCTTGATGCATTTTAAGAATTTTTCATTGAATTAAATCATTTTTTATGCATTAATTTGATCATAAGTTTAAAAATTCATTTCTGCCTATTGGAGAAGGTTGAGACATTGATTCTTCTTGCATTGTTTTCTATTTGGCATGTAGTTTCTAGGGTAAAAAGGCCATGAATTGTTCTTGCATTTTCAAATTGTTTGGCATTTGTTTTGTTAAGAACCCTAAAAAACCCTAATAACTTAGGAAATTCATATCTTGAGTTTGGTTGAGAGTTGAGAGCTCCCCTTTGGGCAGTGGTTTATTATAGGTTTAGGGTTTCTTTGGGTGCTATTTTCCATTTTTATCTTAGGGTTTTGTTTCTGTTTTGGATTTTTGTTTGATGTTTGATTCATGAACCCTAATTTGGGCTTCCATTTGCATCCTTCTTGCATTCCCTTGCATAACATGACTTGTCTTTGCATTTTGTGCATTCTTGTGATCCATTTGACATCTTAAGACATATAGAAAGCATGTTTGACCATTGCATTACATATTTGCCATGTCATTTATCTTGTATGATTCATAACTTTTCATGTTCATTCATGCTCCTTAACTTGCATCATTTGCATTCATAATCTTGTATGAACATCCCCATTGCTTTGCCTCATGTTTGCAGCACCTCATAACATCATAATCATCATCAACATGCTTCTGGTTTTGCTTAGCATCATGTCATCTCATCTCATTTAGCATTGCATTGCATTTCTTTCTAACATTTCAGGTGGTAAGTAAATTTGAGAGGTGAATTTGCCTTCACTTCTCATAACTTTTCTTTTCATCTCTCTTGCATCCATTGCTGCATTCTTATATGTGTTTGAGTTTGAGCTTGCTCATTCTTCTTCCTCCCACTTTCTTTCTTCAAGTGACTTGACTTCTTGAATGAAGCAAGTCACTTTGCTTCTCTTGATCTTATTCATCTGCTTCTTGGTGGCTCCTCTGAAGATTGCTCTTGAAAACCTCACAAACCTTAGGATCATCCAAGCATGACAATGAATTAGGGTTTTGATTAGTCCCCCCATAGTTTTACCTTTGTGTCTCTCTTTGAGTCTTCTCTTCTCATCTCAAAATCAGGGACTAAACCCTAAAGGCTTTAAGACTTTGTGATTAAGCTCATGCCTGCATCCTTCTCTTAGGATGGAGTGTATAACTTTAATCCTAAGTCTTGAACCCTTTATGTGTTTAAATCTCTTAATCAATCCATCTAATAATTATCAAGACATCACACTTGTAACTTGGGCCTTGCATTAGGGTTCTAATTCTTCCTTAAGTGGTTAAGAAGGACTAACCCTAGTGTTAATGGACAAGTCCCCCTCAAGTTGTCTTACAAACAATAAAATTCACTTCATCATCCTACCATTAATTAAAATCCATTTAATCAAAGGCTTGTTTTGTCATGAGTTTAATCCCTAATCATGGATTAAGTTGAGGAGCTTTCCTCAGCTTAAACACTCTCAGCTATTATCCTTCTTTTAGGATGGTGTAGTGGGTCTGTTTAATCCTTGATTATGGCTTAACCTCATTACATAACACTAAACAAAAACTCCAAAAACATCTAAATAATCACAAGTAGGTTAATGATCTTAATCCTACATCAAAGGTGATTAAGTGTGAGAATCTGACTTCACACTTAAGGTATTCTCATTACCCCTAATCAGAGGGAAGATGTGATGAGTTTACTAACCCATTGGTTTAGGCTTAAGCTCATTATCTTATGACAAACTTTCAAAAGCAATAAAAGACTGAAAACTCAAAAACAAACAATAATCGTCTCCTCCGGGATTCTTTTCTCATCATCTTCACTCACAAATGAGAACTTGCTTCTTCCGTCTAATGCAAGACAGTAAGCACCTGAGCCAGACAGGTCATACACTTGAGCATTGACAAGCAAGCAGTTCACAAGTCAATTCATCTTTCAGTCTCTTTGGGTCGAACTACGGTGTTATGACTTCCTCATTGCACGAGAGGATACGTAGGCATAACTTAACAGTTATCGAACAAAAGTCTCTGTCCATTCCCCCTCCTTCTAGCCTCATTCTTTTAGCCTCATGATCTTGAGCAGTTCACTCTTATCCTTGCACTAACACTGTATATACTACACTGCACTCTTTTACACTGACACCTGTACATTCTTTTCCAGCTATTTTATGCACAGATTGCACTGACACTACCCCTTTAAAACACAAATCTTTTAAGCGTGGATCCCGTCGAGTACGACGGACAATCTGGGTGCTAATACCTTCCCAGGTTGTAACCAACCCCCTTTCTCAGTCTCTCTGGTTCGCAAACCGTCTTATCCATCTTTTTCTAGGTTTATGCAGCATTACCTTTCCTCCGGGATAAAAATGCCTAGCTGGCGACTCTATTCATCTCCAGTGAGTTCACGGCTGTGTGTTCTCACTGTTCCCTTCGCCGACCGATCGCGTCTGTACCTTCATTTGATCATGTCCCATTTGTCGGGAGCGACAAACACTAGACACCCTATTTAGTCTTCTGAAATTCGTACTCAATTCTATGAGTTTCTGTTGTTTAAATAGGTATCTGAATTTTGGGCTTTCTGTAGAATGATCCAGCCCTACTGTGCAGCAACTGTCACCTTGAATTTAGGGTTTGTTACCTCCTATATTCTAGGTGCATTAGGTCTTCTGTTTTAATCTGAATCTTCAATTTAAAACTCCCTACAGATGCACCTTGTTCTGTTTTTATCCAGCATTAATTAATCCCAGATAGTTCTCCTTAAATATCTCTGATCTGTTAATCAATAATTAATTCTGGTAGCAGGTCTGAGATGTCTCAACATCTGTTGGGACATCCTGAAAAACTGAACTTAATTTATTCACACAATGTCCCAACATCTGATGAGACATCCTGAAATAAATTCACATACTCTGTTTGATAATGTCCCAACATCTGATAGGACATTCTGAACTGAATTTAACATTTCTTGTTTGGTCAAAAATTCTGCCAATTCTTAAACATCTACAAACTCCCCCTTTGGCTAATTTTTGGCTAACATCTTTTCTGGATTTCAGAGTGCAGCAGAAGTTCTTTTTATCAGAGTATAGCATTACCTTTCTGTTGATTCTTATTTGAGATTACTCCCCCTCAAACAAATATGTGTCCAGTCTTGTTGCAACAGAAATACACACTGATTCAGTTCAGACAGAAACAAACAGATTTCATTCAAAAATTAAACAGCAGTACAAATTTGTTGTTGTTCTCCCCCTTGGTAGACACAAAATTAGGGGCCAAAGACACTATTACTGTCATTACATTGCTGTCATTACATTTGCCTCACATACATTGATCACTCAGATTCATCACTCTCAGTTGCTTCCTCCACCTCAGTGTCTTCATCTTTATCAGCTTCACTTTCAGCTTTACTGTCTTCATCAGATGCAGCTGTCTGATCTTCTTCACTTTCCAACCTCTTAATTATTTCCTACAGCTTCTTCTTTCTAGATTCAAGCTCTTTGCAGGTGCACTTTAGCTCAGCAATTAATTCTTTCTTGGAGATTGGATTCTTAGCAGAGGAGGGACCAGCAGATGTCCCAGCAGGTGTTTCAACATCTGCAGCATGGTGACTGAGAAATAATTTGTAGTGAAAAGCCAGGGGGCTCTCTCTCTTGCATGCAGTATCCTTGTCAGTTAAAATCCCAGGATATTGATTGAGTACAATACCACACAACAATGATGGAAAGGCTATTGGTAGCTTGGTTGCAGAGGAGCTGGCATGCTTCATGGTTTGATCAAAGATAAAAGCTCCAAAGTCCAGCTTGGTTTGAGTCCCCACAGCATAGATGAATCTGGCCAGACCAGTTGAGATTGATGAAGTGTGGTTGGTAGGCACCCAATTAGAAGTACCAATCCTGTTCAGCATGGCATACTTTCTGGTAAACATGCTTACAGATAGCTTTCCCTTCACAGGCCATGCCTTGACCTGGTCAGCAGTTATCACCTTACAGACTTGATTATCTGTCTTGCCTAGCTCATTTGGTCCATCTGTTTCTCTTCCTAGATACTGATTTATGATTTGGGGAGAAAACTCCACACATCTACCTCTAACATAAACTTTTCTAAACTCAGAGGACTTACCATTTGAGCAATCCTCCTGAAGATTCACAATGAACTCTTTGACAAGAAGTTGATAGCAGGGAGAGAACTCTGAGACTGTCTTGAATAGTCCTGCAGCAGAGATTAGGTCAATGAGTTCTGTGCACTCAAGTGCATTGCTGCTTAGTTCTCTTTCCAAAGCAACCCTTCTTTGGTACACATATTTCCATCTGTTGACACTGGAGACATGATGGAAGGATATGTTGTCCAAGGGAGCTTCTGGAACAACAGTTGAAGCTCTAGCTGGTGCTGGTCTCTTCTTGGGAGGAGATGTTGGGACATCTGATCCAACATCTGAATCTGATGATGTGACAGCTTTTCTCTTCTGGGTTTGAACTTTACTCCATGATTTTGTTGGCCCAAAAGTAGCTTTAGCTTTGCCTTTCTTTGGGGAGGCTTTCTTCTTCTCAGGAATTGCTGCTTCAGCTTGCATCTTTCCTTTCATGGACCTGAGCCTTTTGGCTATGCTGGGTTTAACAGATGCTATGATTTCTGCATCAGAGTCCTGCTCCTGGTTGACCACTGGAGGAGATTTAGCAGCTTCCTCTTCAGCTGGTTGATCAGCAGGGATTTGATCTTCATTTGAGGCTTTAGCCTGTTCTTCAGATACTTCTTCATCATTTTCATTTGAGGCTTTATTCTGGTCCTCAGTTTGTTCCAAATCAACATCAGATGAGTTCTTTTTCTTATCTTCAGATGTTCCAACATCTGTTGGGACATCTTGTTCTGCAGCAGTGTCCATGATTAGGAATGAAATTCCCAAGGAACTTGTCCAGACTGGTTTTGCCATCTGGAACTTATGCCATACAATGTCATATGACATGTTGGCACATCTCATTAACTGCTAAATATCACACAAACAGATTCCAAGTTTGCCCCTTAAGTTCTCAAATTGTGTAGCATCCAATGCTTTGGTAAAGATATCAGCTAACTGCAGATCTGTAGCTACATGCTCCAATGAAATCACCTTTTCTTCTACAAGATCTCTAATGAAATGATGTCTGATATCAATATGCTTGGTCCTGCTATGTTGGATAGGATTCTTTGATATGTTGATTGCACTTAAATTGTCACAGTACAATGTCATGACATCCTGTGGGACATTGTACTCAGTGAGCATTTGCTTCATCCAAACCAACTGAGAACAACTGCTACCTGCTGCTATGTACTCAACTTCAGCTGTAGATAAGGATACACAATTCTGTTTCTTACTGAACCAAGAAATCAGATTGTTTCCTAGAAAGAAGCATCCTCCTGAGATGCTTTTTCTGTCATCAGCACTTCCTGCCCAATCAGCATCACAGAAGCCAGTGAGAATTGGTTTGCACCCATGAAAGTACATTATGCCATAGTCACAAGTACCATTAACATATTTAAGGATTCTCTTAACTTGATTGAGATGACTGACTTTTGGATCAGCTTGATATCTTGCACAAACTCCTACTGCAAATGCAATGTCTGGTCTGCTAGCAGTCAAGTATAACAAGCTTCCAATCATGCTTCTATATAAACTTTGATCTACATTCTCACCCTTTTCATCTTTAGTCAGCTTTAAATGTGTGGGAGCAGGAGTTCTTTTATGAGAAGCATTTTCCATTCCAAATTTCTTCACTATGTTCTTGGAGTACTTACTTTGGGAAATAAACATTGAGTCTTCCATTTGCTTTACTTGCAGACCAAGAAAGTAGGTTAATTCACCTACTAGACTCATTTCAAATTCAGATTACATCTGCTTGACAAAATGTTTGACCATCTTATCAGACATCCCACCAAAGACAATGTCATCAACATATATTTGAGCAATCATGACATTTCCTTCTTCATCTTTAACAAACAGGGTTTTATCAATCCCACCTTTTCTGTATCCTTGCTTGATAAGAAATGTGGTTAGTCTCTCATACCATGCCCTTGGAGCTTGCTTCAAACCATAAAGTGCTTTCTTTAGTTTGTATACATGATTTGGACAGCTTGGATCAACAAATCCTTTAGGCTGTTCTACATATACTTCTTCATTAAGATAGCCATTTAAAAAGGCACTTTTCACATCCATTTGAAATAGCTTGAACTTTAAGATACAAGCAATTCCCAACAGTAGTCTTATTGATTCAAGCCTTGCTACTGGTGCAAAGGTTTCATCAAAGTCTACTCCTTCAATTTGAGTGTATCCTTGAGCTACAAGTCTGGCTTTGTTCTTTGTAACAACTCCTTGTTCATTTGACTTGTTCTTATACACCCATTTTGTTCCAATCACATTTATGTCATCAGGTCTAGGAACAAGATTCCACACTTCATTCCTTGTGAATTGACCTAATTCATCTTGCATAGCACAAATCCAGTATTCATCAGTGAGAGCTTCCTTGATATTTTTAGGTTCTATTTTGGAAACAAAACAAGAACCTGAAATCACTTCTCTTGATCTAGTGCTCACACCTCTGTTGGGATCACCAATTATCAAATCTTTGGGATGATCCTTCTGTATTCTGATGGAGGGAGGTTTGCTTGATTCTTCTGTCCTTGTATCAGTTTGAGTGAAGTTATATTGATCATTCTTTTCTTCAGCTTCAATCTTGATATCAGCAGATGTTCCAACATCTTCTGGGACATCTGTAGAATCATCATCAATTATCACATTTATGGACTCCATGATAACCTTGGTTCTAGAATTAAATACTCTATATGCTCTGCTGTTTATAGAGTATCCAAGGAAAATTCCTTCATCACTTTTAGGATCCATTTTTCTCCTTTGCTCCCTATCTGCCAGAATATAGCATTTACTTCCAAACACATGAAAGTACTTCACAGTGGGTTTTCTGCCCTTCCAGACTTCATATATTGTGGACAGGGTTCCTTTTCTCAAGGTAACTCTGTTATGGATGTAGCAGGCAGTGTTCATAGCTTCAGCCCAGAAATACAGAGGTAACTTTTTAGCATGGATCATAGCTCTTGCTGATTCTTGAATAGTTCTATTCTTCCTTTCAACAATCCCATTCTGTTGAGGAGTGATAGGAGAAGAATACTCATGATTGATTCCTTCTGAAGAGCAGAAATCTAAGAACTTTTGATTCTCAAATTCTTTTCCATGATCACTTCTTATTCTGATCACACAGCTGGATTTTTCCCTTTGCAATCTTTGACATAATTCTTTGAATACATCAAATACATCTGACTTTTCTTTGATGAAGTTTATCCATGTATATCTTGAAAAATCATCAACCACAACATAGGCATACCTCTTACCACCAAGACTTTCAACCTGCATAGGTCCCATAAGATCCATATGTAAAAGTTCCAAAACTTTGGAAGTTGTCAGATGTTGGAGCTTTGGATGGGACATCTTGGTTTGTTTGCCTATTTGACATTCACCACATATTTTGCCATCATCAATCTTCAGTTTGGGAATACCTCTTACAGCATCCATAGATATGATCTTCTTTATGCCTCTGAAATGAAGATGACCTAGCCTTTGGTGCCATAGTTTTACTTCTTCTTCTCTAGCTAGAGAACAAGTTGAAGTGGGACTGAAGTCTAATGGCTCCCACATGTAACAGTTGTCTTTTGACCTTGCACCTTTCATGACAACTTCTTGCTCTTGGTTAGTCACTATGCATTCAGTTTTTGTAAAGTTTACACTGTATCCTTGATCACATAGTTGACTTATACTGATCAGGTTAGCAGTTAACCCTTTAACTAGCAATACATCATCTAGTCTTGGAACATCTTGACAGTCCAAGGTTCCAACTCCTTTGATCTCTCCTTTAGCTCCATCTCCAAAAGTTACATACCTGGATGAATGTGATTTTAAGTTCACTAGCAGATTCTTCAACCCAGTCATGTGCCTTGAACATCCACTGTCAAAATACCAGTCTTCTTTAGCTGATACTTTCAGTGATGTATGTGCTATGTATGCAGTACTTTTCTTTGACCAGATGAGTTGAGATTTCTTTTGATGCCTCTGCCCTGTGTGTTGTTCAGCTGATCTCAAAGCTTGATTGTTGATCTGGTTCTTGGGACTGTGGCTTTGATCAGTCTGAATGTCAGCTTTTGGTCTCCAAACCTTCTTGATGACCTCTGTCTTCTGCTTAGGAGGTTGCTGATTTCTTTGATGTCTATGCAGCACCTTTTTGATACCTTCTACTTTCTGTTTGGAAGGTTGCTGATACATCTGATTTGGATATCCATGTAGCTTATAACAGTGAGGTTTGATATGCCCAAATCTTCCACAGTGATGACATCTCCATCTTTGATACTTCTTCTTCATTTTGTTCTTTCCAGAATGTTGAGACATCTGTTGGAACATTATGTTTGTCTTTGTGTTCTGATGTTGAAGCATTTGTTGGGACATCTTGTTTGACTGTGTAATTTTTGAAGTAGCTTTGCTAGAGCTGGCTTCATCTCTGTTATATCCCAGTCCACTTTTGTCCCCTGAATGTTTATTATTGCAGAGAATAACACCCAGTGTATTTGAGCTGTTGTTCATCATTCTAACAGATTTGGACATATGTTCCAGCTTAGAATTGAGAAGAGTTACTTCACTTTTCAAGGTATCAATGATTACTTGATCACTTGCTTTTTCCTCTTCTAGTACTTCATTCTGCTTCTTTAGCTTTATAACCTCACTACATATTTCAGAGCTTCTTTTGTATAGATCTTTGAATGCTTGCTCAAGTTGTTCATAAGTAAGCTCTCCACAACTGGAATCACTATCATATTCACACAGTCCAGCTAAAGCAGTAATATGCTTAGCTGATTCTTCTTCTGAATCTCCTCCTGAGTCTTCATCAGACCAGGTTACAGATAGTCCCTTCTTTTGTCTTTTTAAGAAGTTAGGACATTCCTTCTTGATGTGTCCATATCCTTCACATTCATGGCACTTGATTCCTTTTTCTTGACTGGTCTTTTCAGCAAGATTTGATCTTCTGTTAGCATCATAGGTTCTCTTGTTTTCAGAAGAGTTTGTGAATCTTCCACTTGAATTTGATTTACCTTCCATACCTCTGAGAATCTGTTTGAACTGTCTTGCAAGCATAGCAATGTTGTCTGACAGGCTCTTATCATTTTCTGGTTCATTATCTTCTTCTTCATCAGTATTTGACACCAATGCTATGCTTTTGTTCTTTTTAACATGTGTGTCATTCATTCCCATCTAAAAAGTTTGAAGGGAACCAATGAGTTCTTCAGCTTTCATGGAACAAATGTCTTGAGCTTCTTCTATTGCTGTGACTTTCATGTCAAATCTTTTTGGCAAAGATCTGAGAATCTTCCTTACAAGCTTTTCATCAGTCATCTTTTCTCCCAAGGCTCCAGAAGTATTGGCTATATCCAAGATGTTCATGTAGAACTCATGAATTGATTCATCTTCCTTCATTCTCAAGTTTTCAAACTTGGTGGTGAGAAGTTGAAGTCTTGACATTTTTACTTTTGATGTTCCTTCATGAGTTGTCTTGAGGGTATCCCACACATCTTTGGCCAGCTCACAATGATGCACCAGTCTGAAAATATTTCTATCAATGCCATTGAATAAAGCATTTAGGGCTTTTGAGTTGCCTAGTTCTGAATCTTCTTCCTCTTTACTCCATTCTTCTTCAGGTTTCAGAACTTTTGATCCATCTTTGGTGTCTTGGACAGGATGTTTCCATCCAACATTTACTGCTCTCCATGCCCTGTTGTCAAGAGATTTTAAGAATGCAATCATTCTTGGCTTCCAGTAGTCATAATTAGATCCATCCAGAATAGGTGGTCTATTTACTGACCCTATATCTCTGTCCATGTTACAGAATTTGTTTTCCCTAGATCTCACCCAGTATAAACAGGCAGGGTGCCTGCTCTGATGCCAATTGAAATTCTGTGATCAGGTATGAGATGTCCTAAGAGATGTCCCAACACTTAATAGGACATTTGACAAATTTAACCAAAACTTAAACAGCAAGAAAAGTAAACAACACAGAAGTTTGTTAACCTAGTTCAGTGTATAACCACACCTACATCTGGAGGCTACCAAGCCAGGAGGAAATCCACTATTAGTAATATTAATTCTAGACTTAAACCACCCTGTTTAATCTATCACTTAATACTTACCCAATGCAATTTCTACCTAAGACTCACTTAGATAAGAGTACCCTACTCACTCCCCCTCAATCACCCAGTGATCAAGTTTACAAGTTTACAAAAGTTGAAGACATCCTTCAAACAATACAGCTTGATCTTACTTCACAGTTTCAATCAAGTCACAAATGCACTTTTGCTTAAAAGCTCATAAAGTGGTACATAAAAACAACTTGCTATTAAAACACTAGACACCCTATTTAGTCTTCTGAAATTCGTACTCAATTCTATGAGTTTCTGTTGTTTAAATAGGTATCTGAATTTTGGGCTTTCTGTAGAATGATCCAGCCCTACTGTGCAACAACTGTCACCTTGAATTTAGGGTTTGTTACCTCCTATATTCTAGGTGCATTAGGTCTTCTGTTTTAATCTGAATCTTCAATTTAAAACTCCCTACAGATGCGCCTTGTTCTGTTTTTATCCAGCATTAATTAATCCCAGATAGTTCTCCTTAAATATCTCTGATCTGTTAATCAATAATTAATTCTGGTAGCAGGTCTGAGATGTCTCAACATCTGTTGGGACATCCTGAAAAACTGAACTTAATTTATTCACACAATGTCCCAACATCTGATGAGACATCCTGAAATAAATTCACATACTCTGTTTGATAATGTCCCAACATCTGATAGGACATTCTGAACTGAATTTAACATTTCTTGTTTGGTCAAAAATTCTGCCAATTCTTAAACATCTACAAATTCTTTGAAGTATTTATCTGTAAACTGAGTGTCGTTGTCGGTCACAATGGCGAGCGGTACTCCGAACCGGGCGAGGATGTTCCTCTTGAAGAAACATAGTATGTTGAGTGCAGTAATTTTGGCTAAGGCCTCAGCTTCTATCCACTTGGTGAAATAATCGACGCCTACAATTAGGTATTTATTTTGGCCGGATTCGACGACGAATGGTCCTAAGATATCCATCCCCCATCATGCGAATGGCCAAGGCGACGATAGTGATTTTAGCTCGGATGGGGGTGCTACGTGTACATCCCCGTGTCGTTGGCACTTGTCGCACCTTTTCACGTGCTCTTTTGCGTCGTGTTGGAGTGTGGGCCAATAGTATCCTGCTCGAAGAATCTTTCGGGCCAACGACCGTCCGCCCGGATGTTGCGCATTAATTCCTTCATGGACTTCTCTTAGCACGTGTGGGATGTTCTCTTCCTCTACGCACCTGAGGAGGGTGTCGCTCCCGATAAGTGGGACTGGCCCAAATAAAGGTACAGACGCGAACGGTCGGCGAGAGGAACAATGAGAACACACAGCCGTGAACTCACTGGAGATGAAAAGAGTCGCCAGCTAGGCATTTTTATCCCGGAGGAAAGGCAATGCTGCATAGACCTAGAAAGAGATGGATAAGACGGTTGCGAACCAGAGAGACTGAGAAAGGGGGTTGGTTACAACCTGGGAAGGTATTAGCACCCAGATTGTCCGCCGTACTCGACGGGATCCACGCTTAGAAGATTTGTGTTTTAAAGGGGTAGTGTCAGTGCAATTTGTGTGTAAAAGAGCTGGAAAGATGTACAGGTGTTAGTGTAAAAGAAATGCAAAGTGTATATGTACAGTGTCAGTGTAAGAACAAGAGTGAAATGCTCAGGAGTATGAGGCTTAAAAGAATGAAGCTGGAAGGAGGGGGAATATACAGAGACTTTTGTTCGATAACTGTTAAGTTATGCCTACGTATCCTCTCGTGCAATGAGGAAGTCAGAACACCGTAGTTCGACCCAAAGAGACTGAAAGATGAATTGACTCGTGAACTGCTTGCTAGTCTATGCTCAAGCGTATGATCTGTCTGGCACAGATGCAAACTGTCTTGCATTAGACGGAAGAAGCAAATTCCCGTTTGTGAGTGAATGAGATGAGAAAAGAATCCCGAAGGAGACAATTATTGTTTGTTTTTGAGTTTTCAGTCTTTTATTGCTTTTTGAAAGTTTGTCATAGGATAATGAGCTTAAGCCTAAACCAATGGGTTAGTAAACTCATCACATCTTCCCTCTGATTAGGGGTAATGAGAATACCTTAAGTGTGAAGTCAACTTCTCACACTTAAACACCTTTGATGTAGGATTAAGATCATTAACCTACTTGTGATTATTTAGATGTTTTTGGTGTTTTTGTTTAGTGTTGAGTAATGAGATTAAGCCATAATCAAGGATTAAACAGACTCATTACACCATCCTAATAGAAGGATAATAGATGAGAATGTTTAAGCTGAGGAAAGCTCCTCAACTTAATCCATGATTAGGGATTAAACCCATGACAAAACAAAGCCTTTATTAGATGGATTTTATTTAATGATAAGATGATGAAGTGTTTTTCAGGGTTTGTAAGACAACTTGAGGGGGACTTGTCCATTAACACTAGGGTTAGTCATTCTTAACCAGTTAAGGAAGAATTAGAACCCTAATGCAAGGCCCAAGTTACAAGTGTGATGTCTCGATGATTATTAAGTGGATTAATTAAAGGATTTAAACACATTAAGGGTTTAACACTTAGGATTAAAGTTATACACTCCATCCTAAGAGAAGGATGCAGGCATAAGCTTAATCACAAAGCCTTAAAGCCTTTAAGGTTTAGTCCCTGATTATGAGGTGAGAAAAGAAGACTCAAAGAGACACAAAGGTAAAACTAAGTAGGGAGACTAATCAAAACCCTAATCATTGTCATGCTTGGTTGTTCCTAGGGTTTGTGAGGTTAACAAGAAAGATCTTCAAAGGAACCACCAGGAAGCAGATGAAAGGATCAGGAGAAGCAAAGTAACTTGCTTCATTCAAGAAGTCAAGTCACTTGAAGAAAGAAAGTAAGAAGAAGAAGAATGAGCAAGCTCAAACTCAAACACACATAAAAATGCAGCATGGATGCAAGAGAGAGATGAGAAGAAAGTACGAGAAGTGAAGGCAAATCCACTTCTCAAAGTTACTTACCACCTGAAAAGTTAGAAAAGGAATGCAATGCAATGCCAAATGGAATGAAATGGCATGATGAGAAACAAAACCAGAAGCACATACATGATGCTAATGATGCTATGAGATGCTACAAACATGAAACAACACATGGGGATGATCATACAAGCTTATGAATGCAAATGAAGCAAGTTGAGACACATGAACATACATGAAAAGTTATGAAGTGCAAATGGCATATAACATGGCAAATGCAAGATGAAATGATCAAACATGCTTTCAATATGTCTTAAGATGTTACATGAATCAAATGGATGCCTAAAATGTCATGGCAAGTCAAGGTATGAATGCAAATGCAAGATGGATGCATATGGAAGCCCAAATTAGGGTTTATGATCAAAGCATCAAACACAAACCAAAATCAGAAGCAAACATCAAGATAAAAAATTGAAAATGCATTCAAAGGATCCCTAATCCTATACTAACTCACTGCCCAAAGGAGAAGTTCCAACTCTTAACCTAATTCAAGTTATGATTTTTCTAAGTTTTCTAGGGTTTTAGGGTTTCTTAACAAGAAAATTACCAAACAAATGGAAAATGAAAGATCAAATCATGGCAATTTAATCTCACAAACTACATGATATGCTAAACACAATGCAAAAAGAATCAAAGTCCAACTCATCATGGTTAGGCAGAAATGATTTTTGGAAGTTTGGATCAAAATAATGCATCAAAATGATTTTAATTCCATGAAAAATTCTCAAAATGCATCAAGATCAAAAAATAAATTTGGTTTGAGGGTTGGACAATGTTTCTAAATGTTTTTAAATGCTTCATGAATTTTTGGGTGATTTTTAAATACCTAAAAGTATTTTTAATCAATTAATTCCCATTAATTAATTAAAAAGAAACATTTAAATATTTAAAAATACTTTTTTAATGCTAAAAATAAAAATAAAAATATTTTTGTGTTCTGAAATTAAATAACAACTTGTGTAAAAAATTTCAGAATTTTTAAAGTGTTTTTGCTATTTTTAACAAATTATAGAAAACAAATGAATTAATATGAAAATAAAATGAATTTTTAAACTGAAAAAGAAAAGTAATCCAATCTGAAGGCCCAGATTCAAAATCAAACACGCGCGCATTGACTTGGCGCCAGATCCTACGGCCAACATTCAAACTCACTAACCCTAATTAATTAGCCCTAATCCAACCGTTAATGACTCTCAGGTGACCGGAACAGTGTTCCGGTCATCTTCTCCGACCACTCCAAACTTCAAACTCTCTCTAAACGCAACTAAAACGAATTCTAATTAAACAAAAATGATCCCCACTCAAAAACGAATCAGAACCCCCATTCAAACAACATTTATCATTCCTAAACTGGCTGAATCGAATCAAAATAGTTTCTAGGGCAAAAATTTCAGAACACGATTAAACTCTCATCTCTCCACCATTTTCAAAACCAATGACATATTCATGATCAGGGAAGCATGTAGAAGCTATTGAGAACTTAAAAAATCATTTCTGGAAAAAAAGTTCTTGAGCTACCTGAGTTTTGAAGCTTTCAACTTTGCAACTTTCTGACCTCTTCTCTTGATGCAAACCACTCCCTTTGGTCCCTTGATGATGTCTGGATGCTTAGCAAGAGTTTATGTTGGCTGGTTTGAGAGTTTGAACAGGTTCTGCTCAAGCTCAGGTGAGAATCGTGTTTTGGATTCAGGCAGTTTAAGGCAAGGGTGAAGGGTTCTTTGTGATCAGGATGATGAATTGAGAAGGTCTGTGAAGTTTGTTTAAGTGTTTGTGGCTTGTATGAAGAGTTTCGAATGCTTTTGCTTCAAGGGTGAAAAATGAGAGAGTTCAGTTCTTGCTGGTTTCAGGCTTGTGTGTTGTGATGTTCAGCTTGCATTTTGTTTGTATAAACTAATCCCATTGGTCAGATGACATGACATGTCCTTTTGTGATAGGTATGGTTGCTTTTGCCAAAATGTCAACTTTGTGTAAGGAGGGCATGGGCTACTTTGCTAGCTTGGTACAAAGGGCTTGTCTTGCGCAGCATGGTGAGGGGAGAGGGCTAGGGTGGTTCAGCATCCAAGGCAGCAAGTGGATGAAGTGTTATGATGGTTTTTGCAACTTGGTTCCTTTTAGTTCTCATGGAAAAATCTTGCCTCACAAACCATGAAAACATGTGATTCCTTTGGTTCAATCTGAACTTTAAGACTTGTATGATGCTTGTGTAATGGTTTGATATCAATTAGAAGTTACAAATTGCCTTGGTACAAGATTTTGCAAATTTCTCATTTGGTGCATAACTTAAAATTTAGTGATTTTAGCCAACTTTGATGCACCATAACTTTTGATCCAAAATGAATTAGGTCATGTTCTTGTACTTTTTGAAAAGGGAAAGATCTATTCTACAACTTTCATGACCAAAGTTTTTTCATTTGAAGCATTTTTGGATCAAAAAGTAAGGGTTGAAAAAGTTGCATAAAATGACATTTTCATGAAAAGTCAACCTTGCCCTAAAAAGTCAACTTTGCAAAAACTTGAAATTCTTGAATTTTGTGAACCTCCAACTTCTTCTATGATCAAATAAAGGTCATATACACTCAAAATGATGAAGATCACCCCTTGGTTGGGTCATTGGGGGCTTCAGATGCCCTAATTTTGCACTGACTTGTCTGAAAAGTCAACTCTTGATCAGATGACTTCCCCATGGAATTTCTTCATGAAAATTGATATGCACACTCCCTATACCATATAGAGACCAATAGAAACAAGAATGACCAAAAAATTTGAAGTTATGTCCTCTGAAACCAAAACCCTAATTTCAGGTCATCTGTGCAGTCAAGCCTGGCTCTGCTTCCATACCAAACCCAGTTCTTGTGATTCTTTGGCATTCTTGACTTTGAGAGGATATAATATGATGCTTGAACACATATGGATCCCTTTGAAGTGATTGATGACCTTTAGAGTGGCTCAAGAAGCTCTTGGATTGCTCAGGTCACAAACCCTAGATGCAGATGACTTAGGATCTATGCAGTGAATCAAAAAAATGGAATATGAGATGGTATGATTGTGTTTATGCATATGAAATGATCACAAGCCATGGTGTGAATGGGTGAGGGCAAATTTGGGGTGTTTATAGAGGGGTGTAGAGAATCCTCGACGATACATACGTCCACCTACCAGATAATACGAGCATGATCTTTGTCGTATTGTGCTGGCCGTTTTCGGGTCGGTCGGTAACTCTCCTTTAGTCAGGTAGTTAAATACTGGGGTCATCCAATAGTTCGTGTCACCTACGAGATTAACGTCTAGTTGGATTGATGCTTTCCCAATGCTTGGTCGGGGAAGCGTTCTCTGTATGACGGATTTGTTGTTTCCCTTCCTTTTAGTGCTTGCCAACTTGGAAAGGATGTCGGCTCGGGCATTTTTCTCTCGCGGGACGTGTTTGACTTCCACGCTTCTGAATCTCTTTAGTTCGCCTTTTACGAGGGCCAGGTATTCGGCCATGTTATCGTTTTTGGCTTGAAAGTCTCCTCGGACATGGCTAGCGACCAGCTGAGAATCCGTGCAGATTGTGATTTCCTCTGCCTCCAAGTCGGTCGCGAGCCGTATGCCTGCCAGGAAGGCCTCGTATTCCACCTGGTTGTTTGGAAGTGGGGAAAGATAAGGTTAAGGATACTTCGATGATGTTCCCTTCCTCTTTCTCCAGAATAACCCCAGCTCTGCTACCAGCTGGGCCGGATGCCCCATCCACGAAAATAGTCCATCTGGAGGAAGATTTTGGCTCTTGCTCAGTGAAAGTGAGTTCTGCCACGAAGTCGGCCAGTGCTTGAGCTTTGAGAGCTTGTCTTCCCTCGAATTTGATGTCGAATTCGGATAGTTCCAGCGACCATTTCAACATTCGCCCGGCCATGTCTGGTCGACCGAGCAATTGTCTTATGGGTTGATCGGTTCTTACGATGATGGTGTGGGCCAAGAAATAATGGTGTAGCCTTCTGGCTGCGAAAAGGAGGGCCAGGGCCACCTTTTCTACCTGGAGATACCGAATTTCCAGGCCATGGAGTGTTTTGCTCGTAAAATAAACATGCTTCTGCCCCTCGGGTAAGTCGCGTATGAGGGCCGCGCTTACTGCTTCGTTCGCAACGGCAAGATAAAGATAAAGTATCTCCCTTTCTTCAGGTCTGGACAAAACTGGGGGTTCGCTTAGTGCCCTCTTTAGGTGGGATAGCGCTAGCTCGCATTCCTCCGTCCATTCGAAAATGGCCTCTTTGCGGAGGAGCTTATAAAAGGGGAGAGCGTGTTGAGCGGATTTTGCTACGAACCGAGTGAGGGAAGTGAGGACCCCATTTAGCGATTGTATGGATTTTTTAGAAGTAGGAGTTGGGAGTTCTGCGAATGCCTGGCATTTGTAGGGGTTGGCTTCGATGCCTCGTTCAGTCAGATAGAATCTGAGGAACTTCCCTGCTCGGACACCAAATGTGCACTTCTTGGGATTGAAACGCATTTTGCATTTTCGTGCCTGATCGAACACTTTTCGAAGTGGGACGCGTGGTCCGTTTCTTGTTGAGATTTGACGATCATGTCGTCCATATATACTTCGAGCATGTCCCCGATTTCTGCCCGGAATACCTTATTCATCATGCGCTGATATGTCGCGCCTGCGTTTTTCAGACCGAAGTACATGACGTTATAATAGTAGTTGCCCGATGTAAGCACCCCAAATATGCCCTCACCCATTTCACCATGGCTTGTGATCATTCTCATATGCATAAGCACAATCATAACATCTCATATCTCATTTTTGATTCACTGGATAGTTTCTAAGTCATCTGCACCTAGGGTTTGTGATCTGAGCAATCCAAGGGCATCTTGAGCCACTCCAAAGGCAACCAATCATTTCAAAGGGATCCATATGTGTTCATCTATCATATTACATCCTCTCAAGGTCAAGATTTCCAAATAATCACAAGAACTAGGGTTTGAATGGATGCAGAGCCAAGTTTGACTGCACAGTTGACCTTAAAATTATGGTTTTGGTTTCAGAGGCCATAACCCCAATTTTTTTTTTGGTCATTCTTGTTTCCATTGGTCTCTATATGGTATAAGGAGTATGCATATCAATTTTCATGAAGAAATTCCATGGGGAAGTCATCTGATCAAGAGTTGACTTTTCAGACAAGTCAGTGCAAAATCAGGGCATCTGAGGCCCCCAATGACCCAACCAATGGGTGATCTTCATCATTTTGAGTGTATATGATCTTTATTTGATCATGGAAGAAGGTTGAAGTTCATAGAAATCAAGAATTTGGAAGTTTTGCAAATGTTGACTTTTTGGGCATAGTTGACTTTTCAAGAATGCTTCATTTTAGGTCATTTTTTCAAGCCTTGATTCTTGATCCAAAAATGCTTCAAATGGAAAAACTTTGGTCATGAAAGTTGTAGATCTCATTTTTCCCTTTTCAAAAAGTACAAGAACATGATCAAACTCTTCTTGGATCAAAAGTTATGGTGTGGCAAAGTTGGCTAAAATCATTGATTTTCAAGGCATGCTTCAAATGAGAATTTTGCAAAATCATGATTCAAAGCCAATTGTAACCTCTAATTCACTTCAAACCAGTATGCAAACATTTCTACATGCCCTAAAAGTCAGAATTGGATCAAGGTTTCTCATGTTTGGGTTCATGTAACAAGACTTTTCTTCATGAAGTTCAAAAAGCAAGCAACTTGCAAAATCATCATGATCACTTCCTACAACTTGCTGCATTGGTTACTGCACTTTGCTAGCCTCTCACCTCATCTTGCTGCACCAGAGCCATGCTTTGTACTAGCTATAGATTAAGCCATACTTTCTCTTACAAAGAAGTTGACATTTTGGCAAAAGGTGACCTACCTATCACAGCAGGCCATGTCACATCCCCTGACCTATGGGATTAAAATATACTTTCCATATGCTGGCCATAACACTCAAGAAGCAAGGCTGAAACCATTCACAACATGACATTCACAAAACAGACCCCAGCTGCATTTTGTTTCGAATCTCTCTGCCCAGCCTTCAAACACTAAAACCATTTCCACACTTCAACTCACCATACTTCATACACCTCAAACCACCAAGAGCCAGGCCTGAAACAAGCAAGAACACCCCATTTCCATTTCTCACCTCAACTTGCAGTTTCATTCGAAACTCTTTCCACAGCATACAAACATCCAAACAAACACCACAAAGCTTCTCCACTCACCATCTGGATCACAAAGAACCACTCACAATGGCCTGAAACTGCCTGAATCATCCCTGCCATTTCTGACTGAGCTTGAGCAGAAGCTTGTCAAACTCCTCATCCAGCCAACATAAATTCCTCTTGAGCATTCAAACATCATCTGGGGATCAAGTGGAGTGGATTGCACTGAAGGAAGTGGCCAGAAAGTCATCAGAGTGAAAGCTTCGAATCTCAGGTAGCTTGAAAATTATTTTTCCAGAAATCGTTTTTTATGTTATAAACTTGTTCTCTATGCTTCACTGAGTATCCTGGTGCTTTTGGTTTTTGAAATGGCTTTGAAATGAGCATTTAATTGATCTCTGAAACTTGCGTGCCCTAAAACTTGTTTGCTTCGATTCAGCTTAGTTAGGAGATATAAATTTGTTTTGAGTGAGGGTTTTGGTTCGTGAGTGTGTAAGGATCATTTCCCAGTTCTTGGATTTCATTTTAGTTAGGTTTTTGGGGTTTTGGGGATTTTCAGGGGAGATGCTGGCCGGAGAAGACGACCGGAAGTCTTCTCCGGCCACCTGAAAGTGATTTGAGCCCTAATTGTGTAATTAATGGTCATCTGAATTTGGACCGTGAGATGCCTTTGACCCGTTGACTTCGCGCGTGAGTGTGTGGCCTGGATCTTCCTGATTAGCCCTAATCCACGTGTTTAACTTAATTAATTCATAATTAAATTAATTTGACCAGAGTCAACCACAGCCACTGGATCTGGCGCCAGTCAACCAATTCAAACCCAGACTTCATCCTGGCCCTTCCTTCTGTTGACTTTCCCTTTTATTTAATTTTAATTCATTTTCTTTTCATTTTATTTGCATATTTATTTTAAAATAGTAAAAAATGTTTAAAAATTATGAAACTTTTTCTTAAAAGTTTTATTAATTTTTAAGACCCAAAAATATTTTCATTTTATTTTTTATCATTAAAAAAGTATTTTTAAATATTTAAAAGATTATTTTTAATTGATTAATGGAAATTAATTTATTAAAAATACTTTTAGGTATTTAAAAATCACCAAAAAATTCATGAAATGTTCTAAGACATTTAGAAACATTGTCCAACCTTCAAACCAAATTTCTTTTTTGATCTTGATGCATTTTGAGAATTTTCCATTGAATTAAATCATTTTTTGTGCATTATTTTGATCAAAAGTTCAAAAATTCATTTCTGCCTATCTAAGAAGAGTTGGACATTGATTCTTCTTGCATTGTTTTGTGTTTAGCATGTAGTTTCTAGGATAAAATGGCCATGATTTGATCTTGCATTTTCAATTTGTTTGGCATTTCTTTTGTTTAAGAGCCCTAAAAACCCTAATAACTTAGAAAAATCATAACTTGAGATTGGTTAAGAGTTGAGACCTCCCCTTTGGACCTTGGTTTAGTATAGGTTTAGGGTTTCTTTGGGTGGCATTTTCCATTTTTTATCTTAGGGTTTGCTTCTGTTTTTGGTTTTTGTTTGTTGTTTGATCCATAAACCCTAATTTGGGCTTCCATTTGCATCCTTCTTGCATTCTCTTGCATAACATGACTTGCCATGACATTTCAAGCATCCATTTGATTCATTTGACATCATAAGACATATAGAAAGCATGTTTGATCATTGCATCCCATATTTGCCATTTTGTTTGCCATGTATGTTTCATAACTTTTCATGTAAAGTTCATGTTCCTTAGCTTGCTTCATTTGCATTCATGATCTTGTATGAACATCTCCATGCCTTGCCTCATGTTCATAGCACTCCATAGCATCATTATCATCATCAACATGCTTCTGGTTTTGTTTTTCATCATATCATTTCATCTCATTTAGCATTGCATTGCTTTTCTTTCTAACATTTCAGGTGGTAAGTGAGGTTGAGAAGTGAATTTGCCTTCACTTCTCATAACTTTTCTTTTCATATTTCTTGCATCCATTGCTGCATTTTTGTTTGTGTTTGAGATTGAGCTTGCTCATTCTTCTTCTTCCCACTTTATTTCTTCAAGTGACTTGACTTCTTGAATGAAGCAAGTCACTTTGCTTCTCTTGATCCTTTCATCTGCTTCCTGGTGGTTCCATTGAAGATTTCTCTTGAAAACCTAACAAACC
The DNA here is from genome assembly GCA_963966055.1 of Lathyrus aphaca. Lineage (NCBI taxonomy): Eukaryota > Viridiplantae > Streptophyta > Magnoliopsida > Fabales > Fabaceae > Lathyrus > Lathyrus aphaca. Next base: position 199,421,599 of record OZ014519.1, on the reverse strand, counting down.
CTAGGAACAACCAAGCATGACAATGATTAGGGTTTTGATTAGTCTCCCCTTTTAGTCTTGCCTTTGTGTCTCTTTTGAGTCTTCTCTTCTCATCTCATAATCAGGGACTAAACCCTAAAGGCTTTAAGGCTTTGTGATTAAGCTTATGCCTGCATCCTTCTATTAGGATGGAGTGTATAACTTTAATCCTAAGTGTTAAACCCTTAATGTGTTTAAATCTCTTAATCAATTCACATAATAATCACCAAGACATCAAGCTTGTAACTTGGGCCTTGCGTTAGGGTTCTAATTCTTCCTTTACTGGTTAAGAAGGATTAACCCTAGTGTTAATGGACAAGTCCCCCTCAAGTTGTCTTACAAATCATAAAAATCACTTCATCATCATATCATTAAATAAAATCCACTTAATCAAAGGCTTGTTTCGTCATGAGTTTAATCCCTAATCATGGATTAAGTTGAGGAGCATTCCTCAGCTTAAACATTCTCATCTATTATCCTTCTATTAGGATGGTGTAATGAGTCTGTTTAATCCCTGATTATGGATTAACCTCATTACTCAACACTAAACAAAAACACCAAAAACATCTAAATAATCACAAGTAGGTTAATGATCTTAATCCTACATCAAAGGTGATTAAGTGTGAGAATCTGACTTCACACTTAAGGTATTCTCATTACCCCTAATCAGAGGGAAGATGTGATGAGTTTACCAAATCCATTGGTTTAGGCTTAAGCTCATTAGCTTATGACAAATTCTCAAAAGCAATAAAAGACTGAAAACTCAAAAACAAACAATAATCGTCTCCTCCGGGATTCTTTTCTCATCACCTTCACTCATAAACGAGAACTTGCTTCTTCCGCCTAATGTAAAACAGTTCGCGCCTGAGCCAGACAGGTCATACACTTGAGCATAGGCAAGTAAGCAGTTCACAAGTCAATTCATCTTTCAGTCTCTTTGGGTCGAACTACGGTGTTCTGACTTCCTCATTGCACGAGAGGATACGTAGGCATAACTTAACAGTTATCGAACAAAAGTCTCTGTATATTCCCCCTCTTTCCAGCTTTATTCTTTTAAGCCTCATATTCTTGAGCATTTCATTCTTGTTCCTGCACTGACACTTCACTTATATACTTCACTTCTTTTACACTGACACCTGTACATCCTTTTCCAGCTCTTTGACACACAAATTGCACTGACACTACCCCTTTAAAACACAAATCTTTTAAGCTTGGATCCCGTCGAGTACGGCGGACAATCTGGGTGCTAATACCTTCCCAGGTTGTAACCAACCCCCTTTCTCAGTCTCTCTGGTTCGCAACCGTCTTATCCATTTCTTTCTAGGCTTATGCAGCATTGCCTTTCCTCCGGGATAAAAATGCCTAGCTGGCGACTCTATTCATCTCCAGTGAGTTCACGGCTGTGTGTTCTCACTGTCCCTCTCGCCGACCGTTCGCGTCTGTACCTTCATCTGATCCTATTTCATTTGTCGGGAGCGACACCCGATTTGGTCATGAAGGCCGTGTATTGTTTGTCGGACACGGCCATGGGTATTTGATTATACCCTGAGTAGGCGTCCATGAAGGATAATAGTTTGAAACTGGACGAATTGTCGACCAATTTATCAATGTTAGGTAAAGGGTATGCGTCTTTCGGGCGTGCCCGGTTGAGATCAGTATAATCAACACACATTCTCCACTTTCCATTAGATTTTTTCACAAGTACAACATTTGAGAGCCAGGTTGTGTACCAGGCCTCGGTTACAAATTTTGCCTCTAGGAGGTCTTTAACAGCAGATTCAGCTGCTTCAGTTTTTTCGGTCGACTGCTTCCTCCTGCACTGGGCGACCGCTTTGTGTGTTGGGTCGATGGAGAGGTGATGGCAGGCCGTCTCGGGGTCGAGTCATGGCATCTCTGCGGCGCTCCAGGAAAACAGATTTGCTTTCCCTTTGAGGCAAACTTCCAATTGTCGTTTTGCCAAGTCGGGCATATGTGCCCCGATCTTAACGCACCGGGTTGGGTCATCTCCCAGGGGAATCAGCTCGAACTCTCCGTCTGGGACTGGTCGGGATAATGAATCTGTTGGCTTTTGAATGCCCTCGTTGTCGTCTGAGAACCTGCAGTCCAGGTTGATTGAGTCTACCTGAGGGAAGGCCCTGGGTGTTTGTGGAACATCTGGTGAGGTTAATGCTGAAGGGTTTGGTTGGTAAGATATCGAGCTAAGACCTTTAGATGCTGCTTTGAAGCACCGACGAGCAGCATCGACGTCCCCGTGAAGTGTGGCAACCTTGCCCGCAATAGTGTAGTATTTCATCTTCAAGTGGACGGTGGATGGGACGGCGATTAGCTCGGCTAGTGTCGGTCGTCCTAGAATGCACTGGTATAGCGATGGGAAGTCTACGACTAGGAACTGGACTCGGACTGTCCTGGCTGTTTCGGTTGCTCCGAAGGTGACAAACAGGTCAACATAACCCCATGGTCGTGAGACTGCTCCGTTGAAACCTTGCAAGTCTGATCCAACGTACGGAGTCAGGTGTGTTTCGTTTAACTAGAGTGTTGAGAAAAGCTGGGAGTACATAATGTCGCAGGAGCTGCCTTGGTCCACCAAAATTCTTCTCACATCGAAATTCGCCATTCGCGCCCGGATGAGTAGCGGAATGCTGGTGTTTGGCGCCCCTCCCAAGAGTTCCTCTCGGTAAAAGGCAAGGGGCACCGAGCCCTCTCTTGGAGGGTCTAGGGTTACGTTCTGCGCGGGCCCCTTCGCGATTAGCTGGTCGAATTTACGCTTTACGGATCCGACCGTGATTTTATTGAACCCCCCCCCCCCTGAGATAACCATTGCAGATGGAAAGGTTTCCCATGGACTATGGGAGGAAAAGTATCCCGGGCTCCCGGTGTGCTCGAGTAGGAAGAAATCTTTTGGGCGATAGATCCTCAGGGCAACCTGCATGTTCGCATCTGCGGGAACGGGCACAGCCTCCTCGACCTTTTGAGTCTCCTGCGCTTCTTGTCGAGGAGGGTCTCTGGATTTGGTGAATTGTTTAAGGTGTCCGTCCTTGATGAGAATTTCGATTGCGTCCTTGAGATGGATGCAGTCTTCTGTGTTGTGGCCATGACTTTTGTGGAATCTACAATATTTTGTTTTGTCTGTGCCCGGTTTGCTGGGTTGCTGCTTCGGAAAGCATGCCACTGCTTTCCTGAACTCTGAGTTGGCACACTCGGACAAGATTTTTTTCCCTGGAAGCTAGGAGTGGAGTATATTTGTGGAATCGGCCGACAGGTCCTCTGTGCTCCCGCGGTTCACGGGAGCGATCGTCTTTTCTTTTGTCTACTCCCCAACGAGATGTCGAGGGTTCATCGACTCGGTGGGGCTTGGCATCTTCGCGACGTCGAGCGTCTCTTATGGAGCTGGTTGCTTGCTTTTATTCATACTGGATATAAGCTTGGGCTTTCAGCAAGAACGCGTCAAGGGTGGCAGGGGTCTCGATGCCGACCGCCCGGTGAAAATCTGTTGACGGGCGCAGTCCTCGTTCCAACAAATACTTCTTCATATCGTCGGTTGTGGACACCTGGACTGCCTCTTTGTTGAACCTTTCGATGTAAGTTCGCAAAGGTTCGTCTTTCCCTTAGATGATCGCTTCGAGCGAAGCTTCTATCTTTGGGTGCCGCATTGAGGCGGTGAAGTGCCTGGAAAACGTGCGTCCAAGTTGTTTCCAAGAAGTGATGGATTCAGCCCCAAGGCTTTTAGACCATGTCATCGCTCCTTTCCTCAGCGTTGTAGGAAAAAGGAGACACTTGATCGCTGCTCGTACTCCTCGGTAATCGAGCAGCGCATCGATATTCTCGATATGCTCGTTCGGATCTATGGTTCCGTCATATGAGCCTAGCGGCAGGGGTTTCTCTAAACCTCTCGGAAGTTTAGCCGCCATGATTTCTGACGAGAGGGGATCCCGAGCGTCCTCGTCGTCGCTGGAGTTGAACGAAGGAGATCTGTGAGCGCGCTTCTTCGTACGTTGGAGAGATGCGGACCTTGATCTGCTCCTTCTTGATTTTATTGGAGGAGGAGATCGTGGAGGAGACTGACGAGGTCGTTTGTCGCCGGTCGATTCGTCGACGTGTCCTTTCCTCTTTCTCTTGGGGGGAAAGGGACTGCGCCTTCTCTAGTGTCTCGCGGGAGACTGGGGTCAACAGTAATTGTCTTCAAGACGGGCGATTTTCTCGCCATGGGCGAGGAGCAGCAGATTTGTCTGATTCAGGATTTTGGCCAGTGCGGCGAAATCAGATTCTGAGGGAGTCGATGGAAAGAGGGCTTTCGGGCGACTCTCCAGAGGTTGATCGCGGTTGGGAGAAGGCGAAGTTGTCTTCCCGTTTGGGTGATCTTGCACGGTTTCTTCGTGCGGAGGGTGATGAATGTTGCTCTCACACTGCGTGAGGATCATGCCGTCATTCGATCGGTTGTCCGGATTGTCTCGAGCAGCCATGGATCTTGGTAAAAACTTTGGTTCTTTGAAGATTTTGATAGAGAAGAACGGGGAAATCAGTTTCCCACAGATGGCGCCACTTGATCGTACCTGGAGATCAGGATCCGATACGGCTGGCTTCGAGCATTGGTGAAAGACGGTTGGTGAGGAGAGGGGGGGTGTACATGCAAGGCACTCCGATGCTAAAGTAAGACACTGAGTAAAGAGTGGGCAAGTACGAGAATTAAGGTCAGAGAATTGAATACCTGACCCTCTCAAATGAGAGGGTTTATATAAGGGACTAGAAGGAAGATTATTGGTCCACACAGTTGGGCGCGGATCGTGGAATCCATGAAACTAGGTAACGGTCAAAACTAGCCGTTGGAGGGATTTGTCTTGGTCGGTACGCTCTTGGTCAACAGAGACCACTATCCTTGATGTTGCCCGACGTCGAGCACTTCTGCCAAGTTGGTTTTCTTGGCCCAATTATGGGAATTCGGCCTGTCCAGAACAGTAGGTTAATGATCTTAATCCTACATCATCATGGAAATTAAGTTGAGATGCTTATCTCATACTTAAGTGGGCTCATTAACCCTAATCAGGGAGGATATAATGAGTTTGCAAGACCTTATTTTAGGCTTAAGCTCATAATCCTATGCAAAACACCAAGAACAATAACAAAACAGAAAACACAAAAACAAACAATAATCGTCTCCTTCGGGATTCGTTTCTCATCACACTCATTCATAAGCGAGAACTTTCTTTTTCCGTCTAATGCAAGACAGTTAGCACTCGAGCCAGACGAGTCATACACTTGAGCATAGACAAGCAAGCAGTTCACAGTCAATTTATCTTTCAGTCCCTTTGAGTCGAACTACGGTGTTCTGACTTCCTCATTGCACGAGAGGATACGTAGGCATAACTTAACAGTTATCGAACAAAAGTCTCTTTGTCTTCCCCCTCTTTCAGCATTCTCTTAAAAGCCTCAGTTCCTGAGCATTCACCCTTTTGCACTGACACTTGCATTCTTTTCCAGCTTTTGCACACAGATAGCACATACACCTACCCCTTTAAACATAGTCTTTTAAGCGTGGATCCCGTCGAGTATGACGGACAATCTGGGTGCTAATACCTTCCCAGGTTGTAACCAACCCCCTTTCTCAGTTTCTCTGGTTCGCAACCGTCTTATCCATATCTTTCTAGGTTTATGCAGCATTACCTTTCCTTAGGGATAAAAATGCCTAGCTGGCGACTCTATTCATCTTCACCTTCATTTTCTCCTTTCGCCGACCGTTCGCGTCTGCACCGGGATGCAAATCTTCGGGAGCGACAAAGGTAATGCCACTTGGACTGAAGAACACCGGTGCAACATATCAACGGGCTATGGTAACATTATTCCACGATATGATTCATAAAGAAATCAAATGCTATGTGGATGATGTGATTGCCGAGTCCCTCACAGAAGAAGATCATCTGGTGAATCTACTAAAGTTGTTTAAGCGTCTGAGGAAGTATCAGCTGAAGTTGAACCCCAACAAGTGCACATTAGGGGTACATTCCGGTAAGCTGCTGGGTTTTATTGTAAGTGAAAAGGGAATTGAGGTTGATCCCGACAAAGTCAAAGCTATTCAGGAAATGCCTGCACCTAAGACTGAGATAGAAGTTTGAGGGTTCTTAGGTAGATTGAACTACATATCAAGGTTCATATCTCATCTCACTGCAACCTGTGAACCTTTCTTCAAGCTGTTAAGAAAAGAACAAACAGTCAGGTGGAACGATGATTGTCAAAGAGCTTTTGACAAGATCAAGGAATATTTGTAGGAACCTCCAATTCTCATGCCTCCAATCGAAGGAATACCTCTAATCATGTACCTGACAGTATTAGAAGGGTCAATAGGGTGTGTGTTATGTCGCTCCCAATAGATGGGACCGGCCCAAATAAAGGTACAGACGCGAACGGTCGGCGAGAGGGACAATGAGAACACACAGCTGTGAACTCACTGGAGATGAATAGAGTCGCCAGCTAGGCATTTTTATCCCGGAGGAAAGGCAATGCTGCATAGACCTAGAAAAAGAATGGATAAGACGGTTGCGAACCAGAGAGACTGAGAAAGGGGGTTGGTTACAACCTGGGAAGGTATTAGCACCCAGATTGTCCGCCGTACTCGACGGGATCCACGCTTCAAAGATTTGTGTTTTAAAGGGGTAGTGTCAGTGCAATTTGTGTATAAAGATCTGGAAAAGGATGTACAGGTGTCAGTGTAAGAGAAGTGTGAAGTGTGTAAATGTATAGTGTCAGTGTAGGGACAGGAGTGAAATGCTCATGATCATGAGGCTTAAAGAATAGCTGGAAAGAGGGGGAATATACAGAGACTTTTGTTCGATAACCGTTAATTTATGCCTACGTATCCTCTCGTGCAATGAGGAAGTCAGAACACCGTAGTTCGACCCAAAGAGACTGAAAGATGAACTGACTTGTGAACTGCTTGCTTGTCAATGCTCAAGTGTATGACCTGTCTGGCTCAGGTGCAAACTGTCTTGCATTAGACGGGAGAAGCAAGTTCTCGTTTGTGAGTGAAGGAGATGAGAAAAGAATCCCGGAGGAGACGATTATTGTTTGTTTTTTGTGTTTTCAGTCTTTTATTGCTTTTGAGATTTTGTCATAAGTTAATGAGCTTAAGCCTAAACCAATGGGTTAGTAAACTCATCACATCTTCCCTCTGATTAGGGGTAATGAGAGTACCTTAAGTGTGAAGTCAGATTCTCACACTTAATCACCTTTGGTGTAGGGTTAAGATCATTAACCTACTTGTGATTATTTAGATGTTTTTGATGTTTTTGTTGAGTGTTAAGTAATGAGATTAAGCCATAATCAGGGATTAAACAGACTCATTACACCATCCTAATAGAAGGATAATAGATGAGAATGTTTAAGCTGAGGAAAGCTCCTCAACTTAATCCATGATTAGGGATTAAACTCATGACAAAACAAGCCTTTGATTAAGTGGATTTTATTTAATGATATGATGATGAAGTGAGTTTTATGATTTGTAAGACAACTTGAGGGGGACTTGTCCATTAACACTAGGGTTAGTCTTTCTTAACCAGTTAAGGAAGAATTAGAACCCTAATGCAAGGCCCAAGTTACAAGTATGAAGTCTTGATGATTATTAAGTGAATTGATTAAGAGATTTAAACACATTAAGGGTTTAACACTTAGGATTAAAGTTATACACTCCATCCTAATAGAAGGATGCAGGCATAAGCTTAATCACAAAGCCTTAAAGCCTTTAGGGTTTAGTCCCTCATTATGAGATGAGAAGAGAAGACTCAAAAGAGACACAAAGGTAAAAACTAAGAGGGGAGACTAAACAAAACCCTAATCATTGTCATGCTTGGTTGTTCCTAAGGTTTGTGAGGTTTTCAAGAGAAATCTTCAATGGAACCTCCAGGAAGCAGATGAAAGGATCAAGAGAAGCAAAGCAACTTGCTTCATTCAAGAAGTCAAGTCACTTGAAGAAAGAAAGTAAGAAGAAGAAGAATGAGCAAGCTCAAACTCAAACACATACAAAAATGCAGCAAGGATGCATAAAAGAGATGAAGAGAAGTTATGAGAAGTGAAGGCAAATTCACTTCTCAAATCCACTTACCACCTGAAAAGTTAGAAAAGAGAATGCAATGCAATGCAAAATGAGATGAAATGGTATGATGAAAAACAAACCAGAAGCACATACATGATGTTAATGATGCTATGAGGTGCTACAAACCAGAAACAACACATGTGGATGATCATACAAGCTTATGAATGCAAATGAAGCAAGCTAAGACACATGATCATGCATGAAAAGTTATGAGATGCATATGACATACAACATGGCAAATGAAAGATGCAATGATCAAACATGCTCTCAATATGTCTTATGATGTTAGATGAATCACATGTATGCATAACATGTCATGGCAAGTCAAGGTATGGGTGCAAATGCAAGATGGATGCATATGAAAGCCCAAATTAGGGTTTATGAACAATACAACAAACACAAACCAAAATCAGAAGCAAACAACATTATAAAAAATTGAAAATGCACTCAAAGGATCCCAAGATCTATACTAACTTACTGCCCAAAGGAGAGGTCTCAACTCTTAACCAAATTCAAGTTATGGTTTTTTCTAAGTTTTCTAGGGTTTTAGGGTTCCTTAACAAGAAAATTACCAAACAAATTGGAAATGAAAGATCAAATCATGGCCATTTAATCTCACAAACTAAATGCTAAACACAATGCAATGCAAAAAGAATCAAGGTCCAACTCTTTAGGGTTAGGCAGAAATGATTTTTGGAAGTTTGGATCAAAATAATGCATAAAAATGATTTTAATTCCATGAAAAATTCTCAAAATGCATCAAGATCAAAAAAGAAATTTGGTTTGAGGGTTGGACAATGTTTCTAAATGTGTTTAAATGTTTCATGAATTTTTTGGTGATTTTTAAATACCTAAAAGTATTTTTAATTAATTAATTCTCATTAATTAATTAAAAAGAAACTTTTAAATATTTAAAAATACTTTTTTAATGCTAAAAATGAAAATAAAAATATTTTTGTGTTTTAAAAATTAATGAAACTCTTGGTAAAAAATTTCATAATTTTTAAAAGTCTTTTTGCTATTTTTAATAAATTGTATAAAACAAATGAATTAATATGAAATTAAAATGATATTTAAACTGAAAAAGGAAAAGTCAGCCAATCTAATGGCTGAGATTCAAACCCCAGGACGCGGGAGCTGACCACGCGCGCAAACGAACGGACCAAATTCAAACTCAGCTAATTAATGCTTATGCCCTAATGACACCCTTAATTACTTTCAGGCGACCGGAACAGTGTTCCAGTCGTCTTCTCCGATCACCCCAAAACCCAATCTCACTCTAAACGCTTCTAAAATGAAATCTAATTAAACAGAAATGATCCCCACTCAATCACGAATCAAAACCCTCAATCAAAACAAATTTATCATTCCTAAAATGACTGAATCGAATCAAACAAAAATTAGGGCAAAGAGTTTCAGAAGCATGTTAAACTCTCATCTCTCCACCATTTTCAAAACCAAAGACATATTCATGATCAGGGAGGCATATAGAACAACTTAGGAACTTAAAAAATCATTTCTGGAAAAAATGTTCTTGAGCTACCTGAGTTTCGAAGCTTTCAGTTCACAGCTTTCTGGGTGCTTTCCTTTGTGCTATCCACTCCTCTTGTGCTCCTGATGAATCCTTGATGCTTAGAAAAGATTTATGCTGGCTGATTAGGGAGATTGAACAAGTTCTGTTCAAGCTCAGGTGAGAATGGTGTTTGTGATTCAGGCAATTTCAGACAAGGGTGAGGGGTTCTTTGTGATCAGGATGATGATTTGAGAAGGTTTATGAATTTTGTTCAAGTGTTCGTGGCCTGTATGAAGAGTTTCGAAGGCTTTGGCTTTGAGAGTGAAAAATGGGGAAGCTGAGTTCTTGCTGGTTTCAGGCTTATGTCTTGTTGGTTTGGGTTCAATGAAGCATGGTGAGATGATTAGTGGAGTTTGTTTGAGTGTTCATGGCCTGTGGAATGAGATTCGAAGGCTTTTGCTTGAGGGAGTGAAAATGGGAATGTGATCCTAGGGCTTGTTTCAGGCTGGCCTTTTGTTATGTTTTGCTAGCATTTGATCCACATAAACAAATCTTATTGGTCAGATGATGTGACTTGGCCTTTATTGATTGGTATGGTGCTTTTTGCAATTTGTCAACTTTATGTAAGAGAAAGCATAGGTCATGTTCTAGCTTGGTACAAGGGGTGTAGGCTGCGCAGCAAGGTGAGGGGAAAGGCTAGGGCTGGTTCAGCAGCCAAGGCAGCAAGTGGGTGAAGTGTGATGATGGTTTTTGCAACTTGACTTGTTTTGGTTCTTCATGAAAATATCTTCCTCCCATGTCCATGAAACATGTGATATTTTGGTTCAAATCTGATTTTTAGAGCTTGTATGATGCTTGCATATTGGTTTGATATGAACTAGAAGTCACAAATACCTTGGTACAAAGTTTTTGCAAGTTTCTCATTTGGTGCATGTTTTAAAAATTAGTGATTTTTGCCAACTTTGACACACCATAACTTTTGATCCAAAATGAATTAGGTCATGTTCTTGTACTTTTTGAAAAGGGAAAGATCTAATCTACAACTTTCATGACCAAAGTTTTTTCATTTGAAGCATTTTTGGATCAAAAAGTAAGGGTTGAAAAAGTTGCATAAAATGACATTTCATTAAAAGTCAACCATGCCCAAAAAAGTCAACTTTGCAAAAACTTGTAATTTCTTGAATTTTGTGAACTTCAAACCTCTTCCATGATCAAATAAAGATCAAATACACTCAAAATGATGAAGATCACCCCTTGGTTGGGTCATTGGGGGCCTCAGATGCCCTGGTTTTGCACTGACTTGTCCAGAAAGTCAGCCCTTGATCAGATGACTTCCCCATGGAATTTCTTCATGAAAATTGATATGCACACTCCCTATACCATATAGAAACCAATAGAAACAAGAATGACCAAAAAATTTGGAATTATGGCCTCTGAAACCAAAACCCTAATTTTAGGTCAACTGTGCAGTCAAACTTGGCTCTACCTCCTTACCAATCCCAGTTCTTGTGATTCTTTGGCATTCTTGACTTTGAGAAGATATGATATGATACTTGAACACACATAGACCCCTTTGAAGTGATTGATGGCCTTTGGAGTGGCTCAAGAAGCTCTTGGATTGCTCAGATCACAAACCCTAGATGCAGATGACTTTGAATCCATGCAATGAACCAAAAATGTAATGTGAGATGGTATGATTGTGTTTATGCATATGAAATGATCATAAGCCATGGTGTGAATGGGTGAGGGAAAATTTGGGGTGTTTACAGCTGCCCCTATTCAAACATGAGTTAGCTGTGCAGGTTGTAAGCGACGGCTTATCAGGCCAACAAGATAACTTGTGGTTGAATATCAAAGACAGTCCAAAATTTGCACTCACAAAATGAAGAAGAAAAGGGATATAGATTGTAAAAGAAAATAAAGTATATTGTAAAGTGTGAGCGACGGAGGACGACCGTCGAGCAGAGGACGACTGTTGGGTAAAGAGCAATGACGGGGACGGCCGACATGCTGGAGAAAAGTGCGAAAAATAAAGCAATGACGGGGGATGGCCGACATGCTGGGGATAAAAGGGATTATGATGGGGACGGCCATCAAGATAAAGCTGTAAGATTCTCTGGGGATTAATGAAAAATGATGGGGACGGCCATCAAGTTCATAAAGCAAGTAACCAACGATGGGGACGGCCATCGGGCTAAACTGATGAAGGAAGATCATCAGGGAAAGAAAAAGGGACCACGACGGGGACGCACATCGGGTTAAAGAATAAATGAAATAAACAGATGATGAGGTACGGTCATCAAAGGTGAAGGACGATCACCTAGCAGGGGACGGCTGCTCTGTTGGGGGTAAGATGAGGGACGGTCATCTAAGGTGGAGGACGACCACCTGGCATGGTACGGCTGCCGAAAATATCGCGACATAGGACGAATGTCGGATAAAAGGTCAACGATGGGGACGGCCATCGGATGAGCATGATGGAGGACAACCATCAAGAGGTGGAGGACGACCACCTAGCAGGGGACGGCTGCTCTCTAGGCTTTATCATGACATAAGACGAATGCCAGATAACCAAAATCAACAATGGGGACTGCCATTGGATAAAATGATGAAGGACGATCATCAAAAGGTGGAGGACGACCACCTAGCAGGGGACGGCTGCTAAAATATCAACGATGGGGACGGCCATCGGATGAGAATGATGGAGGACGACCATCAAGAGGTGGAGGACGACCACCTAGCAGGGTACGGCTGCTCTCAGGGTTTATCATAACACAGGACGAGTGTCAGATAAAAAGAAAATTTGCTTTGTTGGCGATCTAATGGGGAATAGTAAACACGGACGAGTGTTTACATCCAATAAACAAAAGGTATAAGTGTTTAGATATTTTGTGTATAGATTAAAGATGCGGACGAGCATCCTTAAGACTATGATACGAACGAGTATCGGGTAGAAACAAATACTGACACGTGTTCCGAGATGATGATACGGACGAGTATCAACTGGTTAACAAGGAACACGGACGAGTGTTGAATCTGAGAGGATTCTTCTGGGGAATAGTAGACACAGGCGAGTATCTATATTCAAGAAGACAAAAGTGTTTGACACAGTGTATGGATTAAAGATGCGGACGAGCATCCTTAAGACTATGATACGGACGAGTATCATGTAGAAACAAACTCTTGACGCATGTTCTGAGATGATGGTACGGACGAGTACCATCTGGTTAACAAAGAACACGGACGAGTGTCGACTCTGAGGGGATTTGAGTAGTATATACAAGATACGGACGAGTATCTATATAAGGGTGAGTAGTGTATAGATGAGTATTTAACTGCTGGGGAGAGTGACACGGACGAGTGTCAGAAGGAGAAGAGTGTAGTATGAACAAGTATCTGATATACAAAGTGTAGGCGACTGCGCTGGGGATGTGACACGGACGGGTGTCAAAGGATTGTTATATGTAAGTGTATGTGAGTGCAAAGAGGACGTCTTTGGCTTTCTGCTGGGGTTATGACACAGACGGGTGTCAAAAAAGTATCTGTAATATGAGTGACATTGTTTGTAAGGAGTGCTCGGGCGACTTTACTGGGGAGTGATGACACAGACGGGTGTCAAAGGGAATATATGTACTGGTGTTTGTGAATGTGAGGCAACTGATTTTGCTGGGGGATCTCCGCTGGGGATTTGGGGGGAAGTATTCTGTATATTGTTGAGATGTCATTATTCACAAGCGTTAATTCAAAACATGGCTTATGATTATGCTATATGTTGATTTTTTTGCCGTAATGCTCCGTGTTAGACGGAATGCTACGCTTTGTGGGTGAATATGATGCGAATGCCATGATTATGCAAAAGGTACCAAACCGGGACTCGGATCCCGTTGCTGCGAAGATCTCTGATCGATCTGCTTGAAATGGACATCCCAGCTGGGAGTGAGATCACTGGTAGATCTAATGAGATGATATCTGCTTGGGGATGTAGGTCACTGATAGACCCATCCTTGTACTGGGGGACCCAGCTGGGGTTTGTAGAAGCTTTCTTCACTCTGTTGTGATCCTTCATGCGTTTCTCTTCTGGATATAGGCTGAAGCTCTGTGGGGAGATGGTTCCCTGACTTTCGTACTCGGCTGAGGATGAAATGGCAACTTGGCTGGGGAGAAAGAGAGATCACTGAAAGATCTCCCTAAAGATTCTGTTGAGGAGGATTCTTGACTCAGCCGGGGATATGGGCGCCTTCTGTGATGGCTGGCAACTCTGATGGGGATAAGTAATAAGTGGCAAATCAACTGGGGAGAAAACACTTTGAGTGAGTGTTTGATTTGTCAGCTTGCTGGAGTGAAGCTCTCATGCCCCAAGTTGCATTCTGGATACCTGCAATCCTGCAAAGATAGGGAAACGCACAAGTAATCCCGAGGTACCCTTTACTGGATTCCGTCATAGGAGTTTGGTCACTTCTGAGAGTAAGTATATTTCCTGCAAGCATGTGTTTTTACTTTTGAAGATAAACATCTGTATTCTATGCAATCAGTTTTAAGACATCAGACATTTTTGCAAATAAAAATGTACAAGACGAAAACATGACTGAAAATCTGATTTTATTCATATGCCCTGAATTGGCGAGATACAGTCAAAGGAACATATCTCCTGAAATGAGGAGATTGTTACAAATTGAGAAACAAAATGCTGGCAATGTTGATGACGCTTTAAGGAGCTTCCTCTTTACTATGACTCGTATGACTTTTGACGTTCTTCTCGTCTTGCTTTCTGAAGAATGCTGATTCTGATTGAAGCTTGATCCTTTCGAAGCTTACCAAGTTGTAAACGATACAGACGAATTCAGAATGCAGTTGTTTGCTTGTTCCCTTATTTTGCATGGATCGCCCTTTCGGGTTTTCAATCCATCGGGATACCCATTTTTGCCTGAGCTGTCCGATGTGGCTTTTCAACTCAGCGGGTGTACATTTTTTTATTTATTTTCCCTTATTTTTGCCCGAGTCTTTTATTCTGTTTTTGACTCGCCGGGATGCCCTGTTTTTGCCTGGACTTACATTCTGTTTTTATGTCCAGCGGGTCATTTTATGCGAAGTATTTTTTAACTGCATCTGAATTCACAGGGGACGGGAAATCTTCGCCATCCATGGTGCTGAGCATCAGTTCTCCACCGGAGAAAACTTTCTTTACTACGAATGGTCCTTCATAGTTTGGAGTCCATTTGCCCCTGTGGTCTGTATGAGGAGGGAGGATTCTCTTTAGCACAAGATCTCCTACTTGATACTCTCGGTGCCTGACTTTCTGATCGAAGGATTTCTTCATTCTTTTCTGATACAACTGCCCATGACAAATTGCAGCCAATCTCTTCTCTTCAATCAGACTCAGTTGTTCGTATCGGGACCTGACCCATTCTGCTTCGTTCAGCTTAACATCCATCAATACCCGTAGAGAGGGTAATTCAACCTCAACCGGTAGGACTGCTTCCATACCATACACAAGTTGATACGGTGTTGCCCCAGTGGATGTCCTGATTGACGTTCGGTACCCATGCAAGGCAAATGGTAGCATTTCATGCCAGTCTTTGTAGGTGACTACCATCTTTTGTACAATCTTCTTGATATTTTTATTTGCTGCCTCAACAGCGCCATTCATCTTTGGCCTGTAAGGAGAAGAATTGTGATGTTGAATTTTGAAGTCCCGGCACAGCTCTGCCATCATTTTGTTGTTTAAGTTGGAACCATTATCAGTAATGATTCGCTCGGGGACTCCGTATCGACAGATGATATCTCTCTTCAGAAATCTGGCTACCACTTGTCTTGTAACATTTGCATAGGACGCTGCTTTGACCCACTTGGTGAAATAATCAATAGCAACCAAGATGAATCTGTGGCCGTTTGAGGCAGTTGGCTCAATCTTACCAATCATGTCAATGCCCCACATAGCAAAGGGCCAGGGTGAAGACATCACATTTAAAGGATTGGGAGGCACATGCACCTTATCCGCATAAATCTGGCATTTATGGCATTTTCTGGCGTAGGCACAACAATCAGCATCCATTGTGATCCAGTAATAGCCTGATCTCAGCAACTTCTTAGCCATGGCATGCCCTCCCGCATGGGTACCAAAGGATCCTCCGTGCACTTCATGCATTAGCAGATCTGCTTCTGTCCTGTCACCGCATCTGAGAAGTACCATATCAAAGTTCCTCATGTATAGAGAACCATCAGTGTTCAGAAAGAAACTTCCAGCTAGCCTTCTCAAAGTCTTCTTATCATTGGAGGATGCCCCAGGTGGGTATGTTTGATCTTCCAAGAAGCACTTAATGTCATGGAACCATGGCTTATCATCTTTAACAACATCTGCTGCGAACACATATGCCGGTCTGTCAAGTCTGGACACTGAGATCTGAGGTACAAAGTTGGCAGTTTGAACTTTGATCATGGACGAAATGGTAGCCAGAGCATCTGCAAACTGATTCTCGTCCCGAGGGATATATTCAAGCTTGACTGTTGTAAAGAAAGTCAATAACCTCCTTGTATAATCCCCATAAGGTATCAGATGATCTTGGTGTGTGTACCATTTGCCATTGGTTTGATTGATTACCAGAGCTGAATCTCCGAATACGGTCAATGTCTTGATCCTGAGGTCAATGGCTTCCTCAAGACCCATAATGCAAGCTTCGTATTCAGCTTCGTTGTTAGTGCAGTTAAAAGTGAGTTTTGCCGAGAAAGGCATGTGAACTCCTTCAGGTGTAATGAGTACTGCACCAACACCATGACCATTCATATTAACAGCCCCATCAAACATCATAGTCCATTCTTCTTCCGGGTCAGGCACTTCAGTGTGAACAAGCTCTTCATGATCTTTTGCTTTTATGAACATGATGTCTTCATCAGGGAAGTCAAATCTCATAGGCTGGTAATCATCAATAGGTTGCTCAGCAAGATATTCAGACAATACACTGCCCTTGATGGCTTTCTGAGAAGTGTACTAAATGTCATACTCTGTGAGGATCATTTGCCATCTTGCAACCCGTCCGGTAAGAGCTGGCTTCTCAAATATGTACTTAACTGGGTCCATTTTTGAGATCAATAAAGTAGTGTGGGTCAACATATACTGTCTCAGTCGGCGAGCAGCCCACGCTAAAGCACAACAAGTTTTCTCGAGCAGTGAATAACGTTATTCACAGTCGGTAAACTTTTTGCTCAGGTAGTATATTGCATACTCTTTTCGACCAGACTCGTCATGTTGGCCCAGCACACACCCCATTGACTCTTCTAATTCTGTCAAATACATTATCAGAGGTCTTCCTTCAACTGGAGGCATAAGGATTGGAGGCTCTTGTAAGTATTCCTTGATCTTGTCAAAAGCCTTCTGGCAGTCTTCATTCCACCCGACCGTCTGTTCTTTTCTTAACAATTTGAATAAAGGCTCACAGGTTGCTGTAAGGTGAGATATGAACCTTGAGATGTAGTTCAATCGACCTAAGAACTCTCGAACTTCCTTTTATGTCTTCGGTGCAGGCATATCTTGAATGGCTTTGACTTTATCAGGGTCAACTTCAATCCCTTTCTCGCTCACAATAAATCCCAGCAACTTACCAGATCGCACCCCGAATGTGCATTTGTTGGGGTTCAACTTCAATTGGTACTTTCTCAGACGCTTGAACAGCTTCAGCAGATTTACCAGGTGATCTTCTTCAGTAAGGGATTTGGCAATCATGTCATCCACATATCACTCGATTTCCTTATGGATCATATCGTGGAATAATGTTACCATAGCCCGTTGATACGTTGCACCGACATTCTTGAGCCCAAATGGCATTACCTTGTAGCAGAACGTACCCCAGGGTGTGATGAAGGTCATCTTCTCCATGTCTTCAGGTGACATTTTAATCTGATTGTATCCTGAAAATCCATCCATGAAGGAGAATACCGAGAACTGAGCCGTATTATCTACCAATACATCGATGTGAGGTAAAGGGAAATCATCTTTCGGGCTGGCTCTGTTCAGATCCCGGTAGTCAACACACATTCTTACTTTGTCGTCCTTCTTAGGCACAGGTACTATATTAGCAACCCACGGTGGATAGCTAGTTACGGAAAGGAACCCGACGTCCCATTGCTTTTGTACCTCTTCCTTGATTTTCATCGCCATGTCTGGACGAGTACAGCGCAGTTTTTGTTTAACCGGTGGGCATTCTTCTCTCAAAGGCAGCTTGTGCACAACAATGTCGGTGTCCAACCCTGGCATATCTTGATAAGACCAAGCAAACACGTCCACATACTCTTGAAGCAGGTCAATCAGTTGTCTCTTCACTGAGTCTTGTAGACAGGCCCCGATTTTAACTTCTTTCACGTCTCCATCTGTACCAAGATTGATTGTTTCAACCTCCTCCTGGTGAGGAGTAATAACCTTTTCCTCTTGTCTTAACAACCTAGCTAGCTCTTCAGGAAGCTCATATTCTTCTTCAACCCCTTCATCAGCTTGATTAATCGGATTGTCAAAGTCATACGAAGTCATAGCCGTGCTGTTGTCGGTGCTGTTTGGAAGGCACACTCTGCAAGGGTTCAGTTTGTTCATTTTAGTGATTTGATTTTAATCTTGTTTAGAAAAGTGAAATAAAGTTGTCATTTTGAAAACACTGCCATTTATATTTTGTACAAAAAGAAAAATGGAAAAACAGTGAATGGAAAAGAGAAAAGACTCATTTGCAAAAAGATGTCTGATATTTCATTGATTAATCTTATTGCACAAAAAGTACAGATGGCCCGATTACAAAATGAGTCTTGTCATCTTGGGCAAGATGCAAGACTTGATGCATGCTAAAAATACAGGAAATAATAATTACTCTGCATGAGTAACTCTTATAATTTCCTGGGAAGACCAGTTCGAGATACTGCTCCCCGGGACCTTTGGACGAATCCAACTCTCCAGGTTGCGGTTGCCTTCATCCTCGTCTTCCAAGTTGTTGACAGCATTAGGGGTGAGCATTCCCCCACTAACAAAGTTGGGCTCTTTTGCAGCCTCTGCTTGATCTTGTTGAGTTGGTTTGTAACCCAACCCAAATCTATCCTCTTTCTTCTCCACTGGTAACAGTTTGCCCCAGCCTTGGGTAGTTCCTTCTTCAACAACCTTTCGGGCTTATTGGTAAGATGTCATTGAAGTTCCAGGTACAGCAGATGTTTCATTTATGTTCAAGGCTTCGAAACCTTGGCTCATCGTTTCATGGATCTCCCCATCCATCTCAATGTATTTATAAGTAGCCAGGTGGCTGACAAAAATATCCTCCTCTCCACAGATAGTAACGACTTGGCCCTCCCACTCGAATTTTAACTTCTGATGAAGGGTTGAGGTCACGGCGCCAGCGGCGTGAATCCATGGCCTACCCAATAGACAGCTGTAGGCAGGCTGTATATCCATCACGTAGAAGGTCGTTTTGAAAGTTTGCGGGCCAATCGTTATGGGCAACTCAATCTCTCCCAGAACCGATCTCTTAGAACCGTCAAAGGCTCTCACCACCAGGTTGCTGGGACGCAACGCCAATCCGTCATACTCCAGCTTCACAAGGGCTTTTTTAGGTAAGACATTGAGGGATGACCCTGTGTCTACCAGCACATGGGAAAGGACTGCACCTTTACATTCCATGGTTATGTGCAAAGCCTTGTTATGGTTGCGGCCTTCCGTAGTCAAATCAGTGTTGGTGAACCCTAGTCCATGACTAGCATTAACATTTCCAACCACAGCTTCCAACTGGTTGACGGTGATCTCTTCAGGCACATAAGCTGCGTGCAAGACTTTGAGTAGTGCATTCCGATGGGCCTCGGAGCACATAAGCAATGATAGGATTGAGATCTTGGAAGGCGTCTGGTGAAGATGATCCACTATTTTGTAATCACTTTTCTTGATGATTCTCATGAACTCATCAACTTCTTGGTCAAATGGTGTTTTCAAAGCTTCTTTAACAACCTGCTCTTCCTGCACCAAGCCTTTTCCTTTTGCCTTGGTAGCAGCTTCTGCTTCGGCAGTGGGTCTTTGAATTTGTGGAGCAAAGAGACGTCCGCTTCGAGTGAAGCCTCCGCCTCCTCCCACATTGTCTATTTGTGGTGCAGGGGTTGATGATTCAAAAGTGATTTTTTGTCCCTCGCAGTATAGATCAGAGCCGTAATGCCAGGGGATGGCATTACTGCTTTCATAAGGTACTGGCCCAGGCACTGTGATAGTGACTGGACTGATTGCAGCTGCGGAAGGAATTGTGATAGTCTGTGGATCGTAGTATATCGTGACCGGTGCTCTGATGGGAGTAGCACTTTGTGAGTTGTAGGCAAAATTATTTTCTGGATCATAATAAATCGTAACGGTGGAGACATCTTCATTGTTTGTTGCTGATGTTGTAGGAGACATTGTTGGAAGGATGGATGTTGTTGTTGTAGGAGATTCAAAATGAAGTGGTGCTAAAGTTGTATCAGGAATATTTGTTGATATCCGGTCAGTGGAAATGACAGATGAAACGTTTGTTGATGAAGCCGAAGAGTTGTCGGGAACAATGGTTGTTGCAGTTGTAGGAGATACTGGAATTGTTGCTGATGAGATTGCTGGATTTGTTGGAATTGATGTTGTTATCTGAAGTAGGCCACTCTGGATGAGACTATCTATGCCATCCCTCAAGTTATCACACCCATTTACCGAAATGTTGCAGTAAGCACACCCTAACTCACACCCCGGGAACATTTGACATTCGAGGAGTTGAGCCTTAATCTCTACCAACAGCGTCCGAATCTGACCCACACTGGTTATTAAATAAGACGGCTTGTCTTCTTCAATAGCGTTGATTCTGGGACCTCCGTGGTGTGGCATAGGGTTTTTGTTGACATTCGGTGGTGGTGCGAAATTCAGGGCCTTAGAGTCTACCAGGTCTTGTACCTTCATGTGCAAGGCTCTGCACTTTTCTGTACTGTGGCCAGGTACATTTGAATGAAAAGCACATTTGGCGTTGGAGTCATAATTCCTGGGTAGACTATTAGGATCCGGAGGTGCCAACGTCCTTAGCTCAACCAGGTTGAGTTTCAGGAGTTGTGGCAATAATGTTGCATAGGGCATTGGGATCGGATCGATCACCCTATTGGCTTGAGAAGGCCTCTGTTGGAATGGCCTTTGCTGATTGTTGTTGTTGGTATTGTTGTAGTTTCTCGGAGGATACTGAGTTTGTTGCTGGTACTGAGGTTGTTGCTGATAATTTTGTTGCGGAGGTTGATAAGCTGGTTGTGGATGAGCTGGAGCGGGAATGGTGACTGCTGCCACAGACCTATGAACATATTGAGGTCTGCCCCTGTTGGTGTGGATGGCATTGGTCTCACCAGTTCTTCTTGGGCCTGCAAAAGGCTTCCTTGCATTGCTGGACGAGCTGGCACCATTGTCAGAAATTTTGCCCATTTTTAACAGGCTCTCAATTCTCTCTCCAGCTATGACAACATCTGCAAAGCTGGTAGAGGAGAAAGCAGCCAGCCTGTCAATGTATGTTCCCTGGAGGGTGTTCATAAACATATCTGCCATCTCCCTCTCGGACATAGGTGGCTGAACAGCGGCAGCCAATTGCCTCCATCTCTGGGCATACTCTCGGAAACTTTCTCTGGATGACTGTGACATTCCCATTAGGAGGGTCCTGTTGGGTGCCATATCTAAGTTGTACTGATACTGTCTGATAAAGGCCTCTGCCAGGTCCTTCCAACACCTGATGGTTGCTCTTGTCAGATGAGAGTACCATTCTCTTGAAGCTCCCGTCAAGCTGTCCTCAAAATAAAACATCCAGAGCTTCTCGTCCATGGTATAGGCCTTCAGCCTCCCCAGAAATGATTGAAAATGGGTCCGGGGGCATGAAGTCCCGTTGTATTTTTCAAAGCAAGGAGGCTTAAACTTATGGGGAATCCTGACCCCATCCACTAAGCCCATGTCCATAACATCAAAACCCAAAAAGTTTTGAGACTCCAAGGATCTTAATTTCTCAGCTATCTCATCCAGCCTTCTGTCATAAGCTTCCTCCCCAACACCCATTACTGTGAACTGATCCTCCTGGGGGTCTTCTTGCAGTACCCTGCCTGCAGTGGCAATCCCTTGAACATTTGCAGGGATGTTGACCTCAGGATGGAGATGGGGTGCAAAGACTGGGGGATTGACATGAGGTTGGACCCTCTCATTGTTACTTGTGCCAGAAGTCCCTACATGTGGATCTTCTTGATTCTGCCTTTCCACCATGGCTCTCAATCTTTCTTGGCTCTGAGCCATGTTGTTCATCACTTCCATAAACTGCGTCATCTGGGTTCTCATTTCTAATCTTTCGTTTGCCATTTGATTTCTGACCTCTGCAAGGTCCTGCTGTACCTGATCCATTTGTATGCCCGGAAGGTTGTTACGGGTTGGATATCGGTGCAGACGGTTGAGGGGAAATACCCGGCGCCGAGCAATAGTTCCTGAACATCACAACATAGTTAGTAGCAATAAACAAAAACCTACAAAACAAACAAAAGGTTAGCATGCAATGCAGTATGCTTATTTGTTTTCAAGGTATCCGGCTTGGCATTCAGTTTTGACCCTTCCAGACCCTTGAAGATGCTATTGATGTTGCTTTCGAAGTAAACTCGGATGGAACAAACTGATACATATATTACAAAAGGCAAATGGTACATAGTTTGTTTACAAATACAAGCCCTCTGAGGGGTCAAAATACATTACAAGAAAATAAAAGTACATGGAATTAAAGCAACAACAAGCAAATAGTCAAACACCAAGACCAAACTCATCCTCCCGAACTTCCTTGAGAAGTGCTTCGATCACAGGATCAGCTGGACGCTCCGTGAGATTCCTGATAAGGAGGTTCCGGGTAGTAACAGCTGCAGTTAGCTTCTTGTGTTGACTTTGGTCCTTTGACCTCTTTACTCCAGCTTTGATCTTCAGCTCTGATATCTCCCTCTGGGCTGCTGCCAGGGCTTCTTGCTGCTCTTTTGCACTAGCTTCCAGCTGCTCTACCTTGTCTTGGACCCTCTTATCCTCCAGAGTACGTGCTTCGGTGATCCTGACCCACCTAGCTTGACTCTCCTTCAGATACATGTCTGTCCTAGCTTTCTGGAATTGGGCTTCCTTGCAAGCATTCTTCAGAATTTGTTCCCCAGCCCTAGACTTCTTGATATAATCCTCAGACTTCTCAATTTTAGCCATATGCTCTACCCTCAGCTTCTCTAACCTCTCAATGTCCATCCTACCATCACTCCTCTCCCGGAGGGTCTTCTGCAAAGCCTGAGTCAACTTATCGTTTCTCTCTTTTAAGCCCTCAAACTCCTCCAAACTGACAGTGGCAGGGGGTGGTGCTGAGGATGATCCAGGCATATCCTCCATGGTAAAGGGCATTCCAGAGAATTGGGCCCTGGCATGGGACCACTCATGGTACTGGGCTGATGCTACATTGTTGCACT
This sequence comes from Lathyrus aphaca, assembly GCA_963966055.1. NCBI lineage: Eukaryota > Viridiplantae > Streptophyta > Magnoliopsida > Fabales > Fabaceae > Lathyrus > Lathyrus aphaca. The sequence goes on along the minus strand of OZ014519.1, from coordinate 199,398,527 downwards.
TCCCCAAAATAGTTACTCCTTTAGTTTGAACATTGTCCCAGGCCCAGGCTGCCTGCCTAACAATAGCCAGATTAGGCTTGTTCTCACAATAAAGAGTCTCAACCAAGTCCTGTGCCCTAGGAGTGTGGACCAGTGCATAGCCCAGTTGCCTTTTGAGCAGCAGAGGATTGTAATTAATACTGCCCTTAACTCCTATCAGGGGTACATTGGGAAAATGCCCACAACTGGTGATGATATCCCTGCCCTTTGTGCTTTGAGTGCACCACCTGATATCGGCTGAAGTCAGAGCAGTGAGTCTTCTAGCCCAGTTTCTCTGCTGATGAGGATTCAGAAATGCATCTGTCTTGGGCAAATGCTTGAGAAGCCAAGTATGGAACAAAGGAGCACAACATCTCACTAACCTTCCCCTCTGCCTTTCATTCCTTTGGTGCACTGAAAAGTAGAGATCCCCCAATAAAGTGGGCACTGGGTTCCTCAGGATGAAAAGATGGATTGCATTCTTGCTAATGAATCTGGGCTCATCTGCAAATAATATAAACCCATATATGCTCAGGGCCAATAAAGCACAGACTGCTTTCCACTCTCCTAAAGAAGCTTTCAGGGTAGCTTGAGAGATCAAGAAATCCAGATGCAGGCCAGGGATTCAAGCTTTAGAAGTCATATGCTGCCCAATCAGAACTGGTTCTAGATGCAAAGCCTTTGCTACCTCTTCATTACCAGGAAAGACCATCTCAAGGTTGAAAGGGACTCCACCCCTGATAGGTATACCAATCAATGATGAGTATTCTTCCAATAAAGGGCCCAGCTGAAAGTCTTGAAAAGTAAAACACCTCAGTGGGGGATCATAGAATTGAAGGCAAGTGTGAATCAGGCTCCTCTGTGAAGGGTCCAAATCCATAACCACATCGAGTATATCTCCATAGTGTTCCCTGAACAGTGGTATATGGTCTGGAGTGATCAGGGTTTGAATCCTCCTGATGTCAACTAGCTCTGGCTGGAAAAAGTGGTAGGTGATGTTACTCTTTTTAGGTGCCATGATGTTGAGGATGAGTAGAGACAGGTGCTGATGATAACACTGAAGGATGGGACACTGATTGGCCGATGCAGGTGACTGAAGCAGATAGCTGATAGCTGAAGCAGATGCTGATGAAGATAGGTCAATACTGATGATGGGGTCAAAACCAAGCCAAAAATGAAGATGGATACCCTGAAAAACAAATAAACAAATGTCAAAATGATGCAATGAGGATGTATGCAAATGATATGCAAGGGTTTGTGACTGAGCTGGCTCTGATCAAGTGCTCTGATATAGGTCCAGGTATATTCAAGAATTCCAGATGAAGGTCTATAAGTCCAGTAACCAAGGTGGGGGACTCAAATAAAGAGTCACATGTCCAGGGTTTTAGAATCACAAGAACTGTTCCAACATGGAGTATTCTTAATCAAACAAAGTAACAAGGTGTGTTGAGGCCAAGGGTACCTGCAAACCTGTAAACAGCCCAACCCCCTCACAGGTGGTGTTCTAAAACAAGGATCCTCAGACTTGGATCAGTTATGAGAAGTGTAAACACTTCTAACCCGGAGGTACAGTGTTTACAATAACCATAAAAGATCCTCCTCTAATTCACCTCAGTTTCTGAAGGTCAATACTAAAAGGTCATCCAGACTTAGCAGGCTTCCCAGATAGCCCTAGCATTGTAGGAAATCTGCAACACAGAGTTCTCAAGAAGAAACCCATATCTGAACCGTGTTTCATATTCCCGCACCAGACCGAGATGGAATGGGAAAGAATATGAACCACTCTAGCCTAGGTGTCACTCAGATCCCAGGTGTAGGATCTTAACTCTCAATAGAACACCCACCCACCAAAGCAAACAAACAGATCCAGCCAGCAGCAGAGTATGACAGTATGATATAATGCAAAACTATAAAGAAAACAGTAAAGCAACTGTACATAAAGCAAAAATAAATACAAATATACGAACACAAATAAGCACATAACACCCCAGTAAACACAAATCAATCAAGCGCTAGGAGGAACCCACAAAAAGAACCAGAAGCCCTGGTTGCAGTATAAGTATCCCCAGCAGAGTCGCCAAGCTGTCGCTCCCGATAGATGGGACCGGCCCAAATAAAGGTACAGACGCGAACGGTCGGCGAGAGGGACAATGAGAACACACAGCTGTGAACTCACTGGAGATGAATAGAGTCGCCAGCTAGGCATTTTTATCCCGGAGTAAAGGCAATGCTGCATAGACCTAGAAAAAGAATGGATAAGACGGTTGCGAACCAGAGAGACTGAGAAAGGGGGTTGGTTACAACCTGGGAAGGTATTAGCACCCAGATTGTCCGTCGTACTCGACGGGATCCACGCTTCAAAGATTTGTGTTTTAAAGGGGTAGTGTCAGTGCAATTTGTGTATAAAGAGTTGGAAAAGGATGTACAGGTGTCAGTGTAAGAGAAGTGTGAAGTGTGTAAATGTATAGTGTCAGTGTAGGGACAGGAGTGAAATGCTCATGATCATGAGGCTTAAAGAATAGCTGGAAAGAGGGGGAATATACAGAGACTTTTGTTCGATAACCGTTAAGTTATGCCTACGTATCCTCTCGTGCAATGAGGAAGTCAGAACACCGTAGTTCGACCCAAAGAGACTGAAAGATGAACTGACTTGTGAACTGCTTGCTTGTCAATGCTCAAGTGTATGACCTGTCTGGCTCAGGTGCAAACTGTCTTGCATTAGACGGGAGAAGCAAGTTCTCGTTTGTGAGTGAAGGAGATGAGAAAAGAATCCCGGAGGAGACGATTATTGTTTGTTTTTTGTGTTTTCAGTCTTTTATTGCTTTTGAGATTTTGTCATAAGTTAATGAGCTTAAGCCTAAACCAATGGGTTAGTAAACTCATCACATCTTCCCTCTGATTAGGGGTAATGAGAGTACCTTAAGTGTGAAGTCAGATTCTCACACTTAATCACCTTTGGTGTAGGGTTAAGATCATTAACCTACTTGTGATTATTTAGATGTTTTTGATGTTTTTGTTTAGTGTTAAGTAATGAGATTAAGCCATAATCAGGGATTAAACAGACTCATTACACCATCCTAATAGAAGGATAATAGATGAGAATGTTTAAGCTGAGGAAAGCTCCTCAACTTAATCCATGATTAGGGATTAAACTCATGACAAAACAAGCCTTTGATTAAGTGGATTTTATTTAATGATATGATGATGAAGTGAGTTTTATGATTTGTAAGACAACTTGAGGGGGACTTGTCCATTAACACTAGGGTTAGTCTTTCTTAACCAGTTAAGGAAGAATTAGAACCCTAATGCAAGGCCCAAGTTACAAGTATGAAGTCTTGATGATTATTAAGTGAATTGATTAAGAGATTTAAACACATTAAGGGTTTAACACTTAGGATTAAAGTTATACACTCCATCCTAATAGAAGGATGCAGGCATAAGCTTAATCACAAAGCCTTAAAGCCTTTAGGGTTTAGTCCCTCATTATGAGATGAGAAGAGAAGACTCAAAAGAGACACAAAGGTAAAAACTAAGAGGGGAGACTAAACAAAACCCTAATCATTGTCATGCTTGGTTGTTCCTAAGGTTTGTGAGGTTTTCAAGAGAAATCTTCAATGGAACCTCCAGGAAGCAGATGAAAGGATCAAGAGAAGCAAAGCAACTTGCTTCATTCAAGAAGTCAAGTCACTTGAAGAAAGAAAGTAAGAAGAATAAGAATGAGCAAGCTCAAACTCAAACACATACAAAAATGCAGCAAGGATGCATAAAAGAGATGAAGAGAAGTTATGAGAAGTGAAGGCAAATTCACTTCTCAAATCCACTTACCACCTGAAAAGTTAGAAAAGAGAATGCAATGCAATGCAAAATGAGATGAAATGGTATGATGAAAAACAAACCAGAAGCACATACATGATGTTAATGATGCTATGAGGTGCTACAAACCAGAAACAACACATGTGGATGATCATACAAGCTTATGAATGCAAATGAAGCAAGCTAAGACACATGATCATGCATGAAAAGTTATGAGATGCATATGACATACAACATGGCAAATGAAAGATGCAATGATCAAACATGCTCTCAATATGTCTTATGATGTTAGATGAATCACATGTATGCATAACATGTCATGGCAAGTCAAGGTATGGGTGCAAATGCAAGATGGATGCATATGAAAGCCCAAATTAGGGTTTATGAACAATACAACAAACACAAACCAAAATCAGAAGCAAACAACATTATAAAAAATTGAAAATGCACTCAAAGGATCCCAAGATCTATACTAACTTACTGCCCAAAGGAGAGGTCTCAACTCTTAACCAAATTCAAGTTATGGTTTTTTCTAAGTTTTCTAGGGTTTTAGGGTTCCTTAACAAGAAAATTACCAAACAAATTGGAAATGAAAGATCAAATCATGGCCATTTAATCTCACAAACTACATGCTAAACACAATGCAATGCAAAAAGAATCAAGGTCCAACTCTTTAGGGTTAGGCAGAAATGATTTTTGGAAGTTTGGATCAAAATAATGCATAAAAATGATTTTAATTCCATGAAAAATTCTCAAAATGCATCAAGATCAAAAAAGAAATTTGGTTTGAGGGTTGGACAATGTTTCTAAATGTTTTTAAATGTTTCATGAATTTTTTGGTGATTTTTAAATACCTAAAAGTATTTTTAATTAATTAATTCTCATTAATTAATTAAAAAGAAACTTTTAAATATTTAAAAATACTTTTTTAATGCTAAAAATGAAAATAAAAATATTTTTGTGTTTTAAAAATTAATGAAACTCTTGGTAAAAAATTTCATAATTTTTAAAGTCTTTTTGCTATTTTTAATAAATTGTATAAAACAAATGAATTAATATGAAATTAAAATGATATTTAAACTGAAAAAGGAAAAGTCAGCCAATCTAATGGCTGAGATTCAAACCCCAGGACGCGGGAGCTGACCACGCGCGCAAACGAACGGACCAAATTCAAACTCAGCTAATTAATGCTTATGCCCTAATGACACCCTTAATTACTTTCAGGCGACCGGAACAGTGTTCCAGTCGTCTTCTCCGATCACCCCAAAACCCAATCTCACTCTAAACGCTTCTAAAATGAAATCTAATTAAACAGAAATGATCCCCACTCAATCACGAATCAAAACCCTCAATCAAAACAAATTTATCATTCCTAAAATGACTGAATCGAATCAAACAAAAATTAGGGCAAAGAGTTTCAGAAGCATGTTAAACTCTCATCTCTCCACCATTTTCAAAACCAAAGACATATTCATGATCAGGGAGGCATATAGAACAGCTTAGGAACTTAAAAAATCATTTCTGGAAAAAATGTTCTTGAGCTACCTGAGTTTCGAAGCTTTCAGTTCACAGCTTTCTGGGTGCTTTCCTTTGTGCTATCCACTCCTCTTGTGCTCCTGATGAATCCTTGATGCTTAGCAAAGATTTATGCTGGCTGATTAGGGAGATTGAACAAGTTCTTTTCAAGCTCAGGTGAGAATGGTGTTTGTGATTCAGGCAATTTCAGACAAGGGTGAGGGGTTCTTTGTGATCAGGATGATGATTTGAGAAGGTTTATGAAGTTTGTTCAAGTGTTTGTGGCCTGTATGAAGAGTTTCGAAGGCTTTGGCTTTGAGAGTGAAAAATGGGGAAGCTGAGTTCTTGCTGGTTTCAGGCTTATGTCTTGTTGGTTTGGGTTCAATGAAGCATGGTGAGATGATTAGTGGAGTTTGTTTGAGTGTTCATGGCCTGTGGAATGAGATTCGAAGGCTTTTGCTTGAGGGAGTGAAAATGGGAATGTGATCCTAGGGCTTGTTTCAGGCTGGCCTTTTGTTATGTTTTGCTAGCATTTGATCCACATAAACAAATCTTATTGGTCAGATGATGTGACTTGGCCTTTATAATTGATTGGTATGGTGCTTTTTGCAATTTGTCAACTTTATGTAAGAGAAAGCATGGGTCATGTTCTAGCTTGGTACAAGGGGTGTAGGCTGCGCAGCAAGGTGAGGGGAAAGGCTAGGGCTGGTTCAGCAGCCAAGGCAGCAAGTGGGTGAAGTGTGATGATGGTTTTTGCAACTTGACTTGTTTTGGTTCTTCATGAAAATATCTTCCTCCCATGTCCATGAAACATGTGATATTTTGGTTCAAATATGATTTTTAGAGCTTGTATGATGCTTGCATATTGGTTTGATATGAACTAGAAGTCACAAATACCTTGGTACAAAGTTTTTGCAAGTTTCTCATTTGGTGCATGTTTTAAAAATTAGTGATTTTTGCCAACTTTGACACACCATAACTTTTGATCCAAAATGAATTAGGTCATGTTCTTGTACTTTTTGAAAAGGGAAAGATCTAATCTACAACTTTCATGACCAAAGTTTTTTCATTTGAAGCATTTTTGGATTAAAAAGTAAGGGTTGAAAAAGTTGCATAAAATGACATTTCATTAAAAGTCAACCATGCCCAAAAAAGTCAACTTTGCAAAAACTTGTAATTCTTGAATTTTGTGAACTTCAAACCTCTTCCATGATCAAATAAAGATCAAATACACTCAAAATGATGAAGATCACCCCTTGGTTGGGTCATTGGGGGCCTCAGATGCCCTGGTTTTGCACTGACTTGTCCAGAAAGTCAGCCCTTGATCAAATGACTTCCCCATGGAATTTCTTCATGAAAATTGATATGCACACTCCCTATACCATATAGAAACCAATAGAAACAAGAATGACCAAAAAATTTGGAATTATGGCCTCTGAAACCAAAACCCTAATTTTAGGTCAACTGTGCAGTCAAACTTGGCTCTGCCTCCTTACCAATCCCAGTTCTTGTGATTCTTTGGCATTCTTGACTTTGAGAAGATATGATATGATACTTGAACACACATAGACCCCTTTGAAGTGATTGATGGCCTTTGGAGTGGCTCAAGAAGCTCTTGGATTGCTCAGATCACAAACCCTATATGCAGATGACTTTGAATCCATGCAATGAACCAAAAATGTAATGTGAGATGGTATGATTGTGTTTATGCATATGAAATGATCATAAGCCATGGTGTGAATGGGTGAGGGCAAATTTGGGGTGTTTACATGTTAGGCCAGCATGACGAGTCTGGTCGAATAGAGTATGCAATATACTACCTAAGCAAAAATTTTACCGACTGTGAACAACGTTATTCACTGCTCGAGAAAACTTGTTGTGCTTTAGCGTGGGCTGCTCACCGACTAAGACAGTATATGCTGACTCACACTACCTTGTTGATCTCAAAAATGGACCCCGTCAAGTACATATTTGAGAAGCCAGCACTTACTGGGAGGATTGCTAGATGGCAAATGATTCTGACGGAATACGACATTTAATACACTTCTCAAAAAGCCATCAAAGGCAGTGTACTATCTAACTATCTGCCTGAGCAACCCATTGATGATTACCAGCTGTTGCACCCCAAAATTTGCCCTCACCGAGACAAGACATTATGTACTAAGGTGTCCCAAGAGGTCCATAAGGTTCACAAGGTATCTCAAGAGGTTCACAAGGTTCACAAGGTTCACAATTAGTCAGAAAGTTTGACAATTCCCTCTGACAATGCATCCTCCTAAGCAATGCATCCTAAACTAGGGTTTTGACTTTCATCAGACTAAATGGACTTCCAAGGCTTCAAGTGAGCTTCATAGCATCGTATATGTCTTCAAGAATCCCTATGTCAAGTTTCAAGGCTTTCCCAAAAGATTTGCTCAGTCAGATGATCAGATAGGCTAAAATCAATCAAAGCAGTCAAAAAGTCAAACTGAGGTCAATTGTGGTCAAACCAAAGTCAAACTTCATGATTTTTTGCCAACATCAATTATATGAAGTAAAATTCATCATTTGATCAAGGGTTGATCATGATTCATCAAGGAGATTTCAGATCATCAAGAATCAAGAGTTTCTAAATTAGGGTTTTCACAGGAAAAGTCAACTGAACTTCGACCAGCCATAACTTTCACATGCTTCATCAAAAATTTCCCATCCAAAGCTCATTTTGAAGGAAATTGAATTCTCTACAACTTTGTGTCTCACAAGCCAAGCCTAAAAATGCTTCATTTGGAAGGTATGAGCTAGGACATTATAGGTCATTTAAAAAGTCAACAAAAAGTCAACATCTTCCAAAGGGCATAACTTGAGAATGATAAAAGATATGGACATGAGAACAAAGAGGTTGGTTAGAGGACTCTCTAAGCTTTCTAAAATGTCCAAGAACACCTTCATAGCATTAAAATTGAGGGATTTGTGCCTTTGCAAAGTTATGAAATTTTGGAGAGGTTCATGAAGCAAATGGGATCTTAGAACCAAATTTCTCCAAATGGGCTTGCATTTTTATGACCCAAATACTTCCATGACATCATGCACGAATTAAAAATCATTTATTCAAATTTTTATTCATTTTATTTTATTTATTATGATTTTATACATTAAAAATCATTTTAAATCAAAATAAAATATAAAAATTTCAATATTTGATAGGATTTTGGTTCTAGAAAGTCATAAAGATCAATTTAAAGTGATTGAGATCATGGAAAATCAGATCAACCAAAAATAGCAAGGATATATCAAAAAAATTCAATATTTTGGAAGCATATCTTTTTCAATCTCAAATGATCCACAAGTCCAAAGTATGATCTGATTTTTTGACCTAGTTAGGTCATACTATATATGTATAACATGAAGCAAACACAAGGACACGAAAATTTTCCTCCAAGAGTAAGAACTGAGTTTCAAAAAATTCAAGAAAAACTCCAAATCGGATTTTACTTTGCAGGACATATCAAGGAGTTCTAAAGGTTGCAACATGTTTCTTGAACCTCACTGATGTTGTCTCAATGCTTTACATCATCAAAAACACCTTTAAATGCATAATCCGAATCCTCATTTTTCATGTTTTTTTTCAATTTTGCGTTTTCATATATTAACCAATGATAAATTGTTTTTGAGTGTTTATTTGTGTTTGTGACATTGCAAGGATTGTTTATGGGTGATCAATTGAAGAAGTCATAGCCATATGCATTGAAACCGAAAACTAGGGTTCTTGAGAATTTTTTTGGGGAACGCATGATTGAGTTAATTTCTGTTAAAATTAATGTGATATTTGTGTTCAGGGACCTCATGTTAGTTAATTTGGACCATTGGAATTGTTTGATTCATTGTATATTGAAAGTTTGATTTGTGCAGGGTTTTAGTGACGAACATAATCTGTCACTATAAGCTATAGCGACGGAAAACTGTCACTATAGCCTAAACAGACGGCTGGAGATTGAAGAAGACTCATGGCGCGAAAATCTGTTTTAAATATTTGTTTTATTTTATTATGTTTTGTTTATGTTATATTATCACAAACGCTGCTTGGCTCAGTTGGTGAAGAGATGCATGTGTGAAGCAAAGGGCAAGGGTTCGAATCAGGCCTCCAGCTATTTTTTTGCTTTAATTCCATTTGTTCTACAGGTTTACAATATAAGGATTGCCTTGCCTTTAGATATCAAACGCGCGCAGTAGCTCAGCTGGTTTTGGAGCATGTTTGTTCAGGTAAAGGACCTGGGTTCAAATCCCAGGTCCTTACTTTTTGGCCAATTTTCTTGTTTTTCTTATTTTCAATTTATTTTCTTATATTAATTCTATTTTGTTTAAATTATTAAATATAAATTATAAAAAATAATTTCTAAATACCATTATAATATTTTCTTTATATTCTTAAAAAATCATAATATATTTTCTTAAATTTTTTTATTTGTTTATATTTATTTTATAATAAGTATATATATGTATAATTATTATGTTTTTTTTTGTAAATTATATATTTCAATTAATAATCTAAACCCTAATTTTTTCAAAAAAAACTAATTTCTAATCCTAAATATTCTATTAACCCTAATTTTTATTAACTTTAACATTTAATTTAATTAATTTTTGTTTTAAACTTTTATTAAATAATTAATCATTTTTCGTGTAAATAATTAATATTTGTTCATTATTATTATTAATTGTTCTATTTCATTCTAAATTTTTTTCTAAATGTTCATTTAACTTAAAAATAATATTTCTCTTAAATTTTTATATTCTTTATATTTTTACTAACCCTTTTTATTATTATTATTATTATTTCATTATTACTATCCTTTAAATTATCACTTATTTATTATATTTATCATTATTGTTTTATTATTATGTAATTGCGAAAGCCATGTAATAGTCGTAGATTTATTTTTGTCTCTATTTTATTTTTGTAAATATTTTTATTGCCATGGTTAGTAACTATAGGGTGTGCATAACATGTTTGTGATTAAAATTAATTTAGAAAACTAATTAAATAAGATAAATACTTGAATATAAACACTCACACACGTAAGTCGATCTTTGATCGCCATCTCACTTTCTAGGGTTACCTCTCATGTTGCCTATTTCTAAGGTCAAGTAAGGTGTCTTAAGCAAAGTCCCTTCATAAATATCATCAAGTCCCTTCAGTTTATAAGATCAAGTCCCTTCGAGGTTGCCTACGATAAATGATCTTGTCCCTTCGAATAAAAGATGATAAGTCCCTACGAATTGCTAAAGACACCTTGCAGTTGCCTAAATTCAGATGTCCCTTCACATGACCCTTCTCACATCCAAGGTAATGACTACCTATTCCTTAATAATAGGGATAGTATTACCATTGAAAGAACATATAAGAACAGTAAAGATTTAATATAGGGTAGGTTCCTTTTAATTACTTGCTCACCTTTTCAAATACTTCATTACACTTCACATTTCAAACAAATTTTCAAAACAAAGTCTTTATATACATCCATATGAGGATCATTATAATGCACTTAGAAAATTTTTAATCACACACTACACCTTTCTCAAAACAGTTTAAAGTGAGCTAAGTAACTAAGAGCCCATGGATAACCATGGATATAAAGGGTGCTAACACCTTCCCTTTATATAACCTACCCCCCGAACCCAAAATTTTTTTAAGGTCTTTCCTGTTCTTTTATGCCCTTTCCACTTGGATAAAATAAAAGTTGGTGGCGACTCTTGCTATCCGCAACATGACTAAAAGTTAGTTCTCTCACCGTGTTACAGAACTGGCGACTCTGCTGGGGACTTAATAAAAGAGGGGCACCCTTAGGAATTAGATCACTTAAATTGTTTGCCTTGTTTGCTTTATATTACTTGTTGGGCTTTATGTGTGAAAGATACTAACCCGGATCTAGTGTACCTTAGGTAAATGGCAATAGACCAAGGAAATTGTACGGCGTATACCGATATGGTTGATCTGGTGGCCATAGTTATTGTGACTTCTTTGTTGGTGCTTATGTTCCTTAAGCAAGTTGAGGATAATATGAGGCTGCCATATGTTGTCAATACACTAACTAACTTTTAGAACCTTAGTCATCCCATCTTGGCCTTTAGAAAGTAGTGAGATAACCGGCTTTGGTGAAGACTGAAGTTGGTTGATACTCGATGCTACACTCATTGAGATTCTAAACTTGGAGGGTTTTGGTTGGCAAGTAAGTTGCCTACTGAACAACCACCCTTGTGAAGGATCAATGATATTGAGATCCCTTAGAACCTGGTTACTTTATAGGACAGGATGAACCAACTAAACTTTAGGGGAGGGTACTTACCTTTAAACCTCATGCAAGCCTTCAAACCTAGGGTTATTGTGTGACTTGTTTGTGTGTGCCACATGTTTGTGATTGAGCATAACATCATAGCATCATCATGCATCATAAGCATAGCATTTTCACTAACCATTTCAAGGACCAAAGGATTCATCTTTGTTCTTTGTTGCAGGTCATGGCTTCTGCTCGTAGAAACACTATCCGGATCAACTTTGTAGGAATACCTCTTAAGCTTAAGGAATTGGTCTCTCAAGTTTCTGAAAACTCCCAGTTCATCAAGAAGCATGGTCACCTACTGGATTTAGTCACTTCAGGGTTCAATGAAGACATGATGAGTGTTCTGTTTCAGTTCTTTGATCCTAAACATCATTGTTTCACATTCCCCGACTATCAGTTGGTTCCTACAATGGAAGAGTTCTCCAAGCTTCTGGGTATACCTATCCTTGATCAGAAACCCTTCACAGGCTTGGAAAAAGAGCTTAAACCTGAAGTCATTGCTGCAGCCCTACATTTGAAGAAATCAGACATTGTTCTAGAAACAAGAAGTGGAGTTAAGGGTATTCTTGCCAAGGTATTGATGGAGAAAGCTCAAGTATTCCTGAAGGCTATGAGTTATGATGCTTTTGAGGAGATCTTAGCCCTATTGATCTATGGCTTAGTGTTGTTCCCTAATCCAGACCAGTTCATAGACGTACACGCCATCAACATATTTCTGACTCTCAATCCAGTGCCTACATTACTTGGAGACATCTTACACTCTCTCCATACCCGTACTACAAAGGCACGAGGAACTCTGATGTGCTGCATACCTCTATTGTCTAGGTGGTCTATTTCTCACCTTCCTCAATCAGTGATGAAGAATGAACAAGGGTTCAGGTGGTCCAAAAGAATTATGTCACTTTCACATTCAGATATTCATTGGTGTGCTAGATCTATGGAGAATGTTACTATCATTGACCGTTGTGGGGAGTTCCCTAATGTGCCACTCCTTGGCATAAGAGGGGGCATTACCTACAACCCTTCTTTAGCTTTACGTCAGTTTGGTTACGCTCGGAGTGATGGTCCTCATGACATGCTTATTCAGGTTATTGTGTTCGACTACGACAACGATCTACAAGGTTACCGTCAAAGGTTTATACGAGCATGGGGTAAAATGAACAAGGTTGGTAGCAAGACTCTGGAACCCAAGTACACCATTCATATGGAACCTTATCTCAGATGGGTGCGATCTCGTGCTCAGACTCTTATGATGCCATATCCTGCTATCCTGCCAGTTACCATGGAGCCTGTTGCTGAAGGAGATACTTCTTATCTCATTCTTCATCCAGACATGCCCACTGACATGGAGGAGTTACAAAGGTCCTGGATCCAGTTGAAGGAGCAAAGAGGTACTTTTGAGACTCATTACAAAGCAAGTCAAGAAAGAATCCCGGAGCTAACAAAACAACTTCACGAGGAGCGGAATCTCAACTCATACCTCAACACAAAGAGGAAACGTCCATGGGAGACTTAAAACCCCATATTTTTATTCATTTCATTTTTGTTGTAAGCCCAAGGGGCAAACAAGTTTATTGATTACTAATAAAAGTTTACTTTCTGATTGTTTAAACAAATTTAAATCCTGCGGTCCTTGGAAACATTGCATACGCATTTACATACCATATCATTGCATCACAGGTTTCTTATGAACAGGTATCTTATCTTCTCACTGTTTGTTTCAGCAGAAATGGTTCTTGAACAGACTGTCAAAGATCTCCAGGCTCAGAATGCACAATTCCAAGAGTTGATTCTGAACTTGTCCAAGGGACAAGATGAGTTGAAGACACTGCTGGCTAAGAAGAAGAAGAAGAAGACTAGAAGATCAGGAGGCCTTATCAATCTGGGAAGAAGATTCAGAGGTCCTATCAAGACAAAGGAACAAATTGAGGATTCTGAGTCTGAAAATTCTGAGAAAGAGGGAGGTAGTCTCCATGATACCGTGGGTGATTCTGATTCTGAAGCAAATTATTATCATGATCCTGCTGGTGAGGAGAAGTACAAGATGATGGTAGACAGAATGAACGCTATAGAGCTACAAAAATCTTCTGGGCTTGATTTTGAAGATCTGAGTTTAGTTTTTGGAGTGGTTATACCTATTGGTTTCAAGGTTCCTGTTTTTTGTGGTGTATGATGGTGTCTCATGTCCTAAGTTGCATCTGAGATCCTATGTCCGGAGGATTCAACCACATACTGTTGATAAGAAGTTATGGATTCATTTCTTCCAAGAGAGCTTGTCTAGAGCTCAATTGGAATGGTATTATCAACTGGAAAGTGTTAATATTCGTGACTGGAATGATCTTGCTGAGGCCATCTATAGGCAATACCAATATAATGCTGATTTAGCACCTACTCGCATGCAGATCCAAAGCATGTCTATGGGTGCTAAGGAGAGTTTCAAAGAGTATGCCCAGAAATGGAGAGACCTGGCTGGCAGAGTTCAACCTCCTCTGACTGATAGGGAGCTGGTGGATATGTTTATGAGTACGCTGAATGGTCCTTTCTACAATCACCTCATTGGAAGCTCATCATCTGGTTTCACCAAGCTTATAATGACTAGAGAACGTGTGGAAAGTGGTATAAGAAGTGGTAAGATACAGGTAGGTGCCTCTTCATCAAGCACTGCTAAGAAGCCCCCTAGTGGAAAGAAGGAGTCTAATGTTGTGTATGGTCAACATAGTCGTAACAGGAGTCACCAATCTGTGGGAGCAGTTCACATCTCTAATCCTACTCCTGCAGCACCAGAGCCACAACAAAACAATCAACAGAAGCCTAGAAGACAATTCACCAAGATCAACATGTCACTGGCCCAAGCCTTGCAACACATGTTAAAAGGGGAACTCGTTGCTTTGAAGGACCCTCCTCAGAATCCTAATACTTCCTCTCCTCGATACAATCCTAATGCACGATGTGCCTATCATTCTAATAGTCCGGGACATGACACCAACAACTGCTGGGTGTTGAAAAACAAGATTCAAGATATGATTGAAGCTGGGGAGATTGAATTTGACCCTCCTGGGACTCCAAATGTGATCACTGCTCCCATGCCCAATCATGAGAAGACAGTTAATGCTGTTGATGAAGTTTCAAATGTTTCCTCAGTAGCAGATGTGACTACTCCCTTATCCATTATCAAGAAGAAACTTGTACAGGCTGGTTTCTTTCCAGGTTGTAATGAAGACTGTTTTTATTGTGCCTACAAACCTGATAGCTGCTGGAAGTTAAAGGATGGTATTCAACGCCTCATGTACAATTACACTATATTGTTTGAGAGGAAACCTTCTGTGGAAAGTATGTGTGAACATTTAACTCGAAGTACAAAGCTGGAAGATGTAGCTATGGTTGATAAAGTGCCAGTGAAGATTACCTCCAAAGGTCCTGTCAAGATCACCTCTAAAGGACCTGTCAGGATTACTGCTGAGGGCCTGGTGAAGACTGTTGCTGAAGTTAGAGTGGCTCCCATGATTATTACCACTCCTGGCCCTGTTCCTTATACTTCTGATAAAGCTATACCCTGGAATTATGGCTCTGATGTTTATATCCATGGTGTTAAACAGGAACCTCTGTCTGATACACCTGTTACTGATGATAATAGTGATGTTGATAACGTTGTTGAATCTAGTAAGATCACCAGAAGTGGAAGAATTTTCTCTCCTCGGGCTACCTCCAAAAGTGCAGTTACCCCAACTAATACCTCCACTTCTGAGCCCAGTACTGATGCTCTGGGAAAATGTCCTGTGGTTGAACCTGTGCAAGCTGAGGCACCGATTGCTGAAAATCTCTCTAAACAGATGGAAGAAGTGCTGAAGATCATTCGCAAGAGTGATTATGATATTGTTGACCAGTTGGGGCATACTCCCTCCAAAATCTCCATGTTATCTTTGTTGCTGTGTTCTGAGGTTCATGCTAAAGCCTTAATCAAGTTCTTGAAGACTGCTCATGTGCCAAATGAAGTTTATGTGGATCAATTTGAGAATTGTGTTGCACATATGACTTATGATAATGGGTTAGGCTTTTCTGATGCTCACTTGACTCCTGCCAAGAGAAACCATAATAGAGCTTTGCATATCTCCATTGAATGTAGGGGCACTACTTTGTCTCATGTGCTGGTGGACAATGGTTCCTCATTAAATGTGCTCCCCAAAGAGGTTCTGAACAAGCTCAGCCCTGAGGATGTTGTGTTAAGACCAAGTAATGTAGTAGTGAGGGCCTTTGATGGCTCAAGAAGAGTGGTACATGGAGAATTAGATCTCCCGATCAAGGTAGGCTCTCAAGTCTTCGACTCTACTTTCTATGTAATGGATATTCGTCATGCATACTCCTGTTTGCTTGGGCGCCCCTGGATCCATGGGGCAAGTGCTGTGACTTCCACTTTACATTAGAAATTGAAGTATCCGGTAAAAGGAAAGATTGTCACTGTTTATGGCGAGGAAGAATATATGGTCAGTCATGTGAATACTTTTAAATATGTTGAGGTGGAGGGTGAGTATGTTGAGACTCCTTGCCAGACATTTGAAGTATTTCCTTGGGTCGTTCCTACTACTGAAGCTCCCCTTATTGTTAAAAGAGTTCCTGTGGTTACCAGAGTACCTCCTACAATGGCCTCCCTCAAAGATGCTAGAGTTGTGGTTGAAGAAGGTGGTTGTACTATTTGGGGTCAGCTTCCTGACATCCCATATAAATTTGACAAGTTTGGTTTGGGTTTCACTGCAGAATCCCAGAAGGTTGTTCGTCGTGCTCGTGTTGTTCGTATCACCAATCAAGGGGTCATGAGAGATCAAATTAATGTTGTGGGTGACTATAGTGAAGACTACAACCTGGATGATTGGATCTTTCATACCTTGGGTGATGGGCTTAACAATTGGAAGACCGAAGACGTTATTCCTATCTCCTTTAGTCAAGAGTAAATACTATTACTGTGTTTTTATTTTAAGTTTGTAATTTTAAACAATTAAACTTTTAAGCCTTGTGCCTTGCCCGGGGCACAATGGTATGCTTGTTTCGGGATGTTATTTTATTTGCATACTTCATTCAATAAAAATCAATGGACGTTTCGTTTTCGTAAATGTTGTGTTCCTCGTCTTTCTTTTATTTTTTATTTTTGTTTATCAGCTATGTGTTCTTACACACACCCACATCACTAAAATGCAGGTCCTCATCCACTCTGGATCCTGTTGATAACAGTTCTACTATTTCCAATTATAATTTCGAGAATCCAATCTATCAAGCTGAAGATGGAAAGGAGGAAGATTGTGAAGTACCTGTAGAGCTTGCTAGGTTGTTACAACAAGAAGAGAAAGCTATACAGCCACATGAAGAGCCAATCGAAGTTGTGAATCTGGGAACTGAAGAAAACAGGAAAGAGGTCAAGATAAGGGCTGAACTAGAAGATGGTGTTAAGAGCAGACTAATTCAGATGTTACGTGATTATGTAGAGATCTTTGCTTGGTCCTATGAAGATATGCCAACGTTGGATACAGACATTGTGGTTCACCGTTTACCGGTAAAAAAAGATTGTCGTCCAAAGAAACAGAAGGTTCGTCGCATGCGTCCTGAAATGTCAGAAAAGATTAAAGCAGAGGTGATGAAACAGTTTGATGCAGGGTTCTTAGTTGAGACTTCTTATCCTCAATGGGTTGCAAATGTGGTACCAGTACCTAAGAAAGATGGTAAGGTACGCATGTGTGTGGATTACAGATATTTGAATAAGGCCAGCCCTAAAGATGACTTTCCACTTCCTCATATTGATGTCCTGGTAGACAACACCGCTCAGCACAAGGTATTCTCTTTTATGGATGGTTTCTCTGGTTACAATCAAATCAAGATGGCACCTGAAGATATGGAGAAGACTACATTTGTTACACAGTGGGGCACCTTTTGCTATAAAGTGATGCCATTTGGTTTGAAGAATGTCAGGGAAACATATCGGCGTGCTATGGTGGCTTTGTTTCACGATATGATTCATCATGAGATAGAGGTATATGTGGATGATATGATAGCCAGGTCCCAGAATGAAGAGCAACACCTTGATCATCTGCATAAACTGTTTGAAAGGTTGAAGAAATACAAGTTGAGATTGAACCCAAACAAATGTACTTTTGGAGTTAGATCTGGTAAACTCCTGGGTTTCATTGTCAGTGGAAAAGGTATTGAAGTAGATCCTGCAAAAGTGAAAGCTATACAAGAGATGCCAGCTCCCCGTAATGAAAAGGAAGTTAGAGGTTTCTTGGGACGATTGAATTACATTGCAAGATTTATTTCCCAGTTAACTGCTACCTGTGAGCCAATCTTCAAGTTGTTGAAGAAAGATCAGGTGATGGAATGGTATGATGAGTGCCAGATAGCTTTTGATTAAATTAAGAGATATCTCCTAGAACCTCCAATCTTGATGCCACCAATTGATGGAAGACCCTTGATTATGTACTTAACAGTGTTAGATAACTCAATGGGGTGTGTATTGGGGAAACATGACGAGTCTGGTCGAAAAGAGCAGGCAATATACTACCTTAGCAAAAAGTTTACCGACTGTGAAACAAGATACTCACTGCTCGAGAAAACTTGCTGCGCTTTGGCATGGGCTGCTCTCCTACTAAGACAATATATGTTGACTCATACTACCTTGTTTATTTCAAAGATGGATCCAATCAAGTACATATTCGAGAAACCTGCTCTCTCCGGACGAATAGCAAGATGGCAAATGATCCTAACAGAATATGATATACAGTACACTACCTAGAAGGCCATTAAAGGAAGTGTTGTAGCTGATCATTTGGCTCATCAAGCAGTGGATGATTACCAGTCAATGAGTTTTGAGTTCCCTGATGAAGACATTATGATTATTACCAAAGAACCTGGATAATATGACGGACCTGAACAAGGATCCCGATGGACTATGGTTTTTGACGGAGCTTCTAATGCACTTGGTAATGGTGTTGGTGTTGTGATCATTTCCCCTGAAGGTTGTCATACCCCGATTACTGCAAGACTTTGTCTATTGTACCAATAACATGGCTGAGTACGAGGCATGTATCCTGGGCATTAAAGCTGCCATTGATATGAAGATTCAGTTCCTGGACGTATATGGAGATTCATCGTTTGTGGTGAGTCAAATTAAAGGAGATTGGGATACCAAGCATGAAAATCTTATTCCTTACAGAGAGCATGTGTTGTCTTTGATCCCATATTTTGAAGAGATTACCTTTGGACATATTCCACGAGGAGAGAATCAGTTGGCAGATGCATTAGCCACCATGGCATCTATGTTGGAGATTAGCTGGGATGATGAGGCTCCCAAGATTACTATTGATAGATTTGAGAAGCCTGCATACTGCAATGAGATTGATAGTGAAGGAGCAGAGGAGAAGCCTTGGTTCTATGAAGTGAAAAAATATCTTGAAACTCAAGAGTTCCCTGAAGGGGCATCTGTCAAAGATAAGAAGTTTCTAAGGAGGTTTTCTGCTAAGTTCTTCATGAGTAATGGAATTTTGTACAAGCGCAATCATGATTTAACTTTGCTTCGTTGTGTGGATAAGAAGGAAGCAACAGAGATCATGGAAGATATGCATGATGGGAATTTTGGTACTCATTCTAGTGGTCATACCATGGCAAAGAAGATATTGAGAGCAGGATACTATTGGTCTACCATGGAAGCTGACTGCTATCAACATTCCAGAATATGTCACAAGTGTCAAATCTATGTTGATAAAGTGCATATACCTCCAGCTCCATTGAATGTGTTGACTGCTCCTTGGCCTTTTGCTATGTGGGGCATAGATATGATTGGTGAGATCAAGCCTACTGCTTCTAATAGGCATCGTTTCATCCTAGTTGCTATTGATTACTTTACTAAGTGGGTGGAGGCAGCTTCATTTGCATCTGTTACTAAGAATGTGGTGGCTCGATTCATTAAGAATAATCTCATATGTAGGTATGGCATCCCTGAGAGGATTATCACAGACAATGGCTCTAATCTAAACAACACTATGATTATTGATCTTTGCATGCAGTTCAAGATTAAGCATCACAATTCTTCTCCGTATCGTCCGAAAATGAATGGAGTAGTAGAAGTTGCTAATAAGAACATTAAGAAGATTTTACAGAAGATGACTGTTACTTACAAAGATTGGCACGAGATATTACCATTTTCTCTTCATGGTTATCGTACTACAATACGTACGTCAACAAGGGCAATCCCATTCTCCTTAGTCTATGGTATGGAAGCAGTTCTGCCCATTGAAGTTCAGATCCCCTCCTTAAGAATCATGAAAGATGCAGGCTTGGATGAAGATGAATGGATTCATACCCGACTTGACCAGATAAATTTGATTGATGAGAAAAGGCTGGCAACTATTTGTCACGGTCAGATGTACCAGAAACAGATGATCAAAGCTTTTAATAAGAAGGTTAAGTAAAAGGTATATCAGGCTGGTGACTTGGTAATCAAGCGTATCATATTACCACAGGGTGATCCTAGGGGCAAGTGGACTCCTATATATGAAGGACCATTTGTAGTCAAGAGGGTATTCTCAGGAGGTTCCATGATGCTTACTACTATGGATGGTGAAGATTTCCCACAACCCGTGAATGCAGACATAGTTAAAAAATACTACGCATAAAAAGAGACCCGCTAGGTTAACTGGCCTAGGCAAAAGTAAGGGCATCCCGGTGAACCAAAAGGGTTCGGGAAAAAATTAGGGATATATAACAAAAAATGTACACCCGGTAAGTCGAAAACCTGAAAGGGCGACTTGGGCAAGAAAGGGTATCCCAGTGGATTGAAAACCTGAAAGGGCAATCCAGGCAAAAGTTAGGGATTAAAGCGTATGACTATGTCTCGTTTGGATCACTCGTGTAGCCCCAACTAGTTGTGTTACCTAGCTCAAGCTCGAATAGATAAAGATCAATTCAATTGTTTCCGTCTCAACAACAAAGGATGAGATACTTGAAGATAATGGCAATAGTAGAATTGAAACTCAATAGGATTATTTCTCACATAGCTGTTTTCTTTGTTTTGTAAAACTTTTAAGACAAATTCCTCTTATTAGGCTTTTTGTCTCCTTGTACAAACTTGCCTATGTATAGGTCACTTTATAATATAAATAAAATTTCATCTTTGAATCCAGATTTACTTTTACCCTATTTACCTAAGCGAAAACGTCCATTGGTTATGTTTGAATGTATGTATGCTTTTGAATATGATTGATGTTTACCAGAAATGCATAAAATGCAGTAATAGTATTTACTAAGGAAGAACGAGGGTAGGAGTTCAACGAAGCTTCGCCGGTTCATCCCCACCAGACAACTACAAATCCCCAGCAGAGCAAATATATCTTCATAGATACTTCGAGTTACATCTCCCCTTGAGTTTATGTCCATCTCTTTTATCCTCAGTTAGGATACTCAGGAACTAATTCTCTCAATAGAAGTACGATGAACGAAAACGGGAAGTTCTAAGTACGATATTTTTAAACAATACGGGAACGAGTTCCTCATATTCTTCAGCAACGAATCGGGATTTATTTTCCCTAGCCAGCAGTTGTTATACAAAGATATCCAGACGCTTCAGGCTGCATGATTCATACATACATCATTTATATCATACCATAACATATCCATAAATGCATAATACATTTACTTAGATGCACCATGCCGTACATGCATACATATTGCATAAACTAACCTTTTCCTTGCAGGATGGTTATATACAGATAAAATACTATCAATAATTCACAACAGGTCAGAGACGATCTATACAAAGGTCTAGTGCTGATACTTAATTCAGGGATGATCGCCACGAAGATTCATTGCTGATAATCATTACTCAAGTTGTCCTTGATAGTAGGCAAACGGTCTATACGAAGATCTATTCCCTAATCCAGGATATTTCCAGAAGAGATAATCGTCACGAAGATTTATTTCTACTGGTCTATTCAACAATTCAAAACAGTTCAGAGACGATCTATACGAAGATCTAGTGCTGATACTTAATTCAGAAAAAATCGCCACGAAGATTTGGTTCTGACACTTAAATTAAAATATGTTCTTAGATATGGTTCAGAGACAATCTATAAGAAGATCTAAGCCCTGACACTTAATGACGAATATTCTTTTTCCCCAGAGATAATGCAGAGACGATCTATACGAAGATCTAGTGCTAACATTCAACTCAAACCATGTTGCATAAACGATTCAGAGACGGCCTATACGAAGACCTAGTACTGATATCCAGTATCAACATCAAGATATTATCACCTCTTGATAATATGGATGGCATTTATAAGCCCATCTCCAGTTCTTTCAAATGGCATCTTCAAACCCATTTAAGCATATACAACTAATCATCAGTGTTACTTTACGCACCGGCGAGTGCAAATTTTTGGGTTTTTGTGTTCAATCCCCTTCAACCTTCCAGGTCACGAATGGCACATATACCAATCTAACCCCTCAGATTTAAGAAAATCGAACAGGGGCAACTGTTGCACCCCAAAATTTGCCCTCACCAAGACAAGACATTGTGTAATAAGGTGTCCCAAGAGGTCCCCAAGGTTCATAAGGTATCTCAAGAGGTTCACAATTAGTCAGAAAGTTTGACAATTCCCTCAGACAATGCATCCTCCTAAGCAATGCATCCTAAACTAGGGTTTTGACTTTCATCAAGGTAAATGGACTTCCAAGGCTTCAAGTGAGCTTCATAGCATCTTATATGTCTTCAATAATCCCTATGTCAAGTTTCAAGGCTTTCCCAAAAGATTTGCTCAGTCAGATGATCAGATAGGCTAAAATCAGTCAAAGCAGTCAAAAAGTCAAACTGAGGTCAATTGTGGTCAAACCAAAGTCAAACTTCATGATTTTTTTTCCAACATCAAGTATATGAAGTAAAATTCATCATTTGATCAAGGGTTGATCATGATTCATCAAGGAGATTTCAGATCATCAAGAATCAGGAGTTTCTAAATTAGGGTTTTCATAGGAAAAGTCAACTGAACTTTGACCAGCCATAACTTTCACATGCTTCATCAAAAATTTCCCATCCAAAGCTCATTTTGAAGGAAATTGAATTCTCTACAACTTTGTGTCTCACAAGACAAGCCTAAAAATGCTTCATTTGGAAGGTATGAGCTAGGACATTATAGGTCATTTAAAAAGTCAACAAAAAGTCAACATCTTCCAAAGGGAATAAATTGAGAATGATAAAAGATATGGACATTAGACCAAAGAGGTTGGTTAGATGACTCTCTAAGCTTTCTAAAATGTCCAAGAACACCTTCATAGCATTAAAATTGAGGGATTAATGCCTTTGCAAAGTTAGGAAATTTTGGAGAGGTTCATGAAGCAAATGGGATCTTAGAACCAAATTTCTCCAAATGGGCTTGCATTTTTATGACCCAAACACTTCCATGACATCATGCACGAATTAAAAATCATTTATTCAAATTTTTATTCATTTTATATTATTTATTATGATTTTATACATTAAAAATCATTTTAAATCAAAATAAAATATAAAATTTTCAATATTTAATAGGATTTTGGTTCTAGAAAGTCATAAAGATCAATTTAAAGTGATTGAAATCATGGAAAATCAGATCAACCAAAATAGCAAGGATATATCAAAAAATTTCAATATTTTGGAAGCATATCTTTTTCAATCTCAAATGATCCACAAGTCCAAAGTATGATCTGATATTTTGACCTAGTTAGGTCATACTATATATGTATAACATGAAGCAAACACAAGGACACGAAAATTAGCCTCTAAGAGTAAGAACCAAGTTTCAAAAAATTCAAGAAAAACTCCAAATTGGATTTTACTTTGCAGGACATATCAAGGAGTTCTAAAGGTTGCAACATGTTTCTTGAACCTCACTGATGTTGTCTCAATGATTTACATCATCAAAAACACCACTAAATGCATAATCTGAATCCTAATTTTTCATGTTTTTTTCAATTTTGCGTTTTCATATATTAACCAATGATAAATTGTTTTTGAGTGTTGATTTGTGTTTGTGACATTGCAAGGATTGTTTCTGGGTGATCAATTGAAGAAATCATAGCCATATGCATTGAAACCGAAAACTAGGGTTCTTGAGAATTTTTTTTGGGAACGCATGATTGAGTTAATTTCTGTTAAAATTAATGTGATATTTGTGTTTAGAGACCTCATGTTAGTTAATTTAGACCATTGGAATTGTTTGATTCATTGTATATTGGAAGTTTGATTTGCGCAGGGTTTTAGTGACGAACATAATCTGTCACTATAAGCTATAGCGACGGAAAACTGTCACTATAGCCTAAACAGACGGCTAGAGGTTGAAGAAAACTCATGGCGCGAAAATCTGTTTTAAATATTTTGTTTTATTTTATTATGTTTTGTTTATGTTATATTATCACAAACGCTGCTTGGCTCAGTTGGTGAAGAGACACATGTGTGAAGCAAAGGGCAAGGGTTCGAATCAGGCCTCCAGCTATTTTTTTTTTGCTTTAATTCCATTTGTTCTACAGGTTTACAATATAAGGATTGCCTTACCTTTAGATATCAAACGCGCGCAGTAGCTCAGCTGGTTTTGGAGCATGTATGTTCATGTAAAGGACCTGGGTTCAAATCCCAGGTCCTTACTTTTTGGCCAATTTTCTTGTTTTTCTTATTTTCAATTTATTTTCTTATATTAATTCTATTTTGTTTAAATTATTAAATATAAATTATAAAAAATAATTTCTAAATACCGTTATAATATTTTCTTTATATTCTTAAAAAATCATAATTTATTTTCTTAAATTTTTTTTTAATTGTTTATATTTATTTTATAATAAGTATATATATATATATATATATATATATATATATATATATATATATATATATATATATGTATAATTATTATGTTTTTTTGTAAATTATATATTTCAATTAATAATCTAAACCATAATTTTTTCAAAAAAAACTAAATTCTAACCCTAAATATTCTATTAACCCTAATTTTTATTAACTTTAACATTTAATTTAATTAATTTTTGTTTTAAACTTTAATTAAATAATTAATCATTTTTCGTGTAAATAATTAGTATTTGTTCATTATTATTATTAATTGTTCTATTTCATTCTAAATTTTTTTCTAAATGTTCATTTAACTTAAAAATAATATTTCTCTTAAATTTTTATATTCTTTATATTTTTACTAACCCTTTTTATTATTATTATTATTATTTCATTATTACTAACCTTTAAATTATCACTTATTTATTATATTTATCATTATTGTTTTGTTATTATGTAATTGCGAAAGCCATGTAATAGTCGTAGATTTATTTTTGTCTCTATTTTATTTTTGTAAATATTTTTATTGCCATGGTTAGTAACTATAGGGTGTGCATAACATGTTTGTGATTAAAATTAATTTAGAAAACTAATTAAATAAGATAAATACTTGAATATAAACACTCACACACGTAAGTCGATCTTTGATCGCCATCTCACACTTTCTAGGGTTACCTCTCATGTTGCCTATTTCTAAGGTCAAGTAAGGTGTCTTAAGCAAAGTCCCTTCATAAATATCATCAAGTCCCTTCAGTTTATAAGATCAAGTCCCTTCGAGGTTGCCTACGATAAATGATCTTGTCCCTTCGAATAAAAGATGATAAGTCCCTACGAATTGCTAAAGACACCTTGTAGTTGCCTAAATTCAGATGTCCCTTCACATGTCCCTTCTCACATCCAAGGTAATGACTACCTATTCCTTAATAATAGGGCTAGTCTTACCATTTAAAGAACATATAAGAACAGTAAAGATTTAATATAGGATAGGTTCCTTTTAATTACTTGCTCACCTTTTCAAAATACTTCATTACACTTCACATTTCAAACAAATTTTCAAAACAAAGTCTTTATATACAACCATACGAGGATCATTATAAAACACTTAGAAAATTTTTAATCACACACTACACCTTTCTCAAAACAGTTTAAAGTGAGCTAAGTAACTAAGAGCCCATGGATAACCATGGATATAAAGGGTGCTAACACCTTCCCTTTATATAACCTACCCCCCAAACCCAAAATTTTTTTAAGGTCTTTCCTGTTCTTTTATGCCCTTTCCACTTGGATAAAATAAAAGTTGGTGGCGACTCTTGCTATCCGCAACATGACTAAAAGTCAGTTCTCCCACCGTGTTACACCAGCCCATGAGATTTCACTTCCCTGATGAAGACATCATGTACTTGAAAGCAAAAGATTGTGAAGAGCCAGTTCACACTAAAGGGCCTGACCCAGAAGAAGAATGGACTATGATGTTTGACGGGGCAGTTAATTGTAATGGTCGCGGAGTTGGTACAGTGCTTATTACACCTAAAGGTGTTCATATGCCTTTCTCGGCAAAACTCACCTTTTCCTTCACTAACAACGAAGGAAAATACGAAGCCTGTATCATGGGTCTTGAGGAAGCCATTGACCTCAGGATCAAAACTTTGAAGGTATTTGGGGATTCAGCTTTGGTAATCAACCAGACCAACGGAAAATGGTACACTCATCAGAGCATTTGATTCCATACCGTGACTACACGAGGAGATTATTGACTTTCTTCACAACAGTCAAACTTGAATACATCCCTCGAGATTAGAATCAATTTGCAGACGCTTTAAGAAGACATTAAGAAGGTTGGCCGGCAGTTTCTTCCTCAATACTGATGGTTCATTATACAAGCGAAACATTGACATGGTCCTGCTCACATGTGTTGACAAGAAGGAAGAAGACCTACTGATGCACGAAGTTCATGAAGGTTCTTTCGGCACCCATGCCGGAGGACATGTAATGGCAAAGAAGTTATTAAGATCGGGTTACTACTGGATCACAATGGATACAGACTGTTGTGCCTATGCCAGAAAATTCCACAAATGCCAGATCTACGCAGATAAAGTGCATGTGCCTCCGAATCCTTTGAATATAATGTCTTCACCTTGGCCCTTCGCCATGTGGGGCATTGACATGATTGGAAAGATTGAACCGACTGCTTCAAATGGTCACCGGGCAAGTGGTAGCTCGTTTTCTGAAAAGGGATATCATCTGTCGATATGGAGTTCCCGAGCGAATCAATACTGATAATGGTTCCAATTTGAACAACAAAATGATGGCAGAACTTTGTCGGGACTTCAAATTCAACATCACAACTCTTCTCCTTACAGGCCAAAGATGAATGGCGCTGTTGAGGCCGCTAACAAGAACATGAAGAAGATTGTGCAGAAGATGGTAGTTACCTACAAAGACTAGCATGAGATGTTACCATTTGCCTTGCATGGGTACCGAACCTCAATTAGAACGTCTACAGGGGCAACGCCTTATTAGCTTGTGTATGGTATGGAAGTTGTCCTACATGTTGAAGTTGAGCTACCCTCCTTACGGGTAATGATGGATGTGAAACTGAATGAAGCAGAATGGGTCCGGTCTCGGTACAATCAACTAAATCTGATTGAAGCGAAAAGATTAGCAGCCATCTGTCATGGGCAGTTATATCAGAAACGAATGAAGAAGGACTTCGATCAGAAAGTCAGACCTCGGGAATACCAAGTGGAAGAGCTTGTTCTGAAAAGAATCCTTCCTCCCCATACAGACCACAGGGGCAAGTGGACACTAAACTATGAAGGTCCCTACGTAATAACCAAGGTCTTCTCGGGTGGATCACTAATGCTCGCAATCATGGATGGTGAAGACTTCCCGTCTCCTGTGAATTCAGATGCAGTTAAAAAATACTTCGCATAAAAAGACTCGTTGTACATAAAAACAGAATGTAAGTCCAGGCAAAAATAGGGCATCCCGGCGAGGCAAAAATAGGGCATCCCGCAGGATCCGGATTTTGGATCGGGTTTCTCATTTGCATAATCATAGCATTCGCTTTATGTTCACAAAAATAAGTGTATCATTCCGTCTAATACGAAGCATTACGGCAAAAATAAAACATTTGCATGATCATAACCCGGGTTCGAGCCAGTCACCTGTAAATACCATCATCATTTCATCAACAATATACAAAATTCATATCCCCTGCAGATAAAAGCCAAAGCATCCCCTTTTCACTCTCAAATACATATACCTGTTTATATTTATACATGCTCTTTTCGATAATCGTTCGTGTCATCTTATCCCCCGCAGGTCACCAGAATACCTTTTGCACTCCCAATACAGTTATTGTACATATTCTTTTTGACACTCGCCCATGTCGTACTTCCCCAGCAAGTCAAACACTCGTTCGTTTCTTGCATATACTTCACCAATAGATCATACTTGTGGATACCTATACAAGAGTCTTTGATACTCGTTCGTATCTTGTATATATCCCCCCGGCAGATTAAACACTCGTCTGTGTTCCTTGCGTAATCGATTGATACTCATTTGTATCATCATCCTTAAACATGCGTCAGCGTTTGTTTCTATCGATACCCGTCCGTATCGTACTCTTGAAGATGCTCGTCCGCATATTTAGTCTATAAACACTGTCAAACACTTATACCTTTTATTTTCTAAAGCTTAAGCACTCGTCCGTGTTTACCATTCCCCAGTAAGTCACCAACAAAGCAATTTCCTCCTATCCGACATTCGTCCTATGTCATGATACTTTCGGCGGCCGTCCCCTTCCAGGTGATCGTCCTTCACCTTTGGATGACCGTCCCTCACCCATTCCCCACTGGAATCCCCATTGTTGGAACCTTTTATCCGACATTCGTCCTATCTTGTGATAAAGAGCAGTCGTCCCCTACTAGGTCATTGTCCTTCACCTTCTGATGACTGTCCCTCATCATTTATCTAATGGTCGTCCCCATCGTTGATCTTGTTATCCGACATTCGTCCTATGTCATGATATTCCCCAAGAGCAGTCGTACCCTGCTAGGTGATCGTCCTTCACCTCTTGATGATCGTCCTTCATCATGCTTATCCGATGGGCGTCCCCATCGTAGATCTTTTTCTATCCGACATTCGTCCTATGTCGTGATATTTTCAGCAGCCATCCCCTGCTAGGTGATCGTCCTTCACCTTTTGATGATCGTCCCTCATCGCTATTTCATTTATTCTTTTATCTGATGGTCGCCCCCGTCGCGGTTTAGTTGCTTTCCAGCTTGATGGTCGTTGTAAACACCCCAAATTTGCCCTCACCCATTTCACCATGGCTTGTGATCATTTCATATGCATAAACACAATCATATCATCTCATATCTCAATTTTGAGTCACTGCATTGGTTCTAAGTCATCTGCACCTAGGGTTTGTGATCTGAGCAATCCAAGAGCCCCTTGAGCCACTCCAAAGGCCATCAATCACTCCAAAGGGATCCATATGTGTTCAAGTATCATATTACACCCTCTCAAAGTCAACAATTCCAAAGAATCACAAGAACTAGGGTTTGAATGGATGTAGAGCCAAGTTTGACTGCACAGTTGACCTAAAAATTAGGGTTTTGGTTTCAGAGGCCATAACTCCAAATTTTTTGGTCATTCTTGTTTCCATTGGTCTCTATATGGTATAGGGAGTATGCATATCAATTTTCATGAAGAAATTCCATGGGGAAGTCATCTGATCAAGGGTTGACTTTTCAGACAAGTCAGTGTAAAATCAGGGCATCTGAGGCCCCCAATGACCCAACCAATGGGTGATCTTCATCATTTTGAGTGTATATGATCTTTATTTGATCATGGAAGAAGGTTGAATTTCACAAAAATCAAGAATTTGGAGTTTTTGCAAATGTTGACTTTTTGGGCATAGTTGACTTTTCAAGAATGCTTCATTTTAGGTCATTTTTCAAGCCTTGATTCTTGATCCAAAAATGCTTCAAATGGAAAAACTTTGGTCATGAAAGTTGTAGATCTCATCTTTCCCTTTTCAAAAAGTACAAGAACATGATCAAATTCTTCTTGGATCAAAAGTTATGGTGTGACAAAGTTGGCAAAAACCATTAATTTTCAAGGCATGCTTCAAATGTGAATTTTGCAAAACCATGAACCAATGCCTTTTGTAACCTCTAATTCACTTCAAACCATGACATAAACATTCTACATGTCCTAAAAAGTCAGAATTGGACCAAAAATCCCATGTGTTTAGTTCATGTAACAAGGCATTTTTCATGAAGTTCAAAAAGGTGACAACTTGCAAAACCATCATGATGCTTCTCTCCACTTGATGCATTGGCTGCTGGACCTTCCCAACATCACACACACACACCATGCTGCACCAGAACCATGCCTTGTACTAGCCTAGATCATGAGCCATACTTCTCTTACACAAAAGGTGGACTTTGAGCAAAAGCAAACTTACCAATCACTATAGGCCAGGTCACATCATCTGACCTATAGGATTAAAATACAATATCCTTTGGCAAGCAAAATATAACAAGAGGCAAGGCTGAAACAAGGCATAACATCACATACACCAAAACACTCCCTTTTGCAATTTGCTTTGAATATCTCTGCCCAGCTCACAAACATCCAAACTATTTTCACACCTCAACTCACCATGCTTCATTGAGCAGAAAGCAAACAAGAACCAGGCCTGAAACAAGCTGTAACCTCACTTCACCATTTTCACCCCAAGTTGCAGTTTCTTTCAAAACTCTCACCACAACTCACAAACATCAAAACAAACTCCATAGACCTTCTTTATTCGTCACCCTGACCACAAAGAACCTCTCACCTTGGCCTGAAGCTGCCTGAATCACCATTGACATTCTCAACTGAGCTTGGAGCAAAAGCTGATCAAACTTTTCATCCAGCCAATATAAACTTCTCCCAAGCATTCAAACATCATCAGGAGGTCATAAGGAGTGGATTTCACCAAGAAAGGAGGCCTGAAAGTAGCTGGAGTGAAAGCTTCGAATCTCAGGTAGCTCAAGAAATATTTTTCCAGAAATCATTTCTTTTGTTCTAAACTTGTTCTTTGTGTCTTCCTGATCATGAATATGTCTTTGGTTTTGCAAATGGTGTTGAAATGAGAGTTTAATTGCTCTATGAAACTTGCGTGCCCTAGTTCTTATTTGTTTCGATTCAGCCTTGTTAGGAAATATAAATGCGTTTTGATTAGGGGTTTTGATTCAGTGGGTTATGGGGATCATTTCCATGTGTTTAGATTTCATTTTTGTTGCGTTTTGAAGATTTTAGGGATTTTCAGGTGGGGTTCCCACCGGAAAAGACGACCGGAGGTCTTCTCCGGCCACCTGAAAATCATTAGGGTTTGATTAGGTCATTAATGAGGATTTGAATCTGGACCGTAGATGCAGTTGACTGGAGTTGACTCCCGCGCGTTTGTGTGGCTCAGATTACATCATTAAAGCCCTAATCTGTTTTATTAATTTAATAAATTATATTTAGTTTAATTAAGCCAGAAGAGATCCTGACCTTCCAATAGCGCGCGTGGTCAACTGTTGACCCCCCAAGTTTGAATCTCAGCCATGGATTGTGATTACTTCTCATTTTCATTAATTTTTATTTCAATTTTTCTCATTTGTTTTGTACAATTTATTTAAAATAGCAAAAATGTTTTAAAAATTATGAAACTTTTTGTCAAGAGTTTCACTAATTTTTAAAACCCAAAAATATTTTTATTTTCATTTTTAGCATTTAAAAAGTATTTTTAAATATTTAAAAGATTATTTTTAATTGATTAATGAAAATTAATTTATTAAAAATACTTTTAGGTATTTAAAAATCACAAAAAAATTCATGAAATGTTCTAAGACATTTAGAAACATTGTCCAACCTTCAAACCAAATTTCTTTTTTGATCTTGATGCATTCTGAGAATTTTTCATTGAATTAAAATCATTTTTATGCATTATTTTGATCCTAAGTTCAAAAATCCATTTCTGCCTATCCATGAAGAGTTGGACTTTGATTCTTTTTGCATTGCATTGTGTTTAACATGTAGTTTTTGAGATAAAATGGCCATGATTTGATCTTGCATTTTTCAATTATATGGCATTTCTTTTGTTTAGGAACCCTAAAAACCCTAATAACTTAGAAAAATCATAACTTAAGATTGGTTAAGAGTTGAGACTTCCCCTTTGGACTTTGGTTTAGTATAGGTTTAGGGTTTCTTTGGGTAGTATTTTCCATTTTTTATCTTAGGGTTTGCTTCTGATTTTGAGTTTTGTTTGATGTTTGTTTCATGAACCCTAATTTGGGCTTTCATTTGCATCTTTCTTGCATTCTCTTGCATAACATGACTTGCCATGCCATTCCATGCCTCCATTTGATTCATTTGACATCATAAGACATATAGAAAGCATGTTTGATCATTGCATCTTGCATTTTCCATGTTGTTTTCCATGTATGTTTCATAGCTTTTCATGTATGTTCATGCTTCTAAACTTGCATCATTTACATCCATGATCTTGTATAAGCATATCCATGCCTTGCCTCATGCTTGTAGCATCTCATAGCATCATTATCATCATCAACATGCTTCTGGTTTTGTTTTTCATCATGTCATTTCATCTCATTTTGCATTGCATTGCATTTCTTTTCTAACATTTCAGGTGGTAAGTGAGGTTGAGAAGTGAATTTGCCTTCACTTCTCATAACTTTTCTTTTCATTTCCCTTGCATCCATTGCTGCATTTTTGCTTGTGTTTGAGTTTGAGCTTGCTCATTCTTGTTTTTCTTACTTTCTTTCTTCAAGTGACTTGACTTCTTGAATGAAGCAAGTCACTTTGCTTCTCTTGATCATTTTCATCTGCTTCCTGGTGGTTCCATTGAAGATCTTCTTTTGAAAACCTCACAAACCTTAGGAACAACAAGGCATGACAATGATTAGGGTTTTGATTAGTCTCCCCTATTAGTTTTTACCTTTGTGTCTCTCTTGAGTCTTCTCCTCTCATCTCATAATCAGGGACTAAACCCTAAAGGCTTTAAGGCTTTGTGATTAAGCTTATGCCTGCATCCTTCTCTTAGGATGGAGTGTATAACTTTAATCCTAAGTGTTAAACCCTTGATGTGTTTAAATCTCTTAATCAATTCACTTAATAAATCACCAAGACATCACACTTGTAACTTGGGCCTTGCATTAGGGTTCTAATTCTTCCTTAACTGGTTAAGAAGGACTAACCCTAGTGTTAATGGACAAGTCCCCCTCAAGTTGTCTTACAAATCATAAAACTCACTTCATCATCATACCATTAAATAAATCCATTTAATAAAGGTTTGTTTTGTCATGATTTTAATCCCTAACCATGGATTAAGTTGAGGAGCTTTCCTCAGCTTAAACATTATCATCTATTATCCTTCTATTAGGATGGTGTAATGAGTCTGTTTAATCCCTGATTATGGCTTAATCTCATTACTCAACACTAAACAAAAACACCAAAAACATCTAAATAATCACAAGTAGGTTAATGATCTTAATCCTACATCAAAGGTGATTAAGTGTGAGAATCTGACTTCACACTTAAGGTATTCTCATTACCCCTAAACAGAGGGAAGATGTGATGAGTTTACTAAATCCATTGGTTTAGACTTAAGCTCATTATCTTATGACAAACTTTCAAAAGTAATAAAAGACTGAAAACTCAAAAACAAACAATAATCGTCTCCTTCGGGATTCTTTTCTCATCTCATTCACTCATAACCGAGAACTCGCTTCTTCCGTCTAATGCAAGACAGTTTGCACCTGAGCCAGACAGGTCATACACTTGAGCATAGGTAGGTAAGCAGTTCACAAGTCAATCCATCTCTCAGTCTCTTTGGGTCGAACTACGGTGTTCTGACTTCCTCATTGCACGAGAGGATACGTAGGCATAACTTAACAGTTATCGAACAAAAGTCTCTGTATATTCCCCCTCCTTCCAGCTTCATTCTTTTAGCCTCATGATCTTGAGCACCTTATTCCTGTTCTTACACTGACACTTTCATACTTCACATCACTTATACACTTTACATTTCCTTTACACTGACACCTGTACATTTTGCCTTCCAGCCCTTTTGCACACAAATTGCACTGACACTACCCCTTTAAAACACAAATCTCTTAAGCGTGGATCTCGTCGAGTACGACGGACAATCTGGGTGCTAATACCTTCCCAGGTTGTAACCAACCCCCTTTCTCAGTCTCTCTGGTTCACAACCGTCTTATCCGTATCTTTCTAGGTTTATGCAGCATTACCTTTCCTCCGGGATAAAAATGCCTAGCTGGCGACTCTATTCATCTCCAGTGAGTTCACGGCTGTGTGTTCTCATTGTCCCTCTCGCCGACCATTCGCGTCTGTACCCTTATCTGGACTTAGCTTCATTTATCGGGAGCGACAGCTTGGCGACTCTGCTGGGGAACCTTATACTGCAACCAGGGCTTCTGGTTCTTTTTGTGGGTTCCTCCTAGCGCTTGATTGATTTGTGTTTACTGGGGTGTTATGTGCTTATTTGTGTTTGTATATTTGTGTTTACTTTTACTTTATGTACAGTTTGTTTTACTGCTTTCTTTATTGCTTTTCATATATCATACTGTCTTACTGTCTGGCTGGATCTGGTTTTACTTTGGTGGGTGGGGTTCTATTGAGAGTTAAGGTCCTATACCTGGGACCTGAGTGACACCTAGGCTAGAGTGAATCATATTCTTTCCCATTCCATTTCGGTCTGGTGCGGGAATATGAAACACGGTTCAGATATGGGTTTCTTCTTGAGAACTCTGTGTTGCAGATTTCCTGCAACGCTAGGGCTATCTGGGAAGCCTTCTAAGTCTGGATGACCTTTAGTATTGACCTTCAGAAACTGAGGTGAATTAGAGGAGGAACTTTTATGGTTATTGTAAACACTGTACCTCCGGGTTGGAAGTGTTTACACTTCTCATAACTGATCCAAGTCTGAGGATCCTTGTTCTAGAACACCACCTGTGAGGGGGTTGGGCTGTTTACAGGTTTGCAGGTACCTTGACCTCAGTATACCCTGTTACTTTGACTTGATTAAGAATACTCCATGTTGGAACAGTTCTTGTGATTCTAAACCCTGGACATGTGGCTCTTTATTTTAGTCCCCCCACCTTGGTTACTGGATTTATAGACCTCCATCCGGAATTCTTGAACACACATGGACTTATATCAGAGTTTTGACCAGATCCAGCTCAGTCACAAACCCTTGCATTTCATTTGCATACATAATTATTGCATCATATTGACATTTGCTTATTTGTGTTTCAGGGTATCCATCTTCATTTGGTTTTGGTTTTGACCCCATCTTCAGTTTTGACTTGTCTTCATCAGCTATCTGCTTCAGTTGCCACCTGCACCAGCCGGTCAGTGGCCCACTTCTTCAGTATTATCATCAGCACCTGTCTCTACTCAGTCTCAGCATCATGGCTCCTAAAAAGAGCAACATCACCTATCACTTCTTCCAGCCAGAGTTATCAGACATCAGGAGGATTCAAACCCTGATCACACCAGATCACATACCATTGTTCAGGGAAAGTTATGGAGATATACTTGATATGGTTATGGATCTGGACCCATCACAGAGAAGCCTGATCCACACCTGCATTCAGTTCTATGATCCCCCACTGAGATGTTTCACTTTCCAAGACTTTCAGTTGGGTCCTCTATTAGAAGAATACTCATCATTGGTTGGTTTGCCTATCAAGGGTGGAATCCCTTTCAACTCAGAGATGGTCTTTCCTAGCAATGGAGAAGTAGCAAAGGCTCTGCATCTGGAACCTGTCCTGGTTGAGCAGCATATAACTTCTAAAGCTGGAATCCCTGGCTTTCATCTGGATTTCTTAATCTCTCAAGCTACCCTGAAAGCTTCTCTAGGAGAGTGGAAAGCTGTTTGTGCTTTACTGGCCTTGAGTATATATGGAATTGTATTGTTTGCAGATGAGCCTCGATTCATTAGCAAGAATGCAATCCATCTGTTCATCTTGAAGAACCCAGTGCCAACTTTATTGGGGGATCTTTACTATTCAGTGCATCAGAGGAATGAAAAGCAGAGGGGGAGATTAGTGAGGTGTTGTGCTCCATTGTTCCACACTTGGCTTCTCAGGCATCTACCCAGGACAGATGCATTTCTAAACCCTCATCAGCAGAGCAACTGGGCTAAGAGACTCACTGTTCTAACTTCAGCAGATATCAGATGGTGCACTCAAAGCACCAAGGGCAGGGATATCATCACCAGCTGTGGGCATTTTCCTAATGTGCCTTTAATAGGAGTTAAGGGTAGTATCAATTACAATCCCCTGCTGTTCAGAAGGCAACTGGGCTATGCACTGGTCCACACTCCTAAGGCACAGGACTTGGTTGAGACTCTCTATTGTGAGAACAAGATTGATTTGACCGTTGTTAGGCAGGCTGCTTGGGCCTGGGATAATGTTCAAACCAAGGGAGTGACCATTCTGGGGAAGTGCAATAATGTGGCATCAGCACAATATTATGAGTGGTCCCGTGCCAGGGCCCAATTCTCTGGGATGCCCTTTACCATAGAAGACATGCCTGAGTCATCTTCAGCACCACCCCCTGCCACTATCAGTTTGGAGGAGTATGAGAGTTTGAAGGAAAGAAATGAGAAGTTAACTCAGGCTTTGCAGAAGACCCTCCGGGAGAGGAGTGAAGGTATGAGGGAGATTGAAAGGTTGGAGAAAATGAGAGTAGATCATCTGACTAAGATTGAAAAGTCTGGGGATTATATCAAAAAGTCAAAGGCTGGAGAACAAATCCTGAAGAATGCTTGTAAAGAAGCCCAGTTCCAGAGAGCAAGGACAGACTTGTATTTGAAGGAGAGTCAAGCCCGGTGGGTCAGGATCACCGAGGCTCGTACCCTGGAAGACAAGAGAGTTCAAGACAAGATGGAGCAGCTTGAAGCTAATGCAAAAGAACAACAAGAAGCCCTGGCAGCAGCCCAGAGGGAGATATCAGAGCTGAAGATCAAAGCAGGGGTGAAGAGGTCCAAAGACCAAAGTCAGTACAAGAAGCTAGCAGCAGCTGTTACAACCCGGAATCTCCTCATCAGGAATCTCACGGAGCGTCCGGCTGATCCTGTGACCGAAGCACTTCTCAAGGAAGTTCGTGAGGATGAGTTTGGTCTTGGTGTTTGACCATTTGTTTGTTGTTGCTTTCTTTCCGTGTACTTTTATTTTCTTGTAATGTATTTTGACCCCTTAGAGGGCTTGTGTTGTAAAATGAACAAGTTGTATTATTTCACCTTCTGTAATATATTTGTGTTAGTTTGCTTCATCTGAGTTTTCTTCAAGCAACAACAACAGCATCTCCAAGGGTCTGGAAGGGTCAAAACTGAAGGCCAAACCGGATACCTTGAGAACAAATAAGCATAACTGCATTGCATGCTAACCCTTTGTTTGTTTTGTAGGTTTTTGTTTTGTTGTTGCTAACCTCTGTTGTGATGCCTCAGGAACTATTGCTAGGCGCCGGGTATTTCCCCTCAACCATCCGCACCATTATCCAACCCGAAACAACCTTCCGGGCATTCAAATGGATCAGATGCAGCAGGACCTTACTGAGGTCAGAAATCAAATGGCAAATGAAAGGCTAGAAATGAGGAATCAAATGACTCAGTTTATGGAAGTTATGAACAACATGGCTCAGAGCCAGGAAAGATTGAGGGCCATGGTGGAAAGGCAGAACCAAGAAGATCCACATATAGGGACTGCCGGTACCAGTAACAATGAAAGAGTCCAACCTCACGTCAACCCTCCGGTATTTGGACCACACCTCCATCCTGAGGTCAATATTCCTACAAATGTTCAAGGGACTGCCACCGCAGCTAGGGTACTTCAAGAGGATCCCCAGGAGGACCAATTCACAGTAATGGGTGCTGGGGAAGAAGCTTATGATAGGAGATTGGATGAGATAGCTGAGAAGTTGAGGTCCTTAGAATCTCAAAACTCTTTGGGCTTCGATGTCATGGACATGGGCTTGGTAGACGGGGTCAGGATCCCCCATAAGTTCAAGCCTCCTTGTTTTGAAAAATACAACGGGACTTCATGCCCCCGGACTCATTTACAGTCATTTCTGGGAAGGCTGAAGGCCTATACAATGGATGAGAAGCTCTGGATGTTCTATTTCGAAGACAGCTTAACCGGAGCGTCAAGAGAATGGTACTCTCACTTGACAAGGGCAACTATTAGATGCTGGAAGGACCTGGCAGAGGCCTTCATTAGACAGTATCAGTATAACTTAGACATGGCACCCAACAGGACCCTCCTAATGGGAATGTCACAGTCGTCAAGGGAATGTTTCCGAGAATATGCACAGAGATGGAGGCAACTGGCCGCTGCTGTTCAACCACCTATGTCCGAACGGGAAATGGAAGATATGTTCATGAACACCCTTCAGGGAACATATATTGACAGGTTGGCTGCTTTCTCTTCCACTAGCTTTGCAGATGTTGTCATAGCCGGGGAGAGAATTGAAAGCTTGTTAAAAATGGGAAAGATCTCGGACAACGGTGCAAGCTCGTCCAGTAGTACAAGAAAGCCTTTTGCAGGCCCGAGAAGAACTGGCGAGACCAATGCCATCCACACCAACAGGGGTAGGCCCCAATATATTCAAAGGTCAATAGCAGCAGTCACCATTCCTGCTCCGGCTCATCCTCAGCCAGTCTATCAACCTCCTCAGCAAAGCTATCAGCCACAACCTCAGTATCATCAACAAAATCAGTATCCTCCAAGAAACTACAACAACAGCAACACCAACAACAGTCAACAAAGGCCCTTCCAACAGAGGCCATCTCAAGCTAATAGGGTGATCGATCCGATCCCTATGCCATATGCTACCCTGCTGCCACAACTCCTGAAACTCAACCTAGTTGAGCTAAGGACATTGGCACCTCCGGACCCCAACAGTCTACCCAGGAACTATGACTCCAATGCTAGGTGTGCTTTTCATTCGAATGCACCTGGCCATAGTACAGAAAAGTGTAGGGCTCTACACATGAAGGTACAGGACCTGGTAGACTCAAAAGCTCTGAATTTCGCACCACCACCCAATGTCAATAAGAACCCGATGCCAAACCATGGTGGTCCCAGGATTAACGCTATTGAAGAAGACAAGCCGTCTTATTTAATAACCAGTGTGGGCCAGATCAGGACACCGTTGGTGGAAATCAAAGCTCAGCTCTTGGAATGTCAAATGTTCCCGGGGTGTGAGTTGGGGTGTGCTTACTGCAATATCTCAGTAAATGGGTGCGATAATTTGAGGAATGGCATAGATGACCTTATTCAGAGTGGCCAACTTCAGATCACCACATCATTTCCAACAAATCCAGCAATCTCATCAGCAGCGGTTTCAGAACCTCCTACAACTGCAACAACCATTGTTCCTGAAAATTCTTCGGTTTCATCAACAATTACTTCATCTATTATCTCAACTGATCAGTTCTCAACAAATTTTCCTGCTACAACTTCAGCATCACTCCATTTTGAACCTCCTACAACAACAACATCCGTTCTGCCACCATTGTCTCCTACAACACCAGCAACAAATCATGAAGATGTCTCTACTGTCACAATCTTTTACGATCCTGAAAACAACTCCGTCTACAACTCAAAAGGTGCTGCTCCCACTAGGGCACCAGTTACAATTTATTACGATTCACAGACTATTACAGTTCCCTCAACAGTTGTAGTCAGTCCAGTCACTATCACGGTGCCTGGACCCGTACCTTATGAAAGCAGTAATGCCATCCCCTGGCATTACGGCTCTGACTTGTACTGTGAAGGACAAAGAATCACTTTTGAATCATCAACCCCTGCACTACAAATTGATAATGTGGGCGGAGGCGGAGGCTTCACTCGAAGCGGACGTCTTTTCGCTCCACAAATTCAGAGACCCACAGCCGAAGCAGAAGCTGCTGCCAAGGCAAAAGGGAAAAGCCCTGTGCAGGAAGATCAAGTTGTTAAAGAAGCCTTGAAAACACCATTCGATCAAGAGGTTGATGAGTTCATGCGAATCATCAAAAAGAGTGATTATAAAATAGTGGATCAGCTTCACCAAACGCCTTCCAAGATCTCAATCCTATCACTGCTTATGTGCTCCGAAGCCCATCGGAATGCACTACTCAAAGTCCTGCACGCAGCTTACGTGCCTGAAGAGATCACTGTCAATCAGCTGGAAGCAGTAGTTGGAAATGTTAATGCTAGTCACGGACTAGGGTTCACCAATACTGGTTTGACAACGGAAGGCCGCAACCACAACAAAGCCTTGCACATAACCATGGAATGCAAAGGTGCTGTCCTTTCCCATGTGCTGGTAGACACGGGGTCATCCCTTAATGTCCTACCTAAAAAGGCTTTGGTGAAGCTAGAGTACGACGGATTGGCATTGAGACCCAGCAACCTGGTGGTTAGAGCTTTTGATGGCTCAAAGAGATCGGTTCTGGGAGAGATTGAATTGCCCATAACGATTGGCCCGCAGACCTTTAAAACTATCTTCTATGTGATGGACATTCAGCCTGCCTACAGCTGTTTGTTGGGTAGGCCATGGATTCACGCTGCTGGCGCCGTGACCTCTACCCTTCACCAGAAGTTAAAATATGAGTGGGAGGGTCAAATCGTTACAATCTGCGGAGAGGAGGATATTTTTGTCAGCCACCTGGCTACCTATAAATACATTAAAATGGATGGGGAGATCCATGAAACAATGAGCCAGGGGTTTGAAGCCTTGAATGTGAATGAAACATCTGCTGTGCCTGGTACTTCAATATCATCATACCAACAAGCCCGGAAGGTTGTTGAGGGAGGGAACGCCCAAGGCTGGGGCAAACTGCTATCGGTGGAGAAGAAAGAAGACAGATTTGGGTTGGGTTACAAACCAACTCAACAAGGTCAAGCAGCGGCTGCGAAAGAGCCCAACTTTGTGAGTGGGGGGATGCTTACCCCTGATGCTATCAACTGTCTGGAAGACGAGCTGGAAGAGGAACGCAACCTGGAAAGCTGGATTCGTCCAAAGATCCCGGGGAGCAGTGTCTCGAACTGGTCTTCCCAGGAAATTATAAGAGTTACTCATGCAGAGTAATTATTATTTCCTGTATTTTTATAAGCATGCATCAAAGTCTTGCATCTTGCCCAAGATGACAAGACTCATTTTGTAATCGGGCCATCTGTACTTTTTGTGCAAACAAGATTAATTAATGAAATATCAGACATCTTTTTGCAAACAAGTCTTTTTCTTTTCCGTTCACTGTTTTTCCATTTTTCTTTTTGTACAAAAAATAAATGGCAGTGTTTTCAAAATGACAACTTTATTTCACTTTTCTAAAACAAGATTAAAATCAAATCACTAAAATGAACAAACTGAACCCTTGCAGAGTGTGCCTTCCAGACAGCACCGACAACAGCACGGCTATGACTTCGTATGACTTTGACAATCCAATCAATCAAGCTGATGAAGGGGTTGAAGAAGAATATGAGCTTCCTGAAGAGCTAGCCAGGTTGTTGAGACAAGAGGAAAAGGTTATTACTCCTCACCAGGAGGAGGTTGAAGTGATCAATCTTGGTACAGATGAAGACGTGAAAGAAGTTAGAATCGGGGCCTGCCTGCAAGACTCAGTGAAGAGACAACTGATTGATCTGCTTCAAGAGTATGTAGATGTGTTTGCTTGGTCTTACCAAGACATGCCAGGGTTGGATACCGATATTTTCGTGCACAAGCTGCCTTTGAGAGAAGAATGCCCGCCGGTCAAACAAAAACTGCGCCGTACTCGCCCAGACATGGCTATGAAAATCAAAGAAGAGGTACAAAAGCAATGGGACGCCGGGTTCCTTGCTGTGACTAGCTATCCACCGTGGGTTGCTAATATTGTGCCTGTGCCTAAGAAGGACGGCAAAGTGAGGATGTGTGTTGACTACCGGGATCTGAACAGAGCCAGCCCGAAAGATGACTTCCCATTACCTCACATTGATGTATTGGTGGATAATACGGCTCAGTTCTCGGTATTCTCCTTCATGGATGGATTTTCAGGATACAACCAGATCAAGATGTCACCTGAAGACATGAAGAAGACAACATTCATCACACCTTGGGGCACGTTCTGTTACAAAGTGATGCCATTCGGACTGAAGAACGCCGGTGCCACATATCAACGGGCTATGGTGACATTATTCCACGATATGATCCATAAGGAAATCGAGTGTTATGTGGATGACATGATCGCCAAGTCCCTTACAGAGGAAGATCACCTGGTGAATCTACTGAAGTTGTTCAAGCGTCTGAGGAAGTACCAACTGAAGTTGAACCCCAACAAATGCACATTCGGGGTGCGATCCGGTAAGCTGCTGGGCTTTATCGTGAGCGAGAAAGGGATTGAAGTTGACCCTGATAAAGTCAAAGCTATTCAAGAGATGCCCGCACCAAGGACCGAGAAAGAAGTTCGAGGGTTCTTAGGTCGATTGAATTACATTTCACGGTTCATATCTCACCTAACGGCAACCTGCGAACCTTTGTTCAAGCTGTTAAGGAAAGAGCAAACGGTCAGGTGGAATGAAGACTGCCAAAAGGCTTTTGACAAGATCAAAGAATATCTGCAAGAACCTCCAATCCTTATGCCTCCAGTTGAAGGAAGACCTCTGATTATGTACTTGACAGTATTAGAAGAGTCAATGGGGTGTGTGCTGGGCCAGCATGACGAGTCTGGTCGAAAAGAGTATGCAATATACTACCTAAGCAAAAAGTTTACCGACTGTGAACAACGTTATTCACTGCTCGAGAAAACTTGCTGTGCTTTAGCGTGGGCTGCTCGCCGACTAAGACAGTATATGTTGACCCACACTACTTTATTGATCTCAAAAATGGACCCAGTTAAGTACATTTTCGAGAAGCCAGCTCTTACCGGACGGGTTGCAAGATGGCAAATGATTCTCACAGAATACGACATCCAGTACACTTCTCAGAAAGCCATCAAGGGCAGTGTACTATCTGAATATCTTGCTGAGCAACCCATTGATGACTACCAGCCTATGAGATTTGACTTCCCTGATGAAGACATCATGTTCATTAAATCAAAAGATCATGAGGAGCCTGTTCACACTGAAGGGCCTGACCCGGAAGAAGAATGGACTATGATGTTTGATGGGGCTGTTAACATGAATGGTCGTGGTGTTGGTGCAGTACTCATTACACCCAAAGGAGTTCACATGCCTTTCTCGGCAAAACTCACTTTCAACTGCACTAACAACGAAGCTGAATACGAAGCTTGCATTATGGGTCTTGAGGAAGCCATTGACCTCAGGATCAAGACATTGACCGTATTCGGGGATTCAGCTTTGGTAGTCAATCAGACCAACGAAAAATGGTATACCCACCAGGAACATCTGATACCTTACAGGGATTATACAAGAAGGTTATTGACGTTCTTCACAACAGTCAAGCTTGAGTATATCCCTCGGGACGAGAATCAATTTGCAGATGCTCTTGCTACCATTTCATCCATGATCAAAGTTCAAGCTGCTAACTTTGTACCTCAGATTTCAGTGTCAAGACTTGATAGACCAGCATATGTATTTGCGGCAGAAGGTTGTAAACACCCCAAATTTGCCCTCACCCATTCACCATGGCTTGTGATCATTCTCATATGCATAAACACAATCATATCATCTCACATCTCATTTTTTATTCACTGCATTGGTTCTAGGTCATCTGCACCTAGGGTTTGTGATCTGAGCAGTCCAAGGGATTCTTGAGCCACTCCAAAGGCCACCAATCACTTCAAAAGGATCCATGTGTGTTCAAGCATCATAATACATCCTCTCAAAGTCAAAATTCCAAAGAATCACAAGAACTAGGGTTTGAATGGATGCAGAGCCAAGTTTGACTGCACAGTTGACCTAAAATTAGGGTTTTGGTTTCAGAGGCCATAACTCCAATTTTTTTTTGGTCATTCTTGTTTCTATTGGTCTCTATATGGTATGGGGAGTATGCATATCAATTTTCATGAAGAAATTCCATGGGGAAGTCATCTGATCAAGGGTTGACTTTTCAGACAAGTCAGTGTAAAATCAGGGCATCTGAGGCCCCCCATGACCCAACCAAGGGGTGATCTTCATCATTTTGAGTGTATATGATCTTTATTTGATCATGGAAGAAGGTTGAAGTTCATAAAAATCAAGAATTTGGAAGTTTTGCAAATGTTGACTTTTTGGGCATAGTTGACTTTTCAAGAATGCCTCATTTTAGGTCATTTATCAAGCCTTAATTCTTGATCCAAAAATGCTTCAAATGGAAAAACTTTGGTCATGAAAGTTGTAGATCTCATCTTTCCCTTTTCAAAAAGTACAAGAACATGATCAAACTCTTCTTGGATCAAAAGTTATGGTGTGACAAAGTTGGCAAAAATCATTGATTTTCAAGATGTGCTTCAAAAGAGAATTTTGCAAAGTCATGAACCAAAGCCAATTGTGACCTCTAACTCACTTCAAACCAGTATGCAAACATCACATAGACACTAAAGATCAGATTTGGATTAAGAATCCCTCATGTTTATGGTTTGTGTAGCAAAAATAATCACATGTGAACCAAAAGCAAGCAACTTGCAAAATCATCATGATCACTTCCTACAACTTGTGACATTGGCTGCTGACTTTGGCTAGCCTTTCCCCTCACCCTTGCTGCGCAGCCCCATGCTTGTACTTGCCTAGATCATGAGCCATACTTTCCTTACACAAAATTTGACTTTTGAGCAAAAGCAAACTTACCAATCACTATAGGCCAGGTCACATCATCTGACCTATAGGATTAAAAT
Organism: Lathyrus aphaca; assembly: GCA_963966055.1. Classification (NCBI taxonomy): domain Eukaryota; kingdom Viridiplantae; phylum Streptophyta; class Magnoliopsida; order Fabales; family Fabaceae; genus Lathyrus; species Lathyrus aphaca. The sequence continues at coordinate 199,354,132 of OZ014519.1, read as the reverse complement.
ACATTATCATTTGGCAAGCAAAATGTATCAAGAGGCAAGGCTGAAACACTTCATAGGAACACATTCACAAAACACACCCCAGCTGCATTTTGTTTCGAATCTCTCTGCCCAGCCATCAAACATACAAACCATTTCCACACTTCAACTCACCATACTTCATAGACCTCAAACCACCAAGAGCCAGGCCTGAAACAAGCAAGAACACCCCACTGCCATTTCTCACCTCAACTTGCAGTTTCATTCGAAACTCTTTCCACAGCACACAAACATACAAACAAACACCACAGATCTTCTCCACTCACCATCTGGATCACAAAGAACCATTTACCATGACCTGAAACTGCCTGAAACTCCATTGCCATTTCTGACTGAGCTTGAGCAGAAGCTTGTCAAACTCCTCATCCAGCCAACGTAAATTCCTTTTGAGCATTCAAACATCATCTGGGGATCAAGTGGAGTGGATTGCACAAGGAGAAGTGGCCAGAAAGTCATCAGAGTGAAAGCTTCGAATCTCAGGTAGCTTGAAAAATATTTTTCCAGAAATCATTTTTCTTGTTCTAAACTTGCTCTTTGTGCCTTCCTGATCATGAATATGCTTTTAGTTTTTGAAATGGCTTCGAAATGAGTATTTAATTAGCTTCTGAAACCTGCGTGCCCTAGTTCTTATTTTCTTCGATTCAGCTTAGTTAGGAAGTATAAATTTGTTTTGAGAGAGGGTTTTGATTCGTGAGTGGTTGGAGATCATTTCCCAATTCTTAGATTTCATTTTAGTTAGCTTTTTGGGGTTTTGGGGATTTTTCAGGGGAGATGCTGCCGGAGAAGACGACCGGAAGTCTTTTCCGGCAGCCTGAATGTCATTAGCCCTAATCTCAGGTCATTAATGTTTGTTTGAATTCTGGGCGTTGGATGCGTTGAAACGTTTGACTCCCCGCGCGAATGGAAGGCTCAGATTCATTCATTTGCCATAATCTTATTTAATTAAGATAATCATAATTAATTAACTCAGAGGCCATCTGGACCCTCCATTCACGCGCCAGTCAACTCATTCAAACCCAGGGCTCATCTCAGCCTTCCATTTGGCTGACTTCTCCTTTTATTTATTTTTATTTCATTTTATTTTCATTTAACATGCATAATTATTTTAAAATAGCAAAAATGGCTTAAAAATTATGAAACTTTTTCTTGGAAGTTTTATTAATTTTCATGACCCAAAAATATTTTCATTTTTTTTTTACCATTAAAAAAGTATTTTTAAATATTTAAAATATTATTTTTAATTGATTAATGGAAATTAATTAATTAAAAATACTTTTAGGTATTTAAAAATCACCAAAAAATTCATGAAATGTTCTAAGACATTTAGAAACATTTTCCAACCTTCAAACCTAATTTCTTTTTTGATCTTGATGCATTTTGAGAATTTTCCATTGAATTAAATCATTTTTGGTGCATTATTTTGATCATAAGTTCAAGAATTCATTTCTGCCTATCTAAGAAGAGTTGGACATTGGTTCTTTTTGCTTTGTTTTTTGTTTAGCATGTAGTTTCTAGGATTAAATGGCCATGATTTGTTTCCTCATTTTCAATTTGTTTGGTATTTCTTTTGTTTAGGAACCCTAAAAACCCTAATAACTCAGAAAAATCATATCTTGAGATTGGTTAAGAGTTGGGACCTCCCCTTTGGACCTTGGTTTAGTATAGGTTTAGGGTTTCTTTGGGTGGCATTTTCCATTTTTTATATTAGGGTTTGCTTCTGTTTTTGGTTTTTGTTTGTTGTTTGATCCATAAACCCTAATTTGGGCTTTCATTTACATACCTCTTGCATTCTCTTGCATAACATGACTTGCCATGACATTCCATGCTTCCATTTGATTCATTTGACATCATAAGACATATAGAAAGCATCTTTGATCATTGCATCTCATATTTGCCATGTCATTTGCCTTGTATGTTTCATAACTTTTCATGTTCATTCATGCTCCTTAGCTTGCATCCTTTGCATCCATGACCTTGTATGAACATTCCCATGTGCTGCCTCATGTTTGTATCATCTCCATAGCATCATTATCATCATCAACATGCTTCTGGTTTTGTTTAGCATCATACCATTTCATCCCATTTTGCATTGCATTGCATTTCTTTCTAACATTTCAGGTGGTAAGTAAACTTGAGAAGTGAATTTGCCTTCACTTCTCATAACTTTTCTTTTCATCTCTCTTGCATCCATTGTTGCATTTGTGTATGTGTTTGAGATTGAGCTTGCTCATTCTTGTTCCTCCCACTTTCTTTCTTCAAGTGACTTGACTTCTTGAATGAAGCAAGTTACTTTGCTTTTCTTGATCTTGTTCATCTGCTTCCTGGTGGCTCCTTTGAAGATTGTTCTTGCAAACCTCACAAACTTTAGGGACAACCAAGCATGACAATGAATTAGGGTTTTGATTAGTCTCCCCTCATAGTTTTACCTTTGTGTCTCTTTTGAGTCTTCTCTTCTCATCTCATAATCAGGGACTAAACCCTAAAGGCTTTAAGGCTTTGTGATTAAGCTTATGCCTGCATCCTTCTATTAGGATGGAGTGTATAACTTTAATCCTAAGTGTTAAACCCTTAATGTGTTTAAATCTCTTAATCAATTCACTTAATAATCATCAAGACATCACACTTGTAACTTGGGCCTTGCATTAGGGTTCTAATTCTTCCTTAATTGGTTAAGAAGGACTAACCCTAGTGTTAATGGACAAGTCCCCCTCAAGTTGTCTTACAAATCATAAAACACACTTCATCATCATATCATTAAATAAAATCCACTTAACTAAAGGCTTGTTTTGTCATGAGCTTAATCCCTAATCATGGATTAAGTTGAGGAGCTTTCCTCAGCTTAAACATTCTCATCTATTATCCTTCTATTAGGATGGTGTAATGAGTCTGTTTAATCCCTGATTATGGCTTAATCTCATTACTTAACACTAAACAAAAACACCAAAAACATTTGCATAATCACAAGGGGGTTAATGATCTTAACCCTATATCAAAGGTGATTAAGTGTGAGAATCTGACTTCACACTTAAGGTATTCTCATTACCCCTAATCAGAGGGAAAATGTGATGAGTTTACTAAATCCATTGGTTTAGGCTTAAGCTCATTAACTTATGACAAACTTTCAAAAGCAATAAAAGACTGAAAACTCAAAAAACAAACAATAATCGTCTCCTCCGGGATTCTTTTCTCATCATCTTCACTCATAAACGAGAACTCGCTTCTTCCGTCTAATGCAAGACAGTTTGCACCTGAGCCAGACAGGTCATACACTTGAGCATAGACAAGTAAGTAGTTCATCAGTCAATTTACCTTTCAGTCTCTTTGGGTCGAACTACAGTGTTCTGACTTCCTCATTGCACGAGAGGATACGTAGGCATAACTTAACAGTTATCGAACAAAAGTCTCTGTATATTCCCCCTCTTTCTAGCCTTATTCTTTTAAGCCTCATGATCTTGAGCAATTCATTCTTGTTCCTTACAGTGACACCTCATTTATACACTTCACTCTCTTTTACACTGACACCTGTACATCTCTTCCAGCTATTTCATACACAGATTGCACTGACACTACCCCTTTAAAACACAAATCTTTTAAGCGTGGATCCCGTCAAGTACGACGGACAATCTGGGTGCTAATACCTTCCCAGGTTGTAACCAACCCCCTTTCTCAGTCTCTCTGGTTCGCGACCGTCTTATCCATCCCTTTTTTAGGCCTATGCAGCATTGCCTTTCCTCCGGGATAAAAATGCCTAGCTGGCGACTCTATTCATTTCCAGTGAGTTCACGGCTGTGTGTTCTCATTGTCCCTTTCGCCGACCGTTCGCGTCTGTACCTTCATCTGATCCATTTCATTTGTCGGGAGCGACAGCTTGGCGACTTCACTGGGGACCCTTATATTGCAACCAGGGCTTCTGGTTCTTTTTGTGGGTTCCTCCTAGCGTTTGATTGATTTGTGTTTACTGGGGTGTTATGTGTTTATTTGTGTTTGTATATTTATATCTGTTTTTGCTTTATGTATAGTTGTTTACTGTTTTCTTTATAGCTTTGCATATTATCATACTGTTATACTGTATTGCTGGCTGGATCTGTTGTTTGCCTTGGTGGGTGGGTGATTCATTGAGAGTTAAGGTCCTATACCTGGGACCTGAGTGACACCTAGGCTAGAGTGAATCATATTCTTTCCCATTCCATTTCGGTCTGGTGCGGGAATATGAAACACGGTTCAGATATGGGTTTCTTCTTGAGAACTCTGTGTTGCAGATTTCCTGCAATGCTAGGGCTATCTGGGAAGCCTGCTAAGTCTGGATGACCTTTAGTATTGACCTTCAGAAACTGAGGTGAATTAGAGGAGGAACTTTTATGGTTATTGTAAACACTGTACCTCCGGGTTAGAAGTGTTTACACTTCTCATAATTGATCCGAGTCTGAGGATCCTTGTTTTAGAACACCACCTGTGAGGGGGTTGGGCTATTTACAGGTTTGCAGGTACCTTGACCTCAGAATACCTGTTACTTGGATTTGTTAAGAGTACTCCATGTTGGATAGTTCTTGTGATTCTAAACCCTGGACTTGTGGTTCTTTATTTGAGCCCCCCACCCTGGTCACTGGATTTATAGACCTCCATCTGGATTTCTTACACACATGGACCTATATCAGGGCATTTTGATCAGATCCAGCTCAGTCACAAACCCTTGCATTTCATTTGCATACATGATCATTGCATCATATTGATATTTGCTTATTTGTGTTTCAGGGTATCCATCTTCATTTGGTTTTGGTTTTGACCCCATCTTCAGTTTTGATTTGTCTTCATCAGCCATCTGCTTCAGTTACCACCTGCACCAGCCAGTCAGTGGCCCATTTCTTCAGTATTATCATCAGCACCTGTCTCTACTCAGTCTTCAACATCATGGCCCCTAAAAAGAGCAACATCACCTATCGCTTCTTCCAGCCAGAATTGTCAGGCATCAGGAGGATTCAAACCCTGATCACTCCAGATCACATACCTTTGTTCAGGGAGCATTATGGGGATATACTTGACATGGTCATGGATCTGGACCCTTCACAGAGAAGCCTGATCCACACCTGCATTCAGTTTTATGATCCTCCACTGAGATGTTTTACTTTTCAAGACTTTCAATTGGGCCCTCTTTTAGAAGAATACTCAGCATTGGTTGGTTTGCCCATCAGGGGTGGAATCCCTTTCAACCCTGAGATGGTCTTTCCTGCTAATGGAGAAGTAGCAAAGGCTTTGCATCTGGAACCTATCCTGGTTGAGCAGCATATGACCTCTAAAGCTGGAATCCCTGGTTTTCATCTGGACTTCTTGATCTCTCAAGCTACCCTGAAAGCTTCTCTGGGAGAGTGGAAAGCTGTTTGTGCTTTACTGGCCTTAAGCATATATGGAATTGTGTTGTTTGCAGATGAGCCTCAATTCATTAGCAAGAATGCAATCCATCTGTTCATCCTGAAGAACCCAGTGCCAACTTTATTGGGAGACCTTTACTATTCAGTGCATCAGAGGAATGAAAAGCAGAGGGGAAGGTTAGTGAGGTGTTGTGCTCCATTGTTTCACACTTGGCTTCTCAAGCATCTACCCAGGACAGATGCATTTTTAAACCCTCATCAGCAAAGCAACTGGGCTAAGAGACTCACTGTTCTAACTTCAGCGGATATCAGATGGTGCACTCAGAGCACCAAGGGCAGAGATATCATCACCAGCTGTGGGCATTTTCCTAATGTGCCTTTGATAGGAGTTAAGGGTAGTATCAATTACAACCCTCTGCTGTTTAGACGACAATTGGGCTATGCACTGGTCCATACTCCTAGGGCACAGGACTTGGTTGAGACCCTCTATTGTGAGAACAAGATTAGTTTGGCTGTTGTTAGGCAGGCTGCCTGGGCCTGGGATAATGTTCAAACCAAGGGAATAACCATCCTAGGGAAGTGCAACAATGTGGCATCAGCACAATATTATGAATGGTCCCGTGCCAGGGCCCAATTCTCTGGGATGCCCTTTACCATAGAAGACATGCCTGAGTCATCTTCAGCACCACCCCCTGCCACTATCAGTTTGGAGGAGTTTGAGAGCTTGAAGGAAAGAAATGAGAAGCTAACCCAGGCTTTGCAGAAGACCCTCCGGGAGAGGAGTGAAGGTATAAGGGAGATTGAGAGATTGGAGAAATTGAGAGTGGAGCATTTGACTAAGATTGAAAAGTCTGGGGATTACATCAAAAAGTCAAAGGCTGGAGAACAAATTCTGAAGAATGCTTGCAAGGAAGCCCAGTTCCAGAGAGCAAGGACAGACTTGTATTTGAAGGAGAGCCAAGCCCGGTGGGTCAGAATCACCGAAGCTCGTACCCTGGAAGACAAGAGAGTTCAAGATAAGATGGAGCAACTGGAGGCTAGTGCAAAAGAACAACAAGAAGCCCTGGCAGCAGCCCAGAGGGAGATATCAGAGCTAAAGATCAAAGCAGGGGTGAAGAGGTCCAAAGAACAAACTCAGCACAAGAAGCTAATAGCAGCTGTTACGACCCGGAATCTCCTCATCAGGAATCTCACGGAGCGTCCGGCTGATCCTGTGACCGAGGCACTTCTCAAGGAAGTTCGTGAGGATGAGTTTGGTCTTGGTGTTTGACCATTTGTTTGTTTTTGCTTTCTTTCCATGTACTTTTATCTTTTTGTAATGTATTTTGGACCCCTTAGAGGGCTTATGTTGTAAAATGAACAAGTTGTATTATTTCACCTTCTGTAATATATTTGTGTTAGTTTGCTTCAATCTGAGTTTTCGTCAGGCAACAACAACAGCATCTTCAAGGGTCTGGAAGGGTCAAAACCGAATGCCAAACCGGATACCTTGAGAGCAAATAAGCATAACTGCATTACATGCTAACCCTTTGTTTGTTTTGTAGGTTTTTGTTTTGTTGTTGCTAACCTCTGTTGTGATGCCTCAGGAACTATTGCTAGGCGCCGGGTATTTCCCCTCAACCGTCCGCACCGTTATCCAACCCGAAACAACCTTCCGGGAATTCAAATGGATCAGATGCAGCAGGACCTTACTGAGGTCAGAAATCAAATGGCAAACGAAAGGCTAGAAATGAGGAATCAAATGACTCAGTTTATGGAAGTTATGAAAAACATGGCTCAGAGCCAGGAAAGATTGAGGGCCATGGTGGAAAGGCAGAACCAAGAAGATCCGCATATAGGGACTGCCGGTACCAGTAACAATGAAAGGGTACAACCTCACGTCAACCCTCCGGTATTTGGACCACACCTCCATCCTGAGGTCAACATCCCTGCAAATGTTCAAGGGACTGCCACCGCAGCTAGGGTACTTCAAGAAGACCCCCAGGAGGACCAGTTCACAGTAATGGGTGCTGGGGAAGAAGCTTATGATAGGAGATTGGATGAGATAGCTGAGAAGTTGAGGTCCTTAGAATCTCAAAACTCTTTGGGTTTAGATGTCATGGATATGGGCTTGGTAGACGGGGTCAGGATCCCCCATAAGTTCAAGCCTCCTTGCTTTGAAAAATACAACGGGACTTCATACCCCCGGACACATTTGCAGTCATTTTTGGGAAGGCTGAAGGCCTATACAATGGATGAGAAGCTCTGGATGTTCTATTTCGAAGACAGCTTAACTGGAGCGTCGAGAGAATGGTACTCTCACTTGACAAGGGCAACTATTAGATGCTGGAAGGACCTGGCAGAGGCCTTCATCAGACAGTATCAGTATAACTTAGACATGGCACCCAACAGGACCCTCCTGATGGGAATGTCACAGTCTTCAAGGGAGAGTTTCCGAGAATATGCCCAGAGATGGAGGCAACTGGCTGCTGCTGTTCAACCACCTATGTCTGAACGGGAAATGGCAGATATGTTCATGAACACCCTTCAGGGAACTTATATTGACAGGCTGGCTGCTTTCTCTTCCACTAGCTTTGCAGATGTTGTCATAGTCGGGGAGAGAATTGAAAGTTTGTTAAAAATGGGAAAAATCTCAGACAACGGTGCAAGCTCGTCCAGTAGTACAAGAAAGCCTTTTGCAGGCCCGAGAAGAACTGGCGAGACCAATGCCATCCACACCAACAGGGGCAGGCCCCAATATGTTCAAAGATCAATAGCAGCAGTTACCATCCCTGCTCCAGCTCATCCACAACCAATCTATCAACCTCCTCAGCAAAACTATCAGCCGCAACCTCAATACCATCAGCAAAATCAGTATCCTCCGAGAAATTACAACAACAGCAACACCAACAACAACAGTCAACAAAGGCCATTTCAACAGAGGCCATCTCAAGCTAATAGGGTGATCGATCCGATCCCTATGCCATATGCTACTTTGCTACCACAGCTTCTGAAACTCAACATGGTTGAGCTAAGAACGTTGGCACCTCCGGATCCCAACAGTCTACCAAGGAACTATGACTCGAATGCTAGGTGTGCTTTTCATTCAAACGCACCTGGCCACAGCACAGAAAAATGCAGGGCTCTGCATATGAAGGTACAAGACCTGGTAGACTCCAAGGCTCTGAATTTCGCACCACCACCCAATGTCAATAAGAACCCGATGCCAAACCATGGTGGTCCCCGGATTAACGCTATTGAAGAAGACAAGCCGTCTTATTTAATAACCAGTGTGGGACAGATCAGGACGCCATTGGTAGAAATCAAGGCTCAGCTCTTGGAATGTCAGATGTTCCCAGGGTGTGAGTTAGGCTGTGCTTACTGCAATATCTCTGTAAATGGGTGTGATAATTTGAGGAATGGTATAGACAGCCTTATTCAGAGTGGCCAACTTCAGATCACCACATCATTTCCAACAAATCCATCAATCTCATCAGCAACGGTTTCAGAACCTCCTACAACTGCAGCAACTATTGTTCCTGACAATTCTTCGGCTTCATCAACAAGTACTTCATCTATCATCTCAACTGATCAGTTTTCAACAAATTTTTCTGCTACAACTTCAGCTTCACTCCACTTCGAGACTCCTACAACGACAACATCCATTCTTCCGCCAATATCTCCTACAACTCCAGCAACAAATCATGAAGATGTCTCTACTGTCACCATATTTTATGATCCTGAAAGCAACTCTGCCTACCATTCAGAAGGTGCTGCTCCCACCAGAGCACCAGTTACAATCTTTTATGATCCACAAAAAATTACAGTCCCTTCAGCAGCAGCAATCAGTCCAGTCACTGTCACGGTGCCTGGACCAGTACCATATGAAAGCAATAGGGCCATCCCTTGGCACTATGGCTCTGACGTGTACTGCGAAGGAAAAAGAATCACTCTTGAAACATCAACACCTGCACCACAAGTAGATAATGTGGGGGGAGGCGGAGGCTTCACTCGAAGCGGACGTCTCTTTGCTCCACCAATGCAAAGACCTACTGCCGAAGCAGAAGCTGCTGCCAAGGCAAAAGGAAAGAGCCCGGTGCAGGAAGATCAAGCTGTTAAAGAAGCCTTGAAGACACCATTCGATCAAGAAGTTGATGAGTTTATGAGAATCATCAAAAAGAGTGATTATAAAATTGTGGATCAGCTTCACCAAACGCCATCCAAAATCTCTATCCTCTCACTGCTTATGTGCTCCGAAGCTCATCGGAATGCATTACTCAAAGTCTTGCACGCAGCTTACGTGCCAGAAGAGATCACTGTCAACCAGTTGGAGACCGTAGTTGGAAATGTTACTGCTAGCAATGGGCTAGGATTCACCAACACTGACTTGACAGCGGATGGCCGCAACCACAACAAAGCCTTGCACATCACCATGGAATGCAAAGGAGTTGTCCTTTCACATGTGCTGGTGGACACAGGTTCATCCCTGAATGTCTTACCAAAGAAGGCTCTGGTGAAGTTAGAATATGACGGATTGGCATTGAGACCCAGCAACCTGGTAGTAAGGGCCTTCGATGGTTCCAAGAGATCGGTTCTGGGAGAGATCGAGCTACCTGTGACAATTGGCCCACAGACCTTTACAACTATCTTTTATGTGATGGACATTCAGCCCGCCTACAGCTATTTGTTGGGTAGACCCTGGATTCACGCCGCCGGCGCAATAACGTCTACCCTTCACCAAAAGTTAAAATTTGAGTGGGAAGGCCAAGTTGTTACGATCTGTGGGGAGGAGGATATATTTGTTAGCCATCTGGCTACTTATAAGTATATTGAAATGGATGGGGAGATCCATGAAACAATGAGCCAAGGATTTGAGGCCTTGAATGTAAATGAGGCATCTGCTGTATCTGGTACCCCAATGTCATCATACCAACAAGCCCGGAAGGTTGTTGAAGAGGGAACCGCCCAAGGCTGGGGCAAACTGCTATCGGTGGAGAAGAAAGAAGACAGATTTGGGTTGGGTTACAGACCAACTCAACAAGATCAAACAGCGGCTGCGAAAGAGCCCAATTTTGTGAGTGGGGGGATGCTTACCCCTGATGCTATCAACTGTCTGGAAGACGAGCTGGAAGAGGAGCGCAACCTGGAAAGCTGGATTCGTCCAAAGATCCCGGGGAGCAGTATCTCGAACTGGTCTTCCCAGGAAATTATAAGAGTTACTCATGCAGAGTAATTATTATTTCCTGTATTTTTATAAGCATGCATCAAAGTCTTGCATCTTGCCCAAGATGACAAGACTCATTTTGTAATCGGGCCATCTGTACTTTTTTGTGCAAACAAGATCAATTAATGAAATATCAGACATCTTTTTGCAAACAAGTCTTTTCCTTTTCCGTTCACTGTTTTTTCCATTTTTCTTTTTGTACAAAAAATAAATGGCGGTGTTTTCAAAATGACGACTTCATTTCACTTTTCTAAAATAAGACTAAAATCAGATCACTAAAATGAACAAGCTTAACCCTTGCAGAGAGTGCCTTCCAGACAGCACCGACAACAGCACGGCTATGACATCGTATGACTTTGACAATCCAATCAATCAAGCTGATGAAGGGGTTGATGAAGAATATGAGCTTCCTGAAGAGCTAGCCAGGTTGTTAAGACAAGAGGAAAAGGTTATTACCCCTCACCAGGAGGAGGTTGAAGTGATCAATCTTGGTACAGATGAAGATGTGAAAGAAGTTAGAATCGGGGCCTGCCTGCAAGACTCAGTGAAGAGACAACTGATAGACCTGCTTCAAGAGTATGTTGATGTGTTTGCTTGGTCGTACCAAGACATGCCAGGGTTGGATACCGATATTGTCGTGCACAAGCTGCCTTTGAGAGAAGAATGCCCACCGGTCAAACAGAAACTGCGCCGTACTCGTCCGGACATGGCAATGAAAATCAAAGAAGAGGTACAAAAGCAGTGGAACGCCGGGTTCCTTGCTGTGACTAGTTATCCGCCGTGGGTTGCTAACATAGTACCTGTGCCTAAGAAAGACGGCAAAGTAAGGATGTGTGTTGACTACCGGGATCTGAACAGAGCCAGCCCGAAAGATGACTTCCCATTACCTCACATTGATGTATTGGTGGATAATACGGCTCAGTTCTCGGTATTCTCCTTCATGGATGGGTTTTCGGGATACAACCAGATCAAGATGTCACCTGAAGATATGGAGAAGACGACATTCATCACACCCTGGGGCACGTTCTGCTACAAGGTAATGCCATTTGGGCTCAAGAATGCTGGTGCAACATATCAACGGGCTATGGTAACATTATTCCACGATATGATCCATAAAGAAATAGAATGTTATGTGGATGACATGATTGCCAAGTCCCTCACTGAAGAAGACCATCTGGTAAATCTGCTCAAATTGTTCAAGCGACTGAGGAAGTACCAACTAAAGTTGAACCCCAACAAATGCACATTCGGGGTGCGATCGGGTAAGTTGCTGGGATTTATTGTAAGCGAGAAAGGGATTGAAGTTGACCCTGATAAAGTCAAAGCTATTCAAGAAATGCCTGCACCGAAGACAGAGAAAGAAGTTCGAGGGTTCTTAGGTCGATTGAACTACATCTCAAGGTTCATATCTCACCTTACAGCAACCTGTGAACCCTTGTTCAAGCTGTTGAGAAAAGAACAAACGGTCAGGTGGAATGAAGACTGCCAGAAGGCTTTTGACAAGATCAAGGAATATCTGCAAGAACCTCCAGTCCTCATGCCGCCAGTTGAAGGAAGACCTCTGATAATGTACCTGACAGTATTAGAAGAGTCAATGGGGTGTGTGCTGGGCCAGCATGACGAGTCTGGTCGAAAAGAGTATGCAATATACTACCTGAGCAAAAAGTTTACCGACTGTGAACAACGTTATTCGCTGCTCGAGAAAACTTGCTGTGCTTTAGCGTGGGCTGCTCGCCGACTGAGACAGTATATGTTGACCCACACTACTTTGTTGATCTCAAAAATGGACCCAGTCAAGTACATTTTCGAGAAGCCAGCACTTACCGGAGGGGTTGCAAGATGGCAAATGATTCTTACAGAATACGACATCCAGTACACTTCTCAGAAAGCCATCAAGGGCAGTGTGCTATCTGAATATCTTGCTGAGCAACCCATTGATGACTACCAGCCTATGAGGTTTGACTTCCCTGATGAAGACATCATGTTCATTAAATCAAAAGACCATGAGGAGCCTGTTCACACTGAAGGGCCTGACACGGAAGAAGAATGGACTATGATGTTTGACGGGGCGGTTAACATGAATGGCCGTGGTGTTGGTGCAGTACTCATTACACCCAAGGGAGTTCACATGCCATTCTCGGCAAAACTCACTTTCAACTGCACTAACAACGAAGCTGAATACGAAGCTTGCATTATGGGTCTTGAGGAAGCCATTGACCTCAGGATCAAGACATTGACCGTATTCGGAGATTCAGCTTTGGTAGTCAATCAAACCAACGGAAAATGGTACACCCACCAGGATCATCTGATACCCTACAGGGATTATACAAGGAGGTTATTGACTTTCTTTACAACAGTTAAGCTTGAGTATATCCCTCGAGACGAGAATCAGTTTGCAGATGCCTTGGCTACCATTTCGTCCATGATCAAAGTTCAAGCTGCTAACTTTGTACCTCAGATTTTAGTGTCAAGACTTGATAGACCAGCATATGTATTTGCAGCGGAAGTTGTCAAAGATGATAAGCCTTGGTTCCATGACATTAAGTGCTTCTTGGAGGATCAGACATACCCACCTGGGGCATCTTCCAACGATAAGAAGACTTTGAGAAGGCTTGCTGGTAGTTTCTTCTTGAACACTGATGGGTCTTTGTACAAAAGGAACTTTGATATGGTACTCCTCAGATGTGTTGACAGGACAGAAGCAGATTTATTGATGCATGAAGTGCACGAAGGCTCCTTTGGTACCCATGCTGGAGGACATGCAATGGCTAAGAAGTTGTTAAGATCAGGCTATTACTGGATCACAATGGATGCAGACTGTTGTGCCTATGCCAGGAAATGCCACAAATGCCAGATCTACGCAGATAAAGTGCATGTGCCTTCTAATCCTTTTAACATCATGTCTTCACCTTGGCCCTTTGCTATGTGGGGCATTGATATGATTGGCAAGATTGAGCCAACTGCTTCAAACAGCCACAGATTCATCTTGGTCGCCATTGACTATTTCACCAAGTGGGTTGAGGCAGCCTCATATGCAAATGTTACAAGGCAAGTGGTAGCCCGATTCCTAAAGAGAGATATCATCTGTCGATACGGAGTTCCCGAGCGAATCATTACTGATAATGGTTCCAATCTAAACAACAAAATGATGGCAGAACTGTGCCGGGACTTCAAGATTCAACATCACAATTCCTCTCCTTACAGGCCTAAGATGAATGGCGCTGTCGAGGCAGCAAATAAGAATATCAAGAAGATTGTGCAGAAGATGGTAGTCACTTACAAAGACTGGCATGAAATGCTACCGTTTGCCTTGCATGGGTACCGCACGTCAATCAGAACATCCACTGGGGCAACACCGTATCAACTTGTGTATGGTATGGAGGCAGTCCTACCTGTTGAAGTTGAATTACCCTCCCTGCGGGTATTGATGGATGTTAAACTGAGTGAAGCGGAATGGGTTAGGTCCCGATACGAGCAACTAAGTCTGATTGAAGAGAAGAGATTGGCTGCAATCTGTCATGGACAGTTGTATCAGAAAAGAATGAAGAAAGCCTTCGATCAGAAAGTCAGGCACCGAGAGTACCAAGTGGGAGATCTTGTGCTGAAAAGAATCCTCCCTCCTCATACAGACCACAGGGGCAAATGGACTCCAAATTACGAAGGGCCATTCGTGGTAAAGAAAGTTTTCTCTGGTGGAGCACTGATGCTTAGCACCATGGATGGTGAAGATTTCCCATCCCCTGTGAATTCAGATGCAGTTAAAAAATACTTCGCATAAAAATGACCCGCTGGACATAAAAACAGAATGTAAGTCCAGGCAAAAATGGGGCATCCCGGCGAGTCAAAAACAGAATAAAAGACTCGGGCAAAAATAAGGGAAAATAAATGAAAAAATGTACACCCGCTGAGTTGAAAAGCCGCATTGGACAGCTCAGGCAAAAATGGGTATCCCGATGGATTGAAGACCCGAAAGGGCGATCCATGCAAAATAAGGGAATAAGCGAACAACTGCATTCTGAATTCGTCTGTATTGTCAGCAACTTGGTTAAGGCTCCAAAGGATCAAGCTTCAATCAGAATCAACTTTCTCCAGAAAGCGAGACGAGAAGAAAGTCAAAAGTCATACGAGTCATAGCAGGAGAGGAAGCTCCTTAAAGCGTCGTCAACACCGCCAGCATTTTGTTTCTCAATTTGTAACAATCTCCTCATTTCAGGAGATTTGTTTCTTTGACTGTATCTTGCCAATTCAGGGCACATGAATCAATAAAACCAGTTTTTTCAGTCATGTTTCGTTTTGTGTATTTTTATTTGCAAAGGATGTCTGATGTCTCTAAAAAATCAATGGCATAAGTACAGATGTTTTTCTCCAAAAATGATGATAATAAAACACATGCTTGCAGGGAATATACTTACTCTTGAGAGTGCTTAATTCCTATGGCGGAATCCAGTAAAGGATACCTCGGGACCTTTTGTGCGTTTCCTTATCTTTGCAGGATTGCAGGTATCCGGAACGCAACGCGGGGCATGCAAGCTACATCTCAGCAAGCTGGCAAATCAACAAAAGATCTCAGCATCCGAAATGCTCTGTCCCCAGCTGAGTTTGCCTCTCACAACTCTCCCCAGCTGAGTTACCAACAATCATCCCCAGCCATAGTACCAATCATTCTTCCTCAGTAAGATACAGGAGTCAGGGAATCATCTCCCCACAGAATCTTCAGCCTCTATTCAGAAGAGCAACGCGTGAAGATCACAACAGAGTGAAGAAATCTTCTGCAAACCCCAGCTGGGATTCTCATTTATTAGGATAGGTCTATCGGTGACCCGTATCCCCAAGAAAATATCATCTTATTAGATCTACCAATGATCTCATCCCCAGCTGGGAGGTCCATTTCAAGCAGATCAGCCAGAGATCTTCGCAGCAACGGGATCCGAATCCCGGTTTGATATCTTTGCATAATCATGGCATTTGCATCATATTTTCCCCTCAGAGCGTAGCATTCCGTCTAATACGGAGCATTACGGCAAAAGTCAAACGCATAGCATAATCATAAGCCATGTTCTGAATTAACACTTGTGAATAATAGCAGTTCATCAACATACAGAAGAAAAATCCCCACCAGAGTTACCAGCAAGGGCAGTTGCCTCACAAATCATCAAACACCAGTATATACACCTTTTGGCACCCGTCCGTGCCATCTTTCCCCAGTAAAGTCGCCTGAACACTCTTTACAAACAAATCACCCATATCACGGATACTTCATGACACCCGTCCGTGTCATATCACCAGCAGAAAGCCAAGACATCCTCTTTGCACTCACAAATTTATATACACTTTCTTGACACCCGTCCGTGTCATATCCCCAGCGCAGTCGCTTACACTTTACAACTCATATACTTGTTGATATCATACTTTTCCCCTTTTGGCACTCGTCCGTGTCACCTTCCCCAGCAGATAAACACTCATCTATATGTACTCATGCTATCCCATACTTATACAGATACTCGTCCGTATCTTGTATACACAACACATATCTCCCCAATGATTCGGCAACAGTCCTTGTTCTTTGTTAACCAGGCGGTACTCGTCCGTACCATCATCTCAGAACATTGCGTCTAATGTTTGTTTCTACATGATACTCGTCCGTATCATAGTCTTAAGGGTGCTCGTCCGCATCTTTAATCCATACACTGTGTCAAACACTTTTGTCTTCTTGAATATAGACACTCGTCTGTGTCTACTATTCCCTAGAAGAGTCCCTTCAGATTCAACACTCGTCTGTGTTCCTTGTTAACCAGTTGATACTCGTCCGTATCATCATCTCTGAACACGTGTCGGTTTGTTTCTACCCGATACTCGTCCGTATCGTAGTCTTAAGGATGCTCGTCCGCATCTTTAATCTATACACAACACCTAAATACTTACACTTTCCTTTCTTGGTTGTGAACGCTCGTCCGTGTTCACTATATCCCCAGTAGATCACCAACAAAGCTTTTTCTTTTATCTGACACTCGTCCTGTGTCATGATAACCCTGAGAGCAGCCGTCCCCTGCTGAGTGGTCGTCCTCCACTTCTTGATGGTCGTCCTCCATCATGCTCATCCGATGGCCGTCCCCATCTTTGATTTTAGCAGCCGTCCCCTGCTAGGTGGTCGTCCTCCACCTTTTGATGATCGTCCTTCATCATTTTATCCAATGGCCGTCCCCATTGTTGATTTTGGTTATCTGGCATTCGTCCTATGTCATGAGAAACCTCGAGAGCAGCCGTACCCTGCTGAGTGGTCGTCCTCCACTTCTTGATGGTCGTCCTCCATCATGCTCGTCCGATGGCCGTCCCCATCGTTGACCTTTTCTATTCGATGGCCGTCCCCCATCGTTGATATTTTCGGCAGCCGTACCCTGCCAGGTGGTCGTCCTCCACCTTTGATGGCCGTCCCCATCATATTTCTTTTATCCCCAACAGAGCAGCCGCCCCCTGCTAGGTGATCTTCCTTCACCTTTGATGGCCGTACCCCATCATCTGTTTATTTCATTTATTCTTTAACCCGATGGCCGTCCCCGTCGTGGTCCCTTTTCTTTTTAGCCCGATGGCCGTCCCCATCGTCGTTTACTTTGCTTTAGGAACTTGATGGCCGTCCCCGTCATGTTTCATTAACTCCCAGAAAATATTACAGCTTTATCTTGATGGCCGTCCCCATCATGATTTTATTTCCCCAGCTAGTCGGCCGTCCCCGTCTTGGCTTTACCTTTTATCCCCAGCATGTCGGTCGTCCCCGTCATTGCTCTTTACCCAGCAGTCGTCCTCTGCTCGACGGTCGTCCTCCGTCGCCCATATTTTACAATATACTTTATTTTCCTTTTACAATCTATATCCCTTTTCTTCTTCATTTCTGTGAGTGCAAATTTTGGACTGTCTTTGGTATTCAACCACAAGTTATCTTGTTTGCCTGTTAAGCCTTCGCTTACAACCTGCACAGCTAACTCATGTTTGAATAGGGGCAGCTGTAAACACCCCAAATTTGCCCTCACCCATTCACCATGGCTTGTGATCATTCTCATATTCATAAACACAATCATATCATCTCACATCTCATTTTTGATTCACTGCATTGGTTCTAGGTCATCTGCACCTAGGGTTTGTGATCTGAGCAGTCCAAGGGCTTCTTGAGCCACTCCAAAGGCCACCAATCACTTCAAAAGGATCCATGTGTGTTCAAGCATCATAATACATCCTCTCAAAGTCAAAATTCCAAAGAATCACAAGAACTAGGGTTTGAATGGATGCAGAGCCAAGTTTGACTGCACAGTTGACCTAAAATTAGGGTTTTGGTTTCAGAGGCCATAACTCCAATTTTTTTTGGTCATTCTTGTTTCTATTGGTCTCTATATGGTATGGGGAGTATGCATATCAATTTTCATGAAGAAATTCCATGGGGAAGTCATCTGATCAAGGGTTGACTTTTCAGACAAGTCAGTGTAAAATCAGGGCATCTGAGGCCCCCCATGACCCAACCAAGGGGTGATCTTCATCATTTTGAGTGTATATGATCTTTATTTGATCATGGAAGAAGGTTGAAGTTCATAAAAATCAAGAATTTGGAAGTTTTGCAAATGTTGACTTTTGGGGCATAGTTGACTTTTCAAGAATGCCTCATTTTAGGTCATTTTTCAAGCCTTAATTCTTGATCCAAAAATGCTTCAAATGGAAAAACTTTGGTCATGCAAGTTGTAGATCTCATCTTTCCCTTTTCAAAAAGTACAAGAACATGATCAAACTCTTCTTGGATCAAAAGTTATGGTGTGACAAAGTTGGCAAAAATCATTGATTTTCAAGATGTGCTTCAAAAGAGAATTTTGCAAAGTCATGAACCAAAGCCAATTGTGACCTCTAACTCACTTCAAACCAGTATGCAAACATCACATAGACACTAAAGATCAGATTTGGATTAAGAATCCCTCATGTTTATGGTTTGTGTAGCAAAAATAATCACATGTGAACCAAAAGCAAGCAACTTGCAAAATCATCATGATCACTTCCTACAACTTGTGACATTGGCTGCTGACTTTGGCTAGCCTTTCCCCTCACCCTTGCTGCGCAGCCCCATGCTTGTACTTGCCTAGATCATGAGCCATACTTTCCTTACACAAAATTTGACTTTTGAGCAAAAGCAAACTTACCAATCACTATAGGCCAGGTCACATCATCTGACCTATAGGATTAAAATACATTATCATTTGGCAAGCAAAATGTATCAAGAGGCAAGGCTGAAACACTTCATAGGAACACATTCACAAAACACACCCCAGCTGCATTTTGTTTCGAATCTCTCTGCCCAGCCATCAAACATACAAACCATTTCCACACTTCAACTCACCATACTTCATAGACCTCAAACCACCAAGAGCCAGGCCTGAAACAAGCAAGAACACCCCACTGCCATTTCTCACCTCAACTTGCAGTTTCATTCGAAACTCTTTCCACAGCACACAAACATACAAACAAACACCACAGATCTTCTCCACTCACCATCTGGATCACAAAGAACCATTTACCATGACCTGAAACTGCCTGAAACTCCATTGCCATTTCTGACTGAGCTTGAGCAGAAGCTTGTCAAACTCCTCATCCAGCCAACGTAAATTCCTTTTGAGCATTCAAACATCATCTGGGGATCAAGTGGAGTGGATTGCACAAGGAGAAGTGGCCAGAAAGTCATCAGAGTGAAAGCTTCGAATCTCAGGTAGCTTGAAAAATATTTTTCCAGAAATCATTTTTCTTGTTCTAAACTTGCTCTTTGTGCCTTCCTGATCATAAATATGCTTTTAGTTTTTGAAATGGCTTCGAAATGAGTATTTAATTAGCTTCTGAAACCTGCGTGCCCTAGTTCTTATTTTCTTCGATTCAGCTTAGTTAGGAAGTATAAATTTGTTTTGAGAGAGGGTTTTGATTCGTGAGTGGTTGGAGATCATTTCCCAAATCTTAGATTTCATTTTAGTTAGCTTTTTGGGGTTTTGGGGATTTTTCAGGGGAGATGCTGCCGGAGAAGACGACCGGAAGTCTTTTCCGGCAGCCTGAATGTCATTAGCCCTAATCTCAGGTCATTAATGTTTGTTTGAATTCTGGGCGTTGGATGCGTTGAAACGTTTGACTCCCCGCGCGAATGGAAGGCTCAGATTCATTCATTTGCCCTAATCTTATTTAATTAAGATAATAATAATTAATTAACTCAGAGGCCATCTGGACCCTCCATTCACGCGCCAGTCAACTCATTCAAACCCAGGGCTCATCTCAGCCTTCCATTTGGCTGACTTCTCCTTTTATTTATTTTTATTTCATTTTATTTTCATTTAACTTGCATAATTATTTTAAAATAGCAAAAATGGCTTAAAAATTATGAAACTTTTTCTTGGAAGTTTTATTAATTTTCATGACCCAAAAATATTTTCATTTTTTTTTACCATTAAAAAAGTATTTTTAAATATTTAAAAGATTATTTTTAATTGATTAATGGAAATTAATTAATTAAAAATACTTTTAGGTATTTAAAAATCACCAAAAAATTCATGAAATTTTCTAAGACATTTAGAAACATTGTCCAACCTTCAAACCTAATTTCTTTTTTGATCTTGATGCATTTTGAGAATTTTCCATTGAATTAAATCATTTTTGGTGCATTATTTTGATCATAAGTTCAAGAATTCATTTCTGCCTATCTAAGAAGAGTTGGACATTGGTTCTTTTTGCTTTGTTTTGTGTTTAGCATGTAGTTTCTAGGATTAAATGGCCATGATTTGTTTCCTCATTTTCAATTTGTTTGGTATTTCTTTTGTTTAGGAACCCTAAAAACCCTAATAACTCAGAAAAATCATATCTTGAGATTGGTTAAGAGTTGGGACCTCCCCTTTGGACCTTGGTTTAGTATAGGTTTAGGGTTTCTTTGGGTGGCATTTTCCATTTTTTATATTAGGGTTTGCTTCTGTTTTTGGTTTTTGTTTGTTGTTTGATCCATAAACCCTAATTTGGGCTTTCATTTGCATACCTCTTGCATTCTCTTGCATAACATGACTTGCCATGACATTCCATGCTTCCATTTGATTCATTTGACATCATAAGACATATAGAAAGCATCTTTGATCATTGCATCTCATATTTGCCATGTCATTTGCCTTGTATGTTTCATAACTTTTCATGTTCATTCATGCTCCTTAGCTTGCATCCTTTGCATCCATGACCTTGTATGAACATTCCCATGTGCTGCCTCATGTTTGTATCATCTCCATAGCATCATTATCATCATCAACATGCTTCTGGTTTTGTTTAGCATCATACCATTTCATCCCATTTTGCATTGCATTGCATTTCTTTCTAACATTTCAGGTGGTAAGTAAACTTGAGAAGTGAATTTGCCTTCACTTCTCATAAATTTTCTTTTCATCTCTCTTGCATCCATTGCTGCATTTGTGTATGTGTTTGAGATTGAGCTTGCTCATTCTTGTTCCTCCCACTTTCTTTCTTCAAGTGACTTGACTTCTTGAATGAAGCAAGTTACTTTGCTTTTCTTGATCTTGTTCATCTGCTTCCTGGTGGCTCCTTTGAAGATTGTTCTTGCAAACCTCACAAACTTTAGGGACAACCAAGCATGACAATGAATTAGGGTTTTGATTAGTCTCCCCTCATAGTTTTACCTTTGTGTCTCTTTTGAGTCTTCTCTTCTCATCTCATAATCAGGGACTAAACCCTAAAGGCTTTAAGGCTTTGTGATTAAGCTTATGCCTGCATCCTTATATTAGGATGGAGTGTATAACTTTAATCCTAAGTGTTAAACCCTTAATGTGTTTAAATCTCTTAATCAATTCACTTAATAATCATCAAGACATCACACTTGTAACTTGGGCCTTGCATTAGGGTTCTAATTCTTCCTTAATTGGTTAAGAAGGACTAACCCTAGTGTTAATGGACAAGTCCCCCTCAAGTTGTCTTACAAATCATAAAACACACTTCATCATCATATCATTAAATAAAATCCACTTAACTAAAGGCTTGTTTTGTCATGAGCTTAATCCCTAATCATGGATTAAGTTGAGGAGCTTTCCTCAGCTTAAACATTCTCATCTATTATCCTTCTATTAGGATGGTGTAATGAGTCTGTTTAATCCCTGATTATGGCTTAATCTCATTACTTAACACTAAACAAAAACACCAAAAACATTTGCATAATCACAAGGGGGTTAATGATCTTAACCCTATATCAAAGGTGATTAAGTGTGAGAATCTGACTTCACACTTAAGGTATTCTCATTACCCCTAATCAGAGGGAAGATGTGATGAGTTTACTAAATCCATTGGTTTAGGCTTAAGCTCATTAACTTATGACAAACTTTCAAAAGCAATAAAAGACTGAAAACTCAAAAAACAAACAATAATCGTCTCCTCCGGGATTCTTTTCTCATCATCTTCACTCATAAACGAGAACTCGCTTCTTCCGTCTAATGCAAGACAGTTTGCACCTGAGCCAGACAGGTCATACACTTGAGCATAGACAAGTAAGTAGTTCATCAGTCAATTTACCTTTCAGTCTCTTTGGGTCGAACTACGGTGTTCTGACTTCCTCATTGCACGAGAGGATACGTAGGCATAACTTAACAGTTATCGAACAAAAGTCTCTGTATATTCCCCCTCTTTCTAGCCTTATTCTTTTAAGCCTCATGATCTTGAGCAATTCATTCTTGTTCCTTACACTGACACCTCATTTATACACTTCACTCTCTTTTACACCGACACCTGTACATCTCTTCCAGCTATTTCATACACAGATTGCACTGACACTACCCCTTTAAAACACAAATCTTTTAAGCGTGGATCCCGTCGAGTACGACGGACAATCTGGGTGCTAATACCTTCCCAGGTTGTAACCAACCCCCTTTCTCAGTCTCTCTGGTTCGCGACCGTCTTATCCATCCCTTTTTTAGGCCTATGCAACATTGCCTTTCCTCCGGGATAAAAATGCCTAGCTGGCGACTCTATTCATTTCCAGTGAGTTCACGGCTGTGTGTTCTCATTGTCCCTTTCGCCGACCGTTCGCGTCTGTACCTTCATCTGATCCATTTCATTTGTCGGGAGCGACAAAGGTGTCAAAGATGATAAGCCTTGGTTTCATGACATTAAATTCTTCTTGGAGGATCAGACATACCCACCTGGGGCATCTTCCAATGATAAGAAAACTTTGAGAAGGCTTGCTGGTAGTTTCTTTCTGAACACTGATGGATCTTTATACAAAAGGAACTTTGATATGGTACTCCTCTGATGTGTTGACAAGACAGAAGCAGATTTATTGATGCATGAAGTGCACGAAGGCTCTTTTGGTACCCATGCCGGAGGGCATGCCATGGCTAAGAAGTTGCTAAGGTCAGGTTATTACTGGATCACAATGGATGCAGACTGTTGTGCCTATGCCAGAAAATGCCACAAATGCCAGATCTATGCGGATAAAGTGCATGTACCTCCGAATCCTCTGAATGTGATGTCTTCACCCTGGCCCTTTGCCATGTGGGGCATTGACATGATTGGCAAGATCGAGCCAACTGCTTCAAATGGCCACAGATTCATCCTGGTCGCCATTGACTATTTCACCAAGTGGGTTGAAGCAGCCTCATATGCAAACGTCACAAGACAAGTGGTAGCCAGATTTCTGAAGAGAGATATCATCTGCCGATATGGAGTGCCCGAGCGAATCGTTACTGATAATGGTTCCAATCTAAACAACAAAATGATGGCAGAACTGTGCCGGGACTTCAAGATCCAACATCACAATTCTTCTCCTTACAGGCCAAAGATGAATGGTGCTGTTGAGGCAGCAAATAAAAATATCAAGAAGATTGTGCAGAAGATGGTAGTCACCTACAAAGACTGGCATGAAATGCTACCGTTCGCCTTGCATGGGTACCGCACGTCAATCAGGACATCCACTGGGGCAACGCCGTATCAACTTGTGTATGGTATGGAAGCAGTCCTACCGGTTGAAGTTGAACTACCCTCTCTGCGGGTATTGATGGATGTTAAGCTGAACGAAGCAGAATGGGTTAGGGCCCGATACGAGCAACTGAGTCTGATCGAAGAGAAAAGATTGGCTGCAATCTGTCATGGGCAGCTATATCAGAAGAGAATGAAGAGAGCCTTCGATCAGAAAGTCAGGCACCGAGAGTACCAAGTAGGAGATCTTGTGTTGAAAAGAATCCTCCCTCCTCATACAGACCACAGGGGCAAGTGGACTCCAAATTATGAAGGACCATTTGTTGTAAAGAAAGTTTTCTCTGGTGGAGCACTGATGCTCAGCACCATGGATGGTGAAGATTTCCCGTCCCCTGTGAATTCAGATGCAGTTAAAAAATACTTCGCGTAAAAATGACCCGCTGGACATAAAAACAGAATGTAAGTCCAGGCAAAAATAGGGCATCCCGGCGAGTCAAAAACAGAATAAAAGACTCGGGCAAAAATAAGGGAAAATAAATAAAAATGTACACCCGCTGAGTTGAAAAGCCGCCTTGGACAACCCAGGCAAAAAATGGGTATCCTGATGGATTGAAAACCCGAAAGGGCGATCCATGCAAAATAAGGGAATAAGAGAACAACTGCATTCTGAATTCGTCTGTATCACTTGCAGCTGGGAAAGCTTCAAAAGGATCAAGCTTCAATCAGAATCAGCCTTCTTCAGAAAGCAGGACGAGAAGAACGTCATTGTCATACGAGTCATAGCAGAAGAGGAAGCTCCTTAAAGCGTCATCAACACTGCCAATATTTTTGTTTCTCAATTTGTAACAATTTCCTCATTTCAGGAGATATGTTCCTTTGACTGTATCTCGCCAATTCAGGGCATATGAATTAATAAAATCAGATTTTCAGTCATGTCTCGTTTCGTACATTTTATTTGCAAAAATGTCTGATGTCTTAAAAGAAAAAACTGATTGCATAAGTACAGATGCTTTTCTCTAAAAAATAATAATAAAAAAAACACGTGCTTGCAGGGAATATACTTACTCTCAGAAGTATTTAAACTCCTATGACGGAATCCAGTAAAGGACATCTCGGGACCTTTTGTGCGTTTCCTTATCTTTGCAGGATTGCAGGTATCCAGAACACAACTTGGGGCATGAAACCTCATCCCAGTGAGCTGGCGAGTCAACACTCATTCTCAGCACCCGAGGTGCTCTCTCCCCAGCTGAGTTGCCTCTCATAACATCCCCCCGGCGGAGTTTCCAGCTATTACTTATCTCCATCAGAGTTGCTAAGCATCCTAGAAGGCACCTACATCCCCGACTGAGTCCAGGATCCCTCTTTCTCCCCAGCCGAGTTGCCGTCTCGCCCTCTGCCGAGTACAAAATCAGGGAATCATCTCCCCACAAAATCCTCAGCCTCTATTCAGAAGAGCAGCGCGTGAAGGAGTCATAACAGAGTACAGAAAGCTTCTACAAACCCCAGCTGGGTCTCTCATTTATTAGGATAGGTCTATCAGTGACCTGTATCCCCAAGCAAATATCATCTTATTAGATCTACCAATGGTCTCATCCCCAGCTGGGATGTCCATTTCAAGCAGATCGGCCAAAGATCTTCGCAGCAACGGGATCCGAATCCCGGTTTTGGTATCTTTGCACAATCATAGCATTTGCATCATATTCACCCACAAAGCGTAGCATTCCGTTTTAACACGGAGCATTACGGAAAAAAATCAAACGCATAGCATAATCATGAGCCATGTTATGAATCAACACCTGTGAATGATTACAGTTCATCAACATACAGGAGAAAAATCCCCACCAGAGTTCCCAGAAAAAGCAGTTGCCTCACAACTCCCAAACACCAGTATATACTCCTTTTGACATCCGTCCGTGTTATATCCCAGCAGAAAGCCAAAGACACCCTCTTTGTACTCACATATACTTATATACACTTTCTTGGCACCCGTCCGTGTCGTATCCCCAGCGCAGTCACCTACACTTTGTATATCAAATATTCGTTCATACTATACTCTTCTCCTTTTGACACTCATCCGTGTCACTCTCCCCAGCAGCTAAACACTCATCTATGCACCATTCGCTCTTATACAGATACTCGTCCGTATCTTGTATATACCAGTTATATACCCACAGATTCAACAGTAGTCTTTGTTCTTTGTTAACCAGTTGGTACTCGTCCGTACCATCATCTCAGAACATTGCGTCTAGTGTTTGTTTCTACATGATACTCGTCCGTATCATAGTCTTAAGGATGCTCGTCCGCATCTTTAATCCATACACCGTGTCAAACACTTGTGTCTTCTTGAATATAGATGCTCGTCCGTGTCTACTATTCCCCCAGAAGAACCATCAGATTCAACACTCGTCCGTGTTCCTTGTTAACCAGTTGATACTCGTCCGTATCATCATCTCTGAACACGTGTCAGTATTTGTTTCTACCCGATACTCGTCCGTATCATAGTCTTAAGGATGCTCGTCCGCATCTTTAATCTATACGCAACATCTAAACACTTATACCCTTTGTTTCTTGGATGTGAACACTCGTCCGTGTTTACTATTCCCCAGTAGATCGCAAAACAAAATTTTCCTTCTTATCTGACACTCGTCCTGTGTCATGATAAACCCTGAGAGCAGCCGTACCCTGCTGAGTGGTCGTCCTCCACTTCTTGATGGTCGTCCTCCATCATGCTCGTCCGATGTCCGTCCCCATCGTTGTTTTAGCAGCCGTCCCCTGCTAGGTGGTCGTCCTCCACCTTTTGATGATCGTCCTTCATCATTTTATCCAATGGCCGTCCCCATTGTTGATTTTGGTTATCTGGCATTCGTCCTATGTCATGAGAAACCTCGAGAGCAGCCGTACCCTGCTGAGTGGTCGTCCTCCACTTCTTGATGGTCGTCCTCCATCATGCTCGTCCGATGGCCGTCCCCATCGTTGACCTTTTCTATCCGATGGCCGTCCCCGTCGTTGATATTTTCGGCAGCCGTCCCCTGCCAGGTGGTCGTCCTCCACCTTTGATGGCTGTCCCCATCATAATTCCTTTATTACCCGACAGAGCAGCCGTCCCCTGCTAGGTGATCGTCCTTCACCTTTGATGGTCGTACCCCATCATCTGTTTATTTCATTTATTCTTTAACCCGATGGCCGTCCCCGTCGTGGTCCCTTTTCCTTTTCTTTAGCCCGATGGCCGTCCCCATCGTCGGTTACCTTGCTTTATGAACTCGATGGCCGTCCCCGTCATGTTTCATTAACTCCCCTAAAATTTTACAGCTTTATCCCGATGGCCATCCCCGTCGTGGTCCCTTTTCCTTTTCTTTAGCCCGATGGCCGTCCCCATCGTCGGTTACCTTGCTTTATGAACTTGATGGCCGTCCCCGTCATGTTTCATTAACTCCCCGAAAATTTTACAGCTTTATCCTGATGGCCGTCCCCATCATAATTTGATTTTCCCCAGCTAGTCGGCCGTCCCCGTCTTGGCTTTACCTTTCATCCCCAGCATGTCGGCCGTTCCCGTCATTGCGTTGTTTCCCGCTTTGCAATATACTTTATTTTCTTTTACAATCTATATCCCTTTTCTTCTTCTTTCTGTGAGTGCAAATTTTGGACTGTCTTTGGTATTCAACCACAAGTTATCTTGTTTGCCTGATAAGCCGTCACTTACAACCGGCACAGCTAACTCATGCTTGAATAGGGGCAGCTGTAAACACCCCAAATTTGCCCTCACCCATTTCACCATGGCTTGTGATCATTTCATATGCATAAACACAATCATATCATCTCATATCTCAATTTTGAGTCACTGCATTGGTTCTAAGTCATCTGCACCTAGGGTTTGTGATCTGAGCAATCCAAGAGCCCCTTGAGCCACTCCAAAGGCCATCAATCACTCCAAAGGGATCCATATGTGTTCAAGTATCATATTACACCCTCTCAAAGTCAACAATTCCAAAGAATCACAAGAACTAGGGTTTGAATGGATGCAGAGCCAAGTTTGACTGCACAGTTGACCTAAAAATTAGGGTTTTGGTTTCAGAGGCCATAACTCCAAATTTTTTGGTCATTCTTGTTTCCATTGGTCTCTATATGGTATAGGGAGTATGCATATCAATTTTCATGAAGAAATTCCATGGGGAAGTCATCTGATCAAGGGTTGACTTTTCAGACAAGTCAGTGTAAAATCAGGGCATCTGAGGCCCCCAATGACCCAACCAATGGGTGATCTTCATCATTTTGAGTGTATATGATCTTTATTTGATCATGGAAGAAGGTTGAAGTTCACAAAAATCAAGAATTTGGAGTTTTTGCAAATGTTGACTTTTTGGGCATAGTTGATTTTTCAATAATGCTTCATTTTAGGTCATTTTTCAAGCCTTGATTCTTGATCCAAAAATGCTTCAAATGGAAAAACTTTGGTCATGAAAGTTGTAGATCTCATCTTTCCCTTTTCAAAAAGTACAAGAACATGATCAAATTCTTCTTGGATCAAAAGTTATGGTGTGACAAAGTTGGCAAAAACCATTAATTTTCAAGGCATGCTTCAAATGTGAATTTTGCAAAACCATGAACCAATGCCTTTTGTAACCTCTAATTCACTTCAAACCATGACATAAACATTCTACATGTCCTAAAAAGTCAGAATTGGACCAAAAATCCCATGTGTTTAGTTCATGTAACAAGGCATTTTTCATGAAGTTCAAAAAGGTGACAACTTGCAAAACCATCATGATGCTTCTCTCCACTTGATGCATTGGCTGCTGGACCTTCCCAACATCACACACACACCATGCTGCACCAGAACCATGCCTTGTACTAGCCTAGATCATGAGCCATACTTCTCTTACACAAAAGGTGGAATTTGAGCAAAAGCAAACTTACCAATCACTATAGGCCAGGTCACATCATCTGACCTATAGGATTAAAATACAATATCCTTTGGCAAGCAAAATATAACAAGAGGCAAGGCTGAAACAAGGCATAACATCACATACACCAAAACACTCCCTTTTGCAATTTGCTTCGAATCTCTCTGCCCAGCTCACAAACATCCAAACTATTTTCACACCTCAACTCACCATGCTTCATTGAGCAGAAAGCAAACAAGAACCAGGCCTGAAACAAGCTGTAACCTCACTTCACCATTTTCACCCCAAGTTGCAGTTTCTTTCAAAACTCTCACCACAGCTCACAAACATCAAAACAAACTCCATAGACCTTCTTTATTCGTCACCCTGACCACAAAGAACCTCTCACCTTGGCCTGAAGCTGCCTGAATCACCATTGACATTCTCAACTGAGCTTGGAGCAGAAGCTGATCAAACTTTTCATCCAGCCAATATAAACTTCTCCCAAGCATTCAAACATCATCAGGAGGTCATAAGGAGTGGATTTCACCAAGAAAGGAGGCCTGAAAGTAGCTGGAGTGAAAGCTTCGAATCTCAGGTAGCTCAAGAAATATTTTTCCAGAAATCATTTCTTTTGTTCTAAACTTGTTCTTTGTGTCTTCCTGATCATGAATATGTCTTTGGTTTTGCAAATGGTGTTGAAATGAGAGTTTAATTGCTCTCTGAAACTTGCGTGCCCTAGTTCTTATTTGTTTCGATTCAGCCTTGTTAGGAAATATAAATGCGTTTTGATTAGGGCTTTTGATTCAGTGGGTTATGGGGATCATTTCCATGTGTTTAGATTTCATTTTTGTTGCGTTTTGAAGATTTTAGGGATTTTCAGGTGGGGTTCCCACCGGAGAAGACGACCGGAGGTCTTCTCCGGCCACCTGAAAATCATTAGGGTTTGATTAGGTCATTAATGAGGATTTGAATCTGGACCGTAGATGTAGTTGACTGGAGTAGACTCCCGCGCGTTTGTGTGGCTCAGATTACATCATTAAAGCCCTAATCTGTTTTATTAATTTAATAAATTATATTTAGTTTAATTAAGCCAGAAGAGATCCTGACCTTCCAATAGCGCGCGTGGTCAACTGTTGACCCCCCAAGTTTGAATCTCAGCCATGGATTGTGATTACTTCTCATTTTCATTAATTTTTATTTCAATTTTTCTCATTTGTTTTGTACAATTTATTTAAAATAGCAAAAATGTTTTAAAAATTATGAAACTTTTTGTCAAGAGTTTCACTAATTTTTAAAACCCAAAAATATTTTTATTTTCATTTTTAGCATTTAAAAAGTATTTTTAAATATTTAAAAGATTATTTTTAATTGATTAATGAAAATTAATTTATTAAAAATACTTTTAGGTATTTAAAAATCACAAAAAAATTCATGAAATGTTCTAAGACATTTAGAAACATTGTCCAACCTTCAAACCAAATTTCTTTTTTGATCTTGATGCATTCTGAGAATTTTTCATTGAATTAAAATCATTTTTATGCATTATTTTGATCCTAAGTTCAAAAATCCATTTCTGCCTATCCATGAAGAGTTGGACTTTGATTCTTTTTGCATTGCATTGTGATTAACATGTAGTTTTTGAGATAAAATGGCCATGATTTGATCTTGCATTTTTCAATTATTTGGCATTTCTTTTGTTTAGGAACCCTAAAAACCCTAATAACTTAGAAAAATCATAACTTAAGATTGGTTAAGAGTTGAGACTTCCCCTTTGGACTTTGGTTTAGTATAGGTTTAGGGTTTCTTTGGGTAGCATTTTCCATTTTTTATCTTAGGGTTTGCTTCTGATTTTGAGTTTTGTTTGATGTTTGTTTCATGAACCCTAATTTGGGCTTTCATTTGCATCTTTCTTGCATTCTCTTGCATAACATGACTTGCCATGCCATTCCATGCCTCCATTTGATTCATTTGACATCATAAGACATATAGAAAGCATGTTTGATCATTGCATCTTGCATTTGACATGTTGTTTGCCATGTATGTTTCATAGCTTTTCATGTATGTTCATGCTTCTAAACTTGCATCATTTACATCCATGATCTTGTATAAGCATATCCATGCCTTGCCTCATGCTTGTAGCATCTCATAGCATCATTATCATCATCAACATGCTTCTGGTTTTGTTTTTCATCATGTCATTTCATCTCATTTGGCATTGCATTGCATTTCTTTTCTAACATTTCAGGTGGTAAGTGAGGTTGAGAAGTTAATTTGCCTTCACTTCTCATAACTTTTCTTTTCATTTCCCTTGCATCCATTGCTGCATTTTTGCTTGTGTTTGAGTTTGAGCTTGCTCATTCTTGTTTTTCTTACTTTCTTTCTTCAAGTGACTTGACTTCTTGAATGAAGCAAGTCACTTTGCTTCTCTTGATCCTGTTCATCTGCTTCCTGGTGGTTCCATTGAAGATCTTCTTTTGAAAACCTCACAAACCTTAGGAACAACCAAGCATGACAATGATTAGGGTTTTGATTAGTCTCCCCTTTTAGTTTTTACCTTTGTGTCTCTCTTGAGTCTTCTCCTCTCATCTCATAATCAGGGACTAAACCCTAAAGGCTTTAAGGCTTTGTGATTAAGCTTATGCCTGCATCCTTCTCTTAGGATGGAGTGTATAACTTTAATCCTAAGTGTTAAACCCTTGATGTGTTTAAATCTCTTAATAAATTCACTTAATAAATCACCAAGACATCACACTTGTAACTTGGGCCTTGCATTAGGGTTCTAATTCTTCCTTAACTGGTTAAGAAGGACTAACCCTAGTGTTAATGGACAAGTCCCCCTCAAGTTGTCTTACAAATCATAAAACTCACTTCATCATCATACCATTAAATAAATCCATTTAATAAAGGTTTGTTTTGTCATGATTTTAATCCCTAACCATGGATTAAGTTGAGGAGCTTTCCTCAGCTTAAACATTCTCATCTATTATCCTTCTATTAGGATGGTGTAATGAGTATGTTTAATCCCTGATTATGGCTTAATCTCATTACTCAACACTAAACAAAAACACCAAAAACATCTAAATAATCACAAGTAGGTTAATGATCTTAATCCTACATCAAAGGTGATTAAGTGTGAGAATCTGACTTCACACTTAAGGTATTCTCATTACCCCTAAACAGAGGGAAGATGTGATGAGTTTACTAAATCCATTGGTTTAGACTTAAGCTCATTATCTTATGACAAACTTTCAAAAGTAATAAAAGACTGAAAACTCAAAAACAAACAATAATCGTCTCCTTCGGGATTCTTTTCTCATCTCATTCACTCATAACCGAGAACTCGCTTCTTCCGTCTAATGCAAGACAGTTTGCACCTGAGCCAGACAGGTCATACACTTGAGCATAGGTAGGTAAGCAGTTCACAAGTCAATCCATCTCTCAGTCTCTTTGGGTCGAACTACGGTGTTCTGACTTCCTCATTGCACGAGAGGATACGTAGGCATAACTTAACAGTTATCGAACAAAAGTCTCTGTATATTCCCCCTCCTTCCAGCTTCATTCTTTTAGCCTCATGATCTTGAGCACCTTATTCCTGTTCTTACACTGACACTTTCATACTTCACATCACTTATACACTTTACATTTCCTTTACACTGACACCTGTACATTTTGCCTTCCAGCCCTTTTGCACACAAATTGCACTGACACTACCCCTTTAAAACACAAATCTCTTAAGCGTGGATCCCGTCGAGTACGACGGACAATCTGGGTGCTAATACCTTCCCAGGTTGTAACCAACCCCCTTTCTAAGTCTCTCTGGTTCGCAACCGTCTTATCCGTATCTTTCTAGGTTTATGCAGCATTACCTTTCCTCCGGGATAAAAATGCCTAGCTGGCGACTCTATTCATCTCCAGTGAGTTCACGACTGTGTGTTCTCATTGTCCCTCTCGCCGACCGTTCGCGTCTGTACCCTTATCTGGACTTAGCTTCATTTATCGGGAGCGACAGTCGTCCCCATCATTACTTTCTTCACTTCTTTAAATCCCCAGAGAGTTTGATTTTATTACCCGATGGCCGTCCCCGTCATGGTTTCATTATTTCCAAGCATGATGGCCATCCCCGTCATTACTTTGCTTATCTTTTTACCCCAAGTAGTCGTCCTCTGCTCGATGGTCATCCTCCATCTCTTTCATTTGATAAATCATACTATACTATCTTTTACAATTTATATCCCTTTTCTTCTTCTCCCCAGCGAGTGTAAATTTCGGACTGTCTTTAGTATTCAACCACAAGTTATCTTGCTTGTCTATTAAGCCAGTCGCTTACATCCTGCACAGCTAACTCATGCTTGAATAGGGGCAACTGTAAACACCCCAAATTTGCCCTCACTTTTCTCACACCATGGCTTGTGATCTTTCATTTTTCATAAGCATATGCATACCCCCTCATATTGCATATTTGTTTCACTGCAAAGTTCCATTTCATCTGCATCTAGGGTTTGTGATCTGAGCAATCCAAGAAGTGATCTGAGCCATCCCAAAGGTCTTGAAGCTTTCCAAGAGGTTCCATGTGTGTTCCATGATCATAATATGCTCCCCAAAGTTCATGAAAGTTAAAAAATCACAAAGCATGGCAAAGGCATAGAGGCAGAGCTAGGGTTTTCCTGCATAGATGACCAAAAATTAGGGTTTTGGTTTCAGAGGCCTTAACCCCAATATTTTTGGTCATTCTTGTTTCTAATGGTCTTAATATTTTATAAGGATCATATGTACCAAATTTGATGAATAAATTCACTATGGAAGTCATCTGATCATTAGGCAACTTCTTGAGCAAGTAAAGTCAAAATCAGAGCATCTGAGGCCCCCAACAATGGAACCAAAGGATCATTTTCATCATTTTGAGTCTCTATGATCTTTATTTGATCTTACAAGTGGTTGGAAGTTCACAAAGTTGAAGAATTTTGAGCCAAATGCAAACTTGCCATTTTTGGAAATGACTTGTAATGGAAACTTTCCATTTTGGGAAAGATTTTCAACCTCCTCTTTCATGACCAAAAATGCTTCAAATGAAAAATTATTGGGAATGAAAGTTGTAGATTAGGTCTTCCCCTTTTCAAAAAGTACTAGAACATGTCTTGATTCATCATAGAACTTAAGATATGGCCTTTCAAAGTTGGCAAAAATCCTATAATTTTCAACTTCATGCCAAAGAGGATTTTTTGCAAATTCAAGTTTCAAGCCATTTCATGACCTCTAATCAAGTTCTAAACATCATACCAACATAATGCAACACATTTTGATCAAGGTTGCACCAAAAATCACAAGTTTCCATGCCTTGCTTCTCAAGAAAGTTCAAAGAGGGAAATTTGCAAAAAGCCTTGAAACCTTCCATCCACTTGTGTCAGCTGCATAAAATCAATCCTATGGCCTTCCATGAATCAGGTTGAGGCCAGACACCCCTTGAAGCAGCTCCTGCCATGGCCCATACTTGAAGTACAAAGTTGTTGACTTTTTTGCAACTTGCTCATACCAATAAAACCATGCCACTACCAACTTTCTGACCAATCAAGACATTACATACAAACATTATTGAGCTCATTACACAACACAAGCAAGCCTGAAACCTCCAAGAACTCAGCATTCACAAATTTTCCAAAAAAACTTCATCTCTTCGATTCTCTCAACACAAGCCAAAAACCTCAAAAATCTTTGCACCATTCAATCATACACTTCATAAGGATCACAAAGCACCCACTCCCATGGCCTAAAAGCTCCCTAAACCAAAACACGATTTCTACCACACCAGAACCAAACATCACAAACCAAGCCATTTAAACTATTGCAAAGCTTCTCAATAGCACCAGGGGACTCAAAGGGGTTGGATTGCACAAGAGAGGAGGCCAGAAAGCACCAAACTGAAAAGCTTCATCTCAGGTATCCTCAAGAACAAATTTTCCAGAACTTGCCATTTAAGTTATAATATCAATCTATATGTTTCACTGATCATTGTGATGTGTTTTGTTTTGAAAATGAGTTAGAAATGAGCATGTATTTAGCTTATGAAAGTTGTATGCATATTTCTGTTTTGCTTCGATTCATGTTCTTGAGTGATAAATGATTTTTGAGGTTTGATTCATGTTTAATGTTGTTCAAGGATCATTTCTGGAAATTTTGGTGCATTGTTATGGTGTTTTGAGAGATTCAGGGGAGGGGACTGGCCGAAGAAGATTAACGGAGGTCTTCTCCGGCCACCTGAGAGTCATTAGGGCTCTAATTAGGGTTTAGTTCTCTGTTTGAATGTAGGTCGTCAGATTGTGTTTAGTGCGTGAATGGAGGGCCAGGATGTGTCCACTTAAACCCTAATCTTTTTAATTAGGTTAATTAATTATGATTAATTTAAATTTGCCAGATTGAATCTTATCCACACAAACACATGCACAGTAAACTCCCTCCATCCCAAGTTTGAATCCTGGCCCTCAGATGTGCATACCTTTCATTTAATTCATTTTATTTTCATTTGTATTGCATTTTCTTTCTCATTTTATTTAAAATAGTTAAAAACATCAAAAAAATATGATCTTTTGCATTTATGATCCAAATATTTTTATTAACCCAAAAATGATTTTTATTTTATTTTTTGCATTTGAAAAGTATTTTTAAAATATTTAAATGTTGTTTTTAATTAATTAATGGATTTTAATTAATAAAAAATGCATTTAGGTTTCTAAAAATCACCAAAAACTTCATGAACCATTATAATACATTTAGAAACATTTTCAAACTCATCATACAAATTTATTTTTAGGTTTGATCCTAATTTCACAATTTTCTTTGAATTAGGGTTCTTTAAAATCACATTTTCTAACCCTAACTTGAAAAATTCATTTATGCCTAATCATGATGAGTTTGAACTTGATTTTTTTTGAATTGTTTCAAATATTGGATGTAGTTTCTAGGTTATTTTTCTCATGAATTTATCTTGCATTTTCAATTTGAATTGCATTTTCCCTTAAGAATCACCCAAAAACCCTAGCAAACTTAGAAAATTCATAACTCTCACTAGGATAAGCTTCTGACCTTCTCCTTTGGGGTTTGATCTTATATGCTATAAGGTTTTTTTTGAGCTTGATTTCAATTTTCTATCATGTTGATTGCTTCTGTTTTGGTCATTTACATCTCATATATTCATAAAACCCTAATTTCTCATGTTCATTTGCATTCACCTTTGCATATCATCATCGTGTGAACTTGCCATGACATTTCAAGCATTTATATGACATCTTAGATATCTTAAGACATGCTTGAACATTGCTTGATCATTTCTTCATTCATTTGCTATGATTTGCATCCATTATATTTCATAAGCATTCATGTGTTTCCATGCTTCTAAACATGCTTCCTTTGCATCTCATACTTGTATGATCATTCGTATACATCTTGTATGACTTTGCATCATCTCATATGCCTTTTACATTGCATTTTCACTTCTAACTTTGGTATTCACATCTCATTTCATTTAATTTCCTTTTACCTTATGTCTTATGCATTCATACTAACATTTTCAGGAACTTTTGGTAAGTTATTTGGGAGGTGGATTTTCCTTCACTTCCCATCTCTTCTCATCATTCATATGCATATTTACTTTTATTTGAAGTGAATTTGTTTCACTTGGGTTCCATTCTTCTTACTTTCTTTCTTTTAAGTTACTTATCTTCTTCAGGAAGTAAGTAATTTATTCTTCTTTATCCTTCTCTTTCCATCTGCTTCTTTCATTGGTGGCCTTTAAGATCCTTTCTCTTAATCATAACAAACCATAGGATACCCAAGCATGATAACCTTTAGGGTTGTATATAGTCCCCCTTAGTCTTTTACCTTTGAGTCTCCTTGAGTCTCTCTTCTCATCTCAATAATCAGAGACTAAACTCTTAAAGTTTTAGGACTTTTAATTAGGGTTATGCCTGCATCCTTCTCTTAGGATGGAGTGTATAACTTTAATCGTAAGTGTTAAACCTTTAATTTGTTTACACCTCTTAATCAAATTACACTAATAATCACCAAGACTTTATCATGTAACTTGGGCCTTACATTAGGGTTCTATCTCTTCCTTATGGTTAAGAGGGATTAACCCTAGTGTTTAATCGACAAGTCCCCTTCAAGTTGTCTTACAAACATAAAATCCACTTCTTAATCTCATCCCTTAATTAAAATCCACTTAATAAAGGTTTGTTATATAATGAATTTAGTCCCTAACCATGGATTAAGTTGAGGTCTCTTCCTCAACTTAAGTGTTCTCATCTATTATCCTTCTATTAGGATAGTGTAATGAGTTCACTAATTTGTGATTAGAGATTAAACTCATTACTTAACACTAAACAAAGACCCAAAAACATCTAATTAATCACAAGTAGGTTAATGATCTTAATCCTACATCATCATGGTAATTAAGTTGAGGTGTTTATCTCACACTTAAGTAGACTCATTATCCCTAATCAGGGAGGATATAATGAGTTTACAAACCTTTATTTAGGCTTAAGCTCATAATCCTATGCAAAACACCAAAAACAATAAAAAAAACTGAAAACACAAAAACAAACAATAATCGTCTCCTCCGGGATTCTTTTCTCATCACACTCATTCACAAACGAGAACCTGCTTCTTCCGTCTAATGCAAGACAGTTAGCACTCGAGCCAAACGAGTCATACACTTGAGCATAGACAAGAAAGCAATTCACAGTCAATTTTATTTTCAGTCTCTTTGAGTCGAACTACGGTGTTCTGACTTCCTCATTGAACGCGAGGATACGTAGGCATGACTTAACAATTATCGAACAAAAGTCTTTGTGTCATCCCCCTCTTCCAGCATTCTTTTTAAAGCCTCAGTTCCTGAGCAATTCACCTTTTGCACCGACACCTGTACATTCATTCCTAGCTTTTGCACACAGATAGCACATACACCTACCCCTTTAAACATAATCTTGTAAGCGTGGATCCCGTCGAGTAAGACGGACAATCTGGGTGCTAATACCTTCCCAGGTTGTAACCAACCCCCTTTCTCAGTTTCTCTGGTTCGCAACCGTCTTATCCATCTCTTTCTAGGTTTATGCAGCATTACCTTTCCTTCGGAATAAAAATGCCTAGCTGGCGACTCTATTCAATTCACCTCATTAATTTTCTCTTTTCACCGACCGTTCGCGTCTGCATCGGTATGTAAATCTTTGGGAGCGACATTGATCTATTTACTTTTGAAAATGCATGACTATTGAATGAGATATGTTGAATTTCAGCTTGACGTGTGAAAATCTTTGTGTTCGATTTGCATTGCTTGTTGATCTATTGTGATTTTTGATGTCATATTCATGATCTCCATGTTGTACTGAGTGGATCTGGAGCTTTTGGTTTATTTTTGTGAACTTTTGTTCTTGGCTATGAATATTCCGGTGCCGGAGCCCTAGCTCCGGTCACCGGATTCTGGAAATTGTTCAAACAGGTGAAGGAAGAAGATGATCTCGTGGCCCTTGGATCTATGATCTAGACGGCTTGCATAATGACAACACATTAAAATGGGAGCCTCTCTCTCACGTGATTTTATTTCTCATATTAATGCATTGTGTATGCCAGCCTATTGTAACTATCATGTACGCGCCCTAACATTGCTTGATCTGTTGACTTTGGCTGATCTGTTGACTTCATCTTATGCGTGAGATTAATCTGATGGCTTGTTATTTTTCCTGATTTTCCTAGAACTTCCATGGCAATTTGTGTGTACCACGCTGGATCCTTGGGCTTACGCACCTCCCTCTTTACCAGGCCCATTGTGTTTGAATTGAATTCACATGATAAATGCACCCATGGCTTAGTTATTTTATTTTTTATTTCATTTTATTTTCAATTTGATTTCTAATTTTTAAAAATAGGAATAGGTTTCATAAAATTCCAAAATAAATCATGTTTGTTTCTTTTAATTTTCTCTAATTTTTGATACTTTCATTTTTCATTTATTTTTATTTTCCACGCTGGAATTAATTCTTGCTTATATTATTTACTTTTAATTCACTTTAAATGCATGTTGACTTGTGGATTTTCTATCTTGATTATTAATTTGAGTTTTGAGTTGGTTCTATTTGCATCTGATTCATATTAGAATGTAGTTTATTGATGATTTTTCTTCTGATTTTTAGAAGCTTGCATGAATATGTTTGGTATGTTACTTGAGCATGAAGTATCTAAACCCTAGTGTGTGTTCATGAGGTCCTTTGACCTAGTTTGCTTTTGATTCTGATCTTTCTCTTTTGGTATGATGTTATCACATGATTAATGAACATTTTTGCTTAATTGTAGAATTTTTGAATGAAGCTTTGATTTGATTTGAATTTTCATAGGTGCTTGCCCTAATTTTTACCCTTTCTTGTTACATGCTTGGTTCTTAGGCTAGGAGGGAACTTGTGCCAATTCCTATAGGATGTTTAGATTTCTTTTTGTATGAGGATAGATCCCTGGTCCTTGATTTGTGTTTGTACTTTGAAAATTTTTGTGTTGCTTGTCTTTGAAGTCTCTCACATATGTATGCATGTTCACCTCACCTTCTTTGTCCATTTGCCCTCCATGACGTTTATGCTTGAGTTTGTATGCTTCTTCCCCATGATTGTTCATGCTTCTTAGGCACATTTTAACATGATTAGGTCCCTGGTCTTTAGATGATGCTTATGCTTTGATTTGATTTGCACTTGTTTGTCCTTACACTTGTGCACATGTTAACTTCACTTCTCATTCTTGTGATGATTATGTTTGAACTTGTATGAACCTTTATTTGGTATTTTGTGTTGTTTATACACATCTTATGGTGATGTGATTCTGGTCTTGAGATATAGGATTATTGTTAATCTTGAATGATGTGTAGAATCTCATGTATGCTTATCTTTTTCATAAGTAGTTCATGTTACCTTGAGATGCCATGTTTGTTCCACTTCCATTTTGGTTTTGTTTGAGGTTTGTTAGCATGTAAATGAGATGAATCACTTTTGTTTGTGGTGTGTGGAGTTTATCTTTTGCTTGTTTATGCCTCACTTGATCTTGTTTGGTTTTATCTTGTCATATGTGATTAGTTCTAACCATTTCAGGGGCTCATGGTAAGTGAAGCGTGGATTTTATCCACATTTCAATTCTTCATCTCCTCTCTTACTTTTCTTTCTATCTTGTGATTGTTGATGTT
This sequence comes from Lathyrus aphaca, assembly GCA_963966055.1. Classification (NCBI taxonomy): domain Eukaryota; kingdom Viridiplantae; phylum Streptophyta; class Magnoliopsida; order Fabales; family Fabaceae; genus Lathyrus; species Lathyrus aphaca. Next base: position 199,314,469 of record OZ014519.1, on the reverse strand, counting down.
CCTTATGCCTTCTTGTGATTCAACTTTTCATATTTCCCCTTTAGAAGCAACTTATCTCCTTTATAGGAGTAAGTTGTTCTCTAACTTTCTTCTCCTCCTTTTGTCTTCTTCTTTTCTCTTCTTATTCTTTCTTAGGATAGTTTAAACCTCACTAACCTTAGGACCACCATTGCATGATAACTTTAGGATTATACTTCTCCCCTTAGTTTTTACCTTTGATATCCTTTTGGTACTCTCTCTTTCTCATCTTCAAACAAAAATCTAAAAAACATTAATAACAGTTGAGTTGATCTTCCCTTTTGTCATACAATCAAAGAAAAGATAAAAAAACACTTCTTCACTTTAATCCACAATAATACTTAATAATACAAACAAGTTAATGAATTTAAATCCTAATCTTAGGAAACAAGTTTGAGGATCTTCCTCATTCTTGATAGACTTGTTACTCATTCTATTTTGGGATGTGGTAATAAGGACATGTCCTTAGAAAGGGATTTGCCTTCACTTCCTTGTGCCACACTCTTAAAGACTTCTAAAAAACATAAACAAATAATAAACGTCTCTCCTTCGAGATTTCTCTTCTCACCTCATTCACTCTTTACGTATGAACTTGCTCCTACTTATCATTTTGCAAGACGGTAACGCACTCGTCGTCTGAGCCTGCAATACCTGAGCATTGACATAGGCAGTTCAAGCCTTAAGACACAAGCAATCTTTTCCACCCCTAGTTAGGGGAACTACGGCGACTCTGATCCTCATTGTACATATGAGGTACGTAGGCAGCTGGGTATGGCCCGTTCGAGCGCACTCTTTTATTTTCCTTACATTTTCCCCCTTTATTTTCTTTCTTATCCAGTTCACCTCCTTTTATTTGCAACAGCTTTCATTCTTACACCCTTTGAAACAGTTTCTTTGCAAGCGTGGATCCCGTCGGGTACGGAGGACGATCTGGGGTGCTAATACCTTCCCAGGTCGTAACCGACTCCCGAACCCAGTTTCTTTGGTTCGCAGGACCTGTGTCCTTCCTTTTCTTTTTCTTCTGGTTTGTGCAGCATTACCATTCCCGTTCCTTCGGGATAAAAATGCCTGGCTGGCGACTCTACCTTTTCTGCGTCACTTTCGTGTTTGTACCAGGATGGAAATCCAGGGAGCGACAATTAGGTTTGATCATAGAATATTAGAAGGCCTTGATATGGTTTATATACTGATTTTAGAATGTTGTTATCAGTTAAGATCCTTTAGCTTTAGGACTTAGGCTTAGAAATCCTTTGAGTGTGTTTCCATGATGTGTTTAGCCTTTGTATTTGTTTTATGTGTTTAAGTATGCATTTTGAAACTAATCCTTGTTTTGTAGGGAGGTTGAGGTAAGACTTTGGTCATATCCTTCTACTTAACTCTTTTATGTTTTTATTTGTGTTTTCCTTAGTATTAGCACTTCACTTGTATAGGTTTCCCTCTCTTTAGAACAACTTAACTTCCTTAGGAAGTAAGTTAAGTTCTAATTCTCTTTTTCTCTTTATTTTCCTTCTCCCATTAGGATTAGAAAACCTCACAAACCATTAGGATCACCTTTTGTACACAATAAATGACTTAGGGTTGTGTCTTAGTCTCCCATAGTTTTGCCTTTTGCAACTTGAGTCATTCTCTCTCATCTTCAAACAAAAATCCAAAAGACACTTAGTAAATGCTTGGAATACTCTCTTGTGTATACCCTAATTCCATGGGGAACTCATATTTGTTCCATCTTGGAATAGTGTGGGCTTGTATAGCATGATGTACAAGTCTGATCATGAGATTATCATCACAAAGAAAACATAAAATACATTTCTTCAAAAGCTACAAAAACATGTAATAAGTTCAACAAGCTAGTGAACTTAGACCCTAATCCTTGGAAACAAGTATTGGATAAATTCTCCTTACCTGGTGTGCTTGTTCTAATATTCCATCTTGGAATGTTGTAACAAGTACACATTCCATGGAAAAGAGTTTGAATTCACTTCCTTGTGCCAAATTCATAAAAAAAAACTCTTAAAAAGCAAACAACAAACAATAAGTGACCTTCCTACGGGAATTCTCTTCTCATCTCACTCACTCTAAACGCAAACTTGTGAAGACTTGTCTCGTATGCAAGAAGGTAAACGCACTCGTACAAGACGAGCATGCAACACCTGAGCATAGACATACGCAGTTCCAGCGCATAAAAAACATAAACAAAAGTTCTCGCCTTAGTTAGGAGATCTACGTCGACTCTGATCCTCATTTTCCCGATGAGGTACGTAGGCAGCGGGGTAGGGGCCGTTCGAGCACATTCTTTATTTACCTACATTTCCCCACTCTTCTTTGAAATTCTGGGATCAGATATGTGATGTCGAAACAGATGTTTAGACACTGATATCCTAAGCAATAAATTAATGAGCTAGTAAATTAATTAACACAGGAAATTGTTAACCCAGTTCAGTGTATCTCCACACTTACATCTGGGGGCTACCAAGCCAGGAAGGAAATTCAATATAAGTAATATTAATTAGGGAGTTAAACCAATCAGTTTAATCCTTCACGTAATATCGACCCAAGGAAATTTCTATCTAAGACTCTAATTAGATATGAGTACCTACTCACTCCCCCTCAATCACACAGTGATCTCTAACTTAGAATGATTAATAAGTTTGAAGTCACACTTCAGACACACCAGCTTGATCTTACTTACCAGTTTCAATCAAGACACAATTCACTTTTTGCTTAAAAGCTTATAAAGTGAATAACACACAAATAAAGCCTGCTTAAGTAACTAGCTTCACTAACACCCTTGACACTCTTCTTAAATTCGTCGTTCGATTTACATGAGTGTATCAGTTTCTTAAGTAGATGTTGAGTTTGTGGGGTTTTTGCAAATTATCCAGACTTGTAATTTCTAAATCCCACAGTTATCTCCTTGAATCAAGGTGAGTTAGTTTTTTGTTTCCTTTACACTGGAACCAGACAACTTAACTTCCTAAAGAGGCGCCTTGGAGTGCTCACCCTTTACGTTTACTTCCAGATATTTACTCCTGATTTTAAGCACTTCTGTTGCGTATCATTTAACGCAGATAGCAGGTTCGTGATGTCACAACATCTGGTGTGACATCCTGATGTCCTGAACTAAGTTCATAACTTTTACTTTGTTTTTCAAAAATTATGCCAATTTCTAACATCTACAAACTCCCCCTTTGGCTAATTTTTGGCTAACATATTCTTCTGGTTTTGTCAGAGAGCAGCGGAGTTCCTTTCTGTTGGATCATGTGAGAGCTAAGAATTTGCTCCCCCTCAAACATGTAGTTACCTGAGATGTACACTGCCATGACTTGGCCCAACAGACTTTGATAAGTACCCATTACACCCAGTGACACTTTGATAGGTCCAAAATATACCCTTTCAGCAGATAGACATAATATCATTGTTCAACACACACAGATTTCTCCCCCTTGTTAGACATAAATTTTGGGGCCAAAAAAAAACATTAAAGAAACAGACATAACATACATACAATTCAGAACAGACAGACTCCAAACATACATTTTGCACCAACAAACAACTTCACTTTTCATCCTATGTATCCTCAGACTCATCACCAGTTCCATCATCATTCCCAGCAGCCTCTTCCAGCTCCAGTCTTTGAATCAGGTCCTCAAGCTTCTTCTTCCTTTCTTCCAGCTCCTTGTAGGTTGTCCTGAGCTCTGCAATTAGGGCTACCTTTGATATAGGTGTCTTGACAGCAGATGTCCCAGCAGATGTCCCACCTGGTGCTTCAACATCTGCAACATGATGACCTAGAAACAACTTGTAATGGAAAGACAGTGGACTTTCCCTTTTACAGACAGAGTCCTTGTCAGTAAGGATTCCTGGATACTGGTTGAGAATCACCCCACAGAGTAATGATCGGAAGGCTATTGGAAGCTTGATGGCTGAGGTTCCTGCATGCTTGAGAGTTTGGTCAAAGATGTATGCTCCATAATCCAGCTTGGTTTGGGTGCCTACAACACAGATAAACCTCCCAAGCCCAGTGGCTATGGTTGAGGTGTGGTTGGATGGGACCCAGTTGGCTGCCCCAATTCTGTGTAGCATGGCATATTTCCTGGTTAACAAGCTGACTGAGAGTTTGCCTTTTACTGGCCATGTCTTGACCTGGTTAGCTGTAATTATTCTGCACACTTGATTGTCAGTCTTGCCAAGCTCAGTTGGCCCATCTGCTTCTCTCCCCAGGTACTGATTGATCACCCTAGGAGAAAAGTCTACACACCTTCCCCTAACATACACTTTTCTGAAATCCTCAGATTTCCCATCAGCACATCCTTCTTGTAAGTTCATTATAAATTCTTTTACCAAAAACTCATAACATGGAGAGAATTTAGAGACAGTCTTGAACAGTCCATCATTGGAAATTAAATCAATTACCTCAGTACAATCCAAGGCATTACTACCCAGCTCTCGTTCCAGAGCCACCCTTCTTTGATAGACATATTTCCACATACTTACGCTGGAGACATGGTGGAAGGACACATTATCCAGGGGTGCTTCAGGGACAGCAGTGGCAGTCCTAGAAGGTGCTGGCCTCTTTCTGGGTTGAGATGTTGGGACATCCTCCTCAACATCAGAATCCGATGGAGCTATGGCCTTCCTCTTCTGTGTGTTGACCTTACTCCATGGCTTTGTAGGTCCAAAAGCAGTTTTGACCTTGTCCTTCTTGGGGGTTGGCTATCTTTTCTCAGGGGTTGCTTGAGCAGCTGGCCTCTTATCCTTCCTAGCCATAAGCCTCTTGGCTCTGCTAGGATCAACAGCTGCTATGATCTCTGTATCATAATCATCGTACAGGTTCACAACTGGTGGAGGTTGGGAAGCCTCATTCTCATCAGCTTGATCATCAGTAGGACATTCTACTCCTTCATCATCATTTGGGGCTTTGTCCTGGCCCTCAGTTGTCTCAACATTGCTTGGGACATCTTGTGGGGCAGGCATGTCTTCTTTAGCTTGGTTGTTGGGAGTTGAGGCAGGCATCCTGTTCAGGGGAACTGACACCCCAGGAACAACCCTTTCTTCTGTCAGTATCCTGGTTACAAGATCTCTAATTGTGGAGCCCACGTAAGCAGAAGCTTTGGGAGCACTGGAAGTTGAAGAGGCTCCCTTACTTTTGCTGAAGACTGGCTCCTTGGGTCTTCTTGCATGGGGAGTCCTGGGCTTTTGGGCGATGCGAATGCTTCCTTTGACAACGTTTATGGGTGTCGCATCCATGGGTACTACAGACAATGGAGTGACGTCCACTACGTCTTCCTAAAGGAGACCCTCATCAATGGAGTTAGGGTTCTGATGTTGTGACATGTTTGCGATTATAGTGGGGATGCATAAAGGTTTGATGATAGACTTAGATGGGTTCAGAATCTCAGCTGTAGCATGCAAAAGGTTCAGTGGTGCTAATGAGAATGTGAGAAGCTGAAGGCACGTTTGTACATAAATAGAGCCCGTTTCTATTAGAATTTGTAAAACTGGAATACAAACGGTTATTGGCCAGACTAGTGCTGCCACCTGGTGGTCATGCCCAACGATGTCATAAGACATGCTGGCACTTCTCCATAATTGCTATATGTCACACATGCAGATTCCCAATTTACCCCTTAGGTTCTCAAATTGGGTAGCATCCAAAGCCTTGGTGAATATGGCAGCTAATTGCAGCTCTGTGGCTACATGCTCCAATGTGATCACCTTCTCCTCCACAAGTTCTCTGATGAAGTGATGTCTGATATCTATGTGCTTAGTCCTGCTGTGTTGGATAGGATTTTTGGAGATATTAATAGCACTTAAATTGTCACAGTACAATGTCATGACATCTTGTGTGACATTGTATTCTGTGAGCATTTGTTTCATCCATACCAGCTGTGAACAACTGCTACCAGCTACAATGTATTCAGCTTCAGCAGTGGATAAGGACACACAATTATGTTTCTTACTGAACCAAGAAATTAAATTTTTCCCTAGAAAGAAGCATCCTCTTGATGTACTCTTTCTATCATCAGCACTTCCAGCCCAGTCAGCATCACAAAACCCAGTGAGGATGGGTTCACAACCATGAGAGTACATTATGCCATAGTCACAAGTGCCATTTACATATTTCAAGATCCTCTTAACCTGGTTGAGATGGCTCACCTTTGGTTCAGCTTGATACCTTGCACACACACCTACTACAAAAGTTATATCTGGTCTGCTAGCTGTAAGATATAGTAGACTTCCAATCATGCTCCTGTACAAGCTTTGGTCCACACTCTCACCTTTGTCATCCTTTGTCAGTTTTAGATGAGTGGGGGCAGGTGTTCTCTTGTGACTTGCATTGTCCATCCCAGTGTTCTTTGCATACTTGCTTTGGGATATGAACATGGAGTCCTCCATCTGTTTGATTTGCAGTCCAAGGAAGTAAGTTAATTCTCCCACTAGGCTCATTTCAAACTCAGACTCCATTTGAGTCACAAAATGTTTAACCATCCTGTCTGACATCCCACCAAACACTATGTCATCCACATATATCTGAGCAATCATAACCTTTCCCTCTTCATCCTTTACAAACAGGGTTTTGTCTATTCCTCCCTTCCTGTATCCATGCTTAATGAGAAAGGTGGTCAGTCTTTCATACCATGCTCTGGGAGCTTGCTTTAGCCCATGCAGAGCCTTCCTCAGCTTATATACATGGTCTGGACAACTTGGATCAACAAATCCCTTTGGTTGCTCCACATATACTTCCTCATTAAGGTACCCATTTAGGAAGGAACTTTTAACATCCATATGAAATAATTTGAACTTTAGGATGCAAGCAATTCCTAGGAGTAGTCTAATGGATTCAAGTCTTGCTACTGGTGCAAAAGTTTCATCAAAATCCACCCCCTCAATTTGAGTATATCCCTGAGCCACAAGCCTAGCCTTGTTTCTTGTAAATCCTCCCTGCTCATTTTTGTACACCCACTTAGTGCCAATCACATTAATGCCATCAGGCCTAGGAACAAGATCCCATACTTCATTCCTTGTAAACTGGCCTAATTCTTCCTGCATAGCAGAGATCCAGTACTCATCATTCAGAGCTTCCTTGATGTTCTTAGGTTCTACCTTTGAAACAAAGCAAGAGCCTGAGATCATCTCTCTTGATCTAGTGGTGACACCACTGTTGAGATCACCAATTATCATTTCTTTAGGATGATCTTTCTTCATTCCTCTGAGATGGAGATGACCCAATCTTTGATGCCATAGCTTCACTTCTTCTTCTTTGGTTATGGAATAAGTAGATGTGAGGCTGGAATCTTGGAGTTCCCACATATAGCAGTTATCTTTTGATCTAGCTCCTCTCATGACCACTTTCTGCTCTTTATCAGAAACTATGCACTCAGCTTTGGTGAAGTTGACACTGTAACCTTGGTCACATAACTGACTTATGCTGATCAAGTTAGCAGTTAACCCTTTCACCAACAGCACACCATCTAGACTTGGTACACCTGAGCAGTCCAGGGTCCCAACTCCCTTGATTTCCCCCTTTGCTCCATCTCCAAAGGTTACATAGCTGGATGAGTGTGGCTTTAAGTGTACCAACAGATTCTTCAGTCCAGTCATGTGCCTTGAGCAGCCACTGTCAAAATACCAGTCTTCCTTTGCAAATTCCCTGAGAGATGTGTGTGCTATAAAGGCAACAACCTTCTTGGACCACTTGTGCCTGTTGTGAGGTTTCCTTTGCCTAGAACGTGAGTTCAGATCAGGTTGTCTTCCTCTCTTAGGCTCCCACTGCTGGATATATGTGTGTCTCCTCTGATGCATCTTCCCTGGGTAGTGTCCATCTCTAGAGTTCCAAGGTTGCATGGTGAACTTGTTCTTCTGCTTAGGCATGTACTGGTAGCTTTGATCAGTATAATGTCTAGCTTTAGGTATCCAAGTTTTCCTGGTGACCTCTGTCTTCTGCTTAGGAAGGTGCTGGGAACTCTGATTGGGGTATCCATGCAGTTTGTAGCAAAAAGGTTTTATGTGACCAAACCTTCCACAGTGATGGCATCTCCACCTTTGATATTTCTTTTTCATCATGTTTTTCTCATGATGTTGAGACATCTGCTTGAACATCTTGTTTGACTTCATAGGATCTGGAGTTGTTTGGCTGGTACTAGCCTCAGAGTTTTGAGCTTGTTGTTGTTGAGAATGGCATCCAGTGTGTTTGAGCCACTGTTCAGCATTCTGACAGATTTGTACATATTCTCCATTTTGGAGTTGAGTAGGATGACTTCATTTTTCAAAGTGGCAATGATCTCCAGATGACTTGCCTTTTCAGCTTTTAATTCCTCAATCTGCTTCTTCTGTTGTTCACTTTCCTTGCATACCTCAGTGCTCCTTTCACACAGCATCCTGTAAGATGTTTCAAGCTCTTCAAATGTCAGATCCTCATCACTGGATTCCCCTTCAGTTTCACATACTCCAGCTAGAGCAGTGATGTGCTTTGCAGACTCTTCTTCTGACTCACTGCCTGAGTCTTCATCTGACCAGGACACAGAAAGGCCTTTCTTTTGCTTCTTTAGATAGGTTGGGCATTCACTTCTAATGTGTCCATAACCTTCACATCCATGACATTGGATCCCTTTTCCTTGGTTAGTCTTCTCATCATAGTTTGACCTTCTGTTAGAGTCATAGGATCTTTTATTCTCAGAGGTTGAGTTTCTTCCACTTGTTCTGGGCCTGTTGTCCAGTCTTTTGATAATTTTGTTAAATTGCCTCCCAAGAATAGCAATTGCATCTGATAAGTTGTCCTCAGAGCCTGCTTCATGACTTTCTTCTTCCTTATCAGTGTTTGAGACCAGGGCTATGCTCTTATTTTTCTTCACAATAGTATCACTCATTCCCATCTCAAAGGTTTGAAGGGAACCAATGAGCTCCTCAACTTTCATTGTGCAGATGTCCTGAGCTTCTTCTATGGCAGTGACCTTCATGTCAAACCTCTTGGGCAGTGATCTGAGAATCTTCCTCACCAACTTTTCATCACTCATCTTCTCTCCCAAGGCACCAGAAGTATTAGCAATCTCCAGGATGTTCATGTAGAACTCATGAATGGTCTCATCTTCCTTCATCCTCAAGTTCTCAAACTTGGTGGTGAGAAGTTGAAGTCTTGACATCTTCACCTTTGATGTTCCTTCATGAGTAGTTTTGAGGGTGTCCCAAACATCCATGGCTAGCTCACAGTGGTGTACAAGCCTAAATATGTTCCTGTCAATGCCATTGAACAAGGCATTTAAGGCTTTGGAATTTCCAAGTGCTGACTCCTCTTCCTCCTTGCTCCATTCTTCTTCAGGCTTCATCACTTTTTCCCCATCTTTATTGTCTTTGTCAGGGTGCTCCCATCCTTTGTTAGCTGCTTTCCAAGCCCTGCTATCAAGAGATTTCAAGAATGCTACCATTCTTGGCTTCCAGTAATCATAGTTGGATCCATCCAAAATAGGTGGTCGATTCACAGATCCTACATCTCTGTCCATGTTCCCAAAATTTGCAGTCCCTAGATCTCACCTAGTTATACAGGCAGGGTGCCTGCTCTGATGCCAATTGAAATTGTGGGATCAGATATGTGATGTCGAAACAGATGTTTAGACACTGATATCCTAAGCAATAAATTAATGAGCTAGTAAATTAATTAACACAGGAAATTGTTAACCCAGTTCAGTGTATCTCCACACTTACATCTGGGGGCTACCAAGCCAGGAAGGAAATTCAATATAAGTAATATTAATTAGGGAGTTAAACCAATCAGTTTAATCCTTCACGTAATATCTACCCAAGGCAATTTCTATCTAAGACTCTACTTAGATATGAGTACCTACTCACTCCCCCTCAATCACACAGTGATCTCTAACTTAGAATGATTAATAAGTTTGAAGTCACACTTCAGACACACCAGCTTGATCTTACTTACCAGTTTCAATGAAGACATAATTCACTTTTTTCTTAAAAGCTTATAAAGCGAATAACACACAAATAAAACTTGCTTAAGTAACTAGATTCACTAACACCCTTGACACTCTGCTTAAATTCGTCGTTCGATTTACTTGAGTGTATCAGTTTCTTAAGTAGATGTTGAGTTTGTGGGCTTTTTGCAAATTATCCAGACTTGTAATTTCTAAATCCCACAGTTATCTCCTTGAATCAAGGTGAGTTAGTTTTCTGTTTCCTTTACACTGGAACCAGACAACTTAACTTCCTAAAGAGGCGCCTTGGAGTGCTCACCCTTTACGTTTACTTCCAGATATTTACTCCTGATTTTAAGCACTTCTGTTGCGTATCATTTAAGGCAGATAGCAGGTTCGCGATGCCACAACATCTGGTGTGACATCCTGATGTCTTGAACTAAGTTCATAACTTTTACTTTGTTTTTCAAAAATTCTGCCAATTTCTAACATCTACATTCTTTTCCATTTTCTTTGCCAAATCCCTTTCTCCTTTCAGTTCCAGTTCCATTTAGCAGTTCATTTGTTCAGCAGCTTTATTCTTTCTCGCCCTTTGAAACAGACAAACAAGCATGGATCTCGTCGGGTACGACGGACAGTCTGGGGTGCTAATACCTTCCCAGGTTGTAACCAACTCCCGAACCCAGATCTTTGGTTCGCAGGACCTTGTCCTTTCCTTCCTCCTTAGGTTTGTGCAACATTACCTTTCCCGTTCCTTTGGGATAAAAATGCCTGGCTGTCGACTCTACCTTTTCCGTGCCACTTTTGCGTTTGTACTAGGATGAAAATCCCGGGAGCGACAGGATGTACTTCGAAGGTTAAATCCGAACAGAAATGAAAAATGGATAGTACGAGAGTACAATAAAAAATTTATACAATGGTTAAAGGATCATATTTATTCGAAGCGCTCTTCAAATCCTTCTTCGGTAATAGAAAGGTTGAGATGTTTGGCTTATGGTCCAAGTTTTCAAGTGTTTTCTCATAGCACATACGCAATTAATGGATACACATTTTATACCAAAGAACAAGATGATAAGAGTACTATGCAAAATAGTGGTGTCGCCGTGCTAGCTGAAGAAATGCATATATCAAGTATGAAAGACTTAAACCCCAAATATGCAAATTTGTCATATTTTGGAGTTATTGAGCATATTTGGGTGTTTGATTACGAGAAGTTTCAGATTGCCATCTTTGGTTGCAAGTGGGTAAATAGTAGTGGCATACTGTCATTCCCTGGATTTCCATCCTGGTACAAATGCGAAAGTGGCGCGGAAAAGGTTAGAGTCGCCAGCCAGGCATTTTTATCCCGAAGGAACGGGAATGGTAATGCTGCACAAACTAGAAGACAAGAAAAGGAAGGACACGGGTCCTACGAACCAAAGAGACTGAGTTCGGGAGTCGGTTACGACCTGGGAAGGTATTAGCACCCCAAATCGTCCGCCGTACCCGACGGGATCCATGCTTGCAAAGAAAATGTTTCAAAGGGTGAAGAAATGAAAGTTGCTGCAAAAATGAGACTAGAACTAGAAAAGAAAAGAAAAGAAAGGGGGAAAATGTAGGGAAAATAAAAGAGTGTGCTCGAACGGGCCCTACCCCGCTGCCTACGTACCTCATCGGGAAAATGAGGATCAGAGACGCTGTAGTTCCCCTAACTAGGGGTGGAAAGGAAATTGCTTGTGAATTAAGGCTTGAACTGCCTATGCAAATGCTCAGGTGTTGCAGGCTCGGACGACGAGTGCGTAACCGTCTTGCAAAATGACAAGTAGGAGCAAGTTCGCGTACGGAGCGAAGGAGATGAGAAAAGAATTCCCGAAGGAAAGACGCTTATTGTTTGTTTGTGTTTTTTATGAAGCTTTTTATGAGTGTGTCACAAGGAAGTGAACTCAAGCTCTTTTCCATGGAATGTGCACTTGTCACTACATTCCAAGATGGAATAATAGAACAAGCACACTCAAGTAAGGAGAAGATCTCCAAAACTTGAACCCAGAGATTAGGGCCTAAGCTCACTGACTCATTAACTTATTAAGTGTTTTTTTGGTATTTACAATGAAGAAGTGTTTTTTATGATTTTCTTGGTGATGATGATATCTTGATCAGACTTGTGCATCACAAGATAAGCTTGTACTATCCCAAGATGGGAAGACTACAAGTATCTCATGGGATAAGGCTATTGCTCAAGGTATCACTTCAAACTTTATTAAGTGTCTTTTATGATTTTGTTTTGAGATGAGAAGAGAAGAGAAGAGAAACCATAGGATCACAAAGGTAAAAGTCTAATGGGGAACTAAAAAATCCTAAGAGTTGTCATGCATGGAAATCCTAGGTTAGTGTGGTTTACTATCCTAAAGAAGAAAGAAAGAAAAAGAGAAGAAGAAGAAAATAAGAAGAGAGAGGTAAGGCCTAAGCCCAACAATCAAAGGTTAGCACAAGTAAGAATAGGAAGAGAAGAGATAAGACTTGGAGATGTGGGAATCACATCCACACCTCTCACTTACCATAGCCGCTGAAATGGTTAGTGACATAAGCATACAAGCAAATCAAAATGAACATAATGTCATACCAACATCCTACAAACAGAAGTGAAGTCATACACATAAATTCCCAATGACAATGCAAGTCACAAGAATGAGAAAAGAAGTACACAAGTTAATATGAGGCAACATGAATCACATGGCAAAGCAAAGCAAACTTAGTGAGATGCAAAGCAAAATAAACAAAACACAACCTCAAGGCACAAGACCAGAACCATAATCAAGTTAAAGAAGTGCTTAAGAAGCAAGACAGATGAAAAGAAGAGAAGCACAAAGCCAAACAATCACATTATGGGAAGAAAGAAGCAAAGAAGTGAGGTGGATGCACAAAAGAAAGGGAGAACTTCAAAGGTAAACCAAATACAATATTTTCAAAACACAAACCCTAAACCAAGATCAGAAAGGTATCAATGCCCTAAAGAGACCCCAAATGAGATGAAGAAGTTGGCACAAGTGCCCTTCTAAGCTAAGGAGAGGACTTATGATCAAAAAGAAGCAAAATGGGACAAGTTAAGAACCAAAATTCAAATTAAATCAAGTATGCACCCAAAAATTCCACAACCTTGGACAAGAGACCTTCAATCATAATATAACAACATGCCAAAAGGATAGGAAGAAATTTAGAAGCTATGCAAGTCAAATGAGGAGCCAAACATCAATTAGGGTTAAGAAACTTACCTCACAAGTCAATGACCAAAACCACTTAAACAACTTTCTAAAAATCAGGGCAAAAATCACACATGAAGTACACTCTATCAAGAGTTCAAAGCAAAAAGAACCACTCAAAAATTCAAAATGACGATCACTATGGAAAATGAACAAGACATCATGCTTAAAAAGGAATTAAAATGGATTAATTAAATGGTGGAATTAATTTACACGTGTCAACATAAAATAAATGACAAATAAAAATATGAAAAATTAAAGAAAACTCAAATTGACATCCATGAATTATTTCATAATTTTTTGACACTTAGAAGTATTTTTAAAAATTAAAAACCAAAATGATATTAAAAGAAATAAAAGGAAAAGAAAATAAAATGAGAAAAGGCTGGGAGGTGCGAAAAGCAAGGAATTCAGTTGAAATGATTTGGGCTCAGAGCAAAAGGGGGTACGGATAGTGGTACAAGCCCAATGGCTCCTGCGCAGCACACAATTACAAGGTGGAAATTCAGGAAAAATATGAAAAACGCAGGCCAATGGATCAGGTGGAGAGCTGAGATTAGTCCATTCATTAATTGACGTGGCAAGATGATTGGATCAGGAGAGAGTGAACACATTAGTTGATGTGGGGTGAGAAACACAAACAATTAAAATAGAAACAGAAGCTCACGTGATGGGGAGGATGCCTCATTTATGAGGTGGCACAAACACACACGTCCAGATGACCAGATCCAAGGGTCAGGAGACCTTCTTCTTCCTCTAGAAACCTTAAATGCACAGCCCAGAATCCGGTGACTAGAGCTAGGGCTCCGGCGCCGGAAAATGCATACAATGATCAAACAACAATAAAAATGAACCAAAAGCTCCAGATTAGATAATTAAGTCACCCTGAGTTCAAATATGGCAATGGAATTCACAATAGGTCAAAGGATTTACTGGATCGAAGACAAACAGTTTGCACCATGAAAATTCAAAATCACATACCAAGCTCAATAATGCACCAAATTCGAATCTAAAATAAGCAGAATGATTAGCACAAACAGAAGATCACAAAGCACACATCCATTTTCATTTCTAGATCTAAGAATTTTGAACTCACCTGAACTTGCAGATCTTGAAATAGCTTGTGATAAGCCAAGAAAATGCTGCCAATCCACTCCAAATGCACTCTAGTTGCAAAATAAATGCAACTAGAGCCTTGAAACTTGCTGGATCTAAGAGTTTGAGGCTTGCTTCCCTGAAATGGCAAGGTGATGAATCTTGAGAATTAGCTTGAACAATGGAGGGATTTGTGATCCTGAGCTTTCAAGGATGAAGGATATGTGGTTGGTTTGTGAAGAGAGCAAGTGAATGAAGAGATTCAAAAGAAATTGCAAACTGAGCCAAAACTTGAGAGTGATGAAATGAGAGAGATCTGGATCCTTCTAAAACCCTAATTTGCTTATAAATGAGGTCATGAGGAAATGCTGAAAGAATGAGAGCCTTTGCACGTGGGAAGAGAGTGTGTGAGAGAGATTTTGCAAAATTTGCAAATTTGTTGTGATATCATGAAACACTCATGCATTACCTTGCTTCTTGCCCATGTGCATTCACAATATGACCCTTGATTTCAAACCAAAAAGATACTGGCCATTGGATGAAGGTGTCACACAATTTTCATGATCATGCAAAAATTACACTTATGAAATAAAATTCTCATCATGCACGAATTTGGTGTAATTCTTGGAACCTTATTTGGTATGTACCAACACCCAAAAAATAGATTCATGACTTTTGCTTTGGTGCACAAATGAAAAATCAAGTTTTGCCCAAGTTTTTATGAAATTTTAGAGGGCCCTATCTTCTTAACCATGAAGGATATGAAAAATTACTTGTACTTTTTGAAAATGGGAGGCTTTAATATCCAACTTTCATGTTTGACTTTTGTCCATTTGTAGAATTTTTCACTAAGTTATGCTCACTTGAAATTTAGGGCAAAAACTTGCTAAAAATGGCATTTTTCATAACCAACTTCACACCAATTTTGCAAAACACCTCAAAACCTCATGATTCTTGATCTTTGATCTTTCCAAACCTCTTTTAACATTATAAGAACATCCCTTGGCTAGAAAAATGGGGTTGGACCCCTTGAAATCCCACAGTTGACTTTTCTAAGGCACAATTGACCAGTTTCTTCATTTACAAGTAACTGAAGAAATGCTTGACTTCCACAAGGAATTTTCTCACCAAAATTCATCCCTAGGATCCTATTAACATGTAAAAGACTTTGCCCAAATGAAATGGCCAAAGTCTTGAGGTTTTCATGCTTGAAACTCAAACCCTAGTTTGGGACCATTGTGTAAGAGCTTTGCCCTAGCCTGGATTCCCTGATGATCTTCCAACCTTCTGAGCTTTTGCAAATGAACTTGAACTTGTGAATGCAATGTAGACCCCTCATAGGACTTGTACAAATCCATTGGGCCCCTTTTCATAGCTTGTGATGCTTCAAGAACCCTCCACAGATGATCATATGCCTAATGATAGGTCATGAGAAATGTTATGCCTCATCTTTCCATGCTAGGATGCCAAGAGTATGATATGTTCATGATGAATATGATGTGATATGATGCTTAAAATGAAGAGGGCAAATTTGGGGTGTTACAGCTGCCCTTATTTACACAACTGTTAATCTGAAAAGGTCGGTAGCACGGGCTATCGACCGTTCAAGATAAATTGTGGTTGAATACCAAGAAGATCCAAAATTTGCACTCTGACGAAGAATGCAAACACTGGGAAATAAACCCAACCAAATGACGCTTTGGTGACTGAAGTGAAGAGAAAGCAGACGAGCTCCTTCTAAGTTGAACTGTTATCTAGAATCAGAAAACTTTGACAGACGAGTCTTCTTCGAACATTCCTGTTATGCCAGGAGCTGGACATACGAGCCCTCATATACTCTGCAAGACATATAACTTGAGACAGACGAGTCTCCTTCGGATAAACCTGTTACGCCAGGACCGGGATGCACTAAAGTCTGTGGGATAGACATGCATAAACAAGGTAGACGAACCCTCCTCATATATTATCCGTGGATATATGGTATAAGAAAGACGAGTCTTCTTCGAGCAAACCTATTACGCCAGGTGCAACATTAACAAGTGGTGCCTGAGACAGACGAGCCTCCTTCGGATATACCTGTTACGCCAGGACTGGTAACCATTTTGACATTTGTTCCCACAGTCAGGATTTTAAACCTCTTCAATACAGACGAGTATTGGATGATCATCAAGAGAACACAGACGAGTGCCATAAGTCAATGATATAAACGAATATCAGACGATGATCTAAGAAACACAGACGAGCGCTTCAGGCAATGATACAGACGAAAATCAGCCACTGGTATAGACGAATACCAAAAATCCAACACAGACGAGCATTTGGAGTAGCAATACAGACGAGTACCAGGGTAATCAGCAAATCAACACCTACAGATATAAGCTAACACAGACGAGTGTTAGGGATGATACAAACGAGTATCCAAACAATGCAGACGAGCTTCAAACAGATAATAAACACAGAGGAGTGCCGGGGAATGCAGACGAGCAATCACAAATATATTAGATACCAAATACAGACGAGTGTTGGGAAGTGCAGACGAGCAATAAATCTCAAACATCAAACACAGACGAGTGTTGGAAATTGCAGACGATCAAAAAATATTAGATATCAAACACAGACGAGTGTTGGAAAGTGCAGACAAGCAACAACAAAGTAATCATGGGCCACTACTGGGGAAAGCAAACGAGCAATACCAAAAGGATAACACAGACGAGTGTTGAGAGATGCAGACAAGTGGCAATGAAGTATGAACACAGACGAGTGCTGGAGAAGGTTTCCCTGATGGTTGGGAAGATACTACAAATATCCACTATTATTGAAAAGAGTTCTGACAAATAAACTCTGTGGGGAATGGGCCTCCCACTGCTTGCTGGGTATACTCCACTAGGGAAGATAAACTTCTTGGGCTACCTACCAAGACTTAGCTGGGGAAAATTCTTCTTGGGAGAATGTGACGCCATCCTGCAAAACCTGCAACAACAGTAAACACAAGTGTGCCCCAGGGACTTGCATGGTATGATCTGTTCATCCATTGTCACCCGATACTCAAAGAGGGTTTCAAATATTTCCCTGCAATGTCATTTTTATTTTTATAAAACAAGTCAACATGCTTTAGATGCAATGCTATTTTTGCCAAAAATTCAGGACATTTTGCAAACAAAAATAAACACAACACGGCTTTTTTGACTGAATATTCTTTTATTGAAAGGCCTCTGAATAGGCAAAGTTTTACATCAGGAAGCAACCACATGGAAAGAGGTAGCTACCATAAAATTGAGAAAATAAACTATCCTAATGGCAATGGACACGACATTCCACTGAGTTCCCTTTCTGTTATGACCAGCATGTCTTCAAAACTCTCCATTCTTGCCTTTGCTTTCTGAGAACATGAGGGGACTGATTCATATCCTTCTGATATTGTCAGGTTGTACAAAATGATGATTTGGTTCAGATTACTCGGATCGCAGTTGTTCGCTTATTCCCTTGTTTTGCGTGGATCGCCCTTTCGAGTTTACAATCCACCAGGATACCCTTTTTTGCCTGAGCTATCCGATGTGGCTTTTCAACTCAGCGGGTGTACATTTTTTATTTATTTTCCCTAACTTTTGCCCGAGATTTTTATTCTGTTTTTAGCTCGCTGGGATGCCCTTTTCTTGCCTGGACTTTAATTCTGTTTTTGTGTCCAGCGGGTCTTTTTATGCGAAGTATTTTTTAACTACGTCCGAGTTGACAGGGGATTGGAAATCTTCTCCATCCATAGTGGTGAGCATCAGTGCTCCACCTGAGAAAAATTTCTTCACTATGAATGGTCCTTCATAATTTGGGGTCCACTTGCCCCTGTGATCTGAACCTGGAGGAATAATCCTCTTCAGCACAAGCTCTCCCACTTGATACTCCCGAGTACGTACTCATTGGTCGAATGCTCGCTTCATTCTCCTCTGATAAAACTGACCATGACAGATAGCCGCTAATCTCTTTTCCTCAATTAGACATAGCTGATTGTAACGAGCACACACCCATTCAGCCTCATCAAGCTTCACATCCATCATCACACGCAATGAAGAAATCTCTACTTCAACAGGCAAGACTGCCTCCATACCATATACCAATGAGAAGGGAGTTGCCCCAGTTGACGTCCTAACTGACGTTCGGTACCCATGAAATGCAAACGATAACATCTCATGCCAATCTTTGTAAGTGACAACCATCTTTTGCCCAATCTTCTTGTTATTCTTGTTTGCCGCCTCTACCGCACCATTCATCTTGGGTCGGTAAGGAGAAGAATTGTGATGCTGAATCTTGAAGTTCTGACACAACTCTGCCATCATCTTGTTGTTTAAGTTAGAACCATTGTCAGTAATGATTCTTTCGGGCACTCCGTATCTGCAAATGATATCTCTTTTCAAAAATCTGGCCACCACTTGACGAGTGATGTTGGCATAAGATGCTGCTTCAACCCACTTAGTGAAGTAATCAATTGCGACCAAGATGAAGCGATGACCATTTGAAGTAGTAGGCTCTATTTTCCCGATCATGTCAATGCCCCACATAGAAAAGGGCCAAGGAGATGACATGACGTTGAGCGGGCTTGGAGAAATATGCACCTTGTATGCATAAATCTGGAACTTGTGGCACTTACGAGCGTATGAACAACAGTCTGCATCCATTGTCATCCAGTAATACCCCGATCTCAGCAATTTCTTAGCCATAGCATGCCCTCCTGCATGAGTACCGAAAGATCCCTCGTGGAGTTCCTGCATTAACAGGCTTGCTTCGCGTCTATCCACGCATCTGAGCAAGACCATGTCAAAGTTTCTCTTGTACAAAACCCCGTCTGTATTCAAGAAGAAACTAGCAGCAAGTCGCCTTAAGGTCTTCTTGTTATTGGAAGATGCCCCAGCTGGGTACTCTTGCTTTTCCAGGAATAGCTTGATATCAAAATACCAAGGTTTCTCGTCAGAAACAGCGTCTACAAAGAAAACATGAGCTGGAGCGTCAAGCCTGGAAATGTCAATTCTGGGCACATAATTCCAACACAAGACTTTGATAGACGAAGAAAGAGTAGCCAATGCGTCGGCAAATTGATTCTCATCACGTGGTATATATTGAAGCTTAACTGTCGTGAAGAACTTCAACAACTTTCTAGCATAATCCCTGTAAGGAATTAGGTGCTCTTGATGCGTATACTACTTGCCGGTAACCTGGTTAATAACGAGGGCCTAATCTCCGAATATATCAAGGGTCTTAATCCGAAGATTAATAGCCTCCTCTATTCCCATTATGCATGCCTCGTATTCCGCTTCATTGTTGGTGCAGCCAAAAGTAATTCTGGCAGTGAAGGGAAGGTGAACACCTTCGGGAGTAATAAGAACGGCACCAACTCCACGTCCATTGATATTGACTGCCCCATCAAACATCAACTTCCATTTGGATTCAGGGTCTGGCCCCTCCTCTGGAAGTGGTTCCTCGCAATCGTTTGCTTTGAGGTACATGATGTCCTCATCAGGGAAATAAAACTTCATTGGATGATAATCATCTTCAAGAGGTTGTTGTGCAAGGTAATTTGACAATACACTTCCCTTGATGGCTTTCTGAGAAGTATAATGTATGACATACTCAGTTAAGATCATTTGCCACCTAGCAACCCTTCCGGTTAACGTTGGTTTCTCAAAGATGTACTTGACAGGATCCATTTTGGAAATTAGCAGTGTGGTATGAGTTAACATGTACTGTCTCAGTCGGCGAGTAGCCCATACCAAAGCGCAACAAGTTTTCTTGAGCAGTGAGTAACGGGATTAACAGTCGGTAAACTTTTTGCTAAGGTAATAAATAGCGTACTCTTTTCGACCAGACTCGTCATGTTGGCCTATAACACACCCCATTGACCCTTCTAGCACAATCAAGTACATGATTAAAGGTCTTCCTTCAACTGGAGGCATTAGAATTGGAGGCTCCTGCAAATATTCTTTTATCTTGTCAAAAGCTATTTGGCAATCCTCATTCCACCTGACCGTTTGCTCATTTCTTAGCAATTTGAATATTGGCTCGCACATGGCAGTTAGATTAGATATGAACCGTGAAATGTAGTTCAGCCTCCCTAAAAATCCGCACACCTCTTTTTCTGTTCGCGGTGCAGGCATATCTTGAATTGCTTTTACTTTTGTAGGATCTACCTCAATTCCTTTCTGGCTAACAATGAAACCCAGCAGTTTCCCGGAACGCACTCCGAAAGTGCAATCATATCGTGGTTGACCATATGCTCTTCTTCGTCTCGGGACTTGGCAATCATATCGTCCACATAACACTCTATCTCCTTGTGTATCATGTCGTGGAACAATGTGACCATAGCCCGCTGATAAGTTTCCCCGACGTTCTTCAAACTAAAGGGCATGACCTTGTAGCAGAATGTACCCCACGGGGTAATGAACGTTGTTTTCTCCATGTCTTCTGGTGCCATCTTAATCTGATTATATCCGGAGAAGCCATCCATGAAGTAGAATACCGAGAATCGAGCAGTATTATCTACCAGCACGTCAATGTGAGGTAATGGAAAGTCATCTTTTGGGCTCGCTCTATTCAAATTCCCGTAATCAACGCACATCCGGACCTTGCCGTCCTTCTTTGGTACAGTTACAATGTTAGGAACCCAAGGTGGATAACTAGTTATGGCTAGGAACCCGGCATCCCATTGCTTCTGAACTTCCTCCTTAATCTTCATTGCCATGTCAGGACGAGTTCTTCTCAACTTCTGTTTCACAGGAGGACAGTCTTCTCTCAACGGTAGCTTATGCACAACAATGTCGGTATCCAACCCGGGCATATCTTGATACGACCAGGAAAAGATATCCACATACTCATGCAGCATACTAATCAACTCTTTCTTTACTTCGGCCTGCAAACTGGCCCCAATCTTAATCTTTTTCTTCACATCTTCAGTGCCGATGTTGATGATCTCAATTTCTTCCTGATGAGGTTGAATAACCCGTTCCTCTTGTTTCAACAATCTGACCAATTCTTCAGGGAGTTCACTGTCTTCCTCAACCCCTTCATCAGCTTGGTAGATAGGATTTTCAAAGTCATGTGTGGTCATAGCAGGAACGTTATCAATGGAATCCGGATGATCAACACTGCACAGATGATGTGCTTATTTCAGAATCTGTTTATTTTTAAAAGAGACGCAAACACAAAAACAAAAAGGAAAAACACATTGCCATTTTTTATTTTAGTGAAAAATTTAAAAACAAAAGAAAGAGAACTTAATTTGTCTGAAAATGTCCTTTATTTCATGGTAAAATAAATGCATAACAAACATGGTGGCCCATACAATGGATCCTAGCACCTTGGGCAGAGTGCAGGATTTGACAATGCAGCATGATAAGAAAAGGAAACAAATAAATTACTTTGAGTGCCAGGTAACTTGGACGATGTCTTCAACAGACTAGTTATTTAGCTCCTCTCCGGGTGCACACGGATGAATCCAGTTGTCCCAATCACCATCACTGCCCTCTTCATTAGTTGCACAGATTTGGTTGCGGTCGAGCATCCCAGCGCTTGTAAAAGTAATGGCTTTACCACTTGGAGACCAATCAGATCCACTAGGCTGATAACCCAAACCAAACTTGTCGTCTTTCTTTTCCAATTCCAGCAATTTGCCCCAGCCTTGGGCGCTTCCTGACCGAACCACTTCCTTCGCCTGCTTGTAGGAGTGAATGGAGGTACCTTCTTTCTCACTGGTTCTCTCTACAGGAGTCAAAATGCTGACATTAACTGCTTCGAAGGCCTGACACAGCATCTCGTGGATCTCTCCGTCCATCTCCACATATTTGAAAGTTGATAAGTGGCTCACGAAGATATCTTCCTCTCCGCACACCGTGATTACTTGTCCATCAACCACATATTTGAGCTTTTGATGCAGAGTGGAAGTCACGGATCCGGCAGCATGAATCCATGGACGTCCCAACAAGCAACTGTACGCGGGCTGAATGTCCATGACGTAGAAGGTGCTTTTGAAAACCTGAGAACCTATTTTCACAGGTAACTCGAATTCTCCAAACACTGACCTTCTGGACCCATCAAAAGCCTTAACTATCAAATCACTGGGTCTTAGGAAAATACCATCAACATTGAGCTTCATTAATGCTTTCTTCGGAAGTACATTAAGAGAAGAGCCTGTGTCAACAAGGACATGCGACAAAACAGCACCCTTGCACTCCATATTAATATGTAGTGCTTTGTTATGGTTACGGCCTTCTGATGTAAGGTCTCTATCTGTAAATCCCAGCCCGTGGCTTGCATTCAAACTGCCCACTACAGCTTCCGGTTGATTAATAGTTATTTTCTGAGGAACATAGGCCATCTGCAACACTTTCAGCAAGGCTTCTCTATGTGTAGGAGAACACATCAGCAAAGATAGAATTGATATCTTCGACGGCGTCTGGTTCAACTGTTCGACCACCTTATAATCGCTCTTTTTAATTATGCACATAAATTCCTCCACTTCCTTCTCAAAGGTACCCTGTCCAGCAGCAGGAGTTGTTGTTTCTTCAGTCGCTGTTTGCTTTCCTTTAGTCTTTGCCGAAGCCTCAGCCTCAGGATCTCCTCTCAGAACTGGGGGAGCAAATAGATGACCACTTCTTGTAAAACCTCTAACCCCTCCGACGTTCACTACAGTCGGGTCAATAGCAACTGACTTGCTCTCCACTTTCTGTCCTTCCACGTACACATCTGAGCTGTAATGCCATGGGATGGCTTTATCATCTGTATAAGGAACAGGCCCAGGGACAATGATAGTCATAGGACTGACTTCAGGAGCATAAATGGTCACAGGCTCTCTTCTAGCAGGCATCTCAGCTGGATCATAGAAAATGGTTATAGTGGACACATCATAAACTTCACTTTCTACTTTGTCAAACTGCAAAGACCCTTCATTAATCAGATTCTGCAACCCCATCTTCAGGTCTTCACAACCATTCACTGAATTCACACACTTTTCACAATCAGAACTGCATCTCGGAAACACTTGTCCTTTCAACAACCTCTCTTTCACTACCAACAGCGGAATCTTCACTTCTTCAATGCTCAGAATCATACTTAACTTCTCACCACTATCAGCAAAATTTATTCTAGCCCCTCCGTGGTTCGGAATAGGGTTTGAAGTAACATTCGGTGGTGGTGCAAAGTTAATCGCCTTGGAGTCGATCAGATCTTGAACTTTGTGTTGTAGCGCCCTGCACTTCTCAGTTGAGTTCCCGGGTGCCCCTGAATGGAAAGCGCACCTAGCATTGACATCGTACCCCACTGGAAGCTCTCCAGGTGTTGGTGGTGCCAAAGTCCTCAATTGTATCAAATTTGTTAGACGTTGTGGCTAGTGATCTAGAGGGGGGTGAATGGATCACCTCCTTGTTAACAAGGTTTTAAAAGATTTTTCAGAGTTTTTAAATATTAGCGGAAAAACACGGTCCTTAATCGACTTTCGTCTATTCTGGACCAGCCACTAGAAGACCGGACATGTGATAAAGTGTTGGATTTGCAATTGAGATGTTAAAGACTTAAACACACAAGCTGTAAAAGTATTGAATGCACCAATCACAAAAACTATTTCCAATGAATCAAAACCGATTAAAAACGTAAATAGAGATGGAGAAGGAATACAATACACAGAGATTTGGTAAGGAAGTTCCCCACGTTCGTCCTCGCGTATGGGTACGTCTCCCTCTCAATTTCAAACCGAAATTGAGAACTTTTATATCGATATTGCTGAAATCGTCGTTTACAAGGTTGCTATACAAAAACTAGAAATCTATACACCTAGATCTTCCTATTGTATGAACCTTCACTTGATCTGAGCCAAATCAAGATTCCCTTGCAAGTAATACAAACAATTCACCGGTTCCACGATCTATTTGCGAAATCTCCAAATTTCCAAACCTTACGCTGCGGCTGAATCTGTTTTGTAAACGTGACTGATAAACCTTCAAGAACACACTCGTTCTTGAAGGACAAACCAGATGGTTTTTCCTTGAAACCTTCTTTCACTCTTCAATTCATCTAGATCATCGATCGTTCCGCTGAACGTTAACTCTTGATCCTCTAATTCACAGGACAACAATGATTATGTGTTGATGTTCTTGAATCAAAGTAATTGAGAAGATAATGAAGATGAATTTTCTCTTAGGTTTCAACCCTGCTCACAATTGAATGCACACCCAAAAACTTCTTTTCTTGATTGTGTTCTTCAATTTTCTTGACCTTGAATTATCTTGCAATGTCTCTTAAGTTCACTGCACTAACAGAAACATATATATTCTTGACAAAGTCTGTTAGAATAAAAACAAATTAATGCATCGATACGAAATGCGAATGTATCGATACATGATGGTTTTTACACTGTTATGTATCAATACATAATGGAATGAATCGATACATACTGAACCAATGCAAAAGAAACAGAGAAATGAAAACATAATGAATCGATGCATGTTGCGAATGTATCGATACATAGCAGAATTTCCAGAATCATCTCTACAGCATGTATCGATGCATGTTGCGAATGTATCGATACATAGCAGAAATTCCAGAATCATCTCTACAACATGTATCGATGCATGTTGCGAATGTATCGATGCATTTGACTTAATTCAGAACTTCAAGGAAATTATGTATCGATACATCTTGCGAATGAATCGATACATACAGAAGCAAAAGTCAAATTTTTGTTTAAAATAAGACATGTGTTAAAAGCTTGCAATGCATACAAAGTGTATCAATACAAAGTGTATGTTAAAAGCAAAAACGCATAAAATTTACTATCATACAAAACTAAAGAGTTGCTCACAAACTCCCCTTTTTTGATGATGGAAATTTTTTGCAGAAGTGTGAGAACCACTCCCCCTGAGTTTGTGCATGCTGTCTTTTTTCACACTCAAGCCTTTCTCCCCCTTTGTCAACATCAAAAAAAATCGTATAGGCGAAGCAATATTCAGCAATAAGAAGATATATAAGCTAATCACTCACAAATAGTGAAACATAAAGGGCAAACCAATTAATCGTAAACAACAAACAAGCATAGGCATTTAATTGGTCTAGTAGAGTTAAGAATTACAAAAGCAAACCAAACGCATACAATGTTTAAACAAAAAATAAAAAAAAACTTAAGCAACAAGGAAAAAAGGAAATGATGTAATGCAATTATGAAATGCAGCCTTAGTGAGGATTGTAGCCACCACAGGACTCCGCATCATCTCTATCGGGATCTCTGAAACTTAGAGGAGGAGGTGGAGGAGGCATCTCATCAGGATTTTGCCCCATGAAGTTGTAATGCCTGAACCGATTCTGAACCTCGGTGCTTCTGAATCTGTCCATAATACCCGGATGTGCACGACAATCATCCATGAAACCGGACATCTCATTGTAGAAGACTTGATGCCATTTGACCAAGTCTGTATGCCATGAGTGTTGGTTATGATACATCCTAGTGTGTTCATCATGCCACTCTCAGTGCTCTTTGTGCCACTCCGTTTGTTGTACATGCCACACACGGGCTTCTTCATGTCGGGCATTATTGGCAATTTCCATTTGCTCAAACATTTGAGTTAGATATGCAGGAGCAGTAGTAGATGATGTTGGTGGAACAGATGGAGGAACCGGTTCATAGTTAGTAGGAGACCACCTTTGTGGCACCCATTCACCCCAAGCAGTGTTGACATTTGCTTCAGGGGGATTTTCTTCATTTACATCCACCATATCTTCATCTCTTTGTTCTTTAGCAACAAAAATCTGTTCAGAAGGTGTATCAAAGTTATAAATTTTGGTTCTAGAGTTGCGTTCAAAGAAGTAATAGCATCGACGCTCTGTGTCCCACCTATATCCCATATGAGAAAGAGTAGCACTATTGAATTCTTGAACAGTAGATGAAGATAAGAGAGGAACAGGGGGTACGACCACCTTCCAGAACTTAATGATCCTCATAATCTGTGCGGCATAAGAAAGAGTGATGTTTTTCGAACTATTTCTTATAAGAAAGATACGCTTCACAAAATAATTGGGCCAATTCAACGGAATCTTCTTCTGCAAAATATACAAGAGATGTATGTTTGGCTTATCCAATCTAGAGTGCCCACCAGACCTCGGACGTAAAATATGCGAGAGAATCCAATGCAGAATTCAAGGGACACTCTTAATCATTCCAGAAGTTAAATGCTCATCATCACCTAGAGGCCTTTCCAGTTTTGAAATAGATGCACAATATTCCTTCAGATTAAACTTAGTTTCAAATTTCTGATCATGCCACATCTGCAACTCAGGCGTCGGGGATGGCATTTGGAACACCTTGTTCCAATCACCAGCCTCAAAACAATAAGTCCTTGTTCCAATAGAGCACTTGAACATGTACCCTTTACCAAATTTCACACCCGCATAAAAAGCACGAATGAAGTCCTCATGATAGTCATCATTAACAGTTAAAAAGGACCCAAGTTTATGTGCTTCAATCAAATCAGCAACTTCATCTAAGCATAAAGTATGCACATCTTGAGTATTTAAGACATGTGGTTTCATGACTAACCTTTTCTTGAAGGAAACCTCAAACTCTTCAGCAATGGCAGGATGGAGAATGGATGACCCAGTGGGAGGAATTTCTGGAGCAGACGGAGCTTGGTGTGAAGCCTCAACAGGTTCTTTCCCTTTACCTCTACCTTTTGCTCTAGGAAGCATGACTCTTGGAGGCATGATTATGAAGTTAGGGTTTTGGAAGAAAATGGGTTTTGTGGTGTTAGGTTTTTTTTTAATCTTTAATGATGCAAATGGGATGAAGAAGGAGATAAAATAGAGATTATAACTGATGCAAATGTCATAACTGATGATGATGTGTCGATACAAAAAAAAGAAAAGGATTTTATAACAGTATGCATCGATACATAATCGTATGCATCGATTCATGTTGCGAAATTTTGGATTTTCAAGATGTTATGTATCGATACAAACCACGAATGTATCGATACATGTTGTGAAATTTTGGATTTTCAAGATGCTATGAATCGATACAAACCACGAATGTATCGATACATACTGTAATAATTTTGACAATTTTTAAAAGAAATTGAACATGTATCGACACAAAATGAATATGCATCGATACATAGACCTTATGTATCAATACATGAGACTTATGGAAAAAAATTAATGCAGAATGCAGAGTGAATCATAACATTTTAATGATGCTTAAGAATACTTATAAACTAATGATTAATGCTCAAACAATCATATGTAAAGAAGTACATATAAGCGAGAAATAATTGCTCAAACATACATTTATCACACAATATCAACAAGATGTAGAGAGGAACAATATTACCTCCGTCGTAGTAATCTCATGAAGTACGAGTGAAGTCTACATTCAGATCTCAGTAAACACGATGAGATAAATATAAACTAGATCAAACAAACTTAAGACACCAATGCGGAGAGATCAAGAATCCCTAATTCACGACGAATGTTGAAGAATGGTTCAGTTGCCAATGGTTTAGTGAAAATGTCAGCAAGTTGATTTTTAGTATCAACATGCTCAAAAACAACATCCCCTTTTTCAACATGATCGCGAAGAAAGTGATGTCTAATCTCTATATGTTTGGTACGTGAGTGTAAAACAGGATTCTTAGTGAGATTAATGGCACTAGTATTGTCACACTTTATTGGAATACGTTTAAGTTGAATATCAAAATCTTGTAGTTGTTGTCTTAGCCACAAAATTTGAGCGCAACAGCTACCGGCTGCAACATACTCAGCCTCTGCAGTAGACAACGCCACGGATACTTGCTTTTTGCTATGCCAACTTATTAAAGAATTTGAAAATAGATGACATGTACCACTAGTGCTTTTCCTATCTGATTTGCAGCCAGCAAAATCAGAATCAGAGTAACCTACTAAGCTGCAATCGCTCCCTTTGGAATACCAAATCCCGTATTTAGGTGTTCCATGAAGATACCTAAATATACGCTTGACTGATTTTAAGTGAGATTCCTTAGGATTTGATTGATATCGTGCACACATACAAACACTAAACATGATGTCCGGTCTAGAAGCAGTTAGATACAAGAGAGACCCAATCATACCTCTATACCTTTTGACATCAAAACACTTACCATGTTCATCTTTGTCCAAGTTTCCATTGGTAGGCATGGGAGTGTCGATTGATTTTGAATTATTCATTCCAAAGCGCTTGAGCAATTCTCTGCAGTATTTTGTTTGACATACTGTTGTACCTTCATCGAGTTGCTTTATTTGGAGGTCTAAGAAGTAGTTCAACTCCCCCATAAGACTTATCTCAAACTCACCCTGCATAACATTAGAAAACTCTTCGACCAAGTGTATGTTAGTTGAACCAAAAATTATATCGTCTACATAAACTTTAACTAAAAGAATGTGCTTTCCTTTATGTCTAATGAAGAGTTTATTATCCCCTTTACCTCTAGAATATCCATGATCAATTAGAAATTTGCTAAGTCTTTCGTACCACACACGAGGTGCTTGCTTAAGACCATATAAAGCACGCTTTAATTTGTAAACATGATCTAGATATTCAGAATTTTCAAAATCGGGAGGTTGTGAAACATATACTTCTTCATTTATGACACCATTTAAAAACGCACTCTTTACGTCCATTTGGTAAAGCTTGAAATTCATAGAACACGCATAAGCAAGCAAGAGACGTATAGCTTCAAGGCGAGCCACTGGAGCATAAGTCTCCACATAATCTATGCCCTCCTCTTGGTTATACCCTTGTGCTACCAAGCGTGCCTTGTTCCTAGTTATCACTCCGTTTTCATCAAGTTTATTCCTAAACACCCATTTAGTACTTATGATATGATGATCTTGCGGAAGAGGGACAAGTTCCCAAATGTCATTTCTTTTAAATTGATTAAGCTCTTCTTGCATGGACATTAGCCAAAATTCATCAATCAAGGCCTCTTTAGCATTTTTAGGCTCTACTTGTGATACAAAAGCGAAGTGAGAACAAAAGTTACTTATCTTAGAACGAGTCAACACTCCCTTTGAAATATCTCCCAATATATTGTCTATAGGGTGGTCTTTAGAGGATTTCCAAGCTGGTGGAAGTTCATTCACTTCAGATATTCCTTCCTCTTTATGTTTTTCATGACTAGTATCTTCCTCCTTCTCATTTTCAGCAGTTTCAGATTGATCAATTTCCGTAACAGCTTCTTTGAGTATGTCTTCTGTAGATACACCTGCATCATCAAAAGAGATACCTTTTCCGACAATTTTTGGATAAGACTCATCAAAAGAAACATGGACAGATTCTTCAACAGAAAGTAAACGCCTATTATACACTCTATATGCTTTACTTGGTTGAGAGTATCCAAGGAAAATACCTTCATCAGCTTTGGCATCAAACTTCCCAAGGTTTTCCTTCCCATTATTTAAAAAAAACACTTACAACCGAACACGTGAAGATGAGACAAGTTTGGCTTTCTACCTTTTAAAATTTCATAAGGGGTTTTACTCAAAATAGGACGAATTAAAATCCTGTTCAGAACATAACAAGCTGTGCTAATTGCATCAGCCCAAAAATATTTTGGTAATCCACCCTCATTGAGCATTGTTCTTGCCAATTCCTCTAAAACTCGATTTTTGCGCTCCACAACACCGTTTTGTTATGGAGTTCGAGGAGCTAAAAAGTTGTGCTCAATGTCATACTTGTCACAATACTTATCAAAGAGATGGTTTTGAAATTCACCTCCATGATCGCTTCGAATTTTAACTATTTTAGAATTCATTTTGTTTTGGGAAAGTTTTGCAAAACTTTTAAAAGCAGAAAAAGTTTCATCTTTGCTATGAAGGAATATAGTCCAAGTGAGTCTAGAGTAGTCATCTACTATTACGAAACCATAATAGTTTCCACCTAAGCTCTTTGTCCTAGATGGTCCAAAGAGGTCCATATGGAGAAGCTCAAGGGGTCTTGAAGTTGAAATTATGTTTTTAGATTTAAAGGAGACCCTTGTTTTTTTTCCCATTTGGCAGGCATCACATAGGTGGTCTTTTGAAAATTTTATTTTTGGAAGACCTACTACTAGATCCTTAGATACAACCTTATTAAGCAAATCGAAATTAACATGCGCTAAGCATCTATGCCATAGCCATGAATCATCATTTATGGCAACTAGACATTTAGTGCTTGTTAAAGATACATCCAAAAGATCAAGCATATATATGTTGTTTACTCTTACACCTTTAAACACAACATTATGTTCAGTATGTTCAATTTTGCAACAAGTTTTTGTGAAAGAAACTTTATAACCTTTGTCGCATAATTAACTTATACTCAACAAATTGTGTTTAAGTCCCTCTACAAGATGGACATCAGAAATAGTAGTGGTAGAGGGATTACCTACACTACCTTTGCCAAGTATAGCTCCTTTGTTATTGTCTCCATAAGTGACATACCCCTTCTTCTTTGCTTTGAAGTCAATAAAAAGTGATATGTCACCCGTCATGTGCCTTGAACACCCGCTGTCCAGAAACCATCTTCTTTCCACGGATGCAAGACACTCATCCTACAATATCAAAAGAGAGAGGTAGGTACCCAGTTTTTATTGGGTCCAAGTGGGTAAGTGGTAACATGGTTGTCTTTAGGCTTCCATTGATAAATACCTTTAGGCACTAGGAATCTTCTAAATTTTCATTTTTCAATGGTATGGCCAGCATGACAACAATAATGACATACACTACGACAATGTTGTTGTTTATGTTTGGTCCTTAAATCCTTTGGAATAAAAGAGTATCTTTCATATGGAGGATTTAATGACTTTTTAAACAACCTAGTGTTAATGGCATAAGTAATCTTAGGTTGTTAAGCTTTTGCCAATTTGACCTTAAGAGAAATGACCTCTTGTTGCCAAATGTGACAAGCTTCACAATACCTC
Organism: Lathyrus aphaca; assembly: GCA_963966055.1. NCBI lineage: Eukaryota > Viridiplantae > Streptophyta > Magnoliopsida > Fabales > Fabaceae > Lathyrus > Lathyrus aphaca. The sequence goes on along the minus strand of OZ014519.1, from coordinate 199,283,260 downwards.
ATTTTACTACAACCATCAATATCAATAGCTTTTGAATTTTCTGCAATGCTAGCTTTCAAGTACTCTAGATCTTTTTCAGCATGGAGTACTTTACCTTCCAAGTATGAAAAAATTTGTTTATCGGAAGATAATCTTTTAAACGCTTCTATAGCTTCATTATGCAGTTTTTCAAAAGCTGGTTTCAATTCAGAAAAGGACATAGAAGAGAAATTGTTATAGTAAGCTTGTTTTACCCTTTTATCATCAATTTTCTTCTTGTGGTGGGACTGATTTTTGGTGTGAGCCATAACACACAAATTTTCGGTTTCATCGCTATCACTTGAGCCATGTGTACTTGATGAATCACTATCACTTTCCCAAGCAATGTAAGCTCTTCTTTGCTTATTGTACCTTTTTGGTGGAGCTTTTCCTTTATCCTTTTTCTTCAAAGGACAATCCGTTTTATAATGTCCGGACTTACCACAATTAAAACAAGACCCTCTTTCTCTATTCTTCTTAATCTCTTCCTGTTTTGAATCTATAGATTGTCTTCTAAACTTTATGAGATTTTTGTCGGAATGCTTGATTCCATTCTTTCGAATGAATCTATTATATCTCCTAACAAAAAGTCCCATTTCTTCGTCACCGGAGTCTTCGTCACTACTTGACTCATTGTTGCTTAGCTCCTTTTGTAAGGACTTTGAGTTAGAAGCCACAAGAGCTATAGGCCTCTTCTCACCCTTTTTGTCTTTATTCTTCTCCTTTCCCTTTTTACTCTTGTTCTCAAACTTTTCTAGACTTTCTAGTTCTTGCTGATGTTCCTCCAGCTTTCCAAACAAAGTATTCATTGAGAGTGTCGTTAGATCGTTGGCTTCCTTGATAGTTGTTACTTTAGGTTGCCATTCCCTGCTAAGACATCTCAGAATTTTATTAGTAGCAATTTCATTGGAAACAGGTTTTCCAAGTGCATTCAAACAATTGATGAGATGAACAAATCTCTTTTGCATGTCGGGGATAGATTCTCCTTGTTTCATGCGAAAGAGTCCGAACTCTTGATTAAGTGTGTTAATACGGGACTGTTTTACTTCAGTTGTACCTTCATGTGCAATTTCTAAAGCGTCCCACATATTTTTAGCTGTCGAGCAATGGGATACTCGATAATACTCATCAGCACTAAGCGCTGAAATTAGCATATTTCGAGCTCTCCAATCACTTGACCATTTTTTCTCATCTTTCTCATCCCAATAATCTTCTGGTTTAGGTACTATGGCACCTGCCTCATTCATCATGGTGATTTGAAAAGGACCATTTTGAATGGCAGTCCATACGCGCTTATCCACAGAATTTATGTGAACTCGCATGCAGTCTTTCCAGTAGCCATAATTTTCACCATTGAAAACAGGAGCTCTATTATATGCCCCCTTTGGTTCAGAATCCATATCGTTACAGGCAGCCTCAAAGCACCAGCGAACCGGTGCTCTGATACCACTTGTTAGACGTTGTGGCTAGTGATCTAGAGGGGGGGTGAATGGATCACCTCCTTGTTAACAAGGTTTTAAAAGATTTTTCAGAGTTTTTAAAGATTAGCGGAAAAACACGGTCCCTAATCGAATTTCGTCTATTCTGGACCAGCCAATAGAAGATCGGACATGTGATAAAGTGCTGGATTTGCAATTGAGATGTTAAAGACTTAAACACACAAGCTGTAAAAGTATTGAATGCACCAATCACAAAAACCTTTTCCAATGAATCAAAACCGATTAAAAACGTAAATAGAGATGGAGAAGGAATACAATACATAGAGATTTGGTAAGGAAGTTCCCCATGTTCGTCCTCGCATGTGGGTACGTCTCCCTCTCAATTTCAAACCGAAATTGAGAACTTTTATATCGATATTGCTGAAATCGTCGTTTACAATGTTGTTATACAAAAACCAGAAATCTATACACCTAGATCTTCCTATTGTATGAACCTTCACTTGATCTGAGCCAAATCAAGATTCCCTTGCAAGTAATACAAACAATTCACCGGTTCCACAATCTATTTGTGAAATCTCCCAATTTCCAAACCTTATGCTCCGGCTGAATCTGTTTTGTAAACGTGACTGACAAACCTTCAAGAACACACCCGTTCTTGAAGGACAAACCAAATGGTTTTTCCTTGAAACCTTCTTTCACTCTTCAACTCAGCTAGATCATCGATCGTTCCGCTGAACGTTATCTCTTGATCCTCTAATTCACAGGACATCAATGATTATGTGTTGATGTTCTTGAATCAAAGTAATTGAGAAGATGAATTTTCTCTTAGGTTTCAACCCTGCTCACAATTGAATGCACACCCAAAAACTTCTTTTCTTGATTGTGTTCTTCAATTTTCTTGACCTTGAATTCTCTTGCAATGTCTCTTAAGTTCACTGCACTAACAGAAACATATATATACTTGACAAAGTCTGTTAGAATAAAAACAGATTAATGCATCGATACAAAGTGCGAATGTATCGATACATGATGGTTTTTACACTGTTATGTATCAATACATAATGGAATGAATCGATACATACTGAACCAATGCAAAAGAAATAGAGAAATGAAAACATAATGAATCGATGCATGTTGCGAATGTATCGATACATACCGGAAATTCCAGAATCATCTCTACAGCATGTATCGATGCATGTTGCGAATGTATCGATACATAGCAGAAATTCCAGAATCATCTCTACAGCATGTATCGATGCATGTTGCGAATGTATCCATGCATTTGACTTAATTCAGAACTTCAAGGAAATTATGTATCGATACATCTTGCGAATGAATCGATACATACAGAAGCAAAATTCAAATTTTTTTTTAAAACAAGACATGTGTTAAAAGCTTGCAATGCATACAAAGTGTATCAATACAAAGTGTATGTTAAAAGCACAAACGCATAAAATTTACTATCTTACAAAACTAAAGAGTTGCTCACAAAATTCAGGTCCAGCAATCTCGGTAGCAATGCAGTGTATGTCATGGGGATTGCCTCAAGCACCCTATTAGCCGGGCGATTGAGTGCGATTTGGAGCCATGTCCAAATTATACTGGTATTGCCTCACGAAAGCCTCTTCCAGGTCCTTCCAGCTCTTAATGTTGGCTCTACTTAGCTTCATATACCATTCTAAGGAGGCCCCTACCAGGCTGTCCTGGAAATAGTACATCCATAGCTTTTCATCATCAGTGTGGGCAACAATCCTTCCTACAAAGGACTGAAGATGGGTCTTTGGACACGTTGTGCCGTTGTACTTCTCGAAAGTTGGGACCTTGAACTTGTAAGGGATTCTAACCCCTAGAACCAAGCCCAAGTCAGTAATGTCGAACCCCAAAGAGTTCGGGGATTGAATAGCCTTAATCTGTTATGCCATCTCCTCAAACTTCCTGTTCATTTCAGCCCCCTGGCCTTCAGTTTCATCCAGCAGAGTGAACTGTTCGACTTGACCATCCATTTGTACATTGTTCAGTCCATCATTGATTATGGTAACCCCTGGCTGTGCTACAAGGATTTCAACTTGACGGGCGCCCACACCGTTACGATTACCTTCATCAGCAGTACCTGTTGTTCCTGGCTTGACTATTTTCAACCAACTCACGCAGACGTTCCTGATTCTGACCCATGCCTGCCATAAGGGTCATAAAATTGTCCATCCTCAACCTCATTTCAGCTAAATCAGCCTGCATTTGATCCATGACTCTTTCTCTGTTGACTCTTGTGGGATATCTGTGTATGACTGGCTGTTCTCGAACCTTCCTGGGAGCTATAGTGCCTGAAACAACAAGAACGTTAGAAACTGAAGCACTACCTGCAAAACAAACAAACACGTCATATGCAAGCAATGTAACTGCTCATGTTCCCAAGTTTTAAGTATTTGCATGCCCCAGTTCTGGTATTTACTCCAGACAGCCACTTTCAGTATTAACTTTCAAACTTTCTCTTTGAAGAATGTTCCGATATTAGCAGTATCAGACAAACAAGCCTTGCACATTCAGAAATGATAATTTTCATATTAACACTGTATATCATGGACAAGCCACTGCCGGCCAAAAGTTAGAGCACAAACAGAAATATTCCCCGAAGAGTTACAAGCCATTACATGAATAAAATACAAAAGACATAAAGCAAAACTCCTACAACAAGTCTGTAGGTAGTCTGAATCAAAAATAAACTAAACTAGAGACCCAGGCTCTTCTGCAACCACCTCTGCTATGTTCTTCTTTACACCTGCTCTCAGCTTGAGCTCTTCAATCTCCTTTCGTGCCTCCTCCAAGGCTAACTGGCTTTGTGCTAACTGCTGAGTCTTTTCCCTCCGAATGTTATGGACTTGCTCCACCTCTTCCTTCTTGAAGGCCATTTGCACCTCGAAGAACTCTTCTTTTTCTTTAAACTTCTTCTGCTCTTCCTCCCTTTGGCCTTGCAACCAAACAATGGATTGGTGAGCTTCCTTGAGAGTCTTCAAAGTCTTTTTGCGTTCCGATTATCTTTTTGCTTCCATCATACCCATCCTTTGAAAGTGAGCTTCCCTTCCAGCAAAGTCTTTCTCTTTAGCTTCCAAAGAGGCTTGGATCTTCTGCAGTTTTCCTTCTGCTTCATTTTTGGCTCGGTTGGCAAGATGATACAGGTTGACCATTTCAGCATTCTCCACTCGAACTTCATGCAGTTGAGTTTCCAATTTCTTGTACTCTTCAAGGGAGACAGTACTCTGGCTTGGCACTTCTTTGGTATAAAGTGGAGCTTCTACTGAGAAAGGCATGAGAACCTCTTCTACATGTCTTTGCAACCATGCAGCAAAAGGGGGATACGTCTTGGGATCTACTCTGCCAAAGTCTTTCTTACCCTTCCTCATCCTGTGAGCCCAAGCCTGAGATGCTTGCAAAACTAACTCCTTGTTTCCTTCCACGGGAAAATACAAAGACTCAATAAACTCTTCCATCTATGGTGGATCTCTCAAAGGGTAACCAAATTGCTTACTGGCTAATGTTGGATGATAACTGATCACACCCTTCCTTCCTAGCAAAGGAACTCCAGCAAATCTTCCACAACTGACCAGCAACTCTTTTCCTAGCAGATCTCTGTCATATCCCCAGGCTATATCCTCAGCATTTAACCCCATCAACCTTCTAGACCATCTCCATTCATCCCTCATCTCCTTGAAAACACCTGATTTTGGCAATTTCCTGGCAAACAACTCAGCAAACAATGAAGCACAGCAGCTCACTGGTCCACCTCTACCTTTCTCATTCCGGTAATGAACGTTGTAGTAGAAGTCTCCTAACAGAGTTGGCACAGGATTTCCTTTAGCAAAGATAGAGATCACTTCCAAGCTTACAAATTCTTTCTCTCCTGGGAACAAGCTAGACCCATACACCATCAAAGCCAGCAAAGCACCAAAGTCACCCCATTTACCCTCTTTAGCATACTTCTTTGCCTCTAGTATGAGCACACTCCAAGGGAGTCCTTTGCCTTCACTATCCTTTAGAGCCTTCTTGACTGTAGCAGCTGGTAAACGACAAACCTTGGCTATGTCCTCTTCCCTAAGCACCACTTCAGACCCATAGAAAGGTAGTGTATCTCTGACTAGAACATTCAAAATGCTGGAAATCTCCTCCAAGGTAGGAGCCAAGATGTAATCTGGAAACACAAAGCACCGCAGCAGGGGGTCATAAAACTGAAGCAAGGTATGCAAATTGTCCTTCTGGTATGCAGTGGGTTTGTCCACATACTTCAATATCTGGCCATATCTCTTTCTGAAATTTCCCAAGACTTGGTCATTCATCAGACCTGCTAATTTCTGAACACTTCTGACTTCAGGTTGAAGAAAAGTATAGTGAACATTCTTTTTCCTTGGAATTCTTCTGATTTCTGCCATCTAGAGATAAGATTTACCAGAACTGGGAGCTGACTATGAACAATGACCTGAAAAATGGAAACATAAACAGTTAATGCAAGAATGATGCAAATGCAAATGCAATGCAGGCATATGATCAATCTGGGACCATCTGGATACTGGACACTGAACACAAGGACCCTCTGATCAACTGCAAACCAAGATCCTCTGAGTCACAACTCTCTGATAGAAATCTCAGAACCACAGTACCAAGAAAACCAGAACACCAGAACCATAGGACCAAAATCATAACAAGGACCACTGATAATGAGGGTATGTAGAGGCCAAGGGTTCCTGCAAACCTGTAAACCCCTCCCAATCTCACTATCATGCTCCGGGTCAGACATCACGGACTCTCAAAGCCTAATAGCAATAATACTTTCACCATTTCCGAGAAATGGCTCATGACCAAATCAGGGAATCGGTTTGGCATTATATACTACGCAGGGAGGCCTCAGCTGAGTTCGGGAAAACAAGGTCATCCTATGCAAGTACCATGTAGGCCCTCGAATGCGAATGGGTTTTCCACACAATGTGGTATGCCACTGCCATCACTAAAGAGGGATGTTTCCACAAGGTTCTCAATGATCGGTCCCCAGCTGCACATAACTGTCAAGGTTATGAAATGAGAGAGGAAGATCCCCAAATCAAGACATTTCCAAGACGGTCGTAAATATGGGCGTGGAACTCACTACTACCCCCATGACAAGATCTCATGAGGCCAAAGTAGAACCGCTCTAAGTCCTAAGGTGCTCTCGAGCCGTGGTAATGAGCTCATCTCTCAGAAACAATATCACTCAAGCCCACCAAACAGGAAATCCAGTCCAGACAGTCCAGTACATAATATAATGCAGAAAATAAATACTGAAAACTGTAAATAAAGCTGTAAATAAACTATAAATAAACAACAGTAAAATACAACACACAACAACAAACAACCAACACCCAAAGAAACAGAAACAAACAAGCGCTAGGAGAGACTCAAAGGGGAACCAGAGATTCTGGGTTCGGTCCCCAGCAGAGTCGCCAGCTGTCGCTCCCTGGATTTCCATCCTGGTACAAACGCAAAAGTAGCGCGGAAAAGGTTAGAGTCGCCAGCCAGGCATTTTTATCCCGAAGGAACGGGAATGGTAATGTTGCACAAACCAGAAGACAAGAAAAGGAAGGACACGGGTCCTGCGAACCAAAGAGACTGAGTTCGGGAGTCGGTTACAAACCTGGGAAGGTATTAGCACCTCTGATCGTTCGACATACCCGACGGGATACACGCTTACAAAGAAAATGTTTCAACGGGTGAAGAAATGAAAGTTGCTGCAAAAATGAGACTAGAACTAGAAAATAAAAGAAAAGAAAAGAAAGGGGGAAAATGTAGGGAAAATAAAAGAGTGTGCTCGAACGGGCCCTACCCCGCTGCCTACGTACCTCAACGGGAAAATGAGGATCAGAGACGCCGTAGTTCCCCTAACTAGGGGTGGAAAGGAAATTGCTTGTGAATTACGGCTTGAACTGCCTATGCCAATGCTCAGGTGTTGCAGGCTCGGAGCGAAGGAGATGAGAAAAGAATTCCCGAAGGAAAGACGCTTATTGTTTGTTTGTGTTTTTTATGAAGCTTTTTATGAGTGTGTCACAAGGAAGTGAACTCAAGCTCTTTTCCATGGAATGTGCACTTGTCACTACATTCCAAGATGGAATAATAGAACAAGCACACTCAAGTAAGGAGAAGATCCCCAAAACTTGAACCCAGAGATTAGGGCCTAAGCTCACTAACTCATTAAATTATTATGTTTTTTTTGGTATTTACAATGAAGAAGTGTTTTTTATAATTTTCTTGGTGAAGATGATATCTTGTTCAGACTTGTGCATCACAAGATAAGCTTGTACTATCCCAAGATGGGAAAACTACAAGTATCTCATGGGATAAGGCTATTGCTCAAGGTATCACTTCAAACTTTATTAAGTGTCTTTTATGATTTTGTTTTGAGATGAGAATAGAAGAGAAACCAAAGGATCACAAAGGTAAAAGTCTAATGGGGAACTAAAATATCCTAAGAGTTGTCATGCATGGAAATCCTAGGTTAGTGTGGTTTACTATCCTAAAGAAGAAAGAAAGAAAAAGAGAAGAAGAAGAAAAGAAGAAGAGAGAAGTAAGGCCTAAGCCCAACAATCAAAGGTTAGCACAAGTAAGAATAGGAAGAGAAGAGATAAGACTTGGAGATGTGGGAATCACATCCACACCTCTCACTTACCATAGCCCCTGAAATGGTTAGTGACATAAGCATACATGCAAATAAAAATGAACATAATGTCATACCAACATCCTAAAAACAGAAGTGAAGTCATACACATAAATTCCCAATGACAATGCAAGTCACAGGAATGAGAAAAGAAGCACACAAGTTAATATGAAGCAACATGAATCACATGGCAAAGCAAAGCAAACTTAGTGAGATGCAAAGCAAAATAAACAAAACACAACCTCAAGGCACAAGACCAGAACCATAATCAAGTTAAAGAAGTGCTTAAGAAGCAAGAGAGATGAAAAGAAGAGAAGCACAAATCCAAACAATCACATTATGGGAAGAAAGAAGCAAAGAAGTGAGGTGGATGCACAAAAGAAAGGGAGAACTTCAAAGGTAAACCAAATACAATATTTTCAAAACACAAACCCTAAACCAAGATCAGAAAGGTATCAATGCCCTAAAGAGACCCCAAATGAGATGAAGAAGTTGGCACAAGTGCCCTTCTAAGCTAAGGAGAGGACTTATGATAAAAAAAAAGCAAAATGGGACAAGTTAAGAACCAAAATTCAAATTAAATCAAGTATGCACCGAAAAACTCCACAACCTTGGACAAGAGACCTTCAATAATGATATAACAACATGCCAAAAGGATAGGAAGAAATTCAGAATCTATGCAAGTCAAATGAGGAGCCAAACATCAATTAGGGTTAAGAAACTTCCCTCACAAGTCAATGACCAAAACCACTTAAACAACTTTCTAAAAATCAGGGAAAAAATCACACATGAAGTACACTCTACCAAGAGTTTATAGAAAAAAGAACCACTCAAAAATTCAAAATGACGATCACTATGGAAAATGAACAAGACAACATGCTTAAAAAGGAATTAAAATGGATTAATTAAATGGTGGAATTAATTTACACGTGTCAACATAAAATAAATGACAAATAAAAATATGAAAAATTAAAGAAAACTAAAATTGACATCCATGAATTATTTCATAATTTTTTGACACTTAGAAGTATTTTTAAAAATTAAAAACCAAAATGATATTAAAAGAAATAAAAGGAAAAGAAAATAAAATGAGAAAAGGCTGTGAGGTGCGAAAAGCAGGGAATTCAGTTGAAATGATTTGGGCTCAGAGCAAAAGGGGGTACGGATAGTGGTACAAGCCCAATGGATCCTGCGCAGCACACAATTACAAGGTGGAAATTCAGGAAAAATATGAAAAACGCAGGCCAATGGATCAGGTGGAGAGCTGAGATTAGTCCATTCATTAATTGAAGTGGCAAGGTGATTGGATCAGGAGAGAGTGAACACATTAGTTGATGTGGGGTGAGAAACACAAACAATTAAAATATAAACAGAAGCTCACGTGATGGGGAGGATGCCTCATTTATGAGATGGCACAAACACACACGTCCAGATGACCAGATCCAAGGGTCAGGAGACCTTCTTCTTCCTCTAGAAACCTTAAATGCACAGCCCAGAATCCGGTGACTGGAGCTAGGGCTTCGGCGCCGGAAAATGCATACAATGATCAAACAACAATAAAAATGAACCAAAAACTCCATATTAGATAATTAAGTCACCCTGAGTTCAAATATGGCAATGGAATTCACAATAGGTCAAAGCATTTACTGGATCGAAGACAAATAGTTTGCGCCATGAAAATTCAAAATCACATACCAAGCTCAATAATGCACCAAATTTGAATCTAAAATAAGCAGAATGATTAGCACAAACAGAAGATCACAAAGCACACATCCATTTTCATTTCTAGATCTAAGAATTTTGAACTCACCTGAACTTGCAGATCTTGAAATAGCTTGTGATAAGCCAAGAAAATGCTGCCAATCCACTCCAAATGCACTCTAGTTGCAAAATAAATGCAACTAGAGCCTTGAAACTTGCTGGATCTAAGAGTTTGAGGCTTGCTGCCCTGAAATGGCAAGGTGATGAATCTTGAGAATTAGCTTGAACAATGGAGGGATTTGTGATCCTGGGCTCTCAAGGATGAAGGATCTGTGGTTGGTTTGTGAAGAGAGCAAGTGAATGAAGAGATTCAAAAGAAATTGCAAACTGAGCCAAAACTTGAGAGTGATGAAATGAGAGAGATCTGGATCCTTCTAAAACCCTAATTTGCTTATAAATGAGGTCATGAGGAAATGCTGAAAGAATGAGAGCCTTTGCACGTGGGAAGAGAGTGTGTGAGAGAGATTTTGCAAAATTTGCAAATTTGTTGTGATATCACGAAACACTCATGAATTACCTTGCTTCTTGCCCATGTGCATTCACAATCTGACCCTTGATTTCAAACCAAAAAGATATTGGCCATTGGATGAAGGTGTCACACAATTTTCATGATCATGCAAAAATTACACTTATGAAATAAAATTCTCATCATGCACGAATTTGGTGTAATTCTTGGAGAAAAATGACCTATTTGCATATCATTGTAATATTGGAACCTTATTTGGTATGTACCAACACCCAAAAAATAGATTCATGACTTTTGCTTTGGTGCACAAATGAAAAATCAAGTTTTGCCCAAGTTTTTATGAAATTTTAGAGGGCCCTATCTTCTTAACCATGAAGGATATGAAAAATTACTTGTACTTTTTGAAAATGGGAGGCTTTAATATCCAACTTTCATGTTTGACTTTGGTCCATTTGTAGAATTTTTCACTAAGTTATGCTCACTTGAAATTTAGGGCAAAAACTTGCTAAAAATGGCATTTTTCATAACCAACTTCACACCAATTTTGCAAAACACCTCAAAACCTCATGATTCTTGATCTTTGATCTTGCCAAACCTATTTTAACATTATAAGAACATCCCTTGGCTAGAAAAATGGGGTTGTACCCCTTGAAATCCCACAGTTGACTTTTCTAAGGCACAGTTGACCAGTTTCTTCATTTACAAGCAACTGAAGAAATGCTTGACTTCCACAAGGAATTTTCTCACCAAAATTCATCCCTAGGATCCTATTAACATGTAAAAGACTTTGCCCAAATTAAATGGCCAAAGTCTTGAGGTTTTAATGCTTGTAACTCAAACCCTAGTTTGGGACCATTGTGTAGGAGCTTTGCCCTAGCCTAGATTCCCTGATGATCTTCCAACCTTCTGAGCTTTTGCAAATGAACTTGAACTTGTGAATGCAATGTAGACCCCTCATAGGACTTGTACAAATCCATTGGGACCCTTGTCATAGCTTGTGATGCTTCAAGAACCCTCCATAGATGATCATATGCCTAATGATAGGTCATGAGAAATGTTATGCCTCATCTTTCCATGCTAGGATGCCAAGAGTATGATATGTTCATGATGAATATGATGTGATATGATGCTTAAAATGAAGAGGGCAAATTTGGGGTGTTACAGCTGCCCCTATTTAAACAACTGTTAATCTGAAAAGGTCGGTAGCACGGGCTATCGACCGTTCAAGATAAATTGTGGTTGAATACCAAGAAGATCCAAAATTTGCACTCTGACGAAGAATGCAAACACTGGGAAATAAACCTAACCAAATGATGCTTTGGTGACTGAAGTGAAGAGAAAGCAGACGAGCTCCTTCCAAGTTGAATTGTTATCTAGAATCAGAATACTTTGACAGACGAGTCTTCTTCAAACATTCCTGTTATGCCAGGAGCTGGACATACGAGCCCTCATATACTCTGCAAGACATATAACTTGAGACAGATGAGTCTCCTTCGGATAAACCTGTTACGCCAGGACCGGGATGCACTAAAGTCTGTGGGATAGACATGCATAAACAAGGTAGACGAACCCTCCTCATATATTATCCGTGGATATATGGTATAAGACAGACGAGTCTTCTTCGAGCAAACCTATTATGCCAGGTGCAACATTAACAAGTGGTGCCTGAGACAGACGAGCCTCCTTCGGATATACCTGTTATGCCAGGACTGGTAACCATTTTGACATTTGTTCCCACAGTCAGGATTTTAAACCTCTTCAATACAGACGAGTATTGGATGATCATCAAGAGAACACAGACGAGTGCCATAAGTCAATGATATAAACGAATATCAGACGATGATCTAAGAAACACAGACGAGCGCTTCAGGCAATGATAGAGATGAAAATCAGCCACTGGTATAGACGAATACCAGAAATCCAACACAGACGAGCATTTGGAGTAGCAATACAGACGAGTACCAGGGTAATCAGCAAATCAACACCTACAGATATAAGCTAACACAGACGAGTGTTAGGGATGATACAGACGAGTATCCAAACAATGCAGACGAGCTTCAAACAGATAATAAACACAGAGGAGTGTCGGGGAATGCAGACGAGCAATCACAAATATATTAGATACCAAATACAGACGAGTGTTGGGAAGTGCAGACGAGCAATAAATTTCAAACATCAAACACAGACGAGTGTTAGAAATTGCAGACAAGTGGCAATGAAGTATGAACACAGACGAGTGCTGGAGAAGGTTTCCCTGATGGTTGGGAAGATACTTTAAATATCCACTGTTATTGAAAAGAGTTCTGACAAATAAACTCTGTGGGGAATGGGCATCCCACTGCTTGCTGGGTATACTCCACTGGGGAAGATAAACTTCTTGGGCTACCTGCCAAGACTTAGCTGGGGAAAATTCTTCTTGGGAGAATGTGACGCCATCCTGCAAAACCTGCAACAACAGTAAACACAAGTGTGCCCCAGGGACTTGCATGGTATGATCTGTTCATCCATCGTCACCCGATACTCAATGAGGGTTTCAAATATTTCCCTGCAATGTCATTTTTCTTTTTATAAAACAAGTCAACATGCTTTAGATGCAATGCTATTTTTGCCAAAAATTCAGGACATTTTGCAAACAAAAATAAACACAACACGGCTTTTTTGACTGAATATTCTTTTATTGAAAGGCCTCTGAATAGGCAAAGTTTTACATCAGGAAGAAACCACATGGAAAGAGGTAGCTACCATAAAATTGAGAAAATAAACTATCCTAATGGCAATGGACACGACATTCCACTGAGTTCCCTTTCTGTTATGACCAGCATGTCTTCAAAACTCTCCATTCTTGCCTTTGCTTTCTGAGAAGATGAGGGGACTGATTCCTATCCTTCTGATATTGTCAGGTTGAACGAAACGATGATTTGGTTCAGATTACTTGGATCGTAGTTGTTCGCTTATTCCCTTGTTTTGCGTGGATCGCCCTTTCGAGTTTTCAATCCACCGGGATACCCTTTTTTGCCTGAGCTGTCCGATGTGGCTTTTCAACTCAGCGGGTGTACATTTTTTTATTTATTTTCCCTAACTTTTTCCCGAGATTTTTATTCTGTTTTTAGCTCGCCGGGATGCCTTTTTCTTGCCTGGACTTTAATTCTGTTTTTGTGTCCAGCGGGTCTTTTTATGCGAAGTATTTTTTAACTACTTCCGAGTTGACAGGGGATTGGAAATCTTCTCCATCCATAGTGGTGAGCATCAGTTCTCCACCTGAGAAAACTTTCTTCACTATGAATGGTCCTTCGTAATTTGGGGTCCACTTGCCCCTATGATCTGAACCTGGAGGAACAATCCTCTTCAGCACAAGCTCTCCCACTTGATACTCCCGAGTACGTACTCGTTGGTCGAATGCTCGCTTCATTCTCCTCTGATAAAGCTGACCATGACAGATAGCCGCTAATCTCTTTTCCTCAATTAGACATAGCAGATTGTAACGAGCACACACCCATTCAGCCTCATCAAGCTTCACATCCATCATCACACGCAATGAAGGAATCTCTACTTCAACAGGCAAGACTGCCTCCATACCATATACCAATGAGAAGGGAGTTGCCCCAGTTGACGTCCTGACTGACGTTCGGTACCCATGCAATGCAAACGATAACATCTCATGCCAATCTTTGTAAGTGACAACCATCTTTTGCACAATCTTCTTTTTATTCTTGTTTTCCGCCTCTACCGCACCATTCATCTTTGGTCGGTAAGGAGAAGAATTGTGATGCTGAATCTTGAAGTTCCGACACAACTCTGCCATCATCTTGTTGTTTAAGTTAGAACCATTGTCAGTAATGATTCTTTCGGGCACTCCATATCTGCAAATGATATCTCTTTTCAAAAATCTGGCCACCACTTGACGAGTGATGTTGGCATAAGATGCTGCTTCAACCCACTTAGTGAAGTAATTAATCGCGACCAAGATGAAGCGATGACCATTTGAAGTAGTAGGCTCTATTTTCCCGATCATGTCAATGCCCCACATAGAAAAGGGCCAAGGAGATGACATGACGTTGAGCGGGCTTGAGGAATATGCACCTTGTATGCATAAATCTGGCACTTGTGGCACTTACGAGCGTATGAACAACAGTCTGCATCCATTGTCATCCAGTAATACCCCGATCTCAGCAATTTCTTAGCCATAGCATGCCCTCCTGCATGAGTACCGAAAGATCCCTCGTGGAGTTCCTGCATTAACAGGCTTGCTTCGTGTCTATCCACGCATCTTAGCAAGACCATGTCAAAGTTTCTCTTGTACAAAACCCCGTCTGTATTCTAGAAGAAGCTAGCAGCAAGTCGCCTTAAGGTCTTCTTGTTATTGGAAGATGCCCCAGCTGGGTACTCTTGCTTTTCCAGGAATAGCTTGATATCAAAATACCAAGGTTTCTCGTCAGAAACGGCGTCTACAAAGAAAACATGAGCTGGAGCGTCAAGCCTGGAAATGTCAATTCTGGGCACATAATTCCAACACAAGACTTTGATAGACGAAGAAAGAGTAGCCAATGCGTCGGCAAATTGATTCTCATCACGTGGTATATATTGAAGCTTAACTGTCGTGAAGAACTTCAACAACTTTCTAGCATAATCCCTGTAAGGAATTAGGTGCTCTTGATGCGTATACTACTTGCCGGTAACCTGGTTAATAACGAGGGCCGAATCTCCGAATATATCGAGGGTCTTAATCCGAAGATTAATAGCCTCCTCTATTCCCATTATGCATGCCTCGTATTCCGCTTCATTGTTGGTGCAACCAAAAGTAATTCTGGCAGTGAAGGGAAGATGAACACCTTTGGGAGTAATAAGAATGACACCAACTCCATGTCCATTGATATTGACTGCTCCATCAAACATCAACTTCCATTTGGATTCAGGGTCTGGCCCCTCCTCCGGAAGTGGTTCCTCGCAATCGTTTGCTTTGAGGTACATGATGTCCTCATCAGGGAAATCAAACTTCATTGGATGATAATCATCTTCAAGAGGTTGTTGTGCAAGGTAATCTGACAATACACTTCCCTTGATGGCTTTCTGAGAAGTATAATGTATGTCATACTCAGTTAAGATCATTTGCCACCTAGCAACCCTTCCGGTTAATGCTGGTTTCTCAAAGATGTACTTGACAGGATCCATTTTGGCAATTAGCAGTGTGGTATGAGTTAACATGTACTGTCTCAGTCGGCGAGCAGCCCATACCAAAGCGCAGCAAGTTTTCTCGAGCAGTGAGTAACGGGATTCACAGTTGGTAAACTTTTTGCTAATGTAATAAATAGCGTACTCTTTTCGACCAGACTCGTCATGTTGGCCTATAACACACCCCATTGACCCTTCTAGCACAATCAAGTACATGATTAAAGGTCTTCCTTCAACTGGAGGCATTAGAATTGGAGGCTCCTGCAAATATTCTTTTATCTTGTCAAAAGCTCTTTGGCAATCCTCATTCCACCTTACCGTTTGCTCATTTCTTAGCAATTTGAATATTGGCTCGCACATGGCAGTTATATGAGATATGAACGGTGAAATGTAGTTCAACCTACCTAAAAATCCGCGCACCTCTTTTTCTGTTCGCAGTGCAGGCATATCTTGAATTGATTTTACTTTTGTAGGATCTACCTCAATTCCTTTCTGGCTAACAATGAAACCCAGCAGTTTCCCGGAACGCACACCGAAAGTGCACTTGTTTGGATTCAACCTCAGCTTGTACTTTATCAGTCTATCAAACAACTTCTTGAGGTTGACCATATGCTCTTCTTCGTCTCGGGACTTGGCAATCATATTGTCCACATAACACTCTATCTCCTTGTGTATCATGTCGTGGAACAATGTGACCATAGCCCGCTGATAAGTTGCCCCGGCATTCTTCAAACTAAAGGGCATGACCTTGTAGTAGAATGTACCCCATGGGGTAATGAACGTTGTTTTCTCCATGTCTTCTGGTGCCATCTTAATCTGATTATATCCGGAGAATCTATCCATGAAGTAGAATACCGAGAATTGAGCAGTATTATCTACCAGCACGTCAATGTGAGGTAATGGAAAGTCATCTTTTGGGCTCGCTCTATTCAAATTCCGGTAATCAACGCACATCTGGACCTTGCCGTCCTTCTTTGGTATAGTTACAATGTTAGCAACCCAAGGTGGATAACTAGTTATGGCTAGGAACCCGGCATCCCATTGCTTCTGAACTTCCTCCTTAATCTTCATTGCCATGTCAGGACGAGTTCTTCTCAACTTCTGTTTCACAGGAGGATAGTCTTCTCTCAACGGTAGCTTATGCACAACAATGTCGGTATCCAACCCTGGCATATCTTGATACGACCAAGCAAAGATATCCACATACTCACGCAGCATACTAATCAGCTCTTTCTTTACTTCGGCCTGCAGACTGGCCCCAATCTTAATCTCTTTCTTCACATCTTCAGTGCCGATGTTGATGATCTCAATTTCTTCCTGATGAGGCTGAATGACCCGTTCCTCTTGTTTCAACAATCTGACCAATTCTTCAGGGAGTTCACAATCTTCCTCAACCCCTTCATCAGCTTGGTAGATAGGATTTTCAAAGTCATGTGTGGTCATAGCAGGAACGTTATCAATGGAATCCGGATGATCAACACTGCACAGATGATGTGCTTATTTCAGAATCTGTTTATTTTTAAAAGAGACGCAAACACAAAAACAAAAAGGAAAAACACATTGCCATTTTTTATTTTTGTGAAAAATTTAAAAACAAAAGAAAGAGAACACAATTTGTCTGAAAATGTCCTTTATTTCATGGTAAAA
The DNA here is from genome assembly GCA_963966055.1 of Lathyrus aphaca. Taxonomy (NCBI): domain Eukaryota; kingdom Viridiplantae; phylum Streptophyta; class Magnoliopsida; order Fabales; family Fabaceae; genus Lathyrus; species Lathyrus aphaca. The sequence continues at coordinate 199,266,087 of OZ014519.1, read as the reverse complement.
TAAATGCATAACAAACATGGTGGCCCATACAATGGATCCTAGCACCTTGGGCAGAGTGCAGGATTTGACAATGCAGCATGATAAGAAAAGGAAACAAATAAATTACTCTGAGTGCCAGGTAACTTGGACGATGTCTTCAGCAGACCAGTTCTTCAGCTCCTCTCCGGGTGCACACGGATGAATCCAGTTGTCCCAATCACCATCACTGCCCTCTTCATTAGTTGCACAGATTTGGTTGCGGTCGAGCATCCCAGTGCTTGTAAAAGTAATGGCTTTACCACTTGGAGACCAATTAGATCCACTAGGCTGATAACCCAAACCAAACTTGTCGTCTTTCTTTTCCAATTCCAGCAATTTGCCCCAGCCTTGGGCGCTTCCTGACCGAACCACTTCCTTCGCCTGCTTGTAGGAGTGAATGGAGGTACCTTCTTTCTCACTGCTTCTCTCTACAGGAGTCAAAATGCTGACATTAACTGCTTTGAAGGCCTGACACAGCGTCTCGTGGATCTCTCTTTCCATCTCCACATATTTGAAAGTTGATAAGTGGCTCACGAAGATATCTTCCTCTCCGCACACCGTGATTACTTGTCCATCAACCACATATTTGAGCTTTTGATGCAGAGTGGAAGTCACGGCTCCGGCAGCATGAATCCATGGACGTCCCAACAAGCAACTGTACGCGGGCTGAATGTCCATGACGTAGAAGGTGCTTTTGAAAACCTGAGAACCTATTTTCACAGGTAACTCGACTTCTCCAAACACTGACCTTCTGGACCCATCAAAAGCTTTAACTATCAAATCACTGGGTCTTAGGAAAATACCATCAACATTGAGCTTCATTAATGCTTTCTTCGGAAGTACATTAAGAGAAGAGCCTGTGTCAACAAGGACATGCGACAAAACAGCACCCTTGCACTCCATAGTAATATGTAGTGCTTTGTTATGGTTACGGCCTTCTGATGTAAGGTCTCTATCTGTAAAGCCCAGCCCGTGGCTTGCATTCACACTGCCCACTACAACTTCCAGTTGATTAATAGTTATTTCCTGAGGAACATAGGCCATCTGCAACACTTTCAGCAAGGCTTCTCTATGTACAGGAGAACACATCAGCAAAGATAGAATTGATATCTTCGACGGCGTCTGGTTCAACTGTTCGACCACCTTATAATCGCTCTTTTTAATTATGCACATAAATTCCTCCACTTCCTTCTCAAAGGTACCCTGTCCAGCAGTAGGAGTTGTTGTTTCTTCAGTCGCTGTTTGCTTTCCTTTAGCCTTTGTCGAAGCCTCAGCCTCAGGATCTCCTCTCAGAACTGGGGGAGCAAATAGACGACCACTTCTTTTAAAACCTCTAACCCCTCCGACGTTCACTACAGTCGGGTCAATAGCAACTGACTTGCTCTCCACTTTTTGTCCTTCCACGTACACATCTGAGCCGTAATTCCATGGGATGGCTTTATCATCTGTATAAGGAACAGGCCCAGGGACAATGATAGTCACAGGACTGACTTCAGGAGCATAAATGGTCACAGGCTCTCTTCTAGCAGGCATCTCAGCTGGATCATAGAAAATGGTTATAGTGGACACATCATCAACTTCACTTTCTACTTTGTCAAACTGCAAAGACCCTTCATTAATCAGATTCTGCAACCCCATCTTCAGGTCTTCACAACCATTCACTGAATTCACACACTTTTCACAATCAGAACTGCATCTCGGAAACACTTGTCCTTTCAACAGCCTCTCTTTCACTACCAACAGCGGAATCTTCACTTCTTCTATGCTCAGAATCATACTTAACTTCTCACCACTATCAACAACATTTATTCTAGCCCCTCCGTGGTTCGGAATAGGGTTTGAAGTAACATTCGGTGGTGGTGCAAAGTTAATCACCTTGGAGTCGATCAGATCTTGAACTTTGTGTTGTAGCGCCCTGCACTTCTCAGTTGAGTTCCCGGGTGCCCCTGAATGGAAAGCGCACCTAGCATTGACATCGTATCCCACTGGAAGCTCTCCAGGTGGTGGTGGTGCCAAAGTCCTCAATTGTATCAAATTTGTTAGACGTTGTGGCTAGTGATCTAGAGGGGGTGAATGGATCACCTCCTTGTTAACAAGATTTTAAAAGATTTTTCATAGTTTTTAAAGATTAGCGGAAAAACACGGTCCCTAATCGACTTTCGTCTATTCTGGACCAGCCACTAGAAGACCGGACATGTGATAAAGTGTTGGATTTGCAATTGAGATGTTAAAGACTTAAACACACAAGCTGTAAAAGTATTGATTGCACCAATCACAAAAACAATTTCCAATGAATCAAAACCGATTAAAAACGTAAATAGAGATGGAGAATTAATACAATACACAGAGATTTGGTAAGGAAGTTCCCCATGTTCGTCCTCGCGTGTGGGTACGTCTCCCTCTCAATTTCAAACCGAAATTGAGAACTTTTATATCGATATTGCTGAAATCGTCGTTTACAAGGTTGCTATACAAAAACCAGAAATTTATACACCTAGATCTTCCTATTGTATGAGCCTTCACTTGATCTGAGCCAAATCAAGATTCCCTTGCAAGTAATACAAACAATTCACCGGTTCCACGATCTATTTGCGAAATCTCCCAATTTCAAAACCTTACGCTGTGGCTGAATCTATTTTATAAACATGACTGACAAACCTTCAAGAACACACTCGTTCTTGAAGGACAAACCAGATGGTTTTTCCTTGAAACCTTCTTTCACTCTTCAACTCAGCTAGATCATCGATTGTTCCGCTGAACGTTAACTCTTGATCCTCTAATTCACAGGACAACAATGATTATGTGTTGATGTTCTTGAATCAAAGTAATTGAGAAGATGATGAAGATGAATTTTCTCTTAGGTTTCAACCCTGCTCACAATTGAATGCACACCCAAAAACTTCTTTTCTTGATTGTGTTCTTCAATTTTCTTGACCTTGAATTCTCTTGAAATGTATCTTAAGTTCACTGCACTAACAGAAACATATATATACTTGACAAATTTTGTTAGAATAAAAACAGATTAATGCATCGATACGAAATGCGAATGTATCGATACATGATGGTTTTTACACTGTTATGTATCAATACATAATGGAATGAATCGATACATACTAAACCAATGCAAAAGAAATAGAGAAATGAAAACATAATGAATTGATGCATGTTGCGAATGTATCGATACATAGCAGAAATTCCAGAATCATCTCTACAGCATGTATCGATGCATGTTGCGAATGTATCGATACATACTAGAAATTCCAGAATCATCTCTACAGCATGTATCGATGCATGTTGCGAATGTATCGATGCATTTGACTTAATTCAGAACTTCAAGGAAATTATGTATCGATACATCTTGCGAATGAATCGATACATACAGAAGCAAAAGTCAAATTTTTGTTTAAAACAAGACATGTGTTAAAAGCTTGCAATGCATGCAAAGTGTATCAATACAAAGTGTATGTTAAAAGCAAAAACGCGTAAAATTTACTATCATACAAAACTAAAGATTTGCTCACAAACTCCCCCTTTTTTATGATGGAAAATTTTTGCAGAAGTGTGAGAACCACTCCCCCTGAGTTTGTGCATGCTGTCATTTTTCACACTCAAGCCTTTCTCCCCCTTTGTCAACATCAAAAAAAATCGTATAGGCGAAGCAATATTCAGCAATAAGAAGATATATAAGCTAATCACTCACAAATAGTGAAACATAAAGGGCAAACCAATTAATCGTAAACAACAAACAAGCATAGGCATTTAATTGGTCTAGTAGAGTTAAGAATTACAAAAGCAAACCAAATGCATAAAATGTTTAAACAAAAAATAAAAAAAAACTTAAGCAACAAGGAAAAAAGGAAATGATGTAATGCAATTATGAAATGCAGCCTTAGTGAGGATTGTAGCCACCACAGGACTCCGCATCATCTCTATCGGGATCTCTGAAACTTGGAGGAGGAGGTGGAGGAGGCATCTCATCAGGATTTTGCCCCATGAAGTTGTAATGCCTGAACCGATTCTGAACCTCGGTGCTTCTGAATCTGTCCATAATACCCGGATGCGCACGACAATCTTCCATGAAACCGGACATCTCATTGTAGAAGACTTGATGCCACTTGACCAAGTCTGTATGCCATGAGTGTTGGTTATGATACATCCTAGTGTGTTCATCATGCCACTCTCGGTGCTCTTTGTGCCACTCCGTTTGTTGTACATGCCACGCACGGGCTTCTTCATGTCGGGAATTATTGGCAATTTCCATTTGCTCAAACATTTGAGTTAGATATGCAGGAGCAGTAGTAGATGATGTTGGTGGAACAGATGGAGGAACCGGTTCATAGTTAGTAGGAGACCACCTTTGTGGTACCCACTCACCCCAAGCAGTGTTGACATTTGCTTCAGGGGGATTTTCTTCATTTACATCCTCCATATCTTCATCTCTTTGTTCTTCAGCAACAAAAATATGTTCAGAAGGTGTATCAAAGTTATAAATTCTGGTTCTAGAGTTGCGTTCAAAGAAGTAATAGCATCGACGCTCTGTGTCCCACCTATATCCCATATGAGAAAGAGTAGCACTATTGAATTCTTGAATAGTAGATGAAGATAAGAGAGGAACAGGGGGTACGACCACCTTCCAGAACTTAATGATCCTCATAATTTGTGCGGCATAAGCAAGAGTGATGTTTTTCGAACTATTTCTTATAAGAAAGATACGCTTCACAAAATAATTGGGCCAATTCAACGGAATCTTCTTCTGCAGAATATACAAGAGATGTATGTCTGGCTTATCCAATCTAGAGTGCCCACCGGACCTCGGACGTAAAATATGCAAGAGAATCCAATGCATAATTCAAGGGACACTCTTAATCATTCCAGAAGTTAAATGCTCATCATCACCTAGAGGCCTTTCCAGTTTTGAAATAGATGCACAATATTCCTTCAGATTAAACTTAGTTTCAAATTTCTGATCATGCCACATCTGCAACTCAGGCGTCGGGGATGGCATTTGGAACACCTTGTTCCAATCACCAGCCTCAAAATAATAAGTCCTTGTTCCAATAGAGCACTTGAACATGTACCCTTTACCAGATTTCACACCCACATAAAAAGCACGAATGAAGTCCTCATGATAGTCATCATTAACAGTTAAAAAGGACCCAAATTTTTGTGCTTCAATCAAATCAACAACTTCATCTAAGCATAGAGTACGCACATCTTTAGTATTGAAGACATGGGGTTTCATGACTAACCTTGTCTTGAAGGAAACCTCAAACTCTTCAGCAATGGCAGGATGGAGAATGGATGACCCAGTGGGAGGAATTTCTGGAGCAGACGGAGCTTGGTGTGAAGCCTCAACAGGTTCTTTCCCTTTACCTCTACCTTTTTCTCTAGGAAGCATGACTCTTGGAGGCATGATTATGAAGTTAGGGTTTTGGAAGAAAAGGGGTTTTGTGGTGGTAGGTTTTTTTTTTTAATCTTTAATGATGCAAATGGAATGAAGAAGCAGATAAAATAGAGATTATAACTGATGCAAATGTCATAACTGATGTTGATGTGTCGATACAAAAAAAAGAAAAGGATTTTATAACAGTATGCATCGATACATAATCGTATGCATCGATTCATGTTGCGAAATTTTGGATTTTCAAGATGTTATGTATCGATACAAACCACGAATGTATCGATACATGTTGTGAAATTTTGGATTTTCAAGATGCTATGAATCGATACAAACCACGAATGTATCGATACATACTGTAATAATTTTGACAATTTTTAAAAGAAATTGAACATGTATCGACACAAAATGGATATGCATCGATACATAGACCTTATGTATCAATACATGAAACTTATGAAAAAAAATTTAATGCAGAATGCAGAGTGAATCATAACATTTTAATGATGCTTAAGAATACTTTATAAACTAATGATTAATGCTCAAACAATCATATGTAAAGAAGTACATATAAGCGAGAAATAATTGCTCAAACATACATTTATCACACAATATCAACAAGATGTAGAGAGGAACAATATTACCTCCGTCGTAGTAATCTCATGAAGTACGAGTGAAGTCTACATTCAGATCTCAGTAAACACGATGAGATAAATATAAACTAGATCAAACAAACTTAAGACACCAATGCGGAGAGATCAAGAATCCCTAATTCACGATGAATGTTGAAGAATGGTTCAGTTGCCAATGGTTTAGTGAAAATGTCAGCAAGTTGATTTTTAGTATCAACATGCTCAAAAACAACATCCCCTTTTTCAACATGATCGCGAAGAAAGTGATGTCTAATCTCTATATGTTTGGTATGTGAGTGTAAAACAGGATTCTTAGTGAGATTAATGGCACTAGTGTTGTCACACTTTATTGGAATACGTTTAAGTTGAATATCAAAATCTTGTAGTTGTTGTCTTAGCCACAAAATTTGAGCGCAACAGCTACCGGCTGCAACATACTCAGCCTCTGCAGTAGACAACGCCACGGATACTTGCTTTTTGCTATGCCAACTTATTAAAGAATTTGAAAATAGATGACATGTACCACTAGTGCTTTTCCTATCTGATTTGCAGCCAGCAAAATCAGAATCAGAGTAACCTACTAAGCTGCAATCGCTCCCTTTGGAATACCAAATCCCGTATTTAGGTGTTCCGTGAAGATACCTAAATATACGCTTGACTGATTTTAAGTGAGATTCCTTAGGATTTGATTGATATCGTGCACACATACAAACACTAAACATGATGTCCGGTCTAGAAGCAGTTAGATACAAGAGAGACCCAATCATACCTCTATACCTTTTGACATCAACACATTTACCATGTTCATCTTTGTCCAAGTTTCCGTTGGTAGGCATGGGAGTGTCGATTGATTTTGAATTATTCATTCCAAAGCGCTTGAGCAATTCTCTGCAGTATTTTGTTTGACATACTGTTGTATCTTCATCGAGTTGCTTTATTTGGAGGCCTAAGAAGTAGTTCAACTCCCCCATAAGACTCATCTCAAACTCACTCTGCATAACATTAGAAAACTCTTCGACCAAGTGTATGTTAGTTGAACCAAAAATTATATCGTCTACATAAACTTGAACTAAAAGAATGTGCTTTCCTTTATGTCTAATGAAGAGTGTATTATCCCCTTTACCTCTAGAATATCCATGATCAATTAGAAATTTGCTATGTCTTTCGTACCACACACGAGGTGCTTGCTTAAGACCATATAAAGCACGCTTTAATTTGTAAACATGATCTAGATATTCAGAATTTTCAAAATCGGGAGGTTGTGAAACATATACTTCTTCATTTATGACACCATTTAAAAACGCACTCTTTACGTCCATTTGGTAAAGCTTGAAATTCATAGAACACGCATAAGCAAGCAAGAGACGTATATCTTCAAGGCGAGCCACTGGAGCATAAGTCTCCTCATAATCTATGCCCTCCTCTTGGTTATACCCTTGTGCTACCAAGCGTGCCTTGTTCCTAGTTATCAGTCCGTTTTCATCAAGTTTATTCCTAAACACCCATTTAGTACCTATGATATGATGATCTTGCAGACGTGGGACAAGTTCCCAAATGTCATTTCTTTTAAATTGATTAAGCTCTTCTTGCATGGCCATTAGCCAAAATTCATCAATCAAGGCCTCTTTAGCATTTTTAGGCTCTACTTGTGATACAAAAGCGAAGTGAGAACAAAAGTTACTTATCTTAGAATGAGTCAACACTCCCTTTGAAATATCTCCCAATATATTGTCTATAGGGTGGTCTTTAGAGGATTTCCAAGCTGGTGGAAGTTCATTCACTTCAGATATTCCTTCCTCTTTATGTTTTTCATGACTAGTATCTTCCTCCTTCTCATTTTTAGCAGTTTCAGATTGATCAATTTCCGTAACAGCTTCTTTGAGTATGTCTTCTGTAGATACACCTACATCATCAAAAGAGATACCTTTTCCGACAATTTTTGGATAAGACTCATCAAAAGAAACATGGACAGATTCTTCAACAGAAAGTAAACGCCTATTATACACTTTATATGCTTTACTTGGTTGAGAGTATCCAAGGAAAATACCTTCATCAGCTTTAGCATCAAACTTCCCAAGGTTTTCCTTACCATTATTTAAAACAAAACACTTACAACCGAACACGTGAAGATGAGACAAGTTTGGCTTTCTACGTTTTAAAATTTCATAAGGGGTTTTATTCAAAATAGGACGAATTAAAATCCTGTTCAGAACATAACAAGCTGTGCTAATTGCATCAGCCCAAAAATATTTTGGTAATCCACCCTCATTGAGCATTGTTCTTGCCAATTCCTCTAAAAATCGATTTTTGCGCTCCACAACACCGTTTTGTTATGGAGTTCGAGGAGCTAAAAAGTTGTGCTCAATGCCATACTTGTCACAATACTTATCAAAGAGATGGTTTTAAAATTCACCTCCATGATCGCTTCGAATTTTAACTATTTTAGAATTCATTTTGTTTTGGGAAAGTTTTGCAAAACTTTTAAAAGCAGAAAAAGTTTCATCTTTGCTATGAAGGAATATAGTCCAAGTGAATCTAGAGTAGTCATCTACTATTACGAAACCATAATAGTTTCCACCTAAGCTCTTTGTCCTAGATGGTCCAAAGAGGTCCATATGGAGAAGCTCAAGGGGTCTTGAAGTTGAAATTATGTTTTTAGATTTAAAGGAGACCCTTGTTTGTTTTCCCATTTGGTAGGCATCACATAGGTGGTCTTTTGAAAATTTTATTTTTGGAAGACCTACTACTAGATCCTTAGATACAACCTTATTAAGAAAATCGATATTAACATGCGCTAAGCGTCTATGCCATAGCCATGAATCATCATTTATGGCAACTAGACATTTAGTTCTTGTTAAAGATACATCCAAAAGATCAAGCATATATATGTTGTTTACTCTTACACCTTTAAACACAACATTATGTTCAGTATGTTCAATTTTGCAACAAGTTTTTGTGAAAGAAACTTTATAACCTTTGTCGCATAATTAACTTATACTCAACAAATTGTGTTTAAGTCCCTCTACAAGATGGACATCAGAAATAGTAGTGGTAGAGGGATTACCTACACTACCTTTGCCAAGTATAGCTCCTTTGTTATTGTCTCCATAAGTGACATACCTGTCGCTCCCACCAAAATGACACCTGGGCCAAGAGGGGTACAGATGCGAACGGTCGGCGAAAGAGGAGAGAACACATAGGGGTGAACTCAGAAAGACAAGAGTCGCCAGCTAGGCATTTTTATCCCGGAGGAAAGGTAATGCTGCATAGACCTAGAAAAGATATGGATAAGACGGTTGCGAACCAGAGAGACTGAGAAAGGGGGTTGGTTACAATTTGGGAAGGTATTAGCACCCAGATTGTCCGTCGTACTCGACGGGATCCACGCTTAAAAGATTTGTGTTTTAAAGGGGTAGTGTTTGTGCTATCTGTGTATCAAAGTTGGAAAAGAATGCAAGTGTCAGTGTAAAAGAAGTGTGAAATGTATAAGAGAAATGTCAGTGTTAGAACAAGGATGAAATGCTCAAGATAATGAGGCTAAAAGAATAATGCTGGAGGAGGGGGGAATATACAGAGACTTTTGTTCGATAACTGTTAAGTTATTCCTACGTATCCTCTCGTGCAATGAGGAAGTCAGAACACCGTAGTTCGACTCAAAGAGACTGAAAGATAAATTGACTTGTGAACTGCTTACTTGTCTATGCTCAAGTGTATGACCTGTCTGGCTCAGGTGCAAACTGTCTTGCATTAGACGGAAGAAGCGAGTTCTCGTTTGTGAGTGAATGAGATGAGAAAAGAATCCCGAAGGAGACGATTATGGTTTGTTTTTGGTTTTTCAATCTTTTATTGCTTTTTGAAAGTTTGTCATAAGAAAATGAGCTTAAGCCTAAACCAAGGGTTAGTAAACTCATCACATCTTCCCTCTGATTGGGGGTAATGAGGATACTTTAAGTATGAAGTAAGCACCTCACACTTAATCACCATGATGTAGGATTAAGATCATTAACCTACTTGTATTTATTTATATGTTTCTGGAGTTTTTGTTTAGTGTTAAGTAATTAGTTTAAGCCATAATCAAGGATTTAATGGACCCATTACACCATCCTAATAGAAGGATAATAGATGAGAACATTTAAGCTGAGAAAGGCTCCTCAACTTAATCCATGATTAGGGATTAACCTCATGACAAAACAAAGCCTTTGTTAAATGGATTTCTATTAATGGTAAGATTAAGAAGTGGATTTTAGGGTTTGTAAGACAACTTGAGGGGGACTTGTCCATTAACACTAGGGTTAGTCCTTCTTAACCAATTAAGGAAGAATTAGAACCCTAATGTAAGGCCCAAGTTACAAGCTTTATGTCTTGATGATTATTAAGTGGATTGATTAAAGGATTTAAACACATTAAGGGTTTAACACTTAGGATTAAAGTTATACACTCCATCCTAATAGAAGGATGCAGGCATAAGCTTAATCACAAAGCCTTAAAACCTTTAGGGTTTAGTCCTTGATTATGAGATGAGAAGAGAAGACTCAAAGATGACACAAAGGTAAAATTAATGGGGGACTAATCCAACCCTAATTGTGATCATGCTTGGTTGTTCCTAGGGTTTATGAGGCTTAAGAGAGAAAGATCTTCAGAGAAGCCACCAGGAAAGGGACAGATGAATGGAGAAAGAAGCAAAGAGAAGCAAAACAACTTGCTTCACTTAAGAAGACAAGTTGCTTGAAGAGAGAAAGTAAGAGATGAACATGAATGAGCAAGCTCACTCTAATACACATACAAAATGCAGCAAAGATGCAAGAGAGATGAGAAAAGATTGTGAGAAGTGAAGGCAAATTCACTTCTCAAAACAACTTACCACCTGAAAAGTTAGCCAAAAGAAATGAAATATAATGCAAATGAGATGAAATGTCATGATGCAAACCAAAGTCAGAAGCATTCACATGATTTTAATGATGCTAAGGGATGATACAAACATGAGGCAAGACATGAGAATGATCACACAAGGACAAGGATGCAGATGAAGCATGCTTTGAACCATGAATGTACATGAAAAGTTATGAAATGCAATGGACATATAACATGGAAAATGAAAGATGCAATGATCAAACATGATTCTAATATGTCCTAAGATGTATTATGAATCATGTGGATGCACAAAATGTCATGGCAAGTCATTGGATGCAAGCAAATGAGAAAAGGATGCAAAGGAAGGCACAAATTAGGGTTACATGCATCATGCAATGCAAAAATTCAAAACCAGAAGCAAATGTCATGATAAAAAAATTGAAAATGCAATCAAAGATACCCTAAACCTACACAAGCTCACTGCCCAAAGGAGGGGATCCAACTCTTAACCTAGTGAAAGTTATGAATTTCCTAAGATTACTAGGGTTTTAAGGTACCTTATCAAGAAAAATGCAAAACAAATTGAAAATGGAAGATCAATTCAAACCAATTTTATCCTATAAACTACATGCTATCAAGGATGCAATGCAAGAAGAACCATCATCAAACTCTCAATGGTTATGCAGAATGGATTTTTCAAAGTTTGCACAAAAATATTGCCTTAAAATGAATTTAATTCCAAAGAAAATGATCAAAATGCATCAAGATCAAAAAAGAAATTTGGTTTGAGGGTTTGATAATGTTTCTAAATGTTTCTAAATGCAATGTGAATTTTTTGGTGATTTTTAAATACCTAAATGCATTTTTAATTAATTAATTTTCATTAACTAAATAAAAATAAACATTCAAATGATTTAAAAATAATTTTTTATGCAAAAAATAAAAATAAAAATATTTTTGGGTTGAGAAAATTATTTGGAATTAAAATGCTGAATAAAAATATTTTTGGGATTTTCTAACTACTTTAAATAAAATGTATAAAATAAATAAGAAAAATGAATTAAAAATTAAAATAAATGAGAAGTATGCAGAGGGAAGGGCCAGGATTGATTCTGGGTTTAGACTGGTTGACTGCGCGCCAGATCTAAAGGCTTTCATTCAAACTTGGCTAATTTTTGTTTTACAATTAATTAAACTGGATTTAATTAATTAATTAAGGATTAGGGCTTAATGACAAGATCCTATCCACTCATTCACGCGCGGGAAGGCAGATCTAAGGGTCTCAATTCAAAGTTCCTTAATTACACAATTAGGGCTAATGATTTTCAGGTGACCGGAACAGTGGTTCCAGTCATCTTCTCCGGCGAGCATAAACCCTAGATTTTGCTACAAGTTACCAATCATGAAATTTCTTCCACCAAAATGATACTCTCATCAATCTAAACCTAACCCCTCACCCCAAATTCATTTATTTTCACTCACAAGCCTGAATCGAAGCAAAGTATGAAACACGGGCAAATATTCAGAGATGTCATACATGCTGGTTTCTTCACCATTTCAAAAACTAAACACATATTCATGATCAGGGGAAGACATAGCATCATAAAAGAACTTAAAAATCAACTTCTGGAAAAAATGTTCTTCATGTTACCTGAGATGAAGCTTTCCTGATTTTGAGCTTTCTGGCCTCAAGCTTTGTGCAATCTCTCTTCCTTGACCCTCCTGATGATGGAATGAAGCTTAGAAAGCTTTGAGAGTGGCTGGTTGTGACTGTTTGGTTCTGGTATAGCAGAAATGAAGGTCTCTATGTGTGGTGATTCATGTTGTTTCAGGGGGTGCTTCTTGTTCTATGAGTGATTTGTGGTTTGTGGGTGAAGAAATTTCTGGATTTTGTTAAGTTTTGAGGGAGTTTCGAAGAGAACAAGTTTGTGCACCAATTTGTGAATCTGAGGTCGTGTGTGTTTTTAGGCCCCAATGCTTGCACTTATCTCTCCCATATTGTTTGAATATAATATGTGGTAGGTTCTGAATGGCTGCAAAATACTATTCCAAGAGTATGGGAGTTTTGGCCAAAAAGTCAAATATGTGTCCTTGAGAGTATGGGCCATGGCAGAGGAAATCTTAAGGCTTGTCCTGCCTCAGCTTGAGTCAAGGAAGACCCTAGGATCAAGAGAAGACAGCTGGGTGCATTGGATCACAAGTTTGAAGTGTTTTTGCAATATGGCAACTTGTTACATTTCATGATTTTTGGCCATGAACATGTGATAAGTCTTGCTGAATTTTTGGTGTGAGATGCTTCATGAGGTTATGGTAATGTCTTGAGACCAGCTAGAGATCATACAATCCCTTTGAGAATGATTTTGCAAGAAATCCCCTTTGCACTTTTATGAAGGATGGCTTATGGTTACTTGAAACTTAAGGCATAGAAATGGGAAATTCCTTGGGCCAAACTGAATTTTAGGTCATGCATTGTGTTTGTATGATGATTAGAGGTCACATTAAAATCACATAAAGGCTTGTCATGAGAATTTGCAAGTTTTCCATTTTGTGCAAAAGTGAAATTTCAATGATTTTATCCAACTTTGTAAGGCCATAACTTTTGATCCAAAATGAATTAGAATGAGTTCTTGTACTTTTTGAAAATAGTAGGATCCATTCTACAACTTTCATGACCAAATTTTTCTTATTTGAAGAATTTTTGAATAAAAAAGAAAGGGTTGAAAAACTTTCCCAAAATGGCAAGTTTTCATTACAAGTCACTTTCCCAAAATGGCAACTTTGCAAATGGCTTGAAATTCTTCAATTTTGTGAACTTATAACATCTTCTATGATCAAATAAAGATCATACACATCCAAAATGATGAAGAACACCCTTTGGTTGGGTCATTGGGGGCCTCAGATGCCCTGATTTTGCACTGACTTGCTCAAGAAGTCATCTTGTGATCAGATGCCTTCCCCATTGAATTTCTTCATGAAAATTGATATGCATGATCCCTATACCATATAAAGACCAATAGAAACAAGAATGACCAAAAAATTGGAGTTATGGCCTCTGAAACCAAAACCCTAATTCTAGGTCATCTGTGCAGTTAAACCTGGCTCTGCTTCCATGCCTTTCTCAGTTCTTGTGATTCTTTGACTTTCTTGACTTTGTGGGGATATAATATGATGCTTGAACACACATGGACCCCTTTGAAGTGATTGATGACCTTTGGAATGGCTCAAGTGGCTCTTAGATTGCTCAGATCACAAACCCTAGATGCAGATGACTTAGAGACAATGCAGTGAAGCAAAAATACAATATGTGATGATGTGATTGAGCTTATGCATATGAAAAGATCACAAGCCATGGTGAAATGAGTGAGGGCAAATTTGGGGTGTTTACAATACCCCTTCTTCTTTGCTTTGAAGTCAATAAAAAGTGATATGTCACCCGTCATGTGCCTTGAACACCCGCTGTCCAGAAACCATCTTCTTTCCACGGATGCAAGACACTCATCCTACAATATCAAAAGAGAGAGAGGTAGGTACCCAATTTTTATTGGGTCCAAGTGGGTAAGTGGTAACATGGTTTTCTTTAGGCTTCCATTGATAAATACCTTTAGGCACTAGGAATCTTCTAAATTTTCATTTTTCAATGGTATGGCCAGCATGACAACAATAATGACATACACTACGACAATGTTGTTGTTTATGTTTGGTCCTTAAATCCTTTGGAATAAAAGAGTATCTTGCATATGGAGGATTTAATGACTTTTTAAACAACCTAGTGTCAATGGCATAAGTAATCTTAGGTTGTTAAGCTTTTTCCAATTTGACCTTAAGAGAAATGACCTCTTGTTGCCAAATGTGACAAGCTTCACAATACCTCATTTTACTACAACCATCAATATCAATAGCTTTTGAATTTTCTGCAATGCTAGCTTTCAAGTACTCTAGATCTTTTTCAGCATGGAGTACTTTACCTTCCAAGTATGAAAAAATTTGTTTATCGGAAGATAATCTTTTAAACGCTTCTATAGCTTCATTATGCTGTTTTTCAAAAGCTATTTTCAATTCAGAAAAGGACATAGAAGAGAAATTGTTATAGTAAGCTTGTTTTACCCTTTTATCATCAATTTTCTTCTTGTGGTGGGACTGATTTTTGGTGTGAGCCATAAGACACAAATTTGCGGTTTCATCGCTATCACTTGAGCCTTGTGTACTTGATGAATCACTATCACTTTCCCAAGCAATGTAAGCTCTTCTTTGCTTATTGTACCTTTTTGGTGGAGCTTTTCCTTTATCCTTTTTCTTCAAAGGACAATCCGTCTTATAATGTCCGGACTTACCACAATTAAAACAAGACCCTCTTTCTCTATTCTTCTTAATCTCTTCCTGTTTTGAATCTATAGATTGTCTTCTAAACTTTATGAGATTTTTGTCGGAATGCTTGATTCCATTCTTTCGAATGAATCTATTATATCTCCTAACAAAAAGTCCCATTTCTTCGTCACCGGAGTCTTCGTCACTACTTGACTCATTGTTGCTTAGCTCCTTTTGTGAGGACTTTGAGTTAGAAACCACAAGAGCTATAGGCCTCTTCTCACCCTCTTTGTCTTTATTCTTCTCCTTTCCCTTTTTACTCTTGTTCTCAAACTTTTCTAGACTTTCTAGTTCTTGTTGATGTTCCTCCAGCTTTCCAAACAAAGTAGTCATTGAGAGTGTCGTTAGATCGTTGGCTTCCTTGACAGTTGTTACTTTAGGTTGCCATTCCCTGCTAAGACATCTCAGAATTTTATTAGTAGCAATTTCATTGGAAACAGGTTTTCCAAGTGCATTCAAACAATTGATGAGATGAACAAATCTCTTTTGCATGTCGGGGATAGATTCTCCTTGTTTCATGCGAAAGAGTTCGAACTCTTGATTAAGTGTGTTAATACGGGACTGTTTTACTTCAGTTGTACCTTCATGTGCAATTTCTAAAGCGTCCCACATTTCTTTAGCTGTCGAGCAATGGGATACTCGATAATACTCATCAGCACTAAGCGCTGAAATTAGCATATTTCGAGCTCTCCAATCACTTGACCACTTTTTCTCATCTTTCTCATCCCAATCATCTTCTGGTTTAGGTACTATGGCACCTGCCTTATTCATCATGGTGATTTGAAAAGGACCATTTTGAATGGCAGTCCATACGCGCTTATCCACAGAATTTATGTGAACTCGCATGCAGTCTTTCCAGTAGCCATAATTTTCACCATTGAAAACAGGAGCTCTATTATACGCCCCCTTTGGTTCAGAATCCATATCGTTACAGGCAGCCTCAAAGCACCAGCGAACCGGTGCTCTGATACCACTTGTTAGATGTTGTGGCTAGTGATCTAGAGGGGGGGTGAATGGATCACCTCCTTGTTAACAAGGTTTTAAAAGATTTTTCCAGAGTTTTTAAAGATTAGCGGAAAAACACGGTCCCTAATCGACTTTTGTCTATTCTGGACCAACCAATAGAAGATCGGACATGTGATAAAGTGCTGGATTTGCAATTGAGATGTTAAAGACTTAAACACACAAGATGTAAAAGTATTGAATGCACCAATCACAAAAACCTTTTCCAATGAATCAAAACCGATTAAAAACGTAAATAGAGATGGAGAAGGAATACAATACAGAGAGATTTGGTAAGGAAGTTCCCCATGTTCGTCCTCGCGTGTGGGTACGTCTCCCTCTCAATTTCAAACCGAAATTGAGAACTTTTATATCGATATTGCTGAAATCGTCGTTTACAATGTTGTTATACAAAAACCAGAAATCTATACACCTAGATCTTCCTATTGTATGAACCTTCACTTGATCTGAGCCAAATCAAGATTCCCTTGCAAGTAATACAAACAATTCACCGGTTCCACGATCTATTTGCGAAATCTCCCAATTTCCAAACCTTACGCTGCGGCTGAATCTGTTTTGTAAACGTGATTGACAAACCTTCAAGAACACACCCGTTCTTAAAGGACAAACCAGATGGTTTTTCCTTGAAACCTTCTTTCACTCTTCAACTCAGCTAGATCATCGATCGTTCCGCTCAACGTTATCTCTTGATCCTCTAATTCACAGGACATCAATGATTATGTGTTGATGTTCTTGAATCAAAGTAATTGAGAAGATGATGAAGATGAATTTTCTCTTAGGTTTCAACCCTGCTCACAATTGAATGCACACCCAAAAACTTCTTTTCTTGATTGTGTTCTTCGATTTTCTTGACCTTGAATTCCCTTGCAATGTCTCTTAAGTTCACTGCACTAACAGAAACATATATATACTTGACAAAGTCTGTTAGAATAAAAACAGATTAATGCATCGATACAAAGTGAGAATGTATCGATACATGATGGTTTTTTACATTGTTATGTATCAATACATAATGGAATGAATCGATACATACTGAACCAATGCAAAAGAAACAGAGAAATGAAAACATAATGAATCGATGCATGTTGCGAATGTATCGATACATACCAGAAATTCCAGAATCATCTCTACAGCATGTATCGATGCATGTTGCGAATGTATCGATACATAGCAGAAACTCCAGAATCATCTCTACAACATGTATCGATGCATGTTGTGAATGTATCCATGCATTTGACTTAATTCAGAACTTCAAGGAAATTATGTATCGATACATCTTGCGAATGAATCGATACATACAGAAGCAAAATTCATATTTTTGTTTAAAACAAGACATGTGTTAAAATCTTGCAATGCATACAAAGTGTATGTTAAAAGCACAAACGCATAAAATTTACTATCATACAAAACTAAAGAGTTGCTCACAAAATTCAGGTCCAGCAATCTTGGTAGCAATGCAGCGTATGTCATGGGGATTGCCTCAAGCACCCTATTAGTCGGGCGAGTCTGCCTTGGCAGATAAGGCCTTTGTTGATAGTTGTTACGTTGTGGCTGCTGTTGTTGCTGTTGTTGTTGAGGTTGCACCTGTTGCACGGGGCTGGAAGGGATTGTGACAGCTGCCACTTTCTCATATGATCTTATATATCCTCGGCCCCGTCCTCGGCCAAACACAGCATTGGTTTCACCTTCCCTTCTTCTCGGGGGTCCGCTGAAAGCTTTTCTCACTCCACTCGAGTTGCTTGCACTTGTATCCTGAATCTTTCCCATCTTTAACAAAGTCTCAACCCTCTCTCCAGCAATTACTATATCATTGAACTTGGTAGCCGAACAAGACGCCAATATTTCGATAAACACACCTTGAATCCCCATGAACATATCAGCCATCTCATTCTCCAACAGTGGTGGTTGCACCCTGGCAGTGAGCTGACGCCACCTTTGAGCATATTCTTTAAACCCCTCCTTAGCAGTTTGAGACATGTCTTGCAATTGAGTGCGATTTGGAGCCATGTCCAAATTATACTGGTATTTCCTCACGAAAGCCTCTGCCAGGTCCTTCCAGCTCTTAATGTTGGCTCTACTTAGCTTCATATACCATTCTAAGGAGGCCCCAACCAGGCTGTCCTGGAAATAGTACATCCATAGCTTTTCATCATCAGTGTTGGCAGCAATCCTTCCTACAAAGGACTGAAGATGGGTCTTTGGACACGTTGTGCCGTTGTACTTCTCGAAAGTCGGGACCTTGAACTTGTAAGGGATTCTAACCCCTGGAACCAAGCCCAAGTCAGTAATGTCGAACCCCAAAGAGTTCGGGGATTGAATAGCCTTAATCTATTATGCCATCTCCTCAAACTTCCTGTTCATTTCAGCCCCCTGGCCTTCAGTTTCATCCAGCAGAGTGAACTGTTCGACTTGACCATCCATTTGTACATTGTTCAGTCCATCATTGATTATGGTAACCCCTGGCTGTGCTACAGGGATTTCAACTTGACGGGCGCCCGCACCGTTACGATTACCTCCATCAGCAGTATCGTTGTTCCTAGCTTGACTATTTTCAACCAACTCACGCAGACGTTCCTGATTCTGACCCATGCCTGCCATAAGGGTCATAAAATTGTCCATCCTCAACCTCAGGTTAGCTAAATCATCCTGCATTTGATCCATGACTCTTTCTCTATTGACTCTTGTGGGATATCTGTGTATGACTGGATGTTTTCGAACCTTCCTGGGAGCTATAGTGCCTGAAACAACAAGAACGTTAGAAACTGAAGCACTACCTGCAAAACAAACAAACATGTCATATGCATGCAATGTAACTGCTCATGTTCCCAAGTTTTTAGTATTTGCATGCCCCAGTTCTGGTATTTACTCCAGACAGCCACTTTCAGTATTAACTTTCAAACTTTCTCTTTGAAGAATGTTCCGATATTAGCAGTATCAGACAAATAAGCCTTGCACATTCAGAAATGATAATTTTCATATTAACACTGTATATCATGGACAAGCCACTGCCGGCCAAAAGTTAGAGCACAAACAGAAATATTCCCCGAAGAGTTACAAGCCATTACATGAATAAAAGACAAAAGACATAAAGCAAAACTCCTACAACAAGTCTGTAGGTAGTCTGAATCAAAAATAAACTAAACTAGAGACCCAGGCTCTTCTGCAACCACCTCTGATATGTTCTTCTTTACACCTGCTCTCAGCTTGAGCTCTTCAATCTCCTTACGTGCCTCCTCCAAGGCTAACTGGCTTTGTGCTAACTGCTGAGTCTTTTCCCTCCGAATGTTATGGACTTGCTCCACCTCTTCCTTCTTGAAGGCCATTTGCACCTCGAAGAACTCTTCTTTTTCTTTAAACTTCTTCTGCTCTTCCTCCCTTTGGCCTTGCAACCAAACAATGGATTGGCGACCTTCCTTGAGAGTCTTCAAAGTCTTTTTGCGTTCCGCTTCTCTTTTTGCTTCCATCATACCCATCCTTTGAAAGTGAGCTTCCCTTCCAGCAAAGTCTTTCTCTTTAGCTTCCAAAGAGGCTTGGATCTTCTGCAGTTTTCCTTCTGCTTCATTTTTGGCCCGGTTGGCAAGATGATACAGGTTGACCATTTCAGCATTCTCCACTCGAACTTCATGCAGCTGAGCTTCCAATTTCTTGTACTCTTCAAGGGAGACAGTACTCTGGCTTGGCACTTCTTTTGTATAAAGTGGAGCTTCTACTGAGAAAGGCATGAGAACTTCTTCTACATGTCTTTGCAACCATGCAGCAAAAGGGGGATACGTCTTGGGATCTACTCTGCCAAAGTCTTTCTTACCCTTCCTCATCCTGTGAGCCCAAGCCTGAGATGCTTGCAAAACTAACTCCTTGTTTCCTTCCACGGGAAAATACAAAGACTCAGTAAAATCTTCCATCTGTGGTGGATCTCTCAAAGGGTAACCAAATTGCTTCCTGGCTAATGTTGGATGATAACTGATCACACCCTTCCTTCCTAGCAAAGGAACTCCAGCAAATCTTCCACAACTGACCAGCAACTCTTTTCCTAGCAGATCTCTGTCATATCCCCAGGCTATATCCTCAGCATTTAACCCCATCAACCTTCTAGACCATCTCCACTCATCCCTCATCTCCTTGAAAACACCTGATTTTGGCAATTGCCTGGCAAACCACTCAGCAAACAATGAAGCACAGCAGCTCACTGGTCCACCTCTACCTTTCTCATTCCGGTAATGAACGTTGTAGTAGAATTCTCCTAACAGAGTTGGCACAGGATTTCCTTTAGCAAAGATAGAGATCACTTCCAAGCTTACAAATTCTTTCTCTCCTGGGAACAAGCTAGACCCATACACCATCAAAGCCAGCAAAGCACCAAAGTCACCCCATTTACCCTCTTTAGCATACTTCTCTGCCTCTAGTATGAGTACACTCCAAGGGAGTCCTTTGCCTTCACTATCCTTTAGAGCCTTCTTGACTGTAGCAGCTGGTAAACGACAAACCTTGGCTATGTCCTCTTCCCTAAGCACCACTTCAGACCCATAGAAAGGCAGGGTATCTCTGACTGGAACATTCAAAATACTGGAAATCTCCTCCAAGGTAGGAGCCAAGATGTAATCTGGAAACACAAAGCACCGCAACAGGGGGTCATAAAACTGAAGCAAGGTATGCAAACTGTCCTTGTGGTATGCAGTGGGTTTGTCCACATACTTCAATATCTGGCCATATCTCTTTCTGAAATTTCCCAAGACTTGGTCATTCATCAGACCTGCTAATTTCTGAACACTTCTGACTTCAGGTTGAAGAAAAGTATAGTGAACATTCTTTTTCCTTGGAATTCTTCTGATTTCTGCCATCTGGAGATAAGATTTACCAGAACTGGGAGCTGACTATGAACAATGACCTGAAAAATGGAAACATAAACAGTTAATGCAAGAATGATGTAAATGCAAATGCAATGCAGGCATATGATCAATCTGGGACCATCTGGATACTGGACACTGAACACAAGGACCCTCTGATCAACTTCAAACCAAGATCCTCTGAGTCACAACTCTCTGATAGAAATCTCAGAACCACAGTACCAAGAAAACCAGAACACCAGAACCATAGGACCAAAATCATAACAAGGACCACTGATAATGAGGGTATGTAGAGGCCAAGGGTTTCTGCAAACCTGTAAACCCCTCCCAATCTCACTGGCATGCTCCGGGTCAGACATCACGGACTCTCAAAGCCGAATAGCAATAATACTTTCACCATTTCCGAGAAATGGCTCATGACCAAATCAGGGAATCGGTTTGGCATTATATACTACGCAGGGAGGCCTCAGCTGAGTTAGGGAAAACAAGGTCATCTTATGCAAGTCCCAGGTGGGCCCTCGGATGCGAATGGGTTTGCCACACAATATGGTATGCCACTGCCATCACTAAAGAGGGATGTTTCCACAAGGTTCTCAATGATCGGTCCCCAACTGCACATAACTGTCAAGGTTATGAAATGAGAGAGGAAGATCCTCAAATCAAGACATTTCCAAGACGGTCGTAAATATGGGCGTGGAACTCACTACTACCCCCATGACAAGATCTCATGAGGCCAAAGTAGAACCACTCTAAGTCCTAAGGTGCTCTCGAGCCGTGGTAATGAGCTCATCTCTCAGAAACAATATCACCCAAGCCCACCAAACAGGAAATCCAGTCCAGACAGTCCAGTACATAATATAATGCAGAAAATAAATACTAAAAACTGTAAATAAAACTGTAAATAAACTGTAAATAAACAACAGCAAAATACAACACACAACAGCAAACAACCAACACCCAAAGAAACAGAAACAAACAAGCGCTAGGAGAGACTCAAAGGGGAACCAGAGATTCTGGGTTCGGTCCCCAGCAGAGTCGCCAGCTGTCGCTCCCTGGATTTCCATCCTGGTACAAACGCAAAAGTAGCGCGGAAAAGGTTAGAGTCGCCAGCCAGGCATTTTTATCCCGAAGGAACGGGAATGGTAATGCTACATAAACCAAAAGACAAGAAAAGGAAGGACACGGGTCCTGCGAACCAAAGAGACTGAGTTCGGGAGTCGGTTACGACCTGGGAAGGTATTAGCACCTCAGATCGTTCGACGTACCCGACGGGATCCACGCTTACAAAGAAAATGTTTCAAAGGGTGAAGAAATGAAAGTTGCTGCAAAAATGAGACTAGAACTAGAAAAGAAAAGAAAAGAAAGGGGGAAAATGTAGGGAAAATAAAAGAGTGTGCTCGAACGGGCCATACCCCGCTGCCTACGTACCTCATCGGGAAAATGAGGATCAGAGACGCCGTAGTTCCCCTAACTAGGGGTGGAAAGGAAATTGCTTGTGAATTAAGGCTTGAACTGCCTATGCCAATGCTTAGGTGTTGTAGGCTCGGAGCGAAGGAGATGAGAAAAGAATTCCCGAAGGAAAGACGCTTATTGTTTGTTTGTGTTTTTTATGAAGCTTTTTATGAGTGTGTCACAAGGAAGTGAACTCAAGCTCTTTTCCATGGAATGTGCACTTGTCACTACATTCCAAGATGGAATAATAGAACAAGAACACTCAAGTAAGGAGAAGATCCCCAAAACATGAACCCAGAGATTAAGGCCTAAGCTCACTAACTCATTAACTTATTAAGTTTTTTTTGGTATTTACAATGAAGAAGTGTTTTTTATAATTTTCTTGGTGAAGATGATATCTTGATCAGACTTGTGCATCACAAGATAAGCTTGTACTATCCCAAGATGGGAAGACTATAAGTATCTCATGGGATAAGGCTATTGCTCAAGGTATCACTTCAAACTTTATTAAGTGTCTTTTATGATTTTGTTTTGAGATGAGAAGAGAAGAGAAACCAAAAGTCTAATGGGGAACTAAAATATCCTAAGAGTTGTCATGCATGGAAATCCTAGGTTAGTGTGGTTTACTATCCTAAAGAAGAAAGAAAGAAAAAGAGAAGAAGAAGAAAAGAAGAAGAGAGAAGTAAGGCCTAAGCCCAACAATCAAAGGTTAGCACAAGTAAGACTAGGAAGAGAAGAGATAAGACTTGGAGATGTGGGAATCACATCCACACCTCTCACTTACCATAGCCCCTGAAATGGTTAGTGACATAAGCATACAAGCAAATCAAAATGAACATAATGTCATACCAACATCCTACAAACAGAAGTGAATTCATACACATAAATGCTCAATGACAATGCAAGTCACAAGAATGAGAAAAGAAGCACACAAGTTAATATGAGGCAACATGAATCACATGGCAAAGCAAAGCAAACTTAGTGAGATGCAAAGCAAAATAAACAAAACACAACCTCAAGGCACAAGACCAGAACCATAATCAAGTTAAAGAAGTGCTTAAGAAGCAAGAGAGATGAAAAGAAGAGAAGCACAAAGCCAAACAATCACATTATGGGAAGAAAGAAGCAAAGAAGTGAGGTGGATGCACAAAAGAAAGGGAGAACTTCAAAGGTAAACCAAATACAATATTTTCAAAACACAAACCCTAAACCAAGATCATAAAGGTATCAATGCCCTAAAGATACCCCAAATGAGATGAAGAAGTTGGCACAAGTGCCCTTCTAAGCTAAGGAGAGGACTTATGATCAAAAAGAAGCAAAATGGGACAAGTTAAGAACCAAAATTCAAATTAAATCAAGTATGGACCCAAAAATTCCACAACCTTGGACAAGAGACCTTCAATCATGATATAACAACATGCCAAAAGGATAGGAATAAATTCAGAAGCTATGCAAGTCAAATGAGGAGAAAAACATCAATTAGGGTTAAGAAACTTCCCTCACAAGTAAATGACCAAAACCACTTAAACAAGTTTCTAAAAATCAGGGCAAAAATCACACATGAAGAACACTCTATCAAGAGTCCAGAGCAAAAAGAACCACTCAAAAATTCAAAATGAGGATCACTATGGAAAATGAACAAGACAGCATGCTTAAAAAGGAATTAAAATGGATTAATTAAATGGTGTAATTAATTTACACGTGTCAGCATAAAATAAATGACAAATAAAAATATGAAAAATTAAAGAAAACTCAAATTGACATCCATGAATTATTTCATAATATTTTGACACTTAGAAGTATTTTTAAAAATTAAAAACCAAAATGATATTAAAAGAAATAAAAGGAAAAGAAAATAAAATGAGAAAAGGCTGGGAGGTGCGAAAAGCAGGGAATTCAGTTGAAATGATTTGGGCTCAGAGCAAAAGGGGGGTGCGGATAGTGGTACAAGCCCAATGGATCCTGCGCAGCACACAATTACAAGGTGGAAATTCAGGAAAAATATGAAAAACGCAGGCCAATGGATCAGGTGGAGAGCTGAGATTAGTCCATTCATTAATTGACGTGGCAAGGTGATTAGATCAGGAGAGAGTGAACACATTAGTTGCTATGGGGTGAGACACACAAACAATTAAAATAGAAACAGAAGCTCACGTGATGGGGAGGATGCCTCATTTATGAGGTGGCACAAACACACACGTCCAGATGACCAGATCCAAGTGTCAGGAGACCTTCTTCTTCCTCTAGAAACCATAAATGCACAGCCCAGAATCCGGTGACCGGAGCTAGGGCTCCGGCGCCGGAAAATGCATACAATAATCAAACAACAATACAAATGAACCAAAAGCTCCAGATTAGATAATTAAGTCACCCTGAGTTCAAATATGGCAATGGAATTCACAATAGGTCAAAGGATTTACTGGATCAAAGACAAACAGTTTTCACCATGAAAATTCAAAATCACATACCAAGCTCAATAATGCACCAAGTTTGAATCTAAAATAAGCAGAATGATCAGCACAAACAGAAGATCACAAAGAACACATCCATTTTCATTTCTAGATCTAAGAATTTTGAACTCACCCGAACTTGCAGATCTTAAAATAGC
Organism: Lathyrus aphaca; assembly: GCA_963966055.1. NCBI lineage: Eukaryota > Viridiplantae > Streptophyta > Magnoliopsida > Fabales > Fabaceae > Lathyrus > Lathyrus aphaca. The sequence continues at coordinate 199,240,896 of OZ014519.1, read as the reverse complement.
TTGTGATAAGCCAAGAAAATGCTGCCAATCCACTCCAAATGCACTCTAGTTGCAAAATAAATGCAACTAGAGCCTTGAAACTTGCTGGATTTAAGAGTGTGAGGCTTGCTGCCCTGAAATGGCAAGGTGATGAATCTTGAGAATTAGCTTGAACAATGGAGGGATTTGTGATCCTGAGCTCTCAAGGATGAAGGATCTGTGGTTGATTTGTGAAGAGAGCAAGTGAATGAAGAGATTCGAAAGAAATTGCAAAATGAGCCAAAACTTGAGAGTGATGAAATGAGAGAGATCTGGATCCTTCTAAAACCCTAATTTGCTTATAAATGAGGTCATGAGGAAATGCTGAAAGAATGAGAGCCTTTGCACGTGGGAAGAGAGTGTGTGAGAGATTTTGCAAAATTTGCAAATTTGTTGTGATATCATGAAACACTCATGCATTGCCTTGCTTCTTGCCCATGTGCATTCACAATCTGACCCTTGATTTTAAAACAAAATGATACTGGCCATTGGATGAAGGTGTCGCACAATTTTCATGATCATGCAAAAATTACACTTATGGAATAAAATTCTCATCATGCACGAATTTGGTGTAATTCTTGGAGAAAAATGACCTATTTGCATTGCATTGTAATATTGGAACCTTATTTGGTATGTACCAACACCCAAAAAATAGATTCATGATTTTTGCTTTGGTGCACAAATGAAAAATCAAGTTTTACCCTAGTTTTTATGAAATTTTCAAGGGCCCTATCTTCTTAACCATGAAGGATATGAAAAATTACTTGTACTTTTTGAAAATGGGAGACTTTAATCTCCAACTTTCATGTTTGACTTTGGTCCATTTGAAGAATTTTTCACTAAGTTATGCTCACTTGAAATTTAGGGCAAACACTTGCTAAAAATGGCATTTTCCATAACCAACTTCACACCAATTTTGCAAAACACCTCAAAACCTCATGATTCTTGATCTTTGATCTTGCCAAACCTCTTTTAACATTATAAGAACATCCCTTGGCTAGAAAAATGGGGTTGGACCCCTTGAAATCCCACAGTTGACTTTTCTAAGGCACAGTTGACCGGTTTCTTCATTTACAAGCAACTGAAGAAATGCTTGACTTCCACAAGGAATTTTCTCACCAAAATTCATCCCTAGGATCCTCTTAACATGTATAAGAATTTGCCCAAATGAAATGGCCAAAGTCTTGAGGTTTTCATGCTTGAAACTCAAACCCTAGTTTGGGACCATTGTGTAGGAGCTTTGCCTTAGCCTGGATTCCCTGATGATCTTCCAACCTTCTGAGATTTTGCAAATGAAATTTAACTTGTGAATGCAATTTAGACCCCTCATAGGACTTGTACAAATCCATTGGTCCCCTTGTCATAGCTTGTGATGCTTCAAGAACCCTCCATAGATGATCATATGCCTAATGCTAGGTCATGAGAAATGTTATGCCTCATCTTTCCATGCTAGGATGCCAAGAGTATGATATGTTCATGATGAATATGATGTGATATGATGCTTAAAATGAAGAGGGCAAATTTGGGGTGTTACACATACGAATGGATAAGTCTGGATTTTTGCTAGTGGATCTTACTAGGGTGGGGTACAAAGATGAGCCTTTTATTCTAGCATCTCAATCTAAACAAGTGTTTTATGTCAATGACCCGACGAGTACGAAATGGTCTATAGTGTTTTTATCTAACAGAGTGGTTGATGATAGCGGTGTAGATCAATGTGATATTGAGGTTGAGAATGAGTCATGCATTAGATGGAATGAGTTGGATAGAAATGATCAAGATGAGGATCTTATAACGGATGAGTCATATATTAGAAATGATCATAACGAGGGAATTTGGATCAATTTATTCGTCTACATTACTAAGAAACAAGTAATTAATATTCCAACCAAGAAAAGAAAGAAATGTTAGTGAAAGAGTGTCATACCCTAATTTTTGATCCTAAGATTTTTCGTATCTCATCTGCATTCCGCATACAAACAAGATCACGCACTGGTTCGTGTATCCTTCTTAGTTGCTGGTCTTTGTCTCTCAGGGGATCACCATGTTTTTACTTGCTTTATTTGTTTATATTTACTAACTTCTAACCAAAATACCAAAAAATATGTTGCAGTTGCTTCTTCTTCTTCTCTGTGTTGCAGGACTTCAAAGATAGGGCAGTGATTTTTAATTTAGAAGCGGTTGTTCAGTCACAATTCGATTCAGATGGGCGTTTGACCTAATATTGGTCAAACTATCAAAGATTGTTTCAACTACAAGTTATTTGTGCCAGTGGTTCATTTCTCAGACAGTGCGTATTTAAAAGTTCAAGTTGTTGTGCGTCAAGATTCATCAGTTTATCGAGAAGTGTTGCGTGTGAGGTTCAGTTTGTTCATCAGTTTATCAGTGGTGCATCTGTGGATTTATTTTCCTCAGTAATGATTCAAATCGTCAGGGAAATTTTCAGACGATTTCAGTGATTGTGGTTGATTTAGCAAGTTGCTCAGTGGTTCAGTAATGGTTGTTTTCATCAAGTGGCTTGTGAAAAAAAGTCAAGAATTTGTTGTGGGCTTAAGACCAGATTTCATCCATTATCCATTTTCCGATTAAACCATTTATTTTTATTTTCAATTTTTTTTCTATTATCCATCTCTATTCATTTTCTAATTCTTACCAATTATTCATTTTTCATTTCCATATTAAATTCACCTTTCAAAATTTCCATTCTTTTCGAATATCCATATTCCACCGATTTCCAATTAATCAAATTCCTTTATATTTCCAAATTTTAATCACCACAAATTAATTTCTTTTTATCATAAACCTTTTATTTTCATTTCTATTTCTTTTAAACCATAAAAAAAACAAATTATCAAAGCCTTTTTTTTCTTTTTTTTTTTGCTTAAGCCCATTTCATTTTTTAAAATATATAAAAAAAGAGAATAAAAAAAATAAAGGTTTTTTTAAGCCACTTGATGAAGCCATTTTATACAAAAGAAAACAAGTAGCCTACACTTCAACTTTCATCAGCCAGTTACATCAGATAACAGTCCAGCCGCTGCAACATAAGACTTCACCACGTCATCAACACAAAAAATGCATAATCTTTTTTCAGCCAAACAAGCCGTTTCCGCATTCACACGTGACTTCCATAAGCCATTCATAAGCACCACGCTACACAAACACCAAAACGCAACAACCACATGGCCAAAACGCAAGTTTAACACGAGAAACGCACGCGGAAAGCACATCACCATTCAAAACGCAGCAGTCTCAAAGCACACGCGTCCTGTAACATTCGAAACGCAAGGAAATGATACATGAAACGCAGCACAAGGTCACGCTGTGTTCATGACAAAAACGCAAATGAATAGCAAATAAAACGCACAAAAATTCAGCAGCAAACTCAAGCAGAAAATTTCACATGAACATGCTTTTCCCGTGCATCCAAAATGCAGCACAAAGCTACACAAAACGACAACTTCGCTCATTCCATTTCCTGCTATAAATTCAATTGTTCTCCTTCATTCAGGACCAAGCTTGAAAGCATACCAAACTTATGCAAAAATTTCACCACCACCATTCTTCAAGCTTCAACCTCCATTTTCATAAAAGTTCAAAAAAAATCCAAATCAATCCTTCAATTTGAATTCATCTTCATCAACAACAACTCAACACAAATTGGAAGCATAGGTATTTACGATTGAAGAGAAGTGACGACGCGGGTTTGTTCCTCTCGTTCCCGGCGCCAACGTCAGATGGAGAAAAGGAAGAAGAGGTCGAGGCCGACGATTTGAGAGAGAGATCCGCGAACGAGAGGTTCTCAAATTCAAAGAAATATTCGCGAAGCGTTTTGAACGGAGGGACAGCGTGATTTCATTGGAAATAGGTAGCGGCGGTGTTTTTTCTCTGAACACATGAATAGTGCCGATGACACTTTGTCTTTGGAAGAAGAAGTGTTACTTTTGTTTCATTTTTTTAGATTTTTCCTTCTATTTGTTTTTTAATTAGCAATGTGTTTGAGCTTTGGTAATGGACCATCGGATTGCTATCCATCATCCCAATCCTGCGTTGTACTCTCTCCATGATTTTTTTTTCTTCTTTCTCTTTTTCTTTTAAACATTTTTATAATTGTATTTTTCTCTCTTTTTTTGTTTCTTTTAGCATTTACTTATATTTGAATTCTTTTATTCTCATTAAAAAAAAAAGATCTTATGAAAATAACTTGAAAATATATTAGTGTTTCATTTGGTTTTCCTTTTTTTTGGTTTATATTCACTTTCCTCTTAATTTTTAATTGGTTGATTTTTGAATGGTTCTAAATGTTAGATCCATATTTTTCATCCTTTATTTTATTTTTTGGTCGATGAGATCTCGGATTCGTAGATTATTGGTTTTCGAAGAGGTTTAATATTCATTATTTCAAATCTATGGATGAATGATCATTTGGATCATTCTCCATACTTTGGGATCGTGATATGTTGCCTTCGATAAAACAATGTGAAATCTCGATTAAGATTAGACCGCTACCTTTTCTTTTCGTGCGACATGTTTTCGGAGAATGATCCATAATATCATTTCTCTAACATGTATTAGCACAAATATTTTCCTCCTTAATTGGTGGTGGCCGGCCTCATTTGTAGGGTAATTACTTCGTAAATTACTCGGCGATTGCTTAACATAGACCTAAACTTGTCCCGAATTCGGAATATGATCCAATTGGATCCGGTTGCCTCTCGATTTTGGTTATCTTTTTGTGGTTGTGTTTGATTAAGTTCATCATACCATTACTATGTAATTATTATTATACTACTAATATACTAACCATTTAAATTTAATCTCTCGCACCTTATCCTCTTTATTTCAATCTCTCGCTCCTTATCTCTTTTATTATGCTTTTATTATATTATATCATTCATCATATTGTTTATGTTTATATTGTTATACTTGTGATTTTTCCTTTGTCCATTTGGACACAAATACACTAATAACGGATTAAACATCTAAAAGATTTGTGACTTTTAATTTCGGACTATGGCCACTATCCTTAGCATTGGACTTGGAGTTGGACTTAGATTCTAGGATCATCCCCTTGCTTGAGCTATTATGGATTGAAGACTTTGGCTCCGATTGAGCTCACTTGTTCATGAAGATGCTCTTCCCTTAACTTTTACTTTCAAGTCTTAGGATAGTCCCTTCATCTCCTCCAATTTCTTAAATTTTCAAATCTTCTTCCTATTTTCAAAAACTTTCTTTGTTTTCAAACTTCAAACATTTTTGCAATCAAACCTTGACTTAGGTCAAGCGATTTTACCTTTTCATTTCATTTCTTAATAAATGCTAAACCACATAAGCATATCAAAACTTTCTTCTCAAAAACTTTAAAAACATTTAAACTCACTCAATTGTTTTTGTGCCTTTGTGCACTTTTATTTTCATATGTTTAGATATGATTCATTCTTTCTAGCGGAATTATTCGCTAAAGAATGACGACTTATCTCTACATTTTAAAATCAATTCAACTCATTGCTTCTTTTCACATTTTGTATCCACGAACTACGAGGTTTTGATCTCGCATTGCACTTTGTGGGTACGTAGGCATGAGACAATCGTCTCTTCAAACACAAAAATATTAAAAAAAACATTTCTCTTCTCATCTCTTCAATCTCTTTCAAACAAACAATTTTCAAACCAAAAAGCATTAAATATTTCAAAGGGCTCCCGTGGAGTACCACGGACATTTTGGGTGCGTAAAACCTTCCCATTGTGTAACCTATCCCCTTACCCGTTCTCTGTTTGATTCTTTTAGCTTTTGCTTTTAGATTCATTAGGTTTTATTCGCTCTTTTTCCCTTTTCCATTTGGAATAAAATAAAAGCGCGGTGGCGTCTCTGTTTACCTTGAGTTAAGTTAGCTAATAGCTTACACTCATGATTTTACCGCTACAGAAAAGTGGCAACTCTGCTGGGGAGTCAATCTCTAAGTGGATTCGGCCTACTTTGATTTATTTACTGCTTTAGTTTGATTTTTTTTTTACTTGGTTGTTCTGTTTCGGTTTTGGTGATCCTCTGTGAGATAGATTCTAACCCTGATCTGAGTGGAATTTATGATAGGACGGCGATATTCGAAGCGATACGCGATGGAGTAGTCCAAAGCGATGTCAATTTGATAATCTCCACTCGGTTAGGCTCTCTTGGATTATCAATGTCATGACGAGTAATCGTACGTGGCATTATTTTCCGACCTTGAGCTGATCATACTGAGGACCGTAGAACCCTTAACCAATCCAAGCCAATTTAGGAACGTAGCGCGGAAACTATCTGGGTGTAAACCTAAGGTGGTTGTCACACGATACTACACTCGGACGAGGTCTATTTTAAGAATGTTATCGGTTGGGGAGTAATCCAACGTACCGATAATATTCTAAAGATGGTTGTTAACTCTGGGCACCTCTGTTAGCAACCTTTTGGTTTTTTGCAAGTATAATGAAGACAAAACCTTAGTACTTACCTGTGTGGGTTGTTGGTTCTTATCCCTTGACTCCATGCTCGTGATTCGAACCTTTGAACCTATGTGCTTTGCGTGATCTTGTTTGTGGTTGTTGCATCTACATATTCATCATGATCATCATCACAACCATTTTTCAAGGAAAATAATTCCGATTATTGCAAATGTTAGAAAGAATAAATATTCCTTTTTGTCAAGATTTTTTCATGACCGTATTCTCGATGTTGACCATGTTTGCAATAATTGAGTTGTTTTTCTGAAAATGTAAGTGAACATTGCATATCATTGCATCCTCGCATATTCTTGCGTTCATCCGAGTTGTGTGGGAACTCATCCCGGTTGTTTCTTTCCTCAGTTGTCTATTGATCCGTCAAGTTGTTTCCTCAACACAGATACGGTACTAGAGTTGCTAACAGATTGAGAGCTATCAGATTGAGAATGGAACACCAAGAATAGCATAACATGGAAGTCCGGATGGAGATTGATGAGTTGAAGGCTGATATGACTAGGCTCACTGAAATGATGCAAGTTCTGATTGCTCGAGGTGAACCACCTCAAAGGACTGTTATCTCTGAAGTTTTTACTGCTGTTGTTGACCCTCCTGTTATTCAGCAACCGGTTTCTACTTGGCCAGATTTTGGGTTACCTCCGGATTATGTGCCAGTTTCTGCTACTTCTCAAATGGGTGGTCCATCTGTTGTGCCAGTCTTTTCAGCTCCGACTTTTGTCGAACCTTAACCTGTTGTGCACACTACTGCTCAGACTACTTATCAGAATTCTCCTTTCTTGTACCAAGCTGCTAGTCCACAAGCTGAACGTCAGGGTGAACCTGGATATATGGATGAAGTTAGAGAGCAATGTTTGACTCTTGAGAAAAGGGTAAGAGGTCTAGAAGGAAAAGATGTCTTTGGTTCTGCTGCAATAGACATGTGTTCGGTTTCCGACTTGGTTCTTCCTGATAAGTTCAAGGTTCCTGTATTCGAGAAATACAATGGTCATACTTGTCCAAAGATTCATTTGCTGATGTATTGTCGCAAAATGGCTGCACATGCCAAAGATGACAAGCTGCTTATTCACTGTTTTCAAGATAGTCTGAGTGGTGCTTCTATGAAGTGGTATGTAGGACTTGAGAAGAGTCACATCTGAAGCTGGAAGGATTTGTCTGATGCTTTTGTAAGACTGTATAAGTACAATCTGGACATGGCGCCTGACCGTCGTCAACTTCAAAACATGTCACAGAAAGAGAAAGAATCATTCAAAGAGTACGCTCAGCGTTGGAGAGAGCTAGCTGCTCAAGTAGAGCCACCTTTGGCCGAAAAGGAATTAACTGGTTTGTTCATGGACACTCTTCAACCGTTCTTTTGGGAGAAAATGGTAGGAAGTGTTTCATCTGGTTTTTCTGACTTAGTCACTATTGGAGAAAGATTAGAGGAAGGTATCAAGAAAGGAAAAATTACCAACTCTGAATCTTCTAATGCTGCAAGAAAGTCTTTTGGGAACTTTCAAAAGAGAAGAGATGGTGATGCTTATGTTGTTTCAACTGAGAGGAGACCTTATCGCCCGCAACAACGATATGTTCAACCATATGTAGCTGCAATTGCTCCTGTTGTTAAAACTCAACCTGCTCAAACTCAAGTTCAAATTCAAGCTCAACCAGCTCAAGCTCAAGTTCAAATTCGAGCTCAAGCTCAGGCTCCTCATCCTGCTGCTGGACAAAATCAGTATCGCAATAGGCCAAACTTTGATCATATCCCGATGCCTTACACTGATTTGTTTCCTTCCTTGATTAAGAGTGGTTTAATTACTACTAGGCCTCCGCCTCCTGTTCCAAATCCTCTTCCGGTTGGTTATAGATCGGATCTTCGCTGCGAGTTTCATCAAGGTGGAATTGGTCATGACTTGGAACATTGCTTTGCATTGAAGGCTAAAGTGCAAGAACTTATCAGGAACAACATCATTTCCTTTAATGACACAAATCCCAATGTTGTCAACAATCCTTTGCCGGAGCATGAGAAGTGAATCTTCTAGAAGAATTCAACAGTCAAATTTTCTTCAAGGCCAGAATATCAGACGGGACAACGCATCCTTGTTGTTGATGGATAACTAGGCCATTGTTTCTTTATGTTTGCATTTTTCTTCAATCGTATTAAGTTGTTTGCTTTTAAACTCTGTTTGTACTTTCATGTTGGTTTTAATAAAATGAGCATTGCTTTGTTTTGGTTCAATTTCATTTACTATTTGCATCTATATGCTTTATATTTCAAGTTCATTTTCTTTTCTCAATTTTTTACAACGATTGGAGGGAGGATGATGAAAACGAGATACCCATAATTGTTGTTGGTATGCTTTCAATTGAGACTTGGCTGATGATATACAGGCATTGTTTCAAATCTCAAACACTAGAGAAATAAGGAAGTTAATCCTTTGTCAACCCCTTTGAGCCTTGAAGTTGGAGTTTCTTTGTATTCGAAAAAACCCGCAATTTTAACAGGGGGATGGGTAGTTCTCAATTAATTTGAATGTGCATTCAAGTACGAGAGAATCATTCAAGACACCTTTCAATAAAGGTTGCAATCTCAAGCTTTCCTTCACACACATCAAAGAAGTGTTGAAAATGTCTCTCAATTCAAAAGCCAATGATGGTTCGTCGTAATCATTAAGCCGTGCAGTCATCATCTTTCAAAAAAAATGATATTGAAAAAAAAAATTATTGAAAAAAAGAAAAGCCCGCTAAGTCAAAACCTATGAAGGAGACTTAGACAAAAAAAACCGGGGCATCCCGCTGACTGTAAGTTCAAATGATACAGTTCAGGCAAAAGTTAGGGACAATAAAAAGAAATATTTGTCAAGAGGTCATCAAAATCCTCAACAAAAATAAGATGAGTTGATCAAAGCCCTCATTAGAAATAACAAGAGAGGAAGAGGTGACTGCTATCTCAAAATCCTTTGGCTTATGAACCATCTTCATCTGTGCAATCCCAAATATATTGGAACTTGAATACATAGGCTGAATTAATTAAATGTAGGACTGGAGTTCATCACGAAGTTGGGTTGGGTACAAATAAGTTTTGAGCCTATATCCTTTGTTTCATAAACCATGAACCAGACCACGTTACAACCTTCAAAATGTCCTAATTGAATTCAGGTTTCTTTTGAAAAGCATACTACAACAAGGTTGCGTAAACTGACTCCCAAGTTCATTACCAATCATTTGTTTTTTATCTTTGCTTTACCTTTAATTTTGTCTCAACCGTCGGGTTTTGACAATGTTTTCATTTACTTTACATCAATAAATTCCATTCCAAAAATGATTCTTGATTTCAAACTTTGCATTGAACTTTGCATTAAAATTACCAGGTTTGTAAAAACACTTTTTATTTACAAATAAACTTTCATCATCAAGGAATTTTCAAACAGTTAAGAAACTCGGTCAGTGATCTTATCAGGGGGCAAGTTCTTCTCAGTTCCTATGGTTCAAGGTTGGCTGTTCATTGCAAGTTGTTCTCAGATTTGGTTAGTCAGAAGATTCTCTGCAAGTTTCATATTGGGTTATTTTCTCAAGGACTGAAGCCATGATCAGTTTATTCTTCTCAACAGTTACTTCAAAGATCTGAGTATTTTCTCCGACAGTAGTCAAGGACTGAATCCATTATCAGTTTACCTTCATCAGTCATTGAACTTGGGGCAATCTTCTTCAAGAATCCCCAAGCAGCTTTGCATGACTTCTCTCAAAAGATTTTCAACTTGGTACAGTTTACTGGTGTGACGGAGGTTTTTTCGGAAGTAGCAACTCTAATTTCCGAGCAGAATGGCAGTGATCTCCGTGTTGAGGAATCAGTCTTCCAGCTTTTCCACTCCTCTAAGAGTCTAAACTGGTTGTCAGCATTTTCTCTCATATTATTTTCTTGGGTGTGTTATTCCTCATTCTTGTTAACGTTTGCATATTTGAGTGCGTTATTCCTCATTATGCATTTTCTTGGGTGTGTTATTCCCCAGCTTTGTATACATTTGCATATTTGAGTGTTTTAGTCCTCATTATGCATGTTCTTGGGTGGTTTAGTCCCCATTTTTGTAAATGTCCGCATACTGAGTGTTTTAGTCCTCATATGCATTTCTCGAAGTCTTGTTGTTTTCAACTTCTTACTTTTTGGTCAAAGTCCAACTCACTTGGCATTTGTCTATCTCTCCAGAACCTTTTCTTCACCTACTTGTTGTGTCTTCTCAGATATTACACCCTTTTTATCCGATTGCCATTCTCGGATGTCCATAGTGAAGTCATCATTGATTTGATGTACTGTCCCGGACCTTTTTCCCATCTCATTCAGTTCTGTTCCTGAATGTTGGGATTCACATTTTATCCAATTGTTATTCTTGGATGTTGTGATCACTTTCCTTCCTATTTCCATTCTCGGATGTCCATAGTGAAGTCATCATTGATTTGATGTACTGTCCCGGACCTTTTTTTCCATCTCATTCAGTTCTGTTCCTGAATGTTGTGATTCACATTTTATCCGATTGCTATTCTTGGATGTTGTGATCATTTTCCTTCTGATTGCCATTCTCGGATTTCCATGTTGGAGTCATCATTGAATTGATGTATTTTCCCAAACTTTTCCCATTTCATTCAGTTCTGTTCCTGAATGTTGTGATTCACTTTTTATCTGATTGCTATTCTCAGATGTTGTGATTACCTTTTATCCGATGCCATTCTCGGATATCCCTATTATAGTCAGTAATGTCATCCCCGGATGCTTCTGATATACTTTTTTCGGGACTGTTCTCACTTCATTCAGTGCCATTCCTGGAGGTTGTGATTCTTCCTGTCCAATTGCCATTCTTGGACATTTTCGTCTTGGCTGAGCCATGAGTTGGTCTCTAGCATGTTGTTTTTCCCGTCGGAGTCTTATTCTCCTCATCCCCAACGTTTATTATTTTTCATGTGTCGTCTTATCCCTCACAGATTTCTCTGCATTTCACATATTTTCTCTGCATTCCATATACATTTCATAATATTCTCATAACACTTCATATGCTTTCATAACATTTTCATATCATTTCATAAACATTTCATATGCTTTCGTAACATTTTCATCTGCATTTTCATATACATTTCATTTTCTTTCATATCATTTGCATATCATTTCCATATCATTTCATATCATTTGTTTCATTTCATTTCATTCCAGTTTTTGGCATCTTAGGATCAAAAATTGGGTTTTTTGATATTTAAGTATCTTCCATCTTGTCGAAACGAAGATTTCAATCTTCATTATCTCTGGATTGAAGAAAGTTAAATAGGGGCATCTGTCATACCCTAATTTTTGACCTTAAGATTTTTCGCATCTCATCTGCATTCCGCATAAAAACAAGATCACGCACTGGTTCATGTATCCTTCTTAGTTGCAGGTCTTTGTCTCTCAGGGGATCACCGTGTTTTTACTTGCTTTATTTGTTTATATTTACTAACTTCTAACCAAAATACCAAAAAAATATGTTGCAGTTTCTTCTTCTTCTCTGTGTTGCAGGACTTCAAAGATAGGGCAGTGATTTTTAATTCAGAAGCAGTTGTTCAGTCACAATTTGATTCAGATGGACGTTTGACCTAATATTGGTCAAACTATCAAAGATTGTTTCAAATACAATTTATTTGTGCTAGTGGTTCATTTCTCAGACAGTGCGTATTCAAAATTTCAAGTTGTTGTGCATCAAGATTCATCAGTTTATCGAGAAGTGTTGCGTGTGAGGTTCAGTTTGTTCATCAGTTTATCAGTGGTGCATTTGTGGATTTATTTTCCTCAGTACTGATTCAAATCGTCAGGGCAATTTTCAGACGATTTCAGTGATTGTGGTTGATTTAGCAAGTTGCTCAGTGGTTCAGTAATGGTTGTTTTCACCAAGTGGCTTGTGAAAAAAAGTCAAGAATTTGTTGTGGGCTTAAGACCAGATTTCATCCATTATCCATTTTTCGATTAAACCATTTATTTTTATTTTCAATTTTTTTTTCTATTATCAATCTCTATTCATTTTCTAATTCTTACCAATTATTCATTTTTCATTTCCATATTAAATTCACCTTTCAAAATTTCCATTCTTTTCGAATATCCATATTCCACCGATTTCCAATTAATCAAATTCCTTTATATTTCCAAAATTTAATCACCACAAATTAATTTCTTTTTATCATAAACCTTTTATTTTCATTTCTATTTCTTTTAAACCATAAAAAAAAAAAATTATCAAAGCCTTTCTTTTTTTCTTTTTTTGCTTAAGCCCATTTATTTTCAGCCCATTTCATTTTTTAAAATATATATAAAAAGAGAATAAAAAAATAAGGTTTTTTTAAGCCACACTATGAAGCCATTTTATACAAAAGAAAACAAGTTGCCTACACTTCAACTTTCATCAGCCAGCTACATCAGCTAACAGTCCAGCTGCTACAACACAAGACTTCACCACGTCATCAACACAAAAAATGCATAAGCTTTTTTCAGCCAAACAAGCAGTTTTCGTATTCACACGTGACTTCCATAAGCCATTCATAAGCACCACGCTGCACAAGCACCAAAACGCAACAACCACAGGGCCAAAACGCAAGTTTAACACGAGAAACGCACGCGGAAAGCACATCACCATTCAAAACGCAGCAGTCTCAAAGCACACGTGTCCTGTAACATTCGAAACGCAAGGAAATGATACATGAAACGCAGCACAAGGTCACGCTGTGTTCATGACAAAACCGCAAATGAATAGCAAATAAAACGCACAAAAATTCAGCAGCAAACTCAAGCAGAAAATTTCACATGAACATGTTTTTCCCGTGCATCCAAAATGCAGCACAAAGCTACACAAATCGACAACTTCGCTCATTCCATTTCCTGCTATAAATTCAACTGTTCTCCTTCATTCAGGACCAAGCTTGAAAGCATACCAAACTTATGCAAAAATTTCACCACCACCATTCTTCAAGCTTCAACCTCCATTTTCATAAAAGTTCAAAAAAAATCCAAATCAATCCTTCAATTTGAATTCATCTTCATCAACAACAACTCAACACAAATTGGAAGCATAGGTATTTGCGATTGAAGAGAAGTGACGACGCGGGTTTGTTCCTCTCGTTCCCGGCGCCAACGTCAGATGGAGAAAAGGAAGAAGAGGTCGAGGCCGACGATTTGAGAGAGATATCCGCGAACGAGAGGTTCTCAGATTCAAAGAAATATTCGCAAAGCGTTTTGAACGAAAGGACAGCGTGATTTCATTGGAAATAGGTAGCGGCGGTGTTTTTTCTCTGAACGCGTGAATAGTGCCGATGACACTTTGTCTTTGGAAGAAGAAGTGTTACTTTTGTTTCATTTTTTTAGATTTTTCCTTCTATTTGTTTTTTAATTAGCAATGTGTTTGGGCTTTGGTAATGGACCATCGGATTGCTATCCATCATCCCAATCCTGCGTTGTACTCTCTCCATGATTTTTTTTCTTCTTTCTCTTTTTCTTTTAAACATTTTTATAATTGTATTTTTTTCTCTTTTTTTATTTCTTTTAGCATTTACTTATATTTGAATTCTTTTATTCTCATTAAAAAAAAGATCTTATGAAAATAACTTGAAAATATATTAATGTTTCATTTGGTTTTCCTTTTTTTTTGTTTATATTCACTTTCCTCTTAATTTTTAACTGGTTGATTTTTGAATGGTTCTAAATGTTAGATCCATATTTTTTATCCTTTATTTTATTTTTTGGTCGATGAGATCTCGGATTCGTAGATTATTGGTTTTCGAAGAGGTTTAATCTTCATTATTTCAATACTTTGGGATCGTGATAGGTTGCCTTCGATAAAACAATGTGAAATCTCGATTAAGATTAGACCGCTACCTTTTCTTTTCGTGCGACATGTTTTCGGAGAATGATCCATAATATCATTTCTCTAACATGTATTAGCACAAATATTTTCCTCCTTAATTGGTGGTGGCCGGCCTCATTTATAGGGTAATTACTTCGTAAATTACTCGGCGATTGGATCCAGTTGGATCCGGTTGCCTCTCGATTTTGGTTATTTTTTTGTGGTTGTGTTTGATTAAGTTCATCATACCATTACTATGTAATTATTATTATACTACTAATATACTAACCATTTAAATTCAATCTCTCGCACCTTATCCTCTTTATTTCAATCTCTCGCTCCTTATCTCTTTTATTATGCTTTTATTATATTATATCATTCATCATATTGTTTATGTTTATATTGTTATACTTGTGATTTTTCCTTTGTCCATTTGGACACAAAAACACTAATAACGGATTAAACATCTAAAAGATTTGTGACTTTTAATTTCGAACTATGCCCACTATCCTTAGCATTGGACTTGGAGTTGGACTTAGATTCTAGGATCATCCCCTTGCTTGAGCTATTATGGATTTAAGACTTTGGCTCCGATTGAGCTCACTTGTTCATGAAGATGGAAATCCCATTGTTTCGAAAGAATGTTCACCATACGGTTTGGATGCTCTTCCCTTAACTTTTACTTTCAAGTCTTAGGATAGTCCCTTCATCTCCTCCCATTTCTTAAATTTTCAAATCTTCTTCCTATTTTCAAAAACTTTCTTTGTTTTCAAACTTCAAACATTTTCGCAATCAAACCTTGACTTAGGTCAAGCGATTTTACCTTTTCATTTCATTTCTTAATAAATGCTAAACCACATAAGCATATCAAAACTTTCTTCTCAAAAACTTTAAAAACATTTAAACTCACTCAATTGTTTTTGTGCCTTTGTGCACTTTTCTTTTCATATGTTTAGATATGATTCATTCTTTCTAGCGGAATTATTCGCTAAAGAATGACGACTTATCTCTACATTTTAAAATCAATTCAACTCATTGCTTCTTTTCACATTTTGTATCCACGAACTAAGAGGTTTTGATCTTGCATTGCACTTTGTGGGTACGTAGGCATGAGACAATCGTCTCTTCAAACACAAAAATATTAAAAAACATTTCTCTTCTCATCTCTTCAATCTCTTTCAAAAAAACCATTTTCAAACCAAAAAGCAGTAAATATTTCAAAGGGCTCCCGTGGAGTACCACAGACACTTTGGGTGCGTAAAACCTTCCCATTGTGTAACCTATCCCCTTACCCGTTCTCTGTTTGATTCTTTTAGCTTTTGCTTTTAGATTCATTAGGTTTTATTCGCTCTTTTTCCCTTTTCCATTTGGAATAAAATAAAAGCGCGGTGGCGACTCTGTTTACATTGAGTTAAGTTAGCTAATAGCTTACACTCATGATTTTACCGCTACAAAGAGGTAATATAAAAAAATATTATATATTATGTCATTTTCAATAAATTTATATGCTTTTACTAATTTTTCATAATTTATATTTGATATCCTTGGTTTCTTTATTTTTCATTTTCAATTGATTTCATTATAATTTATATTTGATATCCTTGGTTTCTTTATTTTTCATTTTCAATTGCTTTCATTATAATTTATATTTAATATCCTTGGTTTCTTTACTACAGGTTAGATATGGCCACTAACGATGATCACCCACATGATGATGATTCTATGCATGAAGGAGGTAATAAAAAGGTATCTACGAAAGACGAGATTAGAAGAGGCATAATAGTGATGAAGAAAGTGATCCTGGTAGAGACTGATGCATCATTTTAGATGTGCATTGGAGCCCACATGGGCAGCTTATAGAACCTAACGGTCATACCTTGACTAGTTTCATTAGTGCACTATTAAGGAATGAGATTCCAATTACTTGTGATGATTGGAGAAATAAACATTTGAAAGAAGCCAAAGACAAACTCTGGAGTGAGATAAAGGTATAATAATTATGTCTTTAATTATGCGAACTAATTATGTCTTTTAAATTACTTGTACTAATGCACAATGTGTATGTTTTTCTTAGAGGTGTTTCAATATCGAAGATGATAGAAGAGATTTTTGTCTTAAATTGGCCGGAAAGCTACTAAGAGGGTTTAAAACATTTTTATCATCCAAGTATCTTAGGGATGAAGACTGTAATCATGTTGATGCGGAGCTTCCAAAGAAATATGAAAGTTTGATTTCACAAAATGAATAGGACACGTTTAAATCCAAACGAAAAACCCCGGAATTTAAAAGAATAAGTGAAACAAATTGGGAAAGAGCATCAAGTCCCGTGTATCAATATAGAAAAGGATGTGTCGAATATGAACGCTTAGAATAATCTATCGTAAGTATCTATAAATTGCAATAATATATTTGTTCATCATGAGTCATATTTGATCATATGTTTTTACTTAATGTGTAGTTGCAAAAGGAGAAAAGTTCTGAAACATCTCTTCCTGCACATGTTTTGTGGAAGCAAGCTCATGTGGGCAAGTCTGGAGTTGCTAAAGAAGATGTTCTACAAGTATATGATAAATGTGTAAGTAGAACATTATTTCTTTAATTAAATCAAAACTTTATTAACAAATATTTGACAAATATTCGATATTCATCTGATTTTCAGGAGACACTATCTCAGTCTTTATCTCCAAATGATACTAGGAGCATACTTAGTCGAGAATTAGATGTTTGTGAGTATTCGGGTCGGGTGAGGGGTAAGGGATATGGGATCACTCCGACCTCCTTGAGTATTATAAAATGAAACGCTCCTAGTAACAAAGAACTTCAGCTAAAATTGGAAGCACTGGAAGCTGAAGTTCGTGAATTAAGAAAAGAAAAAAAGAAAGTAGCGCTTCAACATGTTTTAAAGATGGTTCGGACAAAGATAATATCAATTGTAACTTTCAACCGAATATTCCAGAGGTAATTATATTTATTTTTATGAAATTAAATTATTAGCTTAAATTATTTAATTGACATATATACAAATTAACAATATTGTCATATTTATTATTGGTTTTAGGGCATTTCCCTTTGTCAGCTATACTTATCGTCACCGGCATATCGGATGGTTGGCAAGGGAAAAATTTATAACATTATGGATCAATCACTTCACACTAACCCTCTCCCTCCTGGATGTTTGAAAGTATCGGTTGAAATTTTTGTAGAGCCGAATGCATTATTACCATATCCCGACAATGTTTCGGATGCAACAACGGTGGAACAAGCAATAGGTACATTTGTTGCATGGCCAACAAGCCTCATTAGCGTCAGATATGAGGTATGCCTAAAACCATTATGAACCTTTGTTAACCTTATTGTGTAGATTCAAAGTTTTTACGCGCATTTTACTAACATTTTTTACATGGTAATGTTAATTAGACTCCAACAAGATCCAAAGGAATAGATAAGGGGATTCCGCGGCATACCGAGTCCGTTGTTTCAAAAAAAGAGGTACATCACATTTTTACGCGCATTTTACTAACATTATGAACCTTTGTTAACCATAATGTGTAGATTCAATGTTAAACTCGTGATCGTATACTTCATCTAACTAATTATATGATACTTAGCTTCATGGTAATGAGATTAGCAACGTCTCCACACAATAAAAGGTTGGTGTTAAGAAGACCGCGACTAGAAAAAACCTACCTCCAAGTATAGGTCTTGCCTTCAGACGTTTTTAGAATTGACAGATATTCCGACCGGAGGTATTCGTCTTATACATATGGAGGAAGGTATTTTTGGCTTTGAATATGAACAATCAATTGGTAATGAAGAATTTTTGCAAGTTTTTCGTCATGAAGAATTAGGCGTCAATGTTGTCAATACATACATGAGGCATATCCGATCTACTTTATTATATTAATTGAACAACTTATTTACTTTATGTTTTAAATGAATAGTCTAATGTTAATGATGTTTTTATTTAAGGTTTTTGTATGACAAAGTGATGCGCCCAAGTGGATTGGATGAAAGATTTGCATTCATAAGCTCCATGGCCATCAACTTAAGTTTAATCGTAAGTAAACCATATGAGGTCATGGTGTACGTACGCAACTTCTTCATGGCCAACAAAGATACAGAAAAGTTGTTCTTTTTACCGTTTAATATCAGGTTAGATTTTCATTCTAAATTCATCTATTATATTTTTTTGTATTTTGACATCGTGTAGAAAGTTTCCATCTAACATTTGTTTAATCTTACAGTGGACATTGGTTGTTGGTCGCAATTTACCCTATCAGAGAATTTGTTTATTATCTAGACTCGTTAGGAAATGATTGGACAACATACTCGGATATGAAGAACATGATTGACACGTAAGTGAGATTCTTCTAAATATTCATGTGTGTATTTATTTATTTATGTGAATTTTTCTAAATTTTCATTTATATTTTATTTGCATTATACAAGCTTTTCGAGCCCAACGAGATATCCAAGTATCAAAGAGGAGATCCAACAACATTACATGGATAAAAGTGGCGGTATATTAATTATCACATTTTTTATTATAGTAGTGATGATACTTGATAAAACTTAGGATTTATCCATATTTTCTTTTCATGTGTAGTGTCCTCGACAACGTAATGGTATAGATTGCGGATATTTCATGTTGAGGTTTATGAAAGAAACTCTTTTTTTGGACCGATTAGATATTCTGATCGATGTATGTATTTCTAACTTATGAGTTATTTTAATATTTAACACATATTTATCATATAATTAAATAGTTGAAACTAAATCAAACTATGTTATATTATTATGTAGTACTTTGATGAATTCAAGTGTGCATATTATTCAAGAGATCATTTGGAAGAAATTAAAGAGGATTGGTGTCAATTCATTATGGAGCTCGAAGTGTTAAGGTATATTGTACTCTTACTTTAATTGATGAAACTTTTGAGTATGTGTATGTAACTATAGACATATTGATTATGACTTGTTTTAATTGATCAATTACAATATTTTTGTGTTGTTTCAGGTTATAGTATAGTTGGATGAAAATGTATAGCTCGGAGTGTTATCACATTTTTGTTTATGTAGATTTCATTTGAAGAAAAATGTATAGTTGGATGAAATGATTTGTAAAAACTATGTTGTATATTTAAATTGGTGCATAAATTGGTATGTTTGTATAAATTGTTTCAGAGATATTGGTTTGAAAATCTAATTGTTTTGTATATATAAATCGGTGCCTAAATTGATACGTTTAAATAGGCAAATTTGGTGCAAATTCTAGTTGGAATGAACAAGTACAAATTCTGGTTTAAAAATCAGGTGAAAAATTTGGATACAAAACAAGTGCCTATAATTTGGCAAATCCAGACAGCGCTTTTTATAGGAAAATATTTTAAAAGTTTCGTATACCTTAGATAGCACTTTCAACCAAAAGTGTTGTCTAAGGTGGGGTTTAGAAAGCCCTTTCATTAAAAGCGTTGTCTAAGGTGGGGTTTAGAAAGCGCTTTTAGTGAAAGCGTTGTCTAAGGTATACCATAAAAATAAAAATAAAGCGTTGTCTAAGGTATATTAAAAAAAGGAAAAAAGTGTTGTCTAAAGTGGGGTTTAGAAAGTGCTTTTGACAATAAAAGCATAATATAAAGCACCTTTAGACAGCGCTTTTGACATTAACCAAAGCGATGTCTAAACCTTTAGCAATGCAGGTATAGAAAGCGCTTTAAAGCGCTGTCTAAGGGAAAAAGCGTTGTCTAATGTCTTTTATGGCATATTGTAAGGGTTTGACGTTGTCTAGTATGAATGGTGGTATGATAATAGAAATGCCAGCTAATGGTTTTGTTACTACTATATATCTGTGTTTGAAGTGTCCTTTGACTATTTTTGAGAAGGACTTATTGATGGATCTGGTGTGCTTACCTTTACGCCAAATTGATGTTATTCATGGAATAAACTGGCTAGAGTGCAACTTTGTGCATATCAATTGTTATACGAAGACCATGGAGTTTCCTGAAGTTGGTGATCATGGTGAATTGATGTTCTTGATGGCTAAGAAAGTAGATGAACTGTTAGAAGATGAAGCTCATATGTTTGCAATGTTTTCATCATTGCAAGTCGAAGGGAAGACTTCGAGTGTTGAGTTACCGGTTGTTCAAGAATTTCCAGATGTGTTTCCAGAGGACATAAGTGATTTGCCTCCAGAACATGAAGTTGAATTTGCAGTGGATTTATTACCTGGTACTAGTCTTGTGTCTATGGCTTCGTATTGGATGTCTACTTTAGAATTGAGTGAGTTAAAGAAACTACTGGAAGAATTGTTAGAAAAGATGTTTGTTCGACCTAGTGTTTCTCCGTGGGGTGCTCCTATGTTGTTGGTCAAGAAGAAGGATGGTAGTATGAAGTTATGTGTTGATTATCGACAATTGAATAAAGTTACTATTAAGAACAAGTATCCACTTCCGAGGATCTACGACTTGATGGATCAGTTGGTGGGAGCTTGTGTGTTCAGCAAGATTGATCTTAGATCTGGTTACCATCAGATTTGTGTTAAGTCTGATGATATTCTGAAGATAACTTTCAGGACGAGATATGGTCATTATAAGTACATGGTGATATCGTTTGGTGTATCCAATGCACCTGGTGTGTTCATGGAGTACATTAATTGAATTTTCCATGAGTACTTGGATAAATTTGTGGTAGTTTTTATTGATGATATCCTGATTTATTCCAAGACAGAAGAGGAACATGCAGGGCGTTTGAGGATTGTGATGCAAGTGTTGCGAGAAAAGAAGTTGTATGTGAAGCTGTCAAAGTGTGAGTTCTGGTTGCAAGAAGTGAGTTTCCTTGGACATGTAATATCCACTAGTGGAATTGTTGTAGATCCGTCGAAGATTGATGCAGTATTACAGTGGGAGACTCATAAATTTGCTACTGAGATTAGATGTTTTCTGGGTTTAGCAAGTTATTACCAGAAGTTTATTGAAGGCTTTTCGATGTTGGCGCTACCTTTGACTCAGTTGAATCAAAAGACTCAAGCTTATGTGTGAGACGTTTCGTGTGAAAAGAGTTTTGTAAAGTTGAAGAAGAAATTGACAACTGCTTCAGTGTTGATTTTTCCTAATCCGAATGAGTTGTTCGTGGTGTATTGTGATGCATTGAAGATAGGACTTGGAGGAGTTTTGATGCAAAATGGTCAAGTTGTTGCTTATGCTTCTAGACAATTGAGAGTTCATGAAAGGAATTATCCTACACATGATCTAGTGTTGGCAGTTGTGGTGTTTGTGTTGAAGATTTGGAGACATTATCTCTTTGGTTCGAAATTTAAAGTGTTCAGTGATCCTAAGAGTTTGAAGTATATGTTTGATCAGAAGGAACTGAATATGAGGCAGGGAAGGTGGTTGGAATTGTTGAAAGATTTTGATTTTGATTTAAATTACCATCATGGTAAGGAGAATATGGTTGTAGATGCTCTAAGTAGGAAGACATTGCATATGTTAATGGTTATGGTGAAAGAGCTCGAAGTGATTGAACAGTTCTGAGACATGAGTTTGTTGTGAGAGACTACTTTTGAGAGTGTGAAGTTGGGAATGATGAAGTTGACCAGTTAAATTATGGAGAGGATCCAAGAAGGACAACAATTTTATTTTAAGTTGGTTGATCAGTTGACTTTGATTAACCAAGGTAACAAATGTGAATTCTAAGTTGATGATAATGGTGTGATGAGATATCGAGATAGAGTGTGTATTCCTGATGTCCTGAAAATTAAGAAGAGTATTTTAGAATAAGGAAATCGAAGTAGATTGAGTATCCATCCTAGTGCTACGAAGATGTACCATGATTTGCAGAAATTGTTTTGGTGGCCATGTATAAAGAAGGACGTTGCAGAATTTTTGTATGCATGTTTGACTTGCCAAAATTCGAATATTGAACATCAGAAATCGTTAGGTATGATGCAGCCGTTGAATATTCCAGAATGGAAGTGGGATAACATTTCCATGGATTTTGTAACGGGTTTGCCGAAGACTGCTAAGGGAAATGATTCGATTTGGGTGATTGTGGATAGATTGACTAAGTCGGCCCATTTCTTGCCGATGAAGATTAATCATTCTATCCAAAAGCTAACTGAGATGTATATTGAAGAGATTTTAAAGTTCCATGGGATACCGTCGAGTATCGTATCGGATAGAGAGCCACGGTTAACATCGAGGTTTTGGAAGAGTTTGCAAGATGCCTTTGGTACTAAGTTGAGGATGATCTCTTCTTATCATCCATAGTCAAATAGTCTAACAAATAGGACTATCCAATCTTTAGAGGATTTACTGAGAGCTTGTGTGTTGGATCAAGGAGGATCTTGGGATAGTCATTTGACATTGATTGAGTTTACCTACAATAATAGTTATCATGCTAGTATTAGAATTGCACCATATGAGGCGTTGTATGGTAGACGATATCGGACTCCCTTGTGTTGGTATAAATCAGGAGAGAGAGCACTGCTTGGACTTGAGATTGTGCAGGAGACGAATGAGAAGATTAAGATGATACAAGAAAGGATGAAGGTTTCTCATAGTCGATAGAAGAGTTATCATGATAAGAGGAGGAAAGCTCTTGAGTTCCAAGAGGGAGACCATGTGTTCTTGAGAGTTACTCTGGTGACTGGTGTCGGGCGAGCTTTAAAGTCTAGAAAGCTCACTCCGCAGTTTGTTGGACTGTATCAGATTTCGCAAAGGATCAGAGAGGTATCATATCTGATTGCATTACCACCAACGCTTGCGAATTTGCATGATGTGTTTCACGTGTCACAATTGAGGAAGTATGTGTGTGATCTATCGCATGTGATTCAAATGGATGACGTGCATGTAAGAGATAATCTGACTGTTGAGGCATTACCATTGCGGATAGATGGACGAGAAATGAAGCAGTTACAGGGAAAAGAGATTGCCTTGGTAAAGGTATTGTGGGTAGTTTTGTCTTTTGGGAAGGTTAAGAGAAGAGAATTGGGATAGTTTCTCATAACACGTATTCTGAAGTTGGGAGAAGTTGCTCTGAGGAATCAAGGAGGCTAGGTTTAAGATTCTTCAAAAAACGATTGTAAGAATTCAATTGAGTGAGGTATGGGGAGTAATTTTTTGTTCAATATCTATAATGTAGAGGTAGGTCTTATGAGAAAGGGGGATTTTGAGGGAAATCTTAAGGTTAAGAGTACTATTAGAAGAGTTTGACTAAATGTTGTTGTTAGATATTGTAGTTGTGATAAAATATGATGATAGTAGGTAATAGGAATGAATTCTACTTTTTTCTACTGTTAGATTATGATTTTTGATAAATTTTGTCGCAGCTGAGTCGTACCAGAAATCGCAGGGTTTTCTGCCAGAAATCGTCGTCTCACTTAGCAAGCAAGTGGAGTTCTGCAATTCTCGCAACCCGAGACCAGGTCACTTAGCGAGCTCGATGCCCGCTTAGCGAGACCTGGAACATTTTGAAAAATGTTTTCTTTTTCCAAATGATTTGAAATGAGTTATTTTATTGTCTTAAGTTGTTATGAGATTGCTGTGAATTCTTGCCATGATGTAATATGCTAAAGGTGTAGAATTTATGATGAAATTATGTTTAGATGATTTATGTTGTATTATGATGGTATGTAGTATTGATGATATGAGTAGGCAAAGTAATAGAGGTGTGAATGATGTATGAGGATTGTGAATTTACTCACCCTGCCTGCCTTTGGTGATGCTCTATTATGTCATCCTGCTGATACTCAAAAATAAGTTTGGTGCGTGGATATAGCTTGAAGTATATGTCATTTTTCTCGTTTATAGAGTCTAAGGTGGTGTCATGCTCTGTGTCGTCTAACATCGGGAACACTTGGAAGTTTTGTTGGTTTTGTCTGTTTTAATCTGAGATGATGATGTTTGAATTAACTATTGAATTTTTCATATTTTGCTTATTAAGTTGTTGAATGATGGCGTTCCGCTGCGTAATAACGTTGTTGTTTTTAAATATGAATGCATGTTGTAACCTGTGTTACGAGACAGGACAAAAATGATGATAATTATTTATGTTTGCTGAAATGTGATACCCTTTTTGGTTGAAAACTCTAATTTTTAATTGAATAATTTTGCATTATTATGTTGTGGAGTAAAAGGGTGTCACATTGTGTACTCAAAGTTAAGTTGTCTTGTTCAAACTTCTTCAGGTTATCAAGCAGTGGTTCGTGCAAGGTTTTGTTCAGAAAATTAGATTTATCATTATCAGAGTTCATCAGTACTGTCGCTCCCGATAAATGGGACAAGGCCCAGATAAAGGTACAGACGCGAACGGTCGGCGAGGGGAACAATGAGAACACACAGCCGTGAACTCACTGGAGATGAATAGAGTCGCCAGCTAGGCATTTTTTATCCCGGAGGAAAGGCAATGCTGCATAAACCTAGAAAAAGAATGGATAAGACGGTTGCGAACCAGAGAGACTGAGAAAGGGGGTTGGTTACAACCTGGGAAGGTATTAGCACCCAGATTGTCCGCCGTACTCGACGGGATCCACGCTTAAAAGATTTGTGTTTTAAAGGGGTAGTGTCAGTGCAATTTGTGCATAAAATAGCTGGAAAAGAAAATGTACAGGTGTCAGTGTAAGAGAAAAGTGAAGTATATAAGTGAAGTGTCAGTGTAAGAACAGGAGTGAAATGCTCAAGATCATGAGGTTAAAGAATGAGGCTAGAAAGAGGGGGAATATACAGAGACTTTTGTTCGATAACTGTTAAGTTATGCCTACGTATCCTCTCGTGCAATGAGGAAGTCAGAACACCGTAGTTCGACCCAAAGAGACTGAAAGGATGAATTGACTGATGAACTGCTTACTTGTCTATGCTCAAGTGTATGACCTGTCTGGCTCAGGTGCAAACTGTCTTGCATTAGACGGAAGAAGCGAGCTCTCGTTTGTGAGTGAATAAGATGAGAAAAGAATCCCGGAGGAGACGATTATTGTTTGTTTTTGTATTTTCAGTCTTTTATTGCTTTTGAAAGTTTGTCATAAGTTAATGAGCTTAAGCCTAAACCAATGGATTTAGTAAACTCATCACATCTTCCCTCTGGTTAGGGGTAATGAGAATACCTTAAGTGTGAAGTCAGATTCTCACACTTAATTACCCTGATGTAGGATTAAGATCATTAACCTACTTGTGATTATTTAGATGTTTTTGTTGTTTTTGTTTAGTGTTAAGTAATGAGGTTAAGCCATAATCAAGGATTAAACAGACTCATTACACCATCCTAATAGAAGGATAATAGATGAGAATGTTTAAGCTGAGGAAAGCTCCTCAACTTAATCCATGATTAGGGATTAAACTCATGACAAAACAAGCCTTTGATTAAGTGGATTTTATTTAATGGTATGATGATGAAGTGATTTTTAGGGTTTGTAAGACAACTTGAGGGGGACTTGTCCATTAACACTAGGGTTAGTCCTTCTTAACCAATTAAGGAAGAATTAGAACCCTAATGCAAGGCCCAAGTTACAAGTGTAATGTCTTGATGATTATTAAGTGAATTGATTAAAGGAGATTTAAACACATTAAGGGTTCAACACTTAGGATTAAAGTTATACACTCCATCCTAAGAGAAGGATGCAGGCATAAGCTTAATCACAAAGCCTTAAAGCCTTTAGGGTTTAGTCCCTGATTATGAGGTGAGAAGAGAAGACTCAATGAAACACAAAGGTAAAACTAAGTGGGGGACTAATCAAAATCCTAACCATTGTCATGCTTGGTTGTTCCTAAGGTTTGTGAGGTTAACAAGAAAGATCTTCAGAGGAACCACCAGGAAGCAGATGAAAGGATCAAGAGAAGCAAAGTGACTTGCTTCATTCAAGAAGTCAAGTCACTTGAAGAAAGAAAGTGGGAAGAACAAGAATGAGCAAGCTCAAACTCAAACACAAACAAAAATGCAGCAATGGATGCAAGAGAGATGAAAGGAAAAGTTATGAGAAGTGAAGGCAAATTCACTTCTCAAAGTTACTTACCACCTGAAAAGTTAGAAAAGAAATACAGTGCAATGCCAAATGGGATGAGATGACATGATGAGAGACAAAACCAGAAGCACATATGTGATGTTAATGATGCTATGAGATGCTACAAATATGAGGCAGCACATGGAAATGATCATACAAGTTCATGAATGCAAGAGAAGCAACTTAGGAACCATGAACATACATGAAAAGTTATGAAGTGCACATGACATACAACATGGCAAATACATGATGCAATGATCAAACATGCTTTCAATATGTCTTATGATGTTCAATGAATCAAATGGAGGCATGGAATGTCATTGCAAGTCATGTTATGCAAGAAAATGCAAGATGGATGCATATGAAAGCCCAAATTAGGGTTTATGAACCAAACATCAAACAAAAACCAAAAACAGAAGCAAACCCTAAGATAAAAAAATGGAAAATGCCACTCAAAAGACCCCTAATCTTATACTAAACCAATGTCCAAAGGGGAGGTCTCAACTCTTAACCAATCTCAAGTTATGATTTTTACAAGTTTTTAGGGTTTTTAAGGTTCCTAAACAAAAGAAATGCCAAACAAATTGAAAATGAGGGATCAAATCAAGGCCATTTAATCTCAAAAACTACATGCTAAACACAATGCAATGCAACAAGAATCAATGTCCAACTCTTCATAGATAGGCAGAAATGATTTTTTGAACTTAGGATCAAAATAATGTACAAAAATAATTTTAATTCAATGAACAATTCTCAAAATGCATCAAGATCCAAAAAGAAATTTGGTTTGAAGGTTGGACAATGTTTCTAAATGTCTTAGAACATTTCATGAATTTTTTTGGTGATTTTTAAATACCTAAAAGTATTTTTAATAAATTAATTTCCATTAATCAATTAAAAATAATCTTTTAAATATTTAAAAAATACTTTTTTAATGATAAAAATAAAAATGAAAATATCTTTGTGTCTTAAAAATAATAAAACTCATGAGAAAAAGTTTCATAATTTTTAAACATTTTTTGCTATTTTAAATTAAATATGCAAGTTAAATGAAAAAGAAATGAAAATAAATTAAAAATAAAGGAAAGTAATCAGAATGGAGGGTTGAGATTGAGACTGGGGAAAGCCTTGTTGACTGCGCGCGCAGATCAAAGGCTGAGATTCAAACCTCTTAATTTCAATTAATTAAATAAATTAATCCTAATTAAGAACTAATGACATGATCCAGGCCACAAACACGCGCGCGGGAAGCCTGATCCAAGGGTCCACATTTGAAGTTTGCCCTAACCCTAATTAAATGGCTAATGACTTTCAGGCTGCCAGAGAAGACTTCCGGTCGTCTTCTCCGGCCAGCACCTTCCCTGAGAAATGCCAAATCTCACCCCAGCTCACTAAAATGAAATCTAAAAGCATGGAAATGATTCCCACTCACTCACGAACCAAAACCCCCAATCAAAACAAATTTATCATTCATGAAAAGGCTGAATCGAAGCAAACAAAAACTAGGGCAGGAAAGTTTCAGGAAGCAATTAAATCCTCATTTCACCACCATTTTCGAAACTAAAAGCATATTCATGATCAGGAAGACATATAGAACAAGTTTAGAACCTAAAAATCCATTTCTGGAAAAAAAGTTCTTGAGCTACCTGAGATTCGAAGCTTTCACTCCAGCAACTTTCTGACCTCCCCTCCTTGTGAAATCTACTCCACTTGACCCTCTGGTGATGCTTGAATGCTTAGGAAGAGTTTATGTTGGCTGGATGGAGAGTTTGAAAAGCTTCTGCTCAAGTTCAGTTGAACATGGCAATGGTGATTCAGGCTGTTTCTGGCAATGGTGAAGGGTGGTTTGTGGTCCAGATGATGAGTGGAGAAGGTTTGTGGGGTTGGTTTGAGTGTTTGTGAACTGTGGAGTTAGTTTCGAAAGAAACTGCAAGTTGGAGTGAAAATGGTGAAATGGGGTTATGGCTTGTTTCAGGCTTGGTTCTTTGATGCTTTCTACTCAATGAGACATGGTGAGTTGAAGTGTGGAAATAGTTTGGATGTTTGTGAGCTGGGCAGAGAAATTCGAAGAGTTTTGCCAAAGGGAGTGAGTTTGAGTATGTGATCTTGTGTGTTGCTTCAGCCTTGCCTCTTGAGTGTTATGGCCTGCATTTGGATAGTATATTTTAATCCTATAGGTCAGATGATTTGACATGGCCTCTATTGATTGGTAAGTTTGCTTTTGCAAAAAGTCCACTTTTTGTGTAAGAGAGGTATGGCTTGGTTCTAGGCTAGTACAAAGCATGGGCTGGCGCAGCAAGGGTGAGGGCAAGGGCTAGCAAAGCTCAGCATCCAATGTGGCAAGTGGTAGGGAGTGTGATCATGAGTTTTGCAAGTTGGTGCAACTTTGGTTCACATGTGACTTTCTCATTCCACAAGCCATGAAACATGAGCATTCTTGGTTCAATTCTGACTTTTAGGTCACATAGAATGTTTGTGTCATGGTTTGAAGTGAATTAGAAGTTACAAATGGCATTGGTTCATGATTTTGCAAAATTCACATTTGAGGCATGTCTTGAAAATCAATGATTTTAGCCAACTTTGTCACACCATAACTTTTGATCCAAGAAGAATTTGATCATGTTCTTGTACTTTTTGAAAAGGGAAAGATGTATTCTACAACTTTCATGACCAAAGTTTTTCCATTTGAAGCTTTTTTGGATCAAGAATCAAGGCTTGAAAAATGACCTAAATGGAGCATTCTTGAAAAGTCAACTATGCCCAAAAAGTCAACATTTGCAAAAACTCCAAATTCTTGATTTTGTGGACTTCAACCTTCTTCCATGATCAAATAAAGATCATATACACTCAAAATGATGAAGATCACCCATTGGTTGGGTCATTGGGGGCCTCAGATGCCCTGATTTTGCACTGACTTGTCTGAAAAGTCAACTCTTGATCAGATGACTTCCCCATGGAATTTCTTCATGAAAATTGATATGCATACTCCCTATACCATATAGAGACCAATGGAAACAAGAATGACCAAAAAATTTGGAGTTATGGCCTCTGAAACCAAAACCCTAATTTTAGGTCAACTGTGCAGTCTAGCCTGGCTCTGCTTCCATACAAACCCAGTTCTTGTGATTCTTTTGAAATCTTGACTTTGAAAGGATGGAATATGATACAAGAACACATATGGACCCCTTTGAAATGATTGATGGCCTTTGGAATGGCTCAGGAGGCTCTTGGATTGCTCAGATCACAAACCCTAGGTGCAGATGACTTAGAATCTATGCAGTGACCCAAAAATGAGATATGAGATGATATGATTGTGTTTATGCATATGAGAATGATCACAAGCCATGGTGTGAATGGGTGAGGGCAAATTTGGGGTGTTTACAAGTACAAGTTGTGTTCATCTGTAGATTTATTTTCCCGAAAATTGATTCAGACAAATACTGAGTGATTCAGAACTTATTAGAGATTCAGAGATTTGTCAAGCTCGGTGAACATTCAAGTTAAGTGCGTGTGCAGTGATATTTTCAATTCAAGTAAAAATTTCGTATAATCTTGATCAAAAGAAATAGAGACGTGATTCATACTTAATTTATAACATTGTGCTAAATTCAGACACTTTGTGTTTGAGGATCCAATTTAGGGTTTTTGTGCAAAGTTCAAACTCAAGGAACTAAGTTCTATATTGGTGCATTTGTGATGCAAAATGTTTATCCATTCAAAAGTTAAAAAGTAATTCATTTTTGGCTTCGTTGCTCAAGATTCGATTCAAGGATTTAGTTTATCTCAAGATTGGCTTCCTAATATGATTCTTGGATTCAATTCAAATTTGGTATCAACATGAGAAATTCAAGACACTTTGTGTTTGAGGATCCAATTTAGGGTTTTTGTGCAAAGTTCAAACTCAAGGGACTAAGTTCTATATTGGTGCAATTGTGATGCAAAATGTTTATCCATTCAAAAGTTGAAAAGTAATTCATTTTTGGCTTCTTTGCTCAATATTCGATTCAAGGATTTAGTTCATTTCAAGATTGGCTTCCTAATATGATTCGTGGATTCAATTCAAATTTGGTATCAACATGAGAAATCCAAGTTTTAATTGCCATGAGAAATTCAAATTCAATTATCATGTTTATCATGGTTCAAGCAAAAAGCCCATCTCATATCAACAGGAAGTTCAAGAACCAATAGAGGTGCAAATAGCCTAACACTAAATCTAATTCATTTACAACATGATCAACCCATTGCCATGTAAAATGCCCATTACCCATCATCAAGCAACAAAATTTAAGAAAAAAAGAGTGAAACAAGTGATGGGAAGAGGAATTCACATTGCAGCCAATTTTCCAAATGCAACGTCACATGTCCAACTCCAAAACACGCACCATCACAACATGAAACGACTTCGCCCACGTCACAAAACGCAACGCTACAACCCACGAGCAAAACGACGCAACAAGTCACAATTTCTCACCTTCAATTTCAATTCCAAAATTCATCTTCATTTTCAGCTATAAATAAGAGTGCAAATTCAGCTTCAATTCTTCAAGCTTTGTAGCCATCATCACCCTACCAAAATCTCCTTTCAATCCTCCTTCATTAATCCTCCACCAATTCATCACAAAAAAAATCAACCATAATCGTTAACCAACTATCATCACAAAGCATCGATCCATAAAACTTCAAAAAAAAACTCTCATCAAATTCATCCACAACCTGGAAATAATTTCAAGAAACCACAATCAAACTCCTTCAATCATCTCACAAAACCGGCAAGAAAAACCAACAACTCACAAATTAAACCTCCATTTCATTTTCCAAACCACACAAATCGTTCAACATAAACCTTCAACAAATCTCAACAACTTCAACAACACACCTTGAATCAAATATGCAGCACAAATCAAACAGAAACCAATACGAAATATCTCACAGCTTCGAACGCATTTTGCAACAGCAACACCACATCATCTCGCAAATCTCGCAATAACAATGATGGCGGAGCGGTAAAAATCGCGAGATCTTTGAGATAAAGAGATTTAGAGCGAGCGGCTTCAACGGAAAGGAAATCGAACAATTGAAAGAGAGCAGCTCTGACACTTATTGAGAGAGACGGAGGTCGTTGGTGACAGAACGAAGAAAGAAGGAAAGAAGAACAGTGGCAGAAGCAAAAAGAGAAGTAAGAATCGTGAATATTGTTTTGCTGAATTCTTTTGACCCTTTTCTTATGACACTTCATAATATTGGGCTTTACTTAGCCCATGGTGTACATTGTGCTACTCACACTATCTTCCTGCACACAAACCCTTCTTTATTTGTTTTTTATTTTGTTTAAATATTTTTACTCTTAATTGTTTAAAATCATTTTACTTTTTTTTTTTTATCTTTTAATAAATATTTTAGCAATTGTTTATATTAACTTCTTTATTTTTTTAAATCATTTTATGACTTCCATTTAAAATCATTACAAAAGTATTTTAGTGTTCGACTTTATTTTCTTGATTTTTTTTGTATATTAATTGTTGGTTGTTGATTGGATCTTAAATTTTGAGCATGATATTATTAATCTCAATGGACCACGGGCATCGATAGGAGAAATTTCAAATCCTCTAAGAGAGGTGATTGATATTAATGACGATTTAATCGAATTGAAATTCATTTTTGGTTCTCTTTCTCTTCATCTCTCTCTCTCTCTCTCTTTTCTTTTTTCTTTTGGTCGGTGAAATCTATGGATTATGGATTTTTGATCTTCAAGGATTTTTAATCTTCATTATTTCAAATCTATGGATGAATGGTCATTTGGACAATTCTCCATACTTTGGAATCATAATAGATTGTCTTTGAAGAATCGATGAAAAATCATGATTAAGATGAAATTGTTTATTTTTTTCTTTTCGTGTGGTATGCTTTAGGAGGATGATCTACATATCATTCCTCTAGCATGTATTAACACAAAAATCATCTTGACCTGCCTCGTATGATATTGACTTTTACATAAGACTGTAAGCGATTTCTTAATATAGTGCTACAAATGCCCCGAAATCGGAAAACCAAGTCATTTTTGGTAAGCGAGATAGTCAGTCTCCTACTCTCCATAGTATGGTTTGAAATATATTGGATCTTTTGTTGCTTGTGGGAGTTAGTTGTCTTACTCGTCTACTTTATCCGAGTTGGAGCCCTTTCTATAGTAATATATAAACCATGTTTTCATTCTTATTGACGACTAGTCGAGTGTTCTCCGAAAAATGGCACAAAAATCATTCTATATCTTGATCATTAATACTATTATGTATATTATTATACTAACTATATTCCAATGTCATATTTTTCTTTCTTTAACTCTTGCTCCTTAATCTCTTGTTTTTATTTATATGCTTTATTTTAGCATTTCATATTATATTATTGTTTATGCTTTCGTTATTTTTCTTTTTTCCGTTGGACCATTTGTTTATCTTTCCGCTATTTTATCTTTATCCATTTGGAGAAAAAAAACATTAATAAATATTTAAACACCTAAAAGACTTGGTTCTCTTAATCCCGTACTATTTTGGTGATCTTATAATCTTTGGACTTTGAACTTAGATCTAAGAATCCTGCTCTATGCTCTTAGAGTTATGATTTGGAGACCTTAGACCTTTTATATGCCTTTGTATATATTGGGAATTTTTTGTGTGCAGGTGTTGATACTTTGAATATAAGTCATTGATACATGAGCTCCTATTTGGCAGTTTTGAAATTTATGAAGAACTTTCTTTGTTTGTCTTGGGATTCATCTGGTTATTATGATTGTGGCATAAGTCCAAAAGGGAGGGAATGCTTATATTGACTTGTTGTCAAGTGTTGGCTCCTTGTGTGGTTAAATATTTCCTACCTTAGCTTTTATTTTATGCTTCAAGATAGTCTTTTCATCTCCTCCCACTTCTTTAATTTTCAAAATCTTCTCCCTATTTCAAAAATCTTCTTGTTTTAAAACTTTAACCCATTTCTCAAATCAAACCTTGACTTTGTCAAGTGGTTTTACCCTTTCTTGTTTTCTTAAGAAATGCTAAGATATCTTAAGCATATTGAAACCTTATTCAAAAGACTTAAAGTTTATACATGAGTCATTTCTTTAGTGCAATTATTCGCTAGAAATGACAGTTTGTCTTTAAATTTAAAATCAATCAAAACAAAATCAATTTTGTTCTTTTTACCACGAATTACGAGGTTTTGATCATATATTGCCTTTTATGGTATGTAGGCATGAAGAGATAATTCTCTCCAAACATAAAAATCTTAAAATAAACTTCTCTTCTCATCTCCTCAATCTCATTTCAAGAAAATCTTTCAAAGCAAAAAGCGTAGAATTTTCAAATGGCTCCTATAGAGTACTATAGACGTTTTGGATGTTAACATCTTCCCATCGTGTAACCAATCCATTTACCTTGTATCATTTTGTTTTATTAGCTTTTTTTCCTTTAAGACTTATTTAGGCTTTGTTCGCTCTGTTTCCTTTTCCTTTTGGAAACAATAAAATTTTGGTGGCGACTTTTGTTTTATGATTTAAGTTAATCAATAGCTTACACTCATGATTTTTACCACTACAATTAGAGATTATTCTTAGCAACCATAGGATTGAAGAATGACTTATTGGGGAATAGAAATTCCATGAACATGTATGGTTCATTAGCTCTTTTCATATGAATACTATCGACTTCGAAAGAGGATTGGCCGGGATGCTTGTTGATTGATCCTCGATCCTATTATGCTATGTTTGATATGATGTTCCAATTTGGGTGGAAATGCCATGCATTTCATGATGCATGGAGATGCATACGAGGATGAAAATGTTAGGGATTATGATGCATGTATGAATGCAAAAAACTGATCAGTGAAGCTTTTGTTTTAATAAAGAGGTTATGCATATGTGTGTTGATGACTAATATGGTTATATTTTATGACATTCCTGTTTTGGACAAGAATGTTATGCACGATGCACGTGACAATGAAAATGATCGTATATGCTTGGTATGGGTCTCCCTTTTGAGGGTGAGATCCTTTTAGGGTACTAATGGTGATTGGATTTGGTTTGACGGTGCCAAAAAAATGGAATTTTGCTTTTGGTAGTTGCCATGGAAGATTGGACTTTAGGTTTTATGAAGATGCCAACAGTAATTGGACTTTGGGTATGATTATGGTTACCAACAAAGTGGAATTTGGAGAGATGCCAAACAAGGTTGGACTTTAGAGAGGTGCCAAACAAGGTTGGACTTTAGGTTTTATGAAGATGCCAACAAGGCAGACTTTTGGTAATTTAGTGTCTGCTAATAAAGATTAGACTTTTGGGGATTACAAATGTGCCAATAGAGTTTGAATTTAGGCTTTTTGATTGTTGTCAATAAATATTGGAATTTTGGTGGAGAAATTGACTTCTTGACACTTGGCATTTGACGATGCTATGATCGGAGAATAAATGCAGACGCTTTTAGTGCCCTAAGTTTGGTCCCTTGCTAAAACTATATATTTGTTCCTAAGAGAACCTCAATTTTTCCTGATATGCCATGGTGGCTTTGTATGAGCGTAATGATATGAACAGTGCATGGTGATTATGCTTTAGCTCTGCCCTAAGGCTTTTTTCCAAAATATGATGTTGTACTAGCGTGATCTCTTGACACTTAATGTGAACCCAATGATTATCAGTGTTTGGCGTAGCCTTTTTGATTAATTTGAAGGCATATAGGGAAACCCCCCCCCCCCTTTGCAATTTGTGTTTCCCCCGTTCGTGAGGTCTTTGAAGGAATTTTCTTCTACTAGAAACCCTAGGAGTGATTATACCATGACATGGCATGAGACGATTTTCCCCAATATCTAGACCTCGTGGGGGTCTGCTCCTGTCTGAGCCTTTGGAAGGACTTACCCTAGATTGACCAAATATGATTACTTCAAGGATTTTTCCTATATGTGATGAATATTAAGATAGTTTTTCCTCCTCTATCCATTGATGTTTGGAGATTTGATTTCTAACGATCAATTTAGGTCAACATAGTCATTGGATGCCATGTCCCTGATCCATATGGTTATGAGGTGGTCTTGATTTGAGTCAGTGCCAATGAATGCTCAAATTCCTCTTTGATAGCCCCTTTGGAATTTCTTTGATATCAAATATTGACTTGCAATTAGACTTGTTTATTCATAAATGGTAGTTTTAATACAATATTCATGAAAGTTTTGAAAAATCATTTATCGAAATGATGTGATAAGTGTGTGACAAGTGGACCATTGGTCCAAACACGATGTTGATTTAGCATGAGTGTGAAAGATACACCAAGAATATTATCAAATCTCTAGGATTCAGCTTATGAAACATTGTTGTAGTATGCTTTCAGAATGAACCTTGCTTCAATTAGGTCTTTTAAGGGTTGTAATGTGGCCTGACTCACGGTTATTGAAACAAAGGATATATGACTCAAATGTGTTTTAATCTACCCCTTTTTCGTGATGATTCTACAATACTACGTTCAGTTAATTGACATACGCACTCGTCTCCCAAGAGAGATTGGTGGTGTATGAGTGAAGGTGATGATTCAAGACTTTCTAAAAATGGAAGTCACCTTATTTTGTTTTTTTGGATGTTAGTGACCCTTATAATTCTTGATATGATGGTCACTGATTCTTATTTTATTTTTGTTGAGGATTTTGATGACCTTTTTCTATTTTTTTTCTTTTTGATCCCTAGTTCTTACCTGGACCGCTTTTTGAAGCTTTTAGTCCACCAGAATTGCCCTAATCTTTGCCAAAGTCACCTCTTTTGGTATTCAGATTAGCGGGCTATTTTCTTCTTCTTTTTTTCTTTTTACTAAAGGATTGTGACTTCCAAGTCACTGGTCATTGAAGAACCATCGACATAACTCTTGGATTTTGCATGACTCATTCAACAATTTGTCTAAAGAGTAACATGTGGTTGATCCCTAGACGTGATTAGATTAACTGATTTTATCTCATAATTTGAATGTATGGTTAGATTAACTAAAAACTACCTATGCCCTAGGTTAAGCGTAAGGGTTTAGAAATCCGAAGGAAACTCCAACTTTTGGGCTCGAAGTGGTTAACTAGGGACTAACTCCTTATCTCTCAAGTGTTTGGGGATTTGAAACAATGTGTGTACTTCATCAGTAGGATTTCATCTGCAAGCATACCATCAACAATTATGGGTATTTTGTTTTCGTCATCCTCCATCCAGTCTTTGCTAAAACAACATTATGATAAAGGAAGTTATGTGGAGAAATATTTTTGTGCATTTTTTGAAATAGAGGAGAAAAGATGTGTGAATATGAGTGGATTTCTTAAAGACATGCATGCTCACTTCATTAATATTACCATTTAAAACAATAATATTTAAAAAAAATAATGTTTAATAACAAAGAAATTACAAATGCAAATGATAAACAACATCATAATCAAACACTTTTGATTAAGAGCCTTCCTGCATGACCCAATGGCTTTGGGGTGTTTGATTCACTACTTTTGTTGACCTCTTTTTGACCCAAAGGTTGATGTCTTCGTCATGATCAATAGGGTAACTTTCAAAACTTTTAGCCTCTTCACAAGATACAACCCTATCAGACTTCATTCCAAATTATTCACTTGTGTGGGTGGTGACGTCCTAACCTACTATGTTATCAGAGAGTGAGGACTTCATTTGCCCTAGGCTGGACCTTTTCCTTATGGTACAAGATTTTGAGCGATCTAAGAGGCTTTTGCATATGCTCTTTGTCAGGTCTTTGAACCAAACCATACATGTTAGGGACTTCCTTCCTGATCAATTTCTTCAATTTACTTTGAAAGCTTTCGCATTCTTTGACAGCATGTTCCACATCTCCGGTGTGATATCCACATTCCACCCTTATGTCATAATCCTCAAAGTCCAAGTGCTTGCATCTAACCAACCTTCAAACTTCACCTTTGAATGACTTGCAGTCCTCGATGGAATACCCTATTGACCCATTATGATATTCTCATTGTGCATTAGGATCTAATCCAGGTGGGAACATTTATGGTACCAGCTCAAGAGATTTGGTCACCATCAATAGTGAACTCTGAATCAGGTATGGTAAAAGCCGACCACATGGTATAGGAATGTGGATATGAGCAAGGCGCGACCTTTCCAATCTTCTTTGCGGATATCTCAGTTTTTGCTTCCCATAGCCTTGGGCATGAGTATTCAATATACCTTGCTCATATGGAATGTCGATAGGCATTGGTATTGGGACCATTTTGTAGGGATACATAGCAGATGACTTCCCTCTTCCAAACCCTAAGCTTTTTCCCTTATTTGGAGGCTCCATTCTAGTCTTTCCAATAGAATCCATTGGATTGTTTAATACCAAACCCGTTTTTTTCGGGATACTGGGATAAGGAATCATCATAGGCATTGGGGATCTTTTGCCTTGGGCGTAGCATGTCCTATTGATCAGGATGTACACCCTTGAACTGTTTCTTCTAAACATCAACAACTTGTTATCAATTAGCTTTCTTACCTTATACTTAAGGGTTTTGCAGTCTTCGGTAGTATGCCCTGATGACCCCTCGTAGAAATCACACCTTGCATTTGGGTTCTATTCAGGCAAGCCTGGATACTCTAATGACTTGAGCTTTTGAGGAAATAATAACGACCTTTTCCTTAGTTGTGGAAGAAGTTTGTTGTATGACACTGGAAGTGGTTCAAAATGAACATGCTTCCTTTCTCGGGAAACTGGAGGTCTAGCTTGAACATGATTCTAATTAGATACTGGTTCTTTCACTTTTATTGAGGAATGTGCATTGACATCTGATTCTGATGGTTTGACTGAACATCTTGAGGATAATGTCTAGGAAGACCCTTAAGTAACAGGCTAATAAGGGTAGCCTGCAAGGTGGTTTTCCCTTTTTCTATCATATCTCGGTGGATTTCCTTGCTCCAACAAAGCAACAAGGATTGATAGCCCCAAGAAGAGATTCATCCTCCAGCGGTGAAGTATTTCTTACAAGGATCCGGGTATCCCCAGTAGTACAAAAAAGATTCTTTGCTCTCTGGTAGATTTCAAAGGGATTTATCACATCCGGCACGATCTACGTATCCCTTGCAGATTTGGTAGTACGGATCCAAATATTATCAAATGGTATTTCCCATCTAAGTGCTTTCTTTCCCCACAGAGATTTGGAAAATCAGATTAGCATAATCCTTTCCTCTGCAAGCACTTGACAAGGTACTTCCCCGACCAAGTCAGAAGGTTATCAATTCCCAACAGAGTTTTATGATCGGGATCCATCCCCAAACAGTTGAGATATTCCCCAGCAGAATCATCATATCTAAGCCCAATTTATTTTGGCAAGTGTAATAATTTGGGGCAGATAGATTTATCATTATGTATTTAGTCCTTTTTTACTTGATTCTCATGAACCATAACTTGTTTGATAAATTTGATTTCATATTCATGATCAGCATTGAAAACTGTCGCTCCCCGGATTTCCATCCTGGTACAAACGCGAAAGTGGAGCGGAAAAAGAATAGAGTCGCCAGCCAGGCATTTTTATCCCGAAGGAACGAGAATGGTAATGCTGCACAAACCAGAAGAAAGAAGAGGAAGGACACGGGTCCTGCGAACCAAAGAGACTGAGTTCGGGAGTCGGTTATGACCTGGGAAGGTATTAGCACCCAGATCTTCCGCCGTACCCGACGGGATCCACGCTTGCAAAAGAAACTGCTTCAAAGGGTGAGGGTATGAAAGCTGCTGCTAAAAGAAAATGAAAATAAACTGGAAAAGAAACTGAGAAAAGAAATGAAAGGAAAAAATGTAGGGAAAATAAAAATTGTGCTCGAACGGGCCCTACCCCGCTGCCTACGTACCTCATAAGGATAATGGGGATCAGAGACGTCGTAGTTCCCCTAGTTAGGGGTAACAAGGAAATTGCTTGTGAATTAAGGCTTGAACTGCCTATGCCATTGCTCAGGTGTTGCAGACTTGGACGACGAGTGCGTAAACGTCTTGCAAAGTGACAAGTAGGAGCAAGTTCGCATACGGAGCGAAGGAGATGAGAAAAGAATTCCCGAAGGAAAGACGCTTATTGTTTGTTTGTGTTTTATGAAGCTTTTATGAGTGTGTCACAAGGAAGTGAACTCAAGCTCTTTTCCATGGAATGTGCACTTGTCACTACATTCCAAGATGGAATAATAGAACAAGTACACTCAAGTAAGGAGAAGATCCCCAAAACTTGATCCCAAAGATTAGGGCTTAGGCTCACTAACTTGTTGAATTATTAAGTGTTTTTTTGGTATTTACAATGAAGAAGTGTTTTTTAGGCTTTTCTTTATGAAGAAGATACCTTGATCAGACTTGTGCATCACAAGGTAAACTTGTACTATCCCAAGATGGGAAGACTACAAGCATACCTCATGGGATAAGGCTATGGATCAAGACATCACTTCAAACATTATTAAGGTGATTTTTAGGGTTATGAGATGAGAAGAGAAGAAGAACCAAAAGGATCACAAAGGTAAAATTCTAAAGGGGGACTAAAGAATCCTAAGTGTTAACTTGCATGGATGTCCTAAGGTTAGTGTAGTTTCTATCCTAATGAAGAAGAAAAGAAGAAGATAGAAGAAGAGATGAGAAAGGCCTAAGCCCAACAACAAAGAGTTAGCCCAATAAGAAATAAGAAGAAGAGATAAGATAAGATTTGGAGATGTGGAACTCAACTTCCACACCTCTCACTTACCATAGCCCCTGCAAGGTTAGTATCATGCATACAAGTGAAACAAAATGAACAAGATAACATGCCAACATCATACATACAGAAGTTAAATGATATGAACAAATGCACAATGCAAATGAAACTCAAAAGAATGAGAGGTGAAGCTTACAAGTCAAAATGATGCAACATGAACACATATGCAAACTTATGTACACTTAAGGAGAATGCAAAGAAAATATGCATAAACATGGACACAATGCACACAACCAGAACCAAAATAAGATGAAGAAGGGCTTAAGAAGCCAACAAAATGAAGAGAATGGAGGTACAATACCAAACAATCACCAAATGGGAGTGAAAGAAGTGAGGAAGAAGTGAAAGCACACTTAAGGAAAGAAAGGACTTAAAGGTAAGCAAACACAAAAGTTTCTAAGACTCGAACCCTAAGCTAGGACCAGGAAGGTACCCACACCCCAAAAGAACCCCAA
This sequence comes from Lathyrus aphaca, assembly GCA_963966055.1. Classification (NCBI taxonomy): domain Eukaryota; kingdom Viridiplantae; phylum Streptophyta; class Magnoliopsida; order Fabales; family Fabaceae; genus Lathyrus; species Lathyrus aphaca. The sequence goes on along the minus strand of OZ014519.1, from coordinate 199,200,376 downwards.
ATGAGAAGAAGAAGTTGGCACAAGTGCCCTTCTAATCTTATAAGAGAGCTAAAGGACCAAAGGAAGCAAAATGGGACAAGGTTCAAGATAAAATTCACATAAAATCAACCAAGCATCTAAAAATTCCACAACTCAAGTCAAATGATCTTAAAACATGGTATATCAATGTGCCAAAAGGATTTGAAAGAATTCATAAGCAAACTAGGTCAAATGGAGGCTTAAACACAAGCTAGGGTTACAAACTTCCATCACAAGTCAAAGGACCAAAACTCAAGAAATACATTTATAAAAATCAAGAGAAAAATCACACAGGAAGTACATTGTCTTAAGAATCCAGAGCATAAAGAATGGGAACAAAATTCAAAATAATGAAGTGTATGGAAATTTGACAAGGCAGTGTACTCAAGAAGAACTTAAAAAGAAGCTAATTGAAATGATGAATTAATTATGACACGTGGAAATGAAAAAAATAGAAAATAAAAATACGAAAAAATAAAAGAGAATCAAAAGAAGACTCTTGATTTTTTTGGGAATTGTTTAATAATGGGAAGTATTTTAATAAAATAGAAACTAAACTGAAATAAAAGAAAAATAAAGTGAAAAAGAAATAAAATGGAAATGGTGATGGGGTGTAAGTAGTAAGGCTTCACGTTGGTTTGAATTGGGCCTGAAGGAGGTGGGGGTGCGCATAGCATCTGAGAGCCCATTAAGCATGCGCATGAACATAAGCCTTATGGTGGAATTAATGAATTAAAGCTGGAAAATACGCTGGGCCTTGGATCAATCAGACGCTTGTGCTCACTCTTTCATTAATTGACATGTCAAAATGGAGAGATGTGAGTGGCTGGTGTATGGTAATTAAGGTGGACTGAAACACACATGGAATTAAAAGGAAATATAAAATTCACGTGAGGGAGAAGTGAGGTTTAGGGCTAGGTGGCCAAATCCTGTGCGTTGGAGGAGCAGATCTAAGGGTGGCTGAGTTGTCTTCCCCAATGAGCAAACCCTAACTTCCAAACCCAGTTTCCGGTGACTGGAGCTAGGGCTCCGGCACCGGAATTCCCACCAAAAGCCTAAACAACCAAATAAATGAATAAAAACCGCCCAGATTTACTAAATCAACCTCACTGAATCCAAATATGAGCTCAAAATCTCCTAAAACTTAAAGAAACGAAGGGATCGAAGAGAAACAACTTTGACCAACAAAACTGAAATCAAGATATCTTTCACTATGATGCATCATTTTCATATCTAAAAGTTGCAGCATGATTAGTGAACTTCAAATATCACAAAACACATCACTAATTTCATTTTTAGATCTTGAGATTTGGATCCATACCTGAGGTGAAGATCTTGATTCAGTGAGATATAAGACCAAATAATGGATGCAATGCACTCCTCTTTCACCCTAGATGCAAAATAAATGCATCTAAGGTCTTGAATGAAGCTGGATCTTGAGATTTGCTCACACCTGCCCTGAAATGGCAAGCTTGCTAAACTTGAAGGAAAGCTTGAATGAATGGTTGCTTAATGATCCTTAGCTCTCACTGATCACAAATCCACAATTTGTTTTGAGATTGCTTACTTGTATGAAGAGAAATGAGAGAAAATGCAAATATTGCAAGAAGTTGGAAATGAGAGAATGAGAGAGAGATGGTGCTTACTGAAATCCTAGCTGCTTTTGTATGATTTCACAAACCCTTGTTGAAAGAATTGACTCACTTGCACGTGTGGATCATGCGTTTTTTGTGATTTTACAAATTTTGCAAATTGTGAAATAAGCATGACACCCTCATGACTTTCTTGCATTCTCAGCCCATGTGCAATTCTTTTCCAACCCTTGATCAAAATGCAATAAGTCCTGGCCCTTAGATCAAGTCATCACACACTTCTCATGTTTAGGACAATTTTGCATTTTTTGAGTGACTTTCTTATAGTGCACGAATTTGAGAGTTTCTTTGGAGCAAAATGATCAAAATGTGATGTATTTTATCATTGAAACCAAATTGAACCAATACCAAGTCTCACAAATAAGTTTTGAAGCTTCTTGCATTTGGTCATGCATGGAATTTCTTGAACTTGCCCTAAAATCAGCAAAGTTTCGAAGGACCTATAGGATGAACCACAAATCCTATGAAAATGTACTTGTACCTTTTGAAAATGGGAGCCCTTACTCTCCAAATTTCATGTTTGACTTTGGTCCATTTGAAGAATTTTTGATCATGTTAAGGCCATTTGAAAATTAGGGCAAAAGTTGCCAAATTTGGAAAATCTCAAAAACCAACTTTGTACCATTTTTGCAAAACCCTTCAAATCTCCATGATTCTTGAACTTTGATCATTCCAAACCTCTTATAACATTGTAAGGACCCCTCTTGGCCAAAAAATTTGGGTTAGACCCCTTGAAATCAAATAGTTGACTTTTTAAGGGCACAATTGACTTTTTACTTCATCTGCAAGCAACTGAGGCATTGTCTGACTTCCACATGGAATTTTCTCATGAAAATTGACACCTAGGATCCTCTTGACATATAGAAGACTTTGCCCAAATGAAATGGCCAAAGTTGTGGAATTTTGATGCTTGAATCTCAAACCCTAGTTTAGATGCCTTGTATAGGAGCTTTGCCTTGTCCTGAGATCTCTGATGATCATGCAATCTTCTGAGCTTTTTCCAATGGACTTGAACTTGTAAATGGAGTGTATAATCACCATAGGACTTGTACAAACTCATTGGGACCCTTGTCATGGCTTGAAATGCCTCAAAGACCTCCACAGATGATCATATGCTTGATGCTAGGACATGAAGAATGTTATGCCTCATCTTTCCATGATATGATGCTAGAAAAATGATATGTTCATGATGAATATGATGGGATATGATGCTTAAAATGAAGAGGGCAAATTTGGGGTGTTACAGCTGCCCCTATTCAAACATCAGTTAATCTGAAAGGGACGGTAGCACGGGCTATCGACCGTTCAAGATAAACTGTGGTTGAATACCCAGAAGACCAGAAATTTGTACTCTGACGAAGAATGCAGAAACTGGGAAATAAACCCAACCAAATGATGCTTTGGTGACTGGAGGGGAGAAAAAGCAAACGAGCCTCTTCCAAGTTGAAACTGATATCTGGAATAAGAATGCTAAGACAGACGAGTCTTCTTCAAACAATCCTGTGACTCCAAGAGCTGGACATACGAGTCCTCAAAGATTGCAAACATATGACTTGAGATAGACGAATCTCCTTCGGATATACCTGTTACGGCAGGACCGGGATGCATTAAAGTCTGTGGGATAGTGTTGCACCCCAAAATTTGCCCTCCACAAGACTAGTCATTGTGTACTAAGAGGCTCACAAGGTTCACAAGACATCTCATGAGGTTCACAAGGTTCACAAAGTTCACAATTAGTCAAAAAGTTTGACAATTACCTCAGACAATGCATCCTCATAAGCAATGCATCCTAAACTAGGGTTTTGACTTTAATCAGGCTAAATGGACTTCCAAGACTTCAAGTGAGCTTCATAACATCTTATATGTGTTCAAGAATCCCCATGACAAGTTTCAAGACTTTTCCCAAAGATTTGCCCAGTCAGATGATCAGATAGGTTAAAATCAGTCAAAGTAGTTAAAAAGTCAAACTGAGGTCAACTGTGGTCAAACCAAAGTCAAACTTCATGATTTTTTGCCAACATCAATTATATGAAGTAAAATTCATCATTTTATCAAGGGTTGATCATGATTCATCAAGGAGATTTCAGATCATCAAGAATCAGGAGTTTCTAAATTAGGGTTTTCATAGGAAAAGTCAACTGAACTTTGACCAGCCATAACTTTCACATGCTTCATCAAGAATTTTCCATCCAAAGCTCATTTTGAAGAAAATTGAATTCTCTACAACTTTGTGTCTCACAAGCTAAGCCCAAAAATGCTTCATTTGGAAGGTATGAGCCAAGACATTATAGGTCCTTTTAAAAGTCAACAAAAAGTCAACAACTTCAAAAGAGCATAACTTGAGAATGGTAAAAGATATGGACATGAGACCAAAGAGGTTGGTTAGAGGACTCTTTAAGATTTCCAAAATGTCCAAGAACACCCTCATAGCATTAAAATTTAAGGATTTGTGCCCTTGCAAAGTTGGGAAATTTTTGAGTGGTTTATGAAGTAAATGGGGTCTTAAAACCATAATTCTTCAAATGGGCTGACTTTTTTGTGACCCAATGTGTTCCATGACATCATGCACGAAATTTATTTAATATTTTCATAATTATAATTTTATTTTTATTTATTATGATTTTTTATATTAAAAATCATTTTAAATTCAAATAAAATATAAAATGATGAAGATTTAAAAATATTTTGCTTCTAGAAAGTCATAAAAGTTAATTGGATTTAATTGATATGAAAATTATGAAGATTGTCTCAAAATAACAATGTTGGATCAAAGGAAAATCAAGTTTTATGACATATCTTTTTCAATCTTCAAACATCCAAAAAATCCAAAGAATCATAACATTTTTCTGACCTAATTCAATCCATATATATACACAAACACATTGCCAATGAGAGGGGACGAAATTGCAGCCTCCAAGGGTAAGAACAAAGTTTCAATTTTCACACTAAAAACACCAATTCGGTTTGATACTTAGATCCTCTTTCAAGACAAACCAAAGGTTGCAACTTGTTCCTTGGAGTTCATGGATTGATTCTGGATCATAACATCATTCATTCATGCCTTAAATCGTGAAAACCGAATGCATCTTCTTCATGTTTTAAAATTTTTCGATTTGAATGATTTACACATTATTAATGAAAACTAACTATGGATTTGTGTTTGTTGTGATGTTTAGAAACTTTATGGATGATTTAATTCAATTATTGTGGACTGTATCGAAATTCACCATTGCTAGGGTTTGAAGCTTCAATTCGGGAACCAAGCATTTAGAACATCTAAATGAAATCTAAGCACATGGCTGTGACCTATGATACTTGTATAATTAATCTGGGCTTTTAATTTGAATTGACATTACGATTTGCTTGATGTTTGAAAATACATAGGATTCTGGTTTTAAAAACTTGCAGGAAAATTCGCAGGAGAAAGCATAGGAAATTTCGCAGGTAATTTGAATGAGGAAGATGAAGTCTGGCGCCAAAATTCAGTTTAGAAAAGTTGATTTAAACTAAAAGAATTTGTTGTTGATCCTTTGTTGTACGCGCCCCATGTGGCTCAGTTGGTTTGTGTGTTTGCATGTGAATGAATGGTCCTGGGTTCGATTCCCCCCAAGCCATTTTGTGTTGTTTTGCTTTTTTATGATTTTTACAGGTTAAGAAACAAAACGCATTGATGCTCATTCAATATCACCTGCGCATGCGCAGCCCAGTGGAAGGGAGGCTGGTCCAGGAGAAGTGAAGCCTAGGGCCTGGGTTCGAATCCCAGCCCCAGGTAAGTTCTTTTTTCTCATTTTTTTTCATTTATTTTGTTTTGTTTATATTGTATTTAATTAATTTAATTAATAATAAATGTCTAAAATAAAATATTTATATTATTTTCTTATATATAATTTAAAAAAACTTATATGTTAAAAATTCAAACTTTATTAATAAAATTGTTTATATTTATTTCATTGTATATTATTAATATTGTATGTTTTTTTTTATAAATAATTTAATTAAGTTTAGATCAAATAATTAACCCTAATTTTTTTATATGTAAAACCTAATTTTTTCTTTATAAACCCTAATTTATTTTAAAACCCTAATTTTCTTTTATGATTTTAATTTCTTATTTTTGTAATTATAATTATTAAATATTTCTAATATGTATATATATATATATATAATTAATTTATTAAACTATTAATCATGTTTATTGGTATATAATTATTATTATTTATTTCTTTTTTCTTAAAATTCTTAAAAATGATTATTTATTTAAATTTGAACTTTTAATTTGTTTTCTATATTATATTATTATACTAACCTCTTTTATATTTATTTTGCTTATTATTACTAACATATTTATTTATTTATTGATTATATGCTTATTTATTTAAATTATTTTATTATTATAATGTAATTGTGCAAATTATGTAATAGTTGTAGAATTTTTATTATTTATTTAAATTGCTATGGTTAGTAAAATAGGGAGTGTAAACATGTTTGTATCTTAAAATTGAATTTAGATCACTAATTATAAGATAAATATTTGAATTTGTACACGCACACACGTAAGTCGATCTTGGATCGCCATCTCACTTCTTAAGGGTCACCTCTCATGTTGCCTAAATAAAAGGTCAAGTAAGGTGTATAAAGCAAAGTCCCTTATCTTGTTTAATATCATCTTGTCCCTTTAAAGAATTATAAGATCAAGTCCCTTCATGGTTGCCTTCGTAAATGGTCTTGTCCCTTTCCGAATAAAAGATGATAAGTCCCTTCGAATGGCTAAATACACCTTACAGTTTCCTAAACACAGATGACCCTTCACATGTCCCTTACAACATCCAAGGTAATGACTACCTATTCCTTTATAATAGGGATAGTCTTACCATTGAAAGAATATTTAAGAACAGTAAAGATTCAAATTAGGGTAGGTTCCTCTTAAGTACTTGCTCACCTTTTCAAAATACTTCAAAAACACTTCACATTTTCAAACAATTTTCAAAACAAAGTCTTTATATATATCCGTACAAGGATCATTATAAAGTACTTAAGAAAATTTTTAATCACACACTACACTTCTCAAAACATTTTAAAGTGAGTTAAGTAACTAAGAGCCCATGGATAACCATGGATGTAAAGGGTGCTAACACCTTCCCTTTACATAACCTACCCCCGAACCCAAAAATCTTTTAAGGTATTTCCTGTTCTTTTATGCCCTTTCCTTTGGATAAAATAAAAGTCGGTGGCGACTCTTGCTATCCGCAACATTTAACTAAAGTCAGTTCTCCCACCGTGTTACAGAACTGGCGACTCTGCTGGGGATTTAATAAAAGAGGGGTACCCTTAGGAATTAGATCACTTTAATTTGTTTGCTTTGTTTGCTTTATACTTTTCTGTTGGGTGCTCTTATGTGTGAAAGATCCTAACCCGGATCTAGTGTACCTTAGGTAAATGGCAATAGACCAAGGAAACTGTACGACGTATACCGATATGGTTGATCTGGTGGCCATAGTTAGTGTGACTTCTTGGTTGGTGCTTATGTTCCTTAAGTCAAGTTGAGGATAATATGAGGCTGCCATATGTTGTCAATACACTAACTGACTTTTAGAACCCTAGTCATCCCATCTTGGCCTTTAGAAAGTAGTGAGATAACTGGCTTTGGTGAAGACTGAAGTTGGTTGATACTCGATACTACACTCATTGAGATCTTAAACTTGGAGGATTTTGGTTGGCAAGTAAGTTGCCTACTGAACAACCACCCTTGTGAAATATCAATGATATTGAGATCCCTTAGAACCTGGTTACTTTATAGGACAAGATGAACCAACTAAACTTCAGGGGAGGATACTTACCTTTAAACCTCATGCAAGCCTTCAAACCTAGGGCTATTGTGTGACTTGTTTGTGTGTGCCACATGTTTGTGATTGAACATAACATCATAGCATCATCATGCATCATAAGCATAGCATTTTCACTAACCATTTCAAGGACCAAAGGATTTATCTTTGTTCTTTGTTGCAGGTCATGGCTTCTGCTCGTAGGAACACTATCCGGATCAACTTTGTAGGAATACCTCCTAAGCTTAAGGAATTGGTATCTCAAGTTTCTGAAAACTCCCGGTTCATCAAGAGACATGGTCAGCTACTGGATCTAGTCACTTCAGGTTTCAATGAAGACATGATGAGTGTCATGTTTCAGTTCTTTGATCCTAAGCACCATTGCTTCACATTCCCTGACTATCAACTAGTTCCTACAATGGAAGAGTTCTCCAAACTTCTGGGTATACCTGTACTTGATCAGAAACCATTCACAGGCTTGGAAAAAGAGCCTAAACCTGAGGTTATTGCTGCAGCTCTAAATCTGAAGAAGTCAGACATTGTCTTGGAAACAAGGAGTGGAGTTAAGGGTATTCTTGCTAAGGTGTTGATAGAGAAGGCTCAAGTGTTCTTGAAGGCTATGAGCTATGATGCTTTTGAAGAGATCTTAGCTTTATTGATTTATGGCTTGGTGTTGTTCCCCAATCCAGATCAGTTCATAGACGTTCACGCCATCAATATATTTCTGACTCATAATCCAGTGCCTACATTACTTGGGGACATCCTGCATTCTCTTCATACTCGTACTACAAAGGCACGAGGAACTCTGATGTGCTGCATACCTTTGCTATCTAGGTGGTTTATTTCTCACCTTCCTCGATCAGTGATGAAGAATGAACAAGGGTTCAGGTGGTCCAAGAGAATCATGTCACTCTCTCATTCAGATATTCATTGGTGCTCTAGATCTATGGAGAATGTTACTATCATTGACCGTTGTGGGGAGTTTCCTAATGTGCCACTTCTAGGCATAAGAGGAGGCATTACTTACAACCCTTCCTTAGCTTTACGTCAGTTTGGTTACGCTCGGAGTGATGGTCCTCATGACATGTTGATTCAGGGCATTGTGTTTGACTACGACAACGATCTGCAAGGTTACCGTCAAAGGTTCATACGAGCATGGGGGAAAGTGAACAAGGTTGACAGCAAGACTCTGGAGCCCAAGTACACTATTCCTATGGAAGCTTACCTCAGATGGGTGTGATCTCGTGCTCAGACTCTCATGATGCCATATCCTGCCATCCTGCCAGTTACTATGGAGCCTGTTGCTGAAGGAGATACTTCTTATACCATCCTTCACCCAGACATGCCCACTGACATGGAAGACTTATAGAGGCCCTGGATCTAGTTGAAGGAGCAAAGGGATACTTTCGAGGCTCATTACAAATCAAGTCAAGAAAGAATCCTGGAGCTAACAAAGCAACTTCACGAGGAGCGGAATCTTAACTCATACCTCAACACAAAGAGGAAACGTCCATGGGAGACTTAAAACCCCATCTTTTGTATTTATTTCATTTCATTTTTATTGTAAGCCCAAGGGGCAAACAAATTTATTACTAATAAAAGTTTACTTTCTTGGTTGTTTAAGCAAATTTAAATCTTGCGGTCCTTGAAAACATTGCATACGCATTTGCATACCATATCACTGCATCACAGGTTTCTTGTGCACAGGTTTCTTATCTTCTCGCTGTTTATTTCAGCAATGGCTCTTGAACAAATAGTTAAAGATCTCCAGGCACAAAATGCACAGTTCCAAGAACTGATCCTGAACTTGTCCAAGGGGCAGGATGAATTGAAGACACTGCTGGCCAAGAAGACTAAGAAGACTAGAAGGTCAGGAGGCCTAATCAACATGGGAAGAAGGTTCAGAGGTCCTGTCAAGACCAAGGAATAGGTTGAAGATTATGAGTCTGAAGAGTCTGAGAAAGAGGGAGGCAGTCTCCACAATACAATGGGGGATTCTGATTCTGAAGCTAACTACTATCATGATCCTAATGAAGATAAGTTCAAAATGCTGGTGGATAGAATGGATGCTATGGAATTACAAAAGTCTTCTGGGCTGGGTTTTGAAGACCTGAGTTTGATATCTGGGGTGGTTATACCCATTGGTTTCAAGGTCCCTGCTTTTGTCGTGTATGATGGTGTTTCTTGTCCCAAACTGCATCTGAGGTCTTATGTCCGGAGGATCTAACCCCATACTGCTGATAAGAAGTTGTGGATCCATTTCTTCCAAGAGAGCTTATCTGGAGCTCAATTGGAATGGTACTATCAGTTGGAGAGTGTCAACATCCGTGATAGGAATGATCTTGCTGAGGCTTTTTATAAGCAATATCAATACAATGCTGATCTAGCCCCTACTCGCATGCAACTACAGAGCATGTCTATGGTTGCTAAGGAAAATTTCAAGGAGTATGCCCAGAAGTGGAGAGATTTGGCTGGCAGGGTACAACCTCCTCTAAATGACAGGGAGTTAGTGGATATGTTCATGTGTACGTTGAATGGTCCTTTTTATAGTCATCTCATTGGAAGCTCATCATCTGGCTTCACTGAGTTGATAATGACAGGAGAACGCGTAGAAAGTGGTATAAGGAGTGGCAAGATACAAGTAGGTGCTTCTTCATCAAGTACTACAAAGAAGCCTCCTAGTGGGAAGAAAGAGTCAAATGCTGTTTATGGTCAACCTGATCGTAGTAGGAGACAACAATCTGTGAGTGCAGTTCATATCTCCAATCCTACTCCTGCAACACCAGAGCCACCACAGGGCAATCAACAGAGGCCTAGAAGACAGTTCACCAAGCTCAACATGTCAATGGCCCAAGCTTTGCAACACTTGTTGAAAGGTGAACTCATCACTTTGAAGGACCCTCCTCAGAACCCCAATGTTACCTCTCCCAGGTACAATCCTAATGCACGATGTGCATATCATTCTAATTGTCAGGGACATGATACCAATAATTGCTGGATATTGAAGAATAAGATTCAGGATATGATTGATGCTGGAGAGATTGAGTTTGACCCTCCAGGTACTCCAAATGTGATTACTGCTCCCATGCCAAATCATGAAAAGACTGTTAATGCCATTGATGAAGTTTCACATATTTCCTCAGTTGCAGATGTGACTACACCATTGTCTGTTATTAAGAAGAAGTTGGTACAAGCTGGGTTCTTTCCAGGTTGTAATGAAGATTGTTTCTATTGTGCTTATAAACCGGATAGTTGCTGGAAGTTGAAGGACAGAATTCAACGCCTCATGGACAATTACACAATATTGTTTGAGAGGACACCTTCTGTGGAAAGCATGGTTGAACATATAACTCAAGGAGCGAAGGTTGAAGAGGTGGATATGGTTGATAAAGTGCCAGTAAGGATCACTTCCAAGGGTCCTGTCAAAATCACTCATAAGGGTCCAATTAAGATTACTGCTGAAGGCCCTGTGAAGAATGTTGCTGAAGCTAGAGTGGCTCCTATGATCATTACCACTCCTGGTCCTATTCCGTATACTTCTGATAAAGCTGTGCCTTGGCATTATGGTTCCGATGTTTATATTCATGGTGTTAAGCAGGAATCCTTAGCTGATGCACCTGTTGTTGATGAAAATCTGAATGTTGATAATATTGCGGGATCTAGCAAGATCACACGAAGTGGAAGAGTTTTTTCTCCTCCAGTTACCTCCAAGAATACAGTTACTCCAACTACCACCTCCACTACTGATGCTCGGGGCAAAGGTCCTATTATTGAACCAGTACAAGCTGATGTACCAGCTGCTGATGATCTTTCTAAGCAGATGGAAGAAGTACTGAAGATCATTCGCAAGAGTGATTATGATGTTGTTGATCAATTGGGGCATACTCCCTCCAAGATTTCTATGTTGTCTTTATTGTTGTGTTCAGAGGCTCATGCTAAATCCTTGATTAAGTTTTTGAAGACTGCTCATGTACCAAATGAGATTTCTGTAGACCAGTTTGAAAATTGTGTTGCACATTTGACCTATGATAATGGGTTAGGTTTCTCCGATGCTGATTTTACTCCTGCCAAGAGAGATCATAATAGGGCTCTACATATCTCTATTGAATGTAGGGGCACTACCCTGTCACATGTGTTAATAGACAATGGTTCTTCGCTGAATGTGTTGCCCAAAGAAGTGCTGAATAAGCTTAGTCCTGAAGATGCTGTGTTGAGGCCCAGTAATATAGTGGTAAAGGCTTTTGATGGTTCAAGAAGAGTGGTGCACGGGGAAATTGATCTCCCAATAAAAGTGGGTTCTCAGGTCTTCAATGCTACCTTTTATGTAATGGATATTCGTCCTTTGTATTCTTGTTTGCTTGGACGCCCCTGGATCCATGGGGCAGGTGCCGTGACCTCCACCTTACATCAGAAGCTGAGATATCCAGTAGAGGGAAAGGTTGTCACTGTTTACGGAGAGGAAGGATATATGATTAGCCATGTGAACACATTTAAATATCTTGAAGTGGAAGGTGAATATGTTGAAACTCCATGCCAGACGTTCGAAGTAGTTCCTTGGGTTGTTAATAATTTTGAAGCTCCTCCTGTTGTCAAGAAAGTTCCTGTGGTCACCAGAGTACCTCCTACAATGGCCTCCCTCAAAGATGCTAGAGCTGTGATGGATGAAGGTGGTTGTACTATTTGGGGTCAGCTTCCTGACATTCCTTACAAATCTGACAAATTTGGTTTGGGTTTCACTGCAGAGTCCCAGAAGGCTGTTCGTCGTGTTCGTGCTGTTCGTATAACTAATCAGGGGATTATGAAAGATCAGATCAATGCTGTGGGTGACTATGATGAAGACTATAACCTGGATGCTTGGATTTTTCCTACTGTGGGTGCTGGGCTCAATAATTGGAAAGCTGAAGATGTTATTCCTATCTCCTTCAGTCAGGAGTAAATACTATTACTGTGTTGTTACTTTTAAGTTTGTAATTTTTGAACAATTAAACTCTTAAGCCTTGTGCCTTACTCGGGGCACAATGGTATGCTTGTTTCGGGATGTCATTTCATTTGCATACTTCATTCAATAAAAATCAGTGGACGTTTTGTTTTCGTGAATATTGTATTCCTTGTCTTTCTTTTATTTTATTTTTTCATCAGCTATGTGTTCTTACACACACCCACATCACTAAAATGCAGATCTTCATCCACTCTGGATCCTATTGATAACAGTTCTACTATTGCCAATTATAATTTCGAGAATCCGATCTATCAAGCTGAAGATGGAAATGAGGACGATTGTGAAGTACCTATAGAGCTTGCTAGGTTGTTACAACAAGAAGAGAAAGCTATACATCCACATGAAGAGCCAATCTAAGTTGTGAATCTGGGAACTGAAGAAAACAGGAAAGAGGTCAAGATAGGGGCTGAATTAGAGGATGGTGTCAAGAGCAGATTGATTCAGATGTTACATGATTATGTGGAGATCTTTGCTTGGTCCTATGAAGATATGCCAGGGTTGGATACAGACATTGTGGTTCATCGTTTACCAGTAAAAGAAGATTGTCGTCCAAAGAAGCAGAAGGTTCGTCGCATGCATCCTGAAATGTCAGAGAAGATTAAGGAAGAGGTAATGAAACAGTTTGATGCAGGGTTCTTAGCTGTGATTTCTTATCCCAATGGGTTGCAAATGTGGTGCCGGTACCTAAGAAAGATGGTAAGGTACGTATGTGTGTAGATTACAGGGATTTGAACAAGGCCAGCCCCAAAGATGACTTTCCACTTCCTCATATTGATGTTCTGGTAGACAACACTGCTCAGCATAAGGTATTCTCTTTTATGGATGGTTTCTCTAGTTACAATCAAATCAAGATGGTACCTGAAGATATGGAGAAGACAACATTTGTTACACAGTGGGGCACTTTTTGTTATAAAGTGATGCCATTTGGGTTGAAGAATGCTGGGGCAACATATCAGCGTGCTATGGTGGCTTTGTTTCATGATATGATTCATCATGAGATAGAGGTATATGTGGATGATATGATAGCCAGGTCCCAGAATGAAGAGCAACACCTTGATCATCTGCATAAGTTGTTTGAAAGGTTGAAGAAATACAAGTTGAGATTGAACCCAAACAAGTGTACTTTTGGAGTTAGATCTGGTAAGCTCCTGGGTTTCATTGTCAGTGGAAAAGGTATTGAAGTAGATCCTGCAAAAGTGAAAGCTATACAAGAGATGCCAGCTCCCCGTACTGAGAAGGAGGTTAGAGGTTTCTTGGGACGATTGAATTACATTGCAAGATTTATTTCCCAATTGACTGCTACCTGTGAGCCAGTCTTCAAGTTGTTGAAGAAAGATCAGGTAATGGAATGGAATGATGAGTGCCAGACATCCTTTGATGAAATCAAGAAATATCTCCCAGAACCTCCAATTTTGATGCCACCAGTTGATGGAAGACCCTTGATTATGTACTTAACAGTATTAGACAACTCAATGGGGTGTGTGTTGGGGCAACATGACGAGTCTGGTCGAAAAGAGCAGGAAATATACTACCTTAGCAAAAAGTTTACCGACTGTGAAACAAGATACTCACTGCTCGAGAAAACTTGTTACGCTTTGGCATGGACTGCTCGCCGACTAAGACAATATATGTTGACTAATACTACCTTATTGATTTCGAAGATGGATCCAATCAAGTACATATTCGAGAAACCTGCTCTCTCCAGAAGAATGGCAAGATGGCAAATGATCTTGACAGAATATGATATACAGTATACTACACAGAAGGCCATTAAAGGAAGTGTTGTAGCTGATCATTTGGCTCATCAAGCAGTGGATGATTATCAGTCAATGAGTTTTGAGTTCCCTGATGAAGACATTATGATTATTACCAAAGAACCTGGACAATATGACGGACCTGAACAAGGATCCCGATGGACTATGGTTTTTGATGGAGCTTCTAATGCACTTGGTAATGGTATTGGTGTTGTGATCAGTTCCCCTGAAGGTTGTCATACCCCTATTACTGCCAGACTTTGTTTCTATTGTACCAATAACATGGCTGAGTATGAGGCATGTATCCCGGGTATCAAAGTTGCCATTGATACGAAGATTCAGTTCCTTGACGTGTATGGAGATTCAGCCCTGGTAGTGAGTCAGATCAAAGGAGATTGGGATACCAAACATGATAATCTCATTCCTTACAGAGAGCATGTGTTGTCTTTAATCCCATATTTCAAAGAGATTACCTTTGGACATATTCCACGAAGAGAAAATCAGTTGGCAGATGCCTTAGCCACCATGACATCCATGTTTGAGATTAGTTGGGATGATGAAGCTCCCAAGATTACTATTGATAGATTTGAAAAGCCTGCATACTGCAATGAGATTGACACTAAAGAAGCAGAGGAGAAGCCTTGGTTCTATGAAGTGAAAAGATATCTTGAAGCTCAGGAGTTCCCTGAAGGGGCATCTGTTAAAGATAAAAAGTTTCTGAGGAGGTTTTCTACTAAGTTCTTTTTGAGTAATGGAATTTTATACAAGCGCAATCATGATTCCACTTTGCTTCGTTGTGTGGATAAGAAGGAAGCAACAAAGATTATGGAAGATATGCATGATGGGATCTTTGGCACTCATTCTAGTGGTCATACTATGGCAAAGAAGATATTGAGAGCAGGTTACTATTGGTCTACCATGGAAGCTGACTGCTATCAGCATTCCAGAACATGTCACAAGTGTCAAATCTATGCTGATAAAGTACATATACCTCCATCACCATTGAATGTGTTGACTGCTCCTTGGCCTTTTGCCATGTGGGGCATTGATATGATTGGTGAGATCAAGCCTACTGCTTCTAATGGGCATCGTTTCATCCTGGTTGCCATTGATTACTTCACGAAGTGGGTAGAGGCAACTTCATTTGCATCTGTTACCAAGAATGTTGTGGTTCGATTCATTAAGAATAATCTCATATGTAGGTATGGCATCCCTGAAAGGATTATCACAGATAATGGCTCTAATCTGAACAACACTATGATTACTGATCTTTGCACGCATTTCAAGATTAAGCATCACAACTCTTCTCCGTATCGTCCAAAGATGAATGGGGCAGTAGAAGCTGCTAACAAGAATATCAAGAAGATTCTACAGAAGATGACTGTTACTTATAAGGATTGGCATGAGATGTTACCATTTGCTCTTCATGGGTATCGTACTACAATACGTACTTCAATAGGGGCAACCCCATTCTCCTTAGTATATGGTATGGAAGCAGTTCTGCCCTTTGAATTTCAGATTCCCTCCTTAAGAATTATGAAGGATGCAGGCTTGGATGAAGATGAGTGGATTCAGACTCGACTTGACCAGATAAATTTGATTGATGAGAAGAGGTTAGCAGCTGTTTGTCATGGTCAGATGTACCAGAAACGGATGATCAAGGCTTTTAATAAGAAGGTTAAGCCAAAGGTATATCAGGTTGGTGATTTGGTAATCAAACGTATCATACTACCAAAGGGTGATCCTAGGGGCAAGTGGACTCCAACATATGAAGGGCCATTTGTGGTCAAAATAATATTCTCAGGAGGTGCCATGATACTTACTACTATGGATGGTGAAAACTTCCCGCAGCCTGTAAACGCAGACATAGTTAAAAAATACTACGCATAAAAAGAGACCCGCTAGGTTGACTGGCCTAGGCAAAAATAAGGGCATCCCGACGAACCAAAAGGGTTCGGGAAAAAATTAGGGATATATATATAAAAATGTACACCCGGCAAGTCGAAAACCTGAAAAGGCGGCTTGGGCAAAAAAGGGTATCCCGGTGGATTGAAAACCTGAAAGGGCAATCCAGGAAAAAGTTAGGGATTAAAGCGTATGACTATGTCTCGTTTGGATCACCCATGTAACTCCAACCAGTTGTGCTACTTAACCCAAGTTCGAACAGATAAAGATCAATCCAATCATTTCCGTCTCGACAACAGAAGATGAGATACTTGAAGATAATGTCAATAGTAGAATTGAAACTCAATAGAATTATTTCCCATATAGCTGATTTTCTTTGTTTTGTAAAATTTTTACGACAAATTCCTCTTACTAGGATTTCTGTCTCCTTGTACAAACTTGCCTATTTATAGGTCACTTTGTGATATAAATAAAATTTCATCTTTGAATCCAAATTTACTTTTACCCTATTTACATAAGCGAAACGTCCATTGGTTGTGTTTGAATGTATGTATGCTTTTGAATATGATTGATGTTTACCAGAAATGCATAAATGCTTAATATGATTGATGTTTACCAGAAATGCATGAAATGCAGTAATAGTATTTACTAAGGACGAACGAGGGAAGGAATTCAACGAAGCTTCGCCGGTTTATCCCCACAAGACAGCTACAAATACCCCAGTAGGGCAAATCCATCTTCATAAATACTTCGAGTTACATCTCCCCTGGAATTTATGTCCATCTCTTTTATCCTCAGTCGGGATACTCAGGAAATTATTCCTTCAACAGGAGTACGACAAACGAAGACGGGAGGTTATGAATACTATGTTATCAAACAAGACGTGAACGAGTTCCTCATATTCTTCACTATATTATCAAACGAGATGGGAACGAGTTCCTCATATTCTTCAGCAACAAATCGAGATTTATTTTCCCTGGCCAGCAGTTGCTATACGAAGATATCCAGACACTTCAGGCTGCATGATTCATACATACATTATACCATAAGATATATATCCATAAGTACATAATACATTACTTAAGTGCATCATACTATGCATGCATACATATTGCATAAACTAACATTCTCCTTGCAAGATAGTTATATGCAGGTAAAACAATATCAACAACTTACAACAGGTCAGAAATGATCCATACATTTGCTCAAGATGTCTTTGAATAACAGGCAAACGGTCTGTAAAAAGATCCATTCCCTGGTTCAAGATATTTTTCAGAAGAACAAATCCTGACGTTCTTTTGACCCTTAAGAACAAATCCTGACGTTCTTTTGGCCCTTGAATAGCAGGCAAACGGTCTGAAAAAAGATCCATTCCCTGGTTCAAGATATTTTTCAGAAGAACAAATCCTGACATTCTTTTGACCCTTAAGAACAAATCCTGACGTTCTTTTGGCCCTTGAATAGCAGGAAAACGGTCTGTAAAAAGATCCATTCCCTGGTTCAAGATATTTTTCAGAAGAACAAATCCTGACGTTCTTTTGACCCTTAAGAACAAATCCTGACGTTCTTTTGGCCCTTGAATAGCAGGCAAACGGTTTGTAAAAAGATCCATTCCCTGGTTCAAGACATTATTCAGAAGAACAAATCCTGACGTTCTTTTGACCCTTAAGAACAAATCCTGACGTTCTTTTGGCCCTTGAATAGCAGGCAAACGGTCTGTAAAAAGATCCATTCCCTGGTTCAAGATTGTCGTACCTCGAAAAATACGATCCTAAAACAAATAACAGAGTCTCCACCTAATTCTATTTATTCTACGAGAGAAAAGGGAGATATAGACACAACCTAAATAAAGGATAAGAATGGTCAACGAAACCACTAATCTAAGTTCGGGAGTCAGTTACGCAAAGGGAAGGTGTTAGGCACCCCTCACGTCCGTTGTACTCAACGGGAACCTCTTAGTTTAATTTGCGCTTAAAAAATGTTAACTTGTTATTATTGTCTTCTTTTACTGATTAAAGATACTTAAGATTGCTTATTAAAGGGAAAAGAAAATTATTATTTATTACGGAGAAAGATTAAGTTTTTTATTATTGTGCTCGCGAAGGATTAAAATCCCCGTGCCTACGTATTCCCCTGTGCAATGGGAAAGTCAGAGCTTCGTAGTTCGTGCTACTATGGTTTGTGTTTTTTATTGAACGATTGTTTGAAAATGATTTCTACTGCTAAGCGTTGGCTTATCTGCTTGCGATAGGAGGTTGAAGCGCTAGCTTGTTTGCGAGATAGAAAGATCTAAACAATGTTCGTTTTGAGAAAAGATATTTGATCTTTGTTAAGGGTGTTTTAAAACGAGAGGGCGAATGAACCACGTCACGTGGGGCTAGCCCAGGAGCGGTTGCATTCAAGAACGTGCGGAGTGCTAGACTCCAGAGTTCAGTTACTCGCTGATTATGGAAAATAGTTTGTATTGGTTGGTAAGTTTTAAATTGTATTTGAAAGAAAGAGACAAGTCGTCATCTTTAAGAGAAGTATCTAACCTATTCCACCACAAATGTTTGAGAAATGAGAAATCGAAAGAAGCTTTAAACTTGGATATAAGATCGACAAGCAATGCCACATTCTTTCTTTGAGAATAAAAATTGGAAGAAGCTTTAAACTTGGATATAAGTATCGACAAGCAATGCCACGTTCTTCCTTTGAAAGTAATTGTTTGTAAGATTTTTGTTTGTGTTTGTGGGGATAGGAGGAACAACTTTCCTATGGAGATAAATCATGCTTGATCCTTTAAGATTGTTGAATTGTTTTGAATACGAATGGTGATTGAACCATCGCGTGGGGCTAGCCCAATTGCGGTCCAATCCAGAACGTGCCGAATGCTAGACTCCAGAATTCTGTTTTCGAAATTTAAATTAAATGAATTGAATATTTTGGTATACGAATGATGATTGAACCATCGCGTGAGGCTAGCCCAGTTGCGGTCCAATCCAGAACGTGCGGAATGCTAGACTCCGGAGCTCTATTGTTTTGAAAGAAAATTGTTTTTTAGACGTTTAAGAATTAACGTGTTTTAATAACGAAGGATTGACGAAACAATACGCATGGGGCTAGCCCAGTTGCAGTTCGTTTTAGAACGTGCGGAATGCTTGACTCCGGAGCTCTATTCCTTGTTAAATTAATTAATTTGAAAATTTTGGTAAAAATCGCATTAACTCTAAGAGATTTATGATTTTAGAATCGGTAGTGAGGCACAAGTAAATAAACAAACGCGAAGGTGACAATAAAATTGTAATGGGGCGCAAAAAAAATGTAGCATCGAATTTTAATGATACCTAACGGAGTAGGTCCGTTGCCTCTTCAATACGTGCAAAAGAAACTTAAGCCAAAATGTCAGAAGCTCGCACGATTAATTAGTTAGTCCTCATGTGTTCGACGTCAAGAATCATCCGGGTTAGCTTAATCAAAGTTCAAAGCAAAAAAAAGAGTGCTAACAAAAGAATCACAACGTTAGTAAGAGTTTAATTAAAACTCTAACTCAAAAACTCCCTAAAAGAAGAAAGAATAAAAGTCAATTAATATCAATATTAACGAATAAAATAAAAAAAAAAAAAAAAAAAAAAAAGAATTGACCTCTAACTTATCAAGACTAGTATCACTTAATCAGAATGAAAAAAAAATCAACTAAGGAAAAAACAATTAATATTAAAATCTTAACCCTGAATTAATATCATAATAAAAAACAGAACTTAGCCTAAACCAATAAATAATTAATAAATAAACTTAAGGAAATAAAAGAAAATTATAAAACAAACAAAATTTAAAATGGGAAAGGGGAGGTGTGGCGGTGATTGGCAAAATGTAGCTAGCAAACCAGTGGGCTTGAGATGTTCTCGAAAGCCCAAAACCAAATGATAATAAAAGGTTAATAATAAATATCTAAACTAATCAGCCTAATTAATAAAAACATGGAAAAGAAAAAAAATTAAAACAAAACATAACATACGATTCCCAGAAAGAACGAGAAAGAAAACTTGTGTTCTCCTTCCTTCGTTGCCGGCGAACGAAACTTCAAGCTCTCTCTCTGCCTTGCCCGCGATTTGATTTTACTGAAGGAGAGGTGACAGCGGTAAGTTTGGTTGTTTTCGGATCCAGGTTTGTGGAGCGGTTTCGACCGGCGATGTTGAGGAATTTGGCGGTGGTTCGGTAAAGAGGAAAGGGTTCTGTTTCGGATGAGACTCGCGGCGGTTGCGAACGGGTTTCGCGGTGGTGACGGCCTCGACTCAGTGATTTCCGTCGCGGTGGTTAGGGATTTGGTTCAAATCGGTTTGTGCGGCGGTTTTGAGGTGGAAACTGGGTGAGTTACGGTCATCGACAGATGGTTTGAAGACTTGGTGTCCGAAGGTTCGAAGCGGTTTGTTGTGAAAGCAGAGGAAATGTGATTCAGTGTGAAGTGTGACGGTGGGTCGGTGGTGATTTGAGGAGTCTTGGTACCCTCTGTTTCTGTGATTTTGGTGTGATGGTTTCAAAGAGGATTTGAATGTGATGGTTTCTGCTTTTCTGGGCTTCGAAGGTTTCAGACGGAGGTTTTGGTGGATTACGAAGGAGAGATTTCGGAGGGTTGTTCTGTTTTTGCGATTAACTTAGGTTTGTATTTGTTTGCAGCTCTGCGTTGGTTGTTGTCTTTTGTTGCAGGTTGTGAATGATGGAGTGATTCACGGTGTTGGTGTTGGAAGAAGAGGATGGTGCGGTGTTGGAAGGAGAGGAATGGAGTTGTGGTGGGGGCTGCGGAAGGTGATTGGCCTCCGACGCTGGCAACGATAATGCAGATTAATGCGAGAGTGAAAAGATTGTTCCGATCCAATTTGAAAAAAGAAACAACAGTTTTGATTTTTGAGGTTGAGAGAGATAGAGAGAGAATTTGGTTGCCGGAGCAGGTGCAACAACTTTAGGGGATGAAGCTGGAGGAAAGGTTAAAGGCGGAGGTAATGGTTTTATGGTTCAGTTTTTTTGTGTTTGAAGTTCTCCGAAAAATGTGTTCTTTTCTTTCTGTGTTGTTTTCTTTTTCTGTTCTCATAAGTTGATGTTTTTGGTAGAGGATGGAGGGTCTGAATCGGTTGTTGTTTTTTGTGTGGCTCCCTATGGTGAAAAGGTTCCCCCTTGTTTTAAGAAGAAGTCGGTTTACTAAAGGGCGGTCTTTTTCGGCCCTCTCCTTTGAAATTCCAGTGTCCTTTTTTTCAATTTGTGGAGACAGTGAAGTCAGGTTTTTGATTTGGGATTGTGTTCCCCTTTTTCTTCCTTTTTGTTGGATCCTTGTGTATGGTCTCTATCTCCTTTTCTTTATGCAGGTTTTCACCTATATATTGATGTAAGGATACAGGCTGGGTGTAGCAGGAGTTTATTTCTTTTGGAAATTAACAGGGGTCCTTTTGTTGCAGGTTTTGTGCAAGGCTCAATTTGGTGTAAACTTAGAGCTGTTGTTATGCAGAAAATTGGAGCAGTGTGTTTGACTTGGACCAAGAATATATATAGAACAATTTTTTTAAAACTAACTAAACAATTCTATCCCAACCAAACATATACCAAAACCAATTACACTAATCTGATAAATAAATAAATAAATAAAATAACAGTAAAATAAAATAGATATAAAATAAAATAGATATAAAAATAACCAAGTGAGGAAAGATTAATTATGATATACATTAAAATTAAATTAAATTAAATTAAAACTAAATTCAAGTGAAATTGAAACTAATTATTAATAGTCTAAAAATAAAAATAAAGAATAAAATTAGTAGAAATTAGTAAATTAATAAAAATGACTAAATTGATCTAAATTGGCCTTAAAAAAGTAATAATTAAAATCTAAGACAAAAAACTAGATTTAAAAGATAAACTTAAATTATAATAACTAAATAAAAGGAAATAATTTTAAGAGAAACCAAAAACCTACCCAAATTCTAAAATTAACTTAATTCTTCGAAATCAAGGATAAAATAAAAACGATATAAAATCGAACAAGAATACAATGACTAATGATTAATAATATGTTTCAACTTAAAATGCAAAAATGATGATTTTCGATATACTGACGAAAACACGTCAAAAATGAACAAAAGTTTAAAAATTTCTGGTCAAAATTTAGGGTATGATAGCTGCCCCTATTTAATCATCCTGAACCTGAATGTCTGAGTGACAAAGAGATTTTTTTTTAGGACATTCAAGGTGGAAGATGATTAAATATCAGAATACCTGAAATTTTGACTGAAAATGCAAATTAAATGATATGATGTGCAATGCAAAAATGCAAGACAAAAGCTATCACGCCGCTGGGCAGAAAACTGACACTATTGGGGATTAGACACACATGACTGTAGCACAATCCCCACGAAGAATTTAATCTTGAGCGAAGCCAGACGACAAATTACCTACATGTCCTAAAATGACTCGAGATCTTTTGAACAAAAATCCCACTTTGAGGAAATTTACTGCCGAGATATAACCTTATTTGGAAAAACCTTCTGTTGGTGTATCAAAACGAAACAGAAATCTACTGCCGAGATCCTGAAACGAAAATCAACTCTTCCGAAGTCTACTGGAGATCTACTGCCGAGAGTTTTCCAGAGAGTCTAAGAATGAGATACCTTCTGCCGAGGTATCAAAATGAACCAAAAATCTACTACCGAGATCTTGGAAAGAACAAAATTTGTCAAAATCTTCCGGAAGTCTACTGCCGAGATTACCAGAGAAATCTAAGAAATGGAATACCTTCTGCCGAGGTATCAAAAATAAATTCCTACTGTCGAGGATTAAATGAGGATACACCTGTTGCCAAATCTTCTGCCGAGATTTAACTAAGGATTCCATCGTCTATCTTATAAAAGTAAATACCTTCTGCCGAGGTAGACTGGGAATCTTCTGCCGAGACTTGCCAGAAATAAAAGGAATCACCTGTTGCCAAATCTTCTGCCGAGATTTAACTAAGGATACCATTGAATAGAATTCTCATCATACTTCCCTTTCTTCTGAAAGAGACAACCATATGATGGAGAAAACAACTTCACGCTCAAACTTCTCAACTTGTCTGGAAGAGATAGCCATTTGATGGAAATTGGAAATATTCACAACAAACTTCTCAACTTGTCTGGAAGAGATAGCCATTTGTTGGAAAAGTAAAGAGATTCGTATCAAACTTCTCAACTTGTATGGAAGAGATAGCCATTTGATAGAACATTCATCATACTTCCCTTCTTCTGAAAGAGACAGCCATATGATGGAGAACAATTTCACGCTCAAACTTCTCAACTTGTCTGGAAGAGATAGCCATTTGACGGAAATTGGAAAAATTCTCAACAAACTTCTCAACTTGTCTGGAAGAGATAGCCATTTGTTGGAAAAGTAAAGAGATTCGTATCAAACTTCTCAACTTGTATGGAAGAGATAGCCATTTGATAGAACAATCATCATACTTCCCTTCGTCTGAAAGAGACATCCATATGATGGGGAAACAACTTCACGCTCAAACTTCTCAACTTGTCTGGAAGAGATAGCCATTTGACGGAAATTGGAAAATTCACAACAAACTTCTCAACTTGTCTGGAAGAGATAGCCATTTGTTGGAAAGATAAAGAATCACGACAAACTTCTCACCTTGTCTGGATGAGATGCCATTTGCCCAAAAAATAAAGAGAATCACGACAAACTTCTCACCTTGTCTGGATGAGATGCCATTTGCCGAACAAACTTCTCACCTTGTCTGGATGAGATGCCATTTGTTGAAAATTTGAATCACGACAAACTTCCCACCTTGTCTGGATGAGATGCCATTTGCCGAACAAACTTCTCACCTTGTCTAGATGAGATGCCATTTGTTGAAAAAAAAAGAGAATCACGACAGACTTCTCACCTCGTCTGGATGAGATTCCATTTGCCGAACAAACTTCTCACCTTGTCTGGATGAGATGCCATTTGTTGAAAATTGAAGAGATTCATATCAAACTTCTCTGCCGAACAAGGGATATGCCATTTGATAGAACATAAACCTTGCTGAGGATGAACAAACTGCTCGAAAAGAGAATGTCATCTGTTGATTTATTGGGAAATATATGGGTAAGAAACAAGCTTCTCAAATAAGGAGACAGCCACTCGTTGATTCCGATTAGAGATCCAGGGATAAGAACAAGCTTCTCCAATAAAGAGACTGCCACTTGTTGTCAGGTGTAAGTATTCCAAGAGAATGTTGCAATAACATTGCTGGAGAGCAAAAATTGTCTTCAATGGAAGTCTTCAATAAATTTCTTCTGGGAAACTAAACATCCGAAGGTGCAAAATGAATTCACTTTCCATCTGGAATTGATGGGGATGGAACGACTACTCGGAAAGAGACCGCCATCTGTTGATTTACTCAAAAGTTCGAAGACAAAACAAGCTTCTCAAATAAAGAGACTGCCACTTTTTGATTCCACTTAGAAGTTCTAGGACGAAACAAGCTTCTCGAATAAAGAGACGGCCACTTGTTGTCGGGTATAAGTAATCCAAGGGAATGTTGTAGTAACACTGCTGGAGAGCAAAATTTGTCTTCAAAGGAAGCCTCCAACAAATTCCTTCTGGGAAACTAAGCATCCAAAGGTGCAAAATAAATGCACTTTCCAATCTGGAAATTCAATCATCAAAATTGTCGAAGACCAAAATTCAATCCAGGAACGAGCTGGAAAGAAACTGTCAAACAAGACACTGGCCTTTGAGGAATGAACTCAACCAGGATTTATCCTATCCAAGTGTGGAAAGGAGAACTAAAGAAAAATCTTCCACGAGGGTAGAATCTCAGTGGGGAATTAGAAAGAATGTACATTTTCCGCCTAAGGCTGACACTCTATTTGGAGAGAAACACAACACTTGGGGATAAACACGACCAAGGTGAAAGAGGTATGAATTAATGAATGCATCATGAATATGCATATGAATATGAATTCAAATATGATGTACATGTATGTATATGTGTTATGTTTATGCTGACAAACAGAAAAAACAGACACAAGAGATAAACTGGTGACGAAATAAACATCACAACAAACGGATACTCGACCAATCTCGTCAAAGTGTACGCAATCACTGAAACTAGGGTAGAGAGCCATCCATGGAACAAAGTCCAGCTACAAGGCTCAAGTCTCTTCGAGGAGAGAAAGATACTTCAATCGGGAAATAAACCCAGACAAGTCTTCTAACTTCAACATCTATCAGAAGGAAGCAACCATACAAACTACGTTTGCTTAGGAGGAAGTAAATTTGTACTCCGTTGGAGAGAGAAAATCAGATTCAGCTGGAGAAGCTTGAATCAAGGCTCAATTGGGGATACCAGACCTAGTATCTTACTGGAAGCACTAAGTGGTAAAAGGCATCCACCAGAAAATAATGAGTCATGCCCCTGACATATCAAAGCAACTTAGTGTGAGGGCCCCGTTTTCTGGAGGTACTTGCAAGGCATATCCCAAGAGCATCTTGCTTTGGGGAACACGTGGTCATGCGTCCATGAAATGGTTTATGAGAAGAGATAATATCAAGAGGATTTTATAGAAGACTTGTCATTCAAGATGCCCCAGTGTCTTCAAACTCTTGTAGAGATTCGTCGAATCTCGACGTCACTGCCTCAGATTAACTGTACTTGGCACAAATGAGTCTTCAATACTTATCCTTTTAGGGATGATAAGAATGTGTAAGCACAAATTGGGAAACGACTTGCCCCTGTTTAGCAAAGTCTTCAAGCAGCATGCCCCTGTCTGGCAAAGTATTCAAACAACATGCCCCTGTCTAGCAGAGTCTTCAGGCAAAATGCACCTGGCTGGCAAAGTTTTCAAACAACATGCCCCTATCTGGCTAAGTCTTCAAGCAACTTGCCCCTGGGGATGATCATTCTCTGAAATGGTTGTTTAACTACTCATCAGAGTTTCAAATCTCAAGAGATTAAGCTTATCACTGGTACTCATACATAGGCTTCTATGATATCAAGCAAAAAGGTTAATGTTAAGACTGCTAATGCAACACACATGTTTGTCTCGAATTTTTTTGTTTTTGAAAAGATTTTCACAATAGCTTGTGACCGAATCACTAGCTAGGAGGTGATATTCTTTTTTTTATAAAGCCAACACAAATATTTGAGCAAAGCTCATGGGAGTCGGGAAACATTTTCTCATCGAGTGTGCTTTCGAAATAAACCCTACTTCAATTAGGACTTTTGAGGGTTGTAATGTGGTTTGGTTCACGGTTTTAGAAACAAAGGATAAAGGCTCAAAGTTTATTTGGTGCCCACCCACTCTCCGTGATGTTCTCCAATCCTAGGTTCAGCTAAATTGACACATACATTTGTCTTTGATAGCGTAGAGATGATGCTCCAAGGTCCGCTTGAAATGACAGTCATCTTATTTATCCTCTATGGATATCAGTGACCCCTTTGACTTTGGTATAGTGGTCACTAAATCGTAAGCTTTTAGGTTGAGGATTGAAATGCCTCTTCTAACTCGAATTTCTCTTTGGTCCCTGATTTTTGCCTAAATCTATTTTTGGGTGCTTGACTTAGCGGGATTTTATTTCCTCTTTTTTTTAGATCATTGGAAGGCTGAAAGTTGTGACTGTCAAGTCATTAATTGTAGTGGATTCCCTGATGGGATGTTTCATCTTATGATTTGACTGTGTAATCAGATTAACTGAACACTACCCTGCCCCGGGTTAAGCGTAAGGGTTTTGAAATATCTGAAAGAAACTCCTACTTCTAGGCTCGAAGTTGTTGACTAGGGATTAACTCCTTATTTCTCCAGTGTTTGGGGATTTGAAACAATGACTGTACATCGTCAGTTGGATTTTATTCAAAATCATTCAACTAGAGAATTTGTGTTTTAATTTCGTCATCCTCCCTCCAATTCTCTGCCTAGGCAAGAGATGGGATAATATTGGCATTATAAAGTTGAAAAAGCATTATAAGTGAATACAAATGGATTACTTCAAGACAAACATATTCATTGCATTAATCATTCAAAACAAATAAGTTCTTACATGCCAAAAACAAATGAATTGATAAACAAAGAAAAATACATATGAAAAGTAGTGAATGAACTAAACATCTCAGAAGATAATTTTCAGAGCAGCAAATGATCATATGCGTAGAGGAACTTGTTCCATGCTCCAGCAACAAACTGACTTGGTCAAAAACTTCTTGAGTTTTTTATCAGCACAAAGGCACTCCGTCCACATATGGGATTCCTCCATTGAAGGCCAGCACCCCGTAGTCGATCATTTCTTGAACCTTTTCCTGGAAGACTTTGCACTCTCCAATCGGATGCCCCAATACTCCATCATGAAATTCACAACTGGTATTTGGATTGAACCAATGAGGGCGAGACCTCATGGCTCTGGTCTTTCTGGGTGTCATTATTGAGTTCTGGGCAAAACAAGTCCACAGTTGACCGTAAGTCATTGGGATTGGATCGAACTGAAGGGTCTCTCTTGCTGGGCTGTCCTGAGATCTCTGTTGATTATGGCGCTGATTCTGACGTTGGCTATAAGGCACTGGAGCTTGAAAGATTTTAGGAGAATCCCTCATTGCATTAACTTCAAAATTTCCTTCCTCTTATGAATAACAGGAAGACTTCTCCTCAACAATTTGGAAATCTGACCCCTCTTGGATTCTTCCACATTTGAATGCATTTTCAATGTTTACTCCAACTTCTACAATTTTGGAGAACTCTAATGGCACAACGCCTATCATTCTGATATAATAAGAGTCTGACAATGTTTTTAAAAACATTTTGGCCAGTTCCTTCTCTAAAAGTGGTGGATGAACTTGGGCTGCCAATTCTTTCCATCTTTGTGCATACTCCCTGAAAGATTCATCGTCTCTCTGACTCATTCTTATCAACTGGTCACAGTCTGGAGCCATGTCCAAATTGTAGTCATATTGCTTCACAAAAGCGCCAGCTAGGTCTTCCTAAGTCTGTATATGGTTTCTTTCTAGCTTCATATACCACATCAAAGATGCCCCATATAGACTTTCTTGAAAGTAATGAATCATCAGCTTATCGTTATCGGCATGAGCAGTCATTTTTCGACAAAACATCGTCAAATGATATCTTGGACAACTTACACCCTTGTATATTTCAAAAGTAGGCATTTTGAAATCTGGGGGAATAATCACGCTCGGGACCATACACAAGTTATGAGCTTTTGAACCAAATGCGTTGAGTTCTTTCACCATCTTCAGTTGTTCCTCGAGATCGCAAATTCCTTCCTCAATTTTCACCACTTTAGGATTATTCACCTTCGTCACATGATGGAAATTCTGAGATTGGGGAACATCCACTTGTTGAGAATCGTTGTCAGGAGGAAAATCGTACATCAGGTTGGTCATTACAGTAAAGCCTGACATGGAATCAGCATTCTCTGCCATTTCTGTTGTTCTCCAGTGACTACTTCAGGCTTGAAGGAGACGTCTAAAAGTCAACAAACTGGTAGAAGGACAGATGAGTGAGCTTTTTGTTTGATGGGAGGATGATATGCGATGCAAATGCAAATGATATGCGAATGAATGCAAAGCTCAGAATCACAAATACAATCAGTTCCAGCTTGAAGGCAAGATGTTGGATCCAAGGTACAAGTAACTCAGAATCTCATAACTGGTAAGCCTTAAGTGGAGAGTTCTAAATTCTTTACCCATAAAGCCCACTCACAGGGTAACTTATATGGAGATGGTATAAGGATACTCAAGGTCACGAACGTTTATCGTACTAACGTCCCGCCGCAGGCTAGCTGCATTGTGATGATAATGACGATAAGTTCTACCTTGAGTGGAGTTCTCATGCTAGGCGTGCAAGGAGCGAGTCCTCGGAGCCTAACATTACGCAACTACCAAAATTGAAACAGGTCCTAGGGGGTCCCAGAATCACAGCCCTTTCGTGAATCAGGTCACGCGACAGGCTAGCTGCGTTGCGACAAGATCTACGAAAAGTCTAACTATCCGGGGGAGCTTTCATGTTAGGCGTGCAAGGAGCGAGTCTTTGGAGACTAACACTAATAACATCCAATTCTAACTTAGGTGTTCCCTCTTCTTTTTCATAAAACTCAAGTACAAATTCCAAACCCGCGATATCCCGAGATCTAACAGGCAGATATAATGAGCAAATAATAAAGAAGGAAACAATAGATAGAATATCAATAACAAATAATGGAGACAATCAAACAATTCATCAAACAAACGCAAAATAACCTAAGCTAGGCTCGACTCTCTTATGCTCAAGGCAAAATTTCCCCAGCAGAGTCGCCAACTGTCATACCTCGAAAAATACGATCCTAAAACAAACAACAGAGTCGCCACCTAATTCTATTTATTCTACGAGAGAAAAGGGAGATATAGACACAACCTAAATAAAGGATAAGAATGGTCAACGAAACCACTAATCTAAGTTCGGGAGTCAGTTACGCAAAGGGAAGGTGTTAGGCACCCCTCACGTCCGTTGTACTCAACGGGAACCTCTTAGTTTAATTTGCGCTTAAAAAATGTTAACTTGTTATTATTGTCTTCTTTTACTGATTAAAGATACTTAAGATTGCTTATTAAAGGGAAAAAAATTATTATTTATTACGGAGAAAGATTAAGTTTTTTATTATTGTGCTCGCGAAGGATTAAAATCCCCGTGCCTACGTATTCCCCTGTGCAATGGGAAAGTCAGAGCTTCGTAGTTCGTGCTACTATGGTTTGTGTTTTTTATTGAACGATTGTTTGAAAATGATTTCTACTGCTAAGTGTTGGCTTATCTGCTTGCGATAGGAGGTTGAAGCGCTAGCTTGTTTGCGAGATAGAAAGATCTAAACAATGTTCGTTTTGAGAAAAGATATTTGATCTTTGTTAAGGGTGTTTTAAAACGAGAGGGCGAATGAACCACGTCGCGTGGGGCTAGCCCAGGAGCGGTTGCATTCAAGAACGTGCGGAGTGCTAGACTCCGGAGTTCAGTTACTCGCTGATTATGGAAAATAGTTTGTATTGGTTGGTAAGTTTTAAATTGTATTTGAAAGAAAGAGACAAGTCGTCATCTTTAAGAGAAGTGTCTCACCTATTCCACCACAAACGTTTGAGAAATGAGAAATCGAAAGAAGCTTTAAACTTGGATATAAGATCGACAAGCAATGCCACATTCTTTCTTTGAGAATAAAAATTGGAAGAAGCTTTAAACTTGGATATAAGTATCGACAAGCAATGTCACATTCTTCCTTTGAAAGTAATTGTTTGTAAGATTTTTGTTTGTGTTTGTGGGGATAGGAGGAACAACTTTCCTATGGAGATAAATCATGCTTGATCCTTTAAGATTGTTGAATTGTTTTGAATACGAATGGTGATTGAACCATCGCGTGGGGCTAGCCCAATTGCGGTCCAATCCAGAACGTGCGGAATGCTAGACTCCGGAATTCTGTTTTCGTAATTTAAATTAAATGAATTGAATATTTTGGTATACGAATGATGATTGAACCATCGTGTGAGGCTAGCCCAGTTGCGGTCCAATCCAGAACGTGCGGAATGCTAGACTCCAGAATTCTGTTTTCGTAATTTAATAAATGATTATATTTTGGTATACGAATGATGATTGAACCATCGCGTGAGGCTAGCCCAGTTGCGGTCCAATCCAGAACATGCGGAATGCTAGACTCCGGAATTCTGTTTTCGTAATTTAATAAATGATTATATTTTGGTATACGAATGGTGATTGAACCATCGCGTGGGGCTAGCCCAGTTGCGGTCCAATCCAGAACGTGCGGAATGCTAGACTCCGGAATTCTGTTTTCGTATGTTATTTAAATGAATTGAATAATTGATATACGAATAGTGATTGAACCATCGCGTGGGGCTAGCCCAGTTGCGGTCCAATCCAGAACGTGCAGAATGCTAGACTCCGGAGTTCTGTTTTTGTAATTAAATTTGTGAAATAAGTTGAAAGAAAATTGTTTTTTAGACGTTTAAGAATTAACGTGTTTTAATAACGAAGGATTGACGAAACAATACGCGTGGGGCTAGCCCAGTTGCAGTTCGTTTTAGAACGTGCAGAATGTTAGACTCCGGAGCTCTATTCCTTGTTAAATTAATTAATTTGAAAATTTTGGTAAAAATCGCATTAACTCTAAGAGATTTATGATTTTAAAATCGGTAGTGAGGCACAAGTAAATAAACAAACGCGAAGGTGACAATAAAATTGTAATGGGGCGCAAAAAAAAGGTAGCATCGAATTTTAATGATACCTAACGGAGTAGGTCCGTTGCCTCTTCAATACGTGCAAAAGAAACTTAAGCCAAAATGTCAGAAGCTCGCACGATTAATTAGTTAGTCCTCAAGTGTTCGACGTCAAGAATCATCCGGGTTAGCTTAATCAAAGTTCAAAGCAAAAAAAAGAGTGCTAACAAAAGAATCACAACGTTAGTAAGAGTTTAATTAAAACACTAACTCAAAAACTCCCTAAAAGAAGAAAGAATAAAAGTCAATTAATATCAATATTAACGAATAAAAAAAAAAGAATTGACCTCTAACTTATCAAGACTAGTATCACTTAATCAGAATGAAAAAAAAAATCAACTAAGGAAAAAACAATTAATATTAAAATCTTAACCCTGAATTAATATCATAATAAAAAACAGAACTTAGCCTAAACCAATAAATAATTAATAAATAAACTTAAGGAAATAAAAAAAAATTATAAAACAAACAAAATTTAAAATGGGAAAGGGGAGGTGTGGCGGTGATTGGAAAAATGTAGCTAGCAAACCAGTGGGCTTGAGATGTTCTCGAAAGCCCAAAACCAAATGATAATAAAAGGTTAATAATAAATATCTAAACTAATCAGCCTAATTAATAAAAACATGGAAAAGAAAAAAAATTAAAACAAAACATAACATACGATTCCCAGAAAGAACGAGAAAGAAAACTTGTGTTCTCCTTCCTTCGTTGCCGACGAACGAAACTTCAAGCTCTCTCTCTGCCTCGCCCGCGATTTGATTTTACTGAAGGAGAGGTGACGGCGGTAAGTTTGGTTGTTTTCGGATCCAGGTTTGTGGAGCGGTTTCGACCGGCGATGTTGAGGAATTTGGCAGTGGTTCGGTAAAGAGGAAAGGGTTCTGTTTCGGATGAGACTCGCGACGGTTGCGAACGGGTTTCGTGGTGGTGGCAGCCTCGACTCAGTGATTTCCGTCGCGGTGGTTAGGGATTTGGTTCAAATCGGTTTGTGCGGCGGTTTTGAGGTGGAAACTGGGTGAGTTACGGTCATCGACAGATGGTTTGAAGACTTGGTGTCCGAAGGTTCGAAGTGGTTTGTTGTGAAAGCATAGGAAATGTGATTCGGTGTGAAGTGTGACGGTGGGTCGGTGGTGATTTGAGGAGTCTTGGTACCCTCTGTTTCTGTGATTTTGGTGTGATGGTTTCAAAGAGGATTTGAATGTGATGGTTTCTGCTTTTCTGGGCTTCGAAGGTTTCAGACGGAGGTTTTGGTGGATTACGAAGGAGAGATTTCGGAGGGTTGTTCTGTTTTTGCGATTAACTTAGGTTTGTATTTGTTTGCAGCTCTGCGTTGGTTGTTGTCTTTTGTTGCAGGTTGTGAATGATGGAGTGATTCACGGTGTTGGTGTTGGAAGAAGAGGATGGTGCGGTGTTGGAAGGAGAGGAATGGAGTTGTGGTGGGGGCTGTGGAAGGTGACTGGCCTCCGACGCTGGCGACGATAATGCAGATTAATGTGAGAGTGAAAAGATTGGTTGCCGGAGCAGGTGCAACAACTTTAGGGGATGAAGTTGGAGGAAAGGTTAAAGGCGGAGGTAATGCTTTTATGGTTCAGTTTTTTTGTGTTTGAAGTTCTCCGAAAAAATGTGTTCTTTTCTTTCTGTGTTGTTTTCTTTTTCTGTTCTCATAAGTTGATGTTTTTGGTAGAGGATGGAGGGTCTGAATCGGTTGTTGTTTTTTTTGTGGCTCCCTATGGTGAAAAGGTTCCCCCCTGTTTTAAGAAGAAGTCGGTTTACTAAAGGGCGGTCTTTTTCGGCCCTCTCCTTTGAAATTCCAGTGTCCTTTTTTTTAATTTGTGGAGACAGTGAAGTCAGGTTTTTGATTTGGGATTGTGTTCCCCTTTTTCTTCCTTTTTGTTGGATCCTTGTGTATGGTCTCTATCTCCTTTTCTTTATGCTGGTTTTCACCTATATATTGATGTAAGGATACAGGCTGGGTGTAGCAAGAGTTTATTTCTTTTGGAAATTAATAGGGGTCCTTTTGTTGCAGGTTTTGTGCAAGGCTCAATTTGGTGTAAACTTAGAGCTGTTGTTATGCAGAAAATTGGAGCAGTGTGTTTGACTTGGACCAAGAATATATATAGAACAATTTTTTTAAAACTAACTAAACAATTATATCCCAACCAAACATATACCAAAACCAATTACACTAATCTGATAAATAAATAAATAAATAAAATAACAGTAAAATAAAATAGATATAAAATAAAATAGATATAAAAATAACCAAGTGAGGAAAGATTAATTATGATATACATTAAAATTAAATTAAATTAAATTAAAACTAAATTCAAGTGAAATTGAAACTAATTATTAATAGTCTAAAAATAAAAATAAAGAATAACATTAGTAGAAATTAGTAAATTAATAAAAATGACTAAATTGATCTAAATTGGCCTTATAAAAGTAATAATTAAAATATAAGACAAAAAACTAGATTTAAAAGATAAACTTAAATTATAATAACTAAATAAAAGGAAATAATTTTAAGAGAAACCAAAAACCTACCCAAATTCTAAAATTAACTTAATTCTTCGAAATCAAGGATAAAATAAAAACGATATAAAATCGAACAAGAATACAATGACTAATGATTAATAATATGTTTCAACTTAAAATGCAAAAATGATGATTTTCGATATACTGACGAAAACACGTCAAAAATGAACAAAAGTTTAAAAATTTCTGGTCAAAATTTAGGGTATGACAAAGATATTTTTCAGAAGAACAAATCCTGACGTTCTTTTGACCCTTAAGAACAAATCCTGGCGTTCTTTTGGCCCTTGAATAGCAGGCAAACGGTCTGTAAAAAGATCCATTCCCTGGTTCAAGATATTTTTCAGAAGAACAAATCCTGACGTTCTTTTGACCCTTAAGAACAAATCCTGACGTTCTTTTGGCCCTTGAATAGCAGACAAATGGTCTGTAAAAAGATCCATTCCCTAGTTCAAGATATTTTTCAGAAGAACAAATCCTGACGTTCTTTTGGCCCTTGAATAGCAGACAAATGGTCTGTAAAAAGATCCATTCCCTAGTTCAAGATATTTTTCAGAAGAACAAATCCTGACGTTCTTTTGACCCTTAAGAACAAATCCTGACGTTCTTTTGACCCTTAAGAACAAATCCTGACGTTCTTTTGGCCCCTTGAATAGCAGGCAAACGGTCTGTAAAAAGATCCATTCCCTGGTTCAAGATAATTTTCAGAAGAACAAATCTTGACGTTCTTTTGACCTTGGAGTAGGCAAACGGTCTGTACAAAGATCAATTCCCTAATCCAAGATACCTCTAGAAGAGATAATCATCACAAGATTTATTTCTACTGATCCATTCAACAACTCAAATCATGTTGCATAAATGATTCAGAGATAGCTCATACAAAGACCTAGTACTGATATCCAGTATCAACATACAGACATCATCACATCCCGACACTTTAGATGGCATCTCTAAGCCCATCTCCAGAGGGCATCTCTAAGCCCATCTCCAGTCCTTCCAAGTGGAATCTTCAAGCCCACTCAAGCATATACAATTAATCATCAGTATTACTCTATACACTGGTGAGTGCAAATTTTTGGGCTTTTGTGTTCAATCCCCTTCAACCTTCCAGGTCATGACTGGCACATAAACCAATCTAACCCCTTAGGTTTCAGAAAATTGAACAGGGGCATATGTTGCACCCCAAAATTTGCCCTCCACAAGACTATTCATTGTGTAATAAGAGGCTCACAAGGTTCACAAGACATCTCATGAGGTTCACAAGGTTCACAAAGTTCACAATTAGTCAGAAAGTTTGACAATTCCCTCAGACAATGCATCCTCCTAAGCAATGCATCCTAAACTAGGGTTTTGACTTTAATCAGGCTAAATGGACTTCCAAGACTTCAAGTGAGCTTCATAACATCTTATATGTGTTCAATAATCCCCATGACAAGTTTCAAGACTTTTCCCAAAGATTTGCCCAGTCAGATGATCAGATAGGTTAAAATAAGTCAAAACAGTTAAAAAGTCAAATTGAGGTCAACTGTGGTCAAACCAAAGTCAAACTTCATGATTTTTTTGCCAACATAAAGTATATGAAGTAAAATTCATCATTTGATCAAGGGTTGATCATGATTCATCAAGGAGATTTCAGATCATCAAGAATCAGGAGTTTCTAAATTAGGGTTTTTAGAGGAAAAGTCAACTGAACTTTGACCAGCCATAACTTTCACATGCTTCATCAAGAATTTTCCATCCAAAGCTCATTTTGAATAAAATTGAATTCTCTACAACTTTGTGTCTCACAAGCCAAGCCCAAAAATGCTTCATTTGGAAGGTATGAGCTAAGACATTATAGGTCCTTTTAAAAGTCAACAAAAAGTCAACAACTTCAAAAGAGCATAACTTGAGAATGGTAAAAGATATAGACATGAGACCAAAGAGGTTGGTTAGAGGACTCTTTAAGCTTTCCAAAATGTCCAAGAACACCCTAATAGTATTAAAATTTAAGGATTTGTGCCCTTGCAAAGTTGGGAAATTTTTGAGTGGTTTATGAAGTAAATGGGGTCTTAAAACCATAATTCTTCAAATGGGCTGACTTTTTTGTGACCCAATGTGTTCCATGACATCATGCACGAAATTTATTTAATATTTTCATAATTTTATTCATTTTATTTTTATTTATTATGATTTTTTATATTAAAAATCATTTTAAATTCAAATAAAATATAAAATGATGAAGATTTAAAAATATTTTGCTTCTAGAAAGTCATAAAAGTTAATTGGATTTAATTGATATGAAAATTATGAAGATTGTCTCAAAATAGCAATGTTGGATCAAAGGAAAATTAAGTTTTATGACATATCTTTTTCAATCTTCAAACATCCAAAAAATCCAAAGAATCATAACATTTTTCTGACCTAATTCAATCCATATATATACACAAACACATTGCCAATGAGAGGGGACAAAATTGCAGCCTCCAAGGGTAAGAACAAAGTTTCAATTTTCACACTAAAAACACCAATTCGGTTTGATACTTAGAGCCTCTTTCAAGACAAATCAAAGGTTGCAACTTGTTCCTTGGAGTTCATGGATTGATTCTGGATCATAACATCATTCATTCATGCCTTAAATCGTGAAAACCGAATGCATCTTCTTCATGTTTTAAAATTTTTCGATTTGAATGATTTACACATTATTAATGAAAACTAACTATGGATTTGTGTTTGTTGTGATATTTAGAAACTTTATGGATGATTTAATTCAATTATTGTGGACTGTATCGAAATTCACCATTGCTAGGGTTTGAAGCTTCAATTCGGGAACCAAGCATTTAGGACATCTAAATGAAATCTAAGCACATGGCTGTGACCTATGATACTTGTATAATTAATCTGGGCTTTTAATTTGAATTGACATTACGATTTGCTTGATGTTTGAAAATACATAGGATTCTGGTTTTAAAAACTTGCAGGAAAATTCGCAGGAGAAAGCATAGGAAATTTCACAGGTAATTTGAATGAGGAAGATGAAGTCTGACGCCAAAATTCAGTTTAGAAAAGTTGATTTAAAATAAAAGAATTTGTTGTTGATCCTTTGTTGTAAGCGCCCCATGTGGCTCAGTTGGTTTGTGTGTTTGCCTGTGAATGAATGGTCCTGGGTTCGATTCCCCCCCAGGCCATTTTGTGTTGTTTTGCTTTTTTATGATTTTTACAGGTTAAGAAACAAAACACATTGATGCTCATTCAATATCACCTGCGCATGCGCAGCCCAGTGGAAGAGAGGCTGGTCCAGGAGAAGTGAAGCCTAAGGCCTGGGTTCGAATCCCAGCCCCAGGTAAGTTCTTTTTTCTCATTTTTTTTCATTTATTTTGTTTTGTTTATATTGTATTTAATTAATTTAATTAATAATAAATGTCTAAAATAAAATATTTATATTATTTTCTTATATATAATTTAAAAAAACTTATATGTTAAAAATTCAAACTTTATTAATAAAATTGTTTATATTTATTTCATTGTATATTATTAATATTGTATGTTTTTTTTTATAAATAATTTAATTAAGTTTAGATCAAATAATTAACCCTAATATTTTTATATGTAAAACCTAATTTTTTCTTTATAAACCCTAATTTATTTTAACACCCTAATTTTCTTTTATGATTTTAATTTCTTATTTTTATAATTATAATTATTAAATATTTCTAATGTGTATATATATAATTAATTTATTAAACTATTAATCATGTTTATTGGTATATAATTATTATTATTTATTTCTTTTTTCTTAAAATTCTTAAAAATGATTATTTATTTAAATTTGAACTTTTAATTTGTTTTCTATATTATATTATTATACTAACCTCTTTTATATTTATTTTGCTTATTATTACTAACATATTTATTTATATATTGATTATATGCTTATTTATTTAAATTATTTTATTATTATAATGTAATTGTGCAAATTATGTAATAGTTGTAGAATTTTTATTATTTATTTAAATTGCTATGGTTAGTAAAATAGGGAGTGTAAACATGTTTGTATCTTAAAATTGAATTTAGATCACTAATTATAAGATAAATATTTGAATTTGTACACGCACACACGTAAGTCGATCTTGGATCGCCATCTCACTTCTTAAGGGTCACCTCTCATGTTGCCTAAATAAAAGGTCAAGTAAGGTGTATAAAGCAAAGTCCCTTATCTTGTTTAATATCATCTTGTCCCTTTAAAGAATTATAAGATCAAGTCCCTTCATGGTTGCCTTCGTAAATGGTCTTGTCCCTTTCCGAATAAAAGATGATAAGTCCCTTCGAATGGCTAAATACACCTTACAGTTGCCTAAACACAGATGACCCTTCACATGTCCCTTACAACATCCAAGGTAATGACTACCTATTCCTTAATAATAGGGATAGTCTTACCATTGAAAGAATATTTAAGAACAATAAAGATTCAAATTAGGGTAGGTTCCTCTTAAGTACTATCTCACTTTTTCAAAATACTTCAAAAACACTTCACATTTTCAAACAATTTTCAAAACAAAGTCTTTATATATATCCGTACAAGGATCATTATAAAGTACTTAAGAAAATTTTTAATCACACACTACACTTCTCAAAACATTTTAAAGTGAGCTAAGTAACTAAGAGCCCATGGATAACCATGGATGTAAAGGGTGCTAACACCTTCCCTTTACATAACCTACCCCCCGAACCCAAAAATATTTTAAGGTCTTTCCTGTTCTTTTATGCCCTTTCCTTTGGATAAAATAAAAGTCGGTGGCGACTCTTGCTATCCGCAACATTTAACTAAAGTCAGTTCTCCCATCGTGTTACAGATAGACATGCATAATCAAGGTAGACGAACCTTCTTCATATATTATCCACGGATATATGGTATAAGACAGACGAGTCTTCTTTGAGCAAACCTGTTACGCCAGGTGCAACAACAATAATGTGCTTGAGATAGATGAGCCTCCTTCGGATTTACCTGTTACGCCAGGACCGGTAATCATTTTGACATTAATTCCCACAGTCAGGATTTTAAACCTCTTCAATACAGACGAGTATTGGATGATCATCAAGATAACACAGACGAGTGCCAACAGTCAATGATACAAACAAGTATCAGATAATAATCTAAGAAACACAAACGAGCGCTTCAGACAATGATACAGACGAGTATCAGCCACTGGTATAGACGAATACCAGAAATTCAAACACGGACGAGCATTTGTAGTAGCAATACAGACAAGAGTATCAGGATAATCAACAAATCCTCACAACAGATAAAAACCTAACACAAACGAGTGCTGGGGATGATACAGACGAGTATCCAAGCAAAGCAGACGATCTTCAAACAGATATTAGAACATCACAACACAGACGAGTGTTGGGGATGATACAGACGAGTATCCAGTCAAAGCAGACGAGCTTCAAAAGATATTAGAACATCACAACACAGACGAGTGCTGGGAATTGCAGACGAGCAACCACAAAGATCACAGATATTAGAACACAGACGAGTGTTGGAGGAATGCATACGAGCTAACAGCAGAGATTACAAATCAAACACAGACGAGTGTTTGGAAATTGCAGAGGAGCAACATCAAATGAATATCAAGACCTTAAAACACAGACGAGTGTTTGAAAATTGCAGACGAGCAAATATTAAGGTAACCATGGACCACTGCTGGAGAGAGCAAACGAGCAATACCAAAGTGATAATACAGACGAGTGTTGAAAGATGCAGACGAGCAATGAACAAAGCAAGAGCACAAACAAATGTTGGAAATTAAAGACGAGCAACAAACAAATGCCTGATCGGCCACAAAAGTTACAATTCTGCAGGGGAAAACAAGTCAAGAGATCTGGACACCTAACTCTGACTGAGGTGATGAATACCTGCTTGTATCACCAAATTGGCCCAAAAGTATAGCAACTTTCCGGGGAATATTTCACTGACAGGAGTGAAAATCCAATATGAACTCTGTGGGGACAGAATCATCTTCAGACTTGGCTGGCTTCAACAATAACCTGACTGGGGGAGAGCATTGTGCTAATTCTGAACTCTGGCTGTGACCCTTGTTGGGGATAGAATTCTTCTTGGGGATGTCAGGCTTTCAGATACCTGCTGGGCATACTCCACTGGGGAAGAATAAATTGCTTGGGCTGCTGCCAAGGCTTAGCTGGAGAAGAATCCTGCTGGAGATACTCTACTGGGGGAGAATGAATTGCTTGGGAGAATGTGACGCCATCCTGCAACCTGCAACAAAAGAAAACACAAGTGTGCCCCGGGGATTTGCATGGTATGATCTGTTCATCCATCGTCACCCGACACTCAAAGAGGGATTACAGTTTCCCTGCATGTCATTTTCTTTCAAAATTATCACCATGTTTAAATGCAATGCTATTTTTTGCCAAAAATTCAGGACATTTTGCAAACGAAAATAAACACACACAGCTTTTGACTGAATATTCTTTTTATTGAATGGCCTATGAATAGGCAAAGATTTACATCAGGAAGCAACCACCTGGAAAGAGGTAGCTACCATAAAATTGAGAAAAGAAACTATCCTAATGGCAATGGGCACGGCATCCCAATGAGTTCCATTTCTGCTATGACCTGCATGTCTTCGAGACTCTCCATTCTTGCTTTGGCTTTATGAGAGGATGGGGGGACTGTTTCCTATCCTTCTGATATTGTCAAGTTGTACGAAATGATGACGTGGTTCAGATTAATCGGATCACAGTTGTTCGCTTATTCCCTTGTTTTGCGTGGATCGCCCTTTCGGGTTTTCAAACCACCGGGATACCCTTTTTTGCATGAGCTGTCCAATGTGGCTTTTCAACTCAGCGGGTGTACATTTTTTTATTTATTTTCCCTAACTTTTGCCCGAACTTTTTATTCTGTTTTTAGCTCGCCGGGATGCCCTTTTCTTGCCTGGACTTTAATTCTGTTTTTGTGTCCAGCGGGTCTCTTTATGCGAAGTATTTTTTAACTGCGTCCGAGTTAACAGGGGACTGGAAATCATCTCCATCCATAGTGGTGATCATCAGTGCTCCTCCTGAGAAGACTTTCTTCACTATGAATGGTCCTTCGTAGTTTGGGGTCCACTTGCCCCTGTGATCTGAACCTGGAGGAACGATCCTCTTCAGCACAAGCTCTCCCACTTGATACTCCCGAGTACGTACTCGTTGGTCGAATGCTTGCTTCATTCTCCTCTGACAAAGCTGACCATGACAGATAGCCGCTAATCTCTTTTCCTCAATTAGACATAGCTGATTGTAACGAGCACATACCCATTCAGCCTCATCCAACTTTACATCCATCATCACACGCAATGAAGGAATCTCTACTTCAATAGGCAGGACTGCTTCCATGCCATACACTAGAGAGAAGGGAGTTGCCCCTGTTGACGTCCTGACTTACGTTCGGTACCCATGCAACACAAATGGTAACATCTCATGCCAATCTTTGTAAGTGACAACCATTTTCTGCACAATCTTCTTGATATTCTTGTTTGCTGCCTCTACCGCACCATTCATCTTTGGTCGGTAAGGAGAAGAATTGTGATGCTGTATCTTGAAGTCCCGACACAAGTCTGCCATCATCTTGTTGTTGAGATTAGAACCATTATCAGTAATGATTCTTTTTGGCACTCCGTATCTGCATATGATATCTCTTTTCAGAAATCTTGCCACTACTTGACGAGTGACGTTGGCATAAGATGCTGCTTCCACCCATTTGGTAAAGTAATCAATTGCGACCAAGATGAAGCGATGACCATTTGAAGCAGTAGGCTCGATTTTCCCGATCATGTCAATGCCCCACATAGAAAAGGGCCAAGGAGATGACATGACGTTGAGTGGGCTTGGAGGAACATGCACCTTGTCTGCATATATCTGGCACTTGTGGCACTTATGAGCACATGAACAATAGTCTGCATCCATTGTCATCCAGTAATACCCTAATCTCAGCAACTTCTTTGCCATAGCATGCCCTCCTGCATGGGTACCGAAAGATCCTTCGTGGACTTCCTGCATCAACAGGCTTGCTTCGTGTCTATCCATGCATCTGAGCAAGATCATGTCGAAGTTTCACTTGTACAAAAACCCGTCTGTGTTCAAGAAGAAACTAGCAGCAAGTCGCCTCAAGGTCTTCTTGTCATTGGAAGATGCCCCAGCTGGGTATTCTTGCTTTTCCAGGAATAGCTTGATATCAAAATACCAAGGTTTCTCATCAGACACGGCGTCTACAGAGAAGGCATGAGCTGGAGCGTCAAGCCTGGATATGTCAATTCTGGGCACATAATTCCAACACAAGACTTTGATAGACGAAGAAAGAGTGGCCAATGCGTCGGCAAACTGATTTTCATCACATGGTATGTATTGAAGCTTAACTGTCGTGAAGAACGTCAACAGTTTTCTAGCATAATCCCTGTATGGAATTAGATGCTCTTGATGCGTATACCACTTGCCAGTAACTTGGTTAATGACGAGGGCTGAATCTCCGAATATATCGAGGTTCTTAATCCGAAGATTAATAGCCTCTTCTATTCCCATTATGCATGCCTCGTATTCCGCTTGATTGTTGGTGCAGTCAAAATTAATTCTGGCAGCGAAGGGTAAGTGAACACCTTCGGGAGTGATAAGAACGACACCAACTCCACGACCATTGATATTGACTACCCCATCAAACATCAACTTCCATTTGGATTCAGGGTCAGGCCCCTCCTCCGGAAGTGGTTCCTCGCAATCGTTTGCTTTGAGGTACATGATGTCCTCATCAGGGAAATCAAACTTCATTGGCTGATAATCATCCTCAAGAGGTTGCTGTGCAAGGTAATCCGACAATACACTTCCCTTGATGGCTTTCTGAGAAGTATACTAGATGTCATATTCAGTCAAAATCATCTGCCACCTAGCAACCATTCTGGTTAACGCTGGTTTCTCAAAGATGTACTTGACAAGATCCATTTTAGAAATGAGCAGTGTGGTATGAGTCAACATGTACTGCCTCAGTCGGCGAGCAACCCATACCAAAGCGCAGCAAGTTTTCTCGAGCAGTGAGTATCGGGATTCACAGTCAGTAAACTTTTTGCTAAGGTAATAAATAGCGTACTCTTTTCGACCAGACTCGTCATGTTGGCCTAGAACACATCCCATTGACCATTCTAGCACGGTCAAGTACATGATTAATGGTCTTCCTTCCACTGGAGGCATTAGAATTGGAGGCTCCTGCAAATATTCCTTTATCTTGTCAAAAGCTCTTTGACAATCATCGTTCCACCTGACCGTTTGCTCTTTTCTTAGCAATTTGAATATTGGTTCGCACGTGGCAGTTAGATGAGATATGAACCGAGAAATATAGTTCAACCTCCCTAAAAACCCGCGCACTTCTTTTTCTATTCTCGGTGTAGGCATATCTTGAATAGCTTTTACTTTAGCAGGATCTACCTCAATTCCTCTCTGACTAACAATGAAACCCAGCAGTTTCCCGGAACGCACTCCGAAAGTGCACTTGTTTGGATTCAACCTCAGCTTGTACTTGATCAGTCTATCAAACAGCTTCTTCAGGTTGACCAGATGCTCTTCTTCGTCTCGGGACTTAGCAATCATATTGTCCACATAACACTCAATCTCCTTGTGTATCATGTCATGGAACAATGTGACCATCGCCCGTTGATAAGTTGCCCCGACGTTCTTCAAACCAAAGGGCATGACCTTATAGCAGAATGTACCCCACGGGGTAATGAACGTTGTCTTCTCCATGTCTT
Source organism: Lathyrus aphaca (assembly GCA_963966055.1). Lineage (NCBI taxonomy): Eukaryota > Viridiplantae > Streptophyta > Magnoliopsida > Fabales > Fabaceae > Lathyrus > Lathyrus aphaca. The sequence goes on along the minus strand of OZ014519.1, from coordinate 199,156,665 downwards.
CCGGCGCCATCTTAATCTGATTATATCCAGAGAAGCCATCCATGAAGGAAAACACCGAGAATTGAGCATTATTGTCTACCAACACATCAATGTGTGGCAACGGAAAGTCATCTTTTGGGCTCGCTCTATTCAAATCCCGGTAGTCAACGCACATCCGGACCTTGCCGTCCTTCTTTGGTATAGGTACAATGTTAGCTACCCAAGGTGGGTAACTAGTTACAGCAAGGAACTCATCATCTCATTGCTTCTAAACCTCCTCTTTGATCTTCATTGCCATGTCAGGACGAGTTCTCCTCAATTTCTGCTTCACAGGAGGACAATCCTCTCTCAGGGGTAGCTTATGCACAACGATATCGGTATCCAACCCTGGCATATCTTGATATGACCAAGCAAAGATATCCACATACTCTCTCAGCATACTGATCAGTTCTTTCTTGACGTCGGCCTACAGACTGGCCCCAATTTTGATCTCTCTTTTCACATCTTCACTGCTAATGTTGATGATCTCAATTTCTTCTTGATGAGGCTGAATAACTCGTTCCTCTTGTTTCAAAAATATGACCAATTCTTTAGGGAGGTCACAATCTTCCTCAACCCCTTCATCAGCTTGGTAGATAAGATTGTCAAAGTCATGCGTAGTCATAGCATGAACTTTATCAATGGAATCCGGATGATCAACACTGCACAGATGATGTGCTTATTCAGAATCTGCTTATTTTGAAAAAGATACGCTAACACAAAAACAAAAAGGAAAACACATTGCCATTTTTATATTTTTTGTGAAAAAGTTTAAAAACAAAGAAAGAGAACACAATTTGTCTGAAAATGTCCTTTTATTTCATAGCAAAATAAAGATGCATACAAAACATGGTAGCCTAATACAATGGATCCTAGCATCTTGGGCAGAATGCTGGATTTGACAATGTAGTATGATAATAAAAGGAAACAAAATAATTACTCTGAGTGCCAGGTAACTTGTATGATGTCTTCAGTAGACCAGTTTGTTAGCTCTTTGCCGGGCACACACGGGTGAATCCAGTTGTCCCAGTCACCATCACTGTCCCCATCTTGGTTTGTTACACAGATCTGGTTGTGGTCAAGCAAACCAGCACTTGTAAATGTGATAGCCTTACCACTTGGAGTAGATCCACCAGGCTGATAAGCCAAGCCAAACTTATCATCTTTCTTTTCCAATTCCAGCAATTTGCCCCAGCCTCGGGCGCTTCTTGACTGAACTACCTCCTTTGCCTGCTTGTAGGAGTGGATAGATGTACCTTCCTTCTCACTACTTTTCACCACATGAGTCAAGATGCTGACGTTGATTGCTTCGAAGGCTTGACATAAAGTTTCATGGATCTCTCCATCCATCTCCACATACTTGAACGATGACAAATGGCTTACGAAGATGTCTTCCTCTCCGCAGACTATGATGACTTGGCTGTCAACCACATATTTGAGCTTCTGATGTAGGATTGAAGTAACAGCTCCAGCAACATGTATCCATGGGCGTCCCAACAAGCAGCTGTATGCAGGCTGGATGTCCATGATGTAGAAGATGCTTTTGAAGACTTGAGAACCTATCTTGACGGGCAACTCAACCTCTCCAAAAACTGATCTTCTCGAACCATCAAAAGCTTTGACAATCAAATCACTTGGTCTCACGACAATCCCATCAACATTAAGCTTCATTAATGCCTTCTTCGGAAGCACATTAAGGGAAGAACCTGTATCAACAAGAACATGTGATAACACAACACCCTTGCACTCCATAGTAATATGTAGTGCTTTGTTGTGGTTTCTGCCCTCTGACGTGAGGTCTCTGTCTGTAAAGCCCAGGCCATGGCTTGCATTAACACTTCCTACAACAGCTTCAAGTTGGTTGACAGTGATTTCCTGAGGAACATAGGCCATTTGCAGCACTTTCAATAAAGCCTCTCTGTGTGCGGGAGAACACATCAGCAGTGATAAGATGGATATCTTGGAACGTGTCTGGTTCAGCTAATCGACCACCTTATAGTCACTCTTTTTGATAATACGCACGAATTCCTCGACCTCTTTTTCAAATGTACCCTGCCCAGCAATAGGAGTAGTTGATTCCTCAGTCACAGCTTGCTTTCCTTTGGCTTTAGATGAAGCCTCAGCCTCAGGATCCCCCCTCAGCACAGGGGGAGCAAATAAACGACCACTTCTGGTAAAGCCTCTTACTCCTCCGACATTCTCTACAGTCGGGTCAGCAACAACAGACTTGCTCTCAATCTTTTGTCCAACTACATATACATCCGAGCCATAATGCCAAGGAATGACTTTATCTTCTGTGTAAGGAACAGGCCCAGGTACGGTGATAGTCACAGGACTAATCTCAGGAGCATAGATTGTAACAGGCTCTCTTCTGACAAGCATGTCAGCTTCATCATAGAAAATGGTAATGGTTGACACATCATCAGCTACTTCCTCACCAACTTTGTTGAACTGTAAGGATCCATCATCAATCAAACTCTGCAATCCTATCTTCAAAATTTCACATCCATTCTCAGCATTCAGACATTCTTCACAACCAGCACCGCAGCCAGGAAACACTTGACCTTTCAGCAACCTCTCTTTTACTACCCTCAAAGGAGTCTTCACTTCTTCAATACTCAGCACAAGACTTAACTTTTCACCATCCTCAACAGCATTGATTCTTGCCCCTCCATGATTCAGAATAGGGTTCGAATTAACATTCGGCGGTGGTGCAAAGTTGATTGCTTTAGAGTCTATCAGGTCTTGAACCTTGTGATGGAGTGCCCTGCACTTCTCAGTCGAGTGCCCGGGTGCTCCAGAGTGGAAAGCGCATCGTGCATTGACATCATAACCCACTGGAAGCTCTCCAGGAGGTGGTGGTGCCAAAGTTCTCAGTTGAATTAGATTCAAATCCAGCAGTCTTGGTAGCAAAGCAGCATAAGTCATAGGGATTGCCTCAATCACCCTATTAGCCGGGCTAGTTTGCTTGGGCTTATATGGTCTCTGCTGATAGTTGTTACGGGATGGTTTTTGTTGTTGATGTTGTTGAGGAGATTGTATCTGTTGCACAGGAGCAGAAGGAATTGTGACTGCTGCCACATGCTCATACAGTCTTCTATAACCACGGCCTCGGCCTCGGCCAAATACGGCATTTGCCTCACCTTCTCTTCTTCTAGGAGGTCCACTAAAAGCTTTCCTCGCTCCATTTGAGCTGCTAGCACTAGGATCTTGGATCTTCCCCATCTTCAGCAAGGTCTCAACCCTCTCTCCAGCAATAACAATATCATTAAATTTGGTGGCAGAACTGGACGCCAATCTTTCAAGAAACACACCATGCAAAGTCCCCATAAACATGTCAGCCATCTCGTTCTCTAGCAGCGGTGGTTGCACTCTAGCAGCGAGCTGACGCCACCTCTGAGCATATTCTTTGAAACCCTCCTTAGCAGTCTGAGACATATGCTGCAATTGCGTGCGATTTGGAGCCATGTCCAAATTATATTGATATTGTCTCACAAAGGCTTCTGCTAGGTCTTTCCAACTCTTGATATTGACTCTGCTAAGCTTCATATACCATTCTAGAGAAGCTCCAACCAAGCTGTCTTGGAAATAGTACATCCAGAGTTTTTCATCATCGGTGTGAGCAGCTATCCTTCCTACGAAGGACTGAAGATGGGTCTTCGGGCATGCAGTGCCATTGTATTTCTCAAAAGTTGGAACTTTGAACTTTTATGGGATCCTGACCCCAGGAACCAAGCCCAAGTCTTTTATATCAAATCCCAAAGAGCTCTGGGATTGAATAGCTTTGATTTGCTCAGCCATTTCCTCAAACCTCTTGTTCATCTCAGCCCCCTGACCTTCAGCTTCGTTAAGCAGAGTGAACTGTTCGTCCTAATTATCCATTTGCACATTATTCAACCCATCATTGATTATTGTCACCCCTGGTTGTTTAATAGGGATTTCCACTTGTCGTGCGCCCGCACCGTTACGATTATCAGCAGCAGCAGTGTTGTTCCTGGTCTGATTCTCAATCAACTCCCGCAGACGCTCTTGGTTCTGACCCATGCCTGCCATCAGAGTCATGAAATTATCCATTCTCAGTCTCAAATCTGCTAAGTCAGCTTGCATCTGGTCCATGATTCTCTCTCTGTTAATCTTTGTTGGATATTTGTGCGCGATTGGTTGTTCCCGAACATTCCGGGGAGCTATAGTGCCTGAAACACAAAACACGTTAGCAACTGAGACACTACCTGCAAAACAAACAAACAGGTTATATGCAATGCAATGTAACTGCTTATGTTCCCAGGTTTTAAGTACTTGCATTGCCCCAGTTCTGGCATCTATTCTCAGACAGTCACTTTCAGTGTTTAACTTTCAAACTTTCTCTTTGATGAGTGTTCAGTCATTAGCAGTATCAGACAAACGAGTCTTGCACATTCAAAAATGATAACTTGCACATTAACACTGTATATGGACAAACCACTGCCGGCTAAAAGTCAGAATACAACCAGAAATATTCCCCGAAGGGTTACAAGCCATTACATACATGAAAGAAAAAACAAATAAAACAAGACTCCTACAACAAGTCTGTAGGTAGTCTGGAAAATAAACTAAGCTAAAGACCCAGGCTCTGCCACCTCTGCTCTGCTCTTCTTGACACCCGCTCTCAGCTTGAGCTCTTCAATCTCTTTCCTTGCTTCCTCCAAGGCTAACTGACTTTGTGCTAGCTGTTGGGTCTTTTCCCTCCGGATGGTATGGACTTGCTCCACCTCGTCCTTCTTGAAGGCCATTTGCACTTCAAAGAACTCTTCTTTCTCTTTGAACTTCTTCTGCTCTTCCTCCCTCTGGCCTTGCAACCAAACAATGGATTGACGAGCATCCTTGAGAGTCTTTAAAGTCTTTTTGCGTTCAGCTTCTCTTTTGGCTTCCATTAGACCCAACCTGTGGAAATAGGCTTCTCTTCCAGCAAAGTCTTTCTCTTTGGCCTCCAAAGAGGCTTGGATCTTCTGCAGCTTGTCTTCAGCTTCATTCTTGGCCCTGTTGGCTTGATGGTACAAACTTACCATTTCAGCATTTTCCACTCTAACTTCATGCAGCTGAGCTTCTAGCTTCTTGTACTCTTCAAGGGAGACAATACTACTCTGACTTGGCACTTCTCTGTGATAAAGTGGAGCCTCAACTGAGAAAGGCATGAGGATTTCTTTTATATGCTTTTGCAACCATGCAGCATATGGTGGATACGTCTTGGGATCAACTCTGCCAAAGTCTTTCTTACCCTTCCTTATCCTGTGAGCCCAGGCTTGGAATGCTTGTTGAACTAACTCCTTGTTTCCTTCAACAGGAAAGTACAAAGATTCAGCAAACTCTTCCATCTGTGGAGGATCTTTCAAAGGATAGCCAAACTGTTTCCTGGCTAATGTTGGATAATAACTGATGACACCCTTCCTTCCCAGCAAAGGCACCCCAGCAAACCTTCCACAACTGACCAGCAACTCTTTACCTAGCAGATCTTTGTCATATCCCCAAGAAATATCTTCAACAGTTAACCCCATCAGTCTTCTGGACCATCTCCACTCATCCCTCATCTCCTTGAAGGCACCTGATTTTGGCAGTTATTTGGCAAACCACTCAGCAAACAAAGGAGCACAGCAGACTACTGGACCACCCCTACCTTTCTCATTCCTGTAATGAACACTATAATAGAAGTCACCCAAAAGAGTAGGCACTGGATTGACTTTTGCAAAGATTGAGATCACATCTAAGCTGACAAACTCTTTCTCTCCCGGGAACAAGCTGGACCCATACACTGTCAATGCAAGCAAAGCACCAAAGTCATTCCAATTACCCTCTGTAGCATATCTCTCTGCCTCTGGGATGAGCACACTCCAAGGTAGCCCTTTGCCTTCACTCTCTTTCAAAGCCCTCTTGACTGTAGCAGCTGGCAACCTACAAACCTTGGCTATGTCATCATCTTTAAGCACAACCTCAGACCCATAGAATGGCAAGGTCTCTCTGACTGGAACATTCAGCATGCTGGAGATCTCTTCCAATGTGGGAGCTAAGATGTAACCTGGAAAAACAAAGCAACGCAACAGAGGATCATAAAACTGTAACAAGGTATGCAAACTGTCCTTCTGGTCTGCAGTGGGCTTGTCCACAAACTTCAGTATCTGGCCATATCTTTTCCTGAAATTACCCAAGACTTGGTCATTCATCAGACCTGCTAACCTCTGAACACTTCTAACTTCAGGCTGAAGAAAAGTATAGTGAACATTCTTTTTCCTTGGAACTCTTCTGATTTCTGCCATGGAGATAAGATTTACCAGAATTGGGACTTGATTAAGAACAATGACCTGAAAAATGGGAAACATAAACAGTTAATGAGAGAATGATGCAAATGCAATGCAATGCAAGCATATGATCAACTGGGACCATTTGAACTGGACACTGACAAGGGCCCCTCTGATCAATTGACAAACCAAAAATCTTCTGAGTCACAACTCTCTGATAATCACAACTCTCTGAAGGAGATCTCAGAACCACAGTACCAAGAAATCCAGAACAAGAAAACCAGAACTCCAGAACCATTGAACCAAAGGACTCAAAGATCATAATCATAGGACCACTGATAATAACAAGGACCACTGAATAATGAGTGTATGTTGAGGCCAAGGGTTCCTGCACACCTGTAAACCCCTCCCAATCTCACTGGTAGTAGGCTCAGGGTCAGACATCACGAACTCTCAAAGCCGAATAGCAATAATACTTTCACCATTTCCGAGAAATGGCTCATGACCAAATCAGGGAATCGGTTTGGCATTATATACTACGCGGGGAGGCCTCAGCTGAGTCCAGGAAACAAGGTCATCCTATGTGATCCCCAGGTGGGCCCTCAGATGCGAATGGGTTTGCCACAAAATGTGGGCTGCCACTATCATCACTAAAGAGGGATATTTCCACAAGGTTCTCAATGATCGGTCCCCAGCTGCACATAACTATCAAGGTTATGAAATGAGAGAGGCAGATCCCCAAATCAAGACATTTCCAAGACAATCGCAACATGGGTGTGGAACTCACTACTACCCCCATGACAAAATCTCATGAGGCCAAAGTGGAACCACTCTAAGTCCTAAGGTGCACTCGAGCCGTGGTAATGAGCTCATCTCTCAAGCACAGTAACACCCATCCCACCAAACAGAAAACCAGTCCAGATAGTCCAGTATATATACATGATGCAGAAAATAAATACTGAAAGCTGTGAATAAAGTTGTAAATAAAGTTGTAAACAATCAACAATAAAATACAACAAGCCACAGCAAACAAACATCACATAATGAAACAGAAACACACAAGCGCTAGGAGAGACTCATAGGGGAACCAGAGATACTATGGTGTGCAATTCCCCAGCAGAGTCGCCAGCTGTTGCTCCCCGGATTTCCATCCTGGTACAAACGTGAAAGTGGCGCGGAAAAAGAATAGAGTCGCCAGCCAGGCATTTTTATCCCGAAGGAACACGAATGGTAATGCTGCACAAACCAGAAGAAAGAAGAGGAAGGACACGGGTCCTACGAACCAAAGAGACTGAGTTCGGGAGTCGGTTACGACCTCGAAAGGTATTAGCACCCAGATCGTCCGCCGTACCCGACGGGATCCACGCTTGCAAAAGAAACTGCTTCAAAGGGTGAGGGTATGAAAGCTGCTGCTAAAAGAAAATGAAAATAAACTGGAAAAGAAACTGAGAAAAGAAATGAAAGGAAAAAATGTAGGGAAAATAAAAATTGTGCTTGAACGGGCCCTACACCGCTGCCTACGTACCTCATCAGGATTATGGGGATCAGAGACGCCGTAGTTCCCCTAACTAGGGGTAACAAGGAAATTGCTTGTGAATTAAGGTTTGAACTGCCTATGCCATTGCTCAGGTGTTGCAGACTCGGACGACGAGTGCGTAACCGTCTTGCAAAGTGACAAGTAGGAGCAAGTTCGTGTACGGAGCGAAGGAGATGAGAAAAGAATTCTCGAAGGAAAGACGCTTATTGTTTGTTTGTGTTTTATGAAGCTTTTATGAGTGTGTCACAAGGAAGTGAACTCAAGCTCTTTTCCATGGAATGTGCACTTGTCACTACATTCCAAGATGGAATAATAGAACAAGTACACTCAAGTAAGGAGAAGATCCCCAAAACTTGATCCCAAAGATTAGGGCTTAGGCTCACTAACTTGTTGAATTATTAAGTGTTTTTTTGGTATTTACAATGAAGACGTGTTTTTTAGGCTTTTCTTTATGAAGAAGATACCTTGATCAGACTTGTGAATCACAAGGTAAACTTGTACTATCCCAAGATGGGAAGACTACAAGCATACCTCATGGGATAAGGATATGGATCAAGACATCACTTCAAACATTATTAAGGTTCTTTTTAGGGTTATGAGATGAAAAGAGAAGAAGAACCAAAAGGATCACAAAGGCAAAATTCTAAAGGGGGACTAAAGAATCCTAAGTGTTAACATGCATGGATGTCCTAAGGTTAGTGTGGTTTCTATCCTAATGAAGAAGAAAAGAAGAATAAAAGAAGAAGATAGAAGAAGATATGAGAAAGGCCTAAGCCCAACAACAAAGAGTTAGCCCAATAAGAAATAAGAAGAAGAGATAAGATGAGATTTGGAGATGTGGAACTCAACTTCCACACCTCTCACTTACCATAGCCCCTGCAAGGTTAGTATCATGCATACAAGTGAAACAAAATGAACAAGATAACATGCCAACATCATACATACATAAGTGAAATGATATGAAAAAAAGCACAATGCAAATGCAACTCAAAAGAATGAGAGGTGAAGCTTACAAGTCAAAATGATGCAACATGAACACATATGCAAACTTATGTACACTTAAGGAGAATGCAAAGCAAATATGCATATACATGGACACAATTCACACAAACAGAACCAAAATAAGATGAAGAAGGGCTTAAGAAGCCAAAAAAATGAATAGAATGGAGGTACAATACCAAACAATCACCAAATGGGAGTGAAAGAAGTGAGGAAGAAGTGAAAGCACACTTAAGGAAAGAAAGGACTTAAAGGTAAGCAAACACAAAAGTTTCTAAGACTCAAACCCTAAGCTAGGACCAGGAAGGTACCCACACCCCAAAAGAACCCCAAATGAGAAGAAGAAGTTGGCACAAGTGCCCTTCTAATCTTATAAGAGAGCTAAAGGACCAAAGGAAGCAAAATGGGACAAGGTTCAAGATAAAATTCATATTAAATCAACCAAGCATCTAAAAATTCCACAACTCAATTAAAATGATCTTCAAACATGGTATATCAATGGGCCAAAAGGATTTGAAAGAATTCAGAAGCAAACTAGGACAAATGGAGGCTTAAACACAAGCTAGGGTTTCAAACTTCCATCACAAGTCAAAGGACCAAGACTCAAGAAATACATTTCTAAAAATCAAGAGAAAAATCACACATGAAGTAAATTGTCTTAAGAATCCAGAGCAAAAAGAATGGGAACAAAATTCAAAATAATGAAGTGTATGGAAATTTGACAAGGAAGTGTACTCAGGAAGAACTTAAAAAGAAGCTAATTGAAATGATGAATTAATTGTGACACGTGGAAATGAAAAAAAGTAGAAAATAAAAATATGAAAAAATAAAAGAGACTCAAAAGAAGACTCATGATTGTTTTGGGAATTTTTTAGTAATGGGAAGTATTTTAATAAAATAGAAACTAAACTGAAATAAAAGAAAAATAAAGTGAAAAAGAAATAAAATGGAAATGGTGATGGGGTGTAAGTAGTAAGGCTTCACGTTGGTTTGAATTGGGCCTGAAGGAGGTGGGGGTGTGCATAGCATCTGAGAGTCCATTAAGGTTGCGCATGAACATAAGCCTTATGGTGGAATTAATGAATTAAAGCTGGAAAATACGCTGGGCCTTGGATCAATCAGACGCCTGTGGTCACTCTTTCATTAATTGACATGTCAAAATGGAGAGATGTGACTGGCTGGTGTATGGTAATTAAGGTGGACTGAAACACACATGGAATTAAAAGGAAATATAAAATTCACGTGAGGGAGAAGTGAGGTTTAGGGCTAGGTGGCCAAATCCTATGCGTTGGAGGAGCAGATCTAAGGGTGGCTGAGTTGTCTTCCCCAATGAGCAAACCCTAACATCCAAACCCAGTTTCCGGTGACCGGAGCTAGGGCTCCGGCACCGGAATTCCCACCAGAAGCCTAAACAACCAAATAAATGAATAAAAATCGCCCAGATTTACTAAATCAACCTCACTGAATCCAAATATGAGCTCAAAATCTCCTAAAACTTAAAGAAACGAAGGGATCGAAGAGAAACAACTTTGACCAACAAAACTGAAATGAAGATATCTTTCACTATGATGCATCATTTTCAAATCTAAAAGTTGCAGCATGATCAGTGAACTTCAAATATCACAAAACACATCACTAATTTCATTTTTAGATCTTGAGATTTGGATCCATACCTGAGGTGAAAATCTTGATTCAGTGAGATATAAGACCAAATAATGGATGCAATGCACTCCTCTTTCACCCTAGATGCAAAATAAATGCATCTAAGGTCTTGAATGAAGCTGGATCTTGAGATTTGCTCACACCTTCCCTGAAATGGCAAGCTTGCTAAACTTGAAGGAAAGCTTGAATGAATGGTTGCTTAATGATCCTTAGCTCTCACTTATCACAAATCCACAATTTGTTTTGAGATTGCTTACTTGTATGAAGAGAAATGAGAGAAACTGCAAAGATTGCAAGAAGTTGGAAATGAGAGAATGCGAGAGAGATGGTGCTTGCTGAAACCCTAGCTGCTTTTGTATGATTTCACAAACCCTTGCTGAAAGAATTGGCTCACTTGCACGTGTGGATCATGAGTTTTTGTGATTTACAAATTTTGCAAATTGTGAAATAAGCATGCCACCCTCATGCCTTGCTTGAATTCTCATCCCATGTGCAATGCTTTTCCAACCCTTGATCAAAATGCAATAAGTCCTGGCCCTTAGATCAAGACATCACACATTTCTCATGTTTTGGCCAATTTTGCATTTTTTGAGTGACTTTCTTATAGTGCATGAATTTGAGAGTTTCTTTGGAGAAAAATGATCAAAATGTGATGTATTTTATCATTGAAACCAAATTTAACCAATACCAAGTCTCACAAATAAGTTTTGAAGCTTCTTGCATTTGGTCATGCATGGAATTTCTTGAACTTGCCCTAAAATCAGCAAATTTTCGAAGGACCTATAGGATGAACCACAAATCCTATGAAAATGTACTTGTACTTTTTGAAAATGGGAGCCCTTACTATCCAACTTTCATGTTTGACTTTGGTCCATTTGAAGAATTTTTGATCATGTTAAGGCCATTTGAAAATTAGGGCAAAAGTTGCCAAATTTGGAAAATCTCAAAAACCAACTTTGTACCATTTTTGCAAAACCCTTCAAATCTCCATGATTCTTGAACTTTGATCATTCCAAACCTCTTATCACATTTTAAGGACCTCTCTTGGCCAAAAAATTTGGGTTAGACCCCTTGAAATCAAATAGTTGACTTTTTAAGGGCACAATTGACTTTTTACTTCATCTGCAAGCAACTGAGGCATTCTCTGACTTCCACATGGAATTTTCTCATGAAAATTGACACCTAGGATCCTCTTGACATATATAAGACTTTTCCCAAATTAAATGGCCAAAGTTGTGAAATTTTGATGCTTGAATCTCAAACCCTAGTTAGATGCCTTGTATAGGAGCTTTGCCTTGTCCTGAGATCTCTGATGATCATGCAATCTTCTGAGCTTTTGCCAATGGACTTGAACTTGTAAATGGAGTGTAGAATCACCATAGGACTTGTACAAACTCATTGGGACCCTTGTCATGGCTTGAAATGTCTCAAGGACCTCCACAGATGATCATATGCTTGATGCTAGGACATGAAGAATGTTATGCCTCATCTTTCCATGATATGATGCTAGAAAAATGATATGTTCATGATGAATATGATGTGATATGATGCTTAAAATTAAGAGGGCAAATTTGGGGTGTTACAAAAACCATTTCAAATGATATATGAGTTTGTAACAGAGGTTTTTAAAAAAGGACTAAATCATTACAAAACAAACTTAAGAGACTAACTTGTTAATTTAAAATAACTTAAAGGACATGATCGTTACAAAAAACACTTAAAGGACTAACTTAGTACTTTAAAATAACTTAAAGGACCTGCAGAGAAATTTTTCCAAAAAAGAATTATATAACTGATATAACTGGAAAAGGGAGATCAAAATTCAACAAGAAAAACTCGATACAAAGCATAATAGAATTCACAATAGATTTACAACAGAATCTTTACATAGCAGAAGAACTCATAATAACTTAACAAGAAAAAACTCAAAAATTGAAAAAAAAACTCCAACACTTTGCATACTCTCATCAATGTCACCCTCTAACAGTGACGAAATAATCAGAAAATCATTTATAAGAAAAAAAATCGAAAACTCAGAAATGGTGCTCTCTCTACAATCATCTCCAATTCTTCAGCCACCTTCAAGAACCATTAATCTTCCACCTTCATCATCTCCCATCTTCTTCTTCGTCACACCATGAACTTCATCATCGCATCGCCATCATCTTTTCACCATCATCATCTTCATCGCTCATTAACCACCACCTTCAAGAATCTTCAACAATAACATGCAAGAACATCAACAACTTGTAAATCACATAGTTCACTCAACATTAGACATCAAGAACGACTCTGCAGCCGTTGCGTTCATGATTTTTCTTCAATCTGCCTCATCATCATCGCAAGGCAAGAATCACAACATACACCAGAAGAAGAAGAAGAAGAAGAAGAAGAAGAAGAAGAAGAAGAACAAGGCGACGATATGTGTTACTGGTGAGTTTTTCAGGTCAAAACATGTGTGGATTGAGCTTAACCTTATTTAGCCATGGATTCATTTTCGCACCATCAAATTTCCTATTGCACCCTTCCCTACAGTCTTCATGTGGGATTGGGCTTCTTCCATAAAAATGATATTCATACCCACATTTCACTTAATGCGCACCCATCTGCATGGAAATTGGGCTTGCCATGGAGTTCCTTTTGACACTCTGATATTCCTAATTACACCTCCCCTGGTTGCTTTATTATTTTTGTAGAAATTGTTAATGATTTTCCTTGTTAGAATTTTTAATTAATTCATGTGCTAAATAATTTTTGTGGATTAACATCTTGATCCATTTCTTGTTAATTTCTAATTAGAATTTTGACATTAACTTTAATGATTGTTTTGGACTAATTTTGGGTAAGTGTTCATAAACTCTTTTTTGATCGATATGGATCGATTTCGGTTGTGATGGTTCTTTATGGATTAATTATGGAAGACTAAGCATTTATTTTTCTTATTGGAGATTACAAGATCTTGCACGAAGTTTTTGGGTTTCTTTTATGTGAGGAATCGTCACTTCGATCAAGTAAGAAATCTCGATTTTAATGCATCATTCTAGTTTGTATGCAGTTTAGGATCATATAACATAAGTTGAATACTGAGCCCTCCCACTTGAGGCATTGAATATATTTTTATTTATGACGAAATCTAACGATATTGAAGCTTAGGGATTAGGTTATGTATGATAAGATTTACTTTCCTCACACTTTCCCTTAATCACATTATTTTGCTCGTTTCATTTCAATTATTAAAAATAGTTTCGGGTGTGATAAAATTCTGAAAAAATTCTTGAGTGATCCTTATCCTCTTAATTAATTTTTATAATTTTTGATTCCATGTTAGTATGGTTTTAGTAATTAATTTGGAGTTTTGACTCAAAGTTGTCCCGGAGGACATTGTTTTGGTTTAAGGGACCAAAAGTGTTTTTTCCCAATAGGTGTGAAACTAATCTTTTGTATATGATCAATCACTGATATATATGACACTTTGATTCTACTTGTGCATTTTTTCATTATTTTTGGTGTCATTTTGAATCCACTTTGTGAAGTCGTTTTTCGGCGATCATGCGTTATTATCTTGCTTATTGAATGAAAATTTGACACTTCGGTGCATAATTTTTTGAATTACTTTTAGTCAATTTAAGCTACTTACTTCACCATTTTTAGTGTCTCAATTTCATAATTTTTCAAACCTTTTTTCTATTTTTCCTTTCTCTTGGATTATAAGTCATAATTTGAGGTATTTTGGTTTGTGCATTGGTTCATAAGAAGACATTCATGCCATTTGCTTGGGTTATTTTGGGGTCACTCTTAGGGGTTCATTATAGGTCATTTATAGGTCCCAAATGTAGGATTATAGGTCATTCATAGTTGAATTAGTTTGACTTTGAAGCATACTAACTTGACCATGCATCTTTGTGAATGTTATGCTTTGCTTTCTTTGCTTATAACTCAAGTAACATAACCATTTCACATGACCTCTAATTAAAATCATCATCTAACTTTACCTACTGAATTTAGATATCATTTATCATTCTCACATGACCTCTAATCTCATCTTGCTTACTTGAATTGAAAGTAACTTGTAAATGTGCATACATGATCCAATTGGTGTATACTTGTTGTGTTTGTGCAATGTACTCAATATGATGCATCTAAGTAACTTCTCATTTCTTCATTCATGACTTATTATATGTGAATTCATTTTCTCATGTCACATTGATCCATAATTGTCATCCATGTCTCGTAAAACCAAAACTTGCTTTGTGCTTTCTAATTGAACATTGTTTGCTCAAGTGCTTAACCATTGAAAGATGTTTTCTTCTAACCTCTTAGGGATTTAGATAGGAAATTTTAGAGGTCATTAGCTACTGACTTAGGTCCATCTCTTTGATATTTTCACATTGGAATTTCATGCTTTACTTGCCTTACAAGTTACTTGTTTTTAGGAACTAGTTTCAACTTGAATCACTTCGTCTTGCCTTGGTGACTTGAACTTTTCTTCACTAATCATGTTAGGATATTTGTGTGATGTTTAAGACACTCCAAATGTAGTTTCAATTTTGACTTTTACTTGTACTCATGCCTCATCTCCATACTTGTATCATTTAGGTGTTTTACTTTAGTGCTTTACGTCTAACACCAAAGTAACATAGTTTGGTAGCATAGTTAGAACTTGACTTGTACTTATCTCATTCCTATAAGTCTTTTACCTTACCTAATGTACCTAAAGTGTATGAAATTCTTAGGTTTAAGTTCATTATGATTTGCACATACCTCCTTGTTATTACTAATGTGGGTGATTCATGTGTGCAAGGTACACCATAAGGAGGAATTTCACAA